>OY728123.1:1809749159-1812713963 GCA_963277665.1 Viscum album | reverse complement strand
GTGTATTTTTTTAGGTGTAGAGTGATTCTAGGTATTTTTTAGATTTAGGTGGAGTGAAAGGTTTGTTTACTAAGATCCTTTTAGATAAATCTATGCTTATTTTTATTTCATTTTTAATGCAGTTTTTTCTTTTCTAATGCTATTTGTATAAGAAATATTCTTATTTGTGTTTTTTTTCATACCTTTATGTTGTTTTTTTAAATGGTTTTATCTAAGGATGGGTATTTGTTGGTTACAAATTCTACATGAATACACAACGACCATATTTGGGTAAACCAAATCACCCTTTAACTCAAAGGAAAATTTTGAGAAGCCCAAGGAAGGTGTGCCTAAGTTTAATGACATTTGCGCAAGTGAGAAATCAATGCACATGTTTCTAACACGCTCAATGCGACATCAAATGGGTCCTTTGAATGCACAACCGCCACCAATTCAAGATAAATCTTCACGGAAGGCCTCTTTCATGCCCGAGATCTCACGGACCTTCGTTGAAGCTTCTATATATATAAATAAGTGACCCCCCTCTTTAGGGTGATCCTACGTAAGTCGAATCATCACTCTATAACTTATAAGACACCTCTTCTGTGACATCACACAAACCATGGAACCCTCATGGTACAAGATTTTTTATGGTAGGTTCCTTGGGGGTATTCCTTTGCATGAGACCATTGTGTCTTGACCATATCCCTTTTATTTTGAGCCTAAGGGAAGATCACAAAAAATACCCCTTTTATAAAACTCCTACCTTGTGTACACCCATTATTTAGAACAACATTACTTCTTACAAGGAATGATTCAATATTATGCACCCCACATCCTTAAATCTCCATGTGTTTACTTTACTTTAAAGAACCATGCTTGAGCCCCTCTTGCATAAAATCCTAATATCTTTTGCGCACCTCCTCCAAGAATCCTTCCAAGATTTTGCATAGTGATTTATTGGTTCCTCGCGAGGTGTCCCTCCTTATGTTTCCATACCTATTGCCTTTCAACATAGGTATGATAATATCTTTTTCTTTTCATCATAGTTATGCTAACATAGACCTCATGAGTGACCACTCATCCCCACCATCATATTCTATCATCTCTGACACCTTCCCTTACCCAAGGCTTGAAAAGCGACAACTATTTAAGCCTAAGTAGTGAGGAGTGAGTTTCCCATGTCTGAGCTACAACACAGAAAACTTATAGGAACCAACATCCTCTGCACATGATGTTAAATTGTGATATCACCTGGTGTGGAAATCCAAATATTTCCTCATTTATGTGTGACATGGAATGATATCCTCCTCACATGGAGTGAAATCCTCCACATAGGATCATAGAGGGTATGGGCACTAAGAACATCTCACTTCCCTCAATCTCAATCTGTTGTCCCTCTCCCTTTGACCTTTGTTTCCATGTGTGCCTTGGGAATTTTCCACACATAATCCTCAAGAAATCGTTGATTGGATGCTCTGTGTATGAATGATAGGGAATGATATCTTCCTCACATGTAATGTGATCCTCCTCATACACAATGATATAATCCTCAGGAATCTTACACATGTAATCCCCACACCATCTATCATCGATGCTTCTTTCATGATGTGAGTGTTAGGTCTACTTATTCCTCTTGTTTATCACACAAAACATGATTAATGTGGGATTATAGGTTAGTAGTGACTATAAAATCTATCAAATCCCTAAATGGGCATCTATCATAGAGTAATCCCTAGTTTTCATCTCCTGAAAATCCATTCCTACACATAATCCCTAATCACATGTCCCATCTAATGAGCCTAATCCTTAGGTATAAACCCCAATAATGTGAAGGTAACCTCCCATTATTAATCCCCAACTATATTCTCCACTTTCATTGGGATACTTCCTTAGGTGTAAGCCCCAATGCCTCTTCATAACTACATCAGAATTGATTCCCAACTAACTAGGATACGTAGGAAGCCTCCCTGAGGTTCAATCCCAACACCCTCAACAACCCACCGATTCCATCCATCTCATACAATCCATCCATAATCCATACTGATTCTTACCCAGGACACCACATCTCAGTAAGATCATTCCATCCACCCAGTTCATTCCTACATGTAAGCCCCATCCACACCAATGTTGCTTATAGCATCACCCGGGAACTCCTATGCATAATCCCCACACAATCCAACACAATCCAACCAATGTAAATCCTCTTGGTAAGGGTAGATCACATAGGTAATACCCACACTATCCATCTAACATGTGGGTATTGATCCCTATCCTTTGGATAGGGTATATAAGACACCTCTTTGAGGATCAATCCTAACCAAGGGTAAACCTTGGTGTCCCCCCTAGGAGTGCACCTCCCTAATCCCCCTCCAACAGTGTCCAGATCATCCTTTATGGTGTGAAATATTTAATTTATGGGATACAATTCCCTGATTTTACTCTCATAGGAAATTCTAACTCATTCATATGGTAGACCTTTTAGGTTCTCTCTCCTAGGGATTTACTTCCCTCTCCTGCCTCCACTAGGCATCCTGCTCTGCCTTCATTTGTCTCTTCAAGGCGTTAAAATCATGACTTGTCACACTTCTTCCTCATGTTGAACATGGGATTAATGAGGAAAACCTTGTAAGACATACCTATGACATAATATACCCCACGATCAATGCGGGATGCCTTGGGTTCTGCACCCGTAATATTCACTCCTATGAAGAAGAATATATGTGACCAATGCTCCATCGTCCAGACATTCCAGTGATTCCCAATGTGACTACTATCCTAATTTACGGTTAATTCCATATCAATTACCCTTGTAATTTCTAGATAGAATCAACGTAATTAACCAGTTTCCTCAAAGAGATTACACAAGGAACAAGTTTAACGAACCATGTCTCAAATCTATGAGGGAGACCCGAACCTGGTGATGAGTTCCAAGGATAAATCTATGGAAGGAGGAATGAACATCCCATCATCCCATTTTAATCAAGGAGTAGAAATTTCCTAGAAAGTTATGAATTACATCTGTCTTTGGAAAGTATGAATTTGGGGTACAATACACCATCAGTGAACAAGAAAACAGAAGGTTGTATGCCCTGAAAAAATCGTCGAAAATAGAAATGGTGAACCTGACATGAAACTATTCCCCTAAATTTGGGGAATATTAGCATTCTAGACATCAGTACAATAGATCATCATGTCATAAGATCTATCTACCTGATTCTAGGGCCCTCTAAGAAATATTTGGGTCCAACGTGGAACTCACCAGTAGTTGGGAAAATTGAATGTTCGGCATCCCGATCTGTGAGATCATCTGAATGGAGATCTCTATTTATCCATGGAAGAGTGGATGAATATGATGATTTGGTAATTGATTTCTTGGCATTCATACTGACATCTTAATCATCCTACTTTTTAGGACCCAAGTTATAGGAAACCACTCACCCATTCTCCATCGATGCAGGGGAAAGAGACCTATCGATGTGGAAATCCTACATTACACCACCTTTTTCATGACTTCCACTACTCCATCATCTACCATGTACCCATTCCCCATATCACCCTCTGAAATCATCTAGAGGAGGGTGATTAACACCCTTATATAATGGTACGAGAAGGTGTGATTCATTCCCATAAGGGATATGGCTAGCCAGAACTTGGAGGCTTCTGCACCTCATCATGACCGCTTCCCCCAAGGGATGCATAGGGAGACCCTTCTCCCCACTCCAAAGGTGAACCACTTTAGGAGACTCTCCTTGGAGAGATCCTTTGAGTCACTCCCCTATGTAGAGGAGGTAGGGGGTGCCCGCGTCACCCTAACAAAGACCATAGCCTAGGAGTCATCCAGGAGGGATCCCACTAAGCCATGTTAATGCCACCAAAAACTAGTCTTCCAAGCCAAGGAATAGGTGGATCATTTAAATACTCTTCTGGACTAGGTCTGACTCACCTAACACTGACTTTGGGTCCAAGATTAAGATGATTCTTGTTAGGGGACATCATCTTCAACAGCTCCAGTGGCCCCTACCACCGCTGGTGAATACCACGAAGTCCTCTCTATTATAGAGAATGTAATCTTCAATTCCCAACAGGGATAGATCCCTTAAACACCTCACAAGAAGGTTGGGTTTACTCTTTCAGCTTCTGGAATCTCCTTCAGTTGTTACGGGTCAGTCTATGATGATGAGACTAAGTACACAGGTCCTCCCCAAGCAGTTTCTAGTTAGAGTGGATGTCCTCCCCACTATCCCACCCAACATGGAGGTCCTCCACATGTTTCCAGCTTTAGATAATGAGGATTACCTCCCCGGTTCATTGATTCCCATTATGGAGGTTCTCCATATGCTTATAGTTCCCGATACCGAGGTTATCCACGTGTCTCCAACTAGTGACGTGCCGGTCCTTCTCGTATTGTCCACTACTCTAGTAGAGGTCCTCTATAACGACCCATACTTTACATACATTGTTAATACTTAAAAATTGAAGCATACTTATTACAACATATAACAAAACCACGAAAGAACCGTATAGGTATAGTGTCTTTAGAAACTGGGAAACATAAACAACTGGTTCAAAAAGCATCTACACTGTCTCCCATTTATTTCATCATATCTATAGTCCCTTTTGGGATATCTTACTTAATAACCTTCTTCCTGACCTGGCGAAAGAAAACATACAAAAGGGTGAGCTCAAATTCTCAGTAAGGGTAAACAAAAGAAATATCAATCACATCATATACATAAGCACATAACTTTTGGAAATCTTAACCTGCAAAAGAGATCATAATTTCATAACATGGGATAAATCATGGTAGTGAAATGAAATCACAATAATCATAACTTAAAACATGAACCTTTGTGTCATACACACATAATCATAGAGAATCATTTCTTATTAGTCAAGG
The DNA here is from genome assembly GCA_963277665.1 of Viscum album. Taxonomy (NCBI): domain Eukaryota; kingdom Viridiplantae; phylum Streptophyta; class Magnoliopsida; order Santalales; family Viscaceae; genus Viscum; species Viscum album. Next base: position 1,812,709,084 of record OY728123.1, on the reverse strand, counting down.
CTCATTTCCAAGACTATCTTAGTGGACAAAGTCCCTTTCTGAACTGAGTTCACTCCTCGTTTCAGTCCTGTTTCACTGAACCGGTATAACCTACCGTTCCAGCCATGTCTATCTCATGAGATATAAAATATTTACCCAATGCATTGGAGGGAGATATAGGTCCCACCCATCTCATAATGATACCATTCATATGTGTGCCACAAAATCATAAACCAGACATCATAGCATAACCCATGTAATAAAAATGGGATTCTTAAACAACATGACATCATAAAACAATTCATATAAGATAAATGAATTAATAAAAATATTTCCATCACAAAATAATCAAATCCATGTAATAATAGGGATAGAAACAGAACCATTTATTATCATAGATGGATAATAATTTTGATAAAACACTTGAACTCCATTCTTGAGGAAAATATCCTTTCTACTTCAAAAACATTTTCCTTTCTTAACATGTATTAAAATTTTAAACTAAAAGAAGTTTATTAAAAATAAACTTTAAAACTTGTAAAGGAAGCTTCTTGGAAATAATGTTTTAAAAATCCATTCATGTCGTATAAGTTAAAAAAACATTCTTCTCATACTTTTGTCGGAAAAGTCAAAAAAGTACCTAATACGAAAAACGACAAAAGATTCCTTTCATATCTTTTACTAAAAACTCACTGAAGGGTAAAATAGGATTTAAACAATTGTAGGTGAATGGAAATAATATTACATATTGAGGAAACATGGATGTGGATGATAAAATACACACCAGTAAATACTAAAGTATAAACAATCTCGGATAAAAATGAGATTGTGATATTTCCCTTACCTTAAGTCCGTTTTGCTTCGTAAGTGTCCGAACCTCCTGTATAATGATTTAAATAATGTTATTGACTTATTCCAGAATCATAATTACTTTTATGATATCATATATGGTCATATTCTTAGCTTCTTAGAAGTAATATTTCATTGCTACTTGTTATTCGGGTGTTTATAACTTTTTGTTCTTATACGTGTTTTGTCGAATAAATTCTTATTCTTATCTTTAGGTTATAGATAACTCATTTCCAGAATGGTATTAGTGTAATATATATCATATTCATTCATTCAATTCATTGATATAATCATTATGAAATGAAGATCATGTAGAACGAGTCGCATCACATCGTGGAGACGGTATTCCGTACGTACGCACAAGTGATGATATCGTTCCTATGATCGTGGAATTGTATTGGAGTGTATGTATACTATTTCAGAATCAGTATCACTTTATAATAGTCATATATAGTCATTATTTACACCATTATACCCATCCAAGTAAGGTGGTGGTGGAAAATAGATTACACCACGGCGTGGAGACGGTATTCCGTACGTACGCACGCGCGGTGATTTCTTTTTCCATGGGATGGATAGATGGTGAAATAGGGTTGTTTCATACTTATAATAACATATCAGTATATGAGTGATACTGATGTTATTACTTCATAATGAAACAACTAAAGAAGAAGAAGTGGAAGAAGAAATAAAGATGAAAGAATCGGTAACGGACATTACCTCTTCTTTGAAGTGCTTCTTTGAGACCTTCTTTTAGGGCACTAAAATTGGTCTTTGAAGAAGACCAGGACCTATAGGATGTCTCTAGGGAAGTGGAGTGGAGTAATTACCAGGGTTTGGCCGAGCTTGATGGCTCAAAGTGGTGTGAGGAAGAGGGGGAGGAGGTGCCCTTTTATAAGGGAGGAGAGGGGCACCTTTGGGAAAACTAAAAATATTATTTTATTATAAAGTCAAGTTCGGTTTTAAATAGCTCCAAATTAATATATTTAGAAGCTAAGGTGGGGATGGGTCTAAATAATCTCATCCAATATAATTTAGACAAGTTTAGGTTCCTATTTTAACCTTATCATTTAGATTTAACATTAAGTTAAATAAGTTTACTTTTACTGTGTCTTCTTGTGTTCTTATACTATAAGGTTAATAAACTTACTATAAGCAGACAAACGAACCCCATGTTGTTTATTATTAATATATATAACCTTATATAAGTCATTTAGAAGAACCTTAAATTTTTAGGAATAAAATAACAATTACTAATATAATATTTTTTTTAAAAACTATTTTATGTCAATTTTGACACTATTTAGTAATTGATTTTTGTGAAAATCATAACAGAATTATTAGTTCTAAAAAAGTTAATTAAATCAATACTAAAATGTCATATTAACCTATAAAATTAGTGGAATTCATGAAAAGTCTCAAATTATATTTATTTGGGTATTTATAACATCAATTATGTCAATATTTCATTAATAAGATAATTACTGCATCATCGTTGTGTCATAAATAAATTAAATTATTTAATGTCTAAAAATTACAAATAAAATACCATTATGTAGGAAATATTTTTATCTTTCTAATTAATATTTATAATCTAATTTATCTTATGTATAACCCCATATTAAAAATTATTTACTTATTAAACTTTGATTTTAACTATTTTAACCCTTCTTTAAATAAATTAATAATAAATGTCCTAATCTAATCCAAGTGGGCCTAAATGGTCATATTTTATTCCTACGTTTGTTTTTGGTATAATTACACTTATCCAATAGAATTAGGACATGTTTTAGGGTAATAATAATATCATCTTTACCCTTAATTACCCTATTTACATTTAACCGTGGTAAAAAAAAGTAAAAAGTTACTATTCACCAAAAATTATTTTCATCTCATTGAACCACATTTTAGTCCTTGATATTAACCGTGTCTCTCGGATTTTCGAAATTTCACTCATAGAAGCGGTAAAATTAAGTTTTATGAAAAATTCAGTTTTTTTAACTACCACTTAGTGGTTTCACTATTCATCAAAAATTGAAAGTTTTCAGAAAAATACCAAAATTTCACCCTAGGCTAATTTCGATATTCCGAATCCAAAAATGAAGTCCATTTTGAAAAATAAAATTTATAAAATTTCAAAAAGTGGTTATTACTATTCATAACGGCTAGTTTTAATAATATTTTAATAGCATATCGTTGTTTAGTGAAACTCGGTATTGCGTACGACGCAAGCTATCGAGGAAGGCCGCGATTTCGTGTAAAGCAAGACAAGCAAGTGTTGTGTAAAAAAATATTCCTTTGATGATTTATATAACATAAAAGTCTCGGGTGTTACATTCTACCCCCCTTAAAATGAATTTCGCCCTCGAAATTCGTCACTTTCTAACAAACAGATGAGGATACCTCTCCCTCATCATATCCTCAAGCTCCCATGTATCTTCTTCTAATTGGTGGTTCCTCCATAAAACTTTCACCAATCGAGTGGTCTTGTTTCATAGGACTTTTTCGCTACGATCCAGAATCTCTATCGGTTGTTCTTCATAAGAAAGATCATGCTCCAACGGTACAACTTCTGAGCTAAGTACATGTGAAGGATCAGGTATGTACTTTCTCAGGAGAGATACATGGAACACATCGTGAACTTGAGAGGGATTTGGTGGAAGCGCCAATCGGTAAGCTACCTTCCCAACACGATCCAGTATTTCGAAAGGACCGATATATCTAGGGCTCAACTTCCCCTTCTTTCCAAATCTCATGACCCTCTTCCAGGGAGATATTCGTAAGAACACTTTATCACCCACTTCAAACTCTAGGTCTTTTCTTCGGTTGTCGGCATAACTTTTCTATCGACTCTGAGCTTCTCTTATGTGTTGTTGAATAGATCTGACCTTTTCTGCCATTTCATCAACGAGATCGGGTCCTAATAGATTTCTTTCCCCAACTTCATCCCAACAAGTTGGAGTCCTGCATTTCTTTCCATAGAGAGCTTCATAAGGAGCCATATGAATACTGGAGTGAAAGCTATTATTATAAGAAAATTCCACCAAAGGTAGGTGTTGATCCCAACCACCTTTTAAATCCATAGAGCAAGCTCTCGACATATCTTCTAGAGTTTGAATTGTTCTCTCAGACTGACCGTCTGTCTGAGGATGATAAGCAGTGCTGAAACTCAACTCTGTATCCAGAGTATGCTGAAGACTTCGCCAGAACTTCAAGGTAAATCTCTGATCCTGATCAGATATAATAGAAAGTGGTACTCCATGCAATCTTACCACTTCCTTTACATATATCCTGGCAAGCTGATCCAGAGAGAAATCCTCTCTAATAGAAATGAAATGTGCAGACTTGGTAAGACGATCAACTATGACCCAGATAGCATTATTGCCTTTGGATGTTTTAGGAAGTCCTGTGACAAATTCCATAGTGATGTTTTCCCATTTCCATTCAGGTATGGTTAACGGTTGTAACATCCCCTTAGACTTCTGTCTCTCAGCTTTAACTTGCTGACAAACCAAGCATCAAGAGGCATATTCAGCAACATCTCTTTTCAGGCCATCCCACCAGAAGTAATCTTTCAGGTACCTATACATCTTCGTGCTTCCAGGATGAATAGAGAATGAAGAACTATGAGCCTCATCCAGCAGCTCCTTCTTTAATACGGGGATGGGGGGAACACAAACCCGATTCCTGAACTTTATTATCCCATCACAATCAAGTTTGAATTCAGGAAAATTTCTCGCCTTCTTTTGTAACTCAACATCTTCTTTCTGTGCCTCTTTAATATTCACATGTATAGATGGTTGAACATTCATTTGAGAAAGATAATATTTTTCCCCTTCCATTATAATTCCAAGATCCATCCTTTGTAAATCCATAAATATTGGATCTTTTGTGATCCTTATCATGGATAAACTGGCATGGTCTTGTCGACTTAATGCATCTGCCACTTTGTTTGCTTTCCCAGGGTGGTAATGGATTGAGCAGTCATAATCCTTAATCAGCTCCAACCATCTTCTTTGACGCATATTCAGCTCCTTTTGTGTGAAAATATAATTTAAACTTTTATGATCAGTATAAATATCACACCTTTCACCATAAAGATAATGCCTCCAAATCTTTAATGCAAAGATTACCGCAGCTAACTCCAAATCATGTGTTGGGTAATTTTTCTCATGGATTTTCAACTGTCGTGAGGCATAAGCTATCACCATATCATTTTTCATAAGAACACACCCCAATACATTCTTGAATGCATCACTATAGATCAAAAACCTTTCTCCACTACAAGGCAGTGTGAGCACAGGTTCACTGGATAACCTTCTTTTCAACTCCTTGAAATTCTCTTCACATTCCTCCGTCCAGACAAACTTAACTCCTTTCCGAGTCAACTTGGTGAGTGGATTAGATAATCGTGAAAAATCTTTCACAAAATGTTGATAATATCCAGCCAAACCAAGAAAACATCGGATCTCAGTTACTGTTGTTGGTCTCGACCATCTTTCAATAACCTCTGTTTTTGCTGGATCCACAGATATCCCCTCTTTTGAGATTATGTGACCCAAGAATGCATATTTTTGAAGCCAAAATTCACACTTGGTAAATTTGGCATAAAACTTCTCCTTTCTCAGGGTCTTCAATATAATTCTCAAGTGATCATCATGCTCTTCCTTGCTCTTTGAATAGACAAGAATATCGTCTATAAAGAATACCACAAATTGATCAAGATAGTCTCTAAAGACTCTATTCATCAGATCCACGAAGATAGCAGGGGCATTAGTAAGACCAAATGGCATCACTATAAATTCATAGTGTCCATACCTTGTACGGAAAGCCGTCTTTGGTATATCCTCCCTTTTGACCCTTAATTAATGGTACCCTGAACGAAGATCAATCTTGGAAAAGTATTGAGCTCCGTGTAGTTGGTCAAATAGGTCATCAATGCGCGGGAGAGGATATTTTTTCTTGATAGTGATCTTGTTAAGTTCTCGATAATCAATGCAGAGTCTCATTGATCCATCTTTCTTCTTAACAAATAAAAGAGGTGCTCCCCAAGGTGACGCACTAGGGCGTATGAATACCTTATCAAGATTCTCTTGGATTTGCTTCTTCAATTCCTGTAACTCAATTGGGGTCATTCTATAAGGTGTCTTTGAAATAGGCAAAGCACCCGGTACGAGTTCTATTGAAAACTCAACTTCACGATTTGGTGGAAGACCCGGTAATTCCTCTGGAAAGACATCATCAAACTCCCGTACAATGGGAATATTCTTAATCATGAGTTTCTCACCAACCATTTGAGATAAATAACCTTCATTTAGTGGAATCAATACCCAGAAAATGGAAGAAATTTCCACTGGAAGGTTATGTTCATCCTTGCATCGATAGACGATCATAGATTGATCTGGAATATGAAATGTGACTTCCCTTCTTTGGCAATTGATATGAGCTCCATATGAAGAAATCCAATCCATGCTAATAATCACATCAAATTCCACTATAGGAAGGATCACAAGATTTGCAGGAAGCACTTTCCCACAAACTTCAATCGGAGAAGAATTATAAACTTTTGATGCGACTGTTGTGCCATTAGGTTTTGTCACAGCTAACTCAACATCTAATTGTTGAGGTAATACAGTGATACCCTTAGAAAATTCTTTAGAAATAAAGGATTGGGTGGATCCAGAATCAAATAAAACATTTGCTACTTTAGAGTGGATGGTAAGTGTACCTTTCACCACATCGTTATCGTAATCCACATCGCTGATAGAAATTGCATGTGACTTTCCTTTGTCATTAGCCTTAAGAGTTTGTTGACGTCGACCATCATCATCAACCCTTGGATTAGGGCATTTATTGGAATAATGTCCCATCTCCTTGCACTTGAAACATTGAAGTGTAGTAGGTTCATTCTGTGTATCCCTTCCTTTGTTTGCATCATTAGACATCTTCTTCCCATCATTACGGCATTCAAATGCCCGATGACCTTCCTTTCCACATTTGAAACATTTACTTGTCCCTTTAAAACAACTCCCTCCATGTTTCTTTCCACACTTTGAGCATAAGGGAAATCTCATCTTCTTTTCAGTGTGCTCTTTAGATTTTCCTTTGAATTCCATTTTCCTCTTCTTATCAAACCCATATGACTGATGGGTTACTCCAATATCCATCTCGACTTTGAGAGAACATCGAACGATTTCCTCATAGCTATTGAAGTCCCTTATGGCTAATGCCCTTCGAAGACTTGGTTTTAATCCACTAAAGAATCGATCGATCTTACTCTCAGGTTAGATAATAATACCAGAAGCATACCTTGAAAGTCTTGTAAAATTTTCTTCATAGGTACCAACAGATTCATCATCCTTTTGCTTCAGTTCAAGAAACTCTTTCTCCATCTTTGTTCGGAGAATACGAGGGAAGTACTTATTGAAATATAAGTTCTTGAACTCGTCCCATTCCATGGACTCAATTTCAACCCTTTGCCTCATATTCTTAATAATATTCCACCATTGATCAACATCTCCTTCCAAACAATACACTGCTAGGATGACTTTATCATGTTCAGAACATTGAAGAACTGAAAATATCTTTTTAGTAGTACTAATCCATTTTTCAGCAACTAATAGATTAGTAGACCCGCTGAAAGAAGGTGGACGTTGCCTCATGAAGGATTCAACAGAATGTTGCTCCTTCTTTTGATCGTTTGGAAGTCCTACATGATTCATAGCTTGAGAAAGTTGTGTGAACATGGCTACAAGATTTTGCATTCCAGCTCCCATAACGTTTGGTTGCTCAGGGGGATAATCATTTCATTGCCCGTCGCATTCCGCATTAACACGATTCCTTCGGGTTCCAGCCATTGACTGAAACCAAGAAGAATAATGTGAGCAACACTAATTATAATAGGAAAACCACATAATCAATAATAAAATTTCACACTTAAGGTCTTATCCTAGGTTATTCATGTCCATTTCTAAAACACTAAGATTGTGTTCTATGCTTATACTTATCTTTAGGGTTCTTACTAAGGCTTTCGCATCCTAGTTTCCAAAGGTTGACTATACCTTTCCTCTGATACCAACTATAGAGACCCGACGCTTGACATACATGGACATTACATTACTTTTGCAGAATACTTAGTACATAACAAAAACACACACACAAGGACCGTAATAGTTTAGTGTCTTTGGAAACTCGGAATATAATCTTCTAATCGTGGTGAAAGATCTTCAACATCTCCCATAAAGATCTTCTTCTTTTTTTACATAAAACCCTTATTTATATCCTGGGGAAAGGAAAAAATAAAAAAGGGTGAGCTCAAATGCTCAGTAAGGGTAAACAAAAGAAATATCAATCACATCATATACATAAGCACATAACTTTTGGAAATCTTAACCTGCAAAAGAGATCATAATTTCATAACATGGGATAAATCATGGTAGTGAAATGTAATCACAATAATCATAACTTAAAACATGAAACTTTGTGGCATACAAACATAATCATAGAGAATCATTTCTTATTAGTCAAGGCTCATTGCCAAGACTATCTTAGTGGACAAAGTCCCTTTCTGAACCGAGTTCACTCCTCGTTTCAGTCCTGTTTCACTGAACTGGTATAACCTACCGTTCCAGCCATGTCTATCTCATGAGATATAAAATCTTTACCCAATTCATTGGAGGGAGATATAGGTCCCACCCATCTCATAATGATACCATTCTTATGTGTGCCACAAAATCATAAACCATACATCATAACATAACCCATGTAATAAAAATGGGATTCTTAAACAACATGCCATCATAAAACAATTCATATAAGATAAAGGAATTAATAAAAATATTTCCATCACAACATAATCAAATCCATGTAATAATAGGGATAGAGACAAAACCCTTTATTATCTTAGATGGAAAATAATTTTGATAAAACACTTGAACTCCATTCTTGAGGAAAATATCCTTTCTACTTCAAAAACATTTTCCTTTCTTAACATGTCTTAGAATTTTAAACTAAAAGAAGTTTATTAAAAATAAACTTGAAAACTTGTAAATTAAGCTTCTTGGAAATAATGTTTTAAAAATCCATTCATGCCGTATAAGTTAAAAAAATCATTCTTCTCGTACTTTTGTCGGAAAAGTCAAAAAAGTACCTCGTACGAAAAATGACAAAAGATTCCTTTCATATCTTTTACTAAAAACTCAATGAAGAGTAAAATAGGATTTAAACAATTGTAGGTGAATGGAAATAATATTACATATTGAGGAAACATGGATGTGGATGATAAAATACACCCCAGTAAATACTAAAGTATAAACAATCTCGGATAAAAATGAGATTGTGATATTTCCCTTACCTTAGGTCCGTTTTGCTTCGTAAGTGTCCGAACCTCCTGTATAATGATTTAAATCATGTTATTGACTTATTCCAGAATCATAATTATTTTTATGATATCATATATGGTCATATTCTTAGATTCTTAGTAATAATATTTCATTGCTACTTGTTATTCGGGTGTTTATAACTTTTTGTTCTTATGCGTGTTTTGTCGAATAAATTCTTATTCTTATCATTAGGTTATAGATACCTCATTTCCAGAATGGTATTATTGTAATATATATCATATTCATTCATTAAATTCATTTATATAATCATTATGAAATGAAGATCATGTAGAACGAGTCGCATCACATCGTGGAGACGGTATTCCATACGTACGCACGAGTGATGATATTGTTCCTACGATCGTGGAATTGTATTGGAGTGTATGTATACTATTTCAGAATCATTATAACTTTATAATAGTCATATATAGTCATTATTTACGCCATTATACCCATCCAAGTAAGGTGGTGGTGGAAAATAGATTACACCACGGCGTGGAGACGGTATTCCGTACGTACGCACGCGCTGTGATTTCTTTTTCCGTAGGATGGATAGATGGTGAAATAGGGTTGTTTCATACTTATAATAACATATCAGTTTATGAGTGATACTGATGTTATTACTTCATAATGAAACAACTAAATAAGAAGAAGTGGAAAAGAAATAAAGATGAAAGAATCAGTAACGGACATTACCTCTTCTTTGAAGTGCTTCTTTGAGACCTTTTTTTAGGGCACTAAAATTGGTCTTTGAAGAAGACCAGGACCTCTAGGATGTCTCTAGGGAAGTGGAGAGGAGGAATTGGCAGGGGTTGGCCGATCTTGAAAGCTCAAAGTGGTGTGAGGAAGAGGGGGAGGAGGTTCCCTTTTATAAGGGAGGAGAGGGGCACCTTTGGGAAAACTAAAAATATTATTTTATTATAAAGTCAAGTTCGGTTTTAAATAGCTCCAAATTAATATATTTAGAATCTGAGGTGGGGATGGGTCGAAATACTCTCATAAAAGAGAATTTAGACAAGTTTAGGTTCCTATTTTAACCTTATCATTTAGATTTAACATTAAGTTAAATACGTTTACTTTTACCGTGTCTTCTTGTGTTCTTATACTATAAGGTTAATAAACTTACTATAATTAGCCAAACGAACCCCAAGTTGTTTATTATTAATATATATAACCTTATCTAAGTCATTTGTCCGAACCTTAGATTTTTAGGAATAAAATAACAATTACTAATATAATATTTTTTTTAAAAACTATTTTATGTCAATTTTGACACTATTTAGTAATTGATTTTTGTGAAAATCATAACAGAATTATTAGTTCAAAACAAGTTAATTAAATCACTAATAACATGTCATATTAACCTAGAAAATTAGTGTAATTCATAAAAATCTCAAATTATATTTATTTGGGTATTTATAACATCAATTATGTCAATATTTCATTAATAAGATAATTACTGCATCATCGTTGTGTCATAAATAAATTAATCTATTTAATGTATAAAAATTACAAATAAAATACCATTATGTGGGAAATATTTTTAGATTTCTAATGAATATTTATAATAGAATTTATCTTATGTATAACCCCATATTAAAAATGATTTACTTATTAAACATTGATTTTAACTATTTTAACCCTTCTTTAAATAAATTAATAATAAATGTCCTAATCTAATCCAAGTGGGCATAAATGGTCATATTTTATTCCTAAGTTTGTTTTTGGTCGAATTACACTTATACAATAGAATTAGGACATGTGTTAGGGTAATAATAATATCATCTTTACCCTTAATTACCCTATTTACTTTTAACCGTGGTAAAAAAAAGTAAAAAGTTACTATTCACCAAAAATTATTTTCATCTCATTGAACCAGATTTTAGTCCTTCATATTTAACGTGTCTCTCATATTTTCGAAATTCCACTCACAGAAGCGGTAAAATTATGTTTTATAAAAAATTCAGTTTTTTTAACTACCACTTAGTGGTTTCACTATTCATCAAAAATTGAAAGTTTTCAGAAAAATACCAAAATTTCACCCTAGGCTAATTTTGATATTCCGAATCCAAAAATGAAGTCCATTTTGAAAAATAAAATTTATAAAATTTGAAAAAGTGGTTATTACTATTCATAACGGCTATTTTTAATAATATTTTAATAGCATAACGTTGTTTAGTGAAACTCGGTATTGCGTACGACGCAAGCTATCGACGAAGGCCGCAATTTCGTGTAAAGCAACCCAAGCAAGTGTTGTGTAGAAAAAGATTCCTTTGATGATTTATATAACATAAAAGTCTCGGGTGTTACATCCTCCCCACTTCATCTTACATGAAAGCCGAGGTCCTCCCTACTTCATTGATGATCATTATGAAGTTAATGCTCATACCCTCATCACTGGCCAACACACAGGTCATCCCCATGCAAAAACCGACCAAAGTGGAGGTCTTATCCACTCCCACAGAGGTCCTCCCCATGCATCAAGCAACTAGTTTAGAGGTCCTCCACATACTCATACTTCCCAACATGGAGGTCCTCCCTATGTACTTGAAAACCACAACAGAGGTCCTCCCTACTATGTCAATAGCCAGAGAATAGGTCCTCCCTACTCCAATGACAACTGATATATAGTTCCTCCCAGTATCCTGAAAAATCAAAGTGGAGGTCGTCCTCATGCAATCAACTCACAACACGAGGGTCCTCCTTGTGTCGAAAAAGTTCCATTCCTTGAAGAACCATCACAGGGAAGAAGGGAGAACCGTTTACACTAAATAAATAACTCTAGAAAGTTCCAGGTCATGGTCAATCCCACTCGCTTCTCAGACCCTAAATCCGAGTTTGACTCAATGAAGGAGCCTCCCCCCAGTCTTATGCATCAGAGTCCTGGGAAAGATCCCAGCAAGTGAGATTAATCATTTCAGAAGTTGAAGTTCACAATATCCCTGAATCTCTTTGTAGGAATATGTTGGGGGAAGAATACTTTTCTCCATTCTAGGGTCTTGTGGTGCAGTTTTCACTGTCATCACTAGCTTCATTATTTACCTCTATACTAGAATCCAAAGAGTATTTATAAGACATGATTGACCATGAGCACTGATTGTATCCACATATGGTCTTAGTTACCAACTCACATGAGGCAGTTGTTGGAACCTTGTCGTATAGGGATGTGATTATGTATTTGGCACTACCTCCTAGAGATGAACCAACATACATTGATCAGTCAGTTCATGTAGCGGTCTCTCCATCAGCTAGTCTGCCACCACAGCGGTCTATAATAGTGTCATTTACATTTTCTCAGATAGCATGGATTAGACCATAGGCCATACAATATTTGGGGATCATCTCTAAAAGTGTAACCTTATCAGACACCTTGGCCTTCGACCATCTATTTGAAGTGTTTGGGCCAAATGAATTTCCTGACTTTGACATTCTGGAGTCCCACACTCAAAATGAGGTCTCATGATTTTTTAGGGCCATGTGGGTGATGATTTGTTTTTCTCTGTGACCATCTGTTGGTCTATCTAAAGTGTTGATATAACTTCAATGACATCGGCCAGAAATCTCGCATAGTTGAGTTGGAAGCGCTTCTATTGGAACAACTTCCCACATCACCTAGTTACCACTAGAACCTTCAAGAAAAATATTCCAATGCTTCAGAGTGCTCCCCAAAAGCATTGACTAAGTGTATACACTTGTGAAATCCCTGTTTAGGGATAAAACGCTCCTCTTCACTTCATTCATATCAAGAGGCAGCCTGATTGACCTGGTGACATTGAGGAAATTCCAAGTGTCATCATAGTGAACATGGTTGAACCTAAGATGCCAAAGGATGGGGATATCAGCATAGAATATGATGGAAAGAACCATCCTACTGAATTAGCATGGTATCATGTGGTCTCTAAAGGTGTTATCACACACAATAATAGGCATACCCTCAACTTAGTGGAACATCCACATCATTTACTATTAGTTGGAATCATAACATGCGTAAGGCACAACTCAAGGGATCATATCCACTTGATGTCATAAAGAAGATAGAGGATGATCCTGTAATCACTGCTTTATGATATAAGATTGCAGATCATCACTGTATCATCAATGAGATCCTTGCTGAGTGATGTACAGATTATGGTGATCCTCAATAGGACCATGTTCCTCCCCCATCAGGGTAGCAGGGGAAACCTTAGGTCTTCCTTGAATAGTTACTCTTAGTCAATCCAATTGATCCATCACACCCTAAAAGGTATGGAAAGTGACCACAGTATATGTCGTCGAATTAGCTCAATCAATGTTATAATTTACATTGGGATTCAGGTCAAACCGCTCATCAAGCCACTATATAGATAGCTCCATGATCCGCTAAGATTTTCGATCATTTTGATGAGATGACTAATGTGCTATTGGTCAAGAATCATTACCAAGATAAAAATCCCTATTAAGGTGACCTGATAGCTTCTCTCACTACTCAGATCAAAGAACCTGAAATGCAACAGGTGGCTAGCCCACCTGATGACATGCCATATCTGGCATGGGTGGATGATATGAAAGCACCCCAGGATTTGGGGAATCCAACCTTCTCCCCATTGAATGGGATGGTAAAACCTTTGTAACGCTTATCCCACTTCATATCTAGGTGTGGACCCATGTTGGGAACCCCAGAGTAGAAAGAAGCAGTGAATCTCTAATTTTTTGTTCAGACATTGGAAGGGTCTGCATTTGTCTAGCATAGCTATTTACCCATTGGGCCCATCACTGAATGGGAAGACCTCTGTAGATAGTTTCTCTACCTACTAGGTTCCGTTACATGAAAGAAAAGTATTACCAACCTCTTCAAGTGAATGAAACTGCCGGATGAGAACATCATATAATTTATCCCCATATGGAAGGGCCTTACGTACTCGCTCAACAAGCTATTGACTCAAGACAATTTGTTGTAAACATGTGTTGGGAACATGAAAACTAAATTGGTTCCCACCCTAATCACTCAAAAAAATTTAGGTGTATTCTGGGATTTCTTTGATAAGGATCAACACCTATAGGAATCCTTGGAATAAGTAAATAAGGAACAATCTTTTCCTCTTCCATATCCTAGAAGAAGGACTAAAAAGGTATAAACTACCACCACATTGTTGGTGGGGGCTCCATATCCACTAGAGTTGTTACCTATAGATCCTTTCTAGGAACACCTTTTTGAGGATAACAACCTCAAAAAACTCTGCCTCACCTAGGGAATAATCTATAATAACCTCCTCGATAGATACCACCACCCAAATGATAGAATGTGGTTCCACACCCTCATCCACCTTTAGCCCTTTTTCAGGGCCAATCTCGTCAAGTTCCCCTTCCATATAAGAGAAACTAAACCTACTCCTTTCTATAGTCCAAGGTCCCTAGTTATTTCTATAGTGCTTTGGAATAAGGGATCCTAAAGTTACCAAAATGCAAAAATCTCCATGAGGCTGAGCTCACTAATTTCCATGATCACTTTACATACCAAATAATCATTGTACATTCCATCAAGAAATAATTTTTGTTCAAGGATTGGTTCCAAGACTAGGTGGAAAATTGTGTGGTCAGTTTGGGTGATGTTCTAGCATAGGTTACACATATCTCATCCAAGATCGACAATGAAAGTGATGGTTCTAGTGAGTTGTAGTAAGTCTCTAGCCGTGTGGCTCATAATTATGATGACTAGTTGGATCTTATGGTGTTCTATCATGCCCATGGTATCATTCGTAACTATTTAGTCTATCCTAAACCTCCATAAGTCATTGTGTCTTTTCCAGTGGTTGATTTTGTATCTACATCTTATCCAACAACGTCTCAGAAGAGTAGGTATTGGTATCACAATGGAAAAGAAAGTCCCTCGACCATGCTGAATCCATCCTGTATACTTGTAGACTTCATGCCTTCATAGATGGGAATCACACCCAGAGTCCATCCAACATCATAGGACTCCTCTGATAATGATCAAGAGTATGCATCTGTGAATACCATCAAATTGGTGGATCATTACACGATCCTCAATGATGAGGAGTATCAGGAGATCCCTCCCACTTTCCTTGACTGATTCCATAGAAAAATCATTCAAGGACAGATAAACTATATGAATTATCAATCTAATACTTCATTTCAGTCCATACATGCCACCGAGACTAGACAATAAGCATTGTTTAGATCCCAGTAGTCACAGTCCTATTAAACCGCTCTACTGGATCCACCACCACCATTGACCATGCTCATTGGATAGGTAGAAACACCATGGTCACATCATGATTAGAGGTATTCAATGAGGACTCATTCATTCGACTATTATCCAACGGTAGTTCTCGGTAGTTTGTATGATGAGTAGAAGGTTTTTTCCAGCACGAGACAGAACCCAGTTGATCAGACAACAATTCCCATCATGCTTAGCACTATAGAGAGACCCCCTATGGGTATAAATTTAAACCAATCATGGAATTATGATGCGTTGAAGAAACTCTCAAAAATTCATTATAATATCTCAATCCTCAAGGCCCTCTATCTATTAGAAGATATGTGAGAATTCATCATAGAATCCTTTAAAAGACCCCTCTAGTTCTAAACAGAGGTTACCTTTACAAATACTTTCTATGATGAGGAGTTAGAGTAGTGATTATTGCAAGCCATAATCTCTTTATCATTAAAATATGAAAGATCTCTTGTATAGGGGTATATTTTCCTATTGTACATAACCAAACAGTTCAATGGAATGGATGTCCATCACTGTCTAGTTGATGCAATTTCTTGGATCAATCTCATCCTGATCTGGATGCTCTGACGGCCGAGACTCGCCAAAGAATATTTTATCCCTTATAAACTAAAGATTTAGCGTTATAAAATGAACCAACATAGACCATATGTCGTAATATATTTGAAGAAACAATTCATAAGTTTAGTATAAGACATTGAATTCATGGTTATCTCACAGGACACCTCTTAGAATGAATTGATGGGTAGGACCTAGCTCCATATGCACACATCAGTCCCCTCCTCATATCACTAGTTCCCCATGTACTCCTTCAACAGTTGAGTAGAAATACTCCAAGGTGATTCTTATCCCTTTGCCTCTTGTGATGCCTGATACACAGATGTGGATTATTACTAGATAAATGACAAGAATGCTCAAATCATGAGGGTGAGAACACCTCTATCGCATTTGACATATGGAAAGACATGGATGATGAATTTGTTCTGCTAATTTACCTGTTGGAGGATACGATTCCAATCTTGGGGAACTAATTTTTTGTTTCCGATAGGAAAGGGAAACATTTCCCTAGGTTCAAATAATGTTGGAAGATTTCCTCATACTCCTACATAGTTCAGGCTTAGGTGATACCATAATCACCCACTCTTTTTAGGTATCGATATGATTTCCCCATGGCTACAATAGTATGTCAGACTCACTTGTTCTACTGAGCTGGGTTGAACCCTCACAAACTGACCTATCACCATTTCTTTGACCTAAAGAATGAACCTTGTGGTCAAAGGGCTGATGGAATCAGTTTGACATCCCTTTTTTCCATGATCTTAGTAGTGAAGGAGTCTACCAATGAAGATTCCACCACTATCCAGGTAGGCACTAGTGTTCCTATGGAGTTGGTCAGTTGGAAGAATCACCTCACACCAATGATCCCCTACCATAGACAATGAATAAGATATGGATGACACTACTCTTTCATTTGATGAATTCATCTCTACCATCGTCAATGCGCTAGTTCAGGTGAATCTTGGTAGTGAGGCAGATCCAAGTCCAATGTTGATCAGTGAAACCATGCCTATTGAGGAATAGTAACAGTATGTGGATTTCCTAAAGTATCACCTTGATATTTTTTCCTAGATATATGATGAAATCCTAGGAATAGAACACCGGTTATCTATCAACCATCTTGTTCTCCCCATAATTCATCAAGGGTTCAAGCATCCTCCCCTGAAGATTCACCCATCCCATAATGCCATGGTTGAGGCCAAAGTTGACAATCTCCTAAAATCCGACTTCATCATGGAAGTTCAGTACCCCAAGTGGATATACAACATCATCCCAGTCAGGATGAAGAATGGGTAGATCAGAGTTTGTATCAAATTCCAATATCTCAATTACTACTTTTCAAAGGATGATTTTCCCTTTTAGTGATGGAGTTGTTGATCAATGCCATAGCTGGGTTCCAGGATCTCTCCTTCATTGATGGACATTCTGGGTACAACCAAATCCAGATGGCCCCAAAGATGAGGATTTTACCACCTTTAAAGCACCACAAGATAATTTTGATTATCATGTGACAACTTTTGTCCTGAAGAATGAAAGAGATACCTATCAGTGGTCCAAGCACCACATCTTCAAACTGATCCTCAAGATTTTAGTATAATTCCATGTGGAGGATTTGGTGGTTAAATTCTACTAGTTTCAGGACCATCTCAGAGATATTGAGAATGTTTTTGGCTTCCTCCATTCATGGAAGTTGAAGGTGAACCCATTGAAATGTGCTTTTGGGGTTACATCTGGAAAGTTCCTTGGTTTCATTGTCAAATACAGTGGAATTAAGATTAATGCAGGGAAGATCAAGACCATCAGCTAGATACCTCCTCTAAGTAACCTTCTGGACTTCTAGGCCTTCAAGGACACTTATCCTATATATTTTGATTCATCACGAATCTATCTAGAAATTTTTAGACCTTTTGTTGTCTCATGATGAAAGGTGTCATATATCAGTGGGATGAATAGTTCCAGAATGCCTTAAAAGAGATCAAGAAATATTTTCTGTAGCCTCCATTTAAGATTCCAACCATCTCAAGGAAGTTGTTGGTATTTATGTGACCACCTTGAAATGATCACTCGGTCTACTCGCTCAAAAAAACAATAAGGTGATAGAGAATAGTTTATACTATCCAAGTAGAATATTCTTCAACACAGAGTCCAGATAATATCCCACCAAGAAGTGATACCTCACAATGGTTTTCACAGCTTAGAAGTTACAACACTATTTCCAGCATCATGAGATATATTTAGTGTCCTGCATGGATCCGATAAATTGTATTATAAATCACTTAATGTTTATAGATTGAATTACATGTTGGGTGGTGATTCTTCAATAGTTTGACATCAGGTTCGTTTCATAGAAATTATTCAAGGTTAAAGTGCTAGATGACTTTCTGGATACTCACTCTGCCCCCAAGGAAACAACTCTTGATGTTGATTTTCTAGATGAGGCTATCCTCTTAGTGGACCAAGCCATTCTGTTTTGGTATATGAATTTCAATGGTGCCTCCTAGAGTCCAACCAGTGTAAGGATCAATGATCCCGAGCTCAATAGAGTGGGTCTAGGAATCATCTTCATCGTGATGAAATAGGTTTTCCTACCCTATTTTTTCCTAATATTTGATGGTTGCACAAACAACGAGTAATAATATCAGTCTATCATTACTAGTATCAAATTGGATCTCAAGATTGATATTCCCCACCTTCACTTCAAGGGGCACTCTGAGTTAGTCATCAAAAAGATCAATGATGACTAAATTGTTAGGAATCCAAAACGCATGACCTTGCTAAAGTGCACCCACCAGCTAATGGACCAGTTCCCTTCTCGGCGAGAGGTAACTTATGTTACCCAGTCACAGAATGGTCGATCTAATGACCTAGCTAGTCTATCTTCTTCTCCTATAGATCCTAACTAGGATAATCTATTTATTCACATAGTGCATCAAAGATTCTCCACACCTATCAATTATGATAGTGATGACCGCCATAAGGTAAACCACCTTACTACTAGTGATTCCACATTATGACCTCCAGATCCCCCTGTAACTAAATAAATCTCTGATCAGATGACTATATTCATCTAGTATCCCCAACATGAAATTATCCCACCCAATGGAGCTGAATGTGAGTGAATCCATCGGTGTGAAGCTCATTTCCCCCTCCAGAGTAGACCCAACCTTGAGAAAACTCTCTATGAATGTGGATTTGATGGAATTATTCTCCATCTCATTCAAGGAGATAAGATTCCCCAGGTTATGAAATAAGTTCATGATCGGTCCTGTGGTTTTCACCAGGTAGGGTTGAAGGTCTCCCACTAGAATCGAAGGTTGAGATACTTCTATCCCACTCGGATCCATGAATATATCAAGTTCTACAAGAGGTTCTATGCATGCTAGATTCATGCCAACATTATACATCAACTGCCAGAGCCCCTCCATAATATGAAGTACTCTTGGATCATTACAGTATGGGGACTCAATGTTGTGGGACTATATCCACCAGTGAATTCTTTCCAGTGTAGGTTCATTCCAACCATAATGGATTTATTCTCTATGTGGGAAGATGTGATTCCTCTAAAAGATGTCAAATCCTGATCGGTTGTTGAATTTGAGAGATCCCATATCATTTATTGATTTCGAGTAACTTATGCCATTCTAACCGACAAAAACCCCAAATTACAAGAAACTGAGTTGAAAAGGATGTATTCCAAGTACAAAATCTGATCCAACCATACTTCCCACTACCATACACAAGAAAATGGAAAGATCTATATGTTAAATAAAACCCTCTCCAACATTTTGTAAAACATGGTGGGACAAAACAAGAAAATTTGTCTGAACAAGATCCCCAACACCCTATAGGCCTACCAGATGATGTACCAAAATTCCACCTAAATGACTATATATTACCTAGTGTATAGAATAGATGTAGTCCTACCCATTAGGATCTAGTTTCCATTACTCCAAACAACCATCTATGATCAACATACATCAGTCTGGATAGCTGAGTCTATCTAGATGAACTGGAATCCCTTAACGAAAGTAGGCTCTAAGATTTTCACAATCTAGAGAGGCACCAGAACAATATATCTATAACACTGAACAAGAATGTTTTAATCTACTCTTTCCTCCAAGGTGATACATCGTTGGATACCTAAATGCCAATAATACATGGCATGAAGCTTCCAAATTAGGAACCCGAGTGGGAAGGGACATATATTTTTCATAAGGTCTATCCAAATAGCATATACTCTTTAGTCACCATGGATGTAGAGAGTATCACTCCCACGAACAATGATAGGTTCCAGAAGAAGTACTTCACATAAATGGGGTACTCAATCCAAGTTTCATGACTTTAAACTGTGTAATAGCCATTGTCATTATTGCATGATGATAAGTAGCATAACAATCAATGTGTTATCTGTATGATGATAAACTGAGGATAAATAAACAACTTGGGGACATGAGGTTAAACTTGGTGCTTAAGTCCAAGAATTATGACACTAAAATATGTGAAATTTACCAATGGGAATATATAGTGTGGAATGGGACCTCTCATGTCCCCATTCATGTGAGGTTATAAAAACTGCAATGTGCACATCTCTCTTAGAACACTTACTCCACCTCATCCTCATTATATGAATTCAAACTGTGTATTCATCATCTTAAATGCATGATGTTAAACTATAGATCATTGATGCTCATTTTCACATGGACTTAAAAGGAACATACCCATGTCCTAAGCACATGATGTTAAACTGGGCACCCAAGACCAAAAATTATAACATTAAACTGAATGAGGATTTTCCATGAAGATGTGTCGTGTGATGTGGGTCTCCCTTCCCTCATTTACATTAGCTTGTTCTTGATGTGCCACACATATCCCTTTTCTCAAGTATACCCTCTCTTATATTCTAAGAATCACTATTTTAAACTATTTGTGAGTTCTTATTAGGAATGTGTTGTGGGGTGTTGGTCCTCCTTAGCTCATTCATGTCAGGTGTTTCATGATGATAAACTACATATTTCCACTTTAGAAGCCTCATTAAATGGTCTGAACTCTATGACCTTAAACTAAGATCCCCTAAAGTCAAAGTTTCATAACTCTGGAATGTGCAACAACTAGTTACCTAGCCATACGATGATAAGCTACATTGAACCATGATTTCCTCATCTATGAGAGCATTGATCTTGGAATCTATCACCTACAAATCCATCTCCAAGAACTACATATGGCTTTATTCCTATCCTTATGTGATACATAGGAATGCCCAAACATTTCAACCTTAGGCAAAGCTATAAGGTCAATATTTTTCCCATTATCATGAGTTTCCTTTAGGAGTTCATGGTATGGAATGAGATCCTTTTAGGTCCTCATCCACATCAGGGTTATAGTGGATGCACTATGAACCTCCCTTAGGAACACTCCTATCCCCCAATGTCCTAGCCGGATAACAATAAACTGCATAGCAACCAACATACTCACCACATGATGTTAAAGTACATGGACATGTATTGTCACATGAAATTAAATTGTGGCATCATTACTCCCAACATCAATCACCTACCATGCCCCTATCTTTATATGAATTAGAATCATTTAGTGATATTTAATTCAAGAACTATATGTGGATTGATTCTTTTCCATATAGGACACGTAGTGATGCCTGGATTCTATATCATAATCATGCCACTCTACATAACCCCCCTTCTATATATCATCTTTATGAGATATGTTAGGAAACCCGGATCTTCAATTTTAGTCCAATCTATGTATTTTCCTTTCTATTACACCGATTCACATTTTTCCTTACCATATAACATTACAAAATATGGTATTTCATAAACTAAATGTGTCTTGATTCCCATCATAATGGGATATGTAGCGATGCCCAAATTTTTTGTCTTCGGTCCCAGTCGCAGATCCACATATCTCATAGCCCTTCGACCTTATATAGTCCATTTTTACACAACTTTAAACTGTATATAAGAATTTTCTAGAATATTTATTGTAGTGTTGGGCCTCCTTGGCCTCATTCATGACAGGTTTCTCATAATACCACACTATATGAGTACATTTGAGACATTCCATATCATGGTCCAAGTTCCACAACCTTAAACTAGAAGTTCATGTCCAAACATCATGACTTTAGAATGGGTAGAGGAATCCTATAGGATGTGTCATGTGGTTTCATACCTTCTATTCATTAGTCAATTATGTTATACATGTCCACTTGGTATTCCTTAGTCCCTCATCAAAGAAGATTTCCCCTTATAGTGTTAGTTGTCTGCCACACTATGTTCAGAGAACTACGTGTGGATTGATTCCCATCCTCATGGGATACATAGAGATGCCCAAACATTTATTTTTAAGTATCAGCATCAAGATCCTTCAAATCATCAAACCCTTGGCATTTATTATGGTCCACACAATAAAACATTAAACTGCCAGAAAATCCTAGGTTTGATTCCCATTATCTTTTACTTTCACATTTCACACTCTAAGTCTTTCTCAGTCTGGGTCTCCATCCTTTGAATCCAAATGAAATCTTATAATGGTGATGGTCTCTGCCATATTTAGATCACCTAAAATTTCGGTCCAACTCCCTAATGGGTTTCTAGTGATGAATTGAAGAACCTGTGTTTTGAACATGGTCAACAGTCGATTATTCATTTTCTTGCCCTGTTATTGGCCGGTTATATAGGGATTCTTGTGTTTCAATCATGGTCTGCAGTCTATCCTCACTCACCAGTCACCCCTCTGATCCAAATCTTGAAAGTCCCAACTTAATTTTTTTCTATTTTATATGTTCTCCCACTTGTCAGAATATCCCCAATTCCATTTTTTGTTTCTCTCTTTGAGCATGGATCACATGGGAATAGGAGTCTAGTAATGGGTAAACAGACATTTTCTTTATCTTCCAAAATCTATGACCTTAAACTACTATCATAATTCCCAAGAAATCATGGCTTTAAACTGCATGAAAATCCCTAGGAATTTGCGGCATGGTGTGAGCCTTCCTGGTTCTCCTTCTCATTGGGTTTGTTAATCCATCACACCACATGTATCCATTAGGTATATCTTTGTTTTGGTACAATAATTATGGACTTAAAATATTTGTATCCCCTATAGTGAGAGAAACATGACTTTAATTTGCTTTCATGAACCAGGTTTGGATTCCACCTTCTAGTGTGCTCCATTACACATTTCAAGTATTTATTGATTCAGTTTTTCACTATCCTACAAGTCCAGTTGAACCTATTTAATGTTGATGGCCTCATGACACCTTTGGATCACCTCCCATTTTGGTCCAACACCCTAATGTATTGTCGGTAATATACAATAGATCAAATGTTTCAAACTTGGTCAATGGTCGATCCCACATTTTCTCACCCCCATCTTGATTGGTATGATAATGGTCCATGTGTTTTGAATATATTCAATGGTTATCCTTTACATACTAGTCACCCCTTTTATGGTACAAACTCTATGACCATAATCTAAGAACCTCGCTATGGTATTTTCTCCTTTCCATATCATGCATGCCTCCATCCCGGCAGTTTCATAGTTCTTATGTGGTATTCAAACCTCTATTGTCACATACACATAAGGTTTATTTACTCTGTGACCCATAATTTTATTGGGAATATAAATTAATAAGTTTCACACAACATGACATTAAACTATTATCAAGGGTCCATGAAGTATGACTTTGAATTGTGTGCAACATCCTGGTTACATGACGTTAAACTGTAGGACACATCCTGATCACACAAAATTAAATTGTACCATGAATCAACATCACCGTATAATATTAAAATGAATGTTCATCATCCTAATTTGTTTGACATAAAAAAATGCATCCTAGGCCCTCACCTGAGAACTCCTCCCTAGAATATGGGTTTGATATTTTTTTAGACCAATGTGCCTACACCAATGTGATCTAAGCCACAATGGAATAATTATAAGAGTGTTAGAAGCCATTAGAACATTCCATCACTCCACTCCCATGATTTATGAACCCCTAATTTGGATCCTCATCCACTTTCATGTCTGAAGGAACCCCCTAATATCCCAATTATGCCACTTCATCTCACCTATGGTCCAGCGCCAATGTTTTCAATGACTTCAGATGACATTTGAGTTAGTTTCCATATTTTGAACATGGTCAGCTGTCAAACCACGTTTTCCCCATTTTATGCTAGCAGTATTGATAATATGTTTTGAACATGATTATCAATCATCCTATACCACCATGTATTTCTAACCATATTCTGAACTTTTGGCATTTTGATTCACACTCTTTATTAACCATTGTTCAGATTGACTCTAACACCCATAACATTATCTTGTTCATGCAATAGCGCATGTTTGGGAAAGGAAAGTTGGCTGACCTGATAGAACTATTCTCCATCCACAATCTCTATCAACCCAAACACTCTGTATGGTGAGTCGAAAATACCAGACCCCAAGTTTTTTATGTTTATCCGACACTATTATACAAGGTCAATAATCACATGGTCATCCCTTATTTCTCACATCAGGCATGGCCCACATGATCTTATAGATTGGTCGTTTTTTTATTTCACAAATATGATTGAGATGAAATAATTTTTAGTAAGAAGAAATGTATCCATACACATAGTAAGTTTAAAAATAAGAGAGTTATGAGTTCTAGTACAATCACCCCAATAGATCTACTCCATCAATCATTCGCTTCATCTCTTCCAGCCTTTGGAATATGGTCCACATGACTTGTTTCCTCCACCCAAGCTTGGTTTCCTCATAATTTTTCTTTGGATGAAGCTCATCAGCTCTTATCTATGCTTGGAGACAATCAACATAGAGATCGGAAATCTGAGCAGTATCCTACTTAATTTGGTTCTCAGCCTCTTCCAGTTGATTCCTCATATTACCAATAATTTCTGACTAATTTCTAAGAAAAGAAGTATGCTTGCTTGTATGATCCTCGAGTTGTTAGATCTCCCGGGAGACATCTTTAAGTTCGTGCATTCTATCGAACTTCTCCAGACACCAGGAATCATCCAGATTCTATATCCCCTACCACATCTTCTCATAAATACAATTATAGACCCGTACATAGAGGTCTTTAGAATCCGCCCCTCTGGTGCATAGGTTTCACAACCAATGATGGAGTAACCCCATATATCCCATTGGTTGTAGTTAAGGGGTTATGGTAAATGAATAATTGGATGCATATCCATGCCCTATTCTAGATTATATGGTTTTCTTCAGCCACATCGGGATTAGCATAATTCATCTCCTCAGGGTCAACAGGCTCATACACTGGAAAGGCAAAAAAGAGTGAAACATCGGGGTTTTACTCTTGTATATTCTCTAAGGGGTCAAGATCCATATCATGCGGGTGGTCATACTCACTCACGTCTTCTTCATAATCCTTGATACTGACAACATTGAGTTCTACCTCACCAGTGGCATCACATGAAGCCATAACTACCTATTTGTCTGGGACCACCAAGGTTGGATTGATTTGAATGACTGACTCCTCATGAAAGGGAATGAAAATCATAATAGACCTATAGATTCCTTGTCCCTATTCGATCACTAGTGTTTACTCTCTATCTGATTCTTGGAAAAGCATCAACTTCACTGGGGTGGAAGGTAACTCATATTGTCCCCTCTATCATACGTAGACATCCATGGTCATCTGGTATGCATGCCATCGATGAATTATCACCTTATCTGCCACCTGAATGTTCTTGAATTCTAACAGAGTGATCTCAACCCACTTTAGTTTTCACCATCGGTCTTTGCGTAACATAAATTGTCACAATGTTCTCCAAGGAGATAAAAGGGTCGGGAAAATAGCATTAGTGGTAGGTTGTAAAAGACATATTATCTTCCTCCAAGGATCCGATTTGGCTATTCCTTGAGGAAAATTTCTAGACCACCCATATTCTAAAGGTTGAGGTGAGACCACACACTAAGAATTCCTCACTGCTATGGTTCCATCTCGTTCCACCCTAGTTGCTTATCTTTCCAATTAGATCACCTCTTGGGTAGAAGCTTGCCTGCCATCCCCTCTCTCTGGCCCCATATTGCTAAATCGATCTACTGAATGCATATTCAGAAGATTTCCTCGAGATATTCCAACACCCATTATTTGGAATACTTAATTGATAGGCTAACATTGACATCCATAGAAGGTAGCATGATTATTTCTCCAAATACAGTTGTCATCAGCATGCACAACAATTGATGAATAATGCATGGGTGTCACTCTTCATAGATAATAGTATAAACCTTCTTATACACCTAATAAAGTAATTTAAACTACATGGGGAAACATGATGATATATATAGTTCACAAAGGATCTTACCATAGATCCAAGACACCATCACACCACTTTTAAAGCCCTATAAGTACTCCCCTTTCTCCCATTAACAATGTAGTTTATCAACCATATAGCCTAATGAAGTGAATAAGGGGTGAAAGTATAAATTTTCTTGGTTTTGGATATGGAGAACGACTTCTTCACTATGAAGTCTCAACATCCAAACACAAAAAATGTTCATATTGGATGGCTATAGACTGAAACCTGGAGGAAAGATGGCATTTGGAAAATTTTATCCGCCAAGATGAGATGAAATACTGCTATACATGATCTACAATGGTATGAAATTTATCTTTGGCATGCTTCCCCTTGGTATTCTTCCCAAAATGATCTAAATCCTTTCCAAGATATGCACTTATAGGTTAATACTCTTGTGAGCTTCCACGATCCCTGCCATCACCAAGGTCCCCGGGCACACCCCCATTCTCATATCCCTCATTGGGAACAACAAAACTCTCAGGAAAGCTGTAAGAAATGTAGAATATCGAAATAGAAGGTCCCAGATCTCATCCATGTTGTACCCCCAAATGTTTTATTGTCTCTTCCGTCTCTAAGATAACCCTATATGATCCCACCTTTCCCCTCTATGACACATTCAAACACTGCTTCCCTTAGCCTAACATCCTCACCTTATAATCATTCTTAAATAATAGGTCAAACCATGCTGGGAATGGGATTTCCTTTTGAATGTACCTAATCTTCAGCTTCTCTTTCACTACCTCCAACATGTGCTGCATTCAGATTGAGTTATGTTCCTTATTCTTCCAAGTGTTCTCCATTGGAAGTAACTCATCGTATTAAAATCCCTTTATAGGAATTCCTATGATGTAGTGAATGTTCCCCAAGCTAATGTTGACCTCCCCATGATGGAGGGGGAATGGAATTTTTTTGGGAGACCATCGTCTGAGAAGATCAGGCACCAGCTCCTATTGATGGTAGATATTGAACTGCAACATCCATACAACCACATAAAACACGATTTTTCTTAGCTCTTCTCCAAACTCCTCACATGTATATCATACCCAGTACACTCATGCCCATTCACTTGTGAAGTTTCCTCCAAACCTCAGGTACTATTCTTTACTTCATCCCTCATACTGCCTTGTAAGGTGCTAGAATAGTAGGCGGGACACTCCTATGCCTCTGGTTTGTCTCCCATGATCATCTTGATCTTCGCATTCAAGACATAAATGAAAATTTCCCAATTCTATCTTGTAGCATGTCCAAGGGAATTTATGGTGTATCACTGAATAATATCTTTATGTGTGAACCATGATCACGGTGAAGAAATCTCAAAGCGTGAAATGGACATTTCATCTCGTATACCGAAGTTCCATAACATGAGGCTATCAAAAAAAATATAATCATTATATGGCTCCAACATCAGGCCCAAGAGAATATTATTGTTTGATATGAACCTCATAGTGTGGAGTATTTGAGGGTTCTATATCATATCCACTCTTCCCAAGTCATTGGAAGCCTCTCTCTTAGAAGCATCCTATTGACCAACCGTTAGGGTTGAGTTTAGAAAACCAAAGGATAGAGCATGAAACACCAAGGGAGATACATGAAAAATATAGATTTTTACACATTTATAGATGTAGGTCATGTAAAATAGAGATGATTAAGTAAAGATATAAGCATATAAGAAAGTGGTGGTACACATA
The DNA here is from genome assembly GCA_963277665.1 of Viscum album. Classification (NCBI taxonomy): domain Eukaryota; kingdom Viridiplantae; phylum Streptophyta; class Magnoliopsida; order Santalales; family Viscaceae; genus Viscum; species Viscum album. Next base: position 1,812,681,054 of record OY728123.1, on the reverse strand, counting down.
AAGCATCGACCATGTTTCAGTTTTTCACATGGTAAGCAGATACTTGTGCGCACAGGAGTGAAATTACCCATCATATGGAAATTCAAGGTAATGTGTATAGGTCCCCCACATATTTATAAGCATGAAATATGACCTATACTCACACAAAAGGTCCCTTATAGGCTGAATACTATTTTTTTTGAATGAAAATATATGGATGTGCCCCTCTCTTCAGAGTTTCCCTCAAAACCCAACCTTCTGGCCCCCTTCAGCTCAGTTTCTGGGAGGGGGGGGGAATTTATTGGTGACAGATTCTAAAAAAAACCACAATAACCATATTTGTGTAAGAAAAATCACCCTTCAACTCAATGGAACATTCCTAGAATCCCAAGGAATGTGTGTATAAGTTTCATAGTGTGCATGTAAGTGAGAAATCAGTGCACAAGCTGCTTACACACCCAATGCGATGTCGAAGAGGACATTTGCATGTGTTCTTACCACATATAGAAACAAAAGCTACATGTAAGACCTCTTTAATTTCCAATATCTTGTGTTCCAATACTAAATCTTATGCCTATATATTTAAGTACACCCCCCCTTTTTAGGGATATCCTATGAAATTCGAAGCATCGCTCTGCTGCACATAAGACTCCTCTTCTATGACATCACACAATCCATGGAGCCCTTAAGGTACATGATTTTGAACAATAGATTCCCTAGGGGTCTACCTTTTCATGGTCCCATAATGGATTAACTATCACCCATTTATTTTGATTATAAGTTACATGGGTGAAATACAACCCTCATGTATGCACCTCCTTCCTTGTGTGCACCCATTCTTGACCCCACCCCATCTTCTTGTGCACAACCCTTCAGTTTTGTGTGAACCCCATCCTTAAAGTTTCATGTACTACCATTACTTCAAAGCACCATGCTCGAGCCCCTCTTACGTTCAATCCTCATATATTTCATGCACCTCCTCTATGAAGCCCTCTAGGATTTCACATAGTGATTTCTTGGTTCCTCATGAGGTGTCCCTCATTATGTTTCCATAACTCTTGCTTTTCAGTTTAAGAATGCTAATAGATTTTTCTTTTTATCATAGCTACACTAACATGGAACTTTTGAGTGACCACTCCTCCACAACCTCACCTTTTAGAATTGATTACGCCTTCCCTTCCCCAATGGTTGATAAGAAGCCGCTATGTAATCCCAAGAGTAGAGGAGCAAGTTCACCACATTCGATATACAGGACGAACAAATTCCTAGAACCAACATCCTCAGCACATGGTAATAAAATATGATCTCACCTTGTGTGTATAGTTTATAATGTACTCATTTATGTGTGAAAAATAATGAAATCTTCACTGCAAGGAGTGACATCCTCCACATAGGATTAAAGAGGAGATGGTCACTAAGAATATCTAACTTCCCACACTCTCAATCCTCCATCCCTCTCCCTTTTGGATTTTTCTCCATGTGCGCCTTAGGTAGTTACCCCATATAAGCCCAAAAACACCATTTATAGTATGCCTCGTGTATGACTAACATGGAATGATATCTTCCTCACATGGAATGAGAACATCCTCGTACTAAATGACATCCTCCTTGGGTAGCATCCACATGTTATCCCCACACCACCCCTCATCGATTTTTCTTTCACGACATGAGAATCAGGTCTACTAATTCCTCTTATATCTCACACAGAGCATGAATGACATGGGATTAGAGGTTATTAGTGACTATAACATTCATCCAATCCTTAAATGATCATCCCTCCTAGAGTAATCCCTTTTCATCATCTCTTGATGGGACATTCCTACAAGTAATCCCCAAACACATGTACCATCCAATGTGCCTCCTCCTTAGTTATAAGCCCCAATAATATGAAGGGAATCTCACCTGATTAATCCCCAATCATATGCTCTACTTTTATTTGGGTATCTACTTAACTGTAATCCTTAATTCCCCTCCAAAACTATATCAAATTTGATTCCCAAATAATTGGGATACATAGGAACCCTTCCTAACGTTCAATCCTAACACCCTCAACAACCCCTAAAATTCATCCATTTAGTCCTATCCTTCCATAATACATCCTTATTCTTACCTGAGATACCACATCTTCGTGAGATCATGCTATCCACCTGGTTTGTTCCTACAGGTAAGCTTCATCCGCACCATCTCTTCTCCTAGAAGTTCTTGAGGATCTCTCATATGTAATCTACACAAAATCAAACAGATTCCAAACAAGATGAATCCTATTACGAAGGGAATATCCCATTCATAATAACCACATAATCCCTTAGACTATGTGGGTTTTTATCCCTGTCCTTTGAAAAAGGTATGTAGGAAACATCTATGAGGATTAATCCCGACCAATGGTAAACCTCGGTGTTCCACCTAGGATCGCACCTCCCTGATCCACCTCTAGCAGTGTCTAGATCATACTTCACGATGTGACATATTCCCTTTATGGGAAACACCTCCCTGGTCATTATCTCATAGGGTTTTCTAACCCATATATTTTTCATAACTTACAGGTGCTCCCTCCTAGTGATATACTTCCCTGATCTGCCTCCACTTGGAATACTAGTCAACCTTCCTTCATCTTCATAAGATGTTAAACTCATGACTCGTCACACTACTACCTCGTGTTAAACATGGGATTACTAAGGAAAACCTCAGAATACATGTCTCTGGAATAAGATACATCATGATTGATGTGGGAAGCCTCGAGTTCCTTGCCCATGATATTCCCTTATATGACGAAGAATATATGTTACTAATAATCCCACATCTGGACATTCCAGTGATGCCCAACGTAACTACTCTCCTAAAAAAAGTTTTTTACTCTATCAACGAACCTTTGGATGTCCAAATAAAGTGACATAATTAACTGACACCCACAAATATATGGAATTGGTAATGAGTTTAACGAACCACATATCAAATATATAAGGGAGACCCAAACTAGGAGATTATTTCCAAGGATAAATCAATGGAAGGAGGAACTGATATCCCATAATACCATTTATATCAAGGATCAAACATTATAGAGAAAGTGATGAATGCTAACTGACTTTGGAAAGCAGAAATGTAGGGTACAATGCACTATTAGCGAATAAAAAACCCTGAGGAAGCATGCCCCAAAAATGTGATGGAAATAGTACTACTTGGTTTTTAGTGTTTTTTAGGAACTAGATTTATTCTAATAACCTTTGATTGGAATGTGATTTCTATAGATTTGTGGTATGTGAAGATAGAAACTTAGGTATGTGAAGGTGAGTTCATTTTACACATTTATGATTAGATTTTTTTAATCCTAATCTGGTTTTAGTTTTATCCTATATTTCATTGATATAGGAAGGTGTGTATCACTTAGATACTCATAGAGTATCATGGGAAATTGTACACTTATTTTCTCTTAGTCTTTCATGTTTTAATAAATTAATAGGACATGTTAGGTGGTGTAGGTACATCAGGTGTATAGGTTTTTGTTTTTATTTTACAAGTAAGAGTTATGTGAATTTTTTAAATTCTCTACATGTTATGAAATAAAATTCCTTTCTATTCCCATATATGATGAATTGCTTATTTTTATTGGCATATTTTATTTATATCACATTGCACTACTATCCATGTGTTAAACTTGGCCTTTAGCCTAGATATTGATCCATGATAATCCTACTGGCGAGGCTTCCTAGTTTTTTTCTTCACACTTGTGTTTTATTCATCAGAGTATTTCCCTAGATCCACTACTTAAAATTGTTTCCCTATCTAGTATGACCACTTGTTCCACTCAACTATCTTTTGTCTTATTTCATGAAACTTTTCAATGATTACATCCAAACATGTGTTTGGTTGGTCCCTTACTCGTAGTAACTGAATGATCATCCCTATTATAGTAGTGGGTCATCATTTTATAGATAACAGTTAATTATAAATTAGTTTGGGTAATTCTTTGTTATAGGTAGATTGAAATTAGTGTTCCCTATTAGTTCTTAGATTCTAAAGGAGATCAAAATGTATTTTTATATATTTTTAGTGGGGGGGACTGGTTTTTTTGTTGATACTTTGTTGGGTCATGAGAGCATGATATTAGAGTGATTTGAAGTGTTAGAAGGGGATATGATCGACTCATGGAATGTGAACCAAGGGATGCGTGTACACTAAATTTAGTTACTAGATTGAACCTGGAGTTTCTTGGAAATATTTATAATTTGATATTGAAACCGAGTTCATAGTTAAGAGAACTCTTCATTGTTAGATGGTTTCTATATTCTACCCTAGTTTTTATTGTTATTTTATTATATAGATTACCCAATTTCATTTCTGTGAGGGAGACTATCTTGATTGAGATAATATGTTTCAACATCAAGATTGATCTATTCGTGATATACTTACTTGAAAAATTTTCAATCTGAGATAGTTTTATTGGCCTTTTATTTGATGTCTTCAATATCTATTATATTCTTTTTATTATTTTTCAATGTAAAACAATGACTCCTTGACCCCATGAAGATCAGAAAATTGATCAAATAATGAAAAAAACACAATTCCATTTTACACATTTCTTTTCCATTTTCATTCTTTACATACTAACTATAAGCTTCTATCTATAGATTTTAATTTATAATGTTTTCTATTATGGTTTGTATCAAATATGGACTAGTTTTTTTTTAATGTTTCATATAGTGATAACAATTTATTTATTGATTATTGATGTTTTTTAATGACAAATATTGATAATTAATCTATCCTTAGTGCTATCTACTACCATTTATGTTTTTTTTTCATTTTCTTATTCCTATATTTGGAATGATAATTGAATACCTCTTATGTTATTAGGATTAAATAAAAATAATATTTGAACTTTTTTTATTTTTTATTTTTTTAACAATATTTAAAATTAATAATCTCTTTCTATCTACATTAAAACATAGCTCACAACAGTTGGATTAGTGATTTTAGTCATATTCTTCTCATGGGGATCACATAATTGATTGTAAGCAATTAGAAATTCGTACAAGTCTTTTACTAGGAATTCAGATCTTTTTACCAGGGATTTCACAGATAGGTACAAGTAGTTGAAATTTTACCAATAATTTAGTATAATTAGAAAAAAAAATTAATCTAAACTGATTATACGTAAATTAAACTTAGAATAAATATATTAAATATAGAATTTATGTATGTTTTACAGTACTTGGTTGCATCCATCCACCCTCAATTGCTAGTAGATAAGTCTTACTCCAAATAATGAATTAATCCCTACAATGTAGATCTAGGTAATAGTTTGTCAAAATATTCAATACAACACAACAATAATAAGTAGTATTGAAGATAACATAATATTACTTCTTACCAATTTTTTTCTTATAATCTCATGTAATAGTGGTAAAGTGACTACAATTCATATATTATTTTTCTTCTTCTTCTTTTATTCCAGCTTGAGTAATTTCAAATTCAAGGGATTAATTGAATAAAAAAAACTATTTGAATTCTATTTTCCTTATCATGTGTATTAAAAGTATTTTGAATATTGTGTGTTTTAACTCTTCCTGATCCCATTAAAAACATATATATAGCATAGAAATATTTAAAACTGTTGTAATATTATTCCTTCATTTTGATAACTCAAAATGTATCAGTAAAAATAATATATAAATTTCTCCAATATTTTAGCACAACATTTGAATATTTCCTTTGAATAATAATTTGATTAAACTCATTCAAAAAAACCTCAATCGTTTCTCTAATTTCAACTGTAATAATCTTCATTTAATCATCCATTTAACTTTTTAACTATCCTTGAAATCTCATATTGGCTTCCTTCAAAAATTCAAACATTTTAATTTTAAATAAGAATAATTATAGTCATATCCTATGATAGATAGTTATCATATGTAGTGATAAATAATCTTCTAAATCTTCTAAATCCTTAAATTCTTCATGATATGTTAAATTATTTATGTTCATAAAACTTATCTTATTATAAAATATGTACGCATGATCAAAACACACAAATATTTAATCACGATGTGACCTTTCATCAAAATGACCATTTTCAGCCTCTATAATTTTCGCAGGGAAATTATAATCCCATCATGATCTCTTTCACAATGTGGCAGACAAAAATAATCTTATTTCAAATCTACCATAATATCAAAAATTTCTACCAAAATTTCTCACATCACATTTTATGATCTATAGAAATATCACTATTTATTTCTTGAAAGATCTTCATAGAGTGGAATGCTTCATAAAAATATGACTGAATCTTCACATAAAATGGTGAAGGAAACAATATTACTAACATTTCAATATATCTTCTGATATCTCTATATTATATCCTATGATTATTAATCTTCAAAAACACTAAATCCCAACATTCCTTCATTTGAGTATATGTAAGTAGCTCCTTTGAAAAAATATAATTAAAACCTTAAAATGTATGAGTTCTCTCATTTGTGAAATATTCAGTTTAGTGAAATCTTCTGCAATGAGTATAGGAAATATCATTCAGTTTAAGTGTAAATTTTCACTTTATCCCCCGCATATTAAACTAAATTTCAAACTTTACTGAAACTAACACTTTGTAAAAATTAAAACTCTTCTTTACTTTTGATAATGTGTTAAAGTAAATATTAAAAATTTATAGCACATGAAAAATTATTGTCTTATATTGTAAGACTCAATTATAACTTCCACTAAAATGATTTATCCAAATGTCAAACTCTCAGCATATTTTTGAGTCATTTTTTTCAGATCAAAAATGTAAATTTATGGTTTTAAATAATGCGTAAGAGTAAAATAGTTCCAAAATCTTAAAGTTTTCAAAACACCCTATATATGTAAAAATAATATAATGAGTATGTGAAATAAACATTCACTAACTTATTTAGTGATTTACTAAATTTATAAAAATGCATTAATACATAATAGTTGTAACAACCCAAGATTTCACTTTATAATTTTTCCATTAAATAAACATTATTTTCAAAAATGTGTTTTATGTACACCAAAAAAATAAAATGAACCATGACCTAATAGATAAATACTATTAATAAAACTATAAGTACCACAACCTCAATATTATTTAACTAATAATGATTATAGTGGATGAATAATAAAAGTGATTTAATTTTCCTTTCCTAAAAAATTTCTAAAATTATTGTATATTTTACACTAATAAATTAAATTAGATAATTTTAAATGATAATATTTCGTGTTTTAATATATGTACTAATACATTATATTTCTCAAAAATTTAAATTGGTATGAAATAACACTAAGGACGCCTACTGTGTAAAAAGTTAAATTAACAACAAAAGAGATTTTATTTAAATTTTTAATTTTCCTCTGAAAAATAAATTTGAAAATTTCATAATTTCATAATTTGAATTAGATAAAATAAATTTTATTTTTATTTTCTCATATAAAAATTTAATTGGTATTATGTTTAGGTATTCTTATGAGAGAACTGATTTTTAGATAAATAATGAAAATATGTTTTTTCTCAAAACAATGAATTCTATTACTTTATCAGTATTTAAGAAAAAAATTAAATTTTATAGATCCTTTTAATTGATTAAATATTTTTTTGAGTAATAATTTTTTACATTTTAAATATATATTTTTATATTTATAGAAATTATATTCAACTTTATAGAACAAAAGAAATATTTTTAATTCTAATAATTTTTTTCTCCTTTTCATTTAATTAAACATTATTTTAGTAAAATTAAAGTTTGGAATTATTTTAAATCCACATAAAGAATTTTTATAATAAATTAAATTATGTATTGATAATAAAAAACATTGATAATTTTATCATATTCCTAAATCTTAATCTTAAAAACATACTTTTTCTAAATAACTAATTTTACACGTTATGTGTGTTTATTTTAAAATCAATGTCTCACAACAAATGAAATTTGATTTCATAAAAATATTTTTATATTTTGAATGAGAATAATTAAATTATGTAATAAAGATAATTTTAATTTTTTTTCATAAAAATAAGTTACTGGGGGTAAGAAAATTGTTATTATGGTTAACGTAAATTATAGTAAAAAAATTAAAGAAAAAATTCTAAAATACCTTAAAATATTATCCCTTAATATTTTTCATGATATATTTCTTGATAAATACTCTTATCATCTCCATTATTTTTCATTTTAGGATGCACCTTATTTTTAAAATGACATGCCTTTTACATTAATTCATGAGTATTTAGACTGAAAATTACCATTTTTATTGATATGAAAACACAAACCACAAACAACAAACAACATATATAATTCCACACACATTAATTCAAATTAATGGGATCCATAAACCATATAATTCCACACAAATTAATTCAAATTAGTATATGAAAATATATAATTGTTTCCTCCTATAACCCTCTATCACTTCATTAATACTCTATTCACTATCATTTAGGTTAATGCCTCCATTTCCAAAGATATTTCTAGGAGAAAACTCAAACTCTTAGGATAATTATTACCTCATTTTTATTATTTTCTTCTTAATATTACTTTTTCTAACCTGTTAAATACATTCCAGTATAATGAAATTAGTATAATTATTATACAGAGATGTTATTATATGAAATATATGATCATTATTTATTCTTCTATAACCACAAATAAAAAGAAGAGCATCGTTAGTGCGTGTGTGCGAACTATTGCCTCTTTGAATCAACGTCATCTATTTTTCCTAACTACCACTCATGGTTGGTTTTAAATTTGTGATAAATAAATAAATAATATATCTATAATAAGAATATTATTTATAAATGTAAAATTATCATATACCTTAATTCTCTCTCTTTAATTGAGAAATAAAAACATTAATCTCAATCAAGTAACATTTTTCATTTTTCATCTTGATATACATTATTTATCCAAACCACTAAAAATATGATTCAATAACTTAACATTTTTCTAATAATGTCATTTTTATTCTGTTATAATGATATTATAATTTTTTTAACTATACTCACCCATCATGATATAACGTGTTAATGTTCAGGTCCAGTTTAACTACGTACTTGAATAATGCTAAAAAACTATGCAATGGGTGATTATGAGAAAATAAATATAAATATTATTATAATACAATAATAAAATAATAAGTATTTTTTTTTTGAGTTTTGGAATGGTTATATTTTGTATATAACATATTTTCAAAATAGCATCTTCAATCATAAAATAATTGTAATAATCCAACACTGAATCAACTTTTAACAAAAAAAAAGAAATAAACATATAATAAATATATAGAATATAAGAAGAAATAATAAATATTAAATTAATTTTTTAATAGTGAGGTTACTAAGGAGTTATCTAATAAGATTAAAGTGATTATTTATGAATTTAGGTGTATGCATAGAATGAATTAAAAACATGGTAAGGGATTATTGTCTCAAATTTCAATTATTGAGACAAATTTATTAATGTGCACCATGGAATCTTTGATATGGTGTATCAACATATCCTTTAAAATTTTGTATAATTATTCTCCTATATTTCATAATATTCAATTCCTTATTCCAATTTCTATCCCTCGTTTTTTTTTACTCAAGGATTATAAAAGATTCAAGGGTTTTTGATAAATCAATTTTCTTCCATTAAGTTATGAACATTCTTATTGAACATTATCATTCCTTGACTAAGTTATTCTATATAATGAATACTTTGTATTTTATTTTCCAATTATTATATAGGGTTTTATATTTCTTCTATATATCCTCTTTATCAAATGATTCTTACCTCAATAATTATTTTACTTATAAGGGATACTGGTCTTAAATTTAAATTCTTGAGACATATTTCTTATTGTCCAACATGAAATATTTAATATAATGAATATACAACCCCTTTAATATTTTGTATCATTATTCTCTCACTATTCATGATATTTAATGTTTCATTTTAAATTATATCCTTCAAATAGTATTCATTCGAATGTTTCTAATGTCATAAGGGTTTTCTTAGTATCAATACTGATTCTTTGAGATATAATACATTTTTTGAACCATGTTTTCTTTATATGGTTTATTTACTTCCCATAAATGTATTTTTATTATAAAAGTTTTATTTCATGGGATATTATAAGTAAAATCATATTCCCTTCTTTAAATGTTACCATAAACCTTCTTTCTCTAGATGTATTATGTAACGTTCTTCTCTATCAAAGATATAATCCATCACAACCTTTATCTTTATTAATCATTGAAAATTTATAAACATAAGTTATCTTATAATTCCATTACTTTTTAATACCCGATTTTTCATTTATTTTTTTAAAAGGTGTTAAATTAGATTCCATAAATCAATTGATTTGGGAATTTATTGAATTAACCTTATACACCTTACTCTATACGATGTTAGTTTGAGGGATGATTACATAGAAATGTATTCCATTTATTAATTAGGGAACTTTTGAAAATACATATAATTGTTATTCTGATATGGATTTTTATTAGTTACTCAGGAAAGTTTATTATGTATTGTTTAACCATCCATACTCTTTCTGTGGATGTTTTATGTTCATGTTGTTCCTTTTACTAACACGGGGAAAAGTATTGGTATTATGTGTCTTGTTATTCAATTATAGATGAATATTAGAAAATTTTATTATGTATTCTTTGCTCATTATCACAAATGATAAATGCATTGGACTTAAAAAAGTGATGGGTGGGGATAAACATTATATATCCCCATGATGCATCGATAGGTCTCATGAGACAAACATGTTTAGGTATTTGGTGTATTCCTACCCAATTCAAGAAGATGTATGGACTATAGTCTTTATAACTAGAATTATTTTTTGAATATTACCTTGATGAAAAGAATGATGTACTGGTTGATTCCATAACGATAATATCAGGATGCCACAACTAAAAAAATGGGCTATTACCACGGTTCAAAATCATGGATATAGGGCCCAAAACCATGGTTGTAGGCTATGGGCACGGTCATTCCCAACCATGGGAGCTATCGTCATGGAAGTAGGGTCTGACCAATGGCTGCGGTTTTAACAGTGACAATAGGTGTCCTAGTGCCATGGTTTTGAAAACCATAGCCATAGGTGTCTCCGTTGTCGACCGTGGAATTTTACCTATGACCATGGTTTTAACCATGGAAATAGGTGGCATATTAACATGGTCTTAACCATGGATATATCCCTATAAAATCGTGGCTATAGCCCTAAAAACGGTGGCAATAGCCTAAAAATAATGTGTACCTCTCCGGATTTGGTCCCAGCACCTTCCTTTAACATTTCAGTGACCTAACCACTACACCACCAATTATTTTGTGTATATATATATATAATATGTTATAAATATTATTAAATATCATGGAAGTATCATGAAAACTGTGGAAATATTTCTTCCTGCCATTTTTTGTGGGAAATGTTTTCTCCCACGCAATGTCAGGAGACCTATAGCCACGGTTTTCAAAACCATGGCTATATCCCTTCAAAAAAAAGGCCTATAGCAATGGTTTTGAAAACCATGGCTATATGCCATATAAGAATGGCTATTGGTTTGGGATATATCCATAGTTTTGAAAACCGTGACTATAGGGCATGAAAAAAAGACCTATATCCACAGTTTTAAAACTGTGGCCGTAGCCACCTATAGCCCTGGTTTTAAAACCATGGCTATAGGTCTGTGGCCGTAACTATTTTTTTTATAGTGTGTATGGCATTAAAAATTCCATCACCCTAAATTATGTTATTAATATCCATGGGATCTATTTATTTCCATTGTTATACATTGATATAAAATTCTTTTAGTTTCATTCTATTATAATTTTGTTTTGGTTATCTATTCTTGATATATAATTTATGGTCATCCTATACACACTTTTGATCTTGATTATTATCACTTATGTTTACCCTATATGAGAGTTTGATCTCTACCCTTATTATATTTATATATCCCTAGGTCATGATTAAAAGTATTACACATGATATTTTTAATAGAATATCTTTTATGAAAATTTATGGGAGATGTTGAAGGTTTATTATATATTAAGTATTTTCTTACATAGTAGAAAAAATGTCCATCTAATAAAAAACACATGATCTTTTTCAGTTATTTTTTTTCCAAATATCTAAAACTCTAAACCTAAAGGGTTATACATATGTAAGTGACATAATATTTATTATTGATATTGTAATTATTGATGGATAAAATTGGTTCACTATTGTACATTTTAATACTTCTATGTAAATAAGGTGTTTATTCACACTGGATCTGGGAATGTAGGTCTGGGGTACTACAATTGGCACGAGAGGAAATGTTTAGATAACTTTATAGGTTTTGATGTTATATGGGGATAATTTATAGGCTGATAAGTTAAGGATGATCAAATTATCAAAGGTATAGGAAAACCCTAAGGTTATTTGAATATTTTAGGGATTAAGATAATATAACTTCAGTCAAAACCCTAGGGACAATTATAAGGGATAAGTCTAATGTATATAACATCTTGATGTTTTGGTAAAGTAGAGATTATGTGATTCTCCTTGAAATTATATCCCTGTATAGACACTGGAAATTTGATGCTGTTATGGAATAGATACACCTAGGGGTAATCACTATGAAAGAGACCAGTTGAGTATCAAATCAATCTTTACTTTGGTGAATAATGAGTGGCCCTAAGACCACACCCCTGGATATAAATTCTTTAGGGATATTCCTTGGTTAATCATAGTCTCTTTGTGAACCAATATGAAGGATTTGAGTATGATATTAACTAATTAAGTTAGGAAACCTATTAGAAACATGACCATGGATAAGAAATGATTGAACAAAGAGAGTCATAAATATTACCAAAAATATCATAAGTTAATATATGTGTCATAGGGGGATAAATCTTTAGATTAATTTTTTTATATTCATTTGTTGGATTTTATCATAACTATTTTTATTTTTTTGTAATTTGGTTGAAATAGGATAATAAAAATAAAGTCTAGAATGTTAAATATCTTGAAAATGACTTATAACTGAATAAGGGAGAATACATAATTGTTTATAATATTTATTGTTTCGCACGGAATCCGGGGATGACCTCCTGGACGGGAGATTCAAACGTTCCGATCAATTTCTAACGGGTTTGTTCGTAGAACAGGAAACATCCAATGATTCCACATCCGTTTGGACCTACTTTCCAAAGGTAGGCGCTCATTAGCTTGTGGACTAATGAGGCTTAGGAATTTTCATTGGTCGAGAGGATGGGAGGTCGGACTCATCACACCTTTTTGAGGGGAACTAATGTCTACTCCGGGACTCTCTTTATAGATTTAAGTTATGTTCGTGAATCCTTATTACATTACCAAGTATAAAATGAGCTTTCCTTTAGTTTTAACAATCAATGATTAAATATGCAAGAAATTTAGAGAATCTTTTATATATATTCGAGGTTCTTCATCAATAGAGAATCATCTATATCTGTTTAGAGATTCTTGGTCAATGGTATCCTTCAAAACATTTATATAAAAGTCTCTTGGTCATTATGATGACCAGGCTGGTTTTAAAGACACTCAGTGGGGCACTTGAAGTTTATCGTCATTCAGAAGGACAGAGATTATTTCAAAGTTGGGATCGAACCCATAAATGGGCTACCTACGTATCCTTTGTTTTGGAAAAGGAATCAGAACCCACGTAGTTCGAGTAATGGAGTATGATGTTTATGATTGATGGCTCAAAGATGAATGTCATAATTACTTTTACACTCTAAGCTCACGTGAGTCATGCTCGGTGTGAGAAAGAAGAGGTATTGGTAAAATTTAGACAATTGTGCCATGAAAGATTCAATCATAAGAATTTGTTTGGGGCTTATGTATGTATGACTGCCCAGATAGATGAAGGTTTAGGATTTACTTTTAGGGAGAAAATCCATGAACAGGGTCCATAAAGTTATATGTGCTTCATGGAGATTTGAATACTCTAATCTTGGGGCTTACTCCTAAGGAGGATTCCCAAGTTTAGGAGGGGATTTATGATTGGGTTTTACTTCTGAAAAGGAATCCCAAGTCAAGGGTAAATTAGGACTGGTTAAGATAAATTTAAGGGGACTTGGGGCTTACTCCTGAAAAGGAAGCCCAAGATTATGACTGAGTCTTATTCCTAAAAAAGAGACTCAGGTTAGGGGACTTGGGGCTTACTCCTGAAAAGGAAACCCAAGATTATGACTGAGTCTTATTCCTGAAAAAGAGACCCAGGTTAGGGGACTTGGGGCTTACTCCTGAAAAGGAAGCCCAAGATTATGACTGAGTCTTATTCCTAAAAAAGAGACCCAGTTTAGGGGATTTTGGGCTTACTTATGAAAAGGAAGCCCAAGATTATGACTGAGTCTTATTCTTGAAAAGAAGACCCAGGTTAGGGATTAAGGTTTGGGGCTTACTCTTGAGGAGGATGCCCAGATTAAAGAATTTATAACTGGGGATTATTCTTGAAAAGGAGACCCAGGTTAGGATTCTATCATCTTAAAGGATGAGGTTAAATGAATGAACTCTCCATAATTAGTGACATAAATATATTTAAATTACTAGGTTTTGAGAGATATTCCATAGAATTCCTTTCAGATAAGGATGTCAAATCAAGAAATCATGCCATAAATGGCTTTGAAGAGTGTCTTGAAGACTGAATCTTGAAAAGGAACGGTGAAATGGATTAAGAGGGGTAAAATGGGAAAGATGGGCACCCAAAACGATAGGGGCGCGCAAGTCTTGAAAGGCGCGCAAGTCTTCCGTGGGCGCGCAAGTATTGGTCGCGCAGGTATACCTGCGCGACACATGGTGTACTTGCGCGATTTTTAACCAGCATTGAAATACTTGAGCGACTCTTTTTTTAAACCCTTTAGAATCCCCTTGAGGTTATTCCAGAAAAGGAATGCGCAAGTTATATTGAAGGAAATAATCCAGAGCGCAAGTGTTTGATAAGTTTCAACACTTAGGCCTTCCTTCTTCTCTTTAGATCTTCCGTTCTAGGCAAGAAATTGCCTTAGAAGTGTTCCGGAAGCTCTGAGAAGAGACTTGGGCGTCGGGAGCTTCAATCCGAGTTTCTGGAAAAAGATCCTCTTGAATGGGGGGCCCATAGGGTCTATTTATAGGCAAAAGAAGACCCCGGGCGGTTACTGGGCGGTTACCACTTAGGTCGCGCAAGTCACTTGCACGACCAAGGTAGCCGCGCAAGTACATTTGCGCGACTGTTAGATAACTTGCGCGGTGAGGTTGTTGTTGATCCTTTCTTCCTTCCTTTGTTGATTTTTGATGTTTTCTTCAAAGGATGAATCACTTTGAGCTTGGATATTCCCTTTTCCGATCTTTAGATTCTGTGACAAAAGGAGCGTCAACAAAAGTCCCCCCTCAGAGTTGGATCTGGAGAGAAATGAGGATTTGACTCTAAGGAAATCGAATCCATTCAAAGGAAAAGGGGGGGGGGGGGGCGCAAGTGTTTAGTGCGTAGAGGGCGGTGCGCAAGTTTGCGTCGTGCAAGCCTTAAGCGCTCTGGTTACGGCGCGCAGATAGGCTTCCTGGCCTATAAATACACGGCTTCACCTCCGTACAAGTATCCGGATTTCCGGACTTCATACCTTCTCGAGCTCTCGCCGCGCAAGTCTCTTTTCCACTGTTCCCTCGCTATCGCGCTCCTGTAAAGGTATTCGTACTTGCGCGGTTTATACTTGCGCGTCAAAAACTAGCGCGGAACACGAAATACTTGCGCGCCATTGTTTAGATTTGCGCGACTTAATGCCTTGGCCATTTTTTCCGAATTATTTCACAAATTTTATGAAAAATAAACCCATTTAAGAGTTAAATTTGTTCAAATTTTTGTGCAGATTCAATGGCTCCTAAGGGAATTGGAACGGCTGATGAACTGGCTAGCAAGAGGATTGATTACATGATGAACATTATTGGCCATGATTACTATGATATCTGTGACAGCACTTTCCTAGATTTGGATAAGTACTTGAAGAAATATAATCTTAATTTCCCACAGAGCATCTACCTGTCTCTGTGTGGTCATGGTCATCTGCAAGGAGTCAATGTTCCAAATGCAAACAATTATACACCTGAGATGCAGCTGCACTGCTACTTCTCTATTTTGGTTATTCTGTTCATTAAGAGTAACAACAATGGTGTGAACTTTCAAATTCTTCCTCCATGTCATTTCCTTGCAGATATGAAAATAGCAAACCCATGGGCTGAAATGTTTTCCACTAATGGTTGGTGGAGAGAAGACAAACATGGTATTAGAGCAATATCTGAAAAGAGTACTCTCTCCAAATGTCTCTTTACTTCCAATGCTCCATTCTCAAATCCATGTATCCATCTTCCAAGTCTCTTGGACAAAAACAGAGTCACTGTTTGATCAGCAGAAAATTTTCTCAAACTGCACTCAAGAAAATCCTTTTACAATCGTTCCAAGAAGAGCTGGTATCACTGCATCTCTTATTGTATCCAGTTGAATGAATGAATTCCAGGTGGTTGCTAATGAAGCTCGGGATGCCGTAAATCAAATGAAGTGTTATGTTGAAAGCCTCTTGTAATTCTCAAAAAAGAGAAGAGACTCCAGTCTGTGGATGTCCTTCTAACTCTTGTGTATCAATGAAAAACACTTTTGTCTTCAATCATTTGTACCTGCATTCTTTTCACTACCTGCTTCAAATTTACTTAAGCCAATGGGCCTAGTAAGCATAGTTTGATTTTTACTAGGATTATTACAAATAATCCTACAAACTTTGAATCTCTTAATTGCTCAATATTACCTAAATCATACAAAAAAATGTATATTTAGTGAGCTGGAACTTGACTTTTATTCAGAGTTCCTTTGTCTTTTGTGGGCAGTTTAAAGTCATGCATGCCGGACATAAAGGGGCTAATGTTTATGGTCGAAATAGCTTTGACCAAAATGGATTAAAATTGATTCAATTCCTTGAAAATTTATCTGAAAACATATTACCATACTCAAGTATGAGAGAAAATATGTAAACTATGGCTTAAGAATATTTGAATCTAGGGAATGATATGAAAAAGAGCTAAAAGGAATTAGAAGAAGTAGTTTCCAAGAATGAAGTTACTATTATTTAAGAAACCCCGTTAGGGGGTTGAAATATGCAGGGCCACCTATGGGCATTGGCTGCATGGTCAAATAAATAGCATCTTTCGGCTGACAAGTCTGTTATGTGGACTGTTTATGCAAGGCCACCTATGGGCACGTGCTGCATAGTCAGGCGAAAGAACTCTTAGAAATTTACTTTCCTAGTGCTAAAAGCCAGTGAAAGTTTATGGAGATTCAAATTTTCTAAAGTATAGAGTTTGTTGTTATGGGAAGAGGTACTTGAATATGGAGAAGATATTTCCGAACAAGAATATCGAAGAACTGGATGAATATCACTCCTATGAAGGTCTGACCCAAACGTAGGGAAGAAGAATAAACCATAGAACTGAATACTTTCAGATCATGAAAAAGGATATGGGACAAATATGTTAAGGATGGCTATTTTTTGCGGATCCCTACATACTGTCGTTTAAGACAAATAAGGACAAAAGAGGCATTCTTCCCAAGAATGAAGTTACCATTATTTAACAAACCCGTTAGGGGGTTGAAATATGCAGGGCCACCTAAGGGCATTGGCTGCATGGTCAAATAAATAGTATCTTTTGGCTGACAAGTCTGTTATGTGGACTATTTATGCAAGGCCACCTATGGGCACGTGCTGCATCGTCAGGCAAAAGAATTCTCAGAAGTTTGACATTTTTGTGATTAGAAGTCATGGAAAGGGTTATGAAGATATAAAAATATTTAAGGTTAGGATTATAACACATAAAGATGGGTATTGTCCAATGTATATAGAGATACATAGGTCAATGATAACCATAATCATGTTGTGGCTGAGTCCTGAATTTTTTAAACTTGGACTTCACTACGTATCTCATAAGAATGAGAATCAAGCCATACGTAGTTCTTGAAATGCAGTTTAACGTCGTACAGAACGAAAGTATGAGAAATCTTAGTTTAGGGTCATAGAATTCGGACCATAATAATGAATACACAGTGTGTGTTTTCATGAGGACTTTTCAGCCAAGGGACTGAAAGTGAAATTTGGGGTTAGGCCCAAAAGACTTGGGACTGGATTCGAGGGATACTCGAATGTTCCTACGTATCCCATAAGGATGGGAATCAAGTCCACGTAGTTCTAGAAATACCCTTTGTACAAATTTGGTTCGTACATGTGAAGGGTGAAAGGGGACTTTAGTGCAATGATGGTTTAACCTGAGATAAAAATTTTAGGCATTACCATATATGCACGTAGTCTTTTGAAAATTAAACATGATTTTAAAAAAATCAATGTCAATAATGGTTCCTTCTCAAATGAGGAAATCAAAGAATATTGTAGTTTATTGTCATACCAGACAAAAGTGTTGTATAGTTTAACGTCATATAACAAGTAAGAAAGTGAATCAATGTAAAGATATTGATTCCAGGGGCGGTTTCACGAATCAACATCATGTGAGATGGTGGTGAACCGATGTGAAGAGATTGTTTTTGGGCTTGAACCTTGGGAGGCTGCCTACATACCCAGCCTGGAGGGCAAGGATCAAAGTCTGTGTAGTTCAATTAAAGAATGAATTAATGATCAAGTTGTTCTTGTGGACAATGATCTAATAAAAAATATTTTTGGGACTTACACATGGTTAGTGGCCCAAAGGGAGTGTTATGGTTGATGTTCGCTCTAAGATCACGTGAGTCATACTCGGTGTGAGAAACAAGAGGTAATAACAACCTTAACGATGTACAGTTTAATGTCATGTAGGACATAAAAATAGGACTATGCAGTTTAAAGTCTTGCAGTTAGGACTATTGGTGCTGCACAGTTTAGTGTCATGTAGCAGGGACAAAATACAGTTTAATGTCATGTAGGACCTATCAAGGATTTTCTGTACAGTTTAGCGTCATGTAGTTAGGACGATGGGGATAAAATAGTTTAACGTCATATTGGACGAAAGGGGGACTGTGCAGTTTAATGTCATCTCGTAAGGAAAAAATAACACACCATTTATGTCATGTTGGACGAAAGTGCGAATAGTTTAAGGTCATATTCATGGACCGTGGATGGTGCAGTTTAATGTCATGCTGGACCTTTGATGATTATATAGTTTAACGTATTTCCGGACGTGAGGGACTTTTATACAGTTTAGCGTCATGTAGTTAGGACGTCACAGTTTAACATCTTGCTGGACATAAGGGATTTGCAAATAGTTTATGGTCATATACATGGACCAGGGATGATGCAGTTTAAGGTCATGCTGGACGGTTCATGGAACTTTTTCACAGTTTAATTTCATGTGGGACGAATTTGTAGTTTAAAGTCATACTGGACCATTTCTGTATAGTTTTAATGTCATATAGCAAGGACGAACTGGTGCTGTACAGTTTAAAGTCATGTAGCTAGGACTAAGGTGAACCAATATGAGAATATCAGTTCTGGGGACTTTTTACAGTTTATCGTCATGCTGGACGATGAAAGTGCCACACAGTTTAATGTCATGTTGCTAGGACACAATATAGTTTAATGTCATCTCGGAAAAAATATAGTTTAATGTCATCTCGGACATAATAGTAACCAATGTGACTGTTTAACGTCATGTTGGACGATAAGGGAACTAACACAGTTTAACGTCATGCTGGACGATGAAAGTGCCACACAGTTTAATGTCATGTTTCTAGGACAAAATATAGTTTAATGTCATCTCGGACAAATAAGGAACTTCTGTACAGTTTAATGTCATGTAGATATGACATAATATAGTTTAATGTCATCTCGGACATTATACAGTTTAGTGTCATGTAGGAAATTATACAGTTTAGTGTCATGTAGGACATAATATAGTTTAGTGTCATGTAGGAAATTATACAGTTTAGTGTCATGTAGGACATTATACAGTTTAGTGTCATGTAAGACATTATACAGTTTAGTGTCATGTAGGACATTATAACATGAACCAATGTGATTTTTTTGGATCTGGGAACAATATTTTGTGTTTATACAAAATACTTCTTCAGAAATCTGGCATTAGTTGGAGTCGTGATGTGTTCTCCATCCATTGAGATTAGAGAATACGCTCCATTGGAGTAGACCTTATGTATTGAATAAGGTCCTTCCCATTTTGGTTCAAGCTTGGGAGGCTTCTTTCCTGGTATCATTGGTGCTCTGAGAACCAATACCAATTCTCCCTGAATGAATGAACGAAGACGAACTTTTTTGTTAAAATCTCGTGCTATTCGATTCTGATAGATTTCCAAGTGGTGCAAAGTGCACAATCTTTTCTCATCTAACTGTTCCAATTCATTAAACCGCTTTTGGGATTGCTCATCTATAGATAACTGATCACAAATGGCTATTCTGAGTGAGGGCAATTGAACATCAATTGGCAAGACTGCTTCTGTTCCATATACTAATGAATATGGAGTTGACCGCGTTGCATTGCGAGTGGTAGTCTGATAAGCCCATAAAGAATGAAAGAGTTTATCAGGCCATGACCTCTTATCTTTATCCACCATCTTTTTCAGTATATTTGAAAGAGTCTTGTTGAAGGCCTCTATCTGGCCATTAGCTGCCGCATGATATCGAGATGAATGGTTGGACTTAATGTTGTATTCTTGATACAATTTCTTTACCTCAGAAGAACAGAAGTTGGTGTCGTTGTCCGTCAATATGGTATGAGGGACACCAAATCTAGTAATAATGTTAGACTTGATGAAGCTAACAATGCATTTAGAACTTATTTCTTTGAGAGGTACTGCCTCTGCCCATTTGGAAAAGAAATCAGTAGGAGTAAGAATGTACTTAAACTGCTTGGCCGTAGCTGAAGGGTAAGGTCCCACCACATCGATTCCCCATGTGGAAAATGGCCATGAGTATTTAGCTGTATGAAGCAACTCTGGAGGTTGATGAATGAAGTTGGCATATACTTGGCATGAATGACACTTCTTTGTGAAATTAACACAGTCTTGTATCATTGAAGGCCAAAAGTATCCAAGCCTTCGAATTTGATCAGACAGTCTATGTCCAGACTGGTGGGCACCACAGACTCCTGCATGCACTTCTTTTATGACAGCCATTGTCTCTTCACCATCAATACATCTGAAGAGAGCTCCATCAAAACCACGTTTGTCGAGAATTTTCTCGAGGTGTTTTGGGCTATCATAAAGAGTAAAATTGACCACACGTCGCCGGATTTGTTCTTTCTCGGCTCTATCAGGTGGAAGTGTTCCATTTTGAAGGTATTCCCTGATTGGTGACATCCATCCTGTAGTATGACCATACGTTTCAGGAATGGGACTAATTTCATTAATTTCCTCTGTTTTGACTTGAACATAAGGTGAAATTGCATGACGGTGGGCAATACAGATGGTTGTCTCGTCCCGATTTGGATCTGCTAAAGTTGTGGCTATATTAGCCAGTGCATCAGCTTGAGCATTTTGTGATCTTGGGACATAAGAAAATGTTGGTTCTGAAGGGAATTCTGACATTAATTATCTGACGTAATCATACAAAGGGATTAATTCTTCTTTTCTGATAGCATAATCCCCATTGACTTGTTTGATTACCAGGTCTGAATCACCTTTCACCTTTAAGTGATTCACTTGTGCTTGAAGCGCTAACTCCAAGCCTGTAATGAGAGCTTGGTATTCAGCTTCATTATTGGTACCACCTTCCCACAACAAAAAGGAATAAGGTAACACTGCCTTATCTGGAGAAATGAGCACAATTCCTTAACCAACTTTGTTGAATTTAGGATTTTCCATTTTCTTCCCTGTTGGACTTCTAGAAGCACCATCAAAATACATTTCCCATGTTTGAGGACTCTCTTGAATAGAGAAAACTTCCTCATCAGGGAGTTCGATATCTGAATACGTGTCTTCCACTGAAGGATGTTCAGCCAGGAAATCAGCCAGAGCTTGGCCCTTAATTGCCTTTTGAGACACATACTGGATGTCGAACTGCTGTAGAATAACCGCCCACCTTTCCAGACGTCCTGTAAGCATTGGACGACTAAGGATGAATTTGAGCGGATTATTACGAGATATCAATTGGACCTCATGATGTTGCAAGTAGTGTCTCGGTTTCTGAACTTCAAAGATTAATGCTAGGAAGCACTTTTCAATACTTGAATACCGGGTTTCTGCTTCAAGCATAGTTCTACTGAGATAGTAGAGACTATTTTCATTCCCAGCATCATTCTTTTGAGCGAGAAAGGCACCCAATGATCGCTCTAAAGCTGTCACATAGAGGATAAGAGGTCTACCCTCAACAAGTGGAATGAGTACTGGTGGACTTAAGAGGTATTTCTTGAGAACATCAAATGCTTCTTGACATTCTTCAGTCCATTGGTAAGTGACTCCTTTCTTCAATAATTTGGTAAAGGGTAAACTTTTGCCTGCCAAATTGGCGATGAAACGCCGAATATAGGCTAAGTGTCCTTGAAGTCCTCTTAATTATTTCAAATTCTGAGGAGGTGACATACCAAGGATTGATTTGGTCTTCTCAGGATCGACTTCAATACCACGATGGCGTACAACAAAACCGAGGAATTTTCCTGAGGTTACCCCAAAAGCACATTTTAAGGGGTTCATCTTCAAACTATGTTGTCGAAGCTTGTGGAATATGACTTCCAAATCATCCAAGTGATTAGAACGTTGTTTGGATTTAACTACCAAATCATCTACATAGCATTCAACAAACTTCCCTAAAAGGGGTTTGAAGATACGATGCATGGCGTGTTGATATGTTGCACCTGCATTCTTTAAACCAAAGGGCATCACCCGGTAACAAAACACACCTTGAGGAGCTCTGAAGGCTGTATATTCCTCATCTTCTGGGGCCATTCGGATTTGATTATATCCAGAATATCCATCCATGAAAGAAAGTACTTCATAGCCAGCCATCGCATCAATTAAGAGTTCTGTAATCGTAACTCGGAAATCATCTTTAGGACAATACCGATTAAGATCTCTGAAATCGATGCAAACCCTAATTTGTCCGTTCTTCTTATTTACAGGGACAATATTAGCCAACCACTTGGGATATTGAACTTCTCTGACGAAGTTAGCTTTGATAAGCTTATCCACTTCAGCCTCAATTTTGGAATCATAGGTTGGGTGTGTTCTTCTCGCGGCTTGCTTGAATCCTCGATGTTCTTTTGGCAAACCCAAATGATGGGTGGAAACATCAGGATCAAGGCCAGTCATCTCTGTATAATTCCAAGAAAAAATATCTTTATTTTTCTTTAGAAAAGAAATATACATCTCCTGCTCTTCAAGGGTCATGGCCGCACTAATTAAAGTGGGGCATGGATCTTTCTTTGTACCCAGATTTACTTCTCTGAGTTCATCCACAGTGGTAGAGATACCCTCTTCAAATGCTGGAGGAGCATCTCTAAGATTTTCCTCTTCCTCTTCATCATGTGTTATTTCTTCCGTTTCTACTTGCAAAGTAGATGAAAAAACGAAATTCTCATGATCATAAGATATGTCAAAATTTTCACATTTTGAAGAAGAAGCTTCCATTTCTGAACCTATTGATGATAAAGGGTCTTCTTTGGAAAATAAAGAGAAGATGATGGATTGAGAATCGACATCATTATTCACCTCTGGTGTTGCTATAACTTCTTTTGGCCTGATTAGCGAAGTATAGACTTGTTGGATTTCAGCAGACGAAATGAAAACGTCACCACTTCTGCTTTCATCACTGCTTGGTATGTTACCAATTTCTCCCATGTTGTCTGGCTCGATTGCCGTAATTGACATTATGGATCTTTCCATAAGAGTATTTTGATTTGGGCCTATTTTTTCAATTTGACTGATAAGTAACACATAATCTGTACTCACATGTGAAAATGGATTTATTGGAATTTTTTCCAAACCATATGGAGCATTAACTTTGGTAATTTCCTTCATTGTAGATTTTTCTCTTCCCTTCATGTGATAAAATTCCGCCTCAATGTATTGAGACTCACATGTCTTGAACGGGGCCTTGTCACCATACAATGTTCCAACTTGACCATTGAAACAGTATTTGAGACACTGATGGTATGATGACGGAATAGCTGCATGCTGATGTAGCCAGGGTCTTCCAAGCAAGATATTGAAAGCTGAGTCTTGATCAACAATCATGAAATCGGAATTGGAAACAAGATCTCCAAACCGAGTTCTGAGTGTAACTTCTCCCAATGGTTCTTGTTCATTTTTATCATATCCTTGTAACATCATGGTAGAAGGAGATAAATCAGATTCTGTGAGGCCCAATTGACGAAGTGTACGAATGGGCATGAGATTGACTCCTGAACCATTGTCAATGAAATCTCTTCGAACATCTATACCATTGACTTTGACAGATAAGTACAAAGGTTTTATGTGCCCATGAACAACATCATATTCATCTTTACCAGTAAAAGATATCACTGCATGGAATTCTGCAGGATTATTCTCTATGTGATAGATTTCAGCTGCAGCAATTTCAGTTTCAAACTCCTGAGGACATGATAAAGCTTCGATGAGTGCTTCCCGAAGATCTTTTGACAGATTCAAAGCATCCAAAATTGATAACTTGTCTGGTACTTGGGCCAAGTGTTTTAATATATCATACTTTTGATCTAGAGGTCTGCGTTTCCCAATAGGAATATGCGGTTTAGCAGGTACCTTGGAAGCAGATGCTTTGGAAGCTGATGCATCTTGTATTGAAGCTGGAAACATCCTTGGCTTTGGCTGATTAGACTGACTAGATCCATTTACTTGCTGAGATAAAGAAGATGGAACTTTTAATCGGTCTTCCAATATAACTGTGCCAAAACCGAGTTGGCCATTGGTAGAAGAACTTGCTTGTTCTTTTTGAGCTCGCTGAAGGGATCTACCATGAGTTTCTGCTGCATATACAGTGCTAGCAGGGGTAAAATTAGAGTAGTGTCTTTGGAAAGATCCACGTCTTCCCCTATATCCTGAACCTCTAGAACCTCTTCGGATTCCCTTATTTGATACAGGGAATTCAGGCTCACCAAGACTGGAATATGAATCTGTTAATTGAATCATATTAACAGAACCAAAGATTAACTCTTCGTCTGATAAAGACTCTGCCTGGTTAGCCTGTTTAGGCTGTGCCGTTTGGTGGGACGGTTCCCGTGGCTTTGAAGTAGATGGCATGAAATCTTCCAGAGTCAAAGACAATTTAGGCTTTGATACATACTCATCTTCTCCTGATTCCTCTTTCTTCTTTGAATTACGCTGCCCTTTTGAGGATTTGTCTTTTGATGGAGGCTTTACTACATCTTTTGTAGCAGATACAATTGGCTTCTTCAATTGTGTTCTCAAAATGGAATGGGTCCGATTGATTGTCTTTCTGACCATCCAATCATCATATTTTTTCGCAGTTTTTCTTTTGACTTCCTGCCACTCACCTCCTTCCTCTGGATCTGTAGCGGTAATACACGCTATATGAGCTGAAGAACCTTTCAATTTGACTTGTCCCAAGTCGACCATTTTTTGCAGGAGGTCTTTAAAGACAAAACACTCCTGGATGGGATGCCCCAACATTTGATGAAAGGGACAATAATTGGGACGGTCTTCATCTCCTTCCTTGTTTGGCCTCTTGGGCACTGGTAATTGAACCAAATATTTTCCAGAGCTGAAATTAAGTAACCAGGAATTTGCTCACTTCAGAAAGAGTATGTTTTACTCTTCATATCCTCAAATTGTTTTCGTCGTTGATCTCTTTGATCATTTGGATGAAACGGCCTTTGTTGTTGGCGTTCAGGAGGTGGAGTCCTTCGAGAAGATGAAGGTTTTGAAGTAGATATAGGTACAGGTTCTTGTTTAAGCATAACTGTAGCAGTTTCTGCTTTACCCATTCTTCTTCCTGGAGCTGATGGAATTACACGATATTTAACCTTAGACTGTATAAGGGAATCTTCAATCTGCTGAGCGATTGAAGTAAGGTCTCGAAACCCTCCTGTGTATTTCACAGGGATCAATGGCGTGCGTAATTCTTCACGCAGATTTGCCACACAGATTGGCAACAATTCCTCCTGAGGGAGTGCTAAACTCAGGGAATACGTTAATCCCTTCCAACGAGCAATGAAATCAGAGACTCTTTCATTTTCCATTTGCTTGCAGTTTGTAAGATCGAAAACTGTCGTTTTTGGCAAAGTTGAGCTAAACTGAAGAAGGAATTTTTGACGAAGATCCTCCCATCCGATGACTGACCGGGATTGCAAGCTTGTATACCAGACAAAAGCTGGTCCTTGCAAGGTTCGCACGAAGCATCTGAGTTTCACTGCTTCTTGCTGCTCTGGAGTTCCCATCATAGGATCACAACAAGACACGTAATGCGTCAAATGTTGTTCGGGGTCGCCTGATCCATTGAATGTAGGGAAAACAGGGTTTCCAAAACTGGATGGAGGAGAAATTGAATCTACCCATTCAGGGTAAACTTTCTTTTCAGGTTGAACTTGCGCCCATTTCCCTTCCATAGTTTCTAACCGAGCTGTTAATGACTCAATAGTAGTTATTAACTTTTGAGAAACATCAGGTAGAACTTGGTTTTGGGTAGGTGCAATGAATGGAGTTTGGACAGACGTGATGGTTGGTGCTGCAACCGATGGTAGTGCTGCCAACCGTTGTTGCATTTGACCCGTAGGATTAGACCTCTGAGGGTGTACTGATAAAGGAGGATATTCCTGATCCATCTCAGTAGTTACAACAAATTCCTTCGGCTGTCGGACTTCAGCATTCTTAAGAAGAAGACTACTCTGAAGTAGTTCTGCATTCAACCTTCTTAATTCTTTCATTTCTTCCTCCTGTTGTGAAAACCTTTTCTCTAATGAGAGCGACTGACCTCCTTCAGAGGAAGGGTGAGAAGTAACCTGATTCTTTCCTTTCCCCTTATTGGATCCTTTTCGGAGAGGGGGAAGTGGGTTACTTGAAGGAATACCCAGATTTTGGGTAAGCCTTTGATTACGTGTGCGCACACCTTCTTCATTTAGGTCTGTGTGCGCAACTTCTTGAGCAGGGACCTCTTCGTCTGATCCCTCTGATTGAGCCTCATCTGGTGAATTAGCAGCAACGGCATTGATGACATTAATGGATGCATATTGCATGGAATCATTTCTATCAGCATTTCTGTGATATTGTCTTCTTCTATGTCCATGATGAGACATGGCATTCCGTTGACTTGATCCCTCAGGAACTTCTTGGAGAACCGTCACTTGGAGAGAATCTCCTGATAGCTTGGCTCTTCGTTCCTCTTGAGGCTTATTCCCTAATCGAGAGAATACTGACTTTCTCTGAGGGAGGGATTGAGGATTTGAAAAAGTCCCCAGTCTGGTGGACTGGGGATGTTCCTGCTGCTTCCGCTCAACTCCTCGAATCCCATTTGTTGACTCTGAGGTTTGGGTTAGAGAAGTCCCCAGTCTGACAAGCTGGGGTGTCTCTTGACATGCTATGTCTGAGATCTTCTTAAAATCTCTCTTGATCTTGCGAATCTTAGTTTGGAAATTAGCTGGATGCATTAACCTGTATCCACTTTTATCACCTGGTTCAACAGATCGTTGGATGATTTCCGAAACTTCTGTCATTTGATGACGTGTTTGCTCCAGACGAGAGGCTTGTGCAATATTCTCGCCTGCTTGATGTAGGAGCAATTCAACAACTTGTTCTCTATATACTTGATTTTGAGAGGAACTAGTTGAAGCCTGTTCTTGATCAAGCTTTTGATTATGAACAAAGCCCATTGACTGTGGCCGGCCATGGGCAATAACATTGCATGAGACCATTTTCGGTGGGATTTGCTGACCGGAAAGCACTGTGAAATGTAGTGATCCGTGAACACCCCATACTCTGATATGAACATCAGATGGAGCATTGGCAATTAACTGACGCAATTTTCTTAGTGCGCCAAGGAATTAACGTTGAAGGGTCCTCTGTTGCTTTTCAGCCTTCAGATACCGAGAGACTGATAGAGATGCCAAATCAATCTGACGTTGTAGCCCTTCTATTATCTTAAGATGATTTTCATATTCATCGTAAGATAATACCTTCTTCTTTAATTGACAAAGAGTTTTCCATATGTTGAGACGGATATCATGGATTCCATCATCTGTCAACATCTTTGGAATGTCGTACTGGGAGTCAGCCAAAGGCCAAAACATGACTGGTACTTCACCTTTTTCCAGTTTTTTCCTCATGTTCAGCATTTCCTCTTTATCATTAAATGAAGATTCTTCTACCTATTTGGACCAGAGTTGGTGTTTCCTTGTTGCTTCATCGGATTCAACAAGATTGGTAGAGAGATCACTATTCATGCTGGAAGATGAATGACCCAGGGATGGGTCGGAGAATAACCTGAACCCCAGGCTATCTTCTGATGGAGAAAGAGTTTCACCTGCCGATAGTAAAGCATCAGACATGACTGGTTTTACGTTTGCAAGTTCATCGAGATAGGTGGGATTTCTTGTCACTACATTGCCTTCTGAATAATTTTCGAGACAACGTGAATCACTACTGCGGAGAGGACTTTCGCAGAGAAGTTCATCACCATGAGGAGGACCATCATGATGGGTTACAGCAAAAGATGAAATCTATTGCTCCTTGGTCTTCTGACCACACAGAGGGTTCCTGTGGCTCTCATCTGAAGAAGAAACTTCAAGATTGACCGAACTTTCATGAAGCAAGTCTTCATGAGGAAGTGTCTGTTGAAGACCTTCAGAATTAATGTTCCCGTTATTGGGAACTGAGGGAGTAGAATCTTGAATTCCGACAGATAAATGTCTGAAGGCTTCAAGAACTCCAGCATCGAGCAAGGCTTGGTTACAGATTGGCCTTTGATCTCCTGACTGTGCTGGGCGGATCTTTTTCATAGATTCCTTCTTACTCGCTTTATAAACCACTTGATGACGAAAGTGATTGCTCTGAGCAGGTGTATGTGCCTGATCAGGAAAGATGGTCAGGTTAGGCTGACGATCTCCACTCAAATCAGGTGTATGTGCCTGACTTGGTTGTCCGTATGATATGGGGGAGTATGCCCCATAACCCTCTTGGACTGGAACATATGTGTGTGTCTGTTTCGGAGTGAATCGTTGATGTGTCACTCCATTTCTAGGGATAGATTTATGTGTCTGTCCCTGTGATGATGCTGAAGCTGTTATGATATCCTGGAAAGCATCCAGAATATGAGCAGGAATTTTCTTCTGCTCTTTCACCATAGACAAAATATGTTTGGTGACTTCAGCCGCCGGAACGGGGATATACGTCCATTCCGGGCTTGGAGTAGGTGTATGTGCCTGCTCCTGTCCTCCTTTTTCTGTCAGTGAATCCTGACAGTACTCAAGTGTGGAGGCAGAGAGTTGAGTCTACCTCCTGTTTGTCGTCGGGACTTTCCGACTAACTTCTCCGTGCGCTACCAAGTGAGACTGTTGGTAGGCTTGATTAGTATTAGCAGGTGTATGTGCCTGCTGTTTACACTTCGCCAAACGCGGTTGACGAGATCTATCATATGTAGTCAGACGAGCCTGCTGACTAACTGGTGATGTATAGGCAGGTGAATGTTCCTGCCTATAGTACTCCGCCGGAATTGCCTGGTGGGATCGGCTTGATGCTGCCAGACAAGTCTACTGGACAGCGGAATTAAAACAGGCAGGTGATTGTGCCTGATCGTTATTTTCCACCAAGTTAGGTTGGTGGACTTCTCCGAAGATGGCAGGGATGACAACCTGCCTATTGTTAACCGGATTCCATCTCTGGCGGTTCATCTTGTCTGCTCGGGTTCGAGGAACCTGAGCTGAATGCCTGGAGTCGGTACCCTCATCATGTTGAGGGCGCACTACCGCACGAGTCTGGCGGCGATTGTTGATGGGAGCCCTCGGGAAGGACTCCTGTCTTTTTCAACTAAGGCCCTGAGGGACCTGCTCATTCACTTCCTCAGAGTAAGGGAGTGAATGGAAATTGCGTTCCGGGGATAACGACCCGAAACGGTTGGAGACGGTAGTCAGCACCACCTGCTTCTTGATTGCTGGCCGCCGTTGTCCGGACGACCAGGTAGAGTTGTTAACTTGGAGGGCTTGACGAGCGGCCTCCAGAGTTGGGATAGTACCGTTGCGACGGTACTCCTTAACCAGTGAATTAGAAACCCAGCGTTGAAGACACTGAGTTGGTGATGTCATCCTCAGAGCGGACGACGTTCCAGTAGGAGTATCAGCATTGGTTTTCACAGCAACAGACCTCACAGTAGAGGTGTTCACAGTAGCAGTATTCACAGGGGTGAATTTAAGGAAAGCCATTTTGCAGAAGATCTTGAGAAAAAAGGGTGCCTGTTCCATATAACAGACGTAATCAAGATGAATCCGGCCGCTACATCTTTTGGATGAGCACATGTCAATGATTTATTTGTTTGTCCCAAGGGGCCTAACAAATAAGAAAAACATCATTTTTTAACTTGGTTAAGGATTCACGTCGGGTTCACCATTTTTGTTTCGCACGGAATCTGGGGATGACCTCCTGGACGGGAGATTCAAACGTTCCGATCGGTTTCTAACAGGTTTGTTCATAGAACCAGAAACATCCAATGATTCCACATCCGTTTGGACCTACTTTCCAAAGGTAGGCGCTCATTAGCTTGTGGACTAATGAGGCTTAGGAATTTTCATTGGTCGAGAGGATGGGAGGTCGGACTCATCAGACCTTTTTGAGGGGAATTATTGTCTACTCCGGGACTCTCTTTATAGATTTAAGTTATGTTCATGAATCCTTATTACATTACCAAGTATAAAATGAGCTTTCCTTTAGTTTTAACAATCAATGATTAAATATGCAATAAATTTAGAGAATATTTTATATTTATTCGAGGTTCTTCATCAATAGAGAATCATCTATATCTGTTTAGAGATTCTTGGTCAATGGTATCCTTCAAAACATTTATATAAAAGTCTCTTGGTCATTATGATGACCGGGCTGGTTTTAAAGCCACTCAGTGGGGCACTTGAAGTTTATCGTCATTCAGAAGAACAGAGATTATTTCAAAGTTGGGATCGAACCCATAAATGGGCTACCTACGTATCCTTTGTTTTGGAAAAGGAATCAAAACCCACGTAGTTCGAGTAATGGAGTATGATGTTTATGATTGATGGCTCAAAGATGAATGTCATAATTACTTTTACACTCTAATCTCACATGAGTCATGATCGGTGTGAGAAACAAGAGGTATTGGTAAAATTTAGACAATTGTTCCATGAAAGATGCAATCATAAGAATTTTTTTGGGGCTTATGTATGTATGACTGCCCAGATAGATGAAGGTTTAGGATTTACTTTTAGGGAGAAAATCCATGAACTGGGTCCATAAAGTTATATGTGCTTCATGGAGATTTGAATACTCTAATCTTGGGGCTTACTCCTAAGGAGGATGCCCAAGTTTAGGAGGGGATTTATGATTGGGTTTTACTTCTGAAAAGGAAACCCAAGTCAAGGGTAAATTAGGACTGGTTAAGAGAAATTTAAGGGGACTTGGGGCTTACTCCTGAAAAGGAAGCCCAAGATTATGACTGAGTCTTATTCCTAAAAAAGAGACTCAGGTTAGGGGACTTGGGGCTTACTCTTGAAAAGGAAACCCAAGATTATGACTGAGTCTTATTCCTAAAAAAGAGACCCAGGTTAGGGGACTTGGGGCTTACTCCTGAAAAGGAAGCCCAAGATTATGACTCAGTCTTATTCCTAAAAAAGAGACCCAGGTTAGGGGATTTGGGGCTTACTTCTGAAAAGTAAGCCCAAGATTATGACTGAGTCTTATTCTTGAAAAGAAGACCCGGGTTAGGGATTAAGGTTTGGGGCTTACTCCTGAGGAGGATGCCCAGATTAAAGAATTTATAACTGGGGATTATTCCTGAAAAGGAGACCCAGGTTAGGATTCTCTCATCTTAAAGGATGAGGTTAAATGAATGAACTCTCCATAATTAGTGACATAAAGATATTTAAATCACTAGGTTTTGAGAGATATTCCACAGAATTCCTTTCAGATAAGGAAGTCAAATCAAGAAATCATGCCATAAATGGCTTTGAAGAGTGTCTTGAAGACTGAATCATGAAAAGGAAAGGTGAAATGGCTTAAGAGGGGTAAAATGGGCAAGATGGGAACCCAAAATGATAGGGGCGCGCAAGTCTTGAAAGGCGCGCAAGTCTTCCGTGGGCGCGCAAGTATTGGTCGCGCAGGTATACCTGCGCGACACATGGTGTACTTGCGCGATTTTCAACCAGCATTGAAATACTTGTGCGACTCTTTTTTTAAACCCTTTAGAATCCTCTTGAGGTTCTTCCAGAAAAGGAACGCGGAAGTTATATTGAAGGAAATAAGCCGGCGCACAAGTGTTTGATAAGTTTCAACACTTAGGCCTTCCTTCTTCTCTTTAGATCTTCCGTTCTAGGCAAGAAATTACCTTAGAAGTGTTCCGGAAGCTCTGAGAAGAGACTTGGGCGTCGGGAGCTTCAATCCGAGTTTCTGAAAAAAGATCCTCTCGAATGGGGGGCCCACAGGGTCTATTTATATGCAAAAGAAGACCCCAGGCGGTTACCAGGCGGTTACCACTTAGGTCGCGCAAGTCACTTGCGCGACCAAGGTAGCCGCGCAAGTACATTTGCGCGACTGTTAGATAACTTGCGCGGTGAGGTTATTGTTGATCCTTTCTTCCTTCCATTGTTGATTTTTGATGTTTTCTTCAAAGGATGAATCACTTTGAGATTGGATATTCCCTTTTCCGATCTTTAGATTCTATGACGAAAGGAGCGTCAACATTTATATATGTTTTTTATTAAATAAAATGTGAGCTTCATAGTATTATCAAAGGTAGTGAGTTTGATATCATAATATAAATTAAATCATAATACTCTTAGTTATTTTTATAATTGAGTGATATTTATCGATGATATGGGGGTATATTATAAAATTTATGAGGATTACAATACATATATAATAATATTTCTACATTATTTTTTCATTAATGTTTTGGAAACATATATTAAATGTTATTAATAACTTTGAAAATTGATTTCAACACATGGTTATATTTTTGGGGATAACTTTGGAAGAACACCTGATTGAGGTATGTATATCTTTGATGTTTAATATATTTCTAACATTGAGGTAATAAGATAATGAAATATATTGAGTAAAGTAAGTTAGATATAACCGATAACCTTGTAAATTATTTTTGATTTAATGAAAAAATGGTCTATGATACTTTTGGGTGAATTTTATCTCACTTATGGGATTTTGATATATATTGACTAGTTTGTGACTTTATATAATATCAAGTTGATGATAGAATTAATTTTGGGAAGAATTTATAATCTCACAATGGTGTAATTTTTTAAAGATTAAAATGGTTTTGGTAAAGGTATGTTATGAAGAATATATGATTAGGGTGTATAAATGAGTATATCTAAATGAAAGATTAATGTTATTTGAGGAAAGATAAGTAACATGATAATTCCTAATAGATTAAGGTAGATTTCATATTTTAATTCATATTCCAAATGAACAATATGATAAGAATACCCTCACCTACTTTTATTAGTTTAGAATAATTAAAATTGTGAGGACACAATTTATTTAGAGGGTGGGGATAACATAAAGACCTATGATTAACTTATATAAATTTTCCGTTAAGGAAACCTTATGGTTGATAACTTGTTTTACGTACACTAGAAAATTAAAAATGATATATTCTATAACAGATAGTTACTATTAAGAAAACTATAAGAATAATAAAACCTCTAGTAAATAAGAAGATATTATTTGACTAAAAATTCTTATAGTGGATAAATAATAAATGTGATTTAATTGTTCTTTACCAAATAATTTCTTAAAGTATTATATATTATATCCTAATAAATTATATAATTAAATTTTAAATGATAAAACATAATATATAAATATATAAACTAAAATATTCTCATTCTCTAAAATAGAAATTGGTTTGAAATAATACAAATGAAACCTAATGTGAAAAAAGGTCCCTTTTCAATAAAAAAGTTTTCATTATATTTTGTATATTCATTTAAAAAATAAATAATAAATTTTATAATTTTAATATTATAAAATAAAATTTATTTTTTAGTTCCTCATATTAATTTTTTTATCAATAATTCTAGGGATTTTTTAGATATGTGATTTTTAGATGAATAGTAAAAAATAAAGTGTTTTCCAAGATAGTGAATTTTATCAATTTATCAGTATATAAAAAAGATTGATAATTTTATAAAAACATTTAAATTGATCAATATCTATTTGAGTAAATGTTTTTAAATTTATAAAACCTATGTCTAACTTTATAGAACCAAAGTATTCTTTAATATACTAATAAAAACTATTGATGGTCTATTCATTTAATTAAACATTATTTTAGTAAATTTGGGTCTATATTTATTTTAATTCCACATAAAATTAATTTTTTTATAATTAAATAATTTTTTTTAAATCAAAAACATTTTTAATTGTATCATACACATAAAATTTAATCTTAAAAACACACATTTCCTAAAAAACTGATTTTACATGTTATATGAATTTATCATAAAATTAAAATTTTAAAATAATAGAAATTTAATTTTTCATAAAAATATTTTCATATCAGAAATTATAAAAAAAATCTAATTTTTATTTTTATTTTGGTTAAAAAATTAATTATCAAGCATAAAAAATAGATACAGTAGTAAAAGTTAATTATGTTGAAAATATAAATTAAAAGAAAAATTTATAATACCATATAAAATATACCTTAATAGGGTGGATGAGATATGTATTGATAAATAATCTTATCCTGTCTATTATTTTCTATTTTTTTGGGGGGGGGCTTCCTTTTAAAATGACATGCCTTTAACATAATATCATGAATATTTATAAAAATCCATTTTATTCACATATAAAATGGGATCCGTACAAGCATTACAAACATATTACTTGTAATTTATTTATAACACTCTAATTTGTTTTACACTTATAACCCTTTCCCACATCATTAAGGGTATATTCACCATTAGTTATCTTAAGGCCTCCATTTCTACCGATATTTCTAAGAGAAAACTCAATATCTCGATGTAAGTATTACTTCATTCTCAATATTTTATTCTTAATATTCATATTTATAACCTCTTACATCAAAAAAATAATGAAATATGTATCATTATTTACTAATATTTAATTCTATGAATGTAAAAACCATTATTTATTCCTCTCCAACCATTAAAAAACAAAATAATTGTTAGTGTGTGTGCATGGACTACCACCTCCGTGAAACGATATCTTCTATTTTTTATAACCTCATCACTTGGTTGGTATTAAATATGGGGGTGACAAATAGATATTATATATATAATTAATCTATGATTATGAGATTTAAAATTATAATAAACCTAAATTATATGTCATCCTTTGAGAAATAGAAGCATTAATCGTGTGTTGTGCGAACTACAACCTCCACAAAGTAATGTTTTTCATTTTTAATATTTATTTTCATTATTTATTCAAACCACATAAAAACAAATTAATAAAATTTAGAAAAATGAATAATTTCATCATTATTCTATTATAATTACGTTATACACTTCCTTATCCATAATTACCCATAAAGATATAATGTGTTCATGTTTGAGTTGGTTTAACCACTTACTTGAATAATTCTATAAACTCTAGCTTAGATGAAAATGAGAAAATATATAATAATATTATTATAATGTAATAATAAAATAAATAATTTTTTTCTTGAATTTTTATATTAATAATTTAACTTATTATTAAAATATTATCTTCATTGTCTAAAATAACCAAAATAAGTCATCATCAATTCGATTTTTATGGAAAAATAATAATAAAATATATAATAAATAACATATGAAAATAAATGGTCCATATAAAACTAAATATATAAGAATAATTTTTCTAAGAAGGTATATAATAAAATTAACTTGGTTAATTAGGATGTTAGGTGCATGTGTAGAATGAATTAGGAACAAAGTAAGAGATTCTTATATTAAATTTAAATTCTTGAGACATATTTCTTATTCTGAACTATGAAATATTAGATATGGTGTATCCACTACCCATTTAATATTTTTAATCAAAATTATATTATATTTAATGATATTAAATTTTCTATTCCATGATATTTCTTTCATGGGTTTTTTACCAAAATATCACAAAATATGGAAGGGTTTGCGCTAACTCAATTTTCTTCGATTATGGTATGAACTTTATTATTAAACTCCATTGTACCAAGTGCGATTTATTTGAAATAATGATTATTTTTTAATATATCTATTCACTGTTTTATAATGTTTATTTATAACCTTATCATAAAATGATTCTTACCTTAAAGATTATGTTACTTGTAAGGAATCCTTATCTAAAATTTGAATTCTTGAGACATATTTCCTTTTGTGAATCATGTCATCTTTGAAATGGTGTATCTAAAAAAAATTAATATTTTGTATTATGATTCTATAATTATTAATTATATTTAATATTTAATTTTAAATCATATATTTATATAGGTTTTCATTTGAAATTTTAAAATTTCATAAGGGTTTTCTTGTTCTAAATTACGATTCTTTGAGTCATAATACATTTGTGCACTATGTTTTCCTTGTATAGTGTATTTACTAAACATGGATTTATTGTTATCATAAATTTATTATTTCATGAGCTATAATAAGACAAATAATATTACCTTATTCAGATTCTACCATACACCTTATTTCTCTTGATGTCTTATGTTACATTATTCTCTATCAAATATATGATCCATCATTGACTTTATCATTCATAATCATATATTTATAAACATAATTTGTTTATAATGAATTAAATTTGTAAATAATACATTTTCCATTTCTTTGATTAAAGGTTTTTTACCTATATTGGATAAATTTATTAATTGGGAAAATTATTGACTTAATCATATACCACTTACTCTATACAGTGTTAGTTTGAGGGATGCATACAAAAAATGCTATTCCATTTATTGATTGGGGAAATATTGAAAATCCATATACATTTTATTCTAATATTTATTTTTATTCATTTATCTATAAATTTTATTATGTATTTCTTAACCATCCACCTTCTTTATATGAATGTTTTTTTGATCATTTTATCACTTTTATTGAAATGGGGAAAAGTATTGTCATTTTGTATTTTGTTATTCCAATGTATATGATTATATTGAAAAGTTTATTATGTATTGTTTAATAATTATATCATATTATGAATGTATTGTACTAAAAAAAGTGAAGAGTGGGTCCCAATATTATATATCCCCTTGATTCATCAGTAGGACTCATAGGATAAACAAGCATGGGGGTTTAGTGCATTCCTACCCAAATGATGAATATGACTTAATTATGGTCTTGGTGATAAGAATGATGTGTTGAATATGACTTTAATGGAACAAATGATGTCATGGATGAGGCCTTTATGGTAAGATAAAGATGTATAAAATTATTAATTCCATAATTCTGAATTCAATTACTGAAAACCATGTGATCTATTTATTTCAATTATTATCCATGGATATATTATGTTTCTAGTTTCAATATATTATGACATTATTTTTGTTTATCTATTCAAACCATTTATTTATCCTCTTATGATCAGTTATTATCATTGGTTGTTATCTATTATGTTTACCCATATTTCGCGTTGAGCTAACCCCTTCTTATATTTTCATTTCCCCATGTTATAAAGAAAATTATTAGACCAGTTATTTCTAACAAAATATTTATTGTAGATAATTTTTTGGATATATTGATGAAATATTATATATTAAGAATATTTTTCATATTCAAAAAAATGTCCATTTGATGATAAATAAATGGTCTTTATTAGTTAAATGTTTTTCTAACTTTCTAAAACTATAAACTTAAATGGTACTTTGAATGCAAGTGACTAAATATCTTTTAGTGATATTGTAAATATTTGTTGTTAAAATTGGGTTGATCTTTTTGGTTTAAAAGTGTACATGAAATGAATGTGTTTATTAACACTGGAACCAAGATTTTAGGTCTGAGTTACTATAATAATAATTTCTATATTTACTTCTAATGATGTGTAATGATTTATAATTTTCAAAAATTCAAATTATCCAACACTTAAAAGTTATATTTTTTAGATTAAAACCCTTATCTAAATATCAAACTGAAGATAATATGTAATATATTTATCATAAGTAACATAATCTATATATTCATATATATATACCCTAGAATTTTACACATATCATTACATGATTTTAATCCTAATTAAACTTCAAATTACAAGACAAGGATCGTAAAGTCTAGTATCTTGGAAGACTAGGTACATAAAACATAAAACATGGGACAAAATAAAAAAAAATCTATTTAATATTCATAAATATATCCTAACTTCCATTTTTCTCATACATCTTCATAGGATAACCATGGGATAACATGAAAAAATGGATGAGCTAAAAATCCTAGTAATGGAATAAACATATGAATAATGCTTTAGCACATGGGTTAGAAGGCATGACATAATGAAATAAAAAAGGCATAGAACATATGAAATAATAACATATAAACATGGGATCATATAAACATGGATTCATAGTAATGTGAAAACAACATAAAACATGACTTTATCACAATTCAAGTATTTTTTCACAAAGAGGATCACTAGTCAAGGTTAACCACCAAGACTGTTTCACATGGCAGCACGGGTCAAGGCTAACCGCCAAGAGCGTTGCACATAACGTCTCATGAGACTCAACATTACCCAATGAATTTGAGATATATTTGGTCACACCCATAATAACATGTTCCTGAATATACTTGACACATGTAGAATCAAACATAATCAATCATACATAAACATAAGGGTTACTCATGGTAAGAATTGGGTATCATAATCATGTCGTAAGGCATAAAAATGGGAGTATCATAAAAATGTACATTATGGGAAGAAATTAGATCATTAATGAAAAATCATATGTTATAATAGTAATATATCATGAGAATTGATATTAATTTGAATCAATAACATGTAAAAAGAGTACCTAAGAAACTTTAGAATTAAAACATTTTAGTACGGTTAAAGAAAAATATCAAAGGTCATTTAAAACATAAAAGGGAATAATATTTTGTATAAAACCATATGTGAACCAAGAATTTTTTCAAAATAAAAATAATATTTTTATAAAAATAATGGTTTCTTAAAAATAGATTATATAGTATACATGAAAATGGGTAAGAATTTGGAAAGTTCCCTTAAAACAAGCTTGCTTATTAGGAATATTTGAGGAGGGAATCATTTAAAAAAATGTATATCCATAAAAGTTAATGATGAATGGATATTGATACATGTTTTGGGGTCATATGAAAAAATTTATAATATTTTAATAAAAATAATAGATAAATTCATTTCAGTAAAAAGAAATATGGAACAACCCGAAGTAATAATGGAGGTTTGGGCATAATCCCTTACCTTAAGTCCGAAGGTGTCCTTCACTTGATATTAATGTCCAAGATAACAAAATTTCGTTCATTAATTAATATTTATAGATCCTATTATATATTTAATTGAATCATTATAACCTTTTTATGTTCATTCATGGTCCTTTTGATGGGTCAATAGGTTCAATTTCATCGTTTGGGAGTGTTTGTTTCCTTGGTTTTCATGTTTGGTTTACTTATATACATGTAAGGATAAACAAGAAATATGAGAATTGTTTTCCAGAATAAAAGTTTTATGTTATTAGTGAAAATAAATAATATTACATGGTTATAAAATTCATTTGGTTATTTAGAGTGAAGATCAATCATTATATAAAACTTTAATGATAACTGTTTTGTTTAATTGTCGGTTTTTTATCACATCGAACAAATTTTGATTTATAAATTAATATCACATGTACAAAAGATTAAATAACCTTAAATTAGACATAATAAATATATTATATTCTATTTAAACCATAAAAATTGTTTCATGACCCTAATTAAATGCGGTAAAAGAAATTGAAAACCAATCGTCCTTGAATGCGATGAATTAACACGTCTTAGATGGTGTTTTCATTTCTAGTATAAAAGGAGGGGGAAAAGAGATTAAGATGAATTATTACATTATCATAACAAAATTATAGTAAATTTAACTTACTAGAGTTATCATAACATTTGGATGAAAGGAGGTGAGTACAAAAATAAAGAAAGTAATTTGAAAGAAAATAAAAGAAATGAAAAGAGGAATTTACCTCTTGAATATATATTCCTTGAGAACCTATTTAGGAGAGAGTATTTTGTATTTTTAAGATAACAAGGGATTATGGACATTGGTAGGATATTAGGAGAAAATTTTAGAAGAATTTAGACAGAGAATAAGTCTTGAGATAAGTGAAGAGAAGAGGTAAAGAGAGGTGATAATTATAGTGGAGGAGAGGAGGGGTTTCCCATTATTTTAATCATTAGTTTAATATTTTTGCTCAAGACTATGAATAGTCTTGATTATTACAACAAAAAATATTAAATATAGCATATTTGTTTGATATAATGTCCATTTACACCATCCATGACTCAAGCATGATGCAGAAATTTATTTTTTAGCATTTATCGTAAATTATCATATTTTACTATTCACCAAAAATTCATGTATTTTATAAAAATCCCCATAATTCACCCCAACAATTTTTCAACATTTATAATTTAAAAATTAACTCCATTTCATGAAAATCATTTTATAAATATGTGAAATTTATTTTTTAATTAAAATCATAATTTACTTGAAAAATAAAAATTTTAAAATTATAACTGCTTTTCTAACACTTTGAAAAATTAATTAAGGTCTCTTAAAATTATTTTATAACAATAATTCATCAATATAATTATTTATTAATACATTTTATTAAAATAAGTTTTTTTAAATTATTAAGTTAATAAAAAAAATTAATTAAATATACATGACTTACAAAAATATCAACACTTAATTAACAATTTTTACAATATTTAATTCCACTATGATATAATTATATCATATTTTCACTTACAATATGTATAAATTTTATTTATACTTTCACTTGTGAGATTAATATTCTATTGGATGGTAAAATATTCATAAGGGTCAAATTACTATTCCAAAGGTCAAGTGACTATTTAATTGGTATATGTTCCTTAAATTCTAGAGTTATCTTTTATTTCACTCGTACTTAATTTATATGGTTTGTATTGTGTTCTATATGTAATATTATGTGATTATACTATAAGACATAATTATAATAAGATAATTCCATTGATAAAACATTTGGTCATTACTTTTTTCCCCCTTATGAAATTTCACCCATGAAATGTTGTTTTACATTCTAATATATAAACAGTTGTGGGTATTTTTCCTTCATTTCTTCATCCAGTTCTCATGTTTCCTCTTCGTAGTTATGGTTCCACTATAGTAATTTGACCAGGTGAGTAGTCTTGTTGCGTAGAAATTTATCTCTACGATCCAAGATCTTCACTATCTTCTCTTCGTAAGAAAGATCATTCTCCAACTGTACCACCTCTGAAGACAGTACATGTGAAGGATCTAGTATGTACTTCCTTAAGAGGGATACGTAGAATACATCTTGTATTTTAGACATGGTAGGTGGAAGTTCTAGTCAATAGGCCACACCTCTGAAATGATAAAGGATATCAAAGTAGCTGATGTACCTTGGACTTAACTTTCCATTCTTCCCAAACCCCATGACCTTCTTCCATAGAGATATGTTGATGAATATCATGTCTCTAACTTTAAACTCAAGGTCTCATCGACGATTATCTGCATAACTCTTCTTTCAACTTTGGGATTCCTTGATGTGCTATTGAATGGTTTTCACCTTCTCTACCATTTCTTTGACCATTTTAGATCCTAATAGCTTACGTTCCACTACATAATCCTAGAACTCTAGTGTTCCACACCTTTTCCCATAAAGGGATTCATATGGTACCATTTAGATGCTCGAGTGGAAACTATTGTTGTAAGAGAATTCTACCAATGGAAGATGTTGGTCCCATCCTCCTTTGAATTCCATAGAACACACTCTCAACATATCTTCTAGTGTCTGAATAGTTTTCTTTGATTGGCCATCAGTTTGAGGATGATAGGCTATACTAAAGTCTAGTTCAATGATTAGAGCATATTGGATACATTTTTAGAACTTCAAGGTAAATCTTGGATCTCTATCAGATACAATATATAGTGGTACACCATGCATCCTAACCACCTATTTGATATATATTCATGCAAGTTGATCTAATGAGAATTCCTCTTGAATTTCCATAAAGTGACCTATCTTTGTATGATGATCCACAATGACCCATATAGTGTTGTTTCCTCTGGATTCCTTTGGATGTCCAATGACAAAGTACATGGTAATGTTTTCCCACTTACTAGTTGGTATGAGTAGTGTTTTCATCATCCCCTTATACTTTTCTCTTTCATCCATCACTTGTTAACATACCAAGAAAATTGATGTATATTCATCAATCTCTTTCTTTATATTGTCCCACCAAAATTTCTC
Organism: Viscum album; assembly: GCA_963277665.1. Classification (NCBI taxonomy): domain Eukaryota; kingdom Viridiplantae; phylum Streptophyta; class Magnoliopsida; order Santalales; family Viscaceae; genus Viscum; species Viscum album. Next base: position 1,812,638,452 of record OY728123.1, on the reverse strand, counting down.
CCAGAAATATTGATACAACTTTGTGCTCCCTAGGTGAATAGAGAAGGATGATCTATGTGTATAATTAAGAATCTTCATATCTATCTTTGGATCGTACGGTACACATAATCATGAATTAAATCTTATAACTCCTTCCTCATCAATCTTGCACTCAAATTATTTCCCATTTCTAATAGTTTTCACGCTTTTTTGAGTTTCACCATCATTTATTTGAGCATCCTTTATTTTCTCTATGAGGGATGGTTTTGAAATCATTTGAGAAAGGATTTATGATTTTCCTCCATTAATTATTCCCATGTATATCCTCTTAAAATCTAATAAAATTGTATCATTTTGAATTCTCATCATTGATAAAGAAACAAGATCCTTCCTAATTAGAGCATTCACAACCTTATTTTCCATACTCGTATGGTAGTGGATTGAGAAGTCATAATCCTTGACAAGCTCTAACTATCTTAATTGGTGCATATTAATCTCTTTCTATGTGAATATATATTTGCGACACTTGTGATCAGTATATATCTCACACGTATTCCAATAGAGATAATGATGCCAGATTTTCAATGCAAAGATCATAGCTGCCAACTCCAGATCAATAATGGGATAGTTTTTCTCATGTATTTTCATATTCCATGAGGTGTAGGCCATCACTTTATCATTTTTTATTATCACACAATATAATTATTTATTTGAAGAATCGTGATACCCCATAAATAGTTATCTACTTATCGAGAGTATGAGTACTGGTGCAATGATAAGCCTATTTTTGATCTCCTTAAAGATTTCCTCAAATTCTTGAGTCTATAAGAACTCCAATCCCTTATATGTCAGATTAGTCATTGGGTTTGACAATTGTGAAACTTTCTTCAACAATCCTCAGTAATACCCAACTTGACCATGGAATCTACGAATCCCCATTACAGATGTTGGCATGGGCCACTCTTCAATTACATTTGTCTTGTAAGGGTCTATATATATCCTTTTACTGGTGATAACATGACACAAGAACAGTAATTCCTCCATCAAGAACTCACATTTACTGTAATCTACATAAATTTTATCCCTTCATAAAGTCATCATCATAGTTTTCAAATGCTCTTCATGTTCTTCCTTTCTCATAGAGTATATCAGAATTTCATCGATAAAGACTACCAATTTTTTTCAAGGTAATCTATAAAGTCTTTATTCATTAAATACATGAATATTTATAGAGTATTAGTGAGTATTAAGGGAATCACTATGAACTCATAGTGTCCATACCTTGTTCAAAAGGTAGTTTTAATAACATATTCTTTCTTCACCTTTAATTGGTGATATCTTGACTGAAGGTCCACCTTAGAAAAATATTTGGACCCACGTAGCTGATCTAAGAAGTCTTCTATCCGAAGTAGGGGATAATTTTTCATTATCGTGAGTTTATTGAGCTCATGATAATCAATATAGAGGCACATTGATCCATAATTCTTCTTAAAAAAAGTACTAGTTCACCCCATGGAGAAGCACTCAAGAATAAAAAACCCTTCTCCAAATTCTTTTATAACTGCTTCTTCAGCTCTTTCATCTCTAAGGTGGAAATTCTATTAGGTGTATTTGATATAGGTAGGGGTACAAGAATAATTTCAATTAATAACTCGTCCTCTCAATCTGGAAGAATACTAGGAAATTATTCAGAGAATACATTAGTGTAATCCCTCACGACAGTCATATTTTCGATAAGTATCATCTCTTTGGTCTCAAAAATTTAAGCAAGATATGATTCTCAAAAGGAAACATTATCCACACTTGAGACGATGATTATGAAGGATATGAATCTTCCTCCTTATACTTGTATAGGATTTTAGGACACTTTGGGGTGTGAAGAGTGATCTACTTCTCTTGACAGTTAATGTTTTCTTTGTATAAAGATAGTCAATCCATTCCCAAAATAACATGGAAACCCACTAGTAGAAGTTTGAAACGATTTTCTGGGAGGTTCAGTCCAAAAACATTTACCAATGAGGAGTTATAAACCTTGGATGAAATAATTTCCCCATTAAATTTTCTTATAGATAAATCAACCTTAAAATTTTGAGGTGGTGTTTGAATAGTTCTACTAAACATTAAAGATATGAAAGAATGAGTCAAACCAGAATTAAATAGTACTTTTACTATTCTTGAATGAATAACTAGAATACCTGTCACCACATCATTGTCCGACTCCACCTTAACAGTAGTGCTAGAATAATCACTTCCTTGTTTCCTTGGAGTTTTTTGTTTATTTCCTTTGACAACCCTTGGCTTAGGGCTATTGTTTGAATAATTCCCTTATTCGTTGAAATTTCAACACTGTACTACATGATGAGTATTGATCTGATTCTTCCTTTCTTATTCCATGTTATTGGGATTATTCATATCCATTTGGAAGTTTTTAGCCATATGTATCATTATTCCTCATTTAAAACAATCCTTGGTTCCCTTTAGACAATTACCAGGAGGCTTCTTCCCACAATTTTGACATGTGGGATATTCAATATTCTTTCCATAATGTAATTTATTTTCCAGACCACCCATATTAGACTCTATTTTCTACCTTTTTTCGGGCCCATTATAACATTGAGAATATTCAATCTCCATTTCAACCTCGAGGAAACAAAAAAAAAATCCTCATAATTTTCGAATTCATGAATCACCAACAATTTTTGTAGAGTTGGCTTTAGTCTACTAAATAAGTGATCCACCTTAATTTTGGTGTTGATGAAAAAGTTGGAGGCATATCTTACAAACATTGTTAAGTTTGCTTTATATACCTCGATGGACTAATCTTCCTTCTACTTAAGTATGAGGAACACTCTTTACACATTGAGTTGGAGGGTTTGGGGAAAATATTTATTAAAAACATTTTAATGATTTTCTCCCAATCCATGGAATCAGTTTTCTCTTGGGACTTCGTATTCTTGATCAGTTTCCATCACTGATCAGCTTCCCCATCAAAATGATAGACTTCCAGTACAAATTTCTCTTCTTCTGAGCACTGAAGGATAAATAATTTCTTTTCAGTGGAGTTAATCAACTATTCCATGAGGAGGGTATTAGAAGATCCACTAAATATGGGAAGCCTTTTCCAAGTGAAGGATTCTATGACAACTTTCTCTTTCCTTGTAGGAGGATGGAATTCCACATGATTCATGTTATTATTCATAACTTGAGCCAGCTAATTAGGTACTGTCATAATGTTTGAGCACCCGTTCCTATCATATCAGGCATATTGTTAGGGAAATATTTACATTTACTATCACATTGATTTTTGGCACATGTTCGTATATTTCCTACCATGAACTAAGAAAAGAAAGTGCAATTAGGGGGCTTGAAGACTTAGCTAATAAGAAAAAAAGGAAACTTGGAACATAAATGGATAAACTTTTAAATAAAATTATTTACTAACTTGTGATTCCCTAGGTTTAAATCTAGGTTATCCTTGATCTATTTCATAACATATATTCTTATGTTCTCTTTTTGTATTCCCTTAATAATGGTTTGTACTATGCTTATGAATTTACCAAAGCACATCCCCCAGGAGTGTCAAACCAGGAGTGCCACAAGGTATGTTGTCATGTACCAGTTCTCATTCGAGTCTAGCTCAAAGTTGTGTTTTTGGGTTTTACCCCTAGATAAATATATTCCAAATACACAACCACTTGTTTGTATCCATAAAGGGATGTATTTTCTTTATAAACCACTTACTCTATAATTACTAAAATTTAGGTACGTTTTCTTATACTTAGTATCGTAATTAATGTTCTTACTAAATTGATCTATTACTAATCTCCAAAAATAACTATACAATTCTATGATACCAACTATAGAATCCCTATCCTTTTATACATATCATTACATGATTTTAAGCATAATTGAACTTCAAATTACAAGCTGAGGATCGTAAAGTCTAGTGTCTTGGAAGACTAGGTACATAAAATTGAAAACATGGGATTAAATAAAACATTTAATTATTTAATATTTATAAATAGATCCTAATTTATATTGTGCTCATACATCTTCATAGAATAACCTAGGGATAACATGAACAAAGGGATGAGCTAAAAATCCCGATAAGGAAATAAACCTAAGAATTTTGCTTTAGCACATGGGTTAGAAGGAATGACATAATGATATTAAAAAGAATGAAACATGTGGAATAATAACATATAAACATGGGATCATATAAACATGGATTCATAGTAATGTGGAAGCAATATAAAAAATTACTTTATCATGATTCAAGTCTCTTTTCACATAGAGGATCACAAGTCAAGGTTAACCACTGAGACCGTTGCACATGGTAGCATGAGTCAAGGCTAACTTCCAAGACCGTTGCACATAACATCTCATGAGAGTAAACTTTAACCTGTACATTAGATCACTATATGGTAACACCCATTATAACATGTTCATGAATATGCTTTCCACATATATAATCATACAATTTCAATCATACAAGGGTATCATAATCATGTCATAAAGCATAATAATTGGGAGCATTATAAAAATGTCCATGAAGGGAATGAATTAGTTAATTAATGGACAATAATAGGTTATAATAGGAATATATCATGTAAATTTTTGTCAACTTGAAGTAATAACATGTAAAAATAGTACTCAAGAAACTTTTTAATTAAAACATTTTAATGTGGTTAAAGGAAAATATCAAAGGTCATTTAAAACATAATAGGGAATAATATTTTACATAAAACCCAAATTGAACCAATAAGTTTTTAATAATAAAAATATTTGTGTTATAAAAATAACTATGGCTTAAAAATATTTTATATACTGTACTTGAAAATGGGTAAGAGTTCAGAAAGTTCTTTTAAAACAGGCTTGCTTATCGAGAATAATTCAGGAGGAAATCATTTAAAAACATGTATATCCTTGAAAGTGAATGATGAATGGATCATGATACATGATTTTGGGGCATATAAATAAAATTTATAATATTTTCATAAAAATAATATATAAATTCATTTGGGTAAAAAGAAACATATAACATCCTGAAGGAATAATTGAGGTTTTGGTAGAATCTCTTACCTTAAGTCCAAAGGTGTCCTTCACTTGATCTTAATGACTTGTATAACCAAATTTACTTCATTAATTAAAATTTAAAGAACCTATTATACATTTAATTTATTCATTATAGCTTTTTTAAGTTCATTTATGTCCCTTTTGATGGGTTAAGAGGTTCAATTTCATCATTTGGTAGCATTTGTTTCCTTGGTTTTCATGATTGGTTTACTTATATACATGTAAGGACAAACATGAAAGATGAGAATGGTTGTACAGAATTTAATTTTTATGTTATTAGTTAAAATACATAATATTACATGTTTATAAAATTAATTTGGTTATTTTGAGTTAAATGAATTATTATATAAAACATTAATGATAATCATTTTGGTTAATTGGCAGTTTTTTATCACATCAGACACATTTTGCTTTATAAATTAATATTATGTGTAAAAAATATTCTAGAACCTTAAATTATACATAATACATATACTATACTCTGGTTAAACCATAAAATTGTTTTCATGATCAGAATTTAATATGGTAAAATAAATTGAAAACTCGTCATCCTTGAATGTGATGAATTAACACATCTTGGATGGTGTTTTTATTTCTAGTATAAAAGGAGGGTAAAGGGGAGATGATGATTAATTATTCTATTATCATAAAAAATTATAGTACATGTAATTTTTTGTATTTATTATAACATTTTGATGAAATGAGGTGAGTAAAGAAAAGGAAAGAAAGGAGGTTGAAAGGAAATAAATGAAATGAAAAGAGGAATTTACCTCTTGAATATATCTTCCTTGAGAACCTATTTAGGGGAGAGGATTTGGCCTTTTGAAGATAACAATGGATTTTGGAAGTGGGTATGAGATCTAGAGGAGATTTTACGATAATTTATACAAGGTACGAGGCTTGAGATAAGTTAAGAGAAGAGGTAAAGAGGGGTGGTATTTATAGTGGAGGAGGGGAGGGGTTTCCCATTATTTTAATCATTAGTTTAATATTTTTTCTCTAGAGTATGAATATTATTTATTATTGTGACCAAAAAAAGTAAAAGGATCACGTGGTTTTGAACCAATGGACATTTATATAACCCATGACTCAAGTATGATGCAGAAATTCATTTATTTAGCATTTATTATATTTTACTATTCACCAAAAATTCTATTATTTTATAAAATTCACAAAAATTTACCCCAAAATTTTTTCAACATATAGAATTAAAAAATGAACTCTATTTTATGAAAATAATTTTATAAATATGTGAAATTTAATTTTTAACTAAAATTATAATTTACTTGAAAAATATGAATTTTAAAATTAAAATTAATTTTCTAACACGTTGAAAATATAATTATGTTCCCTTAAAATTATCCTATAATCATAAGTCATAAAAATAATTATTTATGAAAATATTTTATTAAAATAAATTTTCTTTTAAATTATTAAATTAATCATATATTTTTAATTAAATATACTTGACTTATAAAAATACCAACACTTAATTAATAATTATTAAAATATTTACTTACTTATACTATGATATAATTATATAATATTGTTACTTATAATATGGATAAATTTTATTTATAATTTTATTATTGAGTTTACTATTCAATTGGCCAGTTTACTTTTCATAAGGGTTACATTACTTTTCCGAATGTCAAGTTACTATTTCATCGGTATACGTTCCTTAACTTCCAAAGATACCTTTTATTTCACACATTATTCATTTATATGGTCCATATTGTTTTCTATATGTTATATTATGTTATTATACTATAAGAAATAATTATAATAATGTAATTCCATTGATTAAATATCAATTCATTAGATCAACTCCTCTGCATAATATTCTATACTTAGCCAAATACAATTTCTAGATTCTAAAATTTCTAGAATTCAATGTTGTAACTTCTAATTTCTATATTTATTCTTCATTTAATAAAAACTATTATAAGTAATATTTCATATAAATAAAATGGTAAAAATTATAGAATAATAATAAAAAATATTATAACACTGAGAATAGATATAAATCTTGAATAATGAATAAAAATAGTGAATACTAGTAATAGTAGCAGCTAACAAATATAAAAAAACTATAATAGTAATTGGAATGAATAAAGATATAAGAGGGGATATCAAAACATATAAAATAAAGTAAAACATATAAATCTAAGTAATAAGGATAAATTAATTATCAAATCATAAATTTTAAAAATGTAAATGATCCATTCAATACTCAATAATCATTTCTATTTGGTCTTGTATATGTGAATTCAATATACACAAAGATATAAATATACCAACTCTTGAATTATTTGAGGTTCTTTCCTCACCTATAGAAATGGATCTACTTTTATTAAAATAATATATCTATTTGATTATAAATAAAAATAGTTTAGGCCCAAACAATTCAATTTTCAAGAGAAGTGGAAAAGGATAGGGCTAGGTTAATTTTGAAATAGGCGTGAAGGGATTTTGATTTGATATGTTAAAAATAAGTTCAATATTTAAAGATATTTTTAATCATTTTAATTTATTTAGATTTTAAAATTAAATAATCTAATGGAAATAAAGAACAAAAAACAATAAATGAAAAAAAAGTATTCTCAACTAAATAGAATAAACTGAACTAAATAATCACTTAAAAAATTATATATCTAGTATAAATAAAATTAATATAAATAAAATTCATGCCACATTTATTAATTTAATATTATTCCATTATATAAAAAATTCCTTCTACATAAGATTTCATAGTGGAATTATAATTTAACATGGTAAGAATTTAAAAAATAGTGAAAATTATTAAATAAATAAATCATCATAAATAAATAAAAATTAAATAATAAAAACACTATAGAATAATTATTCTTCCTATTTTCATATATGATATAAAAAATATTCTCAAGATTAATTTTTTTTGTAAAAATATCAAAAAATTGAGATTCAATGTAGATGGATTTAAGATTAAAATCTTATATAAAAATATGATCTCTCAAGTAGTGATGTCTTATATCAATATTCTTTTTCACAGAATGAGATGTAAGATTATTTGAGATTTTAATAGTATTTATGTTATCAAAATTTATAGGCACATGTATAAATTCAAATACATAATCTAATAATGTGTATTTTATCTACAAAATCTATGAAAAATAACTACAATAACTATTTATTCAGTTTCAAAAGTACATAATTAAACTGAATTTTTATTTCTATTATACCATGAGAATAGAAAATTTTCTAAAAAAATCTTATTTTTCTATGTTAACTTTCTATTTAACTTAAAAACCCCAAATCATAATTTTAATAGATCATTAAGTTAATTTAATGGCCCTTATAATATAATAAACCAAAATTTTAAGGGCAATTGAGGTATTTAAAAATTATTTTGAATGAACCAAAGTGAGTTTCAATATTATTTCCCTAAAATCTAGCACATATACAATTAAAAAACATAACATTAGGGTGACTAAAAATAAGGCAAAATGAGATTCTAATCATAACTTGGTAAAGTGATTATTCCATTGGTTTCCTATTCTGATCTAAATACAGTTTATAACTAGTATTCATAGAAGTATCAATTCCCTTAACACCACCCATCCTAATTGTTTTTAAATCTATCTTGTCTATTTTAACTGATTAAGTAAAATTCAATATTTGTTTTGATAAACATAAAATAGAAAGAAAAAATTTAATTATCCAATTAGACTCATCTCATATTCATTTTTTTTGAGTTAGTAAAATTTAATGCACAAAGAGTTTTTTTTTAAATATTATCAATATAGTTTTGAGATATTATAATATATTTGAAACCATTTTTATGATGCATGTGTGATAAAATTTACCTTTTATGAATCCATTTTTCAAAATTAAAGAATTTATACTTTCATACCATTATTTAGGTGTTTGTAACAAACATATAAAGATTTATATGTTTTAAAAATATAATTTTAAAAATAATTACTTTTAAAACCATGGTCCTTCTCATCAAAAAAAACATCCTCATAAATAAATAATTAAAAAGGAAATTTTGAAATCCACTTAATATATCTTTAAATATAGATGAAATATATAATATTTTAATATTTTAATAGCATCAAGACTAGATTTTTTGTGAAAAGGTTTCTTCATAATAATCACCCTACTATTGACATTATCATTAAGAAACCTATCTCGCTTCAATTTTAACTACATTCCCTCTTTGATTCTGAATACCCAGTTAGTAAAAATTGCAATTTAGTCTTTAATTATTTCACTAATTCTCAAAAAAAAATCTTTAAATCGATTAAGCTATTCGTTCATGACTATTACCCATATTTTTTATCTGATAGCTTGGGTAATGTTTTTATGTTCAAGTTGTTACGTGTATGTTTTATGCTCAATTTGGTTTCTCAAAGAAGATATGGTTTGAGTTACTTACTCAATTTTACCAAATACAATGTCCAAAAGAAATTTTTTGGGGCTCTTATTGGTTCTAGATGATTAAGTGATTAGTTTTTCTAAGTCATCTTTATGGTTTGGAAAGTATTTATGGACACACCTTGAAGATTTATCTTAAAAATAAATAGCATGGTTATTGGTCATATGGTATCATTGATATTAAAACTTTAAGTATCATCAAAAATGTATTCAACAAGGGTTTTGGTCTCATGTGGGTTTATCTCATCAAAAGTAACATAAACAATCTTATATAAATTTATTTATATTATTAAAAAATATGTATACCTTAAAAATAGGTGAATATTCAAATAAAATTCCTCCACATGATTTGGATACAAACTTATATAATTTATTTTTGGTTTTGGAAATGTAAAATTTACAACTAAATACATTAAATTAAACTACATTGGTTTTTTACCATTCCATAATTTAGAAGGATAGTTTTTTAAAACATGTCTTATAAAATGCACACTAATTTAATTACATGTCTATTTCACAGCCAAAAACCAAAAATATATGGGAAAATCAAACTTACCAAGCATGGTTTAGGATATTTCCTAGATTTTTATGTTTCTACTTACAATAAGTTGATTTTCTTAAAGTGTTATACGGGTAATGATGTTTTGGTTACAACTATTTTGTGGGAATAAACATAAAAACTCTTTGTTTTCAAACATAAGGGCATGATCCCTTCTTAATATATTTATGGTAACTCCACTAATTTTTTCAATAATTTTTTGAAAATTTATTAAAACATGAGTAAGATTCACTCTTATGATCGAAAATATATACCTAGGAAAATCTTGATCAGTCATAAACAATAGAATACGAATAATTTTTTCCATCAAGACTATAAACTCTAAAAGATCCAAATTAATCCATGTGGACCAATTCAAATGGTGGAGAGGTAGACACATCATTATTTTATTTGATTTATTTTTTATATTTTTTACCTTTTTTCAATTGGTCACAAACTTTATTTCATAGGAACTATATCTTTGAAATATCCTCATATAAGCCTATTTCTCTACATTTTCAAAGAGAGTGCACATTACAGTGTCCGTGTTACAAGTAGAAAAGCCAATATTCTCAATGAAAATCACTAAGTTATGAAAAATATTAGTTAAACAAAGAATTTAAAACACATTATAAACATTTTTACTTCTCTTTATATTAAAATTTAGAGAATGATTTTATATATACATATTTCATAAAACACTCTCAAATTTAACTTCATAACCATCATCACACAATTATATAATTCTTAACAGATTATAATTTAAGCCATAAAAAGTAAAACTTTTAAAATAAATAAAACCTAAATAAACAAATTTTATAAGAAAATTTATTTTTTTCCTTTTCATTTTCTCCAATTGTAACATGTACTCTATCAACATTAACTAGGTTTTTTATGATGGAGTATTTATCTGTCATATGTCTTGAAAAAACACTATCAATGTGAAAAATATTTTAATCAGTGATTTGTAGGTATGTAACCTATTAAAAATACACGTTGATGAATTTTATATACCTAAATTTTGTTTGGGTCCTAAATAGTTATTAATTAGTGATTTTGGAACCCAGTTTGGTCTGAAATGTTAATCAGAAGTAAAAGAAAATATCTTTGAAAAGAAATAAATTTTAGTTCTATGAAAATTATATTTATTTAGACAATGTATTAAACCATGTCTTATATTAAAAAGAAAATTATGGACTAAAAACCCTTTCTAAAAGAAGAATTTTAACTAACCATAAAATTATTTATATAATATTTTATTTATTTACCATGTGAAAATCCTGTACCAATCTTTGATCTAGGTTTTTTTAGATCCAATTAGTTTTTTTAAATAAACCTGTAGTAGAATTTTATAAATCCTTTCAAATTTATACATTTTTAGTTGTTAGATTTAAAATTATGTTAGAATGAGTATTTATTTAAAATTTCATCTTATATACCATTTTTTTATTTTTCTAGTAGTACATTTGTCTTTTTAAGACTTTTGTAAATTTATTTCATTTTATTCATGTTTTCTTCTATCATAGAACAATAATCTTATAATTATTTATTAGAATTGAAAAATTAATCAATATTTTTATTGTTTAAAGACAAATAAATAGAAGTAGAAAGTACCTAAATGTTATAAGACATAAAAAATAGGTTAGAATTCTCTTGTAGTATATCACAATAACTTTAATTTGAGTCACTGGATCTTTATTAAATACATAGAAAATCCATCTTACATATATCATATATTTATTTTGATATTTACCCATTCCATATTTCTTTTTGAACATAAAATTTGGGTAGTCATCTAGGATGTGACCCTTCTTTTTATAATATTAACAAATAACCTCACTTGAAGAAATTATTTTATAATATTCTTCTTTTCTATCATATTTTACTTTTAGTGTTTAAATACATTTTTAATGGAATATTTTTTCTTGTAGAGATTATTGAACATCTTGTCTATTTGATCCAACTCCTCATAGATATCATTATCATCACATTAATTGCATGAATATATAATAACATTATTCCTTTTTAAAAAATAATTTAAATAAATGGTTTGATTATTAGATTTCACTAAATCATTATATTTTGATACCATTTCTTCAGTATACATCATTAATATTCCAAAAAACACCTTTATAACAAGATTTACAATACAAAATAATTATATTATTTCTATACTAATGATTCTTCACTTTTTTGGAAAACATTTTAGCTACCCCAACACCTACTAATTCTGTGTCATTTTCTATGCAAGGGGTATCATGGTATTGATATTATCGTTGAATTTTCATTAAATTTAATATATAGATTCTTTATATTTAATTTTAAATGTATCATCACATGTTGTGTATACATATAATCCTATATCATTGACATTGTTTTTTCCTCATGGGAAACTTACAAGGTTTCCCACATTTTATATAAAGTTCCATAAGAAGATACCCAATGATATTAATCTTCATCAAATACAAAAATTATTGAATTTAAATATTTATAATTATTCTCAAAATCAAATCAAGTAGTATCATTTAAATCCTTTATAAAAAACGTTTGTTTTTATATCTATCTTCAATGATACCCCATATATCAAAGTGATTATATACTAAATAGATTTTCAATTTGATTACCCATTTACAGTAATTGGCTTCATTAAAGTAGGGATATATATTTATATCATGTCCTTCTTGTTTGAATGAGTCTATAATTACCCATGGGATATTTTTCCCCTTTGTAAGTTATCATGGTTTAAAAATTATTAACTAATAAAATAAATAGATTAGAAGTGATCTGATACCAAATATTTTCCAATATATATTAGGGGTTGAATTTAGTTAATCAAATTATAAATTAATATAATATAACCTTTTAAATAATTTTAAAATAACCCCAATTAGAACACATTATTTTTAAAATTATGAGATCCGAAGTGTTGGTAAATTCTAAATGATTATAAAAGTATTGATCAATACTCAGTTAAAATATTATTGAACAATTATATAAGTTTTGAGAAAGTTTAGTTACACCAAAAAAATACCAAAATAGAATTTATAAACAACCAATGTAAAATAATAATTTAAATAATAAAAACAACCTTTCTTAAATTCATTTAAGATCTAAATTAAAACGAAAAAAATTATTTTATATCAGAAAAAACCAAACTACTAATCATGTAAAATTTAAAGAAGTAAATAAAAAATGCATTTGAAAAGGTTTCATATATAAGATAAATCTTAATCCCCTCGGTGTTTTTGAAATCCCCAAAAAGAAAACCCATATTCAAAGAGAAATTTTACACCTAGTGGGTGAGTCCACAATCTAGATATTATTTAAACAAGATATATTAGATGAAACTAAAAAAAATTATTAATATGGAAAATATTCCATGTCCTTTATAAGAAATATAATAAAAATTTTAAAGGATTATATAATCTTTCTTTATACAAAGAAAATTAAATGAAAAAAAATAAAATGACATATTTTTTAACGTAAAATAATATAAAAGATAAAATATAAGGACTAAGTTTTTCTCTTCTTCTCTTAATGAATTAGTTGATCAAGAATTATGGTTCATCTTCCTTATTACTTCATGAAAAATATAATTGTAGTACTAGCTCATGATTTAGAGTTAATATGAAATATGTATATATTGTTTACTTTTTTTAGTTTTTCATCTATGAAGAAAATATTTAAATTTTAATAAATCTAATGTTAATTGAAAAGTTTTTTTTTTATTATTTCATCATATTTTTATACATTTAATCTATCTAAAAATACTCTTTGAAATCTTCTAATGAAAATATGTTATTTGGACTGAGAAGAGTGATTATAAATTAAATTTTTTATCATCTCACTTTCAAAGTAGAAAGTAGAGGTTTTAAATGTGGTGTTTGTGAACATTGGGAATATTTAAGTCAGAATAATAAGAAAGTAGGATCAATCACTTAATGTATCTTTATAGTCACTTAAATTAACTATTCATGGTAAGTTCAATACATTTTTATTTTTTTAACTCCAAATAGTAATGGATGAATGCATTTGAACTTCATGGAAGCTTTACTTATACTACAAGGCCAATCTAGATTCACTATTATCAATATTATTTTGAAAATATTTTTCTATTTTTAATCTTATTATTCTGCATGGTCAATCTTATTTCTCTATAGTTGAATTTTAATTTGAAAATATTTTTTCACAGTTGACTTCATTAAAATACATTTTTAACTCTATAATTTTTCATGGTAAATATAAAAGAGTTGTGTGACTAACTCAGTTACCTTACACAGTCAATTGTATATGTCTATAAAATTGGAAATGTAATCACAACAAAACCTTTGATTCTTTATATTTGGAAATTCATTTTAAAACATTGAAAATTTATCTAAGTGTGAATTTTTTTTCTAAACCTCCATTGCATGTACAATAAATCTACTTAACTCATTTTTTTTCTTTTATTTTCAAAAAAAACTGTATATATTCTTTTCAGTTTTAGTTGTAATTTTCATAAATATTATAAGTCCTAGATTTTTTGTTAATTTTTAGATTATGAAATCATTTTTGTACATTTTATACTTTAAAACCATGGAAATGTGATCATTTTTGGAAATCTTAAGTTTATTTTCTTATTTTTCATGCGCATTGTATGTAATTTGGGAGTCGAAGGTTTTAAATGAATAATTTGTGGCTATGGGAAGTAGATTATACAAGATGGAAATAGTGTTTGTAAAAAGAAAAATGATTGGGATCTACCAACGGATGCACAGTATTGACAACGTGTAACACCCCAAGATTTCATAGTATGTTATCTCTTTAAAGTAATTCAATAGCTTGTGTTACACGCAACACCAAGTTCAAGCGTATCATGACCTATCAAAATATCCATTTAAAAAGCGATTATGAAAAGCATTAACCACATTTTGAATTTTTTATATATATCCTATATAATTTTATCATTCATATTTTGTGTTTTTTAGACATAATATAAGGAAAAATTCAATTTTTCGGATAAAAGAAGTATTTTTCAAAAAATATAATTTTTCCACCTTTTAAGGGAGAACCCTTTTTAAATCCAATATTTGAAACTTTAATATATTCAATTTAATGAAATTAAATTCTTCTTTATAAGCGGGACATAAAAATTCAGTTTGGATAAATTTTTGGTACTTTTCTGATAACTTTCACATCTTGATGAATAGTGAAAAATACTAAATTTAAATTTAAAAAAACTTTTTTAATCCAAATAATTTATAGTGTTAAATTATAAATTTAATTGGTTTAAAAGTATAGTTAGATTATATTTTTATCATTTAATATAATTTAGGTCATTTTATGTAAACTCACATTTAAATTGTACATAAACACATTCCAATCTTTTGATAGTTTTTACTTATTAAAAACCAGCTTTCTGGTTTTAACAACGAGAATTAATTTTAAATTAATTAATGAAACTTCTATTTTTTAATTTAGAAAAATTGGCATCATTTTTGAATTTGGAATATAAAAATTATCTTAGGGTGAATTTTTTTTATTTTTCTGAAAACATTCAATTTTTGATGAATAGTGGAAAACACTACGTTATTGTTTAAAATTGACTTTTATTTAAATAGTCATTATTTTTTATTTTAATTTATTTTAATTTCAAAATAGATACAAAATACCTATATTAGTCCAATGTAATTTATTGGATTCATTTTATAATAAGATTACATATATAAAATTTTATTGAACTTTTTAAAGTCTTTTACCCACCTTCTAGGCACAGTTTATATCATTAAGTAAAATTTGGTTCGATAGAATGAAAATAATTTTTGTTGAATAGTAACTTTTGAATTTTATTTACCATGGTTAAAAGTAAATAGGGTAATTAAAGGTAAAAATGATATTATAATTACCCTAAAACATGTCATAATTCTATTGAATATGTGTTTTTCGACCAAAATTAACCTTACAAATAAAATATAATCCTCTTTGATCCACTTGGATTAGATTAGAATATTTATTATTATTTTATTTAAAGAATAGTTAAAAGTGTTAAATTCAAATTTTAATAACTAAACCATTTTTAATATAGCTTTATACATAAGATAAATTAGACTATAAATATTTATTTGAAAGGTAAAAATATTTCCTACATCATGGTATTTTATTTATAATTTTTATACATTAAATAATTAAATTTATTAATGACACAATGATGATACAATAATTACCTTATTGATGAATGATTAAAATAATTAATACTATAAATATCCAAATAAATGTAAATTGAGAATTTTGATTAATTCCACTAATCTTATAGGTTAATATTAAATGTTATGATTTATTTAATGTTTAATTTTCGAAGTAATCTAGTTTTTATGACATTCACAAAAACCAAATACTAAATAGTGTCAAAATTGACATAATTGAGTTTTTAAAAGAAATGCTATATTATTAAAAGATATAACATTCCTAAAAATACAAGGTTCTTCCAAATAACTTATATAATTATATATATGTCATTAATGAACCAATTTAGGTTCTCTTGGCATTTTATAGTTAGTTTATTAACCATTTAATATTAAAATACAAGAAGACTTTGTAAAAGTTAAACTATTTAACTAAGAGTAAAATCTAAAACTTAAGGTTAATATAGTAACCTAAACTTGTCTAAAACCTACTGGTTGAGAGTATTTCGACCCATCCCCACCTTATCCTCTAAATAAATCCATTTATAGCCATTATAAACCGAAAATGATTTTATAATAAAATAATATTTCAAGTTTTTTCTAAAGTGACCCTCACCTCTCTAATTAAAGGGTACTTCCCCTTCTCTTAATTTCACACCTCCAAATCCATTTGACTCTAACAAAACCTACTCAAATATCTTCCCAACAACCCTAAATTCAACCTAGAGTCCTTTCTTTGATCAGAAATCCAACCTACGGAGCCCTTTTGATAAAATCAAAAAGAAGCACCCGAATAAGATGTAATAAATTCATCACCTCTTTCAAAGTTCTTTTCTTCTTCCACTTCCTATTTCTTTGTTATTTCCATTCCAAAAAAATACCTACAGTACCTTATATATAAATTGATGTTATTATAAATATGGTACAACTATATTCATTATTCTATCCATCTTATTAACAACACAAGTTACCATACGTGCACACGTACGTCTAACCGTCTCCACGTTGTGGTATAGTTTGTTATTCAACACTTCATTATTTGGATGGGTATAATAATAAGTATAATTGATGTAAATAATAAATATAACAATTTAAATATTATTTATATATGATATATCATCAAATTACATTTGGTTTCACCATTAATATAATTATATTATCGCTCGTGCGTTAGTACGGATTACCGTCTCCACGAACACGATGAGATTCATTTCCCATCATAATAATTCAAGAATAATTTTCATTTTATGATTTAAAATAATTTTTAAGAAATTAATATAATTCTGGATATGAATCAAATATATCCTATCCATAGAAAATGTGACTTATGTAACAAAACATATAAAAGAAAATCAATCAGTTAACACCCGAAACAATGATACTACTGAAATATTATTAACAAATAAATATTAGAAGATTATATATGATATTATATTTATGTATGTGGTTCTTTTATAATTTAATAACAATGATTTAACTATTATAAAATAGGTTAATGTACCTTCGACTAAGGAAAAGTATAAGGTAAGGGTTAATTTTACAATCTCTTTATTATCCAAGTTTGTTTACATGTAAGCATCTACTGGGAATTATTTTTCATCCACATATGTGTTTCTTATAAATGTATTTCAAATCATTTTTACTATTTCCTAGAAAATGGGTTAAATTCATTTATACCCTTGTTATAATTTTTATACAATGTTTTGAAAGGAATATTTCTGTCATTTTCCAATCAAGGTACTATATGGCCTTTTTAACAAATTAAGGTAAGAATGTTTTTTAACTTATACGGAGGGTGCGGCTATTTTCTACCATTATAACACACTTGAAGTTTCCCTTACAAGATTATAAGAATATTTTAAAAATAATTGTTTTACTTTATATTTAAATGAATTTTAAATGATTTCAAATTAAAAAGATATATTTTTCTCAAATATTTTTGATTTCATCTATGTCAATATCTTTTGATGGATTTTACACTTGTTTGAAGTTGATTTATTATGATACAATATTCCATATTGTATTCAATGTTTTGTGATACGATTGACTATGGATGTGTTATTTTTATACCATTCATGGTGTATGGTTAAAGTATTACCATTTTGTATGCTAGTTTTAATAATAGTGTTTATGTTATGTTTCAAACTTTTCATATGAGGAATGTATAGGACTTAGTAAGTGATGGTTGGAGCCCTCTATAGCTCCTCAATGCATCGGTAGGTCTCAAGATATAAACTAGTGTCTTTTCCCACAACCTTGACAAAATATTATTTTTAGTCTTGGTATGAGGCCTTAAATATGTGGTTATGATGTCTGACATTATGCATTCCATCATTATGAAAATAGTTATTGATATTACATGTGATTATTATACTAGCAGAATATCCATGTTAATAAGTAAATGTAATTATTTGATTTATTGTTTCTATATTATACTGATTTTTAAGTTTAAAAGGCTTGCGTTTTAGTCTTATACATTTCCTTAAATGTTTATTCTTATTTATGATAGTTTCTGCTATATTTTTATCTTTACTGAGCATTTGAGTTCACCCCTTTCTTATGTTTTTATTTTCCCAAGATGTGAGAAGGTATAGTATGATTAACGTGTAGGGATAGGCCAAAGGATATGAGTGTGTTCAAAGGAGACACATTGTTGTTTTTTTATTTCATGATGTAATGTAAAACTTATGTATGTATCTAGTACATCCAAGGATACTAAACTAATAGGCATTTCGAGACATGATCTCTTGTGATCACGCCAATGTCATGTAATAATTCACCAACTCTGGGTAACTTGGTTCGAGGTGTTACAGTTGGTATCAACAAAAGTTTAGTACAAATCTTGGACACTAAATTTAGATAAACTATGATTAGAGAACATTTCCCTAAGATATACTTTGAGGATTAGTATTGAATAACAACCAAAAATTTTGGTATTGTAAATATTATGTGGTTTTTCCAAGAAAATACATCCCTTTCTGGATACAAACAGGTAGAGGTGGCTCTGGCATAGATTTACCAAGGAGTAAAATCTATGAAAAGGAGTTTTGGGCTTGTCCCAAGGTATCCTGGTACACGACAACGGGCCTTGCTGCACTCTTGGTATAGACATTCCTGAGAGATATTCTTAGTATAATTCACATTTTCTTTATAAACCATTATGAAGAGTTCATGAGTAAATACTTCCTCAAAGAAATTTTTTTATGATTATGGAATATATTCACACACTTCTCAATTTACATTAGGTATTTTACAAGTTTTTAATTATGCATTGTGATTCAAAAACTAACCTAGTGTATACCATTATTTAGAAATGGTGCCCAGTAGAAGGATTGAGAACTCTATTAATACGCATGATCCAAAGAGTAAGAATTATTATATCTTTCATGCTCTTAAGCCAAAATTTATAAGGGAAATAGTATCCCACATATTCTCATCATATAGAGAAATAGTATCATGTGTTAATAAGATAATTAAAGAATTCTCTGAGTCCTATGGCTTTGAAGGGAATCCAGGGAAGAAAGGGATGATATAGAGAAAGATGGATAAAGGGAAGAAGAGAAAGAAGGATATTCCCATATGTGATAACTATGGAAAGAATCACCTTGGTAAATTCTTGAATAGAATGGGAGTTTTTTGTAAGTGTGGAGAAAAATGAAACCAAGTACGTGATTTAAAAGGTAAAAAAAGGTTTCAAATGTACAATTCTTAATCATCAAGGAGTTGAAACATTATGCGAATCAATGTCCCAATCATCTGAGTATACCCCAAATGATGTTATTGGATAATAATCATGTTATGATACTACTGTAGATGAAAAAGAATAATTAGTGTTCTTATATTTTTATTAAGGAATAATGTCATTTGATTTTTGTATTAATGATGTACTGGTTATATGAATTATGGTTATAATTAAGGATTTTATTGCAGTACTATTTTATTGAGGATTTGAGATTTTATGGTACTAAGAAAAGTGACTAAAAATCAAGTTAAACTTTTTTGGAAAATATGTGGTTGAGAGAAAGATAAACATTAATATGGTCCTGATATTGTGACAAGTGATTTGGATAAAGTAAATTTGGTATTATTTACATCCTTGGAACTGATTAATGGTTTGTGTAAAAAGTGGTTCATACCATCATTATTGGGATTTTTCTGTATTTTTTGAATTTAAAGTGTATATCTAGTATTCTATGTTTTATATAAGAAATTAGGAAGAATGAACATATTAAATATGGTTTTTTTAATTCAATTTATTACCATATTTTAAGATAATACATAATGAAGGTATTCACATGTATATTATGTGACCTTCCTTATAAATTTTGGACTGTGAGTTTGGAAAAAAGTATTGTGGATACATCTAAAGGATGTAATGGATTAAGTTTGACATTGGATTCTATTGTTTAAGGTTAAATCATTTCTTAATATTATTTTTATATTTTTATGAAAAGGACAACCCGGAGTTCAGGCGACAACTCACCATGTCCTGCAAGGTCATGAGACTTGAACCTGTAACTGAAGGGTGACAAGGGTACATCACCTATCACAGGCCTACATGGTCTCCTGGTTTGTATAATGTATTTTTTTTAAATGGTATGACAGATGAATTATAAATTCATTTTTTAAAAACCCTATACGATTAGCTTTAATAGATTTTGTTTGAGTTCTATTATCTTTTGGAGAGAAAGATAAGTTTGTGGTAGAAATTAGTTAATGGGTGGAACTATACTTGTCAAGTTTTTTTTTTTGATTCTATGAAGAAATTAATTCGTAAACATTAGGGAAAGGATCTCAAAACCAAAAATGTGTTATCCTAACACCTTATTCTTTCTTGAACCGATGATATTTTAAATCATGATAAATTTGTGGATTTGAGGCCCTCAATTTTCCATTTATTATTCACTTGTTTGTGATTGATGACCTCAATAACTCCCTATAAATATTTAGTTTTTTCCTTCAATTAAGTTTATATAATTTATACCAATTTTCTCCTATTAGAAACCCTAATTTTGTGGTGACTTTTGCATTTCTCTTTCCCTCTTATTAAGACTAAATTTTATTAACCCTATTTTCGATGTGGGTTTTCCAAAAAGGTATTTTCTATTTTCAAAATTTTATTTTCAAAGAAAAATTTCAAATGGAAAGGACATAATTTATTGAATGAGGGTATAATGTAACACCCAAGGATTTTATAGTACGATATCTTTTTAAAGTAATTCAATAGTTGTGCTACATGGAACCCTGAGTTCAAGCACATCAGGACCTATCAAACTAGCCATTTAAAAAGCAGTTATGAATAATATTAACCACATTTTTAATTTTATATATATATCCTATATAATTTTAAAATTCATCTTTTTTTTTCTTAAACATAATATAAGGACAAATTCAATTTTTCAGATAAATGAATTATTTTTTAAAAAATGCAGTTTTTCTGCCTTTTAATGGAGAACCCTTTTTAAATCCAATATTTGAAACTTTAATATATTAAATTTAATTAAATTATTATTTAAAATTGGGACATAAAAATTTAGTTTGAATAAATTTTTGGTACTTTTCTGATAACTTTCACATTTTGATGAATAGTGAAAAATAATAAATTTTAATTAAAAACAACTTTTTTAATCGAAATAATTTATAGTGTTAAATTATAAATTTGATTGGTTTCAAAGTATAATTAGATTATATTTTTATAATTTAATACAATTTAGGTCATTGGATGTAAATTAACATTTAAATTTTACATAAACCCATGTCAATCATTTGATAGTATTTACTTCTTAAAAACCAGCTTTCTAGTTTTGACAACGGGAATTAATTTTAAATTAATTAATGAAAATTCTATGTTTTTAATTTTGTAAAATTTAAATAATTTTGAATTTGGAATATTAAAATTATCTTAAGGTGAATTTTTGGTATTTTTCTAAAAACATTCAATTTTTGATGAATAGTGAAAAACACTACATTATGGTTTAAAATCGACTTTTATTTAAATAATAATTATTTTTTCTTTAAATTTTTATAAAGTAAAAATAGATACATAATACCTATATTAGTTAAATTTAATTCATTGGATTCATTTTATAATAATATTAGATATACACAATTTTATTGAACTTTTTAACGTCTTTTACCCACCTTCTAGGAACATTTGAAAATTTGCATAAAACGTAATTTTACCACTTTTGTGTATTGAATTTTAAAAATCTGAGAGACAAGGTTGATATAAGTAAGTAAAATTTGGTTCAATAGGATGAAATTAATTTTTGGTTAATATTAACTTTTGAATTTTATTTATCGCAGTTAAATGTAAATAGAGTAATTAAAGATAAAATTTTTATTATAATTACGCTAACACATGTCGTAATTCTATTGGATTAGTGTTTTTATAACAAAATAAACCTTATGAATAAAATATTATTCCATTTGATCCACTTGGATTAGATTAGGACATTTATTATTATTATTATTATAGAAGAGTTAAAAGTGTTAAATTCAAATTTTAATTACTAAACCATTTTTAATATAGGGCTATACATAAGATAAATTTGACTATAAATATTCATTATAAATATAACAAGATTTTATACATAATGGTATTTTATTTAAAAAATTTAGACATAAATAATTAAATTTATTTATGACACAATGATGTTGAAGTAATTACCTTATTAATGAAATAATAAACTAATTGATATTATAAATATCCAAATAAATGAAAATTGAGACTTTTAATGAATTAAACTAATTTTATTGGTCAATATGACATGTTAGTATTTATTTAATGTACTTTTTTCTAAGTAATCATGTTTTTATGAATGTCTAAAAACTAAATACTAAATATTGTCAAAATTGACATAAATGATTTTTTTAAAACAAATTCTATATTATTAAATGACATAACATTCCTAAAAATATGAGGTTTGGAAAAAAGACTTATATAATTATTTATATTTAATTAATTAACCACATTAGGTTCTCTTGGAATTTTATAGTAAATTTATTAACCATGTAATATAAAAATACAAGAAGACATTATAAAAGTTAAACTATTTAACTAAGAATTAAATCTAAGAGATAAGGTTAATATGGGGACCTAAACTAGTCTAAAACCTATTTGTTGAGAGGATTTAGACCCATCCCCACCTTATCCTCTAAATAAATCCATTTTTATCCCTTAAAACCGAAAATTATTTTCTAATAAAATAATATTTCAAGCTTTTCCAAAAGTGACCCTCACCTATCTTATAAAAGGGTACTTCCCATTATCTTAATTTCAAACCTTCAAATCCTTTTGTATTTGCCAAAACCTACTCTAATATCCTCCCAACTACACTAAATTGAACCTATAGGCCTTAATTTGACCATAAATGCAACCCAAGGATCCATTTTGATCAAATAAAAAGGAAGCACCTGAAGAAGAGGTAATAATTGCATCATCTCTTTCAAAGTTCTTTTCTTCTTCCACTTACTCTTTCTTTTGTTTTTCCATTAAAAAATAATAACTCAAATACCTTCTAAATAATGTGATGTTATTATAAATATATTATAACCATATTAATTATTCTATTCATCCTATGAATAACAATGTTACCATACATGCGTACGTATGACTTACCATCTCCACGTCGTGGTGTAGTTTGTTATTCAACCCTTCGTTATTTGGATGGGAATAATAATGATTTTAATTGAATTAAATAATAAATATAACATGATAATTATTCTGTATATATGATATAATATCAAATTACATATGGTTTCACCATCAATAGAATGATATTGTCGCTTGTGAGTTTGTATGGCTTATCGTCTCCACGAACGTGATGAAATTGATTTCCCATCATAAAAATTCAAGAATAATTTTAATATTATGATTTAAAATAATTTTTATGAACTTAATATAATTATTTATATGAATAAATTACATTCTATACATAAAAAACATGTCTTACATAACAAAACATATAAAGGAAAACAAATCAGTTAACACTTGGAACAATGATACCACTGAAATATTACTAACAAAGAAATATTAGAAGATCATATATGATATCATATTTATGTATTTGGTTCTTTTATAATTTAATAACAATTATTTAACTATTATATAGGATGTTAACATACCCTCAACTAAGTAAAATTACAATTTAAGGGTTAATTTTACAATTTCTTTATCATCTGAGGTTGTTTATATGTAAGCATCTACTGGGAATTATTTATCATCCACATCTGTGTTTCTTAAAAATGTATTTCAAAACATTTTTAATATTTCCTAGAATATGGTTTAAAGTCATTTATACCCTTTTTTGAATTTTTATAAAATTTTATGAAAGGAATCTTTCTGTCATTTTCCAAACAAGATACTTTATGACCTTTTCAACAAATTACGGTAAGAATGTTTTATACAGAAGGTGTGTCTATTTTCAGCCATTATAACACCCTAGAAGCTTCCCTTATAAAATTATAAGAATATTTTCAAAATAAATGTTTTATTTTATAATTACATGACTTTTAAATGATTTCAAAATAGAAAGAGATATTTTTCTCAAATAATTTTGATTTTATCGATGTCAATATCCTTTGATGTATTTTACACTTGTTTGTAGTTGATTTATTATTATACAATCCTCCATATTTTATTAAAGTATTTGTGATATGATTGACTATGGATGCATTATTTTAATACCATTAATGGTTTATAGTTAAAGTATTAACATTTCATATGTTATTTTTAATACGAAGGTTTATGTTATGTTTCAATATTTTCATATGAAGAATGCATTGGAATTTGTAATGGGTGGATCCCTATATAAATCCTCGATGCATCGGTAGGTCTAATGAGACAAACTAGTGTCTTGGCACAAGGCCTTAACAAAATCTTATTTTTTGTCTTGGAACAAGGCCTTGACTATGTGGTTATGATGCCTGACATTATGCATTCCATCATTATGAAATTAGTTATTGATATTAAATGTGATTATTAGACTAGTAGAATATCCATGAGAATAAGTAAATGGAATTATTTGATTTATTTATTCCATATTATGATGAAGTTTATGTTTAAAAGTCTTGTGTTTTAGTCTTATAAATTGCCTTAAATGTTTATGGTTATTTTTGATATTTTCTTCTATATTGTTATCCTTACTCAGCATCTAGGCTCACCCCTTTCTTATGTTTTCCTTTTATTAGGATGTGAAGAAGTATATTATGATTAAATTTCAGGGATAGGCCAAAAATATGAGTGTGTTAAAAGGGGAAACATTTTTTTTTCATGGTGTAATTTAAAACTTATGTATATATCTAGTAATTCCAAGTCTACTAAACTAATCAGTCTTTGAAGACTTGATCTCTTGTGATCATTCCAATGTAATGTAACAATGCATCGACTCTGGGTAACAAGGGTTGGGGTGTTACACAATGCTTCTTTATGGTGCTAATGTACTGTTAAGATTCACCAATGACACTCTAAGTTCCATTATCCCCTCAAGGCTAGGAAATATATCCTAATTACTTTATATATTGTTAACCCTAACCAACATCATGAAAAGATCCAATTTGTTCTCAACTACCTCTAACAGCACCTCAACTAAGAATGTATCTTCAACCCCAAACAACACCTTATACATAAACAATTCCTTATAAATGTTATTCAATGTAATCTAGGTCTCTATTATAATGTAAGGCTTCCCAAGTGTCATCTCATGACCCACCACCATATAAATTCTCCCAAATTCACTCCTGAGGACCGATGCATCCCTAATTTTCTTCAATTCCATCTCATGTTTTAATGTATCATCAACCCTTTCCAATACATCCTAAGGTTTTCTTTTTCTAGGATGAATTATAGTGAACCAATAAATTTTAGGACCATAACTGATTCTTGGGGGGAAATCAAACTGATATCAAATCCCTTGATCTTATCCTTGGTGAAAATAGGAAACATGGTAGCAAGGAGAATATATTTATATATTCTAATTTTCAAAATTAGGTTATCAATTTTTTATATTTCTACATGGAAAAATTTTTTAGGATAAAAAATATATGAATAATACCACCTTTTTTACTTAATTGAAAGGAAATAAAAGCTCCCAAAACTTACTAAAATCAAGGTGATTAGGCTAAAAATTGAAATTCGGTGAAAATGGGGGGCTTTGAACTAATTCTAAAAGGGGAAGATCGAGACATTTGTTGATATAAAACCATTTTGATAGATAATAATGAATCCCCAAGTACCATTCCATTATAAATCTATATATCCTATAATCTTATCCATCCTTCCCATTTAGATTCTTTTTATGGTGTTTTTCAGTACATACCATGCAATAAAAGTATATTTAAACTCAAGGTGGAACTTAGGATGACTACATTATGAGGGGGATCTATTTTCTTTATTCTTATATTTATTATATTAGTATAATAGGTTATTATTTCAAGGTGGGTAATTAGGGGGATGTGATTAATTAATATGTTGCATGCACTGTGAAACCCATATTATTAATTATTATTTTTTTACACATAATGACCTAACTATTTATCCAATAGTTAGAGGATTCAAGGGATAAGATGAGGTAATTATAGTTTAAATATAGTCTTAGTACTAAAGTGGGAACATTGTACACTAAATAATGGGAATTCAAGGGTTTTATTGGAAATATGATCATAGATAATTCTCACAACTACTACTACTAGGATACATGAGAAAAGTCATGTGAAATGTTAATTTTCTTTGTATGTTTCCATTCTACCATGATATTTGAGTTTGGGGATTTTTTTCATGTATGCTATCAGTTTATATTGTAAATTTACTTATAATATTTGAATAGGTTGATCACTACCCCAATTTACCCATAATCATCTCACATTTATAGAATTACTTGTTATTAATAGTTCATGTATACTATCCAATACCATATATTCACACACATATATATAAAAACACAAAAAATAATTTTATTCATTGTATAATCAACACAAAAAAAACCTCTCATTCATTATTATTTTACATTCCCCACACCTAAGTGAATCAGTGTATTAAACCAATTATCCCTATGAAGTTGATGTGGTATTAATCAGTATTTGTGCTCAAATTTTGTACAACCATAAATTGGCGCAGTTACCATGGATATATTTGGTTGATTAATTGATTTACATTCCATTATTTTATAAAAATAACAAAAACAAAAAAAATATATAATTATAAAAAAAAATTAATATTTAAACAAATTTCAATTTATTGTGAATTTATTGTTGGAATTCAGTGTTTTATGATATATTTGAGTGAATTAAAACACACATTTTATTGTATTGTTTCCATGTAATTTTTAAATTCAAGGATATAATCAAAGGACTAATGCTTGGATCATTTGACAGAATGAAAATGGGGTCAGATTATCTTACTTTAGGGTCTTGAATCCATAGAAAATAGATTGATAATCTAAAGTTATAGAATTTACACCTTATGACACTAAAATTAAGATATTTAGAAATACCCCAAGTTTGGGGTAATTTATTAAGAATCATGTTGAAGCCAAAGGAAAGAGAAACTTTAAATAGAGGCTCTACCAACATTCAATGGTTTATAAGATGAGGATGTATACCCATTCAAAAACAATTCATCTTGATAGTGAAAACATTTCCTGTTAAGGTATTGACTAACAAGGAGAAATTTTTGAGATGATTCCCCTGTTAGTTGAAGGGGAAAAAATAGGTGGTTACTCTACTAAGGTTATGAGTAATTTAAATAATGTGAGGATTTTTGGGGAGTATTTTTAAGTATTTATTACCTAATCGATAAAACTAAGGGAATGAGTTGAAAGATAACAAACTTCACTAAATGAGAAAACAATAACTTTCATAAAACATGGGAAAGGTTCAGTATATACTATCAAGATAACCCTATATATCAAATTACAAACCATTTTTTTATGGAATGATTTTATGAAAGACCCACCTTTTATGGGAAATTGTTGGTGTATACAACAACCAAAGTAAGATATGGAAACATGAGTGTAGTTGAGCTTAGAAACATTTTAGATATATTGGAATTGAGTTCCTTTGAAAGAGAAATAAGAAGAGTATGAATAGCTAAAATATATGAGTCTATTTCTCAAAAAGAATCAAAATTTTATATTTCTTATCTTTAATAATAATTTTAAGAATTGATGTAGAAAACCTAATAGATGAAGGAGGTATATTTAGAAAATGGAACATAAGGGAATAATTCATATATTCTTTTAAAATATCGAATTAAAACATTATTAAAACATTTTAAATTAGATCTAAATCACATGGAAATCTTGGGAATGGAACCTAAAAGCAACTGTTCATACTCAAAATCAATTAATCGTTTTTGGATAGGTCAATCTCTCTCATATTTAAGGGATAAACTTTATTTCCAGCAAGAAGAAAATTTTAACAATTCTAGAAAATAACTCATCATTTTCTCAAATAAGTTCCAACCAACATTAAGGAACAAAATCAACACTCAATATAAGATTCAAGAAGGCATAATGTAAGCTAAAAATATATTTATTCAACAGTATTTATATTATAGAAAAAATTAAATCATGATTAATTTTTTATATTTTCAAATCTATTTCAACCAGATTTGAGAGATTAAATTGAAATTTCAGAAAATAAGTAATAGGGAATCATTTAAGATAAAAATTATCATTTAAATGGATATTTATAAATTAAATTATATGTTAATGGTGATTATAATCCTCACACTTTAAATGAGGAAGACCAAATAACTCAAAATATACTTGAAAACCTTGAGAATATTTAATCTAAACCGTTAAAGAATTAAGAAATAGTGGATGATTTCATATAAAAAACCAAGTATCACTTCCAAACTTCTCATATCAATTTCTTAAGAATGGATGATATAATTTAGAGTCTCTAAAAATACTAAAGTTTTCATCAAATGATTTGAAGCTTAATTGGATATATTTACTTGGAAAAATAGTGAGGAATTCCAATAAGTGGAACTAATACAAATTGAGAACTACCACATGGAATGTATCCTAGATTTCACTACCATAGAGAGAAAGGATTATGAAGTTGAAATCTATAAAGTGTTGAATAATGTATAATTTTATGATTATAATATCACTTAAATCCTAGTAATGAGTTAGATTTCATTAAATAAGAAGTAGAGAAGAGCTTCCCACATGAAGTAGAGAATGCTCTCTATAATATGTGAAAAGTTGTTAAATATTCCTATTTGAAACACCCTCATAAAGTGGAATTTCAAAAGTTTTAACATCCAAAAAAATGTGGGAATAAATCTTAGAAGAAGTTTAAAATTTAAGGAATGAGTTAAATGAGGTTTTTCCACTTGTTCCAACACCTCAAAAGGATTCAAAAGTGAAAAGAAAATACTTTATCATTGTGAAAACTCATTTATAGTCACAATAAAAGTATATGTAGAGGTGTAGTTTTGGATATTTTGTCCCAAACAAGAGGAAGATAAATAGAATAAAATTTCACTTAGAGATATCAAAAATTCTAGGTTGAATAATATGTGTTTCAAGGATGAAAAGACAGACCAATTTAGGTACAAAGGTGTAAAATTTATTAAAGTATATTTATTTATGGAAGATATTAAAGTTAAATAGGAGTATAATGAATAAAAATACATCATTATCAAAATTTATTTACATAACTGTAGCCATAAAGAGTCTATGAATATGATGAAAAAACAATGAATTACAAAAATCATTCATATTAGATCCACCTATGTTCCCATTGGAGAAGAACTGTCTACATTAGGATCATGTATAAGATAAATAAATAATATGAGTTTGGATTATACTATAAAATTATTTCTTATTGGGAGGAAATCCAAGATTTAAAATTTTATTTTTCATCATTTTTTTAATTTTTATTTTCTTGATTTTTAATAATTCTATTACCAATATACATAAAATTATTTTATTTTTGAAAAAACATCATGGTAAACAATGGTAAAGACATATTGTAAAGTAATTTACTTACACACTAAAATGGAATAGAATATATAATGGAGGTGGGGGTGTTATATCTTTCCTATTATTTTATTTTCATTATGCTTGAATCCATTGATAAATTATTTGATGAACCCCCATAATTGTGTATTCATGGAATACATTCTAAAGAATGTGGGTGGGTAGGGGGAGAAAATTATGTAGTGTATTTTTTGTTTGAGAATAAACAAAATTTATAAAATCTATCCATCATTACTCAAAGTGAGAAAATCACATTGAATAATTGAAACACTTTTTTGTGGATCTTTATCATTTTATATTAATAAGATAATACTTAGGTGAATAAAAATTTTACATGTTCTCATTATCATGATGATCCTAAACAAGAGTTATTTTTTCAAAATAAAAGTAACATTTCAATGGATCACCCTAAAAACATTAGATAAAATATTTGAATTAGAGTAGTGTGAGCAATTATAATCCAAACTAGATTCTCTTAAAATGTCTTGATACAAGTGTGTGTGTGAGTGAAAAATAAAAATCCATAAAATAAGTATATATTTATACATTAAATTAAACTATTGTTACCATATATCCATTCCCTAAATAAAATAAGTATTCGCTAGGTATGGCTACTATAAGGGATGGTGTGGTTTTAGGTGGTTAATACTCCTTGAATAAGTTAATTTCATATATCACTGATAAAAAATGGAAAATTATGTTGAGATATTGGGAGGGATGAAGGGGAAGGTTAATATTGAACTCATGTGAATAAGAGAAGAATGGATTTATATGGTTAATGCATTGTGATGAGTAATTAATTATGTGAAAGTTTAATGTGGAATGATGATATTGAGTTAGGATTAATTGAATTAAAACATCATGTTCACATAAATCCAAATAAGTACATATAAATTTAAATTCAAGAAATTTGGGAAATTTTTTTTGGAAAGATTAATTCATTGTGAGATACATCTTGAGGGAACTTACATTAGATAAATTAAAGATCTTGTACGGGGGAATACAGTTAATGTTTTTTTGTCATTTATTTTAAATAATATATATATATATATATATTTCATTTCAGTTATTATTTTCATAAATAATGTAGTTCTTAGAGTTTTTATTTTTTTAAAATAAGAAAAAAATACACATTTTCAATTGAAATCCATATAAATTAAAATATTCTTGTATATGTGACTTAGAGGCTGGTATTTTCAGACCTTGGGTGTGTGAATTTTTATATTGGATGTTTTAAAAAAAGAATTTGATATTATAGGAAGTGGATTGTATGAGATGGAAATGGTTTTTGTGAAAAATTAAATCAAGATTGATCTACTCATGGATACCCATCATTTTTAATGCTTCATCTAGATATCAATGTAATTCCAAGTTTCACAAATGACACCTTGAGCTACAATGCCTCCTCAAGGATGGACAATAAATCCAAAATCCCTGAAATAAGGTTAACCCCAATGAATTACATGTAAAGCTCCATTATATTATCAACCACCACCAATGAAACCTAAAGTTTGGATGAGGCCTTAATTCTAGACAACGCCATCTAAAGATCCAAGGACTCCTTAAGGCTACCCATCATAATTCAAAGCTCTAACATAGTATCAAGCTTGACCGATGATATACCATGACCCAACACCATAACATGTCTCCCAAAAATACTATCTAGGGAAAACATATCCTCAAATTCCCACAATGGTATCTAAAAGGACAATTTATCATTAACCCTTTCCAATGTATCCTTAGGTTCCTTGATGCCGAGCTAAATCCCAATGAACCCCTATAGAAGTAGACCAAAACTGATTTTTATGGGGACCATAAACTGAAATAAAATCCCTTAATCCTATCTAATGTATATATGGACAATATGTAATCAATGATAATATCCAAATAAATTATATCTTCTCAAAACTAGTAATATATTTTAGATATTCCAATATGGAAAAAGATTATAAAAAGAGAGAAGTTTCTAATAATCCCACCTTCTTTCACTTGAATTAGGGAATTAGAAGATACTACAACATTTATGAAATAATAGAGATAAATACATGTGGTGTAATCATGTGAAAAGTATATTTTTGGATGAAATTATTATTTTATAGGGAATCCCAATACATCCATTGATATAGATCCATCTATTTAGAGAATAAGGGAGTCTCTGATACCATTCAATTCAACATTTCCATCTCCTAAATTCTTTTATATCCCACTCATCTCCACCTGAATGGCCCGAAGGCCTTCATTTTTATTGATTTTTGATAACCCCCATTTCAAGGGATGAGGGGGAACCCTTAAAAGGCCCGTAGACTCAGATATTACATGGCCCGTAGGCTTAGGAGATTACATGACCCGAAGGTCTTAGGGAATTCAACCAGACTATCTACAAGGAACTGCCCCTCCCCAGCATCTGCATCATGATAGTAGCTCTCCACCTTTGCATGGCTGTCTATCTAGGCTTCCCGTGCAAGCATAGGCTAGTCCCGATGGCATAGCCATACCCCCTCATTCTGAAAAATCCATTTGGCTCTGCTCTGGTGACTACACATGCTCTAAATCTTCTTATGGGGCTGCTTATTTTTATGTAGTGTCTGTCTGGGGCAACTACATGTGACCCGAAGGCCATGAGGTGGCTCTAAGGCCTTAACGGTGGCCCGAAATCCCGACTAACATGAAGGCCTCGGTGGCCCGAAATCCTTAAGGACTCCAAGCCCAAACCGGTGGCCCAAGGTGAATAGTTCAAGCTACTATGGTGTCGAACAGTACCTGCTACAGTGCCCACACAATGTACAGTCTGCTACAGTACCCACACAGTGTATATTTCTCCACTAAATTATATTAAAATGCTAGAATAGTCTTACAAAGTGGGGGATGAAGGGTATGATTATCTTATGTGTTAATTTCCTTGTGAAACCAAGATTCTATAATCTTCTTGTTTTTTAACTTAATGATCTAAATATATGGCCAATGTTTAAAGGGTTTTATGGAGAGGTTAATGGAAGGGCAGTTAACACCTGATCCTAGTACTAAGGTAGGATAACTTCACCCTAATGAATCAGAATTCAATAGGTTAATTTGAAATATAATCACAATAAATGCATGTAATATTCATTTATATAAGACATGGGAAACCTTATAAAGAATTTGAGTTCAATTAGTAAGTTCCTAGTCTTCTATGAGAGTATATGTTTTGATTTTTTTGAAGTTTATAATCAATTTATATTGGAAATTCACTTGGTATGATTTAAAATGTAGATCACAACCCTAATTTACATTCAATCGTCTCACATTTGTAAAATCCCATGTTTTTTCTAGTTTATTAATACCTCCTAATAACTCATATTCCCACACATAAATAAAAAAACAAAAAATAAAATAATTTCTAGTATTTTTAATATACGCAATGCCACTCATTAGTTATTTTTTCCAAACACCATGATTAATTGAATCAGTGGACCAAACCACCTATACCTAAGGAGATGACCCAATACTAAATGGTATTTTTTCTCACATTTTATGAAACTTATAACCTTAACATTAAATAAAATCATTATAAAGATAACAAAAATGACTTGTGAATATTAAAAATGGAATTTTTATCTTGACTCAACAAATGAGAATTTAGGTAACCTTTTTTAGTATAGTAATTATTTTGTTCTATTTATAATTCGATTATAACTTTTTTATATTATTTTTGAATATAATATTATTAAGGATGGAACCATATAATCACCCACGCATTTTTTATTTTTAGAGTTATCATCATAATATTTATTTAAAACTATGTTATATCAATTGATATATTATAAAAAAATTATTTATTTTAATTAATTTTATTTTATATTTAATTTTTTTGAAGGGGTTATTTGAGGGTTATGATTAAATGTAACATCATTAACCCTCCTTGGGTACTTGATCTATTGTAAATAACTTATTTTATCCTTATGATGAATGGAGAAAATGGGTTGGGGTCCAAGTCATTAGCATTGTGTTATGTGTATTGATTCTAATATATTTATTTGCATAAATCAATTTGATATTCAAACATGAAAGAAAAAATTTCAATTCAAACAATCACTAAGAGAATAATATAAGCATATGATCATAATTAATTATAATAGTTATCTCTAAAAAGAGATCTAAAATAATTAAAAGAATGTAAATGTATATTTAGGGAACTATCATAACAGAAACATAGGGTATCATATAAATACTTTAGTGAAAAGAGAATTTTGAAGGTTATTTAGGTTCAAAATAGAGGTTATTGATATAAAGACATTATTTTATCTTTAAAATTTTAAATTATAAGTATATAAAATTAAGGGTTAATATAATCTTGACCATATATTGGAGTGTGATATCCACAAAATCATATTGTATGACTTTGGAACTTGAATGGTGTGTGAAATATTATCCTTGACGATCTTGATTTATACACCCATTTTATCATTTATTTGGTTTCCATAACATGAAATTATTAGTTAAACAGGTTAAAAAATTATAATCAAATGTTAAAGGAGTTAAACATTTACAAAACATGTATTTTTTGGAAATAAAAATAAGAAATTGAAACATTAGACTACCAGAACCTAAAGTGTTTAAGTAGAATTACTAAACTTTGCATCTTCCCTCATTAATGAGTTAATTCTATATAAGGGGACCCACTAATCATATAAAATACATGATTTATGATTGAATCTCTTTTCCAAATATCTTTTATTATTCCATTATTTATTTTTTTATAGCATCTATAAAATTTTGATAGTTTGGAAGATATTTATAATTTGATCAAATATTAAAAAATATATATGGATGACACAAATATATAATATCTTTAAGGTTTAGTTTTGTGAATTTAATCAAATTAATAAGAGAGAGAAAATGTCAATGACTATTATTAGAATTATATAAAAATGTTTCTCAATTTTTTTATCTAAAACCAGTCCTAATAAATCTTATAATGGGTTATTATTGAATTTAAATTTCATTTATAGTATATGAGATTCCAAAAAATCCATTAGTGGTTTTAGAGTCATTCGATGAAGTTTTTGTTTGATATATATTATATTTTTTATGAATAAACATGAACTCATAGTGTGAAAATTGGTATATTGAATTCAATTAAATGAGATGGTTGATTTTAATTTTCTAATTTCATCATTCATATAGTACAAAAAACATGTATTATGGTATGAAATGAATAAAACTATACTTTTATAAATATTATATAGTATAATACAACATATTGTAGGGTATGATATGCATAAAACCATGAAAATTTAAAAAACTATTATCATACTTTAACTATGACATGACCCACATCATAGGATGGAAAATATTCTAAAATGTTATTTCCAATTTACAATAGGATATTATATGAGAAGGTTATAATATTAGGTCCATAAGATTTATAATATAAGATAAAATAAATTTGGATATAACCAATTTAATTTTCTCTCTTTTTTAGCTCGTTTTATTTTTTTTAGTTAAGAAAACAATGTTTCTTTCATATTTTTCTCAATGATATAGGAATGTATAAATAAAAATAATACATTTTATTTACATGGTTTTACACCAAAATAGAGACTATTTTTATGGAGTAATAATGAATCACCTTCATCTCACTCAAATAACTATGATCAACACATTATTACCATATGTTTTGATTTAACTCATTTACCTTAAAAGGTTACCTTCCTATAAAATAATGTTACATGATAATTATAATAATTCCTTCAACATGAAGAATAAATTATATTTCCTTAACAAAAATATGAAACATTATACTCTATCTTTATTATCCCATGAGGTTTGATAGCTCATTTATATCTCTCATGTAACTCAAATTTCTCCCTTGAAGAATTCCACAATACCAACTTTATCTATTAATAGATAAATGTCTCTCCATTTCACTATCTTATTCTTCATAATATTTATTTATAGAGATAATATATATTTTTATAATTTATTAATATTCTCATCACATCTATACTAAAATTTTTAGTTAAATACCCTTCAAATTAATTTTTAAAATATGAGTTGATTAATACAATATAGATCCCTAAATTTAATTATCATTAAGAGTTATGAAAAAATCTATCCCTAGATCAACCCAAAATATAAAATTTCATTTGTTACCATGGTGTAGTTTTCATTGATAATATATATCCTCATAATCATAGTTTAGTCTAAAAAACCTCTAATAAAAATAGTTAAGATATATCACTTTCCTTATTAAATCATTATCCACTATTATATTTTAATTTTTTTAAAATTAATTTATTCATAAAATGTAACCACATAAAAATGACTCCCAAACCAAGATACAACCACTTTTACTCAGTTTTGGAATAAAAATAGGGTTTTTTGTTCCTACAAGACACAATCCATTAAACAAACTTTGTATTTCTTCTTTATCCATTTTCATATAGATTTCTAATAATCCCCCCCCCCTAAAATACCCTACCAATAATAGAAATTAGCTCATAACTTTTAACTCATATCAATTAAAACTTCACAACATCATATTCATATTCATATTGTCTCATTTTCATCTCATTGTTTTTTATTTTTTTCCAATATAAAAACACTAAATTATTCTTTTTTGATCTATAATTTCTACAATTTTAGTATAACTATTCATTAACCACAAAATTGTGGTATTTATGATCCATAATTTCACATAGATTCAATATTTTATACCTTACATGTGACCACTAAAAA
This sequence comes from Viscum album, assembly GCA_963277665.1. Taxonomy (NCBI): domain Eukaryota; kingdom Viridiplantae; phylum Streptophyta; class Magnoliopsida; order Santalales; family Viscaceae; genus Viscum; species Viscum album. The sequence continues at coordinate 1,812,601,571 of OY728123.1, read as the reverse complement.
TTCTAATGAAAAATAATGTTATGTGTTCAAGTTATGTCATTCACACCTTGATTTTATTTAAATCTAAGATATTCTTCTATCTTTAAAACTCTATATAAGGAAAATTTGATATGTGATTCACTAAAACATGATCATTTCTAATCACCATGAAGTGATATTTCTTTTTTTCTCAAAAACATTTCATTAATATTCTAATATTCTACATACTTCTCCAACATATTCACAACCAATTTATTTTTTATATTTTTCATCCTTTACAATTTTTACAACAAGAAAAAACAAAAATATAAACTATATTTTGGGCCCAATAATATCTCTCTTTTGGTTTTTGGAAACACCATACATTTGTAACTTAGAAATACCATCTCCACAAAAATTGCTTATGATTATTAATGAAAAATGGATAATAAATCTTATTTATTTTATCTATTCCCATGTGAGATAAAATTAGTTTCCCAAATAATAAAAATCAAATTATTTTAATAAATCCTTTAAATAATCACTCATTACATCATATTGGTTTATAATATTAGTCTAAACATATATATATAAACATTAAAAACATTAATCTCTTTTCCCCTCAATTGAAATCACCCTATCTTGATCTAACCTAAAAAACTATCCATATTACACACCTTTATTGAGGTAATTTCTCCCTTTGAGTATAACATACTTATAGACTAATCAAATCAAACACCTCATCATTCCATTCTACAAAAAAACAAGGTATAATAAATCCAATAGGATATACCCTTTAAACTAAATCAAAACATTCCAAAAAATAACATATTCCATTGGGAGAATTGTTGCTTTCTCTAATACATCAAGTGAAAAGAGATTGGTGAACACCGAAGTTCAACTGAGGATTTTCAAACACCTCCATTAGATTTTTTTTTCATCAAATTAGCTATTTATTTTTCAAAAATAATTAATCCAACAACAAAACCCAATGATCAAATTTTTTTAAAATGAATTGATTCTTCATTTTTGTCACAACTATAGATTATTGGTTATAGTTTCTTTCCTGAAACCCCAATATAGGGGGACAAAACTAAATTAACTAATAATTTCCCACCTAATTTTTAGTGGATTTATCTTTTTTTTCATGTACTTGTGTATGAGTCCTCTCATTCTAGTCCATTTTTTCTTGAATGTTGGATCCCCCATTAGGTCGCCTTACCCCTAACCAATTCTCCCATTACAAAGTCTTCCCACCTTAATAGACCTGATCCTTACTTTATGATCTTATATATTTAGGATTAATGATGTAATTTATCATGGGTTTAATATTTCTTGTCATCCTTTTCTTTGTGGTAGTCCTATACATTCAATGAGGACCACCTTGAATTCACTTCCCACAAATGAAATAGACTCACAACAATGAAATTTCTTATATTGGTTACACCCTCGAGCTTATAATTGACTCCCAAGATATATATTCAAACATATGAATCTCCCCTTACTTGTACATGGGCTTTTGTCACATTATATTTCATATCACTTATGTAAGGGAAATTATTTACCATATAGTAGATATTATACCCAGTCAAATGTTCCCCAACTTGTATGGGTTTTATATCCTCTTATCATGTAATTTTATTTTTTACCAGGACAATGTTCTATAATGAAACTTAGATCATGAGTGGGTAATTTGATTTAATTTTGTAAATTTAATGTTTAATTATGTAAATTTTTTCTAGAGGAAGGAGTTGGAGGAGGTCTATTGGTGAAATGGATATAATTAGAGGAAAATTATATTTTGGGAGAAGTATAATATTCTTATTAGAACCCTATTGAGATGTTATAAAATTATTATTAGGTAAGAAGAGTGTGTTATACCCACTACATAGATTCCACTTGTTAGAGTTGACGACTTGGAAGTTCACATGAACTCCGATTAGGGCCTCCAGAGTCCTGATGGATAGGGTCTAAGTACTTATTAGAAAAGGGATACTTTTTGGTATTTTATGGTTTAAATTTTATATATTTGGGAAGGGGGAGGTTTGGATAGAAAATATCCCCAAGGTACTCCTATTTATTATTCATCTTCCTCATTCCTTTGATTGGAGATAAAATTCATGTCAGTTGAGGGAATTATAATCCCCTAGTAGTATTAGGTTCTTGGAGAGGAGTGTAAGGTAACACTACCCATTATCCATTTCTCATTCACTAATTAACTATGTATCATCATAAATGAGGTTTTTTAACCTTTTAGTAATATTTCCTTGATTTGTTTTATGGGAGTGTAATTAATCACTTTCTTCAAGGGGGAAGCTTCCATAAAAACAATGGTCTGTAGATCCTAATTTATTACCAAATATATTGATTATTTTTATGTATAGTTTGGCACACAAGAATTTGTAAACATGTCATAGATATATGAATGGAAACTAAGAGGGTTTAGAATAATTTGAAAGAATAGGTGGAGCCTAATATGACTAGAGTAGATCTTTTTAAGATGACATATATATATATATATATATATATATATATATATATATATTATGATTACTCAATTGTATTATTTCTTACTATTAAAGATATAGGAATTTATTATGGATTACAAATTAGAATTCAGGAATGTGATAAATTATAATGATATTAGAGGGACTCTTGTGACTTTGATAGTTGGTCACATAGGGGTAGACTATGTTAATGGGCGTTATTTATAGGTTCACTAAATGTGTTGGAAGTTTCTAGAAGACTGATTAGTTGACACTTATATTTGGACGGGAGGGGTTGAATCAATATGAAAAGTGTTTTATAATTTTTATTCAAATTATCTTCTAGTAATTTTTATGTTCACAATTCATTCAGTGTTTAAAACATATCCTCACCAACATATAATAAATATAAAAAGAAATGAAAGAGAATATATGAATTTTTTATATGGTTCAATAATAAGGTCTGAATATACTCATTTCTATATTTGAGATGTGTCTAAGATATTGATGAATCAAGAATTTAAAAATTGATTATAGAATCCATCTCGTGTTAGCTTAGTCTCATAATTAATATTTATATTTTATCCTTTTAGTATACATAATATTTCAATCAAAATGAAAAAAACTTATTGTATTATATTGTATTATTAAATAAATGTTAAGATAATTCCCCTTTAAACATTAATGATCTGAAACATGAATTAAATATTCCTTTATCAAGAGCTTAGATGTCCATAACATGCATCGAGAGTAGTAAATATTTAGTCTTGTGCTCACTCAATGTCTCTCTCAATTATTTACACAACTAATATCGAATAGAAACATCATATTATCCCCTCTATCAAATTCATATTCTATTATTATTATTTTTAATATTATCATTATCACATGGATTATTTTTTGAAATATTTTAATTTTGAAACTCCCATGATCTTCTCATTTAAAAATTTCAACAATATCCAAGAAAATATCCCATATTTTTTATATTTATTAATGATTTCAAGATACTTTTATTTAAAACTTCTAGTATTATGATACAATAAACTTCTTATTATGTCCCATATAACCTACTTAAGGATCAAATTTAAATTTCATCCACTTTTCAAATTCCAAAAAATCTATTGTATCATTAATCCATGTCTACAAAAACACATATTGTAAACCCCTTATGGCATGGAGCATTATCTCATGACACAAACTTCTAATTTAAAATAAAATATATTGGATAATGGCCAAAATCACTCAATATAGTGATATTTAAAATTTAAAAACAAATAAACATAAAATTAATTAATATTCCTCTTACAGGACTATGAAAAATATCATCTATAAAATCCTGAAAATTCATCCATTCTTATAATAGAAAAATATTACACATCACTTGAAATAAACTTTCCTATTATTAAAAAACCTTTTATATTCTATGAATAATATTACACATACTCTAGTAAATATTACATATCATTAAGAAAATATTATGTATTATAGTAGATCTGATACTTCTCTAAATTTTTATTTAAATCATCTTACTCTCCATTTTTAGTATATTACATATTCACTATGAGATATTATGTATCCTTTGAAAACTATGAAATATACTTATATATGATCATGTGGATATTACACATTTCAATAAGAAAACATACATGTTCTTATATATAATATGTATTAAATTAGATATGATCAGTTATATACTACATATCATAGTGAAACTACACCAGTACTTTTCCGAATTCTGAAATGAAATATTATATGTATTGCATTTTATAATTCTATTAACACTAGAATATTATGTATGAACTGGTCAACTCTGAAAATATTTTACCTACCTTATCAAATCATATCTACAAAATCTTACCCAATTTAATTTATCTCAAAAATAATAAAAATACCTAAAAAATAATTCTCAATAATTTCTAATGTTCTTCACTTAATTTTGATAAAAATAAAAAAATTATTCAATAATTTTATATGTTCTTCAATCCCCCTGATTTTTTATATCAATTTCTACATCACATACTAAATTTTAATAAATTACATACTTTCTCAAAGTGAAATGTCCTGACACAACTTTATAATATAAATCAATTTTTTTGAGATAATTCCATCACTTGGTGCAATATAATTTGTTGCTAGTGATTTTTATTCTCTCTCCCATAATCAACTTAATCATATCAATCCTTTTTTTGTAATAAAACCAACTTTGGATTAAAATTAAGGAACACACATTGTGTACTTTTATTCTCCTTTAATGATAGAATCTAAATAATTCTAAGGAATTCCCAAAAAACATTCAAGGAATAGTGAAATTATAAACATGATTAATTATCTTCAATACTTCAAATTTATCCAAAAACTTATACTTTATGAAGAAATAAAAAATTTGATCTTCTTTGGGAATATATTTTAGTTTAATAAATCCAATAGAAACCTTATATTTGATAAAATTATACTTGATATTAATATAATGAGATATTGATTACTACAAAAGATTCTTATATAAGTCAATTGAACTTTGGTTATCACGTTAAATTCTCACGGGGTTCTCAATTATCACATTTATCTCTTCAAATTTATCTCTCATCCAAATAATTTTTGTGCATGCGTGTGTAGGGGCCACATGATGATCCTCAATGGTAATTAAAGTCACAAAAAAAATTGTAAAGCTATATCCCAGAACATTCACCTAAGAAGAAATTACCACTTGATGTTGATTTCTTATTATCATAATATCTTTCCTAATTAGTATTAGTGAACTCATAAAAATTTAGTGTCTCACCTCTCCTATAAGTCATCCCTTAATTCAAATTCCATTTGATATATCGGAAACCGATCTTATCATCCATCATGTTTGATTGTTTTAGATCACTTTAGTACCTTACACAAATGGTCACTATATAAATAATATCCATTCATGGTGTAGTGTGATAAATAAAACTTAAAACAAGCCTTATAAACACCTTCTAATTCACATGTTTTCATCTCTATAAGAATAGATATTTCAAAATGACGCTTCATTTTCCTTGAAATATCTTTACCAGAATACTCCCTATAACCTATAAAAATAAAATAATTAATATATATAATGATAATAAGAGAACCTATGATCGCATCCTACACATAGATATTGTTTTCTTATTTCCCTATGATGAACTCCATCTATCTCAAGAAGAAATATATATTAGAATACTCAACTCTTGGTCCTTGCTTAACCCATAAAGATATTTATTCAAATTTTATATCATTATACTATCATTATTAAGAAAAAACCTTCAGGTTTTTGAATACAAACATCATTTTCAACTTTACTATTCAATAAGGATTATTTCACATCCATTTGATAAATGTTGTATTCCTTATAAGCTATAATATCTAGGAAAATTATTTTATATTCACATCTTGAATAAGGAGAAAATATATCATTAAAATCTACTACTTAAGCTTTATATTAGACTTTTCAATAAATTTGGATTTTTTATTGAAACCTCGCATTTATCATTGAGCTTATTTATTAAAAATTACATGGTTCTAATGAAATTATCAAATTTTGTTCTTGGAACAAGATCCCAAATAGAAATCCTTTCAATATGATCTAGTTCCTCATTAATTTCATTTATCCATTCCCTATTATCAACTACCTCAACAACTATTTTTGTATCAACTTGAGAAACAAGTGCTATTTGGTTATCACTCATTAATATTCTTCTAAATTGAACTCGTGAATTCGTATTTAAAATAATTTTTCTAGTTAAGTATTCATTATATACTCTAATATTTAAATTTTCATTCCCAAAAACCTCTTCATCATCACTGACCGAATCTAAGTAAATATCAACATTATTAGGTTCATTTCTATCTTCTTATTTTCACATTTTTATAAAATTATTCATGCTTCTTTGCATATGTATTTTCAAAATACATTTCAATTTCATCACTAAAATTGGGTATATTTGAAATAATATTCACATCATGTTATTTCACAAACTATTGTGTCCTATTTTCCAAGTATTTGTAGTCTATACCATTGGATAAGCAATCCATGAACACACTTCCCTAAGCCTTTCCATCAAACATTCTCAGTTATGATTTTTTTTATATTCATAAACTTGGGATCCTGAACACTTTGGAATAATTAATAGGGGGATTCTTTTTGAATCATATTCAATAGGAATTCATGTTTTATTAATGTATCAATAAGAATATATTTTGAATTTCTATAGTATTACTTACAAATTCTCTATAAAATAATTTTAAGTGCTTGAATTTAGCTAGCATGATTCTTCCCATATCAACCAAGATACTATTTTCCCTCTCTAAAAATCTATTATATAAGGTTATTTAATGAGAGATATATTTATGATTGATCCTATAATTTGAAATATGGGATTTAAATGAGTTTATAGTTAAGTATCTTCCATGATCTATTCTTATATGTTTTTATAAAAACTACCATCTATTTCTCAAATTATCATCTTAAAAAACTAAATATCAAATAAAACCTCATATTTATACTTCATGAACAACACATTAGTAATTATTAGAAAATAATAAATTAATTTGATAAAGTAAATATCACTTTTTCTAGATTTATGTATCATTAAAACAAGTAATTCAGAATATTTTAATTCAAGTGTCCTAATAGATTTAATTTCCACCCTTTTATAATTTCATTGCATTGTTTTACCCTACTAACATTTTTCAAAAATTTCCTCACTTTCTCCATTTATTTGGGGAAAGACCCTCACCACATCACCTTCTATGTCTTTACTCATACTTCTTTAACCCTGATGTCCATGTCTTCTATGACATGACTTGTTTTCATCGCTTGAACTCAGACAATGATAATTACGCTAATTACTAATTTGTAATATCTTACCACTAGTTCTTCATCCCTATTTATAATTCTTCCATATATTAATCTTTTGATGGTGAAATTATTCTTTTAAAAATTAATTAATTTCCATCATTACATAGTTGGATAATAATGAGTAAATTCTGTTTAATCCCATCCCCAAGAGACAACTACTTAGATTGTAATTTTTGGTCTTTAATCTTAGCCATACAAACTCATTTATTATTAAAGTAACTATAATTTCTAATAGTAACTTATCCACCACTATAAAAGTTTATATTCTTCAGTATTTTGGTGTATCCTTTCACATGAAATGAATAACCACTATCAACTAACCATGTATTACTTCTATTTATTTATTAAAGGGCCACATAAATAAAAATTAATGTCTCACCATTCTATAAATTATAAAAAATGGAAAAAATTTGTATTGTTAGTGTTGTCATAAATAATCCATAATAATGACCTTATTCATCACATCTTCCAAAAAAAATTCTATATATTTAAATCAATTTTTCGCAGTGAAACAAGATGAAATTTTATTATATTTTTTTATTCTCAAAATAGTTTTTCATTTTATAGTAGTTTCTACCCCTCAATTAATACCTTATATGAATCCAAGGAAAATAAATGTGGTAGTATAAAACATAGGATTTATACCTATGGTCTCTAAAACACAAAAAAATATCCTTTAAAACCCAATCTTCCATGAAGATGATATGACAACTTATGAAAATATGATTTCTTCACATGCACATTCCAAGATTCATTTTATCTTTATATTGAATAATTTTCTCTTATAAACATACCCCTAATTTATTTGGATATGAGAGGGGAGTTTTCATGATTTATATCCTTATTTTTTATTTAGAACCTACACTATTAATTGAAGTAGATTTAGTAAGATTATATTAATTAAGAGTAGTATGTGTCTTCTTATTTAGGATAACATTTTTTCATCATCATATTACTCATCATGAAATTCCACAACTTTTTTGTAATATTATATCATCTTCTTTAATGAATTTTTAAAATCAAGACACCTTTACCATTCCTTTCTTAACTTCTATTATTTAACAATAGATTTATCTTCAAAATAATTAACCATATTATATTGATATATAATTATCACTTTGAGAATATAGTGTTACATAATGAAATAAGCCTTTATTTTGAGTATCTTGTCTTTACAAACTTTCTCAACTATCCAGATATTTTTCTTCAGTTTTTTAGTTTTTGTAGGACTAGCTAAAAGAAAAAATTTTAACACATTTTCAACATTCCACTCTACATGTTCTACATCACTACTTGATGTGAATTTTTTATATGATCAATGAAGATTTTTATTTTTAGTGACGTATTCTTATTCTTACTCATTTTCTTATGATGATTCATTATTTAATTCTTCTTTTGTCATAAAGTGGTTCCCATTCCTTCTTGGAAACTTCTTTACCATATTATCCTTCATGGTTTTTCCCATATCATTTTTGAAATAACTTCTTATTAGTAATAATACCCATTGTCACTATTCTTATTTTTTATAATAATCAACTAAAAATTTCATATTTCATCATAATTAAAGCATTTTAATGGAATCATATCTTTGAATTTAATACTTCTCTTGTTTATGTTCATTTAAATAAGACACATAACTCTATCATTATCTTCACAATTATCTTTATCACATTCAAACTCATCATAGTTATATTAATTGATTTTATGTTTTTTTATATATTTGAATTCCATATATTTATTAATCTTCTTAGAAAAAATAAAATTTATCATTTAATAAGAAAAAAAAATTAATTCATTAATAGAAAAATAATCTCTATATTAAAATATAGAGATCTTTGAATAAATTTTTTAGAAAAATTTCTCATCAATTTATTAAAAAGTATTGAATATTATAATCTGTCTCCAAAGTCCTATGATGTTATTGAAATTTTCATTAACCCTTATAAAGTATTTGTAAATAATTTCATCATCATATTTCATGAAATCTTTGAATTTACCTCTTTATATTTTTTTCTTAAATTCATTATCTTTAACAATACCTTAAATAATGTTCTCCAGATTATTCTATATCTCTTTGGTAGTTTGGAGTCCAATTAATTTTATTATATACTTTGATAGATAAGGACCTCCAAAATGCATTTCTTACCTTCCCATCAACCTATATATTCCTATTATCAACATATGTTATGGGAAAATATTATTAAATGGAGTAAACCCAATAGTGGAAGTATCAATAACCACTAAACCAAGAGAGAGAAGGTATATAATAATTCCATTATTTCATCCATGGTATTTCTTGGCATAAAATTTAGGTATTTCTACAATATTTAAATAATTTAGATTCTACCTCAGTTATATGACAAAAATATGATCTTTACCAAGGAACTTGGAAAATTATAATACAATTTTTAGTGATTAGGTATTTGAATGGTTGAAATTGAGAAGGAGGGATGGGTGAATCAGTGTCAAAAGTGTTCTATAAGTCTCATAAAATTAACCTCTATGAATTTTTACAGTTGATATCCACTTAGATTTTAAAATATATCATCACCCATATATAGTGAATTTTAATATAAATACAAGAGTGAACATTATTTTTTATAATGTTCAATCTGAAGGTGGGTATCTACCTCTTGGAGTATTCAGTTCAATATTAAGAAAAAGATAAATCACTAATGTGAAAAGTTTTTACAAAATATATCTCATGATAGCTCAGTCTGATAAAAGTTATTTATATTGTATCCCTTCAATTTAAAAAATATTACAACCAAAATAAAAATATCTACTTATATTCTCTAGGATAAATCAATAATAAAGAATAGATATTCCCATAATTCATTTTTAGCATGAATTTTGGGTTCATTCATCAAGATCTTTGATTTCTAATACATGTAGTTTGAGTAACATATTTTCATACTTTCACTCACTTATTTTTTTCTTCTCCTTTCTCAACATAACTGATATTAAATAATAGTATCACAACTCCTATATCTATCACTAATTATTATCCTCATATACTTATTTTTATATCAATATTTTTCACATATATTATTGTTTCAAATATTTTAATATTAAAAATCCCATGATCTTCACATTCAAACAGGTAAAGAATATCCTAGAAAAATATAATAGTCTTGTAATATTTATTAATGAATTTAAAATAACTATATTTAAAACTTAAATAATTTTCATGAGAAGATCCTATTATTATTTTAAAAAAATATCATTAATACATAGCTTTAAATTTCTTCCCCTATTTAGTTTCAAAAAAAATTAGTAATATCTTTAACCCATGTCAATATGATAACACGTTGTAAGCCTATTATGGCATGAATCTCCATATCATGAAAAAAAAATCCTTCAAAAACTTATGCTTTAATAAATGATATAATAACTTATCATAGTGATATTTAATCTTTAATAATAACTCATTATCATGAAAATTACTTTTCCTTTTATAAGTCTCATGAAAATCTCACCTCTCAAATTCATAAAATTATAGTTTTCATCAAAAAAATAAAACTTATGTGTCACTTGAAATAATATTTTATATTCTTTAAAAAACATTACATATTCTAAAATGAATATTACACAACCTCTAGTTTATATTTTTCATCTTCTGTAAAATCATATGTATCACAGTAGCTTTGATACTTTACTAAATTTCACTCTATATCATCATACATACCATCTATATAATATTAGATATTGACTATAATAAAATACATATCCTTTTAAAAGTCAAGAATATACTTATGAATTATTATATTATCTTTCACATATCAGTGGGAACACAAAATGATTACTAAGTATCCTATATAAGATATTATGTAACATTGGTTATATGTTGAATATCACAATGATATTACTCTACTAATTTTTAAAATTCTAATATGAAATATATTATGTATTTAATTTTATAATTTTATTAATAATATAATATTATTTATGAACTAAGTGACTCTTATAATACTTCAACTTCCATCTTAACTTATATCCAAGAAATATAAAACACTATAATTTATCATTGAATCATTCAAAACACCTCAAAATATTTCTCAACAACTTCCAATTATCTTCTCACATATTTGAAATAAATACAACCCTTATTTAATAATTTCATGGGTTATTTAGTGTTTATGTTGAAAAATAGGAAGAGATGGTCTAGGGACATTTCTAACCTCCCAAGAGGTGTGGTTTAGTATTGGAATTGGAAACATTATCAGGGGACTTGTGGGGATTATTATAAGGTAATAATTCCAGTGGGGGTAAACTAATGGGTTGATGTAACACCCTGATATTTTAAAATATGGACATCATATTAAATAGCATGTATGAAACAAAACAATAATAATAGAAGGTAACATAACATCTCATGACTTTATGATATAGTTAATTTAAAAAATATCAATCTCTTTATTATCTTTCAATGCACACAATACCGGGTTTGAAATAAACATGATACTCTATTAAAATATTATTATCAAACATTACAATTATAACCAATCTGTTAAATTGTAGGGTATGAATAATATTAACTAAATTACTAAAATTATATGGTTTAAACATGTAAAATAGATTTAATTTCTTAAATATTGATTAGAAATAAAATAAGAATCATATAAAAGAAAAAAGAAATGTTTCTCAAAATATATATTTTTTTTCTAAAAGATGTTTGCACATATAAATTAAAATTAATTCTTACCTCATTGGGAAAATTTATCTGGAAAAATAAACTTTATTTTTTAAATTATAATATCAAAATTACATTTGGGTAGATTTTTTATTTTAATAAATTGTTCCATTTTTTGATAAATAGTGAAAAATACTGAATTATAATTGGAAACCTCATTTTCATTTAAATTATTTGAAAAGTTTAATTAAAATTGTAATATATTTCAATGTAAAACTAGTTAAATTACATATCTATTAAACCAATTTATTTCATTTTAATCATTTAAATATTGAATTTTGATATTAAAACATTATAAACATTTGAACATTTTCTCATTGAAAACTCATTATGTTGTCGTGTTTACAAGAGTAATTTTAAATTAAATTTGTCATTTATATGAATCTAATTTGTAAAAATGTATTCCATATTTATAATAAGAATAATTTATATTTTTTAATAATTTCAAATTAATTTTTTAACATAATTTATATTAAAAACAGTAAATATAATTTAGCATGGTTAAGGTAAAAATTGGTTTTTTAGAGGGTTAAACTAAAAATTAAAGGGCTAAAATGACCTATAAAATTGTATAAGACGTATTTTATGGAAATATTTCTACCTTATAATGTATGTTTATTTATAATGCTCCATTTTGTACCCTTTTGGAATGTATAAGACATGGTTATACCTTTTTCATTCCAAAACCTAAAAGTGTACCACTCACCTCACCTATTCACACCTTAAAACCATTTTTATTCAAAAAATACCTAAAAAATAATTTTCCAAATTCTCTAATAGAATCCCAGAATCCTTATTTTTTTAATAAATATATCCTTTGAAGGATTTTGGTTCCAACCTAAGGAGGTTACTTGAGGAAGAGGTAGCATTCTTCATTGAGAATTTTTATTTTATTTCTTCCTCCACCACATTCAATTATTATTAAAACGTGATGATATAATAAACTAAGTATATTAAATATAATTATATTTTTTTGTGTTAATTTAATGACCTAAAATCATTATTATTTCCTTTAAATGGTTTACAAAATCATCATTTTTGTATATGTAAGACTACCACCTCACGAACCTATGTCATTCATTTTTACATAACCACCTATCATGGTTGGGTATAATGATGGATATAAAGTATATATATGATATTTATAACATAATTATACCTATTTAGTTATTATATCATATATACCTTTTAATTTTCCATTCCTAAGGGGGTATGATAATGTCACTTGCGCCTACGGCAGACTACCGCCTCACGAAGTGATGTGATTTGTTTTTCATTAATGCTTTACAAGGAAGACGATAAAGATACAAATAATGAATATATGTGATGTAAATTAAATAATTATGAAATTAATGAAATTTAAATTATTCTGAAAATATAATATTTCATTTACTTTCTCACCTTTTCACTCACTAAAAGATGATAACATCGTTCGTGTACGTGTGGACTACCACCTTCACAAAGCGATGTGAATCTCTTTTAATAACCACATGGAAGATATATATAAGTATATTTTAAGATATAATATATTATATATGATATTATCATCATTGATTAAGGAGGAAAAATTACTAATCTCATTTCCTTAAATATTGATGTAAAATGGAAACGTTACTCACGCATATGTACGACCTACTATCACCATGATTATAACGTGTTTCATTTATCATAACCATATTTCATAATTGGTTTTCAAATTATAATTTATCCATAAATATGTTAATTATTTCTTGATTATTATTATTGATATATTTAAATAATGACCTATTTTACCATATTCAACCTACTAAAGTCAATTTTGATACATAAGAAAGGAATCATCAAAACATCTAACGTAAACGTAATTTATTAAGAAATAATATATAAAATGGTAATAATTGAAATAAAAGGGATAATAAACTTGAAAAATATTCTTTCAAAATTAAATAATTAAAATATGTTTATTATTCAATAATATAAAGAATGTATGTCATGATTCAGACTCAAGGTAAGGGTTTCTCATCTCACTTTTACTTCCGTGAGACATACACCTTATTCACCACTTACTTATTTTTTGTGGTGTATATAATGACATTTTTGTATTATATATATTAAATTAATTTATATTCATGTTATTTGATGGTTTAATTATTGTTATTTCTTTCACAGGGCTTATGATAAAAAAGCTACTAAAGTGGTAAGGGTTTATTTCACAATCTCATCATTATTCATGATTGTTTTTATTTAATTATAACTTAGAGGAAAAATTTATATTTATATATTAAAAAAATATTTTATTATAATATTTCTATTAATGATATATTTCAAGTAATAGTTCAATTCTTCCCCTCTTAGATACTTATAATGATTAAGTAAATATTTTTAAGAAAATATAACTTTATTTAACTCTTTGGTCAAAAATCCTTTTCCTTCAAAAACCATGTTGTATTTAAAATGTTTAAAAAAATGTTTTACCATTCTAAAAAAGATATATTATTTTTTTACCCATTTTTTAATTTTTATAATACATTTTAAAGTAATATTCTAGTCATTTTATCAATAGGGAACTTTTCTAACCATTTTTATTATTTGAAAGGAATGTTCTTTTTTTATTTATATGGAATGTATAGAATTACCCATCATCATGATCGTTATTTATTTTAATATTACTTTTCAATTTTATAGGTTTATTTTTAAAGAAAATTATTTTCATAAAATTCTATAAATTATTTTTTTAAAGTGATTTTCAAATAAAAGGAGTTTGATAAAAAAAATTAAATTTTATTGTTTTAAAATAAAAATGGTGATTTTCAAAAAAAAGGTTATTTTCTTGAATGAATATTCCGAGTGATATTTCAAAATAATTTTCCATCTAAAAATAAATCCTTTAATTTTAATTATGATTCAATGGAGATATACTCCAATGATACCGTCTTTATTATTTCTCCAAATGGTTTATGATCAGTTTGACTGGGGATGTACTATATTGATACCATTCACTTCACTCAGGGTGGTTTATGAATATGTTTATTTATTTGGGAATGTATTTAAATTTTATATTCTTGAATAAATATGAATGTTTATGTACATTATGTTTCACTAATTTCATATGATAAATTCATTGGACTTTGTAAGTGATGGTTGGGGTAGCCTATAGCCCCTCGATACATTAATAGGTCTAATGAGAAAAACAATATTGGGTTTTGGATAAGGCCTCACTCATTTATATAGATGTACTGGAACAAGGACTCAATAGTAATAGATGTCTTGGCATAAGGCTTAAACAATAAGTTTTAGATTTCCGTCCAAATTAATTATGTTATTTTGAATTAAGATATTGATATTCCATGTGATTATGTGATTAGTTAAAATATCCATGGTTAAGTTTCAAGATCATTTAATTATTTATATAGAACTATTTAACCACAATTTATTCTTTCCATATTATGATCAAGTTATTTATGAAAAGGAATGGGTTTCAGTTATTTACCTTTCTAGATTGATTATTCATTATTTATTCAAAGCTTTGGTTATACTCTTACCCTTACTAATATTCTGAGCTCACCCCTTTCTTATATTTTATTTTTTCTAGGATATTAGGACATGTTTTTGTGATTGATATTCCAGGATACAATAAGGGGGTAATAGAATTATCAAAGAAAATTCTTTGTGTATTTTATGTTTTAAAATATAATGTGAATATCAAGTATATATCTAGTTTTCCAAGACTACTAAACTGTTTGTTCCTTTGATATTAATTCCCTATATATTATGCTAATGAAATAGAGAAAAAACTAGCTATGGGTTACTAGGGTTGGGGTCATTGGTATTAGAGGAAGTTCAATAGAAACCTTAGGAACTAGATTTAGTAAAACATATATTAGGGAACATAACCCTATGATAGAATTTGAGAATATGTATAGAAGAACATCAATTTTTTTTAAGGAATATATTATGGGTTTTTTAATAAAAAATATAACCATGTGTGGATACTACAAGTAGATGTGGTTTTGGAAAAAATGTTTATAGGGGTATTAACTCTGAATAGAGTGCATTGGGATTGAACCAATTATCACCTAATTCATGAAAATGATCCTTATTTCACACCTAGTTTGAAACTCATGGAGGTATTATTTAAAAAAATCAAATTTTATTTAAGAACCATTATGAAGGATTTGAAAATAAAGATATACCCAAAGAAACCATATTTATAATTATAAGATTATCTATGCATAAAATTTTCAATTTATGTTAGGTGTTTCACTAGTTTTGATATTATACATTAATTTTCATAATGATATGATCTATTATAGTGTATTAAATTGTTTAGAAATGGTTTCTAGCAGAATTAATGGCATCTGCATCAATGCATGTAATCCAAAGTGTAAGAATGATTGTTTCATTTATGGTATTAATACAATATTTCAAAAGAACTTGTCTCAAAAACATTCTCATCATATAAGGAAAAGGTATCATGTTATTATAGGAATAGATTAAATTATATAAGTATTATGGATTCAAAGGGAAGAAATATAAGAAGAGGTTGAAAAATAAAAATATAGATAAAGGGAAGAAGGAAAAGAAGGACTTTACCACACATGATAATTAAGGGAAAAAATATTCCGGTACTTTCTCAAAGCAAATGGAAATTTTTTATAAGTGTAGATAGAGAAAACACCATGATAATGATTACAAGGGTAATAAAAAGATTTCCAATATTTAATCTATAAGGATATAAGGAACTACATAAATGAATTCCCAAAGCATCATGGGAATATACCTCAAAAGTAGATAGTTGATCATGGTCAATATTGTGTTACTACCACATATGAAGTGGAATGATTAATGTTATTGTGTTTAGATTCAAGAATTATTTCATTTAAGTATTTTATCAATGATATCCTGGTTATAATAATTATTAAATGTATAACAATTATACTAAATTACTTTTTGATAAAGGATTTGAAATCTCATATTTAATGGTACTGATGAAAAAAAATGATTCAATAGAAAGTTAAATTTCTTGGAAAACATGTGATTGAGGGAAATAAATCCCTTAATATTTTCCTAATGTTGAGATAATTATGTTGGTATAAATAGATGATTGATATTGATAAAGTAAACTAGATTTTACTAGCTACCTTTGAACTGATTAATGATTTGTTTACAAATTAGTTGATGCTATCATTGATGGAGTTAACAACATTTGTGGATTTAAAGAATATATCCAATAATCTATTTTTTATTTAAGGAATAAGAAAGCATACATATTTTCAATATGGTTTTATGATAATTTAGGTCATTACTATATTCTAATAGAATATGTGATTAAGTGATTCACATGTTTTGTATGTTATTATTAAAAGCCACTTCATGTTTTTTGGGGGATTAATGATAATTCATTTTGGAAATTTGTGACCTTTTTTCTAAAGTTTTGGATCTTAATATTTTGGAAGGTCCATATGGTTAACCATTTATTAAATGGTTTAAGTTCAAATTTGGATGAGTTTTTAGAGATTAATGTATTACTTCACTATATGAAGATTTGTGAATATTGGATAACATATACAAACCATTTTATTATAATAATAACTATAGATCAAAGTAATTAATTATAATTCTATTGTGGATCTTAGGATCCATTAAAAGTGAATTTTAATGGATTAGGAATAAAATTATTCATATTGGATATTCATTTATTAGAGTAATAAATAAATTAGAAATTGATCAAGGAACAACCAAAGGATTATATTACAATTATGAAATTTAATGAAATCAAGTAGGAAAATATTCTAATGAACATTCATTAATTTATAAAAAGGATATTGAAATAAAATGTTATACCGTTACCATCATTTATGATGATATCAATGTCCCTTTTCACACCTATTTGGTTTATGGTTTTTTGGTTGTTGATTTTCAAAATATCATTCACTTTATCTTGATAAATGATCTTGTTTACTCTCCATTATTATTTGGGAATTTTTCTTTTCTTCTATGTCTAAATTTCAACTTCCCACCAATGTTCACCTACATAGAAACTTAGTTATGTTATATTAAATATGACCTTTGTACTCCAATTTAAATGTTATTAAGAAGATGATTTATTAAGACTATTTACGATGTGAGTTTTCAATAAAGGTATCTTCAAATTTCAAACCTAGGATTATCGAGATCAAGATTAAATTACAGGGATGCAATATATTTAAGGAGGGTTGAATAAAACACCTCGAGATTTTAAAATATGAACATTATATTTGATATAATGTATGAAATGAAACCAAAAGTACAGAATGGAATATAACATCCCAATAATTTATGATATATTTATTTTTAAATAAATTCAATCTCTTTAATATCCTACAATGAACCCAACACCATGTTTGAATGAAACACGATAATATATTAAAATATTATTATTTAAATATTACCATTACGACCAAGCCATTATATTGGCGGATATGAATAGTACTAATTAAATTATGAAAATTATATTTTTTTACAAATTTAAATATAAATTCCTTGTTTATATATTTATTATAAATAAAACAAAAATCAATTAAATGAAAATGAAATGTTTTCTAAAAAAATGTGTATTTTCTAAACGATGGTTTAGTCGTGCTTTGTGAACATAATTTAAATATAATTTTAACCCCTATTATAAAATTTATTTGAAATAAATTAAATTATTTTTTTAATTCATCATATAAAAATTATCTTAGTGTTAATATTTTATATTTTTCTAAAATGTTTCTTTTTTCATTGAATAGTGTAAAATACTAAATTTTTATTGAAAATCGCCTTTTATTTTAAATTATTTATATAGATAAATTATATTTTGAATTGTTTTAAAAGTAAAATTAGTTAAATTATAAATCTATTAATTTAATTTAGGTCATTTTAATCATTTTCTTATTGACTTTTTATATAAACACTTTGTAAACTTTTAATCATTTTCTCTTTGAAAACACTCTTTCTCATTGCGTCTATAGGATTAATTTTAAATTAAAATTTTCCTCTTATGTGAATGGAATTTAGAAAAAACTATTCCATATTTAGAATAAAAATAATTAATATTATAAAATCAGGTAAACATAATTTTTTTCATAATGAATAGTAAAATTAGTAAAAATTATTTACCGTAGATAAGGTAAAAATTGGTTTACTAAAGGGTTAAAATAAAGAGATAAGGGTTAAAATGACCAAAAAACACCTCTAAATCCTATTTTATGGAAATATTAAGACCTTGTAATGTATAATTATCAATAATACTTCATTTTTAACCTTTTTCATTTAATAAATGTGGTTACCCCTTTTTTCCAAAAATTACAATGTGCCACTCACCTCACCAATAAATTTCCACCCACTCTCTTCTCTTATTCACACCTTCAAACCCTTTTGGTTTAGAAAATTACTATAAAAATAATTTCCCAAATTCTATCCTCTTATCTTAGAATCCTTATTTTAGTAATAAAACAACATTTAATTTATTTTTGTGCAAACCTAAGGAAGTTACCAGAGGAAGAGGCAACATTATTTGTCGATCATTTTTTTATTTCTTCCTATACGCCATTAATTTATTATTGAAACACACTGATATAATAACCTAAGTATATTACATATACTGATGTTTTTTTTATTTTAATTTCATGACTTATAACCATCCCCTCTTCTATCAAATGGGTTATGAAATAATAGTTTGTGTGTATGGAAAACTACCACCTTGGGAATCGATGTCATTCATTTTCTCATTACCACCTATCAAAATTGGGTAAGATGATGGATATAAAGTATATATATGATACTTCTAACATAATTATACCTCTTGAGTCATTATATCATATATATATATATATATATTTACTTTCCATTTTGTATGGGATATGATAATGTCGCTCGTGTGTACGGCGGACTACCACCACATGAAGCGATGTGATTCATCTTTCTCTAATGCTTTATATATAATTTGATAAGGAAATATTTAATGAATATATGTGATATAAATTAAATAATTATTATATTCATGAAATATTTATCATTATTAAAATAGATTTTATCATTTCATTTCATACCTTTTAATTCATAGAAAGATGATAACAGCATTTGTGTATGTGTGGACTACCACCATCACGAAGTGATGTGACTATATTTTCATCAAAACATGGTTAATATATATAAGTATATTTAAATAAATAATATGGTATTTATGATATTATTATCATTTTTCAATGATAAAATTTTACTTAACTCCTTTCAATAATGATTGTTGAAAAATGGAAATGTTGCTCATGCGTACGTATGACCTACCGTCTCCATAATCATAACATACTTCATTTCTCATAACCATATTTAAAAATTGTTTTTAAAAGAAAATTTTATTTATAAATATGATTATTATTTCATGTTTTTTATTCTTTATATGTTTAAATAATGACCACTTTGACCATTTTCAACCTCCCAAAGTTATTTTTGATATATAAGAAAAATATCATCAAAAGATATGATGTAATCACAATTTATTTAGTAATAATATATAAAATTTTAATAAGTGAAATAAAATGAATAATACACTTTAAAAAATTTCTTAAGAGATTAAATAATTAATATAAGGTTATTAATCTATAAGATACAGAATGTATGTGATGATTCGAACTCAAGGTAAGGGTTTCTCATCTCACTTTTACTTCAGTGAGACATACGCTATATTCACTAATTATTTCTTTTGTTTGGTGTATATACTACCCTCTTGTAGGTTTTATAATGAAGGAAACTATATTAATGGCATTTAATGTTTAATTTAATTTCATTATAAGGACCTGACCTTGAAAATTACATAATCTAGTTAATTCAACTAGAATTCACTTCCTTATATTCCCAAAGATATTTTTGGTTTAGAGTTTTAGAGAATTTGGATATAAACCATACATATAAACCCAAAATAATAAAAAATGGTTACTAATAAAACAATATCAATTTATATCATAATATATTTTCGCAAAACATTATGTCTTTTCATGAAAAATCATCACAGCATTCAGCTTGTCTTCTTCTTTTATCTTACCCATCCTTAACCTGTGTGAAAAACATTTTAAAACATGGGATAAACACACAAAAGATCATTAAGGTAAATAAAAAATAGAAAAAACATTATTCTGTGATTACTTATAAACATATGAAGTCATTTCCACGAAAACACACTTCTCACCCATTAAGTATCATATAGTAACTTTGTGAAAACATGAGATTCCATAAAATATAGAAAACATAAATAAAACCATAAAGGTAAATTGGGTCATTATTTAATTAATATTTTAACCCTTATAGATACTATATTATTTTTAATCCTCAAGGTATCATTACAATGTAACCCTTACAACTACCTTATGATGTAACTCTCACGACTACCTTATGGTGTAACCATCGCAATTACACTTAGAGTAACCATACAGTCAACTTCTAACATAAACATACCCAATGCATTGGAGGGAGATATAGTTCCCACTATCCATAATAAAAAAATCCCAATAACTAAAACATAATCATAAAATAATAATAATTTCCTCATTAAAAAATTCCTTTTGAGTTTTTTAAAAAGAGACAATACAGAAGATTTTAAAAGGAAAGTCCCTTACCTCGGGTTTGTCTAACTTCAAACATGATAAAAACTCATGTATTATAGTTTAAATAATTATATTAGTATATTAATTAACTATATTAATGTTTATAATATCGTATATAATCTTTTTATAACATCATTCTACCCATTTTTCAATAATATTGTGTTATTTTCATTGTTTCGGGTATATTTATTTCATGGTTTCTACAGTTGGTTCGTAATTGATTTTCTTGTAGATTGTAAAAAAACTACAAATGTGGAACGAAATTGTGTTAATATGTTTTCGTAATGTTAAATGATACCATACATCATTTTTTCTTATTTGAGGATTATTAATTAGATAAAATGACAATTAAGTTTATTTAATTTATTTTGGCTGTTTTTATGACCATCAGGAACTCATATCATTTTATTTAATATCATGTTCATATATTTATTCCATAACATTAAATAAATTATAATATTTATAATATAACCTAATTTAACCATAATAATGGTTTTATGATAATCCTTGAAAGGGGTAATGGAAAATGAAAGTGTATCGTTCATGATGGCGGTAAATTGACACATTATAGACAATATTCTCATTTTTTAGAATAAAAGGGAGAGGAAAAGTATATTTATGATGAATTTTTTCCATTAACATGATAAAATTATAGTATATATAATATAATTTAGTTTTAATTCCATTTGGATAAGGATAGGTGAATAGATAATTAGAAAATAAAACAAATTAAAAGGAAAATAAAATAAAATGAAAGAGGCTTTTACCTCTTGAATTCTTCTCATTGAGAACCTCCTTAAGGCCCTTTTGGCCTTTTGGTGAGACTGGTAGGAATTGTACATAGGTAAGAGGCTTGTTATGGTAATTTATAAGAAATTAAACAGTATAAAATACTTTTAGGTGTGTGTAGAAGAGGTGGTAAGGGGTTGTATTTATAGTGGATGAGAGGAGGGTTTTTTAAATATTTTATTCATTAGTTTATAATTTTGGATCAAGACTGTGAATAGTTTTAGAATTATCCCTAAATATATTAAAATAATGAATATTAGTTCAATATTATGGTTATTAAATCTTTAATGACTCAAGTAATGTTGAATTTAACTTATAATGTATATATACCGTAAATTACCATATTTCACTATTCATAAAAAATTCAAGTATTTCAGAAAAATACCAAAAAATCACCCAAACTATTTTTTAATGTCTATAATGACAATATGAACTCTATTTTATGATAATAATTTTATAAATATTAAGAAATTAATTTTTAATTAAAATCATATTTTATTTGAAAATTACCAATTTTAAATTTATAACTCATGTAAAACTTTGAAAAATTAATCAAGGTCCCATAAAATTATCTTACAATCATAAGACAAAAAAAATATTAATTTATAAATCTATTTCATGAAGATAAATTTTCTTTAATATTATTATATTAATTATGAAATGGTAAATAAAAAATTTATGTGTCATAAAAATACCAACATTTAATTTGTCATTTTCAAAACATTTATTTACTTATTCCATGATATAAATATATCATGTTATCACTTAGAAGAATTTTTTTATGTATACTCTCATAGGTGATGTTACTATTTTATTTGGTTATTTACTATTCATAAGGGTCACATTACTATTCCAAAGGTCAATTTACTATTCGATCGGTATAGGTTCCTTAATTTCTGAAAAGGCCTCTTATTTCATTAATTATTCATTTATAAATTTTTTTTATTGTGTTATCTATGTAATTTTATGTGATTTATACTATTTGAAATAATTATAAGTAGTTAAAAATCATTGATAGAATTCTGGGTTGCTACATCCCCCCCCCCCTTCAGAAAATTTCATCCTCACAATTCTTATTTACTTTTTAAACAAATGAGTATACCTTTCCCTCATTGCATTTTTAGATTCCCATGTTGCTTATTCAACCATGTGGTTTCTCCACAAAACCTTAACCTAATTAATTACCTTATTACACAATACTTTCCCTCTCTAATCAAGAATCTGAACAGTTTTCTCTTCATAAGGAAGGTTCTCTTCCAGATAGACTACTTTTGGGACCAAAACATGAGATGAATATGGCACATACTTTCTGAACATTGAAGCATGAAAAACATTATATAGATAAGATAAAATTAGGTATATCTACTCATTATGAAACTGGTCCAACATTCTCTAGGATTTTAAAAGTTCTAATGAACCATGGACATAGCTTTCCTTTGTTACCAAGACACATAACACATTTTCAAGGTGAGATTCTAAGAAAACAATGATCACCTACCTTGAATGAAAAGTCTTTCCTTCTGTTTAATTTATCTAAATTTTATACCTTATCTAAAATTTCCTCATGTGTTGCTATATTATATTCTATTTGTTAGCCACATCCTCTACTAATTCTAGTCCCATAAATATATGTTCCTCAACTTCATCCAAAAATGCTAGAGTTTGACACTGATTTCCATATAATGCCTCAAAAGGTTCAATCTGTATACTGGAATAAAAATTTTTATTATAAGAAAACTCAACTAAAGAAATATTTTGATCCCAAATTCACTAGTAATCTATTGGAGAAGCACAAAACATTACTTCCAATGACTAAATTGTTCACTCGATCTGTCCATCATATTGAGGACAAAAGGTTGTGCTGAAATTTAATTCAGTTCCCAACGACATCTAAAGGCCATTCCAAAAGTTAGAAGTGAACCTAGGATCAGACTTAAATAAAATAGATAATAGAACTCCATGAAAGCTAATAATATATTGTAGTTATAATCAATAAATCTAATCTGGATAAAGGTTTTCTCGAATAGCGAAGAAATGTGCAGATTTAGTTAGTCGATCAACAATAACCCAAATATATTTTTAAACTCACAGAGTATTTATTTGTCCCACCACAAAGTCCATGGATATATTCTACCATTTACACTCTTGTACTAGAAAAGTTTAAATCATACCCTTTGGTAGTTTTCACTCTAATTTAACCAATTTTCATGTCGAACATTTCATTATAAAATCAGAAATATCTATTTTCATTCCATCCAACTGGTAATACTCCTAAAGGTCTATGTACATCTTAGTGCTGTCAGGGTGAACTAAAAACAGAGAACTATGAGCTTCTATTAATGAATATTTATTCATTTGAGAACCACAAGGAACACATAATCTATTTCAAAATCTAAACACAAAATAATTATCAACATTAAATTCAGGTGATTTAACATTCATAACAAGTTCAACCTTTTTATGTAACTCATGGTATTCCTTTCACACTTTTGTAATTCTTTTTGAGAGAGACGACTACACTGACACTTGAAAAAATAGAGGGATTTCATGCACCAACAACTTCCAAGACAAAATTCACCAAATCATTAATCAATGGTTCAGGTTCTAAATGTAACATGGCTAATGTAGCATGATATTTTCAACTCAAGACGTCTCTCCCTTTGTCTGCTTTTCCAGGATGGTAATTGATCATGAAATCAAAATAATTCTTCAGTTCAGGCCATCATCTATGCCTCATTTTAAATTCCATATGATTGAATATATAATTCAAGATTTTATAGTCAGTATATATATATCACATTTCGCTCCATATAAATGACGTATCCATATTTTTAAAGTGAAAAGCACATCTTCTAATTCTAAATCATTCATGAGATAATTTAACTCATGATTTTTTAGGTTTCTTGAAGAATAACCAATTACCTAATCATTTTACATCAGAACATAGCTAGTCCATTCGATGAAGCATCAATATAGATAGAAAAATCACTATTTTTGGAAAACAGGTCCAAAACTAGATCATTCCCCAATATTCTTTTCAAATCCTAAAAACAAACATCACAATATTCTATCCAACTAAATTTAACCCCTTTTGTGTTAATTTAGTTAATGGGCTAGATAATCATGCAATGTTAATAACAAACTTCCAATCATATCCACCTAATCCATGAAAGATAAAAATCTCAATAACATTTATATGTCATGTCCATTCATCTACTAATTTTATTTTGGTGGGATAAACCATTATTCCATCCTAATTTACAATGTTCCCATGAAAATAAATATGATTCAAACAAAAATAAAATTTCCTAATTTTTCTGTATAATTTAATTTCTTTGAGAGTTTATAGGACAATACTTAAATATTTTCACCAATCCTTATAAATTTTTGAAAACACTATAATATCATTAATAAAAACAACAAATAAAATATCAAAATATTCATGTAATATTCTATTCATAAGATCCATGAATACAACAAGAGCATTTATTAAACCAAATGGAATTACACAAAACTCATAATGCCCACATCTAGTATTGAATACTATTTTTGGGATGTCATCCTCCTCCACCAAAACCTTTATCAAGTAACTCTTGTAACATTTTTTTCAATTCTATAAGTTCTATTTAAGACATTTGATAAGGGGGTTTTGAAATTGGATTAGCATTAGGAACTAAGTCAATTTTAAATTCAACTTCCCAATCAGTTATAACACTAGTAAACTAATTAGTAAAAACATATAGGTGTTTATTTACCACTTTTACATCATTAATATAAACAATTACCATATTTTAAATAATATGTGCAAGATAACTTTCATTTACACATTTTATAAGTTTATCAACATCCAAATATGTTATCAATTGTATTGGTTTGTTCTTGTATAAAAACTAAAAATCATTCTAAAAAACAACTTATTTGGTTTTGCAATCAATCTTAACATGGTAAAAAAATAGCCAATCCATACACAGAATAACATCAAACTCTACTAGGTGTAATAAAAAAATGTTTGCAGGTAATTTATTTCCATAGAAAAAAATATGAAGATTCTTATCATGCCTTTTTCCTAACTATTTTTCCTTTGGTGTTTTAACCATAAGATCTTTTTTCATTTATTGAGGTCATATTTCCAATGTACTAAAAATTTCTCAAAAATAATGGAATGTGTAGACCATTTATCAAACAATTCATTATAATAATTTGAGTAAATAAAAAAAGTATCTGATAACACTTCATTAGATAGACCAATGTCTACCAAAGAAGTTACAAAGGATTTCACTGCACCTTTATGCTTATAATCTGAATAATTCCCCTCATTTAGATCTTTCTTTGTGAAGGTATTTACATAATGACCCATCTGGGAACATTTAAAATACTTTACAGTTTCTTATCAGAATCAGAATTAAGAGAATTTTTATTACAATGTTGGTCTATATTTCCAAACTTACCACATCAGAATTACTTCCTAGATTTTTTAATGCATTCTCCAGGAATTTTTTAACCACACTTCTCATAAACTGGAAACTTTAATTTCTTACCTTTAGATTTATTTGATTGATTTTTACCCATTTCCTTCCATCTAGACCTTTTATTTTTCTTATTTTCAAAGTAAACATGATCAAAATAAAACATCAATTCTACCCTCTTATCATATTGGACAAGTTACTCATAAATTTTTAATTCATGGGAGGCTAATTCCATTCGATATATTGGCTTTAATCCTGAGTAAAAATGATTGATTTTTCTATCATGATATCGAATAAAATTTTGAGAATACATTTCCAAATGAGTGAATTTTTCTTCATACATGGCCACTGAATCTTTTACCTTTTGTTTCAATTCATAGAATTTATTTTTCATCCTAATTGGGCCACCTTAGGAAAATATTTTTCAAGTAAAAGATTCTTAAATTCCTCCCATTCAAAGGCATAAATATCATCACTATCCTAGATATTTCTGACCATTGAACACCACTAGTGAACTTCACCTTCAAAACAATAAATAGAAATACTAAACTTTTTATTACATGAACACACCAAAACATTGAATATATTTTCAAGGGCTTTAATCCACACTTAAGCCACCATTGGGTCAGAAGATCCACTGAAAATAGGAGGGTGTTACCTCATTAAATCTTCTACTATCATCATGTTCCTTTGTGGTTTCTATGTATTTTATCTTGTAAGGATTTCGACTCTATTTATAGCCTAGGTAAACTGATCCATTAATATCACAAACTACTTAGTTCCAATTACCACTTTTCTAGGTTGAGTATCTAGAATGATATCAGCCTCTCGATGCCTTCCTACTTCATCTTCCCTATTTCTTATGATGAAAACCATTTTGAACAGGCATATATTTGATGAAGAAACATGGTCATATTCAAATTCTATAACATTTCAAATTAAACATAGAGTAAAAATTATTTATGGTATTCTATTAGCATCATCCTAACCCCTAAAGTTATCTAAACCATTATTTGATACCAACTAAAGGACCTAGAATTGAACATTACATAGTCTAGTTAATTAAAATTGATTTCACTTTCTTACATTCCCAAAAATCTCTTCATTTTACTATTTTAGAGAATTAGTAAATATATCATACATATGAATCCATAATCATACAAAGTGGGTACTACTAAAAAAGTATCCATTTATTTCATAATAATTTTTTTTAATAAAACATGAAATCATTTAATGAAAAATCTTTACAACATTCATCTTAGCTTATTATTTTCTCTTACCCATACTTAAACCCTATGAAAAATATTTTAAAACATGGTATGAGAATAGAAATCTAAGTAAGGAACATAAAATGAAGGAGATAAACCATTATTGAATTAATAATAATAAATATATGAAATCATTTCTATAAAAACATACTTCTCATCCATTAAGTATCATATAGTAACTCTGTGAAAACATAATATTTTCATAAAACATAAAAAGATAAATAAAAACATAGAGTTAACTTGGGGAATTAGTTAATTAATATTGTAACTCACATGGATACAATATGATTTTTAACCCTCATAGAAACCTTACAATGTAACCCTCGTGGCTACCTTGTGATGTAACACTCACACTACCTTAGGGTGAAACCATCACAATTACACTTGAAGTACCAAAACAGAAGACCGCCAACATAAACATAACCAATGAATTAGAGGTAAATATAGGTCCCACCCTTAATCATAATCAATTCCAAATAAAAAAACATAATCATAAAACATGAATATTGGCTTCATAAAAATATTCAATTTTAATTTTTGTAAAAAGAGACATTAAATAATATTTTAAAAGGAAAGTCCCTTACTATGGGTTCATATTACTTAAAACATGTCCAAACCTCCTATATAATGATTTAAAGAGTGTTATTGGTTTATTATAGAACTATATTAATTTTTTATAATACCTTATATGATCTTTTTACAACATATTTCCACCCATTTATCAATAATATTTTGTTATTTTCATTGTTTCAGGTGAATTTATTTTATAGTCTCCATGGTTTGTTCGTAATGGATTTTATTATAAAATGGAAAAAACTAAAGAATTAGAATGGAATGGTGTTAAAATGTTTTTATAATATTAAATAATACCATAAATAATTTTTTTCTGATATTAGGATGATTAATTAATTAAAACATTAATGAAAATTATTTAATTTATTTTGGCGGTTTTTACGACCATCACGAACTCATACCATATTATTTAATATCATGTTTATATATTTGTTAAAAAACATAAAATAAATTAAAATATGTGTAATAAAATATTATTTAACCATAATAATGGTTTCATGACTATCATTGAAGGTGGTAATGGAAAATAAAAGTGCATCGTCCATGATGACGGTAAATCGACACATCAAGGATGATGTTCTCATTTTTTAGAATAAAAGAGGGAGAAAAAGGAGGTTGATGATGAATTTTTACATTAACATGATAAAATTATAGCATATATAAGATAATGTATTTTTCATACCACTTTTATAAAGGTATGTTAAGAGAGAATAATAAAATAAATTAAATTAAAAGGAAAATAAAAGAAAATGAAGGAGCATTTTTTCACTTGAATGTTTCTCATTGAGAACCTCCATAAAGACCTTGGTTTTGGAATTTTGGTGATACCAGTAGGTCTTGGACATGGGAAAGAGTCTTGGTAATAGAATTTACTAGAAATTAAATAAGCTAAAAGACTTTTAGTTGTGATGAGAAGAGCTGGTGATGAGTGATATTTAATGTGGAGGAGATGATTGTTTTTGGAATATTTTCATCATTAGTTTATTATTTTGGATTAAGACAATGAATAGTTTAAAAATTATCACTAAATATTTTAAAATAATTAAGGGTAGTTTTATATTATTTTGATTCTATTATAAATGAATCAAGGGATAGTGTATATAACTTATAATGTATATATACCATAAATTACCATATTTTACTATACATAAAAAAATTCAACTATTTCAGAAAAATAACAAAACAACACCCCAACCATTTTACGATGTGTAGAATTAAAAAAATAAATCAATTTTATAAAAATAATTTTATAAATATGAGAAAATTAATTTATAATTATAATAATAATTTATTCAAAAAATGCTAATTTTAAAATTATAAATGATTTTATAACATTTTGAAAAAGTAATTAAAGTCTCAAAAAATTATCTTATGATCATAAGAGAATAGAATATTAATTTATTAATCTATTTTTTAAGATATTTTTTATTTTAAATCATTATATTAATTTTAAAATTGTAAATAAAAATTTTCTGTGTCACACCGATACCATAACTTAATTTACAATTTTCAAAACATTTATTTATTAATTACATGATATAAATATGTCATATTTTAACATATAAGATACATAAAATTTATGAATACTCTTATAGGTGAGTTTATTTTATTAGATGGTTTACTATTCATATGCGTCATATAACTATTCCAAAGATCATGTTACTATTCAATCATTATAGGTTATTTAATTTCTGAAAAAATACTCTTCTTTCATTAATTAGTCATTTATAAAGTTGTTATTGTATTATATATGTTATTGTATGTGATTTATACCATATGAAATAATTATAAGTAGGGAAAATTCATTGATAGAATTCTGGTTCGTTATAGTCATCTCTTTCATGGGGCCAATGATAAAAAAGTTACTAAAGTGGTAAGTATTTATTTTCACAATCTCATCATTATCCAAGATTGTTTTTGTTTAAGTCACCATTGGGGGAATTATTTGATAATACTATCTTAAAATCAATATATTTTCTTCTAATATAATTATTCATTAACTGTTTTAATTAAAAGTTCCATTTTTCCTCTCTTTGGTACTTATAAGGATTAATAATATATTTTTAAGAAAATCCAACTATATTTCTATCTGAGGTTAAAAATCCCTTTTATTCCAAAATCATGTTTTATAAAAATGTTTTTACATTATGAAACTGATTTATTAAAAAAATTACCCATGTATGAATTTTTATAAAATGGTTTGAAAATAATCTTATTGTCATTTTCTGAACAAGGCACTTTTATAACCATTTTTCCGTGCAAAAGGAATGTTTTTTTAACTTATAAAACATGTATAAAATTACCCACCATCATGAACAACATTTATTTGAAGATTAATATAAACTTTTATAAGGTTCCATTTAAATAAATGTTTTCCCTAATATTATAGAAATTATTTTTTTTAAGTGATTTTCAAATAAAAGGATTGTGACAATATTTTATGAATTTTCTAGTTTTAAAATAAAATGGGAGATTTTCAAAGAAAGGTTATTTTCCTTAAACAATATTCCAAGTGATCTTTGAAAGAAAAATCCATATAAGAAGATATCCTTTTATAATACTTAAGATTTAATGGGGATATACATAAATGATAACATCCTAATTATTTATCTGAATAGTTTATAATCATCTTGAAATAGGATGCACTATGTTGATACCATTAACATTACTCTAGATTATTTTTATTATGCTTATTTATTGGGGAAATTATTTACATTTAGTATTCTAGTATAAATATGAATGTTTATGTGAATTATCTTTCACCCCTTTCATATGAGGAACACTTTAGACTTTTTAAGTGACAGGTGAGGCCCACTATAGCCCCTCAATTCTTTGGTAGGTCTCATGAGACAAACTAGAGTGGTTTTTGGTCAAGGCCCTAATAATTTATATATATTTATTAGCACAAGGCCTTGATGTTAATATATTCCTTGGAACAAGGCCTCTATGATGTGTTTTAGATTTCTAGAATTATGCATTTCATCATTATGAATTTAGTTGTTGATATTCCATGTAATTTTTCAATTAGTTATAATATCCATGGTTGTGTTTCAAGCTCATGAAATTATTTATATTGAATTATATGATTATCATTTATTTTGACCATATTATTATCATGTTATTGATTAAATGAAATTTTTCAGTTATTTACCTTTCCATATTGACTATGACTTATTTATTCATAGCTTCTATTGTACACTTACCCTTATTAAGCATTTGAGCTCACTGATTTCTTATGTTTTATTTTCCCCAATATATAAGGAAGTGTTTTTTGATTTATATGTAGGGATACAATAAGGTGAATAATTTAATTCTCAAATAAAATTCATTTTGTATTTTATTTTCTAAAATTTAATGTGAATTTCAAGTACATATCTAGTTTTCCAAGACTATTAAGATATTTAGTCCTTTAGGATGTGATTCCTTGTATCTTATGTCAAAGTAATAAAGTAGACATTGGATATGGTCTATAGGGGTAGAGTCACTGTAGTTGATGGTCCATTGAATGGATTTATAGGATGGATTAGTGTATAAAATGGTTATATGTAATAATTATAGTCCATGTATCCATAGAATGATGATTTTATATTGAATATGAAATAAACACAAGACAAAGGATCTAAGTTAGTCACTCTACCAAGAATAGAATTACACAAGGGTGGGTCAGTGATGTATTTGATAAAAGTACCATTAAATTAATTAATTAATTAGATGTAGAATTTACTATTCAGTTTAATTAAGGAAATGTGAAATAAAATAGTATGAATTTTCCTCTCCTTTGGGAGTTGGATTATGGGTGTTGATCAGTAATGTGATCTTCCAAGGTGATAATAGGTCATTTAAATTTTTTTCATTACTTATTATTAATAGATTATTTTTAAAAGGATAATAATATGAAGTGATCAAATATGAATGAGAATGAAATGATAATTTGGATCATTGAGTATTAACCAAATGGGTCATGTGATATTTAGCCAATGGATACAAAGCAACAAATGACCAATACAGCCTTGGTAAAACATGATCCTTGGAATCATGTTGTTTAATAAATAATGGTAATTAGGTAACATTTGTTCATTATTAATAAGATTATAAGATTTCTATTAAATCTAGTTATGTGAAGATCTAATGGGGCATTTAAGTGATATAACAAGTTGGATCAATGGAATGGAATAACGGTTGTAGTTTGATACGATCCAGTAGAACATATGTAAGAGAGGTCATTGATGTTATATTATGATTACTTATTTTTGATTGAAAATTGGTATAGCGAAATAGGTACAGACATGATTGATACACTCATATAAGCTGGAGTGGGTTAGGTTGAGCATCATGTTGACCTGACAGCACATGATGAATTGAAAAGATTGTTTCATGTTGAGTATTACTACATTGATTACTGTATTTTACATCAACTCACATATATGCATTTTGGTATATATTAGGATCCCATTGGTAGTGTCCTATTGAAATTTATTCTCAATCCTTATATGTGAACCCTTATGGAAATGTAGACTATAACATTGGGATGTAGGTCAAGGCATGGGGTGGTTATAGTAACTATCAATGGACTAATTAGGTGAAAGGGATAGGTTCTCAAATAGCATAAAGACTCAATACTTTTAATATTTTTTTATTTTAATTTTATTGTATATATGATGAGTGGTCGGGGTATTATAGGGTTGAAAATTATAAAATATATGATGGGTGTGATAGCATTATATGTGATATAGAAATATATACCGTAATATATTATTTTATGGAAACATATTTTATTTTATTTTATATTATAGTGTATACATTTTTACTTATATTATTAGATGTTTATGAAATGAAGGTAATAGTACCTTCATGATATATAATAGTTTATTTCCCTTAGTTTATAACCCATAGAATATGGGAAAGTGCTCCATAGGTGATATAGAGACCCTGGCTTAGGGGTTTGGGTTAGCGAATCCTATAGGGCTTTCAATTTTATATTAGATCGTGTTCCTCCAATAATGATATAAGGTTATCATAACTCCTTTAAATAATTATACTTGATCCTTATTTTCATTATTTTTGTGTGTTATACTAGTTTTTTAGTAAGATTCATAACATTATTATTAGCATATAAAATTGACATAGGTACTGAATATAATATCTCGTGGTTTTATTATGAATTTTTTCTTTAAATAAATATTATATGTAATAGATTGTTTTACATGAAAAACCAAACTAAAAAATAGTGATAATTTTTATTTAGTTAAAATATCACAACCCAAGATAAACATAAATAAATTATGAGAATATAATATGAAACATCATTTTAAAATGTACTAGTCAAATTAATATACAATTAAATAAAAATATCATAAATATAAAATCATTATCCTCATGGTTTTTCA
This sequence comes from Viscum album, assembly GCA_963277665.1. Classification (NCBI taxonomy): domain Eukaryota; kingdom Viridiplantae; phylum Streptophyta; class Magnoliopsida; order Santalales; family Viscaceae; genus Viscum; species Viscum album. Next base: position 1,812,567,485 of record OY728123.1, on the reverse strand, counting down.
TGAATATCATAACCCCAAATATCACTATATAAATAAGGAAAAACATTATTAATATAATAGACATGTTGAAAGTGAAGTAAAAAAGGGTTAATGATTTTTGTAATGTTTATAAGAAAATATATAGGAATGAAATATGACCATTGGATATCTGGTTTATGAGAATGTATGTATCCAATAGGTCAATTGAATTCATGTAATTTTTAGTAACAAATTGAAAATAATATAATTCAAAAATAATGAACAGTGCAATAAAAAGATAACATTTAATTAAAATATTTTATTAGAAAAATATATATTTTTATACATTTAATATTATTATTAGTAGTAAAGAATTATTTGAAGCATTTATAATTTTTAATTAAATATCTTAATACCAATGGAAAGATAAAATGGATAGTGCATGGATAATTAAATTTAATAAGATGTTTTTAAAATTATTTAATGAAAAAATGATAATTTTCAAAAAAAAATGTTTTTATGTATTGTGTATTTTTATCATAATTAATTAAATTGATCACTTTTAAATGAAAAATGTAATTTAAGTTTTGAATAAATATCAAATATATTAATATTAATTTAATTGTTAATTGATATGATATAATATTAAGAACAGTTAGTGTTTAAAAATAAATTTTTCTATAAAAAACGTTATATATATTTTATACAATATATAAATATTTAAAATTATTATATTTATAAATTAAATTATATTAAATGGATTATAAAATTTTAATCAGCATTCTGAAATTATTTAAACAAGTTATTTTAATTTTTAGTCATAAAAATTAGTCACCGAGGTAAAAATTGAATTAACATGCTAAAGGTAAAATGAGGTAATATGGTTAAACTAAGTAGTAAAAACTTAAAATATCATGAAACCCTACCTCTATATTTCATATATAAGGGGATACATAACCAATATCCATTATTTTTTTGTTTTTATCCACATTTCTTTTAAAATTAAAATCTTATATATTGAGGAATGAATATTTAAGGAAATGAAATTCAACACTCAGCTATAAAGGACCCCTTACATACCCCTACCAAATCAATATTTAAATTTTATTATCTCTATAATATATTCTAATTTTCCCTCTACCAAATATTTCTTATACCTTTTGTGGCTTGTGGTTTTATGAAGGAAATCTAAATCCTTCATTCTGAAGGAACTCAAATCAAGGAGAGAATTCTTCAAAGTACCTAGTTATTCCCCATATTCTTCAATTATCTTTTCATCTACACTCTTTTTAAATATCAGTATCCACTATAATTATTTTATATAAAAATAATTACACCTTTTAAGAAATAATGTTAGTATTATATAACTCTATACTCTTACCCAATCGTTAGTATAACATGTTCTCATTTGGGCAGGTTCAAACATCTACTTGAACGATAATATACTATCCTTACTATTTACAACATGAATAAGTACTATTAATATATAATATTTAAGATAAATTTATGTTATAAATATTTTTCTAGATTTCTTAAATAAAAAAATGAAATATCAATATAACGTAACTCATTGTTATTGAAAAATTAGCTAAAAATATTCTTAATGGATTCCATTCCCATAAACCATACCCATATCATCCTTCAAATGAACATGGTTCTGAATACCAATTAGAAAAAAAGGATTCACTACCTTGATTAATCTAGTAATGATGAAATTTTCATCTGATAGCTAATATTTAAATCTTCATTCTAAAAAATCTATGAACCAACCTAAATCACTAACATCTAATGATGGTAATAAAAAATAATTAATATTTATGTAATAAATTATTGCTATTGAATAGTGTGTGTGGTAATAGATATTAATGAGGTTATAAATTAATTTATTATTGTGATTATTTATATTATATGTGATGAAATTGTGTTTTCAAGGAAGTTTAGAGTAAAGGTAAGTGTTTCATTATCAATCTCTTTCTAAAATCAAGAGTTTTTACATTTTAACTCAAATATAGGGAAATTGAAAGGCCATTCTTTCTAAAACCCATCTAATTTCTTCTTGTATGGTTATTAATGGGGATTATATGTATTTTTATAATTTTACCTTCATTTGGTTTATAATTCAATCGAAATAAATCTTGTAAATGAGGAGTAACATTAAATCTTCTTTCCATTCAATAATATTTCTCCCCCATGTCCATATTATTTATACAGTCTAATTAATTTCCTTATCTATACTTCAATAATTTATTAAGGTATATTCCCACTTTATATGAATTAATTTAAATTTTTTTAGTGGAAGAATATAATTTATTTCTATATGATTCATTTTCTAATGGTTTTTAATTTCTTTGAAAAAAATTAAAAATAACCACTTTTTTATACATTTTCCATACAAAAACATTTCCTCGCCATCTTTATCAATTTTATTAAAGAAATTTACCCCAAAATTATTATGATTTTCTAATTAAATTTCCATTCCCTTTATTGTATAGATTATTTTTTATTAAAATAAAATTTATTTGAAATGTAAGGAATATTTATTATTATTTATAAAATTATTTGTTAATGCTCTGAAAAAGTTTTTTCTATCTTTGTAAATATAATTTGAGGTTTTTTATTCTTCATTAAGGATATAATATAATGATACCATCCACATCCATTTTCTATGAAGATCCCATTAGATGATAATGATGTGGTATTGTTTTTATTTTCAGTTACTTTTGTCAATTAAAGTTAATAATATACATATATGTTAAAATTGAAGATGCATTTGGGTGTTCAAAAAGTAACTACCCAAGAAGTATATAAACTAGAAGGTGTAATAATCAACAAAATCATTGGGAAAAGTCACACTGATAGATTTATTTTTTTACTTGTAGTAGAAGGCATTGAGTAAGGATAGATTATATGACTAGATTGTAGGAGGAACCCATGTCACCAAAAGTAATGAAGAGAATTGAAGTAAGTGCCACTAATAGATGCCTCATAGTTTAATAAATTCATCATTATATCCATACGTATCCATTAATATTAGATTATTTATTGTGATGAAATTCAATGTACCCTTTACAAGTTCTAAAGGATGAAGATGAACTATCATCTATTCATTGAGTTGAAGAAGTTACTAAGTTGTCTAGATGTAGAGATATAGAAGATTAAAATCATATGATGATTATTAAACTATTATTTAAGTGAAATAATAAGTGATAAAGGTTTTTTTCACACTATATATAGTAAGTATTTTGAATTCATGGTCAATGAGATATTGAAAAGTTCTAATTGAATGGAGAAACTAGAAGATGGGGAGATTAAAGACCCAATTAGAGAGATTGGAGATCTATTTTAAATGTGGATAAAATAATTTTATCATAAGTCACACAATGTAAACCTAGATAAATAATTTTTTCCAAAAAGATGTGAATTTGAAATATGGAATATTGAGATGACTAAAATAAACATAGTGTATTATAGGAATACTGAATTATCAGAAGGATAAACCACACAAAAAATATGATAAATTCCTTGATTTTAATCCATGAAGAATTTATTGTGAAATAAACCTTATAAAGAGAGTTTAGACAAAAGAATTTGAAAAATTAATGAAGTAAAATTTTGTCCAAGCTACACCTATAGAAGCAATATCATCAAAAGATACACTGAAAAAACAACAAGATAAAAAATATATAGAAGTTAAAGATGCTAAGATATTTGAGATTGTTGAGCTAAGTAAAATGATCAAAGATAAGTCTATAAATGCATGAACTATTGATTCATCTGAAATACATCACATTGGAAACATAACAACTATGATTTAGTATGAATTGGTCAAAGTTTAAGTCAATCAAAAGAATAAATAAACTGATGTTGTACACTCCAAAAGCACATGAAAAAAGAAGAAATAATTTGTCATTTATCGAGATGTCAAACAGAAGAAGAAGAATATACTAATGTCTAAGCCCCAAAAACTAAGGTGATGGAAGAAAATATTAAAGCAAAGGCAGATCATATGTTATAAGATCAACCATAAGTTAATTGACCAGATGATGATGTAGTTAGATATGCTAATGACTTAGGATGATGATAAATATAATGTATATAATTTTGAATGAAATTTTCTAGGGAAAAATATTTTTAAAATATTAATAATGAACCATATAGTCCCACTCATTTTCTCTCCATCTGACCAATTATTTCAATGAAACATTTTTTAAAATCAATGTTGAGACATTACCTACCTCTTTGTAATTAGTGAAGGAATACAAGGCTCCTCATATTGTGTTGGAATTTACATTAACATAGGTGGTTACCTATCCTTGTAGGTAAAAAAGACATGAAGGGTTGAATCCTTTAAATATTATCTCACTTGTCCTACTTAGTATCCCCCGTCCAAAATTCATAGTATTCTAGGCATCTCACTTGCTCCTCGATACTCATCTCAGCTAGACTTCTACACTGTAGTGGATATTTGAGTAACTGAACTTGGAATGGCCTCATATTATAACTACTAGTCCATGGTGGCTAAGTTTAGACATTATAAGTCAACACTCTTTTCTTTTAGAACCTTCATTGGATCATGGGGACTTTACTATCCAAACATAGTGTCATTGATCTCAAGGAGTACCTTTTGTTTTCATCTCTTCCCTATAGAGGACTTACTAAAGGATTGGTCTCACAAAATTTGGATGTGCAGTGCTTAGAGGTTCTTACTCTATAGGTGGACTATGGATGCATATTATAGAATGGAATTGAACTTTATGGTGTTTTTGGGTGTGTTTTTTGTGCCTTCAAATCCTATTATAGAACATATCGATTCTAAAAAGTGTAGGAGGTGCTCTGTGCTACTTTCATTGTACGGATGATGACACACATAGCTTATAGACCACTTAATCATCTCAAATTTGCGTGGAACATGATCTATTAGTGGAATTTCACTTATTAATTCTCATTTGATCCTATAAAGGATTATACTAGTGTAAAAGGGTCTTCTACCAAGAACTCCATCTATTATATGATGAATTCCACCTGCAAGGTCATTTCATAGATAATTTTAGTTACAAAAGGGTTGGATTCAAGGTGGTAAAATCCGTGGATGCCAACAAGATAGTTTATTCCTATAATGTGGAAGGTTATTTAATTGGGTTTGGAAAGTATATTATATCTATAGTTCCTATGAATGTTATGATTCTAGGGGAGGATCATGGAAATGGGTTCCTAACTAACTATTTATCCAAATTTTGTTCTCCCTATCATATGACCTTCACTTATACTCCTGAGTCCCATCATTATTCTTTGTTGAGGTTAGTATCCCCATCCCTGGCTAGTTTAATGTAGGTATTCTCTAAATAATCTATGGTCATCATCTTGGTAAAGAGTTTCCCAACTCTAGGGGAAGTTTTGTGGTTTTCCCATCATCCATCATGACCCCTAAGGAGAAGTTGTTCATTTGTAAGGGTTTGGTTGTGAATGTTTTCTCTATGGACCCAATCCTTATGGAGGGGGGTTACTTGGAATACATTCTACCATTAGGCTCTCTCCTTATAGAGTATGTGTCATCTTCCCTACCCAATTCATTGTTCACAGCGAATTGATTCGCAACATTGGACGACTTAGAATCTTAGGTCGTGAATTTGGCATACTCAACATCTAAGAAGGGTGGCCATATTAAGAGTATCCCATTATAAGTGGATGATGACTATATCACTTGTATCAAAATCAAATAGGCTCCCATCTCATCACGTATAGATTCTAAACCTAATTGGTCACTAGGATGCAAGGCCACCACTCTAATTTTCCAATGATCTCTATCCTCATTTGTAAGGCTATGGGTATTGGGGGTTGAGTGAAGAGTGTCATCCTTTCTAGAAAATTTTTAAGGAACCACGTCTCGGTACTGGTTATCCAATAACCTAATAAATATTTGATCCCCATTTACTCTTTATCAAATAGAAATGTTTTTTGGGAATGCATTCATGGGAATCCATTTAACACTAACATATGGATTTCTAGGAATAAAAATGTTTCTATAGAACATGTGGATTCTTTATCTCAACAAATATCCACCAGAGTGATTACTATAGGGAATGGATTCTTCTTCTCATTCATATATTTAAAATAAGTGGAAATAAAAAGGTTTAATTTATGGAATAATTTATCTAACTTCTAACTAAGAAACTTGACATGGTTTTTCAGAGGATATTTTAACAACATAACTAGGACATCAGAAAAAGTAATAAGGATAAATATATTACAATAGTTCCACAAAATACATTTGATATTTCATGAATCAAAATAGGGTAATTTATATGGTATTATCCGAGGAAAATTTCACCTTGTTAAATAATAAAAAAGGATTTTATAGTATCTAGAGAAGACTAAACAGATGTTTTTCCAACATACAGGGTATTTATTCCTTCACCCAAACCTCTTTTACATGCCTTACTCACTCATTTTCAGATCATTAACCCCTCATTGTAAAATTAAATATTTAAGGAATAATAGCAAACCATTTCATATATTTAACTTGATATTTATGGTAGGAATGATTCATGCATATAGAAAATAGTTATTGGGAGAAACTGATGCAGGGACCCTCATGGGTGGGGTTAACCAATCTGATCAAATAGTTAAATAATGACTTGGTGAATTATAAATATAACATAAAAAGTGATTATTTCACATAATATATCAAAAAAATACATCAAGAGTCTAGAGGAGAGTCCTCTATATAATTGAGATGAAGAATCCATTATAAATATGGTTAAAAAACAAAAGATTCTATCAGAGAAGCTGTTGAAAATCAAAAGAATTGGGAGGGAATGGTTAGGGGATCTATGGATAAGAGATGGGGATAGAAATAGTACTTTCATTTAGGAGTGTGTTATAGAAAATAATTTTTCTATAAGGATTAACCTTAGAATCAGGGATGGATCATATATAGAAGATTTAGAGTTGAAAATAAATATGGTCATGAAAAACATTGAGGAAATTCTAGCAGGAACACCTCATAATGATAAAGAGAATCATTTGAGGCTGAAATAAGAGGGAATATTTCTACACAACATACTTAGGCTGGTATAGGACACAGATAATGAGAATATAGAGGCCATCTTGGTAGAAAATGAGCTTAATTAATCCACTTCTAGCGTAAACTCGGAAAGCACATATGACCCCGATGGTTTCCTCATTCCATTTTACATGGATATATGGGACATCATATTAGGGTAAGTGAATAATGATATGTAATATTTCTATAACTGTAGAGTTATTACAATTTTATTTTGAACATCCATGGTTATTCTGATTCAAAAAGTTAATTATCCCACTATGATCAACTAGTATAGGCCTATATTCCTTTCTAAATTCTCTTAAAATATCCTCACATATCTCATGAACATAATACTTGGATAAGTAATTACATGACTCATCTCAGATGGATAATATGGGTTCTTCTAGGGATTGATCATACAAGGGGTGATTGGGATTTCAAAATATATGGTTGGTGACATTAACATTAGTACACTTGGATTTAACATTATGATCATGGGAGATGTAGATGATGCATATGATAGAATAGAGTGGGGTTTCATTTTGAAGTTCATGAGATAATTTAGTTTTAAGGAGTGGATTTGTGACCTACTATTTAGATGATATGTGTGTTTATGGATCCCCATATTGAACATTGGGAGGGGTATTATATTTTTAATGACTATTAGTGGGTTTATATAGGGAGATATAGTGTCCCTTGTCCTATTAATTCTGGCACAAGAGGACCTCATAAGAAATATCAAATGTTTAATGGATGAGAGGAATATATTACATTATAGAAATAGTTTTGGGTATGACTTTTTTATTATATTATGTTAATTGATAACATGGTGTTATTATTTAATGGTATATAAATATCCATTAATGGTTTTGATAGGATTATAGGGTCCTATGACAACTAGAAAAAACAATGGGTTAACCAAGGAAACGTTATTGTGTATATTATAAAAAACATATTGAACAAACATAAAAAATAATAAAAGATAAGGTAGGAATAAAAATGTGTAACCAAATTATGTAATATATCAGGGAACCCATCTCGGATGGAAAAATTAAGAAGTTATTATTTGAATTAATCATCAAACACATCACAGGAAAGATTCTAAACTGGAAAATTCACCTCCTTTTATTTGTGGGAAGGATAACACTCGTTAACAATATCCTTAAATGTCCACATTAATGAAAATTCTCTCAGTTATGAAGGCACAAAAGGGAATTATCATGGATCTTGATAAAATAAAAAAAATAATATGGAATGAAAACTAGGGAAGGATATTCTATTGGGGTTCTTATAATATGACAAAAATGCTGATTGAGGAAGGGGTATTAATTTAGGAAATGTTTCAAGGGATATATAGGGTATACAGATAAGGCTATCTTGGGATATCATCAAAGGTACATCCTTATATAAAATATTTGTGAAAGAAATATATGAGTAATAATGGATAAGTTGTGAATAATGGGAAAGGGTAATGTCTAGCCTAGCATGTTGCATGATCAAATAGATGCATATTTTGAAGTGGTGTGGTGGGTGGGGGGATGTGGTGATATTAGTTACTTGAACAATAAATAGGCAGGTTATACCATCTTATTCTAGGGGTTCCCAATACCAAATATATCTTTTAGAGAAGCTATCATGTACCAGATATATATTAACTCAACCCTCAGTGAGGAACCTAATATCCTATATGGGAACATCTATATGGTGGATGAACCAAATAGGAATATTTTTTCAGAGTCGATTTCATGCCTCTTTAGTGGTTGAGAATCCCTCTTTTTGTTTCATGAAAACTATGATACTAACTCATGGGTGATAAATTTATGGTGAAAAGTTATTATAGTGAAGAATAAATTTCTATTTTTTTTATTTAGGAACAAATCCACCCCCTTTGGAAAACAATGTTCAAACAAATGGGATTTACCTAGCTTTGTGTTTCATGTGTTGCGAATATATAGATCATAAGGGGCCAAGTAGCTCATGTTTAAGAGAATAGTAAAAACCAATATGGGTGATCATCATCCAAAGAATGTGGATTACGGTGCAATGGGAATTGTTTTTGGATTTCATCACAGCTCGGTTTCAGGGGGATGAATAGTATGGTACTGAAGTCAAAGTATGTGTCCTGGTGTTCAAAGTGGTATTATGAGTGCTATGGGAGGCAAGGAATAAAACAATATAATACATGAATTGGTATCATCTAGTATTTTAATTTTACATAAAATCAATTTTAGTGGACCTTTTCACCCTTATCCCATGTGTGGGAGGGTCCTCAGTTTCCTTAAGGGGGGGTAATTCTTAGGATTTTCATTTTCTTATTGGGGGGTGGTAGGGGAACCCAAGGGAAGTGTGTGAAGTGGAATCCTTTTATTAATAGTCACAAGTTGAACATTGATGGATCTTGTATTCATGGAGTGATGACATGGGGTGTCTTTATACGGGATGAAAGATGTTTTGTGATAATTGGATTCAGGGATAACTAAGGACTAGGAAACTACATTATGGTGAAAAAAAGGAAATATATAGTGTACTTTCACAACATAGACTTTATAACATTTATATATCTATAGTAGATTTTGGATCTTAAATTATGGATAGTTTCCTTTGAGACATGGTGAGTACACCATAGAACTTGACCTACTACATCAAGAAATGCATGCTGATCATAGATCAGGGTTTGGAAATTAGTCACACTTAGAGGGAATGGAACTTTTTGACTGATATATGGGCTCATAAAGGGAGATCTTATGAAAGTTATATTTTAAACTAATTTAGTAGGTCCCTATCACATGATTTAAACCATGTTGTAAGTGGTGACACCCTTGGGCTACACCACTTTCTCCCACCTAATTTTTAGGTCCTTTTTTTGATAAAGTTTTATTTTTGAGTACAAAATATTAAATGAATTATCCAGGCGATGATGTTTCATAAGTTAGAAGATTGAATCTAAGAAAGACTAAATGTAGAATCATCATAATTAGGTAGAAAAGAAAATAACCTTAAGTGATGATAATCCAATATTTCAAAAGTAATGTAGTACTTAATTAATAAATTATTTTCTATCAAAATTATAGATGATCAAAAGATGATTATCCATGATACACAAAAATTAAGAACACCTAGAGTGGGAGATAATAAAAAATTCATAATTCCAGCTGATCTGATCATGAATATTAGTATTAATTAATCAGAAAAAGGTTCTAAAAGTCCATGTTTAAATGAATTATAATTTTAATGGATTTTTTCCAATGAAAGTATAAGAATCACACTATATCTTTTCAAAGTACTAAACATTGCCAATGGTTGAGAGTTTTGTGGATATAGTGGATGAACCACATAAAGAGTGGAATGAATTCCAAGGAATGATCACTGAAGTATATGGAGTTTATGTGAACAAAATATTTTTGAGTGACTATATATAAGAATTGTTAATTCATAATCATTATGATGATATTGAGCTTGATAATTCATGTTTCAAAATTCAGAAAGGAAATTTTGTGGTTCAATATAATATTTTAGGTTAAGTTAATGATAATTGATTCCATGTTTTTAGGGGTTTTAATGAAGTCAAATCCAAATATATTTAGAAGATATCAATTGTAGTAAACTAAAAACATGAGTAGGTGGGACATTAAAATTTAATTTCATACATTGAAAAAACTTATCCAAGAAATTTTGGCTATATAATAAAGAATATAACTTGAGTGATAGATGATAACCCCTAGGAATTTATAAAGATGTAGATAATATTGAGATGCATAGAAATAGAGATAATATAACCAATTATATTAAAAACTATCAGAAGGGATGAATAAGTGAGAAGACTGAAACTTCATTTTCTAAGAGTTGAGTGAGATATCTAGATTCAATTAATCAAAACATGAGATCCATATAGATATAAAGTGCTAAATTTCACATGTTTATAAGTTTTAAGTTTAAAATAGTTTTAGGGATCCAAATGTATAGTTTACCAAAAAAACATGAAAACCTAATGTACATGTTGATTATAGTATAAGTTCACTTGGTATTTGAATATCCATCAATGAGGATGTTTACAAATAACACGTGATGACTGATAGTTCTATTATAAACAATGCCACCATTCATATTGAGCGATATAAGGATAATTTCAAAACATATATCAACCACATTCAAAATATTATGGTTTCAGATTTTAGTATTATAACTATACTATTGAGTTAATGATAATAACTTTCAGCATTATAACACTTACATGAATAGTTTAAATCTATAGACTAGGATGATAACTGAACATATAAAGTAGTAATATTCCCACATCGAAACCAAACAAAATAAAAATCCATGTATGGTATTTTCTTTACTCTATCCACATTGAATGAGGGAGTAAGTGTTGAGGGTTCACAATAAAGATCCATGCATGTTAACCGATGATAGAGGTATGATTAACATAAAGGAAGAAAAATTATAAGTTGATCTTAATTAGAAAAATTTATTCACCTCATACTCACACCTCTCAATGTGACTACATGGTCCACTTGGACTATCAAGTTATATTAGAAATTTGGTTCCTTCTATTTGGAACTATAGTTTTTTTCTTAGTTTTTTTCAATTATTTATATGAAGTGTGTATTTCTATAAGATATAGAGATGCCTCTACCAGAGGATAATAAAAGTATACTTGAATTAAATAAACAAATTTATTTATAGTTGTAGAAACATGGTGGTTTCATTAAAAAACTTAAATAACTGGAAGAATAAAGAATATAAGAAGAAGTAGAATTTAGCCTCACAGAAGCAGAAGAAGGATGATCTTTCAATACCTAAAGGTAAATAGATTGGGAATTATATTGGTAAATATGTTAGAATAATTCCTTTTAAATAATCATGTTCGAACTAGTATGAGTATGGATTTATTGAAATAATTTAGTATTTTTACTCTAAAATCAAGGATTATATGAATAATGTCCCTGTTGAAGTTTTTAGATGTACACATTCAGTTATTAACAAACTAAAAGAAGATAAAGCACAGTTAGAATTTCAAGCCAGCGAAATAGAGAAGTTATTGGATATAAAGCTACATATGCATGGAATAGTCACAAAACTTGTGGACGAAAATATTCAACTTGTGTCACTATAAAATAAAATATTTCGCTTATATTAAGAAGACTTATAGAGAGATTTTGGTAAAAAAATGTTCTGTTGAAGGAATCCATTAAAGAGAAATTCCTTTCATTAGAGGATACTCATAATAAAATTGTCAATTTTAAGAAAACCAAATTAAATTTCAAGGTAATAAGTGTAAAATAATGTGATCATTCCTTGAAAGTGGTGAGTATGTTTCCTTAGAAAAAAACTAGGAAGTTATAAGTTTAATTTTGTGACAAAGAAATTTTTTTGAAGATCAGAAAATAATTTAATTTTGAATTACCTTAAGTTGGAGATAAAATTAAACAACATGAAAGTTTCTCAAGGTCTGTCATTATACAAATATAGAGGATTTAATTATTTCATAAATGTTTAAAAAAAGAATTATAGTTTAAAATACTAAATCTGCTGGTGGAATAAATTTAAAATAGTTGAAAGAAACATATTCAAATAACTCTAAGAGAAATTTAACCCCAAAATCCATACAAAAAATTTTCACTAGGTTTTATTCATTAAGTAGTGTAAGTTAGGATATAAGTTTTAGGAAAAAATGGATTAATAAAACCATGAAGAATCCCAGCAAAAATATTAAGGAAGAAGAAAGAAATATAGTGAAGATATTTTTTCTACAAGGCCTTTTAATGGAGGAATTTTAGGAAGTTTGTCCCAATAAAAAAATTTCAACACGTTAAACAAAGATAAAGTTTATCAATCATTATTGGTGATATGAAATTTTAGACACATGGATATTGATGTTTTTAATAATATTCCAATGTATGGAATTTAGTTAAGGCCAACAGAAAGGGACTTCAAAATAGATGTTAGGAAAAATTCAGATGTGTGTAATCATAGTACATAGAAAAAGGAAAATATATTAACATATAATGGATTTGAATATCATGTAAAATTATATATATTATATAGAAGGATTGGTCATGGTGATTATGAGTGATGTGTTATAATTAGAAATAAAAACATACGTACAACCAATATAAGTAGACCATAATAGATGAAGATGATTAAATAAAAGATAAAATGAAATCTACCTTTGGGTATAAATAAAAGGAATACACAAAGAATATTTCACCCAAGAAGAAAGTAAAATAGCATTCCATTTCAAATAAAATATTCTTCTTTAATGGAAGGAGTAAACACATTATGGATAGGTGAAAGCAATACATTAATGTTAAACTTATTTTAATAACTCTTAAATAATAAAAAAGAATCAATATGATAAAGACGCAATAATATTTGTGTGGTGGAATAAATATTCGATAAAGAAATCTAGGTTCATTGGATGTTACCACTGATGAGTAACTAACCATAAGTTAAGGATTTGTTTGTAAGCTTTAGTAAGTCCAACCACACTCTTGAAAAATATATGACAATATTACCTAACTAAGAGAAGTTTGTGAATAAAATGGTGTAATCATCCATAATTTAAAAGGGTTCTGTGAGAGAGAAAAACTAACCTAAATTAAAATTTTAACACATTATCAAGGTGTGAATTAATTTTTTATCATATTTTCCATATGAGGTAATGATTTTTAATGAAAAATAAAATTAGAGTTTAAGGTCATAGCTATAAGTTATAAAAAAAATCCCAACATAAAGTTAAAGGTTAATGAAATAATACAATGTTACCTAATAAGTATATGGTTTTTGAAAATTAGGGGAAAAGTATTGAAGAAAAGTGAAGATGAATTGAATTGAGATTATAGATTGAGAAAACCTTTTTAATATTATTGGTATAAGTAAATACAATTGTAAAAACACTCCATTCCCTCATATGATATGAATGTTTTAATTAAAAATGGATTGAAGGTGGTGTAATATTGGGGGGATACCTAGAGTAAATTGTGATTTGAAAATATTAAATCCCATTAGAATCTATTAATCATGGAAGCATTTATCTCAAGGTGGTATGAACCATATCATTCCTATTTTTATCTTCCATGGTGAAGAAGTAACATGGGGTTCACCCATTTATGGGGAGTGAAGCTAAATCATGTGGCCCCATAGACTTGATAAGCAAGATATTGAAGAGCCAAATTGTGGAAAACCAAGGATTAGAGACATTATATTTTGAGAAATTATTTGAATAAATACTGAAGTACCTAGAGTTTTATTATATAGATTATTATGATGTTATGAATACTAAAAATCTATATGATTTAATATTTTTTCATCTATGAGGTACATTCAAACTTTCTCCCATATTTACTTGGAAAATTATCTTTTAAATGGGAAGAAAATTATATTTTTGTGACAAAGTGTTAAACAAATTTACAAAGGGGGAGAAACCTAAATTTTTTGGTTAAATGATTTTGACACATTTTTTGAGATGCTGAGAAAAATAAGTTTCATAAAAATCCACTGACTTTACCCTAGTAATAGTTTTTTTAGTTGGTATCACTTGGTGAACTTTTATGGAAAAATTTAGTGACTAAGATAATCACTATTTTTTCTACACCAAGTATATCTGATGTATATTTAGAGTTGGTTGATTTGTGACTCATTTCTTAAGAATAGAAATTTTATACTTCTCGCATGAATTAAAAGTTTACTTTAATTTAAATCAAAGTAAAGGGAGGAAGAAGATAAATGATAAAGTTCCTTCACTTACAGTTCTTATGAGAATGAAATAGAACAATATTTGAATTTATAATTAATAAGAGGGAGAAGAAATCATTTAATTAAAATAAGAATTAGTATTGGAAAAAAATAAAAATTTGGGATTGAAGAACCCATTATATAGTGATGATGAATTGTCGTTTTCACTATCAATCAATACTATAAATTGATATCAATGATGTCTAGAGAAAATGAAGTTGAAATTTTCTATTGGTGTTCCAAAAGTTATTATAAAAAAATTATATACTCTATAAGTTGAAAACATAAATGAAATCATTGGAAAAATGTTCATCATTTGATGGATGTTAAACTACCTATAAAAGACACTAATGAAGGTTGGATATTCATATAGGATTATTAAAAGAAATTCTATCACTTTAATTAATGAAGATAAGTTGGGTAAGTTTCTCTGACAGATTTACTATAGTTTAATAGAGTCATCAATATATCTATAAGTATTTGAAAATTTCTGATTTTTGATTTTATAGAAATTCAATGTATTCCAGAAAATAGGTTAAGGATGAAAATTCAATTTCAACTATATATTGAGTAGAAAAAGTATGTAAATTTATTTGATATAGATAGAAAACATCTGATGATTGCTCAACTATTCTTCAAGTAAAAGGTAAAGTGTTGAAGGTTGGAGGATCATTGTTTATAATGATAACTTTGAATTAATAAATAATGGGAGATTAAAAAGCACTCAATGAATAATGAAATTAGAAGATGGGGATATTAAATACTCAATTGGATAGATTGAAGATATGAGTTAAATGTGGATAATATAAGTTGTCTAAAAGTTTTACAATGTACTTCCAGAGAAAGATTTTTTTCCCAGATGTTGTGAATTAGGAAGATAAAACGTTGAGATGAACATAAGTCACTCAGTGAAGTACGATAATCCAGAATTATTGGAAGGAAGAACCACACTACATAGTTCAAAAATTACTTAATATTGATCCCTAAAGGATTTAAGGTGGAGTTAACCTTATAAATAGAGTTTTTGATAAAGAATATGGAAAATGTATTAAATATAGTGTATTTTAAGAAACACCTATAAAAGTAACATCACCATAAGATACACTAAAAAGACAATAAATTAGAATAAATTCATAATACAACATATCTAAGAGGTTTGAGATTACTTAAATGACTAAAATACTCAAAGATAAGTCATTTGATTCATGAACTATTTGTTCATCCAACATACACCACATTGGGAAAAATATTTCCATTCAGACTGAATAAATCAAAGTATATGTTTATCAAAATAAGATATAATTTGATTCTCTATACTTTGGAATATAGTGACAAAAAATATGAAATATATTATTTCATCAGATGTTATATCAGCAGCAGAATTGACTAATGTCAAATAATTAAAAGCCAAGGTGGAGGCTATAAAGATTGAAGGATAGGTCGATATGAAGTTAATATATTGACAATGAATTGATGAACCATAAGATGAGGAAGTCAGACATGATGATTAATTTTTAAGATTATAAATAAAATGTATTGAAGCTTGAAAGACTGATCCAAGGGATGTAGTGTCTGAATATAAAATATCGACTATGAGTTAGACTGAAAGAAAAATTAATGGAAGTAGTCATAAAATATTATGACTATAGTTGATGATAAACTAATGTGTAGAAATAAAGGAAAGACTAAAGTGATAATTTAGTTTTTGTAAAAATTATAGATGATTGAAAAATGATAATTCCATATACACATATATTATAATCATCTGAATCTGGATGGAATCAAAATTTCTTAAGTCTAATAGATCAAGTGATGAATATAAAAATGAGTTTATCATAGCAAGGAGTAGTAAGTTGAAGTTCAAATGTAGTGAAAGTATAATGTATTGAGACCGCCAAAATAAAAATATCAATTCTATATTTTTTCAAATTATTAAAGTATATATATAGATAAGAGTTTATTGGAAGTAGAGGTTGAACTAGATGAAGGAAAGAATTAATTTCAAGTAACTAATAAAAATATTATATGAACGTTAAGTGGCTAGAAATTTTTTATTGAATTAAAATAAACATTTTTCATTCAATATCATTATAATGATTATAATTTAGGTGATTTAAGATTCAAAATTCATAAAGAAAATTTTTTTATTTAATATTTGTCTTATAGATGATTTGAAGATCATTAACACCTTATGTCTTGCTTGTTTTAATAAAGTCGAATCCTGATATCTTTAAAAGATATTAAGGTTGGTCAACTAAATAGTTGAGTGGGTGGGAATTTCAAATTTATTCTCATAAATTACACATATTAATCAAAGTATTTTTTTCTATATTAAGTGGGAACATCATTCAAGTGATAGGTTCCTACCATGAGAAATTGATAGATCTACTGATGTTATTAAGAAACATAAAAATAGGGAGTATCAAACTAAGTATATTTTAGAATATCATAAGGTAGATAGAAGTAAGAATACCTAAAATAAATTTAAAAAGAGTTAAATGAGAAATTTAATTTTAGCTTACCAGAAGTTTAAATCCTAGCTATAGTTAAACACCAACTTCTAAAAGTTCCAAATTTTGAATTTTGATGCAATTTGGGAACTCTAGAAGTTTATTTTACAGAAATCACATGACATGATAATGTGTATGAAAAGAAAGGAGGAATTTCACTTGGTATTTTAAGATCCCTCCATAAGTAAGTTTATTAAGAAAACCTTAAGACTTGTGGTTCTAGTATAAAGAATGTGACCATTCCTACCAAGAGGTAAGGTGAGATTTTACAGAGATTGATCACAAGTGTAATATTGTGGTCTCAAAGTTTAGGGGTAATAATTATACTCTTGGGTTAACTATAATAACATTTCCCATTGTAACACATATGCTCGAACGGCCCGAAGGCCTTCTTTTTTATTTTATTATGGATAATCCCCCTTTTTAAGGGTTTAAGGGGAACTCGTACATGACCCGTAGGCCCAAGGCACAAGGCCATACAAACCCGCAATACATGACCCAAAAGCCCAAGGGAATACCATGCCCAATACATGACCTATAGGCCCAGCCCACTTGAACTGCCCCTCCCCATCTTTCTGCGTCATTGATCACCTAGCTCCCACCTTGTATTGCTGATCGGCTAGCATTGCCCCATGCAAAGTCGCACGGTGCCTGGTCCTGATGGCGGATTCCATACCCTCTCATTCTTCCAATCCGGTTAGCTCTGCATTTGGTGGCTTCTACTTCTGTTGCTCTGATCCTCTTCTAGGTCCTGTTCTATGTGAACTGGGTTACTCCATGTTCTACGTGACCTAAAGGCCCTATGGCCCGAAGGCCTTTGATGACCCAAGGGCCCTGGAGACCCATAGGCCCAAACTGGTGGCCCGAAGGCCCAAATCGGTTGAATAGTTCCGGCTACTACAGTACCAAATAGTAACTGCTACAGTGACTGCTACAATACCCGTACATTCGCCTCCACCCAGTTTTGAACCCGAGTCTCTTGGATTCCAAGCAGGAGCCCTTACCACTCAGGTACGGGCTCGTTGGAATTGTAACACATATGAGAATTGTGAAAATATATGAATTAGGATAATAACCAAACAAATAAAAGAGTAGTCTTCCCGGGACCAAACTTTATAAATATATATGTGGAAACTTTTCATTAATTTAACTACATTGTATGAAGGAGTAATTGTTAAGTGTTCCAAATATCCCAATAGATGATTTTGTTTCAATATACATAAAATATGGAAAGGTTTATTTTGAACTTAATCAGAAAAAGTTGGTCACCCTTGATTCACCTCACAATATAGGGTGATTGCACAGTCCATTAGGACAATCACTATTAATGGATCATGATAACTTATTATATCATTTTTCATGAAACCCATTAATTTACATGGGTTAATTAACATATGAAGAAAACAATGATTTTTTCAGGTTTACCTGGAACCAAGATGTAAGGATTATCGTTATGTGATGGGTGGGTTTCTTATAGGTCTATAATACATTATATAGTGTTTTATATCTCAGGATATTGGGACTGAACATGAGTGAATAGCCATTTTCCAAAAAGGTTATGGGATATAGGTGGTTATCCAAATTCTACTATGTTATGTCTAGGTGGTTAGTCTAGCATATTATTATTTGTATGTCTTGGTGGTTATCTTTGAAATATGTTATGATTTATATGATTATGTTAGTTTTATATTATTATGCCTTTGTTATTTTTTCATATCTCATGATTGTTGACTCACATTTCCACACTTCTATTACTCATTATTTATGTTATGAAAAAAAATTATGACATGAATAATAATTTATGTTCCATGTTTTATCAGGTATGATTATATTATGTTATGACCATGAATATTGATTATGTTCTTATACCCACATGCTCATCTTATACTCACTTATGATATGATATTGTTATATCTTATTTTTTACCCTAACTGAGCATCTTATTTCACCTTTTATAATGTTTACATTTCCTAGGTTATGAATAATAGTATTATAAATGATGTTTCTAAAATGGAATCATGTTAAAAAACTCTTTTTCAATATATTAAAAATGTTGTAAAATAGGAATTTTATGTATCTAATCTATAAAGACATTAAACCTATAAGATTTGGGGTGTGATTCATTTTGATATATAAATAATATTTATATGAAATGATATAATATATATGTACAAAATTAATGGGAATCCTCAATTGGTATCATAGTAATGTTTTGTTATTTTTTACGGATTAGTTTAGGAAGAATAAGGGGATAAAACCTAAAACAACCTATGTTGAACCAAAAGTGATGTCAGAAGAAGTTACAATGTCATAGGTTGAAATGAAGTTATCAAAATTTAAGACATATTATGAGTTATTTTTCTTATGATATGATTTTTTACTCTGATTAATATTTCTTAATAATTACACCAGCCTTTTTGGTTTAGTAAATGGGTGGCACAATAAGGGACAGAGTTAATAATGAGTGGGGTGTACAATGAAATGATTTTCCTAATGGGAAGCCAAAAAGGATGGGAGTTGGATTATAAAATCTCATGGCCATTATCTCCCAACTTTATCAATATATGAATAATAATGTGACGTATGATAAACTCTTTAATGTCTATTGAAGGAACAAATCATCACTTGGCCCTTCAAATAACAACATCTATCCTCCTTTAGTGAGTCTCCCAGCCCACTTATTTATAAGAAATGGATTATCACAATATAAAATATATTTTCAATTATTTTGTGCTTAAATCATGAAATTTTGGTTTTAGAAATTTATTTTTAGAAGGTGAGGTATTCCAATGGTGGAATATCATTAAGAATATGAAACAAAATGAGGACTTGACTATATAGAGTGGGTAGAGTTTAGGAAAATAGTATTCACCAAATATTTTCCTCAAACACTTCAGACTAAAATAGAGAAATAATTCCTTGATTCAAAACAAATAGGATGAATCCATTGGTACTTATAAAGAAAAATTCACAAGAATTAATAGGTATGATTCTAGTTTTATCATTGTCCCTAAAAACATTTAATCATTTATTTAGTGTCTTATAACCAAGTATCTAAAACGAATTGTCTATTAGGGACATTGGTTGAGATGAATAGATTGTTTAATGTGATATAAAGGTAGAAATATAAATTGGAGGAACCCATTATTCTTGTGGATTTGGAGATAATATGAGAAAAATAAATTTTTGAGTAAATTCCAATGATAAAACCCATGATATAAATAAAACTAATATTCTTACATGCCAAAATAATGTGGGAAAAAGACTGAGGGAATTGTCTCAAAGGAATAGGTTAATTATTTTTATATATAAGGGAAGTTAACCATGAACATGAATGCTAAAGAGATATGAAGTGTCTAACTAATCAAATTAAAGGCAGAAAATCTCAGCCTAATGCACCAACCACACTCTAATTCTTCAATTGTAATGACCAAGAATTTAATCAATGGAATTTCCCTTTTGAATATATAATTGTATCATAATTTGTAATATAATATTATATAACATAAATTCACCAGATGATAAAACCAATAAAATTATATTATATTAATTTAAACATTAAATTTAGAGAATAAATAAGTCAATAATAATTGAAAGTATTACAATGAGAAAAGAATAGAAAATAAGATAATAATAATGGGAAAATTTAGATCTTCTCATTCCACCAGAATAATCACACTCATGAACAACACTGTATAAATAAAAAATAATACTAATAATTAAATATTCATTTTTAAAATGAATATATATATATATGATAAAAATAGAGTTGAATGAAGAATGGATTAAATATGATGTATTTATAAAAAGTCAAGAACCCATATAGCTGTTACAAATCGGAATACTGGAATAATAATATGATAGTTGGACAAGTAATATTACCATTAGTAATAATAACTAGACTATTAGAATAGAAAAATCATATAGGGAAATGTAAAATAATATTTAGGTATTTTATAAAATGAAAATATGGTATATTTATATTATCATACAAGTAAGTAGTTATTTTAAAAATGATAAAATAAGTGTTTATATTTTTTTAAAACATGTATGTTTTTTTACATTTTTATAAAAAATATAAGGATTTTAATAAAATTTTATATTCATAAAATGGGTTTATAAAATAATATTAAGTTTTAATATAATTATAATATAATTTTATGAGATAATAAAAAATTTCTTAAAGGGTCAAAAAATGATCATAATATTAATATTGGTATTTTTCAAATAAATGATGATTTAATTTAAAAATTAAATTTCTTATATTTAGAAATTTATTTTCATAAAATGGACTTTATTTTTAGTCTCTACACATTAAAAATGGTTAGGGATATTTTATGGAATTTTTCCATAGTAGTTGATTTTTTAGTGAATAGTGAAATGTGACAAAATATGATATTTAACATTATTAGCTAAATAAATGAAATTTTGATCCATGGATAATGTAATAACCCATTATTTATAACTCCCATGAACCATTTAATATATATTACAACAATATTAATCACTATTGGTAGTCTTGATCCAATATAACAAACTTATAACTATAATGTTCATTAACACCCCTCTCTACCCCTTATAAATACCAGTACTCACCACCCCTTATCCTCAAAAATTATAATACTTTGAGTTTTAAAAATGTACCAAATCAATATTTTATGGTATGTCTCTTTTTATATTTAATTTATTCGATATCTTACGTTGTAGGGAATACCTAGCTTAAACAAACAATGAAATATTATTATGTGATCATTATAATCTAGCCCTTAGATTAGTGGGAATGAATAGTGTTATCCACATTATTAATTTTTTATGTGATATATTCAATAATTTTTTTTAAATTCGTCCAATATATTTTTTAGGCAGAAGATAATAATAAATACAATTTTACGCATAAAACTTATATTTTTTTTCTAAAGGTAGTTTTTTCACCTTTTAATGGCACACTTGTTTCAAAACTAAAATTTGAAACATTTATAAATTATATTTCACAAAATAAACTTAATTTTTAAATATTAATGTGAAAATTATCTTAGGTTTAATTTTTTTTTTTATAAAAAGATTGATTTTCTAGTAAATAGTGAAAAATACTAATTTTTATAAAACATTAAATTTCATTATATTAAAAGTAATTTTTTTTTGGATTTGTTCTAAATTTAATTTATGTAAGATTTATTTATAAATAACATAATAGATTTAATTTTTAATCATTATTATTATTTAATTTGGTATAAGTAAACTTTTGGGTTTAAAAAATCATTTTTCAAGAAAACTGTTTTCTGTTGTGTTTTACGGGATTAAATTTAAATTAAATCCTATAAATTCTATGACTTTAATTTTGAAAAATGGTTTCCATATTTTGATTCGTAAGGAATAAATTTATAAAACATGTCCCTTTTATTTTTTGACCAATATAAATAGTAACCTTGGTAATATGCCAACGAGCATGTACCCTAGTGGTACAGCCTCCTGCTTGGCATCCAAAAGACCTTGGATCAAATCCGGGCAGGGGTGAATTTTCGAGTACTGTAGTACTACTATAGCAGGTACCGTAGTGGCATCGGTACTGTAGCAGGTGTTGTAGCAGAGCGGGTACTGTAGTAGTATTGTTCACCGAGGGGTCCTTTGGGCAAAAAAAGGGCTTTTAAGCCTTATTTCAGGCCACTTGGTCTTGGGCCTTCGGGATATGTAATGGTTCTCCCTCTACCTATCCTAAAGAGGTATTTTATTTAAATAATAAATTGAGGCTTCATCCCCAACCAAAAAAAAGTAACTTTGGAAACATTTATTGCCACGGTAAATGGTAATTTTGGTAATTTTGGTTAGAAATAAAATGATAAGGATTATAAAATGACCATAAAACTTGTCCAAATTTTAATTTATTATTAAATTTAGTCCATAATAAGTTATTCTTCAGTTATATGACCATTTATAGATATTTTTATGTGGTTATAATATTTATAATATTTTATTTAACGAAAAGTCAAAGGTGTCATGCTCATATTTTTAATAACTATATATTTTTTAATATAGAGTAATCCAAATTTTATTTTCAACTATAAATATTCCTTTGAAATATAAAGTAATTTTTTCATCATATTAATTTTTAGATTTTTTAGTGATTAAATTATTACATTAAATTCTTTCCCAACACTAGTGGAGTAATTATTTTATTGATGGAAATATCAAATAATTGAAATTAAAAATATTATATTTATTGTAATTTTTTATAATTAATGTTATAAACTAATTTTATAGATACCAATGAATTTTTAGGGATTTATTAAAATATTTTTATTGATGCTACCTTGTTTTATTGATATTTTTAAAATTCAAAGTAATGAGCAGTGTCCAAATTTATAGTAATGATATTTTAAAATAAATAATATTTTATTAAATTATATAAAAATAATAAAAATATTATATCCTTCCAAATTATTTGGATAACATTTTAAATGTAATCAGTGATCCATTCAAGGGTGTCTTTTCATTTTATAGACAAAATATTAACCCTCAAAGAGTAAAAATCCATGTTTCCATAGTTATATTTAAAAAGATTAAAGAAGGGTTAAAACCAAATGATAAGGGTATGAATGTGATCTAAACTTATAAAAAAAATATTTTATGATATTATTTAGAACCATAATCATGATATATTATAAAAAATTTATTTTGGAACTATTTTAAATTGAAAATTAATTTATATTTATTTAATATTTTGAGAGTTTCAAATAAGTTCCCCTCACATCAATTATAAAATGGCACTCCTTCATTCACTTATATACTCCACATTGATCCATATATCATGACCAAAATATACCAATTTATCTTCTAAAAACTATTAGTTAATTTATTGATGTTCTGTTCCTTCAAAAATACCTACCCTAGGTCAGTTAATATCATTTATAAAGGAAGTCCTCTGAAGAAGAGGTAATCGTCTTTACCAACTCATTCAAGTTCATTTCTTCTTCTACTTCATTTTCATGTTTCATTTCTATAATAAAATAATAAAAATTGTATCAAATATATTATGATATGTTATTATGATTATGTTATAATCATATTCCACTATTTATCCATCCTATGAAAAACGAAAGAACCACGCGTGCATACATAAAATTTACTGTATCCACACAATGGTGTAATTTGTTTTTCATAACCAATTTACTAGGATGGATATAATTAATAAAAAAATAGATATATATATTTATTACATGATATTTTTTCTAAAAAAATTAATATAACATCTACCTCTTTACCCTTTAACATTAGGAGAATGATATCGTCGCTTGTGCGTATGTACGACCTACCATCTCCACAATGCGGTGCGATTCATTTTCCATGTTCATATTTCAATAAGGATTATAAAAATTTATATAATGAATAAATATTATATCTATGACCTTAATATCATTCTTTAGGTGACATAACTATATCCTATTTATAAGAACCAAGACTTACATGACAAAACATGCATAGGAAAATGAAGTGGTTTACACCTGAAACAAGGATAATAATTAAATATTATTTAAAAGGTGATAAGATGATATAAGAGGATCATATATGATATCATAAATATTATGATATAAATTAATAACATGCTTTAAACCATTATACATGAGGTTAAAGAATGTTCGACCCAAAAGAAACAAAAGGCTAGGGCTTCTCATCTCAATTTTATTTCTATGAGATATATGCGTTATTCAAAACTTATTACCTTTATGTGGTGTACTAACCCTTTGATATATCATATCATTAATATATTTATATTTATGTTCTCTATCAGAGATTTTCTCAGACTTTAAGATACTGCTTCCCAACAGGACTTCTGGGGTGATCTTCTATGTTTCAAAAGACTGCCTTCCAAATTCCTTTTCCTTTCCTGGCATGTCCGACATAGTGCACTGCCCTCGGATGAAAATGTACAGCAAAGGGGTGTTTGTTTGGCCTCGAAGTTCTTCTACTGTAAAGATCCACAATCTTAATCTATTTTCCACCTTTTCTTCAATAGTGATTGGGCTAAAATGATTTGGAGTTCCTTTGTATAGTTTACAGGCTGATCAGATCGGATTTACTTGACTGATACCTTCCTTCTGTAGTGGTTTTCGACACTGGACAGACCATGTGCGGAACGATGGACAAGGGCAGTTATCTTCATTACAGTATGTTGGTTGCTCTGGACTTCTCTAAATGATATGTGTCACTCTAACATGGCGGCTTCACATTTGGGTATCATATTTAAAGTTCAAAAACTCATTATTTATTTTTACAGGTTAGACAAAAGTCTTGAGGTCACCCCATCTATTTCTCCGCTTCTTCCCCAGCACTCCATGTCCAGTTTGGATCCACTTGTCCAGGGTGCTTAGGTTCAATAGAAATCACCTGACTCAGGGATTAAATTGAATATTGATGTTTCGTGCTGCATGGGCACGTAGCAAGGGGGTGGAGTTATAAGCGACAATATTGGATCAGTGTTTGCTGCCTTTTCGGTTTTTTTGGGCCTGGGTGACTCTCTCTAAGAAGAGGCTCTCGCCATGCGTTATGGATTCAAGATTTTAAATCAGAGGAGTTTATTTCTCACAGATATTGAAACTGATTTGATGACCCTTCTTAATGAACTTTCAGGTAAGGGTCCAGTCCCATGGTCCATTATCTACTTTATTAGACACTGTAGGAATATACTGGATGATCATACTCTGTCCTTCATACCTGGAGAGAGGGGAATGTTATGGCGGATTTCCTTGCTTCTATTACTTCTCAGAATGATCAGTTTCCTTTTTTTCTTATACTGGATCTTTCCCCCTGGAGGAATGCACTTTGTTATGTCTAATTCTCTTCGACTCCTTTTCTTCATACCTCTGTAATTTCTACTGTATGCTTTTCAGCCCTTTCTTTTTTAATAAAATCATAAAAATATTTGGTGGTGGTGATAAAACTTCTAATTTATTGATTTTTTCATACTAACATTATGTGTGAAATAAATTTTTATTATCTTGTGTTGTATTTTTACTTTTTTATTTACATTTTTAGATAATACACATAATCAATTCCTTTGATTAATTCTCACTTCAATGATATGATATTTTTAAGCAACTTCATCTCAATTTCACTTCATTGAGGCATATTTTAATATTCCCCAACTAATTTTTTTTCTTTGGTGTATATAAATTCCTTTTTTTATTTATGATCATAATTCATTGAAAATTTCATTTCTCTTAAATATCCACATTTCATGTATCATGGATATGATTATTATCTCATCCATATATAATTTTTACATATGGTGTTCACTTTGAAAGTTATTTGATTAACCGGGGAAATAATGTTAAATCTGTATTAGTAACACAATATGGATATTTGATGATAAGGCACATTGTTTATTAATAAAATATATTATTCAATGTATGATGAATGATTTGGACTGATAGACATGTTTAGGGATTGTTTATAGATATTTAATTGATACATCAGTAGTCGGATGGGTTGAATTAATTAGGCTAGAATTAAATGGGTTTTAACCAAAATGATTAAAATTTATTATTAAAGGTATTGATAGTTTTGGATCATGTTCCAAATACATGATGTCCAATAATTAAGAATTTACTTTATTCAGTATTCAATTATTATTATCCATGAAATCATCACTATGGAAAAATTTATGGATGCATTTTATTCCCAGTTTATTGATTAAATGGATTATGTTCTCAGTTATCTACCTTTTAATATTCATTATGCTCATTGATTCAAGTTATATTCCACTATACTAAACCATTAATGATCATTTGAGCTCACCCTTATTTTATTCTCTTTCCAAAAGTTATGAAGAATATATCTTTGAATGAGTTTTCAAGGATGCAATTTATTTGATTCTGTTATGTATTACGTTTTATTTGTTATAACCAATGTAAAATGGGTTTCATATATGTTATTTATTTTCCCAAAACTGCTAAACTATTTGGTCCTTTGGGATTTAAATCTTATATCTATATTAATGAAATAAAGAAAGGCACCAGATTCAAGATTCTCGGGTCAGGGTATTTACACTAAATTTCTAACAAATTACCTTCCCAGTCATATTCCCCATGTCATAGTTCTTGTGGGGTCATCCAAATACCATTTCAAGGAACTTTAATGGGTATCCAAAGAAGAGACAACCAAAGGAACATGTAAAATTATTGACCAACCACTTTCAATTTTATTCTTCTACTACCACCCCCATATGATCTATATCCACCTAAAAATTGTAACCTTAATATAATAAAAATATTGATATGTTGTTATTATTATAGTGTAATATGCATCTTATACCCTCTCTTATTTCATTTATTAAACAAAATCACTGTTCAAAATATGTCTGGTTCACCACATCCATGAATGTCACACCCCATTTTCTTACACAACCTTCAATGATGATTATAAAAACAATATTATGGTTAAATATTACTATAATAATTATATTTTAACATATTTAGAACTATATATGGTTTTAATAAAAATTTAATTAAATAAAATGAATGTATTTCATGATGGTTGGTAAAATGGATTAACTGAACTAACCACAAAACATTAATATTTTTACTAAGTGAAATCTCTCTCTTTCAGAACATAAAATTATATTTAGGGCCATTTCAATTTCTGTAATTGCACGAATACTATTCCATTTCACTTATGTATTTTTAGTACTATTTTATAGGAACATTAATAATTATCCTCAAGTGATCTGACCATAGAACCATGAAATGAATGCTCTCAAAACAATGAAATTGAATTTTACATCTCATTTAAATGGTTATAAATGAACATAAAATAATTATATTAAATAAAATATAAGTGTGAAAGTTTATTTATTAAGTAATTAATGAATCTAATTTTCTTATCTAGGATGTTAAGTTCATGTGAAGAATGATTCTAAAGCCAAAGGTAAGAGATCTCTCAGAACCACCTTATTTTATTTGGAGATATTATTTCTCTCTTACCTTACCTTTTCACTACAATATTATTATTTAACTATTTTATATTTTTTATATTTTTTCCACACATATATACGTAGTTTAATTAAACTTTCCTTTATGGTGGATATACTTGTTTTAAAAAATTTCCATCTCAATTTCTATTGAAATTTAAACCCAATTAAAGGGAACTTCTGTATTTCATACCCCTTTACAAGTACCACTCCTTAAGATGTTTTAATCCACCAATATTTATAATATTTTTCATTTTATCATGGAAATCAATTTTATTTTATTTTTCGTATAATGGAATTTCTTATTCCCTTTACCACTTTAAAGAATTGTTACCCTTTTTCCTAAAAAATGCTTAAAAGGTACATTTTTAAAAGGATTTCTCTACAATTTTCATGTATTCAGTTTACATAGAAATAATTTCTCATGATCTTTTCTGATGAACATCAATTAATTGTTAAATACCTTATTACATGGAAACTATTATGATATTCCATCCAGTTATGCTATATGTCAAGGTTATGAAACCTATTTCTTCTCATGTGTAATCCTTGGGTTTATGAAATATGTTTGATTTCCTTATGTGGAACATATTTACATGTATATTATATGATGTATTTACCCACATAGTTATCTAATTAATTGGGTAATGTTTTTTTCTGTTGATACATAATTTAAGGGATTGTGGAGTAAAACTAATCCATGATGGGACTCTATACACATTGTGATGTTGTCTTGGTAGTTAGATTTGGCTTATACTTATGTCATATTTTATATTATTCCCATATTTCAATGTTTCTATGATCTTATGATTCTATGTTATTTATATTATGAATCTATATGATTATTCATGATCCTTTTCTTTTATGATATCATGTACTTTTGTCTGAAGAACATGTTATGCTTAATTTCCTTGTTCATTACCTTACTAATATTTATACCTCACCCATTTATTTTAAATATTCATAAGGTTATCCTATATAGTTTTAGTATATCAATTGTATTTAAGAGATCATTATGGATAATAAAATAATTGTGTTGATTTTATTTTATTTTGGATGAATTAGGAACCTAGTATTCCAAAGACACTAGAAATCACACTCTTTAGGTTGTGATTACTAGATGTTTATATTAGAAATAATGTAATAATATATTTAAAATTATTGGGTCTTTATAGTTGGCATCAAATTATGGTCGAGTTATTTTTCAAGATTATGACTAATATGATTTAGTGAGAAACCTGAGGATAATTTTACGTATATGAAAATATCTTCATATTTTTGGTGAAGTATAGAGTGAGTGGTTTGTAGTTGGGGTGTACCTCAGTGGTAGATCTCTCAGGCATGATGCAAGAAGGTGTTGATGCAGGAATGACAAAGACAGATGGTGATGCATGCATGATGTAGTCATGGCACTGCATTGGGCCTTCAGATCAGATTGTGGGCCTTTGGGACATATAATGGGATTCATACCCACTGGGGCTTTGGGCTATGTATTGAATAAATAAAGGCTTGATGTGTGATTTATCCATTGGGGGGGCTATGAACTTCCTTTCTAGCTTGTGTGTGCAGTGTGTGTGTGTTTAATGTAATTTTATCCCCAAGCACCTAATATATATACAGTGAATGGTTTTTAAGAAATTACATCCCTTTATAGATACTACAAGTGAATGTGGATCTAGCATACTTGTAAATTGGGGTAATAATACTGAAAAAAGTGTATTGGGTATTAACTTGATCATCACCTTGTGCATGATAAATATGCATTTTTTCACACCTGGTTTAAAAAATATTGTGGGTTATGAATTGGAAAATTCTTAAACACTTTTAAACAATTGTGAAGGAATGTACAAGATTTTGTATTCCCATCCTGAAGTTTATTTTATATATAATAAATGACTAAAATGAAAGTCAAATAGTGAAAGGAGTTCTTATTATTTATTCATGGATTTCAAATAACCAATATGATTATAGTTTTACACATTCTTTCATAATTTTCAAGTTTAGTATAACTATTCAAACACCACATCAATACATGGAGGTTGAGTTATCCTTGAGAATTGAAAACATAGAAAATATTTCTTCCTAAGTATATAACTCCTCCGCATTCAATATTTGTTGACCAAAAGTCCTATAAAATCATGTAATACTTATTTTAGTGGATTTTGATGCTATATTATGCAAGGATTGGATTTACTTATATAAAGTTAACACCAACTATCAGAAGAGGGATATCACTCTTTACATCCTGATTCATCCTATGATTCTATACAAGTGTAAGGATAGGTATGGATATACTTTAGAATCTTCTTCATAGGAATGTGTATTATTTTCTTTTGAGAAAAAATATTTATCCCAAATGATTGAGACAAAGGAGATATCACTCTCAAAGACATGCCCACTGTGTGGGATTATACTGATGTATTCCTTAAAGAGTTTCATGGCATTCCTCTTGACTGAGAGGCTGAGTTCTCAATCAAACTTATACTTGTATCTATATCCATATCCCATAATCTATATATAATGGACACCATTGAGTTTTAATAACTGAATAAGTAGTTATAAGATTATATGGGAAAGGGTTATATATGCAAGAGTGCTTCAAGGTGGGGTTTTCTAGTCATCTTCATCGTGAAGAAGGCTAGGTCAACTTTCCTCTTCATTGATTATCGTGAGCTCAAAAAAATCATTATAAAAAACAAGTATCCAAAACCATAGATATATGAATTATTAAATATACTATGTGGGGACTATTATTTTTCTAAGGTGGACCTTTGGTTAGAATTTCACTAATTAAAGGTGTATAAGTTTTATATTCCAAATACTGCCTTTAAAAGAAAGAATAGAAATTATTATTCCATAGTGATTCCCTTTGGACTCACTAATTATCGAGAAATATTTATTGACTTAATGAATACATTCTTTAGATATTACCTAGAAAATTTTATGTAAGTCTTTATAGATAATATTTTTATATACTCAAAATGTTACGAGGACCATGAGGATTATTTGAATACCATTCTAAAGAATTTGAAAAAGGATAAGATATATAAAAATTATAATAAATTTGTGTTATGGATGGAGTAAGTATCATTATTATGGAATTATATCACCAATTATTGGATATATTTGAATACTTCTAAGAAAATACAATTAGGGAGTGGCCCATACCGACATATGTAATAGAGATTCACAGTTTCCTTGGAATAGCTGGGAATTATGGATGATTTATGATAAATTTTCATGATTATAAATCCCACTAACAAATATGACTTATAAATGAGTAAAGTTTGTATGGACTGATGAATGTGAATACAGCTTTAAGGAATGAAAAAAGGCTAATCACAACACCATTCCCCATAGTTACCTCTAGTGGGGAGATTTTCTTGGTATACAATGATTATTCGAAGAAGGTATTGGGCTATGTACTAATATAGAATTAAAAATTGATAGCCTATCCCCCATGGAAGTTGAAATTCCATGAGAATTACTACCCAACTCAAGATCTGGAATTGGATACAGTGATATTAGTGTTGAAGATTTGGAGAAACAATATGTATGGTGAGAAGTATGATATATATACAGGTAATAAGAGACTAAAATATATATTCACATTGAAGGTTCTTAATATGTTCCAATGAGGATGGGAGGAGCTGATCAATGAGTATGTCGACTCAATCCATTAATATCCTAGGAAAGGAAATATACAGGAATATTCTATAAGTCAAAAGGATCAGAAAACCTTATTAATGATGCTAATTGAGAAGGATCCAATGCTCTTAAACTTGCAAAAATGGACAAGGGGGTCATAAAGTATGAAAAAAATCATTCCTTTCAAACAATATTTCTTAACCATCCATTATGGAGAATAAAAAGTATTATCAAAGTGATGATGTGGAAGTACAGAATAAGGTGGAAGCTATAATAAAAGGGAAATCCTTGGTGTTTAAAATTGGTGAAGATGGATTTGTACGATTTGGGTCATGACCATGTGTACCATAAAATCCTGAGATAAGGAAGGGTTTTTTGAATGATATACATAGCTCGACCTTCTCTATCAACCCAGGTATCATGAAGTATTTCAAGATCTCTAAGTAACTATTAGTGAGACAATATGAATAATGGGTTTATAAAATTTACATAAAAAATATTAGTATCCCAGAAGGTAAAGGGTAAAAATAAAAATATCAAGGGGGTGAGTAAACCATTACCCTTACATACATGGAAATAGGAAAACATTACCATGTACTCTATCACTGTACTTATTAATATATTAAGTAGAAATAATGCTATATGGTTTGTGGTGGATTATCTTATTATGAATTCTCATTTTCTTACAACTCAAGAGGAATTATCACTCAATAAACCTATAGGTATATACATTAGAGAAGTGTAGAGGCTATATGTAAAACTATTATCGATTATAAATAATTAATATCCTAGAATTACCTCAAATTTCTATAATAGTCTCTAAAATGATCTAAACACTACATTGAACAATAATATGACTACTCATCCCCAAATTGATGGAACATATGAACGAACTTTCCAAATTTTGGAAGACATGTTGAAAACATGCTCGATGTAATTTAAATGAGGATGGGATCAACATATTTCTATGGTTGAGTTCTCATTCAATAGTTGTTTTCACTCAAACACCCAAATGGGTCAATATTAATTCTGTTATGGGAATAGAAATAGGACACCTATGTGCTAGGATTTATTTGGTGAATGCATGATACTAGGATCTAAAGTGGTTGAAAAAATGGTAGAATAGGTCAAGATAATTTGGTATTACATCAGTTTTATTCAAAGTTTTTAGAAGATAAATGTTAAAATTTATTAATGAGACCTAAATTTTCAGGTCATAGATAAATTTTTCCACTATATATCTCCATATAAGAGAGTCTTGAGATTTATAAATAAGGGAAAGTTAAGTCATTGGTATATCTACCCCTTTGAGATTCTTGATTAAATTAGAGTTATGTCCAATCAAATATGGAGATCATTTGTGATGTTTTGATAACAATTATTTATTTTGTTGAAAAATAAATTCTTGTTAAAATATGTTTTTATAAAATAAAAAAAGTTGAGTTTCTGGAAATTGTGTTATGAAAGTTAAAAAGTCCTTATGAAGATAATATAATAATTTTATAGTAGAAAATAAGTAACAAAATCAGTAAGTTAGAAAGTTAAAACTTTATAACTCCATTAATAAGACAATTATGATACTGTTGTTCAGTGTTACTAAACATCATGAAATGATTTCATGATCCAATATTTTTAAAGAATGGAGTGTTGTAGTTTTCTAGACATAGAAGTTCCAGATGTGGTTTACTGGGAAGAGTAGTGCCAAACTAAGAAATGTACCAAGATGAAGATTTTAGACTAATAGTTACACATAGAAAAAATACATAGAGATAAATTCTAAGAAAGTTGAATGTTTGAAATTTTTGAGATTAAATGAAGTGAAACCATGCTTTTGATTGGAAAAACCTTATAGAGAGAAGGTCTAGGTAAGGTTGTTGTTATAAGGTCTGAGATTGTAAAAAAGAACTGATTTTGTGAAAATCTTAAGAATATGAATTTTTTTTTTACTCTAGCTGATAAGGATTATAATTTTATAAAATTTTATGAAATTTAAATTTTCATTATTGGATAGACTTTATCAGACTGATATACTGGACTGAAAAAATTGGGCAATTTGCAACTGTTGTTTGTGAAAAGTGAAAATATTTGTTTTGTTGACATTTTCACTATAAAAAAATGTGAGATAAATCTAAGAAGAAGTTGTATGAAAATATAATATCAGTGAAAACCCCAAGGTATAGAACATTAGAGTTCAGAACATATGTTTTCTAACAAAACCCTTAAATAATTTTGAAGCCATGAGAAGATACTTGAGTAGATAAATAATGTTTCTGAGAAAGATAATAATTCAAGTTCATTATCAAAAACAGTCTTCCAGATAGACTAGAACAGATGTAGAATAGTGGATGGTTTTTTTTATATAGAGAAAGTGTCAAATCAATTGAATTTATACCAGACAAAGATGTTGTAGGAATCTAAAGTCTTTATAAGTTTAAAAAATATAGCCAACCATCTTCAGTTGTAATGGATCAATAAAAAGAGAAATGTTTTATTTGATTATTTTGAGAGAGTATTTTTTTACTTCAGTTGGTCATGAACATCTTATAGAGGAATACTAATGTTCAAAGTTTTTGATATTTTGAAGCTCAAGTTAGGTAAGTCCATAGGATAATCATTATTAAGAGAACCCATTGAATTAATGTTTTATAAGGATATAAATTATAACAAAATTTGTTTCCAAGGATTGAACTGAGAAATATAGATAGTATTAAATTAATGTTTTTAATTTCAAGTGGGTCAGTGGAACTAGACAAATGAAAAGATTTTCTGACATAGTTCTGGATAGAGAAGTTCCACAAAATCAATTTTCAAATAAAACTTTTATTAGAACTTGGTAAGGTTCTAATTGGAGTAAAGTTGAGAATTATAATGTTTTAAAGAATTCAAGAAGATTTGAGAAGAATCTAGAATAATTTATAAGGTTTGATAAGTGATTATATTAATTTCAAATATACCTTAAATTCATATTTATGAATTTTAATGAGAGGGAAATCATTTCAGGTTTCCCTCTTTTTCTATTTCTGGAGAACCTTTAAATATGAGTGAAAAATTATGTTGTAATCATATCTATTCACATGTGTAATAAGTATAAGTACGACATATTTTATGTCATTTTAAGTTCCCAACTAAAGTTTAGTTTTATATTGATGTTTTCCAAACATAATTTTCAATCATAAGATCAGAAAACACAATGTTTAGAAAACCAGAAATAAGAGAAATAGATAGTGATGTTTTGATAGAGTTTTGAGAAAAAATTTATGATGTGCTGAGTTATTCTAAATCAGACAGAATATATAATTGTTTTAATAATAGTTTGATAAAAGGTTTAATATTCAAGAGATTATAAGTTGGTGTATTTAATTATGTATAAGACCAAATATAGCAAGATCAAATAGTGATTCTGGATGAAGCTTTTCTGGTGGAGAAAGTTTCATGACTACATATTCTATTAGGAATCAAATTTTGTAAGAAAAATTTGTAAAATGATATGATTCGGTAAAATCATTCCTATTAGGATGTATAAGGTGTCTAAAGGTATTTGAAAAAAAATTATTATTCACTTATTAAAAATATTGAATTTCTATAGACCCATGGGAGTGGCTATGGAAAGATGTAGGTTCTCACAATGAGGTCAAAACTTTTATATCTTGTGTTCCTTGTTTACTTTACTAAATTTTCATGCATATGAGTTTACTAAAAAGTTAATAAGTAATAACCTCTAATAAGTTTTAGGGTTCTGTTTCTTAATGTTGAAACTCGTAAAAATACTATCATGGATTCAACCCCCCACCACCCTCAATGATTCAATTATCCTTAATAACTTCAAGTAGTATCATAGTAAAGGTTCCCTTATTTAATACTTATCATGGATGATCTCAATTTCAAAAAAAAAAGATGAATTGCTACTTTTGACGGAAAACATTATCATGTCTAGAAAAACAGAATGATACCATATCTTCTATCTCTTGGCTCGGAAATTATTTATAAAGAAAATATTGGGTTTACACCCATTTATAATTATTATACAATTAATTTCAAGGAAAAATTAAACATTTATGTTGATGGAAATGATATAAATTCTATCCTTATGTCTCTATTAAAAAAGTATTACATGAATGTGATCGGTCTTAAAATAGTAATGATAATGTAGGATAATCTCAAATGTATTTTCAAAGGAAATATTAAAGTGAAGGAAGATAAAACCCAAATTTTTCATAATATGATTGAATATATAAGAATGAGAAATGATTAATCTATTGATTAGTAATTCATGATAGTGAATGATTTTTTTTCAACATTAGAGGTTTCAGAGATGTCTTAGAAGATTCTACAATTGTTAAGAAACTCAAGAGAAATATTTTAGAAAGGTTTTATTTTAAAATATATACTTTAGAACATAAAAAATATCTATCACTTGATTAATTGAATAAAAATCTTTTTATCTATGAAATGGTAAAATATCAAGCATTTAAAAAAGAGATAAAAAATAAATTGGATTCTGAAGCTATGAGAAAGATTAAAATTCAAGATGTTGAAGAAGTTTATTATTTTGATTCTAAAGATAATGAGGATGATGATTTTAAATTAAATATAATTTATATTATATAAAATAATTATTTAATAGGAATAAAAAATTATGTAGGAAAACTTCCTATCAAATTTTTTGAGTGTGGTTCAATCAAACATTTTTTATGCATTGACCCAAAAATAAAGTTTGTGAACTTAAATATCATTCTAGAAAACAAAATCTATGGAATAAGTTTGATAAAACTTCCAAGAAAGAAAATAATTACACTTATATAAAGAATAATTTCATTGGAAATTGAAGAAGTGTGATTTGAAAGAAAATAGAATATGACTCCTTAGAAAAAAATTAATCAGAAGTGGAAAGTTCAGAAAGATTCAGAACCATTTTTATGAAGGTCAATAAAAAGAAAGATTCATCAAATAGTGAAAATATAATGAAGTGAAGAATCTTACAAAGAGTATCATCTTAGAGTATGATTTTTTTCATATCTTGAGAAAAATATAACACTCAAGAAATTAGTTAGAACAATGAATAAAGATAGTGGGAAAGTGGTTGAATGAAGAATATTTGTTGCTAAAGAGGAAGAAAAATACATCCTGGAGATCTTAGGATACAAAATAATAATTCGTTAATAGGGAAAGATGTTTTAAGACCTCAGTAATAATTTGGAAAATAATTAATATGGAGTTAATAAAACTTATTCAGAACTCCTTGAAGATGAAAGGTCCTTAATAAAGTTGAATGAAAATATCATCATAGCCTCAAAAGTAAAAACTGAATCATTTAAATCTATTAAAAAAGAACATTCCAAGAATTTGGTGAAGTATCTACCTTCCAAAAATAAAGTCTTATCTAATTTTTATAACATTTCAGGTGATAATAAAGGTGTTGGTAAAACATGGGTTAGTAAGGGTTATGAAAAATATTTCAAATTAAAAATATTTGAAAACTCCCTTTGTTATAAAAATAGATCATGCCTTGATAATGTTAGAGTGGAAAGAAGTTATGAACCTCAATAAAATTTCTATAGAGAAAGATCATACATTTTTAGAAAACCAAAATTTGATGGTTGTTACTGGAACTGTGTAATCTATGGGAAAAGTTTGAATAATTGTTAGCATAATTTTTCACTTCTCAGAAAAAAGTATGAACAAAGGGGAAGAAATGGTCGAAGTAGAATTAATAACTTTCCTAAAACAGATAAAGTTAGAAAAGTGAAATCTCAAGATATTAGAAAACTTACAACATAAAAAATAAAATTTATAGAAGAATTATGTGGAATATAAGACTAGGTTTTCTACCATACCAAACAATGTATGAACACTCTTCCAAGGAAAATTTCTCATGCTAGAAAATAAAAGGAAGATAGAAATATGAATGTCTAGGAAAGAGAATCTTTTTTTGATACATACCTAAAATAAACTAAAAGGAAGAAACCATGGATTCTTGATATTTATTGTTCCTCACACATGATGGAGGATTTTATAATGTTTTAAGTTGCTAAAAATCAATATAGAGGAGAAATTACATTCATGAATGATAGTTCCATAAAAATCAGATGAATTAGAATGGATAAGATTGAATAATAAAAGTTTAAATTAAGGAAGTTCTAACTGTCGATGGGATAAAACACAACTTACATATTGTAAGTATACTTTTTGATAATATGAAAGAAGTTATCTTCAAAAAACATTCTTGTATCATCAAAAATGTAAAATATTGTAAGGTTGCAACTAAAGGAGAAATAACCAATGAAAACATTTTCTATATAGGAGAACATTTTGAATCCTGTTATTTAATTACTAAACATAAAAATAAATTGTGACATCATAGAATTAGGAATCATAGGAATAAAATCATGAAAAAACTTTCTAAAGATGATGTTTTCAGAAATATAAAAGCATTGATAATAAAAAAAATAATGTTTGTATATCTTTTCATAAAGTAAATATGATTAGTAAATTTTACAATAAAATAAAATATTCTATATACTAGATCTCTTGAGCTTATTTAATCAGATCTTTGTGGACCAATGATAGAATAGTTAATAAAAATAAATTTTAATTTTATCACTTTTATTTAGGATTTCACTAGAATGACCAACATAGTTTTTCTAAAATATAAATAGAGGCTGTAGAAATGTAAATATATTTTAGAAGAGATTTTGAGAGAGAAAAGGGGGTTTATATAAAAATTTGAGATCTGATAATGGAACAAGATTCACATAAAATTCCTTTGAATGTGTTTTTTAAAAGAGTCGTGGAATAAAACATCAATATAGTGCACCATAAACACCTTAAAATGGATTTGTGGAATGTAAATATATAAATTTGGTGTAAATGGGAAGAAGAATGTTAGAATAGTACGAAAATTGAAATTTATATGGGAAATAATCCATTATCACTACCTTATATGTGAAAAAAAAAGTTTTTAGGGCCAAAATCAAACAATACTTCCTATGATATGTGGTATAACAAAATAAATTAAGTGAAATATCTCAAGGTTTTTGGAATTCCCTATTTACTAAAAATAAAAAATCTAGATCTTGGAAAATTTGATGAAAAAGATGAGGAAGGAACTGTCATGGGATATTCATCCAATAGAAGAAGTTATAAATGTTAGAGTAAACATTTTAAAAAATTGGTGGAATCCTATGATGTGGAATTTATTGAAAATAAAAATTTAAAAAAATAATGGATATTTAAAATATTGAGGAAGATAAACTGAAGACTTATAATGAAAGTAAAATATATCTAAAATAAATATATCAAGGCTCATAGAAATTATGTGATGAGGAAAGTGAAGCTAGAAGATAGAACATTGAAATTTCTCACCATACATAAACTGGTTAGAACTGAAAATATACTTTGAAATTAGAAAGATTTGATTCGTATAAGAAGAAGGTTGATATTAGAGAATCATACATCACTTTTTTTTCAAAGATTGAACCATAATTAGTTTTAGACAGTAAAGTGGAAAGAATGGGTGAATGAAGTTAATGAATATTTGGGTAAAATTTAGAAAAATAAAACAAGGGAAATTATTCCATGTCCTATAGATAAACATTTTATTGGAACAAAATGGATATAAAGAAACATGTTGACTAAACATAAAGAAGTTTCAAGAAACAAAGAGATACTTTTTATAATGGTTATGCATAGGTGGAATTTGTAGACTATGAATAAACCTCTTCACCAGTTATAAGAATAGAACCATCATAATGTTCTTATTTGTGGCTGAAAATAAATGTTATAATGTTTATAAGATGGATATAAAGTCATATTTCTTGAATATGGAGATTGAGGAAGATGTTTAAATTGATAAACCTTGTGGTTTTCTAATTGATAATAATGACAGAAAGGTTTTTAAATTTAAGAAAGAACTGTATGGGTTAAAAAATATCAACATTCCTGGTACTCCAAATTTGATCATTTTCAAAAAAAACATGAATTTTTTAAAAGGAAATATTGAAAGAAACTTGTATATAAACTAATTGGATTCATGCACCATGTTTTTAATTATTTATGTAAATGATAAGTTTTATGTAGATATAGAGTATGTTAGTAATTAATTTGATGAAGAAATGAAGAAGAATTTTGAGATGTCGATGTTTGGAGATTTGGATTTCTTCATATGTTTACATGTTTAACAAAAATAAATATAAATTTTAATATATCAAGAAAATTATTCTAGGGAGTTTTTAAAAAAGTTTTGAACAAAATATTTTAAATAATTTTATACCTTGACTTTAGTGGGAAAAAATCGAGTTAAGATGAAATCGAAAAAAAAAGTAAATCAAAAAGATTTTTGGAAGCTAATTGGAAGTTTTCTTTACCTTACAACCTCAATACCTATTATTGTTTATGATGTGAATTTTTATGTCAGATATCCTAGTGATCTGAAGTAATATCATAAGTCGACATTAAATATAATTTTGAGATATATTAAAGTCCAAGTTTATATGGGATGATGTATAAAAGATGTTGTGATATGAAATTTCATAATTATACTGATTCTGATTGGGATAGAGATTTCAATGACATAAAATCAACTTCAAAAAAAACATTTTTCTAAGTAAAATGTTGTGTGAGTTGGAATCTTAAGAAACAAAGTTTAGTTACATTGAGAACAATAAAATTAGAATATATTATTGTTAAACAACCTTGTACTTAAATGATGTTAATGAATTTTTATATAGAAGATTTAAATGTGAAACTTTCTACACCAATGAAGATACTTTGTGATAATCATAGTATAATTCATCTTTTTAAAAATCCTATCCAATACTGAAGATCAAATAAAATTGATATTATGTTTCAATTCATACAATAGAAAAAAAATGTGGAGCGGTTTTTCTAGAATATAATTCAATGAATTATAAAATTTCTGATATATTTACCAAATCTATTCCAAAATAAATAGTTATAGATTTGAGGCTGGAACTTCATGTTCATACTCCACCAATGAATTCTTAAAAATCTAAAGGAAGTCCCCCAATTTTTTTGGGCTATGTTGAAAATGGAGGAGATAAGGTAATAACATTGTAATATGTTTTTAAATTCTTTATATAATGAACCTAAATATGTGATTATTATATAATGGGGTATATAAAAAAAAGGGGGAGAGTAAAAAATTGTGATTGAAAAAATAGAAAAGATAAAAATTATGGGAGTTTATATTAACATGGGAAAAGAATTATTATCATCAAGGGATAAAATTGCTTCAAAACATTACTTTATCTAGGGTTATGGTTGTAGGAAACTCTCTTTTAATAAATATTGTGTTTTAGTAAAAGTTTAAAATTTTGAGTTTTTACAAACATGTGTTATGAAAGATTCAGAGTAATGAAAAATGATGAGTGTTAAAAGTTTTTAATGAATGTTGTCAAAAAATCCAAAGAGGGAGATTGAATATCCTTTGATATTTTTTTATAACGAAGTTTTTTACTGAATAATAAATATTTTTAAATAATTATTTTATATGAGTTAATTAAAATGGTGTTAAGAAAGTTAGGAAGTTTGGATGTAGACAGTGTTACAAAGTTGATGGATAAAAGAAGTAAAGAAATCAATAAGTTAGAAATTTAAAAAATTTTAAATCCATAAATAGGATGATATAGAATATATTATCCAGTGTTACTAAACGTCATTAAATGATTTCTTGATCAATGATTTTTGAATAAAGAAGAGTTGTAGTTTTCTAAACATAGCAATTCCATATGCAACTTTTTGGATAGAACAGTACGAAATTAAGAAGTGTACAAAGATAAATCTTTTGGACTAAGAGTTCTGGATAGAATACATCTAGAAAGAGAAATTTGAAGAAATGTAGAAATTTGAAGTTTTTTAATTTCAATTAAGTGAAAACTTTATGCTGATTGAACAAACATTACAGATATAAGGTACAAATAAAGTTTTTTTATAAAGTCTGAGTTTGTGAAAATCACTAAGTTCATCATAAATGAGTGAAGATGAAGAAGATAGATCTCAGTTAGGTTGTAAGGATGATATTTTTATCAAAATATTTGACATTTCAACATTTCTTATTTAACATTCTTGATTATATGGATGTAGTGGAGTGACCAGATCAGACGATGTAGTGATGATTTTGTGAAAAGTGAAAATTTTGTTTTAATGGGTTTTTTAGTGTATAAAAATGTGAGATAAGTAAAATAATATGTTTTATTAAAGTCTAATATTAGTTAAGATACCAAGGGAGGAAAGTAGTGTTTTTTATATAAATTTATGTACAAATATCTTGAGTAAATTTGAAATTGCAGGAAGAGACTTGAGCAGATTAGGAAAGATGGTGAAAAATAGGAGAGTAAAATTTTATTATGAGACATTGGCTTAGGGATAGAATTGATCAGAAGTAGAAAAGTGGAAAAGGTTTTCAGATAGATAAATTTTCAGATCTATTGAAGTTTATTAGGGACTGATATGTCACATGCAAATAAAGTCATTGTAAGTTGCAACAGTGTATTCAACCATATTTTGTTGTCTTGGAGATACAGACAGAGAAAAATTATACTTTTTTATTTTTAGATATTTTTTTTACTTTAGCTGGTCAAGAACATCTGACTGAGGAATAATTATATTCAATTGTGGGAAGTTTTGAATCTTTGGTTAAGAAAGTCTATCAGATGACCTTTTCATAAGAAAGTGCATTAAATAAATGTTTCATGAGGATGTCGATTAGACAAAAAAATTCCAAATATTGAACTGAGAAACATAAACTAGATTGAATCAATGTTTTGTATTTAAAGTGGCTCAATAAAACCATAAATATGAAGAGATATTTAGATAGAGTCCTAGGCTGATAAGTTCAATACAATCAATTTCTAGAAAAAAGTTTTGGCCATTCTTTTTAATGTTCAAATTGGATTAAAGTTGAGAATTATAATGTTCAATAGAATTAAATAATATTTGAGAGGAATTTAGAAAAGTTGAGAAGTTTTGATAAGAAATCAAATTAAGATAAAATATATGATAAATTCAGATGTATGAATTTGGGTGTTTAGTAAAACATTTTAGTTTTCCTTCCTTTTCTATTTCTGGAGAACCTATAAATAACAGTGAAAAGGAATATTGAACTCATCTTTGTTCACATGTGAAATAAGATGAA
Organism: Viscum album; assembly: GCA_963277665.1. Classification (NCBI taxonomy): domain Eukaryota; kingdom Viridiplantae; phylum Streptophyta; class Magnoliopsida; order Santalales; family Viscaceae; genus Viscum; species Viscum album. The sequence goes on along the minus strand of OY728123.1, from coordinate 1,812,524,472 downwards.
TTACTATAGAATTTATGTCAGAGTTATTTTCTAACTGATGTTGAAGTTTTTAATAAATAATTTTTAGTCAAAATATTAGACATCACATATAAAAGAATACTAGATAGAGGATAAAAATACAATGAAGATCAGATAGAGTTTTGAGTATATTTTTGTGAGGTGCTGAGTTGTTATAAATCAGTGAGAAAAAAAATTGGTTTCAAACATAGTTTTAGAAAATATGGAATAAAATAGAGATTATTGGATAGATTATTTTTGAATGAAGAATATAAAACATAGGTATATCAAACTTATTCCTGATAGACCTTTTTGAAGCATACTGTTTAAAAGTTACATTTTCTATAATGGCTTAATTTTTTTAAGAAAATTTTATAAACTGATGGATTTTATTATACTCATTTCTATAAAGAGATATAAGGTTTATAATGGGAGCTAAAAAAAATTATTCACTTCTTCATTATAGTTAATTTCTATATACCCATGGATATTGATATGGAAAGGATATATGTTCTTGCACTTAGGAAAAACCATTATAATATAATGTTCCTTATTTTCTCTCTAACATTTTCATGCATATGAGTTTACTAAAAATTGATAAGGAACAAACTATAAAAATCTATAGGGTTTATGTTTCTTGAAGTTGAAATTTTTAAAAATAATATCACTAATTCACCCCCCCCCCCAATGATTCAACGATCATTAGTAACTTCAAACTAGCACTCCCACAAACCCTTTCTCTTGAATATGATGTATTCTATAAACCAATATTGAATAAGTATATTGCATACCCCTTGAATTTACTAAATTCATTATTGGTACATATAAGGACTCGACCATAAAACATTACATAATCTCAAGTTTTAGTCCAGAATTAACTTTCATTCACTTTGATAATATTTTTAGGTTTAGAGTTTCACTGAATTAGGAATTAACTCATACATAACAAAACCACAAAATAAAAAGTGGACAATTCTGATTAGTATCCATTATCTATAATATAAAACTCTTAAAATAAATAATAAATTATTTTCATGTAAAATATCCTCGAATTTAAACATGATTCATTCCATTCCCTTATCCATCTTTAAACATTTTAATTTTTTAAAAAAAAATTGGGATGATCACAAAACCTCAGTAAGGGAAATAAAAATAAAAGAAACTGTTAGTTAAGTAAAAACATGAAAACTCATATAACGTTTACCTTTATCTTCAATTTTCTTTGATAATATTAAATAAAACATTTTCACATGAAAAAAACAAAAAAAAATCTTGAATAAAATCATTAAAACCCATATCAAGCAATTAAAACACTTTTAGGTGAATTAGAGCATCATATTCATAAACCCTTTAAAAAATATTTCTAAACTATTTCAAAACCATTTCAATTAGAATAACCATATAGTAGACTTCCAATAATATCATTAATCAATGCATTAGTGAGATATAATGGGATCACACTATGTTATCTAGGCCACTCCATGTTAATCTGTAATAGGATTTCCTGACACTATTTATGCCACCCCATGTTAATTAGTAATGGGAATTCTCAGCACTCTCTAGGCCACCCCAAGTTATGTTGTAATGGGATTTCCCAGTACTATCTGGGTCACCCCAATTTAAGATATAAGAGGCATTCCTAGAACTATCTTGGCCACCCCATAATGTAATTCTCATGTAATACTTATTGAATAAAGAACTTTCCTTATAAAAATCTTTAAAAATATTTTAAACTCATATGAAAACACTTTTAGATAAAAATACCATTTTTCTTTCAAAAACCCATTTTCAAAAACAATACCCTTTTATTTTGATAACTAATTTCAAAACCAAAATAACAAAAAAGATAAAGTGGGGTTTTGATTTATGGAAACATAAAATATTGAAAAGTAATCCAAAAATAAAATAATTTCCCTAATGGCATAAAATTCATTGTCATTATTTACATTAAAAATATAACATTCCTTTTGTCGTTTGTCAAAACGTTCCATATAAAACACTTAAAAAGATTAATTTTTGAAAACCTTTGAATTAAATTAATAATAGAAACAAAATTTATTTAATAATTCGAATATATAAATAAATAAATAAAATAATATCATAGAGAAAAATATTTTGAAATTAAATCTTTAAACATTTAAAAATATATTTTTAAATCAAAGTGTCCCAAACCACTCTAAAAATATTGAATCATACACCCCAAGAAAGAATAAAATTTTAAAAAACATTGAATAACATGAGAATAAATAAATTCATGATATGATTTGTCAAAGTGGATGTATATACACTTCATAAAATAATGTGGGTGTATAACATCAAAATATGCCTCAATTAAAGGAGATTGAGATGAAATCCCTTAATTTGAGTCCGACTTATCACATGTGTCTTTATATTCATGAATAATAAACTTGTGTTAATTATTTAATTTATATGAAAAAAATTCAAGTTTATCATTACTTTTATTTCACTTATTACAATGTTTTATAAAATTACTTAATCAATTAATTTTACGTCAGATATTTTGACCATATTCAGCATATGTGTCAAAACGACTAAGGTTGATTGACTATGGTCAAGGAGTTCATTATATAAAAATATGTAGAGTAATAATAATTTAATAATTATCATATTTATATATCAATTATATTTTATAAACCAATAATTTAATATGGTTATGAAAAATCAACCAAAGATACAATCATGGAGATTGATGGTCATACTATGCATGAGTATCATTCCCATTTTTCAATGATCATTATAGAACGAAGGTAAGTAAAATTTTTATATCTAAAATTATAATTATATAAAAAATACCATATTATTTAATCATATATACTTATATATTAAATTATTTTTTTGAAAAATGAATATCATCGCTTCGAGGAGGCGGTGGTCCACATATACATTATCGACATCATCACTTTTTCTATGTGTTAAATGATATAAAAGAAAATGATATATTATATTTATAGAAATGTAATTATGTCATGAATATAATATATATGTCATTTATATCATATATTTTTATTAAATACATATTTTATACATTCCATGTAAAGTGTGATTGTATCACATCGCTTTGGGGAGGCGGTAGTCCAAACATCCACAAAAAGATGTTATTGTATTCCCAAAAAATGTAAATTATGAAGTTATGTGTTATATAAAAAATTAATAAGTATTAATAAATAATATATATAATATATATAATATAAAAAAATAGCATTTCTATCATAATATCCAACCATGATAGGTGGTAAAGGAAAAATGGATGACATCGTTTTGTGAGGCGGTAGTGTGCCATACACAGGAATGTTAATTCCATTACACATTTGATGGAAGTGTGTATAGTTGTAGGTAAAAACATTGAAATAAAAAATATAATTATATTTATGATACTTAAGTTATTTTATAATCATGTAATATTAATAATTTAAGGGGTGGATAAATAAATAATATAAAAGTTCTCATTGAAGAATGTTACCTCTTCTTCGTGTAACCCGTTTTGGTTTGCATCAAATGACTTCCTTGGATTGATTTCTACCCAAATTGATGATTATTGGATGATATTAATGATTTTTGGATTTTATTTGGGTAGGTTTTTTATGATCCAAAAGTCTTGAGATGTGTCAAGAAGTAGGGAGGGGATTGTCTTTTTATAGTTGCGGGGGAGTGACATTATTGTAAATATAAAAATATAAAAAAATATTTGGAGATCAAAATTACATAATGAGACTCAAATAATGAAAACAATTATATATAATTATTGATATTTTCTAAATATTTCCATACGTTGGGTTATTTAAAAGTTTCTAGGTCATTTTTTCCCTTAAGATTAAAGTTTAACCACTAAGTAAACTCATTTTTACCTTAATCCCTAAAATTAATTTTAATTGATTTCAGTAATATTTTTGGTCAAAAAATAAGTTCACCTTATTAGATATTATAAATTATTATTATTTTAAATTTTGAATCCATTTTTCCAAATTCAAATCACATAAGTTCTACAAATTAATTTAAAATTAATCCCATAGACAAAATGACAAAGAGGGTTTTCAAAGTGAAAATGTTCAAAAGTTTACTATGTTTTTATATTTATAGTCACCAAGAAAATGATTTAAATGGCCTAAAATGGATTAAATGATATAAAATTAATCTATTTACACATTAATAACAATTAAATATATAATTTATCAATTTAATGTTTTTAGATGAAAAATATGACATCAATTAAAATCTAATGTTTTTCATTATTCATGAAAACATGAAATTTCTCTGAAAAATACAAAAACATAACCCAAAGTAAATTTTGATATTAAAATTTAAAAAATAAAGTTTATTTTTTCAAATAAAAATTATAATAGTTGAAAATTTTATTTTTAAAACAAGTCTTCAATCAAAATAAGGTAAAACTGCCTTTTAAAAATTCGCAACATTTTATGATTAAAGTTGTATTTATTATTATCTTAAGAGTATAAAACTTATTAGATGAATTAAAAAACATTTAAATAAATATATAAAATATAAATTTTTTTAATATATTTCTCTAATAGTGATCTATTTAATTTATTGGGATAAAATTACTGTCTAATCATAAAAATATTTTTTCATAAATACACATTCATTATATTCAATTAGGACTTATTTTCATTTGTAATTAATTGGTAACCAATGAATTCATTTAATAAACATATGTAAACTATTGATTCATATTTTAGTTAATCTTAGTCATTCCTTCCAATCTAATGGATAGGTGATAACTATAATAATAATAATAATAATAGTATATTGCTATCTAGTAAAACTCAAGCTTGTGTGTAAGAAAAGTCATCAAAGGAAATATATGTTGAGTGAAACATAAGATAAAATTTGTGTTTCATATAATGAAAAATAAAATATATATTGTATTTAACTCAATATATTAAATAATTAAAATTATTTTGAAGGAAAATATCCCACAAAATATCAAGATATTACAACCTACACCCTTAAAATTAATTTTTCCTCTAAATTCATCTTAGTTATAAAAGGATTGAAATTTTAGATTTAATTTATTGAAACCCATATCATAGAAATTAAATAAAGAAAACTTCACTTAAAAGGGGAAAGCGGGAAACATAAAATTCACCTGAATATACACATAACTAGGATTCCACATAGGAAGAACATTGGTGGGAAATTAAAAGATGGATTTGTAAGGGAAAAGCAATCCACATGGAATAATAGAGAGTGATAGGGAATTTGGTAAAGAGTAATTCAATGGAAAAAAAACACAAGTAAAATTGGTGTGGAAAATTTCATTGATATCATCAAACACGATGATAATATGATAACATTTAATTTCAAGATTATTTTCCTAGAGTTGAAGGATTCATTCACCATCTATACTAGTAGGATAAATAAAAATACATAATTTATGAAAATAATTCTTTAATTTAATCATTTTCCACCATAATATCATATTTTTCTATAAACAATGAGTATTAAATATGACTTTTCATGCGTAAAGAACTAGAATCAATGTCCTATAGATCACATAATCCTTAAATTAATAACATGATATTCATCTTATCTTTAGATATTAACCAAAACCAAAATCATTAGCACATTGTAGGATAATTAGAACATTCATGTGATAAGATAACAAGTTAATCTCTAATGTTAAAATGTAAAGTAATAATTCTCATTAAACTAAAGCCTTACAAAAATATAAACTCAACTATACATCTCCTAAAAAGTCCTTAATAACTTTATGATCACATCACTTAAAACCTTATAAGGTGTGTCTAAAACTTTGAACATGGGGTTATCCTTTGAAAAATATCAAGCTCACTAGAGCTTCCATTACTTCACTAGAAGGCCCAACAACAACTGTAGTAGTAGTTAAAGATTTTCCCACACATTTTTGTTTCCAATCATGATGATTTCCATAATGAGTATGAAAATTTGGAAAAACATTATCATAATGACCCAACTCATTGAAACTAAAACACCACACTATTGGATGGATATTTGTTACCCCATTATTTGGTTGTTCGGGGATCTTTTATTTACAATAATGAACCTTGTGGCCAAACTTACCACACTGAAAACATTTCCTAGATCCTATAAAACATTATTTGAATTTTTTAAACACATAGAACATTTTGGGGGATTACCTGTAGACTTATTAGTTTCTTTCTTATGTATTAGCTTTTACAATGATTGTTTCTCACACTTGTCATCTCATGGAATATATGTGTTGAAAAAATACATCTCAAATTTCTTAGCACAATGAAGTAATTTCTCGTAACATTTAAATTATCAAGAGGAAAAATATTTTTTTGTAGCATTTGTTTAAATCCTAAGTAAAATATATTAATTTTACTTTAAATTTCTTGAATAGAATCTAGAACATACCTAGATTATCTATTGAAGTTTTATTCATACACCAAAACAAAAAAAAAATCCATATTCTTTAATTCCATGAATTTCTTCTCCATCCAAAGTCAAAATACCATAAGGAAATATTTCCCAAGGAAAATATCCTTGAATATTTTCCATTACATAGAATAAATATCATTTTAACTATCGTATTATTAACCAAATACCACCATTGATCAGCTTCATCTTCAAAATGATAAATGGGAAGAGTTACCATTGACATTCTAAACATCCCATGAATTCAAATATCTTCTCTAGGGAATTTATCCATTCTTTTTCTAACACAACATTATATGGTCCATTGAATGATGTGGGATGTTTCCTCATGAAATTATCTACTATAGATATGTTCCTTCATGGTGCATCGGTCTCTGCTCTTGCATGTACACCACCACCATTTATATATTGTATCAATTGATCCATCACTACAAACAACTAGTCTTCTTTAATTCCAATCATCTTGGGATATTTATTTGGAAGGATATTTTCCTCTCAATGATTCACCACTATATCTTCATTTTTCCTCTATGGAAAACCATTATAAACAAACATAATTTAGATTATCTAACCAGGAAATATTAAAATTCTACATCATTTCAACTTAACCATATTTTAAAATATTCTATGAGAATTCTATCAACACTATCATAACCTCTAAATTTTTCTAAACCTTTCCTTTGATATAAACTTTAAGGACTCATCCTTAAAACATTACATAATCTTGGGATTTATCCAAAAATTTACTTTTATTAACTTTTAATATTTTTTTAGGTTTATAGTTTCAAATAATTATTCCATAATTCATACATAAGAAAACCATAAAAATAATTGGACAATTAATATCAGTATCCATTTATTCCAAAATATAAAACTCTTAAAATAAAGCACGAATTGTTTTATAATAAAATCACCATGACTTTTGACCTAACCTCTTCTTTTCCCTTACCCATCCTTAAACCCTATGAAACATTTTAAAAACTTGGGATTGGCACAAAATCTTAGTAATGAATCAAAAAAATTATTAGTTCAATAAAACAAGAAAACTCATATAATTTTTACCTTTATCTTAAATGTTCTTTGATAATAAAAAAAAATCACATGAAAAAAAACACAAATTTGTCTCAAATAAAATCAATAAAACCCATAGAAAGTAATTAAAAATAATTTAGGTGACTTAGATCATCATATTCATAAAAACATTCCAAAACCCTTTAAATTGGAATAACCATATAGTTGAATTACAATATTATCATTACCCAATGCATTGGAGATCTATAATGGTCTCACCAAACACTATCTAGGTCACCCTGTTACAACCTATCTTAGAGGGGCATGTTTTGTGAATACCCCAAGCCCGCATCTGATAGGCCAAGGGCTAGAAACTAGCACCGAGTAAGCATATTCCACAAATGGGAGTCATTTTTGTAAGTACATATACACACGAACACATATCCAATCCCAAAATGAGGAAATGTAAAAACACTAAGTAAAAAATGCACGAATACACTAAGATACCAAAAAAAGAGTATGATAGTGGAAAAACTAGAAAGTAAATAGGACCAGAATACAAGCCCACCAAAAAAAATAGTCTTTCCAGTGAATGCACAAGTTCCTCAAACTTTTCCCCATAAAACCCTACCTAAAGAGTAGGTGTAGGATACTTGTCTGAAGCTATATGAGCACCAAATGCCTGTTTTATCCCTCTAAGGACCACCTAGTCTTGGTCCACCAAGGACACCATCAAAGTATTGATCTTCTACACAATACATGACACATGAATAAAAATCCCATGTAGGGGTGAGTAAAACAATACTCAATAGTACACCCTGAAACCACAAAGGTAATACCACTAAGAAATAGACGAAGTATACCACAAAAGAAACACAATAAGTACACCACAAAGGATACACATGAAGTATAGTCTATATGGTCAGCTCACACAGGTATAATTATAAATCACAAAAGAAGGATTTATAGTTGTAGTCCACAGATATCTCAGTATCCATAACACTAGAACTATTGATGGTGCATGTAGAATCGATGGTGCATGATGATTTTATGGTTCACAGAGTATCGATGGCGCCCGTGGTGTTGATGGCGTCTGAGGAATCGATGAAGCACAGAGTTTCAATGGCACATGGAACGTTGATGGTGCACAGATCATCGATGGAGTAGGGAGAATCGATGAATCATGGAGCATCGATGGCACATGGAGTGTCGATGGGCCTGGCTCGGCCCGTTAGGCCACTAGGCCATGCGGTCCAGCCTGTAGACTCATCGGAGTGGGCCAGTTCTCTATCCTGGACTATGTCGTGCAGGCTGACTTTGCTCCTCTAGAAACAACCCACCCTGGACACATACCTCAAGTTCAAGAGGTCTCCCGACCGCACGTCCAGCCAGATCCCCAATTCAAGGCTGCATCAGACCTCATTTCACTCGGTTGTCTCATATCCTATGTCTGGTCCCACAGCCTCACCGCTGCCACAGGGTCCTCTGTCAGAATTATCTCTCATTCATATCCCATCGATCACCATTGGGGAATCCTTCCAGGGCCCCTTGTCACTGCACACGGCCTGCACCACCATGGGCCCACCTGGACTGCATCCCTTCACTTCCACTGACCACCCTGTCGGTGGCCTGTTCTTGCTATGCCCTGTCTGGCCTAGCCTCCCCTACTAGTTCGATGCTTCCTCTACCAACAACCACCCCACTTGTGGCCTTTCCCTTCCACACTCTACATGAAACGGTTAGATTAGACACCTAGCACTGTCACTACCTTTTACCATCGCAGGATTATTTTGATTCGGATAGGTTTTCATTGGGTAAAGAAAAGGAGAAGAACATGTGAAGAACACAAAAGATTTAGGAGGGGGAGATAAGGCACATGAATGCCCAAATAGTGGATCGTGTCCTTGTTGGTTTCATCCTTGATTCATTTAGGTTAGTAGGAACATTTAATAAAACAATAGCAGAAAAATCACCATTATTTAATCCCTTTTAAACCCATGATAATTATTTATCCCTAGAGAATGATCAAACCATGGATAAACCTGTTCGAGGGTTGGTCTGTGTTCTTTGTTTTAATATAATAGGGGGAATAAAATCACAAAGAGTTCAATACCCTAACTTGAGTTTGGATCAATCGTTGATGGAGAATGGAAGTTTATATCGTCTTTGATCCTTGATCTGCTGACGTTCATTGATCCTCTATACTCCGATCATATTTTTTATCATGATTCACCAAAAATCTTGGAGAGCCTTCTTCTCTCTTCCTCAGTGAAACTCCAGGGATATGGAAATAACCTAGGATTTCAAAAAAAAATCTTTTTTAAAATGAATCTCCACTACGTCGAATAAAATATTTATATTAAAATATTTTAATGACATTTACATACAAAATATAACATTCACCGTTGACCCACGTCGGTTGATGTTAGTCCCTACCTAAGGTAAATTCACTTCTCTGGATGCAATGATGCCCTTAGATTTATGATTTGGGCACCTTTTTAGAATTTATTCCCTTTTAAAGAATAAATTCCGGGCACACTTTATTAAAAACTTAACATTTTTTACCATATCATTCCAGGCACACCAATCCTCTGAATATCATGAAATCTCAGTGCTTGGCCTTGAAATTTTTTCCAATTAATTTATAAATAAATAGATAAAATACAAGTCATTACATTCTCCACACCTTATAGATTTACATCCCTTAAATCCAAAACAAGGTCTACTCAACAAAAGGATGAGGGTACTAAGCATGAATCTGAGCCTCTTGCTCCCAAGTTCTCTCCTATATATTCCCATTCTACCACTAAACACGCACCATAGGAATTGACCACCCACAAAGGATCTTCTCCTATCGATCCTCTATTTCCGCCAGGTTCTCCTCAAAATTATCTCCATCGTCTATTTCCCGCTCACCCCATTAGATGACATGTGATAGATCATGAATATACATCCTTAGTTGCAACATGTGGAAGACATCATGCACCTAGTTCAACTATGGGGGTAGATTTTGGCGAGACACCACCTCACCAACTCTATTCAAAATCTGAAAAGGGTCAATGTATCTCAAATATAATTTGTCTCCCCAACCAAATCTCTGCAATCCCCATCGTGGTGAGACCAAAAGGAACACATAGTCTCCATCCTCAAACTCCAGAGGCCTCCACATTCTATCTTCATATGACTTACTCCAGTTATGTGTAGTCCTCATCCACTCCTAGATGATCTACACTTTCTCAGTGGTAGCCCGCACCAACTCTGGACCCATGAGTGTTAACTCCCTTAGGTTCATCTTGCATAATGGTGACCTACATGATCACCCATACAAGGACATAAATTATTTTATACCAATTTTGTAGTGATATTTGTTCTTGTACAAAAACTCTACCAGTGGTAGGTGATCCTCCAAACTACGGAAAAATTCTAGGATGGAAGCCCACAGCATGTCCTCAAGAACCTAGATGGTCCTCTCTGTCTAACCATCCTTCTGGGAATGAAATGTTGTACTCAATCACAGCTGAGTCCCAAATACCTCCTACAATACCTTACACAACCGAGACGTAAATAAAACATCATGATCTAAGAATATTGTTGATGGGAATCCATGGATTTGAACTATCTTCTTCATGTAGAGGTGTCCCAAGCTCTCTGTCGATCTCTGCTCACAAATCGATAAGAAGTCGACCACTTGAAATGATGTCATAGGTCCTTATACATATTTTCCACTCTTGGATGTTCCTATAAAGGGAAAGTATGGAACTCCCTCAATACCTCCTCCTTCAAGGTCTCTAGTACTATTATGCTTCCTCCAAAGATAATGACGTGCTCCCCACCTTTTTAATATCCATCAAGGGCATTCCCTATGGAAATCTGAGCATGCTGGGTCTCACAATCAATATCCCCAATATGTGCCTCCCTGACTCTCTATAAGAGTGGAGGGGTGACAACCATCTAATGGAGGTAAGATTATCCATCCTCATACACAAAGGATATCTGTAACATGGCCAACTACATTGATTCCTCACTCAGAAACTACAAGCTAGATCTCCTACTAAGAGTGTCTGCCACTATAGTCCCCTTCCCAAGAGTATAGAAACTATCAAAGTCATAGTATTAGAGGAAATATTGTCATCATATCTATATCAAGTTCAGGTCCTTCTGAGAGAATATATACTTGAGACTCTTATGGTCAGAGTAGATGGTAAACTACCTACTCATTAGGTAGTGTCACCACATCTTCAATAAAAATACTACCACTGCAAGCTAAATATTAGGGGTCGTATAGTTCTTCTCATGCTACCTCAACTGGTGCGAACCATAGTCAATCACTTCTTTCCCTTGAATCAGGACACAACCAATCCCAATTCCTGATGCATCATATAACACCACATACACAACACCCTCCTCTGGTAATCTCAAGATAAGAGTACTCTTGAACCTCTACCTCAGATCCTAAAATTACTTCTAGCACTTCTTTTTTCACATGAAAGGTTTTCCCTTCCATTTCAAGGTCATACAGGGTGTTCCTACACTAGAAAATTTGGGTATAAACCTATAATAGTACCAAGACAAACCTGATAAAATTCACACCTTGGTAACACTCTTGGGTGGCTCCCAAGCAATCACTGCTTCAATCGTCATTGGATCCACTGCCACTCTAGCCACTGAAATGAAATGTCCTAGAATATGGACCTCCCAAATCTAGAACATACACTTTAAGAGATTCTTATAAATCTAGTTCTCTTAGAGTGTTTCTAGGACCATCCTCAAGTGTATCATGTCCCCCTCCTCAGACACCAAGTACACTGGGATGTCATCAATGAAGATCACAAAGAATCATTATAAGTAAGATTAGAAGATCCTTTTCATGAGTCCCATGAAAACTTTTGGGGAATTTATCACACCAAACTACATCACTAAGTACTCATAGTGTCTATAACGAAATCTAAAGTTTTTCTTTAGGATTCCCTTATCTCGTACACAAAGATAGTGATAGCGAGATCTGAGGCCTATCTTCGAGAACCACCTCACTCCCTTCAGCTGATTGAAGAGTATTTTAATCCTCAGTATTGGATACTTATTCTTCCTAGTTACATGTTTCAGGCATTATAAGTCCACACATAAACTCAATATCATGTCTTCCTTTTTTGAAAAAAAAATTGGGTCCACCTAGGGTGAAACACTGGGTCTCACGAATCCCTTCCTCTACAAGTCTTCTAATTGTACCCTCAGTTCACGAATCTCTATGGGAGCCATCCAATATGATGGTGTACATATCAGTGGCGTACTAGGGTAAAAATAAATGTATAAATCCACCTCATTGTGTAGAGGTAATCCTGGAACATCTTCTGGAAAGACATCCTCTTACTCATCCACTACACCGAGGGTTATGCAATCAAACTGGTGTGTGATCGACTACACCCTTATACATGAGAGTCCATCCTTTTCTTCGTGGGTTTCCTTTTTCTAAAAAAATGAAAACTTGGTCCCAACTTAAATGACACAATGTACTGTGTGCCTAAAATAGTCAATTTGGGCATGAAATATGGATAACCATTCCATACCAAGGATAACTTCATAAGGCATTGACACTTACACCAAGTGATCCCAACTGAAACTCTCACCCCCAAGATTAAGGGAAAACTATCGAAACTGGTTTGTGATATTCTAATCTCCTCCCATATGAGTCTCTGAGTGGAGGGATCGATTCAACCGTTCCACTGGAATCTTCATGTTGCGAACAAGGGTCTGGTGAGAAAAGAGTAATTGGAACTTGTGTCTATAAAAACTATATCTAGTGTTTAAAATAGATATATCATACATATAATCTTCCCTAGATACTCGAGGTCATAATCCATCATTTTCTGAAGCTGGCCACGTATTCATCCACCAGCTCCCTGAGCCTGTGGTGGACCATCGGGGGTGGTGGTCATAGCATCTCGAACTTCCCCCCATCTTCTAATACCCTTATATATTCTCTACCACTTATGCTACATAAATTACCACCATGTTCCTGCCTTAGCCTCTTCCTTGGAAATCCCTCGACCATCTCTTCATTGGTAGTACAATGGGTCGAAAAATCTCTAGTCGGATATCCTCGACCATTGCATGAGTAACACAACATGACCTTTAGTTGACTTGCTCTGTCCAGGGAGCCTCCCACCACTGAACCCATGTCTTGGGGTCATCCCCAAAACTGTATGATCTACTTGGATCCTGGTGTTAGTTTTTAGATACCTTCTGCAAAATATTCATCAACCTGGCGCCCGATGGTAGCTCCTACGGCCAGTGTTTGCTCTGCTAGAAAGCTCTATACTATTAGAGCTCGCTCCATTACCCCATCATGTGTCAGAATGCTAAGGGATATCATGGATTCCCTGATCTCTCAGTGCGGTCCCTAATTTATGGTATGTTCCCTAAAGAATGGGTCTCCCACCATATATTAGGAATAGAAAGAAAGATCTATAAATCTCACTAAGTACTCCACTACTATCTAGCTACCCTACTGTAGATACAGTAGCTCATGTATATACATGTAATGTAATGTCACTGGAAAGTACTCCTCTTTAAAGAGATGCTCGACGTCTTTCCAAGTGAGGGTCATCTTCTCATGCGATTATATCACTAAGATCCACCATCCCCCCACTGATCCTTGTAAAAGACATGCGGCTAGGACTTCCATCTGGTCGAGTGTCATACTCACTAGGCAGAAGACACGTGTAACCACCTACAACCAATCCTCACCTATCTATGGGTCTGGTTCACCCCTAAACATGGGAGTTCACTGCCTCTAAAACTCATGAAATGCACTCATCCTTCATGTATCCTCTACCATTAGCGCTATTAGTAAATGATACTCTTAGGGTGGTGGTTTCATTAGTACACCACTCGGGGGGTGTAATCTTCAGTACTGGTCTATGTATTGACACCTCACCACTAGGAAGACCATCCTTGTGATCACGTATTGGAATCCTGGATGGTTTTCTACATAGATGTGTCCTGAAAAAAATCAAGATGTACCATAGTCAATAGAGTATACTTGGTGAGATGACTCAATAAGTACATGAGAACACACTAAAAAACCTATATGATGCATGTACCATTTATTGTCCCTATAACTATTTTTTTCACGTACCGAGTTGAAAATAAAAATTCAGATCTCTGGTGTATGGATACGTCATCTATTGTACCAACACTAGAGTCCCTAGTCTAAAAGTTGAACTCAAAACACTTAATACTATTTTCCCAAACCAATCTCATAGACTCTTGGTTCATTAGTTAAAAATAACCTCCTCTGATACCACTCTATCATAACCCATCTTAGAGGGGCATGTTCTGTGACTACCAAAAGCCTACCTCTGATATACTAGGGGCTAGCGACTAGCATAGAGTAGGAATATCCCAAAAATGGGAGGAATTTTTCTAACTATCTGTACACACACACACACACACACACACATATCCAAGACCAAAATGATGAAATGTAAAAACAATAAGTAAATAATGTATGCATACACTAAGATACCAACTACATAGTATGATTTTAGGAAAACTATAAAGTAAATAGGGCTAGAATATAGATCCACCAAAAGAAAGAGTCTGTCAAGAGAATTCACAAGTTCAAAAAACTTTTACACAAAAAACCTGACCTGAAGGGTAGGTGTATGATAGTTGTATGAAGCTATAGTGATAACACACATCTTTCTGATCACTCTAAGCACCATCTGGTCTTAGTCCACTTAGGAAACCATCAAAGAATTGATCGTCTGTATAAGACACGGAATATATGGGAAAATCCTGTGTAAAGGTAAGTAAAAAAATACTCAGTAGGACACCCCAAAACCACAAAGGTTATACCAATAATAAATACACAAATTATACCATGAAGGAAACACACAAAGTACACCACAAAGGAAACACACAAAGTATAGTCAATACAGTCATCTCACAAAGGTATAATTCTAAATCATGAAGAGAAATATTTCCACTTGTAGTCCAAAAATATCTCATTATACATTATAGTATAAGTTTTTATGGAACATGGAGTGTCGATGGCACAAAGAGCATCGAGGGTGTATGGATCATCGATGGTGCACAGAGCGTCGATGGCGTATGAAGTGTCGATAGTGCTCGGAGTAGTGATGATGCCCAGGGCATTGATGGAGTCCATAGTGTCAATGTAACATAGAGAATGGATGGTGCATGTATCATTAATAGAGAAGAGATATTTTATGTCACACAAAGCTTTGATGGCACAGGGATCATCGATGGCGCACAAAGTGTTGATGGGGCACGAAGCGTCAATGGCGCACGGAGCATGGATAGTGCATGGATCATTAATGGCACATAGACCATCGATGGAACATGGAGCATGGATATCGCACAGAGAATCTATGTTGTATAGATCGTCGATGGCGCATGGAGCATTGATGGCACACAGAGCGTCGATGGTTCATAGAGCGTCGATTGAGCACAGAGCGTTGATGGCGCACGGAGCGTCAATGGCGCAAGGAGTGTCGATGGAGTACGGAGCATTGATGGCACATGGAGCATCGATGTTTTATAGAGAATAAATGGAACATGGATCTTCAATGGGTCATGTAGCCCCCAAGTCACGTATTCACTTAGATCACAAAATCATAGCCAACCGTAGGATTCCACTTGTAATACGCTTGTTCCGAGAGAACCTACTTCTAAATCAATTAGTTTGTAATCTAACTTCCAAAAAAACTCACCTAGAGTATTCCAAAAGGTCCATCTCATCATAAGCGTCTTAACTCCATATACGGATCATCAAACGAACCTCCCATTTGGAATATATGGTCAACTTAGTAAAAAAGCTCTGGTCCGGGTCCGACCCGACACGGTCTAGCCAACCCGACCTGATCGGTCTGGGCTGGCCTGAACCGGCCCGGTTATCCAGAATGACCTACATCGTGTGGGCCAACTTTTCTTCTCTAGATGCGACCCACCTTGGTTGCATCCCTCTAGTCCATCCAATCACCCGGCCGCATGGCCATCTGGATCCCCCAGTCAACACGGTGCCGGAATGCGTTTTATATGTCCATCCCGCCTTCTATGCCTGATCCCACAACTTCACCACCACTACAGAGTCTTCTATATGATGAGGTTCTTAGCCATGTTCTATCTTCCACCACTATAGCCCCTAGTCTCCACCCATATCCAACACCACCCCAGCCCCCCTCTTTCACACGGTCCCGCCTGGACCGTGTCTTGCCGCCACTGTTGGCCACCCTATAGGAGGGCCATTCTTTCCGTTCCCCACTTAGCCTAGCCACCCTTCCAGCATTCTTTCCCCACTGTTCTCTGTAGTAATCATCCAAAGTCACCACTTCCTTGTGTTTTTTTCACCTTTCACAGTCCTAGGATCAGTTCGATTCGGATAGGGTTTTATTGGTCAAGGAGAATGTGAATAACAAATGAAGACCACAAGAGATTCAGGAGGTAGAGATAAGGCACATGAACACCCAAATAACATATCTTGGAATTTTTTGTGTTAGCCTTGATCCATTAAGGTTATCAGGATCATGAAGAAAATAATATAATACAAATCACCAAGATTTAGTCCACTTTAACCCTACGATAATTATCCCCCTTGTAAGAATGATCGAACCACAAATCAACTTGTTTGTGGGTTGGTTTGCATTGATCATTTCAATATAATAATGGGAAATAATCACAAAGATATTGATACCCTACCTTAAGTTTGGATCATTCGTTGATGAAGAACGTTAGTTTCTGTCATCATCGATCCTTGATCTGTCAGTGTATGTCGTTCTTTTGTGCTCTTATCAGATTTTCGATCTTGATTTTCCCAATGCTAGGAGATCCTTCTTCTCTCTACCTTAGGGAAAATCCAAGGTTATGGTGATAACCCTAGATTTCTAAAAAAACTTGTTTAAATAGAATCTATGATGCCTCAAAAAAATATTTTTATTAAAATATTTTAATGACATTTACATCCAAAATCTAAGTTTCACCCACAACCTGTTTTGGTCGATGTTAAGCCTAGTCTAAGGTAAAGTCACTACTCTGGACACAAAGGTTCCCTCATATTTCTGATCTAGGCACCCATTTAGAAGTTATTATTATTTAAAGATGAAATCTCCCTCACACTTTATTAAAAATTTAACATTTTTCACTGTATCATTCTGGGCACACTGGGCCTCAGCATTTCACATTGTCTTAGTACTTGGCCTCATAATTTTCTAAATTAATTTATAAAACTAAAACTGGAGAAAATATGAGTCATTACACACCCCATGTTAATATGTAATGGGATTTCATAGTTCTATCAGGGCCACCCCATGTTAAGTTGTAATGGGATTTCCCGATGCTATTTGGGCCACCCCAAGTTAATATGTAACGATCTTTCCCGGTGCTATGTGGGATACCCCAAGTTAAGTTGTAACGGGATTTCATGACACTATATGGGCCACCCCATCTTGTATATCTCAAGTACCACATCATGAATAAAACACTTTCCTCATAAAACCCTTTCAAAAACTCTTTTAAACTCATATGAAAACACTATCAGATAAAAATACCATTTTTTAAACCAATTTTCAAATAAAAATACCATTTTTTTAAAAAAACTGTTTTCAAAACACAAATACCTAAAAATCTAAAATGGGTCTTATATTTTAGGAAACATAAAATCTTTAAAAGAAATTAAAAAATAAAATAATTTCCATGACAGCTAGAATGTCGTTATCATCTTGTACATTAAGAATAAAACACTTCTTTTGTTTTTTTCAAAACATTACATATAAAACATGTAAAAAGATTATTTTTTGAAAACCATTTATTGAAATTAATAATAGACATAAAAAACCATTAATGATCCTTATATATAAATAAATATATAAAATAATATCATGGTGGAAAATATTTTGAAATTAAAACTTTAAACATTTAAAAAGATATTTTTAAATCAAAGTGTCTCATACCACTGTGAAAAAATTGAATCATAAGTCCCATAAAAGAATAATATTTAAAAAATAATAACATATGAATAAATAAATTCATGATATGATATTTCAAAGGGTATGTATATAAACATCATAAAATAAGGTGGGTGTATAACATCAAAATATACCTCAATGAATGGAGATTGGGAAGAAATCCCTTGCCTTGAGTTCGAGTTGTCACGTGTGTATTTATCTTCCGGAATAATAAACATATGTTAATGATTTATTTTCTTTAGAACCTTTTTAAATTATATAATAATGTTTATTTAACTTATTACAATTCTATAAACAATTTATTAATCAATTAAATTTATGTCAGATGTTTTGACCATATTTGGATTATGTATCAAAATGACTAATGTTGGTTGACTGTGGTTAAGGATTTTATTATATAAACATATAATGAATAATAATAATGAAATTATTATCATATTTATAGATAAATTATAATTCTAAAAACTAATCATGAAATACGGTTATGAAAAAGGAACCAATATTACAATCATAGAGATGGTAGATTGCATGAACGCATTAGTAACGTTCGTATTCTTTAATGATCATTATGGAAAGAAGGTAAAGAAAATTTATCTTTAAAGAATGATCATTATATAATAAATTAAATATAATTTAATCATATATACTAATATATAGAAAGAATTGTGATGTAAAAGTAATCACATTTCTTTGAGGAGGTGGTAGTCCAAACATCCATGAACGACGTTATCACTTTTTCAGTGTGTGAAAAGGTAATAAAGAAAATGATATATTATATTTATAGAAATTAAATTATGTCATAAATATCATATATATTTAATATATATCATATATTTTTATTAAATCCATCATTAATACATTCCATCTAAAGTTTGAACATACCACATCGCTTTGAGGAGACGGTAGTCCCCACGACCACAAATGATGTTATTATATTCCCACAAACCAGAAAGCATGAAGCTATGAGGTATATAAAAGTTAAATAAGTATTAATATATCATAAATATAATATATATCATATAAAACACTATTTACATCATAATTATGAACCATGATAGGTGGTAAAGGAAAATCGACTGACATCGTTTTGCGAGGCAGTATTCCACCATACACACAAACGGTGATAACGTTACCCATTTGATGGAATTGTGTGTAGGTATAGGTAAAAACCATAAAATAATAAAATATAAGTATATTTATTATAAGTAGGTTATTATATAATCATGTAATAATTATAATTTATGGGGTGGAGAAAGAAATAAAATAAAAGTGCTCATTGAAGAATGTTACCTCTTCTTCAGGTAACTCCTTTTGGTTTACGCCAAAGGACTTATCCAGTTTCATTTTTGTCAAAAGTTATACTTATAGGATGTGATGTGGTATTTTGAGACATTATTTGGGAATTTTTTTGAAGATCCAAAAATTCTTGATATGTTTAAATAATTGAGGCAGTTGAGTGTCTTTTTATAATAGAGGGGGGTAACATTCTTGTAAATTTAAAAATAAAAACACTATTGGGGGTCCCCCTTACATAATGCTCCTCCAATAATAAACCAAATAAGATAAAAGTGGAGATATAGTATTAATATTTCCATAAAATGGTATTTGTATAAGTTTATAGGTCATTTTCCCCCTTAATATTAATGTTTAACTGCTAAGTAAACTCATTTTTACCTTAATCATTGTAATTAATTTTAATTGTTTTCACTAATATTTTGGGTGAAAATGTAATATAAAATTATTAAAAATTAAAAATTATTTTCTTTGCAAATATGGAATCTATTTTTTCAAATTCCAATCATATATTTTTTATAATTTAATTTTAATTTAATCCCACAGACGGATCGACAAAGCGGGGTTTTAATGTGAAAATAGTCAAAAGTTTGCTAAGTATTTATATCTAAAATAACTATAAAAATAATTCCAATGAAATAAACTATATAAAATTATATAAAATTTATCTAATTATTAGTAAAAAAATTATAAATATATTTTAACCTTATAAATTTTTTCAATGAAAAATTAGTTTTCAATTAAAATACAGTATTTTCATTATTTATAAAAACATTAAACTTCTCATAAAATACCAAAAATTCCCCCAAAGTAAATTTTGATATTCCAATTTAATAATGAATTTTATTTTTTCAAATAAAAATTATAAAATTTATAAAATCTATTTTTCAAATAATTCTTCAATTAAAAGGTGATAAACTACCTTTTAAAAATATATATCTTTTTATGCTTAAAATTGGATTTATTCTTTTATTAAACCTAAAAAACCTATTGGATGAATTTAAAAACATATTATTAAATATATAAAATAAAAATTTAATTAATATATTTAAATAATATTGATTAATATAATTTTTTAAGATAAAATTCCATTCTGGTCATAAAAAATATTTTTTCATAAATACGCATCCTTTATATTAAATTGGTATTTATTTTCATTTATAATTAATTGGTAACCAATGAATTCATTTAATAAAAATTTGAAAACTATAATTTCATATTTTAGTTAATATCATTCAGTACCTTCATTCCAAAGGCTGGGTTATAACAATCATAATAATATTAACACTGTATTGTTGTCCGATAAGACTCAGGCTTGTGTGTAACATAAAACATCAAAGGAACTCGATTTTGGATGAAATGTAAGATAAATAGGGTGTTTCATTTTATTAAATATAAACTATGTATTACATGTAATGTAATCTATTGAAGAATCTAAATTAATTTGAAATAAAATATTAAGATGTTACAGTAAATATGGAAGATGATCTCTCTTATGAGGATAATCCTATAATGATCTTGGACCATAGAGACAAAGTTCTATGTAATAATATAACTCTCCTATACAAAGTAATAAGATGAAACCATAAGTATGTGAAGGCATCTTGGGAACCATAGGAAGCAATGAACCAGAAGTACCCTCACCTATTTTCACCTTAATATGTAAAATGAAATTTTGAGGATGAAATTAATTAGGGGGAGAATGTAATGACCCAAAATTTTATCAGTGGAATTTTGTTATGAATATATAATTATGTCACACATTGAATTATAATATTTTATAATGTAAATGCACTAAATGATAAAACCAACAAAAAAATTTATTAATTTACACATTACATTTAAAAAATAAATATGAACATAAAAATTGAAAGTATTAAAATAAGATAAAAAATATAAAATAATAAATAATAATAGGGAAACTTGGATCTTCTCGATCCTGAGAATATTCATAGTCAAAAAAAAGTACTATATAAATGAAGAAAAATATTAGTAATGGAATTTGAATTTTGAAAATACATATATATATATATATAACTTTGAGAGAAAATAGTGGTGAATGAAGAATTAATGAAATATGAGGTATTTATAGAAATTACAGAACTCATATAACTATTAAAAATATGACCATTGGAATAGTAATCTGATTGTTGAAATAGAGATCTAACCATCAAGAATAGTGAACTTACTTTTAGAATAGTAACATCACATATAGAAATGTAAAATAATATTTAGGTATATTATAAAATGAAAATATATTATATTTATATTATCATACACATAAATAAATTATTTAAAAATGAAAAAATAAGTTTTCATATTTTTGAAAATATACAAGTTTTATTTACATTTGTATAAAAAATATAATGATTTAACAGAAATTTTATTTCTATAAAATGTGTTTATTAATTTATATTATGTTTTACTATAATTATAAAATAATTTAATGATACCATTAATAATTTTTTAAAGGGTCCAAAAATTGATAAAAATATTAAAATTGTTATTATTCAAATAAATGAGTTTTTTTATTTAAAAACTAAATTTATCAAATTTAGAAAATTATTTTCATAAAATACATTTCATTTTTTCAATCTACACTTCAAAACATGTTAAATTTTAATTTTTGGAATTTTTCTAAAATAGTTGGATTTTTTTTAATAGTGAAAACAACAAAATATGATATTTAGCATTATAAGACAAATATATGAATTTTTGAGTGTTGAATGATGTGATAATTCATTATTTCAAAATAAAATTCACCATTTAATTTATATGGTCATAATATTCATCATTATTGGTAGTCCTAGTCCAAAATAATAAACTAATTAATATAATATTTAAAAACACCCCTCTCGTCTTCTTATAAATACCACCCCTCAACACCCATTCCCCACACAACTTCTAAGCCTTGAATATTTCCAAATTCATGAAAAAAAAAATTCATAGTCCTCTCCCCCTCATCTTATGCTAATGGAATTATCCAAATACCACTTCAAGGAACCTTAAGGTGCATCCTTAGAAGAGATAACCAAAGGAAGAGGTTTAAATTCTTAACTATTATCTTTTGGTTTTATTCTTATTCAACTAACCCCATATGATCTTCATCCAGAAAAACATAGTAAAATAAGTATCCTAAATATATTTATATTTTATTTTTATAATATTATATTTATATCATACCCTTTATTATTTTGTTTCTTAAATGAAAGTTTTATTTACAATATGGATGATTCACCACCTCTATGAACAATGCACTTCATTTTTCTCCCATACCTTCAAGGTTGGTTATAGAAATAATATTATTTTCAAATATGATTATACTGACTATATTATAACTTATTTAAAGTTATGTAATGTTTTTATATTGGTTTTATTAATTAAAATGACTATAGATCATGATGGTCGGTAAAACAACCTAAATGAACTAACTACATAATGTTTACATTTTAATAAGTGAATTATCCCTATATTAGGGAAAAAATGATATTTTGGACCATTTAAATTTAAATAATTACACAAATACCATCTAATTTAATTTATATATTTTTATTTTCATTTTACAAGAATATCAATAGTTATCCACCAGTGATATGACCTTGGAAACATGAAACAAACACTCTCAGAATAACACAATTGAACTTTATATCTCATTAAAATGGTAATAAATAAACATAATATAATTATATTGAATAAAATATACTTGGTAAATGTTATTAATTAATTAATTAATTAATCTAATTAGTTTATATAGGATGTTAAGTTCAATTAATGAATGATTATGGAACCTAATGTATGATATCTCTCTGAACCACCATATTTTCTATAGGGTTATGATTTCCCTCTCTTACCACACATTCTCAATATAATATTAATTTTTAATTATTATATTATAAATATATATATTCCCCACTCATCCATATCTATATTAATTCATATTTTATTTATGGGGATAAACATGTTTAAAAATGTTCCCTACTCAATTTCTCTTGAAACAAAACCCAATTAAATGGAACTTATTTATTTATTACCCCATTACGTGTAAAAAACCTTAAAATGTTTTAAACCAAAATTGTTTAAAAAATTTATCATTTTATAATAATAAAAAATTAGTCCTTTTTTGGTTTTATGTAAATTTTCTTATAAAATTGGGGTTGAATCCTCTTTTTTTATGAAATCAATAACCTATTTTCAATCTTCATAGAGGGAGAGCCATTACATGACCTGAAGTACCAAGACCAAGTGGCTCATGAACATGGATCTAAGCCATTATTAAGATTCATCCCTACATCATCATTTTTATATACCCAGGCTGACGCCATGCATGCGTCATCGTCTGCCAGCATCATGCATGCGTCACCAACTACCTAGTTCATACTTGCCTCACCGCATGTATCATATATTTATCATGAACTATGATTATGAACAACCAATAATTATTAAATCAATTATTTCTTATAATACATTATGATATTCCATCTGGTTATGTTATATGTCACAATTTTTCAACCCACTTATTTCCATGGGAAATCCTTATGTTTATACCAAATGTTTGATTTCCTTATGTGGCACACATATCCATGTACATATTATGATTGGTGAACCCAAATAGAACTCCAATAAATTGGGTAATTTTTTTCTCATGAGATATTATGTAAGGGATTAATGACTAAACCTAATCCATGATGGAACTTTATCCACCATGTGATGTGTTCGTGTCAATTAGCCTTGACTTATGCTTATGTAATGTTTTATATTATTGAAACATTCATATATTATAATTATCATATGATTCCATGTTCATTATGTTATCCATCTGTATGATTATTAATGATCCTTTTCTTTTATGATATCATGTTATGACTCATGAATCATATGTTATGATTTATTACCATATTTATTCCCTTAATTGGTTTTATAGATCACCCCTTTATTTTATGAATTCGCCTGGTTATCCTATAAAATTTTAGGTAATCATAGGGATTTAGAATATCATTATGGAGAATAAAATAGATATTCCATGTTTTTGTTTATTTTTGATGAATTATGAACCAAATATTTCAATGAAAGTATACCCCATGATCTTTGATTTGTGTTTATTATATATTTATGTTTAAAATCATGTAATGATATGTTTAAAAGGATTGGGTCAATATATCAATTGTAAGGGGTATGTGTATTATTAAAAATGTAAACTAAACCATTTTTAATGATGAAAATTAAAATCACCAACCATCTAATCCAAGGGATAAAGGGAAATATTATGCAATTAAAACTACTGAAGTGAGGCATAAAAACAAACTAGTGAATGTCACACTCATTATCCATCATAGAACTAGAAATTCCATATTTTAATCTAGTACTACCCAATATTTTATATCAATAAAGATTTCTAAGGAATAAAATCACCATCCCAACAACTATATTTTGAATCATTAGTGAAAAATCTTAGTTGTACTATGATTAAATCATATTTTTATAAATCATCTTAGATATAAGATTGTGGGAATTAAATTCTTATAAAACATTGTATTCTCCCTTTTGTGGAATTAGATGTAATTATATGATTAAATTGGATCTCCATATATATATCCTTATTATTTTTATAGGGAAGTAACATTTCATATTCTGAACCAACACATGATCATCTATCAATGAGAACCTTTTCATTCACTACCTATAGAAATTAATTGCATTATATGGGTCTTAATACCTAATCATAAGGTATATATAGATTAAATGGTCAGGAAAAATATTTATATTGAATTTATTCTTGAATGTGGGGATATATTAACGTATTTCTAGAATAGATTCACATTCTACCCCTAGATTATGAGGTTCCGTTTTAAATAGAGCTCAAACTTGGCACTATTCATATATAAAAGACTCCTTAGAGAATGATCCTAACTAAATTAAACGAATTGGAATAAAAAAAATCTAATAGAATTTGGATAAGGGTTTCTATAACCAATTGCTTTATCATGGGTTTCACTAGTCCTCTTTGTTAAGAAGCAAGATGGATCAATGAGTCTCTACAATGATTATCATCAACTAAACAAGATCAGGAAGAATAATAGGTATCCTATACATTGTATTAATGATTTAATAGATCAACAATGTGGGGATAAACACTTCTCAAAGGTTAACCTTCAAAATTAATATCATCAATTAAGGAGGAAAAGGTGGGATATATGTATATGGAAGCCTTTTTTATAATATATGGTAACTATGAATTCCTTGTGATGCTATTTGGGCTTATAAATTCCCCCATTATCTTTATGAATCTAATTAATAGAGTATTTATAGATTTATTAATTTATTATAGTCTTTATAGATGATATTATCATATATTCCAAAATCTAGGAAGAGCATGAAGATAATTTGAATATTTTTCTATGAACTTTGAGAAAGGATGATTTGTATGAAAAATTTAGAAATTTTGAATTCTTTCTATTGAATGACTCATTATTGGGTCATGTAATCACAAACAAGGGAATATATTTGTACCATTTAATAACATAGGTAATTGAAGAATGGACCATAAGAACCATTATAATAGAGATACTTAGTTTTATTATATTGGATAGATACTACAAACACATTTTAATAAATTTCTCACATTCATTTAATCCGCCAAGCAAGTTAATACAGAATGGAATCATGTTTCTATTGATAAATGAATGGTTTTTTTAAGTATCTCAAGAGAAGTTTGGTCCCTGTACATATAATCACACTACCCTAAAGTGGAGATGGTTTTATAATATATATTATTTCATTAGATGAGGGATTGGGATGTATTCTTAAGTAGAATATTATGGTGGTAGCTTATGCATCTCATTAATTATATATATAGGTGAAAAATTAACCAATTCATGATTTGGAGATAGCAGTGGTATTTTTTCATTAAAGATATAGAGGGGTTATGTCAATAGTGAAAAGAATAAAATATATAATGATCAAAAAAGACTAAATTATATATTCACATAAAGGGAGTTGAACATACTCCAAAATAGATGATAAGAGTTTACCATAGACTGTGAATTATTGAAACATTTCCACATTGGAAATAAAAATAAGATAGTTGATGGTTTGAGCATGAAGGATCATTCTACCTTATCCATTATAAGAATTTAAATAGACTTAATACTCTTTTATTTTCATAATATAGACACTGAAATCATAATAGAAGGGGATAAATCCTATCTTAACCAAATGAATACTCAACAATTTATCCATATAGAGATTAAAGATGCAAAAAATACGGATATGGAGCTTCAAAATAAGTTAGGTAATATTCTAGAGTTTAAATTTGACAATGATAGAATTATAAGATTCAGGAAATGAATATGTGTTCCATCAATACCAAAATTTGAGAAGGATCTATTGGTTGATGCACATATATCATAATTCCCTATCTATCCTATAATAATAATGATATATATATATATATATCTAGAATCATTTATGGTGAGATAACATGAAGAGATATATGGAAGAGTATGTATCTCAATACATGGTATGCCAGTAAGTTAATTAGAATAATAAATTTCTAAGGGGATGATCCAACCATCACTCATAGATATATTAAAATTAGATATAATAACCATGTAATCATTATAGTACTTCCCATGACTTATAATGTTTATAATTCTATTTGGGTTGTGGTTGATCTCTTTATGAAGTCAGTGTACTTCATTTATATTCCGGAGTATTTGTTTCTTGATAAAATATCTAAGATATACATAAAGGAAGTTGTAAGGCTGTATGGATTAAAACTCTCAATTGTTCTAATCAAGATTTGAGGTTTACATTAATGTTCTAGATAATTATTCAATAACAAATAGATATATAGCTAGTATTTAATGATTCTTTTCATCCCTAGGTTGACGATTTATCTGAAATAAAAATTAATGCTTTGAAGATATGTTTAGAACTTATTCAATAGATTCCAATGTATTTTAGGATCAATATCTTCCCCTAGTAGATCTCCTATTTCAAAAAACCATTATAACATTAAAATGGAACTGTGTGATGGTATGTATTGTAAAATGTGTAAAACTAAAATATGTTTGGATGGAGTAAGAAGGAGTAAAATTTAGGGACTATATATATCTCAAGAGATTCTAGAGAAGATTAAAACTATTAAATGACATAGTAAAATTGAAATTTTTTGAAAAAAGTGATATATTGATAATCATTAACATGATTTAAAGTTATAAGTTTAAGAAGATCTATTAATTCATAAATCACCATGAAACAGGGTTACGTGATTCATGGAGAAGTAAAAGTTGATCCTTATATACATTGGCCCCATTTAAATCATTGACTGTGTGGGAATGGTAGAATATCATCTTAATCTTATTTATAACCTCTCCCAAGTATATGATTTGTTTTATATATCAATTTTAAGGAAGTATATACCTTATCTTTACATATTTTGAAATTAGAGTTTTCACAGCTAGAACATGATCTTTCTTATGAGGATAAAATTATAGAAATATGTGATCATAGATATAATGTACTACAAATCAAGAATACTCAATTGGTTAAATATTTTTAGAGATATCATAATCTTTAAGAAGAAACATGGGAACCCAAAGATGTCATTAGGAAAATAACCCTCATTTATTTTAATCATAGTAATGAAATTTTAAGGTTGAATTTATTTTAAGTGGGGTAGAATATAACACAACACGATTTTACTATGTAATTTTCCATTAAAAAATAATATATTGAATAGATTTTTCCATATGGGACATTAAAGTAAAATAAAATATGATACATTTTATTGGGGTAAAGTATTTTAATTCAAGATAAAAATTAAAACATTATGAGAATACAATATGAAACATCATTAAGAAATGTACAAGTGAAGAAAATATTCAATTAAATAAAAAATCCAACGAAAATAACATATTTATCCTCTTGGTTTTCCATAAAGATCATAACCCCAATTATAAAAATGGAAAAAATAAAAAACATTATAAATATAACAAGAATGTATATAGAGAAGTAAATATGATGAATTATTATATCCATGTTTGTAAGGCTATATATAAGAATGAAATATGACTATTATATGTATGGATTTTGGATATGTGGCTGTTGGAAATATGGACATTGGATATTTGGTCATTGTTCATGAATATGTCCACCGGTTATATTTTATTTGTGTAATTTTTAGTAATAAATTGACTATAAAATAATTCATAAAAATGAAAAATGAAACAAAAATATAATATCTAATTATAATATTTTATTATAAAAATATATTTTTAATGCATTGCATATTATTATTATTAAAGGATGATTTTATGTATTTATAGAATTAAAATAAATATTTTAATACTAGTGGATTGTTAAAATAGTTATAATATAAATAATTAATTTTAATATGATGTGGTTAAAATTATTTAATGTTAAAAAAATTATATTCTTCAAAGAAATATTTTTTTAAGTATTGTGAATTTTTATCTAAAAAATAAAATTGATCAATTTTAAATAATGAATATAATATAATTTTTCAGTACATAAAAATGATTAACACTCATTTAATGATCCATTTATTTGAAATAATATTATGAACACCTAGTGTTTAAAAATGAATTTTCTATAAAACAAATATATATATTTATATTTATATTATTTTCATTTAGAAATTAAGAACATAAAATATTGAAATTGAATTAAATTAAATTAATTCAATAAAATTAATCAACACATTTAAATTTATTAAATAGATTAATTAAATTTTTGGGCATATAAATAAGTTATCGAGGTAGAAATTGTGTTACCATGATAAATGTAAAATAAGGTAAAAGCAGTTAAACTAAGTGGTAAAGACTTGAAATATAATGAAAATATATATATATATATATATATATATTGTGTTTATGAGGTGATGTGTGACACATATCCATTATTTTCTATTTTTCATCCACTTTCATTTTAAAATTAAAATCTTATACATTAAATAATGAAAATTTGTTGAAATTCCCCTCAAAACTCACCTATAAAAGGACCCTGACTCTATCCCTCCCACACCACTATTTTTATTTATTTATATCTTAAATATGTACCCATTTACATCTCATTAATTATTTTAACAAGTTTTAAGGCTTTTGGTTCTATTAAGGATGCTTAAATCCTTCATTTGAAAGGAACCCATATCGAGAAAGAGATTATTCATCAAAGTAAGTACTCAATTATTCACCATCATTTTCAATTACCTTCTCATATCCACTATTTAAAAATATCATTATCAAAAATATTTATATTATATAAACATCATTATTCTTTTAAAGAAATTATATTATGATTATATAACTCTAAACTCTTACCCATTCTCTAGTATAGCATGTTCTAGTTTGTGTTGGTTCAATAACCAATATGAATGATGTTGTACAATCATTAAAATCTCTATTATGAATGAGTATCATGACATTAATTCTATAAATATATAGTATAAAAGATTAATTTATCTTATGAATATGATTCTATAATTGTGACACCGAAAATGAATGATCAATATAAATAAACTCTTTGTTATCGGAAAATTACCTGAAAAATGTTCACCATAGATTCCATTCTTGTGAACCATACCCATAACATCAATAAAATGAATTTAATACATAAAAAATAATTATAATATATTATTAAAATATCTTGAATGATATTTTAATTATGAACTTTATTGTAAACAACATGTATCACTATCGCCATTATGAAACTTGTATGAAATAATCAAAATCACTAACATCCAATGATGAAAATAAAAAATAACTAACTGATATATGTGTAATAAATTATTATAATTAAAGATTATAAAAGTTAATTGATACAAATAATTTTATTAAATAAGTGATTTTAATTTTTATTTTTATTATACAGAAGTACAAAGCGCTTTCTTGGAAGTCAGAAGTAAGGGTAAGAGTTTCTTTACCAATATCATTTTAAAATCGAGATTGTGTGTGTTTGAACATACATATGGGAAAATTTAATATTAATTATATCTAAAACCCATATAATTTTTATATTATGGTAAAAAATGGGTTTTATATGTATTCTTACTAATTTTCCTTACTTTGGATCACAATTCAACAAAATTAATGCATGAAAATGAGGAATGACCATAACTCTTCTTTTCGATCAAGAATATTTCTCCTCCATGTCCATATTATTTATATTCTCTTATTAATTTCCTTTTGTACACTTAAATGATTTCCAAAGGAAGATTTAATGTTTCTTTCACTTAAATTAAATAAATTTGAAAGGAATATTTTAAACTTTTCCTCACAAGTCATTTTTTAATGATTTTGACTTTCATTACAAATGTGAGAAAGGAACCTCCTTTATAACATTTTAGATAAATGTTAATTTACCCCACTGTCTTCATTGTTTTTCATTTATATAAATTCACCTAAAGTTTTAATTTTTTTATAAATAAATTTCTATTCACTTTTTTCATAAAATAATTTATTTTAAAATAAATGGTATTCAAAATATAATGGGTATTTCTTATTATTTATCAAAGTAATTCTTAATGCTCTTAAAATTTATAATTAATCTATTTAATTATATTTTAATATGTTTTATGATTCAATGAGGATATTCTACAATGACACCATCCACCTCTTTTAATTTTATGGATTTTGATAATTTTTTATGGAGGTTTTCTTGAAACCCATTTGGTTTCTTAGGTTAATTTAGATATGATAAAATTAAGAATGTTTTCATGTTCATAAGGAACATATATGTTTGGTTTATCATTTTATGATGGGAGGTTCCCTTATATACCTCCAAATCATTGTTAAAATTTTTATGTCTCATGAGATTAGGATTAAACTTTAGTTGTTAGACCAAGTCCAAAAAGGTTATGGTAAATGGTAGGTTAAACAAAGTATAGTATGTTATGTGAATGTGGTTATCCTAGTCTATCATGATATGTAAGTATCGATTGTTGGCATTATTATATTTTATTATTTCAATGTATGTTAATGGAAAATTATTATTTCTATGTTATATTTTCATAGATCATGATTATTAACTCATGTTTCCACACTTCTATTACTCATGCCCTATGTTATGCCAAAAGGCTTATTCCATAAACCATGATTTATGTTTTATGTTTAATTGGTAATTATTATCTTATGTTATGACCATGCACCTTGATTATTTTCCCATTCTTATATTATATTCTTATGATCACTTATGATCTTTGATTGTTACCTATTATGTTTACCCTTATTAAGAATATAATCTCACCCTTTCTTATATTTCATTTCCCTGGGTTATAAAGAAGATTATTATTTATGATGTGTTTAAAAGGGAATCTTGTGATTATACTATTTATAGGATATGATGAAAATGATGTAAAATAATTTTTTTATATATATAATCTCAAAAGGAACTAAACCTATATTTTCTGAGGAGTGATTGTTTATGAAATGTGAATAATATTCATGTGAAATGATGTAATTTTTATATATTAAATGATTGGTTCTCATCAATCATGCATTTTCATAAATATCTTATAATTTTATATTTACACAAATTAATTAAGTGCAAAATTTTGTTGTAACTATATACTCAAAATATGTTGTACTAAATGATATATAATCTTTCTTATTTCTAATTCATAAAATGCACTTTCCTTCAATAAATAAAGAATATTTGGATGTGGATTTGAGATCTTCCACCGAACCAACCTAGTCCTCATCAATAATTTTTATTTATTTTTTATCTTTTATTTCTCTATATCACATTACATAATTAGTTATTCCTTTGATATAGTTAAGTGATCATTTAAAAATCACTAAATTAATTTATTTTCATCACTTTGGTGCCTTACTTCTTGAAACATTTTAAACAAATTATCTATTCATGTATCTATACAATAGAGGATAATTTTAATTATTTTTCAATACTCTATGATATTAATAAACTTTTAACTTTCATCCTTTTATATATTCATAATTATTATAATATGAATCGATATATTTTTTCTTATCCTTATTGTGAAAACTATTCAATAGAACCCTAACATATTTTGATTATGAAATAAATGTTCCATCGGTCTATTGATTAAGATGTAAGACAATAAAAAACCATAGGTTCATTAATCATAGAAATTTTAAACTCATTCTTAATTATATTAGTGAAATGCATGTAACTTTGTTTCTTATATCCTTCGAATATGATGTCTTTAATGTAGAGAAACTATATAAATTTATCCTTACTTATCTTTCATACATTAAAGTTGTTACCAAATCCTTTATGTGTGAATCCTAACATCCTAATGAATAAATGGATTATTAGATTTCATTATATAATTGGTTTTTCCAATATATACTATGATTTAATTAATTTAATAACCATTATTTCATCACTACAGAGTATAAAACCATTTAATTTCTAAATTTAAGCTTCTTCTTCTTACATCTCATTGAGAAAGGATTACTTCAAATATACTTTGAATATTTTAAACATATTTTAGATAAAAATTATTAAAAATAATATTTTTTATTCTAATATTATAACATGGGAAAAAGGTTTTTTGACATACACATTATAATTTTTAGATTACCACTTGAAATCATTCCTTGAGTTGTTCTAAATAACTTCTTTATCTTTATTTAAATTATTTCAAAAATCTTATTGGGTTTTGATGATATTTTTGTTCATTGACCTTGGAATATTAACCAATATTTAATGATTCTTAATTTTTTCAATCTCTTAATTCATTAATTTGACCCAACTTTCCTATGATGCCTCTTAAAAATTATATGGTTCAATAAGAGATATTGATTTTATTTATTGAATAATATTCATACTTCTTGTTTGAACTGTAGTGGTCTTGTCTCCAAAAAATTTAACTTCATTAATTATAGAACACTTTATTTATTTTTCATGAGTTTTATACAATGAAACTTCATAAACTTCATCATCCTCTTTAGAATAATTATCTAAATAATAATCATTAATTAATGGAAAATTTGGACAAAAACTTTTCTTATCATCATGTTTATGATTTTATTCATTCTTTTAATATGAAGTCATGTCAACATCATAAATATTAACATCATCAATTTTTATTATATTTCAAAAAAAATTGTTTAAGAATATATAATCCTTTCTTCTGAATGAATAGTTTTAAAATATGCATTCACCACCTTTACTCTTGATCTTGCCTCCTATACCTTCCTTGTTTAAGATAAAAATTATAATTACAAAGGTGTAGTAATACATCAAGCTTATATTTTCTTTAAACCACATATCATAGGATTTTCTCTGTTTACTAGGTCTCATAAATGTTTAATTAAATATATAAACAAAATATAAATGAATTATTCTTAGAAATTTTATAATATTACATACGCAATTCACATTGATCGTTCTACACTTTTGATAATAATATTTTTTATAAAACCTCATTTTCTTAAGTTTTATTCATAGTTGAGTATTAGATAAATATACCATACTTATTAAGATAATATTTCACTTTTTAATTAGATAATTACTATACATTATCATCTCAATCCATTAATTTTTCTTCCACACATCTTCTAAACTATTATTGGACACCACTAGATAAAACATACTACATTTTTTAACCTTAGTTATCTAATATTCTAGAATAGATGTTGATATTTATAAAGTGAAATTAAATTTGGTTGTGTAATTGGAATATAGTTTTAAAAATTGAAATATAAGGATAGTGAATTATGAAATAATTTTAGATTTTACTTGGTAAATATTGAAGGAGTTTTTTTATGACATGAATAACACTCCATAATAGGAGAAAAAATGTCAAGGTAACCAAATCACTGTTGTGATTAGAGGTGTTTTTAATGTCATGGACTGTAAAATGATTTGTAGAAATAAAATATAAGTAAAATAACACAATTAGAAGAAATCAAATCTCAATTTCCCATAACATGTTAGAGTTTAGAAACAACCATTATGGTAGATTCCAGTTTTAGAATAGGAAACTCCAAAATATCCATGGACACTATGGAATGAACAAATCGTTAAATGGTTTTAATTAGAGTTTGGTATAAAAATTATCAATTAACATGGTCTTATATAGAGATTTAATTGTGGTTAATTTAGTTTATTCCAAAAATGGGGAGAGAAAATAAAAAAAATGTCATAATTTTGGTTATGGTATTATTCAATCATAATAAAATTTTCAATTAGACATTTTAATATCCCACCATGACATAATCAATATTGTGGTTTGTGTGTGTGGTTAAAAAATGGGTAAAGTAAGAAAATATTTATCTATTTCATGCCATGGTTCCCATGTTTATTTTTTAGAATCCATATATAAAAATAGATATGCCTAAATTATGGGTGTTTTCAGGTTTTTTTTAATAAAAATTGGATAGTTATTTATGGTAGTGATTGCAGATTTGAAATTATTTATAGAGGGAATTGTTGGATAATATTAGAGTAATAGATATGAAACCATATCATGTTTTGTACAACACCACATCATGGTTTATTGAGTATATTTAATTTAAAATAAGGAAACAACCAAATTTCTAAAGAGATATGGATTTCAATTACTATATTTTTTGTGGTAAAATCATTTACTAAAAAACCCCATCATTTTTTACAAGGAAAATACATAGTTGGAATAGTTCTTATTGAATTCTAATATTTTGTTAAAATTTAATATATTAAAAGTTATTATATTTAATGAGATCATTGACTCAACTCAGATATATGTTTTTTGGAACCAATGAGCTAGTAATATGTGGCGTATAGAGTGATAACATTTTATAGGGAATATATTAAGAAATTAGGGAGAAATAATTAAATAAAATGTTTATAGTTCATAGAAAAAGGTATAATAGGAATAAATAATAAACATTTAGATACTTTGTGATAGTTTCAATATAGAACATATATATACTATTCATCATGTATGGGGTTTTTAGGCCACTGGGCCTTCGAGCAATCAAGGAGGTGATGTTGTAGGCATGACGTGTAGGTGGTGACAAAGGAATGATGAAAGAGTCACCTTAGGTCCATCCAACGATGGGTTGATGGGACATGTAATAGGCTTCATGCCCAATGGGGCTTCATTCCAAAACTATATAATTTAATAATTTGGTTGGTTGGGAGGGTTATCCCTTAGGGGGATATGACCTGCCTTTCAATCCTATGTGTGTGCAGTGTGTGTGTGTGTGTGTGTGTGTTTGAATGTAATTGTACCCCTAATAAAATAATATAATATAATATATGTGATCATTCCTCAAAATTAAACCTTTAAGTAATGATTGGATAGGCATAAATAAAAAGTGACACTAATACTTTATAGTTATTTGATCTAAAATCCCTTAATCACAATAGTGAGCTAGTGATTTCCTTATAAAATTGAAACATTGTTTGGTTTATTCTCCTTAGATATTTCCATTTATATGTGAACCATGTAAAATTTCCATATTATTTCATTTTTTCATATATGGACATTAAGTGTATTTGATTTGAAGGTGTGGGTTCTAATTTTTCTTACTAATATAGGAAGAAGATCTATTTGAAAAAAGAATTTGGACACCCAAATTCACACCCCATTTTAAGGTATTTTGGCCCTTTTGGATATAACATATGTTTTCAAATTAAAATTTATTATTAATTATGAAACTATCATTAACATGAATATTAATTTAAATAAAAAGGAAATTCCATTATTTTATTGCTATAATTATAAAATTTGAAAGAAGCACATTAGATTATAGAAGATCTATTAAGACTGAAGTTTTATTTACTTTAATAAATG
The DNA here is from genome assembly GCA_963277665.1 of Viscum album. Taxonomy (NCBI): domain Eukaryota; kingdom Viridiplantae; phylum Streptophyta; class Magnoliopsida; order Santalales; family Viscaceae; genus Viscum; species Viscum album. The sequence continues at coordinate 1,812,487,983 of OY728123.1, read as the reverse complement.
GAATTAAGATTACTAATCCCACAATGATGTCATTGAATGAAATAGAAAATAATCTTCTTAATACTAATGCAAAGGAAAATAATTCCTTTTACAAGGTGATTTTAAGTCATATTTACATGAAATTGATGTGTGTCATATCCATAATAGAAATATGGGACAAGTTGGATAATATATATGAGGGATTTAACAAGGTTAAGGAAGAAAAGTTATAATGTTTTCATAACAATTTTGATAATTTAATGATGCATACTAAGGAAAAATTTATGGTTTCTTTAAACACATCATTGAGTTTGTTGGATCCATTCATATACTTGGAGATGAAATTAAGGATGAAGATATAATGAAAATTCATTAAAGAATATTTAAAGTATTGTATAATCCAAATATTTTTTTTCTTTAAAAAGTAATTTCTAAAAGCTTTAACTTGATGACTTGTGAATTTTTTTGTTGTATATGAAATTCAAATGAAACTGGAAAGATCAAACAATTATTCATGTGCGTATATTTATTTTAAATATATAAAGATATTAATCTCAAACATGATAAGGATATAGTTGATATGAGTGGTGAATTTCTCTCAATTGTGGTGGGTATGTTCAAACACAGAAAAGGTAGGTTTAAGGGTAATATTCCATTGATTTTATTTAATTATAGATTTTTTTTTGTTTTTGTGGGGTTTACAAGAATTATTAATGAATATTCTTCTGAGTTTTACTATTAAAAATATTTTCCAAGGAAATTTCCCCCAAAAAAATTTAAGTCATGAAATCAATCCAGGGTAAAATTTCAATGAAAGGATTTTGTGAGGAAAGATTAAGATAATGATGATATTTTTCTTGAATAAATTGAAATGGATTTCAAATCAAACTAAATGGATAAAATAATAGAAATGGTTGAAAAGGTTCAAATGGAAATCAAATAATAATATTAATTAGTTGATGTAATTGATCTTAAAATAGGTCATGGAGGCGTATTAGAGATGATGGATAATAAAATAAATAAAAGCAGGTTGAATGGAAAATTATGAAAAGATTTTATGAAGTATGTTTACCAACTCAAAGATAAAATCACTCAGTTAGATAAAAATATTAAAGATCATAGATTTACATAAGAAAAACCTAGGTAAGTTATTAACCATAAGATGAAAATTGAATATAAATGAAAGAAGATTAATGACCCTAATTATTATATTGAGGAGTGAGGAAAAAGGATTTTAATTCTTAAGTAAGAAGTGTTAATGTAACATCCTAGGTATTTATAAAATTAAACATTTTCATATTTATTAATATCTATGAATAAGATATTAATTTTATGTTAAAGGGAACTTTTTTCAATAGTTTACCCGATATGAAACAACAGGTTTCTCCTAAATCTTACATTGCACACAAGATTGAGTAATACCAAAAAATAATACATTATTAATATTATTATTTTAAATGGTAGTTAACATATAGTCATTGTATTTTTTGGAAGGAATAAAACTAACTATATTATGTTTATACATTTTTGTTAAATGTTTTTACATTCATAAAATAAATTTTAGAGGCATAAAATGATAATAAATACAATTTATGCATAAAATACTCTAATATTTTTAAAAGGTAGTTTTACCACATTTTGAAGGAAACCCATATTTTAATCAAGTTTTTTTGAAATTTTTTAGGTTATATTAGGAAAAATAAACTTCTTATTTAGAATAGTGACATCAAAATTTACTTTGGTTGAAATTTTATTATTTTGTTGATAAAATTCATATTTTAATGAATAGTAAAAAAAATATCGCATTTTAATTCAAAACTGCATTTTCATATAATTTATTTATATAGTTACATTTTCATTTTAATTGGTTTTAAAGTGTAATTGGATTAATTTTTTATTATATAATCTAATTTTTGTTCATTAGAGGAAATTTCACATGGAAATTTGATATAAACACATGTTAATCTTTTGATGGTTTTAACTTTTAAAAAACATGTTTTCTCATTTTGACAACGGGAAAAAAATTAAATTAATTATGTAATGCCTCAGCCCCATTTACCCAGAGTCGGTGCATTATTACATAACATTGGAATGATACAAGGAATCATGTCTCGAAAGACTGATCAGTTTAGTATCCTTTCAAGTACTAGATACATACATAAGTTTTACATTACATCATGAAAAAAAACATCATTATTTCCCCTATGAACACTCTTATATCCCTTAGACTATTCCTATAGGTTAATAGTAATATACTTCTTCAAATCCTGGAAAAAATAAAACATAATAAAGGGGTGAGCTCAGGTTCTTAGTAAGGATAACAATATAGCAGAAACTTCTATAAATAATCATAAACTGTTAAGGAAATGTATAAGACTAAAACATAATCCTTATAAACTTAAAATTCATAATAATATAGAAAATATAAATAATATAATTCCATTTACTTATTCACATGTATATTCTACTATTCGAATAATCACATGCAATATCAATAGTCAATTTCATATTGATGGAATGCAAAATGTCAGACTTTATAACCACATAGCCAAGGCATCGTGCCAAGACTAAAAATAATATTTTGTCAAGGCCTTGTTCCAAGACACTAGTTTGTCTCATGATACCTACCTATTCATCGAGGAGCTATAGCGGGCTCCACCTGTCACTTACTAAGTCTAATTCATTCCTCATATGAAAAGGTTGAAACATAACATAAACATTCGTATTAAAACTAGCATATGAAATTTCAATACTTCAACCATAAACCATGAATGGTATAAAAATATCACATCCATAGTAAAACATATCACAAAACCTTCAATACAATATGGAATATTGTATCATAATAAATCAACTTCAAACAAGCATAAAATCCAATAAAGGATTTTGACATAGATGAAATCAAAACTATTTGAGAGAAATATATCTTTCTATTTTGAAATCATTTAAAAGTCCTATAATTTTAAAAGAAAACATTTATTTTGAAAATATTATTATAATCTTGTAAGGTAATCTTCAAAGTTGTTGTAATGGTGGAAAATAGTCACACTCGCCGTATAAGTTTAAAAAACATTCTTTCCTTAATTTTGTCGAAAACGACGTAAAGGGCCTTATTTGGAAAATGACGAAAAGATTCCTTTATAAACATATCGTAAAAAGTAAAAAAAAATGGTACAAATGACTTTAATATATATTCTAAGAAATAGTAAAAGTGTTTTGAAATAAATTTTTAATAAACACGGATGTGGATGATAAAGAGGTCCCAGTAGATACTTACGTATAAAAAACCTCTGATAATGAAGAGATTGTAGAATTAACCCTTACCTTGTACTTTTCCTTGATCGAGGGTATGTTAAACTCTTGTATAATAGTTAAATAATTGTTATTAAATTATAAAATAACCACATACATAAATATGATATCATATATGATCTTCTAACATTTCTTTGTTAATAATATTTCAGTAGTATCATTGTTTCGAGTGTTAACTGGTTCATTTTCCTTAATATTCTTGGTTACGTAAGCCATGTTTGTTATGGATATAAATTATTTGATTAATATACAGAATTATATTAGGTTCTCAAACATTATTTTTAATTATAAAATGAAAAATATTCTTGAATGGTTATGATGGGGAATGAATTTAATCGCATTTGTGGAGACGGTAATCTGTACGTATGCATGAGCGACAATATCATTCTATTGATGGTGAAATTGTATGTAATTGGATGGTATATCATATATACATAATAATTAACTTGTGATATTTATTATTTACATTATTTATACTCATTATTATATCCATCAAAATAATGAAATGATTGAATAAAAAACTACACCACGATGTGGAGACGGTAAGTTGTACATACGCACGTATGGTGACTTGTCATTCATAGGATGGATAGAATAATGAATATGGTTATGCCATATCTATAATAACATCACAGTATGTATAAGTTAATGGAGTTATTATTTTGGTTTGGAAACAACAAAGAAAGTGGAAGTGGAAGAAGAAAACAACTTTGAAATAGGTGGTGAAATCATTACCTCTTCTTCCGGTGTTTCTTTTTGAGTTGAGAAAAAGGGCTCCATAGGATGGATTTATGATCAAAGTAGGGCCTCTAGGTAGAATTGAGTTTATTTGGGAGGATATTTTAATAGGGTTAGTCTAAGACAAATGGCTTTGGAGGTTTGATTTTGAGATAAGTGGAAGTATCGTTTTATAAGAGAGGTGAGGGTCACTTTAGGAAAAGCTTGAAATATTATTTTATTATAAAATCGTATTCAGTTTATAATGGCTCCAAAATGATTTATTTTGAGTATAAGTTGGGAATGAATCGAAAACCTCTCAACTAATAGGTTTTAGATAGGTTTAGGTCACCATATTAACCTTATCATTTAGATTTAACTCTTAGTTAAATAGTTAACTTTTACCATGTATTCTTATATTATTATAATAAATGATTGATAAACTTACTATAAAAAGACAAGAGAACCCCAAGTGGTTAATAATTAATATATATAACCTTATCTAATTCCTTTTTCTGAAATGTATATTTTTATGAATATTATATCAATTAATAATATAGTATTTGTTTTAAAAACACATTTATGCCAATTTTGACACTATTTGGTATTTGGATTTTGTGAATGTCATAAAAACATTTTAACTTTGAAAAAAAAATATTTAATCAACACTAACATGTTATATTAACCTATAAAATTAGTTTAATTCATCAAAAGTCTCAATTTATATTTATTTGGATATTTATAATATCAATTATTTTAATCTTTTGTTAATAAGGTAATTACTGCATCGTCATTGTGTCATAAATAAATTTAATTATTTAATGTATAAAAATTAAAAATAAATTATCATTTTTGTATGAAATATTTTTATTTTTCTAATGAATATTTATAGTCGAATTTATCTTATGTATAACCCTATATTCAAAATGGTTTAGTTATTAAGCATTGAATTTAACACTTTTAACTCTTTTTTAAATAAAATAACAATAAATGTCCAAATCAGATAAAATTGGACCAAAAGGATCATATTTTCTTCCTAAGTTTGATTTTGGTCAAAAACACTTATCCAAAAGAATTAATACATGTGTTAGGGTAATTATAATATCATTTTTACCTTTAATTACCCTATTTACTTTTAACCGTGGTAAATAAAAGTCAAAAATTACTATTGACCAAAAATTATTTTCATCTTATTGAACCACATTTTACTTACTGATGTCAACTGTGTCTCTCTCATTTTTGAAATCCAATTCACATAAGTGGTAAAATTACATTTTATTCAAATCTGCAAATGCACCTAGAAGGTGGGTAAAAGACGGTAAAAAGTTCAATAAAATTTTATATATATAATATTATTATAAAATGACTTCAATGAATTATATCGAACATATATAGGTATTATGTATCTATTTTTACCTAATATAAATTTAAATAAAATAAAAAATTATTTAAATAAAAAGTCTGTTTAAACAATAATGTAGTGTTTTTCACTATTCATCAAATATTGAAGGTTTTCATAAAAATACCAAAAAATCACCCTAAGCTGATGTTGATATTATGAATCCAAAAATGAAGTCCATTTTGAAAAATAAAACTTATAAAATTTCAAAAATTGGGTATTAATATTCACAATGTCTAGTTTGATTGGTCGTGGTGTGTTAAAATTCCAAGTTGCATATAACACAAGCTATTGCATTATTCAAAGGGAAATGTACCATGGAAGATTGGGTTGTTACATTCTCCCCTCCTTCAAATAATTTCATCCTTGAAATTTCTAGAATATGTCTACATAAAAATATTTGGGTGGTTCTTCATTATAATTTCCTCTAGTTCCCATGTTTTCTCTTCCATCCTATGATTTCTCCATAGAACTTTCACCAGACAAGTCATCCGGTTTCTCAACACTTGTCCTATGGTATCAAGATTTATAATAGGATCTTCACAATAAGACTGGTTGGGTTATATTTCTATTTCTTCATAGGTAACTACATGAATTGGGTCAGGCATGTATTTTCTCAATAGTGATATGTGGAACACATCATAAACTTTAGAGAGACATGGTAGAATTTCCAAACTGTAAGCTACAACTCCAATTTGTTCTAGAATTTCTAAAGGTCAGATGTACCTGGGACTTAATTTTCCCTTCTTACCAAATCATATAACATCCTTAAATGGAGATACCTTCAAGAAAACATGATCTCCTACTTGAAATTCCAAATCCTTCCTTCAGTTATCGGCATAACTCTTTTTCCCACTTTGAGCTGCTTTGATGTGGGTTTGGATAACCTTCACATTTTCCATTGTTTCCTCAACAAGTTTTGGGCCTACAAGTTTTCTTTCACCAACATCATCCCAAAAAGTTGGTGTGTGACATCTCTTTCCATATAACGCTTCATATAGTGCCATCTGAATACTTTAATAAAATCTATTGTTATGGTAAAATTCTACCAGAGGTAAATATTGATCCATCATACCTTGAAAGTCAAGTGAGAAAGATCTCAACATGTCTTCTAAGGTTTGAATTTTTCATTCTGATTGTCCATCAGTTTGAGGGTGGTAGGTAGTTCTCAAACTGAGTTCAGTATCCAAGGCCTTCTGAAGACTTTTCTAGAATCTTGATGTAAAACAGGGATAAAGATCAAAAACAATCAATTGGGGTACTCTATGAAGTATTAAAACTTCATTAATATATATTATTGATAAACTTTCAAGTGGTAAATATTCTCTTATAGCAAGGAAATGTGCTAACTTGGTAATACAATCAACAATGACCCATATTGCATCATTCCTTCTAGGATTATTTGGTAGCCCCATGAAAAAGTTCATCGTAGTATCATCCCATTTCCACTCAGCTATGGGAAGAGGTTTTATGGCTCTTCTAGGATGTTTTCTTCCAGACTTAACATGTTGAAAAACCATATATCTTGACACATAATCAACAATCTTCCTCTTCATATTGTCCCACCAAAAATATTCCTTCAAATCTCTATACATCTTAGTGATACTAGGGTGTATAAGTAAATTGGAGCTATGAGCATCATCTAACAATTCCCTTTTTAGATCAGGTATATTAGTAACACAAATTCTCTTCCCAAATTTCAAAATCCATCTTTATATACAAAGTAGATCAATCTCCCATCATTCACAGCTTTAATTTTCTTTTTAAACTCCTCATCATTAGTATGAGAACTTTTTTATCCTTTATTATAATTTGGGATTGGAAACCATTTGAAAAGTATTAATATTTCACCTTCCATGATTATCACCATATCCATTTTTACTAGATCCATGTACATATGATCCCTTTCAACTCTCATCTTTTTCAGAACTCCATGATCCTTTCTTCTCAATGCATCTACTACTTTATTTTCCATTCCCTAAGTGGTAGTGTATAGTGAAATCATAATCTTTGAGTAGTTTGAGTCATCTCCTTTGGCTCATGTTGAGTTCTTTTTGTGAAAAAAAAATACTTCAAGATCTTGTGATCGGTATATATCTCACATTTTTCACCATAGAAACAGTGTCTCAATATCTTCAAAGCAAAGATTATAGCTGCTAACTAAAGATCATGAGTGGTATAGTTTTGTTCATGAATTTTTAGTTTCGTGATGCATAGGTAATAACTCTATCATTCTGTATAAGGACACAACCAAATCCTTTCTTTGATGCATCACTATAAATAAAAAACTCATCATTCCCCGATGGTAGAGTCAAGATAGGATCATTAACTAATATTCTCATTAGTTCTTCAAAACATTCTTCACACTCTTTTTTCCAAACAAATTTTACCCATTTACGTGTGATCTTGGTTAATGGGTTAGCCAATCAGGCAAAATTCTAGACGAAATTCCAATAATAACCTACTAAACCAATAAAACTATGTACCTAAATTATACTCATCGGTGTTTTCCATTCTTGTATTGCTCTTGTCTTAGAAGGATAAACAGAGATTCCATCCTTAGAGACAATATGGACAAGAAATGAAATTTCTTGAATCCAGAATTCACACTTGCTAAACTTCCCATATAATTCATTTCTTCTTAGGGTTTTCAAAATAGTGTGCAAGTGATTTTCATGATCTTCATATATTTTGGAGTAAACCAAGATATCATCAATAAATACAACTACAAAGTAATCAAGATATTCATTTAAAACTATATTCATTAGATCCATGAAAACAGAGGGTGCATTAGTCAGTCCAAAAGGCATTACTATAAACTCATAATGCCCGTACCTGGTTTTAAATGATGTTTTTAGAATGTCTTCCTTCTTCACACACAACTGATGATATCCATATCGAAGGTCAATATTTAAAAATATTGATCTCTGTGAAGTTGATCAAATAATTCATCAATGTAAGGTAGGGGTACTTGTTCTTTATTTTTATATAATTGATCTCCCTGTAGTCAATACACAACCTCATAGATCCATATTTCTTCTTAACAAAAAGAACAGGGGATCCCCACGGAGAAACACTTGGGTGAATTAATCTTTTATTACTCAATTCTTCTAGATTTTTCTCTAGTTCCACTAATTCCACATTGGCTATTCTATAATGGATCTTGGATAGGCATTGAACTAGGAATTAAATCAATGGAAAACTCAATTTATAGTTCTATAGGATGTCAAGGTAAATCCACTAGAAACACATCAACACATTCTTTCACAACAGGTACATCCTCTATTTGAACATTCCTTTCCTCACCCATAGTTATTTCATTCTTTTCCACCTCAATAATTGAATTTAGTTGAGCTACTGGGTGTGGATCTAGATAAGAATCATGTGGTGATGTTTCTGCTCTAAAGATAAGGTACTCCATATCATCATCAAAAATTATGACCTCATTATTCTTATAATAAATTTTAGCATCATGGTCCAAAATCCAATCCATACCAAGGATTATGTCAAATTCAATCATGGGTATGGCAATGAGATCAGTAGATAAAGAACATTTATAAGCCCTAATGGGGATTGATTTACTAAAATTTGTTGCAATGATAATTCCCTTAGGAGTTTTGACTGACTAATCCCTTGTTAAATAAAATTGGAAATATCTAATTTTCTTAGCAAACTGGGAAGATATGAAACAATGCGATGATCCAGAATCAAATAAAGCATTGGCTAAACTTGAGGAAACCATTAAATTACCTTCCACCACATCTTTTAGAGCTTCAACCTCAATAGTAGTGATCGCATAAGCTTTTCCTTCCTCCCCTGACCTTTTCTGAGGTAAGTTTCCTTGGAAATTAGGACATTCATTTTCATAATGCCCCATTTCTCTACAATTGTAGCACTAAACATTGAAAACATCTTTATTTTCCTTACAGTCACAAGCTTGGTGGCCTTTTTCACCACACTTGTAACAGACTCTTATTCCCTTCAGGAAAGTACCGAGGTGTTTATTCCCTCATTTACCATAGGATTGATATTAAAATTTTCCCTTCCTCTCCTTATTTACATTTTTAGAGTGCTCAGTAGATCTATTCTTCTCATTATTTTCTTTAAAGTCGTAAGACTTAGAAAATTCCTTTTCTATCTTGATAGCACATGAGACAATATCTTTGTATGATAAGAAGGATTGTGAGACTAATGCTCGATGGAGAAATGGTTTTAACCCATCGATGAATCGATCAATCTTACTCCTTAGGTTATGTATATAATATGTTGCATGACTTTCTAACCTTGTAAAGTTATCCTCATACTTTGTGACATTATCATCCTTCTTTTGCCTCAGACTTATAAATTGACTTTCCGTATCTGCTCGATGGTCACAAGGAAATTATTTTTCTAAGAAAATCTATTTAAACTCCCTCTATTTCATATTTGATACTTATTCATCCTCCTTTGTGTTTTGAATTAATGACCACCATTGATATGTATCTCCCGTGAGGCGATTAATTTCCATGACAACTTTTTCTCTTTCATTACTCCCCAAAGCATGAAATATTTTCTCTAAGGAACTTATCTATTGCTCAGCTACAAATGGATTTGTAGTCCTATTGAATTTTGGTGGTTATTACCTCATGAAGCGGTCTAACATTGATCCTCCGCATTTTGGATCAGGTTGCTCCATATGGGTAAGGTTATTATTCATAACTTGAGTGAGTTATCCCAGTATGGTGATAAGTTGATCAGCACTAGTTGTATCACCAGCTCCACTATAATTATCTTGAGTAGAAGGAAAATCCCTACATGGATTACATGAATTGATATGGTTTCTATTCCTTCCACTAGGCACCATTTCTAAACAATGGAATACAATAGATTAGATTATGAATCACAATACATAATTCCAAACTTATAAAATACTTAACATAAATTGAAAATTTTATGGATATAATCCATAATCCTAAAAAAAATTCTTTGAGGAGGTATATACTTATAAATCCTTTATAAGGGTTTGTAAAGAAAATGTGAATTATCTTAAGCATATCCCCCAAGAGTGTCGTAACCAAGAGTGCAGTAAGGCCCATTGTCGTGTACCATGAAACCCCGAGTCAAGCCCGAAACTCCTTGTCAGAGTTTTCACTCATAGTTACATTTATTCCAAATCTTCCTCTACCTTCTCGTATCTAGAAATGGATGTATTTCTTGTAAAATATACAAAATATCTACATTACCAAAATTCTAGGTAGTTCTTCTATACTAATCCTCAAATCTTATCTTAAGGTAATGTTCTCTAATAAGAGTTTTTCTATATCTATATTCTAAGGTTTTTACTAAAATTTCTCTGATATGAATTGTAACACCCTAGACCCCAGTTACCCAGAGTCAGTGTATTATTACATAACATTGGCTTGATATAAGGAATCATGTCTCGAAAGACTGATCAGTTTAGTAGCCTTGGATATATTTTATACAAACATAAGTTTTACATTACATCATGAAAAACAAAAACATTGTGTCCCATTTGAACACTCTTGTATCCCTTAGCCTATTTCTGCAGGTTAATCATAATATACTGCTTCACATCTAGGGAAAAATAAAACATAAGTTACGGGTGAGCTCAGGTGCTCAGTAATGATAACAATATAGTGGAAACTTGCATAAATAAGCATAAACATTTAAGGCAATGTATAGGACTAAAACATAAACATTTTAAACATAAAATTCAGAATAATATGGCAAATATAAATCAAATAATCCCATTTACTTATTCACATGGATATTATACTAGTCGAATAATCACATGCAATATCAATAACCAATTTCATATTGATGGAATAGATAATCCCAGACTTCATAACTACATAGTCAAGGCCTCGTGCCAAGACTAAAAATAATATTTTTGCAAGGCCTTGTTCCAAGACATTATTTTGTCTCATGAGACCTAACAATTCATTGAGGAGCTATTGTGGGCTCCACCTGTCACTTACCAAGTCCAATGAATTCCTTATATGAAAATATTGAAACATAACATAAACATTTGTATTAAAAATAGCAAATGAAATGTCAATATTTTAACCATAAACTATGAATGGTATAAAAACATCAATCCATATTCAAACATATCACAAAACCTTCAATACAATATGGAAGATTGTATAATAATAAATCAACTTCAAACAAGTTTTAAATCCAACAAAGGATGTTGATATAGATGAAATCAAAACTATTTGAGAGAAATATTTCTTTCTATTTTGAAATAATTTAAAAGTCCTATAATTTTAAAAGAAAACATTTATTTTGGAAATATTCTTATAATATTTTAAAGGAAGCTTTTATGGTTTTATAACTATGAAAAATAGCCACACCCACCATATAAGTTAAAAAACATTCTTTCCTTAATTTTTTCACAAAGGTTGTAAAGGACCTTATTTGGAAAACAACAGAAATATTCCATTATAAAAATATCATAAAAAGTAAAAAAAGGGTATAAATGAATTTAACCCGTAGTATAGGAAATAGTAAAAGTGTTTTGAAATACATATTTAAGAAACATGGATTTGGATGATAAAGAGGACCCAGTAGATACTCATGTATAAACAAACTCAGATAATGAATAGATTCTAGAATTAACCCTTACCTTGTACTTTTCCTGGATCGAGGCTATGTTAACCTCCTATATAATAGTAAAATTGTTGTTATTAAATTATACAAGAACCACATACATAAATATGAAATCATATATTATCTTCTAATATTGCTTTGTTAATAATATTTTAGTAGTATCATCATTTCAGGTGTTAACTGATTTGTTTTCCTTTATATACTTGGTGATGTAAGCCATGTTTGTTATGGATATGATGTATTTTATTCATATACAGAATGATATTAAGTTCTTAAACATTATTTTTAATTATAAAATGAAAATTATTCTTGAATAGTTATGATGGGGAATGAATTTCATCGCGTTTATGGAGGTGGTAATTCGTACGTACGCACGAGCGACAATATCATTCGATTAATAGTGAAATAGTATGTAATTGGATGTTATAATATATATATAGAATCATTAACATGTTATATTTATTATTTACATCAGTTATACTCATTATTATACCCATCCAAATAATGAAGTGTTTGAATAACAAACTACACAACAACGTGGAGAGGGTAAGCCATACGTACACACGTATGGTGACTTATCATTCATAGGATGCATAGAATAATTAATATTTTTGTGCCATATTTATAATAATATCATAGAATTTATAAGGTACTAGAGTTATTATTTTGGTATGGAAACAGCAAAGAAAGATGAAGTGGAAGAAGAAAAGAACTTTGAAAGTGGTGGTGAAATTATTACCCCTTCTTCAGGTGTTTCCTTTTGAGTTGATCAAAAGGGATTCATAGGTTGGATTTATGATCAAATTAAGGCCTCTAGGTCTAATTGAGGGTAGTTCGGAGGATATTTGAGCATGGTTATGCCGAGACAAATGGCTTTGGAGGTGTGATTTTGAGAGAAGGGGAAGTACCCTTTTATAAGAGAGGTGAGGGTCACTGTAGGAAAATCTTGAAATATTACTTTATTATACAATCCTATTCGATTTATATTGGATCCAAAAATGATTTATTTTGAGGATAAGGTGGTTATGGGTCGAAAAATTCTCAACCAACAGGTTTTGGACGGGTTTAGGTCGCCATATTAACCTTATCTTTTAGATTGAACTCTTTGTTAAATAGTTTAACTTTTACCATGTATTCTTGTATTATTATAATATATGGTTAACAAACATACTATAAAAATATAAGAGAACCCCAAGTGGTTCATTATTAATATATATAACATTATCTAAGTCCTTTTTTCGAACCATATATTTTTAGGAATATTATATCAATTAATAATATAGTATTTGTTTTTAAAACTCAAGTATGTCAATTTTGACACTATTTGGTATTTTGTTTTTGTAAAATTCATAACAAATTTATAACTTCAAAAAAATTATTTAATCAACAATAAAATTTAATATTAACATAAAAAATTAGTGGAATACATCAAAAGTTTCAATTTATATTTAATTGTAGATTTATAATATCATTTATTTTAATCTTTCATTAATAATGTAATTACTACATCATCATTTTGTCATAAATAAATTTAATTATTTAGTGTCTAAAAATTATAAATAAAATACCATTATATAGGAAATATTTTTATCTTTCTAATGAATATTTATATTCTAATTTATCTTATTTATAACCCTATATTAAAAATGGTTTAGTTATTATACATTGAATTTAACACTTTTAACTCTTCTTTAAATAAAATAATGATAAATGTCCTAATCTAATCCAAGTGGACCAAAAGGATCATATTTTATTCCAAAGGTTGGTTTTAGTCAAAAAAACTTATCCAATATAATTAATACATGTGTAAGGGTAATTATAATATCATATTTACCTTTAATTACCCTATTTACTTTTAACCATGGTAAATAAAAGTCAAAAGTTACTATTCACCAAAAATTATTTTCATCTTATTGAACCATATTTTACTTAATGATTTCAACCGTGTCTCTTGGATTTTTTAAATTCAATTCACAGAAGTGGTAAAATTATGTTTTATGCAAATTTGCAAATGCGCCTAGAAGGTGGGTAAAAGACGGTAAAAAGGTCAATAAAATTTTATATATCTAATACTATTATAAAATGACTCCAATAAATTACATTGAACATATATTGGTATTTTATATCTATTTTTACCTAATATAAATTTGAATAAAATGAGTAATAATTTAAATAAAAAGTCGGTTATAAATAATAACGCAGTGTTTTTCACTATTCATCAAAAATTGAAAGTTTTTTGAAAAATACCAATAATTCTCCCTAAGATGATTTTGATATTTCGAATCCAAAAATGAATTAAATTTTGAAAAAAAAAATTATAAAATTTCAAAAAGTGGGTATTACTATTCATAACAGCTAGTTTGATTGGTCGTGGTGTGTTAAAATTCCAAGTTGCGTACAATGCAAGCTATTGCATTATTCAAAGTAAAACGTACCGTGGAAGCTTGGGGTGTTACAAATTACTACATCTTATGTATTTTGAATTTGTAAAAATTGATTCCATATTTGGAATCATAAGTTCCAAATTATGTAAATAGGTCCCTTTTATTTTTTGACAACATGAATAGTAACTTTAGTAATTGTTTTTATTTTACATGGTTAAAGGGTAAATCAGGTAAATAGGGGTAAAAAGACTATTATAATAATATAAAACTACCATAAAACTTGTCATAAACCTGTTTTTGAGATATTTTTTACCAAGAAAACCCTTGGGATGAAAATTTAGCCTTTTGAAGCCACTTGGGTCTCATTATGACACTTATAACTTTTAATTTAAAGTAAAGGAAAATATGTTATAAACACATATCTTCTTACTAAAAAAATTTTAATATGGGTTAATATAATTGATATATTAAACTATAAATAGTAATTAAAAATATAAAAATATTTCCAACATCATTTTATTTTATTTATAATTTTTAGACATTAAATAATTAAATTTAATTATGACACAATGATGATGTAGTGATTTCTTTATTAATGAAGGAATAAAATAAATCATATTATAAATAGTAAAATAAATATTATTTAAAATAATTTATGTCATAAATGATTTTTATAGGTGGATATGACATGTTATAAAACTATTAAATTGTTTGGTTCAAAGTTATATCTCTGTTTAGATTTTATTTAAATTCAATAAAATGAATACTCTAAAAATTGACATAATTGATGTTTAATAAAAATAGTAAATTATTAAATTATTTAAAAATCCTAAAAATATTTTAAAATCACAAAGTAACTATGATAAGGTCTAAAATTTAATTAAGTGTTAAAATATTGAAAATTTACCCAATATAAGTAAAATTAATAGCATCTTAATAATTGAAATGTTGTTACAACAATTAAAATTAAAAGAGAATAATTAAAGGTAAAAAAGAAAAGATAAGGTGTAAAATAAAATCAATACATGTCTAAAAATTATTATATTAGAGGATTTAGAAATATCCTCATCTTATAATTAATATATCTCAATTTAGATGGATTTAAAGTAAAAAAATTAATTTATACTCATTTAATAATTTATGATTTTCCAAGGTTGCCTCTTCCCTCTCTTATAAAAAGGTATTATATATTCTATAATAATCACACTTAAAGAACCCTTTTTTTGGCCAATACCTTCCCAAAATATTCTAAGAATCCCTCCCCCCATCCTAGAGTCCTACATTAGGGAAGAAAGCCTCCCAAGGAATCCTTTTGGTTTAAACCAAAAGAAGTTACCCGATTAAGAGGTTACACGTTCTCTCAAGATTTTTAGTTTCATTTCCATTCTCCACTCCCTAAAATCTTCTTATTATATGATTACATAACAACACCAGTATCATAAATATACTATGATGCTATTATTATATTATTTTATCTACACTTACACACACCTTAATTTAATGGGTAACAAACATATTGTTTCTGTGTACGGTGAACTACCGCCTCAAGAAATGATGATTGTTCAATTTTCCCCTACCACCTCTCATGGTGGCCATTATAATGGATTTTTTTTAATATGATTTATATTATGTTTATATTTTCTCTATTATTTTGTAATTTTTTTTATAATACACCTTTATTCTTTCCATGTTGTGTAAATATGATATTTTAGTTTGAGGAAGTGTGGACTACCGCCCCCTCAAAATTATATGACTCGTTCCCGCTATAAATGAAACGTATAAAAGATGATTTTATAAA
The DNA here is from genome assembly GCA_963277665.1 of Viscum album. NCBI lineage: Eukaryota > Viridiplantae > Streptophyta > Magnoliopsida > Santalales > Viscaceae > Viscum > Viscum album. The sequence continues at coordinate 1,812,471,782 of OY728123.1, read as the reverse complement.
AAATATGAGACATATATCACATTAATCTAATACTTGTATCATAATATACATTTATATCATTTAATTATTATTCTTTTAATATGACAAAGAAATGAAAGTAGCATTCATGCGTATATACGGCCTACCATCTCTATGAATAGTGTATTACATTTCTTATCACCAAATATTATGGATTATTCTAAATAAATATAATATATATATATATATGATATTTAAATCATTAATACTATTCTGTAGATAATGTAATTTTTACCAAATGGAAAATTTAAATCAAGACAAGTTCATTTTTGACTAAGTACCGAATATTGACAAAACGTCATATATGAGCATAAATAGTTATGTAATTTTTATAACATGGTAATAAGTGATATAAAAGGAATAATAAACTTGAAAAAGGTTATCAACCAAGTATAAATTAACCTAAGTTTATTATTAAGGAAAATAAATAACACTAGAGACAAGTCGGACTCAAGGTAAGGGACTTCGTCTCAATCTCCATTCATTGAGGCATATTTTGATGTTATACACCACCTTATTTTATAAGGTTTATAATCAAAACTTTTGAATTTTAATTTAATTCAAAAAAATTCAAAAGGAATCTTTTTTCTACAAATCATTTTACTAAATGACAAAAGGAATATTTTTTTAACATACATGATAACAACTACTTTTCCGTCGTCGTGGCCATTATTTGGCATTTTTCTTCCTCAAAAAGACAAAATGTTTTTGAAAGAAAAATAAAAACCATATTACCTTTCATAAATATTTTTTATTGAAAATGGTTTTATTAATGGTTTATTATATCAATATCTTGTAATTATTCCTTGTGATTTAAAATTTTATAAGTGAAATGTTGATAATTGCAATATTTTATGTGTTATGATTATATAATGGTACTTTGACATTTAATGGGTGATTATGTGATAAACCAAATATCAGTGGTTATGTGATAAACCAATGATGGTTGGTTCCATGATAAACCAAGTATGGTTGGTTATGTTATAACCTTCAGTGCATTATCTATGTAAGTTAGCCATTTGGCTATTCCGTTTAGTGATATGTGTGGAAGTTTACCATATGGTTATTCCATTTTAGTATGATTATATCCCAAGTTACCTTTATATGTTATATGTAATTTATTTGGGTTTTATGGTAATATTTTGATTACAAAAATGGTAATCAATGATCTTATATTCAATGAAGTGTAATTACAACTTTATGAATGTAAAAAGTATTACTTTATGATAAAGTATTCATGGTTTACATGTTTTCCAAGACTAATAGTTCTCCTTCTTTGTGTACAAATTAATGATCTTTTTATGCTTGTTCCATGTTTTGAAAATTTTTTCACATGACTTAAAGAAGAATAGATTCATGGATGGGATCAAGGAAAATTTATGTTGTTAAACATGAAAAAACCATATTTCTTTTTAAAAGTTTTTATTTTATGAAAATAAATGGATAGTGAGTAGAAATGTATACTTGTAATATTTAAGTTGTTATGTATGATTTATGAACTAATTCTCAAAATATTTAAACCTAAAAAGATCCTCAATGTGAATTAAAGTCTATTTATTGACTTATCTCAATATTATGTAATGTTTAAGGTCGGGGCATTATAGTTGGTATCAGAGGATAGTTTAGATAACATTAGGGGTTAGAATATTGATAATAGTATATCCATATATCCATAAATAATTTATACTTTATGGTCTAATTTAAATTATATATAATTTGAATAATACCATATTTATTTGTCTAAGATAGGTTTTTTTAGAATGGTTTTCCATAGAGGAAATAGGGTAGTTGTGCTAGGACGGTATAGAGAGGAAAAACCCTCCAAGTCATCATCCTGATATGGTCAGAATCGAAACCAAATAATTTTTTGTAGTGATGGATCAGTTGAATAATGTGATAAATGATGGTGGTGTTCATGTATGAGATCAACTAGATCAACCATAGAGGAATATATCAGTAGTGGAGCATTTTATGATGCAACACACCCCATTATTCATAGGATCATCTAACCCTGTGCAATCTGAAGGGTGGATTAAAGCACTAGAAAATATTTTTGATGTAATGGGTTGTTCATAAAATCAAAAGGTTAGTCTTGTTGTTTAACATTTTGAAGGTGAATATGATTAGTTGTGGCCAATTGTTAAAAATATCCAAGGAATTTAAGATATTTATGCCATGAAATGGGATGAATTTAAGATCATCTTCCTTGAGAAATATTTCCCTAAGGCTATTCGACTTAGGATAGAAAATAAATTCATGGAATTGAGACAAAAGGAGGAAGATTATATGGTTGAATATGAAGAAAATTTCACCTATTTGTCAAGGTACATTCCAAATTTTATCTGGGATATTGATAGTAAGAAAAATCGGTTTTACTTAGGATTAAAGCTAACATATCGAAGGTCTTTAGCTTCTTGTGAGTTCAAAATCTTTGAGAAACTTTTCCATTGTTCTAAGAAGGTAGAAATGGAGTTTTCTGATGATCATGTGTTCCATGAGATCAAACAAAAGAAGTGATCCATTTGGCAGGCAATGGGAAATAATTTATCAAAGAAATATAGAAGTAAGAAAACTAAATTTATAACTTGTGAGAAGTGTGGTAAAAAAAATATCATGGAGAATGTCTCTCAAAATCTGGAAAGTGCTTCCGATGTGGTAAGACTGGTCATATTACTCGTAAATATAAGTAAGATGGTCTGGAAGGCAATGAAAAACCACTGGTAATATGATTTAGTTGCAATGAGTTGGGTCATTATGCCAATGTGTGTCCAAAGTTGATTACCCATGGTAGAAACTAGCAAGATCAAAAGTAAAAGGGTATGGAAAAATTATTTTCTACTACTACAGTTTATATGGGACCATCAAATGAAGTGTTTATAAGTGTGTTACCAGTTTTTTAAAAGTATACCAACACTCTATTTGACTATGTATCTTCACATTCTTTCATTTCTGAGATCTATACAAGAAATTTAGAAATAGTACCTCATGAATTTGATATAAAACTTTTGGTAAAAACACTAGGGGAATTATTAAAGAAACCAAGATTCATAGGAATATTTCCATTATCATTAGTGGGACAGTCTTTCCTGTAAATCTTGTTAAACTTCCCATTGTTTAATTTGATATCATTTTGGGTATGGATTGGGTTTCAGTTTATCATACTAAAATAGATTTTAAAGATAAGAAAGTTTTATTCAATGATTCCATACCTTTGATAACATAACAATAAGATGATATATTTATTAAATATGGTAGTGAAACTTATCTATCTCATATTGTTAAAAATAAGGAAACAGTTTTTATTAGTGACATTCCAATAGTGAAGGAATTTACAGATGTTTTTCCTGATGAATTTCCTAGTATTGTTCCTCATCGGGATATTGAATTTACTATTGATTCAGTGCCTGATGCTAAGACTATTTATAAACCACCTTATTTAATGCCTCAAGTAGAACTAGTGGAATTCAAAAAATAGTTTCAATAATTTCTTGATAATGGATTCATTCGACCTTGCACTTCACCATGGGGGGATTTTATTTTATTTAGTAAAAATAAATATAGTTCTATGAGACTTAGTATTTATTAAAAATCCTTAATTAAAATAAATATTAAGAACAAGTATCATTTGCATCATATCGATGATTTTTTGGATCAGCTCTAGGGAGTTTAGTATTTTTCGAAGATTGATTTGAGGTTCGGGTACCATCAGATGAACGTATAGGAAGATGACATTCCAAATATAGAATTATGAAATAGATATGGGCATTATGACTTCATAGTTAACCCTTTGGGTTATCTAATGTTCCTGCTGTATTTAGGAATCTCATAAATGAAGTCTTTCATCAGTTTTTGGATCATTTTTTGGTTGTGTTTATGGATGATAATTTTGTATATTCTAAAAGTCATAAAGAACATGAAAGTCACTTAAGGATTGTTTTTTAAACCATAAAATAAAAGAAACTTTATGGAAATTTTAGTAAGAGTGAATTTTGGTTGCATCAAATTTCTATCATTGGTCATATTGTTTCTAAGGATGGAATAACTATGGACCCTTCTAAAATAAAAGTTGTTGAAGAGTGGCCAAGAACTAACAATATCACATATATTTATAGTCTTCTTGGATTAGGAGGTTATTACTGAATCTTTTTTGAAGACTTTTCTTAGTTATCTATCTCACTAACTAACTTAACATGTAAGGGAGTTAAGTTCACGTGGAAGAAATAATGTGATGATTGTTTTCAAAAACTGAAAAGAAGATTGGTAAATGCTCTGGTTTTGTCAATGCATTCCAGGAATGGTGAATTTTTTATCTATAGTGATGCTTCATTGAAAAGATTTGGTTGTTTCTTAATGCAGAATGATCATGTAATTGATTATGCTTCACATCAGTTGAAACCTCATGAGTTAAATTACCCTACACATGATTTGGAATTATCTGTTATTGTTTTTACATTAAAAATTTGGAGGCATCATTTGTGTGGTGTAAAGTGTTAAATATATACTGATCAAAAATGTTTGAAGTATATATTCATTTAGAATTAATTGAACAAGAGATAGTGGAGATAGATGGAATTAATCAAGGATTATTATTTCACAATTTATTACCATCTTATAAAATCCAATAAAGTGGTTTATGCTTTGAGTCAAAAGATTAATGATACATTAACCATGCTATGTTTGGAATGATATCCTTTGGATTTTGATTTGATGAATTTTGGAATGGAATATGATGGTGTAGGGAATTCCTCTCTTTTGTTTCAGGTTTTATAAAATCGTCTCTATGAGACCAAATTAAGCAAGTGCATAAGGAAGATAGTGAGTTGAAGAAAAATATATAATTGGTTTAGAAGGGTAAGTTACCTAAATTTAACATTGATAAAGATTATGTTTTGAGGTTTGGAAAGAGATTATGTGTGCCTAGTTATTTAAATTTGAAGAAATATTTGTTATGTGAAGCTCATAGTTCTCTATTTTCAGTTCATCTTGGCGGTACTAAGATATACAAAGACCTTAAAAAATATTACTGGTGGGATGGAATGAAAAGAGATATTAATAACTTTACCCGGATATGTTTGATTTTTAAATAGGTAAAAGTAGAAAATTAGGTACCAAAAGGGATGATTTATCCTTTTTCAGTGCCATATTGGAAATGGGAAAATATATACATGGATTTCATAGTGGTATTACCAAAGACTTATCAAGGTAACAATTTGATCTGGGTTATTATTGATCAAATGACTAAATCTCCTCATTTTCTTCCATTTCAAGATACTCTATCTCTAGATCAACTTTCTCGATTTTATATTAAAGAGATAGTTAGGTTACATGGAGTTACCCTCTTTATTGTATCTGATTGTGATCTCAGGTTCACTTCTAGTTTTTTGAAAGGCCTTCAAAATTCATTGGGAACTGAATAAAATTTTAGTACATATTTTCATACTCAATTAAATGGGTATACATAGTAAACAATTCAGAACTTGGAGTATATTATACATGCTTGTTCAATGGATTACCAGCAAAGTTAGGATAATTATCTTTCTTTGGTTGAGTTTTATTATAATAATAGTTTTTATTCCAATATACAAATGGAACCATTTTAGGAATTATATGAAAAGTGGTTTGGAACTCAAGATTTTTGGGATGAAGTAGGTGAAAGGAAGTTTATGGGACTAGAAATGGTAAAGGAAATAAAAAAAAAGTTCAGTTGATACAGAGACACATGAGGACAGCATAGAGTAGGAAGAAGAGTTATGTGGATAACCAGAGGAAGGATCATTCGTTTGAGTTAAGTGGTCATATATTTATCAAAGTTTCTCCATGGAAATGTTTGATGCATTTTTGTAAGAAGAGGAAGTTGAGTCCATGATTCATTAGACCCTATGAAATATAAGAGAAGTTTGGGTCAGTTGCATATAGAGTGGCTTTAACTCTAAGTTTATCCTAGGTACACAATGTTTTTTCTATTTCAATATTAAGAAAGTATATGCCAGATCCATTTCATGTTTTGATTCCAGAAGTAGTTCAGTTGGAAGAAAATCTTTCTGATAAGGAACATCCAATCCATATTATTGACTATAGAGAGAAAGTGTTGTGGAATAAGGTTACTTTTTAGGTTAAGGTTTTTTGGAAAAAACATCTGGTTGAACAGGAAACATGGGAATTTGAAAATTAAATTAAGGAGAAATACCCCCACTTATTTAATAAGTGAATAAAATTTCAAGGACACAATTTCCAAAATGGTGGAAGGATGTAACATCCCAAGTATTTATAGAATAAGAAAATTTCATATCTATTAATATTTATGAATAACATATTAATTTTATATTAAAGGGGATACTTTGTATGATATCATACATGACATGCAACAATGGGTTTCTCCTAAATATTACATTTCACAAAATACTGAGTTATACAGAAAAATAATACATTATTAATATTATTATTTTAAATTATAGTTAATACGAAGACATTGTATTGGTGGGAATGAAAAAAACTAAATATACTATGTTTAAAAAAAAATTGTTAAATGTTTCTACATTCATCAAATAAATTTTAGAGCCTTAGAATGAGAATAAATCCAATTTTTAGTATAAAATACTTTAATATTTTTTATAAGGTAGTTTTACCGCATTTTGATAGAGTACCCTTTTTCAATATAGTTTTTTGAAATTTTGTATATTATATTTGAAAAAATAAACTTCTTATTTGGAATCAAGACATCAAAATTTACTTTTGTTGAAAATTTGGTATTTTTTTGATAAAATTCATTTTTTAATGAATAGTGAAAAAGACTGCATTTTAATTCAAAACTACCTTTTCATATAATTTATTTATATAGTTAGATTTTCTTTTTAATTTATTTTAAAGTATAATTGGATTAAATTTTTATCATTTAATCCAATTTTGGTCATTTAAATAAATTTTACATTAAAATTTGATATAAACACATGTCAATCTTTTGATGGTTTTTACTTCTAAAAATCCTAGTTTCTCATTTTGACAATGGGAATTAATTTTAAATTAATTACTAAAACTTCTGTATTTTTAATTTGGAAAAATTTATTCCATATTTGGAATCATAAGTTCCAAATTATGTAAATAGGTCCCTTTTATTTTTTGACATGATGAATAGTAACTTTAGTTATATTTTTTATTTACCACGGTTAAAGGTTAAATCAGGTAAATAAGGGTAAAAATAATATTATAATAATATAAAACTACACTAACACATGTCCAAATAATATTTTATGAGATATTGAAGACCAAGACAACCCTTGTTATGTAAATTTGTCCTTTTAAAGCAACTTGGGTGTGATTATTACACTTTTAACTTTTAATTTAAAGTAAAGGAAAATATGTTATAAACATATATATTCTTAGTAAAACAATTTTAACATAGGATTATATAATTAATATTTTTGACTATAAATATTCATTAAAAAGATAAAAATATTTACTACATCAAGGTATTTTATTTATAATTTTTAGACATTAAATAATTAAATTTAATTATGACAAAATGATGATATAGTGATTGCTTTATCAATGAAGGAATCAAATAAATGATATTATAAATAGTAAAATAAATATTATTTGACATAATTTATGCCATACATGATTTTTCAAGGTGAATATGACATGTTATAAGACTATTAAATGTTTTTTTTGAATTTATCATTCTATTTAGATTTTATTTAAATTAAATAAAATGAATAGTGTAAAAATTGACATAATTGATGTTTTATAAAAATAGTAATTTATTAAATTATTTAAAAATGGTAAAAATATTTTAAAATCCCAAAGTGACTATTATAAGGTAAAAAATATCATTAAGTGTCTAATTATGGTAAATTTACCCCATAAAAGTAAAATTAATAGCTTCTTTATAATTAAAATGATGTTACCACAATTAAAATTAAAAGAGAATAATTAAGGGTAAAAAGAAAATATAATATTTAAAACAAAGTCAATACATGCCTAAAAATTAGATGAGATGATTTCTAACAATCCTCATATTATATTTTACAAATCTCAAGTTGGTTCCATTTATATTAAAAAATTAATTTATATTAATTTAATAATTTAAGAGTTTCCAAGGGTGCCTCTTTCCTCTCCTATAAAAAGGTACCCACTCTTCTCTAATACGCACACTTCATGAACCCCTTGGTTAGGCCAATACATGCCAAAACCACTTCCTAGAATCCATCCCCTAATCCTAGAATCCTCCCTTAGGGTATAAATTCTCCCAAGGAAGCCGATTGGTATAAACCAAAAGAAGTTATCTGATTAAGAGGTAACACCTTCTTCCATGCTTTTTAGATTCATTTCCATTATCCACTACCTAAACTCTTCTTATTATATAATTACATAAAAACAAGAGTATCCTAAATATAATATGATTTTTTATTTTATTTTTCCTATATACAATTACACACACATCCATTTAATGGGTAACAAACATAATGTTTCTATGTTCGGTGAATTACTGCCTCACAAAACGGTGATTGTTCAATTTTCCCCAACCACCTCTCACAGTGGCCATTATAATGGAAACATTTGTTTACATTTGATATATATTATAAATATATTGTCTTTATTCTTATTTAATTTTAATTTATAACATACCTTTATGATTTCCATGTTGTGTAAATATGATATTTTCATTTGAGGAAGTGTGCACTACCGCCCCCTCAAAGCAATATGACTCGTTATTTCTATACATGGAATGTATAAAGGATGGGTTTTTCAAACCTATGATAAATATATGAAATTAATATAATAATGGTATTATAAACTACATTTATATCATTTAATTATTATTCTTTTAATATGAAAAATATATGAAAGTAGTGTTCATGTGGATGTACGACCTACCGTCTACATGAACGGTGCATTTAATTTATTATCAAAAAATATTATGGATTATTATAAATACATATATAATGGATATATATGATATTTAAATCATGAATAATATTATGTCGATGATTTAATTTTGAACACATAGACAATATACATCAAAACAAGTTCATTTTTTACTCAAGTACTAAATATCGACAAAACATCCGATATGAACTTAAATCATTATATAATTTTTACAACTTGTTAATAAGTGAAATAAAAGGAATAATAAACTTGAAAAAGGTTCCTAGGAAATTATAAATTAACCTAAGTTTATTATTTCAGAAAATAAAGAACGTACGAGACAATTCGGACTCAATATAAGGGACTCAATATCAATCTCCTTTAATTAAGGCATATTTTGATGTTATACACCACCTTCTTTTATAAGGTGTATAATCAACCCCTTTGACTATTAATTTAATTCAAAGGTTTTTAAAATGAATCTTTTTTCTATGAATCATTTTACTAAACAACAAAAGAATTTATTTTAAACATACATGGAGACAACAACTTTTCCACCGTCATGATCATTATTTGGTATTTGGATTCCTCTATAAGCCAAAATATTTTTAAAAGAAAAATAAATACCATATTCCATTTTTGGTATTTTGGCATTGAAAATTGTTTTAATAATGGTTTGATTATATCAATATCTTGTAATGATTCCTTATGATTGAAAATTTTATAATTGAAATGTTGATAATTGAAATCATTTATGTGTTATGATTATATAATGGTACTTAGACATTTTATGAGTGGTTACGTGATAAAAAAAGATGGGTGGTTATTTGATAATCCAAAGACAGGTTATTATATGATAAACCAAGGATATGTGGTTACATTATAACCTCCAATGCATTGGGTATATAAGGTAGACATATAGCTATTCTATTTAGTTATATGTGTGGAAGTTGACCATATGGTTATTCCATTTAAGTATTATTATGTCCCTAGTTACCTTTATATGTTATATGTGATTTCTGTGTTTTTTATGGTAATCTTTTGATTACAAAAAATGGTAATCAAATATATTATATTCAATGAAGTGTAATTACTACTTCATAAAGGTGAAAAGTATTACTTTATGATAAAATATTCATGGTTTACATGTTTTCCCAAGACTAATAGTTTTCCTTCTTTGTGTATCCCTTAATGATATTTTTGTGTTCATCCCTTGTTTTGAAATATTTCTCACAAGACATAAAGAAGAATATAGTCAAATAAAGGATCAAGGGAAAGTTATTCTATTAAAAATGAAACAAAACCATGTTTCTTTTTAGTAGTTATTATTTAATGAAAATAAATGGATAGTGATTAGAAGTGTATACTTGTGATATTTAAGTTGTTATGTATAATTTATAACCTAATTCTCTATAGAGCTAAACCTGAAACGATCCTTGATGTGAATTAAATTCGAATTATTGAATTATTTCAAGATCATTTAATGTTTAAGGAAGGGGCCTTATAGTTATCTCTGAATAAAAATATTGAAACTAAATTGAAACATTAAAATTTTAAAAAATAAAATGTATAGGAATTATTTAGTTTAAGAAGTCATCAAAAGAACTAAAATAGGAATAATAATATTTGAACATTATTTGAATTATAAAATCCCTATTGTTATATGTAATTATTATATTGGTTTTAAATTTGAATTCTACTAAATAGTGATAACTACATCAATGAAGAAATAAATATTAATACCAAAGAAAATTCAGGTAATCAATCTCAAATAATTATCCAAAAATCTAAGAGTGATTCATGATAATTGAATGTGTATATTTAAATTGATAAAATTCCCAACTAATGAAGTGAAAAATATTTGGTTTCATGGGTTAGACCTTGACATATTACAATGAGTCAGAGAGTTATTTATGAAGAGAGACACTTAAAAGTCAATAAAGAAAGATGAGAACATATCTTTCTCCTAAAAGAAAAAATTAAATTTATGAATATTATTTTCACATCTACAACTTTATATGTAAATCTTGTGATTATAGGTTTATAAGAATTGGAAATAAGTTTTACACAGGTATAAAAAGAATAATTTAAATATAGGAAGAAAAATAAATTCCAATGGAATTTAAAATTTCACCATTTTAGGAAGAGGTGGATTGTATTTCTACTTATGCTGTAATAATGAAGAGTGATCTAAGTATATCTCAACTAAACCATGAGTTTTCTAGAAGGAAAATATAAATAAGGATAATAATATCTTAGAAAAAATTACACTTAAGGAGACTAAATATATCTACATAGAGATTATTGCTAGTGGTTTTTCATCCCACATGACCATTATTGAATAATTTAATAAATGATATAGAGGGAATGATTTTATTTGGTAATAATAGAGCCTTGAAGATCAAGAAAAGTGGAAAAAACAAGTATTGTAGGAGTTATGTTGAAGAAACTGATGTAATTTAGATGCTTCCACTTCAAAATAATCTCTTAATTGTAATTAAACTTTGTGACTTAGTATTTTAATCCATGTACAATCTGAATGGATGTTCAATCAAAGGGAAGGAAAAAAATTCATTGATTAAACGATGGAAAATAAATGGTAATATTTTCCAAGTGAAATGAAAAGGTAAGTATTATTTTATCATATTGTATGTGGAAAATAGCTTATGGAAACTTTTCCATATTCATTAATCAATCATAGAATTTATATAATTGATTAAAGAGATAATTTACATACCTAATCTAAAAAGATGTTGGGAAATGACCTGTGATGATTGAATTAGAGGGATGTTGGTGTGAAATATGTACATATAAAAGGTGAATAAGGCATCACACTTACTTGATTTGGTTTACACCAATGTTTTTTATCCCATAAAACATACAGGAACATGAGTAGAAACATATTTCATATTCCTTATATATGGATAAGTTGGATGGGATGCATAATGTTCATGTAAAACAAGAAATAAGTGATGGAATTCATTACAAGATATTAAGCTTATGATAAAAAAACCTGTATGAGTATCAATATTCATTGATATTATAATAGTATGGACTATACCTCCATTGAATTTAATAATTACATAAAAAATATAGAATGAAGCACAAAGCCTCTTAAATTATAACTCTATATAAAATATAGTTTTTTAATGGTGAAATGTCACACCTGGATCATTACTTTAACTTTTTATTTTATTATTTTTATTTATTATGGTGTGAACTTATTATATAGTTTTGTATTTGTAATCATAAATTTTTTAATGGTTTTTTGTGTCACATGGTTGCAATATATGACTAAAAAATATTTGGGTGTAACTCCTGTATAGTGTTTAATCATTTTTTAGATAATTTAATTGTTGGAACATGGTTTTCCATAATGTTTTAAGTGGGTTGTTCTTATATATAGTAAACCTCACAATTCCCACATGATTTAAAAAAATATTATGCCAAACCATGAAAGCTTCCTAGATTTTAATTTTTTTTTCAAATTTTCACCTAATTCTTTTTACGGGGTTTCCACCCACTTTATCTTCTATTTCAATTTGAATACCCTAGGCTACAATAAATAGTATATTTACCTACCTTCACTCTTATACAGTATTTTATTTCAATTATTTCATTTAGGGTAAACCCCTCCATTCTTTTTATCTTTCCTTCTTCCTTCCTCTTCCTCGCATTATCTTGTAGTTTGAATTCATTCCAAAAAACTAAAGGGATATCGGGATGATATTTTGGGTTAAGGATAGAAGTAATGTGATGTTTTTTATTGTTTAATGTGTGGGGGTATTAAGGGTTCTATTCTTTATTTTTTGGGAATTCATAATTGAAGGTGATATATTCTGATTTGTTTCACAGGTGTATCTTTGGATTCAAGGTATGTGTTTTTGAACCTTTCGTTTATTTGGTTTGTCATAGTGTGATAGAGCCTTTTAAATGTTTTATTTATTTAATTACATATATATATATATGGTATTTCTAGATGTTTCCAAAATTATCCCAAAATGGAATCACACTTGGAATAAAAGAAAAAATTTAAATCATAAGTTTCTTATAAATGTTTTTAAGATATTTTCTAAATAGTTTTCTAATTCGAAAAAGTATTTTACCCCATTTATGTAATAAAATAAATTCAAGAGTGTGGTTTCAATATTCTAAGATATTTTATGGAAATAATATCAATTTTTAATCTTTTTATAGGTTTAAATCAATTATATTGATTTCTATAATGTTTTATAAATAGTTTTCAAATTGTTTCAAAATAACTTGATATCTCAAGTTGGTTTTTTATAATTCCTTATTAAAACTTATAAATAGTTTTCAAACATGTGTGTTTGTGTGACCTTACCAATGTACCATATAAATTTTTCTCCCTTTCATGGGTGGTTCATGTTTTTTATGGAGATTTAGAAAAGGATTAGAAAGGGGATGTTTCTTGAGAGGTATTTAGAGTTGAGGGTGGATTATTATTTTTTTATGATTATTTTATTAATTGATGTCTATTTCCCAAATTTAATTTTTCTTGGTCATGGTAACCTGATTAGTTAAGAGGTAAATCTATATTTATTCCAAAGTAGTCATTTACACACAACTAGTATCCCCTCTAGTGTTATATAAGACTATATGGGGAGTTCCCTTAATAAGGTTTTGTGTGGGCTATTCAGGTGTCTTGTGAATGGATGAAATGTTGGTCGGAAGGTTGTTCTATGTTTATAAAAGTTTAGGATTGTATCACATTTTTACTTAGGGTAAAACCCTTGATATCTACTCATTGATTGGTGGTTTTGTATAGGTATTTTTTTATTTTATTTTTTTATTACCTATTTGTATGGTATGTGGCACTATTGATTACTTACTTACATTTGTTTTCTTTTTCATTGATGGAATGGTTCCTATTGATTGACCTTTTATTTTTTCAGTGTGAGTGAATTTTTTTAAATTATTTTGGAAAAAATTCTGAGAAGGATGTTTTAAATGGAAAGGTTTTATTTTTTTTTTTGGAATGCAAGGTTTTAGGATTATTTCAAAGTGGTTGTTTTTATTTAAATAAAAAAATTAATGTTTTTATTAAAAAAGAGTTACCCTACCTTGTTTTTCTTAAAAAATGTGGATAATTTTACAAAATAGGAATGGATTATTATTTAGTTTGTTAAAACTATTATATAAAATCATTTTATTAATTTGTATTTTAAACTATATAAATAAATTTCCTTCTTAAATAAATTACACAAACTCTTTTTTTAAATGTTACTGGTATTATTTTTCTCACACCTTGCATATACCAATGGATATATGTAGCTACAATTATTTTTCATTTAGGTATCCCTGGTTTTGGTATCTTCTCTTGGTTGATGCTTGAATTTCCCTAGTAGTGATGGTATGGAACATAATGAGTGACCATGGTATACACAAAAAATGTTTGTAGATATTCGTTTTTTTGGATACTATTATATCTATAATGTTTATTTATTTATATTCAATTGTTTAAATTAGTTGATTTATTGATATTTATTTTATTATGTTTCCATGATTTGATTCTATGTATAATTTATCATGTTCTTTATAGAACCATTCCCAAGTGAATTTATTCAGTGCCTAGGAACTATTTTCTCTCTTGTGGGGATTAGGATAACTCTTCATGCCATATGTCAAGCCAGGTTAGGTAATTTGTTAGGTCGAACCTTACTGGTTATTGAAAAAACGACCTCATAGAAGAGGTTATTTAGATGGATATAAGGTTCCTAAATAGACCATTATGTCATTTAGGGGTTTTTAGTATAGACAAAATACTAGGATCTTCATGGGAACTCAAGAGGTAGACCTCATATCAATTATTGATCACCACCCTTCTTGATAAAACATGAGTTACCATGAGATATCATGATTTGAGTCTGGATTTTCAGTTATTTTTTGTTATTTTTTATAATATTTGGATCCTTGTTGATAGAATTAGTGATTTTTCTGGATATAGTAGATTTCAAGGGTGAAAATGATAAAGGAATCAATTTTGTTTGGTTATTAGTACTTGGTCTTGGTAACAGTTCGGTTCCCATGTGGTTGGTTTTGAAAACCGTTATAGTGGATGTTTCAAAATTTTCACAAAGTTTTACAGTGCATAAAACAATACTATGTACAAATAAAATTCTCCCCAGATTAGTTTTTGGGTTTCCATTATCTTCAAATGGGCTCCAGTGGTGTTTACCATCAATGTGAGTGTAATTAATGAGATCTTCATTATAGAGATTGATGTTATGGGATTTTATTTTGATTTATGTTTGTGTCTTTTCTATGGTTTCTCATTAAAATGCTGATTTTGCATTAGTAAAATTATTTTGGAGATGAAAATTCTATATGCTATTATGGTGGAATCCAACATGAGTAATGGATTGGCTAGGAACGTAATTTGGTAATTATTTTTCTTTAAATAGATGGGCCTATGAGAAAAAAATTAAAAAATACAATGTCTTTATCCCTATTTCCCAGAAACCTCCCATTATAACATGGATAAATATCAACATAAATAGAGATTCAAAAGGAAATATAGGCCCCTTTGGTTATGGTGGAATCATTAGGGATTCAATAGGAATAGGACTCTAATATTTCTCTAAAGATTGTGGAATCGATACCTCTTATAAAGCTGAAGTGGAAGGAATGATCCTAGATATCCTAATTGTGATATTTAAAAACTAGAGTAAGCTATGGATTAATATGGACTCCTATTTTCATAGGTAGTACATCAATTTAAAGATATCATGGCTCTGTTTGAGACTTATAATGGATTGGGAGGATTATCTAGACTATTGTAGTCAAATTGAATTTCTTATATTTCATATTTATAGACAGGTTAACTAATTATTTTATTAAATTGGGAGTTTTTCTAGGGTTATTTAACTAGAATTGGAACATTCTAGAGTTGATTGAGGTGTTTTTATTTATAGATATCTGTAAAAATCCATCTTTCCATTTTTTATAATATTTTAGGGGCACTAAGTGGGTGATTCATCTAGTAATCCAAAATATGTAGAAGGATATAAGAATACAGTTTTGGTGGTCATGTAAGTAATGAAATGTGTTTGATTATGTGTTTAAATTCCTCACATGTCAATCGGTTAAGACTGAGAATCAATTACTAGTTGGTATGTCGTAATATTTACCTATACCCATTAGGAAATGGTTAAAGATCACTATGGACTTTTTCAATGGTTTATAAAGAACTATTTGGAAACATGATTCAATATGGGAGATTGTGAACCAACTAAAAAATTCATCACACTTAATTATGATATGTGAATCCAATATGATAAATGACTTAATTATCTACATCTAGGAAGTGGTAAAATTTCATGGAATACCCATTTTGATGATCACTAAATGAGAACCTCGACTTACCTCTCAATTTTGACAATATTTCATAATTATTTGGGTACGCAATTGACCATGAGTAGAGCGTATCATCCAAAAAGGTATGGTAAATAGGAATGAACTATTCTTATAGTGGAAGATATGCTCAGGGCTTGTGTGATGGATTTCAATGGCTCGTGGAAGGATCATTTTCCCTTAGTGGAGTTTTCTTATAACAACAGTTATTAGGTAGTGATACAAATGGATTCATTTGAGGTATTATATATCCATCCATGTAAATATCCAATTTTTTTATATCAGATATAATTATCTATTGGGACTTATCATTGTTAATGAAATGAGTGATAAAATTCAGATGACTAAAAACAGATGGGTTAGGCCCAAATCTATCTGAAATCTAATACAGATCATCATCATTTCCATTTATCCTTCACCATGGTAGATCAATTATTCTAGAAAGTCTATTAATGTATAGGGAATAATAGATCAGGTAATAAATGGATGATGTCTCCTCTGAATGTTAATCCTTTTTAAATAATTGAATTAATTGGTGATGTTGCTTATCGATTGGTTTTACCACCACAATTTAGCTTAGTGAATAATGTTGTTCGTGTATCTAAACTAAATAAATACCAGTATTATACTATCCATGTGTGTAACACCCCCAAAATTTTATGGGATATCTATTTTAATTTTAATCTCTCTGATATCTTATGTTGAACGCAACACCTAGCTTAAAAGAATAATGAAATATTATCATGTGATCATTATAATATATAAATTAAATTGGACAGAATGAATAGTATTAAAAACAATATGAAATTTATATATTATATAATCAATCAAATTATTTGACATTCATCCAATAGATTTGATAGACATGTGATAAGAACAAATTCAATTTTACATAGAAAAATCGATATTTTTTTAAAGGTAGTTTTGTTGTCTTTTAAGGGATCACTTGTTTCAAAAATAAATTTTGAAAATTTTTTAAATTATATATGAAAAAATAAAATTTAATCTTAAATTAGTAATTTCAAAATTATCTTAGGGTTATTTTTTTATATTTTTCTGAAAAGATTGGTTTTCCAGTGAATAGTGAAAATAAATACTTTTATAAAATAATAAATTTCATTATATTAAAGTCTATTTATGATTTTAATTTTATATTAATGTAACATAATAACTATATAGTTATAAATAATATAATACATCTCATTTTAATCATCCTTATACCTAATTTTGGTATAATCATGTTTTTTGGCTTCAAAATACATTTTTCAATAAAATTGTTTTTCATTGTATTTTACAGGATTAATTTTAAATTAAATTATGAAACTTATGTGTTTTTAATTTTGAAAAACTGATTCCATATTTTTATTTATATGGTCAAAAAATATTAAATAGTTAACTTTTTTTGGAAAATATTAACAGTAACCATGGTAATTTGTATTACCACGGTAAAGGTTAATTTAGATAATTAAGGGTTAAAATAATGTGATAAGGTTTAATAAATGACCCTAACACTTTCCCAAATTTTATTGGAGGATTTATTTTTGACCATAATCATCCAATGATATACATTATAATATTTGAGAGATACATGTATGATATTATGATATTTATTGTATTTTATTTAAAGAAAAGTCAAAGATACATACTCATGTTTTTAATAACTATAAAATTTATTATATAGGGTTAATATGAATATATATTTGCCTATAAATATTAATTTTAAATATAAATATTTATATTCATCATTTTAAATTATTTATAATTTTTATTATGGAAATAATTACCTTAAATACTCACAAAATGCTTGTGCAGTGATTATTTTATTAATGTAAATGTCAAATAAATGATATTAAAAATATTAAAATAAATATACTTTGGGATAATTAATGTCATAAAATAATTATATAGATTACCTTAACTTGTTAAGGATATATTAAAATATTTTTTAATATATTATGTTTTATTGATACTTATAAAATTCAAAGTAATGAATAATGTAAAAACTAACATTAATGATAATCTAAAATAAATAATATTTTATTAAATGATATAAAATTAATATAAATATTAAATTAGGAAAAAATATTTGGGTAAGGTTTAAAATGTCATAAATGATCTATTTATGGGTATTTTTTCATTTTATAGTAACTATATTAACCCTCAAAGAGTAAAAATCTATGCTGTCACAGTAAGAGTTAAAGGGATCAAATAAGGATTAAAAACAAGGGTAATAATGTGACCTAAACTTATCTAAAAATTATTGTATGGGAGGATTTCAAACCATCATAATAATATCTTCTCAATAACTCATTTTGGATCAATTTTTAATTAAAAAATAATTTATATTAATTTAATATCTAGAGAGTTTCCAAAAGATCTTCTCACCTAAATTATAAAAGGGAACCTCTTTATCACTTCTTCAAACCACTTTGAGCCTTAAATATCAAAAAACCCTATTTATTTATCTTATAAACATCATTATAAAAAAAATTTACGTCCCTTTCTTCCAAAAAGACCAACCCTATATCCCATAATAAGATATCCAAAGGAAGTTCGTAGAAGAATAGGTAATCGTTTTTACCAACTCATTCAAATTAATTTCTCCTAATACTTACTTTTCATGTATTTTTTCATATAAAGTAATAAATATAGTATAATATATATTCTAAGTGGTTATTTTGATTATGGTATAACCATAATTCACCATTTATCCATCCTATGAAAAACAAAAACATTGTGTGTGCGTACGTATGACTTATTGTCTCCATGCAGTGGTGTAATTTTTATTTCATCACCACTTTACAAGGATAGTAATAATGATAGATATAGTGGAAATATATGTTAATTATTACATTATATTTATTTTTTATAATTAATATATCACCCACTTCCTTTCTATTTTACCCATAAATGGAATGATGTTGTCGCTCGTGTGTACGCAAAGTTTATTGTCTCCGCAATGCGATGTGATTAATTTCCCATGTTAAATACTCAAAAATGGTTATAAAAATATATTAAATTATTATTTATGATATTTAATACATTAATATCATTATGTAAATGATGGATCTATATCAAATTCAAAAAACTGGTAAATTCATGACAAAATATGCATGAGAAAAAAAGGAAATTAACACCGAGAGAAATGAAAATGATGAAATATTATTAATAAATGGGTGATAAGATATTATAAAAGGATCATATAAGATATTATAAATATTAATATGATTTTATAATAAATTAAAAAAAATAAACCAGTATACATGAGGTTAAATTATTCACCACTAAAGGGAAGCATGAGGTTAGGGTTAAACTTCTACTTAATTGAATATAATATGATAAGATTATATGTGAAAAGAATTTTTTTTATCATATGTTGTACTTACTCATATTATATGTAGATTTATAGTGAGTACATGTAATATATTCATTTGATTTATGCTCACTTCAATGATATGATATTTGTAAGGGACTTTGTCTCAATTTCTTTTCAATGATGCTTAATTTAATATTATAAACCTATTTTATTTTCAATGGTGTATTTAATGCCCCTTTTATTTATTTATGATCATCATTCATTGAAAATTTCATTTCTCTTAAATATCCATATTTATTCTATCATGATTATTTCCTAAGTCTCAAACTATTTTTACATATGTTTTTTACATTGAAATTCATTTTATTAACTTGTGAAATAGTGTCAAAGTAGTATCAATTAATCAATATGGATACATTATGATAAGTCACATTATTTATTAATTAAATCTATTATTCGATATATGAGGAATTATTTGTGCTGGAAGACATATGTGGGGACTAGTTATAGATAGCCCCTTGATTTATCGATAGTCTCATGGGACGAATCAATTAAGCTATCATTAAATGGGTTTTACCCATAATGATCAAAACGTATTATGAAAGGTCGTGATCATATTGATTTATGTTCCAGATATATGATGTACAATAATTACACATTACCTTCATTTAACATTCAGTTATTATTATCCAGGTGATTTTCACTATGAAAAAATCTTTGGATACATTACATTCTCAGTTTATTGATTAAATGGTATGTGTGTTCCATTATCTACCTTTCATGTTGACTATGATAATTGATTCATGATATATTCCACTATACTTAACCCTTACTAATCATTTGATCTCACCCTTATTTTGTTTTCTTTACCCTAGTTATGAAGAATAGATATTTGAATGATTTTTCAAGGATTTAGTTTATTATCTTGTTTATGTATGTTTTATTTTTTATTTCCAATGTAAATTGGGTATCATGTATGTGTCTAGTTTACCAATACTACTAAACTATTCAGTCCTTTGGGATATGATTCCTTATAATCATGGAAATGTAATAAAGTAACAACTGGATCTGGGTTACTGGAGTTTGGGGATATTATAGTTGGTATCAAAGAATATTTTATATAAACCTTGGGAACTAGATTTAGGAAATCATAGATTATGTAAAATAACCCTAAGATAGACTTCGAGTATAGGTATATAAGAACATCTCAAAGAAACCATGTTTATGATTATGATATTATTTATAAATAAATTTTTCAATTTATTTTAAGTATTTAACTAGTTTTGGGATTATATATTATCTATCATTATGATACGATCTAATATAGTGTATTTCATCATTTTGAAATGGTTCCTAGCTTAAGGAATGTCAGCCTCACCAATGAACATGATCCAAAGAATAATAAATATGACACCTTTTATGGGCTTAAGCTAGTATTTTGAGGGGAATTAGTCTCCCAAACATTCTCATAATATGAGGTCACAAAATCACGTTCTAAAAAGATAGAGAAATAATTATTCAGGTATTTTGGATTCAAAGGTAATCATGAGAAGAAGAGGATTATTAGTGAAAATATGGATAAAGGGAAGAAGGGAAAGAAGTATTTTCCAACATGTAATAATTGTGGAAGGAAACACCTCGATAATTGGTTAAAATGATTGGATTTTACTATAAGTGTGGGGATAAAGGGCACCATGATTTTTATTGCAAGGGGAAAAAAGTTTCCAATATAGAATGATTAAACTATAGAGATAAGGGGAATTATGCAAATGAATCCCCCAAGATTAAGAGGAATACACTTCAAATGAAGTGAATTGATCATGATTAAGTATATTCTATTACCACAAACAAAGAGGAATGATTAATGTGATTGTTTTTAAAATTAAGAATTATGTTATTTGTGTATTATATAAATAATATCTTGGTTTTATAAATTATGAAATATATGAGGACTATATTGTAGTACTTTATTAATAAGTATTTGAAAGAATGTGTTGAATAGTACCCTGCAAGGTGATTAAATGGAATGTTTAATTTCATGGAAAATACATGATTGAGGGAAATATAACCCTTAGTATGATCTTGATGTTGTGATATTTGTGTTGGGATAAATAGATTATTGATATGGATAAAGTAAATTAGATAGTGTTGACTACTTGGTAGATTATTATTAATTTGTTGAAAAAGTGGTTTATGCTCTCATTGAGGGAGTTTAAACCATTTTTTATTTAAGGAATATATCCAATAACATGTGTTTTACATAATGAATAAGAAATAATATAGGTTTTAATTAAGGTTTTAAGTTGATCAAGGTACTCGTATTTTTGGTAGATTAAACTAAGAGTAACATTATGTTGTTTGGATAATATAATGTTAAGATGATTTTGAAAATTTAGTGGAATTCCTTCTAATATTTTGGACTTTTAATTTGGATAGATGTATTGTAGATGATTCTTAAGGTTATCTACTTATAGAATGGATTGATTTTAACTTTGGATATTATTGTCTAATGTTAAAGTATGATTTACCATATTATATTACCTATGATAATCAATTTTGTTTTGATAAATATTTATAGGATGAAGGAATTACTTGTGGACCTTATGGTTCATTAAAAGTTCTTATGAATGAAAAATTCATCTCGAATATCTATTTTCTAGTGTAAGAGATGAGGTGAAAATAGATCAAAGCACAACCAAATTATGATATTATGCTTAAGACATGGAAAACAATCAAGTAAGTTTATTTTCTCAAGTGAATATATTTATAAAAAAATAATACCTCAACTATATGATAATGATTTTAGAATAAAAACTAAATCCACTTAGTTTTTATTCTAAGAAATCAATTCACTTTTAACCACTCACATTTTTAGGGTTTTTTGATGGTTAACTTCCGAATGACCATGTTCTCTATCACTCTCCATCAGAACTTGATAATTATATTTCTCTTCCATGTCCTAGTTTTCACTTCTAAATAATTTTATCTTATTCTAAATCCTAATTTATTGGTGACCTTTACATTTCACTTTCCCTATTATTAAGAGGATGCTTTATTAAACCTATTTACGATGTGGGTTTCCCACAAAAGAATCTTCAAGTATCAAAATTTTATTTTTTAACTGAAAACTAAAATTGTGAGGAAGGAATTTATTGAACTAGTTTATAATGTAACACCAAAATATTTTATTCTGTATCTCTTTTAAATTTAATCTCTCTTGTATATTTAGGTGCACACAACACCCAAATTAAACAAATAATGAAATATTATCATGTGATTATTATAATATAACCATTAAATTGAAAGGATTTAATATTTTTAACCACATAATGAAATTTATATATTATATATTCAATAAAAAAATCATTCATCCAGTAGATTTTATAGGCATAAGATAATAACCAACCCAATTTTACACATAAAAAGATATATTTTTATAAAGGCAGTTTTTTCGCCTCTTAATGCAACACTTGTTTTAAAAATAATTTTTTACAATTTTATAAATTTTATTTGAAAATTTAAAATTAATTTTTAAAATGGGAATTTAAAAATTATGTTAGGGTGAGTATTTTGTATTTTTCTGAAAAGATTCCTCCAATGGCCCGAAGGCCTTCATTTTTTTATTGATTTTGATAATCCACCTTTCAAGGGGTGAGGTGGAACCCTTACAAGGCCTGTAGGAATAAGTATTACATGTCCCATATGCCTTAGAGGAATTCATTTTCCTGTAGGCTTCAAACATTACATACAACCCAGACTAACTACTTGGAACTGCTCCTCCCTAGCATCTTCATCGTGAAATCAGCTCTCCACCTTCGCATGGCTGTTCGGCTAGGCATTCTCGTTCATGCACAGGCTTGTCCCGATGGCAGGTGTCATACCCTATCATTCTTGAAATATGTTTAGCTTATACTGTGGTGAAATATCCTTTCTCATCCTCCTTGTAGAGCTTGTTCCTCGCAGGTCGTCTAGTTTGCATCTGCACTTAAGGTGGCCCGAAAGCCTTGAGGTGTCCTGAAGGCCTTACTGACCCAAAGGCCTGGGTGGCCCGAAGGCCTTAAAAAACTTAGGGACCAAATCAGTGGCCCGAAGGCCCAAACGGGGGCATATTCCCAGCTGCTACAGTTCCAAACATTACCTTCTACAGTTCCCCCTATAGTACTTGTTACAGTACTGCACAGTTCCCGCTACAGTACCTGCTACAATACTGCTACAGTACCTGCTACAGTACCCCAAAAATAATTTATCCACCTGGATTTGATCCCGGGTCTCCCGGATTCACTTTCATAGTCCTTACCAACTGGGCTAAAGCTCATGTGCTTTCTGAAAATATTTATTTTCCAAAGAATAGTGAAAAATACCACTTTTTATAAAACTGTCAATTTCATTATATTAAAGTATCTTAATGATTTTAATTTTATCTCAATGGAAATTAATAAATATTTAGTTATATATAATATAATACATTTTATATTAATCATCCTAATACCTTATTTTTTTTATAAGTATTCTTTTGGGCTTAAAAATACATTTTTCAATAAAACTATTTTTCATTGCCTTATACGGGATTAATTTTATATTAAATTTTGAATATTATGTGTTTTGAATATTGAAAATGGAACAAATATTTTTATTATTAAGGTAAAATTTTATTAAATAGGTCACTTTTATTTTTGGACAATATGAATTGTAACCATGGTAATTTTTATTACCATAGTAAAGGGTAAATCGGGTAATTAAGGGTAAACATAATGTGATAAGTATTAGAAAATGACCCTAACACTTGACCATATTTTATTGTAAAAAAATTTTCTACCATATTAATCCTAGTATCCAAATTATATCTTTTCAGATCCACTTGAAAGAGATTGTGACATTTATAATATTTTATTTAAAGAAATGCCAAAAAAGTCATACTCATGTTTTTAATAACAATAAAATTTATTATATAGGGTTATTCAAAAGTTATATTTGACTATAAATATTAATTTGAAATATAAAATATTTATATACATCATGGTAATTTATTTATAATTTTAAGTAAAGATATCACTACCTTAAATTCTCACACTACTCTTATGTAGTACTTATTTTATTAATGGAAATATCCAATAAATGATATTAAAAATATTAAAAGAAATATAATTTGGAATAATTAATGTATTCCATGAATTTTTTAGATTAAATTTATATTTTAGGGATGTATTAAAATATATTTTTTAAGATACAATTTTTTATGGATATTTTGAGGAGTTAAAGTACTGAATAGTGTCAAAATTTACCTAAATCATATTTTAAAATAAATAATATTTTATTAAATGATATAAAATTATAAAAATATTAAATTAAAAAAAATATTGTTATTATGTTTATCATTTCATAAATTAACCATTTATTGGTCATTTTTTATTTTATAGTAATTATATTAACCCTTGAAGAGTAAAAAACCCATGTTGTCATGGTTAGAGTTAAAGAGATTAAATAAGGGTTAACACCAATAGATAATGTTAAGAATGTGACCTAAAATTGTCTAAAAATTATTGTATGATATAATTTATACCCATACCTAAATTATATTCTAAATAAATCATTTTTTGTCATTTTTAATTTAAAATTAATTTTTATTAATTTAATATTTAGAGAGTTTTCAAAAGTTCCCCTCACCTGAATTATAAAAAGGTACCTCCTATCTCACTTATTTACACCACTTTGAACCTTATATATAAAAAAACCTATAAATTTATATTCTCATATTACTTATACAAGTATTTTAAGTCCTGGTATTCCAAAAAGACCAACCCAAGATCCCTTAAGAAGAGATCTAAAGAAAGTATACTGAAGAAGAGGTAATTGTTTCTACCAACTCATTCAAATTAATTTATTATTTTACTTCCTTTTCATTAGTTTTTCCACGATAAATTAATAAATATGGTATAATATTTATTTTTATATATTATAATGATTATGGTACAACCATATTCCACTTTGTATCCATCCTATGAAAAATAAAAGCATTGTGTGGGTGTACGTACGACTTACCATCTCCATGCAGTAGTGTAATTTTTTTTTCATCACCACTTTACAAGTATGGTTATAATGATGAATATAGTGAATATATAATGTAAATATTACATGATATTGATTCTAGATAATTAATATATCAACCAATTCTTTACTGTTTTACCCATTAATGGAATGATAGTGTCTCTCGTACGTATATAAAACATATCGTCTTCATGATGAGATGCAATTCATTTCCCTTGTTCAACATTAAAGAATGGTTATAAAACTATATTAAATGTTTAATTATTATATTTATAAAATTAATATTATTTTTTAAATTATATATCTATATCTGATGAAAAATAATTAGGACATTCATGGCAACATATACGTGAGAAAACAAGGCAATTAACACCCAAAACAATGAAAATGATTAAATATCATTCATGAATAGGTGATAAGATGTTATAAATGATCATATAAGTTATTATAAATATTAATATGGTCCTATAATAAATTAATAACATTATTTAAACCATTATACAGGAGGTTCAAGTATGCACTACTAAAGGGAAATGTGAGGTAAGGGTTTCTTATATCACTTTTACTTTTGTGAGATACATTACTTATTCACCACTTATGTCTTGTGTGTGGTGTATATACTAAAATTTAATATACCATATAATTAATATCATTATTTTAATTATATTCAATTTTTCATTTGATAAATATTATTTTATGGTGTATACGATTCAACTGATTAGAAGTGGTAATGGATTTCTTACCTTAATTTACATTTATTGGATTAAACTTCTACTTCATTGATTATGACATGATAATATTACATGTGAAATGAATTTTTGTTATCATATTTTTCACTTCAACTTGTTTTATGTGTATTTATAGTGAATACACATAATCAATTCATTTGATTTATGATCACTTCAATGATATAATATTTATAAGGGAGACCATCTCAACTTCATTTCATTGAGGATTATTTTAATATTATGCACATAATTTCTTTTCTATATTGTATTTACTAACTCTTTTATTTATTTATGGTATCCATTCATTGAAACTTTAATTTCTCTTAAATTTCTATATTTATTGTATCATGATTATTTCCTAATCCATATAATTTTTTATATACAGTGTGTACTTTGAATATTATTTGATTAACTGGGTAAATAAAGTTAAATTAATATAAATTAATCAATACAGATATTTTAGGATAAGGAACATTTTGATTAGTTAAATTTTTTATTTGATATATGTGGAATTCTTTGGAATATAATACATGGGTGGGGCACATTTATAGATATCCCCTCAATGCATCTATAATCTCATTGGATGAAATAGTTAAGCTAGCATTAAATGGGGTTTACCCATAATGATTAAAATGTCTTGTGAATGGTCATTATGGTAGGGGTTCATGTGCCAAATACATGAATTCCCATAATTATGTATTGCCTTCATTCAGCATTATGTTATTATTTTCTATGTTATTTTCACTATAATAAAATCTATGGATGCATTAAATTCTCAGTTTATTAATTAAATAGAGTGTGTCAATTATATAAATTTCCATGTTGGTTATGCTAATTGATTAATGGTATATTCCATTGTACTTAACCCTTACTAAGAATTTGATATTACCCTTATTTGTTTACTTTTTCGGTTTATGAAGAAGAGATCATTGAAGGATTTTTCAAGGATATAGTTTATTAGATTTTGTTATATATTATGTTTTATTTTCTATTCCCAATGTAAAATGAGTATCGTTTATGTATTTAGTTTACCAAGTCTATTAAATTATTTGGTCCTTCAGGATAAGATTCCTTATAATCATTCCAATGTAATAAATAAACCACCAACTCTAGGCTACTATTGTTTGTGGCTATTACAATGTGATTTAATGAAATCATGTTGACCTTGAACCAAATGATACATTTTTCTATGAGCCGATTCATATTTTTCATAGAAAAGATAACATATTTCATGGAAAATGTATTTCATTTGTTCGAGTATTATGAAAATATGGTTAAATTCAAGAGAATACATGGGAAGATAAGAAATAAATGATAGAAAAATATTAAAAATGATAACAAAGAACCACTAATATCTATATTTTCATAAATGTAAATCCTAATGGTAGGGAGAATGTAACACAACTAGTTTGAGTTACTTCATTCTTTCATTATGTATTTTGATGTTATATAATTTTTTGGATCATTTCTAGGATTTTTTGGATGGTTTTAGGTTTTTTAGAATCATATTTAAGGGTAAAAGATTTGAGAATGGTTAGGGAAAATCAAGTAGAATATCTTGGATGAAATTAAAGAGAATGTGGGATTATTGGGATGGCACATGATAGGTATACGATTTGTCCAAATCATGTGACAAACCATGTGATTTGAGAATTCTTGGGACAAAGGTACTTTTTATGGTTGGCGTACAGTTTACTAAACTATGAAGCATAATCATATGACCTTGTTTTTTATCTAGTAACACTCGAATAGTAGGTATATAGTTTGTTAAACTGTACAACCTAATTGTTTGATGACATTTATAAATTCTGAAAATTGGATTTTTATCCCAATTATCACCTAAAAAATCTCATCCCTTCTCCTATAAACTAGCTCTGATATCATTTTTAATATCATGAAATTAACCATAGGCATGGAAATATCCAAGGTTCCACTAAACTTTGGTGACATCCCCCAGACATCAAAGTCTGAAAATATATGTTAAGTGATTAATAAATTATTGGGGGATTATTTTCAAATTAAACCAACACAACCTTTATAGAAATTGATAAAAAACAAACCAAAACTATATGATTCATGAAATATAAATAATAAAAATCAAGAAAACAGTAATGAAAAAAATTATAGAGTATTAGAAATAGGTGAAACAATCAATCCAAACAAAAATAAAATACATTCTAATGTAGAAACATTGGGGTGGTATCACTTTAACCATTCTATAAGAAAATATCCACAGCCCAACCTCTCTTTAATTCTATTAAATTTAACACAATTATTTTGAGTTACTTCTCTATTTTGTTATTTATTTTGAAGTTATATTTTGTTTCTATTGAGATATTGTAGTTTTTGGATGGTTTTAATGTGTTTTGGAAGAATTTTTAAGGGTACACAATTTCATTATAGTTAGAGGAAACTGTGCAGCTTCTCTAGGAGGCCATAAAAAGGAATTTGAGAGTTACTGGGAAGGAACAATATTGGAACACGGTTTTACTAGACTATGTGATATGGGAATTTTTGGGACATAAGAATTTTTCATGGTTGGTACATAATTTTCCAAAACATACTGTACAATTGTTCCACCCTGGGATTTTTCCAGTAGTACTCACATGATGTTTGCATAGTTTTTTGAACCATGCAACTTAACTATGAGAATTTATTAATAACATTCAAAAAATTTATTTTTGTCCCAATTTTCACTTAAAACTCTAATTATTTGTCCTATAACATGGATTTGATACTATTTGTAACATATTTAACATAACCATTGGATTGGAAAGTGACAAGGTGACACTAACCTTATGGGGAATCCCCTGGACAAAAAAGTTTGGAAATAAATTCTAAGGGTATATTAAATAATTTTGGGAAGATTTTTCCTTTAAACACACACATCCTATCAATAAATTGATAAAAAAACAATAAAACAAAAACTATATTATTATTGAAATGTAAATGATATAACTAAAAATTATACCAATGACCAGTAATATCATAGTAACAACAAAAGGTAAAACAAGACATAAAAACAAAAGGTAAAATCCATCTGGATGTAGAAACACTGGAATGATATCACTCTAATCACCCTCTAACAAGTTTTATTTGAATAAAAAAAACATCCCCCAAAAATTTAGTAATCCCTTGGAATTTATTTATATATTTTAGTTTCTGGGGGATTTCACCTAAGGTT
The DNA here is from genome assembly GCA_963277665.1 of Viscum album. Lineage (NCBI taxonomy): Eukaryota > Viridiplantae > Streptophyta > Magnoliopsida > Santalales > Viscaceae > Viscum > Viscum album. Next base: position 1,812,442,252 of record OY728123.1, on the reverse strand, counting down.
ATTGGCACCCTATCTCTTTAAAAACCAATTTTTAGGGTTGGGATGTTAAAATGGTATCAGTGATAAGTTAGAGGATAATGATTGATGGTTTTTTGGAAGGATTTGGGATAAAAATTCAATTTTTGGATGTTATTAATGCCTTACCATAGTTAGGATATACAATTTAGAAAACCACATGCCTATTGTGGGAGTTCTATTAGAAAAAACTCAGATATACATAATTATACTGCACAGTTTGAAAAACCATGAAAAAACCATAAAAACAACTTCATCCAAAAAAATTATATATCACAAGGTTTGGAAAAAAATTGAAACATGTAGTACTATATCTATGATTAATGCCTTATTTTTACACTATTATGTAGTGGTTGGCCAATATATTAGTTGGAACAAATATTTAATTGTTTTTGGAGATGGTTTAACCGCTGTTATGCAAACAAATCATCATGACACTTGGTATAAAGAAAGGATCCTTTTACATTGTTTATATTGGAGTTACCTTATTTTATGGTAAGGTTTAAAGGAATTATATTGAAGATATATGTTCTTTAATATTTAACCTAATGTCTAGATGGATGGTAAAATCCATGTATCAAACTGGGAGGGTGTACCTCATCAATTTGGTGATTGTATCAATTCTTATGTATTACTTCTCACTTTATAGGTGTCCAAGAGGCCTTCTGAATGACATGCAGTGCATGATGAGGCACTTTATCTAGATGGCATCTGTGAATGAAATAAATATGTTAATGGGGTCTTAGAAGGATTGGGTCAAACATATAGAGAACAGAGGTCTTAGCATCAAGTATCTTATGTTTTTCAATAATAGACTCATTAATAAGTTCACATGGAATCTTCTTGCATCTAATAACTCTTATTTATTTTTTATCTTAAAGGTTCAAGATAAATCTTCTTAATGGGTATCCTCACTACCTTTCCTCATCTATTTGGCTCTCACTCAGATACTCCTTCAATGTTTTAATGCAAAATTCAAAATGGCTAATTTGTAGGTAGTATGTTCTAAACTGTTGGGAATCCCCTTAGATAGACTTCCCTATAAGCATTGAAAGTATACCTCCTAGCATGGATGATATGACTATAACTATTTTTTTTCCTTTGTCATGGAAGTTTCAATGGTATTTTCAATCCTCAATCCAATTTGGAAATATAGAGTTTCCCTTTCATGGATTATGACATCCTGGTCTGGAAATAAAATATAAAATCACATTATAATAATAAATATCACTAAAATCTACAATTTTATGGTTTCACTCAACCACCCACATGGCTACTCAGATTCAGGACACCCTTCATCCCTCATTCAAGGAAATTTGTCCAATATAGAATATAGAGGAATTGACTTCCTACCCATGATCTATTGATGAAAGATGGGAAAGTTATTCTCTCAAATTTCCATTTAGGTTTAATAGAATATTAAAATATAGTACATGTCTTCTTAAACTGCACCTTTTCCCATAAATTATGGAGTTACATTGGATATATTTGTAATACTGATTTGTGTAGCCACATAACCATGGATGAATTAATGATTTACATTACCAAGAGTGGTATAAGTGAGCATATTCAAAACCTTATGATGGAAACCACTACTGTTGTCTATTATACTATTTGGAAATCTCATAATTCATCCATGATTGATGTCACTCGGCTCTCATTCCATGCCAGGGCACTACAGATACACAAGGAAGCATATTCCGCTGCAACTATGTAGGTGTGTTCAATGGACAACAACATGGATGATCTCATCTCTCTTCACTTGATGGGTATCTCAGGTAGATCAATAAAACCTCTCAAGGTCCAAATCATCTGATGGATCCCTCCCATAAAATCATGTGTTAAAATAAATGTTAATAGAGTAGCACTTTTCATTCAGGGATTATCGGGTTGTGTTTGGGTCTTCCGCACGCACCACAACTTTTTCAAAGGTTGTTTATATCACTTTATTGATCTAGGTACTGCTTATGAAGCTGAATTATGGGATATTATATATTCTATTAATTATTTTTTTCTATCATAATCGGATTGTTTTGTGGATTGAATCTAATTCTAATCTCTCCATTAGTGCCCTCAATTTGAGAAACATGAATCTGTCATTGAGAATTTTACCACACTGGATTGAGTGTTTGAATCAGGTTAGGTACCTTAATCTAATAGTCACACATTTATACAGGGAGGCCAATCGAGTTGTTGATGTGCTGTAAAAGAGAGAAGTTATGAATATTAATACTATGTGGTCCTTCAGAACACTTTATTATTATGATCATCTAGTAGAAGATGATATGAAGAGAGTGGTGTACTCTTTCCTTTATAAAAAACCCATGTAACTCTTTCCTTGTAATATTTCTTTTTTATTTAATACTTTATAGGTCCATAAAGTCTAGACCTTTTATTTTTCTAGTTAACTTAAACTAGGGGTGTCACTTAAATTAAATCTTGTTTGTATTCATTTGAAAAGTTTTGTCTTTTATGATATGTTTTAAAAAGGTTATGGTGTTTCTTCAATGATATTATTCTTTTAAAAGTAATATTTATTATATTTTAAAATGTGAGTTGGATTTTTATTTTAAAATGGGTGCTTTAGATTTAATAAAATAATTTTTTTAATAAAAATGTATTTTTTTGTGATGGATATGTTCAATCTAAGTAAAATGTTTTGAAAGTGGAGTGAAATTTTTAATTTAAAGTAAAATTTTATAAAGGATTTGTGTGGATTTAAAATGTAAGAGAATTATTTTAAAGTAATTTTGTGGGGGGTTACTAAAATATTTTATTTAAATGTGGATTTCATGAAAAATTATAAAAAGGTATTTTTTATAAAAAAAATATTTATTTTGAATTATTTCATTCATTTTGAAATGTTAGTTAAATGAGTTATATTTTCTATTATTTAAATTATTACTCCTAGAGAGTATCTAAAAATAGTAAGAATTATGTTCATTAGGATGATCTATTGGGTTTCCCCCCTGTTTCATAGGAATGGCTTTTCCACTTGTGGATTCCACCCATAGAATTGATTGAGTAATGTATTTGAACTCTTCTTTACACTTGAAACCCATCAAAGTATTTCATAGTGAGGCTTTGGATTTGTTGGAATCAATTTATGATGTTTTATTAAGTAGGAATCAGATTATTGTTGAGTTCAATTGGTAATAAGTAGTTGATTAGGATTAGTTTTCTAATATGAGAAAGATAAATATGGTGTGCTTCCAGTGTGGAGTACCAGGCCAATCAATGTTGTCTTGTTCAAAATATCTAAATGTATGCCATTAGTGTGGCTATTTTTTACATATTTAGAATCTCTGTAAGATGATATATTATAATAAAAGGATTACTATGTGATTTAAGTCTTTGGGGAGATCCTTTTTTTATATTTTAGAAGATATCAAGGATTATTAGATTTTTTGTATTTTACTAGTATATATTGGAAGTGTTGTGGATATTATCTTATGGGTGTTAATAATTTTTTTTTATTTCATTTATATTATGATTATGTTTTCTTAGAGGTTCTTGATTTTCATTATGTGAATCGAGTTGAGTTTTGATACTTTTTCATGCCTTATGAATTTGGGTTGTTTCATCTTAAAGGTTGCAAGTGCTTGTGGTTATTTCATTTTGTAAACTCATGAGGGTGTTGGATTTCCTTTATGGTTCTATCAAGAGATGTTTCCCATGTTTGATGTGTAAGTTGAAATTATGAATCATAATGATTAGAGTCTAGACCCTAGGTCAGTTTGATGTAGATCATTTTTTGAATGAGTTTTCAATAGATTTTCTGATGTGGTTCTTCGGTGGATGTTGAGTTTTGTGATAGTTCAAGGGTGCTTGAATTTTTTGGGTACTTGAGATTCTTAATATAATTTATCTCAAGGAAGTATTTTTTATAATTTCACCATTCAAAATGGATTCTAAATGCTGGGGAGACCTATGATAGGTATCTATCTCTTCTTATCTTAATGTTCTTAGTGACAGTGGTTACATTTGAGGATGGGTTATTCTTGGAGATAAATCGGGTATTTTGTATACTTGATCCATGGTTCTAGATAAATTAAATGTGTTCAATGGTATTTTATTTTAGGACATACCTTATTCTTTTACTACTAACCCATTATTGTAGTGAGTTTGAGTTATTTTTTCTTCTTAACCTTTTCTTTGATACTGGGTAATTTCAAGGGAAAGCATCATGATGGGAATAATTTTCACACCCTGATATTTAATTTCAATTATTATTTTACTTATTTTGTTAATTTATTTGGGTGTGACATTGTTTTAGATTTTTGATTTTTTAATATAATATTTTTAACGGTTTTTTCTGTCACATAGTTATAGGGAATGATTAGGAAAACCATTCTTGTAGCCCATGTACAGTACTACAAAAATTCTCAAAGCCTTTCACAACTAACAAAAGGTTTCTACTAACTATGAATATAAACCATGTGGGTGGGGTGTGCCTATCTAGTTTATACCATATATCTACTGCATGATTTTTCAAAATATGCAACCAAACCATGAAATCCTCCCATCTTTTAAAATATTATTTTCTAATTTTCTCCTTAATTGATTTAAATGGGGTTCACCCCTTTTCTATTATATTTTCATTAGACTATCCTAGGGAATTCCAATTAGAATATCTCCCTTATTTACCTCTCTATTTCAAGCCTCCAATATCTAATTATAATCATTTTTTTGAGGTAATCCCCTCTGTTATTCTTGTCATTCTTTGTTCCTTCTTCACCATACCATTACCTCTCAGTTTCACTTCTTCCCAAAATCCTAGAGGGATATTAGGACAATATTATGTGTTTTGGGAGGTTCTAATATATGGTTTTTAGCTTTTTATGGTCATGGGTGTTTTTTTATTCCTTTTTTGGTTGTTCTCAATTGATATTAATGAATTTTATATCATTTCATGGGTTTACCTCCTTTAAGGTAGGTGTTTTTTGTCTTTATTTTATTTGGAATGTCATTGTGTGATCAATCCTTTTAAATTATTTATTTATTAAATTAAATCCATATATGGTAGTTTTAGAGGTTTCCAAAATGAATCCAAAGTATAATCACACGTGTTAAGGAATGTTTTAATTTTCATGTGTCTTATAAATGATATAAATATCTATTCTAAAGAGGTTCTTTATTTGAAAAGGGATTTTACCCCATTTGGATGAAAAAATAAATTAAAGAGTTTTCTTTTAGTTTTCTAAGAGATTTTATGGAAATAATAGTGATATATAATTATTCTAAAGGTTGGGTTCAAATATATTGTTTTAAGTAATTTTTTATAAATACTTTTAAGATTATTAAAAAATAACTCAAGATCCAAAGTTTGTTTTCATGAATTCTAATTTGTAACATATAATGGGATTTTAAATGTTTGTGTGAGAGAGACCCTCACAGTAACCCATATATTTTTTTTCTCTTACATGGGTGGTTATTATTGTTTTTGGAGATTAGGAAATGTATTAAAAATTCTATTTTTCTTGACAGGGTGTCATTTGTGAGGGTGAGTTATTATTTTTTCATAGTGATTCTATTGATTGATGATTCTTTCTTAACATTACTTTTTTTATTGGACATGGGAACCTAATTAGATAAGTTTGAAGTCTATATTTATTCCAAACTATTTAGTTACACACTTCTAGTGTCCCACATACTGTGATATAAGACTAGATGGGGATTTTCCTCGATGAGGTCAGGTGTAGGATTGTCAGGTGGCTTGGGTATAGGATGTAGCATTGAATAATGAGTCTGTCAATGTTTAGTAAAGTTTAGGAAAACATCGCATTATTACCTAGAGTAGAGTTTACAGTACTATTACTTGATTGATCGATGAATGTTTGGAATGAATTTTTTTCCTTTTAATATACCATGTTTTTATAGTATGGTGAACCATTAATTACTTACTTAAATGTTTTTGTTTGTTTGTTAGTGGAATAGTGATTATCTATTGGAATTTTATTTATAAAGTGTGAGTGGATTTTTCTAAATCATTTTGGAATTTTTTTTGGGAAGAATGTTTTAAATGAAAGTGTGTTATTTTGAATGGATTGTGTGATTTTGAATTATTTTTCATTAAATTAATTTTTTAATTTAAAGAAGAGAGGTCTAACGTGTTTATTAAAAATAATTTACCTTACATTGGTTTCCTTAAAAAGTGATGGGTAGTTTGAACAAATTTGATTTTATTATTTTTTTAGTTTGTTAAACTTATTCTATATAAACCTATTTTATTATTTTATATAAAAATTCATAAATGAATTTTTGTTTTAATTTAATTGCACAAAATATTTGGTGAAATATTATTTGGATTATTTTGCTCAGACCCAACATACACCAATTGGTATATACATATCCTACTTTTTTTATTTAGGTTTACTAGGTTGTGGTCACATTAATTATTTTATGCTCTATTTGGTCTGGTACTAGAAGTATGGGAGGTGGTGAGTGACCATGGGTCACATGGATATAGGTTGTTATAATTCAATATTGGTTTGTTTTTATCTTGGTTTCTTTTATATTTGTGATTTTTATTTATTTATATTCATATGTTTATTTATTTATATTTGTGATGTTTATTTATATTCATATGTTTATATTGGTTGGTTTAGTGATGTTTATTTACTTCCTCTGTTATGATCTCATTAGATGTTTCATTTTCTATTTTTTGGGAAAAACCATTCCCAAGTGAATTTATATGACTCTCATGTACATGTTTTCAATCCTTAGGGGAAACACACTTTGGTCCATGTCACAATCTATATTGGGCCGGACTGAGCAGGTTCGTGACATGAAATAAAATGGAAAACAATATAGTAGATACATTACTCATTAATAGTGTTATCTCAAGGAACTATTAGAAATTAGTAGTGTAAGTGTATGTTTTAACACAAAACATGGCTTTTTTATGTCATAGAGAGTGTATTACAACATATGAGATGTCACATAAAAGGAATATGACTCCAAAAAATATAAATGTTTGTAAGTAAATGATTCATTCAAAATAAATTAAATAAGGTATAATAATGTGATTTAGTAGATGATGTAAGATTTATTGGTCATTAAACCAGGTTCAATGACTATAAATATAATAAAAAAGGACTCAAAAAATCATGGATACAAATTATGTCAAATTTTTTAAATAAAAATCTAGAGAAAATCAGAAAATTTCAATTTGGAGGAAATTTATAAGGATCAAGATAAAAGTGACAAATTTTTGAGAAACTCAAATTATTCTACATGAGGAAGTTTTTGAGAAAGAATTAACTAAATAAATATGTGTTGAAAAGATAAAAAAAAATCATAAAAGATGAGATGATTAGTCATAATTGATGTATCAAATTTCATTCATGAAAAGACTACTACAATTTGAAAATGATGAAGGAGAAGTGTTTATCATACCATTTTGTTATCATAGGTTGAACTATAATCATTTAAGGAAGTGAAAAAGCATGAATAATGGGTCAAATATATGAATAAAGAGTTATATTAGGTAGAGAAAAATAAAATATGGGAGATTTTAAAGAGATAAAATTACCACAATTTCATTAAAAAGTAATAATTGTTCAAGAATAAATATAATGAGCATTGTAATTTAATCATTAATAAGGCTTTGTTGGTATAAAAATGACGTGATCTAATCTAAAGCATAGATACTAAGGAGGTTGTTACACCACTAGCTAGATTCCATTTGATCAAATCATTTTTTATGGTTTTAACTCAAAGTAGTTTCAAGATTTTTCAAATGGATATAAAGATGGAATTTTTCAAAGTTGTTCTTAATAGGAAGTTTCATTGAACAATTAGTGAGATTTGAAATTAGTGATAAGGAGGAAAATTTATATCATTTTAAGAAAATTTTATATTGTTTAAAGAAGGCACCAAAATCTTAGTATGCTCAATTGGACTCATATTTTAAGAATATGGAATTTAAGATAGGTGGTATTGATCAAAATATCTATGTGAATTCATTCAGTGAACTCACTTACTTTATCGGGTTTCTAGTCAATAAAAATAAATAGTATACCTTTATCTATTAGGAAAAATCTAAAAAAGGATATAATGAAAATGTTTGATATGAAATATTGAAAACCTTTTTCAACCAAGACTATTAAACTCATGAGTCTACCTTATGAGTTAACTCGGTGAGTCCGATGAGTTTTCACCAAGTCTATGAGTTTACCCATGATTTTACCTTGATTCTATTGAGTTTTATACCGATTCAGAACAATAAACTTATGAGTGTTACTTCCATAGGTTCAAATTTAATAATTATTATAACTAAATTGGGGATACATGAAGATGTAAAATATATGGATTCTAATTTGTATCAAATAATGATTGGAAGTTCACTATACCTAAAAATGTTATGAACAAAAATAATTAGTGTAATATTTTTGGTATCTTTGTTTTAAATCAATCCAAAAGAAGAACACTTGGTATCTATAAAAAGTATTGAATTATGAAATGGGAAAATATAGATTGATATTTGGAGTGGTGATACTCAGGTATTCATCTGTGGATTTAAATTAAGTATCCATGTGACCAAAATGCAGAATGAAGAAGCTAAAAATAATGATCTCTACATCCATTGAAAATTTTGTATAATAAATAGTTTAATTACTTAAATGGAACTTTATTCTGTTTATATTAACATATATTGTGTGGATAATAATGACATTTATATTGTTTAATTTATCATATTTGTGATATGTGGTTTTTTTCATGCTCATGGTGATGATGATAGTTGCTTGGATCACATTTGGTAGATTAAGAGGGTATATATACAATAATATAAGCATACCTATAACTAAAAAACCCCCTTACAATAGTGATTTTTCACTTTACTTTTAGGATTTTTTATTTTTTTAGGAAACTATTTTGTTTTTTTTGTATTGGTTTAATTGATTAAAAAACTAATTATATATATTCAAGGTATTATTGATTAGGGGATGGTATTTTATATAAGAAAAAACTAAAAATTGATGGAATATTTGGATACAAATTAGTGTTTGAGGTGTTATGGAAAAAATATATATGTTTAGGAGAATTCTTCATTTATAATAAATGTTTTATTTAGATTATAAAAACTAAAGAAAGAACTTCACTTATCACTCCTAAATTAGAGTACATTTTGGTCACAGGGGAATGCACTCAATTCATTTGGATGAAAAAAATGGAGGATCTAGGAGAATAGGTGATGATTCATATAGTAATTTTCATGATAATAAAACTAGAATTAAGATTAATCAAAATATAATAAAAAATAAGGGAAAAAACATTGAAATTAGATACCAATTTATTAAATGAAATGTGGAACATAGAGTTTTTAAGGTTGAATATATTGGAACAAATCAATAGTTGGAAGACATATTCTTGAAAACATTGTCTATACCAATATTTGTGACACATTAGATAAAAATAAATGTTCAACCACCCACAAAATATTAAAAAGGTTTTTTGTATCCAATCTCCCAATAATAATTTATTATTTTAAATGGATACTCATTTATGATAGGTCTCATACCCTTCGAGTATATTTTCAAATGGTGAAAATTGAGGAAAATACTTTTGAACATATTTAGAGCACAATAAATAGAAGTAGAGCATAAATCACTAATAAAGGGGAATGAATCTACTTTTGAGGTGGAGAATAATGGTACGATAATCATGGGAAGACATAATCAATGAGGATTATCATAAAGTATTAAATAATATAAGGGGATAAACATCAAATTAATTTGTTTATAGTGTTAATGTTTTGAGGTATGTATAAAGGTATTTCTATAACTCTTACTTTAAAAATAGAACATGACTCATTTATAGTCATAGATAAGACTTTATATTAATATTTGGATTTACTGAATAATTAGAAATCTTGGAATAGACTTATGATTTCTGGTGAAAAAAATTCATATGTTCATTTTTTGTGTTTGTAGACAAAGTTATTGTGAAATACTATAAAATACTCATTATATGAATGAAGATTAATCATATGGAGTGATATAATTCTTTGAGAAATCATGGAGTGAATATGGTTGACATTTGACATGATGAAAAAAACCATTCCATAGAGTATAGATGTTTACATCGTAGTGGAACCATGGTTAAATAATATGAACTACTACAAAAAGTGATTTTAACATGGCTAAAATGATCTTTTTAAGTTCTTAAAAGCACTAAAAATATAAGCAACATTAAAATCCCATGGAATTTATCAATGATAGATCAAGCACTAATACATTCCATTTCAGTTGCTATATAAATATATCCCTACAGAATCCATGCAGCAACCCTGTAAAATCAAACCCAATGAGAATACATAAATAGGAATAAAAATATATAATAAAATTGATTAGTATAAAAATAACACAATTAACTATCACGTCAATTCAAAATTTTATACGAAATATTTACAATAATGTCATATTTACAATTAACCAAAAAAATACAACCCATATACAAAATCAAAACTAGAACTCTTTTCAATAATAAAACTCAGTATAAAAGTTTTTCCCTATAATAAAACAAATGTTTATATTAATAAAATTAAATAAAAAATAAAAAAATGATTTTAATGTTATATAATCCATATATGATAAATTATATAGTTAATTACTATACAAATTAATGATATTATCAGTTAATCATGTGTCATATTGACATGCAGTCAATCCATACACATCAGAAATATATTATGGATCATTTTCTTAAAGTTTGAAACAAATTCGAGCTCATTTTATCCATTTTGGATATATGATACATGTTTTAAAAAAATATAACACTTTTATATGGAATACACACACTTTGAGTCATACCGACTCCTCATTTTTCTGATTGACATGAAGTCGATTTCTATATGTCTGAAATATATTATAGATCATTTTACTAATGTTTGAAAACAATTTATTATTGTTTTCTCATTTTTAGCTATGTGAGGTGCATTTTAAACTAAAATGATACTTATATTGAAAACACACACTTCTATTTATACCAACCACATCATGTGTTGGATTGATATGCGGTCAATTACTACATATAAGAAATATATTATGGATAATTTTCCTAAAATTTGAAAATAATCTGATCTCCTTTTCTTGGTTTTGGATATGTGATACATGTTTTAAACTGAAATAACACTTTTGTATTGAAAACACACACTTCAAGTGATACTAACCACATCATGTGTCATATTGACGTGTGGTCAATTTCTACATGTTAAAAATATATTATGGATCATTTTCCTAAAATTTGAAAATAATATGAGCTTTTTTTCTTAGTTTTTTCTATGTGACATGTGTTTTAAACTAAAATGACATTTTTATATTAAAAACATGAACTTTGAGTCATACCGACCACATCATGTGTTAGATTGATTTTCAGTCAATTACTATACATTAGAAGTATATTATGGATCCTTTTAATAAATTTTTAAAATAATTTGAGCTCATTTTCTTAGTTTTGGCTGTGTGATATGCTATTTAAACTAAATGACACTTCTATAATTAAAACTTTTACTTCGAGCCATACCAAACAAATCATGTCTCAAATTGTTGTGTGGTTAATTCCTATACATGAAAAATGAATTATAGATCATTTTACTAAAGTCTGAAAACAATTTGAACTCATTTTTTGACTATTTGTTGTGTGTTTTAAACTAAAATGACACTTTTTATAGAAAACATGCACATTGGGTCATATAGACCACATCGTGTGTCATATTAATGTGTGGTCAATTCCTACACATGACAAACAAACTATGAATTATCATCCTAATGTTTTAAAACAATCTGAGATCATTTTATTAGTTTTTGATATTTTATGTGTGTTTTAAACTTAAATGAAACTTTTATATTGAAATCACACACTTTGGATCATATCGACCACATAGTGTGTTAGATTGATGTGTGGTCAATTTCTACACATCAAAAGTGAATTATTTATCATTTTCTTAATGTTTTAAAACCATACAAGATTGTTTTTTTTGTCTATTTGATATGTTCATTAAACTAAAATAGAACATTTCTATAAAAAACATGCACTTCAGTTCATATCAACCACATCGTTGTAGGAACCTAGAACACTCTGAGAGAAGAGGGGTGAATCTAGGTGTAATTTTTTTTTTTAATGTGACTAGTATTGTTCCCATGTTGGTAGGAACTTGTTAAACCTATCTGATTGAATCATATAGTAATTAAATAGTCACATGTAGAGAGACAACACAACAGTTTTACTTGGTTCACCACTAAGATCTAGTACAGTGAGCATACTCTAACAGTGTGTTGGAAGTACCAAAATTGATTAAGCTTCACTAGTTATTGTGCAATACAGTAGTTTAGAAAAAATCACTCTGTTTTAGGCACACTAACTTTACAAGATTTTAGGGATAGAACACTACCTCCTTCAAAACACTTCTGTTGACTCCCCCTTACTCACTACTTCAGGGGAAGTCTCACCCAGTTTAATGAATTAAAGGTAACTTCAGTAGATTGTAATTTTAGTCTATATCCCTGACTATCATGAGACTCTTATTTTACTGATATCCTTATTATATGAATTTGAAATCACTATTCACTTAAACTAGATGTTCAACACTACTGTTCGCAAAGCTCCTAGCCTTCACAAAACCCAATTTATATTTTAAATAAATTCCAATGCTAGTGAACCTATGAACCTTTGTAAATCTCCCTACCTTCATGAATCTCATAACCTTCATGGAAATGAACTACATTCATGAAGCTCACTACCTTCATAGAACACTAAGTCTTTATGAAACTCCCTATCTTTTTGAATCTCTCATAACTCAAAATCAAGGGAATCAGTTAAGACTTCACTAGTATTTTCATGATGCTCAAGATCACAAATAAATCTAGATTCATGAAGCTATAAACCTTCATAAAATTAGAGCGATTCATCATTTTATCCAATTATCTTCATATAAAATAAAGTTGGGGTGGTCGCTTATTTATATGAATAACCCTTCACAAAGATTCCACAACTCCAGTGTCTTTTTTTCAAACCTCTAAAATAATTTTCATGAAGCTCCTCTATTCGTGAAACTCTAATTAAATTTAACCCATTCACAATGCTTCTCTTAGTTTCAATGATTCACGGTCAACCCATCGAACACTCATGATGATTGTCATAGTGTAGAAGAGCACCATCAATCCATCATGTGTTCATGAATCTCATTCACGATGCTCCACATCTTCAAAAATGTCAACCTTCAGGAAACCCAGTATCCATGAAGCATGTTCCTTTACCATATTTGACAAGATTCAATCCTAAAAAATCACATTTTATGAATATTTCTCCTTCCTCATAATTTTGAGCCCAAAAATTTGGAAAACACTATAAAATGATTCCACCTTCAACATTGAATCCATCTGCAATGTATGAACTATTATATTAAAATCTACCTGATCAACCATAGTGTGGATTGAAAGAAAACTCAAAATAGAATCCATTTCCAATTATGATAAACCTTGGTTCTGACAACAATGTCTTGGATTAATGTACAGATAATTCCTACATGTGGAAAATGTATTATGGATCCTTTTTCTAAAGTTTGAAAACAATCCAATATCTTTTTCTTAGTTTTTGAGTATTTTTTGTGTGTTTTAAACTAAAATGAAACATTTTTATTGAAAACGCATACTTCGAGTCATGTCAACCACATAGGGTGTCAAATTGATGTGTGGTCAATTCCTACATGTGAAAATTTAATTATGGATTGTTTCTATCATGTTTGAAAACAATACGAGCTCATTTTATCTATTATGGATATGTCATGCATGTTTTTAACTAAAATGACACTTTTCTATTGAAAACACATACATCAGTTAATACTATAATGAACCAACCTAGGATACCATCTAAAAAAATACCCGAAATGATTTTCTGCTAACCCAAAGAGAATTCATGGTCTCCATGAGATGGTGACAAGCACCTGGGCATTAACAAATAACCACTGGGAATGATTTTTCCCAAAAAATACAACAACAACCGAGTACAGTGAAGAAACAACATTATATATATATATATATATATATATATATATATATCATTCAATATATACATACAAGTACAAGAAGACAATAAGAAAAACTAAAGAGTAACATGAACAATAAAACCCATCTCCCAGTAGTCCAAAACAACCTACCATGTCCCAAGTCACCCACCCTTGGTCACCAAGCAAGGACCCACAAAAAAGGCAAGATAATGAACACGTTCTATAAGATAATAACGGGTTGCAAACACAAAAAGGTACAAGTAGGGTGTGAGCTAAAGAACCCAATAAGATTCAACCAAATATTCTTTGCAATTAAATTATGTGGAAATTCAAATATTCTAAAAGAGGATTACAAATAGAAGAGTATTAGGATTATTTTAAAATAGAGTATTAAACATTTAAAAATCATTTATTAAACAAAACTTATAAAACATTCCATTTCACCATTTAAAAAAAATATTTTCTTGAAAAGATTTGAAAACCATTTCACAAGCTAATGTCAGGTAATCAAGAAAATATGAGAATATGCATCTAATTTGTAAAGATGAACAATAATTAATACAATAGATTAAAGGTTCATAATAATAATAAATGAAGTAAGCTAGGAAAATCTTATTCTAAATGGTTTAACAACCAATTAAATATATTTCCATTTTAAATAAACAGGTTTTTCATTTCAAAATAATATTTAAACAAATCATATTTTACAATTAAAATGATGAAATATTTTAAAATATGTAATTTACCTTTAATCAAAGGATAAATTTCATAATTGGAACTTTTCAAAAAATGGCCTAAGTAAACACTTTTATATAAAAAAAATTATATAAATTCTCAAGGAATTTAAAACAACTATAACAATGGAATATAAATTTAAAATACAAACAAGCGATAAAATTAGTCATATGAAAAATAGGTAAGATGGTTTCGGGCTATAAGGATCCAAGACTATGAAATGACATGTATTTACATAAACCCCTTTGGGTCTAAGGAAAAGGGGACTCGTCACCATCACTTAAGGAATGTGATGTGTTGGTATAATCTTTTATAATGTTGTAAGTTGTAAAGTGACACCCAAAATAAAACACTAGATACCTAAGGATTTCATGTGATCAAGTACAAACAATTATGAGAAATTTATTTCAAGACTTCTTAAAATACAATTAAATCTCATCTCCAATTTAAAATAGTTCAATTTTCTCTTTAAACCCCATAATGGGTTTTTAATCAAAAACCTGAATTTTAACCAAGATGAAACCCTAATGTTCCCATAAAAACATTTTTAAGACATTTTCACAAATAGGGATTTGAGATCAATTCACCATTCCATTTCACAATACAATTTCACAATTTAATTCAATAATTTAATTTTCAAGTAATTCCATCAATTTTATCACAAACCCCAAATTCATTAGAATTTTGGTTTTCCCCAATTTTCCATCAAATTTCAATTCAAAACCTTTCATATATTTTAAACATTCAAAAAGGATAACCATACTCACTTCCATTAAAAATTCATCATTAAAATTCTAAACATGCCATTAAAACAATCAATAATTCACTTCAAAACTTTTTAATCAATTCAATATTTAAAAGGGTGAGAATACTCACATACTTTTAACAAATAATCATTAAATTTAAAAACGGTCCCTTAAAAATTATCAATTAATTTCAAAAACTTTTAAATAATTCAATATTTAAAAGGGTGATAATACCCACATTATTTTAAAAAATCATCATTAAAGTTCCAAACAGGCCATTAAAACAATTATCAATTAATTTAAAATCATTTTAAAATAATTAAATATTTAAAAGGGTCATAATACCTGCTTCATTTCACAAATCATCATTAAAATTCCAAACAGGCCTTTAAAATAATCGTCAATTTTAAAGTATCCCAAAATAATTTAAAGGAAGTATTACAATTTAAAAAGGATTGAATAAATTTCAAAACATGGGTTTACACCCCATTTCCATAAAGATAAATCATTTATTTCAAATAAACCAAGAATACCCATTTCAAAACAAAGTCAAAATAATTGAAAGGGGGTTCTTGGTCATTTAATAAATTCATTCATTTAAAAATATTTTGAAAATATCAAATTTTTCAATTCATTTAATTTAAATCATGGAAGTTAATTTAATAAATAAAAACTCGGGCCAAAGCCCATTTAATAAATCAAAATCCGGCCAAAGACCTAAAATCCACCAAAAGATACTTTAAAATATATTTTAAATTAAATCTACACAATCCTGGCATTTATCAATTGATAAAAAGGTGAGATAAATCTAATCCAAAGACATTTAATTCATTCCATATCCAGTTCCAAGGGAAATTTTTCAAAGAAGATTTTATGAGGACTTAATTTGATAAAAATAACAGAACATGTATTTGAAATTATGGAACAAGTATCTATGAATTATCTAGAAACAATTAATCACAAAACTAAGTAAAATCATATAAGCACATACTTGGAAATTAAGAAATCAAACCGTAACAAATCCAGGATGTGTCATCTTCGATGGAGATCACCGGGTCTAAGAAGATTGGTCTTGAAATAGTAGAGAGAAGGTCCTAGATCTATAATTCCACATAAATCAATCAATATCTAATAAAATTAGAGGCCATCATGACCTTTATGAGGAAGGAATCATGAGGAGAAGGGAGATCCAATATCAAGAATAAAAGAACACACTGAAAGATGATCACTGCTTCGATTGGCACTTCGATCTACCAAGAGATGTGGTTGGGAGATCCAAAATGCCTCTAGAGGGTTCCTAGAACCCTAAGGATCAGATTATGATCGAGTGGGATGAGTTTGGTTTTATTTAGGGGGTTTTGGGTCATTAATTATGATATTTAGAAGTTTAATTACCACGTACACGATTTCCTGGGTTAAGTTGCATGGTTAGTACTAACCATGTGCAAACTATACAGCAGGATGCACACTTTGTTTAAACCATATGAAAACCATGAAGGAGGTTTCACACTTTGTTTAAACCATGTGAAAACCATGAGTGAACCATGCAAAGGCCTTGAAACCTACAAAAACACTTTATTAAAATACTAAAAACAGCCCATAAAGAGATCCAAACATTAGGATATCAACTCAATGGGTCAAAAAATATAAAAATAGATAAAGGGATGTTACACATAATGACCACATTATGTGTCGTACTGGTGTGTGGTCAATTCCTACATGTGAAAAATGAATTTTGGATTATTTTACTAAAGTTTGAAAATAATCCGAGCTCTTTTTCTCAGTTTTGGCTATGTGACATGCATTTTAAACTAAAATGACTCTTTTATATTGAAAACTCATACTTCAGGGCATACTAACTGTAGAGACCCGAAGCCTAACGTACATGGACATTACATTACATTTGCGGAATACTTAATACATAACAAAAATATACACAAGGATCGTAATAGTTTAGTGTCTTTGGAAACTCAGAACGTAATCTTCTAATCCTGGTGAAAGATCTTCAAAATATCCCATAAAGATCTTCCTTTTTTTTTACCTAAAACCTTTCTTTATATCCTGGGGAAAAGAAAACATAAAAGGGTGAGCTCAAATGCTCAGTAAGGGTAAACAAAAGAAATATCAATCACATAATTTTCATAAGAACATAACATTTTTTGAAATCTTAACCTGCAAAAGAGAGCATAATTTCATAACATGGGATAAATCATAGTAGTGAAAATGAAACCATAACTTAAAACATTACTCATTGTGGCATACACACATAATCATAGAGAATCATTTCTTGTTAGTCAAGACTCATCGCCAAGACTATCTTAGTGGACAAAGTCCCTTTCTGAATCGAGTAATCCTCGTTTCAGTCCTGTTTCACTGAACCGGTATAACCTACCATTCCAGCCATGTCTATCTCATGAGATATGAAATCTTTACCCAATGCATTGGAGGGAGATATAGGTCCCACCCATCTCTTAATGAATCCTTTCTTATGTGTGCCACAAAATCATAAATCATACATCATTGCATAACCCATGTAATAAAAATGGGATTCTTAAACAACATGACATCATAAGACCATTCATATAAGATAAAGGAATTCATAAACATAATTCCATCACAACATAGTCAAATCAATGTAAAAATATGGATAGAAACATAACCCTTTATTATCTTATATGGAAAATAATTTTGATAAAACACTTGAATTGAATTCTTGAGGAAAATATCCTTTCTTCTTCAAAATCAATTTCTTTTCACAAAACATCATACAATTTTAAAAGAAAGAGATTTTATTGAAAATAGTCATGAAATCTTTTAGAAAAATCTTCATGAAAATAAGGCTTTATAAAACAGTATAAATCCGTTCGTGCCGTATAAGTTAAAAAAAAACATTCTTCGTACTTTTGTCGGAAAAGTCAAAAAGTACCTCGTACGAAAAATGAAAAAAGATTCATTTCATATCCTTTACTAAAAACTCATAGAAGGGTAAAATTGGATTTAAACAATTTTAGGTGGATGGAAATAATATTACATATTGAGGGAACATGGATGTGGATGATAAAATACACCCCAGTAAATACTTACAAATAAACAATCTCGGATAAAAATGAGATTGTGGTATTTTCCCTTACCTTAGGTCCGACTTGCTTTGTAAGTGTCCGAACCTCCTGTATAATGATTTAAATCATGTTATTGACTTATTACAGAATCATATTCATTTTTATGATATATGGTTCACTTATGACATTATATTACCCGTTCTTTTGTAAATTCCATGTTAAAGAAGCGTTTTGGGTAAAATCGTTTCATTTATCTTAGGTGTTTTGACTTGTTCTTGACATAATTATTACTTATATCATGATTTACTTACTTCCATAATATAAAATATGATTTATATATCATATATATTCAGTATATATATATATATAATAGATAGATAAATAAAATGAAAAACACCGTTCATGGAGACGGTAGTCCGTACGTACGCATGAACGTTGTTTTACTTTCCTTATTGTCTTGAAATGGAAGTAAGTAGATGACATACATAGGTATATATATACATAAATCCAGTAGCTTTATAATGTCATATATTTCATTATTATTTCTTATATATACATTATAATCATTCTTAAATGGTTAACATGGAGAATGAATCTCATCGCGTCGTGGAGACGGTATTCCGTACGTACGCACGAGCGATGATATCATTTCTATAAATATTGAATTGAATTGGAGTGGATTATACAATATATCAGAATCAATATGATGTTGTAATAACTATTTATAGTTATTCTTTACACCATTATACCCATCCATGTAAGGTGGTGGTGGAAAATAGATTACACCACGGCGTGGAGACGGTATTCCGTACGTACGCACGCGCGGTGATTTCTTTTTCCGTAGGATGGATAGATGGTGAAATAGGGTTGTTTCATACTTATAATAACATATCAGTATATGAGTGATACTTATGTTATTACTTCATAATGAAACAACCTAAGAAGAAGAAGTGGAAGAAGAAATAAAGATGAAAGAATTGGTAACGGTAATTACCTCTTCTTTGAAGTGCCTCTTTGAGACCTCCTCTTAGGGCACTAAAATTGGTCTTTGAGGAAGACCAGAACCTCTAGGATGTTGCTAGGGAAGTGGAGAGGATAAATTGGCAGGGGTTGGCCGAGCTTGAGTGCTCAAATTGGTGTGAGGAGGAGGGGGAGGAGGTGTCCTTTTATAGGGGAGGAGAGGGGCACCTTAGGAATATCTCAAAATATTATTTTATATTAAAGTCAAAATCGGTTTATAATGGTTACAAAGGGTCTTATTTCGAAGCTAAAGTGGGGATGGGTCGAAATCCTATCAACCAATAGAATTTAGACAAGTTTAGGGTATTATTTTAACCTTATAAATTAGATTTAACTCTAAGTTAAATAATTTAACTTTTATCGTGTCTTTTTGTTTTCTTTCACTATATGGTTAATAAACTTACTCTAACATGCCAAAAGAACCCCAAATTGTATATTATTAATACATATATCCTTATCTAAGTCATTTGGCCGAACCTTAGATTTTTAGGAATAAAATAACAATTAATAATATAATATTTGATTTAAAAACTATTTTGTGTCAATTTTGACACTATTTGATATATGATTTTTGTGAAAGTCATAACAGAATTATATGTTCGAAACAAGTTGATTAAATCAACACTAATATATCATAGTAACCTAGAAAATTAGTGGAATTCATAAAAAGTCTTGAATTACATTTATTTTGGTATTTATATTATCAATTATGTCAATATTTCATTATTAAGATAATTACTGCATCATCTTTGTGTCATAAATAAATTAAATTATTTGATTTTTAAAAATTACAAATAAAATACCATTATGTAGGAAATCTTTTTAGCTTTCTAATGAATATTTACAATCGAATTTATCTTATGTATGACCCCATATTAAAAATGATTTACTTATTAAACTTTGATTTTAACTATTTTAACCCTTCTTTAAATAAATTAATAATAAATGTCCTAATCTAATCCAAGTGGGCCTAAATGGTCATATTTTATTCCTAAGTTTGTTTTTGGTCGAATTACACTTGTCCAATAGAATTAGGACATGTGTTAGGGTAATATTAATATCATATTTACCTTTAGTTACCCTATTTACTATTAACCGCGGTAAAAAAAGTAAAAAGTTACTATTCACCAAAAAATTATTTTCATCTCATTGAACCACATTTTAGTCCTTGATATTAACCGTGTCTCTCGGATTTTCGAAATTCCATTCACAGAAGCGGTAAAATTAAGTTTTATGCAAAATTCAGTTTTTAACCTACCACTTAGTAGTTTCACTATTCATCAAAAATTGATGTTTTTCAGAACAATGCCAAAATTTCATCCCAAGCTATATTTCATATTCCGAATTCAAAAATGAAGTCTATTTTACCAAATTCATAACATAAAAGTTGCATTAATTAATTTTATAATTAAATCCCGCTGTTAAAACAAATAGCGTGTTTTTAAGAAACAATATCTATCAAAAGATTGACACTTGTTTATGTCTAGTTTAAATGTGAAATTACATCCAATGACCAACATTGTATTAAATTGTAAAAATATATTCTAAATATACTTTAAAACCACTCAAATTAATGATTTATCACTATTAATTATTTCGATTAAAAGAGTTGTTTTTAATTATAATTTAGTAATTTTCACTATTCATCAGAATATGAAAGTTATCCGAAAAGTACCAAAATTTCACCTTAGGCTAAATTCGATACTCCGAATCCAAAAATAAAGTCCATTTTGAAAAATAAGATTTACTGGATTTCAAAAAGTGGTTATTACTATTCATAACGGCTAGTTTTAATAATATTTTTATAGCATATCGTTGTTTAGTGAAACTCGGTATTGCGTACTACACACGCTATCGAGGAAGGTCGCGATTGCGTGTAATGCAAGTCAAGTCAAGGATGTGTGTTGTGCAAGCTCCTTTTGGTGTAGCGTACAACACAAGACATTAATAAAATTAAAAAGAATATTTTTTTTATAAAATCTTGGGCTGTTACATTCTACCCCCCTTAAAATGAATTTCGCCCTCGAAATTCGTCGGGGTTATAAATGGTTTACTATTTGAAAGTTTCTTTAATAGAAACCCACATCGTAAAAGGGAATACCAAAACTTGGCTTTAAAAACTAAAGTATGAAATGTAACGATTACCCAAATAAACTAATCACTGGGTTTCCACATAGGTGAAAATATGGATATGGAAGAGAAATCTAACCATCATGTTCTGATGGAGAGTGGTAGAGAACATGGCTATGGAAAATCCAGTAATCACAAATCCATAAATTTGTGACGATCTAAGGTACCATCTGATTCATCAGGTATAAGATCACTAGGACAACATTTTTGGTTTTCAAGATCATTTCCCTAAAGTTGAAAATTTGAATTAGAATAAATACTTACTTTATTTTGGTACAATCTCACTGTTGTTCGTGCCTTGAACAATTTCCACTTCATCTCTTAAATAAATGAAGTTGAATTTGTTATTCATGAAGTGTTAGCAGATCATGTGATAGAATGACTGTTCATTCCATCTGTCTCAAACAAAAGGTTAGCAAAAGTTATTAAATATACATAAGTCATTCTATAGTGAGATTAATCATATACGGTTCCTAAAATGGACTTATACTTCATATATCATACTGCTTAATATAATAAAACTAGTTTCTACAAAACAGGGACTTCCTGTAGGTCAGTGGTAGGCGATAAAGGTCAGTCGCACTTCGGTTGTGGGTTCGATTCCTACAGCCTTGTCCGAAGCGATGGGTTGTCGCCCGTCCTGCAGGTTGTCCTTTTTATAAAACTATATTACCATAACATCCCATCAATAATATCGAAAAAACTTCTATACTTAAACAATACTAACTTATGTCCAACATAATCCATTCTAATCTTTAGGCTTATCCATAATACTCCAGTCCACTCTCATAACATAGTGAAAATGATTACCAGAGATTTAATACCATCGTTGATCCCCATATATCATAAGATATGTTTTTTTTTTGGTCACATTCCAAACATTCAAAGTCCTTAATCATGTGTTCTCTTGAATACCCATTGAACCTTATTGAAAACATGAGTGCTGTTAAAAGTTAACTCTTTCCTCATACCAAAATCCTCAAAATTATTTATACTCAAACCATGATATCACTTAGTCCTTATATCAATCATGAGCTCATGAATACTGTTAAACATTTCATTTTCTCGTTTTCCCTTCATTATGCGCATAATATCTCAATCACTTTGAATACCACATTAGACCAATACATAAATATTCCAATATTCCATGATACAACATTATTTTGGAATCCCATTACATAAACACTTAATCACTCCACCACATCGTTGTCATATTCAACATTGCCAATAGTGATCGCATGTGATTTCCCTTTCTCCTTTTCCTTCAGTGGTTGCTCATGTTGATCATCACTAACCCTTGGATTAGGGCAATTATTAGCATAATGCCCCATTTCCTTGCACTTGAAGCATTGAAGTGTTGGCGGTGCGTTCTCTGCAGTGTTTGCTTTAATCACATCATTAGAAACCCTTTTTCCATTACTTCGACACTCAGCTGCTCGATGACCTTCTTTTCCACACTTAAAACATTTTCTAGTCCCTTTTAGACAATCTCCACCATGCTTCTTTCCACACTTTGTGCATAAGGAAACATTCATCTTCTTTTCACCATTATTCTGAGATTTCTCCTTGAACTCCATCTTTCGTTTCTTGTCAAAACCATGAGATGGATATGTAACACCAACTTCCATTTCTACCTTGATAGCACAACGCACAATTTCTTCATAGCTACTGAAGTCTCTTATAGCTAATGCCCTTCGAAGACTTGGTTTTAAGCCACTGAAAAATCGATCAACTTTACTTTCAGGTTGGATGATAATTCCAGAAGCATACCTTGCAAGTCTTGTAAAATTTGCTTCATAGGTACCAACAGATTCATCGTCCCTTTGCTTCAGTTCAAGAAACTCTTTCTCCATCTTTGTTCGAAGAATACGAGGGAAGTACTTATTGAAAAATAAGTTCTTGAACTCGTCCCATTCCATAGACTCAATTTCATCCCTTTGCCTTGTATTCTTAACAAGATTCCACCATTGATCAGCATCTCCTTCCAAACGATACACTGCTAGGATGACTTTATCATGTTCAGAACATTGAAGAACTGAAAATATCTTTTCAGTAGTACTAATCCATTGTTCAGCAACTAATGGATCAGTAGACCCACTGAAAGAAGGTGGACGCTGCCTCATGAAGGATTCAACAGAATGTTGCTCCTTCCTTTGCTCGTTTGGAAGTCCTGCATGATTCATAGCTTGAGAAAGTTGTGTGAGCATGGCTACAAGATTTTGCATTCCAGCTCCTATATCGTTCGGTTGCTCAGGGGTACAATCATTGCATTGCCCATCACATTCCGCATTAACACGGTTCCTTCGGGTTCCAGCCATCGTCTAAAACCCCAAAAGAATTGTGTGAGAGGCAAAAATCATGCTAGGGAAAACAACATAATAAAGGGTTAGTACCCTCAATATCTAACATTTTAGGTTAAATTCGAAGATCGTTAGCGCAATTATAGGACTATAACCTATACGTATACTTAACCTTAGAGACATCCCTAGACATACCTTAGAAATATCTCTAGGGATCTCACTAACGTTTTCGCATCCTAGTTTCCAAAGGTTGACTAAACCTTTCCTCTGATACCAACTGTAGAGACCCGAAGCCTAACGTACATGGACATTACATTACATTTGCGGAATACTTAATACATAACAAAAATACACACAAGGATCGTAATAGTTTAGTGTCTTTGGAAACTCAGAACGTAATCTTCTAATCCTGGTGAAAGATCTTCAAAATCTCCCATAAAGATCTTCCTTTTTTTTTACCTAAAACCTTTCTTTATATCCTGGGGAAAAGAAAACATAAAAGGGTGAGCTCAAATGCTCAGTAAGGGTAAACAAAAGAAATATCAATCACATAATTTTCATAAGAACATAACATTTTTGGAAATCTTAACCTGCAAAAGAGAGCATAATTTCATAACATGGGATAAATCATAGTAGTGAAAATGAAACCATAACTTAAAACATTACTCATTGTGGCATACACACATAATCATAGAGAATCATTTCTTGTTAGTCAAGACTCATCGCCAAGACTATCTTAGTGGACAAAGTCCCTTTCTGAATCGAGTAATCCTCGTTTCAGTCCTGTTTCACTGAACCGGTATAACCTACCATTCCAGCCATGTCTATCTCATGAGATATGAAATCTTTACCCAATGCATTAGAGGGAGATATAGGTCCCACCCATCTCTTAATGAATCCTTTCTTATGTGTGCCACAAAATCATAAATCATACATCATTGCATAACCCATGTAATAAAAATGGGATTCTTAAACAACATGACATCATAAGACCATTCATATAAGATAAAGGAATTCATAAACATAATTCCATCACAACATAGTCAAATCAATGTAAAAATATGGATAGAAACAGAACCCTTTATTATCTTATATGGAAAATAATTTTGATAAAACACTTGAATTGAATTCTTGAGGAAAATATCCTTTCTTCTTCAAAATCAATTTCTTTTCACAAAACATCATACAATTTTAAAAGAAAGAGATTTTATTGAAAATAGTCATGAAATATTTTAGAGGAATCTTCATGAAAATAAGGCTTTATAAAACAGTATAAATCCGTTCGTGCCGTATAAGTTAAAAAAAACATTCTTCGTACTTTTGTCGGAAAAGTCAAAAAGTACCTCGTACGAAAAACGAAAAAAGATTCATTTCATATCCTTTACTAAAAACTCATAGAAGGGTAAAATTGGATTTAAACAATTGTAGGTGGATGGAAATAATATTACATATTGAGGGAACATGGATGTGGATGATAAAATACACCCCAGTAAATACTTACAAATAAACAATCTCGGATAAAAATGAGATTGTGGTATTTTCCCTTACCTTAGGTCCGACTTGCTTTGTAAGTGTCCGAACCTCCTGTATAATGATTTAAATCATGTTATTGACTTATTACAGAATCATATTCATTTTTATGATATATGGTTCACTTATGACATTATATTACCCGTTCTTTTGTAAATTCCATGTTAAAGAAGCGTTTTGGGTAAAATCGTTTCATTTATCTTAGGTGTTTTGACTTGTTCTTGACATCATTATTACTTATATCATGATTTACTTACTTCCAGAATATAAAATATGATTTATATATCATATATATTCAGTATATATATATATATAATAGATAGATAAATAAAATGAAAAACACCGTTCATGGAGACGGTAGTCCGTACGTACGCATGAACGTTGTTTTACTTTCCTTATTGTCTTGAAATGGAAGTAAGTAGATGACATACATAGGTATATATATACATAAATCCAGTAGCTTTATAATGTCATATATTTCATTATTATTTCTTATATATACATTATAATCATTCTTAAATGGTTAACATGGAGAATGAATCTCATCGCGTCGTGGAGACGGTATTCCGTACGTACGCACGAGCGATGATATCATTTCTATAAATATTGAATTGAATTGGAGTGGATTATACAATATATCAGAATCAATATGATGTTGTAATAACTATTTATAGTTATTCTTTACACCATTATACCCATCCATGTAAGGTGGTGGTGGAAAATAGATTACACCACGGCGTGGAGACGGTATTCCGTACGTACGCACGCGCGGTGATTTCTTTTTCCGTAAGATGGATAGATGGTGAAATAGGGTTGTTTCATACTTATAATAACATATCAGTATATGAGTGATACTGATGTTATTACTTCATAATGAAACAACCTAAGAAGAAGAAGTGGAAGAAGAAATAAAGATGAAAGAATTGGTAACGGTAATTACCTCTTCTTTGAAGTGCCTCTTTGAGACCTCCTCTTAGGGCACTAAAATTGGTCTTTGAGGAAGACCAGAACCTCTAGGATGTTGCTAGGGAAGTGGAGAGGAGAAATTGGCAGGGGTTGGCCAAGCTTGAGTGCTCAAATTGGTGTGAGGAGGAGGGGGAGGAGGTGTCCTTTTATAGGGGAGGAGAGGGGCACCTTAGGAATATCTCAAAATATTATTTTATATTAAAGTCAAAATCGGTTTATAATGGTTCCAAAGGGTCTTATTTCGAAGCTAAAGTGGGGATGGGTCGAAATACAATCAACCAATAGAATTTAGACAAGTTTAGGGTATTATTTTAACCTTATCAATTAGATTTAACTCTAAGTTAAATAATTTAACTTTTATCGTGTCTTTTTGTTTTCTTTCACTATATGGTTAATAAACTTACTCTAACATGCCAAAAGAACCCCAAATTGTATATTATTAATACATATATCCTTATCTAAGTCATTTGGCCGAACCTTAGATTTTTAGGAATAAAATAACAATTAATAATATAATATTTGATTTAAAAACTATTTTGTGTCAATTTTGACACTATTTGATATATGATTTTTGTGAAAGTCATAACAGAATTATATGTTCGAAACAAGTTGATTAAAGAAACACTAATATATCATAGTAACCTAGAAAATTAGTGGAATTCATAAAAAGTCTTGAATTACATTTATTTTGGTATTTATATTATCAATTATGTCAATATTTCATTATTAAGATAATTACTGCATCATCTTTGTGTCATAAATAAATTAAATTATTTGATTTTTAAAAATTACAAATAAAATACCATTATGTAGGAAATCGTTTTAGCTTTCTAATGAATATTTACAATCGAATTTATCTTATGTATAACCCCATATTAAAAATGATTTACTTATTAAACTTTGATTTTAACTATTTTAACCCTTCTTTAAATAAATTAATAATAAATGTCCTAATCTAATCCAAGTGGGCCTAAATGGTCATATTTTATTCCTAAGTTTGTTTTTGGTCGAATTACACTTGTCCAATAGAATTAGGACATGTGTTAGGGTAATATTAATATCATATTTACCTTTAGTTACCCTATTTACTATTAACCGCGGTAAAAAAAGTAAAAAGTTACTATTCACCAAAAAATTATTTTCATCTCATTGAACCACATTTTAGTCCTTGATATTAACCGTGTCTCTCGGATTTTCGAAATTCCATTCACAGAAGCGGTAAAATTAAGTTTTATGCAAAATTCAGTTTTTAACCTACCACTTAGTAGTTTCACTATTCATCAAAAATTGATGTTTTTCATAACAATGCCAAAATTTCATCCCAAGCTATATTTCATATTCCGAATTCAAAAATGAAGTCTATTTTACCAAATTCATAACATAAAAGTTGCATTAATTAATTTTATAATTAAATCCCGCTGTTAAAACAAATAGCGTGTTTTTAAGAAACAATATCTATCAAAAGATTGACACTTGTTTATGTCTAGTTTAAATGTGAAATTATATCCAATGACCAACATTGTATTAAATTGTAAAAATATATTCTAAATATACTTTAAAACCACTCAAATTAATGATTTATCACTATTAATTATTTCGATTAAAAGAGTTGTTTTTAATTATAATTTAGTAATTTTCACTATTCATCAGAATATGAAAGTTATCCGAAAAGTACCAAAATTTCACCTTAGGCTAAATTCGATACTCCGAATCCAAAAATAAAGTCCATTTTGAAAAATAAGATTTACTGGATTTCAAAAAGTGGTTATTACTATTCATAACAGCTAGTTTTAATAATATTTTTATAGCATATCGTTGTTTAGTGAAACTCGGTATTGCGTACTACACACGCTATCGAGGAAGGTCGCGATTGCGTGTAATGCAAGTCAAGTCAAGGATGTGTGTTGTGCAAGCTCCTTTTGGTGTAGCGTACAACACAATACATTAATAAAATTAAAAAGAATATTTTTTTTATAAAATCTTGGGCTGTTACACTAACTACATCATGTGTCATGTTGGTCTGCAATCAATTACCTCACATAAAAAATTAATTATGGATTGTTTCTCTAAGGTTTGAAAACATTCTGATCTTGTTTAAAAGGTTTTTCCTACTTGACATGCATTTTAAACTAAAATGAAACCTTTTTATTAAAAACAAGATCTTTGGGTCATATAATCCATATAATGTCTCAGATTATTGTGCATTCAATTCCAACACAAAAAAAGAATAATTTTCTTAAATTTTGAAATCAATTCGAGCTCATTTTCTCATTTTTGACAATTTTATGTGTGTTTTAAACTAAAATGACACTTCTATATTGAAAACATGTACTTAGATTCATACCGACCACATCGGGTGTCTGACTAACATTCATTCAATTCCTATACATGAAAAATGAATTATGATTTTTTTTACTCATGTTTGAAAAAATTCTGATCTTGTTTTCTTAGTTTTGGAAATAAGACATGTGTTTTAAACTAAAATGACACTTTTGTATTTAAAAAACGTACTTTGGGTTATATAGACCCCATAGTGGGTCATATTTGTGTATGGTCAATTAATTCATTTGAAAAAATTTATTATGGATTTTTTTATATAGTTTTAAAATAATCTAAGCTCATTTTCTTGGTTTTATCTATGTGATGCGTGTTTTAAACTAAAATGAAACTTTTATATTGAAAACACATACTTCAGGTCATATTGACCACATCATGTGTAAGATTAGTATGTGGTCAATTACTACATATGATAAATTTATTATTTATCATTTTACTAATGTTTTAAAACCATCGGATCTCATTTTCGTAGTTTGTCTATGTGATGTTCATTTTAAACTAAAATGAAACTTTTATAATGAAAACACGTACTTCAGGTCATACCAAACACATCGTGTGTCAGATTAATGTGTGGTTAATTCCTACATGTGAAAAAATAATTATGTATCTTTTTTTTAATGTTTGAAAACAATATAATATCTTTTTCCCAGTTTTGGCTATACAATGTGTATTTTAAACAAAAATGACACTCTTATATTGAAAACACATACGTTGGGTCATACTAACTAAACCGTGTGTTGTATTGGAATTAGATAAATTTATACATATCAAAAATGAATTATGGATAATTTTCCAATTATTTGAAAACAATATGATCTCATTTTCTTAGATTTGGATATGTGATGCTTATTTTAAACTAAAATGATAATGTTATACTAAGAGCACGCACTTAGAGTCATACTAACTACATTGGGTATCATATTGACATGTGTTCTATTAATAAACATGAAAAATTAATTATGGATCATTTTCCTAAAGTTTGAAAATAATCCCAGATCATTTTCTCTATTCTGACTATGTGACATGTGTTTTAAACTAAAATGACACTTTTATATTGATAACACATAACTTGGGTCATATTGACTATATCCTATGTCATATTTACCTATATTTAATTTCTAAATGTTACAAATTAATTATGGATCATCATTATAAAGTCTGAAAATAATCTAATCTTGATTTCTTGTTTTTGGCTATGTGATGTGTGTTTTAAACTAAAATGGCACTTTTATATTTAAAACACACAATTAGGGTCATACCAAACACATCATGTGTCATATTGGAATATATTTAACTCTTATACATGAAAAATGAGTTATGAATCATTTTTTAAAGTTATAAAACTGCTCAAGCTTATTTTATCAATTTTGGCTATGTGACATGCATTTTAAACTAAAATGACACTTTTATATTGAAAACACATACTTTGGGTTATACTAAACACATCATGTGTCATATTAGTGTGAGATCAATTCCTACGTGTAAAGAATGAATTATATATCACTTTCATAATGATTAAAAAATATGAGATCATTTTTTTGGTTTAGGATATGTGATGCATGTTTTAAACTAAAATGGAACTTTTACATTGAAAACACATACTTTGGGTTATACCGAACACATCATGGTTCATATTGAAATTTTTTCAATTTCTGTACATAAAAAATGAATTATAGATCATTTTACTAAAGTTTTAAAACAATCCCATCTATTTTTCTTAGTTTTGATCATGTGACTTGTGTTTTGAACTAATGCATAAATCAAACAAAATTAGTATAAAAAAACATATGAACATAAATAGACATTTTTATGTAATATTATTATAAAAAATAATGAATTACTATTATAACATACTTACACATGTTCCTCATACTACTTTTGTTTTTTTATCAACTATTTTACCCTCCTAATTTATATGGTCCACCTTCCATAGCAGATTACTTGAGATGGAAGTGGATACAGATTATGATTCATCAATATGAATATAAAAAAATGAACATATGTAGTTTTATATCCTATAAAACTTGTATTTTTTATTTAAAATACATACCATTTTCTTATCTAGTGAATCATACCCCATCTAGGGTTTTTGATAGGGGTACATTGGTTTTGTTGCACATTCTTTGTTTTCATCACACCTTTACTGATTCACAAATTAACAATTATGAATCAAATTGGATAAAATAATAATATCAAATAATATATTATTGAATAAAAAAAACCTAAAATGATTTCTCATCATGATGACTGATGAAATAATTCTAGGATTATTCCTTTATAAAGTTTGCACAATTAACTAATGATTTAGGCTTTACTTTCCCCTCAGCATCCCTAAGATGAAACTTGGTAAGAGGTGTCCAGAAGCCTCTATTGGATCTTCCAGTAGCCATTAAGACCAATTTATTATAGAAATGGTTTAAAATAAATTAAATCTAAAAGGAATAATTAAAATTAAATCAATGTTTCATTGTATAATTTTTTAGTAAAATAGATAAAGTATATCATAACATTACCTTCATATCTTCCAAAATGGTTTTATTCCTTACAGGTTGGACATGAAACCATGAATATATATCAATTGGTACATTTATCCTAATTGTGACCCCAACATAACTAATGAACATTGACATGTTGGAATCAACAGGTTGGTTGTGTTGATTCTAACCAACCTCAAATTTTATTCTCTTACTTATTGTATTGATAATTTTAGTCAATACAGTGATGTTGCATAGTTATTTTTTTCATCAACATGGTGTTGATCCCCTAATAATTCTACTATTTTAGTATCAGTCACATGTTCTTCTCTAAGATTAATAACATCATCATGCACAACAATAACTTAAGGTAATTGCGGTGGGGTATTTACAAAAAGAATCCTATCGCAAAAAGCCATTTGCAACGAGATTCGATCTTAAATACCATGTCGTAGATGGTGGCGTCGAAAATGTGTTTATTTGCGACAATAGGCCACAAATAATTTTTATTTGCAATGGAAAAATGGTTCATCGTAAAAGGATTCTGTAAAGGTTTTTAAATAACCTTTTACAATAATCCATTGTAAAAGGTTTGAAAGCTTATTTTCAACAGAAGGCTTCATCAGTCTCAAATAATAAATTTTTCCAAAAAAATCAAAAATAATAAAAAATTATTAAAATTATTTCAAAAAATATAATTTAAAATTAATAAAAAGATAAAATATATATATATAATGTAAACATTAAATAAAAAAATTAATTTACAAAATAAATATACTAAAAATAGTTGAAATTATTGAAATTATTGAAATTAATTAGCATATTGAATATATAGAAAAAATAATAATAAAATTATATATATTTAAGAATAATTAAAAAACCTAAAATTAATTAAAATATGTTTAAAACATTAAAAAATTAATAAATTTACAAATATTTGAAAATAATTCCAAAAAATAAAACAAATTAAAAGAGACATAAAAGTAATACATCAGTTAAAAAAATAGCATGTCTGTCATACCAAATTACAAAAAAAGTCATAAAAACTTCATAAATTGTCAACTATCATCTGGTGGAGGAGGATCACTTAAAAGACCAAGGGGAGGATCACTCTAAGGACCAGAGGGAGGAAATTCCATATCAATGCCAGGTGCAAGTCACTGCATATACTTCATTATATGATCATCTCTCAGACGTTGCTACTCATGATCCTTCTCTCTCGTCATGAGCTCCCTTCGTTCTCACTAATTCCATCACAAAAGTATCATAATAACTCATAGGTGTCAGTCAAGACCCAATACCAATCACTCGACCTTTCTCAACACCCTGTGAAGTCTCTTGTATCCAAGTCCCCTCATCAAAACCTGAATCAGCAGTGACATCTTGTTCAGTCACATCTTGACTCTCCCATGAATGAGAATTCGTAGCCTCATATGTTTACTTTAAATATAATGAAAAAATTAGAATAACAATAAAATTAATATTCATGACATTTTTAAACAAAATCACTAACCACAATATGGAACTATTGTTCACCAACAACTTCTCTTATACAGGGATCAGTATTCATCTTCTTATAAACTTCAAACTCCATAATAAATGGGTCAGTAGTGGCTTGTATAATATAACAAATATGTTATAGTTAAAATATATATATTAATAAATAATATCACTTACCATATTTCATCAATGTATGTTAAATTTATGACTCTTGGACCTATGGATAAACTATTTCATCCCCCGACTCTAATGTCCAACTGATGATCTCCGTCTAAAAGTCTCTCCTAGCCAGATGGAGAACAACCCATCCCATACCTGAGCTGATATATAATCAGATAATGGGAGATGCAATACTGATCAAAAACGGTAGAATAAGATTTATCTATAGCTCTCTTTCTAATTTTGTGTAGAAATTGATGAAAGTGATCACATATATAATTATCCCATGCCTCTTAAATAGGATCTCTCTAGCTATCATAAATTGGAAGACAATTAAAAAATATTTTAGTAATTAAATAAATTTTAAAAAAGTATATATTATTTAATAACAAACAATCTAGAGGTCAAAAATCAAGTCACACACGATGATTAGTACCAGGTCCCATGACACCCATGGCTCAGATTCTTAGAATTACACCAGCCTAACCAATGGATAAATGTGAAAAACTATGAAAATTGAAACAAATATATAATTATAAAATTATTATCAAAATTAATACAATTAGTTAATATAAAATAAATATCTTAAACAATTAGACGTACCTCTGTAAATGAGGATCAAAATCAATAGATGGTCATCTCTCTGGAATTGGATCTGGAATCAGTAATCGATCAAGACCACGCCCCCTCCTAGTAGGCACACCAGCATGAGGAGGAGGAGGGGATGAATCAGGCTCATCAGCAGGAGAGAACGTAATACAAAAACTAATAAATAAAATAATAAAGATATGAAACAAATATTATCACCAGTTATTTATCGTTAATACATATGTGAAATATAAAAAACTAATAAATTTCATAATAAAATAATGTAACCTATAACAAATTTTTAATACAAGTATGAAATTTTAAAAACTAATAAATATCATGATATAATAATTACCTATAACTAAATACCTAAATAAAATACATAAATTATCATCTTCATCACTATTTTCATCAACATCAATGTCTTCATCCTCATCTTCAGCATTGTAAACTTCCATATAACTTTCAGTTTCATCATCCCTTATTACTTCAACAACATTATCTATATCATTGGACCTTAACTAATGGGTTTCATCATTGATATTTATATCTTGTTGAGTAATAGATATATTTTGGGATTTTTCTTGAAAATTTTCAATATGGTTTACTTCACCATAACCATTTTCATTTTCAATAAACTTGTTTTCATGGGATTTCATTTCTATCACACCCCACCATTCCTTCAAATCTCTCGAAACATCATAGTAATTTTCATATTAAACTTGATATGCCTAATATGATAACATAAATGGTTCATTTGATACAATAAAACCTTTATATTTAATTTCAATGACTCCATGTTCTGGGTGAACTCAAAACCCTTAATGAGTATCAAACCAGTGATATTTAAACATTGTAACATAATTTATTCTCAGATAATATAACTCAATTATTTCATCTAGTATACCATAAAAGTCAACTTCACTTTCCTTATGACGGTATCCTTTCAAACAAACACCATTATTCATTTATTTCTTTGAGTCCCCATATATGAAAGTATGGAATTGAAATCTATTAACCACATACCCATTATAAGATTTTACCAATTTCGATGGATGGGTTTTTATCACACATAATTGAATTTCAATTTTATTTTCATGTTTGTGTTATTAGTAAAAAATAAAAATTATTAATAATAGATACCATTGAAAATTTTATTTAATATTCCATCTAAATAAACTTATCTTACCAGTATTTGAAACCAATATGAAAAATTTGGATGTCGACCTTCTTCAAGAGAAGTATATGCAATTTGTATAAATTATTTTTTCATATGGTCATCATATATTCTATAAAAAAATTAATGTAAATAAATAGATATTTTATAAATATTAAATGAAATAATAAAAAAGTATTACTTACTACACAGATCATGTTATTTCCTCACAATTTAGTAGAACATAAGTATGATCTTTGTGCAGTTCTTCATCTATAATCCATCACTCGTGATAACCACTGAAACCAAGCTCCAGCTGATTAAAAACTAAAAACTGATGATCTATGAAATTATCAACATTTGTCTCATTTCAACCCATGTGATTATGTTTTTAAGGATATTCTGACTAAAAATAATAAGAGAATAAATTTTAAATCTCCTCCTACAATTACTCTTCGACAATCAACCCTTCAACTGGTGCCTTGTTATGTAATTTCTTCTTTAAATTTTTCATACATCTCTCAAACAGATACATCCACCAAAAATGTATATTCCCTCCACATTTAGCTTCATATCGAAAATGAAATATTAAATGTTCTATAGAATCAAAAAATCTTAGTGGGAATATTTTTTCCAATTTACATAAAATTAAAACAACATTTTTTTCATCAAACTCATTGCATCCTAATACAATGTTACCACCCAAATATCTCATAAAAATATGATATTCCAGTCAAAACATCCCATATTGAAGAAATCAATGATATTCTGAGACCAACGGGAAGTGATCTTTCAATTATGACATGACAGTCATGACTTTTTAATCTAATAATATTCCCATTTCGGACGCAACAGTATAAATTATAATCATAACCATCTGGTAACCTCAAATCTCTAATCCATTGATAGAATAATAAATGTTTTTCTTTACTAAGTGAGTAAGTTTATTTTGGATTCATTAATTTGTGTGATATTTCATATTCAAATAATTGAAGTTTAGGATGTCTGAAAATCTACACAAGATCTAACCATGTATTTACATTATCTTTGGTCTTACCTAGTGTTTCAAACATGGTATAAAACATTTTATTAAAAACATTCTTCTCAATATGCATTAAATCTAATATGTGAAGAACCAACAAATCATACCAATATGGAAGGTCCCAAAAAATACTATGCTTTATCCAGTTATGATCTCTCCCAAAACCATTTATATTTTTTTCGTTTTTGGGAAATCCAAAAGTAACATGAGGTAATGTAGAGACTAGATTTTACCTGATTACCTGAGAGCGCTATTAGAAATGCATCTGTTTCAATTTAACCTTTTGTAAAATTAATTTTTTTTCTTAGAAAGGGTGATCCATAGGAAGAAATCTCCAATGATAGTAAAAATAAATAACCTTTCTCTCATTACCAAGAATAAACGCTTTGTTCTCAACCACGCAGTATGGAAATAATTTTAGACCATGTGAGATCTATCCAGATAATATACCGTATGCTGGAAAGTCATTGATTTTCCATATTAATGCAACTTTCAATATAAAATTCTAATATGAAGTTATATCAAATGTAGTCACACCATTGTTCTATAATGAAATTAACTCATCAATTAGTGGCTTCAAATAAATATCAATATTCTTCTTTAGATGTCCTAGAATTAATAAAATCAAATATATATATGGTTCTTTCATCAACATCCAAAGAGGCAAGTTGTAAGGAGTAGTGAAAATAGACCAACAAGAATATTGACAGTCGTAAGCACCAAATGGACAAAACCCATCAGTAGAAAGGTCTTACCATATGTTACGTGGTTCTAAACCAAATGAGAGATGCATCTGATCAAAAAATTTCCACGAATCACCACCACATGAATGATTTAAGATTTTTTATGGAAGTATTTGATTTATACTATGTCATAAATCTAACTATGTAGTGAGACATAAATAAATGTAGTAAACGAGGTGTAATTGGAAAATATCTCAACTGTTTCACAAGAACTCTAGATTTTCCTTATTGTGCCTCTTTATATCGCAATTATCCACATGTTGGAAAATTAACCAAATATTCATAATTACCATAATATAATATGCAGTCATTTGAAGATGCATGTATCTTCTCATAACTTAAACCCAAATTATGAACCAACCTTTTACTTTCATAGAAACTTACTTGTAATGTATTTGCATTAGGAAACAATGACTTGACGAAAGATAAAATCTGATCGAAACAACTATTAGTAATTTCAAAATCTAATTTAATACCCATAAATTTTGTAATAGCTTCATGTTTTCTCGTTTGGATTCCCATATATAAGGTCTCCTTAGTAGATTTCAACAAATTGTAAAACTGAGAAGGTTTTGATTCAGGATTTAGAGTATAATTCTAATTTATTGTTTTATGAATAGATGGACTAGCTACCTCATGTATTAAATTCTGAAATTATTGATCTGGAACCAAAAAAATTGTATTTTCTATTAAAGCCTTTCCACCATGTTGATACCAAAAAATATAATCTTTCCGAAAACT
This sequence comes from Viscum album, assembly GCA_963277665.1. Classification (NCBI taxonomy): domain Eukaryota; kingdom Viridiplantae; phylum Streptophyta; class Magnoliopsida; order Santalales; family Viscaceae; genus Viscum; species Viscum album. The sequence continues at coordinate 1,812,405,003 of OY728123.1, read as the reverse complement.
GAAACATAATAGATGAATTCCAACATTTTCAAATGTTTCAAATCTCTTAAGATCACATTTTTGAAATGGAGATTTAATTTTTCCTTCAGAAACAAAATCTGAATTTGATGATGTAAATGATATAAAGGTTTCAACACCTTCAATATAGATAGGATTTAAACTAGATCTATTTGTATTTTTGCAATTATTTATCCAATCATGATCACATAATAGATACCGATGTCTACTTCATGATTCCATAGTAATATAAAAAATAACAAGAATAAGAATAATTATTTCTGATCATTTTGACTTATTGAAATTATTACTATATTTTACCCTATTAAAATATTCTATAGAATATGAGCAGAGTGAGGCACTAGGTTTGCACTAGATTACAGGGCTCGTAGAGGTTTAGTGCAGATAAAATTAAAATACTATATATATTATATAAGACACATGCTATTTTATAAAATTATAGAATATCTCTTGAACGGTGTCTCATTTGATAAATAGAAAATCATTGTTGGGTCTGAGATGTGGGGTTTACCCTAGACGCGGCATTAGATTTGTGAGTTTCGGGTGTTTAGTTACTTTGCAAGTGAGGGTAATTCATTTAATATTTTTATTGTAAATTAGTATAAAAAATTAATATATCTTTCAAACTATGTATTATATGATAAATCAGAGATCACCGTTGGGTCCGGGGTGCAGGGTTTACCCTAGGCGTGATATAATATTTGTGAGTGTCAAGTGTTTAGTGACATTGCACGCGAGAATAAATCATTTAATATTTTTTTTATAATTTATTATAAAAATATAATATATCTTTCAAACTCTGTATCGTGTGATAAATTAGAGATCACATTTGGGTCTGGGATGTGGGGTTTATGCTAGATGTGACATAACATTTGAATTTATAATAAATATTACTAATATTTAACAATTAATTATATTTTTTATTTTAAAAATTTTGAGAAATTTTCATAATTTCCTCATATTTTTAAATTATCAATAATATTTTTTAATTAAAAATTATATTTACTATGTATTAATAATATTGATAAATTAATTATTAATTATTATAAATAATGTAATGATTATTATTAATGTATGTTTTTATTAATTTATTAATATTTTTTACTCTTATATATGTTTTTATATTTTTTTTTACAAATTATAATTATGATTTATAATTATCAGTAATATTAACAATTTATTAATAATAATGACTCAGTAATTATTAAATATTATAAATTATTTATATTAATACTTCATTTTCAATAATTAATATTTTTTACAAATTTTTAAGTCTTATAATTGTTATATTTTTTTATAAAGTATTACAAAAAATTATCCTAACTATTATTAAATAATTTTTAAATAAATATTACATATTTTAAATTTTTATTGATTTTTCATAAAACAAATTTTTTTATGTTTTTAATATAAAAAATATTATAAATATCATTTAGTTAAAATGTTTTCTTTAAATTATTTTTCTCATCATTCTTAAAAAACACTCATTTCTATTTATTTCATACATTATATATATATATATATATATATATATATCACATAATTAATCAAATCTATTTACATCAAATTATTTTTTATACGTTTTTTCAAACAAATTAACACATCAGATCTATATACATAGATATAAACATACATACATATTTACTATTTATTAATAATATTGACTAATTAATTAGTAATTATTAGAAAATTATGTAAAGATTAGTATTAATTATTTAAATTATTATTAAATTTTTAATAATTATTATAAATATATATATCACGATTTCATAATTAATATAAATACATAAAATATACACTGACACTTTTTTATACAAATATATATATCAAATCTAAATAAATAAATAAATATTTACATATATATATTATATATATACAAATTTAGGTGTTAATATATATATAGAATCATATATATATATATATATATATATATCGAAAAAACCTTACTCATTTTTTTACAACTTATATATATATATATATATCAAAAAAACACATTATGTGTATATATATAAGCATATATATATAAGCATATATATCAAATTATATATATATATATAAGCATATATACCTGTTCAGGTGTTAATCTATATAAGCATATATATATTATGTGTATATATATATATATCTAAAAAATCACATTTTTTTACAACATATATATATATATATGAAAAACCTTACTCAATTTTTAAAACTTTTATGTGTATGTGTGTGTATCTATATAATGATTTCATAATTAATATAAATACATCAAATATATTCTGACACTTTTAAAAAAATAAACATATTAAATTTATATAAGCATGTGTGTGTGTGTGTGTGTGTGTCTGCATGTTTATATATATAATAAACATTACATGTTTTTTTAAATCCGATATATATATATATATTATAAACTTTACATGTTTATATATAATCACACATGTTTTTTAAGTATATATATAAATATTCACACGTTAATATATATATATATATATATAACCACACATACAAATAACAAAATTAAAAAAATAGAGAAATAACTACAAATCAATTAAAATAAATAGATCAGGCATGATAAATAGATAAAGTATTAAGCTAGATCAGGCATGATAAATAGATAAATAGATTAGGCAAGATAAATAGGTAAACAAATAAATTACCAGATCAGGCAATACATGTTTTTTAACATGAAAATATTGAATAAAAATGTTTTATCAATCCTAAATACTAGATCAAGCATGATAAACTGATAAATTATTAAACCTAGGGTTTTCCAAAATTAAAAAATAAAATTAAATGTATAAAACTTAAAAATAATAAAAATGAAGACAAGGAATCTATGCCACAAAGAGTCAAACCTGAATCTATTAAAAAATAGTTGAAATTGAATTTGATAAAGTAGAATGGAGGTTGTGTGGTCCAGTGGGTAGTTTGAAGGGGCTGCGTCGTAGTTGTGTGGGAGAGGGAGAATGATTTTGTGGCATGGTAGAGTGGTGTAGTGAAGCATTGCAGCGACGCGGTGGCACGGTGTGGAGGAGGGGAGGTATGGTGGTGCGGTGCTAATGAGGATCGTTGGCGCTTTGCAGGAGAGGAGGAAGAAGCAGAGAGGAGGATAAAGGATGATGAGAGGAGGAGAAATGATGAGCGGCATAGGTTAAATCGATGACTTTTTTGCAACAGACCATTTGCGACAGAATTAATGTCATCACAAATAGTCATTTGGTCAAAAGTATTTGTGATGTATTTTAAATTCCATCACAAATACTTTTGACCGAATGACTATTTGTGATGGAATAAGTCTTCTGTCACAAATAATCTATCGCTAATGACTTTGGTGCCAAGCAGTGGGAAATCCCGCCAAAACAATTTGTGACAGACTAGTTTCATCCATCGCAAATGGTGACTATTTATGACGGAACACTAATTTCATCACAATAAATTGATTTTCTAGTTTTGATATTCATAAGTCATTGTTTTTATGAGTATTCAATACTTTAATTTATCTTACGTAAATACAGTGGAGAACACTTAATATAATAAGGAAAACATGGTATATTAAAAAATAGTTTAACCCTCTCATTGAAGTGTCTTTATTTTTTTAAGGTTGAAGGGATTTACTCCTCTATCAAGATTAAAAATCACCACTTTGTGGTCATCTCTAATTTACAAGACATTATCCACATTAGGACCGCTATAAAATTATTGTGATCTCCCAATGAATGGGTTAACCTCAATTAAATTTTCATCTAACCCTACAGTTGTTTTAGTTTCCAATAGTATAATCAATCCATTCTTTTTTATTAGATATAATACATAAAATACCTTCACTGCTTGTGATTCCATTATGAATGACTCATCTTTTCCCCCTTCCATGCTAAAATTCACTTTCAGGAAGCCCATTTCATCAAATTTTACTACAGTACTATTGTCAACCCATTTTCAATAGAAAATCAGCACTTGAAATGTTGTATAATAAAACTTTTATATATGTTTGATGATGCTGAAATGTGGCATATTTAGATAAATTGGATTTCTATACTTGGAACCAGATATGTGCATCGCTTTCACAACAAGCATAACTCTACTGTTTTTCATTTTAATACGGTAATCATGTTCTTTTGTATAGAAAATATAACAATTCATTATAAAACTAGTGTAAGATATAAAATTTTCATTTTATCCCTTGGATTTCCGTCGAAGTCATTTGGAAATTCAATTCAGATTTTCAGATAAATCCTTATAAGTATTATCTTTGAACCATCCTATAAACTATTAATTATGTATATTTTATATCCATCCTTCATCCCTTGATGGATTGAAATGTCTAAGGATTTTTTTGTTGGATTCAACTTAAGGATCAACATCTTTACTATTATGTAAAATTTAAAGGTGATCTTTCTCTCACGCTTTAGTGGTAATTGTAACAACATCCCTTCTAGAAATCCATTCACCTATAAGTTGTTCGTTCTGATGAGACTTTGGGAGATCAATGCTATCAACATTTGATAGGTAATTGGTATATAATTCAATAGCTTCTTCAATAATATATCATTATATAATACAACCTTCTAGTGGACTTAGATCCATGATATACCCTTTCAACATCTTCATATACAATCCAATGGGGTATATCCATCTGTAATAAACATGACCACATATTTGAACCACTCTTACTAAGTGAACCATTAGGTGGACCATTATATCAAAGAATGATGGAAGGAAGAACATCTATAATTCACATAATATGAATTCAACATCCTTATTCATGATTTGAAACGTCATCGGGTCTATAAATTTACTGAATATGGGATTGAGAAAGAAGTAACTCCCGGTTAATGTATGTCTTACATTTTGAGGTAGAATTCAATGTAAAGTGATGACCATCAAATATTGTATCCAAACATGAAAGTATTGTGATTTTTGTTCCTATAACTTCTAATAAGTCATTAAAAACATTCTTTATATTTTATGAATACCCCTCAAGAACATTAATTCCATTAAAGGAAATGCATAATTGAAAATTTTCTTGTTTGGATATATTATAAGCTGCTAGAGGAAGAAAAGTCCAATTTTTACCATTCACTAGTGCCAACTCTTCCCCTATCCTCATATCAATCATGTCTAACCTATCCCTAATTCAATATTTTATTTTTCCATGAACATTTAGAAATGTTCCAATAACACTATCAAATAAATGTTTTTCTACATACTTGAGATCAAAAAAATGTCTGACATACAAACAATTCCAGTATGGTAATTCAAATAAAATTGATCACTTTTTTCAACCTAATTTCATAAGGTTTTTCAAAAATTGTTTACCAAAAATATAGTTAATCACCCATTATTAGAGACAGTGTTGTACCTTGTTTTCTATTCTCATCAAACACTGCCATCCAGGATTAGTATTTATATCACCTAGGTAAGAATTTATAATGTTCTAAAAAAATATTTGAGGAATTTTTCAACTAAACTGGGTGTGAATTATTCACAAATGGGACACCCCAATATTCCTTTGATGTTATGGCCTGACAAATTTCCATAAGCAGAAAAGTCATTTATCATCCCATAAAACATGTCCCTCAATATGAATTATTCACTTATATGATCATCATACATTATATCACTTGTATCCCACATCAATTTCAGATCTTCAATCAATAGATCCAAATAGACATCAATATCATTACTAAGTTGTTCTGGTCCAGATATAAGCAGATACAACTTAATGTAATTGTGATTCATTCATAACCATGGTGAAAAGTTATAATTTACCAACATAACTGGCCATGTACTATGAGTAATACTCTATACACCAAAAGGATTTATTCCATCTTTGGATAATTTAAGATGAAAGTTTCTCGGCTCATTTCCAAATTCAGGATACTCATAATCAATATTCTTCCAATGAAGAGAGTCTACTAGGTGACATAGTTTCCCATATTTAATTATTGTATCTATGTTCCATGTTAATTGTATCATAGTTTCTGGACACCCATATGGTCTTCTAAAATGTCGAATGATAGTAATATACAATACATTTTTTCAAATAACTTTATTCACCATTATTGTATTGATTCTCACCGCACTTAATGAATTTTATGATTGATTAATGGTCCTTCAGAAACAATATGCATTCATTTGGACAAGAATGTATTTTTTAGATATCATACACATTGAATGTAGAATTAATTTAGTGTCATATGTCTAGAAAGTAAGTTCATTTTCTTCTGGTGGAATATCATTCAGGAGACCAAGTGGTTCTATAAAGCTGTTGTTGCTCCATATACAACCAGATTTCAAATTATATAACTTCAATACAAATGAAAATTTTGCATATTTAGTAAAATTGGTATATTATAGTCTCCTAGCATAGATATTAAGCTCCTCAAACAACTTTTGATAATCTTGAATGTCATCCTCAATTACCATTGTCATTTCTTCTATATTCTCTCCATTATTTGCACTGGTAATCATATCAAATGATCTATAAACTGCAGTGTCTTCCTAATCGATGTGTATGTTTATTTTTCCCCATTTTTAGTCAACCATTTATATCTCTGGTCTATTAAGTGATAAATTAAATATTCTTCTAACTCTTCCATACTAATTTTTATTGAATAAAAACAATGTAAACACAAACAAAGGATTTGAAAAGGGTCATATGCATGCTCTATTGCAAACATTATGGAATATTTCACTCCAAATTTATACTCTTTTATTATACAATTAGTTTTCATCCTTTTTAAATTCATATTCATCCTATTAGGTTTATAAAATAGTAATTTTGTACAAAAAATAAATAAATAAACATAAGACTTTCATATTCAAAGGAGAATGTTATAGATAATTCTAATAAGGGGAACCCAACATTTTAATGTTATTGATTATGATTCCTAAAAAGTTATCATTTTATACCAGGGTGACATGAAAAGAAAAAACATGGGGTAAACATGTGGTTATTGGTCTATGTTCTCATTTTGATGTAGTGTGGTAAAAAAGGTTGGTAACAAATATGTTGTGTAAAAATATCTTTCCTCAGAACATATATGGTCATGCAATCACCAAATTTACACATAGGATCAAGAAGCATAGAATTTCCTAAAATGAATGGATGAAACTATTATTGAATATAGAAGTGAATTTGTATTCCATGTTACTCTCTTTTTTTGAATATTATTCTAGACCATTTTTTATTAGAATACAAAAAATATATATATATTCATTATAACCCACTGATGAACCCATATTTCAAAAATAGTAGAGTTATTAATCTTAGGTATATTTCACATATCATACAATATCCAAAACCTCTATTCAATTTCATTAAAAACACCACAGAGATGATACTATAATGTTCACTAAAAATATAATACACAAGGTAATGACATCTCTTAAAAAGACATTTTGGTTTTAATCCATGGGAGTAGGAGGGATACTTGGAAGCAAATGACCAGATTGTTTTGATTTTAATCCATGGGAGAAAGAGGGATACTTGGAACATGGAACCAATTACCATATATGAACAATAAAAACACTGCCTACTTATCATTTGCATTCACCACCTTGCATGATAAGTGGGAAGTTTTTTGGCAGTGCACATCTAGGAGCACCATGAAATCAAAGTGAGAAATAATGATGAATGAGTGAAAATGAACATGAATGAGAGGGAGAGGGTGAACCAACAATGGATCGAGGTAAGAGAAATTTGGTGGAACATGGGAACATGAGGGATACTTGTAAGTTGGGGTTGATTACCAGTTGTGCACCACAAAAACTCTGTCAACTTATCATTTACATTCCCACCTTACATGATAGTAGGAACTGTTTTTGCAGTGCACAACTAGGAGATCCATGCAATCTGAGTGAGAAATATTGATGAATGAGTGAAAATGAATGTGAATTCGAGGGATATGGTGGACTAACAATGGTTTGAGGAAATATAGATTGGGTGGATAATCAACGAGGTAGATCGAAGAAAAATAAGATCACCTGCGCGCATAATGTTCAAACCATTTGGGAAAATTATAAACAAAAAAAATGTTTTAGGGAGAGAAATAGATCACAAGTGATCACATAAATTGATTTCAATATATCAATATAATATAAAAAATCCAAAATTATATAAAACTTAAACAAATTCAAATATAAGGAAACTCAATTATTTCCATGAAAACCTTTGAAACCAAAGAAACAAATAAATTTTCAATTACAAAATCCTTAAATCCTTTTTATTCTGAATAAAACTTCCCAAACAAGAAATGAAACTATAAATTTAATTTATAAACACTTAAAAACTCATTCAAATAACCCATTAGATAAAAAATTGAGTATATATGAAAATAATAATCAATTTAATATACAAAAATTAGGCTATTCGATAATAATAACATTTAATCACTTTAAAAATATAATTTATAATTTAAATCAAGCAACAACTAACTTTAATTATTTTAAAAAAATTACATTGCATGATAAGAATTGTTTAATAAATAATTTAAGTATCATTCATTCTAAAAAGTAATAGTTTTCAAAATCATTATACATGGAAATCATAAAATTTAGATATATACATGAAAACTATAAATATACACTAATCAAACACTTACAAAAATTTAAAATAATAAAAAACAAATGAGAATCACTTAACGTTTCATGAATCCCTTTGAACATAGAATATTTTAAAAGAAAAATCCACTAAAAGAGATTTATATTATAAATACATTAATTAAAAAATTCACATGAAATGATAACATGGTAAATTTTTCCCCTTTACAAATAAAATGATATGATTTAAACTTCTCAAACTCAATTTTGAAATCAGAATATCATTAAAAATAGATCCCCCTATAAGAGGATTTTGGAAATTTTGAATGAGAAATTAAAAAAAAAATTACATAAATGAAATGAATATTTTAAAATTAAAATATTATATAAATAAATTTTTAATTTTTAATTGAGACTCCAATAAATACTTAATGAAATGAATATTAATTTTTATTTTTTTTGATTTTTTCTATAACTACCAAATGTAATGATCATTACATCTCATCGTCATTCACTATGGAAATTGAATTAATGTCCAAATGTTTATTTATACTAACAATATAAGTTCTAAAAATGTATTCATATTTTGGGTAACTTTTAGTTCTTTATCAAAGACTATAAATTCATATATTTATTTAATACGTTGATTTTTTTGTTTATATCCTTTGGAATTTTAGTTGACAACTGTACAAGTTATGAGAAGCATTATAGAGTGACGTGATTAAGATTTCTTAGGATAGGAAGAGGGGAGTGAGGCGAGGACCGGGATGAGGGAAGAATAAATTGGTTAGTTTTTTAATCCAATTGCATGAAGAAAGGGGTTCTTGGATTTCCCAATTATGGAGGCCGAAGTTATAGTGGAATGCTCCAGAAGCATGTTCTTCAGTTGTGCTACTTGTGGTGTCGTAGCTTCTTCTGATGATGTTTCTGAAGTAGGGCCTTCCATGTTTTTCCAAAAAAAACAAAAAATATAGGAAGTAAAATAACATGCTTACTCAAAAAAATTATCAATGAGGATAATATTATTAATCACACTCTAAGTAGTGGTCATGATTTTTAAGGAAATGTGATTGTTTCATATCGCATTACAAACATTCAATGTTTTATTTCTAGAGATAATTCCATGATATATATCACATGATTATAAAACATGTATTTATTTAAATGGAAATCATTGGAAGAACTAATAAATTCCATGTACAGACCTTTAACTTATCAAGATGATTAATTAAATCAGCAATATAAATTCATTTCCTTTTATTCCTTTATAGTTGTAGAAAAGGTAATGACCCCAAACCCCATATCATTGCATTCAATAAAACAAAAGAAGTAATTATAACACATACTTGTATTAATGGTGTTCTATAGTGTGGGGAGGGGAAGATCGGGAATGCAAGGTGAGGGAGAATGAGGCATCGGTGGAGAAATTTTGGGTACTTCTAGGTGGTGAGGTGTGGCTATTGGGGGGTGGATCTCAGTAATAATGGTGGATTTCATTGAGTTGTGGGTTTAAATTTATGAGGCAAGATGAGAACTGAGGGTGGTGAAGCTCAACAATTAGCGGTGGATCTCAAGAACGGTGGAAGATTTTGACGAATCAAATGTTGTGAGTTTTGATTTTTGTGGTGAGATGAGAAACAAGGGGAGACAATGAAAACAATAGTGGCATCGAACAAGCAAGCAATTGGAGAGGAGGATAAAAAAAATTCAATCTATAGATTTGAGGCTTGATTCGTTCAAGGGAAGATTAAGGGGAAGTGGTGACAGCACTAGACATTTGCAAGAACTTGAACGCCGCAACTAAAATCATTGCGGTTAGGGTTGTTTTTAAAAGATTGTGGATTGATTTATTAGTGCTTCCAAAAAATAAATGATAAAGAGAGGTTTCATCAGCTCTAAAATAATAAGCACTAATAAAAGACCACTTTATCAGTGCTTATTTAGCACTGATAAAGATGTATAATTATTATTATAAATAAATATATTAGCGGCGGAGGCACTGTAGCAGGAACTGTAGCGGCGGCGGTACTGTAGCAGGTACTATAGCATCCCGGGTACTATAGTAGTACTATTCACTGAGGGGCTCTTTGGGCCAGAAAAAATGGGCTTTCAAGCCCTGTATTCAGGCCACTTGGCCTTGGGCCTTCGGGCTATGTAATGGGTCTCCCTCTACCCAATATAAAGAGGTCTTTTCTTTAAATAATAAAAATGAGGCTTCGGCCCCAACCTTTTAAAAAAATATTTAATTTTTTAAATATAGTAAATACACATTTTTAAATATTTTTATAAATAAATATATTTGTAAATATATTTATAATTATTTATTTATAATTATAAATATATTATTATCATTATATAAATTTAATATATAAATATAAATATAAATATAGTAAATATATTAATTATATAAATATATTTATTATAATCTTATAATCATAAATATATTTATATAATTATATATATTTAATAAATATATATAAATATAAATATAGAGAATCTATTGATCATTTGAATATATTTATTATGATTTTATAACAATTTAAATATATAATTATTCATTTATAATTATATAAATACTTTTTTAAAAATATATTTATTTATTTATTTATAATTATAAATATATAATTTTATAAATATAGTAAACATACATTTATAAATATATTTATTTATTAATATTTATTTACAAATATATTTCTAACATTATTAATAAATATATCATCATAAATGCGTGACTATTAAAAATGAGTGAAATTGAATAATTTAAAATGAGTAGACATTAAAAATATTAAAAAATGGATAAGTTTTATTAATTATAAAAATTATAAAAAAATATATAGATATATAATGAAATGAAGATGAATACATATTGAAAATATTAAAACATAGTAAATAAATATGTATAAATAAATATTTGAAAATGATTAAATTCTCAAAACAATAAAAAATAAAAAATATTAAAAATGAATAAATAATGATAACTGTAATAATATGAAAAAAAATATCGATTAAAAATATAATAAATTAAATATATTATGTTACTTAATGTAATTCTAAAATTAATATTACTATTTGAATAATTTCATAAATATTAGGTGTATGAATTTCTATATAATATTTCATTAATTGCGTAATTATTTTTATGTGGTAAATTAATGTGTATATATATACAAGTTTCATATATGTTAAATTGAGAAATGAAGTTATATAGTATGTAGTGTCTATTAATGAAATAAATAATAAGAAGAATTAATAAATTTAAAAAATTAACAATTGTTATTAATTATATAGATAATTAAAAAAATAAAAAATAAATATTTATATATGCTAATGAATACATATTAATTATATAAAATACCACCATATTAAAAACATTAAATGTTAATCAATAAGCATTTAAAAATAAATATTGGAAATGGATAAAATTACAAAAATATTGAACAATAAAAAAATAAAAAAAATATTAAAAAATAAATATTATTAATGAATAAATAATATGAAAAATTAATAAAATCAGAAAAATATTAAAAAATAATAAATAATTCATATTGAATAAAAATATAAAAAATGATAAAATTTTCTAATTAGAAACATAATATATATTAAATATATTTTGTTAATAAAAATAATTCTAAAATAAATATTAAAAATTGAACAAATTATTTAAATATTATGTGTGTGTGTGTGTTGTATATAAAAATGCATCAATTATGAATACTTATGTGTGAAATCAATGTAACACACGCCTTATACATGTTAAATTGAAAAATCAAATGACATTCAATTAAATGTCCATTACTCAATACAATTAGTCATTATTTTTAATTAATATTATTTTTTAATTATAAAACATTTCTCACTAAATATATAACTTATTTAATGTAAACAAAAATATTTTTTATTGTATAAATTTTTATAGATAATATTATATATATTGATATATATATATATATATACATATATATAGGAATATATTTGAATATATTTCTATATTAAAAATATTAATTATATTCATGAATAATTATGTATAAAAACCATTAAAAATGAATAAGACATTAATATATTTTTAATTATTTAATTTTATTTATTTTATATATTTATAATTAATATATATTATTTATTATTACTAATAATATATATATATTAAATTTATTCATTTTTATTCATAATTTCTTCATTAATAAATTGTTTAATAATTTTGTAATTTATTCATTTTTATTTTTTTTGTTTAATTATTATAATTTACTCATTTTATATATCTATATTTTTTATGTACTATTTATTAATATTTTTAATTTGTATATATGTATATTAAATTTATTCATTTTTATTAATAATTATTTAATTTTAAAAATAATAATTTTTTAAATCTACTCATTTTTAATTTTTATTTGTTCAATTGATTCCTTTTTTTCATTTACCTTGACTTTAAATTAAATTTATTTATTAATGAAGGAGAAAAGAGGAGGAACATGATCAAGGAGGCCTAAAATGGTGAATCCTGAGAGCATTACCCCACACAATGTCAAGACAACCTATATGAAGAGAGCCAAAGCTAGTAAAAAACACACAAGAACTCTCTGAGCTTGCCCAAGAATCCAAAAAATTTGCAGCCCGGTTTCCTTCATGCCATGTGTAAAGAAGGGTAGTGTGTTCATTTATAAGAGTCTTGCATCTTTGAATTAGATAAATAATTGACTAGGGAAGAGTGATCTGGCCTAGTAGATAATGAAGAATTATTATCGAGTCATCCTCCACATACGATAATAAGAGATTCATGTTGCTACACATTTCCAGTCTATCCCTCATTGTGCAAGCCTCTACTATAATGAAATCACTCGGACCATAGGAAGCACTGAAGGCAAAGTGGACAGTGCCACCAGGATCTTGGAAAATACCACCTCCACCCAAATACTCGGAGCAACAAGACCCATCAATATTGAGTTTGATTCCACATGGGGGAGAGATCCATCAAATCCAATGACCCTGAGATGATGTTCATTGCTTTGTGAAGGAAGAGACGCCAACATGCATGGTACTCTTGAGGGATGGGGCATGCTCCCACTTCTTAAGAAGAGGCATCATCTTGATTACCAAGCATCTCATTATGGCCACCAAATATTAGCTAAAAGTAGCAACCCCCTCAAAGAGAGATTTGTTCCTAGTATCCCAAAGGCTCTAATTGCCAACCACCAGGAGAAGAACCCTCGACATCCTTTCCAGACTATTAACCATAACACCATTAAACCCACAATGGAAGAAGCCACAACCATTAAGGTCAAGATGATCAAGACTTGTTAAAGAACCAAAGGTTCTCCAAACTAACAATGCATATTTTCCATTAAAAAGAGGTGATTAATAGATTCCTTGTGAGGGTTCCCACAACAGGTGCACATCAAGAAAAGGTGGACACTCTGGCACTAGATCTGGTCATTTATGGGAAGAGTATGGTTCCAAATACACCACATTAGAAAGCTATACTTGGGAGGAATATTATTACACCAAAGGATAAAACCATTATATACATCCTGGATTGATTCTCTAGGCACTTCACTACGATATTATTTAGCAAAAAAAACACCAGTAAAAGATCCTATGAGTACACAAACATCAAGATCCTCATTCGTGTGGATGCTTTGAAAATTGAACCACCACTGGGGGTTCAAAACTACATTGAAAAGTAAGGGTAGCTAGTAGCTTTCCTAAAAGAAACATCTAGAATCAGACACCTTGGAACCCCAAGTGAGACACCAGCCTAATTGTGACCCCAAAAACCGATCTCCCCATTTCCAATGATCTAATAAGTATTATCCAAGGCAAATGGAATGTAACCCTAAATATAATCCTAAAATCACGAGACCTTACCCATTAAGTGCCTCAAATCTATCCCATATTTATTATTGATGAAGCTTCCCCAAAGAGTCTTCCCTTCAACCACTTCCCATCCCAACTTGGCTTAAAAATTGTGCATCATACTCAAAATGTCATTGAGGTCAATACCACCATCGTACCAGGACCTATCCAACCTTCTCTGTGAGGCCCAGTGACATCATCCGTAGAAGTGAGCAATATAGATGAGAGACAACATAAGATTTTCAATATCTTTGATCACTGCTTTGGGCACCTTGCATGTTGAGAGAACATGAATATGAATAGGGGAAAGACATGGTAAACCATGGTAATCCTCCCCCTAAAGAAAATAAAATTATTCTTCTATTTAATAATGCGATTATAAATTTTATCGACTAACCCCTCAATGTGATGGATGTAAATCTACCAAGGGGACATGGGGGCTCCCAGATACTCTGTGAGAAAGGCTATCTTGTGGATACCTAGGATGTCTTCAATCAAGGTAGCATGTCTTGGGGAGTAGGAAGATGGGAGATAGACACTTCTTTTAATATTGTTGATATGTTGTCTACTCCATTTGCATTACTCCTTCATAAAATTAATAAATCCCTCAAGAGATCTCTTATTTCTATTCACAAAAAATACCATATCATCTACAAATAGTAGATGTGAAATGCCAGTATATATACCCCTAGTCCAAAATGGATGAATAATACCATTAATAATGCTCTGATTTAAGTACCTACTAAAGGAGTCTTGAACAAAAATAATAAGGATATGGGTGTAACAACCCAGAATTATATAAATGGAAATTCCATTCTTATAATTGTAAATCACATAAAAATCATTTTTAGAACATGATACAAACATTATAAATGAATAATTAATGAAATAAGAGGTATTTTTAAAATTTAAAGAATCTATACCAATGGAATATAAACATAACCTTTGGAATAGTAATGTGACCATTTGGAATAGTAATCTATCCAATAGAATAGTAACCTCACCTATGAAAGTATAAATAAAATTGGGAATCTTATAAATGAAAAATATGATATAATTATATCATGGTATAATTAAATAAATGTTTTAAAAATGATAAATTAAGTGTTGGTATTTTTATAAAACATAAATGTTTATTTACAATTTTATAATTAATATAATGATTTAGAAGACATTTTATTTTCATAAAATAGATTCATAATTTATACTTTGTTTACTTATGATTATAATATAATTTTATGAGTCCATAAATAATTTTTGATAGTTTCATAAAATCAGTTATAATTTTAAAATCATTATTTTTCAAGTAAATGATGATTTTATGTAAAAAAATTAAATTTCACATATTTAGAAAATTATTTTCATAAAATGGAGTTCAATTTTTAATTCTACACATTGAAAAATGGTTAGGGTGAATGTTAGGGATTTTTTTCTAAAATAGTTGAATTTTTGGTGAATAGTGAAATATGGTAATTTACGGTATATAACATTATAATTTAAATTAACTATTTATTGAGTCATGGATGATGTAAGAATAATAATAATAAAATATACTTAATTATTTTAATATATTTAGTGATAAGGTTCAAACTATAGATATTCTTTAGCCCAAATAATAAACTAATGAATAAAATAATCAAAAAGCATCCCTCTCCTCCTATATAAATACCAACATTCACCACTTATTCTCCTCACAACTCCAAAGCCTTGAATCTCATCCAATTTCACCCCAATACTCTTCCCAAGCATCTCTACCATGTCCATGAGCCTTTAGTATCAACAAAAGAACAAAACCAATTTCCATAAGGAGGTTCTCAAGGAGGAGAATTCAAGTGGTAAAACCCCCTTTCATTTTTCTTTAAATTTCTTTTCAATTTCTTTTCTTTTCTTATTCTCTCCTCACCGCCCCTTATACAAGTGGAATGATAAATATAATATATTATATATACTATAATGTTATTATTTTAATGGAATAATCCATCATCAATCCTCTTCTCCTCTCTCTTTTATTCTAAAAATGAGAACATCAATCGTGAGGTATTAATTTATCGCCTTCAAGGATGACAAATTTTTATTTTCTTTTACCAAATTCAAGGTTGGTCATAAAAAATTATAATGGTTGAAAAGTATTTTAAAATTAATTTTATAACCATTTTTATGTTCTGGAATGAACATATATACATAATATTAAATGATAAAACAAAACTAGTTCGCGATGATCGAAAAACTACCAAATTTATCTAAACGATTATCATTAAAATCTTATCTAATGAATCATCCTCATAACTGGAAAAATATATATAAGACCATTTAAGAGTTTATAGGATCATTAATAATATATAATTTCAATTCTTTAAAATTATTCCCACTTTATATGATCTTCTATACGTGTATACAAGTGAACCAATCATGAAAACCAAGAAAAAAAACACTCCCAAATGATGAAATTGAACTCTATAACTCATCAAAATGTCCATAAATGGACTTAATAAAATTATAATTAATAAAATACATATATAATATGTTTTAAATTTATTAATTAATGAATATAATTTGATTATCTAGGATATTAAAGTGAAGAAATCATTCAGACATAAGGTAAGGGGATTCTCGAACCCAATTTCTTTTCATTGGGTCATTCCTCTTTCATACCAAATTTTAGTGCGGATGTGCATTTAATACTCCTCAAATATAATTTCATTTTTCTTAGATTTTCTTATTTGGGATATACATGTTTCTAATATGGTTTTCTGAAAAATACAATAATTTTCCAAAATAAAACTTCTTTCTGAAAACACATCTTTTACTTCTCTTGAGATTGTTTCTTCTTCACTCAAGATTGATGATTCCTATACCTGTATACTATTCCATTTTTAGAAACAAAAATATTTTTCATGAGTGTATGATTTATTAAATGAAACCCATTCCTTTCCATGGGTTATTTTATGTCTAATATTGATATATATTTTATATGGCATGCATGATTATGTAAATGTTATGATGTGACGAGTACATGCAAAATTATATAGTGCTCCAATGCATTGGTTAATGTGATTTATCTCATGAGATGATATGAAATATGTGTGTTCATGATTCTATCTTTTTTCATGAATATGATTTTGTGATGATTCAAAAATGTTATTTGTGATCATGATGCTAGTTTTGTTCGCAACTATGTGTGGTAGTTGACCACTATGATGTGATGTTTGATTTTTATGCATTGCCGCATTATATGCCTTTATCTAATGCTTCCTCCCATGATTATTATTATAATACCATTCTTATGTTATGATTATTATGATTATACTCACCCATGTTATATTGATTCATGTTTTATCTATGATCTTACTGGTCTTTTAGCTCACTTCTTTCTATGATGTATATCCTCATGTCATTACTTATACTAAGGAGTACTTATGGGCTACTAAGAAGTTATAGAAGAAGGAATTACATGATTTTTATGTTTTATTATGTAAATGTTATGTATCTTCCTATTTTTTCCAAGCCACTAAACCTTTAGATCCTGGTTTTGTGACGCTATTATATTGTTTATCTTTAAAATTATGTAATAGTAATATAAGAAAAAGTAGGGTCGCTATAGTTGGTATCAGAGCATAGTTTAGTTAATTTTGGAATTAAGTTTAAAGAAAATTAGTGAAAACAATTAATATGATACAAGGTATATGTAAGCACCCAAGAATCTTTATTTTATAAAAATGCTATACATAAAGATCCCACAAGATATTCCCTAAGAGTTAATTGGAAAATGGAATAAATTATATATCCATGACTTGTTGACTTATATTTTTTTCAAACCTTTTGTACTTTAGAAAATGGTGGGAACAATGAGAAACCATGCTAACAATTCATGTGAGGGACAATGTAGTGAATGCTTGAACGACTTCCCCAATGCCTTGGGAGGTGGAGTTCAGAATTTCATGGCAACGAGTACCTAGTTGTCTTAGGCTATGGACAATAACCTGAATAATGTGGAACATACTCCTTCACCTAAGAGGGAGCGACTGGATATCGATTATTTTATGTGAGAATGACCATTGGAATTTAGTGGATCTTTTGAACCACTAGTTACAGAACAGTGGGTCAACTCAATAGAGAATATCTTATCTATGCTTCACTATTCTGAGATGGAGAAGGTGACTCTTGTCGTTTATCATTTAGATAGAGATGCCAATCAATGGTGACTATTGATTAAGAACACCAAGAAAAAGGATGAAATTTAATAGATGGAGTGGTAAGACTTTAATAAAATATTTCTTAACTAGTATTTACCTCAAACTATTTGTACGAAGATGGAGATAGAATTTATAGTGATAAAGAAAAAGGGAGGTGAAACTTTCATGACTTACATAGAAATTTTCACAAAGATTTAAAGGTATACCTTGGGTTTTGTTCTCAACAATGATAGAAAAATAGATAGATACTTTAGTGGTTTTAAACCACACCTTCAAAATGATTTAGAAATTCGAGACTTTAGGAGTTATGAAAAAGTTGTTTAATGTGCTCTCAAAGTGGAGATGGAGTTTGAAGAGTGGTCTCATGGCTATGGTGGTAAGAAAAAAAGATGGAGTTTCAAACTGGGGGATCTAATGGAAAAGGTGGAAGGAAAACTCAATGACTCACATGTCAAAAATTTTGGAAGAAGCATCATGGTAATTTTCTTAAAGGGATGGGGAAATGCTTCAAGTGTTGGAGATAAGGCCACCAAGCTCATGAATGTTGAACAAATATGAGTAAGTTGGACAATCTGGTGGAGGAAAGAAGATCATCGCCTATGGTTCAATTATTCAATTGTAGGGAGTAAGGTAACTATGCAAGCCAGTGCACTAAACCTCGAATCCTCGAGGGTAATCAGCTTCAGCAGCCACTAAAGCCAAAGTAGAAAGAGAAAGCTTATTCCATCACTACTAATGATGTTGATCCAAACAATGATGTGGTGACAGGTACGCTGGTTATTCATTCAATAATAGAAAATGTACTATTTGATTTTGGTTCTATTAATTTTTTCACATCTTGTAAGTTTAGTAGAACAATTCAAACACCACCTCAAAATATGGAGGTTGAGTTATATGTGAGAACTTAAAATGGTGAAATTATTTTATCAAATGTATATAACTCCCCCACCCACCCACCCCCCCCCCCCCCGATAATGTTTGTGGACTAAACCTCCAAGCAAATCTGGTCTTACTTCCTTTGGTTGAGTTTAATGCTATACTGGGCATGGATTGGCTATCTTTATAGAAAACAAACATTGACTGTTGGGAAAGGGATATCACTCTTCACATCCTGAAGCATCCTCCAATTCTGTACAAGTGTAAGGAGGTGGATGAATCTCCATCAGAACCATTGTCTCAATTATGGATGTTATTACCTTATGATAAAGCATATCAATCTAAAACGATTGAGACAAAGGAGAGGATCATGCTCGATGACATGCCCATTGTGAGGGACTACTTTGATGTGTACCCTGAAGAATTGGCTTATCTTCCTCCTGATCAAGAGGTTTAGTTCTCAATTGAACTTATTCCTATATTTCTGCCTATATCAAATGCACCTTATAGAATGGACACTGTTGAGTTGGAAGAACTAAAGAAGTAGTTACAAGAGAATATGGGCAGGGGTTTTATATGCCAGGGTGTTTCACCATGGGGTGTGTCATCCCTCTTTATCAAGAAGAAGGATGGATCAATGCACCTCTGCATTGATTATCATGAGCTCAACAAAGCCACGATAAAGAACAACTATCCACTTTAATAGATAGATGAATTTTTCGATTTTCTATGTTGCTCCATGTATTTCTCTAAGGCGGACCTTCATTCGGGATATCCCCAATTAAAAGTGAAAAAGTAAGATGTTCCCAAGACTTCATTTTGAACGAGGTATGGACACTATGAGTTCATAGTGATTCCCTTCAGACACACTAATTATCTTGCAATATTTATGAACTTAATGATTAAATTATTTAGAGATTACCTTGATATATTTGTGGTATTCTTTATAGATGATATTCTAATATACTCTAATAGTAAAGGGAAAATGAGGATCATTTGAATACTATGCTAAAGACATTATAAAGGGATAAATGTTATGAAAAGTATAATAAATGTGAGTTCTAGATAGAGTATGTATCATTCTTGGGGCGTGTAACCACTAGCAAAGGAATAATTATGGGCCCTTCCAAGACAAAGGAAATCAAGGAGTGACCCACACCAATATATGTAATGGAGATCCATAGATTCCTTGGTCTAGATGGGCATTACTGGAGATTTGTGAAGAACTTATCATGATTTTAAAACCCACTAACCAAGCTGAATTGGAAGGGAGAAAAGTTTTTCTAGACCAGTGAATGTGAAGACTGCTTCAAAGAGTTAAAAAAAAGAGTCTTACCACCGCACCAATGCTCACACTTTCGACAAGTGGGAAACTCATTGTGGTAAAAAACTGATGCTTCAATTAAGGATTAAGGTTGTCTACTAATGAAAAATGATAAAGTGATAACCTACACCTATAGTTAGTTGAAAATTCATAAGAAAAACTATCTCACACATGATCTAGAGTTTTCAGCTATGATCTTCATGCTGAAAATTTGGTGACATTTTCTCTATGGGGAGAAGTGTGAGATATATACTGATCATAGGAGCCTCAAATATATATTCACATTGAAGAAGCTTAATATGCACCAGTGATGATAGTTAAAGATCATCAATGATTACGACTTCTCAATCCACTACTATCATGGTAAGGAAAATAAAGTGACAGATGCTCTAAATAGAAAGGATCCTATAACATTATCAATGATGGGAATTTAGAAGGATCCAATCTTCTTATATTTTAAAATTATAGACATGGGAATCATTAAGGAAGAAACATCATCAATCTTTTCTCAAATGATTTCTCAACCATCATTCATGGAGAAAATAAAGGATACTCAAAGAAATGATGTAGTAATTCAAAAAAATGTGGAAGTTATCATAAATGAGAAATCCACAAAGTTCAAAATAGATGAGGAAGGAGTCATGAGATTTGCTTCACAACTATGTGTATCATCCAATCCAGATATAAAGAAAGGTCTTTGGAATGATTCACATATCTCAACCTTCTCTATTAATCCATGGAGTACAAAGATGTATTGACATCTCTGAGAGAACTATTGGTGGAAAAATATGATGAAAGAGATCACTGAATATACATCAAAGTTCTTGGTATGTCAACAAGTGAAGGTTGAAAGGAAAAATTCTAAGGGGATGATGCAACCAATACCCATACCAATATGGAAATGGGAAAACATCACCATAGACTTTCTCACTAGACTTCCAAAGACATCAAGAGGAAACAATGTTATATGGTTTGTTGTGGACTGTCTTACAAAGAAAACTCACTTTATCGCAATTTGAGAGGACTTCTCATTAGATCAACTTGCACAGATATACATTGGAGAATTAGTAAGGCTTCATGGAGTACCACTATCAATTATATCCGATCGATATTCAAGATTCACCTCCAAGTTCTAGAAAAGTGTCCAACATGCTCTAAACACTGAGCTGAACTTCACTACAACTTATCATCCTCAAACTGATAGATAATCAAAGCAGACTATTTATACACTGGGATACACATTGAGAGCACGTTCTATAGACTTAAAAGTGGGATGGGACCAATATCTGCCTCTGGTCGGGTTCTCTTACAACAACATTTTCTAATTGAGCATTAAAATAGATTCATATGAAGCCCTTTATGGGAAAAGATGCAGAACACCAACAAATTGGGATGAAGTCAATGAAAATAAGCTGCTAGGACCTGAAATTGTTGAAGAAATGGTAGAGAAGGTAAAACCCATTCAACATCATATTAAGGAAGCCCAAAGTTGACAGAAGAGTTATATAGGCAATCATCAACAAGACCTAGAGTTTGAGGTTGGAGGCATGGTATTCCTATACATATCTCCATGGAAGAGAATCATGAGATTTGGGAAGAAAAGAAAGTTGAGTCCCAAATACATCAGCCCCTTCGAGATTCATGATCGTGTCAAAATTGTGTCCTATCAACTATCACTTCCACCTACCATGTCTCAAATACACGATGTATTATATGTGTCCTTATTGAGGAAGTACATACCAAATATCTCACATGTATTGAATCCATAGGTGATATAGTTGGGAAATGATCTCTCTTACAAGGAGTAGCCGGTGAAGATCTTGGACTGTAGAGATAAAGTTCTACGCAACAAGACTACTCACATGCTTAAAGATCTATGGAAGAACCATAATTACAAAGATGCAACATGGGAACCAGAGGAAGCGAAGAAGGAGAAATACCCTTACATGTTTTCCCCTTAGTTTGTAAAATGAAATTTCAAGGGTGAAATTTCATAGGGGAGAGAATGCAACAACCCATAATTCTATCAATGAAAATTCTCTTCTTATAATTATAACTCACATAAAATCACTTTGAAAACATGATACAAACTTAATAAATGATGAACGAATAAAATAAGAGGTTTTTGTAGAAGTTAAGGAACTTATACCAATGGAATAGTAACATGACCATTAGAATAGTAATGTAGCCATTAAGAATAGTAATATGGCCAATAAGATAGTAACCTCACCTATGATAGTATAAATAAAATTCAGGCATCTTATAAATGAAAATAGGGCATAATTATATCATAGTATTAGTAAATAAATGTTTTAAAAATGATAAATTAAGCGTTGATATTTTTATAAAACACAAATGTTTATTTACAATTTTATAATTAATATAATGATTTAAAAGATTTTTTTATAAAATAGATTCATAAATTAATATTTTTTTTATTATGATTATAATAGAATTTTATAAGACCATAACTAATTTTTTGAAGTGTCCTAAAATCAGTTATAATTTTAAAATCGGCATTTTTTGAGTAAATAATGATTTTATTTAAAAATTAAATTTCTCATATTTAGAAAATTATTTTCATAAAATGAAATTCCTTTTTTAATTATATACATCGCAAAATGGTTATGGTGCTTTTTTTGGATTTTTTCTAAAATAGTTCAATTTTTGGTGAATAGTGAAATACGACAATTTATGGTATATAACATTATAATTTAAATTCACTATTTCTTGAGTCATGTATGATGTAAGCATCATAATCTAGAAATATTCTTAATTATTTTAATATATTTAGTGATAAGATTCAAAATATTGATAGTCTTGAGCCAAAATAATAAACTAATGAATAAAATAATCAAAAAAACACTCCTCTCTTCTCCTTGCAACTCCATAGCCTTGAAGCTTGTCCAATTTCAGCCTAATCATCTTCTCAAGCCTCTCTCCCATGTCCAGGAACCTTTGGTATCAACAAAAGACCAAAACCAATTTTCCTATGGAGATTCTCAAGGAGGATAATTCAAGAGGTAAAAGCCTCTTTCATTTTTCTTTTAATTTCTTTTCAATTTCTTTTATTTTGTTATTATTTCATCACCTCCCTTCATCCAAGTGGCATAATAACTCTAATATCTTATTTATACTATAATTTGATTATGTTAATGGAATAATCCATCATCAATCCTCTTCTTCTCTCCCTTTTATTCTAAAAATGAAAACATCGCCTGCAAAGTGTCAATTTATCGCCTTCAAGGATGATAAGTTTTCATTTTCTTTTATCACTTTCAAGGTTGGTCATAAAACCACTATAATAGTTGAAAAAGATTTTAAAATCAATGTCATAACCCTTTTTATGTTCTGGAACTAACATACAAACATTATATAAAATAATAAATCAAAACCAGTTCACAATGATCAAAAAACCGTCAAATTAATCTAAACGATTATCATTAACGTCTTATCTAATGAATCATCCTCATATCTGGAAAAAAAATACTTAAGACCGTTTAATATTTTTTAGGTTCATTAATAACATATAATTTCAATTCTGGACAATTACTTCCACTTTACATGATTTTCCAAACATGTATGGTGAACCAATCATAAAAACCATGAAAATGAACACTTCTGAACGATGAAATTGAACTCTATAACTCATCAAAATGGTTATACACGGACCTAATAAAATTATAATGAATCAAATACATGTTGAAGATGTTCTGGATTTATTAATTAATCAATCTAATTTGATTATACATGATAATAAAGTGAAAAAAGAATTCATACATAAGGTAAGGGGATTCTCGAACTCAATTTCCTTAGGGTCTCTTTCGTTCCAAATTTCAATATGGATGTGCATTTAATACTCCTCAAATATAATTTCACTGTTCCTACCTTTTATTTTCTAGGATATACATATTTCAAATCTCGTTTTATTAAAAATACAATGATTTTCCAAAAGAACTCTTCTTTCTAAAACTTCTCTTGAGATTGTTTATTCTTGACTCAAGATTGATGATTCATATACCAGTATGTTATTCCCTTTTTGGAACCCCAATGGTTTTTCATGAATATATTCTTTATTAAATGAAACTCATTCCTTTCTATGGGTTATTTTATGTTTAAGATTGTTATACGTTCTATGTGGCATACATGATTATGTAAATGTTATGATGTGGCGGGTGCACCTGAAATTATATAGTACTCCAATGCATTGAGTAATGTGATGTATCTCATTAGACAATGTGAAATATGCTTGTACATGATGCTAGTTTTATTCACAATGATGATATTGTGATGATGCGCATATTTTATGTATGAATATGATGCTAGCTTTGTTCACAATTATGTGTGGTAGTTGACTATTAAGACATGAATGTTTCATTTTTATGCATTGCCATATTTTATGACTTTATCTAATACTTCCTCTCGTGATTATGATGATGATACCATGATTATGTTATGTTGATTATGATTATACTCACTCATGTTATATTGATTCATGTTCTTATCTATCCTCTTATTGAGCTTTTAGCTCACCCCTTTTCTTTAATATATATACTCAAATGATTACTTATACTAAGGAATGCATGTGGGCCAGGAATTAAATAATGTTAATGTTTTATTATGTAAATGCTAGGTATGGTCATAATTTTCCGAAGGTACTAAACCTTTGATCATGGATTTGTAACAATATTATATTGTGTACCTTTAAAATGATGTAATAGTAATGTAAGAAAAAGCAGAGTCGCTATAAGGAGAGAGATGGTCCCCTTGCCTCAACCCCATGTCTGTTTTCATAAAACCAATGTCCTACCCATGACAAAGATGTTCATCCACGTGGAGCTGAAGAACCTGGAGAGGAGATCAGAAACCTAATGAGAGAAGCCCATGCAACTCAAGACTTTAAGGAGGTTCCATTCAAACCTGCATTACACGTTATCTCTGTCAGTTTTGATGATAATGTTGGAACCCGAATTCATCACATTAATGTCCCCAACCATTTATTCAGAAATAACAATGGCACCCTGTATGGAACGACCCATAATAAAACCATGTTGCTCACCAGAGTTCCAACTGGCCAGAAGAACAGACAACCTTTTGCTAAGAATGCTGACAAAGACTTTATAAGTGAAATTGCACATACTGATTCGAAATTGATTGAGTGCTAAAGGATCCTTAACCTTAGGTATGAGAACCAATGTGGTGGTGAATGCAATGTGGGGAATACCTCCTCTATGAAAGAAATCCTGGAGAGCCTTGATGAGATCCTCGTTCACCAGATTCCATGCACCCACATAAAAGGCACCCAGGAATCCATCCGGCCTAGAATAGCTCCCTGGGTTTAGATACTTGACCGTATCTCATACCTCACTTTCAATAGGAACAATACCAAGCATATTGTTATTGATATCAGACACCACATATGGGATGCCATCAACAATATCAGCATGACCACTCGGATAACCAATAATCCACTTCCATACGTCCAACAATTGAAGGATTATTAGTATACAGTCCATCATCCACGAAGATATTCAGTCTAGTATTGCAACACTTCACCTTAACGCAAGCTTGGAAATATGTAGTATTACAATCTCCCTCTTTAAGTCATGTGGACCAGGACTGAGTCAGAGCCTCCCTTTCCTGTTCCAACAATAACTCTAAAAGTTTGGTCTTTTTGTGCACTGGTGATTCAGCAGGGAAATCATCCCAGCTTTCCTCAAGTCGAGACACAAGGAGAGTAATGTCACCTGAGATGAACTCCAGAACATGCCAACGTGAGGGTTTCCTATTATTCCATGTTTGCAAATCTCCTTTCAAGTGGAAAAATTTGTTGTGAAACTGCACCCATAGGCTACCTTGCATGAGCTGATCCCATGAATACCTCACCTCCGGTCCAATAGTTGGAGAAGAAGAAGCGCCAACACCCATTATTTTGGGTTTCCAAGTTAATGAGAATAGGCGAATGGTTGGATAGAGCTGGAAACAGATGATGAGCAGAGGCGTTCGAAAAAGTAGAAAGAGTGTTAAGGTTAGAAAGACACCTATATAGGCGACACCACACTCACCTATTCCCCCTATGATTATTACACCATGTGAAGGGGTCACCCCAAGTCCACAAGACCCGCATGAGAGATAAAACTAGAAAAGTCCAACCTAGCCTTAACTGAAAAGATGTCACCCCCTCTCTATTCTGAGACATCCAAGATGGAATTGAAATCTCCTCCTATAAACCAAGGAGAGAAACCCGCAACGAAGGAACCAAGCTCGTTCCACAACCTCTCCCTTTTCAGAGCCTCGCACTTGGCATACACAAAAGAGAAAAGACTGTACGAGGAACCAGAGACCTCGATAGTAAGAAACTGATCCGAAGCCCCAACCAAATTCACAGAGATGAAGTTATTCCAAAAAACCCAAAAATGACGATTCGTTGAGGCCCCATGCATGCAATTAGAAACTCCCATCTTATTGGAAAACTCTGAGATTCTGGTAGGATCCTGTTTTGGTTCCAAAACAACAAAAAGTGAAATGTGACTGACGAAAATCAGAAGCAAGAAAATCCGTCTTCACTTCAGCAGCCTAAGCCACAGGTGAGGGAGCTAGCTGAAGAGAGGGAGCTAGCTGAGGAGAAGCCACAGGTGCTGGGAGCTCAGAAACCCACCGCGGGTTGAACACCACCAAATCCATGAATGATGAGCATTTCACCGGGGAGGATGGCGGGAGGAACAGAGGAGGAAGCAATAGAAGAGAAGGGAAAACCACCCTGGGAGAAAGCAGAGGTAGAGCAAACCAGCTATCTAGAGCCGGCAGAGGCAATGAAACCATACCCTAGGAAACCTGCAAGCCCTCCTCAAAATCCGACGACACTGGAGCAGTAAAATATGAGAAACATGGAGACGAAGCCTTGAAGCCAAACCGAGAACTCCTACATACTGAGAGGGTGTTCCATTGGAGGTGGAACGGCAAGAGAAATCGAACCAGAGAAGAGTAGAGAATAAGTTTCCACCAGGAGAAAAAAGACCAAAACATTGAGGAAGATCCGAGATGGAAGGGGCTTGGATAAATCCATCTCTACACAAATCCGTGCTACCGTGGAATCCAGTAGACTGAGAGATCCTTCATCAGCACATAGAAAGAAGCCGAGAACATCGCTGATGCCTTGTAAGAAGAGAATATTGAGAAACGAAAGTGGGAACACTGGGAGAGAAATACAGACCACCACATTTGGAGAATCCTTGCAGGAGTGCACATCCAATGACCACCTGGAGAGGGAGAAGAGAAGATTACGAAGAACGCGAGGGTACCGGGACCAAGCATGAAAAAAATAGACCCTGGAACCAAGCACCTCACAGAAGGAATTCTGGTGGAGGACGGACATCCGAGCCAGAGAGGATAATCCCAAGGAGCCGACGAACGCCTGGAATTCTGGAATAGAAGGGAGATCCAACCCAAGTCGAGCAACCAGCGTCCGTTGGTGGAAATCAACCACCGCGTCGAAGGAATTAGCAGGAAAGGAAATCGTAGGAGATCTTTCTAGAGAGAACTGCCATGGAGTCGAAATAGGGATTTTAGGGATCTCTGGAAGGAGCGATGCCTGGGGCACGCCATGGGGGATGTCTTTCATCCCGGGGACATGAGACGAATATCTAGAGTCAATTATGCTATGGTATGCACAAAACCATGTCATAGTGGTTTTCTTATATAGAAGTATTAGTTTCAAAATAATGAGATTTATGAGGAAATGAAAATTTTGAAGCTATAGTTTGTGGAGTAAATGTGATAACTAGGGTAGATTAGGTTAGCACAAATATTTTAATTTCAAATTTCTTATGTTTTGAAAGGTATCTTGTGATTTGAATGTGGTATGTTTAACTCAATGTTAGAGGACATGAAAAAAAAATCCCAATATATTTTACGTAACATAAGGAATTTAATCATGAGTAACTTTGAGATTTTATCCAACATGATTAGAAAAATATATTTTCATAAGGATGAGAGAGAAGTGATTGGTAGCAAGGAAGAAGAATTGTTTCCGAAGAGAGGTTTTTAGAACGGATAGAATATTCTAGCAGTCCATAATTCCTCTATCTTTATAGAGATCATTTTGTTGCTAAAGATAGAGCCAATTACTACACCAATTGTGATGTAATCTCTTACTTCAGTTCATAGTGATGGAATTATTTACTTTGAGGAGTGGTGAATTTTTCTTGAGTGAGGTGAGTCACGAGTTCTTATCTTTTTTAGGCTTGTAAACCTAGAGGGATAGTGTGTCTAATTAGAAATTATAAAGACAAGTGGTGTGATTATAGCGAATTTTGAAATATTGGCACATCACTGAATATATCATCTTTATACTTATTTCAATGAGTGTAATGTGACACCCACACGTCATTGTTGTGTGATATATTATATGAATATAGGATAATTTGAATTTTTAAATTTTGTTGAACTTGAACTATAACGAACCAGGCTTTTCATACATAGATATTACATCATTTTTGTGGAATATTTATTTCATTACATAACTATACGACCGAGAAGTGTAATTGTTTAATGAATTTGGAAACATGAAAACATAAACATTGGAACATAAGTGAGCTACGTCATCTCCCACTGTGTTCTTAATAACTAACACCCTTCGTAGACATATCTTACATAATACATATCCTCACAAACTGAGGAAATGAAACATAAGAAAGGATGAGTTCAGATGTTCATTAAGGAAAAAAAGAGATACTTAAGCCTAACATGAACATAAGGGTATGAGAAAATGAGAATAACATTTGAAAATCATACCTTGTGTAACATCCCAGGTAAACAAAAAATATAACATTTTCATATTTATTAATATTTGTGAATTAAAAATTAATTTCACTTTAAAGGGGATGCTATGATTGATGACGTACCCGATACGCAACAACGGGTTTCTTTGAAATCTTACGTCGCACGCAACGATGAGTTATACTGAAAAATAATATAACAATATTATTATTTTAAATGGTAGTTAACACATAGTCGTTGTATTTGTGTGAATGAATAGAACTAACTAAAATATGATTATATATGTTTGTTAAATGTTTTTACATTTATCCAATAAATTTTAGAGGCTTAAAATAAGAAAGAATCATAAATACTCTAATATTCATTAAAAGGTCGATTTACCGCATTTTGATGGCGAACCCTCTTTAAATCTAATTTTGGTCACTTTTATATGTTCTATTTGACAAAATAAAATTCTTCTTTAGAATCTGAACATCAAAATTTACTTTGGGTAAATTTTTGGTATTTTTCTGATAAAATTCATTTTTAAATGAATAGTGAAAAATAATGTATTTTAATTCAAAACTCCCTTTTAATCTAATTTATTTAAAGGTTATATTATCTTTTTAATTGGGTTTAAAGTTTAATTATATTATGTTTTTACTATTTAATCTAATTTTGGTCATTGGAAGTAATTTTAATTTGAAATTGTACATAAATAACTGTCAATCTTTTGATAGTTATTATTTCTTAAAAACACAGTTTTTGTTTTGACAGCGGGAATTAATTTTAAATTAATTTCTGCCACTTCTGTGTTTTGAATTTATAAAAATAGATTTAATATTTGGAATCAGGAGGTCCAAATTGTATAAATAGGTAACTTTTATTTTTAGGCAATATGAATATTTACTTCAGTAAAATTTTTATTTACCATGGTTAAAGGGTAAATCTGATAAATAAGGGTAACAAAATATTATTATAATAATATAAAATTACCCTAACAGGTGTCCTAATCCTACTGGTTAATACATTTCTGACCATGAGCATCATTGAGTCGATTTTGGGACCTCATGGAGCCACTTGAGAGTGATAATGACACTTTATATTAATTAATTTAAAGTAAAGACAAAAATGACTTAAACATATATCTTTTAGTAAATCAATTTTTATATGGGGTTATACAAGTTATCACTTAGACTATAAATATTCATTTGAAAGTTAAAAATATTTCATACATCATGGTATTTTTCTTATAAATTTTAGACATCAAATAAATAAAATTATTTATGACACAATAATGATACAATGTTTACCTTATTAGTGAATGATTTAAATAAATAAGATTATAAAGATTAAAAAAATATCTAAAACCTGTCTAATTCTTATTGGATGATTTAATTTTGAATATGAGTCATCTTATATTCGACTTTAATGAGTTTTGGACCTTTTGAAACCGAAGATAAGTTTATAATAAAATTATATTTTTAAACATTCCTAAAGAGCCCCTCCTCCCCTTATAAAATTCCCTCACTTACAACTCATTCCTAACACTTCTCAAGCCCCTTGGATCGTCCAACCTCTTCCCAATTAACCTCCCTACATCCCTATCCTCCTCCTAGAATTCTTCCTCTAGGCAGAAGACAATTCAAGTAAACCTTTTGGTTCAAAACAAAGGGAGATACCTGATTTAAAGGTAACGTCTTCTCTTAAGTTCTTTTGTTTTATTTTACTTCTCCAACCCCATAAACTCTTTTTATTACTTTCTTTTATAACTACACTAATATCCTTAGTATAATAGGTTGTTTTTATGAGAAGGATTTGAACTAAACTTACACACACCTCCAACGAATGGGTAAAGAACATAATGTTTATGTGGACGGTGAACTACTGCCTCACGAAACGATGATTGTTCAATCTTCTCTTACCACCTCTCATGGTGTCCATTATGATAGAACTGTTTTTACATGTGATATATATTATATTTATATTGTTTATATGCTTCTGTATTTTCCATTTATAGAATACCTTTATGGTTTCCATAGTGGGTAAGTACGATAATTTCATTTGAGGAAGTACGGACTACCGCCCCCTGAAAGTGATATGACTCATTCATGACATACATGGAACACATAAAGGATGACGATAATTAAATTATATATGATATCATACCGGAATTATAATATATCTATTTATCATTACGTTTTTATTCCATTAAATAAGAAATAGAAATGAAAGTAGCGTTCATGTGTACGTACGGTTTACCGTCTCCATAAACAGTGCATTTCATTTCTTATCTCCAAATGTTATGTACTATTATAAATACATATATATACTTGATATATATGATATCTAAATCATGAATATTATTCTGGTGATAATGGAATTGTGACCACAAGGACAATTTATAATTATAACAAGTTCATTTTTAACTCAAGTTCCGAACATTGACAAAATGTCCAATATGAACTCAAATAATTAACTAATTATTGTAGCTATGTAAAAATTGATATAAAGGGAATAATAAATTTTAAAAAGTTTCTAAATAAATTATAAATTAACTTAAGTTTATTATTCATTAATAACAAGGAACAAACAAGTTGAGTCAGACACGAGGTAAGGGGTTTCTTATCTCACTTTTAATTCCATGAGATTCCCATTGTTCCTCACTTATTTCTTGCATGTGATGTATTGTGTACTACCATTTGATATATATTATCATGATTCTATTTATATTCTTGGTATTATGTGATTCATTTGGTGGTTATTAACTTTTGGTCATATGACTCGATTGATTACAATGTGGTAAGAGGTTTTAATCTCCGGGCCGTTGGATAAAGATGGTAAGGGGTTTTAATCTCACTTTTTATTCACGTGAGATTCATGCTATGTTTGCCATTATTTCCTTTTGTGTGATGTATTTACTACCCACGATTGTATTCTTTGTATAATATAATTTAATTTGTGGGTATTTTTATCTTCATTGTCTGATCCTTCTTTTATGGGGTGTATGTTTCGTAAGTTACCAAATCGGTAAGGGAACCTTTCACCCTCCTCTTTTTTTTAAAAGACTTATTTTTGTTATGTCTTTTAATTTACATATTCTTATGTTGGGATATGTTCCTATGTATCCAGATTTCTGTAAATTTTATGTCCAAGTGATGAGATAACCTTTTCTCTCTCATCAACTCATTTTCTGAATTTTAAAGTGACGTCGTTAGGCTGTCGAATTTCTATAAGAGAACTTCTTAACCCAGTTTTCATTATTTGGGTTAAACTTATACTTCTTGATTATGTCATGCTATGAATATGTGTGAATGTACTATGATTTTTTTACACTTAATATCCACTTATATTGGGTGTATTCTTTTTTGTCACACATAATTATGTCATTGATTTGTCTTTAATCTAAGGATATGATCTTTGCAAGGGACTTTGTCTCAATTTACATTCCATTGAAACTTATTTATTTTTATACACCAATTCACTTTTATATGGTGTATATACTTCCCTTTGACATATTATATCATGAATCTCTCTATTCTCATGATATTATAAGCTTTTATTGATGTTATTCCTCAATTATTTGTATTCAAGAATCTCTCATTTGGTTAGGAACTCTTTAACTAAAATATCGTTTTAAATGTTTTAACGATTTATTCTTCTAAATATTTCTCATTAATGTCCATATTTTAAAAATGGTTTCAAGGATTTATTTATATGGACATTAATGTTTTAAAATTTTAATTCCTTTAAAAGCTTCAAAGTGGTATGAGACACTTTGATTCAAAAATCTATTTATTAAATGTTTTAAATGGTTTTGAAAATGGTTTGATAAAGCATTGTTTATTTCAATATCTTGAATTGATATATTGTGTTTGGAATGTGGAAATGTTATATTTCATTTATGCTTGTGTTATGTGTTATGATTATGTTATGGTTTTTGGGCATTGTTTACGTATACGGGTGGTTCCGTGATAAACCTAGGGTAGGTAAGCCCAAGATAACTCTCCAATGCATTGGGTAATGTGATGGAGGTAAACGTTAATGTTTCTCCTAAGAGATTTCGGGAATATACTGTGATGGGTATTCCAACGTAACTCCCTACATATCTGTGATAGCTACAATGTTAGTATGATATGGATGCCACAAGTTACCTTTATGATTTATGATTTCTATGTGTTATTCATAAATCTTATGATTTCATGAGGTAGGTTATGATTGAAAAGTATGGTTTCATTTATTTATATTTATTGATGGGTTAATGTTTCCTTTCTTTATTTTATAACCCTTATTGAGCTTTTTATGCTCATCCCAAGTTTTTTGAAATGTTTTCCACAGGACTTAAAGATGAATAGGGTCAAAGATGGGATCAAGGAAAAGTCATATTGTCTAAAACTTGTAACTAGACATGTTTCTTTTTAAGAGTTTTTATTTTATGAAAAAATGGATTCTGAGTAGTAGTGTCTGCATGTAATTTTCAAGTTGATATGTGTTGGTCGGAGTGGACACTCAAGAGGGGGGTGAATTGAGTTCCAATTAAAAATTTCTGTTAAAAACAATTTCTATTAAAATCCCCCAATTTCAAAAACAAATTAAACTGTAGTGAATTTATATAGATTATAAAGGTTCAATTAGTTTCTCAAAGATTGATTAATTCTCAGTTGAATTAATCTTATGATTAAATTAACTTTTGAAACTAACTTACTGATTTATAACAAATATAAACACTTGCGAATTTAATTATCAAAGTAGCTTTGAAGATAGATTATATTTCAAAGTAATAGCAGCGGAATATGAAATAAATATGTATAGTATGGATATAGAGTATAACTACAAACACAGAGAATTAACCAAGAGGTTCAGTCTCAAGCCGAGACTTAGTCCTCTCAAAAGTTTATATAAAATGATCCACACCCTGGATCGGGGTTAACAACAGTGAATACACTGTCCAGGTCACAAGACCTCTACCACAGTTCTTCGTGGGAAAACAAACAACAGCAGCAAGCTGTCCAGGTCACAAGACCTCTACCAATATCCACAGTGGGAAATGGGGTGCAAAAAGATTTGCTGAGGATTTACAGATCCTCCAGTGAAAGTACAGGAGTCAGTGTGTGTGTTTAATACAGCAGATAACACACACTGCTCAAAATGTAGAATAAATCACAGAACAAGAGATGTAGAGTTTAGAAGTGGTTCTGGTGATCTCAGTGTAGCTCTTGTATTCGATCAGAAGAGAGTTTGAGTCCTCTTCTCGTTTCTGTTTGAGAAACAGAGTGTCGTATGCTCCAGGTTCACAGGTAGTGAGAATGTAGTCGATGAAGTTCTTCAGGGTTCTTCTTGTATGCACAGAACACTTCTCGAGTACACTTGATTGTCTATATGCTTCTCTGTGTTCTTGATGGAACTCGTTTTTATCTTCTTGTGTTTCTGGTATATTTCGTCCACCACGCACTTTTCTGGTTCGCATGCTTTTTGGGCAGCGTAGTCTTCTCGTATTTATCTCCCGACAGGGGACAGAAAAGATTTCTTTTCAGCAGGTACGAGGTACGGGTTCCTGACATCCGACAACCTTTATCAGATATTTGACAAATCATCAAAATGTATGATATGACCGTTAGATAGATTAAATGTAGGAAATAAAGAAATTAAAACAGT
Organism: Viscum album; assembly: GCA_963277665.1. Lineage (NCBI taxonomy): Eukaryota > Viridiplantae > Streptophyta > Magnoliopsida > Santalales > Viscaceae > Viscum > Viscum album. Next base: position 1,812,369,807 of record OY728123.1, on the reverse strand, counting down.
GAGTCGAGAATGTATGTCACTGTTGACTTCAACTGTGGTCTTCCAACTGTGGACTTCCTTCTGACTGCTGACTTCAACAAAGGCTTGCTGTCTGTAGGCTTGCAATGGTAGCTTTTACTCCATGTAACTGTAGCCTCTTTAACTGTAGACTTGTAACATCAAATTTGTAGAACTGTATCCTTTGTCAACTGTGGACCTCGATCATCAGTAGACTTAGTCGACAGAAGCTGTCTAACTGTAACCTTGACTGTAGACTTATGACTGTAGGCTTGTTCGACTGTGAACTTGTTCCAACTGTAGACTTGTTCGACTGTGAACTTGAGCAGAGAAAACTTTGAACAGAAGTCTTGTAACTGTGACCTTCGTCTGTGAGCTTTGACAATAGATAGCAGTAGACTCGTAACTGTAAGCTTGTATTAGTCTTCGACTGTAACCTTGTAACTGTGAACTTATTGCAACAGTAACTTAAGGTGACAGTTAACTGTAACTGTGACTTTGAGAAGAAAACTCTGACTGGTAGCTAACAATACCAAACTTATGTAAATACTACTGTAAGCTGTTACAGTAAAGTTATGAGAGTAAGAATATGAACTGTTTAGAATAAAATACGTTTAAGCATAGAATAATAAGATTAATGCAAGGGTTTTAATACATCATAATCAATGTTTAAGCATGATTTGGGATTATCAAAACAGGTGATTCCAACAATCTCCCCCTTTTTGATAATCACAAATTATGTCAGTATGGAATGAAACATAGATGTATCAGAGAGAAGTGTGCAAAACATAGTATTAGCAATATGAGCACAAAAATTAGGTATAATCCTCAAGGATTTCTCCCTCTTTGTATAGATTCATTTCTCCCTTGAGTTTTCCCTATTTCTCCCCATTTCTCCCCCTATCTATTTCTCCCTATTTCTCCCCCTTTGTGATTAACAAAAAGAAAGACAGAGTGAGAGAAAATAAACATTGTATTAATAAGGAGTACATTACATGACCCAAAACGTGAATACATGATCCCTATCAAAAAAAAACATAAACAGACTCAATCCTCTTCATCTGGAGGTAAGGGATCTTTTCCTTTGGAGGAAGAAGATGGAGCAGGAGGTGAAAGATCAACAGGCTGAGGAATGGCAGCAGGAATGTCTGGAGGGGCAGCAACAGAGGCTCCTGAAGGCCGGTAGTGAGTAGCTTGCCGAGGGATCAGTGGTCTAAGGCTTCTGAGGGCATCAGCAGGAGACATTATGGAAGAACCACTGGGGTTGGAGACAGGTAGGGCAGGAGGAACTATAACAGGTGTGCAGTCCACATGAAGAAAAGGTAGGAGCAGATTCCTGAAATCCATGATGATGTTTCCTCCTCTGTCCATGGCAGATAAGAAGTCATCTTTGTTTTCCAAGAATTTATCCAAAGCCGGGGTCAACTCTCGTAGCTTGCTAACTTGTTCTTTGAAAGCTTGAGTTACAGGAGGCAGCTTCATAGTTTCTAGCATGAGCTTGAAGTGATTGTTCAACTGATGCTTGGTGAAAATCCGATCAAAGTAATAATCCACTTTACTTTTGATGGCCTCCTGAGAAGTAGTAGCAGCCTGCAGGTGCTCACGAACAAAGCCACTGACTTCTCTTGTAGTAGCAAGGATCTGTAGGTCTGATGTGTCATTTGCACGGGCCTGAGTAAGCTCTTCTCTGAGCAGGGTTCTAAACTGCTGAAGGTCTACAGGAGAGCTAGATGAAGGAAGAGACTTGACTGAGAATGCCACTGTCTCCTTGAAAGACTGAGTTAGATTTCCAATCACTTTCTGAATGACAGCATCCTGATTGCTAAAGTGTTCTTTTACTGATTTCTTGAAAGCCTCAAATACTTCCACAAACTGCTTGACCACTTCTTTGATGTATCGAATCTCACTAGCCACTTGTGTCTGAGAACTGCTCAGGGCAGTTAAAGAAGCAACTGATTGTCTGAGGGCCACTACTGCTCCAGTCCAGCTTTCAATTTGGGTGTGGCACACTTTCATTTCATCCATCACTTCTTTGATTGGACTTCCCACAACACATCCTAGAGATAATTCTAAGGATTGTTCTACATTTTTCAGCTCATCAAAAAGACTGGTTTTCAATTCAGCAACAGACTGTCTGATGGTCTCCTTCATTTCATTCTTTAAGGATTCAAGGTCTTCCTTGGTGGCCAATCTTTCAGTTTCTAACACTGGAGAGCTGTTAGGTAGGATAACTGGATTTCTTGGTGGTTGGTTTTCCTCATCTGAATCCTCATAATTGAGTCCTAACACCATGTATCTTGGATCTGAGGTCCATCCTTCTATATCAAACATTACAGAGACTGAACCAAAACGCTCCCCCTCACTTGGAGGTCCTTCCTGAACACTTTCTACTATCTGCTCAACTCTGGGTAACTCTAAGTGCTCTTCTGTAGCTCTAGCAGGTTCCATACTTGCTTCCTCTGTAGGTTCAGCAGTGAGGTTAGCCTCCTTCTCTGTTGGGTCATCAACCACTTCCATGACAACAGTAGTAGAGACCACTCCTGCTTCCTGGTCAGACACTGACTTGTCTGTATACCCTATCAGAGGGCTCATACTAAGTTCTTCTGCAACAGTTTCTTGATTTTAATTTAAAGCTCCAGCCTCTTCTGCTTCGACTGTATCATCCTCATCAGAGGTGTCCTTGACAAAATATTGAGATTCTTCTTATTCTTCTTCTATAGACTTAGTTTCACTGTCTCTTAGAATAGGTTCTCTACTAGGTAGTTCCTTTGGAGGGCTTGCTGCTCCAAACGTCACTGTCCTGACAGGACTGTGAGTAGTATCAGGATCACTCCCTTCATCAATTGGGGTATTCTCTCTTGCAGAGTTACCAACTACTGCAGTCTGTTCATCATCTGAGTATACAGGTTCAGGCTCATCAGGCTTTAAGCCTGGATCTCTCCTATCTCTCGGTCTAGAGGGATGAGTAGAAGGGCTAAAATTCTCATAGATTCTCTCCTCATCATTCACCCATGATTTCTTCCAGGGATTCCAACTGATCTTCATGAATTTGCAGATTACTTTCGAGATACATACACTGTTCTTTGCCACTATCAACTCTTCCTGACTTCCAGCTGCACCTTTCACTTTCAACATAACCGAAATGAGTTTAGCATGAAACAAGGCACTTGATTTTGAGCTTGCCTTTATCATGTCCTCCATCTGAGCCATCAGCAACCTACAAAGGTTGACTTTCCTTCCATGTTTTAATAAGTACATCAAGTAAATATCCTGGTGCTTCAGAGTTGCAAAATCTCCTCTTCTAGGACTCAGTACATGCTGAATAAACTTAAACAGAAGCCTGTCCTCTCCACACATTTCAGCAGCAATAATCTTTCTTACTGTGCCATTACCTGTCAATTCTTCCAGAGCCGTCTCATGATCAAAGATTCTACTATTTGGAGGAGCCACTCCAGAATAGTAGTTGTAAATACCCTCATGAGGAACTCTTAAACATGCAGCCCATTCAACTGATGAAAAACTGACTTCATTACCATTTACTCTGGATACCAGTCTATGCTGATCATCCTCTTCCTCGAACTGTAGATATTCATAGAATTCCTTCACCAGCTTCGGGTAGTACGGTCCATTATTGTTTGCGAAGCATTCGGTCCATCCTTGCTCATTAAGCACTGCCAGTACTAATGATCTGCTCGATAAAATCCACTCTTCACTTAGCTCCTTCTCAGAAACTATTTCTCTCTTAGTCAGATGTGGATTAACAGGTCTTATCGAGGCGTTCCCGGTGCCACTGGATTCGACTTGAGTCCTCTTTGGCATTGGTGCATCTTCGTTGACAGTCGGGGGTCGCTTTGTTCTGGCCATTGGAACTGAATGAGGTTTCGAGGTTCGGTTGAAGGTTTAGGGTTTAGGACTTGAGAGAGCAAGGGTCGAGATGAGTGGATTGAGATATGTTCGATGTTCTCAATTTTATCATTTAGGGATTTAGAAATAAAAGTATAAAGAAAAGAAACGGTTCGAATTCCCGCAAAAATAAAATAAGATTAAACAGCGAAACAACCTACAGAGAGATGTAACAGTGAGGTACACCGGTGAGGTCTAACTGTGAGGTTTCAACTGTGAGGTTTCAACTGTGAGGTTTCAACTGTGAGGTTTCAACTGTGAGGTTTCAACTGTGAGGTTTCAACTGTGAGGTTTCAACTGTGAGGTTTCAACTGTGAGGTTTCAACTGTGAGGTTTCAACTGTGAGGTTTCAACTGTGAGGTTTCAACTGTGAGGTTTCAACTGTGAGGTTTCAACTGTGCTATAGTTAATCATACCTAACTCATGTTTGATGTAACTTAATCTCTCAGAATTCAAAGGCTTTGTAAAAATATCAGCTAACTGATGTTCAGTGCCAATGAACTCAAGAGTGATATCACCTTTTTGATAATGATCCCTCAGAAAGTGATGTCTCGCATCAATATGTTTTGTCCTAGCATGAGATACTGGATTTTTAGAAATGTTAATAGCACTTGTATTGTCACACCTTATAGAGACATGTTTGAATTGATATCCATAGTCTAGTAAAGTGTGTTTCATCCACAAGATTTGTGCACAACAGCTACCAGCAGCTATATACTCAGCTTCGGCAGTAGACAATGCAACTGAATTCTGCTTCTTACTACACCAAGATACTAGTGACTTGCCTAAAATGTGACATGTTCCAGAGGTGCTCTTTCTATCTAACTTGCAGCCAGCAAAATCAGCATCATAATAACTTAATAAATCAAATGATTGTCCTTTTGGATAAAATAATCCCAAATTGGGAGTATGTTTTAGATATTTGAAAATCCTTTTAATAGCAGTCAAATGAGACTCTTTTGGATTGGCTTGAAACCGAGCACACATGCATACACTGAACATGATGTCAGGTCTACTGGCAGTAAGGTACAGTAGACTACCTATCATACCTCTGTAATTGGTTTGATCCACTGGTTCACCAGTTTCATCACTGTCCAATTTGCAAGTGGTGCTCATAGGTGTGTCACTGCCTTTGGTGCCATCCAAAGAAAAACGTTTTAGAAGATCTTTAATATATTTACTTTGGTTCAAAATAATACCATTTTTATTTTGAAAGATCTGAAATCCAAGGAAAAATTTGAGTTCTCCCATTAAACTCATTTCAAACTCATTTTGCATTATTTTTGAAAAAATCAACACATAAAGAATTTTTAGAAGATCCAAAAATAATATCATCCACATAGATTTGTACTATTAAGACATATTTAGAAATCCATTTAATAAAAAGAGTAGGATCAGCTATCCCTTTATTAAATCCTTTCGAAATAAGAAAAGAGCTGAGCCTATCATACCAAGCTCTTGGAGCTTGCTTTAAACCATATAAAGCTTTAGATAGTTTAAAAACATGATTAGAAAAATGGGGATTTGTAAAACCAGGAGGTTGTTCCACAAATACATCCTCAATTATATATCCATTTAGAAAAGCACTTTTAACATCCATTTGATATAGTTTGAAATTCAGATGAGCAGCATAAGCAAGTAATATCCTAATGGCCTCTAGTCTAGCCACGGGTGCAAAGGTTTCCTCATAGTCTATTCCTTCTTCCTGACTATACCCTTGTGCAACTAGCCTAGCTTTGTTTCTGATTATGTTACCAAACTCATCAACTTTGTTTCTAAACACCCATTTAGTGCCTATGGTAAGAGTGTCTTTAGGTCTTTCCACTAATTCCCAAACTTTGTTTCTTTCAAACTGATTTAGTTCTTCTTGCATAGCCATTACCCAGAATTCATCACTGATAGCATCATTGACATTTTTGGGTTCAAGCTGTGAAAGAAAAGCTTGATGTTCAACCTGATTTCTTAGAGAAGCTCTAGTTTGTGTTCCTCTATCAAGATTACCAACAACAGCATCTAAAGGATGATTCTTTAGAATCCTAGTTGATTTGGTAAAGGTTGGACTAGAGATTTCAGGTTCATCTATAGGTTCGGATTCCACAGAGGAAGATTCTGGAAAAAGTCCAGAACTGGATGTTTTTATTGCAGGTTCTCTAGATTTGTCATTTAGGTCCAGAACAGATAAGTCTTCTTCAACATCTTCAAGAGAAGTTTTAGACTCATGTGGATCAGTCTCATCAAACTTGATGTGAACAGATTCTTCCACACATTTGGTTTTCTTATTGAACACTCTATAGGCTTTACTAGACATAGAGTAACCCAGGAAAATTCCTTCATCACTTTTTGGAGCAAATTTATCAAGATTATCTTTAGTATTCAGAATAAAGACTTTGCAACCAAAAACTCTAAAGTAATTAACCTTAGGCTTCCTATTATTCCACAACTCATAAGGGGTTTTCTTAAGAACCGGTCTAATCAAGACTCTATTAATAACATAGCAGGCTGTATTTACAGCTTCAGCCCAAAAGTAAACAGGCAGGTCATATTCATTGAGCATAGTCCTTGCAATTTCTTGCAGGGTTCGGTTTCTTCTTTCCACTACACCATTCTGTTTAGGTGTCCTAGGAGCAGAAAAATTGCGAGCATAGCCATTGTGTGAGCAGTAAGATTCAAATTCTTGATTCTCAAACTCACGACCATGATCACTCCTCAAGGTCTTAATCTTAAGTCCACTAAGATTTTCTACAGACTTAGAGTATTTAACAAAGGAAGAGCAGGCTTCACTTTTGTGAGCTAGAAAGTATACCCAAGTATATCTAGAAAAGTCATCTACAAGAACATAAACATAGTGCTTCCCATTTAGACTTGAAATTCTTGATGGTCCAAAAAAATCCATGTGAACCAGTTCAAGTGGTTGAGAAGTTGAAACTTCTTTCTTTGGTTTAAAAGAAACTTTGTGTTGTTTTCCCTTTTGACAGGGATTACACACTTTGTCATTTGGGAATTCAAGCTTAGGTAGGTCTCTAACTAGGTGTTTCTTAGAGAGTTTTCTAAGTGAGTGAATGTTGCAGTGACCTAATCTCCTATGCCACAGCCAAGACTCTTTATGAAAAGCATTTAAGCAAGTAACGTTATGTTTAGCTAAAGTGTTTAAGTCAACAGCATAAACATTTTCATTTCTTAAGGCAGAAAATATTAAAGCATTTTTGGAATTATAAACATCACAAGAATTGTTTTCAAACTTGACATTAAAACCATCATCACACAATTGAGAAATGCTAAGCAGGTTGTACTTAAGTCCATCAACAAATAAAACTTTGGAAATTAATACTGAGTCAGTGTTACCAATCTGGCCTAAACCGATGATTTTTCCTTTTGAGTTATCACCAAACGTGACATATCCTCCATCAACCTTTATTAAGCTTTTGAAGCACGAATAGTCCCCAGACATGTGTCTTGAACATCCACTGTCTAAGTACCATACCTTCTTGTAATTGCTTTTCAAACAGATTTCCTACAAAACAGATTAGACAAGAAATGACTTTGGTACCCAGATTTTCTTGGGTCCAGATATGTTAGCAATCAAGGATTTAGGTACCCAGATTTGTCTTATGGGTCCCATACAATTAATAGATGCAACAGATTTAGAGAGATATACTTTATTTGATCTACAACTATTTAAATAACCAGTTGAGGCATACGAATTTCCAAAACTGGAACTAGCAGGATTTTTTCCAGACTTGGAAATAAATCGGGTTTTAGTAAACTGTCTTTGTCCAGGTTGGTATCCCAAGCCAGTAGCATACTTAGGTGCAACTTGCTTTCCTAGCAGTTGGGTTAGAGTATCTTTTCCATTTGTGAATGTTTCTAAGTCCTTTCTAAGTTGTTCATTAGATAGTTTCAGTTCTGTATTCTCCTTTAATAATTGAACATTTTTCTCTTTTTCTACATCAAGTGCAGACTTGACACTTGCAGTAAGAGCATGCTATTTCTTTAAAGACTTATATTTATCCTTTAGTTCATTACACGTTTCTTCCAGCATATTACAGTATTCAATCAATTCATCTTTAGACATATTTTCAGAATCAGAACCAGATTCTGCTTCACCTTCAGAATAATAAGAGTTTAAAGTGGGAGTGTCTAAGGTTACCTCAGATGTGTTTGTCATGAAACACATATTAGCACGATTTCTTTCAGAATCAATGGATTCTGATTCACTTGTGCTGTCTTCTGAAGCACTCCAGGTGTCCTTCATAGCTTTCTTATAATTCTTGTCCTTGTACTCATATTTCTTCTTGAATTTTAACTTAGGACAGTCAGCTTTGATGTGTCCTTTCCTTTTACATTCATAGCAAACTATGTCTTCTTCTTTATCAATTTTCTTCCAATCTTTCTTCCACTTACCTTGTCTATCATACTTACCCTTGTAGTTTGGTTTTCTGAAGAACTTCTTCTTCCTATAGAACTTCTTGAATCTCCTTGCTATTTGTGCCATCTCGGCATCACTGTCAGAATCTAAGTCTTCACTAGATGAGCTTTCAGTTGGTATATGCACTTTCTCCTTGTCTTTGCTCTTTGATGCAGTAGACTTAAAAGCTACAGATTTTCGTTTTGGTTCCTCATCTTCCTCTTTATTTACCTTTAGCTCTTCTTCGTACATCATCAGCTTACCAATTAACTCCTTGACAGGCAAAGTTCCAATATCACAGGATTCTCTAATTGAAACGGATGTGCCTCTCCATTTGTCAGGCAGACATCTCAATAATCTCATGATTTGCTCCTTTGCTGGAACAATCTTTCCGAGTGAGCTCATTGTGTTGACTATCTCATTAAACCTGAGATACATATCAGAAATAGGTTCATCAGCTTTCATCTTAAAGTTATCATATTTGATAGTATAAGTGTTTAACCGCATTTCCTTGACATTAGTTGTTCCTTCATGAGAAACAGCTAAGGTGTCCCAGATTTCAAAAGCAGTTTTACATGCAGAAATTCTATTGAACTCCTCATCTCCTAGAGCACAGTAGAGAGCATTCACAGCCTTACAATTATTATTGTAAGCTACCTTAGTAGGTTCATCCCAAGTTATTCTTTCAGTTTCTGGAATCTTGTATTGAGACTCTATAGCAGTCCAAATATCAAAACCCATACTTTCCAAATGAATTTTCATTTTGAGCTTCCATTGGGCATAATTCACACCATTAAAGAAGGGTGGCCTGTTAGTAGCAGCACCTTCTAGTCTATTATCCATAAGGAAATTCTAGAAAATGTTTTAAAGAGATAAAATTTAGAACTAACAGAAATTTAAGATCTTTTAGATAAAACTACAATCACAGTTTAAAAACAGAGAGTTAAAATAAAACTTTGAGCAAGTATAACAGAGATAAACACAACCTCTGATACCAAATGTTGGTCGGAGTGGACACTCAAGAGGGGGGTGAATTGAGTTCCAATTAAAAATTTCTGTTAAAAACAATTTCTATCAAAATCCTCCAATTTCAAAATTAAATTAAACTGTAGTGAATTTATATAGATTATAAAGGTTCAATTAGTTTCTCAAAGATTGATTAATTCTCAATTGACTTAATCTTATGATTAAATTAACTTTTGAAACTAACTTACTGATTTATAACAAATATAAACACTTGCGAATTTAATTATCAAAGTAACTTTGAAGATAGATTATATTTCAAAGTAATAGAAGCGGAATATGAAATAAATATGTATAGTATGGATATAGAGTATAACTACAAACACAGAGAATTAACCAAGAGGTTCAGTCTCAAGCCGAGACTTAGTCCTCTCAAAAGTTTATATAAAATGATCCACACCCTGGATCGGGGTTAACAACAGTGAATACACTGTCCAGGTCACAAGACCTCTACCACAGTTCTTCGTGGGAAAACAAACAACAGCAGCAAGCTGTCCAGGTCACAAGACCTCTACCACTATCCACAGTGGGAAATGGGGTGCAAAAAGATTTGCTGAGGATTTACAGATCCTCCAGTGAAAGTACAGGAGTCAGTGTGTGTGTTTAATACAGCAGATAACACACACTGCTCAAAATGTAGAATAAATCACAGAACAAGAGATGTAGAGTTTAGAAGTGGTTCTGTTGATCTCAGTGTAGCTCTTGTATTCGATTAGAAGAGAGTTTGAGTCCTCTTCTCATTTCTGTTTGAGAAACAGAGTGTCGTATGCTCCAGGTTCACAGGTAGTGAGAATGTAGTCGATGAAGTTCTTCAGGGTTCTTCTTGTATGCACAGAACACTTCTCGAGTACACTTGATTGTCTATATGCTTCTCTGTGTTCTTGATGGAACTCGTTTTTATCTTCTTGTGTTTCTGGTATATTTCGTCCACCACGCACTTTTCTGGTTCGCATGCTTTTTGGGCAGCGTAGTCTTCTCGTATTTATCTCCCGACAGGGGACAGAAAAGATTTCTTTTCAGCAGGTACGAGGTACGGGTTCCTGACATCCTACAACCTTTATCAGATATTTGACAAATCATCAAAATGTATGATATGACCGTTAGATAGATTAAATGTAGGAAATAAAGAAATTAAAACAGTGAGTCGAGAATGTATGTCACTGTTGACTTCAACTGTGGTCTTCCAACTGTGGACTTCCTTCTGACTGCTGACTTCAACAAAGGCTTGCTGTCTGTAGGCTTGCAATGGTAGCTTTTACTCCATGTAACTGTAGCCTCTTTAACTGTAGACTTGTAACATCAAATTTGTAGAACTGTATCCTTTGTCAACTGTGGACCTCGATCATCAGTAGACTTAGTCGACAGAAGCTGTCTAACTGTAACCTTGACTGTAGACTTATGACTGTAGGCTTGTTCGACTGTGAACTTGTTCCAACTGTAGACTTGTTCGACTGTGAACTTGAGCAGAGAAAACTTTGAACAGAAGTCTTGTAACTGTGACCTTCGTCTGTGAGCTTTGACAATAGATAGCAGTAGACTCGTAACTGTAAGCTTGTATTAGTCTTCGACTGTAACCTTGTAACTGTGAACTTATTGCAACAATAACTTAAGGTGACAGTTAACTGTAACTGTGACTTTGAGAAGAAAACTCTGACTGGTAGCTAACAATACCAAACTTATGTAAATACTACTGTAAGCTGTTACAGTAAAGTTATGAGAGTAAGAATATGAACTGTTTAGAATAAAATACGTTTAAGCATAGAATAATAAGATTAATGCAAGGGTTTTAATACATCATAATCAATGTTTAAGCATGATTTGGGATTATCAAAACAGATGATTCCAACAATATGTAATAGTTATGGCCTAATTCTCTAAAACTCTAAACCTAAAAAGATCCTCAATGTGAATTATTCATTTAATTCAAGATTATGTGATGTTTTAAGGTCAGGTCTTTATAGTTGGTATCATAGGCCAGTTTAGATAACTTTAGTGGTTAGGGTGTTATTTAAGCATAAGTGACATAACCATAATGGTTAGTATATTAGAAAGAGTCATAGTTATTTTAGAGGTGATAAATGGTTATTACATTTTGGGGTACAAAATGAAAGGTATTAGATAACCTTTGAGGATAAAAAATGTTATGGTTATTTTTGAGGAATTTGTCTCTTTTTTTGAATGTTATAAAATTGTATAGTTTTTGAAAAAGGACAACACGCAGACTGTGTGACAACCCATCACGTCAGACAAAGCTGTGGGATTCGAACCCACAACCAAAGTGCGATTGGGATTTATCACCTACCACTAGACTACGTGAAGTCCCTGGTTAGTATGACTTATTATTTTAAGTTAAATAATTTTATGTATCAAGAATAAGTTGATTTTGGGAACTTATGTTTTATAAAATAGATATCCTTAATATAGGAAAATGATTTGGTGATTAAGTAATAAAGGTTATTTTGGAAGACATTCTCTCTTTTGGGAACACTATATACTTAAGGAAAATAAAATACTATGGGATTTAATTTGTAGAGTAATGGTTGAAATATTATTTTGGAAGAGTCTATGTTTTTATTGTGGACATAAGGTGATTTGGGTTATTTATGGAAATGAGGAATCTATTATAGAGAATATGTGTTTAGGTTAATTACACTTCAGTATGAGACTTCAAGAGTAGTCAATGTTTTTGTAGATAAATGTTAAGATTTACTATGGAAGACCATGTGATTAAATCATTATAAGTTTTGGGTTTCAATATTACATTGGATTATTTTGAAGAATTTTAAGGAAAATTGTATACTGAATGGTCTTTCTTGAACTTTGGGTTCTTTTTGTTGAATTTTGGAATTTAATAGTAGTATTTCTTTTTATAAAGGATTATCCTTTTGGGGATTATCTGATATTGTACTAACTAGTTTTGGTTTTGGTTGATGTATAAAGATAGGGGAAATATATAGTTCATATTTTGTAGATTATGTGATACTCTAGAAGTTTATTCTAGCACTTCAGGTGTGACCAAGTCATCTTGAATACTTACCATTTGGAGAAAATATGAGTTTTTGGTAGAATTTTATTAAAGGATGGAACTCTAATGACAAGTAAGTATATTTCCTTACGATCTTAGTCTAGTTATTAATAAAATTCTTCAACTCTATGAAAAGTATCTTGAAGAAAAAATGTTATAATCTCTCTTTTATCATCATACTTTTACCCAACCACAAATTTATGGTATTGTGGTGGTTAACTTTCCATGATCAAGTTCTCTATCACTCTCTATTAATATATGAGAGTCAGTTTCTCTTCCATATCCATGTTTTCATGGAATCATAGTATATGTTGTCTCGAGTGACCTTTGTATTTATCTTTCTTTATTTTAAAGTGATATTTTTATTGACTTTTTTTTCCGATGTGGAACTTTCAATGAAGTTTCAAAGCCTAATTTTAAATTTGCGAGGACACAATTCCCAAAAGGGGGGAAGGATGTAACATACCAGATAAATAAAGAACAAAACATTTTCATATTTATTAATATTTGTGAATTAAATATTAATTTTACTTTAAAGGGGATTCTATGTTCGATGGCGTACTCGATACGCAACAACAGGTTTCTTTGAAATATTATGTTGCACACAACGTTGAGTTATACTGAAAAAGAATATAAAAATATTATTATTTTAAATGGTAGTTAACACATATTTGTTGATTCACTCTCAAATTTACCCAAAAGAAGAAGGTAGGACGGTCCTTGTAGTCTAGTTTGGGTTGTCGAATCCTCAGAGACCTAAGAAGTACCTACAGACACGTGCATTCTATGGATTGTTTTTGGCTATGAAGTGGACAAATTAGGTTGATTTAAGATGGTTTTAAAGGATCAAAAACAGATTTAAGTTAATTCAAATTAAGGTGATGAGTTGATCCAAGGTTATCTCTCGGGGTGGATTGGATGAATTCCCTTTTTAATGATTTCAATTTCTTATAATTGAGATGGATTCATTTAAGAAGATCAAAAGAAATCATCACTTACTGGTTTAATGCCTACAAAACCTAATACTAATAACCTGTACACTTGAAGGATCAAAGTTTTGAGCACTCCAAGGTAGAGGTTCGTATTAGCACTTGAAATGTGTGACCTTAAATTCAATAAGGATGAAGAGGTTTTAAAATCATCAAATAAAAAATCTCATTTAAAAGAAGTGATTAGCCATTAATGGAGTGATAAATAACATCCAATCCAGACCCTTTATACTCCCTTGGATCAACCCATAAAAGAGTTAGTCCTCCATTTATGACATGTCTTCAACGGAAGCGGGAAGTAGACTCATGAGGGAGGAATCGAAGAAGTAAAGAAAACAATAAAAAGAAAATGATCACTCCACCGTTGTGTGAATAATTTCACAAGGTTTAGTGTGAATAAATTCACACCTTGAACCAACGGTATCAAAGTGATACGAATAACAATATAATAAGAGGAAAAGAATATATTTTATTAAGAAACTAAAGTGAATCGAACAACTTACATGTGAAAGACAAACTTGAGACAACAAAATCACAGCATAACATTACAATTTAACAAAGCACCCAAATATGAAAAACTCCTTCACCACCACTGCCTTAAATAGGAATTTTTGGATCCTTAGGTAGATCCTACAACAGTATAAAAGATCCCACTTGAGTATAGTAGGCCTAGGGTGGTGGAAAGTAAGGGAGATGAGACTTTTCTACCCTTGACCCGAGGTGGAAGCCAGCTTGCTTCCACCAAACAGACGCGCTTGTAAGTCCTTCTATATGGCCGAATCAAAGTGGTCCATAAAAGAATAAACTGTATCCCCAGATATCTCCTACATGGCTGTAACATTTGGGCCCATTTGGAGTTGTGGATTCAGAGATATTATTATATTAGTGGACTATTTTTCTGGGCCGCAGAATCTGACCTAGAATTTTATCTCTAACTTGGGCCTCCTAAATGGACACCATGGACGCAGAATTAGCATTGGATCCTGAAGAGTTATTTGTTACTCTACATTTCTTATAGAATCAAACGAAACTTGGGATTAATTGGGCCTATAAGTTGGGCCCCACAGTCTCATTAGTGGTATGGTGTCCAATATGACTTCTCCAGAATTGTTTCCTTTCATCACAAAATATCCCCATCTTCTTCCATGAATTCTCCATTGATCCCTGAATCAAACATGTTCATATTGAAGTGTAGATCAATTTCAAAAAATATCAAATTAAAATATGTATAATTATATTCCTTAAAATCAGATGAATCATTGGGTACTTCAAATGATTTTCAAAAATGTACCACATAATAGTGCATTTTAAGAAGGTATTATAATCATAATGTGAAATGATGTTCAAAGTGTAAAATGAACTAAAATTATGTTTATGAATAATAAAGAACATGAATATTATATATATTAAAAATGGATATTAGCTTCATTTAGTGGCTAATCACACCCCCCAACTTGATTTTTTCTAGTCCCGAGCAAAATATATCTCAACAATATGAAATTCGAATTCCCTTTTCCAAAAACATTTTAATAAACAATGATCACTCAAAACCCTTATACCAAAAAATCATGAAACCCATCAAAATATTTTAATACAAGATAGTTTCATAATCATATTCGAATCCCAAGCCCATTCCTTTGTTCAAATTCATTTCCATATTTCATCCAATATCAATTAAGTATGAGGATGTGTTGTGCATCACAATAGATATGGGGGTTCATCTTTATTCAAGGGGGAAATGATGGAAGCGCTAGGTGGAATCACATTTTAATATTAATATGAGTATTCAAAATTTTTTTTATTGTATTTTTTTTTCAATTTTACCATGGTAATTGAAATTGCACTCAAAAGAGTCAACCCATGTAGTGAGACTTTGCCGATGACTCCCAGGCTCAAAGACCTTAGGGCACCAAGTGAATCCCACATACTCAGGCATCATCTTGAGTTAAATCAGTCAAAAACAAATTCAAATTACCAAAAATAGAGATAAAATTACTAACTCTGGGCCAGAAAACTATGGAGTCACGATCCCTAAGTGCTGAAAGCCACGCATTAGGTCATTTCATTGCTCTACGCGGAATTTTTTTTTAATTTTTTTTGAATACTCATATTAAACTAAAATGATCAACAAACCTATGCTATTTATTTGGGGGACCCCATGAACTCAAACTAGTACCCCAATATTGTAACACCCCGAGCATCCACGATATGCTTCTCTTTCAATAATGCAATAGCTTGCATTGTACGCAAGTTCGAGTTCTAACACACCACGACTAATCAAAGTAGCCATTATGAATAGTAATACCCACTTTTTAAAATTATGGAAATCTTATATTTCAATATGGACTTCATTTTTGTATTCGTAATATCGAAATTATCCTAATTTGACTTTTTTGTAATTTTCTGTGAACTTCCAATTTTTATGAATAGTGAAAAATACTTAAAAACAACTTTTTTAATCAAAGTATTTTATAGTGATAAATTATACTATTGAGTGGTTTTAAAGTATAATTAGAATATATTTTTACTATTTTATCCAATTGTGATCATTAAAATTAATTTAACATTGAAATTGGACATAAACAATTGCAAATCTTTTGATATAAATTGTTTCTTAAAAACACGCTATTTGTTGTGACAGTGAGAATTAATTATAAAATTAATTAATGCAACTTATATGTTTGGAATTTTGTAAAATAGACATCATTTTTGAAATCGGAATATCAAATATAGCTTAGGGTGAATTTTTGGGATTTTTCTGAAAAACTTCAATTTTTGATGAATAGTGAAACCACTAAGTGGTACTTATAAAAACTGATTTTTCGTTTAAATGAAATTTTACCACTTCTGTGATTTGATTTTCAAAAATCCGACATACATGGTTGTCATTAATTAGTAAAATTTGGTTCAATGAGATTAAAATAATTTTTGGTGAATAGTAACTTTTAAGTTCTTAATCGCGATTAGAGGTAATTAGTGTAGTTTAAGGTAAAAATAATGTTTTAATAATATGAGATGAGATTGACACATGTCCTACCCTCATTGGATGTGTCATGGCTGACCAAGAAAATCCATGGGTCAACTTGGGGACCCCATGGAGCCACTTTAGTTGGAAAATGACATAAGTACCTTTTATTTAATGTTATAGTAAAAATGACACAAACATGAAATGTTTTACTAAAAAATTTTTTACATGGGGTTATACAAGTCATATTTTTTACTATAAATAGTAATTGGAAAGATAAAAAGATTTCCTACATCATAGTAGTTTTTTTATAATTTTTAGACATTAAATAAATTAAATTATTTATGACATCATGATGATGCAGCGATGACCTCATTATTTAACGATTTAAATAAAATGGAAAGATAATGTAATATCTAAGACCTAAACATGTCCAAAACCTATTGGATGGGTATATTTCTAACCCTTATCACCTTATCCTTGAATTATATAAGTGTGGGACCTTTAGAATACGAAAATCATTGTATAATAATGTAACATTTCCTTACTTTCCAAGAGTGCCCCTCCTCTCCTCTTATAAAAGGCCCCCACCTCTACCACCTCATTCACACTTTCAAGCCATTTGGCTTGGAAAAACTCTGCCCAAATACTCTACCAACTTCCCCCTATTACTCCTAGAATCCTCACTTTGGGCAGAACTCTTCCCAAGGAAGCCTTTGGCTCAAATCAAAAGAGTTACCCAATTTTAAGGTAATGTCTTCTCTTATGTTATTTTGTTTTATTTTGCTTATCCAAACCCCTAAACTCTTTTTATTCATTTCTTTTGTAACAACAAAAGTATCCTAAATATACAAGGATGTTGTTATAATGAGTATTCGAGCTACACTTACACACACCTACATCTAATGGTTAAAGAACATACTGTTTCTGTGGATGACGAATTTATGCCTTACAAAACGATGATTGTTCAACACTCATATAACACCTTCAAAGGTGGCCATTAAGATGTCACTATATTTATATATGATATATAATATGTTTATGTTTTACTTAAGCTTATGTATTTTTCATTTATGGCATACCTTTATGATTTCCATTATGGGTAAACGCGATAATTTCATTTTAGGAAGTGCGGACTACCGCCCCCTCAAAGTGATTTGAATCGTTAATGCCATATGTGGGATGTATAAAGGATGGAGTAAATGGTATTATACATTATATTATACTGGAATTATATTATACCTTTATATAATTATAACATCATTCCATTAAATATGAAATAGAAATGAAAGTAGCGTTCATGCGTACGTACGGCTTACCGTCTCCATGAACGATGCATTTCATTTCTTACCTCTAAATGTTATGTAATATTATAAATGCATTTATATACTGGATATATATGATATATATTATATCTACATCATGAACATAATTCTGGATATAATGGATATTTTGACACATGAACAACTTGTAATTATAAGAAATATATTTTTGACTCAAGTACCAAAGATCGACAAAACGACCGTTATTAACTTAAATAATTACATAATGTTCATGACATGGTAATAAGTGATATAAAAGGAATAATGAACTAGAAAAAGGTTCTTAAGAAGGTATATATTAACTCTAGTTTATTATTCAGGAGGTTAAAGAGCGGTCGAGTCAAGTCGGACATGAGGTAAGAGAATTTCTTAACCCAACTTCCATTCTTTGGGTTAATCTCCTACTTTCAAATTATGTCATGATATTATTATGTATTATTTTGTATTTTTACTTTATTTATGTGTACCTATAGTTAATACACATAATAGATCTATTTTATTTTAAAAATGATCTTTTCAAGGACATCGTCTCAATATCCTTTCATTGAGGCATATTTGGTTTTATACACAACTTTCTTTTATACGGTGTATAAACACCTTTGACTTTTACATTTATCCAAAAGGAATATTTTTATATAAAACACTTTTACTAAAAAGCAAAATGAATGTTTTTTTCTTATGTATGCGGCGACAATGAATTCTCCGCCGTCGTGACTATTATTTGAGTTTCGGCTTCCTCTATATGCCATAACCCTTTTTTAAAATGAAAAACAAATACCATGTTTTACTTTAATTTTATTTTGGTATTGAAAGTGGTATGTATCAAACATTTTTTACGAGTTTTAATATATGAAAACCCAGTGAAAATGTATATGTATTTAACGCAAGCTTAAAAATGTTTTCAGAAAACCCGACTCTCGAGTGTGGTAGACAGGAAGGGATTGGGCATGGACCCATCATGGCCTGCAATTAGTCGAGTAGTCTCAGAATTAGTTATTTTGTTTTCAGAAGCTTGCATAATGTTTTCAAAAAAACACTGGAGTATATTTGAGTAATTTTATATGTAAGTATCTTCTAAAAATTGAACTAGTATTTTGATGCTGCAATTAATTTCAAATGGTATCCTGAAAAATGGTATTCCTAAATGTTTATATACCATTTTTCATATGGTGAATGCATTGGACTTAATAAGTGACGGGTGGAGCCCGCTATAGCTTCTCGATGCATCGGCAGGTCTCATGAGACAAACTTGTGTCTTGGCACGAGGACTTGAAAAAATCTTATTTGTGGTCTTGGCACGAGGCCTTGGCTACGTGGTTATGATAGTCTGACATTATGCATTCCATCATTATGAAAGTGGTTATTGATATTTCATGTGATTATTCGACCAGTAGAATATCCATGTGAAGAAGTGAATGGCATTATCTCATTTTAATTTTTCCATATTATGTTGAAGTTCATGTTTAAAAGGCTTTTGTTTTAGTTTTACATTGCCTTAAATGTTTATGTTTATTGATGAAAGCTTCCGCAATATTGTTATCCTTACTGAGAATCTGAGATCACCCCTTTCAATGTTTTAATATTTTCCAGGATGTGAAGAAGTATTTTAGGAATGACCTGCAGGGATAGTCAGAAGAGGATATGAGTGTGGACTATGAAGACTTTGTTATTAGTTTTTCACTTTATGATGTAATGTAACATTTATGAATGTATCAAGTGCTTCCAAGGCTACTAAACTAATCGGTCTTTCAAGACTTGATCTTTTGTGATCATGCCAATGTTACGAAGTAATGAACCGACTCTGGGTAGTTGGGGTCAGGGTGTTACAGTTGGTATCAGAGTCAGTTTAGTACTAACCTTGGAAGCTAGATTTAGATAAACTCTGATTAGAGCACATAGCCCGAAGATAGACTTTAAGGATTAGTATAGAAGAACTTACTAGAATTTTGGTATTATAGAGATTTTGTGAGTTTTTCGAGCAATACATCCCTGTCTGGATACGAGAAGGTAGAGGCGGATCTGGCACAGATGTACCTAGGGGTAAAACCCGAAAACACCGCTTTGAGCTAGACTCGAACGGGAACTGGTTCACGACAACGGGCCTTGCTGCACTCTTGGTTACGACACTCCCGGGGGATATGCTTAGGATAATTCTCGTTTTCTTTACAAACCACTATGAACGGTTATGAGTATATACTTCCTCAAAGAAAACCTTTTTATGATTATGGATTATATCCA
The DNA here is from genome assembly GCA_963277665.1 of Viscum album. Classification (NCBI taxonomy): domain Eukaryota; kingdom Viridiplantae; phylum Streptophyta; class Magnoliopsida; order Santalales; family Viscaceae; genus Viscum; species Viscum album. The sequence continues at coordinate 1,812,349,940 of OY728123.1, read as the reverse complement.
TAAATAGTTCAATTTTTGTTAAGTATTTTATAAGTATGGAATTATGTATTTTGATTCATAAACTAATCTAGTTTATGGCATTGTATAGAAATGGCGCCCAGTAGAAGGAATGTGAACTCCATCAATACGTATGATCCAAAGAGTAAGAAGGATCATATCTTTCATGGTATTAAGCCAACATTTAGAAGGGAAATATTCTCCCATGTGTTATCAACATATGAAGAAATAGTATCATGTGTTAATAAGATAAGTAGAGAATTCTACGAGTCTTATGGATTTGAAGGGATGAAAGAGAAGAAAAGGATGGAAGAGAGAATGATGGATAAAGGGATGAGGGAAAAGAAGAATTTTACAATATGTGATAACTGTGGGAAGAAACACCTTGGAATTTTCCTGAAGGGAATGGGAGTTTGTTATAAGTGTGGAGAAAAAGGACACCAAGTGCGTGACTGCAAGGGTAAGAAAAAGGTTTCAAATGTACAATGCTTCATCTGCAAGGAGTGGGGACACTACGCAAACCAATGTTCAAATAATCAGAGTATGCCCCAAATGATGTTATTGGATAATAATCAAGTTATGATACTACCACAGATGAGGAGGAATGATTAGAGTTCTTATGTTGTTATTAAAGAATTTTGTAATTTGAGTGTTGCATCAATGATGTACTGGTTATAATAATTATGGAGTATATAAGGATTATACTGCAGTACTATTTCATCTAGGACTTGAGATTGTGTGAAACCAAGAAAAGTGACTCCATAGTAGGTTAAATTTTTGGAAAATATATGGTTGAGAGAAAGATAAACCATAATATGGTTCTGATACCGAGATAGTGATTTTGGAATAAGACATGATTGATTCGGATAAATTATGTTGGATATTCTTAACATCCTTTAAACTGATTAATGATTTGTATACATTTTTGGATAGAAGGAGTATATCTAGTTTTCTATAAGGAATAAGGGATCATGAATGTAATCAATAAGGATTTATGGTAATACAGTATGTTATAGTGTTTTAAAAGAATACATGATGAAGGTGTTCACATGTTGTTACGCAGAAAAAAAGGAGCTTCATTATGTTTACCTTCCTCATAAAATCTGGACTGTGAGTTGGACAGAAGTATTTTGGATAACTATAAAGGTTGGAATGGATTATATTTTACATTGGATACTATTGTTAAGGTTATTTTTGGATATTTATAAAAAGGAAAACACGCAGACCGAGTGACAACCCATCTTGTCAGACAAAGCTGTGGGAATCGAACCCACAACCATAGTGCGATTGGGATTAATCGCCTACCACTGGACTACATGAAGTCCCTGGTTATTACAAAATAGTTTTACTAATCTAAATGGTATGTGGTAATATTTAGAACCTTATACAATTAGGATAAATAGAATATTTTTGAGTTCTGTTACCATTTGGAGTGAAAGATGGGTTCGTGGTAAAAATTTATTAAAGAATGAAAGCCTACATGACAAGTAAGTATATTTCCTTATGTTCTTAGTAAATCTCTTAAATAAATTCCTCAACTTTATGAAAGGTAACTTAAAACATAAATGTTGTTGATTAACTTTTCCAACTGGGGATTCAATGACCGTTTAACCAATCACAAGTTTGTGATTTTCTTATGGTTAACTTACTCCTAATACTGTTTTCTACAACTCTCCATCATACCTTGATGGTTTGTTTCTCCTCCATATCCATATTTTCATAGAATCCTAGTATGGGCTATCTCGGGTGACCTTTGTACTTCTCTTTCTTTCTTTTAATGTTATATTCTTATTAACCCTATTTCTGATGTGGGTTTTCCACAAAGGTATTTTCTATTTTCAACCTCTTATTTGCAAAGAAAAATTTCAAATTACGAGGATGCAATTTATTGAAGGAGGGGAGAATGTAACACCCCGAGCATCCACGATATGCTTCTCTTTCAATAATGCAATAGCTTGCATTATACGCAAGTTCGAGTTCTAACACACCGCGACTAATCAAAGTAGCAGTTATAAATAGTAATACCCACTTTTTAAAATTATGGAAATCTTATATTTCAATATGGACTTCATTTTTGTATTCGTAATATCGAAATTATCCTAAGTTGACTTTTTTGTAATTTTCTGTGAACTTCCAATTTTATGAATAGTGAAAAATACTTAAAAACAACTTTTTTAATCAAAGTATTTTATAGTGATAAATTATACTATTGAGTGGTTTTAAAGTATAATTAGAATATATTTTTACTATTTTATCCAATTGTGATCATTAGAATTAATTTAACATTGAAATTGGACATAAACAATTGCCAATCTTTTGATATAAATTGTTTCTTAAAAACACGCTATTTGTTGTGACAGCGAGAATTAATTATAAAATTAATTAATGCAACTTATATGTTTGGAATTTTGTAAAATAGACATCATTTTTGAAATTGGAATATCAAATATAGCTTAGGGTGAATTTTTGGGATTTTTCTGAAAAACTTCAATTTTTGATGAATAGTGAAACCACTAAGTGGTACTTATAAAAACTGATTTTTCGTTTAAATGAAATTTTACCACTTCTGTGATTTGATTTTCAAAAATCCGACATACATGGTTATCATTAGGAAGTAAAATTTGGTTCAATGAGATTAAAATAATTTTTGTTGAATAGTAACTTTTAAGTTCTTAATCGCGATTAGAGGTAATTAGTGTAGTTTAAGGTAAAAATAATGTTTTAATAATATGAGATGTGCTTGACACATGTACTACCCTCATTGGATGTGCCATGGCCGACCAAGAAAATCTATGGGTCAACTTGGGGACCCCATGGATCCACTTTAGTTGGAAAATGACATAAATACCTTTTATTTAATGTTATAGTAAAAATGACACAAACATGAAATGTTTTACTAAAACAATTTTTACATGGGGTTATACAAGTCATATTTTTTACTATAAATAGTCATTGGAAATCTAACAAGATTTCCTACATCATAGTATTTTTTTTATAATTTTTATACATTAAATAAATTAAATTATTTATGACATCACGATGATGCAGCGATGACCTCATTATTTAACGATTTAAATAAAATGGAAAGATAATGTAATATCTAAGACCTACACATGTCAAAAAACTATTGGATGGGTATATTTATAACCCTTATCACCTTAGCCTAGAATTATATAAGTGTGGGACCTTTAGAATCCGAAAAGCATTGTATAATAATGTAACATTTCCTTACTTTCCAAGAGTGCCCCTCCTCTCCTCTTATAAAAGGCCCCCACCTCTACCACCTCATTCACACTTTCAAGCCATTTGGCTCGGCCAACCTCTGCCCAAATACTCTCCCAACTTCCCCTCTTACTCCTAGAAGCCTCAATTTGGGCAGAACTCTTCCCAAGGAAGCCTTTGTCTCAAATCAAAAGAGTTACCCAATTTTAAGGTAATGTCTTCTCTTATGTTATTTTGTTTTATTTTGCTTATCCAAACCCCTAAACTATTTTTATTCCTTTCTTTTGTAACAAAAAAAGTATCCTAAATATACTAGGATGTTGTTATAATGAGTATTTGAGATACACTTACACACACCTACATCTAATGGTTAAAGAACATACTGTTTCTGTGGATGGCGAATTTCTGCCTTACGAAACGATGATTGTTCAACACTCATATAACACCTTCAAAGGTGGCCATTAAGATGTCACTATATTTATATATGATATATAATATGTTTATGTTTTACTTAAGCTTATTTATTTTTCATTTATGGCATACCTTTATGATTTCCATTATGGGTAAACGCTATAATTTCATTTTAGGAAGTGCGGACTACCGCCCCCTCAAAGTGATTTGAATCGTTAATGCCATATGTGGGATGTATAAAGGATGGAGTAAATGGTATTATACATTATATTATACTGGAATTATATTATAACTTTATATAATTATAACATCATTCCATTAAATACGAAATAGAAATGAAAGTAGTGTTCATGCGTACGTACGGCTTACCGTCTCCATGAACGATGCATTTCATTTCTTACCTCTAAATGTTATGTAATATTATAAATGCATGTATATACTGGATATATATGATATATATGATATCTACATCATGAAAATAATTCTGGATATAATGGATATTTCGACACATGAACAACTTGTAATTATAAGAAATATATTTTTGACTCAAGTACCAAAGATCGACAAAACGACCGTTATTAACTTAAATAATTACATAATGTTCATGACATGGTAATAAGTGATATAAAAAGAATAATGAACTAGAAAAAGGTTCTTAATAAGGTAGATATTAACTCTAGTTTATTATTCAGGAGGTTAAAGAGCGGTCGAGTCAAGTTGGACATGAGGTAAGGGAATTTCTTAACCCAACTTCCACTCTTTGGGTTAATCTCCTACTTTCAAATTATGTCATGATATTATTATGTATTATTTTGTATTTTTACTTTCTTTATGTGTACCTATAGTTAATAAACATAATAGATCTATTTTATTTTAAAAATGATCTTTTCAAGGACATCGTCTCAATCTCCGTTCATTGAGGCATATTTGGTTTTATACACAACTTTCTTTTATACGGTGTATAAACACCTTTGACTTTTACATTTATCCAAAAGGAATCTTTTTATACAAAACGCTTTTACTAAACGACCAAAGGAATGTTTTTTTCTTATGTATGCAGTGACAATGACTTCTCGGCCGTCGTGACTATTATTTGAGTTTCGGCTTCCTCTGTATGCCATAACCCTTTTTTAAAATGAAAAACAAATACCATGTTTTACTTTAATTTTATTTTGGTATTGAAAGTGGTATGTATCAAACATTTTTTACGAGTTTTAATATATGAAAACCTAGTGCAAATGTATATGTATTTAACGCAAGCTTAAAAATGTTTTCAGAAAACCCGACTCTCGAGTGTGGTAGACAGGAAGGGATTGGGCATGGACCCATCATTGCCTGAAATTAGTCGAGTAGTCTCAGAATTAGTTATTTTGTTTTCAGAATCTTGCATAATGTTTTCAGAAAAACACTGGAGTATATTTGAGCAATTTTATATGTAAGTATCTTCTAAAAATTGAACTAGTATTTTGATGCTGCAATTAATTTCAAATGGTATCCTAAAAAATGGTATTCCTAAATTTTTATATACCATTTTTCATATGGTGAATGAATTGGACTTAATAAGTGACTGGTGGAGCCCTCTATAGCTCCTCGATGCATCGGCAGGTCTCATGAGACAAACTAGTGTCTTGACACGAGGCCTTGAAAAAATCTTATTTGTGGTCTTGGCACGAGGCCTTGGCTACGTGGTTATGATAGTCTAGCATTATGCATTCCATCATTATGAAAGTGGTTATTGATATTTCATGTGATTATTCGACCAGTAGAATGTCCATGTGAAGAAGTGAATGGCATTATCTCATTTTACTTTTTCCATATTATGTTGAAGTTCATGTTTAAAAGTCTTTTGTTTTAGTTATACATTGCCTTAAATGTTTATGTTTATTGATGAAAGCTTCTGCAATATTGTTATCCTTACTAAGCATCTGAGCTCACCCCTTTCAATGTTTTAATATTTTCCAGGATGTGAAGAAGTATTTTAGGAATGACCTGCAGGGATAGTCAGAAGCGGATATGAGTGTGTACTATGAAGACTTTGTTATTAGTTTTTCACTTTATGATGTAATGTAACATTTATGAATGTATCTAGTATTTCCAAGTCTACTAAACTAATCGGTCTTTCGAGACTTGATCTTTTGTGATCATGCCAATGTTACGAAGTAATGTACCGACTCTGTGTAGTTGGGGTCGGGGCATTACAACTATCCAAAGGACATGCATTGTGATCTTTTTTTTATTTGGATGAAAATATAAACAATGAAATATCACATTGGACAACCATACTTTCCAAAATCTATGCTCATGAAATTATACAAGGATTAAAATCAGAATCAGGGCATGCTAAATTATTTCATATTCAGTTTCAAATTGTGCAATGTGTATTACCATGTTCAAAGTTAAAGGAATTTTTCCTTCCATTTACACATTTGTTTTTCAAATCATTCATTTTTTTGACACAAAAGCATTTTTTATTTTATCTCCCCCCCAACTTAAAACAACATTGTCCCCAGTGTTTGAAAAAATGAAAATTTAGAAGGATTAGAGGCAGATAATGGAAGTTCAAAAATGAAATTGAAAATGATGATAATGGAATGAAGTCACCTTGTGGTTGAAGTTGAAATTCTTGTTGCTCCCTTTTAATCCTTTGATATCCATGTCACTTGTAGAGTTCCCTAGTAGAAAAAAAAACAAAAAAAACAAAACAATATATATATATATATTTATATAATAAAGAAAGTAAAATATAAATATATATATAAAAATTATAGAATAAGGAATCACAAAAAGTCGTAGGTCAGTGGTAAGCGCGCGCCCCTGTCTCCCTTCGGTCCCGGGTTCGAGTCCCTGCGGCTTCGCCGGTTGTGACAGGGTTTGACCCACGACCCACGACGTGTCCCTTATTATTATTATTATTATTATTATTATATATATTTTTGTATTTTTATTTTAACCTACAAAAACATTAAAATAAAATAAACTGATGATACAATGTCTTCTTTTTAAATTTCTGGGTAAGGCATTACTCAAGGATCACACCACGTGACACGGATGAATATGGTGCTCCCCTTTCATACCCATCCATACTCATAATGGAAGAACAGGTCAACAGTCTATTTTTTTTAAATATAAAAATGATTAATTAATCCTATTTAAAATATAAATTTTATTAAAACAACAAAATGATAGGAAACTTGAAAACCATGGGTTGCCTCCCATGTAGCGCTTTGTTTAATGTCATTAGCTCGACTTGAACCCCAAAACTTATCCAATACCAACTTTCAACATTTTAAGGACCACATGTTTCACCACTTCTACTAGGTTGAAATTGATTTTATGTTTATAATTTTTTTCATGCACAAACCTCTGTTCTAAAATGAGCAGGTAAATCCAAGGAATATACGAAATGATGGATTCAATTTCTTTTGTAGTATTTTCTAATACATTAAAAATAATTACCTCTTTATTGGTTTCAAGATAAGAAATAGTGACAACTGGAAGTTTTTTTCTATCTCCAATGAATAGAAACTTAAGGGTGGATGGAAAGTCCTTTTGTTCAAGTTCACGTAGGCTAAAACATTGAAACATAGGTTGGGACTTTGAATTGAACTCAGTTTCATTTTCAAAATTGCTCAACAAAATTGGTTCCTTTTGAATAGAAGATTCAACCACCAAATTGGAAATATCATTTTCAGGAATGGGTATGGACTCAAAGTTTGTGATTTCTCTTAATGGTTCAGTGATTTGTGTTTTTGAAAAATCATCAATGGAGTTATATTCATGAGACTCAATCCATGATGTAAAATTTCCCTCTTGTGAATACAAAAAATCAGTTTTCTCTTGATTTAAACACCCATCAACAATTCCATGATCCTCCTCATCTTCCCCGAATCCAACGGTTTTCTCTTCAGTAAATTCATAAGAGGTTTGTGGGAAACTAGACACTTCACATAAGGTTATGGAAGGGACAGTTTGTGTAGGGATGAGTTCCTCACAAGTTTTAATGCTTTGTAGTTCTAACCTCAATGATGAAACCTCAAAATTCATTATCTCCATTTGTTGACACAGTTTTTCAAGTAATGGATGTGGATTAGGATGGATAAGGGGTTGATCCAAATAGTTTATTCCATGTGGATAATTAAGTTGTTGGAATTGCACAGGAGGGTGTTCAAATTGGATTTGTGAGGATTGAAACTCATTATATGTTGGAATGTTTTGTGGATAATAGGAGTAAAAACATTGTGGTTCATTAGTTTATTGATGATCCCACAAGTAGAAATTAGGATGGTCATTGTACATCACACATGGGGTTGAGTGATCAAAGTAGGGATATGTTTCCTATGTTTGGACTTGTTCAAAATTGATTTCCATAGGAGTGAGGGGGTGAGAACAGAGAAGAGGGATGAAAAAAAGAATTCTAGTGTCTAACATAACTTACTTAGGTCCCCAAAAACGGCGCTAAAATTTGATTCACGCTCAAATTTACCCAAAAGAAGAAGGTAAGACGGTCCTTGTAGTCTAGTTTGGGTTGTCGAATCCTCGGAGACCTAAGAAGTACCTACAGACACGTGCATTATATGGATTGTTTTTGGATATGAAGTGACCAACTTAGGTTGATTTAAGATGGTTTTAAAGGATCATAAAGAGATTTAAGTTAATTCAAATTAAGGTGATGAGTTGATCCTAGGTTATCGCTCGGGGTGGATTGGATGAATTCCCTTTTTAATGATTTCAATTTATTATAATTAAGATGGATTCATTTAAGAAGATCAAAAAAAATAATCACTTACTGGTTTAATGCCTAAACAACCTAATACTAATCACCTATACACTTGAAGGATCAAAATTTTGATCACTCCAAGGTAGAGGTTCGTATTAGCACTTGAAATGTGTAACCTTAAATTCAATAAGGATGAAGAGGTTTTAAAATCATCAAATAATAATTCTCATTTAAAAGAAGTTATTATCCATTAATGGAGTGATAAATAACATTAAATCCAGCCCATTTCTACTCCCTTGTATCAACCCATAAAAGATTTATCCCTCCATTGATGACATGTCTTCAACGGAAGTGGTAAGTAGACTCATGAGGGAAGAATTGAAGAAGTGAAGAAAACAATAAAAAGAAAATGATCGCTCCACCGTTGTGTGAATAATTTTACAAGGTTTAGTGTGAATAAATACACACCTTGAAACAAAGGTATCAAATTTATATGAAGAACAACATAATAAGAGGAAAAGAAGAGATTTTATTAAGAAACTAAAGTGAATTGAACAACTTACATGTGAAAGACAAATTTGAGACAACAAAATCGCAACATAACATTACAATTTAACAAAGCACCCAAAGATGAAAAAATCCTTCACCACCACTACCTTAAATAGGAATTTTGGGAGCCTTGGGTTGAGCCTCCAACATTACAAAAGATCCCACTTGAGTATAGTAGGCCTAGGGTGGTGGAAAGTAAGGGAGAGGAGACTTTTCCACCCTTGACCCGAGGTGGCATCCAGCTTGCTTCCACCGAACATACCCACTTGTAAGTCCTTCTATATGGACTAATAAGAGTGGGAAATAGAATAATAAAATGTATCCCCGGATGTCTCCTACCTTCCTGTAAAATTGGGGCCCATTTGGAGTTGTGGATTCGGAGATATGATTAGATTGGTGGACTGTTTTTCTGGGCCGCAGAATCTGGCCCAGAATTTTATCTCTAACTTGGGCTGCCTAAATGGACACCATGGAGGCCGAATTAGCATTGGGTCTTGGAGATTTATTTGTTACTCTGCATGTCTTCTATAATCCCACGAAATTTTGGATTCATTGGGCCTGTAATTTGGGCCCCACAGTCTCATCAGTGGGCTGATGTCCAAACTGACTTCTCTAGAATTGTTTCATTTCATCACAAAATATCCCCATCTTCTTTCATGAATTCTCCATTGATCCCTGAATCAAACATGTTCATATTGAATTTTAGATCAATTTACAAAAATATCAAATTAAAATATGTATAATTAGATTCCTTAAAATCATATGAATCATTGGGTACTTCAAATGATGTTTAAAAATGTACCACATAATAGTGCATTTTAAGAAGGTATTGCAATCATAATGTGAAATGATGTTCAAAGTGTAAAATTCACTAAAATGGTGTTTATGAATAATAAAGAACATGAATATTATATATATTAACAATGAATATTAGCCTCATTTAGTGGATAATCAGTTGTTGTATTGGAGAGAATGAATAGAAATAACTAAAATATGATTATATATGTTTTTAAATGTTTTTACATTTATCCAATAAATTTTGGAGGCTTAAAATAAGAAATAATCTGATTTTAAGCATAAATACTCTAATATTCATTAAATGGTTTATTTACCGACTTTTAATGGTGAACCCTCTTTAAATCTAGTTTTGGCCACTTTTATATGTTATATTTGAAAAAAATAAAATTCTTCTTTATAATCAGGACATCAAAATTTACTTTGGGTAAATTTTTGGTATTTTTCTGATAAAATTCGTTTTTTAATGAATAATGAAAATACTGTATTTTAATTCAAAACTGACTTTTAATATAATATATTTATAAGGTTATATTATATTTTTAATTGGTTTTAAAGTGTAATTATATTATGTTTTTACTATTTAATCCAATTTTGGTCATTTTAAGTAATTTCACTTTGAAATTGGACATAAATAAGTATCAATCTTTTGATAGTTATTATTTCTTAAAAACACGCTTTTTGTTTTGACAGCGGAAATTAATTTTAAATTAATTTGTGCCACTTCTATGTTTTCAATTTGTAAAAATTGATTCCATATTTGGAATCAGGAGGTCCAAATTGTGTAAATAGGTAACTTTTAGTTTTAGACAATATGAATATTTATTTCAGTAAAAATTTTATTTACCATGGTTAAAGGGTAAATCTGGTAAATAAGGGTAACAAAATATTATTATAATGATATAAAATTATCCTAACATGTGTTTTAGTCCTATTAGTTGATACATTTCCAACCATGGGCATCTTTGGGTCGATTTTTGGACCTCATGGAGCCACTTGGGAGTGATAATGACACTTTATATTAATTAATTTAAAGTAAAGACAAAAATGACTTAAAACATATCTTTTAGTAAATCAATTTTTACATGGGGTTATACAAGTTATATCTTCAACTATAAATATTTATTTGAAATATAAAAATATTTCCTAAATCATGGTATTTGTATTATTATTTTTAGACATCAAATAAATAAAATTATTTATGACACAATAATGATGCAGTGATTACCTCATTAATGAATGATTTAAATAAATAAGATTATAAGGATTAAACAAATATACAAAACCTGTCCAATTCTTATTGGATGATTTTATTTTGAATATTAGTCATCTTATCTTAGTCTTTAATGAGTGTTGGACCTTTTAAAACCTAATATAAGTTTATAATAAAATAATATTTTTAAACATTTCTAAAGAGCCCCTCCTCTCCCTTATAAAAAGACCTCACTTCTAACCCATTACTCACACTTCTCAAGACCATTTTATCATACAACCTCTTCCAAATTAATCTCCCTACATCCATCTAATCCTCTTATAATCATTACAATAGGCATAAGTAAATTCAAGTAAACCTTTTGGTTCAAACCAAAGGGAGATACCCGATTTAAAGGTAACGTCTTCTCTTAAATTCTTTTGTTTTATTTTACTTCTCCAACCCCATAAAATCTTTTTATTACTTTAATTTATAACAACACCAATATCATCAATATACTAGGTTGTTTTTATGAGAATTATTCTAACTAAACTTACACACACCTCCATCTAATGGGTAAAGAACATACTGTTTCTGTGGACGGTGAACTACTGCCTCACAAAATAATGATTGTTCAATCTTCTCTTACCACATCTCATGGTGGCCATTATGATAGAACTTTTTTTATATGTGATATATATTATATTTATATTTTTTATATTCTTCTGTTTTTCCCATTTATAGAATACCTTTATGGTTTCCATAGTGGGTAAATAAGATAATTTCATTTGAGGAAGTGCGGACTACCGCCCCCTCAAAGTGATATGACTCGTTCATGACATATGTGGAACGTATAAAGGATGAAGATAATTAAATTATATATGATATTATACCTAAATTATAACATACCTATTTATCATTATGTTTTTATTCCATTAAATAAGAAATAGAAATGAAAGTAGCGTTCATGCGTACGTACGACTTATCGTCTCCATAAACAGTGCATTTCATTTCTTATCTCCAAATGTTATATACTATTATAAATACATATATATACTGGATATATATGATATATAAATAATTAATATTATTCTAGAGATAATGTAATTTTGACCACATGGATAATTTATAATTATAACAAGTTCATTTTTAACTCAAGTTCCGAACATCGAAAAAATGTCCAATATAAACTCAAATAATTAACTAATTATTATAGCTAGGTAAAAAGTGATATAAAAGGAATAATAAATTTTAAAAAGTTTCTTAAGTGAGTATAAATTAACTTAAGTTTATTATTCAGGAATAATAAGGAACAAACGACTCAATTCATACATGAGGTAAGGGGTTTCTTATCTCACTTTTAATTCCGTGAGATTTCCAATGTTTGCCACTTATTTCTTGAATGTGGTGTATTGCGTACTTCAATTTGATATATATTATCATGATTCTATTTATATTTAGGGTATTATGTGATTCATTTTGTGGCTATTAACTTTTGGTCATACGACTCAATTGATTACAACGTACTAAGGGGTTTTAGTCTCACTTTTTATTCCCGTGAGATTCATGTTATGTTTTCCATTATTTCCTTTTGTGTAGTATATGTACTGACCATGATTGTATTATTTGTATAATATACTTTAATTTATGGGTATTTTCATATTCATTTTCTGATCCTTCTTTCATGAGGTGTATGTTTCGTAAGTTACCAAATCGGTAAGGGAACCTTTCACCCTCCTCTTTTTTTAAAAGAATTATTTTTGTTATGTATTTTAATTTACATATTATTATGTTGGGATATGTTCTTATATATACTTATTGCTATAAATTTTATGTCCAAGTGATGAGATAACCTTTTCTCTCTCATCAACTCATTTTCTTAATTTTAAATTGACTTCGTTAGGCTGACAAATTTCTATAAGAGAACTTCTTAACCCACTTTCAATTCTTTGGGTTAAATTTATACTTCTTGATTATTTAATGCTATGAATATTTGTGAATGTCCTATGATTTTTTTACACTTAATATCCACATATATTGGTTTTATTATTTTTTTCACACATAATTATGTCATTGATTTGTCCTTAGTCTAAGGATATGATCTTTTCAAGAGACTTTGTATCAATTTACATTCCATTGAAACTTATTTATTGTTATAAAAAAAATTCAATTTTATATGGTGTATATACTACACTTTGACATATTATATCATGAATCGCTCTATTCACATGATATTATAATCTTTTATTGATGTTATTCCTCAATTATTTTTATTCAAGCTTCTCTCATTTGGTTAAGAACTCTTTAACTAAAATATTGTTTTAAATGTTTTAAAGATTTATTCTTCTAAATCTTTATCATTAATGTCCATGTTTTAAAAATGGTTTTAGGGATTTATTTATATGGACATTAATGTTTTAAAATGTTAATTACTTTAAAATATTCAAAGTGGTATGGGACACTTTGATTCAAAAATCTATTTATTAAATGTTTTAAATGGTTTTGAAAATGGTTTGATAAAGCATTGTTTATTTCAATATCTTGAATTGATATATTGTGATTGGAATGTGGAAATGTTATATTTCCTTTATTCTTGGGTTATGTGTTATGATTATGTTATGGTTATTGGGCATTGTTTACGTATACGAGTGGTTCTGTGATAAACCTAGGGCAGATGAGCCCGAGATATCTCTCCAATGCATTGGGTAACATGAAAAAGGTAAATGTTAATGTTTCTCCCAAGATATTTGGGGAATATACTGTGATGGGTATTCCAACTTAACTCCCTATGTAGTTGTGATAGCTACAATGTAAGTATGATATGGATTCCACAAGTTACCTTTATGATTTATGATTTCTATGTTAATATTCATAAATATTATGATTTCATGAGGTATGTTATGATTGAAAAGTATAGTTTCATTGATTTTTATTTATTTATGGGTTCATGTTTCCTTTCCTTATTTTATAACCCTTACTGAGCTTTTTATGCTCATCTAAAGTTTTTGAAATGCTTTCCACTGAACTTAAAGATGAATAGGGTCAAGGATGGGATCAAGGAAAAGTCATGTTGTCTAAAACTTGGAACTAGACATGTTTCTTTTTAAGAGTTTTTATTTTATGAAAAAATGGACATCGAGTAGTAGTGTCTACATGTAATTTTCAAGTTGATATGTAATAGTTATGGCCTAATTATCTAAAAAACTAAACCTGAAAAGATCCTCAATGTAAATTATTCATTTAATTCAAGATTATGTAATGTTTTATGGCTGGGTCTTTATACCCTGCATATCAAAGATCATAATTGTGTGTCATGAAATAAAAACTGTCAGTTCATAAGACACGAGTCATATGTAAATCAAAGAGCATGATCTATGAGAGCATAAGACATGGAATTTGTGGTATACATATAAGAATAGAAAATATTATGTCAAGGATACCCACCAAGACATTCATGACATGTTAGGCTTTGGATAACCACCCATGTACCCTCCTTTTTGGGCTTGGGCTAACCACCCATGCACCCTTCTTTTTGGGCTTGGGTTGACCACCCATGCACCCTCCTTTTAGGATTAAGATAAACAACTATATAGCCTCATATTTGGGATTGGTATAAACACACGTGCACCATTATCATTGGACTTAGGATAAAAACATGTGTTCCCTCATCATTGGGCTTGGACTAGACACTCATGTATCGTTATCTTTAGGCTTGGGATAAACACCTATGTACCCTTTGGGAATGGGATAAACACCTATGTACCCTCTAATATCATATGGAATTTATCATTATGCAATGCATTGAAGCACTATATAGGTGAAACATCATGTCATCTATAGTGGTCTATCCCAGCACTATATGGACCTCCCCATTGTATAAGTGTTAACTGGATTACATAGCGCTATCCGGGCCACCCCATCTTATAAGCTATGTCTAAGGACCACAACATGAATAAAGTACAAAGAGCTCGCATATCATCATAAAAACTCATAAAAAGAAACATTATTCCTTCATAATGTGAATAATACATGGAAAATAAATTGGTTTTATATCAATCTATTTGGAATGTGATTAACTCCTTGAAAATAAATAAGTTCGATAAACATCATTTCATAAAAAAATAAACCATTAAGAGGAATAATATGACTGTTATCATTAGATAATATCCCCTATAAGGCATAGGTAACACCAACATATGTCATCTTAGATGGAAAATAATTTTGAATGTATCATTTAAGACATTTCTTGAGGAAAATATCATTTCCTCTTCAAAAAAATATTTTTAAAACATAAAACATTTTGAAAACCTTTTTCTTCGAAAATAAAATTGAAAAATTATAAATGAATCTTTTAAAATCATTTAAAACACTTTTTAAAACATAAAACATTTTAAAGTTCCTTTTACTTGAAAATGAGATTAAAATTTCTTTTAAAAAATTTTGAAAATATTTTTGGAAATCATTTAGTAGAAATGTCTCGAGGTATGAATTGGAGAACCAACTCATACCCCAAAAAAACCATTTCAAAAGAAAAATGTTTACAAATGAAAACATGAGGTGCAAGATTCTGGCACCAACAAGTGGAAAAAATGCTACCATTACGTGAAGATATCATGAATAAACAGAGTACAAGACAAGTCATGGGAATTATCAAGAGACGGGTCATAATATTTTATCAATTGAAGAATGATCATAAATAGTCCTAATAAATGATGAGATTGTTGAAATAAAATCTTACCACTCTGGTAACATTGAATCATAATCCCCATGAAAGAATAACATTACATAAAGTATACAATATCATAAAAATAAGGAGATTCATGATATAACATGTAAAAGGGGAATTATATACACATTTTAAAGAATATAGGTGCATAACATAACATGTGTTTCAAAGAAGGAAAATTGGGACAAAATTCACTTATCACTTTAGTAAATTTAAAACTATAACCCCTTGAAATAGAGATCATCAAATAAATATTTAAATACCAACAATTTTAAGTAAAATAATCATAATGTACATTCATGGGAAGTATATACACAACATAAAATAAATAGGTGGTGAATATAGCATGTGTATCACAGAAGTAAAATGTGAGATGGAAATATCATACCTTATGTCTTGACTTCCTTTATACACATTAAAACCTCCTATTCTTTAGGTATCTCCTTTTGGTTTTCACCAAAGGACATCCTTGGTTGGATTTATACCCAAACTAAGGCTTCTAGGCTGAGAGGAGGGAAGTGGAGAAGTGATTTTGGTAGGTATTGGCTGAACCAATTGGTTTTTAAGGTGTGAAGAAAGGGGGATAGGGGGTGGACTTTTATAAGTGGGGGAGAGTGCACACTTGGTATTTTTGAAAAAACTGTTAGGTGAACCCACATTGTTACCTACAAAAGGCTCCAATAATGCACTAAACTAGATCCTAGAAGGTAGAAGGCTAAAATATGACCATATAATGAGTTTTGGACAAGTTTCTTGGTCATTTGGCCCCTTATGTTTAAAGATTAGTCCATCAGTAAACTTATTTTCACAACTACAAAAATGGGCTATTACCATGATTAAAAATCATGGAAATAGGGCCCAAAACCATGGTTGTTGCCTACAACCATGGTTTTTCCCAACTGTGGGCGCTATTGTCGTGACAGTAGGGTCTGGCCTATTGCCACAGTTTTGAAAATCGCGGCAATAGGTGTATCTGTTGTCAACCATGGCGGTTGACCTATGGCCACAGTTTTAACTGTGGAAATAGGTGGCCTATTTCCATGGTTTTAACTGTGGATATAACACTAGAAAACTGTGTCAATATCCTAAAAAATGTATACTTAACCAGATTCAATCCATAAACCTTCACTTCAAGTTTCTTCACACTAACCACGACACCACCAAGGCCTTCTTATATATATATATATATATTATGTTATATATATTATTAAAAACTTGGGAAATAGCCTAAAAATTGTGGCAATAGTTCTTCTCGCTATTTTTTGGTGGGAATTTGTTTCTCCCGCGCAAGGGCGGGGTACCTATAGCCACAGTTTTCAATACCATGGATATAGGCCACACAACCGTGGTTATATCCCATGAAAAAATGGCCTATATCCACTGTTTTGAAAACCGTGGCTATAGGTCCATGACAATAACCCAATTTTCTTCCCGTGTTTCTCTTGATCATCATGATTAATTTTCATCGGTTTCAATAATCACTTTGGTAAAAAATTAATATGGAATTATTAGAAATTATAAGATACTATCATTAAAAATATGGAATCCATTTTGTAAAATTATATTAGCATATTTTTCAAATTTTAATTAAACATTAATCTCGCAGATGCGACGAGAAAACAGGTTTTTTAAATTGAAAATGTTCAAAATTTGAAATGTTTTACATCGAATATCAATGTGAAATTGATTATAATGACATAAATTAGAATATTTGATGTATAATTGAACTAATTATACTTTAAAAAATTAAAATATAATTTAACTATATTAATAAATTATATGAAAAGGCATTTTTCAATTAGAATTCATTATTTTTCACTATTCATAAAAAAACAAAACTTCTCAAAAAAATACCAAAAATTAAACCTAAGATAATTTTGACATAAAAAATTAAAAAATAAAATTTATTTCATCAAATATAAGTTATACAAGTTTCAAAAATTAGTTTTAAAATAAATGCGCCATTAAAAGGTGGTAAAACTGCATTTAAAAAAATACATCTTTTTATGCGTTCAATTTGATTTATTCTTATATATTTTCTAGAAAACACATAAGGCGAATGATAAATAATTAATTGAATATATAATATATAAATTTCATTAAAAAAAATCATCAAAAGTGGTTTGTCTAATTTATTGAGATAAAACATGTTTGTGCACAAAAAAACGGTTTTTTAGAAAAATGAATTTCTTTATTTACAAATAGTTATCACATTAATTGATAACTAATTGGTTACCAAATAATTATTTTTATAAATATTAATAAACCATATTTTCATAATTTAGTTAATCATTTTCATACTCTCCATTCCAACGACTTGTTAATAACTATAATAATATTTTAATAATATGTCACGTTTCCTTGAAAATCAGTGTTGTGTTAAACATAATCTAAGATTGGTGTTGTGTATATAACAATATAAACATGGTATTGAATGTAACACAAGGAAAAATCAGTGTTTCATGTACCATAAGTTAAACTTAGTGCTACGTGTAGTGCAATATTAACTTGGTGTTGGGTATAATTCAAGATTAACTTGGTGTAATGTGCAATGAAAGTCATCAAATAATTTTAATTTATTTGAAAAAATCATTGATAAAAACTTGGGGTGTTACATTACACCCACCATAAAATGAATTTCACCCTCAAAATTCATCTGGGTCGTAAAAATTTTAATACTTTAAAGTTCCTTTTATAGAAACCCACATCGTAAAAAGAATACTAAAGATTCCTTAAAAAATGGAATTTGGAAACATAATGGTTACCAAAAGTATCTCATACTAGGTTTCCACATAGGAGAACATAGGTGGGAAGTGAGGATTTGGACATGTAATAAAAGAATAAATAATTATAGAGAGTGATAAAGATCACAGATCACAAAAAAGTGGGTGATCCATATAAGGTTAATGACCACAAAAATATAACCCAAATATGCATGAAAAGGTCATTGATATCAACCAAAATGATGATAGTAAGACAACATTTTATTTCAATACCTCTTTCCTAAAGTTGAAGAATTTTCACAAGAAGATATAATTACTTGATTTCATTTCATTTCATAAGAAAAATCTCACCCTTTGGTCGTGCTTTGATTAATTTCCACTTCATCCCTTAATCTAAGAAGTGAAGATGATTTTTTATGCCTTAAGTACTAACAAATCATAACAACCATTGATATAATGATAAGTTATTTTTTCTATCTTTAGTTATTATTAGAACAAAATAGTTAGATAATGTTATGCATAAATATAAAAATGGTTAAGTAATAAATTAATCTCTAAAACCTCATATGAAGTTTAACATAAACCATTTCATAAATGGTTAACCTTATAACCCATCATAAATCTAAATTTATAGAGAAGGTCACTTAATTTCCCAAACTCAACATAACATTAATCCTCCGAATATCATTAAGCAGCTCCAAATAGTTACAAGCCAAATATGTGAACACCATGGTTATATAGTCTTCTAAATCTTAGTAATAATCAACATTTACATAAATGTGTCTTAAAATATCCTTAATCTTGATAAAATCTCATCATGTAAAACCTCGAGAGGGGGTGTCTATGATTTTGAACTTATTATAAAATATTAAATTTTAAACCCATGATGGAATCCATAACTCTTGATTGAATCTTACATGGAGACATATACACTTATAGATGTTAATTAACCAATTATTCATTATATAATCTCTTATCTTATAGAAAATAAATTCATTATAAGCATGTTTTTATCCTTATACCAATAGAATAAGTGATTTCAAAATTCTAGAATCCCTATAGATAATCACATGAAATTTCACAAATGGATGAATGAAAATATTTCCATAGGGGGGTCATTCATACAAAATCAAACATGAAATACCCCACTATGTAGGGGAGGATAAGTGTTACCTATTTATCATGGTTCAATTCATACATTATGATGTAATAAAATTTCCCATTATTCTTTGTCTTCAGAGGTGGTGGTGGCATATCATCCTCATTAGTACTTGGATTGAGGCACTTGTTATGATAATTCCCAAACTCCTATCAATTGAAACACTAAATTGTGGTAGGTGTCTTATGTGGGGATTTCTCATCATTCACATCATCCACATCATTCACTAACATTGATGTTGCATCAGGTGTTGGAATTTCCATCAAAATGGATAGAATAATATAGATAGATAGTTTTAGATATTATTCTTGGGTATTAATCGAAATTGATCTCAATTATGCCTTATTAGATCAATTTTTGATTTACACATCGAATGTTGAAATCAATTTTCATACTAAATATGAGAAATTTTATCTATTTGGTTGGATTTTCATTCTATTTGAAACCTTCAAGAAAATTTTCTTGAGAATGATTTTTTTTCATTTTTTAGGCTAAGGGTCATAAAACAAAGGTATGATGGAAGCTTCAAAAAAATACACTGCAAGGTGGGTCCCTCCACCTCCCTTTATGAAATAAATTCATATATCCTGGATGGTGGCTATTCAAATGTTGGCTAAAGTGTATGGGGTTTGTAGGATAAAGATGTTGTTGGTTCTGGTGCATTACACGAGCATGTTTTCCAGTCGTGTGGCAATATGAGGTATCGATAGGAAGGGACTCATTATTAGGATGAGGAGAATTAGGAAACTAATGATAGGCCCTCTGAATATACAGGGCTTGATATAGTCCCCTATAGGTCCTCCATACATGCAGAGTAGAAGTTGTTGGATCTGGTCCCTCACCAAGGAGGGGTGAATGACTCCATACAAGATCTGAATTCTCATGGGGTGTTGGGAGAGGGTGGAGCACCAATGCAAACTGCTAAAATGGTTACTTGTGACTCTACCACTATAGACAGATCATAGAGGAACTTAAAAACCAATGGAGTATAAATAAAATTGGGGGTAATTGGATAGATAGAGAGATTTAAGAATCACCAAAGAAAAGATCACATCAGGATACTAATGAAAAATGAAAGGCAATAGAAAATGAAGGATTTTCATCGGCACCTCTAAAGAATACAAGGAAACAGAAGTATTATTCGCATTTGAATCCCACTAAGAGAACTAGATCTATCTTAGGTTGGAGAAAGACCCAAGGTAATTATTTCAGTCCATTAGAAGATGAATCTAACTAAGATTATGATTATCATAATACTATTGGCTTTTATTTTTGATGTTCTCATGATTTTTTTTGATCTTTAATGAGGGAATATTGTCTTTTCTGACACCCATTCATTTCCTATTACTTGTTTTTTTCTATTTAATAAATAATCTTTTCCTCGCATTTTCTAAAAATATAATCATTTTCTCTCCGAGATTCTTAAATTTTCCTTTGAATTCCATTTTTATCTTCTTATCAAAATCATAAGACCAATATGTAACTCCAACTTCCATTTCCAATTTGATAGAAGATAAAACAATATGTTCATACCAACTAAATCCCCTTATGGCTAACACCCTTTATAGATTTGGTTTAAAGCCACTGAAGAATCATCCAATATTAATTTCAGGCTGAATGATAATACCCAAAGAGTACCTCACAAGTCTTTTAAGATTTTATTATTAGGCACCAACAGATTCATCATCCTTCTTCTTATGATCTAGGAATTCCTTATCCATCTTCGTATGAATAATAAAACAAATTACATATTGGAAAACAACTTATTGAACTTGTCCCAATCCAAGGATTCAATTTCATATTATCTCCATGTATTATTGATAATATTACACCATTGATCTTCCACATATCCTAGATTGTAGACATCCAAAGTGACTTTTTTATGATATGAACACTAGATAATGGAAAATATTATTTTAGTGGTACTAACCTGTTACTCCACAACTAATAGATCAATGGAACCACTGAAAGAAGGTTGAAATTTCCTTATGAATGACTCAATAGATCATTGTTCCCTCCTTTTCTTGTTTTCATGTTCACCATGATTCATAGCTTGAGAAAGTTGTGTGATAATAACACTTATTTTTTTATTTCATCTCTCATAATATTCAGTTGGTGTTGTGGAACTTTTGGAAACATGGATATTGATTTTTTTAATATTCTAATATATAGAAGGTAGCGAAGTCCAACATAAAGGATCTGAAAAATGGTTGTTATAAAAAATTTATATGTGTTTAATAAAATTACATAGAAAAAAGAAAAATATATTAACATATAGTAGATTTGAATATCATGAAAAATTATATAGAAGTTATGGAATGAGTGGTCATGGTGATTATGAGTGATGGGTTACAATTAACAAAAAAAACGTAGGTACAACCAATAGAAGTATACCATAATAGATAACGATGATTAAATGGAAGATAAATGATAAATCTACCTTTGGGTATAAAGAAAATAAATTTAAAAAAAATATTTCATCCAAGAATAAAGGATGATAACATTCCAAATAAAATATGCTTCTTTTATGGAAGGAGTAAACACATTATGGATAGGTGAAAGAAATCCATGAATGTTAAAGTTAATGGAATAAAGCTCAAATAATTAAAAGTAATCTATATGATAAAGATATAGGAATATTATAATGGTAAAATAAATCTTCAATGAAGAAATATAGGTTCATTGGATGTTACCACTAAAGAGTAACCAAACAGAAGTTAAGAAGTTGTGTGGAATCTATTGGAAGGCCAACTAAACTCTGTAAAAATGCATGACAATATTACCTTACTATGAGAAGTTTGTGAATAAAATGGTGTAAGAATATCAAAATTTAAAGGGATTTGTGAGAGAGAAAACCCAACATAAATAAAAAATTTAATACTTTCTCAAGGTGTGCATGACTTTGTGACCATATTATCCAGAGGAGGCAAGGATGTTAGAATAAAAATAAAAGGAGAGATCAAGTGAATTTCTAAAATTTATGAAAATTAAATTCCCAGATAAAGTTGAAGGTTAATGAAAGAATACATTTCTACCCAATAATTATATGGTTTTTGAAAATTAGGGGAAAAGGTTCGAAGAAAAATGAAGATGAATTGAATAGAATTTCTAGATTAAGAAACCCTTCTTAGTCTTATTGGTATAAGTAAAGACAATTGGAGAACCACCTCATTCCCTCATGTGATTTGAATAATTTCATTAAAAAGGGAATGAAGGTGATGTAATATTGTGGGGATACCTATAGTAAACTGTGATTTTAAAATCCTAAATCCTCTTAGAATCTATTAAACATAGAAGACATCATCTCAAGGTGGTATCAAAAATATCATTCTGATTTTTATCATCCATGATGAAGAAGGAAAATGGAGTTCAACCATTTATGGGGAGTGAAACTCAATTTGGTGGATCCAAGGAATAGATCAACAGAATATTGAAGATCCAAATTATGGAAATCCAAGGATGAGAGACACTAGAAGTTGATAAAGTAGTTGACTGAATACTAAAGTTCCTAGAGGCTAATACTATAGATGAAGATAATGTTATAGATACTGAAAATCTATAGAATTGAGTCTTACATTCAAAATTTATCTCATCATAACATGAAAAATTAAATATATGTTTGAAAGGGGAATAATATTATATTTTTATAAGAAAGTGTTAAATATCATGATAAAGGGGTAGAAACCTGCCTTTTGGGTTGAATGATTTTGATCCATTTTTTGGGACAGTGAGAAAAATGAGTTTCATGAAAATCTATTAACTTTACCCCATAAGAGGTTCTTTTTAGTTGG
The DNA here is from genome assembly GCA_963277665.1 of Viscum album. NCBI lineage: Eukaryota > Viridiplantae > Streptophyta > Magnoliopsida > Santalales > Viscaceae > Viscum > Viscum album. The sequence goes on along the minus strand of OY728123.1, from coordinate 1,812,326,658 downwards.
TATCACTTGGTGAACTTTTACAGACAAATTTAGTGACCAAGTTAATCATTATTGTTTTCTACACCAATCATAGCTCATTTAGACATAGAGTTGGTTGATTTGTAACTCATTTATTAAGAATAGTGATTTTATCCTTATCTCATTAATTAAAAGGTTACTTTCAGTTAAATGAAAGTAAAGTGAGGAAGAATAGAAATGATAAAGGTACCCCACTTACAGTTCTTGAATGAATGAAATAGAATAAACTTTTAATTTATTATTAATAAGGGGAAGAAGAAATGATTGAATTAAAAAAAGAATTAGCATTGGAAAAAAATACAAAGGGGGATTGAAGAGACCATAAGATAGTGATAATGAATTATTTCATTCACTTTCAATCACTACTATCAATTGAATTTAATTATATCCAGATAATAGGAAGTTAAAAATACCTATGTGTGTTCCAAAAGTTACTAAACCAAAATTACATACTCCAGAAGGTTCAATCATCAATGAAGTCATTGTAAAATTGGTTTTTATTTAATGGATATTCTACTACCTATAAAAGACACTAACAAAGGATGGATATTCTGATAGGATGATCAGAGGAACTTGTGTCACTAGAATTAAAGAAGATAAGTTGAGTAAGTGCCACTAATAGACTTACTATAGTTTAATAGTCATCAATATATCTGAAAGTAGCTGCAAATTTCAGATAATTTATTTTAATGAAAATCAATGTATTCATGAAAATAGGCGAAGGATAAAAAATAATTTTTAATTATATATCGAGTTGAAGAAGTAAGTAAGTTTATTTTATGTGGAGATATTAAAGATATAAAACATCTCATGATTTCTCAACTTTTCTTCAAGTAAAAGTCCATGTGTTGAAGGTTGGAGTATCATTGTTTATAATGAGTACTTTGAATTGATGAATAATGGGAGATTTAAAAGAACTTAATGAATAGTGAAATTAGAAGATAGGGATATTAAAGAACCAATTGGAGAGATTAAATATATGAGTTAAATATGGATAATATAAGTTGTCCAAAAGTTTCACAATGTACTTCCAGAGGAAGAAGAGTTTCCCAGATGTTGTGAATTAGGAAGATAAAATGTTGAGATGACCAGAAGTCACTCAATAAAATAGAATAATCCTAGATGATCGGAAAGAAGAACCGCATATAAGAATTATTCTTTTTTATATTGATCTTTAAAGTATGTAAGGTGAAGTTAACGTTATAAAGAGAGTTGTTGTTAAAGAATTTGGAAAAGGTACGGAATGCAGTGTAGTTTAAGAAACACCAGTTGAAGTAAGAACACCAAAATATACACTAAAAATAAAATAATTTGGAATAACTTTATAAGATAATGTATCTAGGGGGTTGAGATTACTGTGATGACTAAAATATTCAAATATAAGCCAGTCGACGCATGAACTATTTTTTCATCCAATATAAACCACATTGGAAAAAACTGTGATTTGGGATGAATCAATCAAAGTATAATTTTATCAAAATAAGAAATAAGTTTATGCTCTATAATTTTGAAGATGGAGACAAAAATAATTAATATATTATTTCATCATATGTTAGATCAGTAGAGGAATTTACTGGATTCAAAGAACCAAAATCCAAGTTGGTGGTGAAAAATATTGAAGGATATGTCGATCTAAAGTTAATATATTGACAATTAATTGATGCACCAGAAGATGAGTAAGTAATACATGATGATGGATTTGGATGATGATAATAAAAAGGTATTGAAGATTGAAAGGCTAATCCAAGTGATGAAGTGTCTGAATATAAAAAATCACTTATGGGTGATACTGAAGGAAAACTCATTGGAAGCAGTTATAAAAGATTATGGATATAGTTGATGATAAACCAAAGTATGAAAATAAATGAAAGAATAAAGTGATTATTTAATTTATATAAAAATTATAGATGATTGAAAAATAAGAATTCTAGATACACATAAATAATAATCATCTATATCTTGAGGGGTTCAAAATTTCCTATGTCTAACTGATCAAATGATGAAGATGAATATGATTTAATCAGAAGGAGTAATAAGTTGAAGTTAAAATATAGTGTAAGTATAATGTATTAATACCACCAAAAGAAAAATATTAATTCTATATTTTTTCAAAGTATTAAAGGATATAGATGGATGAGAGTTGAGTAAAATTAGAGGCTGAATCAGGTGAAGGAAATAATGAAGTTCAAGTAAATAAAAAAAATTATATGGAAGTTAGGTGGCTAGAATATATTGAGTGACTTAAAATAAACATTTTTTATTAAATATAATTATAAATATGTTGAGTTTGATGATTCAAAATTCAAATTTCATAAATGAAATTTCATGATTCAATCTTTGTCTCACAGATGAGTTGAAGATCATTGAAACCATGTTTTGTGCTTGTTTTGATGAATTCAAATCATGATATATTTAAAAGTTATTAAAGGTGGTAAACTAAAGAGTTTATTAGGTGGGAATTTCAAATATATTCCCATAAATTCCCCATACTAATAAATGTATGTTTTTCCATATGAAGTGGGAATATCATTCAATTGATAGGTTCCTAAATTGATAAATTGAGAGAGCTGTTGATGTTGTTGAGAAACATAAATAGAGGGAGTATCCAACTATGTATATTTTAGAGGGTTAGAAGGAACATATAAGTGAGAATACCTGAACTAAAGTTATGAAGAGTATAATGAGAAATTTTAATTTAGTTTACCAGATGTTTATATCTAAGCCATCATTAAGCACTAACTTTTGAAAGTTCCAAATTTTGAAGTTTGATGTAATTTGGGGGCCCTCGAAGTTTAGTTTATGGAAGTGACATGACATGCTGATGTGTAGGATAAAAATAGAGGAATTTTACTTGGTAGTTGAATATACTTCCATAAGTAATTTTATGAAGAATAGATTGAGAAGTTTTGTTTTGGTATACAAAATATGACCATTCCTACCAAGAGGTAGAATGAGATTTTGTGGAGATAGATCAATCACATGTGTACTATTGTGGTTTAAAAAATCATGGGTAATAACTATCCTCTTGGGTTAAGGATAATAAAATTACCCATTGTAACACATATTAGAATAGTGAAAATATATAGATTTGGATAATAATCATACATATAAAGGAGTAAGATTCCCACATTGAGACCAAACCTTATAAAAATACATGTGAAAAATTTTCATTGCATTAACTACATTGTATAAGGGTTAAGTGTTATGGGTTACACACATCCCAATAGATTATTGTGATTCAATCAAGATAAAGTATGGAAAGGATTATGTTGAACATAATTAGTAAAATTTGGTCACCCCTGATTCACCCCCCCCACTTAGGGTGACTACACTATCCACTATGACTATTACTCTTGATGGATTATGATAATGTCTTATGGATTTTTTCATGAAACCCATTTATTTACTTGGGTTAATTAACATTTAAAGTAATTAAGTATTTTTTCAGGTTTACATGTCACTAAGATGTTTGTATTATCATAATGTGATGGTTGGGTTTGTTATGGGCCTATAACACATTAGAGAATGTTTTATATCTCATGAGATTAGGACTGAACATGGGTAATTAAACCTTATCCAAAAAGGTTATGGAACATAGGTGGTTATACCAAATATACAATGTTATATCCAGGTGGTTAGTCTAGACTATTATTATTTGTATGTCTTGGTGGTTATCTTTGAAATATTTTATTTTTTCTATGCTTATGTTAGTTTCACATTATTATGACATTGTTATGTTTTCATAGCTCATGATTGTAGAATTATGTTTCCACACTTCTATTACTCATGATTTATGTTATTCCAAAAGTTTTATTCCATGAATCACAATTTATTTTCTATTTTTTATCAGGTATAATTCTATTATTTTATGACCATGCATCTTGACAATGTTCTCATACCCACATGTTCATCTTATTTTCACTTATGATATGCGATTCTTACCACTTATTGTTTACCCTAAATGAGAAAATGAGTTCACCTTTTCTAATGTTTTTATTACCTAGGTTATGAAGAAGGGTAATATATTTTATTTTTATGGAAGGGAATCATGTTATAAAACTATTTTGGGAAATATTGAAAATGATGTAAAATAATCTATTTATGTATCTAATCTATAAATACATGAAGCCCATAGGTTTTGGGGTGTGATTCATTTTGAGATATAAATAATATTTATATGAAATGATAATATATATATATATATAATTCAAGGGATTCCTAAATTGGTATCATAGTAAGATTTAGTTATTTTTTAGGGATTAATTTATAAAGAATAAGGGGATAAAATATACAACAACCTATGTTGAACCAAAAGTGATGTTAGAAGAAGGTCAAATGTCATACGTTGAAATGAAGGTATCATAATTTAATACATGTTAAGTTTTATTTTCATTATCATATAATTAATTACTCTTCTTAATATTTATTGCTACTCACACTGACCTTTGGGTTTACAGAAATGTTAAAAAGCGATCCTATCAACAATTCCCACTCCAAACTGCTAACAGACACTATACAACCCTTTATTTAAGGGATGTATAAACGTCACTATAAAATTCACCACCATAACATCCACATTAAATTCCATTTTAAAACCATAATGAATGAAAAACCAAGATCTAGTTGTGTATAATTCCACCATGAAATAAATAGTAAAGGACCATATATGTTATTATAAACACTTTATGCAATTAATCTACTTTTCATAAACAAAATCCACATAGAAATTAATATATGTCATCATAATATAATGTAAAAAATAAGTTATATAAAGAAGCATATTTCCACCAATGTAAAAGAGTTAAAACAGAAAAATATCATCTCTAAAAAATCCATAATATTTGAGAAACATATCAAACATAAAAATGAAAAATAAAAACAACATTCTCATACACTAGTAAACTCGGACCACCCACTAGAAAGATTTTCATGACCCATATGTCCAATTTTATTCATAATATTTGAAACATCCTCAGTCAAATTCTACCAATTCCTAAATATTATGACCAAAAAAGTGGGTATGATACCTTTTTATAATGGATCCTCTAAAAAAACTCAACAATGGTGTAATTTATGTTCTATATAATATTATGTATGTATCCCCATATAATAGATTCCCCTGATTAGTGATGATATACTAAATAAAAAAATATGAATATGTCCTAGATAAGAGGATAATAAACAATAATAAAACAAAATATCATATATAAATAACATCAGAGTATGTATAATAAAACACAGAAATTGATGTTATAATAAATGAAATGTTTCAATAAAATCATACAATCTTGATATTCAGATTGGTCGATAAAAAATAAAACTACAAAAAAAACATTTAAGAAGTTTTACATCAATCCCCAATTCCCACCTTGTCCTAGTCTCTAACTAAAGTAATCTAACCATGTCCAATCCACTCCAAATATGATGATCAGACCAAAAAGTGATCATAAGTTCAAAATAAGAACCAGAATGACCATTCAGGTTTTGAAAATAAAACATGGTAGGTTCTTACCATGATCTCTTAATACTCAATAAAATATCACAGTAAATGGATGATGAAAGTAAAAAAGCACAAATTAATAATGAACATAGAGTTTTTATCTACTAACCAGGCCCCCACAATAGTATAACAATTCACATTCATCCAATGATCTTAACTATTCATCACATTTCATATATCTTGACTCACACCCAAAGATTAAAGGATGGTCTCACTTCATGTACCCACACAATTTTCCTTACGAAAGGGAACATTTCATAGTTTCCAACCCTACACTTATTCTGGATTAATAACACTATAAATATCATCTTATATTCCTTATAGGAAAGGGAATAATAGATCTCAACACTCCTTTTAAAAACCAAGAGTTTATAAGTGTTATTTCATTTTTTAAATCAATGTGTATTGTATTATATTATATAGTATTATACAAAAACCATATAGAAAGAAACTGAAAGTAATTTATTTCATTAAAAAACATCATTATATTAATCAGAAAAAAAACCATGAAAATTAAAAAAATATATATAATGGGATAAGAAATATAAATTAACAAAATTATAATGGGAAAATTCATATTATTCTAATCTTCTAGAATAATCACCCCACGACTAAAAATATTGAAATGATAAAAAAAATATTAGTAAAGAACTATAAATTTTAGAAAATAGAGATACATAACATTAAGTGTAATTTAATTGAATAATTAATGGAGGAATTAAGTATTATTAATAGGTAGTAATATGACCAGTGGAATAGTAATGTGACCATTGGAATGGTAACTTAACAGTTGTGAATAGTAACATATACATTAGGATAAGTAATCTAAACGTTGAAATGGTAATTTCAAATAAAAAATATATAATATAATATAAATAGTATTTATAATAATTTAAGGAAATTTAAATATTATATTTCCAAAAAATTAATTTCATGATTAAAAACACAAAGAAAATATAAGCACATTTTTAATGAAATATATTCTAAGGTATTTTGTAAAAATCCTATTATATATATATAAAAATAATCTATTATATAAAATTATTTTGAAAAAATTAGTTCCATTTTTTAAATCAACATTTCACAATTTTTTTATGGGTTATTTTTGGTAATTTTATAAAATACTACAAGTTTTAGGTGAATAGTAAAAATACAGTTTTTTTCATAACCCCTGTATTTTAAATTTCATCGTTCATGATATAATCAGTTAGAGAAATATTATCTCGACCAAAAAATAATTAGTTTTATAAATCATTATTTAAAATAAAATAAACATGTTTTAAAAACCAGAAAACTACGTTCGAAATTCTAAAGTTAAAATAATTCCTTAAAAACAATTTTTTTATTTGTCCACTTTCCTTTTTAATAAACTTGTGAAATAGAATTATAAAGGGGTATAAAGTAATAAAAATAATATATTATATTGATATATTATTCATTATGTCAACAATATCACGATTACATTGTTAACCATGGATTTAGTATTTTATTCAATATTTTGACTCAAAAATACTCCTCTCCTCAAGTTTAAATAACCACTCTCCCTCCCCTTGGAAAACCACTCCTCCGTCATTAACCAAAGTAAAAAAAACAAATACACTAAAATACTCCATACAAAGACACTTATAATCCTTAGGAATATTATATAATAACAAAATCCAAACATCAAGGGATTTTAGTGTCGTGCAAGGGAAGTGACACTGAGATTATGGTATGCTTGCATCAAATATTATTTTTGTTTTCCTCTTATCTTCTTCTTTTTCTATATACCTTTAAAAATAAAATATTCTAAAATTTATTAAGTTCTATTTTAACCTTATATTAATTATTTTATCCTATATAAATTATCATATCTATTATATAATTTTATTTTATAATTCACATACATCCTCCTGGATAATGTTCTGTTAATGGTCAGTTAACCGCCAATAAGAACGTTTCCAATTATTTTCATATCACCAACCTTATGGATGGTTATAATACATTATTTATGATATATAAATGTAAAATATATTTAAATATTCTTAAATTAATTCTAATAATGTATAAAATACCTTGAACAAAAATAGTGAAATCGAAGAAAAATATGATATTTTTAGGGAAACATGATAACATAACATTTCTACATTAAAAATATTAATTAAGAAATATAATACAAGGAATATAATTTATAAATAGAGTGACAATTAAAATAATTCAATTATGGTTTGATTTTTTAATAACACTAATTTTATTATTCAGGAGTTGGAAAACGACGAAATAAATCAGGATTTACGGTAAGGGAATTCTCAATCTAAAACCCTTCCATTTGGGTTATCAATTATTTCACATTTATTTTAGTTTTAATATTCATATAATGTACAAAATATTTACTTTGGATATTATATATCTTTTATTTTGGTATATATGTGTTTCTACCCATCCAAATAGATATCTAATACATTTATGTTTCTTTTGAAAAAGACTTCAATTTCCAAAAAACATCTCTTGAATCATCTTGAGTTGTTTTTATTTTCAAAGAAGAAAATGATATTTAATTACAATTAATGATCTCCCTTATTTATTTTATAATCCTAATATTCATTTCATGAAGTATGATAATTGAATTTTTTTTACGAAACACATTCCCTTCCATGGGTTATATTATAACTGTGATTGTTATTCTACCACGTGGAATGATTGATTTTGAGTGTTTGATGATGTGAATGGTGGGAATGAAATTATATATCCCTCCAATTAAATTTTAAATGTGATTTATCTCATGATATAATGTGTAATACTCCTGAACACGATGATAGATTTGATCATAATGAATATTTTATGATTTATTCACATATGTTATGTGTTAACATGATGCCATCTTTTTTCACAACTATGTGTTGTATTTTATGACTATGTAATGATGTTTCATTATTTTGTGTATTCCACATTCCATGAAATTATCAAATGTTTCCCTCGTGACTATAATGATGATCCAATACTTATCATATAATGACATTGATTATTCCCACCCATAAACTATTTATTCATGTGTTTTATTCCTCCCCTTACTGATATTTTATCTCACCCATTTGATTGATGTATATCATCTATTATCTACATGTTATAAAGAATTCATGATGGATTTGGAAGCATAAAGAAGAATAATTTAAATAATTTTTATGTTTTCTTTTTAAATTAATGTATGACCCTCATTTTCCCATGACACTAAACCTGTAGATCCTAGATTATAATGTTATTGTGTTTTTTATCGTAAAAGTGATGTAATAGTCATGTAAAAAATTTCAAGTCATAATTATTGTTATTAGATCATGATTTAGTTAATTTGGTTTTTAGTATTTGATAACATTAGTGATAACCTATATGATAATAATACATATGGGTAATCATACTAGAAGTATAAAAAAAGGGGATCCCATTAGATATTACTTTAGACTTCATTTCCATATAGAAATAAATTAGTTATTCATTATTTATTGAATTTTATTTTTTAAAAACATGTGAAATTTTAGAAAAAAATTTGATGGAGGAGAAACCTGGATAACAACATGTTTGAGGGATAATGAAATGATTATTTGAACAAAATATTTAATTCCATAGTAGGTGGATATAAAAACATCATGGAAATTATTACCCAGTTGTATGGAGATATGAATAATAACCTCAACCATATGGAATGTTTTATTTTACCCAAGAAGGATAAACTAGTTATCATTTTCTTTATGAAGGAATGACCACTGATGTTTAGTGAATCTCCTGATTCATTTTAACCAGAATAAAATAAATATTAAGAAAAAAAGAGAGATTACAAGAGTCTAAAGTATGGAATCATGTTACAGTCTTTTTCATGAAAGGAAATCAGATCAGTGGGGAGGTCTTCAAACCAGGTGATGTCTTGATTGATCGCCATGTTGTCAAGGCCATCTGAAACCATATTGGATTCACGATACAGATGTGTGATGATATAGTTGATACCTGTAAGCAAACGGTTGTAGTCCATCCAACAAGTATTAATCGACCAAGCAAGGTGAGTAACTCCATTCCAAATCACTTGCATGATGGTCGTCGAGTAACTTTTAATCTAGAGATTGTTCCAACCAAAGTGGATGGAAAAGTCAATGGCATGGATCAAACCTAGAATATCAGCTTCAAGGGAGGTTGCAAAGTCACATTTTCCCATGAAACAACCAAGAATCTTCCCAAGATGATTCTTGAACACTGTACCACACCCTACAGGGCCCGGGTTTCCCTTAGAGGTGCCATCAATGTTTATTTTGGTCCATACAGGAAGAGGGGCCCTCCAGAACACCTCTAGAGTAAAATTTGGTTGATAGTAATTTCCATTTATCTGAATTTGCTTCAAGATACCAAAGTCATGTACGGTGTTATGGCAATGACCCTTCTGTAATAAAGCTACATCATGTATAGTGATTAGGATCCACATCCGACCTGCATTAAGATTGAGTGAGAAATTGTGATGGATAATATAATTATAATCATACCAGATCACATGGTGGATTTCATCAATATCATTGAGGAAAAGATTCATGATTTGTTGAGAGCCTTCCATTTCAGCACAATTTTTAAGTTGAATTCTAACAGAGTCAAAAAAAACAACCATCTATAATAAAAAATGTCAAGAATATAGTTATAAAGAGAAAAAATAGTAGCACAAGAAATAAACAGATGATTGGAATCTTCCCTATGTTGGTTGTAGAATCTACACTTAGAGTAAAGTTGAATACCAAAGGATTAAAGGCAAATTTTGGTAGGAACTCTATTGTGAGAAAGACACCAAATGGGATTGAATCTCGAAGTTTTGATCCAAGGATTGTTAAAATGTTTGAGCCAGTTGTAAATACTCTTAGAATCACCACAGTGATGATTGTAGAAATTTTTGGAGGTGAGCATGCCATTGTGAGTAGGTTCCCAGACCAAGAAATCCTCCGTGTGAGCAAAAGAGTAATTTTCAATAACATTCTGAATAGTATTGGGGAGGTGATCATGTTGAGAATATAAAATATCTTTGATAGTGCAGGTACTATTATCAGGGGTGAAATCTGAAGAAACCAAAGAAATTAAAGGTGTTCTTGCCCAGTTGTCTAGCCAAAATTTCATGGAAGAGTCATGAGAGACCATCCATCTGGCATAAATCATAATTTTGTTGAAGGAGTTTTTTATGGAGGGACAAATGGAAGAATTAATGAAACTAGAGTTTCCTGTCTTAATTTTAGTAAGGAATCTATTTTTAAGAAAGTGATAGCATCTTAAGAATTTTGGATAAGGTTCCAAGTGAGTCTATCTTGAAGGGCTTCATTGAAAAGATTTAAATTTTTAATACCAATACCTCCATTCTCAACTGGTTTGCAATAGGTTGACCAGAGAATAGTCACAAGCTTTATTTCTAGGGTATTACTAGTCCAGATGAAATTATTAATGGCGATGTTCATTTTTTTATAAGAACAACAGGTCATTTTTAGATCATTATGGAGTAAACCATCTTTGATACAATAGTTTATTTAACAAGGTAAGCCCTACCTGCCATGGAAATAGCCTTACCTTTCCAAGAGGATAACTGTTTAAGGACCTGATCAACAATATATGTAAAATGACAATATTTAGGCCTTCCCCAAAAGATAGGGACACCAAGGTAAATGAAAGGAAACAAACCTTCTTTAAGACCAAGGTCATTTATCATGTTACATTTCCTGTTGGGGGAAATTTTTTCCCAAATAAGATGAAAGATTTGTCCCAACTGATGGTTTGTCCAGAAACTTATTCATAGTGAGAGAGGGTATTTTGGAGGGTGAGGATGTTCCTTTTATCACATTGTAAGAAGAGGATGATTTCATCAGCATAAAAAATGTGAGTATGAGCATTAAAATTTGTAGAGACATGAATGGGTTTCAGCTTATTCTGGGTCACCAGACAATTAATATGGCAACTAAGATAGTCTTCTGCTATTGAGAAAAGGATGGAAGAGAGAGGGTAACCTTTTCAGACACCTTTAGTGCATTTAAAATAACCTTTGGGTGATCCATTAATCAGAATTGAGATAGATGCCGAGTTGAATAGAGTTCTAATCGTAGAGATAAAATGAGAATTAAAACCAAAGCCTTGTAGGAATTTGAATATAAAGATCCAGTCCATAGTGTCAAAGGATTTACTGATATTAAGTTTAATAGCAATGTTACCTCCTCTGTTGGGTTTATTCAAGTTTTTGACACATTCTGAGGTAATACAGATACAGTCTTGAATGGATCTTCCCTTTATGAAACCAAATTGGTTCCAGGAGACAATTTTATGTGTGATGATAGAGAGACGATTAGAAATAATTTTAGTGATAATTTTATTGAGGGTATTGATAAGAGCAATGGGTCTAAACTGATGAATCTCAGAAGCATTATCCACTTTAGGAATTAAGGTGATAAACTGAGCATTGAGGGAATGAGGGAGAACCCCAATTGAGAAAAAATATTTAACAATATTACAAACATCATTATGGATAATATCCCAATAATGTTTAAAAAACCATTATTGAAGCCATCGGGACCAGGAACACTATCAGGATTCAGACTAAAGATAGTGTTTTTTATTTCATGTTACATCAGAGTGATAAGGAGAATGGTGTTGTCTTCATTAGTGATCACACAAGGAATGACCTCATGAAGGAGGTCTTTATTAATTTCAGGACCATTAAAATAGAATCATGGTAGGAGACAATATGATGGGCAATGTCAACTTTGTTATCAATCAATTTTTCCCCATCCTTTAGGAAATTTAATGGCTTGTAGGCCTTATGGATACGTTGAATAGAATTATAGAATTTGGTATTTCTATCACCATCGGATAAGATCAAAGTTGGTGTTAATGGTTTGAATGTCATTGAGCTCCTTCCCAAGAATCATGATTTCCTTGTTAATTTGTTTGGATTTAGAGCTGCACCATGACTTAAGGAATTTTTTGAGATGATATAATTTTCAGTTTCAGGAAAAGGAACCTGTGTTGTGAGACATAGAGGACTAAAATGTTTGGATGAAATGGAAGCACTCATCATCTGAGAACCAAGCATTGTTAAATATGAAAGGTATGTTGGTTTTGATGCCATTCGTTGAGGCATTTACAATAATGGGGTGATGATCAGAGTTCATCCTACGGAGAGTGGTGTTGGAGATAAAGTCCCATTTATCTAAAGAAAAAACATTTGTGAATGATCTATCCAATTTGGAAGCAACCACTTTGTTATAATGTCTCCTATACCAGGTGTATTTTCCCCCATGAGGTTGATCTCAATGATATTATTGTCCTCAATTGAGGCTTTGAATTCTCTAGTGGAGATAGAGGAATGTAAAGGCCAATTTTATCTCTAGAGTTAAGAATGACATTAAAATCACCAATAAGAAACCAATGATCATTTATGATATTGCCTAGAAGAGATAGATCATTCCAGAGAGTTCTTCTTTCCTTATTTTTTTGGCATAAACAAAGGAACAATAAGCAAGAGTGCCCTCAATATTAAAGGAGAAAGTAAAAATTTGATCAAAGATATTGAAGATATGTGTATTATGTAAATAATAGTGTGAAAAAATCCATAGAGAATCCACATTGAGGGTGTTATTGATAGAACCAATGAAAACATAATTATGTTGAAATATATAAGTGTATTTAGTAGAGAAAGTAATTTTAGGTTCAACAATCGCAAATATCATGGGATGATGGGTATGAACCATTATTTTTAAAACATTGAACGTGTAAGGGTTAGATATCCCTTGACAATTACAAAAGAGAATATTCATTTAAACTGAAATTTGGAGTTAGAACTCCCCTTTTTCTTTTTACTGGATCCTTTATTTCTTTTAGACCATCTAACCTTTTGTGTGCTATTGGTTTTTTCCTGATCATTTATAGTTGAGTCAGGATTTTTCATTGAGGGTTCCTTTGATGGTTCATGAAATAATGGGTCCATGGAATTCTGAGAACACATCAACAAAATGTTGTTAATATGGTTGGAATTTATATTTTCATTATTCAATATGTAGGCAGCACTAGTTATGGAATCAGAAGGCGTACTAGGAGATTTTTCAGGAGAAGCATTATGATGATTGACCATGCACGGGTCCGAAGAGGATAACTACAGATTTGGTAATGCATCCTTATTATCCTGCATATTAGTAGAGTCTTGTATCAAAGTATTATAACCATGAAAAATAAAATCAGAATTATCCTGAGTAACAGGTTGCACAGCTGTGGGGGTGTTATGTTTTTCAGGACTTAACAGGCTGAAGTAGAAGTGTGGGCAGTGGGGGGAACAATTGGGATAGTTATTGTTGCATTCTTCATATCCATTAGTGTAGTAACTATTCCAAAGGCTACTGATTCATGATTATTTGTATTGTAGGTTTTGAGGGCTGATTTTATAGGTTTAAGAGTAAAAGCTAGGTTGCCCTGCAAATATTTGAAAGTTTCTAGTGTCGTGTATTGTATAGGTGTGGATTTTTCATTCCATTCAACTGAACATGAGTTGGGTTTTTCTATCTCAGTATCCTGTTTAAGGGTGTCTAAAACTATGGTTTCCAATTCTAAAAAAAGGTCTTTATCTTTTTCTTCCTCTTCAACAAGGTCAGCCCATTTAGTACCCAAGTACTCCCCTAAGTGAGATGAAGTGACAGTTTCTTTCACCTAGGTTTTAGTTTTATATGGTTCATGTGTACTTATCAAGGGGTATTTATCCTTCCTAAGTCTCCTTATTTATTTCCAGTCATTTTCAGGTGTTTGTGTTGATTATTTTATAATCAATCTATAGTTATAGATGGTATGACCAATGATCTTGAAATGGTCACAAAAAGGAGGTTTCCCCTCATACTCAATTTTGATTTCTATTTTGTAATCTTTAGAAATGAAATTAATAGTATCAGGTAACTTTGACTCCAGATTAATTTCTACCATGACTCTAGAAAAGAGTCCTAAATCTACATTCAAAGTTTGTTGGTCAATTTTGAGGGGAGAACCTATGCATGAAACTATATCATTCCGGATTTTTGGGCACCAAAAAAACCAATTAAGACCATGGATTTTGATCCAAATCTAAGCCATTGTATTACGATAAGTGTGCGGGTTGAAATTGGAGTCATAGTCAGAGAGATGAAGCAAACCACGTTTAAGATTAAGGTTCCCTAGCTTACAAATTATATCAAACTCTTCTTGAGATTTCAAAAATATATATGAAAGTACCCTTTTCCGATTAAAATTAACTTCCAGTTCATAGAATTCCAACAATGGGAAATACGGGTATGTAAATCAGAGAGTGACCATGGATGGTTACCTTTGAGATAGGAGATATATGCCATAATAGAGAACCTGCACATTTTCAAGTGTTGTTGTATCGCATCTAGATCCACTTCCACTAAGAATCCATCATCATCAAGCTTCTTAACAAGCAGATTCCTCATCGTATTTATGTTTCTCAGTTCATAAGACTTCAGCGCGTCCAGGAACAAGATCTCCTGGGATCTACTGGAGAAAGATCAGATGCAAGCAATGTCCCCAGGGTCATCGTCGCTGGATTTATTTGCAACTAGAAGAAGTGAATGGGATCCCTAGATCATCCGAGAATTATCATAATGGTGAGATTGAAATATCCCAGACATTATAAATTCCTCCATGCATGTGAAGATCGATAAAGAGCGGGTGGTGAACCTTAATTAGTTCGTGATTTTTAGAGAGAGATGGTCTCCCATATCTCTAACCCGTCCCAGGAAAATTTTTCTTCTCTCCTAATTCATTTTTCATGTAAAAGTGGGTTAAATCAATGGTGAATATCATTTTTTTACTCCACTATTCTGATAAGGAGAAGGTTACATTGTCCATATATCATTTAGATAGAGAAGTTGATCAATGGTATCCATTGAGAATGAAACCCAAAATTAAGGATTAAATGGAAGAGACTGAGTGGGAAGATATTAAGAAAATATTTATTAATAAGTATTTCCATATTACTATTTGAAAAAATATAGATAGATAATTTTTAGAGTTGATGAAAATGGAATTTTAATATGTCTTTTATTATATGTAAAACATCACAAGGCTTGAAAGATACACCTTTGTTTTTTTATCAACAATGATATAAATTTAGATAGATTCTATTGTGTTTTAAAAACACTCATTCAAAAGGATCTGGAAATACAATACCTTTTGAGTTAGGAATAAGTACTTATATGTGCTCTAAATGTGGAGAGGGAGTTTGGTGAGTTTTTCCATGGTTATGGAGATCAGAAGAGACGAATGGAGTTTCAAGCTAGTGGGTCAAATGAAAAAAAAGTAAAGAGGATCCAACCACCCACATATCAAAAATTTGGGAATAATAATCTTGGTAATTTCCTCAATGATATAGGTAAATGCTTCATGTATGAGAGAGAAGGTCGCCAAAATTGTGAATGTTGAAGAAACATGAAGAAGTCGACCAACGTGATAGAGGAAATGAAGGTACCTCTTAATTTATGACCTATGGTTCAATACTTAAATGGTAGGGAGCATGGGAATTATTAAACTCAGTGCACTAAACCATGATTCCTTGAGGACATTCATCATTAGTAACCAGAAAACCCAAAGGAGAAAGGGAATTTTTATTCCATCACTACTATTGGAGTGGAACATGAAAAAGAAGCCTTATAAGGTACACTTCCTATTAACTAAAGAATAGAAAATGTTTTATTCGAGTTAAGTACTACACATTAATTTATATCATTAATGTTTTATTGAACTGTTAAATCACATACTTGATACATTTAATTATAGATATCTATAAAAAAACTTGGTGGTTTGATCAATGAAACCCAAGTGTTGGAATCTTATACTATTAGCACCTATTAGAAGATTCTTCTAGGGAATATTTTAATACTTCCCTTGGTGGAATTAGACATTATACTAGGAATGGATTGGCTCTTGTTATATAGATCACACATCAACTTTCAATAAAACGAAATCATGTTATATATTATCAATCATCCCATGCTCCTCTACAAATGAATAGAAGATAATAAATCTCTCTTTAATAATCCCTAAATGGTTTTGATGATGATATTATGTGAATATACATACCTTTCCCAAATAATTGAGTCAATGGAAAGTGAAATAATTCATGAAATTCCCATTGTAATGGAATATATTGATGTATTTCTATAAGAGTTTCATGGAATTTCACCAAATCGTGAGGTAGAGTTATCAATTGAGATTATACCCAAATACACTCCAATCTCCAAATTCCCCTATAGGATAGCCCCTATCGAACTATAGGATTTAAATAAGAAGATACAAGAGCACTTGAAAAAATGTTCATATACCCTAGTGCATCACCATGGTGTGTGCCAGTGGCCTTAATAAAGATATGGACCAATGTAGATGTGTATATATTATTAAGATCTCAAAAATATTATCATAAAGAAAAAGTGTCCCTAACTAAGGATTGGTTACTTGTTCGATTAAATAAGAGGAACTCATTACTTATTAATGTTGGATCTTCATTCTGGATATCATTATCTGAATGTGAAGAAGGAAGATATTCAGAAGACATCTTTATATACAACGTATGGACACTATGAGTTCATAGTGACGGCCTTTTAACTTTTTAATGCCCTAGTAATCGTCATGTATTTGATTAATATAGTCTTTAGAGACTACATTTACAAATTTTTGGTAGTCTTTATTGATGTTATTCTCATTTATTTAAATAGAAATCATGAGAATGAATATCATATAGGGATTGGGCTAGAAACATTATGAAAAAGATAAAAAGTAGGATATATTCAGTTTTTTAATCATTTGGATATAGTAAGTCACATTATTGGGGAACATGAGCACAAGTTAGTTAATTTTTATAGTGAATTAAAAGAAAAAAGAAATACTTAAATATTCTAGACCCCTAGCTTCATGGAAACCCATAATTTTATTTTCCTAGATAGTTACTACTAATGTTTTTTAGAGAAATTTATCATGATTTTCTAGCCTTCTAACTAAGTTAACATGAAAATAGGTAAAGTTTGTCTTATCATAAGAATGTGAGGAGTGTTTTATGGAGCTCAAAAAGAGGCTAATCATTGTTCATTTACTCACAATAACATCATGTGGATAAGTTTTTGTGATATAATGTGATGCAATAGAAAGTCTTGGTTGTATACTCGTGAATAATGACAAAGTAATAGACTATTCCTCATGAAAATAGACAACCCATTAAAATAACTACCCAACACATGATATGGTGTTAGAAGCAATGATATTTTTCTCGTAGATTTTATGTAAGTACCTTTATAAAGATAAGAATGACATATATACCAATAAAAATATTCAAATGTATATATTTACATAGAAGGATCTCAATATGAATCATTAAAGATGGTTTGAGATAATCAAGGAATATATTTTCTCTATTCACTATTATCCGTGAAAGGAGAACAAGGTAGTTGATTCTATTCATAGAAAATAACCTACTACATTATCCATGATGAATATTGATAAGGACCATATCTTGATTTATATGTAATTGATATAACTAGAAATCATAATGTGGGGAATACATCATACCATTCTCAAATGATTTCCCAACCAACTACCCAAGACAAGATCATGGTGGCACAAAGGGATGATCTTGAGATTAAAAAGGGAGAACTATATAAAGGAGGGAAGAATCATGAATTCTATAATGTTGATGATAGTGTGATTGGGTTTGGAACTGGGATTTGAGTGCCCTCATCACATGAGAAAGAATTTTATATTTAATAATGTGTATAGCTCATGTTTTTTCCATAAATCTTGGAATCACCAAGATGTACCATGATCTCTCATAGCTCTTCTTGTGTGAAAAAATGAAGAATAAAATAATTGAGTACACATAAAATGGCATGGTATGTCATAAAGCTAAAGAAAAGAGACATAAGTATAAGGGTATGGTGAAACTATTTCCTATACCCACATTAAAATGGAATAAAATCACCAGGACTTTGTTACTGTTTTCCTGAAGACATCCATAGGAAGCAATGTGATATGTATTGTGGTGGATTGACTCAATAAGACTATAAAATTCATCACTATTCAAGAAGATTTATTTATTGATCAACTTACTATGATATACATAATGTAAGTGGATAGGTTGTATGGGCCCCCACTTTTGATCATCTTTGACCGTGACCCAAGGATCACTTATAAATTATGGGGAATTATTCAACATGATTTGAATACTAAATAGATTGTCAGTATGAACTATCACCCCCAAACCGAGTGATGTTTTCAAAGGTCTATTTAGACACTTTAAGACATGGTGATATCCTTATCAATGTAATTTAAAGGAGGATTAGATCATCATATCCTATTAGTTGATTTCTCATGTAAAAATAGCATCCAATCAAGTATTTAAATTGTTCCATATGAAATACTATATGGGAAGTGATGTAAAACCCCTACTTATTGGGATAAATTTGGTGAATGAAATCTAGTTGGACCTGATCTTGTGAAATAGATGATAGAAAATGTTCAATCCATCTAAAATTATATAAAATATACTCAGATTCATTTGATGAGCTATGTTGACAATCAATAAAGGAAATAGAGTTTGATGTGGGAGAAAATTTTTTCCTTACAATATCACCATAGAATATAGTCATATGGATTAAAAAATATGGAAATCATTTCTCTATATAAATTTTCACATTTGAGATCCTTGATCACATATTAGAAGTTTCTTATCAACTTTAACATCCATAAAATATGGCTCATGTTCATGATGTGTTCTACATATCTCTCCTAAGGATTCAGATACCTAATATCTCACATGTATTATACCCAAAGGTGGTATAATTGGATAATGGATCACTTTTAAGGAGTATCCATATAAGATCTTGGATATTAAAGAAAAGTTTCTACATAATAAGTGAAATCACTTTGTCAAAGTGTTGTGGAATAACCATAAATATGAATATATGATGTGGGAACTAGATGAATCAATGAAATAGATGTACCCTCATCTATTCTCAATAAAAAATTAGTGTTTAAATTTTGGGAGTGGAAATTTCTAATGAGGTGAAGGATGTAACAACTTAGAGTTTATAAATGACATCTATTTCATGAAATAAATATCTATAATGTTATATATTATAATATTATACATATAAAATGCATAAAGTAACTGAAAAAAAATATTTCTTTAATAAATATCTTTTCATTAATAAAAAACTTAACCCATGAAAATTCAAAACATTATAATGGGACTAAAAATATAAATTAATAAAATTAGAATGGGAAACCCCATATCCTTCCAAGATGATAGAATTATCACCCACACAACCAATAATATATATTTGAAACAAAATATTATTAATCTAATTAACATTTTTAAAATTGGAAATGTAGATCCTTGAGATTAATTTAGGTTAATAATTAATTACTTAATTACTCAGTATTTATAGGCGGTAATATGAACATTAGAATAGTAATGTGACCATTAGAATAGTAATATGCCTGTCAGGAATAGAAACATGAACGTTGGAATGGTAATTTGAAATTAAATTAATAAAATTTAATATAAATTATAATTATCAGGGGCATTTTAAGGAAATATAAATACTATAATCAAAACAAATAATTATCAATATTAAAAACTTAATAAAAATTTAGGGACATTTTTAATAAAAATTATTTTATGATAATTCATAAAAATAATAATTTTTATATTAAAAAATAAAATAACCTATGATAGATAATTATTTTGATAAAATGAATGAAATTTTTTAAATTTTAATGATGAAATATTCCAAGGTATATTTTTTGGTAATTTTCTCAAATACATCAATTTTCAGGTGAACAATAAAAATAGAGTTTTTTCACAATCATTGTATTTTAAATTTCATCATTCATAATAGAATAAATTATAAAAATATTAAATTGAAAAAATCATATTAAATTTTATTAAGGAGTCATTAAAATATAATAAACATG
Organism: Viscum album; assembly: GCA_963277665.1. Classification (NCBI taxonomy): domain Eukaryota; kingdom Viridiplantae; phylum Streptophyta; class Magnoliopsida; order Santalales; family Viscaceae; genus Viscum; species Viscum album. Next base: position 1,812,306,158 of record OY728123.1, on the reverse strand, counting down.
TTTTACAATCCTAAAAATTACTTTCCAAAGGCTAAAGTCAAAAGAATTATTGAAAAAAATGTTTTCCCATTTTTCCATATTCCATTATAATAAAATAGATAATTCGACATAGAATGTTGATTAATGTAATTTAACCATAATTATATATAAAAATATGATTCATTATGTTAAAAATATCACCATTGCATATTTTACTATGGATATAGTCTTTTGTTAAAAACTTTTAGTCAAAAATACCCTTCTCCTCAAGTGTAAATAACCACTCTCACTCCCCAGGGAAAACAACTCTTACCTCACTTACCAAATAAAAAATATACCAAAATATTCACTCTAAATCACCTTATAATACTGAGTGACATTTTATAGTAACCAACTCCAAGAATTAATAGATTTCAGTGTCTCTCAAGGGAAGAAACACCTTGAATAGGATATATTTTTATCAACTCATCTTAGTGTTTTCCTCTATTATTACTCTTTTTATCTATCCTTTAAAAAACTAAAATACCATGTGATTAATTAAGTAGTATGTTAAAACTATATTAATGATTATATCCTATTTAAAAAATCAAATATACTATGTAATTACATTTCATAATTCCCATAAATCCTCCTTGAACAATGTTCCATTAATGGTCGGTTAACTGCCAACAAGGATGTTGCCAATTCTTTTTATATCACCAAACTTATAAAAGCTTATAATAAATTAGTTATGATATATAATTTTATAAATATATTTAATTCAATATTATTAAATTCATTATACCAATGTATAAATTACCTTGAACAAAAAGAATTAAATCAAAAGAAAATATGAAATATTTTATGAAAACATGATATCAAAATGATTCCCCTTTAACGATATTAATTAAGAAATATAATACAATGTTAATAATTTATAAATAATGAAAAAAAACTATTTAATTTTTTTTTCAATTATTTAATAAACATATTTTTATTATTTAGGAGGAGGAAAAGTGATGAAATAAAGATGGATTTAATGTAAGTGGATTCTCGAACCCAAACACTTTCCTTTGAGTTACATCACATTTCATAATTATTTTTGTATGAATATTTCTATAGTAACCAAAATATGTATTTTAAATAATATTCCTCATTTATTTTTGAGATATACAAGTTTCTACCAGCCCAAGATTTTATCTAATCAACTTAGAATGGTTTTTGAAAAAAAACTTCAATTTCCAAAAAATATCTTGAACCCTCAAGATTTGTTTCTCCTTATAAAGAAGAAAATGATATTTTTTCAAATGTATGATCTCACTTATTCATTTTTTAATCCTAAATTTTATTTCATTATTTATTATGTGTGAAATATTTTATGAAACTCATTCCATTCCATGGTTTATATCACGACTGTGATTGTTATCCTTCCAGGTGGCATGTATAATTATGATCATTTTATGATGTGATGGGTGGACCTTGAATTATATAGACTTATAATTAAATGGATAATTTGAACTATCTCATTAAATGTTTTTTATTACTAATTAACATGATTATATCTATTTTTTAAATTATTATATTATGATTTATGCGCATATGTTATGTGTGAACATGATGATAGCTTTATTCATAACTATGTGTGGTATTTGACCATTGTGTTATAATGTTTCATAATTATTCATATTCAATGTTATGTACCATTAAAAATGTTTCCATCATAATTATAATCATGATCTTATTATTATGATATGATGATTTTTTTATGCTTACTCATGCACTATTAATTCATGTCCCTTATTCCTCCCCTTACTTGGATTTTTTCTCTCCACTTTCTCAGAGGTATATCCTCAGGTCAGTACATGTAATAAGGAGATCATATGATATTTATAATTATAAATAATAATATCTATAATAATTGTTATTTATTATTATATAAAATTTATTTATTAGCCAAAAAAGTTCAAGACAGTAAACCTTAAGATCCCAGATTATAATGTTATTGCATTATCTATCTTAAATATGATATAATAGTCATGAAACAAAAACAATGTTACTATAATCCTCATCCCTAGGATTGGTATCACTATATTTCAACCCACATCCTTCATAAGGGTGGGTACATTATATTCCACCCCCCCACTCAATAAGAGTGGGTTCACTAAATCTCAACCACTGTCATCAAGAGTCAGAACACTAATAGTACCCAACCTTTCTCTCCATTAAAAGTGATCAAAATGAATATAAAACAATCCCCATAGGGAAGTTAGGATAGTATCTAAACTACCCTACTAAAAAGTAATAGGTTCACTATATTTATACTATCATACTCAAAAGGAGTGGGATTACTAAATCTCATCCCTCCTAGATAGAGCAGTGGGTGTACTAGAATATCCCATACTTTATGAAGATAATCTCATTACCAAGGTTCTAGTGACTCTTATACTAGTCCCATGTATTTAATCACATCCTCATCTATTTATCCTCATAGTATGAATTCCTCTTATCCCCTATGAACCTCCATATAGAACATGTTAGTCTGGTCAAATTTCAAACCCTACTCATAAAGGCTTCCACTAATCTCTAAGAAATGATTTTTTCACTTATATATACTTGAAAACTACATCAAACACTATATATGGTGTTTTCATAGCTCGTAGTAATCATATAACCTAAATATTAGTAGGATGGTTCAAAACATGATCATAATATCACATCACACTAGGTCCCTATAGATAGATATTATCTCACCTAACTCTTGATAATCCTATTTTAAACCCATTCCATGTAATTTAAATTTCCCCAACCCATACATGGGTGAAGCATCACATCTCCTATATGAGAAAACCTATACTTTCACCCAGACAACAACCCCTCTCAAACACTCAATACCCATCCCTAAATGACTTTTCCTTCTCATGGAACTAGCCAAGATTCACTTGTAAACTTAAGAGGGTATACCCAACCATTCCTGAGACATAAAACCATTACATGAATTATCTAAAGGAATGGGTATCTCATTCATGTCCTACATAGCCTTATAGAATCATCCAATGCTACCATATGCTAATTCCGACCCCTAAGACCTACCCTGAGGTGAAACACCATTGACTGTGATCCTCTAGATCTAGTTCAATATTCAATATATAGTAATCACATACGTGAGATTACATTATTATGATCAAGTATCATTAGTCCATAACATGCTATATACAAAATCATTACATTGTAACATGGAATATTTAATTATTTGAGTGAAAATAATTAATCCTTAATGCAGTCTATAAATATGATCATATATAGTATTCCACTTAATTGCCAAGGTTAATCATAAAAAAAAATTGGTGATCTTAGACACAATGTATGAGATAAAATATAGTGAAAGCTAAAATTTCACAATAATGTTATACACAATATAAAAGGAATATATAAACAATTCATGCCATACAAATTATATTAATAACATAATCCTTTTATGTCCTAATAATAGTATTAAATAATCACATGGAATGAAAATAAATTATTTCTTAATGAGGGGATTTATAATTTCATGAATTATAAACATGTCTCCATGGCCTTGTGCTAAGATATAATACATTAATGTGTAGGAATATAAGAAATACCCTAACTATTCTATCTCTTGAGACCTTTCGATACAACAAGGGGTGATATAATGATGGGACACTATTGTCACTTATTAAGTCAAAATCATTCATCTTATGAATGAAAAATCTTCAAAATGTAATTAAAAAACATTCAAAAAATAAAATATTCTATAAACACAGGTCATTATTCTATGATTATTCATATAGAAATAATGACTATAAAAGTTTTCAAGATTTCCCCAATCAAGTGAATTGAAAAGTTATCCAAGAGAATACCCTTAAATCAATGTAACAGTATATAGGATGGTCTTATTTTATTGGAGAAATAGATATATGGTATGAAAGTATATTATTTTAGTCAAAGGAATTATATAGATTTCTAGGTGAATAACCTTAAATTAGAATAATTTTTTATATATTACTCTAACCTTATTGGATAGATGGATATACTATCATGAAAAAAATTATATTATTCAAGGAATATATAAGGTTTTCTAGGTGAATTCCATTTAATCAATTAAGGATTAACTGGGGATTCATGATATTCAAATAACTACCCTTATCAAGAAAATAATATTGAATTTTAGTAATGAGTACATAAAAATATTATAATGGTCGCTATGTTTAAGAAATAAAAAAATGTTTTTTTTCAATGGTGGGAGAGTAATTAAATAATAGAAAAGTAACCCCTAGAGACACACTTCCTAATATAGTGTAACAATTGTATATACTATATTCATAAATTGTAAATTTATTATAATACCATAATAATATATTCAAGTCCTACATTTGGGTTTGTAAAGATCATGTGGACCATACAAATAATATCACATATGAGTGTCATACTGGGTGTGAAGTTAGTATCATGTGTCATAAAATGAGTGAAGATTGATTTAATACCCAACCATCCATTTTCAATGTTATTACAATAAATTGGATATATTACAGAACCTATTAAAACTTTTACAATCAATATATGGATTTTATTTTTAGGAACACCACAATATTTACTTCACTAATATTTTTAGATGCTTTCCTGTATTTATAAGTATCACATAGTTTTCCACTAATTTTTTAGAATTGTAACATCTTGTGAAGGGAGTATAATGAGAGGGATAGTGATATCTCATTAGTAGTCCAATAAATAATTTTTTATAATGAAGAATATAAAAACATCTCACATTTAAATGAAAATGAATTGAAAAAATTACATTAATAAATGATGAAGAGGGATGATGAACACCTACTTCAGCATAATAACAGATTAGAAAATTTTATAATGATAAGGAAAGAGTAATATATCATTGAAACATATATAAAATTGATGATGGTACCATGAAATGACAATAATTTTTGTGTATGAAATGGATGTTTAAAAATATTATAATTAAAATATTTCAATTAAAAATGAATGTGGAGGATTTGGAACCCTTACATAAAAAAATAACAACTTATGTTCAAGTCATAATGTAATGAAAATGTATACATACAGAGATAACATATTTTATGAAAATTACTTAAAACTATCAATATTAGGAAAATAACATTGAAATTTTAAAGGGTACAAATATGTATATGTAAATATGAATTAAAATAAAGAGAAAGAGAACCCTTTCTTTGACATGGTAACTTCTTATGAAAGGGAAATATGAGAGATATTATGGTTCTATAACATTTATATTGGGTCATGGAGGTTATTATAACTTGGATTTATTATCATGTAATAATATTATGTTGGATTTTATATGTTATTGCAATTATAAATTCAAATATGAAATGAAGAGTGTCAAATAGGAACCCTTACATTATAATAGTAACAAGTTATAAAAAAATTTAATATGATAAGGATTAGATAATATATCATGAAATTAAGGTAAATGATAATATATTATATTTTAAATAAATTAACATCATTTAATTTAAAAGGATGCTTAAAATAGTTAATTACAAAATGCTTACAATAGGAATCTTAAATGAGAGTAATAGAAACACTTACCTCTTTTGAGATTCTCAGCATAATGATGACCATTATGATAAAAAACGTTTTCATGAATGAATAGAGATACATGGGAGAGACTTCATGGGAGAGATATGAATAGGTAACATCAAATTTAGTGTGGGAGAAATCACATGAGTTTCTGGGTATTTTTAGTTGTGGTGAGTGGAGTTTCATGAAATAAATTATTGATAATTTTGTTTTCCACTATCACTAGTGATCCATTAAGCCACCCCATATTTCTCATTTACCCCCATTAGTTGTCTATTAGAATTTTTAGTTCTATTATTTTGAATTTATAGCAACCTTTGTTGAGTTGTATAAAAATTTCATATATACAATGTCATATTTACAGTATTTAACCATTTTTTACCATATTCTTCTATTTTTACAAAAAAAAAATACCAAGTTTAATGAATATTAAAATTTTGATATCCTAGTTCCAAATATGAATTCCATTATAATAAACTATTATTAAAAAAATGGTAATTTAATATTTAAAATAAATACTAATTAAAACAGTATATGTGTAATGGACGTTAATCGAAACAACTACATTATAATTCCAATGGAAATATAATTATTATAATAAAATTAATTTATAAATATAGTTTCCATTATATAAAAATATTCCTATAAATATTCAATGGTAATTTCACTATTAAATTAATTAAATACATTATATAACCGTTTTATAGACAAATAAGTTACATAACATTAAAATAAAATGTTTTATTGTATCAAATCATGCACATAGAATGTTATAATAGTTTATATTTATGATAAAAAATCATTTAAAAGTAAATTATTTATTTCTGAATTTTTATTAGCCTCATAAAATGTAATTTAAGATTCAAAATATTTTTCTCCACTTATTTGTTTATGTGATGCTCATGAAGTTAAAATGTTTAAAATAACTTATTTCATATTTTCAAAGATAATTTCTAAAAAATAGAAAATATTATAAAATTTATAAAATTAGATTCCATGGAGTAAATTTCTATTAAAATTATCATATGAAAATTGAACTATAAATATAAAAAATTTAGTTACTAAGAATCATGAATTTTATGAATAAAATTTGAGAAAAAAAATTTAAGAAAATTATTATTATTCAAAAAAATATACATAAAATTTAACTTTATTCAAGTTTTAATAAACCTTATTTTTAAATAAACTTTTATTATTTTATTATTTATAACTATATAAATATGATAAATATAAGTCATAATGAATTGTAAAAACATAATTTCAAGATGAATGATATTTTAAAAAAATAAATGAATAAGATTATGTATTCATTTGTAACTAATATGTAAATTATAATTTTAAAATTTTATATTAAAAGGCCTTTTACATATTCATTAAAATGATGATAAATATATAATTTATTGTCAAATAAATAATCTATATAACTTGATGTTATAATTCTAAATGATTATTTTTCAAGAAAAAACATAAATATTTCATGCCTTCACCAATTTTTATTAAGAACCATATTTCTCATACATAAAATGTTTGTTGGGAACTATTCATTAAAATATATTATTTATCAACTTTTACTTCAATTATTCATAAAAAAATCCTTTCATTATTTGAGGAATATAAAAAAAATCAATTCTATGAAAAACATATTTCTTTATTTTTATGGATGGTAATAATATTTACATATTATAATCATGAAATTTTATTTTATTAATTTATTGTTTTATTCCAAATTAAATATTGTTAGTGTAAATTATTTTTTATTTTAAATGTATAATGAAAATATGATTATCTTATCATTTTCAATTATTTATTAGTTAACTTATTCTATAAGTTTTCTTCCTTAAAATGAAATTTAAAATAACTTTATTATATTTAAAATATATTAGAATATATATATATATATTACTTGCGATATTACATTCTCCACCAAATAAATTAATTATTTCCTCACGGTTTTTAATGAACAATCACTATTAATAGTTATGAGATGCTTAATTAAATTAAGGATTCATTATTATTATAAGGCCCCAGCCTTAAACATTACTTAATCTTGAGTTATTACAAGAATACACATTAAGGATCTTTTCAGGTTTAGAGTTTTGGAGAATCAGATCATAAATCATGCATTACATTCCACATTTAAACAAGGTGGTTACATAAAAGACAATATTAATTTTTCCCACAAAATGATACATATTTAAAATAAAACATGGATTCTTTCTTGACACTTCCTCGACACTATCATCACATCATGTACTTTTCCCTTAACCTGTGAAAAACATTTCAAAAACTTGGGATGAGCATAAAAAGCTCAGTAAGGGATATAAAAATACGGAATGAAAACATTAGTCCATGTATACATAAGAATTAATGAAATCATACTTTACTCATAAAACATAAGCACTTTAACGTACCTAATGAAATCACAAGATTCATGAATAACTCATAGAAATCATAAGACATAAAGGTAACTTCAGGCTTTCAAAACAATCTTACTTATGGAGTAACCCTCATGGTTACGTTTGGAATACCCATCACAGTATATTCCCTAAATCTCATCGGAGAAACCTTAGAGTTTAACCTCTTCGCATTACCTAATGCATTGGAGAGCCATATCGGGCTCACCCGCCCTTAGTTTATCAAGGAACCACCCATCTTCATAAACAATGCCCAAGAACCATAACATAATCATATCACATAAAACATGCATAAAGGAAACATAAAATTTCCACATTAAAATCACAAGATATCAATACAACACATTGATATAATAAAAAAATTATCAAAACCTTTTTCAATACCAAAATAAAATAAAATTAAAACATGGTATTTATTTTTCATTTAAAAAAAATTATGGCTTGTAGAGGAAGCCGAAACTCAAATAATGGTCACGGCGGCGGAGAAGTCTTTGTCACCGCATACATAAGACAAAACATTCCTTTTTTCATTTAGTAAAATGATTCATACAAAAATATTCCTTTTGAATAAAAGTAAAATTCAAAGGGGTTTATACACCGTATAAAAGAAAGTTCTGTATAAAACAAAATATGCCTCAATGAAAGGAGATTGAGACGAAGTCCCTTACTTCATGTCCGAATTGACTCAATCGTTCTTTAATCTCCTGAATAATAAACTAGAGTTAATTTATACTTTATTAAGAAAATTTTTCAAGTTCATTATTCCTTTTATATCACTTATTACCATGTTATGAACATTATGTAATTATTTAAGTTAATAACGGTCGTTTTTTCGATCTTTGCTACTTGAGTCAAAAATAAACTTCTTATAATTACAAGTTATTCATGTGGTAAAATATCCATTATATCCAGAATTATATTAATTATGTAGATATCATATATATCATATATATCCAGTATATACATACATTTATAATATTACATAACATTTAGAGTTAAGAAATGAAATGCACCGTTCATGGAGATGGTAAGCCGTACGTACGCATAAATGCTACTTTCATTTCTATTTCATATTTAGTGGAATGAAATCATAATGATATAAAGGTATATTATAATTACAGTATGATATCATATGTAATAAAATTAACTCCATCCTTTATACGTCCCACTTATGGCATTAATGAATCAAATCACTTTGAGGGGGTGGTAGTCCACACTTCCAAAAAATGAAATTATCGCGTTTATCCATAATGGAAACCATAAAGTTATGACATAAATGAAAAATACAGAAGCATAAGGAAAACATAAACATAATATATATCATATATAAATATAGTGACATATTAATGGCCAGCTTGAAAGGTGTTAAAAGAAGATTTAACAATCATCGTTTCATGAGGCAGTAATTCACCATCCACAGAAACAGTATGTTCTTTAACCATTAGACGGATGTTTGTGTAAGTTTAGTTCAAATAATTCTCATAAAAACATCCTACTATATTGAAGATAATGTTGTTATTACAAAATAAAGTAATAAAAAGAGTTTTGGGGGTTGGAGAAGCAAAATAAAACAAAAGAACATTAGAGAAGACTTTACCTTTAAATCGGGTAACTCCCCTTGGTTTGAACCAAAAGGGTTTATTGAAGAGATTTCTGCCTAAGGTAAGGCTTCTAAGATGAAGATAGGTATGTTTAGAGATAAAATGAGCAGAGTTTGGCTGATCCAATGGCTTGAGAGGTGTGGGTAAGGAGGGTAGAGGTGGGGGCCTTTTATAAGAGGGAGGATGGGCACTCTTGGAAAGTCATGAAATGTTACTTTATTTTAAAATGAGTTTCGGATTTTAAAGGTACCAAAATGATATATTTAGAGTATAAGGTGATAAGGGTTATAAATACACCCATCTAATAGGTTTTTACAAGTTTAAGTCTTATATTTTAAATTATCTTTTCATTTTATTTAAATCGTTCATTAATGAGGTAATCGCTGCATCATCATGGTGTCATAAATAAATTAATTTATTTAATGTCTAAAAATTATAAAAAAATACTATGATGTAGGAAATAATTTTATCTTTCCAATGACTATTTATAGTTTAAGATATCATTTACCCAAATAAAACTAAATTTTTTTTACTTAGGTGTTACATACTTCTGTGATATTCTTCTTTCTTTAAAAATAAAATGATAAAGTGTTACTATCACCCAAAAGTGATTCCATGGGGTCCCTAAGTTGGAAAAAGGCATAACATGGTCGGAAATGACACAAAAAGTAGAATTAGGATACATGTTGGGATCATTTTATATTATTATGATATTATTTTATTACCCTTAACTACCCGATTACTAATTAATCACGATAATTAAAGATAATTACCGTCGTTACTATTAATAATGTCAAAAAACAAAAGAGTCTTAATTACATAATTTGTACCTTCTGATTCAAAATATTGAATCCATTTTACCACATTACAAACACAAAAATTGCAGTAATGAATTTAAAAATAATTCCTGTAGTCAAAACAAATAGCGGGTTTTTAGAAACAATATCTATCAAAAGTTTGACACTTGTTTATTCCCAATTACAAAGTGAAATTAATCAAAATGACCAAAATTGGATCAAATGGTAAAAATATATTCTAATTATACTTTAAAACCAATTAAAAATATCATCTAACAATATAATTAGATTAGATGAAAAAGCAGTTTTGAAGTAAAATGCAGTATTTTTCACTATTCATTAAAAAATGAACATTATCAGAAAAATACCAAAAATTTATCCAAAGTAAATTTCAATGACCCAATTCTAAAGAATAAGTTTATTTTGACAAATAGAGCTTATAAAATTGTCAATAGTTATATTTAAAAATGGTTTCCCATCAAAAGGCAGTAAAACAATCTTTTAAAAATATTAGTGTATTCTATGCTTAAGATTGGATTTATTCTCCTCTAAAACACAATCTAATTCATAAATAGACATAGATATTAAAATATATTATTCTTTACTTACTTGTAATGTTACATCCTTCCCCCCTTTAGGAAATTTTGTAACACCCCGAGCTTCCACGATACGCCTCTCTTTCAATAATGCAATAGCTTGCATTGTACGCAAGTTCGAGTTCTAAAACACCGCGACTAATCAAAGTAGCCTTTATGAATAGTAATAACCACCTTTTAAAATTATAGAAATTTTATATTTCAAAATGGACTTCATTTTTGTATTCGTAATATCGAAATTAGCCTATGTTGAATTTTTGGTATTTTTCTGAGAACTTCTAATTTTTTATGAATAGTGAAAATTACTTAAAAACAACTTTTTTAATCAAAATAATTTATAGTGATAAATTATACTATTTAGTGGTTTTAAAGTATAATTAGAATATATTTTTACCATTTTATCCAATGGTGGTCATTAGAATTAATTTAACATTGAAATTGGACATAAACAATTGCCAATCTTTTGATATAAATTGTTTCTTAAAAACACGCTATTTGTTGTGACAACGGGAATTAATTTTAAAATTAATTAATGAAACTTATATGTTTGGAATTTTTTAAAATATTCATCATTTTTGAATTGGGAATATCAATTATAGCTTAGGGTGAAATTTTGGCATTGTTCTGAAAAACTTCAATTTTTGATGAATAGTGAAACCACTAAGTGGTACTTAAATAACTGATTTTTCGTTTAAATGAAATATTACCACTTCTGTGATTTGATTTTCAAAAATCCGACATACATGGTTGTCATTAAGAAGTAAAATGTGGTTCAATGAGATTAAAATAATTTTTTGGTGAATAGTAACTTTTAAGTTCTTAATCGCGATTAGAGGTAATTAGTGTAGTTTAAGGTACAAATAATGTTATAATAATATGAGATGAGCATGACACTTGTCCTACTCCTATTGGATGAGTCAGGGCCGACCAAGACAACCCATGGGTCAACTTGGGGACCCCATGGATCCACTTTAGTTGGAAAATGACATTAATATATATTTATTTAATGTTAAAATTAAATTGACACAAACATGAGTTGTTTTACTAAAACAGTTTTTAAGTGGGGTTACACAAGTCCAAATTTTGATTATAAATATTAATTAAAAAGCTAAAAAGATTTCCTACATCATAGTATTTTTTTATAATTTTTAGACATTAAATAAATTAAATTATTTATGACATCATGATGATGCAGTGATGACCTCATTATTTAACGATTTAAATAAAATGGGAAGATAATGCAAAATCCAAGGCTTACACTTGTCCAAAGCCAATTGGATGAAGAGATTTCGAACCCTTATCACCTTATCCTCGAATTATATAAGTGTGGGACCTTTAGAATCCGAAAAGCATTGTGTAATAATGTAACATTTCAATCTTTCCAAAAGAGCCCCTCCTCTCCACTTATAAAAGGCCCCCACCTCTTCCACCTCATTTACACTTTCAAGCCATTTGGATCGGCCAAACTCTGCCCAAATACTCTCCCAACTTCCCCCTCTTACTCATAGAATCCTCACTTTGGGCAGAACTCTTCCCAAGGAAGCCTTTGGCTCAAATCAAAAAGAGTTACCCGATTTTGAGGTAATGTCTTCTCTAATGTTGTTTTGTTTTATTTATCTTCTCCAACCCCCTAAAATCTTTTTATTAATTTCTTTTGTAACAACACCAGTATCCTCAATATACTAGGATGTTGTTATAAGAAGGATTCGAGCTACACTTACACACACCTACATCTAATGGTTAAAGAACATACGGTTTCTGTGGATGGCGAATTTCTGCCTCACGAAACGATGATTGTTCAACACTCATATAACACCTCCAAAGGTGGCCATTAAGATGTAACTATTTTTATATATGATATATAATATGTTTATGTTTTACTTATGCTTCTGTATTTCTCATTTATGGCATACTTTGTGATTTCCATTATGGGTAAAACGCGATAATTTCATTTTAGGAAGTGCGGACTACCGCCCCCTCAAAGTGATTTGAATCGTTAATACCATATGTGGGATGTATAAAGGATGGAGTAAATGGTATTATACACTATATTATACTGGAATTATATTATACATTTATATCATTATGATTTCGATCCATTAAATATGAAATTGAAATGAAAGTAGCGTTCATGCGTACCTACGGCTTACCGTCTCCATGAACGGTGCATTTCATTTATTACCTCTAAATGTTACGTAATATTATAAATGAATGTATATACTGGATATATGAGATATATATGACATATAAATCATGAATATAATTCTAGAGATAATGGATATTCTACCACATAAACAACTTGTAATTATAAGAATTTTATTGTTGACTCAAGTACCAAAGATCGACAAAACGACCGTTATTAACTTAAATAATTACATAATGTTCATATCATTGTAATAAGTGATATAAAAAGGATAATGAAATTGAAAATGGTTCTTAATAAGGTATATATTAACTCTAGTTTATTATTCAGGAGGTTAAAGAACGGTTGAGTCAAGTCAGACACGAGGTAAGGGAATTTCTTAACCCAACTTCCATTCTTTGGGTTAATCTCCTACTTTCAAATTATGTCATGATATTATTATGTCTTATTTTGTATTTTTACTTTCTTTATGTGTAACTATAGTGAATACACATAATATATCTATTTTAAAAATTATCTTTGTAAGGACTTCGTCTCAATCTCCTTTCATTGAGGCATATTTGGTTTTATACACAAATTTCTTTTATACGGTGTATAAACCACTTTGACTTTTACGTTTATTCAAAAGGAATATTTTTTATACGAAGAGTTTACTAAACGAAAAAAGGTAATTTTTTTGTCGTACGTATGCGGCGACAACGACTTCTCCACCGCCGTGACCACTATTTGAGTTTCGGCTTCCTCTACAAGCCATACCCTTTTTTTAATGAAAAATAAATACCATGTTATACTTTTCTTTTATTTTGGTATTGAAAATGGTTTTGAAAGATTTTTTATTATATCAATGTGTTGTATTGATATCTTGTGATTGAAATATGGAAATGTTATGTTTCCTTTATGCATGTTTTATGAGATACGATTATGTTATGGTTTATGATATGTTTAAACCTGTTCATATGAGGAATGTATTGGACTTAATAAGTGACGGGTGGAGCCCGCTATAGCTCCTCGATGTATCGGTAGGTCTCATGAGACAACTAGACTTGGAATTGGCCGAGGCCCTTTCCCAATTTGATTTATGGTTTTGGCCGAGGCCTTAATCATTTTAGATGTCTTGGCCGAGGCCTTGACAAAATGTTTCAGAATGTCCGGCATTATACATTCCCTCATTATGAAAGTGGTTATTGATATTTCATGTGATTATTCATCTAGTAGAATATCCATGTGAAGAAGTAAATGGAATTATCTCATTTTACTTTTACCATATTATGTTGATGTTCAAGTTCAATAAGGCTTTTGTTTTAGTTACACATTGCCTTAAATGTTTATGTTTATTTACGAAAGCTTCCGTAATATTGTTAACCTTACTGAGCATCTGAGCTCACCCCTTTCAATGTTTTAATATTTTCCAGGATGTGAAGAAGTATTTTATGAATGACCTGCAGGGATAGTCAGAAGAGGATATGAGTGTGGACTATGGAGACTTTGTTATTGTAGTTTTTCACTTTATGATGTAATGTAACGTTTACGAATGTATCTAGTGTTTCCAAGGCTACTAAACTAATCGGTCTTTCGAGACTTGATCTTTTATGATCATGCCAATGTTACGAAGTAACGCACCGGCTCTGGGTAGCTGGGGTCGGAGCGTTACAAATTTCATCCCCACAATTTATTTACTTATCGAATAAGTGGGGGGTATTTATCCCTCATTGCATTTTCAGATTCCCATGTTGCCTCTTCAATCATGTGGTTTTTTCACAAAACCTTTACTTGATGAATCACCTTATCCCGCAATACTTTCTCCTTGTGGTCAAAAATCTGGACCGGTTGTTCCTCATAAGATAGATTCTCTTCTAGCTGAACTACCTCTGGACTCAAAACATGAGATGGATCTGGCATATACTTCCTTAACATTAAAACATGAAAAACATTGTGTACCTGAGATAAACTTGGAGGTAAATCCACTCAGTATGCAACTGATCCAACTCTCTCCAGAATTTCATATGGTCTAATGAACCTTGGACTCAGTTTTCCTTTCTTACCAAATCGCATCACACTCTTCCATGGTGAAACTTTGAGGAAGACATGATCACCTACCTCAAAAGAGAGATCCTTCCTCTTGTTGTTCGCATAAATTTTCTACCTGCTCTGAGATGTTCTCATGTGTTTCTGTATCAGTTGAACTTTTTCTACCAACTATTCTACCAATTCTGGTTCCATCAACTTCCTTTCGCCTAATTTATCACAAAAAGCTGGAGTTCGACACCGCTTCCCATATAATGCCTCAAATGGTGCTATCTGTATACTATAATGATAACTGTTATTATAAGAAAACTAAACCAAAGAAAGATGTTGGTCCCAAATTCCCTGATAATACATCGAACAAGCACGTAGCATATCTTCCAAAGTCTGAATTGTTCGTTCTGACTGCCCATCTGATTGAGGATGAAAAGTTGTACTAAAATTTAATTCAGTACCCAACGAATTCTGAAGGCCTTTCCAAAAGTTAGAAGTAAACCTGGGATCACGATCAGATACAATGGATAGGGGAACTCCATGTAACTTGACTATCTCTTTAAGATACAAACGAGAAATTTGATCTAGGGAAAAATTATCTCGTATAGCAAGGAAATGAGCAGATTTAGTCAAGCGATCAACAATAACCCATATTGCATTATTACCTTGAGGTGTCTTTGACAATCCCACAATGAAGTCCATGGATATATTCTCTCATTTCCACTCTGGAAATGGTAAAGGTTGAAGCATCCCTTTCGGTAACTGCCACTCTGCCTTAACCTGTTGACAAGTCAAACACTTCACAGTAAAATCAGCAATGTCTCTTTTCATTCTTTCCCTCCAATAATCCTCCTGAATATCTCTATACATCTTAGTACTGCCTGGATGAACTGAAAACGGAGAACTATGAGCTTCACATAAAAACTCTCTCTTCAACTGTGAATCACAAGGCACACACAATCTCTTCCCAAATCTCAAAACACAATCATTATCAATGTGGAATTTAGGCAACATACCCTTATGAACCCGCTCTACCTTTTTCTGCAACTCACTGTCTTGCTTCTGTGTTTGCTTAATTCTGTCTGATAGATAAGATTTCACTAATACCTGAAACAAAATAGAAGAACATCCTGCACCAACAACATCTATGCCAAAGTTCATCAAATCCTTAACCAAAGGATCATGTTCCAAACATAACATTGTTAATGAAGCATTACTTTTTCGACTCAAAGCATCAACCACTTTATTTGATTTTTCCGGATGGTAATGAATTGTACAATCGCAATACTTGATTAATTCTAGCCATCTCCTATGTCTCATGTTCAATTATTTCTGAGTGAATATATACTTTAAAATTTTGTGATCGTTATATATTTCACACTTTACTCCATACAAATGATGCCTCCAAAATTTTAAAGCAAAAACAACAGCAGCTAATTCCAAATCATGTGTAGGGTAATTTACCTCATGAGTTTTCAACTGACGTGAAGCATAATCAATTACCTGATCATTATACATTAGGATACAACCAAGTCCTTTTAATGAAGCATCACTATAGATAACAAACTCCCCATTCCTGGAAGGTAGTGCCAAAACTGGAGCATTCACCAATCTTCTTTTCAATTCCTAAAAAAAATCATCACATTCTTTTGTCCAGATAAACTTAACACCCTTCCAAGTTAGCTTAGTCATTGGACTAGATAACCATGAATTTTTTTTAACAAACCTTCAGTAATAGCCTTCAAACCAAGAAAACTACAAATCTCAGTTACATTTGTGGGTCTTGGCCATTCTTCAACAACCTTTGTTTTTGTAGGATCAAAATTTATCCCATCTTTAGAAACAATGTGACCAAGGAAATAAATTTTTTGCAACCAAAACTCACACTTTCTTAATTTCCCATATAATTTCTTTTCTTTTAAGGTTTTCAAAATAACCCTTAAATGTCTTTCATGCCCCTATTTACTTTTAGAAAACACCAAAATATCATCAATGAAAACAACCACAAACTTATCCAAGAACTCATGAAAAATTATATTCATAAGGTCCATGAATACAGTAGGTTCATTGGTTATCCCAAAAGGCATAACTACAAATTCATAATGGTCATATCTTGTACGAAACATGGTCTTTAGAATATCTGTTTCCTTTACCTTCAACTAATAGTACCCCGATCTCAGGTCAATCTTTGAAAAATACTGAGCTCCCTGGAGATGATCAAACAAATCATCGATATAAGGCAAAGGATATTTGTTCTTAACAGTGATGTTATTTAAGGCTCTATAATTAATGCAAAGTCTCATTGAACCATCTTTCTTTTTAACAAATAAGACAGGAGCACCCCATGATGATGTTATAGGTCGAATGAAACCTTTCTTTAATAAATCTTGCAATTGCTCCTTCAACTCTAAAAGTTCAATTTGAGCCATTCGATAAGGGGGTTTTGAAATTATCTTAGAATCAGAAACTAAGTCAATAGTAAATTCAACTTCTCGATCTGGTATTATTCCAGGAAACTCATTAGGAAAAACATCAGGATACTCATTTACCCCTGGCACATCATTAATCTGAACGGTTCCTTTGTTCTCAACAATATGTGCAAGGTAACATTCATTTCCATCATTTTCAAGTTTCTCATCCTCTTGATATGTTATCAACAGTAAGGGTTCATTCTTGTACACAAATTGAAAGTCTTTCTGAAAATAAACTTCTTTAGCTCTACAATGAATCTTAGCATGGTAAAAAGAGAGCCAATCCATACCCAGAATAACATCAAAATATACTAGAGGTAAAACAATAAGGTTTTAAAGTAGGTTATTGTCATATACATAGATTATTTTAAATTTAAATTTATTTTAATTTCCATAAATACTTTTTTTTGGGGGTTTCCAAAGGTTTTATGGAGAATAGGTGAGTTTTCAGGAATTGGGCCAAACTATGAGCTCAATTCCAGATTCACAAATAATTTTTTTTTCTTTTATAACTTTTTAATTTTTTAATATTTTTCACTCATTCTAACTCCTAAATGTCCTAACCTGATATATTAACACGAAAATTAAAATTTTGAGCCTTTATAAATACATAAAAAAGGTTTATTTTGGTTTTTTTTAAGGGATTGGGCCTTCCCAGAAGCCCATATACAGTTTTAAAAATGAACTTTATTTATTTAATAACTTATTAAATATTAGGTATTTATCGGTGATTCCAAGTCTCACACGATCCCATTACACCCAGCCGCGCCCCCAACCTCTTTTCCCCCTCTTTGGAGCTCTTAGGAATCGCGATGTCGGGACAAACTTCTTAGGGTTCCTCAAATCATCCATATTTGAGAAGGTAAGTTGATTCTTTCATAAATCTTTTAATTTTAAATATTTTTACTCCATTTAAGTCCCCACATGACCTTATCATACCCATTAGAGACTCAATATCAGTTTTGGTTTCTTGGAGATTCAAATTTTGGTGTATTTGGTTCGTTTGATTCAAGATGTTTCAAGTTAGTGTTTCTTTCCTTGATTTCTTCCCCCTCCTTAGGGTTTCTTTCACCCTTTCATGAAGTTCCTCATGTATAGAAGTTGATTTTATAACCTAAGGTTTGATTTGGTGTCTTTTTGGTCAAAAATTGTGGTATATGTCTGGATTTATCTTCCTTGAGGTGCGGCGGTGGTGCGGTTGATGTTTTGCACCATGTTTTGTGGGTTTCGACATAAAAAGTAGGTGATTCCATGTGTAATAATTTCTAGATGAGTTATTTTGATTTAATTACTTATTATGAATGTTCCTAATATGTTTTGTGTGGTGATAAAACTGTTTATGTTGGATTTGGTTAAGCATTTATTATTATAGTTTCATTTTAGCTTAAAATTGGGTGTTTTTCATGTGTAACCCTTTGAGTATTGTTTGGGTGTGTTTTATAACATATGAAATTGGTTTAATAAATATTTTTTGGGCTGAAAATTATGATTTGGTAGGTTATTGGTGTTACATTAAGCTTTAAAGAGTTCTTTAATGGGTTTAAGGTGTAAAACCTTATTGTACTTCTTGAAAGTGATTTTAAAAACGCGTGCTTTTCAAGTGGATCTTTTGTGGTATTGTTTGAGGTGTTTGTATAACACTTGGGGGGGTAGTTTAATAAATGTTTTTGGGGATTCCAATTCTATTTTTAATTTGTATTGGTGTGGTTTTTCCCTTGAAGTATGGTTTTGAAATGGGTTTTATGTGAAAATCTTTGGTGCACTCTTTAGAATTGTTTTATGAAAGTTTTGAATGGTTTAATGATTTATATAAGAGGTGAAACCATCTTGGAAAACTGTTTTGGATTCTTTATACTTTCAAATGGTCCATTTTAAATGTGAATAGGTCTTTCATGTGATTTTTATCCTCTTGGAAATGTTTTATAAAAATGTTTAATGGATTTACTGAAATGTGAAAGAGGTGTGAACGTGATGTGGGCTGTTTGTGTGAGTGCGATGTGAAAAATGGATTTTGTTTATAAAAAGGATTTTATGAAACATGTGAGTGGGATGTTATGTAATGTTTATAATATTTTTAGGTACTTTATAAAATTGTTAAAGTATGTGTTGAATTGTGAAAGTTATGCAAAAAGTGTTGTGGGCTATTTTGGTGTCAGTTTGATTTCAAAATGCATTTGAATGAAAAGTGTAATTTTTGAATTGTGGGATGTACATGGGGATTTTTAGTTAATATGTGATGTGGAATTGATATTTCTATGTGAAAACTATATTTCTTGGCTTGTTTAACTTGTTTGAGCACAAAGGGAAAACCCGGGTATCTAGGTGGGTGGACGTGTACTAGTATGCTAGTGAATCCGTGGGGTTTGGCCTTAGTTTCACTTAGCAAGTTTGACGCTTACAAATCTAACTAAACTATGATGATGATTATTAGGGACCACTAGGTTATGGGTATTTTCCCTACTAGTGGCTCGTGCATGATAATGGATATTTTTTTTGGTTACTCTCACTGAGATACGAGGTACCTGGGACCCACAACTAGCTAGTTCCTAGGGGTTATTTCCTATTACTTGTGCTCATTATATCCTTTATACTTACCATCAACATATGGTATATTTGGATAGAAAAATTCAGTAGCTTTTGAATTTATATTAAAAGTTTTGATTCTTTAAATGAGCCCACTTGAAAACTCGTTTTTTTTAAGTTGCATCTTTTAGAAATTGTAACTCGAAATTACATGTTTTTGAAAACTTGCATGTTTTTAGTCTTTGAATGTTTATCACATGGAATCTCTTAGTGGTGGTATCCTACTGGGCATTAGTTCACACCCTACTTACACCCTTGTGTGTAAGTATACTTGGTTATTTTTGTTGTCGCCGGTTTGGGTACAACTTTTGTGCCAACAATTCAGGTTTTCACAGGTCATTCATGATGTGTTGTTGTGGAGATGGCTTGAGGGAGATGCCTCTTGCCATGATGAGGTTCTTGGGCTGTTCTTTTTTTGGTTTTTTACCTTTTTTATAGTCCTGGTGAGTTTTTTTAGACTATGTAATTTAGTTCTGAATTTTTGTAAAACATTGTTTGGTTTGAAAAATCCAGATTTGTTTCATTGGATTCTTTTGTTGTTTTATGTTTATAAACTCGGGTAAATCATTACAAATTTTCATTTTATGATACCCGAGCACTTGTTCCAACCCGTGGGGATTGTTAACGCCCTTCAGGCCTTGTCACGGGATGGTTTTGGTGTCGTTTTTGGTAGCAATCGATTTGGTTCGTGACAAAATGGTATCAGAGGAGGTTCGCTCTCTTTGGGTCATGTTATTTGTGGAACAGTCGGGATAGTATGGAGTTAAAATTTTCAGGACTTGGAATTTCAGTTATGAGTAGTTTGGCTAATCACCACACCTCATGACGGGATTCAAGTCTCCAAGGGAAGTCGGGACCTTTCAGAGTCCTTTGGTTATCTTGGTTTAATGATGATTAGGGGAAATGAAAAGAGAGTTGGGTTAATGGTCTCAGTAAGCTTGCAGGGCCTGGAAAGACATGTGGAGCTGGGGATATTCCCTAGAACACTCTTTGTGACAGTGAAGTTATTGGAATATGGCCTCCAACCATATTTCCAAGTCACCCACTGAAACTAGTTTCCTCTCACATTGTCTTGTGTTCTTTAGTTTTGAAATATTGGAACTTTGGTTTTAAAGTGACTTGGTTTTAAGAAGTGTAAATTTTTTGTGAAATGATTTTCAAATAAATATGTAATGGTTTGATTTATGAAATAGTGGAACTGAATATTCAGAATTATTTTGAAATGGAAAATGGTGTGTTTACACCTCTTTTGAAAGCAAAAACTATACTAAAGTTGGTTTTGAAGAAGTGTTTCCAATAGAGTTTTCTAAACTATCATAGGGTGTTTTGTTGGTATGAGATGTTGTGAAATTTATGTGAATAACATGAAATTGAGTTCTTGTATAAATGGTTGTGTCTTTATAAAAATTTTATTAATATTTGAATTGGGATTTGGATCTCCTGGTTAGCAGTTTTGAGAAAAAGGATGTGTTGGTTGACCGTTTTGGTTTTGAAAAGTGGAGAGAATATTTGTTTTAACCTTTGGTATTTCCCTGAGTGACCACATGCATGGGGTTATATGGGATGATGGATGGTTGATGGCATGACTGGATGAGTGCTGGGACGGATATGAGGAGGGTGGTCGGTGTGGCACAAAAACATGCATGTGTGAGGCCCATGGGGCACCATTGGTGGATATGCTTACTGCTAAACCATTTGTTTTCAAAGAAATGGTTTTAAAGAAAAACATGATGTTTTTATGAATAGTTTGGTATGGTTTTTATTATTGTTTTTTGAAAATGTTGATTTTGTTGGATGTTTTGAGTCCAAGAACCCCTCCTGTTTGAACTATGTTTTGGGTTTGTGTTTGGTCGGTAAGCTGTGTTGTAGGGACGGTTAGTGGTCTCTTTTGAAAAATGTTTTGGGATGCCTTTATGGTGGTTCCCTTCATGTGTTTGGATCTAGTTTGTGGCATGTTTTGACCAATGGACCATCTTGGTTGGGTCCTTGGGTTCTCTCATTGGATAAGGTATGCCCCCATTAAGGTTTAATGCACAACTGAAGTGCAACCCGTATTGTTTCACCATTGGAAAATCCTCCAGTTGATCAATATAAGGAATATTTTATTGATCATTGTTGATTGAGTCTACACCCATTCATTTCGTTGATTTATGGATCCTCTTTTAGTGGGATAGTGCTTGTGGAAGGTTTAAAGAGACCTTAGTTTCTTAAGTTTCCTGATTCATCGAAGGTGGAAGTGTTCTTTGGTTGTTAGTGTGGATGAGTGTCATGATGGTGTCTAAGAGGGCCTTTAGGTTCTTCATAGTTTTTTTGAAGCAAGAGTTATTATTAAACCACCAATTTTGGGATTTTGGTCATGATAGGCTATTGTGTCCACTTTTAGGACTTGTCTATTGTTTAGGGACTTGGCATAAGGTCCTGTTCCATGTATTGTTTCTATTAATCACAAGGGTCATATTCGATGATGCATTGTGATGTTGTGTGATCATTTGACTATAAAGGTGAAGGTCAGGAAATCCTCTGAGGTTCTCTGTTATGTTGGGAGTATGTCTCCCTTGGGAAAAAAATCAAATCCTCTATCTTAGAGGAAGGTGTTTATACGTGTCCTACCCTTCTGTTGTTTCTCACCCAAAGAAACAAGGTGCGATGTGTGTGCATATTCTGATCCCTTGTTTTAGTGAAATGTCTGGTTTTGGTAAAGTGAGTTATGGAGTGTGTTATGTCTTGATGAACCCATCGGGGTATGCGATGTTGTTGTTTGTGGCACCAAAAGAAGAAGTTCCACATAGGGGTTTCCACAGCCTAACTGCGAGGCCGAAGACGCTTCAATATTTTGAGCTCTGGCCATAGGTCCCGGAGAGAAGTTGGTGCATAGTCAGGGGAAACCCCAGTGTCGTTTAAACCCTTGTACAAAGTCCTATCCTCAGTATGAAAGATAAGAAGAGTTTAAACCTATTGTGTCATCATATTTTTTCTATTTTTCCTGTTCGGTGGAAATAGGTGGAGGGTCTTGTACCCATGTCATCACACAATGTTATTCCCTCCCCCTTTGGTTTCCATTGAGTCTTCGGAGAATGGTTTGAAATTTGTCTAGATAAGTTGAGAACACGGTTATCACATGGTTAGTGCTAACCATGAACAAAAAAAATAACCATACAGATATAAGGATCCACATAGTTATCGCACAGTTTCCCAAACTGTGCAGACTTACCGTGCGCCCGTCCCAACTCTTTAATTTTGGGGTATTTTCATGTCGGCCCACACCGTTCGGTTAATATGGTTGGTTCTTGTGGTGGGGAGACCAACCATGGGTATCATGAATATTATTTTGTAAATTTATAATGGATGTATACCCATTGTAATAGGGAGTCTGTTTGGGCCTCCCCCTATTAGTGTCTTGATTTGTCTAGGGAAAAAAAATATAAGTTGTCTCTTATGGTGGGAATCCCATTTGTGTCTCTTCATACGAGTAACTCAGATTTTTACTTGGTCTTGTCTGGGAAGTAGGTATTATCATTCGAAGATATATAACAACCTATATCTTCCTTGGGTAAACATTTATATTGGATAGTGCCCAACGATTTAGTTATAGTAGGGTAAGTGTAACCTTGTTCGATGTTGTTGTTTATTTGGGTAAATTGATTGAGTATTGTTCAGATTGTGTTTGAGGAGTTTTTATTTGGGATAAAGCCTGAATGTTCTTGATTGTTTCAGAAAAGTGGTGTAAGTTTGGGTTTTGAGAGTATTCCTTCCTTCATTGATCACTAGAGGTGTTTTGTCCTTTGGGGGAGAAATCTAGCAAGGGAGTACCTCTTGGTTTCTCAGTTGGGTTTGGTTGTTGCTTTGGCCCTGTTGTGACTTTCCGGGGCGGAAAGTTTTCATGATGTGGAGAATTTTCACATAAATAGCTTATTTTATATTTAATTTTATTTTAATTTCCATTAATGATTTGTTTTGGGGATTTCCAAAGGTTTTATGGAGAATAGGTGAGTTTTCATGAATTGGGCCAAACTGTGATCCCAATTCCAGATTTAAAAATACATTTTGTTTCTTTTATAGCTTTTTAGTTTTTTAATATTTTTCACTCATTCCAACTCCTAAATGTCCTACCCTGATATATTAACACCAAAATTAAAATTTTGAGCCTTTATAAATACATAACCAAGTTTTATTTGGGTTTTTATTTAAGGGATTGAGCCTGCCCGGAAGCCCATATCCAGTTTTAAAAATAAATATTATTTATTTAATAACTTATTCAATATTATATATTTTTCGGTGATTCCAAGTCTCACACAAGACCATTACACCCAACCGAGCCCCAAGCCTCTTTTCCCCCTCTTTGGAGTTCTTAGGCATTACGATTTAGGGATGAACGTCTTAGGGTTCCTCAAATCGTCCAGATTTGAGAAGGTAAGTTGATTCTTTCATAAATATTTTAATTTTTACTCTTTTTCCCCCATTTTAGTCCCCACATGACCTTATCATCCCCATTAGATACTCCATATCAGGTTTGGTTTCTTGGAGATTCAAATTTTGGTGTATTTGGTTCATTTGATTCAAGATGTTTCAAGTAAGTGTTTCTTTCCTTGATTACTTCCCCTTCCTTATGGTTTCTTTCACCCTTTCATGAAGTTCCTCATGTCAAGAAGTTGATTTTCGAACCTAGGGTTTTATTTGGTGTTTTTTTGGTTAAATATTGTGGTCTAGGTCTGGATTTATCTTCCTTGAGGTGCGGCGGTGGTGCAGTTGATGTTTTGCACCATGTTTTGTGGGTTTCAACATAAAAGGTAGGTGATTCCATGTGTAATCATTTCTAGATGAGTTAGTTTTATTTAATTACTTATTATTCATGTTACTAATATGTTTTTTTTGGTGTGGAAACTGTTTATGTTGGATTTGGTTAAGCATTTATTTTTATAGTTTCATTTTAGCTTAAAATTGGGTGTTTTTCATGTGTAACCCTTTGAGTATTGTTTGGGTGTGTTTTATAACATATGAAATTGGTTTAAAAAATCTTGTTTGGGATGAAAATTCTGATTTGGTAGGGTATTGGTGTTCCATTAGGCTTTAAATATTTTTTTAATGGGTTTAAGGTGTAAAACCTTATTGTACTTCTTTAAAGTGATTTTGAAAACGTGTTCTTTTCAAGTGGATCTTTTGTGGTATTGTTTGAGGTGTTTGTATAACACTTGGGGGGGAGTTTAATAAATGTTTGTGGGGATTCAAATTATGTTTTGAATTTGTATTGGTGTGATTTTGTCCTTGAAATAAGGTTTTGAAATGGGTTTTATGTGAAAATATTTGGTGCACTCCTTAGAATTGTTTTATGAAAGTTTTGAATGGTTTAATGATTTATGTAAGAGGTGAAACCATCTTGGAAAATTGTTTTGGATTGTTTATACTTTCAAATGGACCATTTTAAATGTTAATAGGTATGTCATGTGATGTGTATCCTCTTGGAAATGTTTTATAAAAATGTTTAATGGATTTACTGAAATGTGGAAGAGGTGTGAACGTGATGTGGGCTGTTTGTATGAGTGCGATGTGAAAAATGGATTTTGTTTATAAAAAGGATTTTATGAAACATGTGAGTGGGATGTTATGTAATTTTTATCATATTTGGAGGGAATTTATAAAATTGTTAAAGGATGTTTTGAATTGTGAAAGTTATGCAAAAAGTGTTGTGGGATATTTTGGTGTCAGTTTGATTTCAAAATGCATTTGAATGAAAAGTGGAATTTGTGACTTGTGGGATGTACATGGGGATGTTTGGTTAATGTGTGATGTGGAAGTCATATTTTCATGTGAAACTATATTTCTTGTCTTTTTTAACTTGTTTGAGCACAAAGGGAAAACCCGGGTATCTAGGTGGGTGGACGTGTACTAGTATGCTTGTGAATCCGTGGGGTTTGGCCTCAATTTCACTTAGAAATTTTGATGCTTACAACTCTAACTAAACTATGATGATGATGATTTGGGACCAATAGGTTATGGATATGTTCCCAACTAGTGGATCGTGCACGAGAATGGATATTTTTTTTGGTTACTCTCATCGAGATACGAGGTACCTCGGACCCACAGCTAGCTAGTGCCTAGGGGTTATTTCCTATTGCTTGTGCTCATTAGATCCTTTATACTTACCACCGGCATATGGTATATTTGGTTGGAAAATTTCAGTATCTTTTGAATTTATATTAAAAATTTTGATTCATTAAATGAATCTACTTGAAAACTATTTTTTTAAGTTGCGTCTTTTAGAAATTGTAACTAGAAATTACATGTTTTTGAAAACTTACTTGATTTTCGTCCCTGAATGTTTATCACATGGAATCTCTTAGTGGTTGTATCCTACTGGGCATTAGTTTACACCCTACTTACACCCTTGGGTGTAATTAGACTTTGTTATTTTTGTTGTCGCAGGTTTGGGTACAACTTTTTTTCCAACAGTTCTGGTTTTCACAGGTCATTCATGATGTGTTATTGTGGAGATGGCTTGAGGGAGATGCCTCTTGCCATGATGGGGTTCTTGGGCTGTTATTTTTTTGGTTTTGTACCTATTTTAAAGTCCTGGTGAGTTTTTTTAGACTATGTAATTCAGTTCTGAATTTTTGTAAACCATTTTTTGGTTTGAAAAATCCAGATTTGTTTCATTGGATTCTTTTGTTGTTTTATGTTCATAAACTTGGGTAAATCGTTCCCAATTTTCATTTTATGATACCCGGGCACTTGTGCCAGCCCATGGGGATCAGAAAAGCCCTTTGGGACTTGTCACGAGCCGGGTTTGGTGCCGGTTTTGATGGTGATCGATTCGGTTCGTGACAATTCTTTCCACGGATACGGATATAAAGATTCTTATAAATTCTTTTTGCCTCAACATTTCCCCCAGGTGTTTTTACCACAAGTTCAAGAGTCATTTATTGAGATAGTATTCCCAATTTGCTATAAAATTTTTTGGAGATGAAAGAATGTGTAGACCCTGAATCAAACAACACACTAGCATAATCTGAAAAAACAAACAAAGTACCTGATACCACTTCATTTGATGGCCCAACATCTGCTAAGTAGTTGCAAAGGATTTCACCACACCTTTCTGCTTGTAGTTTGAATTCTTCCCATCATTCGAGATCTTTGTCGAACACTTGTTTTCATAATGGACCATCTCATTGCACTTGAAACATTTCACTAACTGTAAATCAAATTTGGTCTTACCATCACCTTGATCTTTTCCAGTGCAATCACGAGCCTTATGTCCCATCTTACCACATCAGTAGCACTTTCCGGAATTCAAAATACACTCCCCATCATTATTTTTACCACATTTATCACAAACTGAAAACTTAGTTTTTTTACCATCATACCTTTTTGAAGAATTCTTCCCTTTCTCCTACCACCTTGGTCTCTTGTTCTGTTGGTTTTCATAGAACACTTGATCATCGACAAACTCTATTTCCACCTTCTCAGCACATCAAACAAGCTTTTCATAACTTTTGAACTCACAAGAATACAATGACCTTCGATATTTTGGATTTAATCCTGAGTAAAAATGATTGATTTTACTATCAAGGTCTTGGATAAAATTTAGAGCATACCTTGCCAATCGACTGAACCTTTCTTCATAAGCAGCCATTGAGTCATATTCTTGCCTCAATTCCAAGAATTGTTTTTCCATCCTAAGTCGAATAGCCTTAGGAAAATATTTCTCGAGAAACATACCTTTGAATTCATCCCAGTCAAGATCATCAATCTCATTAGAGTCCCTGATATTTTTAACCATCGACCACCACTTATCAGCTTCACCTTCAAAATGGTAAACAACAAGACTAACCTTTTGATTGTATGAACACCCCATGACATCGAAAATCTTCTCCAGTGCTTTAATCCACCCTTCAGCTAGCACAGGGTCAGATGATCCTCTGAATGATCGGAAATGTTGCCTCATGAAATGTTCCATCACTGACACGTTCTTTTGTGGTTTATCTGGCTGATCTCATGCATGGATACCACCACTATTTATCGCTTGAGTCAACTGTGCCATTGATGCAACAAACTGTTCAGTTCCAATTCTAGCTATCTCAGGATGCTAATTCGGAAGGTCATTTCCTTCGGTATGCCTTCCTAGAATTGCTTCCCTGTTTCCTCTATGGAAAACCATTCTGAACAAACATGTATTAGATGAAGCAACATGGTAATCTTCAAATGCTATATCATTTTCAATTTGACCATAAAAAATTATTTTTGGATAATCATTTAATAGAATTCCAACTCCTAAAGTTATCTAAACCGACATTTGATATCAACTATAAGTCCCCAACCTTAAACATTACTTAATCTTGAGTTATTACAAGAATACACATTGAGGATCTTTTCAGGTTTAGAGTTTTAGAGAATTAGATCATAAATCATGCATTACATTCCACATTTAAACAAGGTGGTTACATAAAATACAATATTCATTTTTCACATCAAAGGAGACACATTTAAAATAAAACATGGATTATTTCTTGACACTTCCTCGACACTATCATCACATCATGTAATTTTCCCTTGACCTGTGAAAAACATTTCAAAAACTTGGGATGATCATAAAAAGCTCAGTAAGGGATATAAAAATACGGAATGAAAACATTAGTCCATGTATACATAAGAATCAATGAAATCATACTTTACTCATAAAACATAACCACTTTAACATACCTAATTAAATCATAAGATTCATGAATAACTCATAGAAATAATAAGACATAAAGGTAACTTGAGGCATTCATAACATTCTTACGTAGGGAGTAACCCTCATGGTTACGTTTGGAATACCCATCACAGTATATTCCCTAAATCTCTTCAGAGAAACCTTAGCGTTTAACCCCTTCACGTTACCCAATGCATTGGAGAGATATATCAGGCTCACCCTCCCTTAGTTTATCATGTAACCACCTGTCTTCATAAACAATTCCCAAGAACCATAACATAATCGTATCACATAAAACATGCATAAATGAAACATAACATTTCCACATTTCAATCACAAGATATCAATACAACACATTGATATAATAAAAACATTATCAAAAACATTTTCAATACCCAAATAAAAGAAAATTAAAACATGGTATTTATTTTTCATTTAAAAAAAAGTTATGGCTTGTAGAGGAAGCCAAAACTCAAATATTGGTCACGGCGACGGAGAATTCGTTGTCGCCGCATACGTAAGAAAAAAATTTCTTTTTTCGTTTAGTAAAATGCTTCGTACAAAAATATTTCTTTTGAATAAAAGTAAAAGTCAAAGGGGTTTATACACCGTATAAAATAAAGTTGTTTATAAAACAAAATATTCCTCAATGAAAGGAGATTGAGACGAAATCCATTACCTCGTGTCCGATTTGACTCGATCATTCTTTAATCTCCTGAATAATAAACTAGAGTTAATTTATACTTGCTTAAAAACCTTTTTTAAGTTAATTATTCCTTTTATATCACTTATTACCTTGTTATGAACATTATTTAATTATTTAAGTTAATAACGGTCGTTTTGTCAATCTTTGGTACTTGAGTCAAAAATAAACTTCTTATAATTACAAGTTATTCATGTGGTTAAATATCCATTATATACAGAATTATATTCGTGATATATATATCATATATATCATATATATCCAGTATATACATGCATTTATAATATTACATAACATTTAGAGGTAAGAAATGAAATGCACCGTTCATGGAGACGGTAAGCCGTACGTACGCATGAACACTAATTTCATTTATATTTTGTATTTAATGGAATGAAATCATAATGATATAAAGGTATATTATAATTCCAGTATGATATCATATGTAATACCATTAACTCTATCCTTTATACATCCCACATATGGAATTAACGAATCAAATCACTTTGAGGGGGCGGTAGTCCGCACTTCCAAAAAATGAAATCTTCGCATTTATCCATAATGGAAACCATAAAGGTATGACATAAATGAAAAATACAGAAGCATAAGTCAAACATAAACATAATATATATCATATATAAATATAGTGACATCTTAATGGCCACCTTTAAAGGTTTTAAAAGAAGATTGAACAATCATCGTTTCGTGAGGCAGTAATTCGCCATCCACAGAAACAATATGTTCTTTAACCATTATACGAAGGTGTGTGTAAGTGTAGCTCGAATAATTCTCATAAAAACATCATAGTATATTGAAGATACTTTTTTTGTTACAAAAGAACTGAATAAAAAGAGTTTAGGGGGTTGGAGAAGCAAAATAAAACAAAAGAACATTAGAGAAGACTTTACCTTTAAATCGGGTAACTCCCCTTGGTTTGAACCAAAAGGGTTTCTTGAAGAGCTTTCTGCCTAAGGTAAGGATTCTAGGATTAATAGAGGGATGTGGAGAGATAAAATGAGTAGAGTTTGTCTGATCCAATGGATTGAGAGGTGTGGGTAAGGAGGGTAGAGGTGGGGGCCTTTTATAAGAGGGATGAGGGGCACTCTTGGAAAGTCATGAAATGTTACTTTATTTTAAAATGAGTTTTGGATTTTAAAGGTCCCAAAATGATATATTTCGAGTATAAGGTGATAAGGGTTCGAAATCCACCCATAAAATTGGTTTTTGACAAGTTTAAGTCTTAGATTTTACATTATCTTTTCATTTTCTTTAAATCGTTCATTAATGAGGTAATCGTTGCATCATCATGGTGTCATAAATTAATTAATTTATTTAATGTCTAAAAATAAAAAAATACTATGATATAGGAAATCATTTTATATTTCCAATGACTATTTATAGTCTAAGATATCTTTTACACAGTCAAAACTAAAATTGTTTTACTTAGGTGTTACATACTTTTTTGATATTCTCCTTTCTTTAAAAATAAAATGATAAAGTGTCACTATCACCCAAAAGTGATTCCATGGGGTCCCTAAGTTGGCACAAGGCATCCCATGGTTGGCCATGAAACAACCGGTAGCATTAGGACACATGTTGGGATCATTTTATATTATTATGATATTATTTTATTACCCTTAACTACCCGATTACTAATTAATCACGATAATTAAAGATAATTACCGTCGTTACTATTCATAATGTCCAAAAACAAAAGATTATTAATTACATAATTTGGACCTTATGATTCCAAATATGAAATCCATTGTACCAAATTCCAAACACAGAAATTGCAGTAATTAATTTAAAAATAATTCTCATTGTCAAAACAAATAGCGGGTTTTTAGAAACAATATCTATCAAAAGTTTAACACTTTTTTATGCCCAATTCCAAAGTTAAATTAATCACAATGACCAAAATTGGATTAAATGGTAAAAATATATTCTAATTAAAATTTAAAACCAATTAAAAATATCATCTAAAAATATAATTAGATTAGATGAAAAAGCAGTTTTGAAGTAAAATGCAGTATTTTTCACTATTCATTAAAAAATGAACATTATCAGAAAAATACCAAAAAAATTATCCAAAGTAAATTTCAATGTCCCAATTATAAATAATAAGTTTATTTTTACAAATAGAAATTATAAAATTGTCAATAGTTAGATTTAAAAATTGTTTTCCATCAAAAGGTAGTAAAACAATCTTTTAAAAATATTAGTGTATTCTATGCTTAAGATTGGATTTATTCTCCTCTAAAACACAATATAATTCATAAATAGACATAGATATTAAAATATATTATTATTTACTTACTTTGGATGTTACAATTATAGTTTCAACTATTGTTTACTTGATAAAATATTGACTTCTTAAGAATATAATATAATGTCGTTAAATGCTTCAAAATAAATAGTGGCATGGTTAGTAAAATATTTTTATAAAATATATAGATAACCTAGTTTAAAAACCCCAAGGGTTTTTCTATCCCATTATTCTATATCAATACTTAAAACATAACTTCCAAATTTCCAAAAACACAAAACTCTTACTAACCATGCCACTATTATAGGTCATTTAATTATAGGTCATATTTTTATTACATACCATTTATCCAACACAAATAGTAAATCCCCAAACCACATTCATGTAGAGTAGGTGGGTTATTTATAATAAGTTAATTAGATACATATAATTTCATACCCATGATCAAGTCCTAGTAGTCCCTAAGAAACTAGTTATAAAGAAATTACATTACAATGTGACATATAACATCATTTGAGTACAAATCATTATTTCATAATTTTATACATATATTCATTTAGACATAGTATTCCACTTTATTATTTTGGGAAATATGAAATAATAAGTAAAGTGTGGGATTGAAACTCAGTATGGGATAACATATAGTGAAATATATCATGGAACAATAATGAAATTAATAAGATAAGTGTAATAGATAAATAATACATCATATATTATTATAAAGGAATAATATAATATATTGATGTCAGTAAAATTGAAATAAAAAATTGTATGGATAATTGATACATTTTTTCATAAGGATTGAATGAAAATTCCTTGCAATATAAAAAAAATTATTATCATCGTATACCAAGAAATCATATATAAAATTAAAATAATATAGAAAATATCCTATAAATTTTCTCTCATGAGAGATTCCAATACATCATGGGCCTATATAATTATGGACCATACCCATCACATAATATATCCAAGGAATTCATCTTATAAAATGAAATTATTTTAGATGAAATTAAAATTATTCTCAAAGCAACATCATTTAAAAACATGGCTCGACTATCAATCTTTATCCATGTGGAATAAATTAGTATGGATATATATGAAAATACCCTTCAATAAATGTAACTATGTTTATGTCACTCTCACCATATAATATAAACAATATATATGGTCATGTTAATAAATTCATTCATTCATTTATTTTTTATTAATATCTTGGTCAATACCCATAAATTAGTATGATTATGTCTAGGGTAACCACACCATATAAGATACATAGTTATACAGATACAAAAATTGATTATCTTAGTAATGTAATATAAAATTATTCCTAGATTAATTCCATTTAATCAGGTATGGAATAATTAAGGACTCATAATGTTCAAAATAAGTACCCTTATAATGTGAATAATTTGAAATAAAATTTATTTGGTACGTATATTGATTAAGATGGTATATATATTTAGTGAATCTAATAAATGTATTTGAAATGGTTAGAGACCAATTAAAAAAACAGGATCACTACTAGACCTTCACTTCTAGATCATATTTTTCACTTACATAATTTATATACAAAAATATGAAAATTATTAAAAACCCAAAAAAATGTATTGAAATTATTCATTAAGGGTCAATAATTTCTTGTTAATCATCTACTCATATCCCTCATGAGTGCCACACTATATTTTCAGTTAAGAAAACTTGTTGTGTAATGAGTGATGATTGAATTAGTACTGAACAATCATTTATACTTGTTATTAAACCAAGGTGAACCTGAACAAGTTCATGAATCTAAAATTTTTTTATAGACATGGATTTCATTTATAAATAACCACACATTCATCAATTTAATTAAATTTTCATATTTTTCCTTTATTTTGATTTATTCCATTTGTTTTCACAAATTTTTCAGCATTATGTTATATAAAAAGTTATAATTTCTAAACTTTTTATCATTAGTTTTGAAAATCAAAACACAATTTCATAAAAACTATGTTTTAATATCTTTTTATTTCCCAATTATTTGACATTTTTTTTGTAAAAAAAATTATTCTTATGGATGAAGAAATCTTTCAAAACTGAAGAATATAAAAATTCTACACTAAGTTTGGTATATCGTACTGAATATGTCTAGTATGTAAAACTAAAAAATTCCAGTCCATTATATTAGATAAGTCCAATCTATCGGATGGATGAAGCCTAGTCTATCAAACATACTAAGTTTATTCAATTAGACTGATTGAGTTTATTCCATTGGACTAACTGAGTTTAGTCCATTTGAATGAACAAGTTAAGTCCATAGTACTAACCAAGTTTGTTCCATCAGACTAATGTAGATTTTATTCATTAGACTACATAGAATTTATTACATTGAAAGAATAATTTTTATAATCATATGATCATAATTATTTATACTATAAGGAAGAGTTTTGCATCATTTTCATGAATCTATCAAAATGAAATGAGATAAATATATATAGAACATATTGAGATGCCAAGTTGGAGCCCATCTGAGGTTTTTTCCACTAACTCAAAGAATATTATAATATGATAGTTGTAGTTGATCCTATAAATAGATGTGCATTCCTAGAGGAGGTAGATGATTTTTTTTGACTCAAACTATCTGAATATTACTCTGTTGTAAAATCATGTTACTCATGCTTTGTAAATCTTCATAGAGTTTGTGTTCTATAGAATCTAAGTGAGGATTTTAAATTGCCTAGACTATTTTTCATTTTTATTAATTATGTCATATATGGGTTTAGATCGAGGTCTTACACGGATAATAAGAGTATCGATTCCAATAAACATGCTCAAGGGATTCTGGGGCTAGGAAGATATAGATTCTGACCTTTTTTATTAATGGATTTCTTCTTGTAGAAATAAAGACCTTACAGTTTGGTTTAAACAACGGATACCTTATTACATTTTTATTGTATTCTTTTAATTTTATTGGATACCTTAAAGTGTTATATTATAATGTTTCTATTAGTTTTACATTAGAACTTTTTAAAGTTTAAATTTTATTTTCTCTAAAATTTTATTACTTCACCTATTCATTGTTTTAGAATGTTTTACTTCATGTAACTTTACTATAATCTGATATCTCATAAGATCTGTGTGTCTGATTAATAAACTATAAACATCGGATAATATTTGTGTTCGATAAATCATAATAAATTGGTAAGAAATTTTTATTATTCTATGTTTTTAAACTATAATTCCCCCACCCCCATGTATCAAATTATATACTATTATATCCTAAAATTCGTATCATATGAGGTTCTACTTCATTACAAGTAATTTTTTAGTTTTTTTTATTTTAATCAAGTTTGTAATGTTTTAAAAATTTTGTTATAAACTTTTTTTTATATGTTTTTTATAATCTATTTTACGAGTAACATGTATTTTTTAGAAATAGTGTTTTAATTGTTTTTAATTATTGAAGGTTTAAATGTAGAAACTCATGAGAATCATAATACTAGAAGAACACTTATTTTTTATGGTGTTGATTATCAATATTGTAGAGACCATATGAAATCCATTATTATTAACACTAGAGTTGAAAAGTTTTTATGATTACAGGGAATTATAAAATACCTGAGAAAGAATTTTATACCTTTAAAAATTGATATAATATTTAATATCAAATGAATTACCATGAAAAGAATTCTTTTTTAATGTTATCGAGGAATTGCAACCTTATTTTTGTTGAAAAAAGATTCCCTCTTTTTACTCTAGGAAGAGGTATCACATTACGTGTCCATTGTAGGATCATTGGTATTATACCCATCATAAGAAGCCTATAAACCCCTACCTGTATAGGTAAAGTATTCTCTATTCAAAGAAACCCTTCTAAACACACACCTTCCCATCACCATCTCACAAGCACCATCATCAACCACTTAACCAATCCATTCATCACTTTAGCTTGTCTCTTTTATGTTCCAATCATTATACATAGTTTCTACCTCACTTATATGTGTCGAATTAAATTCCACTATCTCTTAATCATCTAAAAATGTTGCCTCACTTACCATGTCCCCACCCCTAAATATCCATTGTTGGTGTTACCCACCACCATTTACACTATTCCCATTGTCACACAACTGCTTCCTCTCCCTGCAATGTCAATTCACCACCATAGTCTCATCTTTTATACTTCCTTTATCACCATCTAGCCTCACCTATTGATTTCCATCACTCTTACAATGGAATCTTATGTGGTCCCCCACTGTCATCAAGCATTTCCCACACCATACACTCTTTCCACCACCAATTCATGTCTCCCCCACCTTGAGTTCTTCCCCCAAATAAATGCCTCCCTAATTTATCCTCATAATTATATATTTGAAGGATTTGAACCATTATTCTTTTATACAGTATTATGGGGATGCCTTACCACTAATCTAATAACCCAACTACATATAAAGAATACGTTTTTATCATCTATGATAAGGAATTTATATATTCAAATTTATTTTTTTGAATCATTGAACAGTATTTATAAGAATTTAGAGATTACTCATTTTATTGCTTCTAATGTTATAGAAACTAAAAAGTATTACTTAGACCTGATTATCAAGTATTTTATTTTTTTACTTGGTGAATATTTTGATAAGATTCATTATATATTAAAGAATGTTTTTAATTTTTTATAGTGTATAGAGTGATAAAGATCCTAAATATGATATTTCATTTTAAAAGATAATTGATATTATTCCATGAGAGTGGGAATCTAAGAGAAAAAACCCTGATGATACAAAGAAGAATACTAAGATTAGATCATATGATTTTATTGGTTCTCTTATTCATTACTATGGTATATTTAAATGAGACCAAAAAATAAGAAAACAAAATTGAATTATCTTTTTATTCTACGTCATTTATTACTAAGAAAGTGAGATCTATAGATAATGTTTCTAATTCTTGAATTAAAAATAAATTTCATGTTTAAATGGAGAGAAGTTCTTCTAAATAGTATCACAATGAGTTATCCAATCATTCAAATATAATTAACAATATTTTTGGGGTGATGGTTTTCAAATATAAGTATAAGAATAATTTTAAGGATGAAAGTGAGAAGAATGATTCTTCTAAAATTATATGGTTTGAACGTAATAAACATGGTCATATTAGACTAGATTTTTTTAAGATTAAGAGAAAAGATAAAAAGGATATAAATTCTGAGAGGAATTATAAGAAGTTCTACAAACATAAGGGTATTAAAATAATTAAAGGATCAGACACCTTGAGTGCTATTAGAGGTGATATTTTATCATATTAGTCATCAAATGGTTAATTTAAGGTTTAGGATCCATCTTTCTTTGACCATTACATTTTTATGAATCCAGTGGTGCTTGGAGGAGGACTAGAGTGGGTCTAGAGGTTTTTGGGTGCTAAGAACAGGAAGAAGGGAGGATTCATGGCATGAAGGGATACATAAAACATAGATTTTTCCTATAGGTTTCATGTAATATATTTTCACATATGATTTTTTCTATACATAGGTGAATCTATGTAATTGAATCATGTAAGGGATTTATGTATTTGAATTCACCACAACCATTTTAATCAGCTATGTGAATCAGCTATATGAGTCAATCATCTATGTGGAGAAATTTTCTATGTGAGAGATCAACTACATGAGCGATCAACTATATGGATGGATATTCTACATGAAATGGCTATACATCTAGACTATTTATGTGAAATAGATACATTATTGGGTTCATATATAAGGGGAAAACAACTATATGGTTAAAACAGTTGTGTGGAGAAAAATCTTATGTGGGGAATTTGGATAAATGGGGGATTTGGTTACATAGTGAATTAGACTACATGGGTCATTTGTATATGTGGTTATTATGGGTATATAAAATCACCAATTTGGAGCTTTCCATCAATTTCATGATAATAGACATACAAATATTTCAGAAACATGAATTAAGGGCCTTAAATGTCTTTTTTTATAGGATAATTATATCCTTGATTTTATAAGATAGTTCAGGCTATAAACCCATCCTTCTATGTTGATTTTAATAATATTATCAATAGTTGGAATTAAATATTTTGTAATTAATAAAATATGATTGTATTTTATATGATGAATAGAAAAAAAGGTATTCCCCTTCATTCCTTCATGGTTTTCCTATCTTAAGATAGTACATTCATAAACCCTTCTATTGGAGTCATGGAACCCTTCTTCTAGTGGCTATAGTTCTACAATGGTGATTCCTTCTTGTGATCACCTTATACTTTTGATGTAATGAGTTGCATGGATATTCCTTCATCCAGAGAGTGGATTTTCCACTTATCCTTTTTATTTACCCGTAATAATATATTTTAAATGGATAATACCTTTAGATGAAAATTTAATGAACATAATTAATATTGAACTTGATTAATAAATAATCTGATATGGATAATAGGTCGATGTTGTTTCTTTATACTATGATAACGGTTTGCCTCTAATTTTTTAGACAGTGTGTTATATAAGCTATTATTTGTTAGAATATTATTATTATTTTATTATCATGTTGAAATTAGTAAATAATGTAAAGGATGAATTATTTTATAACTAATTGGTTAGAGAATAAAGAGGTTTGATTAATGAATATGGTGTTTGTTGGAATTTGATAATGATCAAATTGATGTGTGTATTCACATTTAATTTAATAAGTAATTCCATGAGTTGAAAAAATTTAATAATGAATGTGAATCATGTTAATTATTGATAATGAAAAGGGTTAATGGAATACTAATGAAATTTAATTCCATAATGTTTATTGAAACTAGAATGCATAGATGGAATCATGTAAGAATTAATTGGTTAATTAATTCAGTATATTTTTTTAGCTTGATTTCTTCAATTCCCCATAGTTGGAAACTATGATTAATTTATTGGTTAATTTATGATGGAATAAGAACCGTTTGTGTGATAATGTAAATTTTTAGGGCTTGAGTTTCCTATCTTCTTGAGAAGGTTGAGTGCCTAGAGTTTGGAGTCAGGAGATCTCATTTATGTGTGAAGTCTGGATGCATTGTTTTAGGGCCTAGGTATCCATGTTTATTATGCTTCATTATTTCCTACTTCTTTTGTGAAGTTCTTCAGATGTAAGTTTTACTATGCTATTTGATGTGGTTTAGGGAGGCTTGGATGATTTTATGAGCCCGGGATGGCTGATGTGATGTGGGAAGGGAGGCCCGGATGATGTGGTATCAGTTGACGCCTATGATGTAAAGATGCATTATTATATGCATGAGGGTGTTGGGGATGGAACCAGAGATTATGGAATGGGTTTAATCTATTCCTACCCATTAATTTTATAATTATATATGCTTGATTGAAATTAATATTTTTAATGGACATTGGCCGAGTTGATTTTTTTAACTACATTACTTTCCCCACTTCAAGATGCAGATGGATTTTCCTGGTTACATGGTTTCTCTGATAGTAGATTTGGATGGGTTTCTTAGAGTTACTAGAAATAATGTAATGATGTTAATAATGTTAAATAAATAACTTATCCCATGGTTATAGTGTTGATGAAATGAAAATAATGAAAGATGTTAATCTTGAGAAATCATGGACTCTGTTTAGATTATTCCTGGAGGGTATAGACTTTAATATAATGGTTAAAGTAATATAATTTAGAATAATTTTTTAGTTAATTAATTTTTAATGAATTAATTAAAAAATGTAAATGTTTAAAAGGAAATAACTAATTAATGTATCTCTTTTATTTTTTTTCTTATAAGATATATGGTCTTAGCAGTGGCAGTCGAGAGTCTGAGAAACATTAGATATAGTTGAGTCTATGATTAGGTTATTCCCATAGCGTGGGTGGGATATATATTATATACAGTATATTATATGATTTAATATACTACCCCACCAATGTCGGTTAGGGATACTGACACCTAATGGAGTCTGGGAGGGTGTTTTCCTAACATTTTGGTGGGAACATAGATGGATGAGTACCCCCTTAAGCCTCTATCTCTTCTCTTGGTTGTTACTTATGTTGATTTTCATGGAGGTTAGATCCCCATATATTTTTCTTGTGGGTTTTGATGTATTTTGGTTATTTACACACATGAGTCCCCAGATGTAGTATCCAAAGGATTATTATAGGTATTATGTGTATAGGTTGTGTTGGCTTGAGGTAATTACTTATTATATGGTATGTGATTGCTTGAAGTATAATACCTGATGTATGCTATACATCATACAGGTTGTGTTGGATACTAAAAACTACTTGGTTACAATATATGGTGATGTGATGTGGGATGATGTGATGATGTGATGCATGAGGTGAATGTTTTTATTACTTTCCCAAGTGTCTTATGGATGGCATATTATTTTGGAGAGATATGGATCGGGATGTACGATGAAGGGGTAGTGTGGAAAAATAGTGGGGAAGATGGATTATATTACCCTTTATGTTTCATTATTATATTATATGATATATTGTATGTGATAATTTGTGACAATTAGAAATAGTAAGGCTATGAGCATAGTATACCACTTTAGGTGATGAGTTAGTTTCATTGTTGTTCATTGTATTTTAGAATGAGTTATTTATTATTTTCAAAAGAGCCTCCATGGAGAATCATGATCACCCTATGTATATATAAACTATTTTTCAGGTTAGCCAAAGAAGTTTGGAGATCAGGCTGGATATTACTAGCTTGTGGATTTCTAGGAAAATTATGGGGTTCATGGTCACTAAAATATTTACCTTTTGGTATTTTTATTTTTCCCTTCAATTGTTATAGTATTGTAAAATATTGCATGTTTTTACATGGGATTTATTTTATATATATTTATGAGCATCTATTTTTTGGTGTATCTATCTTATATCTACCTTCTTTATGTTCTCTTATAGGGTAGTTCCTCTCATATATATTATTTTTATACCTTCGGTGCTATTACCAAAAAGGGTCCTACTATAGGAGGTACACAGGTAGTCACCGTCTCCTTTCTCTCATTTCTAGCCCAAGAGGGGTAAACATTGGGTGGAAGGTGTCATTATAGAGTGGTATTATAAAGACCCGAA
Source organism: Viscum album (assembly GCA_963277665.1). NCBI lineage: Eukaryota > Viridiplantae > Streptophyta > Magnoliopsida > Santalales > Viscaceae > Viscum > Viscum album. The sequence continues at coordinate 1,812,265,276 of OY728123.1, read as the reverse complement.
CCCAAAACTTGGGTTCCGCCCATTACAAATTCTATGTAATTTTTTTTATTAAAGAAACTTGAATAAATACACAACACTAAATAAAACAAAGGACCTTTTACTGGTCTAGGTTCTAGAAAATTAGATACATCACTTACATTTCAATAAAAATATACAATTTAAAAAAACAATGAATCTTCAGCATGATTGCTTCCACAAAAGAGTTTCAATACAGTAAGTAATGATAAAATTGAACAAATGTTTACAATATATAGGGTGAGCATACATTATACCCAGTAAGGAGTTTTCAAAAAAATGATAAAAACCCTATTAGTAATTCCTGAAAATTTTATAATCATACAAAAAAAAGATTTTCACAAACACTTGAATACATACATATATATATAAATAGTATTTCACAAAATAATTATACTTAAAAATCCATTCAGGATTCTACATTAAAAATACTAACATTGTTGTGGGGTGTTAACAATACTTTGCAGTCCGTGGCTAAAATCCATAAGGCCACATGTATTCTCTTAGACTTATAGGTCCACTCCCCATAACATATCTTAATTCACCAGTGCCATATTTTTTAAAACATCTTCTCATAGACCTTCCATTCTCATCTTAGTCCCAAAACATTTTCAAAATACTCACATTGTATTAATTAACTAAAATGAGTGTCACTGAAATTTTCACAAAAGTTTCTAAAACCATTTAAAGAGAATCCCATGATTGGAAACCTTTTAAGAACCATAAATGCAGGTCACAAGAATTAAATGTGTTCATGATAAAAATGTTGATAATGTCATGTATGAGTATATGATGACCATACATATACATGCATGACCTGGCAGATGATGCGGATGTAGGTATGCACATGAAATGATAACTCGTTCCATAAATTCACATAAAATGATATGTTTTTCCCAAGAAATTTAAGCAACCAAGGGGTCCTTAGGAATTTTAAAAAATAATAATAATTAGTTTAGGGATTTTCAAATGCCACAGTTTTTAGAAAAATGAGAATAATTAACCAAACCAAGGTTTTTTATACCTAAGTGCCTATATATATATACACTTATATATATGTATATATAACCAACATTGAAACCCATAATAGTTTCAAACAAACATAGGTTCTTAAAAATATATGGTAAGACTCCATATCAAGTTTATATATATAAATACTGAAAATATTGGACAATACATGTGTGTATATACGTATATATATACACTCATGTAACTCTTGTTTAAAAAAATAACCTCACTTGATCTTCGAAATCATTCCTTTGCATGTATAATATTTTTATGGAAAGATCATTTAAAATAAGAAGATTTATTATATATGTAATACGGATTAAGAAGATATTGTTTTACTTATATATATATATATATATAACTATGTATATACGTATATATTCATGAATTAAAATAAAATTCCCTTACAAGCCTTAGGATTTAGAAAATTTTGAAACAAGGACCCATTTCATATATAAAGAAAATAGATAGTTATATGTGTGTGTGTGTTTGTGTGTGTGTGTGTCTGTACATATATGTTTCAATATATATATATAACCCTTAGTAAAACATGGATGATTTGAAGAAATACAATAAACCCTTCCCTTAGTTTGGATCAAAAGAGGGATTTGAGGTTTCAGGAAATTGAGCAGAACATCATGGGGAACTTGCGTGGTGATGTTAAGATGTTATTGGGGTGAAATGAGGGTTATAAATATATTACAACACGTTTTAAAGCTTCCTTCGAAAGCTAGGTTTTTTAATTAATAATAATTTTTTTTATTTTAAAACAAAACTAGATAAATACCCTCAATCACGCGAGTCAATCGTTTATCACGCCACTCACATTAGTTTATATATATCATTTTATTTAATATATTATTTAATTTATTTTTTTGAGTTTCACATTTTCCACCAAAAGACACTTTACACTTTTCTTCTTTCGAATTTTATTCCAACATGTCACACCTCACTCTTCCCAATGAATTCATCATTCAACTTTTTTAATTTGTTATACACATATTTGCACATATTTTTTTCTTTTTCTTTTATCATTATTTTTGTTTTGAACATATTCACATCACCATTTTTTAACAAATCGTGTATCTTATATATATATATATATATATATATATATATATATATATATATATTCGTTTTTATTTTATATTAAAAGTATATGTGTAATCAAAATGTTTAAATTATATATAAATATATATACAAATTCGTTTTTTAATCATATATCATTTTATTTTAATTTTTTTTGCCTTTGATTTTATCTTTCCCATTTTCATGATGTGGTTTTGCATATCACATTTTGTTTTTTTTCTTTTTCTTTCATAAGTCATCATTGAAATTTTATGTTAGATTTTTTTTAATTAAAAATAAAATGTTTTAATATTTAAAGAACAAATAAATACACATTAATAATAAAATAGTGTATATATATTATAAAATTAAAAACAGTAATTATATATTTACATTTTTAAATTAAATAAAACATATGCATAAAAAATGATAATTATATTTATTTATAAACATATACTTATATATATATATTGAATCATGTTTTATATATAAGTATATATATATATAACTTATAATTTATATTTTCAAGTAATATGTATATATATATATTTAAAACATTTCACTTTTTTTAAACATATTTATAAGAGTGCATTTTTTATAATAAAATAATTATATACATTTATAATTTATAAATTTAATAAAGTAAAATCATAATATATTTTCAAATATTTATAAAATATATTAACTTTAAAATAATAATTTTCTGAAAAATATGTTTTGCATTACTTATTATTATAATTACAATTATTTTAAAAAAATCAATTAAATAAAATGTTATAAAAAAATATAAAATTTCTATTTATATTTCTTGGGGTGTTACATTCTTCCCCCCTTAACTGAATTGCGTCCCCGCAATTCATTCATACACATAGGGAAATGAATGTTATACAACAAACAATTTTTTTTCAATTTGTTCTAAATTTCCAAAATTATCCAGAACCTCCCACTGATACCAATTATAAAGACCCGAACCCAAAACTCAGGTTCCCCCATTTAGAAATGCTGTGTAATTTTTTATTAAAGAAACTTGAATAAATACACATCACTAAATACAAAAGAATACTTTTTACCAGTCTAGGTTCTGGAAAATTAGATACATCACTTACATTTCAATAAAAATATACAATTAAAAAAACAATGAATCTTCAGCGTGGTTACTTCCACAAAAGAGTTTCAATGTAGAAAGTAATGATAAACCTGAAAAAATATTTACAATATGTAGGATGAGCATGCATTATGCCCAGTAAAGAGTTTTCAAAAAAATGTTAAAAACCCTTTTAGTAATTCCTAAAAATTTTATAATCATACAAAAAAATAGATTTTTACAAACACTTGAATACATACATACATATATATATATAGTATTTCACAAAATAATTATACTTAAAAATCCATTGGGGATTCTCCTTTAAAAATACTAACTTTGTTGTGGGATGTTAACAATACTTTGCAGTCCATGGCTAAAATCCATAAGGCTAGATGAATTCTCTTAGACTTACGGGTTCACTCCCCATAACATATCTTAATTCACCAGTGCCATATTTTTGAAAACATTTTCTCATAGACCTGCCGTTCTCATCTTAGTCCCAAAACATTTTCAAAGTACTCACATAGTATTAATTAGCTCAAATGAGTGTCTCTGAAAATTTCACAAAAGTTTATAAAACCATTTAAAGATAATCCCATGATTGGAAACCTTTTATAAACCATAAATGCAGGACAAGAGAATTAAATGTGTTCATGATACAAAATACTGATATTGTCATGTATGAGTAGATTATGACCATACATATACATGCATGACATGGCAGATGATGCGGATGTAGATATGCACATGAAATAATAACTCGTTCCATAAATTTACATAAAATTATTTGTTTTGCTCCATGCAATTTAAGCAACCAAGGTGTCCTTAGGAATTAAAAAAACAGTAATAATTAGTATAGGGATTGTCAAATGCCACATTTTTTAGAAAAATGAGAATAATTAACCAAACCAAGGTTGTTTATACCTAAGTGCGTGTATATATATATAACTATATATATACACACTTATATATATGTATATATAACCAATATTGAAAACCATAATGGTTTCAAACAAACATAGGTTCTTAAAAATATATGGTAAGAATCCATATCAAGTTTATATATATAAATACTGAAAATATTGGACAATACATGTGTGTGTATATGTATATATATACACTCATGTAACTCTCGTTTAAAATAAATATCCTCACATGATATTCGAAATCATTCCTTTGCATGTATAATATTTTTATGGAAATATCATTTAAAACAAGAAGATTTATTATATATGTAATATGGATTAAGAAGATATGGTTTTACTTATATATATATATATAACTATGTATATATGTATATATTCATGAATTCAAATAAAATTCCCTTACAAGTCTTAGGATTTAGAAAATTTTGAAACAAGAACCCATTTCATATATAATGCAAATAGATAGTTATATATATATATATATCTGTGTGGGTGTATACATATATGTGTATATATATATATTTATAACCCTTAGTAAAACATGGATTATTTGAAGAAATACAATAAACCCTTACCTTAGTTTGGATCAAAAGAGGGATTTGAGGTTCCTAGAAATTGAGAAGAACATCGTGGGGAACTTGCGTGGTGATGTTAAGATGTTATTAGGGTGCAAGGAGGGTTATAAATATATTACAATGCGTTTTAAGGCTTCCTTCAGAAGCTAGGTTTTTAATTAATAATAAATTTTTATTATTTTAAAACAAAACTAGATAAATACCCTCAATCACGTGGGTCAATCATTTATCACTCCACTCACATTAGTTTATATATATCATTTTATTTAATATGTTATTTAATTGATTTTTTTGAGTTTCACATTTTCCACCAAAAGACACTTTACACTTTTCTTCTTTCGAATTTTATTCCAACATGTCACACCCGACTCTTCCCAATGAATTCATCATTTAACTTTTTTCATTTGTTATACACATATTTGCACATATTTTTTTCATTTTCTTTTATCATTGTTTTTGTTTTGAACATATTCAAATCACCATTTTTAAACAAATCATGTATCTTATATATATATATATATATATATATATATATATATTCATTTTTATTCTATATTAAAAATATATGTGTAATCAAAATGTTTAAATTATATATAAATATATATACAAATTCTTTTTTTAATCATATATCGTTTTATTTTAAATTTGTTGTTTCTTTTGATTTTATCTTTCCCATTTTCATGATGTGGTTTCGTATATCACATTTTGTTTTTTTATTTTTCTTTCATAAGTCATAATTGCAATTTTAGGTTTGATTTTTTTTAAATAAAAATAAAAAAATTTAATATTTAAAGAACAAATCAACACAAATTAATAATAAAATAACGTGTATATATTATAAAATTAAAAATAGTAATTATATATTTACATTTTTAAATTAAATAAAACATATGCATAAAAAATGATAATTATATTTATTTATAAAAATATACATATATATATATATATTGAATCATGTTTTATATATAAGTATATATATATATTTATTTATTTATTTATAAAACTTATAATTTATATTTTCAAGTAATATATATATATATTTAAAAAAATTCACTTTTTTAAACATATTTATAAGAGTGCATTTTTTATAATCAAATAATTATATACATTTATAATTTATAAATTTCATAAAGTAAAATCATAATATATTTTCAAATATTTATAAAATATATTAACGTTAAAATAATAATTTTCTAAAAAATATGTTTTTAATTACTTATTATTATAATTACAATTATTTTAAAAAAATTAATTAAATAAAATGTTATAAACAAAATAAAAAATTTCTATTTATATTTCTTGGGGTGTTACATTCTTCCCCCCTTAACTGAATTGCGTCCCCGCAATTCATTCATCCACATAGGTAAATGAATGTTACACAAGAGACAATTTTTTTTCAATTTGTTCTAAATTTCCAAAATTATCCATAACCTCCCTCTGATGCCAATTATAAAACCCGAACCCGAAACTCGGGTTCCACCCATTACAAATATTGTTTAATTTTTTTATTAAAGAAACTTGAATAAATACACAATACTAAATACAACAGAGGACCTTTTACCAGTCTAGGTTTTGGAAAATTAGATACATCACTTACATTTCAATAAAAATATACAATTAAAAAAACAATGAATCTTCAGCGTGATTGCTTCCACAAAAGAGTTTCAACGCAGAGAGTAATGATAAACCTAAAAAATGTTTACAATATGTAGGGTGAGAATACATTATGCCCAGTAAAAAGTTTTCAAAAAAATGATAAAAACCATTTTAGTAATTCCTGAAAATTTTATAATCATACAAAAAAAAATAGATTTTCACAAACACTTGAACACACACACACACACACATATATATATATATAGTATTTCAAAAAATAATTATACTTAAAAATACATTGGGTATTCTCCTTTAAAAATACTAACTTTTTGTGGGATGTTAACAATACTTTGCAGTCCATGGCTAAAATCCATAAGGCCAGATGAATTCTCTTAGACTTACGGGTTCACTCCCCATAACATATCTTAATTCACCAGTTCCATATTTTTTAAAACATTTTCTCCTAGACCTGTCATTCTCATCTTAGTCCCAAAACATTTTTAAAGTACTCACATAGTATTAATTAGGTCAGATGAGTGTCTCTGAAAATTTCACAAAAGTTTCTGAAACCATTTAAAGATAATCCCATGATTGGAAACCTTTTATGAACCATAAATGCAAGTCAGGAGAATTAAATGTGTTCATGATACAAAATACTGATATTGTCATGTATGAGTAGATGATGACCATACATATACATGCATGACATGTCATATGATGTGGATGTAGATATGCACGTGAAATAATAACTCATTCCATAAATTCACATAAAATGATATGTTTTGCTCCATGAAATTTAAGCAACCAAGGGGTCCTTAGGAATTTAAAAAAACAGTAATAATTAGTATAGGGATTGTCAAACACCACAATTTTTAGAAAAATGAGAATAATTAACCAAACCAAGGTTGTTTATACCTAAGTGCATACACACATATATATAACTATATATATACACACTTATATATATGTATATATAACCAACATTGAAAACCATAATGGTTTCAAACAAACATAGGTTCTTAAAATATATGGTAAGAATCCATATCAAGTTTATATATATAAATACTGAAAATATTGGACAATACATGTGTGTGTATACGTATATATATACACTCATGTAACTCTTGTTTAAAAAAAATATCCTCACTTGATCTTCGAAATCATTCCTTTGCATGTATAATATTTTTATGGAAAGATCATTTAAAACAAGAAAATTTATTATATATGTAATTCGGATTAAGAAGATATGGTTTTACTTATATTTAGATATATATATATATATATAACGATGTATATATGTATATATTCATGAATTCAAATAAAATTCCCTTACAAGCCTTAGGATTTAGAAAATTTTGAATCAAGAACCCATTTCATATATAACGCAAATAGATAGTTATATGTGTGTGTGTGTGTGTGTCTGTGTACATATATGTGTATATATGTATATATAAACCTTGGTAAAACATGTATGATTTGAAGAAATACAATAAACCCTTACCTTAGTTTGGATCAAAAGAGGGATTTGAGGTTCTTGAAAATTGAGCAGAACATCGCGGGGAACTTGCGTGGTGATGTTAAGATGTTATTGGGGTGAAAAGAGGGTTATAAATATATAACAACGCGTTTTAAAGCTTCCTTCGGAAGTTAGGTTTTTTAATTAATAATAAATTTTTATTATTTTAAAACAAAACTTGATAAATACCCTCAATCACGTAGGTCAATCATTTATCACGCTGCTCACATTAGTTTATATATATCATTTTATTTAATATATTATTTAATTTATTTTTTTGTGTTTCACATTTTCCACCAAAAGACACTTTTCTTCTTTTGACTTTTATTCCAATATGTCACACCTCACTCTTCCCAATGAATTCATCATTTAACTTTTTTCATTTCTTATACACATATTTGCACGTATTTTTTTTCATTTTCTTTTTTCATTATTTTTGTTTTGAACATATTAACATCACCATTTTTTAACAAATCGTGTATCTTATATATATATATATATATATATATATTCATTTTTATTTTATATTAAAAATATATGTGTAATCAAAACATTTAAATTATATATAAATATATATACAAATTTTTTTTTAATCATATATCATTTTATTTTAAATTTGCTTTTGCCTTTGATTTTATCTTTCCCATTTTCATGATGTGGTTTTGCATATCAGATTTTGTTTTTTTTCTTTTTCTTTCATAAGTCATCATTGCAATTTTAGGTTAGATTTTTTTAAATAAAAATAAAAAGTTTTAATATTTAAAGAACAAATCAATACACATTAATAATAAAATAGCGTATATATATTATAAATTTATAAACAGTAATTATATATTTAAAATTTTAAATTAAATAAAACATATAAAAAAAATGATAATTATATTTATTTATAAACATATTCTTATATATATATATATTGAATCATATTTTATATATAAGTATATATATATATATATATATTTATAAAACTTATAATTTATATTTTCAAGTAATATATATATTTAAAACATTTCACTTTTGTTTAAACATATTTATAAGAGTGCATTTTTTATAATCAAATAATTATATACATTTATAATTTATAAATTTCATAAAGTAAAATCATAATATATTTTCAAATATTTATAAAATTTATTAACTTTAAAATAATAATTTTCTAAAAAATATGTTTTTCATTAATTATTATTATAATCATATTTATTTTAAAAAAATTAAATAAATAAAATGTTATAAACAAAATATAAAATTACTATTTAAATTTCTTGGGGTGTTACAGGTATCAGATCTTTATGTTGATAGATAAGATGGAGTTTATATTTATACACATGTGATATTGCATGGGTTGGTGGGAAAATAGTTTCATCTATGTTTAGTAAGAAATGTAAACATATGAAACTGAATGAGACAATGGTATTTAGTGACCCCTATGATCTGAATCACAGACATTTAATTTTACTGATCCCAAAAATGAAGTTATACTAGTTGTAGGGTAGATACCTTGGAAAGGATCATGCATCAATTTTCTTTTAAGTTGTGTTTGAAATGGGTAAACCATGGGATAGGTTAAAACATTAAAAATATAACAATTAATTAATTAATTAATGTTAAGTACTGCATATTCCATGATTATAAGTCTAACAGTTTATTCTTTTTCAATCATGGATCTAGGTATACTTACTCATCAAGTTCATATCGAATATGTTCAGTAGGATGTGACAACATATCCTCATAGAGTAGAGGTCAAAGAAGTTAACACTTGGAGGAGGCCACTCTAAGATTTTTAGTGCTAGAGTCCACAAAAGTACTAAGGCTCCATTTCATATTTAGGGACATAAGATTGGTTGGATGAGGTTGAGTTAGATTTTGAGTTGATTCATGCTTGAAGGAAGTACTGGGTTTTGTTAGCTGTTAAAATGTTGCATAGGAAAGTGATGTAGTGGTTTTTCTTGTTCCTTCGGATCATTAGGAGTCATTGGTCTTTTGGGAGATGTTTCAAGACCAATTCCATGAAAATTTACTTTCTGTAACCATGAAGGTGGCCAGCCACCAATAACTTCTTACTTGTCAACATGGTCATTCTAGAATGTGAAAGGTTAGGATCTTTTTCAAGACCCTTACGAAATATTCTTCAAAACTATTTCAATATTAGGAGGTTAGGGTGAGTAATTTTGAGGAGTCTTTCATCCATAGTTCATGTTCTAGGTCACCCCATTTATACTGAACACATATATCGAGGTGTTGACGGGAGAATATTTTATTGAGAGGATGTTTTCCCAAACTATATTTCCATGAGATGTGAGTCATCATGATTCCTTGCGAAGCAATTCTTTGGGCCAGGTTTACAAATTTTAAATATAGAAGAGTTTTCAATTGGCTGGGGGTATATCCCATCCCTCATTATCTTAGTTTTATGGGGTCAATAGCTCCCAGTCCTATAATAAGAGATTAGAATTGTATTTTTATTATGGAGAATGAGTTCATCATTAGTGAGAGTGCTCGACCTTTTTGAGCATCAAACATGCACTAGGTGTTCTGTTAAGGAAGTTCTATCTGAGATTTCATTGGCAAGATGCTCCAAGTTGGGATAAAAAAATATGACATGGGGAAGGTAGAGTATATCCTCAAGATTACCCTTTTCCTTGTAGGGAATAGAAATACTATGTAGGTGGTTGTCAATATGGTCTGTGAGGTCATAGATCAAGATTTGGTCAACTTCATTCTTTAACATTTTATGTGTCGTGCAATCCAGGTATCATTCAAGGTACCCTTTATTTGCTTTCTAAAAGGTTTCATGCTTTGTTTTATTTAGGATTGACTCACTCCTTTATATCATCTACCATCATCCATTATTTGGGAATTTAGGTAGATAGACTTCCAGTTCCCTTTTCATTGACTATGCTAGTTGGAGGTCAAGTTGACTTATATAATGTATTTTGATAATCTGAATTAGTGTTGGGGAAGCAATGTTATTGGGGAAATTTTTTATTTTTATGGATACTGTCACACCCCGATCTTTTAAATTATTTTATTTTATTATTTCTTGGTTTCAGGTAGTCTTGTCAAGGTACGGGTTGAGTGAATGTTTAACTTTTTTTTTTTGATATTTGATGTTTTTGGTGGGTTTTGGGTCAGTGCACAGGTGTCACACGGTTGGCGGTAACCCTGCGGTCAGCCCAGATGTCCCTGCGGTTACACACTACTTAAAATAATAAATAATTATGAGAACGAGATGAATTAAATGTTTAAGATAAAATAATAATAACATTATTGTGTATATAATTTTTTTTAATTTATAATTTTTAATGATCATATTATCATTGAAATGGATATAAATATAATTATTATTTCGTTGTTATTAATTTTTGTATTTATTTAAAGGAAAATTAATAAAATTATGATTATCATTATTATTATTTTTATTGTTATTATTATTATTATCATTAAGAAAATTAATGGCATTATGATTATATAATTAATGATATTATTATAAATATTGTCATTAAAATTTTGTTATTTGAATTATTATAATTATTATTAAAAAAAAATTATTTGTTATTATTATTTTTTTAGGGTTTTAATCGTCACCCTTTTTTTATCCATCACACTCACCCCTCTTCTTTATTCCCCACGCACCTCCCTCTATCCATGCTTACCCCAGATTTAAATCATCTCGGGTTGGGCACCTAAACTTGACCCTCATGTTGGGGTTTTGGACGAAAATGCCCTCATTATATAGTTTTGGGGTTTTTTTACGCTTCCAATGCTAGAAATTCCCGTCAAAATTTCCACTGGAAATTCTCGTGTAAATTTACATTGGAAATTACTTTGTAAATTTCAATCATAAATTCATATATAAATTTCACTAGAAATTTCTAGTGTAAATTTCCATCGAAAATTTCCTATGAAAATTTCCACAAGAAATTTACACTTCAATTTTTCACTTAAAATTACAATGAAAATATATTAATACATAGGTAAAGAATCCAACTTTTTGTTGAATATTTACATTAAAATTTATGGTGTAAAATTTATGGATTCCTAAGAGTTTATAAACAATTCATAATTCATGTATAAGTAGAAGATTTTATTCCCAAGATACTCATTCTGCAAATTTCTAGTGAAAACATCGAATGGAAAATTCTAGTTCAAATTCACACTGTAAATTACAAAGAAGATATGTTAATACACAAAAAATGTAAATTTTTAACGAAAATTTACATTGAGAATTTACACTAGAAACCTTTAGTGCAAATTTACATCATAAACATTTAGTGAAAGGTTCGATTCAAATTTCCAATGGAAATTTTTAATGTGCATTTTTTCACTAAATATTTTCATTTAAAATTCAGTGAAAATTTTCACTGAAAATTTCCAATTAAAATTCAATGTATGGTGAAATTTTTAATGCAAACTAAAAATACACAAATAAACACATAAAAATACAAATATACATGATAATATTAAATTATATATTTCAAGTGAAATTTGTATTGTGTAAATTTTCCAAACCTATATACAAACATCCAAGTAAATTTGCATTGACATTTGGTGTTTTACATTTACATTGTAAATATCCACTGATATAAATCTATACTAAAAATATTCAGTGTAAATTTACAGTACAATAGAAATTTTCAATTTGAATTTCCACTTAAATTATAAGTAAAAATAGATTAATACATAAATAAACAATGCAAATTTGCACAGGAAAATTATAGTGAAAATTTAAAAAGAAAATTGTCATCTTAAATTTCTAATTTGAATTTACACTTAAATTATAATTGAGAATATATCAATACACAAACACACAATGAAAAATTACAGTGGAAATTTCCACTACAAATTTACAATTCAAATTTCTACTTAAAATTACAATGCAAATGAATTAATATAGAAAAAAATTGGAAATTTTCACTTGAAATTTACATTGAAAATTTGCATTAGAAACTTTTAGTGAAAATTTACAATGGAAAATTAATGTTCATATTCCCATTTAAGATTCTAGTTAAAATTTCCACGTGATATTTACAATAATTATACAGGAATTTTAATTAAATAAATTCTAAAATACAAAAAATGTTTACATTTTTAGTGTAGCTATATTAATATATGAATAATTTAATTTATGGTGAAAATTTTCAATACAAATTTCTGTTAGAAATTTCCAATACAGATATCAATAGGAAATTTATAGTTCAAATTTTCACATAAAATTCAATTGAAAATATATTAATATATAAATAAAAATGTAAATTTTCACTAAAAAGTAATTTAATGACCATTATTATTTTTTCTATATTTATAATAAACAAAAATTGTCAAGACGTAATATTTTAAAAAAAAGACCATATTAGTTTTCTCGTAAAATAATGCAAAAATAGCCATAAATTTTAATATCTTCAAACCTTATTTGTTTTATTTTTAAACAATGGAAAATTATCTATATAAAACACATATGAATTTTAAATTTGCACTGGAATTTTATACTATAAATTTGCACTATAAAATTGATTATGAAAAATATAAAATAAAATTTTTTATATATTTATTATATATTTATTATTATTATTAAAAAAATTATTTTCTAATATTATTAATGTTTTATAATAACTGATTTTATTTTTACATTTTACAGTTATTTATTAAAACAGTTTACACAGTAGGGGTATTATTGTCCAACCATTGCAAATGAAACGTTTTGAATTAAAAAAACGTTTTAAATCAAAAAACAGATCTTCTGCCACATCACATTTTTTCCAGGTGGAATTCATCCCGCGGTGTACCTAACCCTCAGGTCTAATCATTGGACCTGAGACGATAATTTTTGGCTTCCCTCTCCCTCCCATTTATTCCCTTTCTTTTTTTATCACTCTCTCCAATCACTCACCCCCTCTTTTTTTCATCCATCACGCCTTCCCCTTTTTTTATCTCATGTGCTCCCTCTATCCACTCACCCCTCTTTCCCCATTTATTTATCTTATTTTTATTACTCTCTCAACTCACCTCTCTCCAATCACACCCCCTTCTTATATTACCCATCATGCACCACTTTATCCCCATTAATTCATTTCTTTTTTTATTATTTATTTTATCTCCCACATTCCCCCCACTTTACCCTTACCCCTTCACACTCACGCCCTCTCTCCCCATTATCCCCTTACCCACACCCAGTCTCCCCATTATTTCCTTTCTTTCTTTTTATCCCTCACGCACACCACGCATCTTCCCCTTACCCCTCCTCACTCACACCTTCTCTCATCTGACTCTTCTTACAGCGGGTGCTCCTCCCTCTGGCGGTTTCATCCGGGGAGTTATCTTCCCCATATTCTCCTCTCCTTACTTAATTTTTAGGGTTTCCATGTGGGGTTTCTTATTGGGTGAACCCTAAACGTTAGGGTTAATATGTATCTCGGGTTTCCTTTGGTTTTAGGGTGTGCGTTTTGTCTGTGGGGCGTCGTTCTTCCTCCAGATGAAGTTTCACTCAAATCGCATGAGGTTTCGGTATGTTTTTCCATGTTTTTATTTCCTAAAGTATTTCATTTTATGCTTTACATTTTTTAAAAAATTTATAAACTAATTTTGTAACTCTACGACACCCTTGTTCAAATTATTATAGCAATTTTTAATTTATTCGGTTTGTTAAAAATAGGTTTTAAATTATTTTTAGTGAAAATTTCTTAGTTTTATGATACCTAGAAAGCTTGTTTGAATTGCTTATGTTTATTTAAGAAGGAATTGGTCCCTTATGAAATGTATCATCGTTATTATATTTCAATAACATTGTTTATTAATGAACTTTTCTTGGTTGTGTTATGAATTATTTATTATGTTCAAACAATTTTGTAAAGGTTTAATGAATTTAATGTTTTTATTTGGAATTCCTTTAAAATAATGTGGGTAAGTGGTGATTTTTGGGGAAAGGCTTCAAAATTTTTTCTTGGTGTGCGTTTGATTTCAAAAGAGGATTTTAGGTGTGTATGGTTTGATGTTGGTATAACATACTAAATGTGTTAAAATGTGTTGTAAAGGGTTCAATGTTTTTTATGGAATATTTTATGTTCTATAAATAAAGTAGGTGTCCAGTTAGGGTTTTAAGGTAATTGGTGTTTTCTTGGATGTTTAGTTTTCTAAATGTATTTTAGTTTTCAAATAAAGTTGGTCCCCTTGAGTGGTTTCTAAAGAGTATTTTAAATGTGGTTTTGTAAAGCGTTTCTTTATGTGTTTTGGAAATCCTGGTTTATAATGTGTTCTTTCAGGTATGTTCATTCGATTTAAGACATGTTTTGGTGTGGGTTGGAAAAGGATAAAATCATGTTTGATAATTGTAAAGTTTTTGAATATGTGTTTAGAACTTAAGATCCTGTTTTTCTTTGTAAATGTAAGAGTGGTGCTTGCAAGATATTTTGAATAAATGTGTGTGCCCATTTGGAAACCTTAAACAGTTTTTTTTAGAAAATGGTTTTGATATGAACATTATGTGATGGCCCATTTGGAAATTTATTTAATGTGAATGATTGAACACATATATGAGGCACTCCTGTCTAGTGTAGCCCTTTATGGGTGAATTTACAAGAAGCGTCCGTGTTTGAGGAAGGTAAGTGTGGTGAGATGAGTCACGCATGCGAGGGCCTTCCTACTTACACAGTATTACCATAACCACCATGGGTTCCTCGGCGTCTTATAGATTATCGAGTGATGGTTACTCACCAGTCCCGATTAGATGGGTTGGTGCCCCCTGGTATATAGGGAGGCCAGGTGGGATTTTCCGCTGATTTTTTTGCGAGGGAGATCAGTGGGTTATAGACTATGGGGCTTCACTATACACCGATAGGTGGTTCCAAATCAAGTGCGTCCAGGGGCTGTCTAGGGATGTTCAGGATCTCCCATGGTTACAACTTGTATTGCTTTTTTATTTTTCTACTACACTGGTTTATTTTCAGCTTGTATTTTTTTACCTATCTCCCTTTTACACAGCCCATATATTACTTGTTTGGTTTTGTTTATAAAATGGAAAATAGTTTTTGAAATAATATATGGCGTGAGTTGGTTCTCATAGTGGGAAATAGGTGTTATTTTTTAAATGGGAAAACCTTATATTTTATAATTTTATTTCCAAACTTGTGTCATAAGACAACTTTGGGTAAGGAAACACTTGGATTCAGTGGTTTACTTTTGGCATCCCTATTGAGCATTTTTGTGCTCACGCCTATCCTTTACTATTTCAGATGCAGGTTCAGATGTTTTTCAGGCTTTTATTTAGTGGTTTCTCATGTGGGAGTAGTTTTGGGATTTTGGTTAGAGGTGACCAAGGGGTCACATAGAGATTGTTGTAGAGGGGTCTTGTATCTGGTTTTGTTCTTTTTAGTGGTACTTTTTATCTGGATCAATTCATTGTTTATTTAAGTTTTAGTTGTCATTTTTCTGCATGATCTATTTTGTTCTATTTATTTATATGGTCCTGATTTTATTTCCTGGGTTTAAATCGTTCCCTCATGTATACTTTGATGCTTGACATTGGTTGCCATCCTGGGGGGATCAGGAACGCCCCTCGGGACATGTCGTGGACCATCTTGGGTGACCGGTTCAGGGTCGATTCGGGTTGGTTCATGACAAAATGGTATCAGAGGAGGCCCATGTTACATGGGGTGCTTGGTAGATGGAGATTTGGACTGTCGGGACTCGGGAGGTAGGTACGAGAAGGGTGTCATGAACCCTTACTCGTTCCAAACCTTGAGTTTCCAGGGGTAGTCTGACATTTGAGTCTTGTGTCTTTGTTTTTGGATTGAGGGATGACAACTGAGGTAGGCCGGTGTCACGTCGTGACCTCACATGGAGTAGTGACCCATGTGGAGTCTGAGTGCATGGTTTAAGTTCCTCCTAGTTTTTGACACTTACTTGGGACATGGATCACTACCATGTCGCTGGGTTAAGTGTAACTGCTAGTTCCTCATTCCGGTGGTTCTTTGTAAGCTGTACTCCATTTGGTTTCTATTGGTGAAAGCGTGCTTTTGTAAATGGAAGTAGATTTTTTTTAAATGAAAATTTTTTCTCTAAAATTATTTTAAATTGGTAAATAGTTTTTTAAAATTGGAAGCGTTTTAGTAAATCCTTGGGTTTTTATGAGGAAAAGGATGTGGCCCTTGGCACTCTTTATGGAAGATCGCATGTGTGTGGGTGTGTATGGTAAGTGTGTGTGGGGTAACTTGTTTATGGGTGATTTGGATGGAAATGGGTGGAAAAACATGTGATGATCCATAGGATTCCTTGGGTGCCTTTTAATATATATAAAAGTTTTGGAAATTTGTTTTTACTTGAGGAGTGGAATTTTGGCTTGTAAAAAGTGGTTTTGGTATTTGAAAAATGACCGTGGGATAAGACAGATCTAAAATTTAAATGAAAATTGTGATTTTGGAAAAGAGGGTTTTGGTTATGTTTATATTTGTTTGGATTCTGGTCCAGTTCTCTTGTATTGACATGTTCATTTCGATTGTGTTTTGTCTTGAGGGAAGTTTTGGTTTTGTGTCTCTTGTGTTGTTCGGAGTATGCCGCCCAGAAAGGTCCTTAGTGTTGCCGATGGGTCATGTCTAGGTTTTGGTTCTTTTAAGTGTCGTCGCCCTTTGAGGTGTTGGAGGTCTATTAGAGGTGGTGAAATGACTTGAGGTAAGTGGAGTGTGTCTTTGGGTTTTTGGGAACTCCCTAGGTTATTAAGGTTCGTGTCGTTTCGGGTTTGTTTAAGGGTTAAGTTTGGTACTAGTGGAGGTTGGTTGTCTTATCGTCATTGGAGTTTGGGGAGTAGTTGGAGATAGTTGGGTTTTGTTAAGGTTTCCTATCTTGTGAGGATTGCGTGCATGAGGAGCCTTCCCTAAGAGGTTATCTTCGTTAATCCTAACACCTAGTTCATCAGGATGCCTATGGATGTGCCATCGGTATGGCTGGTTCAGGCATTTCAAGCTGTCAGGTAGCATCCCTCTAAAATCCTATCATCATTGTGGCTATTCGGATCACTAGGTGAAGTTATGTGGGAAGCATTGTTCGAGGAAGGAGTTCTGATCGGGGGATTCTAGTGTCTAACTGTGAGGCATAAGATTCTTCATCCATCAGAGCCCCAACCTCAGTTCTCGGGGTGAAGCTCGCACACAGTCAGCGTGTCAGAGGCATGTGAGACCTTGATTGGTTCTTTAACTTTCGTCTTGTAATAGAGACATTCAGGGTTCCCTTGTTCTTGTTTTCCTGCTATTGTAGGTTCATTTTTTTTGTGGTTATAGTGTGATAAACTTATTCATTCGTGATCGTAGTAGTTGCATTCTTCGGAATGTGACCTCTAGAATTGTTAGTTTTTTTAAGTTTTTTTGGACCTTGTGTGGGTTGGTCCTGGTTTTATTAGTGATCGTTTGGATATGTGAGGTATTGGAGAGTTTTAGATCGGTGTAGGGAATTCTTAGTTCCGGGGGTGTTGTTATAGGGAATTATTTATTTTGGTGCCCCAGAATGTCGGGTGGCCTTGTAGTGATTTTCCATTTAAGTCTCAGTGGTCCTATTCAACTCATGTAGAGAAGTCGATAGGTTTGGTTGGGAGTTCCCACATTTCCCCCATAAGGTGGTGTGTTTGAGTTATAAATTCTTGCGTTAGGGGAATTCTTGTGGTTGGGAGAACTCTCATGTGTTCTCCCCTTGTTCTGTTCTATGATTTTTCTTTGTGTCAGTTGGGTGTAACTTGTAGACTGAATAGTCATCTCGAGGCTCATATTTTTTCCCCTCACGGTTTTGGTCGGGCATTGACATGAGTTTTGGTTGTATTTCAGCTGGGTAACTTTCTGGGGGCAGAAAGTTTTATGGTAGGGATAATTTTCACACCCTGATCTTTTAAATTATTTTATTTTATTATTTCTTGGTTTCAGATAGTCTTGTCAAGGTGTGGGTTGAGTGCATGTTTAATTTTTTTTTTGATATTTGATGTTTTTAGTGGGTTTTGGGTCGGTGCACGAGCGCCGCATGTTTGTCAATAACCCTGTGGTCGGCCCAGATGTCCCTGCGGTTACGCACTACTTAAAATAATAAAACATTATGAGAATGAAATGAATTAAATGTTTAAGATACGATAATAATAACATTATTGTGTATATAAAAATGTTTTTTTAATTTAAAATTTTTAATGATCTTATTATCATTGAAATGGATATAAATATAATTATTATTTGGTTGTTATTAATTTTGTAATTATTTAAAAGAAAATTAATAAAATTATGATTATCATTATGATTATTTTTATTTTTATTATTATTATTATCATTAATAAAATTAATGGAATTATGATTATATAATTAATGATATTATTATAAATATTGTCATTAATTTTTTTTATTTAAATTGTTATAATTATTATCATTATTATTATTATTAACATTTTTTTATTTGTTATTGTTATTTTTTTAGGGTTTTAATCATCACCCTTTTTTATCCATCACACTCACCCCACTTATTTATTCCCCATGCACCTCCCTCTCTCCATGCTTCCCCCCTCTCTCATTTATTCCCTTTCTTTTTTTATTCCTCTCTCTAATCACTCACCCCCCTCTTTTTTCATCCATCATGCCTTCCCCTTTTTTTATCTCATGCCCTCCCTATCTCCACTCACCCTTCTTTCCCCATTTATTTCTCTTCTTTTTTATTCCTCTCTCCACTCACCTCTCTCCAATCACACCCCCTTCTTATATTACCCATCACGCACCAATTTATCCCCATTAATTCATTTATTTTTTTTATTTTATTTTATCTCCCACATTCCCCCACATTCCCCTTACCCCTTCACACTCACGCCCTCTCTCCCCATTATACCCTTACCCACACCCTCTCTCCCCATTATTTCATTTCTTTCTTTTTATCCCTCATGCACACCACCTATCTTCTCCTTACCCCTCCTCACTCACACCTTCTCCCATTCGATTCTTCTTCCGGCGGGTGCTCCTCCTCCCTCCGGCGGTTCCATCTGGTGAGTTATCTTCCCCATATTCTCCTCTCCTCACTTAATTTTTAGGTTTTACATGTGGGGTTACTTGTTGGGTGAACCCTAAACGTTAGGGTTAATATGTATCTCGGTTTTCCTTTGATTTTGGGGTGTGCATTTTGTCCGTGGGGCATCGTTCTTCCTCCCATTGAAGTTTCACTCCAATCGCACGAGGTTTCGGTAGGTGTTTCCATGTTTTTCTTTCCTAAAGCCTTTACTTTGATGCTTTCCATTTAAAATAAATTTATAAACTAGTTTCGCAACTCTACGACACCCTTATTCAAATTATTATAGCAATTTGGAATTTATTTGATTTGTTAAAAATAGGTTTTAAATGAGTTTTAGGGAAAATTGCTTAGTTTTATGATACCTAGAAAGCTTGTTTGAATTGATTGTGTTTATTTAAGAAGGAATTGGTCCCTTATGAAATGTATCACCATTATTATGTTGCAATTATGTTTTTTATTAATGAACTTTTCTTGGTTGTGTTATGACTTAGTTATTGTGTTAAAATAATTTTGTAAAGGTTTAATGAATTCAATGTTTTTATTTGGCGTTCCTTTAAAATAATGTGGGTAAGTGGTGATTTTTGGGGCAAGGCTTCAAAATGTTTTCTTGGTGTGTGTTTTATTTCAAAAGAGGATTTAGGGTGTGTATGGTTTGATGTTGGTATAGCATAATAAACGTGTTAAAATGTGTTGGAAAGAGTTTAATGTTTTTTATGGACTGTTTTATGTTCTATAAAAAAATTAGGTGGCTAGTTAGGGTTTTAAGGTAATTGGTGTTTTCTTGGACATTTAGTTTTCTAAATTCATTTTAGTTTTCAAATAAAGTTGGTCCCCTTGAGTGGTTTCTAAAGATTATTTTAAATGTGGGTTTGTAAAGTGTTACTTTATGTGTTTTGGAAATCCTGGTTTATAATGTGTTCTTTGAGGTTTGTTCATTCAATTTGAAACATGTTTTGGTGTGGGTCAGAAAAGGGTAAAATCATGTTTGATAATTGTGAATTGTTTGAATGTGTGTTTAGAACTTAAGATCTCGTTTATCTTTGTAAATGTAAGAGTGGTGCTTGTAAGATATTTTGAATAAATGTGTGTGCCTGGTTGGAAACCTTAAATGATTTTTTTAGAAAATGGTTTTGATATGAACATTATGTGACAGCCCGTTTGACACTTTATTTAATGTGAATGATTGAAAACGTATATGAGTCGCTCTTGTCTAGTGTAACCCTTTATGGGTGAATGTATAGAAAGTGCCTATGTTTGAGGAAGGCAAGTGCGGTGAGATGAGTCACACGTATGAGGGCCTTCCTGCTTACACAGTATTACTATAACCACTATGGGTTCCTGAGCATCTTATAGATTATCGAGTGACAGTTACTCACCAGTCCTGATTATATGGGTTAGTACCCCCTGGTAGATAGAGAGGCTAGGTGGTATTTTCCACTGATTTTGTCGTGAGGGCGATCAGTGGGTTATAGACTATGGGGCTTCACTATACACCGACAGATGGTTCCAAACTGAGTGCGTCTAGGGGGTTGTCTAGGGATGTTCAGGATCTCCCATGGTTACAGCTTGTAATTCTTGTTTATTTTTCTACTACAATGGTTTATTTTCAGCATGTTTTTTTACCTATCTCCCTTTTACACAGCCCATATATTACTTGTTTGATTTTTTTTATAAAATGGAAAATAGTTTTTGAAATAATATATGGTGTGAGTTGGTTCTCACAGTGAGAAAGATGTGTTATTTTGTTTAAACGGGAAAACCTTATTTTTTATAATTGTATTTCCTAACTTGTGTCATTGTACAACTTTGGGTAAGGAAACACTTGGATTTAGTGGTTTACTTTTGGCATCCCTACTGAGCATTTTTGTGCTCACGCCTATCGTTTACCATTTCAGTTGTAGGTTCAGATGTTGTTCAGGCTTTTCTTTAGTGGTTTCTCATGTGAGGGCAGTTTTTGGATTTTTGTTGGTGGTGACCAATGGGTTACACAAAGATCGTTGTAGTGGGGTCTTGTTTTCAGTTTTTTTCTTTTTAGTGGTACTTTGTATCTGGATCAGTTCATTGTTTATTTAAGTTTCAGTTGTCATTTTGTTGCATGCTCTGTTTTGTTCTATTTATTTATATGGTCCTGATTTTATTTCTTGAGCTTAAATTGTTCCCTCATGTATACTTTGATGCCCGACAATGGTTGTCATCCTGGGGGGATCGGGAACGCCCCTCGGTACATGTCGGGGACCGGCTCGGGTGTCCAGTTCCAGGTCGATCTTGGTTGGTTCGTGACAGATACATCCATATGACGTCATCCTCATCATGGATTGGTTATATTCATTTCATTTTATCACATATTTATTCAAGAGTAAATTTTTGTTATATAATTTTGATGTATAGATAGAAATTTTTATTAGCGAGTGATACCCTTGAATGGGTTTGTGGCATGCTCCTTCCTTGTCATAACTGATGAAATATTTTATGTTTAGTTTGTCAAAGGTTTAGGAGTTAGTGTTTCCTAGAGTTGTAGAAGAGTAACCTTATGTCCTTATAAATGGGTTTAGAGTGTTACCCCCTAGATAGGAGATCAAGTTTGGGATCAAGATACAGACATGAATGTCTCAAATCTCAATGTATTTGTATAAGATGGAACCTTCTAATTTAAAAAAGCTTCAAATGTAACTCAAAGATATGTTGTAGTGAGTTTTTTTGCTGATTTTGTCACCTTGGGTTGCACCAGTTTAGTTCATGAAGAAGGACAATGGAAGTTTGCATCTTTTTTTCAATTATCATTACTTGAACCAAGTAACAGTAAAGAACCATTATCCACTGTTATAGATTTATGATTTATATGATCATCTAAAGGGAGGAAGTCAGTTCTTGATGAATGATTTGGGGTCATTATATCATTTTATATGGGTGAAATATGGGGATATCCTGAATAATTTTTATAGGTATCATGGTAATTATGTTTCATTGTAATTTCATTCATTGGAAAAAATTCTCCATCTACATTCATGGGGTTGATGAAAGAAGTGTTTAGAGAGTTCCTAGTTTTGTTCATGGTGGTTTTCATTGATGAAATCCTTGTGTACTCTATGTATGATAAGGATCATGGAGATATTCTATGTGATTTTTTGGGAGTTCTTTATCATTCGAATCTATTCAGGAAGTTTTCAATGTGTGAGTTTTAGGCTCATGTTGTCTTTTTTTTTGGGTATGTCATGACACAAAAGGGAGTAGATATGGTCCCTTTGAAGATAGAGGAATTTGTATCTTGGGAATCCTTGAAAATAGTGGAATAGGTGGGAAGTTTCCTTGGAATTGAAGAAAATTACAGGAGGTATGTAGATTATTTCTATTAGGTTGAAACTTATCTGAAATCCTTGACTAGAAAGGATCAGGTGTTCTTATGGATTGAAAAGTTTTAGGAAGCATTTGAGTTCATAAATGAGATTTTAGTCATCACTCCAGTCCTTCTTTCCAGCCTAAACTGTTTATATTGAGGTTTTCTATGATTCTTTGCATCTTGTTTTGGGATGTGTTTTGATTTAGTATAGATCATTCATTTCTTATGGTACTTGGTAGTTACTTTCGCATGAGAATAACTATCTCACCCCTGATCTTGAGTTAGCATCAGTTGTTTTTGGTTTTAAGTTTTGTTGAAATTACCTCATCAGCAGGCGTTTTGTGGTTTTTACTAACCATAACATCCTGATCAATTTATTCCATTATCATTACATGAACATATTTTAGCATCAGTGGATATAATTATTATTAGATTATGACTTTGATATTTTTAATACACTATGAAATAGAAATGTTTTAGCCAATTTGTTGAGCAGTAAGTCATGTAGTGATGTCGTGCATGAATATCGGGATTCTTGGAGAGTGATGGAATAACTATCAGTGATGAAAATATATATGGGAGAGGTTGGATATAGAGGTTTTCATTTCTAAATGTTGGTTTATTTATCATTAGTGAATCGGGTGGAGGAGTCCCGGTTGGGGGATTCTGAGGTGGTGGTTTAGAGGCATTGAGTTGTTTTTGGTGATGTCACTAATTATTGACCTGAGGATGGACACCATCATGCTTTGTTCTATGGAAGGTTTTTTCATTTGAAGATGTGTGAGATGTTTCTATTTTTGTTCAACATTTTTACCTTGGTGATACATCTTGAAGTGAAAAAGATGTATCGAGCTTTGAGATGTCAGTTTTAGTGGATTGTGATGAAGTGTAGAGTAGCAAATTTTGTTTCTCAATGTTTGGTCTACTATAAATTGATGGTTGGGTACCATGTTCCTGGTGGTTTTCTCTAACCCATATATATTCCCCAATGAAATTGGTATGATGTATTGATATAAATAATTACTAATTTACCTTAATCTTATGGAGGCTATGATTCTATATGGGTGATAATGGATCATTTGAAAAAATAATCCCACTTTATAGTGATCAGGTAGTTGAGTTTAGTGGATGTTTTTTGAGGCAGTATGTAGAGGAGGTGGTGTGACTCTATAGAGTCCCATGGATGATCATATCTAGACAGGATCCTCATTTTACCTCTTGTGTGTGTATAGGTCTCCAAAATTCTATTGACTCTCAATTATCCCTTACACTTCTTTTCAACCACATACGGATGGTCAGGCAGAGCGGACCAACCAGAATCTTGAAGAAATTTTCCACTTAAGTTCCCTATATTTTGGAGGTTCATGGACGAGGCATATTCCCTTGGAAGAGTTTGTTTATGATAATAGCTTCCACTCCACCAATGCTATAGAACCAATTAATTATTTTTATGGACAATATTTCCATTCTCCATTGTATTGGACTGGGGTTTAAGAGTCAATAATTTTCATGCCAAAATTAGTATAGAATACGGCTGATATGGTTGAGGTAATTCTTGAGAGGATGAAGGAAGCACATAATCATCATAAATCCTTTGTCGGTCATAGGAGGATACCTTTGGATTTCAAAGATGGAGATCACATGTTCTTGAAGGTAACTTCGCATCATGGTTAGTGAAGGTTTGGTCATGGGAGTAAGATTTCTATTTGATTTTTTGGTCCTTTCGAGGTGTTCACCCAAGTTGGAGCTTTAGAGTATCAAATAGATCTTTCCCCATAGATTAGGAGAACACATGATATTTTTCACATGTCACGGCTCTATTTTTACCTTCATGGTGACTATTATGTCATCTATTAGGTCGAGATCAATTTTTATTATGATGAGACCTTTGAGTAGAATCATGTAGATATCCAAGACCACTAGGATAAGGTGTTTCATGGGCATCATATTCCCTTGGTTCATGTATTTTGGAAGAATAGTGGTGTGAAGGAGTGTTCATGGGAACATGAGTCACATATTCAAACTTAGTACCCCAATATATTTTATTTTTATCTCTTATCTTGTAACATTTATCTCTTGAATATTTTTATCATTCTAGTTAATGAGAAGGTTTTATCTTATTTCTTATTATGGATTCACTCTTGTTTGATAGGTATCTCCCCCAGGAGACTATTTAGGAGTAGGATGTGGTTGTTTAATCATTTTGTGTTGTTCCTATAATGATGTGGTTGAGCTCCTATGATATAGAGATCCTTGATATGGATACCATTGGGTGGAAATTAGGACAACCCTTTTTATTTTACCTCTGGTTATTGTTTTGATCCGCAAGGATGAGAATAATTTGAGAAGATTCTAATGTAAGAAACAAAATCTATCTATAATGACCCCTTGTGTTTTTATGAAGCTCACAGTGCCTAGAAGAGACCTATAGTAGGTAGATAGGTGTTTGAATACTATGATCTAAAAGTAGGGAGGATTAACGGTGTGAAGTGATATGTAAAATAGAGCTTTTTCATATAGGTTTCACATAAGATATTTTTATGTATGAGATTTTTTCTATGTAAGTGAATCGATTTAATAAAATAACATATGGGATTCATGTATTTTAATTCATAAAATCTAGATTAATTGTCTATGTAAATAATCTATGTGATAAAACCATCTATGTAGAGCAATTGACTACCTCAGAAATTGGTAATTTGAGCGATCAGTTACATGGATGGACCAACTACATGGATTGGTTACATGGAGTGACCATGTGGTTGGATTTGTACACATGTGTAAAATAGCTACAAGCAAAAAATGTCTATGTGGGGAAAATGGCGACATGGGGGAATTTGGCTACATGGGGAATTCAGCTACGTGGGACTTTTGGACAAGTGGTTCTTCCTTCTAGGTTAATTCTCCTGCATGGTGATTTCATCTAGTTTCATGATAAAAACCATGTTGGTATTTTGGTGGAACAAATAACGTGCCTTAAAATTCCATTTCAATAAGGATAATTATATCCCTAATTTTCTATAATTCTCTTTACTGTAAACACATCCTTTCATGTAGAGTTTAATGAGATTTGAAATAGTTGGAATTAAATATTTTATGATCTATAAAATATAATCATATTGTATCAATTAACTTGAATATGAAGGTCCTTCCCTTCATTACATGTTGGTTTTATTCTCTCTAGAC
The DNA here is from genome assembly GCA_963277665.1 of Viscum album. NCBI lineage: Eukaryota > Viridiplantae > Streptophyta > Magnoliopsida > Santalales > Viscaceae > Viscum > Viscum album. The sequence continues at coordinate 1,812,238,950 of OY728123.1, read as the reverse complement.
CATAATTTCTATAAATCGACCATTGGAGTCATAAAACCCTTCTACTATTATCTTGAGCTCATCAGTGGAGATTCCCTCATGCGTGCACCCCCTGTTTTTTTGGTGTAGTGAGTCGTGTGGAGAATATTTATTACAGGTAGTCGGTTCATTTCTTATACTATTTATTTATGTAAAATCATAAAGTTTTCATGGTTTATCCCTTTGGATGGAAATTGAATTAACCTAACAAGGATTTGAACCTGATTATTGATGAATCAGATATCGATCACAAGTTGATGTTGTTTATTTACACCATGATAACGGTTTGCCTCTTGTTTTTATATATACATTGTTTTCTATTCTATGAATTTTTAGCATGTTCTTATGCTATGAGTATCATGTTAAAATTGGTAAAGAATATAAATCAATAATTAATTTACCAAAAGGGTAGGGTTCAAGCCCCTTTATTAAGAAAAGAAAAACACAACACAAACCCCCTTTTAAACTGGGTAGGAGAAACCCATTACACGCAGTAGTGCTAGAGGGATCAACCCACTAAAAAGGCCAATACAGCTGCTCTAAAGCTTAAAAAGATAACCCATTACATGACTGAAGACCAGATAAAAAAATTCCTAAACACAGGTCCCACCAAAGCGATCCAAAGCCCACAAAAGATCCCAACTCAAACCACAAGGTCATCGCCAGCTCAACCCACAATGTCATCGCCAACCCTTCATCGTCGGACAACCTCGATGGTCACCATCCACCTGCAAACCACCTCGTTCCATTCTCCCCAATGCTCTGTTGCGTCAATAAACCAATATCAAGCAGATCTGGCACTGAACCAGACCATTGGAAGTCTCTCCGTGAGGAGCGGGAAGCCATCGAAGAAGCCCAGGGGGAGCACCACCAAGAAGCTGCAAGGGGAGACACCGCCAAAGACTAAACGACTCCTACTGTCGGACCATTCCACACCACCGTCTCCAGTACCATCACACCAAGAGCTATTTTGACCAGATTTGGTATTCCGAACCAGATCTGGCTTTGTTGAGGTAGACCGCCACACTGCTGACGTGCATCCATCGAGAACCATCGCAACAATGACTGCACCTTCATCGGCCTGATACAACACCATTTGGGCACCTACCGCGTCGCCTGCCGAACCCAAAGCCACCGTATGGAAATCAGAAGCAGCAGTTGGAAAACCCTAGACCACGGATAAACTCCTGCTCGCGCTCCACCCCCTACAGGATCATCCTTATAACCTTGTCAATAATTAATTTATAATTAATTAGAATTAGTATAAAAATGCATCTTTAATGAATCTGGTGTTTATTGGAATTTGATAATGAAGAAATTGATGAGTGTTTTCATGTTTAATTGAATATGTAATTCCATGTGTTAGTGTAAATTGATAAATAATGTGAATAATGTTAATTCATGGAAATTGAATGGATTAAAGGCTTGTTAATAAAATGTAATTCCACAAATTTTGTTGAAACTATAATGTATGCTTGGAAGAATGTTTAAATTAATTATTTATCTAATTTATTATATTGTTTTTTCTTGATGCAATAGGTTTCATGTAGTTGGAACATGTGAATATTTCATACATTGGCATCATCAAATTAATAAGTGAGTTTGATTATACAAAATTCCAAGTGCATATTTTTCATTGGAAGTGGGTTGATAACTGGTGTGTTATTAAAATAGATAAATTTGGATTCTTGAAAGTGTATTTTAGTAAGGAATGAAACAAATAGGAACTTTTTAAAATGGAATCAGAGGTACTATGAGTTTTTTATGTTCTAGCTCCAAAAATCTAAAAGTTTGCAATTGTGTCGTTATCAACCAAAACCAATGAAGGATCAGATGTCAATTCAACTGAGGATGACCCTATAATTAGACATCACAATCAATCTACAGTGGTCCCAATGTAGGCAGTGTCTTGTATTTCAGAGGAGACCACAATGAAGGGATTTTGATACTCCATAGTGGGTTAAAGTTCCTTAAACCATTAAAAAATAGAGATTAATACTCATGTTAACATTTTTTATTATATACATAGTGTTACATCATTTTATTATATTCTCAGTACTAAATTTTCTTAATTTAAATTAAATGTTCCACCACTTCTACATATAATGACTTCTTCACATGCTGATGCTCCAAATCCTGGGGAACAATAGGTTTCTCAACATGATAGTGATCCCAAGGAAAAGGAACAACTACCTTTTGTAAATGATAATGCTACTAATCCATAGGAATAACATATTGACTATGTTGAAGCTAATAAAATGGTATATGGTGATAAACCAATGTCTCAAAAAAAATAGGGGCATTGTATCACGATGGTGTTATAAAAAATTATTAATGTAAGAAACAAAGGAATCAAATTTCAGGTTGGATGGAATGAATGTGTCCAACCTATTAACCACAACAAGGCCATGATCAGTAGTTACATTAGGCTCTCCCCTCACATGCATGTGATGAATAATGTAGATTCATGGAACAATGTTGTGACCAAGCATAAGGCACTTATTTTTTAAGATATTAAGGAAACACTATGATATAATTTCTTTTATTTACTTGAAAACAATATAATGAAATGTTATATTACTCTTCATTATCCCTTACAAAGTAAATTTATAATAGATGATTCCCAAATGAAATTTTATTTAATGATCATGAGAAAGGATTACAGAGGCTTTCACACAATTATTACAAAGTTTCATCTCTAATATAATGAATGTAAAATGAACCCACACCCACCAATGATGTATGCATACCTTATAACCCAATAAACATGGGATTTATTTATTAGTCGTCATAAGGATACATATTTTCAATGACATTGTAATTGAAAATTCATTTCATGAAAATGAATGTATTAATCACTTTGATTAAGAATTGTTATTTTATGAAATAGTGACTGAGTATTGAAAATAAGAAATTGGTTGTATAAGAAATGTACCCATATCGTAAATCAAGGATGGGGTATTCCTCACAATAAATAACGATAAATATTTTAAATAAACCACAATAATTTTATGTGACATGAAATAAAAAATTAAATATGTGCCTCTTTTTATATAAATAATAATGAATGGAAAACCAAATCCACTTCTCTCTCACATAGTGTGTTGTGGAAGGAGGAATGTATAAATAAATAATGGATACTAATAGATGAAATCCAAAAAAATGGGATCATGTGTAAGTATCACATAATTAAAAAATATATTTAAATCAGTATTACATCACAATGATTACTTATTTTCCTATATTTTTTATTTGAGTTAGACACAAAAAACATCATCAGTTGTACTTGATGCATAGAAACTATCGGTGAACTTAAGTAGCCATAACAGTATGTCCGCGTAAGAGGTGAAGGTTTTGAGCTTTCACCTTAAACATATTTTGAGAAAAAAAATTAAGAGGGGGATAAATATAATAAAATGTAAGAGTTTTAGGCATGATTAGATACTCTATAAGAAAAAAAATATTTGTAAAACATGGTTGTTAGAAAATGTTATTAGAAGGAATCAATGAGAAGAAAAATATAAGAACAACCACTATATATTATTCATATTTTTTAAGGAATATATTTGAATACTATTTTAAGGGAAACCCCTGTGAATATAAATTTGGACTCATTATTCCTCACATCACTTCTATTAAATAATTAAAATTGGAACCAATGAATATTAAAGTAATAGAGGGTATAATGTCCAAAATGTTTGATAAAAAACGTACAGGAGAAATACGCTTCTGAAATCCCATGATGCATGGGTAAAAATATACAATTTAATCATATCAAAATATTTCCATTAATTTCATTAGTTATTATTTTTTATTTTTTAGACATTATTGGATACTCATTACAGTCAATTTGGATACTCTAAAGATCTATTTTCTATATTAAATGCATGGATACCCAAAAAAAACCACACATGATGATGTTTATTAATTTTTAATACATTGTATGCAACATTTTACAACTAAAATTCAAGTTATACATTTTATATTATACTTTAATGAAATTTTTGTTATGATAGGTTGGTGTTTAATTTTCATCAAAATCATGAATGAGGAAATTCCATGAATAAAAGAAACCTATAGACTTCTAAAATTGGTTATGTATTAGGATATATATATATATATATATATATTAGGATTTCACTATCAAAACATATATAAAAAAATTACTTATTTTTCTCAATATTTTTGTAATTTATGAAACAAACTAATGGAAATGATTGTAGTTAATTGGTTTTCAAATTTATGGAATATATTGTATTCTATCCACAAACTAGCATCCCCAAATAATTATATTTTTAATTTAATTAAAATTTCATTTAAAATATTTATTCATCCTTTTTTTATTTAAATTTTTTTATTACTTCCAGGACTGTTGATAGTCCTCATAATAATAAGAGGAACTAGATTTGTGTATAAAGGAATGGATAGCATACCCGGTTTTAGAATGTATACAAATATCATAAAACATAGAATTCATACTACCTATTTAGTTTATTTTCTCATCATCTTATGACCATTATGGCACAAAGTTTATGTTTTTAGTATAAAAATGAAATTTTAGTTCAAAACACACATCACATACTCAAAACCAATAAAACACATTAATATTGTTTTGATAGTTTATGAAAATGATCTATAAATCAATTTTTTCATGTATCAATAAGACAAACCTTAATCTGATACATGGTGTGCTGGTTCCACTCAAAGTGTCTATTATTAATTTAAAATTAACATTTTAGATCAAAATGTGTGTCACTCACTAAAAATTGAGAAAACACACTTTGATTGTATTGATAATTTATGAAAATGATTCAAAAGTCATTTGTGATGTGTGGGAATCAATCTCACAAAAAACTAACAGACAATGTGACTGATATTACTCAAAGTGTGTGTTTTCAATTTAAAATGATTTTTTAGTAAAGAAGACAAGTGGCATACTCAAAACTGTGAAAATGAATTCGGATTGTTTTGATACTATTACAAAATGATCCAAATGTCATTTTTGAATTGTATGAATCAAAATCACCTCAATCTGATTGACGGTGTGACCCATATGACTTTAATTGTGTCATTTTATTTAAAATTAACATTTTAGTAATAAAGACAGATGGCATACTCAAAATAAGGAAAATTAATTTGGAGTGTTTTTATACATTAAGAAAATGATCTATATGTAATTTATGATGTGTAGGAATAAACCAAACATCAATCTGATACGTGGGGTTCTTGATATTACTCAAAGTATCTGTTATTATATTAAAATTGAATTTTTTGTTCAAAACTCGTGTCACTCTTCGAAAACTGAGAAAATGAACTCATATTATCTTGATAATTTAGAATTCATTTTTATGTTTAGGAATCAGCTTGATTTCAAACTAGCACATAATTTCATAGGTATTAATCAACATGAACATTTTTAGTTTAAAATGATATTTTATTAAAAACACAAGTGACATACTCAAAACTAAGAAAACACATTAAATTGTTTTTATACATTAGGAAAATGATCCATAAGTAATTTTTGATTTATAGGAATCAGTCAGAACTCAATATGATGCACAGTGTGATAGGGATGACTCCACATGTGTCCTATTATTTAAAATTGACATATTACTAAAAAAGACAAATCACATACTCAAAATGAATAAAAAACATTTGAATTGTTTGGATACTTTAGAAAAATGATACATAATTCATTTGTGATGTATATGAATCAGCCTCACCTCAATATAATTCACATTGTTCCATGATAAAGATAATATTTTTATATATCTACATATTTTTTTCATTTATTTAATCCCAACCAATTAATAAATTTGAGCTGATTTTCATTATTTTATGATTTTAGGTGGAGTTTGGGCTTAAATGTGAAAATTGGTTACTTTTGGAAATTTAGAAGTTTTTTGTTGCTTTTTTTTCGATCATAACTTCTAAAAAAATTCCCAATTCAAGTGATTCTTTTTTGTAGGCTTACAGTGTTCGTGGCCTACAAATTCTTCTTCTGGACCTAGAACCCATTCGAAATCCCATAAGCCCAAAAAAATGATCCATGCGACAACTTATTCTGGTAAGAATAATGGACCCTACCTCATTAAATGAGGTATATCTCAGGCTACCTAACTCTAAATGTGATGATTCCATCTATTTTTGAAATTAGACTTGAAGGTAAATTTTAAGGCCACCCTTGAACCAGTCAAAGTGGGGTAGGTGGAATAGTATTTGGTGGCCAGAAAAAGTAAGTTCTATTAATTCATACATAACTTATTTTATATGGCTCTAAAATATTTTAAATTTAAAGGGTATATATATAACTTAATTATGAACATCTTATAAGAAGGGACCATGTAATTGTTTGGCCATCTGGTTGGCGGAACTAAAGAAAACTCCTGGCATACAAATTCTGGCAGATAATTTTTTATGTTTTTTCTTTTCTCTCTTTTGTTCTTAATGTTGTAATGAATTCTTATTCCCCCTTATTTAATTATACCCTTCACATAGAGGGGTAAAATTATGTGTGATTGGGGAAGGATAGGTTTTCCCATTTGTAATTATTTAGTTCTTTCATTAATAGTTTATGATCCTTTTCTCTCTTTTGGGAAGTTGGTTTCAAATTCGAATAGTGGTTTTATTATATTGTGTGATCATATTTGATTTTATATTCTATTTTTATTATTACTTTTTCAATGTTCAATATACCCCTCTATTCGGTATTGGTTTATATACAGTGGAATAGAATTGTGATTGATGGTGAAGTACTTGGCGATCGCCAGTAACTGTGGGAGAGGTAGTGACCATTCTTGATTGTTTGGGATAAACAATACCTAATTGGGAATTTCCTAAGTCAATTGGGAGTATTTCCTACAAATATATCACACATTTTAAGGATTGTAGACCAATATAATATTTTGTTAAGGTTTATTATTATCATTTCTATTTGACCAAATGAGTGATATGAAGTGATTGTGAAATCTAATTTTTATCAACATAGCAGAAAATAATTGGATAAATTCGAACTATGCTAGAATTACAATTAGAGAAACGAACCTTACCTGATCACCATTATCATATAATAGTTTTAAATCACCTTTTTAATCAAAATTTTTCCATTATTATTCTTAAATTTCTTTCCTTTTTTTAGTTCCTTTTCTTTTCAAAATCAATCAATTTAAAAAATCACACTATTTTCTTTCTCAAATTTAAAGTGACAAACATGATTTTTGTGTGTTCCTCTCTATATAAAACTTATTTTTACCATTAAACATAATTTTAACTTAGGAAATAATTGTTTTTTCCAAACCCCGTGAAAGGCATATGTCAAATCATGGTTTTTTTTCCATGGAGAAAGTTCCTAAAAACACAAAAACTAAAAAAATGAATGACTCATATTTTAAATAACCATTTGATTGAATTTGATCCTGAAATTGAATGAACAATAACCCAATTGAGAAAAAAAATTAAAAGAGTGTTTGAGGAAATACACCTCATAGATTCAAGTGATACTTTCAGTGGTCACTTTAAACCCAGAATAATGGCTGGTAATCTCAACCAAACTCTACGTGATCTCTACGCACCACAATTTGCTAATCAAAATAACCAACACATTGTCCCTTCTATAGAAAATGATTTTTAATTATGAATTAATATGATCCAAGTGCTACCAAAATTTCATGGCCTTTTAGGTGAAGACCCAAATCGATACATCAAAGAGTTTACTTATGTCTACTTTAAATTCAAACTTTGAGGAGTCATGGAAGAGCAAGTAAAGTGGAGGGAATTCCTCTTCTCACTTGAGAGAGAAGTAAAAGAATGGTTGTACAATCTTCAACTAGGGGAGATAAATTATTGGGAAGATATAAAAATAATATTCTTATAGAGATTATTCTCTACATATAGGATCAAAACAATAAAAAAGAGATTTACATCATGCATCAATCGACCAAAGAGACTCTCTAAGAATACTGGGAATGTTTCAAGAAACCCTGTGCAGGACGCCCACACCAAGAAATGGAAGAGAACTAATTTCTTATGCCCTTATACCAAGGATAGATCAAAAATTATCAAAATATTCTAGAGGCATCATTTAGAGAAGACTTAATGGACAATTCTCCTACTGATAACAAAGGTCTCATTGAAAATATTGTGCAAAACTCACATCAATTTGGAACTAGAGGTATTAATACTAGAGGCCTCCATGAGGTAAGGAATTTTGATTCTTCATCACCCTTACTTGAATCAACACTTAAAGAAATAACTAGTTTGACGAGACAACATTATATGAAGCAAGTTAAGGAACAATAAGGCCAGACTTAGGTATGTGGCTTATTCTCTTCAACTTATAATTACACTAACCAGTGTGCATAAGTTAAGGGGATATAATGTTATGCTACAGCCTATCAGAAAAACCAATTTCAACCAAATCTTCCAAGTCAACCCCAAACCCAACTAGGATATGGATTCCAACAAAACCAGGAGAGACCTTATTTTAAAAAGAAATACCAGAACCCCCTCCATTCCAACAATCCTATAAACATCCTTTCCAGAAACAACAAGCCTTTCATTAACTAATATTCCAAGAAAAGAATTATGATAATCCTTCCACAAGTTCACCAACTACTAAAGATAATCATCTACAAACCAAAGTTACAAGGTTGGAAGATAATATTGATAAGCTAACTACTCAATTTGGAAGTTTTATGGATATTATAACAAATAATCAAGGAAAACTACCAACCCAAAAAATCCCAAACCCAAAGGATAATGTCAAAATGATAAAAAAATAAATGAAAAAGAGATCACGCCACAGGAACAAAGTGAGTATGATGAATCTAAGAAACCTTCTGAATCTAAAACCATCCATCCAAAAGAAGGGGATTGGAACAAAAAGAGAGAAAGAACCAGGCTTATGAAGGAAGTTCCAGAAACACCTTTGCAAAAACAAGAAAGGGATAAAAATGATATCCAATCACTATTCCCATATGCATTAATTGATTATAAAAAGGCTGAAGAAGAGAGACTTCAATGAAAAAATCAGGAAACCTTTCAGAAAGTTGAGATCAACATCTCACTACTAGATTCAATCTGAAAAATCCCTAAGTATGCAAATTTTTTGAAGGAGTTGTGCATGAAATGAAGTTATTTGGATGGAAATGAGAGAATAAACTAAATAAGAAGCTTCTCAACAGTGATCACACCAAATATACTGAAAAAATTTCAAGATCCATAACTATTATCTATTCCCTTCACCATTAGATCTTTAAATCTAACTGATGCACTATGTGATCTAGGATATTCAATAAATGTTATGCCTCACTTGATATTTTAATCCTTACAGATTGGAGAAATAAAACCAACTCAAGTGGTTGAACAATTAGAAAATAGATCCACCATTTTCTTAGCTGGAGTTGTAGAAGATTTACTCATGGTAGTAAGAGGATTGATCGCTCTAACATAATTTTATACCCTTAGCATGGAACCAGACCACTCTCCCATCATCCTAGGGAGACCCTTCCATAAAATGGTAAGGACTGTTATCAATGTCCATGATGGAACACTCATAATGGAACTCACAAATAGTGTAGTACACTTCAACATTCTTGATGAAATGAAACATCCTTCCAATAATCACTCACATTATGTGATCTCCTATGAAGAAGGTATAGAATAAATTGAAGGTTCAGGTATGCTTTGTGACTTCTTATCTTTAGGAGAACAATTTTCATTTGAAAATTCTAATTCCTAAGAACCTAAAAATCATAATCTCATGTTAAAGGAATAGGTAAAATCTGACTTTTTGATGATTTATTAAAAGAAAATGAGATGATACCATAGATTCCATCCTTAGAAGTATGATGCCTAAATTCAATATCATCCCTTGAACAACCCACATGTCTTGAACTTAATCCATTTCCAGGTGATTTGAAATATGCTTACCTAATTTAAGGAGAGAAATTTATAGTACTCATTACCAATAACCTATCCTATTCACCAGAACAAAATCTGATTGGCATACTCAAAAGAAACGTCCAAGATGTAGAATGGAGTTTAGGTGATATTCCTAAATAAATCCCAAGGTCCTCTCTCATAGACTATTTTTATAAAGTGATGCCCAACCAATTAGGAAACCTTCAATAAGACTCAATCCCATCATCATAGAGGTTATTAAGAAAGATATAGAGAAATTTCTAGCAGCTAACATCATTTACCCAATCTCCAATTCTCAGTGGGTTAGCCTGATTCATGTAGTCCCAAAGAAAATCGTCTTAACCACTGTTAAAAATGAAAGAAATAAATTTTTCCCCATTATATTACAAAATATATAGAGAGTATGTGTAGATTACAGGAATCTAAATCATGTTAACTGAAAATACCACTTTACCATTCTGTTCATCGATCAGATGCTATAAAGGTTAGCTGGAACTCATTACTATTTTTTAGATGGATTTTCAGGATACTTCTAGGTACTAATCATTCTAAAAGATGAGAAGAATACAACCTTCACCCATATATTTGAAACATTCACCTACAAAAGATGCCTTTTGGGCTATGTAATAACCTAGGTACACTTCATCTGTGTATGGTGAGTATTTTCTCAGATCATATTGAGGACTTCCTGGAGTTAATTATTGATTATTTCATAGTTTTTGGAAATTCATTTGATCATATCTTATAAAATTAGGAAAAAGTTTTGAAAACATGAATTGAAAATAATATTTTCTTAAATTTCAAAAAAAAACATTTCATGGTTGAAAATGGTATAGTGTTGGGGAACATGATTTCAGAAAAAGAGATTGTGGTTGATAAATATAAAGTTGAAGTAATAAATTCCTTTCCATATCCAACTTTTTTAAAACATGTTTGATCCTTTTTAAGACATGTAGTATTTTAAAGAAGATTCAACAAATATTTTAGTAATATTTCTCTCCCTCTCTCAAGATTACTATTTAAGTAAGTTGAATTTAATATTTATTATGCATGTAGGAATTCATTTGATAAACTGAAGAAAATGTTGATCACACCTCCAATAATGAAACCACCCAAGTGGGAGTACCCTTTTGAATTTCTTTGTGATGTATATAAACAAGCGGTGGGAGCCTCTTTATCATAAATAACTCACGGAAAGACTCAAGTCATATCCTATGCATCAAGGACCTTGGATTCCACATAGATCAATTACATAACCACCGAGAAGGAGTTCCTTGTAATCATATTTGCACAATATAAATTCAAATCATATCTTCTTATCACTAAAGTTGTTGTTTTTTCTGATCATGTAGAACTCATGTATTTAATGAAAAAGGAAAATGCAAAGCCAAGGCTAGTGAGATGAATGCTACTCTTACAATAGTTCAATTTAGAAATTAAAGATAAAAATGGAACTAAAAATCAGGTGGATGATAATCTAAGTCGACAACCCCACATATTTGAAGAAGAAATTCCAAACCAGAACCCACTTAATGATGAGCTTCCTGGAGAACAACTCTACATCATCAATAGTGAAGTTTTATGGTATGCCAATATGTTAAATTATCTGGTAACATATCAGGTCCCATCTCATTTAAATTCCTAGAAAATTCAATAGATGAAATATGAATCTAGATATTATATCTGGGATGATCCATTTTTTTGGAATATTTTCAATGATAAATTGATAAGAAGATGTTTACCTGAAAGTGATATTTATTCTGTCTTTGTGTTTTGTCACACTTTAGTTTATAGAGGCTACTTTGGACCATAAGAAAGGTTTTAGAATCTAGACTTTATTCGCCAACACTTTTTAAATATTCCCATGAATTTTTTAAAAGGTGTGAAAAAATGTCAATTTTCTAGAAATATTTCAAAGATACAAGAAATTCCCCAATATCCACTTAATGTTTGTGAAATTTTTTAAGTCTACAGGATAGATTTTATGGGGACATTCCTAATTTCATTTGGAAATTATTATATCTTTCTTGCAGTTGATTGTGTTTCTAAATGGGTGGAATCAAAATCTATCAATACTAATGATGTTAAAGTTGTTTATGATTTTTTTAGGGTTAACATATTTTATAGGTTTAGAGTTCCTAAATCCATCATCAGTTATTAGGGGACTCAATTTTTTAATAGGATAATGGATTCTTTGTTGAGGAAGTATGAGGTGTATTATAAAACATCAACTACATATCATCCACAGACTAATAGTCAATCTAAAGTGTCTAATAGGTAAATTAATGGAATTTAGGAAAAGGCCGTTAATCCAAAATGTAAGGATTGGATCCAAAGTTTGGAAGACACGTTATGGGATTATAGGAAAGCCTACAAAACCCTAATTGTAATGAGTCCATATAGGCTAATTTATGAGAAAATTTTTCACCTACCAATGGAATTAAAACATAAGGAATACTAGGCTGTGAGGAAGATAAATTTGGATCTTGAAAGTGCTAGTAAGAAGAGAAGATTAGAGTTATAGGAGATAGAATAAATTAGAATGTAAACTTTTGAAATTTCTAGGATTTATAAAGATAGAAAAAGAGTGTCTCATGATAATTGAATCCAATCAAAATACTTCCATCATAGAGACACATAGCTATTATTCAGCTCAAGATTCAAGATTATGCTATGTAAACTTCATTCCATATGGGAAGGTCCATTTATAGTTACTCATGTATATCCTTTTGGGTCTGTGTAGATTGTGAAGGATATAGAGAATAAGTTATTCACTATTAATGTGAATCATCTAAAGAAATTACTTAGGAAAATTCCATCATAGCTAGTGGAGGAGATCACACTACTCCAACCTATCTATCAATAAATCCATCATGTCATAAAGGCCATGTAATGGTCTACATGCCCACTAGGACTTCGGGCTATGTAATGGGTCTTCATCAGGTCATACCCCTCCTTTACACGTGCTTCCTTACTGTTATTTAATTTTAAACCCTATTACATGTCAAATCCACTTGAATTCATTGAGTAAACTACATCATTTAAGTGTAGGGGATGAAACCTTTGTAATTTAGCGATTTAATTTTTTTTTTCTATTTTAAAAAAAAATTCTTGTTTTTTCAAATTTTTGTGAGTTTCTTTTTGAATTGTTGTGTGTTTCTGAACCTTTTGAGCTAAAATAATTCTCATCACCATTTTTGAAACCCATTTAAATGTGTGAAAAAATTTACTCCATTAAAATTATCTTAAATAAATGCTGAAAATGACTTTGTTTCAAGTATAAATCTTTAAAAATTTCATGAAAAGTAATCTGATTTTTGAATCTCATACCACATATCATTGTATTTATCATTGAAATAACTTTTCTATGAGGTTTCTAAACCCAATTTTCATGTTCTTTTCAATCACATCACTTCTTTAGATAACTAAACCATGCTTGATTTAACCATAATTTGATTTATTCTTATGAAAACTTGAGGGTTTTAGGTACTTTTATTTTAAATAATTGAGGCATTTCTTTGGTTTTAAAGACCCATTTTCAAAATAATCCTTTTATAGTGTCCTACCTTTCACATTTAATCCTTTTAGCCCTTATAATCCATGAATTATCTATTATTTTAGCCACATTACTAGCCAATTTTCCCTATCCAACCTGCTCTTGAAGTGAAATTGCATAATCCAGTTGAACTTAAGTGTGGGGGAAGATATATTGTATTGTGATACTTTATTTGGTGATAATTTCGGTGGAAAACAAAATTTCTAAGGGAATATTTTTCTACTAAAAAGAATTCATTCTTTCGACATTTTTTACTTTCTATAGATTTCATGATAAAAGAAGTTGTAACTTTCTAGAGCTTCCAATGGATAAAGAAAGTTGTGCATATTTGGAACTTTAAAGGAAAATCATGTTTAAGAAGATTGAAAATGTTTCGGCTGAAATTTTTAATGGTGTGAACATTACTTGAATTTTCAAAGATATTTTGGAGATTATTTTCTCCAAAGTTGAGTGAGGATGAGACAATACTTGAGTGAAAATTATAAACTTGAAATTTTTCTTCAAAAAAGAGCCAATCCCTCTTTATTCAGCCTCAGAATTTTTCACATTTAAATCCTACCAACCAAAATCCATATAAAATACCTTAAAATTCCTCATTATAGAAAAAATTATTGACTAAAAATGGGTGTTTATGTAAGAATTTATCATTCCTATGGTGACCCTTGCATGAGTAATGGATAATAAATATATTTTTAAAAATTAATGTTTGTGTGGTAAGAGAAAACAAAAGTGAGGTAAGTGTTTTGTGTGCATGGGAGGAGAGATTAAGTGGAACTATATTGAATGATATGAATTAAAAACTTGAAATAAAGGTTTTTTAGGAGGCATTATATCTTTTTTGTCTTGGTGTTAAATTATTGGATCTAAAGGATATGTGTTTTAAATTTTTTTGATTTGATATTGATGTTTACTTGTCCAAGATTCCAAGTGGTAAGTGTTGGGGAATTGATAAAGATAATATTTTTATATTTATACATATGTTTTTCATTGATTTAATCCCAAAAAATTAATAAATTTTAGTTAATTTTCATAATTTTATTATTTTTTGTGGAGTTTGTGCTTAAATGTGAAAATTGGTTAATTCTGAAAATTTAACAATTTTCTATTGCTTCTTATTTTCAAGAATAACTTCTACAAATATAATATAATTCAAGTGATTATTTTTTTAGTATTCTAGTATTCGTGGGATACAAATTATTCTTCCAGACCCAGATCCAATTTGAACTCCCATAAGCCTCAAAAAATTGATCAATGTGACAACTTATTCTGGTTGGCAGAATGGACCCTACCTCATTAAATGAGGTATATATCGAGATACCAACCTCCAAATTGGATGATTATAGCTGGGTTTGAAAATATAATCAAAGTTAAAGTCTCACATTAAATTTTAAATAGATAATCAATCATTAATACCACCCTTGAACCAGTCAAAGTGGGTTAGGTGAAATAGTATTCGACGGCTAGAAAAAGTAAGTTATATTAATTCGGCCATAACTTCTTGTACGTAAATTAAAAATATTTTAACTTTAAAGGGTATATATAAAAATTAATTATAAAAATATTATAATAAGGTACCATGGAATGATTTAGCCATCTAGTTAGTGGAACTGAAGTAAAATTCTAGAAGACAGATTCTAGAAGATAACTTTTCATGTTCATTATTTTCTCTATTTTGTTCTTATTAATATTGTAATGCCTTCTTCTTCCTCTTTATTTAAGTATACCATTCACATGGAGGGTTAAAAATATGTGTGATTGGGGAAGGTAAGGTTTCCCCCTTTTTAATTCTTGAGTTCTTAAATTAATGGTTTAAGATCCTTTTCTCTCTTCCATGAAGTTGGTTTCAAATTCTAATAGTGGATTTTATTATCTTATGTGATCATATTTGATTTTATATTCTTTTTTTATTATTTATTTGGTAAATTATCAATATCTTCCTCCACTAGTTACTGGTTTATATACAATGGAATATATTAGTGTTTGGTGGTTAAGTACTCAGCAATCACCAGTACGTATGGGAGGGGTAGTGACCATTATTTATTGTTTGGGATAAACAATTCCTAATTGGGAAGTGCCTAATTAAATTGGGGGTATTAGATACAAATCAATAACATATTTAAAGGATTTTAGACTAAGATAATATTTTTTTAAGGTTTATTCTTATCATTTCCATTTGACCAAAGGAGTGATATGAAGCGATTTTGGAATCTCATTTTTATCAACATAGCAGAAAAGAATTGGAAAATTTTGAACTATGATAGAATTACAATTGGAGAAACAAACCTGACATGATCACCATTATCATATAATATTTTTAAACCACTTGTATAATCAACATTTTCCCAATATTATTCTTAAATTTCTTTCTATTTTCATTACCTTTTCTTTTCAAAATCAATCAATTTAAAAAATCACCCCATTTTATTTCTCAAATTTAAAGTGACAAATGTGATTATTGTGCAATCCTCTCTAGAGACAACCTAGGTTTCACAATAAACTTCATTTTAACATAGGAAATAATTGTTTTTCTACACCCCATGATAGGCACATGTTATTCCTGGTATGAATCAAAGTGTATGTTATGAGTTTAAATTGAAATTTTAGTTCTAAACACGTGTCACTCACTAAAAACCTAGAAAAAATAATTGGATTGTCTTGATAATTTATTACAATGATTCATATGTCATTTGTGATGTGTAGGAATCAGTCTCATGTCACACTTACATCTGATGTGACTAGTATGACTCAAAGTTCATGTTTTCCTTTTAAAATTAAATTTTAGTAAAAAACACTAGTTGCATAGTCAAAACAAGAAAAACACATTTATATTATTTTGATAATTTAGGGAAACGATCTATAAGTCATATTTGAAATGTAGGAATCATCATCCCCTCAATCTGATGAACAAAATGACCAGTATGACTCCAAGTGTGTTCTTTTATTTAAAATTGGAATTTTATTAATGTACTGCTTTATATTTATTTTAAATTTATATATTTATGGTATTACTGACATAAAAATTATTTTCTTATACAGGTGGATTCTTCTTCTTGGTTTTGGGTGGTTTGTTCGACAACTGATACCATGATCTGAATTTTTTGAGAGGGGTTCGTGGGTTCCAAAAAAAATGATATATTAATGTTATTGAATGTTTGTGATAGTAATTTATAATGTAAGATTACAAAAAAAATGTTTTAAATTTATATAATATTGTTTTTTAGTATATGCTATGTAAATTTTATTTAAATTAAATTATGTTATTTCCTATAGGTGTATTTTCATAGAGGTTTATTTTTTCCAGTGTGTAGTAATTTCAATAGCACACTATAGCAGTAGGGCCTTTATCAGTGCTAGAAATAACACTAATAAAGGTATACCTTTATTAGTGATTTTCTAGAACTGATAAAGGCCCCCTATTTTAATGACACTTAGGATAACAATTCTTTTTTAGAACTATTATATCACCTTTTATGTTCTGTTAAATGATCAAAATATGGTGGTGGGTGAAACAGTAGATGTGATCCACCATTGGTGAAATGGTATATGTGATCTAACATTATTTAAATGGTAGAATATGATCAACCATAATTGTAACAGTAGATCTAGAGGAAACACCCCCATGTGTGACCCACCTCATAAGATATACCACATAAAATTTTGAGTCCATGGATTCACTTCATGAGAAACCAATGATAATGTCACTCTTGTGGGCAGGAGGAGATGACACAATGCCTACCAAAAGAAGGAGGATCTTTTGTCTAATAACTTCAATTTGATGGTGAAAATGTATATATGATCTACCATTGTGAAAATGGTAGATTCAAAATGGTAGATGTAACACCTAGAGATTTTGTGAATTATTTTTTTTCAAATTAATTTAACCTTTTTGATATTTTTCATTTCACGCAACACTGAAAATAGTCTATTTTATATTAAAGCACTATGTTTGGATTACGTTATACTAAAAACAAATTTAACCATGCACTACACACAAAATAAATTTTATATTTACCTACATGAAGCACTGAGGTTAGCTATAGTTACATGCAATAATGGCATTCCTTGATGGCTTGCGTAACACGCAAGAACAAGTTTTACCGAACAATAATATATTATTAAATTTTTATTATTTAATAAAACTAGATATAAAATAGATGTTAAATTATATGATAATATTATTATTAAAAAATTTGTGAAAATATATGGTTTACACAAATATAATATTAATTCAAAAGTTACCAATTAATTAAAAATTAATATGAAAACCAAATTGAATATAAAGGGATATATTGTTATTATTATGACCACAAAGATATTTTACCCTAATAAATTAAATTAATTACAATTACTGAGTGATAAAAAAGTAATATATATGTTATATATTCAATAAAATATTTTTTATATTCATCAAATATATTTTATAGATATAATATAAGCACAAACCCAATTTTATGCTTAAAACCCTATATTTTTATTAAGATATTTTTACCACCTTTTAATGGAGACCCCATTTTAAATCGAATTTTTGAAAATTTTATAGATTTAATATATAAAAATAAAATTTATATTTTAAATTATAACATAATAATTAGGTTAGGGTAAAGTTTTTTTTATTTTTATGTGAAGTTTAATTTTTTTAATGAATAGTAAAAATACTGAATTTTAATTCAAAACTGATTTTTCATATAATTTATTTATAAGGATAAATTAATTTTTTTAAAAGTTTAATTAGATAATATTTTTATAAATAAACCCAATTTGGGTCATTTTAATCAATTTCACTTTGAAATTGAATATAAAAAAATAGCAATATTTTGAAAGTTTTTACTTTAAAAACTCGCATTGTCGACCCGACTGCGGGATTAAATTTAAATTAATTTTTTCCAATTATGTGATTGGAATTTAGAAAATTTTATTAAATATTTGGAATCAGAATAATTTATAATATCTAATAAGTTAAAATCAGATTTTCACCAAAAATATTAGTGAAAGTAATTAAAATTAATTACATCGCTTAAGGTAAAATTAAGCTTTACTATGGACTAAACCTTAAACTTAAGGGCCTAAATGACCTGGAAACTTGTCCAAAATCCATTTAATGGACATATTTATATCCTATAATAATTTTTATAAACCTTGGACTATTATTGGATCCACTTACCATGGAAAAAATGTGTGTGGAATTCCTATTCCTAAAATTTACAAGAGTATCACTCCTCCTCCACTAAAAAAATGTCTCTTATCCTCCCACTTCCTCACACCTCCAAAGAAACATTGGATCAACCAATATCTTCTCAAATAGATACTAAACATCTCTCCCCTCATACTATAATCCCACTTTTGGTATAAATCAATTCAAGGAATCCCTTTGGTGCAAACCAAAAGGAGATACCCAAATATGAGGTAACATTCTTCCTCATGTTGTTTTATTTTAATTCCATTTTCCACCCAATAAACTCTTATTATTACTTGAATTTATAAAAACATAAGTATAATAAATATACTAGTTTGTTTTTTTATATGTTTTATACCTGAACATACGCACACTTCCATCTAATGGGTAACGAACATGCTATTTATGTGTACGACGAACTATCATCTCACGAAATGATGATTGTTCATTTTTCCTTTACCACCTCTCATGGTGAAAATTATAATGGAAAATATGTTTATATATGATATATCTGATATTTATAATTTATTTAAGATTTTTTACATTTTATTTATTATATACCTTTATGTTTTCCATCTTGTTTGAATATGATAATTTCGTTTGAGGAAGTGTGGACTACTACCACCTCAAAGCGATATGATTCATTCACACACTAAATGGAATGTATTAAGGATGTATTTAGTGAAATTATAAGATATATATGACCTAATAATTCTAATTTAATGATATATATACATATGTTTCATTTACTCTCTTTCTTTTAATATGACAATAAAACAAAAATAGCATTCATGCCTACGTAGAGTCTACCATCTCCGCAAACAGTGTATTCCATTTTATACTTATATACTCTATGGATTATTATAAAACACATAAAATAAATATAATTTATATTTATATCATTATTTAAATTTTTTAAATCATGATATAAGTATAAGGACCAAAGATATAAGAATTTAAGACACATGAGAAGAACAAAGCAGATATTACCTGAAGTGAAACATTAACATAGAATTATTAACAAGAAGGTAATATAAAGTCATAATAAAACCATATGTGGTATTAGATATAAGAATATTTTTATGTGATATATTTATAATAAACTTATATTTATTATACAGGAAGTTTTTATGAGAACGATGAGAGACAAGACACAAGGTAAGGGAATTTCATCTCACTTTTTATTCCCGTGAGATACATGCTTTATTTACCACTCATTCCTTTTGAGTGGTGTGTATACTACCCATGGATGATTTATATGATTACTATACTTAAATTTATTGGTATTTACATATCAATTTTATGATATTTGTTTCATGGGGTTTAATTTTCAAAAGATACCAAATCGGTAAAGTAATTTGTCTCAGTTTTCCTTCTTTGAGACACATGCCATGTTATGCACCTATATTTTTCCATAAGGTGTATACAATACCTTTGAAATGTTATATCATGAATCTCCTTATTTTCATGATATTTTAGGTTTAATGAAATTTCATTTTCTTCCATGGGGATTATGTTTCAAATTAACAAAGTGGTAAGAGGTTATTGAAACAATCTCATCGCTTTTCGAGATTGTTTATAATTATGCTTCCTTTGATGAGATATTATAATACATATCTCAGTAACTCTCATAAATTTTCTTACCCTTTTTTTATTCATTTTATATCCAATTAATGGTACTATTTTACCATACTTCACTACATAATATTATTATGAAATTGTTTTTAAGAAAGTTTGTCTTTACCTATCTCTTTGGTTGGAAATATGTATTTCTTCAAAACCATGTTTTCTAAAAGGTTTCAAACAAATATTATACTATACTCATATGATATTTAAAATAATTGTTCACCCATGTTTTACCTTTTTAAACAAAATGGTTCTTAAAAAGGAATCTTCTTGTCATTTTCCGATTGAGGAACTTTTACAAACTCTTTATAGTGCAAAATAAATATTCGGCATGTGCAAATTTACCTGTCATCATGACCAAAATTACATTGAAGATTCCTTTAAAATATTACAAAGTTACTTCTTTTAATGAAATTTTTTCTCTAATATTATGTAAATTCGTTTTTTTAAAGTGGTTTTCAATGAAAATGGGTTTCAAACCATTTTCAATCTTTCATTATAAGTTTTCAACATATTCTCAAAGAAATGGTTTTCAAAACATTTTCAATATTTATTTATATGTTTTAAAAGTTATTTTCAAATAAATTATTTCCAAAATGTTTTCAAGGTTTATTTATAAGTTTTCAAAGTATTTTCAATGAAATGTTTTTAAAAAAAATCAATATTTCTTTATAATTTTTCAAAGTGTTTTCTAAGAAAATGGTTTTTAAAATGTTTTCAAGATTTTTTATAAGTTCTAGGGAAAAGGTTTTTCAAATTTATTTCAAGTATTATTTATAATTTTTCAAGTTATTTTCTATGAAAATGATTTTAAAATAGTTTTATGTATTAAAAATCATTTTTCAAATGAGAAAGGATATTTTCCTTCAGAAAAGTTTTTGAAAGATATTTCAAAATTATTTTCCATCTAGGATGGCATCTATTGATGTTACTCACTCCTTCCTAGGAAATGATATAAAGGTATAATTCATATTATTTATCTAAATGGGTTATTCTTATGTCATTATCTTTATGAAACCCATTTATCTTTCATGGGTAATATGTTTATGATACACCTTTCTCTTTCATAGGTTATATGTTTATGAAATCTGTTTCTCATTCATGGGTTATATGATTTTGAAACCCACTTATTTTCACAAGTGTTGAACCCTCTGGAATTAAGTGGATTTATTGTGTTTTGATAATCCCAACCATTCTTTCTTTATATCTTGATTATTCTTAATACATTACAAATATACTTTAATATATGTTGTTGCTTTCATTATGCTTAAATTAAGTCTTTTGAATTATCAGATATATGTTTACTATGACTTAACTCTTTCTACCAAGTGAATGCTCAAACAGTTTTCAGCTACCGTTACAAACGAGCTACCGATATCGAATAGAGATACTGATACCACCGTTATGGATTAGAGCTACCGATATTGAATAGATCTACCGATACAGAGTTAACCGATACATCAAGTTCACCGGTACTCAAAGATCACCGCTACATCAAAGTCTACCGATACGGTACATCAATTCTACCGATATAGTTACAGTTACAAGCTCACCGGTACTCAAGCCTACCGCTACATCGAAGTCAACAGCTACCGATACAGAGCTACCGATATGTTGAAGTCCACCGTTATGCAAAGTCTACCGATAGAGACTTACCGCTACCGATACAAGGCAGAGCCACAGTTACCGTTACAAGTCCACCGCTACTGATGTGATCAAGTCTACAGTTGCAGCTACTGATACAAAGTCTACCGTTATAGATGAAGTCTACCGATACAGACACCTACTGTAACACAAGTCTACCGATATCAAGAGCTACCGTTCCAGAGACAGAACCCGACACTACTTTAATTTCTTTATCATTATTTAATCTAACCAATGGTCATATCAGGTATATTTTAATACACTGACATTTATTTAATGTGTGCTGCTGGATGTCAGGGAACCGTACCTCGTACCTGCAAAAAGTAAATCATCTTTTGCCGGAGCACGTGGTTTAACTAAAGGAAGGATGTGCTACTAAAAAAGAGTATGAATAGACGAATACAGAGACATACAGACCATAGGGTGTGCGAGACATATAGACGAATACAGAGACATACAGACCATAGGGTGTGCGAGACATATAGACGAATACAGAGACATACAGACCACAGGGTGTGCGAGACATATAGATGAATACACAAAGAGATACACATACCACGAGGTGTGCTGGGAGAACAACCATGTGTGAATGCAAATAGACGACAGAACTTACACGAAGAACTCATTACTGCATACCAGTGAAGAGATGAGAACGAGAACATAACACAAGAGCTTCATCGACTGTCTCTACACCTGGAAGTCAAGGAAACAGATGATACTCTGTTTTCCAGAAAAAAACCAAAAGAGGACTCAGAGCGAATTCTGTTCAATCAAAGGAGTCCAGAACTGCACGACAATCACTAGAGCCATTTCTAAACTCTAAATATTTTCTCTGTGATTTATCTTTTTACATATTGAGAAGTGTGTGTTATATGCTGTATTTTACACACACACTATCTCCTGTACTCTAACTAGAGGATTTGTAAATCCTCACTCAACACTCTTACATCTTTTCTTTCCCACTGAGATAGTGGTAGAGGTCGTGTGTGACCTGGAAAGCTGGTTGTTGTTGTTCTTTTTCCCACAAATAACAGTGGTAGAGGTCTTGGACCTGGAAAGTTTTATACTGTTGTAATCCTCGATCCAGGGTGTGGATCACTTTTATATAAAGTTTTGAGAGGACTAAGTCTCAGCTTGAGAATGAACCTCTTGGTTATATTTGTTGTGCTATATCTTTCAAAGTTATTCTTTTATTCCACTGCTAATCTCTTTAAAACCAAAACTGTTTTAAATTCACTTTGATAATTAAATTCGCAAGTGTTTATATTAGTTGTAAATCAGTAAGTTGGTTTCAAAAGTTAATCAACCTTTCTGTTTTGATTAACTGGGAAATAATCAATCCCTTGAGAACCCAACCGAACCCTTACTTTGATATAAATTCACTACAGTTTAATTCAGTATTTTATTTGGGGGTTTTTAAGACAAAGTTTTTAAAACAGAAATTTTAATTAGAACTAAATTCACCCCCCCTCTTGAGTGTCCACTCCGACCAAAATTTGGTATCAGAGGTTGTTTAAAATATTTTGTACTCTATTTTTCAACTGTGATTTTAGTTGTATTTTAAAGTTCTTAAATTTTTTGTTATTTCTAAATTTTTATCTCTTTAAAATCTTTGCTTATAGTTAGATATCATGGATAATAGACTTGAAGGTGTTGCTACCAATAGACCACCATTTTTCAATGGAACTAACTATGCTCAGTGGAAAATCAAGATGAAAATTCATTTAGAGAGCATGGGTTTTGATATTTGGACTGATATAGAATCAGAATATAAAATTCCTACTACTATTTGAACTACTTGGAATGAAGCTACTAAGACTGCCTATAATAATAATTATAAAGCTATGAATGCTTTGTACTGTGCTCTAGGAGATGAGGAATTTAATAGAATATCTGCCTGTAAAACTGCTTATGAAATTTGGGATACCTTAGTTGTTTCTCATGAAGGAACGACTAATGTTAAGGAGATGAGATTGAATAATTATACTATTAAGTATGATAATTTTAAGATTAAGCCTGATGAACCCATTTCTGATATGTATCTCAGGTTCAATGAAATTGTCAACACAATGACTTCTCTGGGAAAGGATGTTCCAGTAAAGGAACAAATCATGAGAATTTTGATATGTCTACCTGAAAGATGGAGAGGAACCTCTGTCTCCATTAGAGAATCGTGTGAAATTGGAGAACTGTCAGTCAAAGAACTAATTGGAAAACTGATGATGTATGAAGAGGAACTCAAAGTAAACAAAGAAGAAGATGATGAACCTAGAAGAAAATTTGTTGCATTCAAAACTATAACCTCAAAGAATAAGGATAAGGAAAAGCTTCAAGCTATCAATGAAAGTTCAAGCTGTGAAGACAGTGAGAGTGATTCTGATAGTGATGCTGAGATGGCTCACATTTCTAGAAGGTTTAAGAAATTTTATAGGAAGAAGAAGTTTTTCAGAAATTCCAACTACAAAGGTAAGTATGACAACAAAGGACATTGGAGGATTGGAAGAAGCCTGATAAATCAGATGAAGTTGTCTGCTATGAGTGCAAAAGGAAGGGACACATAAAAGCAGACTGTCCAAAGCTGAAATACAAGAAGAAGTATGAATAAAAGGATAACAAGTATAAGAAAGCCATGAAGGCCACTTGGAGTTCTTCCGAGGACAGTTCTAGTGAATCTGAAGTTTCTGAAACTGAACACAGAAACAAGGATAACATGTGTTTTATGACAAACACTTCTGAGGTAACTTCAGAAACTCTTGCTTCTAATTCATATTATTATAGAGATGATTCTAAATGTGATAATATGTCTAAATATGAACTGTTTGAATATTGTGATATGTTAGAAGAAACTTGTAATAAGCTAAAAGACAAATACAAATGTTTAAAGAAAGAGTATGCTTTAACTGTTAAACATAAATCTGATCTGGATATTGAAGTAGAAAAGAATGCTCAGTTTCTTAAAGAGAATACTGAACTAAAATTATCTAATGAGAAACTCAAGAAAGACTTAGAGAAATTTACCAATGGTAAAGATACTCTTACTCAAATGCTAGGTAAGCAAATAGCACCTAGATACACTACTGGTATAGGATACCAACCTGGACAAAGGAAAATTACCCAAACTAGATTCATTCCTAAATCTGGACAGAATGTAGCTAGCTCTAGAACTTCATATGCTTCAACTAGTTATATTCATAGTTATGGATCTAATAAGGTTTATCTTTCAAAATCTGTTGATTCTAGAAATTTTATGAGACCCATTAGACAAATATGGGTACCTAAAGTGTTGTTGGCTAACCTGTCTGGACCCAAGAAAATCTGGGTGCCAAAATCATTTCCTGTTTAAATCTGTTTTGTAGGAAACCTGCTTAAAGAGCTCCTGTAAAATGACCTGGTACTTGGACAGTGGATATTCAAGACATATGTCAGGAGACTTGTCATGCTTTAAAAGCTTAGTCAGAGTTGATGGAGGGTTTTTCACATTTTGTGATAACTCAAAAGGAAAAATCATCGGCTTAGTCCAGATTGGTAACACTGACTCAATATTAATTTCTAAAGTTTTATTTGTTGATGGAATTAAATACAATTTGTTAAGTATTTCTCAGTTCTGTAATGATGGTTTTTATGTTAAATTTGAAAATGATTCTTGCAATGTTTTTAATTCTAAAAATGTTTTAGTGTTTGCTGCTTTGAGAAATGAAAATGTTTATGTTGTTGATTTAAATTCTTTAGCTAAGCAAAATATTACTTGTTTAAATGCTTTTCATAAAGAGTCTTGGATTTGGCACAGAAGATTAGGACACTGCAATGTGCATTCACTTAGAAAACTTGCTAGGAAGAACTTAGTTAGAGACCTACCCAAACTTGAATTTCCAGCAGACAAAGTTTGCAATCCCTGTCAAAAGGAAAAGCAACATAAAGTTTCTTTTAAATCAAAGAAAGAAGTGTCAAATTCTCAACCTCTTGAGTTGGTTCACATGGATTTATTTGGACCTTCTAGAGTTTCTAGTTTAAATGGGAAGCACTATGTCTATGTTCTTGTAGATGACTTTTCTATATATACTTGGGTATATTTTCTGGCTCACAAAAGTGAAGCCTGTTCTTGCTTTATAAAATACTCCAAGTCTGTAGAAAACCTTAGTGGACTTAAGATTAAAACTCTGAGAAGTGATCATGGCCGTGAGTTTGAAAATCATGAGTTCGAATCCTACTGCTCACACAATGGCTATAGTCACAATTTCTCTGCCCCTAGGAAACCTCAATAAAATGGTGTAGTAGAAAGGAGGAATAGAACCCTGCAAGAAATTGCTAGGACTATGCTTAATGAGTATGAACTACCTATTTATTTTTGGGCTGAAGCCATAAATATAGCTTGTTATGTTATTAATAGAGTCTTGATTAGACCCGTTCTTAAGATCACCCCTTATGAGTTGTGGAACCATAGGAAACCTAAGGTTAACTACTTCAAAGTTTTTGGATGAAAAGTCTTTATTCTTAATACTAAAGATAATCTTGACAAGTTTGCATCCAAGAGTGGTGAAGGAATTTTCCTAGGTTACTCGATTTCTAGTAAAGCCTATAAAGTTTTGAATAAAAGAACCAAATGTGTGGAAGAATATGTTCACATCAAAGTTGATGAAACTGATCCACATGAACCTAAGACCTCTCTTGAAAATCTTGAAGATGATCTCTCTGGTTTGAACCTTAATGATAAGGACAGTGGACCTGTAGTTAAAACATCCAGTTCTGGAAATTTTCCAGACCCTGCTTCTGTTGAACCTCAACCTGTAGATGAACCTGAAATCTCTAGCCCTACCTTTTCAAGACCAACTAGGATTCTAAAGAACCATCCTTTAGATACTATTGTAGGAAATCTAGATAGAGGAACACAGACTAGAGCTTCTATAAGAAATCAGGTTGAACATCAAGCTTTTCTTTCACAGTTAGAACCTAAAAATGTCAATGATGCTATCAATGATGAATTTTGGGTAATGGCTATGCAAGAAGAACTAAATCAATTTGAAAGAAACAAAGTCTGGAAATTAGTATAAAGACCAAAGGACATTATCACCATAGGCACAAAATGGGTGTTTAGAAACAAAGTTGATGAATCTGGAAACATCATTAAAAACAAAGCTAGGCTAGTTGCATAAGGTTACAATCAAGAAGAAGGGATTGACTATGAAGAAACATTTTCACCTGTATCTAGATTAGAGTCTATTAGGATCTTACTTGCCTATGCATCACATCTGAATTTTAAGTTATATCAAATGGATGTGAAAAGTTCTTTTCTAAATGGTTTTATTGTTGAAGATGTTTTTGTAGAACAACCACCTGGTTTTTCAAATCCTCATTTTCAAAATCATGTTTTTAAACTTTTTAAAGCTTTATATGGTTTAAAACAAGCTCCAAGAGCTTGGTATGAAAGACTTTCAAACTTTCTTATTTAAAAAGGATTTACAAAAGGAATAGTTGATCCCACTCTTTTTATAAAAAGGATTTCAAAATATGTATTAATAGTACAAATCTATGTTGATGATATTATTTTTGGATCTTCTAAAAATTCTTTATGTACTGATTTTTCAGAAGTTATGCAAAATGAGTTTGAAATGAGCTTAATGGTAGAGCTTAAGTATTTTCTTGGATTTAAAATCTTTCAAACTAAAGATGGTATTATTATAAATCAAAGTAAATATACTAAGGATTTATTAAAACCTTTTGGTCTAGATAGTATTAAGGAAAGTGATATACCTATGAGTATCACCTGTAAATTGGATGTTGATGAATATGGGAAACCAGTTGATCAAACTAATTACAGAGGTATGATTGGGAGTTTACTTTATCTTACTGCTAGTCGACCAGATATTATGTTTAGTGTGTGTATGTGTGATAGATTTCAAGCTAATCCTAAAGAGTCACACTTACTTGTTGTTAAAAGGATTTTCAAATATCTTAAAAATACTGCTAATTTGGGTTTGTTTTATCCAAAAGAACAATCATTTGATTTAATAAGTTATTCGGATGCTGATTTTGCTGGCTGTAAGTTAGATAGGAAGAGCACATATGGAACATGTCACTTACTTAGAAAATACCTAGTATCATGGTGTAGTAAGAAACAGAACTCAGTTGCATTGTCTACTGCTGAAGCAGAATACATCGTTGCTGTTAGTTGCTGTGCACAGATTCTGTGGATGAAACACACACTACTGGATTATGGATTTGACTTTAAACATGTTTCAATCAACTGTGACAACACTAGTGCGATTAATATCTCTAAGAACCCTGTGTCTCACTCTAGAACTAAACATATTGATGTTAGACACCACTTTTTAAGATATCATTATCAAAGAGGTGATATAACACTTGAGTTTATAGGCACTGAACTTCAATTAACTGATATTTTCACTAAGACTTTAAGTTCAGAAAGATTAAGTTTCATTAGACACGAATTAGGAATGATAACTTATTCTCACCATTAGGGAAACCTCGCCGTTAGGGAGACCTCACCGTTAGGGAAACCTCACCGTTAGAGAATCCTCACCATTAGAAAACCTCACCGTTAGGGAGACCTCACCATTAGGGAGACCTCACCATTAGGGAAACCTCACCATTAGGGAGACCTCACCATTAGGGAAACCTCACCGTTAGAGAATCCTCACCGTTAGAAAACCTCACCGTTAGAAGACCTCACTATTAAGAGACTTTACCGGTACATCTCGCGCTGTTTTAAAATTCTGTAAAGCCGAGTCATCGAACCGTTATTTATTTTATTTATGATTTATGTGATTTATGAATCCTAAATGATATTAAAACTCGAACTAGACTCACTCAATCTCACCGCGAACCTGTCTGCTAGAATTATCCTAAACCTAAACCTCTCGACCTTCAGAACGCTAGCCTCCAATCTGTAATGGCCCGCGTCAAGAGACCCCAAGTCACAGATGGGAGTGATGAGCCGCAAGCAAAATGACAGAAAGTATCGAATGCCAGTGGAAGTGGAAGTGGAAGTGTAGCTCGAAGGAATCCAATAAACCCGCATCTCTCAAGGAGAGAGATTGTTGTTGAAAAAGAAGTGTGTGCAGAATGGATGATGGAAAGAAAATCGTTAGTTCTTAAGGTTTTACAATAACAAGGTTAGCTATAATGCTTCGCGAACAACAACGGACCTTATTATCCAGGACTAGTGAAACAGTTCTACGAATTCGTTCGTTTTGAAAAGTCTGAAGAAGAAAGCAGAATGGTTTCATATGTGAATGGTCAGGAAGTGTCTTTTACTTTAGGAGAATGGGCTGAGAACCTAAGAGTCCCTCATGAGGGCGATTTTACTTATTATTCCAAGTCTGTACCTTCAACCAGTGATGTGTTTCAATATGAAGATGCTCTGCTAGAACTCACAGGGAATGGGACCCCTAGAAAGGTGATTACTGCAGAGATGGTAGGAGAAGATAAAATGTTGTTTAAGTTTATTCAGCATGTTGTTAGTCCGAGAAGAGGAGACTTTGCCACTTTGAGATTCCAAGACATATATCTGTTACATTTGCTGAAGCACAGTGTGAGAATCAATCTATGTAGATTGATTATGGTTCAAGTGGAAGAGATTACTAGACCTAAGTCAAAATCAAATGCCTTGTTTTTCTCAAAGCTAATTTCTGTGATGCTGAAAGTGAAGGAGATAGCTGGACCTCAGGATGAGCTGGTAGTGGTTAAGGACAACTTCTTTATTACAAGAACTGTCTTTAAATACATGAAAGTCAGCTGGAATCCTTGGAAGAAATCATGGGTGAATGATGATGGAAAAATTTATGACAAGTATACTCCTATGGATCATCCTTCTAGACCAAAGGATGTGAGGGATCCTGGTCTTGGACCAGATGAGCCAGAACCAGTCTACAGTGATGATGAAGCTGAGGAGGAAGAGACATCAGTAGAGGAAGGAGGAGACCCAGACTTACCCCCTAGTCCTGTGCATCAAGTTATTTCTTATGGAGCAGCTAGCCCTCCAAAAGAACTACCAAAAAGAGAAACTGTCTTAAAGGACAATGATACAGAGACTACAGAAGAAGAAGAAGAAGCATTCCAGTATATTGTCAAGGACACCTCTGAGGAGGATGAGACAACCGAATCTGATCATAATGTTAATGGAGCAAAAGAGACTGATGGTGAAGCAGTTGATGAGGAAAATGTTGAAAAAGAGCTCAGTTTGAGTCCTCTAATAGTCAGTACAGTCAGGACAGTGGCTGATCAGGAAGACATAGTAGCAGCACCTGTTAACGAGAGAGTCATTAATGACTCAGAACAAATGGCTATTGAATATGTTGTGGTTGTAGAGGAAAGTGAAGAATTACCTCAGGAAGAAAAGTTGGAAGAAATATCTCAGGAGAATGTTCCAAGTGAGAAGGAGAATCTTGGCTCAGTATCAGTGTTATATGACATTGAATGTTGGACATCAGATCCCAGATATATGATTCTTGGACTTTCTTATGGAGATTCGGATGAGGAAGACCAACCCCAAAAGGAATCAGTTACCTTACCCACTGTGGCTAAAAATGTGGCAACCAAGGAGGACCTTAAGTCTTTAAAAGCTGAATTGATAGAAGCAATAAGAGAATCAGTGGAAGATATGAAGAAAAGTATGGTTGAAGAGATGAAAAGTGTGGAGAAATCCCTTGAGTTATCCATTAGATGTAGTGTGTCCAGTCCTGTGAAAGAAATGATGGATGAACTTAAGGTGTGCCACAGTCAGATTGGGAGTTGGACAGGAGCTGTAGTTTCTCTTAGACAATCAATCGCTTCATTGACTGCTTTGAATAGTTCTCAAACCCAAGTGTACACTGACATTCGGTATATCAAAGAAGTGTTCAAACAGTTTGTGGAAGTTTTTGAGGCCTTTAAGAAGTCAGTCAAAGAACATCTGAACAGTCAGGATGAACTTGTTTAGAAGGTAGTTAGTAATCTGACTCAATCTTTCAAGGAGACAGTGGCCTTCTCAATGAAACCTCTTCCCTCAACTAGCTCCAGTGTGAACCTTGACCAGATCCGCACTATTGTTCAGGAAGAATTGGCTAAGGCCAGTCTCAGTGGTGCATCAGATACTCAGATTCTTGCTACCACTAGGGAAGTTAGTAGTTTTTTTGTGATCACCTGCGGGAAGCTACTTCTTCTCAAGAGGCAATCAAGAATAAGGTGGATTCTTATTTTGAAAAGGTTTATACCAAGCACCAAATGACAAACCCTTTCAAGTTTTTGATAGAGAATATGAAGTTACCTCTAGTTACCCAAGAGTTCAGGGAACAAGTTAGTAAGCTCAGGGAGCTTACTCCTACTTTGGATAAGTTTATAGAGAATAGAGATGATTTTGTATCTGCTATGGAGAGAGGTGGAAGCATCATCATGGATTTCAAGAATCTCTTGCTGCCTTTCCTGCATGTGGATGATCGGCCAGTTATTGTACCACCTGCCCTTCCACCTTCTGCCTCTGGGAGTACTCCTCAACTGACTCCAGTTCAAGAAATCAGAATCACTCAGAGAAGCACAGATTTCAGATCTGGTACTGTATCAATTGCTGATCCACCAGTGGTTTTTCAGGAATTCCCAAACCTGATGACTCTACCTCTGAACCCTCTGTTGATCCCAAGGGAAAGACACCTGTTCAAGAGTATGATTGAGTGCTTCTAGCTCTATTTTTTTATGGTATTCATTGTATTTTTGTACTTCTCTGATTTTCCCACTGTATCTTTTACTTATCAATCAAATACTTCATTCCTCTCTTCACTATATATTTTACTCTGTCTATTTTCTTTCCTAGTCCTTTTCTTTTCTCTAATACCCTCCTTTTTTTTAATCACAAAGGGGGAGAAATTATTGGAAACCTAATAATGTTGTTCACCTAAGGGGACAAAGGGGGAGAAAATCACTACTTTGGAGGAGAATCCTGTAGTTAAATTGATAGGGGGAGAAATATGCAAACCAAAGAATCTTGCTTGTGCTTTCTTATGATACTACATTATTTCTTGATATATTCCTATTTCCATATTTTTCCTCTGATACTATACTGTTGATATCATAATTTGATATATATATTTTTTTTGTTTCGTTTCCTTTGATATTACTTTATTTTGGAATAAGTTGTGATTATCAAATATGGGGAGATTGTTGAACCCTCTGGAATTAAGTGGCTTTATTGTGTTTTGATAATCCCAACCATTCTGTCTTTATATCTTGATTATGCTTAATACATTCCAAATATACTTTAATATATGTTGTTGCTTTCATTATTCTTAAATTAAGTCTTTTGAATTATCAGATATATGTTTACTATGACTTAACTCTTTCTACCAAGTGAATGCTCAAACAGTTTTCAGCTACCGTTACAAACAAGCTACTGATATCGAATAGAGCTACCGATACCACCGTTATGGATTAGAGCTACCGATATCGAATAGAGCTACCGATACGGAGTTCACCGATACATCAAGTTCACCGGTACTCAAAGATCACCGCTACATCAAAGTCTACCGATATGGTACATCAAGTCTACCGATAGAGTTACAGTTACAAGCTCACCGGTACACAAGCCTACTGCTACATCGAAGTCGACAGCTACCAATACAGAGTTACCGATATGTTGAAGTCCACTGTTATGAAAAGTCTACCGATAGAGACTTACCGCTACCGATACAAGGCAGATCCACAGTTACCGTTACAAGTCCACCGCTACTGATGTGATCAAGTCTACAGTTACATCTACTGATACAAAGTCTACCGTTACAGATGAAGTCTACCGATACAGACACCTACTGTAATACAAGTCTACCGATATCAAGAGCTACCGTTCCAGAGACAGAACCCGACACTACTTTAATTTCTTTATCATTATTTAATCTAACCAACGGTCATATCAGGTATATTTTAATACACTGACATTTATTTAATGTGTGTTGTTGGATGTCAGGGAACCGTACCTCGTACCTGCAAAAAGTAAATCATCTTTTGCCGGAGCACATGGTTTAACTAAAGGAAGGATGTGCTACTACAAAAGAGTATGAATAGATGAATACAGAGACATACAGACCACAGGGTGTGCAAGACATATAGACGAATACAGAGACATACAGACCACAGGGTGTGCGAGACATATAGACGAATACACAGAGAGATACACATACCACGAGGTGTGCTGGGAGAACAACCAAGTGTGAATGCAAAGAGACGACAGAACTTACACGAAGAACTCATTACTGCATACCAGTGAAGAGCTGAGAACGAGAACAAAACACAAGAGCTTCATCGACTGTCTCTACACCTGGAAGTCAAGGAAATAGACGATACTCTGTTTTCCAGACAAAAACCAGAAGAGGACTCAGAGCGAATTCTGATCAATCAAAGGAGTCCAGAACTGCACGACAATCACTAGAGCCATTTCTAAACTCTAAATATTTTCTCTGTGATTTATCTTTTTACATATTGATCAGTGTGTGTTATATGATGTATTTTACACACACACTGTCTCCTGTACTCTAACTGGAGGATTTTTAAATCCTCACTCAACACTCTTACATCTTTTCTTTCCCACTGAGATAGTGGTAGAGGTCGTGTGTTACCTGGAAAACTGGTTACTATTGTTCTTTTTCCCATGAATAACAGTGGTAGAGGTCTTGGACCTGGACAGTTGTATACTGTTGTAATCCCCGATCCAGGGTGTGGATCACTTTTATATAAAGTTTTGAGAGGACTAAGTCTCAGCTTGAGACTGAACCTCTTGGTTATATTTGTTGTGCTATATCTTTCAAATTTATTCTTTTATTACGCTGCTAATCTCTTTAAAACCAAAACTGTTTTAAAGTCACTTTGATAATTAAATTCGCAAGTGTTTATATCAGTTGTAAATTAGTTAGTTGGTTTCAAAAGTTAATCAACCTTTCTGTTTTGATTAACTGGGAAATAATAAATCCCTTTAGAACCCAACCGAACCCTTACTTTGATATAAATTCACTACAGTTTAATTTAGTATTTTATTTGGGGGTTTTTAAGACAAAGTTTTTAAAATAGAAATTTTAATTGGAACTCAATTCACCCCCCCTCTTGAGTGTCCACTCCGACCAACAACAAGTTATGCCTTGATTAATTTATTATGAACCTATCTATTTTCCATTGGTTATAATATGATTAAATTTTAATTATACTCATTTCATTTCATGGGTTATGATTTTATGTTTATAAAACCCATCTATTTTCATGGGTCATGATATGATGAATGTTTTGGTGGAACATGAATGTACAATTTCATTATGTGAAGGTTCAGACCTATATATCTATTCAATGCATTGGGTAATGATATATTTTATATGATCTCAAAGTGTGCATGGGTTGTACCCCAATAAAAAAACAATAAGGTACATGGGTTTTAGCCCAAGCCTATTAGTAAGAGGGTACATGGGTTGTTTCCAAATCCCAAAAACAATAAGGTACATGGGTTGTAGCCCAAGCGTGAAAGTAAGAGGGAACACAGATTGTTTCCAATGAACAAAAACAAGAAGGTACATGGGTTGTAGCCTAAGACTGAAAGTAAGAGGGTATACAGGTTGTATCACAAGCCCAAAAACAAGTAGGTACATGGGTCGTAGCCTAACCCTAACATGTTATGAAGGTCTTTGTAGGTATCCTTGACATATTATTTTCTATGTTCATGTTTATGCCACAAATCCCATGTCTTATTACTATATTATGCTTTCATAGATTATGTTATTTATTTCCTTATAAACTATATCTTATGAACTTCCAATTTTTATGCCATGATTCATGTTTATGATTTTTGATATGTAGGGTTTGATATTATAATGTTATGATCATGTTATTATAACCCTATTCTCATGTTTATGCTTACATGTCTCCCTCTTTTACCCTTACTAAGCATTGGGGATCACTCATTTTTATGTTTCCTTCCCCAGGTTATGAAGATACATTTCTTGTGTGATATTTCTATGAGGGGTGCTAGTCTTAGAATAATCTAGTGAGAGATAATGTTACTCACTCATATAACACTATTTACATTTCTAAGTTTCCAAAGGCACTAAACAGATACGGTCATTGGGCGTCTACTTGAATAATGTTTTAAGTATTCCGCAAAAGTGGTGTGATGTTAATGTATGAAAAGTAAGGGTCACTATAGTTGGTAATAGAGAAAAGGTTTAGTTGACCTTTATAAATAAGTATGAGAAGACTTTA
Source organism: Viscum album (assembly GCA_963277665.1). Classification (NCBI taxonomy): domain Eukaryota; kingdom Viridiplantae; phylum Streptophyta; class Magnoliopsida; order Santalales; family Viscaceae; genus Viscum; species Viscum album. The sequence continues at coordinate 1,812,203,791 of OY728123.1, read as the reverse complement.
TTGAGATCCCTTGGTATATTTCTAAGGATATGTCTAGTGATTTATCTAAGGATAAGTATAAGGATGAGATAATGTTTTGGAAAATGTCCTGGAATTTTGGTAAAGGATAGAGTGAGTGGTTTACTAGAAATGCATCCTTGTCTGTATACTACAAGTGGATGTGACTCTGGAACAGATGTACATAGGGATAGAAACTCTGACAAGGTCTATTAGTCCTGAATCGGCGTAACTTAGTATACACACCTAGTTTGAAACTTCTAGGGTATATGCTTTGGGAATTCACAAACTATTTATAAACCATCTTAAAATATTTAAATAGAGGATGACTATGAATAAACAAGGATAAATTTAAGGTTTCATAGATTAAGGGAGTAGTATCTATGATTTAGACACCCTATAAGTAATTTTTCATGATTATATGGTATTCTAATACGATAAATATTTCGCACAACTATGCTTTCTAGTTTTAGTCAATGGAAAGAACTGGAAAGAACATGGTTAACATTTAATATTTCACATGTGTAAAGTATGGGCATTATGAGAATCGATTTTCCAAGTGAAAATATCATAAATATAATTAGGAAGGTGGTACGAGTATTGGTTATACTTTTGAAGATAATGATACAACAAGTGACATGTAAAAGGTATGTGATGTTTATCAAGTATTGTTTACATTAAACATAATAAGAATGATTAGATTGAGGTTGAGGAACCTTATGACATGATTCAAATTTTATATTCTCAGAAATAGGTATTAAGGAATAATTTGATAAATCCTTAGTAGTGGTTTAAGAAGAAGGTTAGATTAATGAAGTATTGATGTTTTGAAATTCAAAGATTATGTTATATGAATAAAGAAATATATAAGTATTTTCAGTATAAGTTTTCATTAAGGATTGAAAATGACATGTTGAATGGTACTGAATAAATATAAAAGTGATTTCAGGATAAGGAGATATTTTAAATAAGGGATAAGAACCCTAAATGTGTTCAGGATATAGAGAAAAGTGTGTTTATCTTGGATAAAGAGATGATTGTTTTGGATAAAGTAAATTTGATAGTATCAATGAACATAGAACCAATTAAGGATTTGTTGAAAAAATGGTCTATATCATCTTGGATGAAGTTTAAAACTTCTTTTATTTAAGGAATATATCTATTAATCTTTGGAATATGGAAGCATGCATGTTTTCCAAAAGGATTTATGGTAATTCATGCTATTACCATGTTTTAAGAGGATTTATGATGAGGATATTCATATGTTTTGAATGTAAAAACCAAGATATAATTTGTGATATATGGAGGATCAATGTTAATCTAATTTCATAACTTTATTTCTAAAGTTTTGGATTTTAATCTTTTATAAGGGTTATAAGCTTAACCATTTATGGGATTTTTAAGTTAAAATTCAGATGAAATTTGTGAGATTAAAGTATTATCTCACCACATGAGGATTTATGCATATTGGATAACCTGCTATAGAAATTTTTTGTTGTTATTAACTTAAGAGATATAGGATGACTTATCATGGATCTCATGATATTTTAGTGCTTCAGGAATGAAAAATACACCATCATTTTTTTAGAGAAAGAGGTGAAGTGGAAATTGGTCAAGACATGGCCAAAGGGTAATATTTTACTTATGAAAGGGAATTGAATAAACTAAGTATAAATTCTCATGAAAATTATTCAACATTGTGGAATGGATCTTGAGACCTAAAAGTTTATCCTAGTACCTTCTTTTCCAATGAATCAAATAGTCCCTTAGATAATCACAAATTTAAGTCTTTTTTATTTTTAACTTTGTCCTTTCCAAGTTCTATATCACTCTCCTCCAGAAAATGATATTTATATTTCTCTTATATATCTATGTTTTCAATTCCCACCTATGTTATCCTATGTGGGAATCTAGTTATGAGTTACTTTGGGTAACTGTTACGGTTCCCACTTTCTTTTTATAAAGGATGTTTAAGTGTTCATATTTATGATGTGGGTTTCTTTGAATGAAAAATTCAAGTATTAAACCTTTGATAACCCAAAAAAATTTTGAGGGTGAAATTCATTTTAAGGGTGGTATAATTTAACACCCTAATATTTTTTGAATTATTTTTTTTCAAATTAATTTAACCTTTTTTATATTTTTCATTTCACGCAACACTGAATGTAGTTTATTTTATATTAAAGCACTATGTTTGGATTATGTTATACAAAACACCAAGTTAATCATGAACTACACACAACATAAATTTTATCTTTCCCTACATGTAATTCCAAGGTTATCTTATGTTATATGAAACAATGACATTCCTCAATGGCTTGTGTAACATGCAAGACCGAGTTTTACTGAACCATAATATATTATTAAAATATTATAATTTAATATAATAAGATATAAAATAGCCGTTAAATTAGAGGTTATAATTAATATTAAAGATTTTATAAAAATAAATTACTTACATAAATATAAGATGAATTCATAGGTTACCAATTAATTAGAGATGAATATGAAAACCAAATTGAAAATAAAGGGAAATATTATTATTTTTATGATCATAAAGTTGTTTTACCCTAATAAATTAAATTAATTACAATTATTGAGTGATATTAATGTAATAAATATGTTATATATTCCATAAAATATTTTTTATATTCATCCTATAGATTTTATTGACATAAGAAAGGAATAAACCTAATTTTTTGCTTAAAAACCTATATTTTTATTAAGAAATTTTTACCACATTTTAATGGATAACCCATTTTAAATCCAATTTCTGGAACTTTTATAGATTTAATATTTCAAAATAAACTTCATATTTTAAATATTTACATAATAATTATGTTAGGGTAATTTTTTGGTATTTTTCTACGATGTTTCATTTTTTTATGAATAGTGAAAAAATACTGAATTTTAGTTCAAAACTGTTTCTTCATATAATTTATTTATAATGATAAATTACTTTTTAAACTATATTAAAAGTTTAATTAGATATTATTTTTATCAATCAACCCAATCTGGGTCGTTTTAATTAATTTCACTTTTAAATTGAATACAAAAACATAGTAAACTTTTGAACTTTTTTACTTCAAAAACCCGCATTATCGACCCGACTTCAGGATTGCATTTAAATTTATTTCTACCACTTATGTGATTGGAATTTTAGATAATAGATTAAATATTTGGAATAATAATAATTTATAATTTATAATAAGGTCAAATTAGTTATTGATGAAAAATATTAGTGAAAGTAATTAAAATTAATTACATCGATTAAGGTAAAATTAAGTTTAACTAAGAACTAAACCTTAAACATAAGGGAATAAATGACCTAGAAACTTTTAAAAAATATATTTTATAGACATATTTATAACATATAATCACTTGGATATAATTTTTACTATTATTGGATCCACTTTACAAGGGAAAACATGGTTGGAATTATCATTCCCAAAATTTACAAGAGTGTCACTCCTCCTCTACTATAAAAAGGTCTCCTCTCCTACCACTTCCTCACACCTATTAAGCCACTTTTTCTCGACCAATATCTAACCAAATATATTCTTAACATCCCTTCCATCATCCTATAATCCCTCATTTGGTATAAATAAATCCAAGGAATCCCATTGGTGCGAACTAAAAGAAGTTACCCGAATAGGAGGTAACATTCTCCCTCAAGTTCTTTTATTTTATTTCTATTTTCAACCCCTTAAAATATTATTATTACATTATTTTATAAAAAAATGTTTCATAAGTATAATAAAATGTTGTTATACTAAGTTTTATACCTGCACATACATACACTTCCATATAATGGGTAACGAACATATTGTTTATGTGTACGGAGAACTACCATCTCACAAAACGATGAATGTTCATTTTTCTTTTACCGCCTCTCATGGTGTACATTATGATGGAAATATGTTTATATACGATATATAGGATATTTATAATGTCTTTATGCTTCATTAATTTTTATTTAGAACATACCTTTATTTTTTCTATCTTGTGTAAATATGATAATTTCGTCTGAGGAAGTTTGGACTATCACCCCCTAAAAGAGATATGATTCATTCACACACTAAATGGAATGTTTTAAGGATTTTTTAGAGAAATTATATGATATATATGATATAATAATGATACTATAAGGATATTTGTACATATATATATATATATATGTTTCATTTACTCTCTTTCTATCGATATGAAAATAAAACGGAAACAACGTTGATGCGTACGTATCGCCTATCGTCTCCATGATTGGTGTATTCCATTTTATAATTATATACTATATGGATTATTATAAAACAAATATAATAAATATAATTTATGTTTATATCATGGTTTAAATTTTTTAAATCATGATATAAGTATAAGGACCAAATATATAACAAATTAAGATACATGCGAAGAGCAAAGCGGATATTACCCGAAGTGAAACCTTAACATAGAATTGTTAACAAGTGGATAATATAAAGTTATAATAAAATAATATATGGTATTATATATAAGAATATTTTTATTTTATATATTTATAATAAACTTATATTTATTATAAATGAATTTTGTATGAGTATGATGAGAGTCAAGACACAAGGTAAGGAAATTTCATCTCAATTTTAATTTTCGTGAGATACATGCTTTATTCACCACCCATTCCTTATGAGTGGAATGTATACTTAACAAGGATGAATTATATTATTCCTATACTTAAATTTATAGGTGTTTACATATCAATTTTATGATCTTTCTTTCATGAGGTTTATGTTTTAAAATATACCAAATCGGTGAGTAATTTTGTCTCAATTTGCCTTCTTTGAGACACATGCCATGTTATGCACCTATATTTTTCCATGAGGTGTATATACTACCTTTGAAATTTTATATCATGAATATAATTCTTTTAATTATATTTTAATCTTCGTTTAATTTCATTTTCTTACATGGGTATTATGGTTCAAAGTTACCATGTGGTAAGAGGTTATTTAAACAATATCATAACTTTTCAATATTATTTATAATCATGATTACTTGGATGAAATATTTTGATCCATCTCTCAATAACTCTCATGAATTTTTATAACATCTAGTTATTCATGTATATCCAAGTAATGTTACCATTTTCCCATTATTTGGTACATAATATGGTGAAGAATGTTTTTTTAATAAAGTTCGACATTACCTCTTTCTTCGGTCATAAATCTATGTTCCTTCAAAACCGTGTTTTATAAAAGGTTTCAAAAATATTCTACTATTATAATATGATATTTAAAATACATTTTTACACATTTTATACCTTTTTAAACAAAAGTGTTCTTACAATATTACAATGTTATTTTTTTAATGAAAACATTTTCCTAATATTATAGAAATTCGTTGTTTTTAAGTTGTTTTCAATGAAAATTGTTTTCAAAATGTTTTCAATCTTTAATTATAAGTTTTCAAAGTGTTCTAAAAATAATGATTTTCAAAACGTTTTCAATATTTTTTATATGTTTTAAAAGTTATTTTCAAATAAATTATTTTCAAAACATTTTCATGGTTTCTTTATAAGTTTTTGAATTATTTTCAATGAAATGATTTTCAAAAAAATTTCAAGCTTTCTTTATAAGTTTCCAAAGTGTTTTCAAAGAAAAAAGTTTTAAAATGTTTTCAATCTTATATTATAAGTTTTCAAGGAAAAATGTTTTCAAAATTATTTTTAGTATTCTTTATAATTTTTCAAGGTATTTTATAAGATAATGATTTTCAAATGGTTTTATGTATTAAAATCCTTTTTCAAACGAGAAAGGGTATTTTCCTCAAGAAACATTTTTGAATGATATTTCAAAATTATTTTCCATATGAGATGAAATATATTGATGTTACTCATGACTTTCTAGGAAATGATATAAAGGTTTCATTAGTATTATTTATCTTAATGGGTTATTCTTTATGTCATGGTATTTATGAAACTTGTGCCTATTTAATGGGTAATATGTTTATAAAACCTGTTTTTATTTCACTGGTTATATGTTTATAAAATTTGTTTCTCTTTAATGGGTTATATGATTTTGAAACCCCCTTCTTTTCAAGAGTTATGCATTGATTAAATGATTATGAAACCTATCTCTTTTACATAGGTTATAATGTGATGAAGTTTTAATTATACCTATTACATTTCATGGGTTATGATTTGATGTTTATAAAACCCATATATTTTCATGGGTCACGATATGATGAATGTTTTGGTGGCACATGCATGTATGATTTTATTATGTGACGGGTGGGACCTATATCTCCATCCAATACATTGGTAATGATAAGTTTTATATGAGATCAAAGGGTACATGGGTTGTAGCCCAAGCCCAAAAACAAAAAGGTACATGAGTTGTAGCCCAATCCTAAAAGTAAGAGGGTACACAGGATGTTTCTCAAGCCCAAAAACAAAAATGTACATGGTTGGTAGCCCAATCCAAAAAGTAGGAGGGTACACAGGTTATTTCCCAAGCCCAAAACAACAGGGTACATGGGTTTTATTACAATCATAAAAGTAAGAGGGTACATGGGTTGTATCCCAAGCCTAGAAACAAGTAGGTACACGGGTCGTAGCCTTAGACTAACATGTTGTAAAGGTCTTGGTAGGTATCCTTGACATATGATTTTTTATGTATATTTGGATACCAAAAATCCCATGTCTTATTACTATATTATGATTTCATGTATTATGTTATTTATTTCCTTATAAAACATTTCTTATGAACTACCAATATTTATGACTTGATTCATTTTTATGATCTTTGATATGCAAGGTATGATCTTATAATGTCCTGATCACATTCTAAGACCCCTATACTCATGTTTATGCTTACATGTCTCCCTTGTTTACACTTACTGAGCATCTTAGATCACCCATTTTTATGTTTCATTTCCTAGTTTATGAAAATATATTTCTTGTATGATATGTCCAAGAGGGCCTCTATTCTTGGAAGAACCTAGTGGGAGATAATTCATCTTGTTCATATACCAGTTTTTATGTTTTCATGATCCCAAAGGCACTAAACTAATATGGTCTTTGGGTGTCTTTTTGTATAATGTTTTAAGTATTCTTTAAAATTTATGTCATTTTATTTTATTAAGATTTAGGTTCATTATAGTAGATTCTACTATGACCACTATGGATTGTATCACAATGCTGGAATTTGGAAACACCCATTAATTTAGCAGATTCAACATAAAATATCATAAAAATATATATTCAATGCCTAATCAAGATACTAAAGATTTAAAAAAATTGGAATAATATAGGTTTCCTCTCTATACAAATAAATATGTGTTTCACCAATGAGAGAGGATCAAATAATAGGAGATTGGGAGAACAATCATTATTGCTCTATTTTTTGTAGCTTTTATTTTTCTTTATTTTATTGTGTCTTCTTCCCCTTATACAACCATTGCTTCTTATATTATGGTAGGGTAGGAACCTTAAGTTGTTTGGTGATATGGAGGTGATCATGTTTGATTCCTAACTCCAGGTATATATCAAATTATTTAATTTCTTTTTAGTTTTCAAATGGTTTTCATTTTTTGATTTCAGAATTTAAAATTGAATACAAGTCTGTTTTAATTTCAAATCTAAATTTTTAAATTGTCTGGATTAATAAATTTATTCTCCCTCTTCTTGGTTTTGAATCACACTGATTGGATGATCTATCATCATGTGGAGAACTAATTTTTTATTACTACACACATGCGGAAGAAATATTGGACTAATTTTGACACTTGGGATTCCCAATACCTGACTTGGTATTGACTTAGTGATTTAATGGACACCCATTGTGACTTTTACACAATGGAAGTAAAATATTTAAACCAAGTAAATTGTTGGTATTATTTTTATTTTCAATCAAACTTAAAAAAAGTTGAAAATGATAAATGATTTTTAATTATTTCATTAAACCAATTAATAAAGACAAAATATTTACTTTAAAAGGACCACCATAGTATTAAAAAAGGGAATTAAAGCCTATAACTAATTAACATTATCTCATCTGAATTTCACAAACTAAGTTTCTTTGCTTCCTAGTCATATAAATATTGTTCTTTTATTTACATTTTCACTTGTGACAAATAGATTTAAACACATCTCTATAGATACGATAATGGTCACTACTACTACTACAACCTTGGGGAAAATAAATAGCTTTCTCCACACCCCACAATTGGTGCATTTCATTGTCTTAGATATTTCCCTTTTAATTTTTTTGTCTTTTTATCAACTATGTTCAGAGTATGGAAAACCATGAATCCTTAAAGTGGAGAATTCAAACTACTCTTATTTCTATGTGAAATCTATAAATTTAAAACTTGATAATGCATAGTAGGGAAAATTGTGGCAGTGATATCATATAGAAGATATTCAGAGAGAAGTGTAAACGAAAACTAAAATCAATAAAGATAAATGAAAATTTTTTCATGAAATACATAGATACTCATGTTTAATTATCCATGATTAGGAAAAAATATATTTCTTACTACCATAGGTTTAAATTTTTTCCAATGACATAGAATACAAGATGGTAAAAGTTATTCCTAGTGGATATGACATCTCCACATAGTGAAATTGAAATTTTAGGGATTGTATAACCACCATTAAAGTGGGAATAAAATACATAAAACAATACATTGGACATTCTAAAGTCAGTTTCATTATCATTGTTCATTTAAATAAATGATCTGTTAGTTATATTGATATCTCAACATTAAATAATGTACATACTAGGTGGGAAATCAGGGACAACTTTACTACAAAAAATTTCATTTATAGGGGTTATTTTTTATATATATAAGGGGTTATAAATCCCTCTAAATGGATTAATGATTTTTATAAAAAACTACTACTAATGTGGTCAACCATACTATTAGAGGCAGTTTTACATACGCACTAGTAAGGGTAAAAAAAGAAAAGGTATATATTTTATGGAAGTTTTAAACCATTCTATATTTTTTTAGAAAAATATTTAAAACAGTCACTTGTAACTATTCTGTTGTTTTTCTAATAAATATATAAACCATTTGGACTCGTTTTAAACCACTAATTTTAAAAAAAACAATTGACGTGGTTTCGAAACACCCCAACTTGTTTGTTTTTTAAAAAATAAATAAGGTGCACCCCATGATTCATGCCTATATAAGGTTAATAAAATGTTAAGGATGAAATTTTTGTGGGTTTTAAACCCTACTATATTTTTTTAGAAAAATATTTAAAAATTCCACGGGTATCTGTGATATTGTTTTTTTTAAATATTCAAACCATTTGGAGCGGGTTTGAACCTCTGTAAGCTTATTATTTTTTGAAAAATAAATAAGTCACATTATAGACCATGGATTAATCCCACCATCATACAACCTCACACCTCACTACATTCCTACTAAAATTTCCCTATAGTGTTTCAAACCAATAGTTTCATAGATGAAAAACTAAGACCATTCCACAATGCTACATTTCATTTCTATAATTTATCCACACATGTTTATATTTTTATACATTAAAATATTTATAGAAATAAATTTTATATTCATAATATTTTAAATTAATTTAATTATATTATTTCCAATGAAAATCGGTCACACTCGATGATTGATTAAAGGGGATTGGGTTTTGTGAAGTCATTCACCTTGGGCTCATTATTTTTGAATGACTTCCAATGGGATTTGTTTGTGGAGCCAGAAACACCCAAAGGTTCAATATGCATGAGCGACCTACTTTCCAAAGGTTGGCACTCATTGGGAAATTTTCCCAATGATAATTATGAACTCACATTGGTCAAGAGAATGGGTGGTTGGGCTCTTCACACCCTTTTGGGGGGAATTATTGCCTACTATTTTTTATGATTTATTCAGGGTGTGCGGTTGTCATGTGATTAACGTGTGCTAGTGTCACATTTGTTGCATCACATTCTCATATTCCAAAGGTGGGAGGATTTCATTATGTTCAACAGCGATGTCTGCTACTTGATTTAATGTGGATGATGGAATGCTGCTTTATCTAACCATGGATTCCTCCTTAGAACTCATCACCTAGTCCAGGTTTTCCTCTAGAGTTATGTCAGGTTATTGGAACTCATTCCCAGTTCCATATCATTGTGGATTTCAATTAATTATGTTTATTTTTACTAGATATTTCCGTAGGTCTTGAAAAGGTAGCAACCTTCATTCAAAAGAGTATTCACATTGGTCATCACTAGCATGTATGGACACTAGGAGCATTAGACACCTATATTCTTCCTCATATGAGGTGATCTTATAGAGGCATATTAGGCATATAACCTAAGGAATCATGTATCCACCAAGAGTTATCTAACGCTAAAGGTTCATATCTTCCAAGGATTTTACCTCAGGCATCCCATGTTTAGCATGAGGTAACTGACGCAGTAGGTTCATATCATTCAAATCTTTCACCGTAGGCATCCCATGTTTAGAATGAAGCATATATTTAGGGTAAAAAGTTTAAATTTTTTTTTATATGAATTGGAAATCTGGAAGATACTAATCAGGGTACAATTTTAAAGTGTTTTAGAGAAGAATATGGCTAATATAGACACCCCATGGAGGCATATCATGGAAATGTGTCCCTAGGAGAGAATATTTCATGCCTGGGGTTTTTCCAATTGATGGATCAGAACAAACCATAGAGGAGGATCTAATAGGTGTGTCCCATAAAGGGAACATGTCACATAGTGAAGATATATGGATCCAAACTCCCAGTGGGGGTGGATTCAGGAGGTGTTTCCCATAAAGGGAAGATGTCACACCGTGAAGGTTTACCTGGACACCATTGGAGGTGGATCAAGGAGGTTCCCCCCTAGAATTTGGTGGATGGTTTTAACATTGGTTAGGATTTAACCTCATATAGGAATCCTATGTACCCTTCTTAGAAAATAGGGATCAAAACCCATGTAGTTCAATTCTGCATTTTAATGTCATGTGATAGGACTAGTCCATGTAGTTTAGCATCATACATTAAGGATTCTCACACGGTGAAAAAACTATCAGCAAGGGATAGTATTGATCTTATGCATATAAGCTTCTCTTTTCAAGAGTATTTCTCTTGGTTGTATGGTGAGGGGAATATGTGTTGATATTTCCTTTTCAAGAGTATTACTCTTGGTTGGATAGTGTGGGGATTATGCATTTAGTTTCCCAATGGACTTAGAGGAGATGTGGTATCCCAAGTGAGTGGCATGATTTTACCTGATATGTAGTCCGAAGAAGGAAATTATGGATTTAGATGTTGGGTTTTGACCTTAGGGAGGATTCCTATATATCCTAGTTTGTTTGTAATCAAAACCACATAATTCATAAAAGGATTTTGTTTATACCTAATGAGGATACCCAAGGAGCATGTGATTAGGGATTATACATGGAAAATACATGTGTGATACTATGGATTATTGAGGATGTGGTTGGTGTGTTTTCATATAAGCATATTAAAGAGGATGAGTATGGTTATCATGTCTTACACTCAGGAGGATGCCCATGGATATGATTTTGATTGTGGATTTTACCTAAAAGTATTCCCATAGATGGGATAATATTGGGGATTATGTGTAGGAAATACCCATAGGAATGGAGGTGGTTTATGTCATAGTCACTACTAACCTCTAAACCCATTTGATTCATGCTTGGTGTGAGAAACAAGAGGAAGTAGTATACCTGATGCTCGTGTTTCAAAAGATGAATCAATAACAAATTGTGTGGGACTTATGCATGGAAGTTGAATAATGAGGATTTCATTCCCTATGGGGAGAATCTCATTCCATGTGATGAAAATATCATTCCCTATGAGTCATACATGGATAATCCTATGCTTTCGGCGCAAGTTGCTTGGGAATCACACATTGAGCGTAGAAGCCCATCTTTGGCTAGACATTATCCCACAAGGGATAGGAATTGGCATCTCATAATGATCATATATTGGTCATCTCATGTGCATTACATAGGGTAAGACTATATTTTTATGTTGTGTGATGAGGACGTTGGTGCTAGGTGGTTTTATGTCATGCTGCGCAAACTTGGGGGACTCACTCCCTACCGTTGGACTTACATAATCTCCACTCATGCACCCTTGGGAGGGGCATGGATTTGGAAATGACAGGTTTCAATAGTTTTTATGAATGTTCAATCACAAGGACCATGTTATTTTGCCTATGATGAGAATAAAAATAAACTAGTTTTCCTATGGTAAGAATCAAACGGTATGGAAACTCATGTACTAGAGGCATAGGGCACAATTTGTGAGGGACCATGAAATTTATGCACACATGGTTCGAGGTTCATGCACAATAGGTGCATAAAAGGCATGGGGTTTAAATACATAGGGTGTTTTAACATGGTTCTCTAATATAGGGTCTACCCATGGAGCTTCAAAGAGGGGGTGCACACAATATTAGAGGCTTGAATACATGTTCATGGGTGTGTGAAAGAGTATTTCTTTCATGCACCTTTATTAGGTGGAAAAAGGTTGGTAAATTATTAAAAAAATATGGTCCCAATAATGGGTGTACCCATAGAGAACCTATCACACAATATTTTCTACCTTAAGGGTTTCATGCTTTCACGATGTCATAGAAGATCATTCTTACACACAGCCAAACAACACTTCAAATTATGTAGGATCACCTTAATGAAAGGGTGGGGGTTAACTTCTACTTATATAAAAAATATTTGATGATAGTTGTGTAAGATTTTTTATGTGGAAGATTTCATCCACACAAATTCATACTTTTCCTCAAAGGTGGTCTGCGGAAGGCAGCGTTTGATATTACCTTTGGTGTCAAAGAGGTGTGTGTGTGAATTGGGTTCCTTGCACACAGATCCATAAATTTTCATGTGACTACCTTTTCAATTTGAGATCCATTCAGAAATGGAATGAGGATTTTCATCTCATTTGGCATGCAAGAGGCTTGAATGCAAATTTGGATCTTACATGCACATGTGGGATATTGTTCTCACCTACCTTGGTGTTCTTGGAATTCATTATTGAGTTGAATGATAACTTTGGTTCACCTAAAGTTATCTATATGTACCTTCTAGTGGATTTTGGTACCAATAAATGACCCCCTTGGAATATGATCTGAATAAGGACCAGAAAGTCAGGTTTTGAGGGAAGCACTGAAGAAAGTGGTTGATTTTTGTGTGTGCATGCAAGATTCTCCATTCGGTGTAGAAGGAACTTCTGCATGTGCATAATCGTAGGTTCACACCTATAAATAAGATTAGGGTATACCTTGTATAACACCATTGACTTTCCACCTGATAATCCCTTTATCTCTTGTGCATGTAAGTTCACCCTTTTTTCATGAAAAACCAAGCCTCGGCCACTTATTTCACAAAAAATCCACTTCTATCAAAGACTTTACTTTGTGAATTTACCAGAATTTTGTGCATCTACTCTCAAATCTTGTGTGAAATAGTGTCAGTTTTACATTGAAACTTTCTTCTTTCACACACTCTCCTTATAATTTTCAGGCTTACTTGAAATGAATGATAAACAAAATCCCACCAAGATTGCAGCTGCTTCTGCTGCTCAGAGAGCTATCATGACAAAAAATCCTTATATCCTTCAATATAAGAGGGTTATATCAGATGAACAAATAATTGTGGCCATACTTATAAAGTCAAAAAATAGATACTTGTTGAGTGACTATATCCCACTATGGAATTTAATATTGTCAGACAAAGTTATCATCCCATCCTTCAGAGTTGACCCGCCATGATCAAGGTTTACATGGGAAGATGATCTCAATTGATAGAACATCCCTGTTCATGTCCATCCTTATAGGGAGCACAGGGCCATCAATGTTTATGCACTGAATGGGTGTACCAATATGGTCATGGGGGCAGTAAACAGAGGTACATAAATTCCCCTCCCATTATTATACTATATTCCAAAGTAGTATGAGGGACCATAGTCTGGGCTAGAATAAGGATTGGGACCTTTGTTCCAATAGAAACATCACTAGTGAATGGGCATGGGAATATTGGGTATGCTACACATGCTAGGAGTATATGGCAGAGATGCACCATATTGGGCTATATTAGGAGGTGTTGATATCGCAGTTTCACTTTTACCATCACCATTAGTTAGTACTAGAGCTCATTAGACAATGGTCCTCGAACAAAAACATGTTCCATCTTCATCATGGGGAAGTAAGCATCAGTTTTTGGGACATCCACTACATTAGTGGAATCCAAATAGAAGGGTTGTAGTATAAACATTTCCTTCTATCATATAACATTTTGAATCACATGCATCTGACTCCTTTACTAGCGTAGAGTCTTTTATAGGCATTTAACTATAATCTAGAACATTCTCCCATTATTTATAGGGATATTATTTTCAAGACTCGGTTTGATGTGGTTCTCAAGAAGGACCTGAAAGTGAGGATGTTGGGTCAGGGAAAACAGTGTCTAACCTCGCCGCAAAGGAGGAAGGCAGAATCATACTTGTTGATCCTAGAAGAAGGATAGTATCAAAAATGGGGGTACTACATGATGGGAAGCTGGGATCCACCGGTGCACTACACCACTTTCATCTCCATGTTCTTGAGTGTTTGGATGTTATCGGTCAAGGACACACATATGGGAATATGAACAAGAATTTTGGTGATGGAAGTGATTCTGGAATCCAAAAATAGAGTCAATTTGGGGGTTCCCATGCTAGTCAAGATCTATATTATACTGGTCCATGTTTCAAGGGAAAAAACTCCTAGAAGGATCTTCATACCGTTCTAGTTATTACATGGATATATTGCATTGAACCTCAGAGATTATGTATTTCTAAATTCTATCACCCCATTGAATGTTGGTCTACAACCGTCATTTCTGAACATTGCTGGGTTCCGACCAGAAACACTTGATGAGGTTGGGATTAAAATTTGGATTGGTAACCATGAAAACATCAATATCCACCCTTTCCCTAATATGGTTACTCCAATGGTGGATGACCTTCAATGCTTGTGGGATAATAGGGATTATCTACAGAGTTTATTAGGGTGAGTGCTGGTGGCCCAGATCGATGACCTTATTTGCAGTGAAACATAAATGTCATCCCACTTTTCGTGGTAGTTAGGGTGTCTTCAATGAGTGACAAAGAGAGTATACATGGGGTATGTGAGGAGTGGAAGCACTGTATCTATCACCAGTTATGGTGCCTGCTAGTGAACGCAAGTTCTAGGGAAACCATTATGATTCAACCAACCAACATCAATATTGGCCAATCGATAGAATATTATATCAACTAGGTGATAGCATATTTAGAGGAAATTCTATGGAAGAACATTTAGGTGGTTAAATAGAAATGAGAGGATCTAGAATAGTGAGGAAGTTGGTGGATTGCTACTCAAGGGGTGAGCTAGACATCTGGGGAAGCTCAGGCTAGAACTGTGGTGGTGGGGATGTTTCAAGGTGTTGACTCACCCCCGTCCCTTGGAGGGTAAGTTAATTGGAAGTGGCCTTAGATAAAATTAAGGGAGGATCATGGAAATAAGTTGAGGTTCCTGTTGTAGCCATTTTTTGATGCAGTATTTCCATCTCTTTGGTCCTCTTGGAGGAAGTTGTAGATGTTGATGTCAACAGAAGACCTATAGTGGAAATTGATCTGAAATGGGGTCAATATACTTGAGGTTGGGATGGTTTAGATCATGAAAATGGTGTAATTTCACAAGAGGCACATTTATCTAACCTCCATAGATGAATTCACATTCCAATTAGGGTAACCCATCATGCATTCCAATCTGGTGTAGGTGATGTTTGGTTGTTAGCCGAGGCCTGTAGAGACACCACCATTTGATGATTCAAGTGAGGATGTGTTAACTAATGAAGAATCGTAATATTACAATGATGAATAATCATGGGGGTGGCTGCTCATAAAGGGAGTCCTCAGGAAAGTGGTGAGATTGCAGCCTTTGAAGAATACATGACTGGGTACCTTGAGGTAAACCTTAACTCCCTCCCATCCTTGAACCTTTTCCTTTAACTATCTATATTTTCTACCTAAAATTGGTCATGTATAGTATAATATCACTAATAGGGAAATTTTCCACATTTAAAGTGGAAAATGTGCACCAATGGGTGAGAGGATAAAATTTTAGAGCCTTCTTCTGAGGTTGGGGTGACTGGGGGGCTAGTTGAGGTCGAGGATGTCATGGTGATAGCTTCAAAACCTCAATCCCTCCTTTTAATATATGGGGGGGGTTATTACCTATTATTAAAAGGGTGGATACCATTTTTGGAAAATCTATGCAGCCAAGAAGTCTCATCATTGAAATTCATCCTTCTCAAGGTAATATCAAATTTTGAATCATTCATCCATAATCAAATTTCATAGAGCCTTCACATTAATGTGTTTTTATGTTTCATGTAGACTCTATAATACTAACACAAGAGGAACCAATATAGACCATTAAAATACCCAATGATGAAGGTTCTACAGTATTGGGAGTCTCTTCCATGACTTAGGATCTCAATTTTTCGATTCTCAACTCCTGTAAGTACTCAGTCACCATGTGGCCTTAACTGATCATCTACTGACCTAGATGACTGACATGGTCTTTTACTAAATAGTTATTAACATATTTCATGTCGATAAATCAGGAGATGTTGAAACATCTAAGGTCCCTTATCTAATAGTTCTTCTAGTTTATGTAGATATGGTCGTTCAAGATGACCCGACCTTGGTCCCAGGTGAATAATCGGTTGCGACTATGAGTGATGACACTAGTGGGGTATAACTCGAGGCTAGAATAAATGAAATTGTTAAGGTATGGTCAAGGTAAAATGACTAACCCCATGATCTTGATCCAATCCCATCTGATAGGATGCCTTAGGAAGATCCTACTTCTAAAATTCTTATGGATTTTTCAGAGTATGAGACTGATCCACCTGAAGAGCTGGAAGACTTCAACCCTGATGTGGCCTAAGATAATCACATCATCTAGTGAATGGCATGTAAATTCATAAAAAAGATTCATCAACTAGAACATGGATCTATATATAATGGGATGGATGGGTTATCTTCACCATTGGATACGTAATCTATTCACCGGAGGGGAAAATGTTCATGGTCTTCATGAATAGGTTTGTGACTTTCATGCTGAGAAAGTTCGTGAAGGAAGCCAACATCTAGAAGTTTCCTGACATCAAGAAAAGTATGAAAGCATTGAAAAACTCCAGTAATTAAACTATAAGATCCAGCATCTTGAATAAAAAATGAACAAACATTCAAATTTCATTGAAACTCAATCGGAGACCATCAATAGACTGAGGGATGAGCTAGAGGAGGCTGAGAGGAAAATGAGACAGGTGGAACTTCAAATAGTATAACTCTGGGATGAGTGAGAATGAGCACAAATCAAATCCAATGATCTTTGTACTAAAAATAATGAGGTTGAAGCAAAGATCAAAAGGTGACAATAGGCCTTGGAGTCCACGTGCTAGAGGTTGGGGGAGCTGCAATATTCAATCACTATAGCAGAGCTATAGGGGCAATTTTTTCAAGACTCGTGAGAGGCTCCAACATTTGTATGACCCTTGATACTTACATAACTTTCTTGTTTTCTTTTGAAACATTATTTCATGAATGGACACATTTCTTATTTCCCCTCTAAATTACTACAATCTGGTCATATTTTTTAAACAACCATTAACCAATCCCTAAGCACACATTATTCATGCTAGGTGTGAGAAACAAGGGATGACCACATGATTTCTCATTTGTATGAGAGTTTAAAATAATCATCGAACACTCATGGTTTTCTATTTTTGAAAGAAAAACAATAGTGTTCAAGTTGAGGGAGGCTATTTCTGGATAACATGGCTCTTGTAACATCTAACTTTCTTTTCCCAATGCACTCTAGTGCACTAACGGGGTAATTCTAGGGGTATTGGATTCGATCTGGAAAAATTGTAATGGGAAGTGTGAATCACAATTCCAAAAAACTGGAACATAAGGAGAGTGGAATGAAGATAAAGGATAACTGATAACCATGTTTGAAAACACATCATATGTATCGTTATCCTAGAATGGGGACAATCAAATGAGGTTTGACCACTGAACATGTTCGAAACACGAAACCTATCTCAAAATGTCATCCAAAGTCATCTAGGGGTGGGGGCTTGGGATAGTAGGTGAGCCAAAAATGGCATGAGACCAATCCATTAGGGGTTCCCTTTAGATTTAGAAGAGGATGAGGATCTAAAAAAGGGACGTGAAAAGCATGGAAATGGAGTGATGGAATGTTCAAATGGATTCTAAAACTCTTGGAATTATGCCACCATGATTTAGAACACCTTAGTGTAAGAATATTGGTCTGAACTAAGATCAAACCCATCTTATAGGGGAGTTATATCTCTAATTTTGAGCAAGGGATTACAAAACATGATTGATATATTAGATGACCGACACTGAAGGAAGGGGTCTCAGGCAAGGTTCTAAGATACCATTCAGTTATACATCATGCAAAAAAAGAATGATAAATACACAGTTTTACATTATACGGTGAGGACGTTGGACCTGTAGTTTAATGTCATATATTGAGGATGGAGCATTATAAAGTTTAACATTATTTTAATAGGGTGAATTTCACAGTTTAACATCATGTGGATGGGATATTCCACATAGTTTAAGGTTGTACTATTTGGACCATGGGTTTAATATACCAAATAGACATGTGTAGTGTGATAGATTGAAAAAACCAACATGAATGAGGTCAAGGATACCCAAATTCCACACAACATATCCCTAGGAAGAAAACCTTTATATAGTTTAATGTCGTGATGCTTATACTTGAACCCCTAGTTTAAGATAATGGAGTTTGGACCATTGGATCCTTTGTGCAGCTTGACCACATTGGTACACACCCTACCATAATTCCTATACCCACAGGATTCGTACTCAGTGTGGGAAACAAGGAATGGTAAGGGGTCATCCTGGCATGTGGAAGATCACCTTATGAGTGAGTAGTTACATGGTTGAAAACTCCACTATGACACATGGAAGTGGAGAGGATGTTAGCCAAGACTTTAGAAGTATGGATCATGGGTGACCAATAGCTAGGAATCAACTATTGATCATGTTTGAAATGTAGGGACAATAACCATAAAAGTCAAGAGAATTGGGAGGGAAAATTAAGTATGAACTATTGAAAATATCCACCATATTCAACCAGAGATCCATAGGGACATTGGATAATAATTGGAGGTGAGGAAAAATAGTATGATACCATCAACGTTAGGGGGTCTGTCTTGATTTGAAAGATGATGGAAATATAAACTGGGGAAGGCTCGAAGTGTGGAATGGGGGGTATTAAAATGTGGGATTCAAACCCAGGTTTTGTGAATAGTTTAAGGTCATATTTCTTGGACCATGGATACTAGTTTAAGGTCTTAAAGATCTTACCAATAAAAAAAATAAGTTCCTCAAGTGGTCACGTGTGTGGATATGTGTAGTGTGGCATAGTGAGAACCCAGAGCGAAAGAGGACCAAGGAGGCCCACACCACACCACATAATCCTTAGGAGAGTCTCAAATATAGTTTAAAGTAATGATTCCTAGAATATAAAGGAAATTTTCACCCCAAAAGTATATATATGTAATTAAATTGTTAAAACTCGATGTGAGTAAAGCTGAGGTGGCTAGTTGCCATATACACACCTTGAGGTGAACTGCATACAATTTAAAGTCATAATTCCTAGACCATTGTGGCCAAGGGGCTGAAAGAATTATTAATTTGTGGATGGACCGAAAGACAAAGTGTCTATCCAAAAAAAAAATATCCCATATAGATGGGAATCAATCCAAACATATTTTTGAAATCACAACATGGTGAGAGACTAACACTAGTGGGGGGAATCCTCTCTGGCGAGGGAACTGATGCATCCAAAAAATTATTGTGGGGCCTCCAAAACTTGTTTAGGGTAGGATTGAATTTTCATGTCATGTGTTAAGTAAGTTAACTCATAGTTTAAGGTCATATAATTTGGACCATAATGAGTAAATCTCTCAAGTTGGTATGTTTTTGCACGGTGTCATAATAAACCCAATGTGAATGAGGAATTAAGAGGCATGGCACCACATGAAAAACCCTAGGGGAAAATTGCACACAATTTATGTCGTGATGCTTATACTTGGAGTGAATAGTTTAAGTTCATGTTTCCTAGACCATATGGTTATTGGTTTATTGTCATAGAGTTTGGACTATGGAGTTCTTAGTTTAAGTTCATAGAGTTTGGACCATAGAGTTCTTAGTTTAAGTTCATAGAGTTTGAACCTTAGAGTTCTTAGTTTAAGGTCATAAAGTTAGAATTGTATAGTTCTTATTTTAAGGTAATAGATTTCAGACCATAGAGTTCTTAGTTTAAGGTCATAGTGTTCGAACTCTAGATTTATTTAAACTAATATATGTAGTTTGGTGAATTGATAGTCTCGAATTGAACGAGGGATGAGGAATACCTAACTCCACACCATATATTTATGAGGAGACTATTTAGATTAAAATTATAGACACCTATATGGAATAGATAAAATAAATACCCAATGTGAATGAGGACCAAGTAGGCCCAGTGTGCCATAAATGGGACCTGAGGGAGAATGGGGGTTGAATGAATTTTCAGTTAGGCTTAGATATGAGAGGTTCGGGTGTCACTACATATCCTTCAAGGGAAATAATCAAGACATACATAGTTGGGGGGTGGTTGCCAGACTATGATGTAAAATCATGGAGTCGCTACATATCATGTGTAGATAAGAATCAAGTCATACATAGTTCTGAATTATGTCATGGTATATGATCAATATCAATGGTGATGTCCAATCAGATGAGAACATTATGGTGTTGTGTAGTTTATAGTCATGTGTCTAGGATGATTCCACTATGTAGTTTATAATTGTACGGCTAGGACGATGATTGTTATGTATTTTAACATCATGGAAATTGGACACTGGATGCTTCACAGTTTAACATCATGAAACTAGGATGAAAATACATTCCTTTTGGGGTCACACAAAAGGGACCATCAATGCTATGTAACTTAATTTCATGCATCTAAGACACTGACACTATAAAGTTTAAAGACTTATGACTCAGACTGAGATCCATTACATGAAGTACTTCTTTAGAAACATGGCATTGTTTGGATGAGTTATGTGCTCTCTATCTATAGTGAACAAAGATTATGCACCATTGAGATATACCTTATGAATTATGTAAGTTCTTTCCCACTTGGGCTCCAAATTTGGTGGATTCCTTCCAGGTATCATTGACTTATTGAGATCCAACACTATGTCACCTTGGAGGAAGGAGCAATGGAAAACCTTTTTAATGAATGACCTCACTATCTTATTATGGTGTATCTTAAGATTATGTAAGGCATGAATCTTGTTATCTTAGAGGGATTTTAGCTCACCAAGATGGACTCGGGTTATCCTCTCTGGCACCTTTTGATCATATATAGCCATTTAGAGCGATGTAAACTGAATCTCGATGTGCAGGATTGCCTCTGTTCAATACGCCATGGAATGTAGAGTCACCTGGGTGGAATATCGGGTCGTCGTCCAATAAACCTAGAGAGTATTGCATATATTTTCTGGTCAACTCTTCTTGTTATGGACTACTATATTCTATAGAATATTAGATATGGGTTTGTTCAATGCCTTGATATGTCCATTTTCTTGTGCATGATAGTGGTAAATATGGTTGGACTGGATACTATACTTGGAATATGGATTCTTTAACTAAGAAACCCATAATTTGGTGTTATTTTTTTATGAGAATGGCATGTAGGACTCCGAATAGATGGTTGATGTGGGTGATCATGAATTCGACCATTGATTAGGCATTTCCTTTCATAAGAGGAATCTCTTCTTCCCACTTGGAAAATAAATTCATTGTGATCAAAATAAACCTGCACTGGTGAGCTATTAGTGGAGGATAGGGGCCGATAACTTTGATTCCCCAGACTTCAAAGGTCCAAGAATACTTGGCAATATGAAGGGGCTCTGGTGGTCGATTCACAAAGTTGGTATGGATCTGAAACGCATGGAACCTCTTGGAAAACTCGATGTAGTCATGGAACATGGTGGGATAGAATTAGCCCAACCTTCAAAACTATGGGAAGGATTCAACACTTCCTGATGAGAACTACATGACCCGACATGAACTTCTGCATAACATAGGGAACCTCATTTCCTTGTATGCAATGTAGTAGAATTTCATCAAACCCATGTTTGTAGAGAGTCTACTAGAGGTTATACCAACTCTGGAGGGTGAACTGTGTTGTGTGCCAACTGACTCGCTCACATTCAGCTAGATCTAACATGAGATCATTGTGCTAGAGATAATCTATGAAATGGGTTGTCCAATCAGTGGTTTTTTCCACTGTGGGGGGACTTTAGGGTCTTGATGTGGAAGCACCTACAATCATCTATTTTACCTTATGTCTATTATCATCATCTAAAATGATTGGAGTGATGACCCCTTAATGTGCCTCGTGAATGAATAGAGCATTATAGTTAGGTTCTATAAGATATGATGATAGATTGACCATGTAATTGGAACTGGGCCATTAGCTGTTGACTAAGAATGGAACCGGTCCATTAGTTGTTGACTACGCTTGAGAAAGGGAACAAACTCTGGATTCCTAAATATGTAGTCAGAATTGATCTATTTGATAACTAACTTAGAGTCTCCCTTCACATGAAAGATAGGTAAATCAATCTCAAGGTCCATATTGAGACCAGTAATGAGTGCCTTACACTCTTCCCCGTTGTTGGTGCAACCTTCTAAAAAAATGAGTGAGGAATAATAGCCTATTCATACATGCTGAAGATGATCCCTAGGCCAACTCTATTAATCTTGGTATCTTTGAGCCTTCTACTGGTTGATATCTAGGAGGATCCATAAAATTGAATCTACCAACATTTCATAACCTAATCCATTGAGAGGACGGCCTTGTCTAGGAAATAAAGATCTAGAGGAAATTATTCAAGGGTTAGATGGGTAGCTAGAAATTCATCAAAAACCTAACCATTGATAGAATTTTGTAGAATGAACTTGATGTAGAACTACTGAAGGATCACCTCCCAGCATGCTAGTTTTCTTGTCAATATTGGGTGATTTAGGATATACTTTATCAAATCCAAATGGGACACCAATTTTATCTCATGATGATGTAGAAAGTTCTGCAACTTCTGTACTATGGAAACCAGTGCGAGGAATATTTTCTTGATTGTATAATATCTACTATTTATGTCGAGGATAATGTGAATGAGATAGTATAAATTTTTCTCTCTCCCCTTATTGTTCTTATGACCAAGAAGGTTGTTGAGGTCCCTTTTAAGGTGGTCACATTGAGGACCAGAGGATTCTCGGAGATATGTGTCATTCGAACCAGAGGTTGTAGCATATACTGCTTGATCTATTCAAATGTGGTATGGAACTCATCGTACAACTAGTAGACCATACCTTTCTTTATGATCCAAGAGAAGGGGTTAAACTTGCCTTCCAGATTTGCGATGAACCAACATATATAGGATAAGTTTCCTTGAGGTACTTGGAGCTCATGGAGGTTTCTCGGAGGAGTCATATGGATGATGGCAATGATCTTCTCCAGGTTAATATCAATGTCTCTATATCTGATGACGAAACTAAAGAACTTCTGATAGGTTACCCTAAATTTATATTTTAGGGTTTCATCTTCAAATTTTTGGAGAAGAGGAATCCAAACACTTTATTGAGATCTTTGAGATGATCCTAACTCTGGTAGGATTTAACCAAAAAAATCCACTTAACATTCCACTAGAGTCTTGAGGTTCATTTTGAAGATGCAGTGTATGTATTGCTAATAAGTGGCTTCTATATTCTTTAGATCAAATGGAATTACATTATAGAATAATGTTCCTTGAGGTTGTATGAAGGCATCAGACTCCTCATCCTTAGATTCAATATGGATTTGGTTGTATCCAAAATATAAATCCATGAACGAGAGATATTGGAACCCAATTTTGGAATCGATCAAGAGCTCCATCACTAGAAGGGGAAATCATCATTTGGGTAGTGGCAGTTGAGGTCCCAAAATTTGATACATAATTTGATATACCCATTCCTCTTCCTAACCATAAATATTTTTACTAGACACTTGGAGTTTTAAACTTAATTGAATATGTTGGATTTGATAAACTTATCAATGTCAGCCTCGACCATGGAACCATGATAAGCGTTCATTTTCTTGGGAGACTGCTTAAACCCATGAGACTCATCAGAATACTAATACAGTGGATAGAGACTTGGGGATCGAGTCTTGGAATATTTTCATAACTCTAGGAAAATGCATCATGATGTTGCTTTAGGAAATCCACACACTACTATTTTTCCTCCAGAGGTATGGCTACACAAATCGGCATTGGCCTCAAATATATCTAGGTACCAAGGTTCACTAAAATCATCTCATCAATAGTGGTGGAGAAATCTTATTCAAGTGAGGGAGGAGCATCTTAAAAATACTCATTCATCACCTAGGATATGGGAATCATTGGGAGGAGACAATTCACTTGGGCATCTAATTTTGAAGGAATGATGGTTCCTACTTGGGTGGATGTGGAATCCCCAATGGGAGACTCCTACTCTAATAAAATCATATAGACAAAAAATTTCATTCCAAACCCATCAATCCTTTGACCACATGGTCCATGCTTGATATCAAAGAAATTTTGGCTGGTTTACTTCTATTAGTTAAATAAGGCTTGGCAGAACATGCATGTATAACATACAGTTGTAGTTATGGGGTGAACATCTCAGTATCTTACAGGGGTAGGGGTTTCTGGTATCACATGGGCTTAAACTGTATAGGATTATGAGGCAATATTCTTATGTTCCTTATACTTAAGGACACCTCACCTCTTCCTCTCAGAAACAAAAAATGAATTTCCCAAGTCTGACGTCGTGGCTTCTAACTAGTGAATCCGGAGGATGAAATTGACATCCAAATCTATCCACAGGCTAGCTTAAATAGTGGTGAGATCAAACTCATTGGTCTAAAGATTATTATCATTTATCTTGTAATATATTTCATCCATATAGTGGGATTCATAGGAGTTGAAGTGGGATGCATCACCATAAAGCACACCTACTCAACCATTGAGGCAGTACTTATGGCATTGTTGACATGAGGAGGGAACTTTTTTATGCAGATGAAGCTAGAATATACCCACCAATTCCTTTTAGGAAATATCCTATGAGACAACCATGAATTCATAATTTTCTATCAATTCACTGAACTAGGTCATCAAATGAATCCTACCACACAGTCTATTCTTGGTCCTGTCATAACCTTGGATCTTCATGTTAGAGGGGATCAAGTCTGCTTCAATGAGTCCCATCTTTCATAGCTTCTAGGTCGGAATGAGATTGATATTAGAGCTTGTGTCGACTAGATAGTGATGAATATCTATTCCATTGAAATGGACTATAATTTATAGTGGTATGATGTGACCCTACATGAGGGAAACCTAATCTTCTCCAGAGAAAGAAATGAGGAATTGGAATTATTCTTTACAATAATCCTCTGTATAGTGGGATTATGCAGCTGCTACCTCTACTTCAAATTGGGGGAGGGAAAATTCAAGGATTCTTCTAGAGACTCCCGCATCTATTCTAATAATAAGGGTAATAGAGGATTAATATATTTTCATTTATTCTAGATAGGTTCTTCAGCACATTGTACATCCATACCAAATACATGTTTTGGTCTGTTGGGTTTTTTCTCTTGTAGGATGTGCGGTGGGTGTTGCTTGCTAAACCACTAGATTCCTATTGGTTCTGTAAAAGTATTACTTATCATTAGATTACTCACCCAGAACTATAAATGGTTGAATATCGGCTGAATGATTCCTATATTTAGCTGGACATAAATGATCATGATGTCATTGCGGTTGTTCTTCCTGGTCAGCTAGCATGATCAAATGTGGTGGCATGTCTAATGGAGCAGTCTAGGAGGATTGAAGCTATTTATCCCTACGTTGAACCTACTTCCTAGTTTTGGTAGCATGCACAACCTAGTTTTAAATACTGGCCTGCGAATTCCTATGGTTTGCATGTCCCCAACCTTTTCTTTAATAGAATTTTCTGAATTCACTTAGATAATTTGTTTGATACTTCTCTTCTTTGGGGACCATGAAAGGATCCACTAACATTATGGTATTCATGGGGATGTACTATTGGTTGTCATTAGAGGAGTATTCCAATGTTGGGTGGAATCGTAGAGTGTTTCCCAAATTCGGAGGCATGAAGTCACTAAGGGTGTGGGATGATGGTACACACCCAAATTTACCCAAGAGAAGAAGGTAAGACGGTCCTTGTAGTTTAGCTTGGGTTATCGAATCCACAGAGACCTAAGAAGAAACCTATAGACACGTACATTCTATGGACTATTTTCGGCTATGAAGTGGCCAAATTGGATTGATTTTGGATGGGTTTTAAATATATCTAATTGATTTAAGTGAATTCAATTTAAAAGAATGAGTTGATCCTAGGTTATCGCTCGGGGTGGATTGGACGTATTTCCTTTTTAATGATTTCAATTTCTTAAATTTGAGATGGGTTCATTTAAGGAGATAAAACAACATCATCACTTACTGGTTTAATTCCTACACCCTTTAATACTAATCACCTATACACTTGAATTATCAAAGTTTTGAGCACTTCAAGGTAAAGTTTCGTATTAGTACTTGAAGTGTGTGGCCTTAAATTCAACAAGGACGATGGAGTTTAAAAATTATCAAATAAAAATCCCAATTAAAGAAGTGATTATACATTAATTAAGTGATAAATAACATCCAATCCAGCCCCTTGATACTCTCTTGGATCAACCCATAAGTGGGTTATACCTCCATTGATCTCATGGTTTCAATGGAAGCGGAAAGTAGACTCATGAGGGAGGAAATGGAGAAGTAAAGAAAACAACAAAAATAAAATTTTCACTCCACCGTTGTGTGAATAATTTCACAAGGGTTGGTGTGAATAAATTCACACCTTGATCCAACGGTATCAAAGTGATATGAAGAACAATATAATAAGAGTAGAAGAAGAACTTTTTATTAAGAAACTAAAGTGAATTGAACAACTTACATGTGAAAGACAAATTTGAGGCAACAAAAATGCAGCATAACATTACAATTGAACAAAGCATCCAAGATTATAAAATCCTTCACCATCACTGCCTTAAATAGGAATTTTGGGAGCCTTGAGTCGATCCTCAAACAGTAAAAATCATCTCAATTAATTTTGGTAGGCCATAGGTGGTGGAAAGCTTGTGGAATTTGAACTTTTCCACATTTGACCCGAGGTGGCAGCCAGCTTTCCTTCACCGAACAGACGCGTCTGGAAGACCTTCTAGACGGCCGACTCAGAGTGGGCCATAGAAGAAGAAAATGGAGCTCCGGATGTCTTATAACCTCCTGTAAACTTTGGTCCCATTTTGAGTTACGGATTCCGAGATATGATAAAATTAGTGGACTGTTTTTCTGGGCCGCAGAATCTGGCCCAGAATTGTATCTCTAACTTGGGACGCTTTAATGACCACCATAGAGGCCTAACTAGAGTTGTCTCATGAAGAGTTATTTGTTCCTATGAATGTCTTCTAGCATCCCACAAAATTTAGGATTCATTGGACCTGTATGTTGGGTCCCACAGTCTCATCAGTGGGCTAGTGTCCAATCTGCCTTCTCTAGAATTGCTTCCTTTCATCACAAAATATCCTCATCTTCTTCCATGAATTCTCCATTGATTCCTCAATGAAAAATGTTCACATTTAAGTGTAGATAAAGTTCCCAAAATATCAAATTAAAAAAAAATTGATAATTACATTCCTTAGAATCAGATGACTCATTGGGCCTAAATTGGTGTATATTAGGTATGAAGTGCACAAATGATGAGAATGGATGTTCATAATGAAAATGCACTAACTCAGGCCCATAAGATCAAAAATGAACATTTAATACCATTAAAATGTAATTAAAATATATGTTTTTATTGGATAATCATACCCCCCAACTTGAGATTTTCTAGTCCCGAGCAAATAATTCAATGATTTTATTTGAATTCCTTTCTTCAAACACATTATAACAAACAATGCTCACAATGTAAACTGCACACAAATATATTTTTATAACCTATCAAGATAATTTAAAACAAGATGAATTTAAAAGCAGATCCCAATCCCAAGCCCATTCCTTTGATCAAATCCATCATCATACTTCATCCAACTCAATTAGGTGTAATGATGTGTTGTGTATCACAATAGATATGGGGGTTCATTTTCATTCAAGGGGGAAATCATGGAAGCGCTAGGTGGAATCACATTTAATCCTAATATGAGTATTCTTCATTCTTTTTTTTTTTGATTTTTTTGTTTTTTTCAATATTTCCATAGTAATTGAGATTACAGTTAATCAAATTAACCCATATAGCAAGACTTTGCCGATGACTCCCAGACTCAAAGGCCTTAGGGCACCAAATGAAGCCCACATACTCGGGCATCGTCTCGAGTTAACTTAATCAAAAACAAAGTCATATTACCATAAATAGAGATATATTGAAAAACTCAGGGCTAGAAAACTCTGGAGTCATGATCCCCAAGTGCCGAAAGCCTCGCATTTTATCAATCCATTGCTCTACACGCAAAAAAATTTTTATTTAATAATTTTTTTTAGTTTTTTTTTTGAATACTCATATTATTCATAAAAATAAAACCAGCCTATTCTATTTATTATGGGACCCCAAAAATTAAAATTAGTACCCCACAGTCTAGAGGACGTGCATTGTGGCATTTTTTTATTTGGATGAAAATATAAACGATGAAATATCACATTGGACAGCCACACTTTCCAAAATCTATGCTTTTAAACTTAATCGTGAATTAAATTAAGAGTCAAGGAAATAATAATTATTTGATATGTAGTTTTTATGTGAGCAAAAATGTTATTATATAAATGATAAAGGGATTTTACTTCTTTTTGTTATCATTGTTTTCTTTAAACAAACATTTTGTTTCCACACCCCCCAACTTAGAATGAAACTGTCCCTAGTTTAATAAGAACAAAATTTAGAATGGGGTAGAGGAATAAAAAGGGTATTTCAATAAGGAAATTGAAATATGAGGATCATGGAATGAAGTCACCTGGTGGTTGAAGTTTGAAGTTCTTGTCGCTCGAATTTATTTCTTTGATATCCATGTCGCTTGCAAAGTTCCCTAGTGGAAAAAAGGAAAAACAAAACAAACAAAACAAACAAAAACAAACAATATATATTTATTTATATTTATATAATAAAGGAAGTAAAATATAAGAATATATATAAAAATTATATAATAAGAAATCACAAGAAGCCACAGGTCAGTGGTAAGCGCGTGCCCCTGTCTCCCTTCGGTCCTGGGTTCGAGTCCCCACGGCTTCACCGGTTGTGACGGGGTTTGCCCCACGGCCTATGGCGTGGACTTTTTTTTATTATTATTTTTATTTTTATCTTAACCTATAAAATAATAAAAATAAAACAAAATAAACTGATGATACATTGTCTTCTTGTTAAATTTCTGGGTAAGGTATTACTCAAGGATCACACCACGTGACACAGATGAATATGGTGCTCCCCTTTCGTACCCATCCATACTCATTATAGAAGAACATGTCAACAGTTTATTATTTTTTTTCAAAATATCAAAATGTCTCATTAACCCTATTTAAAATATAAAGTTGATGAAAACAACGAAATTATTGGAAACTTGAAAACCGTGGGTTGCCTCCCATTCAGTGCTTTGTTTAACGTCGTTAGCCCGACATGGACCCTAAATCTATTAATTTGTTTCTTGTTCATAGGTTGGCTCAGTTAACTCAACCTCTATTTCATGTTTATTGAATGATTCAATGAATGGTTTTAACCTTTGACCATTGACCTTGAAAATGTAACCACTTGTGGGATCTTGAATCTCTACTGCCCCATAGGGGAATACATGATGCACTATGAAAGGTCCTGACCATCTAGACCTTAACTTTCCCGGATGTAAATGAAGTTTTGAACTATTCAAGAGCACAAGTTTTCCCAGTTCAAAATGTTTGACCTTTATATTCCTAGATTGGTAGGCTTGAACTCTATCTTTATTGATCCTTGAATTTTCATAAGACTTCATCCTTAGTTCCTCCAGTTCATTGAGATCTAATTTCCTTTTTGTTCCGTCCAATGAGAGATCATAATCCATTTTCTTAATTGACCAAAAGGCCTTATGCTCAATCTCCACTGGCAAATGGCATGCTTTACCATAAACCAACCTATATGGGGACATTCCTAAAATGGTTTTATATGCGGTTCTATAGGCCCAAAGAGCATCTAAGAGTTTCTCAGACCAATCTTTCCTAGAGGGGTTGACAGTTTTTTCAAGAATTTGCTTAATTTCACGATTGGCTAACTCAGCTTGACCATTGGTCTGTGGGTGGTAAGCAGTGGACACTTTGTGAGGAATTCCATATTTTTCCATGAGTGATGAGAATGGATGATTGCAAAAATGAGTTCCACGATCACTTATGATAGCCCTAGGAATTCCAAATCTAGGGAATATGTTTTCTTTTAGGAATCTAATCACAGTTTGATGATCATTGGATTTTGTGGGAATGGCCTCAACCCATTTTGAGACATAATCAACAGCTAAGAGTATGTAGAGGTATCCCCGAGAGTTTGGGAAGGGACCCATGAAATCAATTCCCCAAAAGTCAAAGATTTCAACCACTAAGATGGGAGTGAGTGGCATTTGATTCCTTTTTGTGATAGACCCTACTTGTTGACACCTAGGACATCTTTGACAAAATGTGTAGGAGTCCCTTGAGAGGGTGGGCCAGAAAAGACCACATTGAAGAATCTTAGCAGATGTTTTCTTAGAGGAAAAGTGACCTCCACATGCCTCACTATGACAGAATTTAAGGATGGACTCTTGTTCATATTCTGGAACACACCTCCTAATGACTTGGTTAGGGCAGAACTTATAGAGGTATGGATCATCAAACACATAGTGTCTAACATCAGAAAGGAATTTCCTTCGAGCTTGAGTCCCTAGGAATTTTGGAATGACTCCTGTCACTAAGAAATTTGCTATGTCATCATACCAAGGGCAGTCACTCACAGAGTATAAGTGTTCATCAGGAAACGAATCAGACACGGAAAGGTGATTTGAGTTGTCTTTGAATTCCATCCTAGAGAGGTGATCAGCTACAACATTCTCAACTCCCTTTTTATCCTTGATTGTGAGGTCAAATTCTTGTAAGAGAAGGACCCACCTAATCAGTCTAGCCTTAGCATCTTGTTTTTGGAAGAGGTATTTTAGTGCAGAATGGTCAGTGAACACAGTGATGGGTGATCCTAAGAGGTAGGACCTAAACTTCTCTAAGGAAAACAAAATAGAAAGTAACTCCTTTTCATTGGTGGTGTAGTTGATTTGGGCATCATTTAAGGATTTGCTTGCATAAGCAATGACATAAGGAGTTTTATCACAACGTTGTCCTAACACAGCTCCAACAGCAAAGTCACTGGCATCACACATAAGTTCAAAAGGAAGGTTCCAATTTGGAGATTTCATAATGGGAGGAGAGGTGAGAGAGGATTTGAGGGTTGAGAATGAACCCTCACAGCTTTCTGTCCAAACAAATGGAGCATCCTTTACTAAGAGAGCACAAAGGGGATGGGATATTGAACTAAAGTCCTTGATGAATCTTCTATAGAAACCAGCATGTCCTAAGAAAGACCTCACTTCCTTGATAGTTTTGGGTGATGGAAGGTTATAAATGATGTCAACCTTTGCTTTATCAACTTCAATCCCCCTACTCGAGACCAGATGGTCTAGAACAAGTCTCTCTTTAACCATGAAATGGCATTTTTCCCAGTTTAGGACCATATTTTTTTCTTCACATCTTGACAAGACTCTCTCCACATTCTGCAGACATCCCTCAAAAGTATCCCAAAACACAGAGAAGTCATCCATGAAGACCTCAAGAAAATCCCCTACCATGTCTGAGAAGATTCCCATCATGAACTGCTGGAAGGTTCCAGGGGCATTGCATAACCCGAAGGGCATGCGTTTGAAGGCAAAGGTACCGAAAGGACATGTGAATGTAGTCTTCCCTTGATCCTCTAGGGAGACCTCAATTTGATTGTACCCTGAGTACCCATCTAAGAAACAGTAGAAGGCATGACCTGCCACTCTCTCAAGGACTTGGTCAATGAATGGTAAGGGGAAATGGTCCTTCTTGGTGAATGAGTTTAGTTTCCTATAGTCAATGCAGACCCTCCATCCACTACTCACCCTTGTTGGAAGAATCTCTCTATCCTCATTGGTTATCACTGTGATTCCATCCTTTTTTGGAACCACTTGGATTGGGATCACCCATTCACTCTCAGCTATGGGATATATGATACCAGCTTTCAACAATTTCATAAGTTCCTTCCTTACTACCTCCATGAGATTATGATTGATTCGCCGTTGAGGTTGACGACATGGCTTTGAATCATATTCCAGAACAATCCTATGAGTCCCGATAAGTGGGCTAATCCCAGGAATATCAGACAGGGTCCAACCAATGGCTTTCTTATGTTTCCTAAGGACATCTAGAAGCATCCTCTCATGATTGGCTTCAAGAGAAGAAGAAATGACAATAGGATGTGTTTGATTGTCCCCTATGAAAGCATACTTGAGTGTAGCAGGAAGTTCCTTCAATTCAAGATCAGGTTGGTTCATAATTTCAGCTGAAGATTGGGACATTGGATCAAGTTCAATTTCTTTTTTTAGAGTTTCAGATATGATTGATTCCCCACATGTAGAAGTTTCAGCTACTAGATTGGCTTGATCAGATTTAGGGAAGGAATTTTGATTGGTCTCCATGAAATTGGTTTCTTGAAAGGTTTCACTGATTTTTGGACCTAAGAATTCATCATAAGAGAAATTTGAAAATGATTCAATCCAAGGATATAAACTTCCTTCATATGAACAAAGGAAATCAATATCATCTTGACTTAAACATTCATCAAATATTCCTTGATGTTCCGTGGATTCATTATCAATGCTTCCTATCATGTTTACTTCATGAATGTCCTCGCCATCCCCTATTTGTGAGCTTGCATTATAGATGTTCAAGTCTAGACTCATGTTCCCAAAGGTGATGGTCATGTTACCATTTCGGACTCAGATAACAGAGTTGATTGTTGCAAGAAAAGGACGGCCAAGGATGATTGGGGTTTGTTCCTTATTTCCTAAGTTTGGATGGTTGTTAAGGACAATGAAGTCAGCAGGGTAGATGAAGTTTTCAACCTTTACCATAACATCCTTTAAAATCCCCTTTGGAACCCTAATGCTACGATCAGCAAGTTGAAGTGTGACAGATGTGGGTTGGAGTTCTTCTAGGCCTAACTGGAAGTACAAAGCATATGGGATGAGATTGACACTAGCACCTAGGTCACACAAGGCATTGAAAAATTTTCTTTCTCCTAGTTCAACATTGATGTAAGGGCAACCTGGGTCTTTCAACTTAGGAGGAATGGTCCCTTGAATGGTGGTACTCACATTAGCAGCCAAAAGGACTTGGTTTTTATGTGAAAATTTTCTTTTAAAAGTGAACAAGTCCTTAAGGTACTTTGAGTAGGCAGGTATGGTTTGGATTGCATCGAGAAGGGGTATGTTCAACTTGACTTGTGAAAATATTTCCCTCAACGTTTCACTCATTTCAGGCTTGGTTTTCCCCCTCATGCGTTGGGGAAATGGTGCAGGTTGTGGGGTTGTTTGTTGAAGAGTTGTTTCTTTCACATTTTTATCAGTTTCCTCAGTTTGATCTTGTAGTTCATTTGAATTTTCATCCAAGTTTGAATCTTCAGGTGGGTTCTGCATTAGTTGTTCAGGTTTCTCAATTGATTTCCCACTTCTTAAAATAGTCACAGCCTTTAGTTTTTCATGATTTGTTTGAGCACAACTTGACTCTCCCCTTGAAGTTGAGGATGGAACCACCTGAGTAGGCATGGGTGCCTTTCCTGTTTTGATGGTTTGAAGTTCTTGTTTTAGGGAAGAGACTTCTGATTTCATCCTCTCCATTTGTTTGCACAGTTGTTCTAGTAGGCTTTGTGGAAGAGTTTGGGTTGGTGCTTGAGTAGGTTGGTTTATCCCAGGGGGATATTTTGGAGGTGGGATGGTTTGTTGAAAATGGACCGGTGGATGTTGGTATTGGATAGGTTGGGTTTGGAACTGGTTATGGGTTTGGTAGTTCTGTTGAGGGTAAGGATTTTGCCCTTGTGGTTGGCTATGTTGTTGGTTATCCTTCCATCGGAAGCCTGGGTGGTCATTGTACCTTGGATTGAAGGTGTTTTGGTATTGGGGCTTTTGAAAGTTTAGGGCATTGACTTCCGCTGGGGGTCCTCCTAGAAGAACATACTTGATGGATGGAATGGTTGGGAAGTTGTCTGTTTTATGGTCATGTTTGTCACAAATTGTGCAAACAAGGTCTACATTTTGGATTTCATGGACTTTCCTAAGGTCTATCTCTTCAACCTTCCTAGAGAGTGCTGCGAGTTTAGCCCTAAGGCTTTCCTCTTCTCTAAGTGTATGAATTCCAGTGGTTCTTTGTGGCTTTTCAGAATAAGGTGAAGTTCCCCAAGTTTGGTTTTGTTCAGCCAGACTTTCCAGATACTCGTAAGCATCATTTGGGGCCTTGTTTTTAAAATTTCCATTACACATCATTTCAATGAATTGTTTATTACCTGGACCCAACCCTTCATAGAAAATTTTCACTTATTCAGGTATGGAAAACCCATGGTGTGGAACCATGTTTAGGGTGTCTTTGAACCTCTCCCATGTTTCATAAAATGACTCTCCCTCTTTTTCAAAAAAGTTTTGGATGCTCTTTTTAAGTGCAATTGTTTTGTGATGCGGGAAGTATTTTTTGTAGAATTCTCTTTACAGTTGGTCCCAAGAGTGGATTGATGCAGGTCTCAAGTTTTTTAGCCAATTTTTAGCTCGATCATTTAATGAAAAAGGAAATAGCCTCATCTTAGAGGATTCTAGTTGATGTGGGGGACACATGGTTTCAACAATGTCGTTGAACTCTTTGACATGAAGGTATGGCATTTCTGACTCCATCCCATGAAAGGTTGGAAGGTGGTTTAGGACATGGGGTTTGAATATGTAGTTGGTGTCTCCTATGGAATTATGTCTAATTCATGAGGGGGCATTGGTCCAAGCTGGAGTGAGGTAGTCGTTCATGGTTTGATCAACTACATTCCCTAAGTTTGGAGCTTCTTGGTTTTGGTTTCCCATTTGATTCCCCCCAGGGTTTACAATTTGATTTTGTGGATGACCCTCCATTGGACTTGTTTCAAGTTCTGACTTTGGGGTTTCAAGAATATTTGAATCTGATTTAAACAATCCCTTAGATGCACTTGACTCCCCTATCCTAGGACTTTCCACCCTAACTAGTCTGTTTGAGAAATCGCGGGTGTAGGCGGACATGCGCCAAAAAAAAAGCGAGAAAGGGACAAGATAAGAGATCTTGGGTGAGAGTAGAAGAATGGAGGTGAGGAAAGAATGTTTTTTTTATCTAAGGTACTTACTTAGTCCCCGGAAATGGCGCCAAAATTTGGTTCACGCCCAAATTTACCCAAGAGAAGAAGGTAAGATGGTCCTTGTAGTTTAGCTTGGGTTATTGAATCCACAGAGACCTAAGAAGAAAACTATAGACACGTACATTCTATGGACTTTTTTCGGCTATGAAGTGGCCAACTTGGATTTATTTTTGATGGGTTTTAAAGATATCTAATTGATTTAAGTGAATTCAATTTAAAAGAATGAGTTGATCCTAGGTTATCGCTCGGGGTGGATTGGACGTATTTCCTTTTTAATGATTTCAATTTCTTAAATTTGAGATGGGTTCATTTAAGGAGATAAAACAACATCATCACTTACTGGTTTAATTCCTACACCCTTTAATACTAATCACCTATACACTTGAAGGATCAAAGTTTTGAGCACTTCAAGGTAAAGGTTCGTATTAGTACTTGAAGTGTGTGGCCTTAAATTCAACAAGGACGATGGAGTTTAAAAATCATCAAATAAAAATCCCAATTAAAGAAGTGATTATACATTAATTAGGTGATAAATAACATCCAATACAGCCCCTTG
This sequence comes from Viscum album, assembly GCA_963277665.1. Taxonomy (NCBI): domain Eukaryota; kingdom Viridiplantae; phylum Streptophyta; class Magnoliopsida; order Santalales; family Viscaceae; genus Viscum; species Viscum album. The sequence goes on along the minus strand of OY728123.1, from coordinate 1,812,167,564 downwards.
ATACTCTCTTGGATCAACCCATAAGTGGGTTAGACCTCCATTGATCTCATGATTTCAATGGAAGCGGAAAGTAGACTCATGAGGGAGGAAATGGAGAAGTAAAGAAAACAACAAAAATAAAATGTTCACTCCACCGTTGTGTGAATAATTTCACAAGGGTTGGTGTGAATAAATTCACACCTTGATCCAACGGTATCAAAGTGATATTAAGAACAACATAATAAGAGTATAAGAATAACTTTTTATTAAGAAACTAAAGTGAATTTAACAACTTACATGTGAAAGACAAATTTGAGGCAACAAAAATGCAGCATAACATTACAATTGAACAAAGCATCCAAGATTCTCAAATCCTTCACCACCACTGACTTAAATAGTCATTTTGGGAGCCTTGGGTCGAGCCTCAAACAGTACAAAGTATCTCAATTAATTTTGGTAGGCCATAGGTGGTGGAAAGCTTGTGGAATTTGAACTTTTCCACATTTGACCTGAGGTGGCAGCCAGATTTCCTTCACCGAACAGACGCGTCTGGAAGACCTTCTATACTGTCGAATCAGAGTGGGTCATAGAAAACGAAAATGGAGCTACGGATGTCTGATAACCGCCTGTAAAATTTGGGCACATTTGGAGTTACGGATTCCGAGATATGATAACATTAGTGGACTGTTTTTCTGGGCCGCAGAATCTGGCCCAGAATTGTATCTCTAACTTGGGCCGCTTTAATGACCACCATAGAGGCCGAATTATCATTGTCTCCTGAAGAGTTATTTGTTTCTATGAATGTCTTCTATCATTACACAAAATTTGGGATTCATTGGGCCTGTATGTTGGGCCCCACAGTCTCATCAGTGGGCTAGTGTCCAATCTGCTTTCTCTAGAATTGCTTCCTTTCATCACAAAATATCTCTATCTTCTTCCATGAATTCTCCATTGATCCCTGAATGAAAAATGTTCACATTTAAGTATAGATAAAGTTCCCAAAATATCAAATGAAAAAAAATTGATAATTACATTCCTTAGAATCAGATGACTCATTGGGCCTAAATTGGTGTATATTAGGCATGAAGTGCACAAATGATGAGAATGGATGTTCATAATGAAAATGCACTAACTCAGGCCCATAAGATCAAAAATGGACATTTAATACCATTAAAATGTAATTAAAATATATGTTTTTATTGGATAATCAGATTCCTTTGTCACCAATGGGGTACATTGTATTCCCTTATGATGTCATCACCTAATCTCTAAGAAGCATAAGATTATGAGGTGGGCACAAAAGCATTAATCAGGGATGGTGCATAGAATTCAAGAGATTTTGGTTGACCTAAGTTGGAATAAAAGACACCATGGGAATGAGAAACTAATCTTTGAGCCAACCAGTCATCATAATTATGAGTCTTAGGGTTGGAAAAATATTTCCATTCACCTAAACCCTCGCTGTCATTATTGGGCACTGTGAAGATATGTGCTACCTGTGCTGAGAAATTTCCCAACTTGACCATACCATGTTCCACCTAGTCTAGAAGCCAATACTTGAAAAAATATCATTTTTTATGAAATATCTAAGGATCCTATGGTAAGTAAATGGTCAAGGTGATCAGTAAGATCAGATTCATGGGGATTATTGCACTAGGGCATCGTCATAATCAATTGTTCCAAGGAATTGTGGAAATAACTAGACACATGAGAATCATTTAAGGAGTAGGTTTTTTTCTAATATCTAGGAAGGGTACTTTAGGATCTTGGAACAAATGAGGATTTGGTGCCTGATGAGGGTTGAGATCCACATTATCCCACCTAGGCGGCTCCGCATAGTAAGGTAGTGTCTGTCGATTCTTTGGTGGGCGAGGATGTGCTTGGTGAGGCTACAACCCTCAGTGAGGATGTGTATGGTGAGGCTCTTCAAGAAATATATCTAGAGTCTTGGGGTACTCTACCTATAGAACTTTGGTAGTCTCCTCCTTTTCAACAATTATTTTTGTAGCTGAAAGAGGCAATGGACGTGGATACTTGGCCTACTGCAATGCTTTATCCAGGAACTGATCCATGTAAAACAAATATTGGAACTGAACTGGGAAATTATGAATGATAAGGTTAGGGACCATCTCAATATTCATGTTCCACACACACATAGTTAGCAGCTAATCTTAAGTTAGCAGCATATCAAGTAAATATGTGAGTCCCTTCTACCAAGTGATGAAGTCGGTGACACGTTCATTAGGCAGTTTCATACACTTAAAGAGGTTGAAAATTCTTGTCTTGTGTGTGGTAGAGATGAACTAGTAAATAAATCTTCTATAATGATCTTCCTAACCATTGATATACCCTATGGGTAGTTATTTTTACTAGTTGAATGCAAGACCTTCTAATGTCTAAACAAAACATTGGAGCTTGGTGACCTCATGCTACTATGGGGTTCCCAACATGGGACCGCACCTTGAGATGATATAGGCCAGATGCAGCAGCGGGTCTCCCATCCCATTTTAAGGGTAGAAACTAGGGTTCCCAAAATCTAGGGGTGCTCTCATATCATCCTCCCACAATAGATATGACTTTCTATCATGCGGGATTTTCACCTCTCATGTCTCAAGGGCTTCGAGGTGAGCTGTGAGAGAGGATATAAAATCATCTTGGTGAGGTCCCCTGTATTGATGAGGATCCCTAACCAACAATGCATTTATAGGCCCATCAATATCATAGGTAAGCCCATAAAATCATGGAGCGGCTCGATTGAGGTCCTGATAAATATTTTCACACTACTCATGAAGATTCGACAACTCATATTGTGGTTGATTTCTATAAACTCCCACCTCTACTCTATCGGGATGTGCAGGATCACCAGGATCAACTAGAAGAAACTGGATAAGGAGGACTTGTAGTTTCCCCTACTTCCCTAGTGTAGTAGGAAGAGGATCCTATTGAGGAGCACCATAATCTGGGTGCCACTCAATAAATAGATCATCGATGATCCTCTTCGGATTTGTAACCTACTGAAGAAAGTGTCAATTGTAGGATTGGACTTTGTATTCTACGCAATAAAAGGTGGATCAGAGGGATCAATTTGTCCTGTGTGATTATTATTATTTCAAACATTAAGAAATTATGTGGAGGGATCTCCAAGGCCAAGTTTCATGTTTTACGGGAGAGTACAGACACATGTATGAGGGTCCATTTGATATTACACTACCCCGTGGGGTAGGTTGTCTCTATTGGGCCCTGTATCGGTGCCCCTATCCTTGGAAATATCAGGTAAAACTATATTAAATGTAACTATAACTTGATGCATATCCTCAATATCAATGGGTAGTCTAGGATGATATAGGATAGGGCTAAATTGGAGATAAGTGTAGTATCCCCTACCCAGGATCTTTAAGTACGAAGATTAATTTTCCATTATTTTTTAGAGCACTGTGAAGAGCTTGACACATCTCTGTTGGTGGATCCAGTGGTAGAAAGATGACGCATGGTGTTGTTGCACTGGGAGTGCTGCCAAATTAACCATGCACCACTGCTGATCAATTTCATCAAAGTGCTCCCGACTTCCTAGGTAGACCAACAGATGGTCACTGAGGTGGAAGCACGTTATCTAGATAGTCTAAATGAATCACAAAACTTGTTCCTCTATGAGGGATTATAGGATGTCAAAGTTGGAGATTTCAATCATCCAGAATACTACTAATAACTGATCAGTATCCAGAGTCTACCATAGGTTTCCTTGCTCAGAATCAGGGCCTTGCTCTTGGTTGGAAAAAGCCTTGATCGATGATGACCAAGATATCGTCTAAGACATTGATGTGGATCAGTGTTGTAGTTGTATATCCATTGTAGGAGTATCCATGAAATTCAGCCTCTCACTACATGTTGGGTTGTCTTTCGAGTGTGTTTCCAACCGCATCATTACATTTGTATAAGATTGGGTGTTCACCCTTGCCTCATGTGTGAGGGCAGCGGTGCTCAATGGAAACTCAACTAGATACTCATCATATATCCCATTCCAAAATATCTCTCCATGATATTGGGTATAGGTAGAGAGGGAAACTATCAATGATAGAGATGGTTACACCATGAGCCCCTAGGAGGGAGCCAAATTTTCCTCCATATGCATGTACTACGAAGTGATTTGGGGATCCTATGAATCTCACCTTTTGGGATAATGATATTCACCTTCTGGTTTCCTTCCACAAAATCTGATGTTGATGACTAGGGTAAAGGTTCCATCATTAAATCGCATTCTAACTCAGAATCTAAGAAGTTAACGAGATTGAAAATGATGTGGAACTTCCCGAAATTTTGTCTTTGGAGGAGAGAATTCTTCCTTCTACCCCAGGACTATTATTCATGGTAAGGAAATTCTTCGAAATAGGTCAAAACTCTTTATTGGTAGGTACTAGAGTGGGGAGGACCTCCACTTTGATTAGTTGGGATATGGGGAGGACCTTTGTATCGGTTATTATCAGAGTGGGGAGGGACTCCACTTTTACTATCATGGGAGTGGGGATGACCTCTAGTCAGGTCATTGAAGAAGTAGGGAGGACCTTGACTTTGACCCATGGGAACATGGGGAGGACCTCCACGTTGATTGTGATAGCTAGTAGGACCTCATATTTAATAGGTGGGAATATAGGGAGGACCTCTATGTTGACTAGTTGAAGCACAAGGAGGAACTTTGCACTAATCGAAATGGACACAGGGAGGACCTCTGTGTTAGCTACTAAAAATGTAGGGAGGAACTCCACTTTGATATGTGTGAACATAGGGAGGTCCTCCATGTTGACATTTGAAGGAGTGGGTAGGACCTCCACTCTAGTTTGATGTGGAACAGGGAGGACCTCCGTGCTAATTATCGATGAATCGGGGGTTCCATATTGATCGGTGCCTAAGAAAGGAGGACCTCTTCTTGATCTGGGAACAATGTGAGGAGGACCTTCACACTGATTGGTTGTGACATGGGAAGGGCCTCCATATAGACCGGCGCTACTAAAAAACAAACATTTAATAGTACTGGTATTTATCAGCACTAGAAAAAAATACTAATAAATCGTATCTTTATCAACGCTTTATTTTTAGCACTCGTAAAGGGTACCCTTTATTAGCACTATATTTTTAGTGCTCATAAAGGATTCCTTTATCAACACTTTTTTGGAACTGATAAAGGCCCGAATAAATAAAATGAAATAAATAAATAAATAAATGATAAAAATGAGTTTATTAAAAAAATATTACAAATTTTATTAATTAAATAATTATTGATAAAAATGAATAAATTGATTATACTATATATAAATTATAAATACAAATAAATGGAATGTATTAAATATATAGATAAATGCATAATAAAAATTAAGCAAACTAAAATTAAAAATAAGTAAATTGAGAAAAATATTGAACATTTTATTAATTAAATGATTATTAATAATGTTAATAAATAGTATATATTAAATATATATATATATTAATGTATATAAACATGATTTATATAATAAAAAATATTATACATTCATTACATTAAATAGTAATATATTTATTGAATAATGGTTTATAATTAAAAATTAATATGAATTAAAAATACTGACTAATTGCATCGAGTAATTGACATAATTGATATCGTTTGATTTTTAAATTTATAACACATATCAAACATATTATATTGATTTCACATATATGTAATTAATGCATTTTTATATACATACGTGCACACGCAAATATTGTTTTGGAATTTAATCAATTTATATTATTTATTTTATATTTATTTATTCACTATGTTTTAATATTTTCAATATGTATTCATCTTTATTTCAATATATATCCATTTTTTAATGATTTATATTAATAAAACTTATCCAAATTTTCAATATTGTTCATTTTTAATTAATCAATTTTACTCATTTTTAACATGCATGAACTTAATATTAAATATTCATTAATAATATTAAAAATACATTTGTAAAAAAATTATAAATAAATATATTTATAAATGTATATTTATTGTTTGCATACATTTATAATTATAAATAAATAAATAATATTTATTTAAAAATTATTTGTATAATTATAAATAAATAATTGTAAAATTATAATAAATTTATTTAAGTAATGAATATATTTACTATTTATATATATATAATTATATAAGTATATATAATGATATAAATATTATTTTTTTAAAAATTATTTATATAATTATAAATAAATAATTATATATTCAAAGAATTATAAAATTATTGTTTTATAAAAATTATTATTATAAGTATTATAATTATATATAATAATTATACTTTTTTAAAAAAGTATTATTTTTTTATAAAAAAGGTGCTATAAGTATTTATCAACACTTTTTTAGTGCTGATAAAGATTTATTTTATCAGTACTTTTTTAACATTGATAAAAGGTATCTTTGTCAATTCTTTTTTTAAAGTGCTGGTAAAAGTGTCATGATCTATTTTAAGAACCCTAGCCATCGTGAACCAGTTCACGATATCTGAAGCTCTTCATGGAAACGACCTTCTGTCAGTGCTCCTCGTTGTTGAATCCAAGCTAGAATCTAGGCTAGAATCAAGGCTCCAACTATCCCAAGGCTCGAATCTAAGTCTCAAGCGATTCAATGGTTGAACGTAACCCCGACTCGAACGAAATCTAGGTTTTTTAATATCTCTGATTTCCCTCAGTTATCCACTGAACCTTATCATCCCACATCTGTGTATCCAAACATGTCTAGTTTCACTATCCTATAATAAAACAACCCAAAATTCATTGTTTTCAGATATATTGAAGTATCATCTTCCCCAATATCATGTGGGTCTCTGTGGGACAACATTGGTACTATGCGACTTGAAATATATCAAACCCAATGTTGGTTCATGTTGTTGTGAGTTATAAAAGGCTCCCAATACCAATATTCCATGACATATACCTATTTTCAATCATCAACTTTTGAAAATTTCATCCATATAGCGGTCGATGTTGTCATTGGTTTGGAATATTACATTGCAAAACACTTAGATGATGAAATATCTAACATCATTGGGGTCTTATATTATGCCATGCAGTAATGGAAATTGAGAGGGTTGAGTGAGGAGGAATAGAAATATAGGGTTATCCCCTTCTATTTAAAAGGTAATTCTAGAAGTTGTTTCCAAAAAAATTATGATGAAATATCTGACACATGGGAACAACTATGTAATGATTTTTTCATGAAATTTTTTCCTAGGATAATGAGCACTAAAATATGGTGTAAAATTAATGGATTTATGTTGTATGACTGTGAACTATTTCATGAGAATTGGAATATATTTAGGATTCACTTATGAAATGTAATAATAAAATGATTCTGATGAATCTGTAAAATCAGTTGAGAAAGAACATTATATATGTTTGATTTCTTTTCTTATTTATTTAACTACTTCTTGAAAAAATATAATGTTTTTAGTATTTATTTTTGAAATATTTCAATTTGAATTTAAATAATACGACTTAAATGTTATAAAAAATCAAAGAGGTTTAAGGTTTTATAATCCTTGTACTATATTATACAGGAAAAACTGATTTTGAGATAAAATGTAATTGATATTTTTATTTTGGTTTTTGAAATATAGTTATAAAATAAACAATTGGAATGAGTCATTTTCTAGGAAAAACCTCAGCATCATGGTGTTTTAAGAAACAAAATACTATTTCATTACATGGTGTAGAAGAAGAGTAAATTATTGATAGAATTTATTATTCTCAATCCTTTAGGATTGATCAAAATTTTTCTAAATTTGATATTTTATTTGAAAAGTAACTTATTTAACAAGAAATTTTTTCTATTATTTAAATTTTAAATAATATTTTAAATCATTTGAGAATAAATATTATACCACTAAATTTAACTAATTTTGATAAAATAAAATATTAACATTGATTGATGTAAATTTAATAAATAAGTTTTAATAGAATCTATTTTGTTGAAATAAAAATTATTTTTCATGGATAAAATCATTACACCTTTAGAATCCCACTTCAAGTCAACTTTATTAGTTTTTATTTAATAATTTAATGACATGCTATGTTCATTTTGGATTCTTAATTCTATTGAATTTTATGGTTTACTAACATAAACTTAAATCCATTTTTTATGTCCTTCTTGTAGTAATATGATTCCCTACAGATGTGACCATCTCAATTACATGACATAAAAATGTTTCTTTAAAATACATTACCATGACCTTTTATGTCAACATTTTTACAGAATTATGAAAAAAAAATTAACTAAAAAACTCATGTATTTTTAAACTAATTGACATTTTTTGGAACAATATATGTAACAACTTAGTCCATAAAAATCCTTTATTATTCTTATTCAGATCAAACTCCTCATGTCACATTGTTCTTATTCGGATCAAGCTCCTCATTCATTGATTTGATCCAATTATCATCCTTGTCAGCCTTTCCAAATTATTTGGGCTATACTTGGGAAAAAATGAGGTTTTTTTATAGAGTCTTACTCTTTCAAGTTTTTACCAAAACTTTATGATCACCAATGACATTTTATTCATTGATTGTAGCCTTGCTTATATTTCTTACAGTTGATAAAAATATATCCATCTTTGAAATGATAACTCGTTCATTAATACTTCTTAAAACTCACTTCATTTCTTTCATCACACATCTAATAAACACCACTACCACAAAACATGGCAATGGAAGGGCTTCCATTTATCAGTACTAAGAAAAAAGCACTGATAAAGGGATGGGCCTTTATCAGTGATATTATTAGCACTCATAAAAGTTTTAATTATTAATTTATTTAAAATTATTATATTTATATTAAAAAATAATGTTTATTTGTATACATTAAATAAAAAACAAATGTTTATAATTAATATATATTTTTTAATAATTCAAAAAAAAAAATATAATGTTTCAATTGAAAAAAGTATTTATAAAATTATAATTAAATGTATATATATATATATAATTAAATAATTATAATATTATAATAAATTACATTAAATAATAAATATATTTATTATATTTATTATATATTTATTAGATTTATTATATTAATTCACTATATTTATTATATTTTTTATATTTAATATATTTATTTTATTTATTTTATTTATAAATATATAATACTTTTTAATATATATATTTATAATTAAAATTATTGAATATATGTGTGTTTTTAAATGAATTTGGTCAATGAATATATGTGTATATGTTATGTATCATATGCATGAGTGTTCATTTGTACATTACATGATGTGGTATATTGATTAATTCGTAATGTTACACATGTGAACTATATATGTTCTAAAAATGTACTTATAAAATTACATTAAATATATTTAAATAATAAATATATTTTATTATATTTTTAGTGATATATATAAATACTTTTGAAATAAATTTGTAATTATAATTTTATTAATATAAATATATTAACAATTATATACCAATATTTATAAATATATACTATTTATAGTTATAATTATTAATAAATAAATATATATTTATCTTATATATCATTTTAAATAAATATATAAGTATATAAATAAATTATTAAAATTATACCTTTATCAGCGCTATAATTTTAGCACTGATAAATAGGTGTTTTATCAGCGCTTTTATTTTAGAACTGATAAACTATACCTTTATCAGTGCTTTTTACTAGCATTGATAAAGGTTCCAACAGTTTTTATAAAAGAACCCTAATAGGCCCCTCCTCCCTCACACCCGTTCAAGCCTTCGCGGAAGCTGAACCCTCCGCCGCGACCCCTCCTACTCCTCCTCTGCCGCCACTAACTTTTCCTCCTCCTCTACCGCGACCGTCCTGCTCCTCCACCGTTGTTGGCTTCTCCTCCTCCTCCTTTGCGATCCCTCCTCCGCTACGACCCTGTTTATCCACATCCTCTGTCGTCGTTGCCTCCTCATCATCATCATCCTCCTCCTCCTCCGGCTTCCGACTCATCCTCCTCTGTCGCGGACACCTCCTCCTCCTCCTCCTCCTCCTCTACCTCCTCCTCCTCTTCATTGCTCAGTCCCCTTGTCCATGCAACCTGCTCCGGTGGACCCTCCTCATCTGAAGACCGTCCTATCAGCCTCCTCTACAGTGCATGGATTCCCCCCGGTGAGTCTCTTATGTAATGAATTTTTACTCTTCTGCATTAGAAAGATAGTTGGTGTGCAGGGTTAGGTCTAATGAACCCTATAGTGGTATTGGTTCATGTTATTAATTACTAATATCCTGGGTTGAAATGGTATGATTGAGATTATGATCAATTGTGTTGTAAGGGTCATGGGTGGAGGTTTCTGTGAGGGAAGAATTATGGTAATCACATAGAAAGGGTCTTTATATAGATTTTTAATTGGGGTAGAGTGATAGTGATGTGAAATTTATTAGTAAAGACCATTCATTTACTCGAGATTTGGCTATCCTGAGTTATGGGCCTTTGTGGTAGTACTGCATAGTGTGATTGGGGGGGATGCCTTGGTAGGTACCAGTGATGGAATAACCCGTGGGTAGGTTGTTGTGTGATATATATCAAGGATTATTTTAAATCTTATATCATGTTGAGTACATGGTTTGTATTGATTATCCCACAGAAAATATTTATCATGGCTATATGAAATTGTGACATCCCTTAGAACCCTTATAGGTACAGTACCTGAAAATGGGTTGATTATGATGTTAGTGGAAATGATAATGTTGATTCCTTATAACCTTAAGGGTGGTAAAATCCACACATGGGGTGGTGTAGGTTGGTAACTAAATATGAATAAAGTGATTTTTTGTTGATATATTTCTACCTATAGGTCTTGGGATCATCATGATATATTTTTTAACTATAGGATATGTTAATGATGGATACGTTTAGTGAGGCTGGTCGGGATGGGTCATGTATGAGCTTCTTATGTAATAGCCTCTTGCTCGATTCTAGGTATCAATCATTGGATAGCTAAGATCTAGGATGAGGCTTATCTTCCATGATTATTCATTATATCTTAATCGTTATTATATATCTATGATGAGGATGAGGCCTAGAGACCTTCGTATTTCAATGTAGAGATACTCCACCAAGGTGAACATTCTTTCAAAATGTTTAAAGTTTATGTTTGGCTATACATCATGGGGTATATGCGGTTTTCCAAAAGTCATAAATTATTTTAGTAGTTTAGATTGTGTTAAAGGTTAGCTATGTTATACTCTCCCTAGGATTTTCTTTATGTATGTTCATTTAGCCAAGGGATTTGTCTTACATTGGTAGTCCTTCTCAGGCAGTTAGTTGTCTCTTTTATGACTTTCTCACGATCCACTTCTAGAATATCTTATTAGCCATGCAGAATACCTTGTATTAGTGATTTAGATTGTGTTAGAGGTTAGAATGGATATTCCCCTTTAGTTCCTCCTTTATGTATGTGAGTTTATCCATGGGACTCGCCTTATGTTAATGGTTTGGATCATGTGGGAGGTTGGCTATGTTATTCCCTCCATACTATTTTTTGGGGGGTGGATGTTATTCCATGAGTCATATAGTCACATCATAATTGATGATCAAGATTTAATGGTTTTTCCTAGGGGATGAGTGTTGCAGTGTATGCCTTGTGGTAATTAAACAATGTGACATCATAGGGTGCACTATGCAATAGATGCTTAGGCTACACCATAATGTAACCTATTCTTGAAATGAAAAGAGATTGTTTTAGTATTTTTAATGAGGTTCCCCTATTCCTTATTAGCCACTCATCCCCATCACTCAAACCCCTCTTCCCCATAATTTTCCCTCTCATAATTCAATCTTTAGGATCCCTAATGGTCATTTCATAGTGGATAGCACCCCCCCCCCCCCCCTCCCTGGATAGCCCACACCCCCTCCCCCACACCCCTGCAGCCCCCCCCCCCCCCACCTGGACAGCCCACCCCCCACCCCACCTGTCACGAACCAACCCGGGTCAATCCTAAACTGGTCACACGAGTCGGTCCGCGACATGACCCGAGAGGCATTCCCGATCCTCCCGGGCTGGTGACAAGCACCAGGGCATCAATAGGGAGAAAGTGGGAATGATTTCTCCCAATAAAAATAAATAGAGCAGGGGAAATAAATAAAACATGAAGTAAATAAATGACACTGAAAAGAAAGAGAAGCCAACAAAACACACTAACCTGGTCTCGACCAAACAAAAAATCCTCGTGACTCCGAGAGTCGCTCACCAGACCACAAAAAACTCTCGCCCATGGAGAGCAAGCTCGAGCCAGCCTACAAAAAAACTAAAAACAGGAAAACACTATAGGCGTGAGTATTAAAACTCAGTAGGAGTTCCCAACAAACTATTCCCAATACACTATCTTTAAATGAAGATTTTACCAATTACAGGTTTGAACTAAATATACAAAAAAAATATTGGTTTTCACACACACACACACACTTTAATTTCTAAAACAAGTATCAGTCCATTGCCCTTTTTAATTTGAAAACAAGTTTAATGTCTGAAAGGATTATGTATATTTATTTTTAAAACATTTTCGGCGAACCATTTAGAAGACCAAAGTTCATTTGTTAGCCAAAATGGAGAAACCACACATAATACACAACACACACCAAGGGAAATGGAAAAAGTGGCACACATGGGTCAGCAACCAAACCAGACCTCTCAATCGTCTGCCACATACAAATAAACACTAAAGAAAATATGGGTCGAACCTAGGAGATCGTGAAAAATCCAGAACGTACTATACATCTGACTCATCCTGAAGGCATGCCCTAACTCGATGACGTCATAACGCCCTAACGCCCGGCATAGCCCTGCATGGCCTAACTGAGGGGCCTAATCCCCATAGCAGCAATAACTCAGTATTCCCCTGCTATGGGGCCACTAGCCAGTGCGTAATCTAAACTAGTGCAGTAATCGTTCTCAGAAGATTCACTCACTATGCCAGGTTCTCATGTCAACACATATAATAAAAGAGGGGTGCATCCACAATGTAAATCAAGCAGTCACAAAACACTAACATCACATATAGCTCACGCAATCAACGCACACCAATGATCACCCCCGAGTGGGTTTTCCAAAGTAATCTATTTTATTAAAGTGCCAAACGGGCCTTCACCAATTTTAAAGCAAAACTTCATTTCTCGAGAAAACCCAAAACACTTGTTCAGAATAAATCATTTATATTTAAAACTAGAAGTACGTTTTAAATTCCGTGAATTATGTTTAAAGGTCAAACAAGCATTCTTTCAAAGCTAGGTGTCCGCCCGTCAAAAAAATGTTCCAAGTGTTCGATATATAATAAACGGCTCTTTTCACACTAAATAATCATTTAAAATTTTATTATCTAATATTATTTATCATTCATTAAAATTAACAAAACATCAAGCAATTAATAAATTATAAATTTAAAGGTAAGTGCAATGGGGGGACCTACCTCGGCTCGCAGACCAGTCAAGACGACGCAACACGCCTTGCACGGGCGCGCAAGGCCATGCAAGCTGACGATCACAGGACCGAGGAAAAACCTTGTCAAAACGCTGCAACCACAATGATAAATAAAATACCTAAACATGGACTTAAAACAATCCAAATGAGAAAACAACGCGAAAGAACCACCTCGACACGTTTTCAAAACACAACACGCCCAAGGCTCACCTACCATAAAACTTGTCAAATCAATTAAACGGGTGAAAAAATTTATCCAAACAAAGTAAAAACAAATATTTCCATGTGATATAATTAATTTAATCAAAAAAACACATAACTGACAACTTAAGAGGTGCAAAAATCAAATGATCAAAGTAAACTTAATTTAAAGAGGCATGAGCAATGAAATCCAACCTCACGAACAAAAAAACTTTCGGATTTCTAGTGCGAAACTCCAAACACACAAAATTCACACCAATTTTAATTAAACCCAACATACATTGAACCAATTATCAAGTATTCCAGCAAGAAAAAGCACAAAACTCACCTCGATGTGGAGACGCGCTCGGCCAGTGCAGTTGTGCGATAGCGACAACGACCAGCGGGGTGTTGCGGTGCGCAAGAAAGGTCACCAACATCGTCAACGGTGACGCGAAGACTATCGTGGCTGACGGAGGACCTGTGGGGGCTGGCCAGACAGCGGGGGTGAACAGGGGCACACTATAGGGTACTGATGCTAGGGGCATCATCCGGACAGTGGGTGCGAGGTGGGGGCGCGCTGAACGGTGCACCGCTAGTCAGCCTGCATTGGTGATGATGTTTGCACAGGTTGACGGCGACGACCTACTCAGTTGATGGCCGGACTGAAAGGGAAGGGTGCGGGAGGTGCGAAAAAGGCATAAGACCGGCGTTGTGTGGGTGAAGAAGGGTGGGTGCGCTATCAGAGGGGGCTAGCGGGAGGACAAAGCAGGGAAGTGGCGTCGGGGCAGGAAAGGGGACTGGGTTGGTGATGTGCTGCCGGGAGCCGGCCGGTGTGCAGGGAGGGAGCAAACCCAAAGGGTGGTGCGACACTGTGCAGGGGGGGGGAGAAAACAGACAGCAGATGATTGGAGTGGTTGCAGGGAGGCGCTGGGTCTGCGGACAGAAGTTGCAGCGGCTAGGGAACAAACTAGGGGAAGGCGATGGGGAGAGAGAGAATAGGGAGGAGGTGGCGGTGCAAGAGGTAGCTCGTGTGGGAGATCCGGACAGGCAGGGGGGCGCTGGGACAAGGGGATCTGGAGTGGAGGTGATGTGCAGTTGTGGATGAAGCAGGAGGATGGGTCCTTGGTGCGGGTGAGCTGAAAGCTGGAGGGCGCCCGGGCGCACGGTGTAGGACGGGAGGCGCAGGGAGGCCGGGGCGCTGTGTGGCGAAGCAGGAGGGTGCTGCGGGCTTCCTTCTCTCGACAGGGAAGGAGGAAGGGGTCGGGATGGCACTGCACAGCCAAAGCGGGAGGTGGTAGAGCCGGCTAGAATGCGAGGCAGCAGTGGGAGGCAGGGTGCAGGAGAGCTGAGGTCGCGGGTCGGCTGGGATTTGTGGAGGGGGAGCCGAGGCACGCAGGGGGGGTGCAGGGCATCAGCGGCGGCCTGGGAAAACAGGAGGCAGAGCAAGCTACTGCGGGAAGAAGGAGAAAATAAAAATAAAAAAGAGAAGGAGGCAGTGCTGCAAGGCGGGGGGACACCCGCGTGGAATAACCAAAAGAGAGAAGAAAGAAAAAAAAAAGAGAAGAAAGAGGATGAAATAAGAAAGAGAAAGAAAAATAAATAAATAAATAAAATAAAATAAGATAAGATAAGATAAAAATAAAATTTAAATAAATAATAATAATAATAATAATAATAAATATAACCTCAATTCTAAAAAAATAATAATTAAAATTATTAAACATAACCACAATAAGAAAAACAAAATCTTATTCGTTTAATTTTTTTTTTCTAAAGACCGGCGGACAGTGTCGCTGCATGGGCGAAGCCGCGCTGGGTTTCCGAAACGCGCTCCACCCGTGCGCTCCACAACGTCAATTCAAAAACACGCATTTTTGATAAAACATAAAAATTGTTGTTCGGTGTTCAACCCGAACCTCGACAGAAAATTTTAAAACCAAGAAAATAATAAAATAATAAACAAAATTACAGATAGATCGGGGCGTGACACCACCCCACCTGGGAAGACCACCCCCCTCCATGGACATCCCACACCCCTTCCCCCACACCCCTGAAACATCCCCCCTGGATATCCCACCCCCTTCCCCTTTGAACCTTTTATGTTTTACTAGATTTTTTCCCTTTTCTCATCCAAAATCCCTCCACGCTCACCACCCTCCCCCTCCTCTCCTTTTGGGTTATTCTCCCTCACTCGGTGTATGTTTCATCTTTCATCACTTATATTGGAGAGATTAGGATAATTTTTACTTCTCTTATTTCTTCTATATATTAGTGTCTGACCCCCCCCCCCCCACAAATCCTATATTTAAATGGACATGGGTCAATTACAATTGTAAATGTAATGATATGGACCAGGATGGTATCGTAACTAACAACTGACCTGACTTTCCACTAACCTAAGAGGCGTTTATGATCCCTACGGGATAAAAATGGTCCCCTTAGAAAAAGATACAATTAATGTGGAATATTTTACCCCTAAATTAGAGTAAATTAAAAATAATCTTTCTCTTGAAAAGCAGACATGTCCCATTCATAAGTAGAACATCTGGGAAAATAGTAGATATGAAAAAAATAAATAAACAGGAAGCAGATATCATAGATGGAAAATAAATTCCCACTATTGACCAATAAAATTGTTTAACCAGACATGTCTCATTCCTAAATCTCATTGGACCTATTTTGGATAGGTATGACATATGAGTTTTAATTTTATGTTTTCTTTTCAGTTGGAAATCTCCTCTGTCGCGCGCCTCTCCTCTGCCACAAATGTACCTCTTCCGCACGCTGAACGACACCTTCACGGTGAGTTTTCTCCTCTTACTCATTGGTTTTCTCTTGTTCACATGTTATTATGGTTTGATATTGATGGTTATGTTGTGAAATGTATGGGCTAAATGCCCTGTTGAAAATCGTGGTCATTGGTGGTCCTTGTTTGCGCACTAAATGAATTGCATGTTGGTTGGTTCCTATTGAACATTTGAATATAAAAATTAGTAATTTACATATACTTGACTAATGAATGAATTCCCTGGGATGATAAAACTTTCATGATAACTCCTAAATTAACAAATGTAATTGAATAAGGGATGTTTTTTAAAATATGAAATTGTTATTGTTTGGTTTGTATGGTGTTGTGATTGTGAGCATGATTGTGTGTTTGTATGGTGTTGCAGTTGTTGGCAAGATTGTTATGACATTTGTTTTCAATGTTGTAGTTCTTCCACCATTTAATATCAATCCATACTTTACCCATTTCAATGGAACCACCACTTTGTTACTAGTGAAATTCCACAAAAAATAATACCATCTATTAGTTTAGTACCATAATTCTTGACTAGAGACATTATGTTTCTAGAGAAACACTAAAACACTGGTTTACAACAATGCATATAGATCACATGTGGGATACTAAAACATTCTAGTGCAAGGGCTTCTCATAGCTAGTTCTATTGGTTAGGTGGTTGGGAAGATGGGTGTGATCTACTTTGGTCCTGAGTATGCATAGAGAGGTAAGGGTATTGTTTACCATAGCTAGTTCCATTTATTATAGTTGGATGATGACCCTAGTTGAACATCTTTTTTATAATTATTTTGTAAAATAGTAATATTATTGTATAAAATAGGATAAATATAAATAAAGAATAGATTAATGTCGATCGGTTGACAAAAGAGTATGAAGATGGTGTGAAAGATTTTATCAAGTTTGAAAAATATCATGCATATGAACCTTCTCAAATCCTTATTCTATCTTTACACTGTTTTTATTCAAGAAAAATTAGTTCAGATGAGTTAGAAGAACACCTGATCTGTCAGGGAATAGATCGAAGTTATACACATTGGAATAAACATGGGAAAAACTAATGTAGGTAGTGGCTGGGATAACACTATGTTTTATGGATCATCTGATATGATTACAAGCGTGAATAATGAATACGATCATATAGAGTATGTGATTACAAATGTGAATGATGATGAAGATAATATTGAGGAAATGACAAGAGCAGTTAAAGATGAACTTCGTGATTGCCCAAAATTGTTTGAGAAGTTAAAGAGTTGTGCAAAGATGTCATTGTATGTTGGTTGCACTAAATATAAAGCATTGTCAGTTGTACTGAAGTTGTATAATTTGAAAGCAGGCAATAGGTAGAGTGACGCCAGTTTTACGGAACTACTTTCTCTCTTGAATGACATTCTCTCAGAAGATAATGAGCTCCTGATCTGAACATACGATTCCAAATGAATGCTACGCTCGATGGGTATGATCTCTAAAAGAATACATGCTTTCCCAAATGATTTTATATTGTTTTTCAAGGACCACAAATCACTTAAAGAATGCCCAAAGTGTGGTGCTTCTTGATACAAGAAATATGAATCCAGTCCTATGAAAGTTATATGGTACTTTCCAATCATTCTAAGGCTTAGGCACCTATATAGAAGTGAGTAGACTGCAAGAAAATTGACATGGCATACAGATACAAGAATTAAAGATGGGAAACTATGTCACCCGGTAGACTCTCCTTAGTGGAAGAGAATTGATCATGAGTATCTTGAATTTGGAAATGAGATGAGAAACCTTTGTCTTGCATTATCTATAGATGGGGTGAATCCTTTTGGTTTTTAAAGTAGCAGTCACAGTACATGGCCAGTAATGTTGGTAAATTATAACTTCCCACCGTGGTTATGCATGAAACAAAAATACATCATGCTATCTATGCTTATATTAGGACCAAAACAATCAGGTAATGATATTGAAGTTTATTTGGCTTCATTGATCAAGGATTTGAAATTATTGTGATATTCAGGTGTTACGTTGTATAATGCTTACAAAAATGAAGATTTTACTTTGAGAGCCATGTTGTACGGGACAATAAATGACTTTCTTTCTTATGGAAATTTTTCAGGATATAGCATTAAAGTAACTCAAGTGTGTCCCATTTTTGAACAAGGTACATAGTCGATTATGTTGAAACATTCATCGAAAAATGCATTTCTAGGACATCACAGATTTCTACCCTGACGGCATAAGTACCAATCTTGGATAACATCATTCTATGGAAGTTTAGAAGAACGTACAACACAGTCTCTACTAACAGGTGATCAATTGTTTGAGAAAGTAAAATATGTGGACACTACTAGTTTGGAAACCTTCAATACATGTTCACAACCGTTGGTTATAGTGAATTATATTATCAATAACTCCATGCTAGTGTGAAGGACGTGGTCACCATGAGGGAGAAAAGAGGTTCATCAAGCTGAGGGCATCGATAGTGGTGGCATAAAATTCGGACATTCAACATCACACTGAGGACTTGAATGAAGCATCCATGTATACAATTGAAGTAAAATATCATAAAAATTTAGTCATTGATGGGGGTATGAGATAGACATCTTCTAACATGAATTGTATCGCCTATAATAAATGCTCAATGTTGTAGATAAAATAGTGATAGAGAAGCATAATCTTATCAATGTGGCATAAAATTCTAGATTTGATGTTGTTAGCAGGGAAGAGGCACTAAAATAGGGTGTAGATGTGGAAACCAAATCAGTTGATCATTTGTGCTAATATATAGCTACTCTAGAGCATTGTCTAGTAGAGCTCGAGGGGGTATTCTGAGCACATACTATTTTGATTATTCTAACTTTATCTTACCCCCCATATTTGGGGAGTTATGGGAGAGACTCTAGTATGCGGATATTCCTCCCTTTTTATTGTCAATAAATGAAACCTTTTGGATTCCATGTTGTTGTTGACATTTCTTCCTCTTATTTTCTCATTTATGTAATCTTAACAAAAAAATATTTATAAGTCAATGAATCATGTTGAGCCTCTTTTAAAATATTAATTCAATCCAAGGAAATATGGAAATTTAAAGGTTGTAATAGGGAACACATATCATGATGGTCAAATAGTCATATCATTGTATATATACAATTATCACCAATAAAAAAGGTTGTAACTGGTAACACATCTCACCACCCTTACACTCCCTTACCACACCATTTCACACAACATATGGCATCAATGCCACTTACCTACCCATATCAAGGTCAGGTATCAAGTATCATTTAGTCTTATGGCTCCCTACCTACCCAAATGTGTCTTTTTTATTAAAATTTGACATTTTATTAATGTATTCTTTCATATTAATGTTTAATTTATTTCATTATTATATTAATAACATAATATTTGTTTTCTTATATAGGTGGAATTTTTTTCTTGAGTTTGGATTCTTTGTTCGGAAACTAATACCATGGACAACAATTTTTGAGAGGGGATCGCAGATGAAAGAAGGATGAAATATTAATGTTTTTAACTGTTTGTTGGATAATTGTAATTGTAACTATATAAAACATTGTTTGAAATGTATATAGAAGTGTGTTTTTTGTATTCATTATTTTAATTGAATATGTATAACATTTTTTGAAAAAATCTTGTGTGCGTTGTTTTCTTCTTCTATGCTTTGTTTGTGTGTAGGTGTTGTTTTGTGCAATTGTTTTGTGTGTATGTGTTGTTTTGTGTTGTGTGTGCAGGTGTTGTTTGTTTGTAGGTGTGCTGGTGTGTAGGTGTTTTTCAGGTGCTGGGTGTGTTGTTAAATAAATATCACATCATAGGAAACTTGGCCTTTATCAGCATTAATTAAGCGCTGATAAATTGGGACTTTATTAGTGCTCAAAATAGCACTGATAAAGGTGTCCTTTATCAGCGCTCAAAATAACACTAATAAATTGGGCCTTTATCAGCACTCAAAATAGAGATAATAAAGGTGGCCCTGTATCTGTGCTAAAAAATTACTGATAAAGGGGAACCTTTATCAGCTATTTTTTTAGCGTGGATAATGGGCACCCTTTATGAGCGCTTTTTTAGCACTGTTAAAGGGGAACCCCCTATTTTCGCCATGATTAATAGCACTGTTAAAGGTAGTTTCTAGTGCTTTTAAAATCCGTGTTTGTAGTAGTTCACTATGTATGTTTTACTTTAATCAATCTAAAAATATATCATTCATTAACATTGCCTTTTGGTTCCACCCTTAGGAATCTCTAATTACCATCCATGTAATTTTCACAAATGGAAGGCATTCACCTTTGATAATGAATATCTTATGTATATTTATTTATTTATTATACAAAATGAATATTTTATGAACCCAATAGGATATCTTTACTTTATATCAGATGATTCAAAGATTCAATCCAAAGTATCTTATTTTCTCTTCATCCTCATCACTTGTTGATTGATTGTTTGGTGAGATCTATTTGTATTTTTTTATCACCAATCTTATTTTACCATCATCATATCCCTATGGTCAACAATGGTTGCACAGTAAAATCATTATCCATATAATTAATGTATTGTTTCATATTTATGTTTAATTTATTTCTCTTTATTATTACTCATATAATAATTATTTTCTTGTATAAGTGGATTATTTTGTTCGAGTTAGGTTGGTTTGTTCGAAACTGCTCATGCTCGTGAGGGATTGAAATTTGAGCCTGCAACTGAGATAATGATAATAAGGAAATGTGTCAAGAATTAATACAACCATCAGTAAAAGGTGAATTCCTATTACTTATTTAATTAATTTTTTTATCATTTTATCTCATATTTGTAAAATTAATTTCCTTATCATTTTTATCTAATACTTATTTTGTTTTTTTCACAGATCTTTTGGGAAGTCATATTTTTCTTTCAACTATCTACAACAAGCCACAAGAGATAAAATGATTCTTTCTTCTAATGTAACCACATTTTCCATATTCATTGTCTTTCTTTGTTGAACTTACAACACTGTATATTGATTCGATGTTATTAGTTGAAAAACCTTTCTTGTTGTTGAAAGCCTTTGCTCTTCTAACTTTCAACAATGAGAAAGTTTTTTCGGCTAAGAACATCGATTCAATATGAAATGTTGGTAGTTTGATATAGAAAGACAATGGAAACATGGTAACATTGGTAGTTAGGATTATTTTGAGACTTTGGGATGTGTAGGAATCATCCATACCTCAATCTGACACACGATGTGACCGCTATGACTCAAAGTGCTTCTATTTATTTAAAATTGACATTAATTTTAGTAAAAAGGAAAACTGATGTACTAAAAATCAAGAAAACATATTCTGATTATTTTGATACTTTAGGGAAACGATCCATAATTCATTTTAGATGCATATGAATCAGTCGCACCTCAATTTGATGCATGGTGTGACCGCTATGACTCAATGTATCCGTTATGAGTTTAAAATCAACAGTTTAGTTAAAAAAATGTCACTCACTAAAAATAAATAAAACACACCCATATTTTCTTGATAATTTAGTAAATTGATTTATAAGTCATTTTTAATGTATAGGAATTGGTCTCATGTCAAACTGATACATGATGTGATCAGTATTGGTCACAGAGCATGTTTTAAGTTTAAAATGACATTTTAGTAAAAAAAAGTGACTTACTAAAAACTAAGAAAACGCATTCATAATGTTTTTATACTTTATTAAAACAATCCATAAGTCATTTGAGATGTGTAGGAATCATTTGTACCTCAATCTGATACATGGTGTGATCGGTATGACTCCAAGTGCATCTTTTTATTTACAAATGACATCAATTTTAATAAAAAAGACAAGTGACGTACTGAAAACTGAGCAAACACGTTCAAGTTGTTTTGATAGTTTAGTAAAATGTTTCATAATTCATTTGATATGTGTAGGAATCATCCATAATTCAATCCGACATATGTTGTGACTGGTATGGCTCCAAGTGCGTCTTTTTATTTAAAATGACATCAATTTTAATAAAAAGGACAACTGACCTGCTCAAAACGGAGAAAACACATTTAGATTGATTTTATAATTTAGTAAAACTATCCATAATTCATTTTTTATGTGTAGGATTCAGCCGCACCTCAATCTGATACACGATGTGTTCGTTATGACTCAATGTGTCTGTCATCAGTTTAAAATCGACAATTTAGTTCAAAAAATGTCACTCACTGAAAACCAATAAAACATGATCAGATTTTATTGATAATTTAGTACATTGAGTTATAAGTCATTTTTGATGTTTATGAATCGATCTCACATCAAACCGATACACGATGTGAGAGGTATGAGTCAAAGTGTGTGTTTCCAGTTTAAAATGACATTTTAGTAAAAAAGGAAAGTGACGTACTCAAAAACAAGTAAACACATTCAAATTATTTTGATACTTTAGGACAATGATCCATAATTCATTTAAGACATGTAGGAATTATCCTCACATCAATATGATGCACAGTGTGACCGACATGACTCCAAGTGCATCTTTTTATTTAAAATTTTCATCGATTTTAGTAAAAAGGACAACTCACCTACTCAAAATTGAGAAAACACATTTGAATTGTTTTGATACTTTAGAAAAATGATTCATAAGTCGTTTGTGATGTGTAGGAATCATCCGCACCTCAATCTGATACACGATGTGTCTGTTATGACTCAATGTGCCCATTATCAGTTTAAAATAAACATTTTTGTTCAAAAAGTGGCACTCACTAAAAACCAAGAAAAAGCATTAGAATTGTATTTATAATTTAGGAAAATGATTCATAAGTCATTTTTGAAGTTTAGGAATCAGTATCACGTCAAACCAATACACGATGTGACCGATATGAGTCAAAGTGCGTGTTTCCAGTTTAAAATGGCATTTTAGTAAAAAAGAAAAACGATGTACTGAAAACCGAGCAAACACAATTGGATTGTTTTGATACTTTAGGAAAATTATCCATAAGTCATTTGAGTTGTGTAAGAATTAGTCTCATCTCAATTTGGTGCACGGTGTGACCGATATGACTCCAAATACATTTTTTCAATATATAAGTATCGTTTTAGTTTAAAACATACATCACATCGCCAAAACCAAGCAAATAAGCCTAGATTGTTTTCTCTTCATTTAAATTCGGTATCCGTACTTGATTTTTCTGATTTTGTGGTGTTTTTGATGTTGTGGTGTGATGTAACAGCACACTGCCCTGGCGATGTAGTGTGCTGTTATAACACACTGCAGTATGCCCCTTTATCTGCGCTTATAAAAGCACTAATAAAAGACTTTGGATTTTAATCTCGCTCCAGTAGTCAGTGCTGATAAAGGTCATTTTTAGCGTTGTTAAATGCCTATTTTGTAGTAGTATGGTGGTAGCGGCATGTGGAGGGCCTCCGTATTGACTGTCGAAGTGGGGAGGACCTCTATTTGAACTGAGAATGGAATGAGGAGGACTTTCATGCTGATCGGAAGAGAGGGGAGGAACTCCGCTTGAGTTGGTGATGGCATAGGGAGGACATCCGCACTGAAACTCACTATCACAGGTTGGCATGTAATGGTTGTTGGTGGTGCTGGTGATTGAGAGAGTCATCTCATCTTGCCTGTGGGGTGGCCGATATCTCGATCCCAACTAAGAGTGGATAGATCCCAACTAAGAGTGGATAGATCCCGACTCATCTATCACATGAATCTAGCAGAATGCGTCGGGAGTGGTAGGGGCCACTAGATCCATAAAAGAGGATTCCCCTTGATGGACATTCTCCTAGGCATGCGCCTGATGTTGATGTTGGGAGGTTTAAATCGAGGCCGACAAAGCCAGGGTATGGTCCACCTGTTTTTAGGCCTGGAGGACGGGTCTTTGTAGGCATTGGTGGGGCCAGGAGCTCTTCTTGGTGGTTCCCGAGTGTATGTCGCAGCCGGTGTGACTCAGGCATCCCCTACCTCCTCGGTGTAAGGAAGTGAGTCATAGGATCGCTCCAGAGAGTCTCCCAAAGCGATTCACGGTTTGAGTGGGGAGTAGTGGCTCCCTGTGTGGCCCTTGGGGGCGGCGATGTCGATGAGGCACTGAATCCTCCATGTCCCAGCGAGCCATATCCATCGTGGGAATGACTCTCTCGTGCTCATACCAGCATATGAGGCTAGCCACCACTCTCTAGACGATTTTAGAGGGTGAGATGAGGCGTGGGTGCCCGCTCGCTGTAGTCGCAGCAGAATTCATGGCGGAGGCGGTGTCTTACCAGATTTTTGCATTAACATTTTTCTTGCCCTTGCACCTGCGAGTGTTAGGTGACTGGTTTTCTACAGCATGGGTCCTACAAAGAAGGACGATTTAATAGTTAGTACGAATACAAGGAAAGCAGTGCCCAATGTTCCCAACGTCATCCAATCTTCCATGGTCGATGAGAGATATATGCGTTGATGATGTCGCATACTGGAATGTCCAACATTTAACTCCCCCAATTTCTAGTTAGTTTTATGTTGGGACCACTATTTGGTCGGTGGGTCCTGACACCAGATAGCTGGATCCGATGACATGATAATTGGCCGATGGCTTGAATGTTATTAGTTTCCATGTTGGGGAGAAGAGTTTCACATTAGGTTCACCATTTCCGTTTTCGACGTTTTTGTCATGGTGCGCCGCCGTCACGTGTTTAACGCGCACTGACATCACATTTGTTACCCAACATTTCCACTTTCCAAAGGTTGGTGGTTTTCATCACTGTCAACGGTGATGTCAGCTCCTTGATCTAAACGGGATGATGATGTGTATGTTCCTCCTTCCATGGATTCCTCCTTGGAACTCTGCGCATGGTCCGAGTCTCCCTCATTGAGTTAAGTCATGTTCGTGAGACTAATTCCTAGTACCATCTATTTGTGAACGTTGGTTAATTATGTTGCTTTCTGTTTGAACATTCCTGTGGGTCTTGATAGGACAATAATCTTTGGACAGGATAGTAGTCATGTTGGGCATCACTGACATGTC
Source organism: Viscum album (assembly GCA_963277665.1). NCBI lineage: Eukaryota > Viridiplantae > Streptophyta > Magnoliopsida > Santalales > Viscaceae > Viscum > Viscum album. The sequence goes on along the minus strand of OY728123.1, from coordinate 1,812,142,184 downwards.
TGGACACTAGGAACATTGGTCGCCAATATTTTTCTTCATAGGAGGGCATCTCATGGAGGCATCTTAGTTTGGGAGTCTTGTTTTTTTATTCAACTCTGTATTAAAATATTAATTTCCTGTTTTGTAATTTAATTATTGTTTTTATTGTTATTTTATTATTTCATTCAACATTTTTTAGTTAAAATATTAATGTTATAGATTTTATATTAACTTATTTTGAATTTTTATTTGAAGTGTTTATCGTTTCAGTTTTTTTTTTTTTTTTTTTTGTTATTGGTTTTATTAATTTTTGTTAGTCTTAATAACCCATGGCTTGATCCTGAAGAAAAGTGAACCGAAGTAGAAGAATCATCGGGCATTAGAGATCTGTGGACTTGGGGCGAGGCAACGCCGAGCCATTCCCGACCACAAGATGGCCTCCATGATATATAAGTTGAAGACCCCCGAAGAAGCTGATTTCGAGGCTCGTCCGTGAATTAGGAGCATCCAAAACCGAATTTGGTCTGCGAATGAGATTGAAGAGAGGCCAATCAGGCAGAGGAATCGCAGATTCGGAATGCTACAGATAACACGAACCAGGAGCTCGTCCAAATTGAAAACAACCAAAACGCTTTGACGCCACTGTTGAAGATGACGATCGAATCGAATCCGCACTTGAATCGGATCGATGTCGCTCGATTAAGGGCTGGCCGAGCTGGTTTAAGGTGGATAATTTTGGATCTGGAATGGCTGAATGGAGGGAGTGCCGATTTGATTTGACTTCATGCTCCTGCTTTTGACGATTGTGTGATGAAGAATGAACCCAAGCCGGAGCTCGTCGTTGTTGAATCCGGATGACCGAGAATCCGAAGATGTGTTGAAGAAGACTGAGGACGCAGTAACCGAGCCAGGAGAGACGAGATCCGGCCGTGCCCTAAGGAAATGGAAGCAGATGAAAAAATCCAGATCTCTTGAGGCCGAAGGATTTCGAGTTTTCACTGAAGAAGATGACCAATTGACGAATCTGGTTCGAGGCCGTGCTACGCGACCAGATTTAAACCAGCCCGAACTCGTAGTTGAAGGGTCAACTGGGTTCGAGCTTTGATGTGTTGAAGATGAATCTTGAGTGAGTTGAAGATGATGGGTTTTTCTTTGATGTGATCGTGCACGCCAAGTTTTACGGTTTGGTTATATTTTAGTAAAATAAAAGAAATGATTTGATAGTTTATAAAATAAAATAAAATAAAATAAATGATTTATCTTTTTGTGTTTGAATTCATAATTTAATAAAATAAAAGAAATGATTTGAATTTCTCTCCATCATGTTTGGTAATAATTTTTAAAATAAAAGAAAAGAAAATGTTTTGGTGCAAATGACACAAATAACATTTGTTTAAAAATAACACATATGAGATTAAAAGGCATACTTGATCAATATAAAAAACCAATATAGATTAGATCCGTACGGACACCACACCTACCACCATATATTAATATAAATTATAAAATTTAAAAAAATTAACTAAAGATAATCAAAATTATTTATATAATTTATTAATTCAAAATTATTAATTTATGTTAATCAAAATTATACATTCAAAATTATTAATTAAAAAATTTATTAATTCAAAAAATTATTAATTCAAAATAATTATTAATTAAAAATAATTACTAATTCAAAATACTTATTAATTCAAAATATTTATTAATTCAAAATTAGTTATAAATTATTTATATAAACTATTAATTCAAGATAATCATAATTATTTATATTCAAAATTATCTATAATCAGAATTATTTATAAATTATTTATGATTATTTATATACGCATAATTAGTTATAATCAAAATTATTTATATACACATTATCAAAATTATTTATATTTGATTGTTATTATTTCTAAATTATTTATATTTGATTGTTATTGTTATTATTATTTATATTTGATTGTTATTATTATTTATAAATTATTTATATTTGATTGTTATTATTATTTGATTGTTATTATTATTTATATAGAGATCTAAGGGCAATATGGGAAATATGTAAAATATTTGAAAGGGATTGAAGATTTCTGTCGGAATCATCCCGAATTTGAGACGATTCAAAATCAGTTGAAATCGCGTGCGGGAGAGAAATCTGTTTCTCTCCCTTTTGACGCCTCGCGTTTCTCTCCTTGAGGCTTTGATAACCAAACGAGAGATTCTGGTTTCTCTCCTTCTAAACTGTCTCTTTTCTGCCCGTATCTCCCCTGCCAAACGAGCGCTTATGCTTATTGCCCGAATCCAAAGTTTATACAGTTGAGGAATGAAGTAAGGGAGTTTTGTGTTGTTAGCCGACGTCGCTTCCCCTCTTGGCCGGGAGTTCTTCACGAGAGCTCCCGGCCGGGTCCTGCACCCCCTTATCGACGAGTGGTTCCTCCTCAGGCGTCGATTGTCGGGCGACTCATTTCGGTTTCTTTCGGATTTGTTCGCGGCGGAGAGGTCGGATCCGGGCTTTAGCTTCGAGCGGTGTGCTCCTTCGTCGGCCTCTGTTCCAGTTCCGGGTGGCTCATGGTGGTTCGACACAGTTGTTTTGGTGCGGGCGGTGGTTGCGGCATCTGTCACCATGGTTTCCCGGCGAGCGGAGGCGGCAGGAGTTGATGGCAGGTTCGAGGTTGGATGCGCAAAGCCGACACCTTTTATTTCGTCGGTTGATGAAGTTTCTTGACCAACCGATTTTTCATGGTCTGAGTTTATGGTCTCAATGATTGAAACCCTTTGTCAGAGATCCCTTACAGTCATCAAAGTTCAGGAGCTCGCGTGGTGATGGGGGTGCTGTCGTTCCAGATCTGGCTGCTTGTCTTCTTTGTGCGATTTTGTAGGTGTTCCTATGCTCGGTGGAGGCTTCGTCGAGCCGCAGTTGCTCCTCTCATTTGAAACCCTGGCCAGACTCAACAGCTGCTCTGGCATCGGGATCTTGCGTTGCTCTCCTAGTTGGTGCGCGACAAGAGATGCTCGGAGGCTTTGTGATGTGTTTGTCGTCCTGTTGGTGTTCCAGGAGGCTTCGTTTCTTGGTCTGGTTCTGGTGGTTGCTTCTCTGTTGAAGCCTTGTCCAAGTCTTTTGCTGCTCTGGTTTCATGCTTCCTTTGCTTCTTTCCTAGTTGGTTGGCTACGTTGGTTGCTAGCAAGCTCTGGGAAGTGCATTTATTCGGCCATGGTATCCTAGAAGGAGTCCCCAGGATTGTATGGTTTGATCCTGAAGGTGGTTCTGAGTTTTGGAATTGAAGGCAATGGAGGGTGGGAGACAGTGCAGCCGGGCTCAACCACATTGAATAGGCTCCAGAGGAGGATTTAGAGTTGGCGGTTCATCTTTGCAGGGTTTGAAGGATTTCGATGTTTGAGAGGGTATGACGTCAGCTATCAGTTCAGGCATGTGCTTTGACATATGACACTTGCTAGCCGAACAACCTTGCAACGGTGGAGAGCTTCATCACGATAAAATACTGGGGAGGGGAAGCTCCATGTTTTCAATATGGTTTTACTCTCTTTGACCTCTGAGTCATTATTGGTCATAAGTTCATGAAGTCTGTTTGGGTTTTCCCCTTCTTCCCTTAAAAGGGGGATTTATTATAATAATAAAAATTGAAGGCCTTTGGGTCGTTGGATAGATGGAGTTCTATGTTGTTGAACATTTTTTTCTATTGGCTCGAGATTGTGTTTGCAGGGTCAGTAAAAGTTATCCAAAAGCATTGAACATACACCGGTTTGGTTCGAGTCCAATTAAGTAGACAAGGGAAGTCCGAATTCAGGTTTTGCTGGGTTCTGTTAGAGCTACTTGTCATAGTGTCGGAACAATTGATGCACTTTCTTTAGGTTTACAATGGAAGTGATGACCAACATGTGACCCTAACAAATTAAGTCAGTGATAGAAATAGAAGTAAAAGGGGTAGACATGGAAAAAAAAGACTACCATATTTTTGATGCTCACAATTCTCGACGGGAGCTAACACAAACACTCTAGGAGTGATAGTTGGAAACTTTCTTCGGGAGCACGAGCATTTGTTTCATCAAACGAGAGAGACTGAGTTCAAGTGAAGAGAGATCGACTTCAACTCGATCGATGAGATTTCTTCTTTCATTCTATTTTTCTGTTTCATTAGTTCGTGTTTTCCATATTTTAAATGTTAACTACATTTAATTTAGTGAGGATCTTTGATTGTTTAAATTAATTTTCTAATCTTCACTTGTGCTATCTTTTTGAAATTTATTTCAAACTTCTTGATTTTAACAATCGAATGTTTTTTGTATGTGGGGATTGAAAAATCAGACAGTTGGTTAATCTGTTCGATCGAGATTTTGACCACATATTTTTGAACGTTGATTTTGATTATCTCTTCTAAAATGAATAAATACATTCTCCAAACAATTAATCTTCTTCTGAAAATATTTTTTCTTTTCCATGCTCTTTAACATATTATAGTTTTTAATAGTTTTAATACTACTATCTTCTTCATCATTTTACACACATGTTTTCTACTTTCTATAATATTCTCATTCACTGTTTTTTGTATTCATAGTTTAGGAAAATTAATAAATTGCTTTAAACATTCACCAGTATTCCATGTGGATCGACCCTTCACGCCACTATCTAGTAGTGGCTAGGAATTATAAATTATAATGTAAAAAACACGCCAACAAACACACCACAACGGATTTTTAGCGCTATTTCTGAGGGAGGCTTGCGTTGATTGTCTTGGGGTTAGAAAACACACAAAAAATGGAAACTTTAAAAAGTTAACATAAAAAATTTCAACTGCTTGTGAAAAATACTTGCTGTAGTTCCAATCTTTTCAATTCCTAAATTGTTTTTTTGGAGTGAACCGGTAATGTTTAAATCACATCTTTGAAATTTTAATATGAATTGATTAATTGGACTAATGCATAAGCACATTAGGTATTTGATTATCATATTCATTAAAAATGATAAATAAATATTTTTTTTTTGCATGGAAAAAGTTTAATTTATTTATGGAACAATGCCCAAATCATGGATTTCACATTCAAACACTGTTAGAGTGTTTCTTTAATGTATTTAATGACAAGGAGCAACTTGAATCAGATTGACCCACTCGGGGATTTATTGTGTGTTAGTGTTGAAAAATCGTCGAATATATGTGATGATCTATGCTTTTAAAAATAGGAATTACTCTCAAACCTTTAATGAGAAACCATCATATATAGAGTATTTAATGAAGAAGTGTTAGAAATAATGACAATGATTTTTTTTGAATATGTTAAATTTAAAATTTCCAAATTTAAACAAATGAATTTGAGCATGAAACTGATTTGTGACAAAAGTGATAAATTGAAAAACTCATTCAGAAGATCAAATGATGAAATTATTAAAAAACTGAATTTTAAATCCGATGTCTGAAAAATAAAGAGGGACAAATTTTTTCACAAAATAAAATATAAAGAAAATGAATTTATCGCTCATGATTTGGAATGAAAATCCACACCCCTCAAGCCTAATTTTTAAATTAACAACCAAATGTATGTGGAATTTTTTTCATGAATGTTGAAATGGACATAATTAATTACTTGTAAAAATTCAACACTCCACTATTTTTCTGAGCCGGAAATAGAGGTTTCTGATATTGATTTAGATGTTGAGGAAAATGTGGGAAGAGGTTTACAACTGGCTTCAGATGGCTCACAAAATTTGCAAACTAGAATTTAATAATCTCTTCCTTAATCAGAATTTCAAAACTCGACAATTATTATCACTTTTTCTTGGAAATTTGAGGGTGATTTTGGTAAGGATGATCTTGATAGTTTTTTCACAACCTTTAAAGATCCTTTTATTTTGCTGCCACTACAAATTACTTGAAATAGATCACTTTTGTCCTGAACATTGGAATGGACATTGAGCATGTTTTTCCTAAAAAAGTGGAAAGCCTACCTTGTATCTTTGTTCATAGGGTCTTTGAAGGAACGAAAGTAGCTTCTAGGGGGCTTGTATTACTCCCTACAATATTAAGTTCTAATAGAACTCAGATTTTTGTTAAAAATAAATGGGAAAAACACATATAGTGGTTTATATTATGGAAACTACATCCACCTAGTGACTATGGTTAGTTTCTAGGAAATTCTGGCATGGTAATTTAAAACTAGCACTACATGGATGGAAACCCATGATTTAATAAAAAACTTTTTTTCATTTGTTTCTTTAATTTTTAGTAATAAAGATTCCTCATAAACCATATTAGTGCATTTTCACACTCTTGTCCTGGTTTCTTAACCTGGTGCTTACTGTTGAACACTCTCAATTTTTCTTGGTTTCATCTTTTTAAATTTTCAATGTTTGAGTTTAATGATTTTTCTATTTTACATTTGAAGGAAACTTCATGGAATAGGCCAATTAGCATTTGAAATGCTTAGGGATAGTGATTTTTGATCCAACCTGTGACGAAACAAATCATCATTTTCTAGGGAATTCATTCTCTCATTTTCTAAGTATTAATTGTTTAAAACATTCCCTGATTCCTTGAAATGTGATTTTAATTTGAACATTTTTCAATTATTTTCCTTGATTTGGTAATTAAGTGTGGGGGAGAATGTTTGCTACTAGGAATTTATTTTCTGAGTCTGCTTGAAAATGATGAGTGTTTTTCTTGCTGTAATAATCTTTGTTTAAAATCCATATGAACTAATTTATTGAAACCTTTCATGACACTTTTTTAAATACCTATGAAATCATCACTTTAATTGAAGTTAAATCATTTTCTTACATGCTACATGTTTGTTCTGATTTGAAAACTTTTATTCTATTACCATGTCAAAGCATATACTTTTGTTTAAAAATTATTTTTCTGGAATGTGATGGAGTCTGTGGAAAATGATTTTTGAACATTCCCATAACACATAAAGCATGTCAATTTACTAATTAATTAAGAATATATTTTGAATTAAATTGATTTGTCGTTTCATTTCACCACAGGATTTAGCTTTGAGGAAAAATTTGGGTTTTAAGTGCGGGGGAGAGGGTCTTCTTAAATGAGCTTAACTGTTCTATAATACAAAGCCCATTAGAAACCCATTAAATTTTTTATAAATTTATATTTTCTCAAGACTTTACCTTTATTTTCTAGTTGTTCAAAGTTTTTCTTAAGATAGTGGATTGTGATGCTACCTTGAGGCGGTTAACCTCTATTATTCCAGGGATTTAATTGAGCACATCATCTTATTATCCTCATGAAAAATTTTCTTGATTGTAAAATTTTGGTGGAATGTTTTACAATATTCATTGTCTTTGAAATTTTATGATGGAATTAAACCCATAAGATAGGCACCCAAATGGATTATGAAATGAAGATCCTAATTCCGATTGAGCCACAAATTCTTCATTATTTAATTATTTAATTATTTAAGTTTATGGATAGGTTATTAATCCTATTTGTAATTATTAAACATGTCCATATAAGAAGAGTGTCTATTTATTATTCCTTTTAATTATGTGTGTCATCTCACCTAGTGTTAAAGAGAAATTTGGACTTCCAGTTAGATGAAAATTGATGTTTGATTAATTCTTTTCAAAATTTACAATTTTAATTGATTTTGTAAAACATGAAGTCATTTTTTCATTGAATTAGTTTGATTTTAAGGATGGGAATTAAATTTTAAGCATGATTTATTCCACAGGGGAATATCTTTTTGAAGATGAATTCTTTGTGGCATTCTAGTTTTTCAATTTTAATAATTATTACATTCCACTGATTTGGATTAATTTCTTGAGGACAAGAAATGATTAACCACTACTACAAATATGGATTTTATCAGTGCTAAAAATGGCCTTTAACAGCGCTATAAAAGCACTGTTAATGCCGATGAAGATAAAGGGGGGTCCGCTTTATCAGTGCTCCAAAAAGCGCTGATAAAGACCACTTTTATCAGCGCTAAAAAAGCGCTGATAAAAGGGGTCTTTTATCAGCGCTAAAACGAAGTGCTGATAAAAGGTTCTTTTATCAGCGCTTTCTTTTTAGCGCTGATAAAAGACCCCTTTTATGAGCGCTTTTTTTTAGGGCTGATAAAATTAAAAAAAAATAAAAAAAATAAAAAAATTTAAAAAAATTTAAAAAAAATTAAAAAAAATTAAAAACAATTAAAAAAAATTAAAAAAATACTACCAATCTCAGGGTGGATCTTTTTACAGCGCTTGAGCCCCCCCTTTATCAGCGCTTTCCCGCACCTCCAGCACTCGCACGCACCGCATACACCCTTTATCAGCGCTAGCCCCTCTAAATCAACCTTGCGCGCGCGCCCCTGCCTCCACCCGGATTTGATCTTGAGACCTCCCCCCTGCGCGCCTAAAGCCTTTGCCACTCCCCTATATTGATTTGTTCTTTTGTTTATGATATATCTATTAATTTATATATATATATTTAGTTATATTTATTCATATAGTAATATATATTTATATTAATATATATAGTTATATTAATATATATATAGTTATATTAATATATATATATATAGTTATATTAATATATAATTATATAAATATTCATATATTGGTATTTTAAATAAAATGGATATTATTTATTATTTAGATAAATCTAATATATTTTATATGTAAATATGTTTAATTATTTATTTAAAAAATTAAATTTTTAGGTGTGAATATATAAAAAATATGTACATATAGTTATATATTTGATTATAAATAGAAGTGAATTATAAAAAATGATAAAATTTCAAAGACATAAAATCAATATGAATATAATACCTTGGAATAAATTCAGTTCCCACAAAAAAAAGCCAATAATACCCCCTTAAACGAGGTTGAAAATTCACAAAATGTTAAAAAATTGGGGTACTCCAACTAAAAACTCAGTTTTGGAGGCCTTATGGGCCTTTTTGGCCTCGAAAATACCTTAATAGGCATTCATAGTGACATATAGTTCATCGCAGGCTTTGATTTGATATGTGGTAGAGCTTAAACGGACACCCGGATCAAAAGTTATGGTCGTTTGAAGTTCGAGTTGCGTTTTCAACATATTTTGGATCTTTTTTTTTAATTTTTTAATTTTTTTAGTCTTCAAATTGTTATTAAATGACTATTACTCCATAATAATTAGAAAATTATTAATTAAAAATATTTTTTTAATTTTTTATAAGCCATTTTCACTAAATATCTTATATATTAAGTATATTAAGTGTAAATGTATATTTATACTTATCTAAAATATATTTAAAAATTATATATTATATTTATATCAATATAACTATATTGATATATTTATATATTAATATATTATTTTTAATTAATTTTTTTTGAAGTCGAACCCTTTATCAGCGCTTTTAAAAAAAGCGCTGATAAAGGTCCCCCCTTTATCAACGCTACTAAAAAAAGCGCTGATAAAGGGGGAACCTTTATCAGCGCTAAAAAAAAGCGCTGATAAAGGGGTACTTTTATCATCGCTTTTTTTTAGCACTGATAAAGGTACCCCCTTTATCAGCGCTTTTTCGTTAGCGCTGATAAAAGGGTGGTGCTAGCCTTGCCCAGTTTTGTGGTAGTGAAGTGTGGGGGGATTTGACGAGGCCTTACATTGATGCATTTTTTTACATCACTTTTGTTGTTTTTGATGTATTTTTAAGGCCAAAATTTGTGCTTAAATGGGTAATTTTAGTGTTTAGATTTATTTGGTGTTATTTAGTAAATTATCATTTTTTGTTTTAAATTTTTTAAATTAATGTGTGAATTTTATGATTTTAAGGAGTCTTGTTTATTATTATTCAACATTGTCTTTAAATATTAATTTTTATGTTTTTTAATTTAATTCTTGTGTTTATTTATTTATTATTTCATTCAATAGTTTTTAGTTAAATTATTAATGTTTTAGGTTTTATATTTACTTATTTAGAATCTTTATTTATAGTGTTTATACTTTGAGTTTTTATTTTTATTCTTGTATTCATTTATTTATTGAAGAGGGTCCAATTAGGCATAGGAATTGTGGATTCGAATTACTGTAGAGAACACGAACCAGGAGCTCATCCAAATTGAAAAATCACAAATCTCTTCAACACCACTGTTTAAGAAAACAATCAAAGGGGAGTTGTGCCTGAATCAGACCAATGTCGGTCGAAGAAGGGCTGGCCGATCCGGTTGAAGGTTGATGATTTTAGATCTGGAATGACCAAATGAAGTGAGTGATGATTCGAGGCTGTGCTACATGGCCGAATTTGAACCAGCCTGAACTTGCAGTTCAAGGGTCAACTAGGTCCAGGGATTGATGTGTTGAAGATGAATATGAGTTGAGTCGAAGATGCTGGTGTGTTCATTTTGTTGTTCCCCATACTTGATTTTTTAGGATGATGGGTTTTTGTTTCTCCCAATTTTACAGCTATGTAGTGGAGTGGTCATTCACACCAAGAGTTCAAATTTTTCCTTGAAGCCCATGTTTATCTAATTGAGTAATGATGTAAGTGGGTTTTGTGTTGTTGATTTTTTTTCCTGCTGTCTCAAGATTGTGTTTAATGTTTCAATTGATTTTTTAAATCATTTAAAATGACACTGGTTCGTTTCGAGTCCAATGAGGAAGACAAGGGCATACCGAATTGAGTTTTTTGGGTGCATGTTAGAGAAACTTGTTAGTGTCACAAAAATTGATGAACTTTGTTTTTAATTTTCATTTAATTAGGAGAGTGATAGGTGTACTATGGAAGTGAGGACCAACATGTGACCCTAAATAATTAACCTGGTGATGGAAAGGGAAATAAAAGGGAGCAGACATTGAAAAAAATAGAAAAGACTGCCATATATTCGACGCTCACAATTCTTGACAGGAGATAACACGAAAAATTCAGAGTGAGAGCAGAACAAAATCTTTGGGACCATGAGCAGGCACTTTATGAAACACGATAGACGAAGCTGAAGAGAAGATAGATCAACATCAATGTGCCCTATGATATTCATTCTCTCATTTTCTTTTCCTCCTATTGTATCCCTATTTCATGTGTTAGTCTTTTCCATCTATTAAAAGTGTATTGCATTTAATTGAGTGGATATCATTGATTATTTCAATTCATTTTATAAGATTCATTTGTGAGATAGTTTTGAAATTGATTTCAACTTATTGAACTTAACAATTGAATGAGTTTTGTATGCAAGGACTAAAAAAGAAGACGGCTGTTGTTTCATTTTTATTATCTCTTAAAAAATGAAGAAATACATTTTCAAAACAATCACTTTTCTTTTGAAAATATTTTTTTATGTCGCTTCTCTTTAACATAGTCTAGTTTTTAATAGTTTTAACACTACATTTTTCTTCATCATTTTACACTCATGTCCGCTGCTTTCAATCATCTTCTCATTCAGTGTTTTCGATTTTCTTAGATTAAGACAATTAATAAATACCTTTGAACATTCACCAGCCTTTAATGTGGATAAACATTGCCTTTTGAAATCTACTAGTGATTATGATTATATATTTTTAATTTGACCGGCATGCCAATGATCGTGCTACAATCAATAAAAGAGGCAACATGGTAATCTGAAAATGTTATGAGGGAAAGATATCTCCAGAAGTTTAATAAGTGAATAAAATTGCGAGGAATCGATTTATAAAATAGGGGAAGGATGTAATAACCCAATTAAAGAGAGAATAAATAATTTTCATATTTATTAATATGAATTAGATAGTTATAAAAATATTAAGTAATTTTTAACAAAAAATGAACTTATTTTAATTAAAAACTTTTATTATAAGTTTTTTATTTAAAAGATTTATTTATAAATTTTATAATTTTAATTTTATAAAATAAATATAACTTTTGAAATTATTATATAAAAATTTACTTTGGGTGAAATTTTGGTTTTATGGAAAATATTTATTTTTCAATGAATTGTAAAAAATACAGATTTTTGTCTAAAAGATATTTTTTTAATAAATTATGTAATTTTAAAGTCTCAATATGTTTTGAATATGTTTTAAAGTAACCTAAGTATTATTTTGTAATATTTAATTCACTTAATTTATTTTGAATCAAATTTATATTTTTTTAATACAAGTTTGTTTTTTTGGGTTTTAAGATGGGTTTTTCTGAAAACTGTTTTAAAATGCATAATGTTTCTCCTTTTCAATTAATAAAATAATACCTAATGGGGAATATTTTAATTTCACTATATAGAATATATATCATTAAATATAAATTTATTTTCTTGCAATTATTATAATTATTAGTCATAGATTTAATATAGAATCATTTTTTTTCTAAAAAAATGCTCTTCTTACAACCCATTGTCTCACCACGTCTACACGATTAATATAAAATTAAATGTTTTCACTTATGTGAATGAAATTTGGAAAAATAGATTTCATATTTTTAATGAGAATAATTTATAATTTATAATAAGACCAAATTATTTTTTTACCAAAGTGATTAGTGAAAACAATTAAAACTAATTACAATGATTAAGAGAAAACGAGTTTACTTAGTAATTAAACATTAATCTCAAGGGGCCAAATGACCTAGAAAATTTAAAAAAAACCATTGTATGGTTATATTTATACCTTCTAACTTATAGGACCTAGTTTAGTGTATTATTGGATCCCAATTACATGAAAAAATAATTGGTAGAATTCTCTCTTTAAAAAAATTACATGTTTTCTACTCACCCCACTTATAAATGGCCACCCACTCTCCTCCTCTCTTCACACATTCAAAAACAATTATTTCATCCCATAACTACCCAAATAACTTTTCCACTTACCTCCTCTCATACTAGGATCCTTAATTTTATCCTAAATCCATCCAAGTAAGTCCTTTAGAGAAAACCAATAACAATTACCTGAAGAAGAGGTAACGTTCATGAACACGTGTTTTAGTTTTATTTATTTCTCCACCCCCTTCAATTATTATTATACTATTATTATTCAATAACCCAAGTATACTAAATATTATAAGTTATTTTATTTTTATGGTCAATACCTATAACCACACATACTTCCATCAAATGGGTTACAAAATCATCCTTCGTGTGTATGTCAAACTACTACCTCACGAATCGATGTTGTTCATTTTTTCATTACCACCACTCATGGTTTAGAATAATGATGGATATAAAGTTTATATATTATATTTATAACAATATTTTATCACTTAATTAATTATATCATATATAAATTTTTTATATTCCAATTCACATGGGATGTGATAACGTCGCTCGTGCGTACGGCGGACTACCGCATCATGAAGCGATGCGATTCATTTTAATTAACGCATTATATGGAATGTAATAACGGTAAATATAATAAAAATATGTGATATAAATAAAATATATATGATAATAATGAAATATTTAACATCATGGATGTATAACATATCATTTTATTCATTAACATTTCATTTATCGAAAAAGTGATAACGTCATTCGTAGACGTGTGGACTACCACCCCCTGAAAGTGATGTGATTCCCTTTTTTAATCAACATATCACAATAATGATATATATAATAATATATAATTAAATATTATGTAATCTATGACATAATTATCATTCTTAAAATAAAATGTTAATTACCCTCTTTCCATAATGACCATTAGAAAAATGGAAACTTTACTCATGCGTACATGCGAACTACCCTCTCCCTGATTGTAAATTTTAGTTCATTTTTTATAAATATCATTCATGATGGGTTTTAAAAGTATAAATTATGTTTAAATATGAAAATTTTTTCATGAATATTTTTCTTGATATGTTTAAATAATTACCCCTTTGATGATAATCATCCTACAATGTTGTTTTTTATCACATAAACTGAATATGGTCAAAACATCCGAAATTAACTTAACTAATTAAGTAATTGCATATAACATGTTAATAAGTGAAATAATAGTAATAATAAATTTAAAAAATGTTCTTATGAATGAAAATAATTAACATTTTTATATTATCCAGGAAGACAAAGACACATGTGTGAAGTCAGACTCAAGGTAAGATACTTCATCTCAATCTCCTTTCATTGCGGCATATCTTCATTTTATACACCTATATTATTTTAAAAAGGGTATATAAATCTTCTTTTACATTTTATATAATGAAATTATTTATTATCATGTTATTTAATGATTTTTTAATGTTAATCATTCATGGTTCTTATGAATCATTTTCCCCAATTGATAAGGGACTTTTCTGTTAAAAAATGCACTTTTAATGTTTTCTTATCAAAATTTATTTATCTTCCATGTTTGTGTTTTTTAAAATTATTTTATGAAAGTTTTTATATGGAAATAAAATATTTATAAATTAAATTGTATAAATTATTTTCAAAGGTTTTCTATTGGAATATTTTTTATGTGTTTTATATGGAATGTTTTGAAAAATGACAAAAGGAATTCTTAACGTACACAGTGACACAATTTTTTCCACCATCAGAACCATTATGTGATTTATATATTCCTTTGCAAGATTTTATGTTTCCTTCAATGAAAAAACCTTTTCCCATTTTTGGATATTTTGGTATTTAAAACTAATTTAAAAAATAAATGCATATTTTTATATTGATAATGGTTTTTTAAAAGAAAATGTTACATTGATATCCAAAAGTGATTTGTTTACGAGTTTAAAGTAGTTTTTAAAAAATAATTATGATGTAATTGTGAAATCATAAAAATGTTTTATTACATATATGGCACATGAGAATTATACGATGGGGATGGACTATATAGAATAGGGTGAGCTCATTACAACACATACGATGGGGAAGACCAGATAACATCAGGTGAGATTGTTATAACTTATGTGTGGGAAGATCTAGATAAGGATAAGTAATACCATTACATATTATACTATGGAGTGACCCAAATAGATTTGGGTGATCCCATTATATCATAAACTATGGGTTCTCCAAGATAGTGCTCCAATGGACTGGATAATGATCGTTGTTGTTATATAGAAAGAAGAAGTTACCAAAGGGTTTCTCTTATTGATTTAACTGGGATCCAGTAACTTCTTACATGGGTTTAAAATAGGTTAATAATGTGATTTTCTAAGTTATTAAGAAGGTTTTTTAATTTATTTCAATGGGTTTTAATGATATTATTTGTGAAAAAATGTTTATGTATTTTTCATGTGAAAATATTTTTTTTGATATGCTCAAAGGACTTTGAAGATAAATTTTAATGTTTTATGAGTTTACTTATTTTCACTAGACTAACAATATTCCTTATTTTTTCATCCCTTACAAATATTTTTTTCTCATCCCACATTTTTAAATATTTTTCATAAGATGGGTAAGTGACATGATGAAGTCAATTTGAATATAATAATGAGTTTTCATGAAAGAAATAATGTTTTAAAAAAGTTTTATATGGTGGAAAAATATATAATGATTTAAGGTGTGCAATTTGTATTATATGGTTTTTTAATATATTACTTATGGACTAATTCTCAATAACCATAAACTTGAAAATATCCTCAACGTGAAAGAATGTAAATTCTTATCTAAAAATCATTATTATATAATTTTTAAGGACGAGGACTTATAATGTAGGCCCGAGAAACAAGGAAATCCCCTCGATTGTGGTGATCAAATAACCAGGAACAAGCCCACATCCATATTCCCACCAAAGAAACCCACCACCAGGAAATAGATGAATCCTATGAGAAGGACCATATAACTTATTGTGCATATAATGCACGTTATCATAGTTTGGCAGCAATCATAGAAACATGCCTGCACATCTTGACAAAAAATAGGGGAAGACCTATATCCCTTCCCCAACGAAGGATGATTTTCAATATATATCTAAAATAAATAGAGGACATGAGAAAGAATATATCCCCACTCCTGCTACGGAATGGGAATATATTCTCATTACCACTGCAAAAGTTACCCCTTACATCATGAAAATAATGGAGGAAAAAACATCTATTATTTTTCATATTCTACATGTTTTATAGGTTATAATGATATCATCGAAAATGACTAGGAGTCAGTCACACAACCCCACCTCCACATTTGAAGTTTCCCATCGACACAATACAATGGTCACTCAGGAGAAAATTCATATTCCTTCTACCATCCAAGTGGGTCATCAGAAAAATCCCTCAATTAATGGATAAAATGATTAGGCATAAACATTTGTTCCAACTACAGATTACCAATCCACTATAATGGATACTTTGGGGAAAGAATATATTCCTGTCAACATTCTAAAATCCTATCATCATATTCTGGAAACAACACGGGAGCTACTTAGATAAGAGCCCCTATATGAAATTCGATGTCTACAACGTGTGACTCTGATCTCCCCCATCAAGACCATCTAAATACAAGTTTCACCTAAGGAAATATAAAATCCAAGAGAAAGTCCAAAGTACTCTATACTCATGTATAGTGTTCTTGAGTCCATAAATAATCTATCAACGATGGACTAAGATCCTACAAATTCATTACCAAATTATGAATGTAGCAATAATGGTGGTGATGGTCCTCCCCACAATATTTCTACCAGTTACTATGGTGGTCCTCCCTATAATATTTACCATGAAGATGTATTTTAGGGTTTTAAATGATCTATCATTAGTATCTATCTCTTGATGAGTGTTGTGGGAGTCATTTTCATAGTAAGAAGGTCATACATTAAGAAGGTCCTCCCCTTTCCATCATTTGACATGAATGTCATCCCCAGGGTATATGATATAAGATCTCATACAGTGGTTGTACATTAATACATGATGGTAGTCCTCCATATAATTTTATTTTCTTTGAAGATTCTCCCAATAGTGTAATTTTATTTCCACAATACGGTCCTCCCCTTGTCGAATCAATTATGAGAAATCCCTTATA
Source organism: Viscum album (assembly GCA_963277665.1). Lineage (NCBI taxonomy): Eukaryota > Viridiplantae > Streptophyta > Magnoliopsida > Santalales > Viscaceae > Viscum > Viscum album. The sequence goes on along the minus strand of OY728123.1, from coordinate 1,812,125,368 downwards.
TCACATGACAATTGGGAAGATAGGGATAGTCATTCCTGCTACTCTATCATTAAAAAAAATATATCCTTTCTTAGCTAGAAGACAACCCAAGTCAACAGTCATTCCACAAACACAACACAAAATTGAAAACTTCCAACATAACAAAAGGGAATCCCCCTAATCCTTAAAATCACAACAAGGCTAATGATAAATGTCATTTTTGGTCAGATTCAATGGAGGAATATCTTTTAGATGGTGAAGAACATGTATTTATCATGAGGAATAAATTGAATAAAAAATGTCTTGGTAATGTTTTGGAAATTATCCACCCCTCAATATAGAATTCTAGAAGTTTTTTAGAAGTGTGTGTGCATGAAATTAAACTAAACCTATGGAAAAATATTTTCTACATGAAGGGTAAATTATTTATATATGATGGATATTTAAATAATGTCAAATAAATATAAGAAATTCGTTTTCAAATAAACTTATATTCCCTTCCAAATGCACGATGACATAAATTTGGAAAAATACTGGAGGGTCTCTACTCACATGTTTTTATGCGATAAAAAAGATACTATAGTTGATCATTGATGCCCCACCCAATGTTTATATTAGGGGTTGGGGTGAACATGGATCATTTCACTTCACCTCATGCCCTAATTATCAAATCCCAATGAATATAAAATCATGTAATGCTATTGATCCATGTCATTCCTTGGAAATGAGTTCCATTTAGGGAATATGGTACATTCAAGAGTAATTAACCTTGAACAAATCATAGAAGAGTCAGGCTTGGTGATAAATATCCATTTAAAGGATCTTTCATGAAGCAACCAAAAAGGTTAAGAAATATTCTATATTAAGAAAGGATAATTTTCAAACAACATAATTACTTTCCAATTTAGGCATCTCATGTGAATTAGTCTCAACAACAACAATATGGGGGTAACCCCATTCCACAGGGATGGGGGTATATTTTCCACATCATCCACCTCCAGGACTACTAAATCTAGTTCAAAGTGACCCAAAAATAGATCAAGTGGATCCTATACTATAGGTATAAGAGAATTTTTACCTCAACCTACTCTTAAAATGATATTGGTATTTTCCTTTTTTGGAGGACCACTTCCAGGTGGACCCTCCCAGTTTTTCCCTTTTCATGACTCAACTTCTTCATTAGGTAAGCATCAACAAAACTGTCAGAATATTCCCTCCAAATCACTATTCTATTAATGTCTTTGAGGAAATACTTTATTGGTATTAAAAACCTGACAATGATTGGAATAAAAAGAAATATATTAGAATTAAAACTTATCTCAAAGGTTGCAACTCCCCAAATAGACACCCACTGAATAGTCAATCCTCTTATCATTCTGGGGCTAATGGGGCACATGAAATGCATTATAAATTAGTGAATTTCATTAATACCACTCATGTGGGAACTATGGACCATGAATCAAATATTAGGTAATGAGATAATTATATTTACATCCACAATATGATTCAAATTGAAATTAAAGAAGATGGTGTGCATAAAAAAATCAGAGGCTTTCTATAAATTTAGGGACACCCTTGAATGCTCCACTACCAGCTAATCTATGAGAATCAACCAAGGAAAAGGTTAAATGCATGGATACAACTCACCCTACACCTTAATAAGTTGAGACTATTATTCTCAAGTAATGATTTTATTAGTATGATGAATAAATGAAGAAAGGAAACATAATGTGGAATTTCTTAGAGGTAACATCCCTACCCAGTTTTCTCTTGAAGACAAGCCTCTCCCCCCTCTCACAACCAACATACATCATCCAAGAGTATTTTTCATTACAAAAAAGTATATATTGATCTAAAAATTGATGTGGGATGTTGAAAACCAATATACATAGACACGATAGTAGTGGGATACCAAGGTTTCCCTCCATTAGTGACATGGCCACATCTATGTCAGATGCAGCCTCATTTTCCATCCTATATAGGTCATTGGCTACAAATACAAGTAGGTCTACCAAAATTAGACCAACTTTATATTCCCCCTATTTTGGATCTCACTCATCCGAGTATTCTCCTCAACGTCTTCAATACCATTGAGTCACTAGAAGACCATATTGGAATCTATAAAGTGATGGTGTACACAAGTACAATCAAAGAGGAAACCTTACCCAAAAGGTGTGACAAAACTCTTCCACCAATTTTTTTTGGGAATAATACTTTTCCTATATTTAATGGTTTGGGGGATCTAGAAAAGAATCTAATTAACTTCGTGTCTAGATGAGATCTCATAATGGGAACTCATGATCATAAATAGGTATCCAAGCTCATGTATTTCAGTAAACCCTAGAGGGACTGAACTTAGTTTGGTATACCATTTTACTATCCAGATCAATCAAAGGGTGGAAGGATCCCCACCAATTTTTTTTAACAATTTATCTCTACACTACATAAGTCAAAATTATATGACATAACTAATTACAAATACCTAGAAAATGAAAGGGACTCCGATTTTATCACAATTTGGAAGGGATTGAACTTCTACCTGAACTTGTAACTTCCTCAATAGGACTTATTGTGTCCTTCCATTGAAAACCTCTATGAGGAGCTATGAACTCCACTTATCTGGGTAATGTATCTAGGTGGGTTCTGAGAACTTCCCACACTTACACAAAGGTTGAAGGATTTTATTTTGAGAACTAAATCTAACTCTAGACCAGCACCCATAGACCAGGGAAAAATAATGGGAGGATTTAAAAATGTGGCTAATAATTTAAAATAATCCTCTATAGTAGATCTAGTTCTAAATCTCAATCCTCCTTATAAAACACCACTTTATGAATGGAAACATCAACAAAAATACCCCAATTGAGATGATGAAAATGATGAAAAACTCTCCCCATTTGAAAAATAGAAAAAAACAATGTTCATTCCTTTAGAGATGAACATTTTATAGGTTACTTATTTTCCATGAGAAAAATTTATTAAGACTATAAAAGCCTAATAGGACTAATCAAATTGGTCTCGATGATCACCCAAATTAATACACATTTCACCAAGCATTGGGGAACACAATTTGAGATTTTTTTCCATCAAATACATTCTAAAAAATATAGATCTTTATGGGAACTGAACCTGGAAAAAAACCAATGTAAGTGGTGTGTGTTTATACCACCATTTCAGAAGAAGGTTAATGGAATGATGTTATGTGTAATGGTGCTAAAAAGTTCAATGATTGGATAACCAAGAAAGAAATCAATCGGACTCATGAAATCCTCTAGGCATAATTAAACCAATTTTTTTCCCACAATCTCTTCCATGATGGAACAACCAAATTTTCTAGATTCTTAGTATTCCAACAATTGATATTTTAGGAAGAAACATAAAAAAGGGGTAAAAATCAATGATAGGAATATGAACCTATATATATTAAATTTTTTGAACCTAACTCTCTCAGATTTTATTCCTCCCATCTGAGGATAATAGGAATCACCCCAAAAAAAGTACCTCAAGGTTTTCCTCACTAAGAAGACTCCTCAAAAAATGAAGAATTAATATTCAGTTCTATTAATGTTATTCACTTAATGAATCTATTTCACAATTATGAGTAGGATTATGAGTCTATGTTACGTGTTCTAACTCAACAAACCACATATAAAGGCTGTAGAGGTCAAAGTGGTTAGGGAAGATATAATCCTGGATAATCCCAATATTTTGGCCACATATCTTCTAGAGAAATTTATAATAATGAGACACTTATAAGATCCCTTTATCAAACAAAGTAATAATAGGGAATCATATTTTCAACCACAAAGAGTCTTTAAGTAATTATTATTTTATATGTTCAACTAGAAGGGGTGCATCAGTCTTGTCAGCCCAAGAAGGTATGTAGAACAATTCAGAAGGTCCAATAGATGAAAAAGTTCCCTTAACATCTGCTCAACCACCCAAATCTCTTACCCCAGGAACAATTTAATCTAATGAATCTTCTAGGGAACAACTCCCTATAGGGAGTCACAAGCCTTTGACTTAGACGTAAAATATCCTAAAGACGTTGGAAATAGTTCTGAAAAAACTATCAATTATGGATGCTCTTAACCTATCAAAGGATATCTTGGAAGCACTTATATAGGATTTTCTAAGTCCCCAAGAGTTCATAGACGAGTTTACTACTACTGGTGTATACCAAGTAGAGATTGAACCTATAGAATTTCATATAGTCAAATATTTTACAAAAAAAGACATGGATGCTATGATACATGGACACATTATTCCCATTTATATATCACACAAACTGAATGACATTGAAATCATATGAGATATTGTAGATAATGGATTATGGATCAATATCATCCTAATCCAAACGATTCATCATATGGGTTACATACCTATCTACTTCCACCATGACACTCCAGGGATATAAAAAGAGTGAAAAAAACCCATTGGGAAGATCAATCTCTAAACTCAATTTGGGTATCAAGTTTCCAATTTTGAATTACAGGTCATCCACAAAGATAATTTTTAAAATTTTGATCTTGCAAGTCCTTGGATGCATCAACATGCAAAACCCCTTCCTCATATCACCATGTTCTTATGTATTACATCAATAGGGAAAATGGGAAATTATATGGTGATAAATATTTATTTGAATCTAGTGATTCTCAGTACCTTGATGTAAGAATTTATTAGAGAGAAGGGATGAAACCCCTAATTGATGATTTTTTCAGGGTTACCACCATGAAAGGTCTATAAATTATATTAGATAACCCATTCATGTATCCCATGATGAATATGTTCTTAATATCAGTCAAATTGAGAATATGGTTTTAAAACCATATTTGTACTCATAAAACCTCATGATATCAGTCTTAAAACCGGAATCTGATAATAAAAAATAAGTCTTTGATACTCACATTAGTATCAACATTTTCGGTACATATATCCTCACTTTACCCAAAGGGATTAAGCAGACCCCAACGTCATCAGATGAATTTGAAGGAATCATTGTGTTATTATAGGATAATGGTGGTATATATGCTTTTGAATCTCTGAATTATGATCCTATTATTGACTCTAAAGATTCCCATTCTTCAATCATACACCTTGATATTGACCTATAATATGAGGAATCCATGTAATAAGATGAATGGGAGGATGATCTCAAATAATATCCACCACCATTCTAGGAGTTGTCTCTACCACTATCTATAAACTCCAACAAATAAATATGGGCATGATTAAGGATCCACAACCTACACTGATCAGTTTGGTTATTCCCATAAAATATAAAGAGGTATATATAAAGTAGTATTGAGATTTATTATCCTAGAATCACATAGAAATTTCAAGCCTAATTCATAATTTGGCTGCTCACTACCTAGGTCTACCAGAAGACCATTGTGGCTACAATAATGTGGCCAAAATGAGACATTTGACCTGTGATTCAAATTTTGAATCCAAATTTAATAAGATCATAAAATACAAATTAATTCAGGTAGTTAAATACCTAATATGGCTCTAAAATAAAGTCCCAATCAAGAATAAAAATATAAAAATCAGTGTTTTCATCGACATTATCTATCTCAATTAGAACTTTACAAATGATGAATTCCTATTTATAATTATAGAAATTATGAATAATACAATGACTGGATATCAATCCCTATATTTCATGGATGGATACTCAGGATATAACCAACTCTTAATGGCCTATTATGATGTAGAGGAAACTACCTTAATGGAACCTCAAGGAGTATATTTATATCGGATGACTCCCTTCTTCTTGAAGAAAGGTTGTGCTACATACTAGCATTCCATTAACTTCATCTTTAAACCCTTTCTACTAAAGTATTCTGAGTTCTACATCGATGATCTTATAGTAAAATCCCATGAACATACTAACTATATTGACGAACCCCTTGAATTATTCTTTAATTTTTACCATTGGATTATTTCTAGGCTTCATAGTATTTCATTGAGGCATTGATGTTGATTATGAGAATTCAAAGGCTATCTTGAATTGTTACCTCCTAGAAACCTAAAAGACCTTTGAGGGAAATAATCCCATATTATATGTGATATAATTAAAGAAATCATTGGTTTTGTTGAAAAGGTTGAGGTTCAAGCCCTATTTATTGAAGGAAAAATAAGAAACCCCTTTTAAAAGAAATGGGTGAAGGGGAAACCCATTACAAGACAAAGGAAAATATGCCAAGAGAAACATGACCCAAAGGACCAATCATGGACTCAAATTTAAAAAGGGTAGAAAACATCAAAGGAAAGCATCAGTAAAAGTCCCATCACCCACACCCCCACCAGAAGATTCCATAGAGGAAACAACTAAGAAAAAATTGATTCCCACCTACTAAGAAGAAGCCTCATGAAAATCGTGCAAGATTAGACGAGGAGATCTCTGGGTGATTCCCTCACACAAAATAATAATGACATAAACTAAAATAGTTTCAATTATTTCAACATAACCATGATCAATATTGAGACTCATTATTCTGATATCAATAAGAAAGTTTTGGTATTAATATTTATGGTTCATAAATTGAGGCATTAATTGAAGCATCATAAGGTCTATTTGGTCTCTCAAACTATCCTGCTCAAGTATATCCTCAAATGTCCAATTTTTACTAGAAATTTGGCATGGTTGGAGGTTATATTTTTGTAGTTTGACATACGATTAATACCATAGAGTTCAATAAAGGGAAAATATTTGGAAGATATCATCACATAGAACCATTCTCTAGAAAAAATTCTTATGAATACTAAACCGCCAGATGATGAAATCTTCTCTATCAAAGTATCCCTCGGAAAATGGGAGATTTATTTTGATGACACATCTAAAATCCCGACAAGAAATACAATGGAAGACCCCAAGCTTAACAAATTTGGATGTGATTCATTATTTTTCTCCCACAAAGTCTATCCTAACTTATTATTTAATGTTGTTAAAAGGATTCACTAATATTGTTGTTGAATACTAGGACTTCATTGCAGGATTATAACTCACACTATAAATACTTATACCCTATCTAAACATAAAATATGACTCAGAGATGGTAATAAAGTAGATCAAAAGTGATTAAAATAAATAAAAAGAAGATCTAATTACACTTCATGATTATGTTTGATGGTTTATGGTAGAATTCCCCTTGGAGCCATAGTTGTCTCACATCCCGCATTAGTAGAATTTTCAAGAAGACTCATTGTACAATGAGGCCATAACTTTATAATATCCAAATAGAGATGAAATAATCATCAGAATTGGACAATGTGGAATAGTATATCCATCTGTTCAAATTATCTTGGAAGAGATCAACAAGATCAATTCAACCCCAAAACCTGATAATCTAGTGAATAGTTGAATGACCCCCACCATTTTGACTACCTCCACAGTAGAATTCATCTGATATATAGGGATAAGAATGAGAAAATTTGATTATGAGTATTCAAATTTATCTTCTATGAATACCATGGTTATTAGAAGACCCACTATAAATGAGTTTTTGATTGAATTCCACTCAGATGCATTGATGGATAAGAGACTATGACCATTATGCGATAAGTCCAAGATAATGATTCTGTTTTCCACCAGTTTGGAAGCAAGATTTCTCACAAATTTTGGATTATTGGATATTTATATCCTTCAATGACATGGAATTTCATCTAATTCACCAAAAAACTGTCATCCCTATCAAGTTCATGACAATTTTATCCATCAACCCCAGAGTTGTTGCACACCAGCAAATACTCATGGACATTCTCTATATAGGGAATGGATTTTGTAGGACCATACAATCCCTCAATAGAAAACAATATTAAGTATATCATTACTGTAAATGAATTCTTCTCTAAATGGGACAAATAAATACCCCTCAAAGAGGTTGAGATAAAAATAATTATCAATTTCATGAATTAAAATATCATCACTAGGTTTTGTGTCCCTTATAAAATACTAACAAAAAAACACCAACTTATGTTATTTTGAATTTAAGAGTTTGTACCAAGAATATAACATTGACTCCAACCATTCACCCCACTATCATGCAGTAGAAAATGTATAGAAAAAGGATTTCATCAAAAAACTATCAAGCATAATAAAGCAAATAATGGTCAAAGACATAAAATTATGTCTTTTAAACTTTTACATTCCATGTGGGATAACCATACCAAAACCCGTACTACTATAGAAGGGACCCCATTTTCATTCTTATACAGAACAGAAGTAGTTCTTTCCATAGAAGTCAGGTTTCCTTCACTCTATACTTCCACCTGCGATCAATTTTCCAAATATGAGCTATCCTAAAAATATTTTAGATGAATTGGAATGGATAGATGATAAATTACTACATACATTACATCATTTAAAGGTTCACAAAAATTTAATATCCTAAGCTTTCATAAAAAAATTTCTCATTCTCTCATTTCTATAAGGGGAACTAGTTTTGTTCCTAATGACACAGATGATACATGGTAAGAATCCTCAATAACTTGAACCATAATGGTAAGGACCTTTTTCTATACATAAGTTCTATTCCAATGGAGAATATTAAATGATCACCATGGATGGTGAGCGTACTACACCCCTATCAATGCATGATTTGTAAAAAAATATTTCATGTAATTACCGACATAAGGGCCTATTCATATGTACTAAAACCACAATACACCAATGACCTTACCTCATGAAATTAAACTGCATAGAATTTAGAGAACAATGTGTTTCTCAATTACCATTTTGATGGGACATGTAGTGATTCCTGGTTCCATCATCATAGGCTCAGCTACAAAAAAATTCCACCATGTTCCCCGTATATAAGTCATATCATTGTAGGGAACTATCTATAAAACTACATAATTTTTTATTACTATTACCACAAGAAATGTCACGACATCTAGATCTCCTTTCTCAGTACCAACCACAAATCTTGATCTCAGGTATGATCATATTATCTAATGTTTGAATCCACATCATTAATTCATGTTATATTAGTTCTACTAGCTAAAACAGACACTCTATACCCATTTGTGTTTATTGGTCACTTCACTATCATTTTTTAATTCCCACATGCAAAGAAGTAAAACCTCACAATTCTTTGATTTTCACACTGATCATAGATCATGCAGTCTTAAGAATCTTTGTTAGGGTGTCCTCACATGGTATGGTCACTTCACAGTTGAAACACTATGAAATTAAACATTGTATAATCCATTAAATAGGCATTTTTTCCAATGTAAGTCTTCATATCTCATCTTAAAATTGGTTAAAGTACACCTTGATGAATCACATTAAAACTCCATGGTTAAAGTCCTTTTCATATGACACTAAATTTTCTATTATTTTGGCCTCCACCAGAGAGAACCACAATTACTTATGTTATTCCCTTATCACACATATATTTTAGACTTAAGTGTGGATTGATTATTATCTCAATGAGATACATAGTAAGGCTTGAATTATCTTACCTATGAATAGATGCAAAAAAATTCCTTGACTTTCCTATGTATGATCCGGATCTTCAAAAAAAAGTCTTGGGTAGGTTCTTATTCAATTTGTAAAACCATGATACAAAAATAGATATGTCCCTCCCTACATACGAATAAGACATGTAAAGGGAGAATTTTTAGAATTATGTGTGTCTTGATTATCATATCGATGAGATACATAGTCACATCTGGATCCTATATCCCAACCCATATGAAATATGATAAAACCCACCTTCCTAAATTAATAACTTGATATGTCTGGGGAATATTTATATATAATTACATAAATATTGATTCTTATCACCATAGAATATGTAGTGATGATCGAATAACAAATCCTGGGTCTAATAAAAAATGTTCCCATCACTATATATGTTTTAGAATTGTGCGAGGAACACTCTTACTATTCCTATTCAATTAAAGCCTAAATTAACCCTTCATACTTAAGAAGATTCCTTTTGAATAACATACTCCAGAACTTGAAAAATTTGGTTCTCCATAATATCTCCTTTGGATATTGGTAATAAGAGCATTCAACATTGAGAGACACCCTTGTTTTGACTATGACTAATATACCTAGATTTGGATTTTCATAATTTGTTCCCTAAATGTGGCCTTTCAAGAAGATGCATCTTTATCATCAAGAGGACATCATTTTATTTATATACACTCTAGAGAAATTATAATGAGAAATTCTTTTTGATCATAGTATGTTGCAATCCCTTATATTCCCATCCCATCTCCCTCCCTATGATCCAAGGACCCCAAGGCCATGGATTACAACATTCCCATTAATAACCAGAGAATGTTGGATAATTTTTTGGATGGATCAAATTGAAATGGATAGTCCTTGATGCAATAAATCATAAGGTACACCATATGTTCTTTTCACATGACATTAAACTATACAGAAACATCCTTGCCACATGATGTTAAACGAAATGGTTTATATCTATCGTATATCGTAAGAATCAGTGTTTTTACAGACTCTCATTACATTATGGATATAGGAGTTCATGTTTATTTATTCCTATCACCAAAAGATACACATTGACACCCATATCTCAAATCCCTAGTCCAGTTTCAACATAAAAGGCCCCATCCATGTCAATGGGTCAAACCCACATAGGGAGATTTCCATACCAGAACTACGTATAGCTTGATTGTCATCATAATGAGATATGTAGTGATGCTTGGACCCTTCGATAAAGGGATATCCATGAACAAAACAACAACCCCTTTATCCTTCATATAATAAATCTCTACATATAACATCCTTTACTTAGTTAAACCCAGCATTGGTCTAAATAAATTTAGCATAAACCATATAGTTTTATAATCATAAATCACCCTTAGAAAACATAGATCCACATAATATTCCTTTATATATCAATGATAAAAGAATTTTACTCTAATTGAAACTATCTTTTGACAATGCATAATATGCCCAAATGTGACTCTGCATAACGTTTTCCCTGAATATGGCCCATTAACCAGTGTCATCTTCATTCATAGGATATAATGTTTTTTATTTTTTTATGTCTCGAAGACATAATAAGTGAAATAATTATTTCCAATTTGTTCCATGGTAACCCCTTTCATGTTTTTCCCATGTCACCCTCTTGGATGAAATTATCCCCAAGGTCATGATTTATGATTTTTTTTCACTTCCATACCCTAATGTCTAGGCTATGCTTTAGTAATTTTTACTACTTCCCTAAAAATACATGGTTTATGTATGTTTACATCAGCATAAGATAAGAAGACATGAAATTACCATGGGAGCCCACCTAAATCCAAGTGGTTTCTTATAATCTAAATAGTACTCAAATATTCTCTTTTTTCTCACACTGAGTATGAATCACACGAGTTTAGAGGTTTTGATTAATTTTTCTGATATACTCAAAAAACTACATGTGGATTGATTCAAATCTCCATGATATACTTAGTGATTCCCTAATTACTTATTCTATCCCCTTATAGCATAAAAAATTTATATCCCAATCCATTCAATGAAACCCATCGGTGATTCCCTTCACAAGAAAACTCATTATTAGAGAAAAATTATTCCCTTTCTTCAAAACAAATTAATATAGGAAGATTCCACCCTTTTTCAATGTTGATATATATGCTTCCCATCATAATTTATGGATTCACCCCCGTTTCATAAAGCACATCCTATTATATTGAGAAACATGAATTTCCATAAACAATCCTTGTCTATAAATGATAAGAGCACATGTCTCTAAAGGAAAACTTTGTTTTGACTATGAATAATATTCCATTACATGGATATATATAATGTGTTCCCTAAATGTGTCCCATCAACTAGAAAAATATTTATACTTATGAGATAATTATTTAATTTTCATACACCATGATAAAATCATAATGAGGTGATATATTCAAACATGGACCATGTACATTCATTACCTACCATCCCCATGTAATACTATACATATTTTATAGCCCAAATAGTAGGGTTTATGATTACACTCCCCACATAAAAAATATGTTGAAGTATTCTTGACTGGTAAGCTTTATATGAGTAATTAACAGTTAAACTGTTCAACCTAAAACATCAGATAAACTAGTCCAGATTGTAATACCTTAATCTACTGATGTAATTAGATGAAAAACTAGTCTGGTCGAAAGCCCACAAAGGGATACCTCAGTAAAAGGTCAGTTATTCCCATTGAGTATTCTTTACATTAGATTTAGATAAATTTTAGGGCAATAAAAGAAGAGTCATAAATTTCATAGTGCCTATAATGTGACCCTAGAAACAAGAAAACTATGATCTCTATGTCCCTTAACCTAAGAAAATATCATAGCACAAAAATATATTTTCACAACATTAAAATTTATATATTCAAAAATTATAATAAAATTTCATTCATTTTCAATCAAGATAACTCAGTTTTGCAGTTATGGTAATTATAACTATTCCCATATATGAGCCAGACCAAATGAAAAATAAGTTAAATACATTAGTTGAAATATTCAAAATTAAGGATGATTTTATAACTCTATATTTTATTGAGTTAGGATACCCTGATTTTACTCTTTTTAAACACTACAAGATGATATGAACTAATAATATAAAAATAAAAAATAATATTTGGGAAAAACCAAGTTTCCATTCATTGGATAAATTTTGTGAGGAGAAAATTCTATAACCAAAATTCTCTCCTTAATACTATAGATCAATGAGAAAAAAAATGAAATAAATAAAACAAACATTGACTACCTTTGTTCAAAAATGAACTAATGCCTGATGTGAGGCATTAAGGGACTGATCATGATTGAACCTCTTTCTAGCTTCAATTTTTTCTAATGGACAAATATTCAAAATTAAGGTGCCTATGTATTCAAATTTTTGTATGATGTATTCTAGCCAAATATTTTTCAATGAGAACTTTACTTTCACTCTGATCATGAAAGCCTCATATTATCACAACTCTTTAGTTTGTACAGAATTCCAATCAAAATGTTTCATGTCCTCATAAAATAAATGATGTATCTTAGTAGAAAAATCCTTCAAAGATTCCAAATGATGTTTGGAAGGATTAAACTAGGTAATATCACATTCAAAAGTAGGAAAAACCTCCTGATAAATGGGAACATGATATATAAGGACATGAAAATTTAGATAATCAAACCCACCTGTGCCTAAGACAAGGAAGAGTTGACAATGGATGTCCAGTTTAACAATAATAATTTCAAAAGGAGTATTCATGATAATAGTGTAAAATTGGCTCTAATCCCACTTTAACATGACCTAATGTTTGAGGACATCATTTTGATCCTAACCATGTTCATCCACTATAACTAGTATATAATATGGGATCACATTTACTATAGATGGTCTTGATCGAAATTGAAACAGAATTACAGGAATGTCCTCCAGCACTGTCTCCTATTTAATTTTACTAACTAAGATAGTAAGTCTAACATCTATTTGTGAAGTTCCTGACACCATTTTTTTGGGACCAATGTCAATGGGTCTACCAATAGTGTTAGAAAAAAATGATGGGTCAACACCACTACTAGTATGAGGGGAACATAAAGACAAATATTCCCCAAAATGCATAGAATTTTTGTATATACAATTTTATTCCTTATAAACTAGTGTTAGAGGAATAAAATAAAAGGAAGTTGGAAAATAAAATGGTTTATTCACCAACTGGTATGGTTTCCCCAACATTCCATACATACTATATTGAAAACATGTTTTTGAATAACCCCATGAAATGTTGGTTGATTCTTCTACATAAGGTAAAATAATTTTCATGTCGGAGTCCTCATGCATCAACATAAACCATGGTTTTTGGAGGAATAATAGGTGTGATTCCCTCTTAATCCTGATGAGGGATAAGGATACAACATGTTGCAGACATTTGAATTTTCAAGTAACCCTATAAGAAGCGTAAAGTTCACAAATGTTCACCACATCTATCTTATTTTATAGAATCCCATCTCTAAATGAGACTATATAGGATAAGTTTTCTAAAGTTAATCCAAAATTATCTATTATTACTCCAGAAGGTACAAAATAAGGATTGAAATAAAAATAGGTGGGAACCTTTAAAAGGTCAATAACACAATCAGTTCCCATTGATGTTAAATAAATGGAATCAATGTTGAGTAGTGTGGGGAGGAAGGAAGAACAATGAATCATCATGGCATACTAGTACACGTAACATTGAAAGTGTTCTTCTACCTAGCCATATAAAAATTGGAAGGGTCTTCTAAGGTGATGAAGGGATACTCCCCCTAGTATATGACCCAACAAATCATAAATATGAGTAAGGGTGGGTACAAACATATTGATATGTTTTACCTCTTAAAATTTTTCTCCCATCATCATGGTGCAGACCCTAAAAATATTATAATCATCACATGATGGAAATATCTATCCACTCAAAACATGGTAAAAAATCCTTCCAGGACAATTTCTATAGATATATTTAGCCAGATCCTATAGCCCCATGTGGTATGTTGAAATACCTCCAGAGTATCCTAGTATGAACCTAAAACATCTTGATATTGTTTATTCAGATGAATATTGGTGTACTGAACCTCTTAGACTCATCCTACTAGTTTGTATAAATAACTTTATTGAGTCACTAAATGGAATAAGTGATCAGGTTTCAAGGGGATGACCCAGTGACATCTTTATCATGATTAGTAGGTCTCCCCATAATGAATAACCATGTTCAATGTTTTCCCATGTGTTGGATTCTTGAAGGACCTCACCACACATGTTACCATGAATGATAATTCCCCCTAATTGGTAGATATCTCAAAAACTGATTCTGACTTCACCATGTGGCAAGTGATAGGTGTTAGTGCATGAACACCAATGACTAATTAATTTTAGCAAAATCTCACTAGGAAAATACACTGTGAACTGGTAAATTCATACCGCTTGGAATAATATGACATCCACCGATCATTCAATAAATTCTAAACAATTTTAATGCACCCAGAATTCAGAATAAAATTCATCATAAAAATTCCCTCCAAACCAAAAATCCAACTTGGAGTTCCACCCTCCAATAGAATTACTACATATGAGACTAAAAATGGAATGGTAATATTCAATAGAGAAATGTAAGGATATGTAATTATTATACTAGTTTCTATGAGTCCATAAGGAACCATTCAGAATAAAGACCTTCCCTCAACTCGATTCATGAATGATGGGGCCCATAGTATAAATTTTCTCTTGAACATGATCCAAAGACACTTAAAAACTAGAATATGAAAGGTTTTGATCATACGATGTAATCTGGGGATCTTTTTGAAGCTTAAAGTTGTATAGAGGTTGTTTTTTAGAAAATTGATAATGTATAATATTTGGTGAAAGAAGACTATTCAGAATACCCTCATGAGGAATGATATGATGTTGAGGGCCAAGTTTGATGTTTTTAGAAATATAAATTCTCCTATTGATCGCAGTCTCAATCATGGTCATCGAAATGATCATCAAACTATAGAAAGGATTTTTACATAAAATAGCTTATCCCTCTGGTGTGAAAAGTTATAAAAATATATATCAAATTTATCAAAGTGAAAAATCCTACATATTATGGTGTATGAGTGGAATATCATGTTACAAAACCCACATAACAACCAAAATCACTATTCAGATTACCCATCACTATGCAGAGATCATTCATCGATGGATTAAATTAATTAGTTTATAGGAATACCAAGTAAAAAATGGAAAGATATTAATATATAGAAAAGTCCATTAGAAAAAGGAAATCACTATATAGGGAAGGATGTCAAGCCATGAGTTTAGGATGATTCAAAAATACCCTATAGGTCTCTAGGTGAAAAAATAGATCAACCTAACACCTTTTATAGGGATTGGCCCTCATCAGAGTCCACATTAACCCCAAAAATCATTCAACCAGGATTACTTATTCTATAAAAATGACTCATCTTCATAATGATAAAACTCTATTCTCAAGGTGGGAATGTTTTGGGCATGGTAAAATTTGAAAATAATATGATAAAACCCTTATGAGTTTGGTAATTCCAAAAATAAAATAAAAATTTTAACGCATTCATGGAGTTTAAAATTGGTAATGTAACCACAATCTCAAAATGGACCATCCCTCACACATAGTGAACAAAAAATATTATATTTTCTCTCTACATTACCCCCTATAAAAAAATACCCATTTTGTGTGAGGTGGTAGTAAAATAACTCCCCCAAAAAACAAGTCACCATTTTTCTGGATGAAGCATTGAAATACCCCCCCCCCGAAAATGAATCTCTACTTTGTGGGAGGAGGTGAAATAATGGCTCCAAAAAATAGATATCCATTTTTTGTGAGGTGTAGTAAAATAATGTACCCTATAAATAAATCTCTATTTTTGTGAGGTGAGATGATGAAATAACCCACCCCTTGTAAAATGAGCTTTTCTTTTATAGGGGAAGATGATGATTTAACACCCCATGCAAATAATTTTAATTTTTTTGAGGCATGATGAGTCCTTTTCACCAAACCTAAAACCACAAAATGATTTCAGGATAACCATTTTATCACTCAAACACATAGAGACATGTATTATATGTGGAAAACCAAATATCTCTAGAAAATGGTTATATATAGTGCCTATAAATATCTGGTCTAGAAAAAAGGAGAGAGTAATATGGATGTACGAATAGTAAAGAAGACTAGATAAGACTCATGCAAGTATTTAACATACCAAATAATGTTACAAAGACCCAAAAAAGGGTTCCTTCATAGGAGGACTTATTTGAACACCCTCAAATGGTTCCCTTATGCCAACAATTAAACCTCACTTCCAAGTCGTCCCCTTCATCGAACCTTTCCTAATTATTCACCCCATATAATAAATACTAGTATATAGAATGGGGTATCCATAGGGTCTTTTACCCTTTCATCCTTCATTCCTTCCTTCCACGTAGCATTCATCCCCATATTGGGCCATTCATAAACTATACAAATGTCTTCACAACTCTCCTAATAGAACCCAATAATTATTCAATTATGACCTCCACCATGGCCACATGACTCATTTGGCATAGGTATAAGACAAAGTAGTGTGTAAATCATCAAATAATTCATTCCCTTGGTAATAAAATCCCCATATTTACCCTCCTTGAATGTTGGTATCCTCAAAATGTTCACAAAATTTTATTCTCATGGTAATGAGGATCATGACCATAGGGATGGTGGAAGGTGGATTGTTAGGTAGGGTTGCAAAACCAATTGCATGTATCCCCACCCTATTTCTATCTTAAACCTATAAAATGGTAGGGTAGTGGGGTCTTCATAAGGGAATACATTGTAGAGTATTCCCTAGTCTTTCATACGGGACATTCTTCCACCTTCCAAACCCTCTCCCTCACACACCAGTGAACGAATGAGATTTTTAAGATTTTCACATATTCCCCTTCCTCTTGTTTATCACACTCAAAATGACTCACATGGCCATAAGGGTTCATGGTGATCATGTCATCATCATGAAAAAATATTCATTTTTGAATCCTTTTCAGTATAATCCACAACCATGTTATCACCACCACAATGGGCCATATTCCCAATAATGAAACCCAATGGGTGTCCTCTATAGGAGTGATACCTAACCTATAAAACTACAAGGGATTTGAATTCCTTCCCAAAAAGGATACGTAGGAAGTATTCCTGAGGTTCGAAACCAAAAACCCAAACTCAACCTAATATTCTTTGGGTAATATTCCAAATAGGATCATATTCAACTAGGAGGTCCATATTCCATCTAGAAACTTTAGAATGATTCGACATAAGTTCCACATAATATTTTACCAGGATCCTTTCCCCTTTAATTCCTTACTGCATTATGGAAATATTCATGATATGGTACTTGTCATAAGACCCTAAAAGTTACGACGTGTCCCATTAAGTGGAATTGATCTATGCGGGGTTTTATCACTCTCACGATGATATGTTGGAATCCCCTATTACATGTTTGATCCCAACATCAAGAGAATTCTAATTTACTTCGATGATGATAAATTCTAAAGTGACTAATTGTGTGTCTTAAAACAAGAATCAAAATGTAATAAAAATAACTAATATGCAGGATATTAGAAACATAAATATGAATCCATCGATAGAGAACCTCAGATACATATAGATAGTTTAATCGACGGAGAACCTCATATACATACATATGGTTTCCCACTAATGGATGTATATAATTGATTTTTAATACGTACTAGTGACCATTTCCATATTTTTAATTTTAAAAAGGATTTACCAATATTTCTTAAATCTATAAGAGAGTTATCGTGTAAGCAAAAATTCAACCCAAAAGGGTGAAATGGGACTGAACATTGATCCTATCAAACAATGTGTGTATATGAGGTTCTCCATTATTCATCATGGATATGAAAACCATTGGGTGTTTTTGATTCCATGAATTAAACCCATTGGAAATGTCATGAAAAGGGATGTGAAAAAATGGAACCTGGTGTGAAAAATTGGGCAACCATGCTCAACCCCTATAATCAATCGAATGGGAGCCAGATTTTTTTCATTAGGAAAAAATGCACATATGTATAGAAACCTTAAAAAGTATTGTGGGGGTATTGGACTCAATCAATAGCTAATATATGATAAATATTCATAATTATACACTTGGTTTGAAATTCCCAAGGGATATACTTAGGTTAATTCTTATTATATTGATGAAATTTTATAAGGGTTAACAACATATATTAGATTGAAACCATTAATTTTTTGGATTTATGTAAAGGATCCAATTTTTTGGAAATATAAATATTTAGATTCATTAATATATAATTTATTTCTTTGATTATTTTTGATAGAAACTATCATATGACATTTTGGTTTTAGTCAATCACTAAAACCATAATAAATAATATGACCAATAAATGTGAACACCAATGAAATAACTATCCTCATAAGAAACCAAATGGAATTGGAGTTAGGATGAAAAATCATATAATTATTCTTAACCACTTATCTCAAGTTATGATTAACAATATTAACCTAGTTGAAATTTAAAATAAGAGAGAAGTTTTTTTTTGCAGCAACGTTTAGGTGAAAAACATGATGAAGGAAGGAATATTAAATTTTAATGTGCGAAGAATGTTGGATGGAGTACCAAGGGAAATAAATACAATGAAATTGTGATTTTATATGTGTGTAAGGTTAGGGAATAAAGCACAATATTTTTAAATAAAAATATAGAGTCCAGTTTCCTAGATGATAGGAAATATTGTTTATCCTAAGGTTCCATTAACAGTTCAATGTCATACATGTAGGATTCTTGAGAACTATATAAGATAGTGCCATAAAAATGTGATAAAAAGGTGATAAAAAGAATGATTAAATTACATAAATACCTACCAATATTATATGGTAAATACTATATAATCACAACAACTAAAATGGGTCCTAAAAATGAAGTGGAGTAAGAAGCACTGATCACCCACTCAAGAATTACGAGTGTCATATTTGATTCTTGATTATCCCACTCTAGTGTAACTAGAATTTTTGATAAGAATATACAATCTCACTAAATACTACATAATGAATTATAAATAAGAAACATTTATTAGTATTACAATTGTATCTCGTGTCTATCGCTCCACTATGATTGCAGTTTCATGAAAATCTTATTATTCTTTTTCTTGAGTAATTTTATGTGATTTGGGGAGTGGTTTATCTCTAGCCTTATACATAACATATCAATCATCATGAATGGGATGTGAAAATTGATATTTTGAGTCAAACCATGACCATAAATTAGTGTGAGGATGAACATTGACATCTAAAGAAAATAACTTCCATTATTTGGGTCTCACTAATTTTACGTGAGGGGTATTTAGTTGAAATGGGTTGGGAGAAAATTAGTATGAAATATATTCCTATTTTGTGTAATTTTCTGATGAATTTACTCAAGATTCATATAGTCTTCCAATAAATTTTTTAGTTGAGTTTTGAATATATCTCATAACTAATGCTATAAATATTTCATGAATTCCTTATAGAATAATACTGATTGAGTTTTAATAATTAAAGAATGAACTCATGGAGAATATATATAATTGACTCCTTAGGATAAGTTCATCAATATATGGTGAAACCTTTATTTTTGTTAATATGGAAGATGTTTCAATGGGTATTTTCATTGATTATAATGAACATAAAATGAACTATATCAAAAACTTGTATCATCTCTGTCATGACCCCCTATACCAAAGGTGTAACCCTCCTCAGCTGGTAGTGAGAGAAGGTGGATGGTGACCACACTTGTCTGAACTCTAGTAGGAATAGGGATAAAGAATATCACCAAGGGTATATCACACATATAAATAGGAGGAATTACCCTCTATGAGACTATGTAATAGAGGTATATAATATGGACACATTAATCAATACCTACTTATAATGATAAAATAACCCCAAGTCCATACATGTAATGTCACATAATACAAAAAAACTTGAAAGGAATGTTCAAGTACCAAAAGATAAAAAAAGGTGATCATAAATCCCAAATAGCTATTGAAAAACTGAGAGCTAGTAATATCCAACATGGTCTCTAACATTCTCCTGCTGACCTAAAGAATAATAGTTTATATATAAGTAGGGTGGCCATAACAGTATACTCAGTTCGATCCTCCCTATAGTCTCACATGTAAAATATAAGGAATGCATTCAAAAACATAGTGAACAATAAGTGAAACTAACTAATCATATAAATAGGTATACTAACTATCCAGATTCACCATTACAACCTATCATTATGTATCAGATACAATAAATAATATATTATAATAATAATGAAAAAAATGGTACTAACAACAAGTGAGACTAAATAATCATCTAAATAGTTATAATAACTATCTAGATTCACCATTTCTACCTATCATTATGCATAAAATAAAATAAATCATATATTATAATAACAATGAAACAAAAAATGGGACTCTACCACCACTTCCCAATTGGTTTTCCACTTTTCCCCAAAATTACATGCCCTAAGCCATCTCTCTCAAAAAGAATAAACCTAAAAGACACCCAGGCTATGTATAATAATATCCACCTCACGCATCACATCATCACATTATCACATCCACATCTCCATACATAATAACTGAGTTTTTTAGGTATCCACCATAGTCCTCATGAAATATATTATAAATAAGGTATTATACCTCAAGCCAACAATTCCAGACACCAAGTAAGGAACCTAAATCCATCACAACATATACATGTCATACCTATAATAGTTCTATGGATACTATATCTAGAGATACATGTGTGTGAAATAACCATAATCCATTACATCCCTCTAAACACATATATGAAGAAACTAACCCCCATGAATAACAACACATAATACTACCAAGATAAGAGAGTGAGGATAGAGGGGATAGTAATCCATCCATCCCACCACAAGGATATTAGGGAAAAAACCTCCTAGAGTATACTAGGTGTTATCCACACTAACCAACATGGGTTATATAGGGTATGAAATAAAAAAACATAAAATATGTATAGTATATCTCACAACCACACTATATCCATATCCTAGTTTTAGAATCAACTGTAGCTAACATAACTTGTACCCCCAACTTCCACTACTAAGTACTAGATATCCCATAAAATGACTTTATCTTTTATTAAAAAAATTATTTTTTAATGAACCCATTAGTCATTTATTAAAATTATTCTAATTATATTACTTTAACCATAAAATAATTTTCTATATCCTCTAGGAATAATACAAAAAAGTACACTATTTCTCATGTTCTATCATTATCATTTATATTCTAGCAAGATCTAACCTCATGGGATAAAAAATTATTAAACATTATCACCATTCCATAATTCCAAGTACACTAGGAAACATTGCAAGCTATAAAAAAAGATCGTGAAACCAAGAACATATAGTATCCTCAATCTGTAGATAATAAAATATAGATAAATAAGAAATATGGTTATATGACCATTAAATAGTTTCATTAAAAGAAAAAATATAGCTTAATCAGAACAATTTGAAAGAATATCTTCAACTCATTCCATAATCTCTGGTGCCATCCTGACACCCTAATGGTTATCACCATGCATCTCATTATTAAAATCATCAACTATTGAAACAACCTCAGGCCTCCCCACCCATATCTCATCATCCATCCTAGGATCATATCATATCACATATAAAGTCTCACATCTAGAGAATATCATAGAAGGCATATTTTTTTTCAATGGGGTAACAAGTTCCTACAAACAAGGCATTTAACACTAACATGAATATGGGACCTCATATCACCCAACAAAAATAATTTCACCTTTTCAATAAAACGGTCTCTCTCTACCCCAAACAATTACGTTTATAAAACAAATTTTTTTCATTCCATATTTAAATAAAAGATTCATTATAATAGGTTCCAACTATGGTAAATATTAAGGAATCACCTAAAACAAGCTAACATTTACTTAAAATAAATCCAAAAAATTATTTCTTATTTAACAAGGTTAAATAATAATAATTCCCATTTAACATGAATTTTTAATCTCAATATCATTAACATGCATTCCATCTCCCTATTCATAAAAAAATCCGTTAACTCATATAAGAACTCATTCAATTAAATATGCAATTAGCATCAATTTGAATATAATCAAATTACAAGATACAATAACATTATAATACCTGGATTTTATTACTGATTGTCCAACCAATTAATTACATATTTACATTCTTATCCTTTTCCATAAAAACAATCATGAAAACTGAAAAAATAAAAACATGATAAAAATCATATCATAGACAACACACTATCTTGAAAATCAAGAGTTAAGTATTTATCAAGGTATAACACATGTGATATATAGCTATTAATAATTTCCTTAATCATATTTAATAATTATTATTTTTATTATAATGTTATCCAATGATAATGAATAATTCAATCATTATGATTTCACATGAAAAACTAGAAGAAATGAATCCCCTACCTCAAAATCATCAATGTTATTTGCATTAGAATAGAACTACATCATGTATATTTGATCACCTCTCTAAAAAGAAACTTCATTCCCTCAAGGACATCACAGTAAAAACATGAAAAAAACCAAAAAAGAAAACTCCATTAGTATGATGGATATAAACCACCATATCATGAAAATAGTAAATGGGAGGAAAAAATATGGATCCATATAAAACCCCATGGAAAGGGAGTTAGAATGTATCTCATATTATTAAATATCAGACCTAAAAAACTAAGATTAATACATATCTAAAGGGGATTCAATGCCTTAAAAAAATACCCACGTGAACCTAGTGTTCGAGAGGAAGAAGTGGTATAAAATCTAGATTCTCAGGCCTCATGATATTTATAGGCATGAAAAAAATTTAAGGGACCATGGTGTATCCACATGTACAATTCCATAGAACACCTATTCTATGGTGCGGTGGGTGGTGACCACAACCCAAACCCCCATTTAAATGTGCATATGAGATTCACAGTTGGATCCATGACCCATATCCTATTTTTATGGTGGAGGGACTATGGAATATCTTATAGAACATTCCACAACTACCTCAAAATTAGCAGTGGCTCCTCAAAACACTACAACACTACTAGCAGCTCTTCGATGATGCCTCCTAACTAGCCTACTCTGTATCCCACTCCACATCACATCAATTGAGCCCGCTATTCCACAACCCACACACCATATTACAATTGCCCCTTATTTTAGAAGTATCCTAAAACTCCTACCTGATGCATCCTATGAAAAATCTGGATCCACTATTCCACAACCACCAACACTATGACTCAGTGTATCCCTCTATGCTATAACCAAACCATTTTTGGAAGTGGTACACCCATTTTCCAAAAAAACTCTCTAAACACCCTAGAACTCAGACATGGTTACTTCAACACCCCAAACACATAAAGGAAATGGATTCTAGGATCCAAGAACTTACATAATATAACTCTTAAACCATTATATTCCTCAAGAATCTAAAACCAACATAGGGAGAAGAGAATGGAATATAGTTGTCCAAAAACCACCCGACGAGATACCTCTGAAGGATATCACCATAAAATGAGATAAAAAACCTATCATAGTGTAAGTAATTGAAAAAAAATTAAACAAAAACAACCATATCCAAAATGATTCATTGAGAGAGATAACTCTCAAATAATAGAAATTATGCAAAAAAAAAAAAAACAATAGCAAACCATATCGTAAAGCAGAAATGGTCATCGTCCACTAAGGAGAATTACAATAAGATAAGAGGTAAATAACAAGAATACCAAGGTAATGATCATATATATGTGACTCAAATTCCTAGGTACTATCTTTCATTCCATCGTGTCTCTATAAAATAGGAACCAAGGGAATAACATGCCCTTAGAACACCTTCTCATAGTGGTCCTCAAATGAAACCTCTCGATGATATCACCATTTTCACCATTAATATTTTCCCAATAAATGAGTTGAGTGTCTTAATTAAGATAATGTTGATTCTATAACACATAAAACATTTCAGGCATCCTGCTCATTATTGGGTAATTTATATCTAATACGCTATATACCCAACATGATATAACACCAAGAATGTCCCAAAAAATAGTGAATAAAGATTAATCCAATGACAAAACCTTATGTACCCATAATGAGGTGTCACCATCAGAAACACTTTATCTCTAACATAAAACTATAGTGTTATCATCCTATGTTCGACATCATATTTGTGATAATCTTTCATTGTGTTCATCCTATCATAAATCATTAGATAGATCTCTATCATATTCTATACTAGTTCCAAATCAAGAATTTTAGAATCTATGACACCATTCTAGAACCCATGAAATGGAATAGTCATTAATACATATATTGAAATGATTCTACTACAAAGGTGGAGTAAAAAATATTATTGTATAAAAACTTAATCAAATATAGGTTCCTCATACATTAATTTCCAAAATCCAATACAAAAAAACACAACATGTATTCAAGTGTCTAGATATAATGCTTTGTCTGACCATTCTTCTCCATATAATAAGAACTGTTATGTCATAACTAGGATCCAAAAGCATTCTAGAGACCTATCCATATGCTGGATGTAAAATAGGGATCATGATCAGATATGATCATTATCAAGACTCCATGTAGTTTCACCTCCTCTTATGGATATTTTCTTTTGAAACCCCTCACTAAGATCAACTCCCTAATTCCTATAAAGTGAATTGATTTCATCAAATGGTCTAATTCCACACAAATACCATAAAATTCACTCTAGGATCAAGGTTAACTGTTAATGAAATCCATTAATATGTACTATAACTTTAACAAGGGAATATTTAGCAACTCGAGAAACCCCCCTGGAACATGGTTCTCAACCATCACCTTCCATTAGACCAAAAATCAAGACAAAATATTTTCAAATGCATGCTTCAACCCAGGACACCAAAAATGACCTATCAAATCCTGAAATATATTTTTCAGATAGGGATATATGACCAAATTTGAGCTAGGAAACTCATAAAGAACCATCCCATGCATCCCCAATAGAAAAAAAAATCCTCCCTTGTAATAACACCTGGTGATGTTCATCCCTAGACCAATAATCTGGTGAATCACCACAAAAAACTTGATCTATTCAAACATCCACCTAAAAATCACCTAGATGTGAATTATGAACCTATTACACTAAAGATGACTCCACTATCATCTAAAAAATATATCCTCCTTCATCATCCTATCCCACATCAACATTTATCACCAAGATAACTTCCATCATTATCCAGGAATATCCAGATTCATGAACAACATTACTAAGTGACTTTCCTCTCATTGAATCTGCTAAAACATTACCCTTTCCCAGTGTATATGGAATTTAGAATTCATAATCCTATAATAATTCCATCCACCATCAATTTCTTAATCTCATTATATATTGGGATAATAACTTACTTAGGCTCTAATGAATGGTAAAAACCACAAAATTCTTTCTAATTAGGTAATGTGTCCACGACTTCAAGGAAAAAACAACTGATTCTATCTTGAGATCATTAGTTACATAGTTTTTATCATGATAAATTAATTATTGATACACATGGGAAATAAATAACCTCTTTTTCATGATAACACAACCCAACCCAAGATGTGAAGTGTCATAGAAAACTTCCAACTAAACTTCCTCTACTAGAAATCAAATAACTAAAGAAATGACCAAGTTATTGTTTATTTACTCAAAATATTCATGAAACTGTTCAATATAGAAGAATTCATATTCCTTTATTGTAAAATATTTTTTAAGATTAAAAACCTAATATAGATTTTCTATGAAACTCCTATAATAGTCTATATGACTAAGAAAACTCTATACCTCTATAATAGTCTTGGGGGAGAGAAAAGAAATAGATACCTCTATCATTGAAGGATTCACAACTACTAATTGTTTGTACATGAAATTACCCATGAAATTATCTTCAATTTACTAAATGTCATAGTTCAAAAACTTCCCAAACAAATAATGATGATGAAGAAATCCAAAAATTATATATAGGTGTTCTGTATACTTCTATTTAGATACAGAGTAAAAAAGGATGTCATCGATGAAAACCAATATGAACTTATCTAATAAATATATTAACACTGTGTTAATCAAACACATGATCATGGATGGAGTTTTCATCACATAGAACAACATAAAAAATTAATTTTTATAACCATGAAGACATCAAAAATTAGTTTTTTGAAATATTCATATCCATCACCCACATATGATGATATCCCAAATGAAGATCTATTTTCAAGAACCAAATATCTCCCTTTGGGTGATCAAATAAATCATCAATCCTTATAATAGTGTAGTGTTTCTTAAATTTTACCTAGTTTGGATGATTATAATTGATACCAAGATGTAAAATTTCATCAACCATCTTCATAATAAATAGTAGTTCACCCTAAGGTGATTTTTTTCCAAACTAAACCTTACTAAAATAGATCATTGAGATGTACTGATATCTCTCATGACTCAAAAGTGTCTAACCTATATGAATATATTGAGATAGGTGAAATGTCTGGTTGTAGATTAATCACAAACTCAGTCTCTCATCAAGGGGAAAACACTACAATATCCTTAGGGAAAACATTAGGGTACTCTTCTACTATCCTAGGAAACACAATTAGATGAACCTCCAATGAACTCAACATCATCATGTATATTTATGATGAAAATTATAGAATACTCCTCTTACCCATATATGGTAATAACTTTACAATGAACACTAATGGATCTCCATCAACATCATATAATAAAACCTACCTCTTGAAGTAATCTATAATATCCAGCAATAATTACTACCAATACATGCCATGGATAATATTGTATAGATATATCCATATGAATATGATGTATCCCAAAGAGTGATGATGCCCCAAAAATAGATCATAGTATCTATATATATAATAAAAAGAATCTCAACCTCTGACTGATGTATCCAATGCAAAGGGAATAAAAAGTATCTCTAACTCAAGCCCCAAAGCATGTACAAGGGTAGATGATATGAAGAATTGTGTTGCTCATAAATAGAACAAATCATTCACTGATTTTGAAAAAACCTAATGGTACATTTTACAACATCAGGATCAACTAGGGTTAGAAATGCTAGATCGTGAAGCTGACCACAACCAACTTCATGGCCTATTTAACCCTACTGAAGATCACCTCAATACCCACACAATACTCTTAGAGGATGAGGAGTATCTTTTGAAATTATTCAACCTTCCACATCTCTTCTCTGTTGATCCAAAGGTGGAGTACCCTACCACTTCTACCTCAGCTAAAAATACCTCAACAAAGTAACATGAAGTGGAAAACCGAGCACAATTTAACTAATGAGTAATGTCGGGAACTCTCACCACTGATGACCTCATCATACACAATAAAAACAAACATATGATCCTTTGACATTGCTCTATGATATTCCATCCCATAATAAATGCAGTGATGTGGTCTTAGACCTACCCTTTGCTGACTTAAATCACATTTTTTTGTAGAAACTGGGAATCCCAGACCCTAGGTCTTCTTTATGATGGATCGTGAAAAGTCCCCTCTCACGAATATCTAGTTCTAACTAGAATCCATTGAACAGCCTATACTCTCATCATCACCTCAACATATGTCAACAACATGAATAGGGTGACCTTTAACTATATCTCTTAACACATTGTAATGACTTGAACTATTATAAATACAATTTTTCTTTTGGTTTAATTAAAATGCATTATTATGTAATATGGTTATAGAAAATACATGAAATCCTTTGGTTTTATTATATACTATTTAAAAGACTATTATTTATCATTACCATTGATAATATAGCTATTGAACAATGATCATATGATTAGTATAAAAATATGATTTTAACAAATCCAATTGACTCACACAAAATAAGTGATGGCCTCAAATAGTAGGATTGTACCATATAGATACCATTTATCAAAGCTTATGAGGGAGATGGAATCATTGGGCTTTTACCTCAACTAATACCAAGCTAATATACAATAACATAATCATGAGATAAACTGTTTACGAAATATTTTCAATCTCATTGAGATCATGGCCCAAACTATGTACGCTGAACAACCCGAGGAAAGTATCACTATCACACACCTTAGTCTTAGGGTGTTTTCTGTTGTATTAAAGGGATATGTATCAATACCCTATCAATATGAGTATATACATTATTTTTTATAGAATAATGAATATATTTTCATCCTATTATTTTTACTTTATAAATGATTTTTATGCCCCACCGTTGGTGGTGGGGTGGTAAGGGATTGGGGGGGTGAGGGGTAGGTCATGGGTTCAAGTCCCTGGGCTTGTGATTTACATGTAATTTTCTTCCTTGCGTGTGTTCCGCTTTCACGGTTGTACCCAATTTTCTTAAATTATTTTTATTCTGATATAATAAAACACAAATAATATTTTTGGGTAATATTCGAGTTCAATTAAAGAATTTATTTTTATGAATTAATAGATTTTTGAAATAAATAATATTTTAATAAAATATTATCATTAATTAATTTTTATTAAATATAAATGATCATATAATTTTTATGAAGTCAAATGTAATTTTTTATAAGGGTTCAAAATCTGTTATTGTCAGAAAAAGCCAAAATTTCTTAGTAAATATAGATTTTATTTTAAAAGTTAAAATTAAAATATTTAGAAAATTATTTATATAAAATTAATATTATTTTTGTAATCATAATGTTGATAGAATCCAATAGTGATTTTTTCATAATTTTCTGAGACAATCGAATTTTTGGGTAAAAATTAAATACCGTATAAATATATTTTGCGTATTATGACATCATAATGACCCAAAAGTGATGTTATAAAAACAATAAATGGGATAAATGACCAAATATATGTTTTAACTTTAAAATAATGTGATTTTATTTTTATTTAATTAATTTTATAAAGCCTTTGTGAATCCTCAAAAACCATTAATTTATTTTAATGTTTGAAAATCATTTCTTTAAGAGTATAACTCACCTCCACATAAGAAATCACATAATTTTATTAAGTTCAAACCATGTAATTATAAAATAATGAAAAAACTACCATTTCTAATAAACCATCAGAATGTTTGTGGTTTTGATTATTTTATTATATAGAGTCCAATGCCTATGTTTGAGAAATAATGAAGAAATCCTCACTCTTTTCCTATATAAATGAACCCAATATCCCATTTATTTTCACTAAAAATACTTGGAGCACATAATTAAATTTCTATACCCTATCTAGATTCCTCCCAAGTTTCCCCACACTCTCATTAAGCTCATCCCAAAAATTTGGAGCCACACACTCAAGTAAGGGATCCTTTCCCTCTCTCCTTTATTCAAGTTTCTTTATTATCTTATGCCATCTATTTCGAATTTATAATGTTGGGATATGAATTTACATGTACCTATTACTTCCCATTTTATGTCAAAATGACGAGATACCCATTTCTCTCTCACCAATTAATTTTTATGAATTTTTAAGTGACATCATTATGCTACTAAAATTTCACCATGATTTTCCATGCCAAAACAATTGTGTAGTGAATACCTTACCCATTTCCTATAAAGGGTTTACACCTTTATAAAAATATAACTATTTTAATTGGGACTTACATGTATTTATTTCTCACTCCTTGATCGTGGAATAAAATATAATAATGAATGAATCCATGTTGTTTTCTCTATGTGGCACACTTAAGCATGAGAATGAAATGAATGTGAAAGGTGTGCCTGAAATTATATAGTTCCCAATGCATTGGGTAATGTTTATTCTCATGAGACTTCATGATGGGATAAGGAGTGAACCTGATTCCTTTATGGGACTTTTTTCATCATGATTTCTTGGAAGTTATCCTTGACCTATGTTTATGATGCAATTTTTTAAGTTGTTGCCACATTTCCCATGTTGAATTTATGATTATCATGCTATATCATGTATCATTTTTCAGGTTTATGATTTTTACTCTTTTTATTTACCATTTATATGCCTATTTTATAAAATTCATTATTATCTTCATATTATTCCATGTTTATTATCTTACTAGGATTTATATCTCACCACTTTTTTATGTATGTCCCCATGTTATCCAGTGCAGTTTTAAGTGTGAGAATATTAAGGAAAATTTAAATAATTTTGTTGTATACCATGTTAAAGATATTATTCTATGTAAAAAATTAAAAAATACACTATAATTATTAATCTTTCAACTTGTATTATGTTTACTTTTATGTAATAAATCATGAATTGATGTGTAATAAAGAAAAGGGTTGTTATAGTTAGTATCAAAGCAAAAGTTTAGTTATTTTTTGGATTGGAATTATAAATATATATTGAAAGCCTTAGGCATATGACTAATTATAAGAAAATATACCTAAATCTTGGTAATTATAGAGTATGTGGTTTATCAATGAAATAAATCCCTATATGGATACAACAAGTGGATGTGGTTCTGGAAAATATGTACCGAGGGGTAATAAATCTGACAAGGTGAATCAAGCATGACTCGACATAACCTGGTACATGACAAAGAGCCTTACTACTCACCCAGTTTGACACTCCTAGGGTATATTATTTGGTAAATTCATAATCTAATTACAAACCATTATTAAGGGAATAAGAGAATACCCATAAGAACATGTGTTAGGAAATAGATCATAGATAACATAGATTGAATCCTAGAAATTCATAAGTTAAGGAAATAATTGTGATTTATAAGTTATAATTTTAATGTCATTAGATTCCCTTTTATGTGTTTAATAGTTTAAAATTAACCATCCCTACTTTTCCCTTTATTCTAGCCAATGAATGGAAAATAGGAGGAATCAGGTAAACAATCAATGCGACATGAAATGTAATGACTACCCCAATGAGATGCCTAAACCAATGAGAGTAAGAATTAAAAACTTTATGATGATACTCTCCCATCTAAATTAGGTTCTAAATTTAATCCTAGATCAAGAGGAGTACCCAAATCCCCCTAATAAGTAACAATCTACAATTGAGTCCTTTATGCGACAGAGGCCTCTGAGTATCAACGGATCATATGATCCCTTAATCATGAAAAAATGGAACAAACCCATTAAGAAGATATTCTTCACACTTCAATGTTCCAAAAAAGAGAAGGTTTTACTAGCTGTTTATCATATGGAGTGAGAAGCTAATTAGTGGTGGACATTGATCAAGAATATTATGCTTAAAAGATCAAAGCAATTAGGTGGAAGGAATTCAAGAAAACGTTTTTTGATAAATATTTTCCTCACACTATCTGACTAAAAATGTAAAGGGAATTCCTTTCCCTCACCCAAAAAGATGACGAATCTATCGGGTGTATGAATAAAACTTCACAAGACTTACACGATATGCATATGGATTCATAGTTACCCCCGAATACAAGGTTGACTGCCTCTTTGGAGATCTAAAACCTAGTCTATAAAAATCCCTGGTGATCCATGACTTTGATAGCTATGAGGAAATTATTCTATGTTCCCTCAAATTTGAAATAGAGATCGAAGAATCGCAAGGGTATCACATGGATAAGATGCAAAAAGTAGAGTTTAATTATGGTGGTCCAATGTAAAAATATATCAATTACAAGAAATTTCAACATACCACTTGTCAATGGTGTGGAAAGAAGCACCCCATAAATTCCCGAAGGGGGACAAGAAAACTCTTTAGGTGTAGGAAGGAAGGGAATATATCTAGAAATTACCGATAGGAAAAATGCACTAATGCGGTGGAGTAAAGGAATGCTATAGTCAACACTTAGCACATTTTCCATTACTTCAACTACAAGAAACCATGTCACTTTTCAAATCAATGCACTAATCCAAGGGTTTTTAGAGACAATAAACAACATCTAAGGTATCAAGGGAGATATTTTTACATCATAACCACTGAGGTGGATACTAACAATGAAGTGACGATATGTATGCTAGTTATTTATTTGAGGATATCAGACTTACTTTTTGATTCTGGTTCTAAGAATTCATTCACATTACAAAAGTTTAGTAGAACTTTTAAAACACTATAAAAAATCATAGAAGTGTAGTTATAAGTGAAAATAGAAAATGGGAAAATTATTATATCCTGAGTATATAACTCCTCCACTGTCACAATTTTATGGATGAACTTATTATAAAAACATTATATACTCCCTTGGGTGGAATTTGATACAATTCTGGGCATGGATTGGATTTCCCTATATATAGGTGACATAAATTTCTACAAGAAGGAAATCACTCTCCATATTGTGAATCGACCCCCGATTCTTTACAAGTACAAGGAGTATGATGAATCTTATTTAGCTCCAAAATTATATGAATCAATATTATTTCTCTATGAAAATCATATCTAGATTAAATGATTTAGTCTAAGGAAAGAATCATCCTCGAAGACATGCCTATTGTGAGGGAATAAACTGATGTATTTCCCAAGGAATTGCCTGGTCTTCCTCCTAGTAGAAAAGTTTATTTTTCAATATATATTCTACCTGGGGTGTTACTATTATCCAAGACTCCATATAGAATAGATTTTTTGGAACTTGAGGAGATGAAGAAAAAACTATAGAAGAATCTAGATAAAAGGTTCATATGCCCAAGTGCTTCACAATGGGGTGCACAAGTCCTATTCATCATGAAGAGTAGAGGTTTAATGTGCCTTTACATTGATTATTGTGATCTCAACAAGATCATGATAAAGAATAAGTTCCCTCTTCCATGGATTGATTAATTGTTTGATCAGATATGTGGAGAACAATACTTCTCTAAGGTGTATCTATGCTTAGGATATTAAAAATTTAGGGTGAAGAAGGAGGATATTCCCAATACTTCTTTTCATATGAGGCACGGTAACTATGAGTTCATATTGATACCTTTTAGGCTAACTAATTCTCCAGTAGTCTTCAAAGAAATGATGAATACAGTCTTCAGAGATTACCTCGACAAATTTTTGGTATTATTTATAGATGATATTATAATATACTCTAAAACCAAGGAGGAGCATGAGGATCATTTGAGCACTGTGCTAAATACCTTACAAAAAGATAATATTTATGGAATGTACAAAAAATATGAGTTTTGGTTGAAGGAAGTCTCATTCATGGGACATATCATCATAATAAATGAAATATTTGTGAAAACTTCAAAGATAGAATCAATTGAAGGATGGATAGGGACAACATATGTGATAGATTTATATAGTTTCATAGTATTAGTTGGGTATTATTATGATTGGAAAACCCTCTAACCAAGCTAACTCAGAAGAGAGTCAAGTTTTCTTGGAATGATGAGTGTGAATAGAGTAACAATGAACTAAAATAGAGGCTTATCACTTATTCTGTACTCACACTACCCATAAGTATAGTACATTTCATGGTATTCAGAAAAAATTTGAAGGTCTTGGGATGTGTATTAATGTATAATGTCAAATTCAAAGCTTATGATTTAAGGAAGTTGAAAGTTCATGAATAAAATTACCAAACACATGATCTAGAGTGGGCTGTAGTGATATTCTATTTGAAAATATAGAAACATTGTCTCTTTGGGAAGAAGTGTGAAATATATACAAATAAAAAAAATCCTCAAGTATATATTCAAATAGAAAGAGTTGAATATGTTCAAATAAATATGGTTAAAGCTAATCAAGGACTGTGAATTATCAATACACTAACATATTGGAAAAGAAAATAAAGTGGTAGATTCTCTAAGTAGAAAGGATCGATAAATTCTATTATTTATGAGAATTGAGATGAATCTTATCTTCTTATATTTGGAAAGGTTGGATATGGGAAATCATAAAGGATGGAAATCATTAATCCTTTCACAAATGATTACTCAAACATATCTTCTAGAGAAGATAAGGTATTCTCATAAAAATTACGTGAGAATTCAGAAGAAAGTGGAAACTATAAGAAAATGGAAATCCTCAGTGTTGAATGTTAATAAAGAATGAGTTGTGAGATTTTCCTCATGACTATGTGTACCATCAAATCTTGAGTTAAAGGGGTTGTTGGATGATGCACGTAGCTCAACCTTCTCCATCCACCAAGGAAACATAAATATGTATTGAGATATCTGATAACACTATTGGTGGTACAATATAATGAATGAGATCATGAAATATACATAAAGATGTCTTGTATGTCAGTAAGTGAAGGGGGAAAGGAAAAAAATCCTTGGGGATGATGAAACCATTACCCATAACTACATGGAAATGGGAAAACATCACCATTGAATTTTCACTAGTCATCCAAATACATCAAGAGGAAATAATTCTATATTGGTTATGGTGAATCATCATAAAAATAATGTACACTTAATTGTGTTTAGAGAGTATTTATCACTTGATCAACTTGCAAGGATATACATTAGAGAATTAGTAAGGCTGCATCGAACACCACTATCGATTGTATCCGATCGAGATCCAAGATTCACCTATACGTTTTGAATGAGTTTCTTACACACTTTGAATACTGAGTTGAATTTTAACACAATATATCACCCTCAAACTGATGGCCAATATGAGTAGACTATCCAAACACTTGAGGACATGTTGAGAAAATTCTCAACTAACTTCAAAGGAGGATGGGGAAAACAACTTCCTTTGGCTAATTTCTCTTACAACAACATTTTCCACTTGAGAATACAAATCACTCACTATGAATCCCTTTATGGTAAGTAGTTTATAACACCTGCATGCCAGGATAAAGTTTGGGAAAGAAAACTCCTTGGTCCTGAAATGGTCGAGGAGATGGTAGAAAAGGTTAAGATTATTCAGAATCACATAAAAGATGCTCAGATTCGATAGAAGTGCCACGTTGACAATCGTCGATGATACCTAGAGTTTGATGTTGAAGACATGGTATTTCTATGAATATCTCCATGGAAGAAAGTGATGAGATTTGGGAATAAGGGAAAGTTTTAATCCAAAATACATTGGTCCCTTTGAGATCCTTGATCACATCAGAGTGGTGGATTATTGACTAGAAATACCATCAAACATATATCAAGTGCATGATGTATTATATGCATCTGTATTGAGAAAAAACATACCAGACCCCTCACATATACTCAATCTAGAGGTGGTACCTTTATATAATGACATTTCTTATGAGGATAAGCTGGTGAAGATCATATATCATAGAGACAAAGTTCTATAGAATAAGATAATGCACATGGTCAAAGTGCTGTAAAGAAACTACAAGTTTGATGAAAAAACATGGGAACCAGAGTATGTGATGAAATATAATTTCCCTCATTTATTCTAGTGTGTGTAATAAAAATTTCAAGGGTGAAGTTTCTCAAGGGGGGAAGATTGTAGGGACTTTAACTATTATAAATAAAATTCCCCTTTTGGTTTAACTAAAACTTTTTATTATGTGATATGGTTATATAAAAGACACACACTTATTTGGTTTTATTATATCCTATTTAAAATAATTTTAAGAAGTAGTACCATTGATAATATAGCCATTGAATAGTGATCATATGATTAGTATAAAAATAGGGTTTTAAAAAAATCCAATTGACTCAGAAAAAAAAAGTGATGACATAAATCAGTAGTATCATACTCTATAAAGCCCCTTCATTGAAGTTTCTGAGGGAGATAACATCACTAGGCTTTGCAATCAACCAAGGCCAATTTGAGATCAAAAAATTTAAGCATGAGTGAAAACATTTATGGGATAAGTTTAAGTTCATCAATATCATAACCCAAACCATGTACACCAAACCACCCCATAAAGGTCTCACCATCTCACAACTTAATCTTAAATATTTGTGATTTAACTAAGTTCATCACAGTGGCTGACCTAGGTTTTTATCTCAAGGAGGAAGTGAATTAAAAAACCTTTAATAAGATTGAATAAAAAAAAGAAAAGTGAAATCAAATGAAACACAAGATGGGGGGGGGGTTGGTTTTGTGACTTTTGAACCATAAACTAAACAACAAACAAAAACAATTAAAGACAAAGTTTCTTTAAAAAACACTTATATGATAAGATGTAGTTGATATAATATACCCCTTAATAATTAATTTATCATTATCCTATATTATTATAATTCTTTCAATTATGATCCTCTAACCTTGTCAACCCCCGAACCCTATGGAAATTAACATGACCACAAATATTGGAAAAATGAGCCTTAAGTCAACTTTAAGACTTCCAATCATAGAACCCTATTTTGATTGTGATCCAAAAGCCAAATTATGGTCAATGGTCAGTTAGGGAAGAATATCCTCCATATATTTTAGAATTAACTATGTTTTGGGATGATACTTGAAACCTACAATTCGATTCCAAGTTTAATGGATTTTGCGATTAAAGTTTCACTCAAACGATTTACACAAGTCCGACCACACAGTCAAGTGAAAGTCGATCAAGTTACATAGAAATTAAAAATAAAATAATTGATCACAATTTAAGAATTAAAGTATGTTTATGGATTCAAAATAAATAAACTAATGGAGTAGTGATTAGATCAACTACGAATGAAATCACTCTTCCATGGGTAGAGTTGTTATCGTGGATACGTTTTGAATAAACAATGGATTGATTGGGAAAAACCCAATATCATATCCACTCTTATATTCTAGCCTAAGAAGAAAAATATAAAGATCAAAAGCTAATAACAAAAAATATTATTTGAATAGAATTTAAAAATACAATCATGAAAACAAATAAATCCAAAGTAGAGGTGGGAGAGGAGAGCCTTCTTGGAAGAGATATTTGCAGAAGGCCTTACTTCTTACAAGAGTTGTATGGTGTTACCAAGAGACACAATTTCGGTAAAACCTTAACAATGCCTCTACCAACCATTACAAATAGTGAAAATATCCTTTAAATAGAGTTTTGGAGGGATAGAGTTACAAATATTTTTTAAGTGTGAAAGGGAAATTCGGCCAATTTTTTTAAATCCCAATTTCACTGCATAGTTTACCTCCAAAATGAAAAAATTGGATGGCCTTATAGAAGTATTATTTGTTAATAATCATTTCCCCAATATTCCCTCCAAATTTGGGCCAAATACAAGTCTTGATGATGAAGATACGATATAAATGGTGAAGTGATGTTTAATCTGGATAGTTCAGTCCAACTTTGTCTGCATGGCCCATTTACTCCACTCAAATGCATGATCCAGCTCAGATTCCATAAATTAAAGTTGTATTCAATCTAGTGAGGAACACATTTACAAAATTTAAAGTTAAAATAATTTACATAAAAATATTTATGTTCAAAATACTACAATGAATTTTAAAAGAGTAAAACTAGAATTTTCATCAAATTTGCAAATGAATGATCTATTCCCAAATATTTCATAATTGAACATATTTAGCACAATATTAGGAAATTATATCATTTATTATCAATAAAATAGTCAATAAAAAGGTGTTTTATCAATTCCCCCACACAAACCCCTTTTCAATCCTAGGAAAAATCTTATGTCATGTATTCCAAACACAAATTGTGACAAGATATGCATGTTCATAATCCTCAATCCGTAGTGGCAATATAGGAAAAGTAAGAATCCCATAAAGAGTCAATTTTAATAAATTTAAAATTCATTGTCTCATAAATTGTGTCAAAATAAAATCCAGTTATATTAATAATACTAATCATAGTAAATCATGTCATGGGTCTACTATGCCACTAATTCCCCATGTGTGTGTGTGTCAATCATTTCAAGATTGTCTCTCCACACTTTATCTAGTATATTCAGGTCAATAAAAACTTTTCCTCTTACTTTATTATATTCCACTAAACTTTTTCAACATCCTTTGTAATAAAATTCCAAAAACCACTCATTTATGCATTCCCAGAAGTCAAACCATGAGCTCCCAACCTAAATATCCCCACATGTTGTACATTTATTCACTCCCCTATTTATTGATTGTTTTTTTTGGATTTTTTTGGATTTTTTTGAATTTTTTTAGAGGTAGTACAATAGTCAGATATTAGGTGCATACACATAGTTCAGTCTGGTATAACGATGGAAACGATCATAAGAGAAATGAACATATGGAAAGACTATGTTATAAGATTAAAAGAATTAATTACGCTAAATATATATTCAATTGGGTAATAGAAACTCACAATTCATGAATGTGTGAAAATATGTGTGGAGAAATCAACGACACAATTTACCATGAACAAAAATCACAAATAATGGTGTCATAATCTAAAAGGTTTTATTATGACACAACCATTAATATCATTGAAGAATTCAATTTTTATAAAAATCAACCCTTAATAAAGAAATATTAATCATTCTTATCATGCCACCAATGAATTTTGAAAACATGCATTTTCCATATATTTCATATCTAAATGAACATGTTATATGATGTGTTTTTTTTAGATTTGTTTTGGTTTTTTTTGAAAATTTTAACCAAAAAATTAATAGAAAACACCAAAAAACACACAAATGAAAATCCTAAATAATAACCGCAAAGTGTTTTCCCCTCCACCACACTTAAAATATTGAATTTTCCTCAATGTGAACCCATGAGATGATATGTGCACATGAAATTCAGAATTTTAAATAGGAAAAATAATATAAAAGTGAAAGGGTTAGAAAAATCCTAATATGATCAAGTGATGATGGGGTCATGCTGTGTGATGAAATCCCCAACATCAATATAAATTCCCTCAATGTATTGCTTCAAACATTGCCCATTGGCAAAAAATCTCCCAACAGTGTCCTCTTGTGTGATCTCCCTTGCACCATAAGGAAATACATTAGACACAATATAAGGACCTAACAATCTAGAACACAACTTACCAGTCATCAGCTTCAGTCTTGAACTGAAGATAAGGAATTTATCTCCAACATGAAACTCCCTTTGTTGGATCATTATATCATGATCTTCTTTTGATCTTTCCTTGTAGATATTTGAGTTCTCATATGAGGACAATCTAATCTCTTCAAGCACTTGAATTAATAGCTTCCTTTGGATTCCATCTTAGGCCAAATCCATGTTGCATTTTTTATAGCCCAATAAGCCTGATGCTCAACTTCCATAGGGAGATGACATAATTTCCCAAAAACAATTTGAAATGGGGAAATACTGATGGGAGTTTTGTATGATTTCCTATAATCCCAAAGCACATCATCCATGCGCTTTCTCCAATCCTTCTTATTTGGATTCATAATTTTCTCCAAAATTTGTTTCAACTCCCTATTTGAAACATCATCCTGACCATTTGTTTGGGGGTGGTATGGTGTTGATGTTTTGTGTGTCACCCTATAATTCTAAAGGAGGGAAGCCAAATTCTTATTTCAAAAGTGTGTCCCTTGGTCATTAATGATGTCCATCAGTACTCTAAACCTTCAAAAAATCGGTGCTTTAACAATGTCCACTATAACATGAGAACCATCAGTCATGGTGGCCTTAAACTCCACCCATTTTCTCACATAATCAATGAAAACCAAAATACATAGAAAACGAAATGAACTAGGAAAAGGACCCATAAAATTAATGCCCCATACATAAAAAATCTCACAAAATAAAATTCGTTGTTGAGGCATCTCATGTCTCCTAGAAATATTTCTAGTGTGTTGGCAATGTGAGCATGACTTTCAAAACACATGAGCATAATGAAATAAGCTAGGACAATATAATAAAAAGTCTAAAACTTTCCTAGATGTCTGTTGGGGTCCAAAGTGTCCTCCACATGAAAGTGTATGGAAGAAATTCAAAATAGACTCAAAATAATGATCAAGAACACACCTCCTAATAACTTGATCACTACACATGCGCAATAGGTAGGGATCATCCCAAACATAATACTGTGACTCACTTTTTAATTTTTGGACTTGATGTTTCTTTAAATTTGCAGGAATTTAAGTGGAAATAATGCAGTTCACTAAATCAGTATACCAGGGATGAAAGATGCTCATCAGGGAAAGTGTCTTGAAGTGGTACGTAGTCCATGGTTTCATCCTCTAGAGTGTGAGTAATATTACTCATGTGGTCTAGCACTAGATTTTCTAAACCCTTCTTGTCCTTTATCTCAATATCAAATTCTTTAAGAAGGAGGATCCATCAGATAAGTCTGGGATTTGCATCTGGTTTGTTCAAGAGGTACCTCAAAGCTGGATGGTTAGAAAAAACAATAACTTTAGAGCCCAATAAATAGGAACATAATTTATCTAAAGAAAATATAATGGAAATAAACCCTTTTTTGTGGTTGTGTAGTTTGATTAGGATAAATCTAGTTTTCTTGATGAATAGGGAATCATATGTGAATGTCCCACCACCCTCTGAGATAATACAACTTCAGCCGTGAAGTTGGAGGCATCACAAATAAGATAAAAAGGAAGCTCCCACCATGGGTATTGTATGATCAGTGGAGTGGTAAAAAAATTCTTTAGCGCATCAAACGCTACCCTGCATGAATCATAAAACACAAAATCAAAATCCTTTTGAAGAAATTATGACAAAAGAAGAGCAATCTTACTAAAATATTTGATGAACCATTGATAAAATCTTGTATGACCTAGGAAAGATCTATCATCACACACACACAAAGGACATGGTAAGGATTAAATAATATCTACCATTGATCTATCAACCTTTATCCTAAGTTTTGGCACTACATGACCTAATACAATTCCATGATCTAACATGAAATTACACTTTTCAAAGTTCAATATTAGATTCTTATAAATAAAATGATTCAACACATTTACCAAAATATGTAGAAATTCATCAAATGAGTATCCATATACTGTAAAATCATCCATAAATACCTCTATATTGGTCTTAATAAAATCAGAAAAAATACTCACCATGCATATCTGGAAGGTACTTGGGGCACTCCAAAGTCCAAATGGCATCCTCTGGTAGGAAAATGTGCTGAATGGACAAGTGAATGTTGTCTTCTTCTAATTTTCTAGAGCTATATGAACATAAAAATATCTATAAAATCCATCCAAGAAACAATTATGTGTCTTCCCTACTGGTCTCTCAAGAATTTTATCAATAAATGGGAGGGGGAAATGGTCCTTATGAGTGGATTTATTTAGTTTCCTATAATTAATACACACTCGCCAACTGTTTTTCACCCTCACTGAAGCTAACTCATCTTTATCATTTTTTATAAATGCAACACCAATTTTCTTAGGCACGACCTAAATAAGACTTACCCCCTGTGAATCTAAAATTGGATAAATTATACCTGCCTCGATAAAATTTTTAACTTATTTTTTACAACTTTCAAAAGAGTTGGATTCAGTATCCTTTGTGTATGCCTCACTGGTTTAGCCCCATCCTCTAAAAGAATCCTATAAATTAAAATGGAGGGGCTAATACCTAATATGTCAGCCAAGGTCCACCCAATTTCCCTAATGTTCTCCCTCAAAAGAATCAAAATATTTTCTTCATGTTCAAAAGGGAGATTGTTAAAAACTATAACAGTTAATTTATCACAACTTAACAAGTATGATTATTTGAGATTAGTTGGAAATTTCTTGAGTTCCAATGAAGGGGGGTGCAGTATGGATGGAGACATTAAAGGAACTAAAATATGTACACAATGAAAATTAGTACCAGAATAATCATCATCAAAATCAGAGAATAATTCATCAAAACCATCAGCATATTCAACATCCAAGTCATAATCAGAGTGAACATGATCAAAAT
Organism: Viscum album; assembly: GCA_963277665.1. Classification (NCBI taxonomy): domain Eukaryota; kingdom Viridiplantae; phylum Streptophyta; class Magnoliopsida; order Santalales; family Viscaceae; genus Viscum; species Viscum album. The sequence goes on along the minus strand of OY728123.1, from coordinate 1,812,083,167 downwards.
CAGAATATGAATCCATTTAAAAATAAAATCTAAGAGAGTTTTGTGCATTAGAAACAGGTTTGGAGGTGATCTTAAACATAAAACTAAAACCAATACTCATAATCTCCCTAATCATAGGATAATCAAATTCCATGGTATTTTTATTTGGTGGTTTAAAATGGGAGATAACAAAATCAAAATGATGCTTGGAGGGGTACTTCATGGAATTCGTAATATTAAATATCACAACTTCATTTCCAAACTCCATGGAAAGTGTATCCTCATGGAAATTTATAATTGTTTTTTTAGTTTTAAATAAGGGACTACCTAAGATAATTAGAGCACAAGAACATACATGATCATCCTCCATGTTAAGAATGTAGAAATATACTGGAAAGATCATGTATCTTACTCAAAAAAGTACATACTCAAGGACTCCCACTAGATATGATGTAGCTCTATTCTCCAACTGCACTTCTACTCTTGTCAGCTTCAACTCACCAACCTGTAAAGAAGAGAATACAGAGTGAGGCATCACATTTACAGAAGCTCCTAAATCACATAAAGAATCAGAAAAGTGTAACTCCCCTATAGTGTATGGGATGGTGAATGTCCCTAGATCCTTGCACTTTGTTGGCATTGCTTGATTTGGTGTAATGAGTGCTAACACATTCCTTCCAAGATTGATCCTCTCATTTCCCTTGAGCTCTCTTTTATTAGTACAATGTTCTTTTAATAATTTCACATACCTTAGGATTTTATTGATTTATTCAAGTAGAGGGATATTGATCTCCACACGCTTGAATGTGTCAAAAACGTCCTTTTGTATTGCCTCTTCAGCCACCATCTTGGTTTAAACAACCCTATTTGGAAATGGAAGGGGTTTAGGAGGAAAATAATCAATATTTTTCTTAAATTTTTCTTTATCAATGGGATTCTCATCATTTGTTCTTGAATGGGGATTATCTGAAGTTGAGGTGAATCCCGATGGAATGTTAGGTGGCGAAGCATAAATTGTTTGCATCTTGCTTCTCAATATGATGGAACTGACATTACCCTTTGGATTTGGAGTAGGTTGGGATGGTATATTTTTAGAATTCTTACTTACCAGTTCATGGAGGGCAGTGGAAATATAGCTCATTTGAGTTTTAAACTCTATCAACTTTAATCCTTGACTCTTCACCTCATTCTATTGAATAAGAAAAATTTGTTTCAAAAGGTCATCAGTATTATAATATACCTTGGTTGTGGGATTCCCATGTTATTGGTTTTTTGATGCTTGGGATTCGAATATCCTTTGGGATTTTTAGAAACCCTACTGTTAAGGCAGAGACTACTAGAAGTATTTTTGAAAAGGGGGCCTTTGTTGTCATCCATATCCATACATCATGTCTGATTGGTCCTTCCACCCTTGGTTGTATGTTAGAGCAAAGGAATAAAACTTATTTTGAGGATATGGTTGTTTTTTTGCTGATATGGTCTCCCAGGAAACACTACTACACAATATTTTGTTTCTTGTAGTTAGGGGAAACAGTCAGTTAGGTGGCTTGTGTTAGTGAAAATACTACAAGGACTTAAAGGAGGGGGTTGGGATTTTTTTTATTCCAAAGAAATCTGTCTCACCATAGTTGTCAATTATTCAAACCTGGTATCAATCAAATAAATTTAAAGAGAATATGGACTTACCTGGTGTACTCCTCTAACATGTGGGGTACCTAGATCACCAAATTGTTGAGAGTTTTATGCTATCTTATCAATCAATTCATGTGCGGCTACTGGTGTTTTGTCAACCAATTCCCCTCCAGCCGCAGAATCCACCATGCTTGTCTCCATATGTGTGAGTCCTTCATAGAATTACTAGATGAAGAGTTTCTCACTGATTTGGTGTTGCTGGAAGCTTGCACACAAATTATTTAATATATCCCAATACTCATACATTGACTCCCCATGTGCCTACTTAATCCATGAGATCTCCTTTCAAATGGAAGTGGTCCTTGATGCTGGAAAAAATCTCTATAAGAAAAGAGGTTTCAAATCATTCCAACATGTTACATATTTAGTTTGTAAATAATACATCAAATCCTTAGCAGTTCCATAAAGTGATAATGAGAATTTTCTAAGTTTTATTTTAAATTTAGAGACATTTCTTGGTTTCATTTTTGAGAATACCACATTGAATTATTTTAAATGTTTGTTTGGATCCTCACTAGATAAGCCATGAAATTTTGGAAGAAGGTGAATTACCCCAGATTTTAGTTCAAAGTATGATTCGAGAGTTGGATATGCAATGCATGTAGGTTGATAATTAATATTAGGTGCAACCAACTATCAAATAGTCATATTGAGTTTATTGTTGTTATTTTTAGACATTTTATTTATTTTAATATTTGTGTTAGAAGAGTTTCCATTTTCAAAATTCCTAGAGTGGAAGAATTCCTCAGTTGGGTAAATGTCGACACTTCCCGTAGACCAAGATTTTCTGATTCAATCCCTAAGGATGTGCTCAATCTTGAGGTCTAGATCAAGGAGATCCATGGGGTGGGATCATGTCATAAATCATAGAAAAGAGAAAAAAAGTAGCAGACACAAATATCATTAAATGAGGTTTCAATTGATGGTCTGAAAAAGAAGTGGTGGGGAAGAAAGAACAGAAAAGAAAATGGAGGAGAATAAAATAAACAGAAAAATAATGAATAAATTTACTAAAATTGGTTTAATAACAAACTTTAATCCCTGAGAATGTCGCCGATTTTATGAGTATTGTTGCACACACTCTCAAAATATTTGTGATTTAACTAAGTTCAGAAAAGTGGCTGATCTTGGTCATTCTCTTAAGGAGGAAGTGAATTAAACAAACTTTAATAGGATTTAAGGAAAAAAAGAAAAGTGAAAACATATGAAACACAATATGGGGGGGGGGGGGGTTGGTTTTGTGACTTTTGGACAATAAACAAAACAACAAACAAGAACAATAAAAGACATAGTTTCTTTAAAAAACACTTATATGAGAAGACATAGTTGACCTAATATACCCCTTTATAATTTATTTATCATTATACCATATGATTATAATTCTTTAAATTATGATCCCTTAATATTTTAAACCCCTGAACCCTACTAAAATTAACATGACCACAAATATAGGAAAAATGATCCTTAGGTAAAAATTAGGACTTCCAATTGCAGCACCATGCTTTGATTGTGATCTAAAAGACAAATTATGGTCTATGGTCAGTTAGTATAGGATCTCCTCCCTAGATTTTAGAATTAATTATGTTTGAGGATGAGACTTGAAATCTATAATTCTATCCCAAGTTGAATGGATTTTGCGATTAAATTTTCACTAAAATGATTTACACAAGTCCAACCACGCGATCAAGTGCAAGTCGATAAAATTATATAGAAATTAAAACTAAATTAATTGATAACAATTTATGAATTACAATATGTTTATGGATTCAAAATAAATAAATAAAGGGATTAAATATTAGATCAACTATGAACGGAATCACTCTTCCATGGGCGGAGTTGTCATTGTGGATATGTTTTGCATAAGCAATGGATTAAAAGAGAAAAACCCAATATCATCTATACTATTATATTACTTCCCAAGAATAAAAATAAAAATATTAAAATAGAATAACATAGAAGATTAGTTGAATATAAATTTAAAATACAAGCAAGAAAACAAAGAAATACAAAGTGGAGGTGGGAGAGGAGAGCCTTCTTGGAAGAGATGTTTACACAAGGCCTTACTTATTACAAGAGCTTTAAGGTGTTCCCAAGAAACATCCTTTCGGAAAAAACTTCTCCATTTCTCTACCAATCCTCTAAAAAAGTGAAAATATACTTTAAATAGAGTTTTCTAGGGCTAGGGTTACAAAACGTTTTTAAGTATGAAAGGGAAATTTGACCAATTTTTTTAATCCCACTCGAGCTGCATATTTGACCTCAAAACGTTTGAATTAAATGGACTTTTAGAAGGATGATTTGTGTGTAATCATGTCCCCGAGATGACCTCAAAATTTGGGCTAAATACAAGTCTAGATGAAGAAGATACAATCCAAATGGTGAAGTGATGTCCAATCTAGATAGTTCAGTCCAACTTTATCTTCATGACCCATTTACTCCACTCAAATGCACGATCCTGTCCAGATTTACTAAATAAAAGTTTTATCCAATATACCGAGGAACACATTTACAAAATTTAATGTTAAAATAATTTACAAAAAAATATTTATGTTAGAAATACTACAATTATTTTTAAAAGGGTAAAACTGAAATTTTCATCAAATTTGCAAATGAATGATCTAATCCCAAATATTCCATAATTGAACATATTTAGCACAATGTGAGGAAATTATATCATTTATTATTAGTAAAATAGTAAATAAAAATGTGTTTTATCATGTATTAAATGGATATGTATTAAGATCCTAGATATATTATTATGTACATTATTTTTTATAGAATAATGAATATATTTTCAACCTATTATTGTTACTTTATAAACTATTTTTATTCTTATATAATTAAACAAAAATAATATTTTTGGATAATATTCAAATTAAATTAAGGAATTTATTTTAATTAATTAATTTATTATTGAAATAAATATATTTTTAATAAAATATTATTATTAAATACTATTTATTAAATATAAATTATCATATAATTTTTATGAATTCAAATATAAATTTTTATAAGGGTTCTAAAACTATTATTGTCAAAAAATCCATCATTTTTTAATAAATTTCCATTATATTTTAAAAGTAAAAATTTACAGATTTATAAAATTATTTAGATAAAATTAATATTAATTTTTGAACGAGAACATCAAAATTATCCAACAATTAATTTTTCATATTTTTTTGAGACAATCAAATTTTTGGGTAAAAATTAAATATCATATAAATACAATTTGTGTATTATGACATCACATTGACCCAAAAATGATGTAATAAATACTTTAAATGGGATGCATGATTAAATAAATGTTTTACTATTAAAATAATGTGATTTTATTTTTTTTTATTAATTTTATAAATCCTTTTTGAATCATCCAAAACCATTAATATATTTTAACATTTTAAAATAATTTTTAAGATTATGACTCACCTGCGCATAAACAGGGGAATTATTTTATTATGTTTAGACCTTGTACTTATAAAATAATGAAAACCACTCCTATTTGGATGAAATCATGGAAAAAAACCATGGTACGGTTTGTGGTTTTGGTTATTTTATTTTATAGAGTCCAAAACCTAAGTTCGAGAAATAATAAAGAAATCCGCACTCTTTTTCTATACAAACCCACCTAATATCCCATTTATCCTCACTCAAAATCGTTTTATCATGTCCTTACTATTCTATAACCTCTCTAGAGTCCTCTGAAGGAACCCTAATGCTCTCAAGAAGCTCCTTTGAGTCATTTGGTGTCACACACTAAAGTAAGGGATACTTTCCTTATCTCCTTTATTCAAGTTTCTTTATTATATTTTTCCTTTTATTTAAAAATCATAATGTTGGGATATTTCATTCCATTTACCTTTTTCTTCTTATTTTATTTCAAAATTATTATAAACCCATTTCTCTCTCATCAACCCATTTTTATGAAATTTTTAGTGATAACGTTTTATTGCCAAAATTTAACCATGATTTTAAATACCAAAACTATTGTGTAGTGAATACCATAACCATTTTACATCAAGGTTTTTTACCTTTATATAAAATTATAAACATTTGAATTGGGACTTAAATTTATTTATTTTACACTCCATTAACATGGAATAAAATATGATGGTGACTGAATCCATGTTGTTTGATTTGTGGGGAAAACATAAGCATGAGAATGAAATGAAAGTAACGGTTTCACCCAGAATTATATAGAGCTCCAATGAATTGGGTAATGTTTTGTCTAATGAGACATCATGTGGGGATAGGGAGTGAACTTCATTCCTTTATAGGACTTTTTCTATCATGATGTCTTGGAATTTATCATTGACCTATGTTTATGATGCATCATTTTATATTGTTACCACATTTACAATGCTACCTTTATGATTATCATGATATATCAATTCTCATTATTCAGGTTAATGATTACTACTCTTTATATTCCCTATTTATATTCCTATACTCTAACATGTATTTTTCTCTTCATGTTATTCCCTGTTTATTACCTTATTAGGATTTATATCTCACCCATTTCTTATATATGTCCCAAGGTTTTCCCATACAGTTTTAAGTGTGAGCATGTTAAGGAAGTTTTCAATAATGTTATTGCATCCCATGTTCATGATGTTATTATATGGACCTAATTACCAAATAAACTATATTTCTCTATATTTGGGGTTGTATTATGTATAATTTTATGTAATAAATCATGAATTATTGTGTAATAAATAACATGGTTGTTATACATATGGTTTCCTCAAAATTCCTCACATGGGCCACCTAATCTAGTAATTAGTCTGAAGCATATCAGAGAAGGGTCCTAAAACTAATCCTAAACTACCACATGTTAGAACTCCACTATATATGGGTAAACTCCTTGATACTGAACACATTATGATTCAATGAAAAGAACTCTACTCAAAAATGGCCTTTGAACATCTCCTATGTGATTTATGACTCCTCATAGTCCCAATGGAACAAGATCCAACAATACCTCACTGTTACTATTACTATTATCATATCTAAATAAACCTTACTATAAATACATTAATAGAATAAACTAAATTCTATATAAACATCATCTAACTAGTATTATAAAATTATGTAAAAAATGGATCCCTTTTACTTTTGGAGTCTCTAACACTAAAACTCTTGAAGTGTCCCCCTATAAGTGTTTTCATAATCAACCTCTACTCTATGGTGATATTATATCACATACTGCTAAACATATTCAGTATGAATCTAATGAGGAAGTTGACTTGGAGTCATGTCTACATGAAGAAAAAATGGTTATATACTCCTAAACCTAGAATATGGAATATAAAAAATTAATTAATTAATTAATTCATTTTTTTACAATAAGGATAAATGAATACCAAGGTCTACCAATTTCAAAAAAAGGTGAAACAAATAATGGAACATGATCCTTTCCTAGGTCACTACATCACCACTAATATCACATCACATTATAGTATCCAAAAAATTAATGGTTCCTTCATAATATCACAAGGGGCTCTAAATAAGTGTATCTTAGCTGGTCTTCTATGTTTACATTTACTACTAAACATAGCTGACACTATTTCCCTAATAACCCATGCAGTCCTCACCTATGATTAACTAAAAAAAATATATGCTTTCCCTCAACATTAACCATTTATACCACTCTATAAAAACCCCATCTCCCAAAGAGTACCCCTCCTGAGTCAGTGATGATAGAAGGATGATGGTGACTGCTTGAGTTTCATCTCTAGTAGGCCCTAGGTAGAAAGCATGCACTGAGGGTATATCATACATATAAATGAGAGTCATTACCATATAAGAGAACATGTGTAGAGAGAGATAATATAGATACTCCAATAAAATCTAACTAATATTGAAAAAATAATCCCATGTGCATACATGTAATTTTATACAAGACTAAAACATATAAAGATGAATCTAAAAGTAATAAAACAAAAAGATGGTATAAACCATGAAGCCATAACAACTCATGAAAAACCATGATCTAGTAATATCTAGCCCAATCACCAACCTCATTATACTATCCAAAAAATAATTTATATATATTTGGGGTTAACATAATAGTATACTTAGTATGATCCTACCTAAATCCTCTCATATAAAAGAAAAATAAATCATGCTAAATCCTAGGGAACAAAATGTGAAACTAACTTGTCACCAAAACAAGTATACTAAATTCCTAGCCTCACCATGTCTAACTATCATCATGTATCACATAAAACTAGGCTTATATTGTAATAAAAAAACAATAATGGCACCACACTACCACTTCCAAACCAGTTTTTTTCTCTTCCCCAACATCACATGTCCTAAGCCATCTCACTCCAAAAGGATCTATCCTAAATACACCTTGGATAAGTATAACAACATGAAACTTGTGCATCACATAATCAAATCATCCCATCAAAATCTCTATACAAGGTAAAAAATTAGTTTATAGAAGCCACCATAACCCGTATGATATTTATCATACATTAAATATTATACCTCAAACTAGAAAATCCTATACACCAAGTAAGGTTTCTCAAACCATCAAATTCTATAAATTTAATACATATAATAATAATTAAGATACAATATCTAGAGATACATGTGTGTGAAATAATAACAATCCATTATAGATCACCACACAAATATATGAAAAAATAACCATCATGAATATTACTATAAAATACTACCAATAGAATAGAGTGCGGCCAGAGGGGGAAGTCAACCAACCATCCTCCAATTTAGATGTTGAGGAAAACACCCTCCCATAGAACAATGGGTGTCAACCACCCAAAAAGAAATTGTATGGGAAACATATGAAATCACAAAAATTAAAGGATATAATATAGCTCTCAACCACACTATGGGAATAAACCAGTATTAGACTCAATTGCAGCTAACGTCTCTCTAAATCCCAAAAAAATTGTTAATAAAATGATATCCATTGCCCAAAAAAAATATAAATTTTTTATAAAATTACTTTATTTTTATAAAATAATTCAATTTATGTTAATTAATACATTATTAGTTAATTGAAACTATCCTGATAACATTATGTTAACCATAAAACCTATGTTCATACCTTTAAAGAATAATCCAACATTTTACTTGGTTTATTGTGATTTAACATTATCATTTTAATTTAAAAAATAACCAACTCTATGGGTTAAAAAATTATTAAAAATTATTACCATTCGATAATTATAGGTACTCTTGGAAACATCCTAAGATACCAAAAAAGAGAGATGCAACTAAGAACATCAAGATTCCTCAATTAGTAGGGAAATGATTGTATAAAAATAAGAAACCCGACCATCCATCCATTAAACAGGGTCATTAATAACAAGAATCCATCTTTAGAACAACAACATGTTATCCCAAGTTCAACATTATCCATAATTTGTGGTTCTATCCTCAACAACCACATAAACATAACAAATATTTTTTTTGTTTCAAGCATTGAATTCAACCACAACCTCAATACTCCCTACCCAAATATCATCATCAATACCAACTCATCCATATCAGGATAATATCACATTATATAGAAAATATCATATCCCTAGAACATTATAGAAGGAAACAAACAACCAAAATTAACACCTTCAAAAATTAGCCTAAAAACATGGTATTTTGTATTCACATGTCCATATGATCTCATCACCCCCAACATAAGGTAGTCCCTTGTTTGAAGGAAACAAATTATCTCAAACCCAAATAATTAACTTTTTCAAATAATTAGTTTTTATTCCATCATGAACTAACCAATTTAGTATCACAAGTTCCAACAATAGGAAATCCTAAGGCATATTCTAAATTAACATATCATTTATTTATCATTTTTCCAAGCAGTTATTCTAGATTTAAAATTTTTGATGAATAAAAATTATCATATAAAAAGCCTTTATAATCTCAATAGAAATAACAATATCTCTATATCCATTTTATTAATCAATTTTGTTAACTCATGGAATAATAACTTCAATTAAACATGAAATTAACATAAATATTATTACCATAAAATTACAAGACACACCATATTTATTAAAAATGCATTGTTATGATCTTTAGCTAAACAATTAATTCCATCATTCCATTATTTACCATTTCCCATTGAAATAAACTTGCAAACACAAGAGTAAACAAACATGTATACATGCATTTCATAGATAGCACACTATCTACCAAATCAAATGTCAAACCATTACAATGGTATAAAACATGAGATATATAACAATAAAAAGTTTCATTAATTTGGTAAAATATGTATTAGGTTAATTACACCATCATCCAAAGAATCTTAATCTTCCAAAAATTACAATTTCATATAAATAAAGTAGACAAAATGAGTCCCCTAGCTCAAAAGCATCAACATTCTTCACATAAGAATAAACCCACATCACTAATATCTAATAAAATCTCCCACATGAAACTACATTCCTCCAAGGATTCCACACCACAACCATGAATATAAAAAACCAATAAAACTCTATTATATTGATAGAGAAAAATTTCCATAACAAGGAAATAGGAAACAAGAGAAAATTAGGTCAATACAAGAAGAAACCATGAGAAATGGAATGTATAATGTACATCAGATTATTGATGGTAAATCATGGAAATATATGATCAATAATTTTTGAATGGGGTTTCAAATATTTTGAATAACTACCCTCAGGATCTTAGGGTTTTATAGGAAGAAGTGGGATAAAAACAGGGTTCGAGGATCTTTATGAATTTATATTTAGAAAACAATTTAAGGGACCACGATGCATACCCATGGACTATGCGACAATACAACTCAACTAAATCATAGTGGATGGAGACCACACCATATCCCATGGTCAAATGCACATTTTTCATCCACTAAAAGATCTACAACACATATCTTCATTTGTTTGGAAGGGACTATGTTATACACTATAGACCATGCCACAACTACCATTAACATGAAAATGAATTATGGAGGTGCTATAGTTCAACCACTAGCTCCATGCTATAGTCTCTCAACTAGTCTAATTTTTAGATTCCTCTATGGAACAAAAACCAAGGAGGCTATGCCACAACATACCCAACATGGCCCAACTACACTCTAATTTTTTAATAGCCTCAAAACATCACCCTAAGCCCTCCTACACCATAGTAGAATCTACTATTCCATAATCATGCAATTTTTTGTAGTTTCACCCCCCCATTTTCCCCAAACACTCTCCAAACCCCCTATAAATCCAGACGAGCACCACCAACCCCCCAAAATGACATAGTAAATGGCCTCTAAGATTCAATTCCTTATAATCACACTCAAATTGATTATTTTTTAGATCAACTACATAGAGCTCAATAATTTTCCATGATTGATCTTTGAACTATGTATCACAAATTATAGGAAAAAATGATGATATACCCATTATTGTATTGTATATTATGTTTAGACACAATTATTTTATAGGTATTCCATTTAAACTTATCAATTCCCCATCTATTTTCATAGATATAATGGATTGCCTCTAGAAATTACCTATATCAGTATATGGTAGTCTATATAGATGATATTCTCATATATTTATAGTTATATAATGTAAATGAAGATTCATTATTGAATTTGTATAAGACCTTAGAAAAAAAGACACTATTTTGAAAATTTATCAAGTTTTAATTTTGGATGTAAAACACATTATTAATGGGTCGACTAATTATAAGATAGGGTATTTTGAAGGATCATTAAATTATAGAACTTGTAAAAATTGGTCCATACCAACCAAAGTGACCATGATCAATAGTTTTATTGGATTTAATTGGTACTAGAAAACTATTTTTCAGAAATTTACTATAGTGATAAAATCTAATAACCAACTATGTTCAAACATACCTATATTGGAAAAAGTTTTATGATATATATTGATTAATAATAGAAGGTATTGGGATGTTTTTTCATGAAAAATTACATTGTATTATGTTAATCCTCACTCTAATTCATGATTCCTTAGATAGATTACCAAATTAATTATTTTAAGCTAACAGTAGTATTTTTTTCTTTGTAAATATATAGGTGTTATATATTTTTTGAAAGGTGAAATATTTGTACTAGCTATAAAATAATTAGGCATACATTCACACCAAAATAGTTGAACATGAACCAAATAAGATAGTTATAATATATTAAAGATTGTGATTGATCAAAATAATTCCACTTTGGGAAGGTGAACTATATGTATGATGATATGGTTTAGAATGATCAGGATATAATGTCCATACTATCGATTGAAAATGATCCAATACTTATGGAGTTTCAAGGAATATATAATGAAATTAAAAGAAAAGGGTAAAAATATTTTCTTCCTCAGCTAACTATTCAACCATCCATTCATGTGATGAATAAAGAGGCATGGAATTGGGATAATGAACAATATAACAAGAAAAGAAATGTTTCAATGATCAATATTGATAACAGTTTAATGATAAGATTCAAGAACATGTTATGTTCCCCAGTAATTTGAAATTTTTATATGGTGCTATCAGATGAATAACACAACTCATCAATATCTATCCATCCTATATGTAAAAGGATGCATAGATATCTCAAAGATAATTTCTAGTGGAAAAATATGAACATGGGTTTTTAGAGTATGTATCTAAATACCCAGTATATAAGAAATTTAAGGTTTTAAATCAATATTTTGTAGGGGATCAAGCATTAATAACCCATATATGTATGAAAGTTGAAAAGAAAATCACCATGAATTTCATTATTGGTCACCCTATGAAATATACAATCTATAACTCAATTTTTGTTATAATCGATCACTTTCTTATTTAGAGTACTTCATTTATATAAATGATTATTTATTACATGACCATAAATCCAAGATTTACATTACGAAATTGGTAAGATTTCATGGATAACAACTCAATATTGGATATGATCATGACCTAAGGATTATCTAAATTTTATTCATACTTAATCACCATGAATTTAATATATAGTTGAACATTATCACCACATACCATCATCAGATAGATGGTCCATCTGATAGGTCTATTAAACATCCAAACGATACTCATAAATCTTGATATATGGATTTCAAATCAGTTTAGGAACACCAAATCATATTTTTTGTTTTTTAAATAATATAATTCAAATGATTATTAATATATACCCTTATATGTATCTATATTGTAATAATGAGTGAAATCCAACATGTTGGGATGATATTGGAGAATAAAATATACTAGGACCTGATAATGATGATAAAATTAAAGATAAAGTAAGATCCATTCAATTACATTTTGGGGAAGATCAGAGTTGATAGAAAAGTTATACTGATAGTCTTCAGCAAGATGTAGAATTCATACTGTGACATGGTATTTTTAAAAATAACTCCATGGAATTTGGATATGATATTTTTAAATAATGGGATGTTGAGGCCTAGATATATCATTACCCATGATATTTGTAATCATATCTAGATTTTAGATTATCTCATGGATCATATATTAAACCACTCTAAAGTTCTAGATTTATTCCCCATATCACTTTTGGGAAGTTCATAATTGATTCTTCACAGATACTATCCTTATTGGTTATACCACTAGACCATGTTCTTTATTATATGGAATAACTGTCAGAGATTATGGATCAGAGAGATAAAGTGTCATGGAACAAGGCAACTACCCTTGTAAAAACATTATGGTGAACAAATAAATTTTATGATTCATCATAATGTCCTGATGATTTAATGATGTAAAAGAATAATAATTTACTTTTTTTAGGATAATGGAATTTAATATAAAAAATTATTATAAGGGGTTAATTGTAACACACAGACTTTTTAGTATATTATTTTTTTTATAAATTTTATATTTTAGATAGATTTTGATTCATGAAACACCAAACATTACTGAATAACGATTTATTAAAAAACATAATATATTAAAAGATAATTAAATTAAATTAATTAGTAAAATTATTTAATTAATTATAATAAGTACCATATTTATTATTATTGGTTAAATAAAGTGGTATTGTTTACAAACACTATTATATTTCATCTCATAATTTATCTTATTTAAAGTATTAAAATTTTAAAAAATTATTTTATATAAATTTATAAAATTTATAAAATTTATAAATAATTCATAAATTGATTAAAAAATGGTTTGAAATCATGAAAAACCATTTTAAGGTTAAAAGAGATATTTTTCTGAAAACTGAAATTTTTATCTATGTCATGTATTTTTATCATAAAAATTTAAATTAATGACTTTTGATAAAATATTTTAATGAAAATGATGATTCTATATTCAATAAATTAAGTTATCATTAATATAATTGTGTTTACTTAGAATAGAATTAGAATTAAATCATTTTTATGGATAAAAATACTTTTTTTTTCTAGAAATGGGTTTGACCTGTTTTCAGTCTAAATATTTGAATTAATTTATATCCCCTATAGGAAGTGGATATTATAAAAGGATAAATTATTTTTAATAATAATATTAACTATTAGGTAATAATATCAATTTAATTTTCACCCACAATGAATAGTTATAGTGGTAATAAATTTACCACAGTAAAGGATAAAGGGGTAAACGATTGGGTTAAACTAAGATATAAGTCATCAAGAATCACTAAAACCAATAAAAATATGATTTTAAAAGTTTATATCAACCCTAAAATGTTATATATTGTCATCAGTTTTTATTTGGGCCACTTTTCCATGCAAATGGATTCATATTATTTTAATTTTGAGGGTATTTACAAGGGTTCCATTCCCATTACTTATAAAAGGAAACCTCCACTTGTCACTTCTCCATACCATATGATAATATTATCACAATGAAGATATATCCAAATAACTTCTTTAAAATATTATTCATGAAATATTGATAATTTTATTCCCAAATGAAAAAATACAATAAATCATGTTGTGTATGACAAATGAGGTTATAAAAAGGACATGCAATTCACATTAACAATCAATTTCATGTTAACTACTCCTTAAAATATTGTTAATATCTTATAACCATTATAACATAAGGAAACCAGAATCATTAATATATATAATTTTTTCTATGTTAATTTTACAACCATTTATAATCTCCTTTCCATTAAATGTAAAATGAAAGAATCACTCATGAATATGTATGAACTATTATCTCTAGACAATGGTGTATTATATTTTTCATCACTGTATCTAAAGGATGGTAATATATATGGGTTAAATGAATATATATTATATTAATGATATAATAATTATTCTTGAAATATAAATTATTTTTTAACTTTATTTCTTTAAATCCATTAAAAAATGGTAAAATCACTCATGTGTTTATACGACCAACCATCTATATGAAGCAATGTAATTATTTTTTCATGTTTTACCTACATGGATGGATATAAATTAGTATATAATTAAAAATATGATATTTATAATATTATTTGTATTCTATAGAATATAAAAACATGACCAAAATACATGGACTAAATTCAAAACATAGAAACATATATTGAAAATAGATCCCATCACAAATGAATATTTATTCTAATAAATAAATGTTAATAAATGGGTGATAATTTTTTATAATGTAATGATATATAGAATTATATATATGAGTATGATTATACTATATATTTATAAAAAATATAATTTTATTATATTTTATGTTAATGTGTTTATGAAGACTATCATGTCTTGAGGTATGGTTTTATATTTCAATCTCACATTTTATCGAAATTGTTTATGTTTCAAATTAAATTTTGGGGAAGAATATTTTCATTCACGGTGAAAAAAATCAATTTTACTCCCTCTATTTAATTCTATTTTTTCATCTAGTATCCCCCTTTTCCTATCATTCACACTAAAAATGACTGAGAGTATGATTATATCAATAATCAAGCATGTTTCTCTTATTTTTATTAGAAATCATTATATTCGATATCCATGGTCTTAAAAATTATTTTATTATATTTATTATATATAATTAAATTATATATTTTTTATTTTTATACTAAGTCTTACTATTATTAAAATGAATAAAATAAATATTTTTTAACATTTTATATAAAACTCCCATTTAAATATTTATAGATATATGAAAAATTATATTTTTTAATATTTTTGGCTCAACCACATTTTCCACTATCACGACCATTATTAAATGTCAATATTTTTTAAAAGTTTTTATTTTGTTAAAAGTAAAATCCTAATAGAAGTATTTTTCATATATTCTATTGTAATGTTAGGATATTCATTCATCATTGAGGTTATGATCATATGATTCCTTTGAATACATTTCTATGCATGGATCAAGATGATGATGTTTGTTCCGCCTATGTGGTGGCACATTTATGGGCGATGTGGAAATGGACAACAAGGATCATCACCTAATTGATGACTAGATCTTATTCACCCTTTATTCTTAGGTGTTTGGTTTCCACTTGGAGTTCCAATTCCAGGCCTATAATGAGGGCTCGATACACCGCTTCATTGTTCGTAAATCCTTCTGAAAGCAGGAAAGAGTAAGGTAAGGTGGCCTTTTCATGAGATATGAGTATAAATCCTAGCCCCACATTGTTGATCTTGGGATCTTCCATCCTTTTCTCTATTGGGCTTCTGGAAGCACCGTCGAAGTACAATTCCCACATACATGGGTTCTCTTGGACGGAAAAAACTTCTTCATCTATAAGTTTGACATCCAATGATGCTGTTTCTTCTGAGGGGTGATCATCCAAGAAGTTTGCTAATGCTTGGCCTTTGATGGAATTCTGGGGTACATATCGTATGTTAAACTGTTTTAGACCACCCATCATGATAGGCATTCATTTAACATGGGACAATTGAGGATATACTTGAACAGGTTGCATAGGGAGACCAGTTGGACCTCATGCTTCTACAGGCAATTCCTGAGCTTCTGAACTATAAAGATTAGGTTTAGGTAGTTCTTTTCAATCCTTGAATACTGAGTTTCCACATCAATCATTGTCTGGCTAAGGTAGTAGAGGCTTTTCTTGCTGCCGTCATCATTTTTCTGTACGAGGAAGGAACCTAATGACCATTCCCAGACAGTTACGTATAAAATGAGAGGTATACCATCAACTGGAGGCATGATCACTTTTGGGATAAGGAAATAAATTTTGAGGTTTTTAAATGCCTCTTGAAAATCATTATCCCATTCATACATAACTCCTTTCTTCATGAGCTTGGTGAAAGGTAAACATTTACCTACTAGGTTGGATATGAAGCATAGAATGTAGGTGAGGTTCCCTTGGAGACCTCTCAACTTGATGAGGTTGAGAGGTGGGGAAATGCCAAGAATAGATTTTGTCTTATCAGGGTCAACTTCGATGCCATGATGGCATACGACAAATCCGATGAATTTTCCTGAGGTAATGCTAAAGGTGAATTTTAAGGGGTTTCATTTTTAAACTGTGTTGTCACAATTTGTTGAAGATAGTTTCAAGGTTTTCCAAATGGTTCGAACGCTGTTGTGACTTAACCACCAGGTTATCAACATAATAATCAATGAACTTTCCCAATAAAGGCTTGAATATTTAATACATGGTGCGCGGATACATAGAACTGAAATTATTTTGACCAAAGGGCATCACTTTATAATAGAACAATCCCTAAGCCCCCCTAAAAGTGGTATCTTCTTCATCTCCTCGGGCCATTCAGATTTGATTGTATCTAGAATGGCCATCCATGAAGGAGAGGGCTTCATATCCCGTTGTTTCATCGATCAAAAGTTATATGATTGGGACTGGGAATTCATCTTTTGGGAAATGCTGATTAAGGTCCCTAAAGTCAATACAGATTCTAATCTATCCGTTATTCTTTTTGACAAGGACTATGTTCACTAGACAGACCGGATATTGGACCTCTCGTACGAAATTGGCTTTGATAATCTTGTCAACTTTAGCCTCTATTTTGGAAGCATTCATTGGGTGGGTCCTTCTGGTTGCCTGCTTATAGCCCCGATGATCTTCTGGTAATCCTAGATGATGGGTGGAGACTTCAGGATCAAGGCCTGGAATCTCTATGTAATTCCAGGAAAACACATCTCAATTCTTCTTTGCAAAGGATGTGTATACCTGTTGTTCCTCGACAGTCATGGACACACTGATCAGAGTGGGCCGCGGGTCATTTTTGGTGCCTAGGTTTATCTTCTTAAGTTCATCGATTATGGTAGAGACACCTTCTTTGAATGTAAGAGGGGAATCTTTGAGGTATTCTTCCTCCTCTTCTTCTTCTTCATCATCTTCATCATATTCCTCTTCTAATTGAGAAAGGATTTTTGAGATAACTTCTCTAATATTGGGGGGGGGGGGAATCACCTTTTTCCTTAGTGTGTGAGGCAAGGATAGTTTGATGTCCCAAGGATGGGATGATAGAATCTTTGATAGATATTTTCCTGATGACATGGGAGTCATCCCGCTCTTTTGTGTCTTTGAACTTGGTGGTCATAATAGAGACCATGTAGACATTTGAGTCTGTATCCATACTTGTACTTACGCATTCAACTTGGTTGATGGGTAGTACGTAATTCTTCCCAAGCTGTTATAAGGGGTTGGAAGGATCCATCTGCAATCTATTCAGGGCATTGATCTAATCAAATTCTTTGTCCAAAATATGTTTTCCTTCCGACTCATAGAACCCGACATCGATATAGTGTGATTCACAAAATTCAAATGGGGATTTTTTAGTGTGCAACGTCCTACTTTTCCCATTAGTGTAATAATTGATGCACTGATGGTATGAGGATAGAATTAAAGCATGCTGATGCAGCCAAGGCCTCCCTAATAGAACACAGAAGGCTATACTTTGCCGCACCACTAGGAACTCGTAGTCTGATATGAGATCTCCGAGCCAAGTTTTACGCTTGATTCATCCCAATGGTTTTTTCTCACTTTTGTCGTATCCCAGCAGAGTTGTAGTGTAGGGTGTCAAACAATCTTCATCATATCCTAGCCAATGAAGTGTTCTTAGTAGGAGGAGGTTAACTCTAGATCCATTATCAACAAAGATCCTCCAAACATCAATTCCATTTATCTTATGGGACACATATAATGGTTTGATGTGCCCTTTCATGATGGAGTCTTCATCCCCATCTGTGAAGGAGATGACATTGGGAAATTCTTCAGAACTAGTCTCCGTCTGGTAGACTTCGGCTTCTGCTACTTCAGCCTCGAATTCCTGGGTACTTATCAAGGCTTCGATGAGTGCCTCCCTAAGATCTTTGGATAGGCTCAATGCATCTAGGATTGAAATATTTTATGGAACTGGGGCTAGATGCTTTAAAATGTCATACTTATGATCTAAAGGTCAGTGCTTCCCAGCTCAGAGTTTCTCTTTTATAGACACTTTAGGGGTTTGAGATTTGGATTTAGATGGTTCAACCTCTGTAGCAGGGGCTGGCGGTGCTACAGTCCTTTCCACATTTGGCCGAACTGGTCCGCCTGTATACCTTGGGCGGTTTGGTATTTGTTCTTCACCTGATGAATATTCCAAGATAACTAGGATTGGATTTCTTCCAATAGGGGCGAAGGAGCATTCTGGTTCTTTCCGTATTTGTCATAGGGTCCTTCTACAAGTTTCCATGATTTTAAATGTTTGAATTGTGGTGTGGCTGGGAATTTGACTCCTACCATGATCATACCTTCTAGGAAACCTCCGACCTCTATGGCCTCCTCCTCCGACTCTCCAGTTGGGTGTGGGGAAATTGGGTTTGTGGCCATAGTCTTCATCAGATAAGGGGTCCATCAAGTGAATGAAATTAATGGAGCTAAAGATTAGTTCTTGATTCGACACTGTTTCTGTCTAATTGTCTCATTCTGATAGTGGCATTTGATGGGGGTGGTTCCCATTGTGTCGTTTGGAGGGGTAGTTCCTGTTGTGCCAATACTATTGACATGAAGTCTGAAAGCATCAACACTAAATTTGACTTTGGTATCAGCTCATCTTCTTTCTCTTTCTTTCTTCCCTTCCATATTTTAGAGGACGAATGGGCTTAGGAGGATGGATGTACTATATTAGGAGCTTCTGGGGGAACAATTGGGTGTTTCAATTGTGTATAGAGGATTCCGTGGACTCGGTTGATGGTCTTCTGAGTCATCCAGTTGTCAAACTTTTTCTCCTTCTTACTGGTGAGTGTTTTCCACTCCTCTTATTCTCTTGAGTCCAAGGTGGAAACATTCACCACTTGTGCTGGTGGTGGGAGCAATGTGACTTTCCCGGAATCCACCATTTTTTAGGATATCCTTGAAAACAAAGAACTCCTAGATGGTATGTCCTAGTATTTGGTGATATGGACAATAATTTGGATGGTCATCGATACCTACTTCATCGGCTCACTTTAGCTTTGGAAACTGGAGCAGATTTCAATTCATGGCCGCTATGAAATAGATGTGGACCTGGTCATCTCGAAATGAATAAAATTTATTTCTTTATTCTTAGAAATTATTTCTTTTAGCACCCTGTCACTCATCTTGTTGAGGTGGGGGTGGCTGTTGGCGTCCAGGGGGGCCCACACGGTTCGGTGGGGGCCTCACAACTGGAGCTGGTGTTGGGGGTGGATTAAGCGTGACAGAAACTACTTCGGCTTTTCCCATTATTTTCCTAGGGGCCGATGGGGCCACTTGAGACTTAATATTGGTCCTTTTAAAGGAGTCTTCTATCCTTTAGGAAATGGCAGAGAAGTCACTAAACCCACTGGTGTACTTCACTGGGATGAGCAGCATTCAAAATTCATCTTGAAGGTTATCGATGCACATGGTGAGCATCTCATCCTGGGGGAGTGACCAGTTCAGTGAATATGCCAGGCACTTCCATCTAGAAATGAAGTTTGAGACTATTTTGTTCTCTCGCTGCTTTAAGTTCATGATATCACTGACCATTGTCTTGGGTAACGTCGAATTGAACTGGAAGAGAAACTATTTCCAGAGGTCCTCCCAGCCTGTAATTGAATTGGTTGGTAGGATAATATACCATATTAAAGCTAATCCCTGCAGAGTTCATATGAAGAACTTGAACTTTAAGACTTCTTGCTGCTCTAGAGTGCCCATCATGGGGTCGCAATTAGAGGCATAGTGCATCAAATGCTATTCTAGGTCCCCCGAGCCATTGAATATTGTGAATATAGGGTTCCCTAATATTGGATGTGGCATAACATTTCTCACCCACTCGGGGTAGGGTTTTTGATCTGGTTGTATCGGAGCGCGCCACTACTCTATGGATTATATTTG
This sequence comes from Viscum album, assembly GCA_963277665.1. Lineage (NCBI taxonomy): Eukaryota > Viridiplantae > Streptophyta > Magnoliopsida > Santalales > Viscaceae > Viscum > Viscum album. Next base: position 1,812,062,262 of record OY728123.1, on the reverse strand, counting down.
AGATGTTAGCTACTAAATGGTGTTTAAGATCCCTTGATGCATGTACTGTCGGGCTTGAGCTTGAGCTTGCATGGCAGTGGCCAAGACTGGGTGTACAGGCATAAATAAAATTTGGGGCGGATACCCAACCGGGGGCATCATTTGCGAGTTTACCTGAATAAATTATGGATGTCTTCCCAGTGGGGGTGAGTCTTTATGTCTTTCTAGGGCCTGGTTAAAAGGTACTTAGAGCTTGGATTCATTCACTAGGATGAGTGCCTGTGGTATGGGAACCTCTTCTGGGAGCACCTGCTGACGTTCTGTAGAGGGAACACATCTGGTGAGATAACTCCCTCAACGTAGCTCGACATTAATTCACCTAGGCTCTTTAATTTATTCCTCCTGCTCAGCGAACCTTTCCTCGAGGGTGAGGGACACATTCTCATGGGGAGGAGGAGGCAGGTCATAGAGGTACTTAGACTTATTTTTCTACTTCTTGGAGTTTTTCGAGGGAGGTAATGCTGGATTGATTGAGATGGAACCTAGATATAGGACTGCCCTTTGGTTCTAGGTATGCACACCATCAGGCTCGGTGTGGGATTCCTCTGGGAGGTAACCATATTACTTTGCATCCTCTCCCCCTGTGTCAGTTCCTGTGAGATCCATGGGAAGGGGTGGAATGAGAAACTACTCTATCCATTGTTCTTCCTAGACGGTGGAAGACATACGTCTGCTGTGTGGGGATTTGAGGTAAAAAACCCCCTCATCCCCTTGGGCTGGGGTTGTTCCCATTCACCTATCACTGCTCTATGGCCTAGATTTGCGTTCTTATGGGGGAATTTTGATTTAAAAATTACCCCATCCCAGTGGGCTGGGTATGTTCTCGTATCACGGTGGTAGCCGCCGCTATTTCCACCCTTTCAATTTCACATACTTCCACACGGGTGTGAGCCAAATATGGAATTGGGACTATGTGGAGTCTATAGCCTTTTGAAGACATGGGAACTACTTTCTATTTGGATTCTCTGAGGTGGGAAGCCTGTTGGATGTTCTTGGTTTCCTGACTCAGAATATTTTTGATGGCTTGATCTCTTTGGACTTGATGCTTTTGAGAATTACTCCGAGCTGATTTTTGTTGAGTATCCCATATTCTATGAGCTGAGGTTTCACTTGATTGGTGCCTCTAGGTGATGAAATTGTAGGATGTCATTTCCAATGGGTCTTGCTGGATGGGACATGGGGTGAAGTGCAATGCTCCTTGTTCTCCCCATCCCCGAATGTGGACACCAACCAAGGCATTTCTAATGAGGTGACATAATTTATGCAGTGCATGGAGGCAAGCCAGTTCAAGGTTCTTCTTTTTAATTTCTGATCGTGGCCTCCTTACAGACGGTAGGGCTTCCAAGTCGATCATATAGCGAAGCTCCCCTATTGTGCTGACATGGTCCACATACCCTTCATAGGATATGAATTTTTTGTTTAGATTTTTAAGAGTCATCCATATGTTGAGGTGAATGTCACGCGTGCATTCCCCCAACAACTGTCCTGGTATGTCGAAATGAGAAGTGGAGGTAGGCCAATATATCAATGGTATATTATCCCAAGCTAGTTTCCTTGTCATAAGAAACATATCATGCTATTGTTCTTCCGGAGTCTCCTCTACTTGATATGCCCAGCTAAACTGCTTATTAATAATTTTGTTCCAAGAAACCAGGTGGGTGGGAGCCTTATTGATTTGTAGATGGTGCGGGGGTGGCTCGGAGGATGAGTGTGGCCCCAAGCCATCCTCTGTTTGGGAAATAATATTGCTTGTTATAGACAGAGTGCCTAATGTTTCGGACTCCTTTACAAGTGCTTCAACATAGGAGGGATTTCTCACATTGGTTCTGGAAAGGGTTGGACCTTCTTGCGAGCATGGATTTTGGTTGCAAGGAGGACCTTCTCAAGTGGTGCTGCGATGGCGAGGGCTTCCATTGCAACTTGATGCCCAATCGCGAGAATTTTCTTTACGGTATATACCCTATGGAGGACCTTCAGGGTGGGTTTTATCAAGGGGAGGAACTTCTTGCTGCTTGATGTTACTACATGGAGGACCTTCACATCAACTATCATTGTGGGGAGGGCCTTCACAATGACCGTTATCATGGCGAGGACTACCATCATGAATTGATACCTGGTTGTAGGGAGAATTTATGCAGTGTTCATCCTAGGGAGGGCCTTTAGGATATACTGAAATGATAGGAGGACCTTCTATTTTCTTGATGTTACTATGGGGAGGACCTTCACAACAACTGTCATTGTGGGGAGGGCCTTTTCAATGATCATCATCATGGCGAGGACTATCATCATGAATTGATGTCAGACTATAGGAAGAAGCACATCTACAGTGTATACCTTGGGGAGGACCATCAGGGCTGAAGAAATCAAGGGGAGGACCTTCTTGCTATCTGATCATCAGGTCGATGTGAGGGCTACCCCAACACGCATCAAGAGATAAGATCTCATGATCAATCATTCTCAACACATGAAGTAAGCCCCTATGGGTGCTCTATGGAGGACCTTCAGAGCTACTGGTAGTGACATTACAGGGAGGACCTTCAAAACTGTAACTGCCACTTCCATAATTTGGTAATGGAATTAAAAGGTCTTGAGCCTTTGTTGATATATGTTTAAGGGTGTCAAGAACCCCAACTTCCAGCAAAGCAGTATCATGTATGTGCTCTTAATTTTCCAATTTCCTTTGGTTGTTTTCATTTTTGGGTGCTCTCTTGCGGGTAACCGGGGCCATCTTCTGTTGGAAATGGCCTTAATATATGGGTCTCTATCTTGTTGGGTCCCATGATGTCATTGGGATACGCTGATGAGCATCTTGAGTTTTGGCAGAGATATATGCCTACCCTAGAGTGGCCACCACGTTGGACTGACTTCCCCCAGTTGGAACGAGTATTTGTTCCCGATCCAGTTGTCTGTATGTCATGGGATATTTCCGTCGACCCTCCTGTACTAGAGAATGGATGCATAACTGCTTCGGAATGACTAAATCATTTTGCGAGTGAGTCATTCCATTCGTGGAAATTGGGTCATGGGCCCGATTTCTCACCTTTGCCGCCGATACGATGATATCTTGGCATGTTTGGAGGATATGGTTTGGAATCGACATCTGATCTTCCATCATTTACAGGATGTGCTGAGATACTTATTTGGATAGAATGGGTATGAAGGCCCATTCTGATGTCGGGGTAGGAGTTTGTGCTTGCTCTGGTCCTCCATGAGTTTCCAGTAGATACTGGTAGTTCTCCTATTCTAGGATAGAGGAACGAGTCTGTCACTGGTTATCTTTTCCAGTTTCCACTTTATTTGACTGGTGGTCTTCATATTCACGAGTGGAGATTTTCATCCACTCGATTTCTACTGTATTTGTCTCACGAGATTTGTATGAATCTGTATAAATTTGACTCTGCTTGTATTTAGTTGCTTCCCTATTTGGATGGCGGGAAGAATATGCATTAGCAGGTATTTGAGCCTATGTATAGACGGTTGCTACCCTATTTAGATAGAAGGCATGAAATGCATTAGCAGGTGCTTGTGCCTGCATGTAGCTGAGTGACACCTTATTTGGTTGTTGGTATTCTTGTGTATAAGTAGGTATTTGTGCCTGTGTATAGCTGGTTGCTGCCCTATTTTTATGGTGTGCTTATTGTGTGTCGGTAAATATCTACATCTATCTGTAGCTCGCCACTCTGTTTGCATGGTGGGACCAGAGAACATTAGCAGGAACATGCGTTTTCTCATATCGTGCCACCCTATTTCTTTGGTAGGATTGAGTAGAGAGGGTAGAGTTGAGTGTCAGCCCATTGAACACCACCACGTTAGTACAATATAGCTTCTATTCAGGAACCAGGGTGATAGCGTGTTCCTGGTTATATATTTGCCCCCCTTGGTGGGTAGCCTGAGGGGCCCTGGTCTTCTGGACTTTGGCAGGTGCCCTCGACATAAGGTCCTCCTCGACGGGAGGAGGCTTAGTTGTATAGTGTCGGGGGAGACACTCTTTGGTGGGGGCTCGTGAGTAAGACCCCTATGCAGTTGAGATGAAGTCATCAACATTGACTTTATCTTCATCCCTAAGGTAATAGAGGTAGTCGTTGTCATGTTCTGGGGATAGGTTCTCGAAACGATTTGAGATGAACACCAGGGATATTTGGTGATGGGGTGCCGACAGCGACTGAAGAGGTGGATGGAAGACCTTTGCAGACTGGAGGGCTGGTATCACAACCTCCAGCATTGGGAGATTACTATTTAGGTGGTACTCCTTGATCTTCGTATTGGATACCCAGCGTTGAAGATGCTGGGTAGGAGAGGGGTTCCTACTCTTCGTTGAAGCCCCAACCACCCATGAGATCACTGATGCATTCATCTTCATGGGTTTTGAGGAATTCATTTGGATTGATGGTCACTCTATGGGAACCTACAATATACTTATATGACATACAAATCACAAAACATCGTCAAAGTAGAATTCCTTTAAGCATATGCATATTTGGAGATTCAGCTTGGCCCCCTTCCCCTTTTTCTTTATTGTAAGGAGAAGGATCCTGAGTGAGGTAGCACCACCACCTTGCACTACGAGAAAAATGGGTATTTGCGACGAGTTATTTGCGACGGGGATAAATCCCATCACAAATAGTCCCGTTAGAAACTTATTTGCGACGGGGGAATTTGCCCGTCACAAATAACCGATGGCAGTAAAAGATATTTGCGACGAGAATATTCCCCCGTCGCAAATAGTATGTCAGCAGGTTATTTTTTGCGACGGGTCCCGTTGCAAATAACTATTTAACCGTTGACCGTAATAAATGCTGGCTAAGGTATTTGCGACGGGACCCGTCGCAAATATACCCGTCGAAAATAAGCTAACCTATAAATACCCCCATTCGTTTTTTTCATTCATTCTCAAACTCTATCTTCTATTTCTCTCAAAACTCTATTTTTAGAGTTCAGCGTTTCTTAAGTTTAATTTTTTTTCCGGAGTTGATATTGAAGTTTTCAACAACGATCAGAGATCAACCTCAGATCAATTTTAAAGGTATTTATGATCATTTTAATTTAGTATTTATTTTAAATTTTTTATTAGTTTCAATTATTCTTAATTAGTTGTAATTTAATTATGTTTACATTGTTTTGTTACTTAATAAATTTAAATTATTAGTATTCATTGTTCATAGTTAATGGTAATTAGCAATAATTAGTAATAATTACCGATAATTAAGAATAAATACTAATAATTAGTAATAAATACCAATAATTAGGAATAATTAGTAATAATTACCAATAATTAGTAATAATCTCCAATAATTTCCAATAATTAGTAATAATTAGTAATAATTACTAATAATTCGCAATAATTAGTAATAATTACCAATAATTAGTAATAATTTCCAATAATTAGTAATAATTAACAATATTTAGTACTAAATAGTAATAATTACCAATAATTAGGAATAATTAGTAATAATTACCAATAATTACCAATAATTAGTAATAATTAATAATTACCAATAATTAGTAATAATTAGTAATAATTAATAATAATTACCAATAATTAGTAATAATTACTAATAATTAGTAATAATTACCAATAATTAGTAATAATTTCCAATAATTAACAATAATTAGTAATAATTAGTAATAATTACTAATAATTCGCAATAATTAGTAATAATTACCAATAATTTGTAATAATTACCAATAATTAGTAATAATTACCAATAATTAGTAATAATTAGAAATAATTACCAATAATTACCATTAGTTAGAAATAATTACCAATAATTACCATTAATTCGTAATAATTACCAATAATTATCCATAATTAGTAATAATTACCAATAATTACCAATAATTACCAATAATTAGTAATAATTGGTAATAATTAGTAATAATTACCAATAATTAGTAATAATTAGAAATAATTACCAATAATTACCACTAATTAGTAATAATTAATAATAATTACCAATAATTAGTAATAATTTGTAATAATTACCAATAATTAGTAATAATTAGTAATAATTAGTAATAATTAGTAATAGTTAGTAATAATTACCAATAATTAGTAATAATTACCAATAATTAGTAATAATTTGTAATAATTAGTAATAATTAGTAATAATTAGTAATAATTAGTAATAATTAGTAATAATTATTAATAATTAGTAATAATTAGTAATAATTATTAGTAATAATTAGTAATTATTAGTAATTATTAGTAATTATTAGTAATAATTAGTAATAATTAGTAATTATTAGTAATAATTAGTAATAATTAGTAATAATTAGTAATAATTAGTAATAATTAGTAATAATTACCAATAATTAGTAATAATTACTAATAATTAGTAATAATTACCAATAATTAGTAATAATTACCAATAATTAGTAATAATTACCAATAATTAGTAATAATTACCAATAATTACCAATAATTACCAATAATTAGTAATAATTACCGATAATTAGTAATAATTACCAATAATTATTTATAATTAACAATAATTAGTAATAATTACCAATAATTAGTAATAATTACCAATAATTAGTAATAATTAGTAATAATTAGTAATAATTACCAATAATTAGTAATAATTAGTAATAATTATAGCAGCTGCTCTCGAAGAACGCCGACATAAAAATTTCTCTCAGTGGTTTCAAAAACTGGCAACATAAATTCTTTATCTTTTAGAAACTCATTCAATGTATAGTTTACTATATTGATAATTATTTCACAAATTTTCAGGTGTCTTGACATGCTGATAAAATTGACAAACGAATGTGTATATTGAGTAACCCACCTTCCAAACTTGTTAAAACTTATAATGCATATGTGGTGAATGGATTTCGATTTCACACACATGCATATGGGGAATAAAAAAAACAATGAATAGTGGAGTTAGCTTGAGAGGGTCTCATCATCGAGAAAATGAAGTTGACTTTTATGGCATACTTGATGAAATCATTGAACTCTGTTATCTTGGACAACATTACATAACCATGTTCAAATGTCGGTGGTTGGATATAGAGAGAGGCATGCGTGTTCATCCGACTCATGGAATCATCGACATTAAATGTAAAAGTGTTCTCGTAGTAAATGAACCATTCTTATTGGCTCAACAGGCACATCAAGTTTATTACGCAAAGTACTGTGCTACATCAAGAGACTTGACTGATTGATGGAGTGTAATAAAAATCAAAAATCGAGATAATCAGTTTAGTCAAAGTGAATGTGCTTTCACTGATGTGCAAATAATTGAAGTTTTTCAAGAGAGTACTCAAAATCAATCTTTTTTACAAAGAGACATGAGTATCGATGACGACACCCCACATTTAAGAGTCGGTGATGACGATGATCTTAATGATGTCACATATGAATTTGAAATGGTAAGAGATGAATCAACTGGAACTCGAATGGATATCGATGATGTTGAGGAGGAATATGAAGATGACATTGACATATATGAAGATGATGATGAAGATGAACAATGATAGAATTCCATGGTAGTTATATACAATCATAAAATATATATATGCATATATAATAGTAATTATCAGTTATTTGCTAACAACATTAACATTTTCTGTTTCAGATGGATGGCGACACATTTCGTGAGTTGGCGGATGCTGAACTGCCTATCGATGCGGATGAGTTGCTGGCAGATGACCCTCAGCCTGCAGGCGCTCCAGGGAGTACGCGGAGGGGGCACAGTCTTGCACGATTGATGATTCCTGACCCCGTCCCCAAGCGACGTCCACGTCTTGGGTTTGATCCACGCACATGGAGGTGTTATAACCTATGTGATAACCTATGGATTTGACTAAGATTTCATTAATCTATTCACATAATAAATGTTTATTATTTTTACAGTTTTCCACATATAGCAGTCGGACAGGGCGCCACTATTTTGCGCAACTATTTCTCTCAACCTGGACCACATGGGAGCAGATTCCCATTGATGTGCAGCAGGCCATGTTTGGCCATTGGTTGGTACGTACGTAAATAAATAATTTTTATTTTGAAAATTTTTTCATTTATAACTTGATATTTTGATTTATTTGTAGGGTTTATGGTATCTGATCGAGGATACCATGTGTGACGCCATCCACGAGGCATGGGAGGTGGCCTTGCGTGATCGCTTTCGTCAGTTTTTGCACAATTTAAGAAAAGATGACATGAAGAAAGCAGGAGTGTCATATTTTGACGAGTCATATAGAGTACACCGACCAGAGTACATTTTATCCCATGTATGGAATGGATTATGTGCGCACTAGTTGAGTGGTGGATTTCAGAGGAGATCATCGGTGAGGAGGTAGAATCGGGGGAGATAGGAGGTGACTCATCAAGCTGGGAGTCGTTCTTTCAGTACTCATAGACAACATCTGGTACATACATTATTTATAAATATTTTATATAACTATAAATATTAACAGTTTATTTTTTATTCTTATAGGCTGTCGAGCACCCCGATATTACGGAGTATGACGTATATCAGAGGATGTATAGTGATCCTGCTATTGGAGAGCTCAGAGGTGATCGTCAGCATCACATCATGGTCAGTATTATTTGTTTTCAAGTTTAAAAATTAACTGCATATAATATATTCACAATTTTAATTTTAAATTGCAACTACAGGAGTCATATGAGGCCGCAGCGTCACAGACCCGGGCTGAGAGTCAGGCTGACTCCTTAGATTAGACCACTGGCCTTCAGTTTGATGAGGCGGCATGGATGCAGGCCACCCAGTATGCCTTCGAGAAGGGCCGGGTAGTTGGTATCAGCTCTCGACTGACTCCCGGAGATTATTTTGGCAGTGCTGCGATGTCGGCGTCTAGCTCGAGAGGAGCTCATGCATATTCTTCTGCTACATAGTATGAGGATCAGTTGTGATCTCAGACTACACTGATAGAGAGTCTCCGACAGGAGTAGGAGCAGATGCGTCAGCAGCAGCAGCAACATGAGGAGGAGCATCGACGCCAGCAGCAGCTGTACGAGGAGCAGATGAGTCGGTGGCAGCAGCAGCAGCAGGAGCAGATGAAGTACATGCACCGACTCACTCATGCTTTAGGGATGGAGTTTCCTCCACCAGCATCTGCAGATCCCCCCCTCCCCCCTCCCCCCTCCTTCAGATTAGAGTTTGTTTTTATGTTATAAAGTTTTTCAAATCAAAATATGATTTTTTTTTCTATTCGTAGTTTCTATCTCATTATAAAATATTAATAATATTATATTTTGAAATAACAATATTAATATGAATAATAATATTATTTATATTTTATAATATTAAATTATATATATATATATATATTAAAATTTTATAATATTATAATTTAATTATATTTTTTTTTGTAATATTTGAATTATTTTAATATTTGAATGTAAAATAATTCTATTATTTTTATATTAATTAAAATAACTTATTAATTTTTTTTATTTATGAATTATAATTCTAATATTATTATATTAATTAAATCATTTATTAATATTCTATTATTTTTTATATTTGAATTATAATTCTATTATTATTATATTAATTAAAATAATTTATTAATAATTTATTATTTTTATTTGTGAATTATAATTCTATTATTATATTAATTAAAATAATTTATTAACAATTTTTTTTTATTTTTTTTTATAGTATTTGCGACGGGATACTATGCCCGTCGCAAATAGTATTATTATTATATTCATTAAAATAATTTATTAATAGTTTTAATTTTTTTTAAAATAGTATTTGCGACGGGCCCTGTCGCAATTACTATTTTAAAAGTTTTTGAAAATATACGGAGTAATATTTGTGACGGGAGGGATCCCCATCGCAAATAATATCTTTAGCGACGGGCCCGTCGCAAATAATTGTTGTTGCGACGCTGTTTTCCGCAATGGGCTATTTGCGACGGGATCCCGTCGCAAATGACCCGTCACAAATACCTGTTTTTCTAGTAGTGTTGGTTAAAGATTCACTTTGGGTTCACCATTTTTGTTCCGCTTCCGAGGTGGTGCATTTACGCTTACTAGGGTGAACAAAATTTCCTAACGTGCAGTATCCTTTTGTCTTTTATCATTGGGGTAGAACTGCCACCTTGGTTAAGGATTCACGTCAGGTTCACTATTTTTGTTCTGCCTCTGAGGTGGCGCATTTACAAGCGGTGTGGAAATGGCCGAAAAGTATCATCACCCATTCCCTTTTCAATAGAGGTGGGTTCCCATCAAATTTACCATTCCTTTTTTTGACCCATTCAACATAATTACCCTTTAAAGAAGGTTTAATTAACCCTGTAGAGACTGTTAGTCCCAACAAGAGATTGCGTGGGGGTCCAATACTCATGAAATTGGTCCTTATCATATGTAACTTCCTTGGATGGTCTCCAATGGGTTTATTCGTGGAGCCAAGAATTCCCAACAACCCTGGTATCCATGATTCATAGACCGACTTTCCAAATGCAGGTGCTTGTCCGCAGACGATTTGACCAACAACACTTAAGGACTCCATTGCTTGAGAGGATGGGAGGTTAGGATCACCGCACCCTTCTGGGGGAGGATTGTTGCATGTTATAGGACTCTCTTAAAGATTTAAGTCATGTTCATATGTTCATGAATCCTTGGTTCATTCCTGAAGAGTGTATCCATGGGATACCCTTGGTTTGAAAAATCATCATAAGCATGCATATATTTGATGCCACAGAGCTGACTTTGACTTGAGCCATATTATAAGGTGCTCTAGAGTTTATCGTCATCCAGGGGGATGAAAGGTGACTTGATGTTGGGATTGGGCCCATAATAAAGGCTTCCTACGTATCCTCAAAAGAATAATCAGAACCCTCGTAGTTCGGAAGGTGTGGGGCTTACACATGAGAGATTCCCAAGGGACATGATTGGGTGGAACCTTTATGGATGGGAACCCATTTGATCTCGGGCCTTCTAGAAGGAATCCTACGTATTGTGTTTCAATTAAGAATCAGAGTTCTCATAGTTCAGATGTGTGGGTATTACGCATGAGAGCTTCCCATTTGATAAACATGATTGGGTAGACCCTTTATGGATGGGAACCCATTTGAGATCGGCCTTCTTGCAGGCATCATACATATCTTGTTTCGTTCAAGAATCAAGGTTATCATCGTTCAGATGTGTGGGGCATATGCATGAGAGCTTCCCATTTGATAAACATTATTGGGTGGACCCTTTATGGATGGGAACCCATTTGAGCTCAGACCTTATGGTAGTTGTCATATGTATCCTATTTCGATCAGGAATTAGAGTTCACATAGTTCAAATGTGTGGGGATTATGCATGGGAGATTTCCATTTGATAAACATGATTGGGTGGACCCTTTATAGATGGGAACCCATTTGAGCTTGGGCCTTTTGGAAAGCATCATACGTATCTTGTTTCGATCAGGAATTAGAGTTCTCATAGTTCAGATGTGCGGGGATTATGCATGGGAGATTCCCATTTGATAAACATGATTGGGTGGACCCTTTATGGATGAGCACCCATTTGAGATCGGGCCTTTTGTAAGGCATCCTACGTATACTATTTTGACCAGGAATTAGAGTTATCATAGTTCAGATGTGTGTGGATTACGCATGAGAGCTTCTCATTTGATAAAAATGATTGGGTGGAACCTTTATGGATGGGCACCCATTTGAGATCAGGCCTTCTGGAAGGCATCTTACGTATCCTATTTCGATTAGGAATCAGAGTTCTCATAGTTCATATGGGTGGGTCTTACACATGAGAGCTGCCCATTTGATAAACATGATTGGGTGGACCCTTTATGGATGGGCATCCATTTGAGATCAGGCCTTCTGGAAGGCATCTTATGCATCCTTTTTCAATCAGTAATCAGAGTTCTTGTAGTTCAGATGTGTAGGGATTACTCATGAGATCTTCCCATTTTATAAACATGATTGGGTGAACCTTTTATGGACGGGAACCCATTTGAGCTCGAGCCTTCTGAAAGGCATCCTACGCATCCTGTTTCAATTAGTAATAAGAGTTCTTGTAGTTTAAATTGTGTATTGATGTTGTAATCCTCATGAACCTCTAATCCCACATGATTCATGCTCGGTGTGAGAAACAATATGATTTGAAAGATTCAACAATGCATGTGCCTACTCCCCTATTAATGGGGGGAGAGAGAGCCTGTGGTGGAAGAGGCTGGGGTGACTGTGGGGGAGGGCACAGAGTGATGAAACTTTCCATGTGGGATGGAATTAAAGGTCACGTGTCCCAGTCTCAGAAGATTGGGGACTTACCTCAATGGGAGGGCCCCATAGCATGTTCTGGGAAGGGGAGGAGTTTCGTCCTTGCCAAAGGGGGGAGCGAACATAATCCCTTTGACTAATCACTTTCCCTCATTGAATGTAAAAGAAAGTGATCAACCTTAATCCTAAGAACATAGAGGTTCACGTCAGCCTCCCAAGGTTAGAATCTAGGTTACTGCGGGAATGTAGCCTTACAGTCATTCCCGAAGCCCGCACCTTTGTGGGGATGGACTTCGTGACTCCTCTTACCGTGGGTATGTAGAATCAATGGGGTGTTCTGATGCACCTGATGGTTTGATCATACCGGTCTGGTGGCTTTGGCCTAGTACCGAAGGACTGGTTAGTAGAGGGACTATGGAGTACTAAAATTTAGTGGAGGGGTGAGGTTGGAACCGGTGAAAATGATACCCAAAACACCCCATTCCGCATGCTAGTTTTCCACGTGTGTTGGGTGAGGCTCTTTATACCATAATGTATGCAGTCAGAAGGGATTTCCACATGCCACTATGGTACGCAGGCATGGGTATTGTCCACCGTGTACTGAAGTGGTACGCGGCTCACCATGCCGCTTTGGGTTGCATCTGCATACTGATTGGGTACGCGGTGCTGGGTTTAGTCCGTGTAGCGCTACGCTATGCAGAGCACCATGCTGGAGGAGGTTCTGGGGAATTACCATTCATGGGAAATTCATCCACAAGTAGTATTTGGTTCAAAGTTCACTAATTGGGTTCATGGTTCTATTATTATTATTCAATTCCCCCATTTTGTGGTTCACAGCTGGCTATACTTGCGGAGGAAGTGATTCACAGTTTGTGCTTCGCCGATAAAACAAGATAGAAGCTGGAGTGAAACCTTTTAAGTCTCCCTAAATATTTCATCATTCGTCCTTCCTTATATCAGTCTCCCCTCCATATCTTCTTATACTATTATCCTTTTATAGGGCATCAAAGTGATCATAACTATTAGGCACACAACATTATTTTTGGAGGCCCATTGAAGCAGTATTCTGAACCACAGAAGACACAGTCAACCAGGGTTTGCAGAGGCTTTGGTTCACAATAATTTTTTGTGGAACCCCACCCATTCGCTTCATCCGTGAATTGATGGGTTCATTGTATGATATAAGAAATTACCTTATGCACACAACTCTCTCAGTTCATGCGGTTTGTGGTTTTTCCTTACTCACTGGCCATCGCTTTGCGGGCCAGCGGTTTGCGGACCATCTCACATTCTTGGTGGTTTGCGATCCCTCTTCTCCGCATACCTTTCTCGGTGATGGTACACAGTCTACTTAAAAACCTTTAAAACTTGAATTCCTTCATGTTCCTGAAAATAAATAAAACTCAATTTGAGTCCCATGACCTTGATAGACTTGTTGAAGCTCTTGCTTCCTTCTACAAATTAATCGTGGGGGGGGGGGATTTTCTTCTCTTGGAGGAATTTTCAGGACCCTACGATGTTATATGGAAATTTTTATATAACCTATTTCTATTCATGGGATAATTATGGTATGTTAGAATTAATATTTTTTGAAGAAATTATTGTGAAACATGTTTTTCCCATTGTTTAATTAATAAATGATGAAATGTTTAATGTTTAATGATCTCCGAACACACTTTTATATGGTTTTCATTATGTGATGGGTGAGACTAAATTTTTTTATCCCTCAAATTACTTGGGTAATTTATTATACCTCATGAACTCAAAATGGTACATGTAAGGGATTTCCAATCCCAAAGATATTTGTGAGGTTATTCCAATAACAAGAGGGTACATGGGTGATAAGACCAATACCAAACGGTTACACGAGTGGTTTTCCCAATCCTAAATATTGTACATGGGTAGTTATGCCTTACCTAAAATGTGATGAATTTAATTTTAACTTTCCTTGAAAAATGATTACTATGTTTATGGGAATGAAGATCTGACTCAACCCACTATGTATCCATTTACACTATGATAATATTGGTAGAGATCCTTGAATTTTTTAATGATTTTCTATTTGTATATTTATGAAACACTTTTTCCCACAAAATTATGTCTTCAGATTTTAATATACAATCATGGATCATCATTGATTATTAATGATTCTACACGGATCATTTATATTATTATATCAAATCCTTATTCATTGAATCATGTTTTATGGATTATAACTTTTTGGTTATGATCATATATGTTTTGGTCATGTTATTATACTCTTAAAATTATCTTATGCTCTATTATTATAATCAAATGATATATCCCATGACTACCCTATAATATTATCTGGACTTATCTTTTCATATGATTTTATTTCCCTAGGTTATGATAATGGGTATTAATTATTATTAGTCATTAATGAAACAATATTTGAAGATTTTTTATAGGAGATGATGATAAATGTTCATAAACAATGTTATTAGACATATTTATTCCAAAGATAAAAAAACATTATGGTTCTAGGGCATGTATTATTTTGATATGTATTTAATGTTCATATAAAATAATGTAATATTTCTATATGTAATACTTGGGTCACTAAAAAACACACACACATATATATTTTAATTGGGAATATAAATTTAAATTAAATTTAAAATATTATAATATATTTCTTCAAATAATTAATTCCACTATACATATCTAAAATAATAGAGAATACACTTCGATAAACAGGATATAGAATTTATTTAAGGTATTTGTTTTCATAAAAAATACTAATTCCATGTACTTTTCTGCACAAACCTTGACACAATCCTATAATATACAAAACGTGTCAAGTTAGATTGGAAAATTATTCCCAATACCAAGGAGGATAGAACTAGATATCAATGTGATCATTACTTCTCATTCACTGAGGGATGGATATTCCTAAAAAATGTTTCACATTCTAGTGACATTATGGTGAGACCCACCCTCCAGGAGTAGGAATGGATTTTAAAAACTACTAATAAATGGAATTCAAATTTTAGAATCCATTTTTATTATAATTTATCTAATTTTTATTCCAAAAAATTATCATAAAATAGTTTACAAACCATAGTTAGAGGTGTATTTCTATTTTCACTCTTCAGTTTGATTAATCACTTTTCCTAAATTAAAATTATTTTCAAGGGTTATGGTGATATAATGTTGGGAATTTTTAATGAATATATTAGGATGTGAACCTAGGTCCTCTCTTCATATCATTTTATAATAGTCGATGCCATCCCAATTTGTTATTTTGCTAGTATTGGAGGTAGGATGTGTTAGGAAGAGGTTTTGGGAGATTTCAACAGAGTTTGGAGCTACATTAGATTTGGTATAGGAAGTTCACATCATGTAAGTTGAATTAATGACATGTAAAGGTGACTCAAAAAAAGTGCATCTAGATGGTTAATAGCTTGAACACAGATAAGGGGGAACCCATGAGACGGAAAAAACACTGTCTAAGTGGAATTCATGATGTGTATTAATAAAATCCTGAGGTGATCCATTCTTTGGTGGAGGTTTAAATTTTGTGTAACCCATGGAATTAAAGAAGTGTATATATATTATACAATTTAAAAATGGAGGTATCATTGATTTTAGGTTCTTTTCTCAGTCATTTTTTCTCATTTGGCTTTGGTCGCCCTCCCTCTCACTCCGGTTGAACACTAGGCAACCTAAGTAGACCATCTAGCCATCATCCCCATTGCTTCGATCTATTGGTTCTGGTGGTTATTCTTTGATGATTGGAGTTAATCCCTTATATCAATTTTTTTCATTTTTTTTCATTTTCCCATATGGATCTACTACAATGATGCAATTTTAGTTTGGGGTGTGAGTTAGACTGGGTTTTGATGGATATTTAGTGCAGTGCATGTTGATCTTCAATTTCTGGTGGTGTGGTTATGGTTTTCAGGAATTTCTTCTTCTCTATACAGTGCATAGGGAGTTAGAAAAGATTAATTGATGTAGATAATCCCTTGTTTCTATTAATATTGTATCATGTGGGTGGGTTTAACCCTTTTTTATCTGTGGGAGAATGTTTAGATCACTTAATTAAAGAAAATTAATTGGATAATTCAAATTCAAGTCATAAAAGGGGGATGATTCACATGTTTTTATGACTTTGATAATATTTTTATATGATGTATTGTATGGACTTGATATCCCACTAAAATTTGTGGCTATTGGGGGATTTTTTTTCACTATAGGACATGTGTTCTCACTCTTGTGTCTATTGTGATTATTTTTATATCACCTTAAAATGGAAATTGGTTAACCACATATATTTTGATAACTAAATTTTTACCCCAAATATTATTTATTGTGTGATAACATCCTAAAAATAAAGTTAAATTTGGTAAAATCTACTTTGTTAAATATATAAATGGCCTGTTGTGATGTTTGGTCATTCTTGTGGGGAGGTGATGTGTGTTTGTGATGAGACGTGGGGATGATTGGTGAGATGTGACTGTTATTTTGGGGCGATGAGGTATTGGTTGTTTGATAGTATTTTTTTGGTGGTGGTTGTTTGACCACGATTTTGGTCTGGCAAGGTGGTGGTTGTTTGAACATGTTTTTTTGGGTGGCAGGGTGATGGTTGTTTGGCCATGATTTTGGGGTGGTGAGGTGGTGGTTGTTTAGATATGATTTTGGGGGGTGAGGTGGAGGTTTTATGGCCATCATTTTGGGGTGGTGAGGTCATGGAATAGTGAAGTTTAATGAGTATCTTGTGATGTGTGGTTGCATTGTAAAAGATGTATAGAGACCCCACATTTCTTACATTACCAAGACATCATTTTTATGACAAGAAACATAAAATCATTAGAAATATATGATCAAAAGGTTTATTATCTTTAGAAAATTATGACCATACATCACTGATGTATAATAAAATATAAATAATTATTTATAGTCTTATTTTTTATCCTTATAAATATGAAATTATTCTTAGTACATGTAGTCACCTGAAACTCACTCACAATCCATTTTTTTTAAAAAACCACTTTGAGGGTAAGTGGGAACCTACATAACTAGATCCAACAAAGATCGAACCCTCAAAAAGTAAAGAACCGACCAGATACAAATCCCTCCCACTTCAAAACCAAAGAACCATGCCCAAATAGATTTTCACATTTCAAAATTCAAATTTCAAATACCAACCCACTTCACGCACCTCATAACAGCTGACCTCCATCCACCACCTTTTTTCAAAACCAAAAAGTCACAAGAAAAACCATCTTGAGCCACGTGCCACACTATTTCTGAGACACCACCCATTGATCACTTCACCTGCCATCATCAAGTTGCCATCCAATCACCATCACCATCAACAAAATCATCACCATGGCCTCCAAACTCTTCTAAGACATCCGAAAAGTAAACAACACCTGAACCGAACACCATCGTCACTGAAATAAGCCATTATCAT
The DNA here is from genome assembly GCA_963277665.1 of Viscum album. Taxonomy (NCBI): domain Eukaryota; kingdom Viridiplantae; phylum Streptophyta; class Magnoliopsida; order Santalales; family Viscaceae; genus Viscum; species Viscum album. The sequence continues at coordinate 1,812,044,585 of OY728123.1, read as the reverse complement.
CATTAATACCTCGATGTGACACCTTTTCTCTACCTATGCCAAAATCACAACATCTCAAGGAGTCAACATCACCATCCACACACCATTGATTACCACCTGCGTAACAAAATCACAGAATCCAATCCACTAGTATCACTGTACATACCCACTAGAACGACATAAACCATATACAGAATCCAAAAACATCCCACACCATAAAGAGACCATTGAAGAAAATAAAAGTATCCATTGAGAAGGAGGAGAAAAAAAGGGAACATGAAACTGAGGGAAACCCTAAAGAAGACCGAGACTACAACCCTGAAGACAGATGGAGATGAAACCCAAAAAGAATTCTTAATGAACACAAACCATAGTCCTAAAACCCTGTGTACCCATCGCCCCAACTCCAACCTAGAGAGGAATGGTGGAACCCTATGTCAAAGTGGTTTTGGGTGGCTGAGGATGAAAGAACAATTCCGGTAGTAGCTGGAAACCCGATGTCCACCGAAACACAATCCCAAAGCTTCTAGGATACATCCATACCATCCTCAACATGGAGAGGGATGAAGGAATTTGAGGCTAGAGAGAGTTATGGTGACAGAATCCATGTAAATCACATACCTTTGGCAGACCCGCAATAGAAATCCATAGCAACAAGAACCATAGAAGAGAAGAAACCAAGAGCAGTGGGGAGAAGCAGAGAGTTGAGGGATGAAGCCATGAGTGAAGGAGAAAGCTGAGGGCAAATGCTGAAACCCTAGATGAATTTAGAATATGAGAATGGATAGTTCTTTCTATATAAAGTTCGGATAATTCTCCAATCTATATGAATAATTATTAAATTTCGAGTCACCTAAGGATATACATCAATGTAATGAATGAGATAAAATAATAGTAAGAGTACGAATGAGGACTTGAATTAATAAAACACTAGTGAGGAAAATCATCATCATCCTAAAATAATTATACTATCATCACCATAATCATGAAAGTAAACTTTAGATTAAGTAATGGAATATATAAATGCATAAAAATAAATCATCATGTCTTAGCGGTAAAATAACACTCATACTTGTGAACAAATCTACCAGCATGTTCACGCATAACATATGTGACTAATAATAAAATCATCCTTGTGAACAAACCTAGCATTATGTTAACACATAATAAACATTATCTCATGAGATACATCACATAACCAAATTCATTGGAGAGAAATATAATTCTAGGCCCACCTGTCACATCATAACATTTACATAATAACACGTTCCACATAGAATGTAAAACAATTGTAGTCATAAAATAACCCATGGAAAAGAATGGATTTGATAAGAATTTCCTAAATCATACATTAATGAATAAAATTTTGGATTACCTAATTAAAAAAGAAAAAAATATTTGGTATAATAATCATCAATCATGAGTGAGGAAGAAACAATCTTAAGAGGAGTCAAGTTGTGTTTTGGAAGTAAGATTTCTTATGGAAAATCATTATATTTGTCATAAAAAAAAGTGGTAAACATTTTTATCCTAGAAAATAAGATGGAATAATGAGGAAATTATATTTAAGGAACATTAAACAAATATACACACTGGAATTTGACATGAAAGAGGTATAAGCTAAAGAAAGGGAGTTGGGTTTGACAATCCCCTAACCTTAATTCTGAATGTGTTCTTAACTTGAACTTAATGACATGGATAATAAAATTAGACTCATTAATTAATTAATTCATAATAGAATATACATTTATTTTATTTATTATAATTTTATTAAATTCAATTATTTATATTTTTATGATTCATAGAGTTTAATTTCATCTTTCCAGGAGTGTTTATTTTCATGGTTTCCTGGGCGATTTTACTTATGTATAATTATAAAAGATGTAGAAAACTGGAAATAATTATCCATAAGTGAAATTTTATATTATTAATTAACATACAAAGGATTAAATGGATTCATATATCATTTGGTTTTCTAGTATGATTAGAATATTAATGATAAATTTTTAATTTATCTTGGCAATTTTTTCGACCATCATGTATTATTTTCATTTTATTTAATATTATGTATATAAATTTGTTATAAAACATTAAAAAGTTGTAATAAAATTATTATAATTCATATAAACCATTATAATGGTTTTATGAATAGTATTTAATGTGTTAATGGAAAACAAAAACACATCTTCCACAAAGGCGGTGAATTGACACATCACGAACGATGTTTTGATTTTTAGAATAAATAGTGATAGGAAGAGATTTTATGATGGGAATTCCATAAAAATAATAAAAATATAGTATATATTTAATAATGGAGTCATCATACCACTTTTTATAAGGGACATGAGTAGATGATATGAAAAGAAAATAAATTAAAAGAGAATAATTCATGAGTTTACCTCTTAAATGTTGTCTTTTTGAGAACCTCCTTAAGGAACATGGGTTTGGTATTTTTTTTGAGACCAGAAGATCTTGGACATGAGGAAGAGGTTTGGTATGGGATTTTGGAAGAATATAGACTAGATACAATGATTATAATTTATGATAAGAGGAGGTGGAAAGGGTTGGTATTTATAGGGGTGGAGAGGGTTGTTTTTTGATTATTTTATTCATTAGTTTATTATTTTGCCACAAGACTATAAATAGTTTTGATTCATATGACTAAATATAGTAAATGGTTTAATATAATTTAACAAATGGGTGATTACATCATATATACACCAACCATGACACAAAAAATACATGTATTTAGCTGATATCATAAATTGTTATATTTTACTATTCACAAAAATTCAACTAATTAAAAAAATATCAAAAAATAACCCTAACTATTTTTAGACATGTAGATTTATAATATATACATAATTTTATGAAAATAATTTTATAAATATGAGAAATTTATTTTTTTAAATAATTTAATCATTTATTTAAAAAATATTAATTTTAATATTATAGTTGAATTTATGACCCTTTATGAAATTAATAAAGGGATAATAAAATTATATTATAATTAAAATACAACATAATATTAATTTATAAATATATTTTATGAAAATAAATTTTATTCCAATTATTTATATTATTTATAGAATTGTAAATAAAAATTTACGTTTTAAAAAAATACCAATACTTATTTTATCATTTCTAACACATTTATTTACTTATACCATTATATAATTATATCATATTGTCATGTATATGGTATAGAAATTTTATTTATAATTTTATATGGGATTTTACTATTCTAATGGCTAGATTACTATTCCTCATGGTCATATTACTATTCCAATTTCCAGGTTACCCTTCAAATGGTATAGGTTCTTTACTTTCATTAAATGCAATTCATTTCATTATTTATTTTTTGGAATAATGTTTTTATTGGTTTATATATGTGATACATGTATTTTTTAATTATAAAAAGTGAAATCCCATTTATATAATTTTGGGTCATTACATTCTTCCACATTTATAAATTTATTCCTCGAAATTTTATTTTACAAACTATGGTAAAAACAAGTGAGGGTATTTATCCTTCATAAATTCTTTCGATTAACATGTATCTTCTTTATACTTATGATTTCTCCATAGGACCTTTACTAAGTAAGTTGTCTTGTTATGTATAGCCTTGTCTATCTGGTCAAAAATCATCATTAAATGATCCTCATAAGATATATATTTTTCCAGTTGTACCACCTATAAGTTTATTACATGTGAGGGATCTGGTATGTACTTCCTCAGGAGGGACACATGGAATACATCTTGCACATGAGACATGGATGGTGAAAGTTTAATCCAATAAGCTTCACTACCTATTTTATCAAGGATATAAAATTGGCTAATGTACCTTAGGCTAAGATTCCTTCTCTTTCCAAACTGAATGACTCTATTCCAGAGTGATATTCCAAGGAAAACATTTTCTAAAACTTCAAACTCAAAGTTCCTTTTAATGTTTTTGGCATAGATATTATATAAACTATGAGTAGATTTTATATGTTGTTAGATGGTTTGACCATTATATATCATCTCTTTTACAAGGTCAGGTACAAGTAGCTTTCATTCAACAACTTTATCCTAACAAGTTGGAGTTATACATCACTTACCATACAAAGCTTCATAAGGATCCATATTAATACTCAGGTGGATGTTTTTTGATATAATAACTCAACCAGTGGTATATGTGTATCCCATAAACCTTTGAATTCTATTTACCAAGCTCTAAGAATGTCCTCGAGCATCTGAATAGTCCTTTTAGATAGGCCATCATTTATGGGGTGATATGACATGATAAAATTTAATTCATTACTCAAACCATGTTGAATACTACTCAAAAATTTATATGTGAACCTTTTCTCATGATAAGAGAAGATATAATTTGGAACCACATGTAGCCTCACCACTTTCTTCATATATATATTTTAAAAATTTTCCAATGAGAAATACTCCCAAATAGAAATGAACTAAGAAGTCTTGGTGAGTCAATCCTTCACAACCCAGATCACATTGTTTCATTTGGATGTCCTCAGGAGACTAGTAATGATGTTCATAGTGATATTCTCACTATTAAATGTGGGTATATGTAATGGTTGCATCATCCATTTAGACTTATGTTTCATTTATTTAACTTGATGACATACTTAACACATTGAGATATATTACACGATCACTTTATTCATTTTTTCCCACCATAATTTCTCTCAAAGATCACTATATATATTAGTACTTATAGGATGGATAGAGAAGGATAAGCTATGTGAATAAACCAAAATATCATTATTTATCTCAGGTGATGAAGGCACACAAACCTTGTTCCAAATCATAAAACACTATCCTCATTGATGAGGAACTCATGTAGTTTTTATTAATGTACCAATTTCACCTTCTTTTGAAGATATAGATCACCCCTTTATGCCTCCTTGATGTTTTACTATATATATGTTTTGGAAATAATTTGGTCAATGCAGAATGTATTCCCTACCAATATTTTTTCTAAATCCATCCATTGTATATCCACAAAGATGGGATCTTTATTAATTCGCGTCATGTATAAGGTAGAAGGTTATTTTTTGGTAAGAGAATTATCTACCTTGTTCACCTTTCCCGAATGGAAATGAATAGAGAAATCATAGTCCTTGATTATCTATAACCAACTTATTTGATTCATGTTGAGTTCCTTCTATGTGAAAATATACTTTAGACTCTTGTGATTAGTATATATGTCACACTTCTCACCATAGATGTTGTTACTCTATATTTTCAAAAACATTTCATAATCACTAGCTCCAGATCATGTGTTCAGAAATTCTTCTCATGGTTCTAGAATTTCCTAAGGCATAGGTTATCACATTATCATTATGCATGATTACACAACCCAAAATATTCTTTGAAGCATCATTGTATAACAAAACACCATCTCCACTTTTTGGTAGTGTGGGTACATGTGATGTGATTAGATTATTCTTCAGATCCTTTAAGATTTCCATGCATTCTTTAGTCCATGCATAAATTTTCCCCTTTTGATGTTAAACTTTGTTAGTGAGGTATAAAATCATGATAAATTTCTCACAACATGTCGGTAGTACCCTACTAAGCTAGGAAACTATATATTTCCATGACACTAATGGGTAGGTTCCATTCCTCAATTGAATTTGTTTTTGAAGGGCCTATATAAATTCTCTTAGTTGAGATCACGTGCCTTATGAATGTGACATTTCATATCCAAAAGTTACACTTGTTGAACTTGGAATAAAATTTCCCCTTCCATAATGTCACCAACATAATCCTTATATGTTCTTGGTATTCCTCTATGATCTTGGAGTAGATTATAATATTCCTAGTAAACAATACCAAAATCTTTTCAAGGTAGTTTCTATAGACTCTATTACTAAAATACATGAAGATTTTAGGTTCATTAGTAAGTCTAAAGGGAATCACTAGGAATTCTTAATGACCATATGTTTTATGGAAATCAGTCATCTGAATATCTTACTTCTTCACCATTAGTTGATGATATCGAGAATGAATATACACCTTTTAGAAGTATTGAGCTCCTCAAAGTTGATTGAAAATCATAAATCCTTGGAAGATGATACTTTTTCTTTATGGTGATATTATTGATCTCCAAGTAATTGATACACAACCGCATTGATCCATCCTTTTTCTATATGAAGAGCACCGACACACCCCAAGGTGATGCACTAGGGTATATGAACTCTTTTTCTAAATCATCTTTCATTTTATTCTTTAACTCCTCCATTTATATAGGGGTAATTATGTAGGGACATTTTGAGATAGGATTGGATCTGGGCATAAGTTTTATTGAGAACAATATCTCATAATCTATAGGAAATCCAGGTAACTATTTGGAAAATACACCACTATATTCGGCCATAATGATCATTTCCTCCAAGATGATACCTTTATTTGAATCAAACATTTTATTAAGAAATTTTTATTTAGAGGGAATGAACATCCACACCATTAATGGATTTTGTAAAGGAGATTCATGATATTTCTTTCATTTATAGAGGATCATGGGATGGTTTGAAATATGAAAAGATATTTCATTTTCCCAGAAATTGATGTTTGATCTATATAACAAGATCCAATCCATTCCCAGTATAGTTTCAGATTCCACCAAGGGATATATTATGAGATACAATGGTAGAATATTCCCACATACACCAATAATAGAAGAGTTTGACACTTGGGTTTCAATGATAGTACCACTAGGTGTTTTTACAGATATCTCTACATCAGGGTATTAGGGATTCAATTCAACAGTTCTAGAAAACTTGAAAAATATAAAGTAATGTGTATAACTAGAAAAAAATAATACCTTTTCCATTCATGAGTGTATATGATGTGTACCTTATACGACTTAATTTCCTTTATCCACTTTAACAGTAGTGATGGCATAATATTTCACTTATTCCTTTGGATTTGGTGGCTGGTGAATCTGATTACCCTCATAGAGTTAAGGATTACTATACTAGATTGCATAATTATCTTTATCATTATATTTTATGTATTTTACCTTTGGTGGTTATCTCCTTTCATCCATCACATTTTCCATCTTCTTCAATCTATTCGATATTCAAGAGCTTGGTGGCCTTCTCTCCCACACTTGAAGCATTTACCTATCCATTTGAGGTAGTTACCATGATAATTATCCCCAAATTTTTAACATGTGGGTGGTTAATATTTCTTTCCACCATTTTCATTATATTCTTCTTCATGAAACACCGCCTTTCATTTCTTACCTATATAGTCATGGGACCGTTATCCAAAATCCATCTCTACTTTGAGATCACATCGAACCACTTCTTCATATCTCCCTACATCCCAGATATATATATCCTTTCAAACATGTGATTTTAATATTGAAATAATCTATCTATTTTTGTATCATTTTTGATAACAAAACTAGAGACATATCTTGAAATCCTTTTGATATTTCCTTTGTAAGACATGATATATTAAACCTTCTTTTTCTTAAGCTTTATAAATTATCTCTCCATTTTTTATAAATATTTTGAGGGAAATACTTGTTAAGAAATATTCTCTTCAAGTCTTCCTACTTCCTATCCTCTATTTCATCCATTGGATTTGTTTTATTTATCAATTCCAACCATTTATTGGATTTTTGATCTAAATGATATAGGGACAGAGTCACCTTCTTCTTCTCAGAATAGTAGAGCATAATAATGATCTTCTCCATTGTGTTAAACCATTGTTCAACAAAAAGTGGATCAAAATATCCAATAAATATCGGTGTTCGTTGCCACATAAAGGACTCAAAATCTATTAGATCATTCTTGGATAATGGTGAATGTTCTACATTCTTTATGTTATTATTCATTACATGAGAAAACTGGGTAAACATTGATATGATGTTTTGAACTCCACCTCCCAAGGAATTGGGGATGTTGTTCAGGAAATCATTGCGTTGTTCTTCACAAGGGTTGTTGGCCAGGTTTCTACTGGTTCCCATAATTTTCTAAAGAATAAAAGGTTTGAACAAAATGTATTTCAATAAGTCATAAATAAATTATTTATTCTTTTCTATAATTAACTCAAAAGGCATATCTTATGGGATCCCTATGTTTAGTGTTTTTCTAAAAAAAAGTTTCTTTGGTGTTTAGTTATACTTAGTTTAATCCTGATGGGTTTCAATAATATTCTCAATTAATAATTACCAAATTAACTAAATCATTTTTTGATACCAACTACAGTGACCCTACAATTCTAACATGACTATTACATCATTTTGAAGATATAAAACATAAAAACATTACAAAACTAAGATTCTAGAGTTTAGTATCTTGCTAAAATTAGGACCATACAACATATATTCACAATAAAATGTAAAAACTTATTTAAAATTTTCTTTGTTATCATTTTAAATATCATGTTCTCTTTATTACATGTAGTCACCAAAGGATATAAATCAATGAAATGGGTGTGATAAAATCCCAGTAAGAGGATGAATAAAGGCATTAATCAATAAAATATGGGTGACAATAATCATCATCCTCATAACATAAGAATAAGATTATAATCCTAACCATATAAGGAAAATTTATATAAATTCATGGAATGTAGAAATTCATAAAAATGAAACATCATGACTTAGTGTTCAAATACCACACATAGTTGTGAACAAAGCTAGCATTATATTCATTCCTAACATATGTGCATAATCATAACATCATATTTTTGAAAAAATATAGAATCATGTTTATGCATAATACAAATTATATCATGAGATACATCACATTACCAAATATATTTTTGGAATATATAATTATGGGCCCAACCATCACATCATAACATTAAAATAATCATGTATGCCACATATAACATACAATAATCGTCTTCATAAAATAACCCATGGAGAGGAATGAGTTTCATAGGTATTTAATAATGCATATATTAATGAATAAACATTGGGGGTTCCAAAATGAAATATAAAAAAATATATTTGGAATACGAATCATCAATATTGAGTGAAGAAGAAACAATCTAAAGAGGATTCAATATGTGTTTTAGAAAGAATAGTTCCTTTGAAAGATATTTATATTTATCATAAAACCATGTTGGAAACATGTGTATCCATAAAAATAAAATGGAATAAAAATTAAATTATATTTAGGTAATAATAAAATAATATCTATAATGGAATTTTTCATGAAAGAGGTATGAACCATAGAAAGGGAGTTGGGATCGATAAACCCCTTACCTTATATCTGAATGTGTTCTTTACTTGAACTTAATTTACTAGACAATCAAATTATATTAATTAATTAATTAATTCATAAAAAATCTAATACATATACCTAATTTATTATAATTTTATTATGTTCATTTATGGAAATTTATATGAGTGATAAATTTCAATTTCATTGTTTCTGGATCATTCATTTTCATGGTTTCATGGTTAGTTTTAATTGTGTATAATTATGATAGTTATTTTCAAATGAGAATAATTCTACAAAAGTTAAATTACCTATTATTATTAAAATTTTGGAGGGTTAAATGGTCTCATATATCATTTTTTTGGGAATATTCATTTGATAAAACATTAATGATAAATGTTTAGTTTATTTTTGGAAGTTTTTTCGACCAACATGAACTAGTTTCATTATATTTAATATTGTTTCTATAAATTAGTTCCAAAATATTAAAAAAGTTATAATAAAAAATTTAAAATATAGTTTAACTATAATAATGGTTTTATAACTAGACTTTAAGGTGGTAACCAAAAACAGAAACCCATCATCCATGAAGGAAGTGAATCGATACATCATAAATGATGTTTTCATTTTTATAATAAAAGGAGATGAGAAGGGATTTATGATTTATATTACATAAATATAATAAAATTATAGTATATATATAATACCAGCGTTATTATTCCACTTTGGACTGGGTAGGTGAGGATTGGATAAGAAATGAAAAGAAATTTAAAGAGAAGAATTTAGGATTTTACCTCTTGAATATCATCTCCTTGATAACCTCCTTATGGAACATGGGTTTGGTCATTTGTTGATACCATAATCTCTTGGGTGTGGTTATGAGGATTGAGAAGTTAATTTGTAATAATTTAGACTAGATACATGGATTAGAATATGTGAGGAGAAGAGGTGGTGAGGGGTGATATTTATTGGTGATGTGTGAGGTGTTTTTTGATTATTTCATTCATTAGTTTATCATTTTTACTCATAGATCATATGATTTCTAAAAAACAGGTTCTTACATCATCCATAAATCAACTAGAGCTGAAAAATTCATTTATACAGCTTATATCGTAAATTATGTTATTTCATTATTCACAAAAATTCAACTATTTTAGAAAAACCCAAAAATCCACACTAACCATTTTTCAACATATAGATTTTAAAAATGGACTCCATTTTATGAAAATTATTTTCTAAATATAATAAATTTAATTTTAAAATAAAAGCATCATTTATTCAAAAAATATCAATTTTAATATTATAGTTGATTTTATGAACCATTGAAAAATCAATTAAGGTCTCATAAAATTATCTAATAATTATAATAAAACATAATATTAATTTTTTAATCTATTTTTTGAAAATAAATTTTATTTTAAATCAATTTATTAATTATAAATTTGTAAATAAACATCAACGTTTTACAAAATTACCAACACATAATATATCATTTTTAAAACATTTATTTAGTTATACCATGATATAATTAAATAATATTTTCATTTATAATACTCCTAAATTTTATTCATACTTTTGTAGGATAATTGTTTATTCTTGTAGCTCAATTAATATTTATAATGGTTATATTTCTATTCCAATGCTCAGGTTAATATTCCAATGATATAGGTTATTTAATTACTATAAATACCACATTTTTAATTCTTTATTTATGAGAATGAAGTTTTTTTTGGTCCTTTATAAGATTATTGTGTTTTTTAATTACAAAAAGGAAAATTCCATTAATAAAATTTTTATTCATCACAAAATTCCCAAGTAGTGATGGATTAAATAATTATTTAATAATGAATGAAATGGTTGGGGTTTAGTGTGGATAATTGGATGGATATGGATAATTAATAAATAGATTATGGTCTATGTGGTTTAATGTGGTTGATTATTAATAATGAAATAAATTGGATAGATAATGGAATTGGTTGGAAATGTGAAATGGGGGTTTGTAGTTTAATGTGTGGTGTAATTTAATTATAGGTGGAAATGAAAGTGAGGATGTTTTTAGTTGGTTACTCTTTATTTGTGAACCCATAGGTTGGGATTGTATGTGTGTTTGGATATATGTATATAGTTTAATATTACTTTTTATTTTTACACTCACCCCACCTACATTGAGAACTATGTGATGACATTCATACTTTTACATAGGGTTTTTTTCATGACATTCAGTGAGGAGGATGAATGGATGGGTACCCACTCTTTCCTGCCCCATCTTTTAGGTGATGGTGGTATTTCACATGATTTTATGGTTGGAGGTGTGATAGTGAAATCGATGGGGGTTGTGATAGCTTAGGTTTCATCTAGCGAGATGTGATGTGGTCATTATTTTGTGGTTGTGAGCCTAGTTATATTTGGGTGAGATGTGACATAGTCCAGGTGTATATGAGTGGGATGAGATATGATGTGGTAACTTATGGTGGGGGTTGTGCATGGTAAGAGGAGAGAATGAGGTTGATTTATTTCATGTTCACGATACTATACTACTCTGGTTATGGTTGGGATGTGATGTCCAAGGTGTTTTTGGGTGAGACGTGATGTAGTTGTTCTTATGGGGTGGTGAGCCCAGAAATATTCACATTATAATGGCTCTGCATTATCCTAGTTATCTCCCCTCTCTTTCCTGCTATGATTTCTCTAAATTCTCCCCTCTCTCGCTCGCTCCATTCTAATGGTATCTAGGGGTTCCTAAAACCCCCCCCTTCACTCAGGGTTTATTCTCCTAGTTTCACCTCCCTTAGCCTTCTCCTTTTACCCAGCATGGATTCCTCTGGGGTTCTTCCTCATATTCTCTCCCACGGTTGGTTGACTCCTGGTCCTGTTCTTAAATTTCACTCTGGTGAAGGCATTATGGTTTCTTCCCTGACCACCTCAACCTCACTTTGACCCCAAATTCCACTGCTCCTCTCTAGGCCGGATCTGGAGTGATGGATACTCATAGATTTTGGGATAAATGGTTTAGAAGTCTTTGGGATTCTTGGTATATTCTTTCCTTTTATTTTAGGGTTTTAGACCCTGATTTCCTCTTTCTTTTTTCTTTGAGGGTTTCATCCCTAGTTCTATTTTGTTTTCTTTACTAGTTTCTTCTTTGGTGGTTTGAAGGTTTTCCTATCGGTGATTATGGCATCTCGTTGAATCTGGTTTAGTTTTTTTGGATCTTTGAAATTGGGGTAAGGTTTTAATGCTTGTTCAGTGATGGTTCCATTTCCAGGTTAGTTCTATTTATGTTTATGCATTTAATGTGCTACGATGACCTTATTCAATCTCCAAAATTTTGTGTTTGGATGGCGATGATGAAAGTGTTAATAGGACGATGAGGATTATAGTATATATTCTTTATTCAGAGTAGTGATGCAGTTGAGACGTGGATGATACCTTATCAGTGATGGGGTTGGTTTAATGATGATGGTGAATATTTCATATAGTGTGCAGCTCAAGGAGGCCCGCAACCTGTAATGATTATTATGTGTGTTGACTTTGAAATGGTTTTTGAATTTGAAGATGTTGGTGTACTGTAATTTTTACCACCTATTATGTTTTTGCTATGGTGTATGAAACTTTTAAATGGAGGAAGTTGTGAGGTTCCCACTCAACCATAAAAGTGGTTTTTATTTAGAAAATGAAAAAAGAGATTTTAAGGGTGGTGAGCCCAGGTGCCATTGGGTGAGATGTACTGTGACCATTCCTGTGGGGTGGTGTGGTATTAGGAAGATATGGAATCTCTAAGACATACGATGTTAGGGTGTGTGAGATTCATAACAATGGTAAATTGGTGATGGGTAACCTTATCGATGCGAATCATGTTATATTCTATTACTTGGCTTGTGTTATTTTGTGAGTGTTCCCTGGAGAGGTTTGGGATTAATATTTGACCTGTTTAGGTGTTGCTGGTTCAACTATTTTCTCACAGTTTCATTAGTATGTTTCATTCACATGTGCATCAAATACATAGGTTTTTCTACATGGTATAATTTTATTTTTACCCTATATATATAAAATGGTTTTCAAATTTCTAACAAGACAACATGGACTATTCTATACATTACTAGATTTGATATTGTGATAGTTATTTTTCACTATTTTAGCTTTTCTTTTGGGTATTTTCTTTGGATAATTTTATCTATATATATTTAATTTATACATACATGTGGGATGACTTTTGTTTCTTTTTATATTAGTTCATGGAGTTTCTCTTGGATGTTACATATTATATCCTGATATTATATTATTATAGAGGTTAATTCCTCCCATTTCATGGGAATATTTTACCCTCAGTGCTACTCACCAACCCAAGGCCAACTAGTGGTGGGACTTAGTATAAAATAACTCCCTCCCCTCATTAAGGTATCTTTGGAGGGAGAGTGCATTTATAGAGTGGTATCAAAGGTGATTGCTGAGAGATATGATGGATTTTGAAGTTATGAACATTAAAGATTGCATGGTTTGGAATGAAAGTAGTTCTAGTTGACCCTAGTACATGACATAGGCCAGGGATACCGTCTATGCCATGTAATTTTAGACCCCCCTATGATCATATGCATTGAATATGATATTATTTAACAAACAAGTGAGGTGGATCTATTTGTAGGGTAGATAACTAAGAGAGGTAGATGCATCAAGATGCATTTTTTACTATTTAATATGGGTTTATTTAGGAAGGTTAAAATGAATAATTTTAATTAAAATTAATCTAAATGAAATTACATACTATCAAGATTAGGATTTTCTTGTTTTATTTTCAGCTATGAATCTGATTTACCATCCATGGGTGGATCAGACAGTTGAGGTATAATTGGATAATCTAGTTGATCACCTTTGGGTTGATCCAATACTAGAGTATGAGACTTTGAAGAGGGAACTTATGCATTTCAAAGGAAGGATTTGGGGATATACAATTCCATTATTTCATGTTTGGAGACAGAGAGATGGATAAAGGAGATTGTTATCTCTTTAAATTTGATCTAGGCCCTGATGAAGTACAAAGAAACTTTTGTACTTAATCAGATGTATGGAGATGTGTGTAAGTGGTTGTTGCTCTATCTGGGTGAGTAGAATGAGAGAGGTGTTTCATGGGTCGAATTTCATATAGAATTATGAGCAGAGTTCCTTTCATCTAACATGAATATAGTGAATAAGAAAGATATTGTTTCTCTTAAATAGGGGATTATGTTAGTGCGGGAGTTAGGAATCATGTTCAAGGGAATTATTATTTTTTCACCCCATATATTTTTTCAGATGGGGAGTCTCATGAGAGAAATATTTAGGAGGAACTGCATCCTTATATCTAGTATGAAGTTACTCCATTTACATTTCCAACATATATGGAGGTTTAGAAAAAGGTGGATGTGATCGAGTAAATTATCTTCTGACGAGATTTATTATGATAGGGGATAACCATGTTTCCTCAAGGATCATAGTTTTTAGTGGAAGGTATTGGGTACCAATACCTACGAGGTTTTGACCAGAAGGGAGTCAACCTAATAATCATCCTTTTCATTATTTTTGATCCAGTGGTTTTCTTTCACTTCCTAGGGGTTTTGTGCAACTGTTCTTTTTTTATGGTGTTCATGGACATCATTAGAATCAGTTTCCTATTTTCCTTCAAGAATATCTTGGTGGAAGTAGATAGGTTCAACACCATCATCAATAGTAGTTTCAAGTGAGAATGTTTCTGAAGCAAGGGATGTAGACTTATGCTCTGCCGATGGGAGATGAAGTAGGTAGAAGCAGACCTTAGAATATTCCAAGTGTTCAGTGACCTTGAACTGAGCATGGTCCTAGATGTGGTCATTAGTAGAGACATAGAGGAGTTGGTAATGGTCATATGAACATAGTGGAGGAGGCAATGCCTGATATTCCATAGATCATTAGGGATATGATCCATTTTTTAGTAACCTTTTTTGTGACTTTTTATTTAGGAGGTTCTCACTCCTTTGTTTCACCCACTGTAGTATGTTCTCTGGGAATATACATAGAGAGAATTCCCATGCCCATGGTGTTAAATACTCCATTAGAATCCCAAATCATATTTTTTGATGTGTGCTGGGGCTGCAAACTGGTGATAGGGACACAAAAGTCCAATGGGGATATTTTATTATTATAGAGTTATCTATAGGATATTATCCTCCAAATAGATTGGTTGTATTATGTGTTTTATATTATTGAAATCTTTCGATAGAGAGTTGTTTTCTTAGATGTGGATTGAAATTATGTAGATTTTATTGGAGACCTGAGTTTTTACGGTGAATTTTGAGTATAGAGCCACTTCTTTCTTTTATAGATGATTTTTTTAGAATTAGTGAACCTTGGGATAGTGGAGGTCACCAGAGTTTTTGGGGAGTTTATAGATGGTTTTAATGATGAAGTTCTGATGTTATCCTGTCATAGTGATGTTGAGTTATGTATATAATTGCATCTTGATACTTCTCTAGTTTTGATAGATCCTTATTGGATGTCACCTTATGAGTTGTGGGGGTGGATGATTCAGATAGATGATCTGATTCTGATGGTTTTTATAAAACCCATCATGTCTCCATGGGGGTGCTCTAGTTTTGTTCTCTAAGAAGGTAAACAATAGTATAAGGTTGTGTATAGACTACCAGAGGTTGAATCAGGTGATGGTAAAAAATTGTTGCACTCTTTGGACGATATATGTTATTTTTGACTAGATGATAGGGTTAATTTAGATTTGAATGATTTATCTTTTGTATGGATATCACTATTTGATAGTGAAGTCGGGAAATATCCCATCAACTACCTACATATGAAAGTATGGGAACTTCAAGATTGTATTCATGAAGTTTGGTGTTAGGAACACACTGGTCATGTTCATCAGGCTTATAAACTCTGTTTTTCATGATTTCCTAGACTAATTCATCATATTATTCATCAATTATGTCTTAATCAACTCAATGTTAGAGGAGGATCATGCTAATCATCTTATATCTATTTTTAAGTCCTTCAAAACCAATAGATCTATTTCTGAGTGTAAGTTTTGAACATGAGAGGTAAATTTCCTTAGCCATATGGTGTCTCAGTAGGTTTTTACTGTATACATGATGAATGTCAAGAAGGTTGTTTATTGGGTAACACCCAATAATCTAGTAGTGGTATTCATTTTCCTTGGTAATGATGGATATTATTGATTTTTACCCCTATTTATCTTGAGTTCCAGCCCCGTTAATATCTTTGACAAAGAAGGAATAGTTTTTTTTGGATTTTTAAGTTCTAACTAGTGTCCATTTACCTAAAGGGGAATTTTATTATTCCTCTAGTACTTCATTTTCATGATGAGGGAATTATGTATGAGGTTTTATGTGATGCTTATCATTTGGGATTGGAATGCGTATTGATGTATAAAAGAGTAGTTATCTCTCATGGGTCTAGGAAATTATGCCCTCATGAGCTTAACTATGGAACCCATGATCTAGAGGTAGTAGCAGTCATGTTTTTGTTGAAGTTGTGGCCGAATTTCTTCATTGGGGTGCGCTTTATGGTCTTCATAGATCACAAGAGTTTGAAGAATATATTTTCTAATCATGATCAAAATTATTGGAAGTAGATGTGGATGAAGTTTCTATAGGATTATGATTTTTAAATCTCCTACACCTTGGAAAAAGGGAATATTATAGCCAAATATTTGAACTAGAAGTCATAGAAGGATGTTTCTTGGGAGAATTGGGATGCTTGCAGAGTAAAGGAGTAGTTAGTATCATTTCACTTATATGTAGGGGTAGTTGATGTTAGAGGCTATTTGTTTTAGATGAAAGTGTAGTCTTTTCTAATGTAGCAGGTGGAGGAGTCTCAATGGTGAGACTGAGAGGCATATGTGACGCATGATCATGTTTTCCTTATTGATGAATAAATAGGATGTTAAAAGGATAACCAAAACCGGATTTTGTTCCACAAGTTGTTTTTTTTTCTGGTAGTGATGCATAAGGAAGTCCTTAATGGATTTCATGTCTCACCTTTAGAAGTACACCTAGGTATATCCAAAATGTATTGTGGTTTGTGGATGTAGTTTTGGTGAACCGTGATGAAATGGGTGGTGGAAGAGTTCATGGACAGGTGTTTTGTTTTCTAGGTGTTAAAAGAAAACAATTGTGTTTATAGTGGTTTTTTATAACCATTGGATATTCATGTGTGGAAATGGGATAACATATTTTTGGATTTCATCATAGGGTTACCCTGAGATTAGGGAGGTTTTGATGCTATTTGGGTGATTGTGGGTTGGTTGAATAAATCAACCCACTTCTTAGTGATTAAGTAGTTGGGTATAGGGGATGATTTAAGTAAGAGATTTGTGTATTATATAGTGAGGTTTCATGGATTACCAAGGTCTATTTTCTCAGATTGGGATGAACATTTTACCCCATGAGTCTAGAGGGGATTGCAACATGAATTTGAAACTTAGATACACCTCATCACTAATTTCCACCCTCAGATGGATGGGTATATGGAGAATAATATTTATACATTGGAGTATATGGTATGGAAATGTGTCTTAGACTTTGGTGGGTCTTGGGTATGAACTATGCACTTGGTTGAGTTTTATTATAACAACATCTATCACTTTTCCATTTTCATAGCCTCATTTGAGCTATTGTATGATAGGTTGTGTAGTTCTTCATTGTGATGGACAGAGGTTTGGGAGGCAACATTTCTTTGACCAGATGTGGTGCACAGAGAAATAGATAAGGTTTTCCTTGTTCATGAAATGAAGAAATAAGCACAAGATCAAAAGAAGTCTTATACTAGTCATAGGTCGAGGCATTTGGAGTTCAAGGTTGGGGACCACTGGTTCTTGACGGTTTATCCATGATGTGGGAATCATAGGTTTAGAATACTAATTAATATTTCTCTCATGTATTTTGGTCCATTTGAGATGTTTAGGAGAGTTGGTGAGGTGTCATATTTGTTGGAATGTCCATTGTGGATGGAGAGTATCCACGACATCTTCTATGTATGTCAGCTTTATCACAGTCTTCATGATGACTCTTTTGTCATTGATTAGAGGGATTTGGATATCGAGGAAGAATAATTGTTCCCATATCATCTAGTAGATATCCATGATCAATAAGATAAGGTGATACATGCAAGGAATATTCATTTGGTTTGTGTATTATGGAGGCACGATGTCTTGGAAGATAATACTTGGGAGTGAGAGACGTAGATGTGTTCCCAAAACCAGAAGTTGTTTTTAGTTTTTATTTACTATGTTTTTCTTTATGATGTGATGTTTGAACATTTTTTATGATATTTGGTGTTTTTCATGGGTTGTGGTGTATTATATGTAAGTAATGACATATGAAAAGGGGAGGAACTGATTCCTAATCTCAAAGAATTATTCTATGATGCGATTAAACCTATGTGAGGGAGCCAGTGCTTCTTAGAGTGGATAATATCTTGACATTGAGGATATAATTCCTTGATTTTTATTTCTGATGTAGTGTGGTTTTTTTAGATGTGATAGTTTTTTTGGGCTACGTGGAGGTTTAGATGGTTGTGTGGCATTGTGTTTTTATGAGATGAGGTGGTTTCTTGGAAGGTTGTTTTTTTGACTACATTTCTTATGGGATTTGTTTTGGATTATTGATGGTGAGAATAATTTTAGAGGTATCTAAATTAATGGTTCAAGCCTTAATAATTCCTTAATTATCTAGTTTTGGAGGTTTTAAGTGTTTGAGGGTGGTTCTGAGAGTTTTTAGTGGAAGATGAAGCTACTGTTGAGTTGAGGCATGAAGTTTAAGGCATGTAAGTGGATTTCATGAAGTGTAAAGGTGATTAACAAATTGTGTAACTGAATCGTTCTAGGCTTGAATATATATAAGGGGGAACCTGTGAGATGGATCACACATCATGTAAGTGGAATTCATAACCTGTATTAAATAAAAGGATGAGGTGATGCATCTTTATTCAAAATTCAAAACATTGGAAAATCTATGGATGTAAAAACCTGAGGTTTTAAAAAATCTTTTTTTTCTTCAAATTAATTAAATCTTTTTAAAAAATTTCATTTCACACAACACTAAATATTTCTTTTGTTATATGAAAGCACTAGGATTTCTTGTGTTTCATGCAACACCATGTTAATATTTCATATCATGAAACACTTAGATTAGCTTGTGGTACACACAAAACTATATTTGGATTATGTTAAACACAATGTTGGGTTACTTAAATATCTTGCATTAAACGAAAGGCCTAGTTATACCTAAATATAATGTACTATTAATATTGTTATTAAAATGTTCACTATTACAAAATAAGGCTTTAATAGTGCTATAATATGCCTCTATCAGTGTTGAGAAAGTGATGAATACCAGAGTGTGGTTTAAAGCACTAAGATTTTATCAGTTCTAGAAAATCACTGATAAATGGGTCCTTTATCAACACTAAAAAAATTTGAAAAATAACCATTTATCTATCCTTTTAGAAGCTATCATGAAAGATACCATTTATCAGTACTTTTATATAGCGCTGATAAAGGCACCCATAATCAGTGTTTCTAAACATGTTCACAAAGAGACCCTTTATCAGTGATTCTAAAAGCACCGATAAAGGGTCCCTTTATGGGCACTTCAATAAGCACTGATAAAGGGAACCAGTATTAGTGCTTTTTGAAGAGCTGATAAAGGATCCCTTTATCAACACATTTAGTATTACTGATAAAGGGGAATATTGTGGTGTGTTGTTACAACACACTGTAACACTAGAAAAGGGAATACTGTAGTGTACTATAACATCACACTATAACACTATAAATAGAACAAAAAATTAGAAAATTTAGATACAAATACTGAATTTAAATGAAATAAAATATACAACACAAATACCAAAAAAAACTATTATATAGAAAAATTACACACCTATATAAAAGACAAAACCACCCCTGCTCAAGAAAAAGAACACACCTATATAAGAACACAATTATTATGTTAGTCATAATATAATGAAATAAACTAAACATAACGTTTTAATTATAATCTTATCATTGATTCATAGAGAGAACACTGTGTATCAGATCAAATTGCAGTTGATTCTTTCACAACAAAACATTTATTAATCATCTTCAAGTATTATCTATGTAAAAATTAACTAAATACATATAATATAAAAATTATCACTTAATTAATGAAGAAATAACAGATATAATGATGAGAAAAATAAAATCTAGGATCATTTTCTCAGTTTTTGCTATGTGATGCTCATTTAAAACTAAAATGACATTTATATATTTAAAATATACACTTGGAGTCATACCGATCACACTTTGAGTCTAATTGAGGTGTTTCTAATTTCTACATGTCTCAAACGACTTATGTATCATTGTGATAATGTGTCAAAACAATCCAAATGCGTTTCCTCAGTTTTGAGTACGTCACTTGTGTTTTTTACTAAAATTACATTTTAAATAGGAAACATTAACTTTGAGTCATACTAGTGACATTGTGTTTCATATTGATGTTATAATTATTCATACATGTCAAAAATTAATTATTAATCTTTTTCCTAAATTATCAAGATAATCCGAGTATGTTTGTTAGGTTTTCAGTGAGTGAAACTTTTTGAACTAAAATGAAAATTATAAACTAATAACAAATAATTTGAGTCATATCAAGAACATCATGTATCAGATTGAGGTGTGAAGGATTTTTACAAATTATAAATGAATTATGTATCTTTTTCATAAATTATCAAAAATATTTGAATGTGTTTTCTCTGTTTTGAGTATGTGAGTTGTCTTTTCTAATAAAATTAATTTCAATTTTTACTAAAAAGATATACTTGGATTCATATCGGTCACATTGTGAATTGTATTGAGGCGTGGTTGATTCCTAATCATCCCAAATAAAATTTGAATCTTTTTTCTAAAGAATCAAAATAATTTAAATGTGTTTTCTTAGATTTGAGTATGCCATGCATTTTTTACTAAAATATCATTTTAAACTGAAAACATGCACTTTAAGTCATATCGATCACATCATGTGCGAGTTTGACATGAGGATAATTTCTACAGATAAAAAATTAATTACAAATCATTTTTCTAAATTATCAATACAATCCAAGCATTTTTTTTGATTTTTAGTGAGTGATACTTTTTGTAATAAAATGTCAATTTTAAACTGATAACAGAAAATTTGATTCATATCAGGAACATATTGTATCATGTTGAGGTGAGGATGATTCCTATACATCAACAATTACTTCTGGATTATTATTATAAATTATCAAAATAATCCAATTTTTTTTCTCATTTTCGAGTATTCCAGTTGTCTTTTGTAGTAAAATTAATGTCAATTTAAAATAAAAATCCATACTTGAATCATAGTGACAGGACTTCCTTGTTGTGAGGATGGTCAAGTTTACATTTATAAAGACCCAAGATATAGCACAATGGCTAACCTTAGGGTCGCTCTCAAGGAAGCAGTGTTGAGAGCCTAAGTGGTCCTTCCGATTTTTTTTTGTATTTTTAAATACTTTGAAAAAATAAAAACACAACTCCTACGAAATCACTAAATAGTGCTAAGAGCACAGTGGAGAGGGAAACAATGATGAAATAGTGAAAACACAGAAACACAGAACAAAACCAGGGAAATAAATCAGGTGCGGACAGAACACAAGTCATAGAACAAACAAATGACATCAGGACAAGAAAATAGTCAGAAAGACAAAGGCCGAACCCAGGTTAATTCACCCTCTACTCCCTATCCTAGATCAACTTAAGAAATTAATCAACAATTCTCAAATTCTCTCAGTGCATGATCTATGTCTCAGATCACACACTAGTCTCGCCTAGAAATTAAACACTCAAGCATAAAATTTCTTCAATACTCAAGTTTTCCTCTGAACTACAAGGTGATTAACTCAGAAAAGTCATTCTAGAAAGTATTTCTCACAATCTAGAATGATTCTACTAAGATCCTCACATCGCAAAACCAATCTTGATTATCAGTTTGAGAAATCAATATAGGAAGGGGAAAATAAATTAAACAAGAAGGTGGAAAATTGTCCTATGCAAGATCTTACTCTCGCTTAATTTAACTCACAAATGCGATCTACCAAGGAGAATAAAAAGAACGTGATCGCATTGATGTGAGAATCTCTAGATCATGTCAGGTTTCATAAACTGGATCTAGCCCCGCAAGTTAGATCTCTATTTCTGGAGATTGGATATCAAAATACGAAGCACAGATGAATGAATGACACAAAAAATAAAGCATAACTAACATCACGATTCAATTAACTAAACAGAACACAAGTATTTACAAACACAATTGAAATTAAAACAAGAATAGAGCAACGGGGGTGAGGCAGAGAATGGAGGGGATGGTCTCATATCCTGGTCGAAGACGATCCCAGTCCGTGAGAAGTGGAAGGAATAGATGTGTGAATTGGGGGGAGTCTCCTCCTCCCCCTATGGAATGATGCTTTCCCCCATTCTTGTTCTGGCCCTCGGCCTTAGACCTCCTCCTTCTTACCCTCTGTCTTGGCCTCCCCCTGAAGAGAGGAGTCAAGAAGCCTCTTATTTAGAGATGAAAATAGAAAACTAAACTAATAGGTAGTGTCTATCCATGTGACGCGCTTTAAGTGCGCTCGTCACTAGCTGCTAGTGAACTTCAAGTGAGTGCATACAATTCCCCTGCAACCACCTTGCGAATATTCTCGTGCCTTTCCCACGAACTGCCCATAATTTTCTTTGCACGCCCAACTCCCCCTGTGCAGAAAAATAAAAAACACAAAAGAAATGCACATCAGAAATAAAAAAATGGGAACACTACAATTATATATAAATGCATATTTATATTTACTATTATATATATTTATTATAGGTATTAAATATTACTAATATATATATAATAACTATTATATTAGTTTAATACATATATTTTATGATATATAAAATCTTATATAATATTATGATTAAACCTATTATTAATATAGTATAGTATATCATATATATTACATACTACTTATATCATAATATATGTTATAATATAATAAAATAAAAACTAACTAAAAAAAATAAAACACAAAAAGGAGGGGGGGGGGGGGTCTGTTTGGCGAAGTGAAGGGCTCATGGAGCTTTGGGTTAGTGTGAAAAAGAGGGAAGAAAGGGGGAAGGAGGTCCGAGGAGTCTCAGATTTGTGCGGCGGCGGAGATGAAGAGTGGAGAGGGCTTGAGGCGGGGGTCAGGTGTGAATCAGGGAGAGCGACTACCTCCTCTTGTCCTTCCAGTGGCGGACCATAGTGGTGCAGTGAGTAGCGGTTCGGCGGGTCAGGCAGGGGGTT
Organism: Viscum album; assembly: GCA_963277665.1. NCBI lineage: Eukaryota > Viridiplantae > Streptophyta > Magnoliopsida > Santalales > Viscaceae > Viscum > Viscum album. Next base: position 1,812,021,070 of record OY728123.1, on the reverse strand, counting down.
CGACTTAGGAATTCCAGTGGTATGGTGGGGTTTTTGTGGAGGATGAAGGCAGAGAGAAGGACCAGGCGCGGTCTTCAAATTTTTTATTTCCAGATCTGAGTTCTTGAATTGTATCTGATTTTCTGATTTCTTCACTGGGATTCATTTTCAGTTTCTTTTTCCCTTAGACCTAGAAATTCTGTGATGAACTTTCGTCATGCTTCTATTGTCAAAATTACTGTGTTTTTGCTATTAGATTTGTTGGGTCTTTGCGATTTGGTTATTGTTGCTGATGGAGTTGATAGTCGGTTTGGGGCAGGGAGATCAGTGAGAAAAAGGGGGGGTGAAGAGGAGTAGTGGATTATCTCACTGTTGCTGGAATGGTGGCACAGCATAGTAGAAATGGTGAGATAGTAAAGTGGAAGGAGGCAGTGAGACAGTATAGTGGAAACAGTGGCTGAAGTTTCTGTGGCACCATGAGTACTCACGATTGCTGTGAGACAGCAAGTAGAAGGAAGGACATTGGAAAATCAAGTGAGTCCTCACGGTGACTGTGTGTGGGAGACGGTGAGACAGGATGAAATGAAATGGTGGCACCGTGAGTGAGGTGGAAGCGGTGGGACAACGGCTGTGTGAAGTTGTGAGATAGTGAGGTGCTACAAATGGTGGCAAAGGGGTGGGATACAGTGGTACAGGTGAAAGACAGTGGAACCGTGAGTGATGTTCACGGTGAGACAGTTAGGCTGGAAATGGTGGCACATGCACCATAATGGAATAGGACTGTGCGACCACAACACCTACAAAATGAACACAACAAAGAAAATTAAATAAATAAAATAATTTAATGAAACTAAAAATAGATTAATTAATTAATAAATTAAATTAAAAAGAATTGAATTAAAAACTAAATAAAACAAAGTTAAATAATAAAATTAATTGTGTTTTAAAATGAATGAATTTATTTGGGTATAATAAAATAATTTAAAACAAATTAAAATAAAAAGTGTTACTTGATTAAATTATTTAACCAATTAATTAAAGAATTAATTAAATTGAAGAATAAAAATATTTATTGAACAAAACTAAATTGTTAAAATTAATTTAATTATTAAAATACTAAAAAACTAAAATGAGTTATTTATTTACAATTTAAAGAATAAAGAATTAATTAATTAAATAAATGAATTACTAAACTAACTAGAATGAAAAATAATAAAAATAAAAGAATAAATAAATAAAAGTCTAATTCGCAAGACTAAGTTAATTTAAGAATTATTTAAAATGACACTAATGCACATTAAAACACATGTTTTAAACTAAAAACTGATTATTTTACACAGCAGGTTCAAAAACACAATAATTATCAATTATTTAATAAAAAAACATTTTAATATAAAAAAATCAATTGAAAATATAAAAAGAGTATGGAAAAGAGTGTTAAAACACCGCCACATCAAACTCCCTCACACTTAAAGCTTTGTTTGTCCTCAAACAAATGCATGTATTTGACTTTAAAACAGAAAGATGTTTAGTGAGTTTCAGCTCAAAAGGTCCATGGTTAAACTTTAATATCCAGATGAGAAGGACCAAACAATGAGTCAGGTTATCCAAAGGTGTTCAAAAATAATGTCTTTCTTAGCTTTAAAAACCCACTAGAAGTCAAGAGCATCACAAATTCGTACACTGTCAATTATGTCACGCCTCCTAGGTGTATTCATTAACTGTCCTTCTTCACCTTCCAATTCAAGTACTAATTCAAGGAGTGTTGACAGGTTAGATGAAGTGGAACTCAAAACTTAACCAAGGGCACCTTCCATTATCACCTTCCTCAAGGTTCCATAAATTAAAGTCTATTAATTTCATCACTTTATTGACTCAACTAAAATGAAAATTTACTAAGTCAATCACTCCCTTCTTCATCTGGGTTCAAAATTCCCCTCACATTAATCAGTTCATTTTGACAAGGGCACTTTATTTTACTTTTTCCCAGCCATATTCCATGTGCAGAGCAGTGTGCATAACACTTATTAAGATTGAAATCGGCATTATTTATTCCCAAAAATTCACCCAATGCACCTTGTCTCAGATACTCACTATGGGATCCCATTAGCCCATTTTACTCCAGTTACAAAGGACTTAATTAAAAATCATTAAAGTTGACTTCCTAAAGTGATTGAATATTATTTTATAAAAATGTGAGTCTCATGGGTTCCAGTGAGAACATAATGTTACCCTAAGTCATGATCATAATCCTACAAAACCTATACTGTCATAATCTTATCCTCAGTTCCTAAACAGACAGATCTATAGAGACAGTGAACAACTTCACTCAACAATCATTTATACATAACAGTTTCAGACTAAGTTCCACTCTCAACATCCATCAAACATTTATCCACTAAACAAGGAAAAAATTAAGTACCATTGAACCTCCAATGACCATCATGTGATGAAAGAATTTGAAAAATTTTGAAGGAATTTTGAACCTTTTTTTGAAAAAAAGAAAAATATTTGACCATTTTTTAAACAACCACAAACTCAGGTTCAAGAAGGGGGAATTCAACATGACACTAGAATGACCCCTCTCAACCACACTTAAAACCAAAAATTTTCCCCAACGTTGTATTATAAGGTGGAAGATAAATTATGTTCAAAACAGATTGAAATTTCAGCTGAAAAAGGATATAGAGGGGTATCAATGAAGTTAGAAAATTTTCTTTGCCACACAAAAAGTAAAAGAAAAAAAAAACAAAAAAAAAACAAAAACAAACGAACCCAACCCCACCAAACATCACTAGAAACCAAGTAAATTTCTATTCCTAATATATTCCTTCTTTTGAATTTTTTAACAAGCAGAAAAATGATTGTATCAATTTACTTCAGATAGTAGCATGATTAATAGTGATGTGTAGCAGCAGCAACATAATGAAATTAAAAGTAGTGGGTTCAAGCATGGTTCACAACTTAGCTCAAAATAATCTTTAACTAAGTAGATATTAGCAGCTAAACACCCATGCAAGAAAATATATTCACTAGTTTCAAAATTTAATAGAAACTCCCCCACACTTAATTCATAGCAGCATGAAATAAAAATATGAATATTAAAACATTAAAATATAAAACAATTCTCCCCTGAATGTGAAAATTCTTAAATTTAAAAATGTCTCCCTTTAATTTCCTTGTGCATGAACTCTGGCTGCTCCAGTTTTCCACCTACATGATGAAACAATTTAACATTAGTGTTCCATATTTTAAAGTTCAAATAAAAATCAGCTACAAAGTGTGAGTTAGAGAGTGTTATCCATGATCTTTAGTGAACTCTTCCTCTGGGACATGAATGATAGCCACATGGAATATACTATCTGTTTATTGTCCTAAGAAAACAATACTCAAATTAAAAACAACATGCAGAAAAGAAACTAAAGAAGGAAATGAAAAGGGATAATCCTGGGATAACCCCCCAGGGGGTGCTGTCTTTGGACTGTCCACATCTGGACAATCCATGGATCAAACCTAGTCTGATGGGGGATTTGGTTTCTTTCTCAAGAACCACCAGGTGTTATTTATTCCAACATTAGTGCTTTTCCATCTTTGGCGTACCCCATGTGCAGCTTCAATCACATTCCCCTCCTTGTCAATGAAGCACTTCATGTTGCATAGTAGAGGGAAGAAAAAGATATAGAGGTACTTCCCTACTGCTTCTTCTTGAGTTTGAGTGTGCACAAGTTGTAATGTTGAAAAACTTGGGCATGATTTGTATACTGTTCCATTCCAATAAATTATTTTATCTTGATAAAAACAAACTTTGTCAACATCTACTTGTAAACTTATGCACATATCCAAAAATACCTTTTCAAAAATAACTGCCAAACTGCAAGTGTTATCCAGAATTGGGAGTTCCATTAACTCTTCAGTAGATTCTACAAAAACTTCTTCACTCTCCAATAAATCAAAAAAGTGAGATGCATCTTCAAAACCTACATAGGGAGAAACACAATTAAAATCAGCTTCAATGTAATCCAAGTTGAATAAAAATACGACTTCTTCTATAAAATTGTCAACCCCCTTTATCAGTGTGGCTTGTTCCTCCTCGTGATGGAATAGTGATCCTGGGAGAGTGTCCAGGGTAAGAGTGAGGTAGTCAACCTCCTCCAACCTCTCTTCAAAACACACCACCTCACTTGCTGAATCTTCTAAGGAGAATGATATTATGTCATGTGCTGGTTCCACCTATTGAAGCATTGAAAAATCATTAGAATAGTTATAGAAAGAAAAATCATTAGAATGAAAATCAGGGAAAAAATGATCATCAAAGAAATTCCTAGCCTCATGAATCATTGAAAGTTCCATCTCCTGCCAGCCCTTGAAAACATCCTTGAAAATTGGTTCTGGAATTTCCATCTTTGACTCCAGGAACAAATCCATATCAAAGTTGGGAAACTCCAACTTTTTCTTTCTTCTGTTTCTTTTGTATTTCCTTCTCAACTGTTTTCCATAATGTTAGGATTCAATGGGAGGTGGTGGTACTGCACTATCTTCTTGGTAACCTTTGACCTTATCCATGGCTTATGGAATCAACTGCATGATCTCATGAGAATTAATTGTCTCTTCATCAGTAAGGTCTCGATGCTGTATTTCATGCATCTAACATTGAAACTTAGCAACAACCTCCTCCAGTTCTTGAACTGGGTCAAACAGTGACACTATATCAGATTCCTTAGAGTTTATCACTATGTTTGGGTGTGTTTTTTTTTATTTTTATATGTTTTTTTTGTGTTTTAAAATAAAATAAAAATTGGAAAAACTACTGAGACACTCATTGCCTCCCTGGAAACGGTGCCAAAATTTGATGGGACGTCCTTGCCGTGAGGACGGTTAAGTTTATATTTATAAAGACCTAAGATATAACACAGTGGCTAACCTCAGGGTCGCTCTCAAGGAAGCAGTGTCGAGAGCCTAGGTGTTCGTTCTGAAAATCTTTTTGTATTTTTAAAAACTTTGAAAACATAAAAACGCAACTCCTATGAAATCACTAAATAGTGATGAGAGCACAGTGGAGAGGGAAACAATGATGAAAAAGTGAAGAACACAGAAACATAGGACAAAACTAGGGAAATAAAGCAGGTGCAGATAGAACACAAGGCACAGAACAAACAAGTGACACTAGGACAAGACAATAGTCATAAAGACAAAGGCCAGAACCAGCTTAATTCACCCTCTACTCCTTATCCTAGATCAAATTAAGAAATTAATCAACAATTCTAAAATTCGCTCAGTGCATGATCGATGTCTCGGATCACACACCAATCTCGGCTAGAAATTAAACACTCAAGCATCAAATTTCTTCAATAATAAAGTGTTCCTCCAAACTGCAAGGAGATTCACTCAGCGAAGTCATTATGGAAAGGATTTCTCACAATCCAAAATGATTCTACTAAGATCGTCACATCACACAACCAATATTGATTCTTAGTTTAAGAAATCAAGATAGTAAGGGGAAAAGAAATTAACCAAGAAGGCGGAAAATCATCCTATGAAAGATCTTACTCTCGCTTAATCTAACTCGCATACGTGATCTACCAAGGAGAATAAAAAGAACATGATCGCGTTGATGTGCATATCTCTAGATCGCGTCGCGTTTCATAAACTGGATCCAGCCCCGCAAGTTAGATCTCCATTTCTGGAGATTAGAGATCACAATACGAAGCACAGAAGAATGAACGACACAAAAAATCCAACATAACTAACATCACGATTCAATTAACTAAATAGAACACAAGTATTTACAGAAACAATTGAAATCAAAACTAGAACAGAGCAATAAGGGTGAGGTGGAGAATGGAGGAGCTGGTCTTGTCTCCTAGTCAAAGACGATCCCATTCCATGATAAGTGGAAGGAATGGATGTGTGAATCGGGGAGAGTCTCCTCTGCCCCCTGTGGAATAGTTACCTCCCCCGTTCTTATTCTGGCCCTCAGCCTTGGCCCTCCTCCTTCCTGCCCTCTATCTTGGCCTCTATCTTGGACGCCCCCTGAAGAGAGGAGTCGAGGGTCCTCTTATTTAGAGATGAAAACAGAAAACTAAACTAACATGCAGTGTCTATCCAGGTGGAGTGCTTTAATTGCACTCATCACTTGCTCTAGTGAACTTCAAGTGAGTGCATACAATTCTCTTGCAACCACCTTGCGAATATTCTCGCGTCTTTCCCACGAACTTCCCACAATTTTCTTTGCAAGCCCAACTCCTCCAATGCAGAAAAATAAAAAACACAAAATAAATGCACGTCAGAAATAAAAAAATGGGAACACTATAATTATATATAAATGCATATTTATATTTACTATTTTATATATTTATTAGAGGTATTAAATATTAATAATATATATATATATATAATAACTATTATATTAGTTTAATACATTTATTATTATGATATATAAAAGCTTATATACTATTATGATTAAACCTATTATTAACATAGTATAGTATATCTTATATATTACATAGTACTTATATCATATTATATATTATAATATAATAAAATAAAAACTAACTAAAAAAAATAAAACACAAAAAGAAGGGGGGGGGGGTTGTTTGGAGAAGTGAAGGGCGCATGGAGATTCGGGTTAGGGTGAAAAAGAGGGAAGAAAGGGGAAAGGAGGGCAGAGGAGTCTCAGATTTTTTTACAGTGGTGGAGATAAAGAGTGAAGAGGGCTTGAGGCGGGAGTTGGTTGTGAATTAGGGAGAGCGGCAACCTCCTCTCCTCCTTCCAGCGGCGGACCATAGTGGTGCAGCGAGTAGTGGTTCAGCGGGTCAGGCTGGGGGTTCGACTCGGGAATTCTAGCGGTGTGGTGGGGTTTTTGTGGAGGACTAAGGCAGAGAGCAGGACCGGGCATGGTCTTCAGATTTCTTATTTCCAGATCCGAGTTCTTGAATTGTTTCTGATTTTCTGATTTCTTCACTGGGATTCATTTTCAGTTTCTTTTTCCCTTAGACCTAGAAAATTCTGTGATGAACTTTCGTCATGCTGCTATTGTCGAAATTATTGTGTTTTTTCTGTTTGATTTGTTGTGGATTTGAGATTTGGTTATTGTCGCTGATGGAGTTGATAGTCGGTTTGGGGAATGGAGATCAGTGAGAAAAATGGGGGTGAGGAAGAGTGGTGGATTATCTCACAGTTGCTGGAATGGTGGCACAACATAGTGGAAACGGTGAGACATTAAAGTGGAAGGAGGCAGTGAGACAATATAGTGGAAACGGTGGCTGAAGTTTCTGTGGCACCATGAGTACTCACGGTTGCTGTGAGACATCAAGTAGAAGGAAGGGCAGTGAAACATCAAGTGAGTCCTCAAGGTTAATGTGTGTGGGAGACGGTGATACAGGATGAAGTGAAATAGTGGCACCGTGAGTGAGGTGGAAGCGGTGGGACAATGGGTGTGTGAAGCTGTGAGATAGTGAGGTGCTACAAACGGTGCCTAAGGGGTTGGATACAGTGGAAAAGGTGCAAGACGGTGGCACCGTGACTGATGTTCATGGTGAGACAGTTAGGATGGAAATGGTGGCACATGCACCGTAAAGGAATAGTACTATGCAACCACAACACCTGAAAAACGAACACAACAAAGAAAATTAAATAAATAAAATAATTTAATGAAACTAAAAATAGATTAATTAATTAATAAATTAAATTAAAAGGAACTAAATTAAAAAATAAATAAAACAAAGTTAAATAATAAAATTAATTGTGTTTTAAAATGAATGAATTTATTTGGGTATAATAAAATACTTTAAAACAAATAAAAATAAAAATTGGTACTTGCTTAAATTATTTAACTAATTAATTAAAGAATTAATTAAACTGAAGAATAAAAATATTTATTGAACAAAACTAAATTGTTAAAATTAATTTAATTATTAAAAGACTAAAAAACTAAAATGAGTTATTTATTTAAAATTTAAATAATAAATAAATAAATAATTAAATTAATGAATTACTAAACTAACTAGAATGAAAAATTATAAAAATAAAAGAATAAATAAATAAAACTCTAATTCACAAGAATAGGTTAATTTAAGAATTATTTAAACTGACACTAATTCACATTAAAACACATGTTTTAAACTAAAAACTAATTATTTTATACAACAGGTTCAAAAACACAATAATTATCAATTATTTAATAAAAAACAAAATTTTAATATTAAAAAAGTCAATAAAAAATACAAAAAGGGTATGGAAAAGAGTGTTAAAACACTGCTACATCACATAGCGGTCACACCGTGCATCAGATTAAGGTGTAGGTTATTTCTAAACCTCCAAAATAACATACGAATCATTTTACTAAATTATCCAGACTTCTTGAATGCATTTTTTTGGGTTTGAGTACATTTTACTAAAATGTCATTTTAAACTAAAAACATGCACATTGAGTCATATCAGTCACATCTTATTCTAGTTTGACATGAGATTGATTTCTACAAGTCACAAATGTCTTATGAATCATTTTACTAAATTATCAATACAATTCGAGTGTATTTTTTTGGTTTTTAGTGAGTGATGTGTTGTGAACTTAAATGTCAATTTTAAACTGATTAGGGAATATTGAGTCATACTGAGTACATCGTGTATTAGATTGAGGTGCGTTTTATTACTACACATCACAAATGACATGTTTATTATTTTCTTAAACTATAAAATAAATATTAATTTTTTTCTTAGTTTTTAGAATGTGATGTGTGTATTTTACTAAAATGTAAATTATTAACTAAAAAGATACTGTTTGATTCATACCAGTCACACCACATGTCATATAAAGGTGTAGATGATTGAGTACGTGTTGTGTTTTTTTATTTCAACCACTTTCAAAAATCTAGAAAAGAATAAAATGTTCTATTTTGATGGAAGAAGAAGCCCGATGCTTCTTGAAACACCTCATCCAAAAGAACCATGTTCTCTCCTTTCTGGCTTGTTATAGATGATTGAAGGAAAAATATTAATTCCCAAAAGATCTGTGGAAAAAAATATTAGATAAAAATTATAAGGAAATAAAATTAAAAATAGTATATGAAATTATGAAAAAAATAAAATAAATTATTAGTAGGAATTCACATTTTCATTATGGTTTTATAAATTATTAACTCATTTTATTATTGTTTTTATCTCATTTTTTTCCTCAAAGTACAATCTCTCATGACCATGAGCAGCTTCGATCAAACCACCCCAGTTTGAAAAAAATATGCAACATTTATAATAAAAATTATATTATATTATTAATACTATAAATAAACTAATTAAACAAAAATATGTAATAATACATTAATAAAATGAAAATTTTAATATGAAACCACACAATTTGATACATACCAGGTTTACTATGTATTTCTTTTTAGTATGGTTGATTTCCCCATGTATTTTTTTTTGCATTCAAAACTCTAGGTTATCTATTAATATTGAAATTTTATAACCCATAATATTGAATGAATTGTATAATAAAAATAAAATCCTACCATCTTGAGTGAATCATCATTGTTGAGTGAATGATCATAGTACATGAGTGAATAATCATTATTGATGAAGGTGTTTATTCCTAGAAAATATTAACAATTAGTGTAAACATATAATCATTCATTGATTGAACTAAAAAAAATATTTACATATTAGTTTTTATGGAATATAATAAAATAAATCTTACCCTTTCACCATTATAGAGAGTACACAAAACTATGATAAAAAATTTACCTTATTTGATGGAAAAAAGTCACCTTGACCAATTATGTATTTTAAGAATACACCAAACTCTGTTATAAATTTTTACCCATTTTTAATAGTATTAAACATCATTATATGCCTTTATATCACCCAAATGACACTGAAATCTAGTGAATCCATTAAGTATTCTTGGATTGTGCTATAGATTAGTATATCTATTTAAATATTATGGGTGATGATAAACTCTAACATAACATAATAATTATTTTTTCATGAAAATGGGAGTATCCCTATTATTATGTTTTTTTATTGAGAATGATGATGAGTTTTTTATTAATGAACTTGTAATCATGGACCATTTTACATAATGAATGTGCACATTCATAATTAATGTTACTTGTATAGATTTCAAAATCATTTGTTGATATTATATCATGTATGTAATTGATGATATAATAGGACAAATAATTCCACTACCCACCAATGTGAAACCACTATAATGTCTTATTATAAAAATTCATGATTCAGTTGATGAAAATTTTCATTTCTTTATTTTTTAGAGGTTTTGGATCAAGATACTAGATTCTATTTCAAAGGGGACTTCGTTTAGGTTTTTTTGTTTCATAATTTTATTTTAAGTAGGATTTTCAATTTCAGATATTTCTTCATAAGGTGGTTTCTTTTTATTTGATGTCTTGTTTCCTTTGAAACCATCCCTCATCAATGACCTTAATCTCTCAATGACAGTTGTCATCCAATAGTTCTCTCATACACCTACCATCTTTAGTGGTTGACTACACACATATTTATTCAAACATTTGAATTGTATTACATACATATTTTATGATTTGGTTTGGGTTTTATGAATCTCAGGTGACTATTGGATCCACAAGTAAGACCGTTTCTTTGTAGTGTAGAGAATTCATGGGCAATTATCTATATCTATTTTTTTTGTTTTTCAATTTTTTATTGGATAGGGGTTTCTTTCACACTTAAGTAATATTTGATAGTACATGGATTATGGTAATAAAAATTGTATCTTATGATAATCAATTTTAAAAAAATTAATAATCTACCTAAAAAAATTGCACAATGGCTCTTGTCTTAATTGACAAGTCTTTTGCACACTTTTAAATATCTGTTCTCAAACAAAACCTTTGTTTGATACCCATTCTACTCCATTTTCAAACATTTTTTTTGTTTTCAAGCCAGATCTTTTTCTACTCCTCTTCTTAGATCTCCACCTTAGTCTTTGCATCTACCTCCTCCTCCAACTCGGTCTCTGACTCCGACTCTACCTCTACCTCTTCCTCTTCCTCTACATTAATCTTTTCCATTTACCAACAATTCTTTTTTTCTTACCGACAATGATTCTAAAAAAATTGATTTCATCTATTATAGTTCTCCTTGAGAGAAAGATAAAAAATAATATATAATAATTATAACACTAATACATCACACCCAAAATATATTTCTAATGTCATAGATATTACTAGATCACAAACATAGTAGGTAATCACCAAATTTGTTTTTGAAAAACATTCTAACAACATGAACATTACCCAATTATCTCTAAAAACAATTCTTCTTATTTCTAGTATAGAGGTTTTTAGAAATATTGATAGTATTGAGAAAACATATAAAAACAAAATATTAAAAAAGTACATTTAAGGAAAATTTTAATTACCTTCTAAAATTACCTATTGATGTATGCTAGTCTTTTCATGATTTATGATCTCTCTCATAAAGTTCCAAACATAATAACCATAACCGTTGGAATTATCTTATTTCATATACTATAGAAATATTGAACAAAATAAGTATTTTTTTGAAATATTTTTTAATGTTAAATATTTCATTATATACCATAATCTGTTTCAATTTTTAATAATCCACAGGTTTTATCTGTTCAGACACTGACTTCATGCCATGAGTTAGTATATATTTTGTGACCACCCTAACATAAAAAAATTCCTATTAAAATACATACCGAAACATATAATTTTATGTTTATATAAAAAATGTTGATTTTAGTATGTTATAAATTCACAATACACATAATATGTGGTCAGTGTTTTGGATATCCATTCATTGGAACAAATAAATAAATATTTGGGGTATCAATATTGATTGGGATTAGTATCCAGTATCACCTAAGAAAAAAAAATAAGTAATAAAAAAATTAAAAATATATTTTATGTGATTATATTTTAGAGTTTTACCTCTTCATTGTAGGAATAAAAAATAATCTATTGTCTATTGATTTTTCTCAAACACTTCAAGTAGCTCATATATTTTCTTCTCAATTTCTTCCCTATCCAAAGTATATATTTCCATAGAAATGATACAGGGATTAATGAATCCAAATAAATCTTATCATGGTTTTCCATTTATATTTTATTAATATAAATTTCTTTAAAAAATATTAATAATTATTAACTTTAATAAACATATTAGCTCACTATTTGGACAGACATATTATGAAAATTTACCCTATTTATATATTCACAACTGAGACTCCCAACCATTCATACTTGATAATATCATTTATAGTATGAAGTCCAAATATGTATATCATGAAATTTATATATATTTATTTTTAATATGAAATGTAAGAAATATTTTCATCTTTAAATGTGGTCTCTACATGAAGTTATAATGAAAATCAATGTTTCTCTAAAACTGGTGGGGAGAAGGCACTCACGAAAGGTCATTTTTATTTATTAGTTGATTCACTAAATTTTATTGACCCAATATTTCATTTCCCCATAAATTTATCCATATGTAATATCATACCTCAATTAATAAATTTTTTCATTAGATATTAAAGGGTTTTTATATGGAAAAATTTGTTAAAGACAAACCTTATATATCTTTTTAATATTAGACAAAAATTCTATGGAAGTTCCAATATCATCATTTACCATTATAATATTCACATCATCAGTTGGAGCATGAAACTCAGTCATCATATCATCAATTTCCTCAATACCCACTATTATGTGATATTTTTAGAGGAATTTCTCATGTATCTTATCTCTGGGGATATTATAAATAGTACCCCTTGCGACAAGAAGGTGTGTGGGTGTTAACATATACAAATCACATACAATAGTACCTATAGGATTTTATTAATATAAATTTATTAGAAGTTTTTTGGTTAATATTTATGAGGAGTAATGAAAAAATTTATTACCTTAGGTAAGTTATACAGTCGAGGGGAATGATTACCCTCAAAGATAGTGGGGTTATTTGGTTCCTGTGTAGAATATTGTTCCCCTGCCAATTCAGATTGGACCTTTCTCATATATTGGTCTTTCAAAATAGGTAGGAAAATAATACATTAAAAACTTCTATTCATGTCTCCAATCCTTTCACCATATCATATGAATCTTCATGTGGTTTTATCATCTCAAAATATGTTATAGGAGACACTCCAATACTTAATCCTCTAACAGATCCATATTGTTTTGGATGCTTCAAAGATACTAAAGGTAGTTTTTCTTCTTTTATAGTCACTACTGATTCTTGTTTCTAAATAGTATAACAAAATATGAACATAAATAGATATTTCTATGTAATACTATTATAAACCATCACAAATTACTTTTATTTCATACCTACATATGTTTCCCATATTTCTTTTTTGTTTTCATCAATTATTTTACCCTCCTTATTTGTGAAATTCACCTTCTACAGAACATGAAATGGTATAGAAGTGGATTTATATTTTGATTCATCAGTCTTCACATAAAAAATTAAAATATGTTGTTTTATAGCACATAAAACGTTTTTTTGATTTAAAATAAACACCAATTTATTTTCCAGTGAAGTGAACCCCATCCATGCTTTGAAATAGGGGTACATTGTTTTTGATGAATGTTATTTATTTTCATCACTCTTTTACTATTTCATAAATTAACAATTTTGAATCAAATTGGATAAAATAAATAATTTAAAATAATATATTATCAACTAAAATACACCTAAAATGTTTTCTCTTTACGATGATTGATTAAATAAATCCATTTTTTCGGGTATATAATGTGTGAATAACTAACTGGTTGGTGGGAATTTACATTCCCCTTAGAACACCTAATATGTAACATGCTAAGAATAGTCCAAAAGACTACATGGGATTTTCCAGTATCCATTAGGGCAAATTTATTACAAAAAATCTTCTAAAATTAACAAAATCTTTAAGGAATAATGAAAATTAAATAAATATTTCATTATATAGTTTTTAGTAAAATATATATTTTTTATCACAACATTATCATTATATCTTTATAAAGGGGTTCCTTCATTACTGGTTGGATATAATGACATGAATAAATGTCAATCGGAACATTCATCCACATTCTGACCCCAACATAACTAATGAAAATTGACTTTTTTGGGGTCAATATGTTTTCCACATTGATTCCAACCAACCTAAAATTTTATACACTAAATTATTTCCTTGTTAATTATATTAAACCATATGATGCTGTATTTTTTTTGTTTTTTTCATCAGTATGGTATTGATCCCCTAATAATTTTTTAGTTTCATGATCAACAGTTTATTCATAATTGGGATTGGTAACATCATCATGGGTAAAACATATAACAACATAAACACATAAAATGGATTTTATAATGGTCGTATGTATTCTCTATTGAAAACATAATGAAATATTTAACTCCATCTTCATACTCTTTTTTAAAAATATTAGCGTGTATCAATTTTGAATTAAATGGGAATTGAATTTAAGAAAATAATTACACCACTATGGTTAGTGTGATCCTTTGAATTCATCCAAATAAGAATTATATAGACAAATTTCATACTCATCAGCTCTATATCCCAAATAGTTATTGTAGAATTTTGTTGCTTGAGATACAACCTCAATCTATTTTGGATGTGAAACTATGTTTCTTGAACTACTCTGATCAGTAGTCATCCCATACCGAGAACCATTTTTTACTTTGTATGACTACTACTCAAAGTAGTTCAAGCAATACATAACAGATGGGGGATGAGTCTCAAGCAACAAAAGGATATAATAACTGTTCAAGAGATGAAGATAGTGAGGATAATAATTGACTACTTAAAACTTTTTAAAATACACCATATTAATTTTAATTTTCAAATATCATTTGAAAATGGTAAAAGGTCGCTGAAACTACCATGATAACATCAACTCATCCTCAATGAGCTTCACTGACAATAATATATGTTACTTTTCTTTTTCCCTCACTTTTATCTCAAATATATTATCTCCATATCCACTAACATTCATATGTAGTGTGTGAGTGTAAATATAAACAAGTAAATACTAACAGGGAACCTCAAATATACAACAATGAATATGTTTTAGTATATATTCAAATTAGTAATAGTCAAAAAACACACGAGAGTCAAGTCATTATATACTAACTGAGACACTAAGATAATCCAATGTACTGAACTCATTTTATACCAGTGAGTTGTACTAATCATACCATAAGTTTATACCATGGTTGTTCCCCAAAATTCAAATCATTTCACTAATAAGAGTTTACTATTTTATTTATAAGAGGTGAAAAAATAATATATCTCCCTATGGAAATAACCACATCATAGGTTCCATGAGATTCAACCTCAGACTATCCTTCAGGGTTAGCCATCACATGTTCTTATTGCATCCAAATCATGAAATGGGTATAACCTAGCCATTTCTATTAGAAATTTCATTTTAAATATATGGAAGTATTAACATAATTGGTTCTATTAGGAAAGAACCACACAATGGGTTCCACAATACATTAGTTAACCTAAATTCTAAAAACCCATAAAGAAGAAAAAATAGCAAGAAAAATGTCACATCACCCTCACCCTAGCCCTTGATGAATCACTAACATTTC
Source organism: Viscum album (assembly GCA_963277665.1). Classification (NCBI taxonomy): domain Eukaryota; kingdom Viridiplantae; phylum Streptophyta; class Magnoliopsida; order Santalales; family Viscaceae; genus Viscum; species Viscum album. The sequence continues at coordinate 1,812,005,497 of OY728123.1, read as the reverse complement.
TATAGTAAATAACATTCTAGTATACCATACCAATACCTCAAATAATACCCATAGTATTCTAATATATGATAAAAATATTTTTATCACATCAACACATGTATTTTCTATAGAAAAATATTGTAATCATACATTAATAGGTATATTAAAAATCATTTCAAATAATATCAATTGATTATTCAATGAAAATATTATTAGGAGAGAATTATCAAAATTTAATAAAACAATTTAGTTATATATTATGATTAATACAATAATTTTCAAAAAATTATTCTAGAGAACAAATAATTAGACAAGTTAATAAAAAAAATAGTTAAAAAATCAGTAAAAAATGTATGCAAAGAAAAAAATGAAGACTTACTAAATAAAATTCACAAAATTTTTTCATTTCCTAAAATTCTAATGTCTATAAAAATCATATTATATTTTATAATAATTCATATAGTTCTCTCAGTAAAAAATTATTTATAAATGTTTATTGGTTCATTTTACAATATAAATATTATTAAAACCATATTTGTGTACGATTATAATAAAATAATTTGAAGAATATACTTATCCTATCAATATATATATATATATATAATGAACTATTTCATATGATAAATGAAATATTAAATACATATATAAAAAATATAACTTATCTAGTATCATTAATATCAAATTCCTTAATAGAATAATACAACATGATAATCACTTAAAAATTTTCTCTTATAGAATGTGTAATACATAATAATTGATCAAGATTCTATATAACCCATGTTTTATCAAATATAACATAATTAAAACCATTCACTATTATTTATTATGTTAAAAGATAATCTAAAACCCTTATAAATGGATTTATTTAATTAGTATTGAATAATCTAAATCATGAATAAGATATTTTAGTGGTTAATAAATAATAAATTCTCTATTTTCAAAAAATAATCTAAAATACATACATTATAACTCTTATATATCCCTTATGATCTAAATGTTATAAAATTAATTTAGATAAAATTTTCCTTAAAGGAAATCATGAAATAATTTATATATTTAATTAGAAACTATTTATTACATCTAATAAGAATAAAAAACTGAAGTAAAATTTGTTTCAACAACAAAATAAAACCTAGAACTTATTATTTTAAAAAATATGTTTATCTAATGTATACTCTAAAACCACTCATATTCAAAAATAATTTAAATGAAAATTTAATTATGGATTATAAAATATTAAATTTCAAAAATATAATTCTCTAAACATATGTGTTCATGTTTTTCACATTAATAAAAAATATTTCAGAAAATACCATAAAATAATATAATAGATGGTGAGAATCAATATTGTTTGAACTAAATTTTCTTTAAAAAATTTAGATAAAATTGAAATTAATATAATATTAACACACATATATATACCTATAAAAATAGAATTATTTTTAAAAAATAAAACATGTGAAATAAAAATCATGGTGGCCTATAATTTTGTAGTTTGAGGAAATTAGGAATCTTGTGCCATTAACTGACATCACAGAGAGACCTAAAGCCTTGAAAAATATACATGGAGACCTTGGTTCTTTTAAATAATGATAACATGTCTGAATCCATATTTTGTTCTATAATATTGTTGGGGAAACTCAAATGATTATAATAAGTAGAATTGAACTACATATTAAGTAGGTAATTGGCTAATTGGTTGTTTTTTATGATATGAACATGTTTGAAAAAATCTAGATTCAATTATAACCATTTATGGGATAAAGACCTTATATATGAACAATAATATTCTCAATGAAAAATTCTTTTCTTACTCTATAACATAACATCTCACTCCATGGGATTCCATAAGGAATGTAATGATGGAAATAATGAGTCCCCAAAACTATGTCAAGATCCATGAGTGAAGGTGCTAAAATGAATGGAAACAATGAGGAAGAATGAGAGAGTCCAATAATGACTAGAGTTATGAGTGAAGAGAAGTAGGGATCATCATGGTTGAGAACAATGCAAAAAAATAAAACAAAGAACCCAGATAAGAAATCAACAAGAGAGGAAAAGGTGAAAATAGCACACCTTGGATTCCTACATCAATTCGTCTGAGAGGATGTAGAGAAGCAGCACTGGCATCAAAGGAGTTCTGCGAGAGTTTGAGAAACACGACTAAACAAGACATGGATAGGGTTATTTTAAATATATCGGGGACACTTTTATCAGTACTTTAAAAAAAGCACTAACAAATTTACCTTTTAATTAATATATTTAAATATAAATATAGTAAAAATATTAATTATTCAAATATATTTATTATAATTTTATAATTATAAACATATCTGTATCTTTATATATATATATATATTTAATATATAAATATAAATATAAATATAAATATAAATATGGTTAATATATTTTTTATTTAAAAATATTTATTATAATTTTTTAATTATTAAAATATATAATTATTTATTTATAAATATTTGAAAACTTTTTAAAAAATAATATTTATATATTTATATCATAATATATATTTATATAATTATATATATAATAATTAAATATAAATATAAATATAAATATACTATATTCATTATTTAAATAAATTTATTATAAATTTATATTTATCTAAATAAATATAATTATTTATTTGAAATTATATAAATAGGTTTTAAAAAAGAATATTTTATTTATTTATTGTGATTGTAAATATATAAATATATAAATATAGTATATATTATCTTATAAATATATTTATTTACAAATATATTTTTAAAATTAATAATGAATATATAAGCTTAAGTACATGCATTTTTAAAATGAGTGAAATTGAATAATTAAAATTGAGTACACTTTAAAAATATAAAAAAATGGATATATTTTGTCATTTAAATATAAAATATTAAAAAATTATGAATATATATTAAAGTAAGTATGAATATATATCGAAAATACTAAAATATAGTAAATAAATAAATAAATATAAATAATATAAAAATATTAATTTCAAAAACAAAACAATTAATAAATAATTCCTAAATGTAATAATATTTAAAATAAATAAATAAAATCAACAGATTAAAAACATAATATATTAAATGGATCATGTTATAATGAAATTCTAAAATATACTAAAATTTTAATTAATTACATAAATAATATGTGTATGTGTTTCTATATAATATTTCATTAATTGCATAAATATTTGTGTGTGTGAATTGTATATAAAAATGAATTAATTACATATATGTATGTGAAATAAATGTAACACATTTTTGATATATTTTAAATTGAAAACTCAAAAACATTAATTATGAATAATACATTAATATATTTTTAATAATTACATTTTATTCATTTTCTGTATATTTATATTTAATATAAATTATTTTGTACTATTTATAATATATATATATATATATTAAAGTTATTCAATTTTATTAATAAAATTTTCTTTAATATTTTTTTAATAATTTTGTAGTTTATTCAGTTTTAGTAATTTCATTTAATTATTACAATTTATTGATTTTTAATTTCTTTGATTAATTCTTATTATTTATTCATCTTATATATCTATATTTAGTATATACCATTTATTAATATTTAAAATATATATATATGATTTTTTTTTATTTTTTTCTAATAATCATTTAATTAATAAAATGTTTAATATTTATCTTAATTTCCTCATATTTTATTTGATTTGTTTAATTATTTTATTTTCCTCACTTAAAAAATCTATATATTTAATATATACTATTTATTTATATTTAAAATTTATATATTTGTATATTTAATTTATTCATTTTTGTTAATAAATATTTAATTAACAAAATCATTAATATTTTTTTAATTTTTAATTTTTTAATTATTTCATTTTACTCTAGACCTCTATTAGTGCTCAAAATAAAGTGCTGATAAAGGGTACCTTTTATCAGCCCTACATAAAGGCACTGAAAAAAGGTTACCCTTTATCAGTGCTAAAAAAGTTCTGATCAAGGGTACTGTTTATCAACACATTTTTTGGCACAGATAAAGGACACCTTTATCATAGTTTTTTTCTAGCACTAATAAAGGCCATCACAGTTAAAGTTCTATTTCGTAGTAGGGATTAGTATAGTTACCACTTAGTCATTGAGATAGAAGTTACGAATAATATTAATTAATGTGTGAAAATATGATTTACACATGTATATAGAAAGATTCGTTTGGTTATTTATTAGATAGAAATAATATTAAGAACTATTTTAAAATAATAAAATTATTTTTCCAATAAAATAATATCTCTATGTACAAACACCATTTTATCTCAATAATTTAAACAAACCACTTTTGATGATTTTTTTAAATAAAATTTATATATTTTTAATTCAATCAAATTATTTTACTCTCATCCAATAGATTTGATATCCATAAGATAAGAATAAATCTAATTATATGAGTAAAAAGTTGTATTTTTTCTCAAAGGTAATTTTATCGCCTTTTAATAGAGAACCTATTTTAAATATTTTTTTTGACACATTTAAAAATTTTCTTTTATAAAATAAACTTTATTTTTTAAAGTGTAATATTAAAATTTACATAGGGTGATATTTTGGTGTTTTCTATGAAGTTTCATTTTTTGATCAATAGTGAAAATAACAATGAATTTTAATTAAATATATTTATCATATAATATATTTATTTAGATAAATTATATTTTAAATTACTTTTAATTTATATTTATATCACTTATAAATCAATTAATACATTTTAGGTGATTTTAATAAATTTCACTTTTTAATTGGATATAAAAACAATTCGAAATTTTGAACATTTTCACTTTAAAAACCAGTTGTTTCGTGTTGTCTGTGGGATTATTTTAAAATTAATTTATGATGCTTATACTATTATAATATAGAAAAATGGAATCCATATTTACAATCAGAATAATTTATAATATATTATAATGTCAACTTAGTTTTTTACCATAATGATTAGTGAATGTAATTAAAATTAATTAGAGTGATTAAGGTAAAAACGAGTTTACATAGTGGTTAAACTATAACATATGGGTCCAAATACCCTATAAACTTGTACAAAATATAATGGATGGAAATATTTAGACCATATACTATATTTCTTGAATGTATATAATTATTCTATTCACATGATGTATGGGAGACCTCTCAATAGTATTTAAAGTTTCATATTTATAAGAATGCTACTCCTCATCCACTATAAAAGGGGACTCACCCACCTCACTTCTTCACACCTCTCAGGCACTTTGGATTGTATAAAGCCTGAAAAAATAATATCCAAAATTAACTCATATCTTTCTAGAAGCCTCAAATTTGTCATAATGTAAACCATGTTAGTCCATTGGTGAAAACCAAGAGGAATTACCCAAATAAGAGGTAACATTATTCAACAATCACTTTTATTTTATTATCTTCATCCAAACCCATCAATTATTATTATTCCATGATTATATAATAATTTGAGAATCCTAAATATACTTATATTTTTTTAATGTTAATAATTTTACCAAAACTCATTCACACTTCCATCAAATTGGATATGCAATCATCGTTCGCGTGTATGACATATTACCATATCACGAACCGATGTCGTTCGTTATTCCATTAGAACCTATCAAGGTTACAAATAATGATGAAATTTCGATTTTATGTTATATATATGATATTTATGATGTATTTATACTTATTTAATTATATAACTAATTCCTTCATGCTTTCCATTTTGTGGGAATATGATAACTTCAATTATCAACGTGTGGACAATTATCTCCTCAACGTGATGCAATTAGTTCACACATTACGTGGAATGTATTAAGTATGGGTCAGGTAAAAGTATATTATATATCTGAGAAAAAATTATAATGGAATATAATAATATATATATATATATATATATTTTATTTACATGCATTCTTTCAATATGATAAGAAAACGAAGACAACGTTCAGGCGTACGTACGACAAACTGTCTCCATGAACGATGTATTCAATTTTATATTAATATATTAGATAGATTTTTATAAATAGATATATAATGAATATATATGATATTTATATCATGTATAAAATTATTGAGGTGATTAAATAATGATATAATTAAGAGGAAAAAAAATATAACAAATCAAAAACAAATGTGAAAATTGAGCGGTTATTACCCGAAACATAACTTTAACATGGAATTATTTATAAACAAGTAATATAAAGTCATAATAAAATAATATATGATATTAAATATAATAATATTTATATGTGGTAGATTCATAATAAAATTATATTTATTATATCATAGTTTTGAATGTATAAGAAAAAAGTCAAGATTTAAGGTAATGGTTTTTTCATCTCATTTTTATTTCTAGGAGTTATATAATATATTCAAAAATTATTCTTATTGTGTAACACCCCAGGTAAATAAAGAATATGACATTTTTATATTTATCCATATTTTTGAATAAAATGTCACTATTAATTTAAAGGGAACACTATGCTCGATGGCTTACCCAATACGCAACAACGAGTTCCTTTGAAATCATACGTTGCACTCTAATAATAAAATAATATTATTTTAAATGGTAGTTAACACATAGCTGTTGTATTGACAGGAATGAATAGAAATAACTAAAATATGATTATATATGTTTGTTAAATGTTTTTTTACTTTTAACCAATAAATTTTATAGGCTTAAAATGAAAATGAATCCAATCTTAAGCATTGAATACACTAATATTTTTAAAAGATTGTTTTACCGCCTTTTGATGGCAAACCATTTCTAAATCAAACTTTTGACAATTTTATAAGATCTATTTTTCAAAATAAACATATTATTTATGATTGGGACATTGAAATTTACCTTGGGTTAATTTTTGGTATTTTTCTGACAATGTTCATTTTTCAATTAATAGTGAAAAATACTGCATTTTACATCAAAACTGTTTTTTCATATAATTTAATTATATGGTTATATTATCTTTTTAATTTTTTTAAAGTTTAATTAGAATATATTTTTAACATGTAATTCAATGATGGTCATTGGGATTAATTTCACTTTGGAATTAGGCATAAACAAGTGCCAAACTTTTCATAAATATTGTTTCTAAAAAAACCCGCTATTTATCTTGACAACAGGAAGTTTTTTTTAAATTAATTATTGCAATTTATGTGTTTGGAATTTGGTAAAATGGATTACATATTTATAATCATAAGGTCCAAATTATTTAATTAAGACTCTTTTGTTTTTGGACATTATGAGTAGTAACGATAGTAATTATCTTTAATTATCTTGATTAATGAGTAATCGGGTAGTTAAAGAAAATAAGATAATATCATAATAATAAAAAATGACCACAAAATGTGTTCTAAGGCTACTTTTTGTTGCCTGGTCGACCATAGGATGCCTTGTTCCAAACTTGGGGGCCCCATGGAATCACTTTTGTGAGAAAGTGACTTTTTATCCTTTTATTTTTAGTGAATGTTAAATGTAACAAAGAATGTATCACCTGAGTAAAATATTTTTAATTTTGTCTACATAAATTATCTTTTAGACTATAAATAGTAATTGGAAATATAAAAATATTTCCTAAATCATATTATTTTTTTATAATTTTTAGACATAAATAAATTAAATTATTTATGACATCATGATGATGCAGCGATTACCTCATTAATAAAGGATTTAAATAAAATGAAACGATAATGTAAAATCTATGACCTACACATGTCCAAAACCTATTGGATGGGTGTATTTCGAACCCTTATCACCTTATCCTAGAAACACATCAATGTGGGACCATTAAAATCCAAAACTCATTCTAAAATAAAGTAACATTTCTTTACTTTCCAAGAGTGCCCCTCCTCTCCTCTTATAAAAGGCCCCCACCTCTACCTCCTTACCCACACTTCCAAAGCCTTTGGCTCGGACAAAACCTGTCCATTTTGTATCTCCACATCCCTCTATAACTCCTCTAAGCCTCACTTTGGGTATAATTATTCCCAAGGAAGTCTTTGAGCTCAAATCAAAAAGAGTTACCTGATTTAAAGGTAGTGTCTTCTCTTGTGTTCTTTTGTTTTATTTTGCTTCTCCAACCCCCTAAACTCTTTTTATTCATTTCTTTTGTAACAACTCCAGTATATTAAATATACTAGGATTTTTTTATAAGAATTATTTTAGATACACTTACACACACATTCTTCTAATGGTTAAAGAACATACTGTTTCTGTGGTTGGCGATTTTCTGCCTCACGAAACGATGATTGTTCAATATTCTTTTAACACATTTAAAGGTGGCCATTATGACGTCCCTGTATTTTATATATGATATATATAGTATTTATGTTTACTATATGCTTCTGTATTTTATATTTAAAACATAACTTTATTCTTTTTCATGTTGTGTAAATGCGATAATTTCATATGAGGAAGTGTGGACTACCGCCCCCTCAAGTGATGTGACTCGTACATGCAATACATGGAATGTATAAAGTATGAAATTAATGAACATATGTGACCTATATAACATATATATTATACTGTAATTATAATATATATATATATATATATCATTTATTTTTAATTCCATTAATATGACAAAGAAAAAAATGAAAGTAGCGTTCATGCGTACGTACGACCTACCATCTCCATGAATGGTGATTTTCGTTTTTTTATCTCCAAATGATATGGAATAGTATAAAATGAATTTTTACTGGATATAAATGATATTTTAATCATTAATACTATTCTGGAAATTATTTACTTATAACTACATGAGCAATCTTTTTTTCAAACAAGTTCATTTTTGACTCATGTACCAAACATCGGCAAAAACGTCTGATATGAACTAACATTATTAAACAATTATTATAACATTATAATATATGATATGAACTGAATAATAATATCTAAAGGAGTTACTTAGGGAATTATAAATTGACCAAAGTTTATTATTCATGAATATAAAGAAACGAACAAGACAAGTCGGACTTGAGGTAAGGGATCCTACTCCTCTCTTTCTTTTTAAGTACACTCTTTTATGTCATTCCTTTTAAGCTCATCTTTATTGTGATTGGGATGTTATTTTATATTACTCTTACTATAATTTTTATGTTCATATTATGAGAGACCCTATTCTCTCTCATCATTCCATTTTGGAAGTTTTGAGTGGCGCCGTTAGGCTGTCGAATTTTCATAAGAAATCTAACCTCTCTCTTTCTTTTTAAGTACTATCCTTTATGTCACTTCTTTTAAGCTCCTATTTTTTATGTTGGGGGATGGTATTTTATATTACTCTTTCTTTAAACTTTATGTTAATATGATGAGATACCCTATTTGATCTCATCAATCCATTTTTGGATGTTTTAAGTGGCGCCGTTAGGCTGCCGAGTTTTCGTAAGAGATTTTTCATCTCACTTTTATTCCCGTGAGATTTATGCTACATTTGCCACCATTTCTATTGAGTGGTATATATAATTCTCATAATTATACTCTTTTTGTAATATAATTCCGTTTATGAGTATTTACATCAATGATGTATTGTCCTTCTTTCATGGGGTGTATGTTTCGAAAGATACCCAAGTCGGTAAGGGAACCTTTCACCATCCTATTTTTAAAAGACTTATTTTGTTCGGTCTTTTAATTTACATATTGTTATGTTGGGATATGTTCTCATATATTCTTATTGATGTAAATTTTATGTCCAAGTGATGAGATACCATTTTTTATCTCTCATCAACTCATTTTGATGTGACGCCGTTAGGCTGTGAAGGGAACTTCTTAACCCAATTTCAATTTCTTTGGGTTCAACATGTAGTTATTGAATATGTCATCCTTTGAATACGTGTGAATGAACTTTGATTATTTTACACTTAATATCCACTTATATTTGGTGTATTTGTTTCTCACACATAATTATGTAATTGATTTATCCTTAAACCAAGGATACCATCTTTGTAAGGGACTTCGTCTCAATCTCCATTCATTGAGGCATATTTTGTTTTATACACAACATTATTTTATATGGTGTATAAACCCCTTTGACTTTTACGTTTATCCAAAAAGGAATCTTTTTTATACGAAGCGTTTTACTAATCGACAAAAGGGAATGTTTTTGTTGTACGTATGCGGAGACAATGACTTCTCCGCCTCCGTGACCATTATTTGAGTTTCGACTTCCTCTATAAGCCATAAATTATTTTTAAAAGAAAAATAAATACCATGTTTTACTTTTATTTTATTTTGGTATTGAAAATGGTTTTCATAATGTTTTTTTATATCAATGTGTTTTATTGATATCTAGTGATTGAAATATGGAAATGTTATGTTTTCTTTATGCATGTATTATGTGGTACGATTATGTTATGGTTCTTGGGGATTGTTAAGAAGACGGGTGGTTACGTGATAAAATAAGGGCGGGTGACCCAGATATAGCTCTCCAAGGCATTGGGTAACGCGATGGAGTGAAACGTTAAGGTTTTTCCGAAGAGATTTAGGGAATACACTATGGTGGGTATTCCAAACGTAACCAAGAGGGTTACTCCCTACGTAAGAAAGTTATCAATGCCTCAAGTTACCTTTATGTCTTATGATTTCTATGATTTATTCATGATTTCTATGATTTATTCATGATTTGATGAGGTATGTTAAAGTGCCTATGTTTTATGTGTAAAGTATGATTTCATTCTTATGTATATATGAACTCATATTTCCTTTCCATATTTTTATAACCCTTATTGATCTTTTTATGCTCATCCCAAGTTATTTTTGAAATGTTTTTCATAGGTCAAGGGAAAGGTACATGATATGATGATAGTGTCAAGGAAGTGTCAAGAAAGAATCCATGCTTTATTTTTAAATATATTTCCATTGATGGGAAAAAAATAAATACTATCTTTTATGTAACCACTTTGTTTAAATGTGGAATGTAATGCAAGTTTTATGATCTAATTCTCTAAAACTCTAAACCTGAAAAGATCCTCAATGTGTAATCTTGTAATAACTCAAGATTAAGTAAGGTTTAAGGCTGGGACCTTATAGTTGGTATCAGAGGTCGGTTTAGACAACTTTAGGGATTATGAGTTTTTGTTAGACACATGATTAGTCCCTATATCTATTATTTCAGTTATATCCTTGTTTTAAAACTTTTTTCAGGTCAAGTAAAGTCAGTTACGAATGGAAAGAGAATGATCTCAAACGACATTCCTATCTCTTCCTGATGACATGCTTGCGATAATTATTTCAAAGTCATGTTCAGATGATTGTGAAACTTTTTCTAGCATACAACTCACTTGCAAGCAGTTGTTTGAGATATCAAACAACTCCAATATACCTCTTTATCATCATGGATCATGGGTTGTTTTTATACAAATACTATTTTCACAATATTATCATATTTTCAAGAAAGGTAAATATTATCAAGGTATTTTCAAATATTTTACCTTATCACTAGAATTTGAAGCATATTATGATTTTAAAAATGGTGCTGAGGAAGGAGACCCTTGCGCAACCTATTTATATTTGCTTTTAAAATATAGTCTCTCATCACATACTTATGGTATTTTAAAAGGACCAATAATAGAAAGTTTAAACTAAAATTCTGTCCGACTATTTTATAGAAGTCATGTTTTATCAGATTTTTTGGATTATATGTCATACATGATTATTTTCCAAAACTGTTTTTCTGTGAACACCCATATGACCCATGTTGTAAAAGGTGTATTTGGATGGAGGAAGCAAATGATTTTGAAGGATCTCTAAATCATTTTTGTAATGCATGGGACTTCTACCTATGTGATAAAGATGACGATGAAATGGAGTGGACACCTTGATCAAGGTATGATGTTATTCATTTTGGGAATCATTTTATTTTATCTTATGGTGCTGAAATAAGACTTCAAGAATTAAGATGTTGAGATCGTAACGAATTTGGATGAAAATGAGAGGTATAAGGAAAATATTGAGGTTAAACATGTTAGGGTTATTTTTGGAGTTTTATAAAAAGGACAACATGAAGACCGTGTGACAACCCGTCGCGTCAGACAAAGCTACGAGAATCGAACCCACAACCAAAGTGTGACTGGTATTTATTGCCTACCACTGGACTATGTGAAGTCCCTGGTTAGTTTGACTGATTCTTTTTTAGTTAGATGATTTTATTAATTAAGAGTAAGCTGATTTTGGGTTATCTATGGAAATTTATTAACCTATCATGGAGGATATGTGATTAGGTTAATTACTTTTCAATACGAGACATTAAGAGCAACTGATGTTGTTTGGAGATAAATGTTACGATTTAACTTGGAAGACTATGTGACTAAATCCTTCAAATATTAAGGTTTCATTCTTAGTTTGGTTTAATTTGAAGAATTTTATAGACAAATTGTTTATCGAATGGTCCTCGTTGAACTTTGGGCTTCGTTGGACAATTTTTGGAGATTAGGAATAGATTTTCTCTTTATAAAGGGTTATCCTTTTTTGGATTATCTGATCTTGTACTAAACTTTTTGGTTTTGGTTTTGGTTAAAGTCTAAAGACATGTGAAGTATATAGTTCTCTTTGGTGGATTAGGTGATTCTCTAGAAGTTTATTATAGAACTCTTAATGTGAACAAGTCTTCCTAAATACTCGTCTTTTGGAGAAAATATGAGTTTGTGTAAGGAATCTAATAAAAGTTGAAAGTCAACATGATAAGTGATTATGTTTCCTTATGAATAAATTCCTCAATAAAAAGTAACTTAAAACAAAAATGTTGTCTATTAACTTTTCCTACTGGGGAATCGAATACCGTTTAACCCATCACAAGTTTGTGATTTTCTTGTGGTTAACTTTCTCCTAAACATGTTTTCTATCACTCTCTATCAGAACATGACCCTATGTTTTCTCCTCCATGTCCATGTTTTCCTACATGGAATCCTAGTATGGGTTAACTCGGGTGACCTCTGTACTTATCTTCCTTTATTTTAAAGTGATTGTTTTACCGATTCTTTTTCCGATGTGGGACTTTCAAGGATGTTTCCAAGCTCAATTTTAAAATTGCGAGGACGCAATTCCCAAAAGGGGGGAAGGATATAACACCCCAGGTAAATAAACAATATGAAATTTTTATATTTATCCCTATTTTTGAATAAAATTTCAATATTAATTTAAAGGGAATGCTATGCTCAATAGCTTACCCAATACACAACTACGAGTTCCTTTGAAATCATACATTGCACACTAATAATAAAATAATATTATTTTAAATGGTAGTTAACACATAGCCGTTGTATTGACATGAATGAATAGAAATAACTAAAATATGATTATATATGTTTTTTAAATGTTTTTTTACTTTTATACAATAAATTTTAGAGGCTTAAAATGAAAATGAATCCAATCTTAAGCATTGAATACACTAATATTTTTAAAAGATTGTTTTACTGCCTTTTGATGGCAAACCATTTTTAAATCAAACTTTTGACAATTTTATAAGCTATATTTTTCAAAATAAACTTATTCTTTATTATTGGGACATTGAAATTTACCTTGGGTTAATTTTTGGTATTTTTCTGACAATGTTCATTTTTCGATGAATAGTGAAAAATACTGCATTTTACATCAAAACTGCTTTTTCATATAATTTAATTATATGGTTATATTATCTTTTTAATTTGTTTTAAAGTTTAATTAGAATATATTTTTACCATGTAATTAAATTATGGTCATTGGGATTAATTTCACTTTGGAATTAGGCATAAACAAGTTCCAAACTTTTCATAAATATTGTTTCTAGAAAAACCCGCTATTTGTTTTGACAACGAGAAGTTTTTTTTAAATTAATTATTGAAATTTATCTATTTGGAATTTGGTAAAATGGATTACATATTTGGAATCATAAGGTCCAAATTATTTAATTAAGACTCTTTTGTTTTTGGACATTATGAATAGTAACGACGGTAATTATCTTTAATTATATTCATTAATGAGTAATCGGGTAGTTAAAGATAATAAGATAATATCATAATAATAAAAAATGACCACTAAATGTTTCCTAAGGATACTGGTTGTCTCATGGCCAACCATGGGATGCCTTGTTCCAAGCTTGGGGGCCCCATTGAATCACTTTTGTGAGAAAGTGTCTTTTTATCTTTTTATTTTTAAAGAATGTTAAATGTAAAAAAGAATGTATCACCCGAGTAAAATATTTTTAATTTTGTCTACATAAATGATATTTTAGAATATAAATAGTCATTAGAAAGATAAAAATATTTCCTACATCGTATTATTTTTTTATAATTTTTAGACATAAATAAATTAAATTATTTATGACATCATGATGATGCAGCAATTACCTCATTAATAAAGGATTTAAATAAAATGAAAAGATAATGTAAAATCTATGACCTAAACATGTCCAAAACCTATTGTATGGGTGGATTTAGAACCCGTATCACCTTATCCTCGAAACACATCAATGTGGGACCATTAAAATCCGAAACTCATTCTAAAATAAAGTAACATTTCTTTACTTTCCAAGAGTGCCCCTCCTCTCCTCTTATAAAAGTCCCCCACCTCTACCTCCTTACCCACACTTCCAAAGCCTTTGGCTCAGACAAACCCTATGCATTTTGTATCTCCAAATTCCTCTCTAACTCCTTGAATCCTCAATTTGGGTAGAAGTCTTCCCAAGGAAGCCTTTGAGCTCAAATAAAAAAGAGTTACCCGAGTTAAAGGTAGTGTCTTCTCTTGTGTTCTTTTGTTTTATTTTGCTTCTCCAACCCCATAAACTCTTTTTATTCATTTATTTTGTAACAAATCCAGTATCTTCAATATAATAGGACTTTTTTATAAGAAGTATTCTAGCTACACTTACACACAACTTCGTCTAATGGTTAAAGAATATACTGTTTCTGTGGTTGATGATTTTCTGCCTTACGAAACGATGATTGTTCAATATTCTTTTAACACATTTAAAGGTGGCCATTATGATGTCACTGTATTTTATATATTATATATATGGTATTTATGTTTACTATATGCTTCTGTATTTTATATTTAAAACATACCTTTATTCTTTTCATGTTGTGTAAATGCGATAATTTCATATGAGGAAGTGTGGACTACCGCCCCCTCAAGTGATGTGACTCGTACATGCAATACATGGAATTTATAAAGTATGAAATTAATGAACATATGTGACCTATATAACATATATATTATACTGGAATTATAATATATATATATATATCATTTATTTTTAATTCCATTAATATGACAAAGAAAAAAATGAAAGTAGCGTTCATGCGTACGTACGACCTACCGTCACCATGAACGGTGATTTTCATTTTTTTATCTCCAAATGATATGGAATATTATAAAATGAATATGTACTGGATATATATGATATTTTAATCATTAATAATATTCTGTAAATTATTTACTTATAACTACATGGGCAATCGTTTTTTCAAACAAGTTCATTTTTGACTAATGTACCAAACATCAGCAAAAATGTCTGATATTAACTAACATTATTAAACAATTATTATAACATTATAATATGTGATATGAAATGAATAATAATCTCTAAATTAGATCCTTAGTAAATTATAAATTGACCAAAGTTTATTATTCAGGAATATAAAGAAACGAACAAGACAAGTCGGACTTGAGGTAAGGGATCCTACTCCTCTCTTTCTTTTTAAGTACACTCTTTTATGTCATTACTTTTAAGCTCATATTTCTTGTGATTGGGATGTTATTTTATATTAATATTACTTTAATTTTTATGTTCAAATGATGAGAGACCCTATTCTCTCTTATCATTCCATTTTGGAAGTTTTGAGTGGCACCGTTAGGCTGCCGAATTTTCATAAGAAATCTAACCTCTCTCTTTCTTTTTAAGTACTATCCTTTATGTCACTTCTTTTAAGCTCCTCTTTGTTGTGTTGGGGGATGGTATTTTATATTAATCTTGCTGTAAACTTTATGTTAATATGATGAGAGAACCTATTTGATCTCATCAATCCATTTTTGGATGTTTTAAGTGGCGCCGTTAGGCTGCCGAGTTTTCGTAAGGGATTTTTCATCTCACTTTTATTCCCATGAGATTTATGCTACATTTTCCACCATTTCTATTGAGTGGTATATATAATTCCCATTATTATACTCTTTGTGTAATATAATTCCGTTTATGAGTATTTACATCAATGATGTATTGTCCTTCTTTCATGGGGTGTATGTTTCGAAAGATACCCAAGTCGGTAAGGGAACCTTTCACCCTCCTCTTTTTAAAAGACTTATTTTGTTGGGTATTTTAATTTACATATTGTTATGTTGGTATATGTTCTCATATATCCTTATTGATGTAAATTTTATGTCCAAATGATGAGATACCCTTTTTTTATCTCTCATCAACTCATTTTGATGTGACACCGTTAGGCTGTCAAGGGAACTTCTTAACCCAATTTCGATTTCTTTGGGTTCAACATGTAGTTATTGAATATGTCATCATTTGAATATGTGTGAATGACCTTTGATTATTTTACACTTAATATCCACTTATATTTGGTGTATTCGTTTTTCACACATAATTATGTAATTGATTTATCCTTAAACCAAGGATACCGTCTTTGTAAGGGACTTCATCTCAATCTCCATTCATTGAGGCATATTTTTTTTTATACACAACCTTCTTTTATACGGTGTATAAACCCCTTTGACTTTTACGTTTATCCAAAAAGGAATCTTTTTTATATGAAGTGTTTTACTAATCGACAAAAGGGAATGTTTTTGTTGTACGTATGCGGAGACAACGACTTCTCCCCCTCCGTGACCATTATTTGAGTTTTGACTTCCTCTACAAGCCATACCTTTAAAAAAAAAAATACCATGTTTTACTTTTCTTTTATTTTGGTATTGAAAATGGTTTTCATAATGTTTTTTTTATATCAATGTGTTTTATTGATATCTAGTGATTGAAATGTGGAAATGTTATGTTTCCTTTATGCATGTATTATGTGGTACAATTATGTTATGGTTCTTGGGAATTGTTACGAAAACGGGTGGTTCCATGATAAACTAAGGGCGGGTGGGCCCGATATAGCTCTCCAAGGCATTGGGTAAGGCGAAGGAGTGAAACGTTAAGGTTTCTCCGAAGAGATTTATGGAATATACTGTGGTGGGTATTCCAAACGTAACCAAGAGGGTTACTCCCTACATAAGAATGTTATGAATGCCTCAAGTTACCTTCATGTCTTATGATTTCTATGATTTATTCATGATTTGATGAGGTATGTTAAAGTGCCTCTGTTTTATGTGTAAAGTATGATTTCATTCTTATGTATATATGAACTCATGTTTCCTTTCCATATTTTTATAACCCTTACTGAGCTTTTTATGCTCATCCCAAGTTTTTTGTTGAAATGTTTTTCACAGGTCAAGGGAAAGGTACATGATATGATGATAGTGTCAAGGAAGTGTCAAGAAAGAATCCATGCTTTATTTTTAAATATATTTCTTTTGATTAGAAAAAAATGAATACTATCTTTTATGTAACCAATTTGTTTAAATGTGTAATGTAATGCAAGTTTTATTACCTAATTCTCTAAAACTCTAAACCTGAAAAGATCCCCAATGTGTAATCTTGTAATAACTCAAGATTAAGTAAGGTTTAAGGCTGGGGCCTTATAGTTGGTATCAGAGGTCGGTTTAGAAAACTTTAGGGATTAAGAGTTTTTGTTAGACACATGATTAGTCCCTATATCTATTATTTCAGTTAAATCCTTGTTTTATAACTTTTTTCAGGTCAAGTAAAGTCGGTTAGAATGGAAAGAGAAGGATCTCAAACAACATTCCTATCTCTTCCTGATGACATGCTTTCGATAATTATTGCAAAGTCATGTTCAGATGATTGTGAAAATTTTTCTAGCATACAAATCACTTGCAAGCAGTTGTTTGAGATATCAAACCCCTCCACTATACCTAATTATCATCATAGATCATGGGTTGTTTTTAGACAAATACTATTTTCTAAATATTCTCATATTTTCAAGAAAGGTAAATATTATCAAGGTATTTTCAAATATTTTACCTTATCACAAGAATTTGAAGCATATTATGATTTTAAAAATGGTTCCGAGGAAGGAGACCCTTGCGCAACCTATTTATATTTTCTTTTAAAATATAGTCTCTCAGCACATACTTATGGTATTTTAAAAGGACCAATAATAGAAAGTTTCAACTCAAATTCTGTCCGACTATTTTATAGAAGTCATGTTTTATCAGATGTTTTGGATTATA
Source organism: Viscum album (assembly GCA_963277665.1). Lineage (NCBI taxonomy): Eukaryota > Viridiplantae > Streptophyta > Magnoliopsida > Santalales > Viscaceae > Viscum > Viscum album. The sequence continues at coordinate 1,811,987,239 of OY728123.1, read as the reverse complement.
TGTCATACATGATTATTTTCCAAAACTGTTTTTCTGTGAACACCCATATGACCCATGTTGTACAAGGTGTATTTGGATGGAGGAAGCAAATGATTTTGAAGGATCTCTAAATCATTGTTGTAATGCATGGGACTTCTACCTACGTGAGCAAGATGATGATGAAACCGAGTGGACTCCATGATCAAGGTATGATGTTATTCATTTTGGGAATCATTTTATTTTATCTTATGGTGGTGAAATAAGACTTCAAGAATTAAGATGTTGAGATCGTAACGAATTTGGATGAAAATGAGAGGTATAAGGAAACTATTGAGGTTAAAACATGTTAGGGTTATTTTTGGAGTTTTATAAAAAGGACAACACGCAGACCGTGTGACAACCCGTCGCGTCGGACAAAGCTACGAGAATCAAACCCACAACCAAAGTGTGACTAGTATTTATCGCCTACCACTAGACCACGTGAAGTCCCTGGTTAGTTTGACTGATTATTTTTTAGTTAGATGATTTTATTAATTAAGAGTAAGTTTATTTTGGGTTATCTATGGAAATTTATTAACCTATCACGGGGGATATGTGATTAGGTTAATTACTTTTCAATACGAGACATTAAGAGCAACTGATGTTGTTTGGAGATAAATTTTACAATTTAACTTGGAAGACTATGTGACTAAATCCTACAAATATTAAGGTTTCAATCTTAGTTTGGTTTACTTTGAAGAATTTTATGGACAAATTGTTTATCGAATGGTCCTCATTGAACTTTGGGTTTCGTTGGACAATTTTTAGAGATTAGGAATAGATTTTCTTTTTATAAAGGGTTATCCTTTTCTGGATTATCTGATCTTGTACTAAACTTTTTGGTTTTGGTTTTGGTTAAAGTCTAAATACATGTGATGTATATAGTTCTCTTTGATGGATTAGGTGATTCTCTAGAAGTTGATTATAGTACTCTTAATGGGAACAAGTCTTCCTAAATACTCGTCTTTTGGAGAAAATATGAGTTTGTGTAAGGAATCTAATAAAAGTTGAAAGTCAACATGATAAGTGATTATGTTTACTTATGAATAAATTCCTCAATAAAAGTTAACTGAAAACAAAAATGTTGTCTATTAACTTTTCCTACTGAGGAATCGAATACCGTTTAACCCATCACAAGTTTGTGATTTTCTTGTGGTTAACTTTCTCCTAAACATGTTTTCTATCACTCTCCATCAGAACATGACCCTATGTTTTCTCCTCCATGTCAATGTTTTCCTACATCGAATCCTAGTATGGGTTAACTCGGGTGACCTCTGTACTTATATTCCTTTATTTTAAAGTGATTGTTTTACCTACTCTTGTTCCGATGTGGGACTTCCAAGGATGTTTCCAAGCTCAATTTTAAAATTGCGAGGACGCAATTCCTAAAAGGGGGGAAGGATGTAACACCCTAGGTAAATAAAGAATATGAAATTTTTATATTTATCCATATTTTTGAATAAAATGTCAATATTAATTTAAAGGGAACACTATGCTCGATGGCTTACCCAATACGCAACAACGAGTTCCTTTGAAATCATACGTTGCACTCTAATAATAAAATAATATTATTATAAATGGTAGTTAACACATAGCCGTTGTATTGACAGGAATGAATAGAAATAACTAAAATATGATTATATTCATTTGTTGAATGTTTTTTTTTACTTTTATCCAATAAATTTTAGAGGCTTAAAATGAAAATGAATCCAATCTTAAGCATTGAATACACTAATATTTTTAAAAGATTGTTTTACTGCCTTTTGATGGAAAACCATTTTTAAATCAAACTTTTGACAATTTTATAAGCTCTATTTTTCAAAATAAACATATTCTTTATGATTGGGACATTGAAATTTACCTTGGGTTAATTTTTGGTATTTTTTTGACAATGTTCATTTTTCAATGAATAGTGAAAAATACTGCATTTTACATCAAAACTGATTTTTCATATAATTTAATTATATGGTAATATTATCTTTTTAATTTGTTTTAAAGTTTAATTAGAATATATTTTTACCATTTAATTCAATGATGGTCATTGGGATTAATTTCACTTTGAAATTAGGCATAAACAAGTGCCAAAATTTTCATAAATATTGTTTCTAGAAAAACCCGCTATTTGTTTTGACAACGAGAAGTTTTTTTTTAAATTAATTATTTCAATTTATGTGTTTGGAATTTGGTAAAATGGATTACATATTTTGAATCAGAAGGTCCAAATTATGTAATTAAGACTCTTTGGTTTTTGGATATTATGAATAGTAACGATGATAATTATCTTTAATTATCTTCATTAATGAGTAATCGGGTAGTTAAAGATAATAAGATAATATCATAATAATAAAAAATGACCACGAAATGTGTCCTAAGGCTAATGGTTGTCTCATGGACAACCATGGTATGCCTTGTGCCAAACTTGGGGGCTCCATGGAATCACGTTTGTGAGAAAGTGACTTTTTATCTTTTTATTTTCAAAGAATGTTAAATGTAACAAAGAATGTATCACCTGAGTAAAATATTTTTAATTTTGTCTACATAAATGATATTTTATACTATAAATAGTCATTGGAAAGCTAAAAATATTTCCTACATCATATTATTTTTTTATAATTTTTAGACAAAAATAAATTAAATTATTTATGACATCTTGATGATGCAACGATTACCTCATTAATAAAGGATTTAAATAAAATGAAAAGATAATGTAAAATCTATGACCTAAACATGTCCAAAACCTATTGGATGGGTGTATTTAGAACCCTTATCACCTTATCCTCGAAACACATCAACGTGGGACCATTAAAATCTGAAACTCATTCTAAAATAAAGTAACATTTCTTTACTTTCCAAGAGTGCCCCTCCTCTCCTCTTATAAAATGCCCCCACCTCTACCTCCTTACCCACACTTCCAAAGCCATTGGCTCAGACAAACCCTGCCCATTTTGTATATCCACATCCCTCTATAACTCCTTGAAGCCTCAATTTTGGTAGAAGTCTTCCCAAGGAAGCCTTTGAGCTCAAATGAAAAAGAGTTACCCAATTTAAAGGTAGTGTCTTCTCTTGTGTTCTTTTGTTTTATTTTGCTTCTCCAACCCTATAAACTCTTTTTATTCATTTATTTTGTAACAAATACAGTATATTAAATATACTAGGATTTTGTTATAATAAGGATTCGATCTACACTTATACACACCTTCGTCTAATGGTTAAAGAACATACTGTTTCTGTGGTTGGCGATTTTCTGCCTCACGAAACGATGATTGTTCAATATTATTTTAACACCTTTAAAGGTGGCCATTATGATGTCAATTTATTTTATATATGATATATATGGTATTTATGTTTACTATATGATTCTGTATTTTATATTTAAAACATACCTTTATTCTTTTCATGTTGTGTTAATGCGATAATTTCATATGAGGAAGTGTGGACTACCGCCCCCTCAAGTGATGTGACTCGTACATGCAATACATGGAATGTATAAAGTATGAAATTAATTAACATATGCGACCTATATAACATATATATTATACTGTAATTATAATATATATATATATATCATTTATTTTTAATTCCATTAATATGACAAAGAAAAAAATGAAAGTAGCGTTCATGCGTACGTACGGCCTACCGTCTCCATGAACGGTGCTTTTCGTTTTTTTATCTCAAAATGATATGGAATAGTTTAAAATGAATATGTACTGGATATATATGATATTTTAATCATTAATACTATTTTGGAAATTATTTACTTATAACTACATGGGCAATCTTTTTTTCAAACAAGTTCATTTTTGACTCATGTACCAAATATCGGCAAAAACGTCTGATATGAACTAACATTATTAAACAATTATTATAACATTATAATATGTAATATGAAGTGAATAATAATCTATAAATTAGGTCCTTAGGTAATTATAAATTGACCAAAGTTTATTATTCAGGGATATAAATAAACGAACAAGACAAGTCGGACTTGAGGTAAGGGATCCTACTCCTCTCTTTCTTTTTAAGTACACTCTTTTAAGTCATTCATTTTAAGCTCATCTTTCTTGTGATTGGGATGTTATTTTATATTAATATTACTTTAATTTTTATGTTAATATGATTAGAGACCCTATTATCTCTCATCATTCCATTTTGGAAGTTTTGAGTGGCGCTGTTAGGCTGCCAAATTTTCATAAGAAATTCAACCTCTCTCTTTCTTTTTAAGTAATATCCTTTATGTCACTTCTTTTATGCTCCTATTTGTTGTTTTGGGGGATGGTATTTTATATTAATCTTGATTCAAACTTTATTTTAATATGATTAGAGACCCTATTTGATCTCATCAATCCATTTTTGGATGTTTTAAGTGGCGCCGTTAGGCTGCCGAGTTTTTGTAAGGGATTTTTCATCTCACTTTTATCTCCATGAGATTTATGCTACATTTGACACCATTTATATTGAGTGGTATATATACTTCCCATTATTCTACTCTTTTTGTAATATAATTTCGTTTATGAGTATTTACATCAATGATGTATTGCACTTCTTTCATGGGGTGTATGTTTCGAAAGATACCCAAGTCGGTAAGGGAACCTTTCACCCTCCTCTTTTTAAAAGACTTATTTTTTTGGGTCTTTTAATTTACATATTTTTATGTTGAGATATGTTCTCATATATCCTTATTGATGTAAATTTTATTTCCAAGTGATGAGATACCATTTTTTATCTCTCATCAACTCATTTTGATGTGACGCTGTTAGGCTGTCAAGGGAACTTCTTAACCCAATTTCGATTTCTTTGGGTTCAACATGTAGTTATTGAATATGTCATCCTTTAAATATGTGTGAATGACCTTTGAATATTTTACACTTAATATCAACTTATATTTGGTGTATTCGTTTGTCACACATAATTATGTAATTGATTTATCCTTAAACCAAGGATACCGTATTTGTAAGGGACTTCGTCTCAATCTCCATTCATTGAGGCATATTTTGTTTTATACACAACCTTCTTTTATACGGTGTATAAACCCCTTTGACTTTTACGTTTATCCAAAAAGGAATATTTTTTATAGGAAGCGTTTTACTAATCAAAAAAATGGAATGTTTTTGTTGTATATATGCGGCGACAATGACTTCTCCGCCTCCGTGACCATTATTTGAGTTTCGGCTTCCTCTACATGCCATACCTTCTTTTTAAAAGAAAAATAAATACCATGTTTTACTTTTCTTTTATTTTGGTATTGAAAATGGTTTTCATAATGTTTTTTTATATCAATGTGTTTTATTAATGTCTAGTTATTGAAATGTGGAAATGTTATGTTTCCTTTATGCATGTATTATGTGGTACGATTATGTTATGGTTCTTGGGCTTTATTACGAAGTTGGGTGGTTCTGTGATAAACTAAGGACAGGTGAGCCCGATATAGCTCTCCAAGGCATTGGGTAACGCGAAGGAGTGAAACGTTAAGGTTTCTCTTAATAGATTTAGGGAATATACTATGGTGGGTATTCCAAATGTAACCAAGAGGGTTACTCCCTATGTAAGAATGTTATGAATGCCTCAAGTTACCTTTATGTCCTATGATTTCTGTGATTTATTCATGATTTTATGAGGTATGTTAAAGTGCCTATGTTTTATGGGTAAAGTATGATTTCATTCTTATGTATATATGAACTCATGTTTCCTTTCCATATTTTTATAACCCTTACTGAGCTTTTTACGCTCATCCCAAGTTTTTTTTTGAAAAGTTTTTCACAGGTCAAGGGAAAGGTACATGATATGATGATAGTGTCAAGGAAGTGTCAAGAAATAATCCATGATTTATTTTTAAATATATTTCCTTTGATGGAAAAAATGAATACTATATTTTATGTAACCACTTTGTTTAAATGTGGAATGTAATGCAAGTTTTATGATCTAATTCTCTAAAACTCTAAATCTGAAAAGATCCTCAATGTGTAATCTTGTAATAACTCAAGATTAAGTAAGGTTTAAGGCTGAGACCTTATATATTGTGTCGTGTATATAATTCCAAATAACATGATATATAATTAATATAATTTATTTAATGTTTCAATTTATGTTATTAATTCACATAACTCATGATTCAAAAGTATTTCAAGTATGATTTATAGTCTCACTTGTATTTCTGCATGATTTATTCCATATTCACTACTCGTTACTTTTGTATGGTGTATATACATCTCATGAATGTATTATATGATTAATATTATTAATTTTATAGGTATTTAATTATCCATTTTATTATATCTCTTTGATGTGGTTTACATTTCACATGTAACCAAATTAGTATAGTAAATTTGTCACACTTTTCCTTCTTTGAGACACATGCTTTAGTATGAAACGATATTATTTTATGAGGTGTATATACTATACCATCAAGATGTTATATCTTGAATATTATTATTTTCATGATATTTAAATCTTCATATAATGTTATTCTCTCATGGGAATTATTATTTAATGTTACTAAATTGGTAAGTGTTTGTTGCTACAATCTCATAGTTTATCAGGATTGTTTATGATTATGCATACATTGATGAAATATTATATTCCAAATCTCAATAACAATCATGAATTATATTATCCTTTGGTTATTAATGATATCATAATTTAATAGTACTATTTTTCACACATTTGGTACTTATGACAATTAATAAAATGTTTTAAAGAAAATTCGACACAATTTCTCTTTTCAGTCAGAAATATATTTTCCTTCAAAATAATGTTTCTGAAAAATGTTTTCCAAAAATGTTATACTATTATCATATAATTTTTAAAATACCTTTTTACACATGTTTTAACTTTTTAAATTTTTTTTAAAGGAATATTCTTGTCTTTTTCCAATTGAGGCTATTTTCTATACATTTTATGGTATAAAAAGAATGTTCAGTATGTACAGATTTACTCACTATCATGACCATCATTTCCTTTAAGATTCTATTTCAAGTTTACCAGTATATTTTTGAAGAAATTTTTTTTCTAATATTATTTAAGTTTTTTTTTTTAATTTGGTTTTCAAATTTTTTTTTCCAAATGTTTTTAATATTTCTTAATTTATTTTGAAATTATTTTCAAAGAAAAAGGGTTTCAAAAGGTTTTTTAAGATTCCATTATATGTTTTCAAAGTATTTTCAAATATAAATGTTTTCAAGATGTTTTCAAGATTTATTTATATGTTTTCAAATTCATTTTAAAATATAATGTTTTTCAAAATGAATTATGTCATAGAAATATTTTTTCAAAGGTGAATAGATATTTTCCTCAAGAAATATACTAAATTATATTTTAAATAATTATTTATATAAAAATTATTTTTAGAAATGTATCATGAAAGGAATTTAAAAATAAATTGTATTTTCTTTAAGAAACGTTCTAATTGATCTTTCAAAATGCTTATCCATCTAACATGAAATCATTTTAAATAATTTATGCTTTACTGTGAATATGATCCTAGGACACCATTCTTATTATTTATTTAAATGGTTTATGTTTAAGATGAAACATTGATTATGAAACTCATTTATATTCAATGGGTTATATGATTTTTAAAACCCACTTATTTTCATGGGTTATGATTTGATGAAGTTATTATTAAACCTATCTCTTTCCACATGTTATGATATTATGAAATGTTTTTCATACACATTTAATTTTAGGGGTTATGATATGATGTTTATAAAACCCATATCTTTTTATAGGTTATGATATGATGAGAGTTTTATTATCTTATGGAACATGTATATATGATTGTATTATTTGATGGGTGGTACCTATATCTCCTTCAAATTAATTGGGTAAATATTAATATCTCATGAGATAATGATGGGAAACAATTTGACATGCTAGTTCCAATATGGGAATAAGGGGAAACCTAATCCACTATGGGAAGAGAGGGAAACCCAATACATTATGGGACGAAGGGGAAACCAAATCCACTATGGGAACAAGGTGTAACCTGATCCAATATATGGAAAGTACTATGAATAAATATGGGGGTGTGTCATCCTAAGTAGGTGAAGTACCCATGAAGTGCCCTAATAAGTTTTAGAAATGAGCCATGACTTATAGAGAATGTTTTCATATTCTTATGTGTGTGCCACATGGATATGTCTTATACCAATTTTATACTCTCATGACTCATGTTATTTGATATTCTTATGATTTATTTCTTATAAAATGAAAATATTTATTCCATGAATCATGATTATGATATTTGATATGCGGGGTTTGAACTTATTTTTTTATAATGTTATCATACCCTTATGCCCATGTTATGCTTACATATCTCCTTTAATTACCCTTACTAATCATATAATAACACCCTTTCTTAAGTTTCATTTCCATATATTATAGATAAATTTTTTATTTAGGATTACAAAATGGTAAGATCATTGTGGAAAACATTGAAGATATTTCACAAAGATTAGAATATTGTGTGCCATGTTTCCAAATACAGACAACTATTATGGTTCTCAGGCATGTACATTTTTAATGTAAAAAATATTCATATAAAATGATGTAATATCCATGTATGTTAAGCTTGGGTCACTATAGTTGGTATCAAGGGAATTATTTAGTCAACATTTAGTAACCAGGATGAGAAAACATTAGTGAGATCCATAGGGATATTTCTCAGTATATATCTAGGGATGTATTTAAAGATAAGTCTATAGATGAGTTAAATTATAGGAAAATATATTGGAATTATGGTAAAGGATTGAGAGTGTGCTTTCCATGAAATTACATCCCTATTTGGATACTTTAAGTACATGTGGCTCTGGAAAAAATTTATATAGGGGTAATAAACCCAAAAATACCGTATTGAGCTAGACTCGATCCAGAATTGGTGAACAACAATGAGAATTGCTACACACTAGCTTTGACACTCCCGGGGGAAATTATTTGAAAATGAAAAAAATATTTATAATCCATCATGAAGGATTTAAATAGAAGATGAATATGAATTTTATAGGATAAACATATGGTTTCATAGATTAAAAAATATATGTCATTATTTAGGTATCCTATAAGTAATTTTTCATAATTATGAGGTTTTATACTATGATAAGTGTAACTCATAGTATTATTTCTAGTTTTATTCAATGGAAGGAACTATAATGAAATAGGTTAGCATAGAATGTGTGAGTCAATTTTTTTATGTACAACCAAAGGGGATGATTACTGGTGTAAATGATTCTATGATCATTCCTAATCTTTTTTCATGAAACATTACTAACAATGTGTACCTTAACCAACTATTAGACTCATCAAAGTAGAGTAGGAAAGAGTTCACTAAGGGTTTGGGTAATGGAGACTACTGAGGAAAGAATATTTAGTTTTCTTTGTGTTTAAAATTTGGAAGGAATCTCCCATGTGAATATCTTAGAGGAACATGAAGATGTTTTGACCATGGAAAAAGACACAAAGCGAGTAACAGTAAATGGAAAATAAAAATATTGGTCAATGTAATGAATGAGAATAATGGTCACCCTAAGGTATCATTGATGGATACATTATTTAAATGTGGAATGAATGGGAATTGTGAAAATCGATGTCCTAAAGTGAATGCTACTAAAGAGAATCATCAAATTGGTATGAGTAATGGTTATTTTACTGATCATTATGAGACTATAGGAGAAATGTGAAAGGAAAGATGCATTTTTTAATAAGATGAGGTAGCATATATAATTTCATAAGAGTGTTGTGAAATTATCAAGTGTTTATGTATTTGGATTCAAGAATTCTTCTATATGAATTGTGAGATATATAAGGATTTTTTAGATTATGTTTTTCGCTAAGGATTCATAAGAATATATTAAATGGTTTAAATAGAATAAAAAATTGTTTTAATAGAAAGGTGATATTCAAGGAAAAACATGATAAAGGGAAGGTAACCCTTAATGTATTCATGATGTTGAGAAAATCATGTTTATGTTAGTTAAATAGATTATTGGTATGGATAATGTAAATAAGACAGTATTGATTACCATGGAACTGATTATTGATTTGTATAAAAATTAGCCTATGTTATCATAGATGATATTTAAAACATTTTTTGGATTTATGTAATATATCCAATAATAATTGGAATATAAAGTAATTAATGTTTTCAATATAGTTCTATGGTAATTCTGGGTATCACTATGTTTCCAAAAAAACATGATAAAGGTATTCTCATGTTTTGTATTTTACATCCAAGATCTAGTTTATGATACATGGGGGATCAATTTCAATATGATTTTGAGATATTTAGTTACTTTAATTATATTTTTTTTTTGTATTTTCATCTTTTGGAAGGGTTATAAGTTTAACCTTTTATGTAAAGTTTATATTAAACATACCACTAGGTTTTAGAGATTAAAGTTTTATCACACCGCCTGAGGATTTATACATATTGGATAACATGTGATAGAAATTTTTATGTGATGATTATAAAGGATATATTGAATGACTTATCATTCTACCTCATTATCTTTTAATCCTTTCAGAATGAAAAATGATACATCATTTCCTAGGCTAAGAGATAAAGTGGAAATCTAACAAAACACAACCAAAGGGAGAGATTGTTCATATTTAAAGGAATGAAGTAAAGTAAGTATATTTCCATATTTTCTTATATAGTAAAATAATTCCTCAATTATTGAAAAAAGATATTGAGAAATATTTATCCTAATACCTTTGTTTCTTTTAAACTGATGGTCTTATAAATTATTATATATTTATTGTTTTGAGGCCCTTTAATTTACATTGATCATTTAGTTTTAGGTGATCAATGATCATTACCACTGTATATAATTATTTATGTTTTTATTACATGTCTAATATTCACTACCAACATATTTTATTCTACATGGAAACCCAATTATGAGTTAATTTGGGTAACTATTGCGGTTCAAACGTTCCCTTTTTAAAGGATGTATTATTATTCATTTTTCTAATGTGGGTTTCTATAAAAATAACTTTAAAGTATTAATAATTTGATAACCCAAAATAATTTTGAGGGTGAAATTAATTTTAATTCGGGTTAGATGTAACACCCTTAGTTTTTTGGATTTTTTTCAAATTAATTAAATATTTTCGACATTTATCATTTCAAGAATCACTGAATATATATTTTCTTATATGAAAGAACTATGTTTGGATTGCGTTTTGTGAAACACCAAGTTAATATTTCACAAAATTCAACACATAAATTTGATTTTAGTATACACAAAACTACGTTTATATTTTATTACACACAATTCTGATTTCCTTAGATAGCTTGTGTTACACACAAGGAAAAGTTTTAACAAACTACAACATACTGTTAATATTGTTATTAAAATATTATTATAGTCACCACCAATATGTTATAATGGGTGTAATAAATAATATCAAATAATTTTTTAAAATATTATTTAAATATTAATATAAAATTAGTCCTTTTTTAATCAATTAGTTAGAAATTAAATTAAGGAATAATTGAATGTAAATGAATTTATTTTCTAAGAAAAATATTTATCTATGTAAAAAAGACCATTTTATCTCAATAAATTAAACAATTTTTTTATGAATGTTATTAATAATATATATATATTATATTAAATAATATGTTTTTTACATTCATCCAATAGATTTGATAGGAATAAGATAAGAATAAATCCAATTATATGAGTAAAAAGAGGTATTTTTCTAAAAGGTAATTTTACTAACTTTTAATGGGGAACCTATTTTAAATATAATTTTGGAAACATTTATAATTTTTAATAAATAAAATTAATTATTTAAATTATAAATAAAAATTTACTTTTTGAGAATTTTTTTTACTTTCTAAAAAGTTTCATTTTTTGATGAATAGTGAAAATAACACTAAATTTTAATTGAAAACTACATTTTCATAAAAGTTATATATATAGTTAAATTATATTTTAAATTGGTTTTAATGTATGTTTATATAAATTATAAATATTTTAATACATTTTATTACATTTTAGTTAATTTTAAATTGAAATTGGATATAAAAACAATTCGAACTTTTGAACAATTTCACTTTAAAACCAAGTTGTTTCATCCCATCAACGTGATTATTTTAAAATTAACATCTTCCACTCCTATGATTAGAATTTTAAAAAATGGTTTAAATATTTTGAATTAAAATAATTTATAATTTATAGTAATTTCAACTTAGTTTCTGAGCAATTTTTTTTGTGAAAGTGATTAAAATTAATTAAAGTGATTGTTGTAAAAATGAGATTACTTAGTGGTTGAAAATTTCCATAGGGATCCAAATACCCTAGAAACATGTAAAAAATATATTTTATGGACATATTTTTACCATATCCTCCATTTTATCGAAAAGTAATTTTTTAAGGAACATGATGTAAGGGATTCCTCTAAATAGTGTTTAACATTTTGTATTTACAAGAATGCCACTCCTCCTCCACCATAAAAGCTCGGTCACCCCCTCACTTCTTGAAACCTCTCAATACATTTTTCTCATCCAAAACCTGAAAAAATAATCTTCCAACTTCCCTCCTATCATCCTTAAATCCTCAATTTTTTCATAAAGGGAACCAAGTTAGTCCTTTTATGCAAACCAATAGGAGTTACCCAAAGAAGAGGTAACATCCTTCAATAAGCACTTTTGTTTTATTTTCATTCTCCACCCTTAGTTATTATTATTCCATGATAATATAATAAAATAATTTTCCTAAATATACTGATATGTTTTCATTTAACGGTTTTTACCTACACTCACACACACTTACATCAAATGGGATATGCAATCGTTGTTCGTTTGTATGAAGCACTGCCACCTCACAAACTGATGTCGTTCGTTCTTCCATTACAATCTCTAAATTTTGTTAAATAAGGATGTAATTTATGTTATTATATATATATATATTATATTTATTAATTCTTTGTACTTATGTAATTATTTTATATCACATACCTGCATTCATTCAAATTTGTTGTAATACAAATACTTCTTTATGGATGCATGGACTACTGTCTCCTCAAAGCAATGCGATTCATTCACACTTCAAAAAGAATGTATTAAGGATGGGTTAAATAAACATATATAAAATATATTAAATATAAATTTCACTATAATTACAATATATATATATATATATATGCACAAATATTTTATTTACTTTCTTTCATTTAATATGAAAAGAAAATAAAGACAACATTCATGCGTACATAAGACCTACCGTCTCCATTAACAGTGACTTCCATTTAATATTTATATCTTTTATATATAATTATAAATACATATATATTTAATATATAATATATTTCTATCATGTTTATCATTATTTAGGTGATTAAATCATGATATATGTAAGAATACAAAAAACATAACAAATCAAAACACATGTGAAAACAAAGCTGTTATTACCCAAAATGTAACTTTATCATAGAATTTTTAATAAAGGGTAATATATAGTCATAATAAAATCATATATGGTATTAAATATAATAATATGGTTATATTTTAGATTTATAATAAAATTATATTTATTATACATTAGGTTTGTATCTTTACGAGGAAATTCAAGACTTAAGGTAAGGGTTTTCTTATCTCACTTTTATTTCTTTGAGATATATACTATATTCAACACTAATTATTATTGTGTGGTGTATATAATTCCCTATTAAATATTATATAATGAATTTAATTTATTTAATGTTTCAATTCATGTTATTGTTTCAAGTACCTCATGATTTAAAAGTTACTCAAGTAGTAAGGGGGTTTCTTGTCTCACATATATTTCTGTGAGAATTATGCCATATTCACCACTCATTTATTTTTTGTGATGTATATAATACCCCTGAATGTATTATATAATTATTATCCTTAATTTTATAGTTATTTAAATATACAATTTTATGATTCCTCTTTCATGGGGTTTACAATTCACAAGTTACCAAATCAGTAAGGTTATGTCTCAATTTTCCTTCATTGAGACACATGTTTTTTATGCACCTATATTGTTTTATGTGGTGTATATATTGTACCTTTGACATTTTATATCATTATTATTCTTATTTTCATGATATTATAATATTAATGTAAATTTTTTTCTCTCATTAGGATTATTATTTAAAGTTACCAAAGTGATAAGAGTTTATTGCAACAATCTCATCTCTTATCAAGATTATTTATGATTATACTTCCATTAATAAAATATTATGATCCATATCTAAATAAATCTCCTTATTTTTCTTATAATTTGGTTATTCCTGATATCTTCATGTAATGGTACCATTTTAACACCATTTGGTACTTAATATAATCAATAAAATGTTTGTATGTAATTCAAACATTATTTATCTCTTCAGTCGAAAATACGTTTTACTTAAAAACTCTATTTCCTAAAAATGTTTTAAACAATGTTATACTATTATCCTATGATTTTAAAATAATTTTTTACCCATGTTTTACCTTTTCAAAAATTATTTTAGAAGGAATATTATTCTAGTTTTCTGATCAAGGTGCTTAACTAATTACTTTATTGTGAAAAAGGAATATCCGACATGTACGGATTTACCAACCATAATTATTGTCATTTACTTGAAGCATTATTTTAATGTTAATAATTTTATTTTAAATAAAATGTTTTGTACTAATATTATAGATGTTTTTTATTTTTAATGTATTTTACAAAGAAACAAGTTTTCAATTTTTTTTCAATATTTATTTATAATATATCAAGTTTTAAAAAAAGGATTTCAATTTTTTTAATATTTATTTATATGTTTTAAAAATATTTTCAGTGAAAATTATTTTGAAAATGTTGCCAATATTTCTTTATAATTTTTCAAAGTCATTTTCAAGGTTTTTTTTTTCAAAATTCATTATGTTTTAAAAATAGGTTTTCAAAGTAGAAAACATATTTTCCTTAAGAAATGTTTTAATAGAAATTTCCAATAATTATGTATAATAAATGGAGTTTTGAAAATGTTTTAAGATATTTATTTTCAATCAAATGATATTTTACATATGAAATGTTCACAGCGATCTTTAAATTCAATTCACCATATAATTGACATCCTTTGAAATTGATTATTCTTTATTAAGTATATGATCCAAGGAAAAAATTCCTATTATTTATTTGAATAGTTTATTTTTAAGATTAAATGTTGATTATAAAACTCATTTCTATCCCATGGGTTATATACTTTTGAAACCTGATTCATTTCATGGGTTATTCATTGATGAAATGATTAAGAAACTAGTCTTTTTTCAAATTTTTATGATATGATGAAATATTTATGATAACTATTTCTTTTCATGGGTTAATGATATAATTTTTATAAAACCCATATAATATTATGGGCCATGATATGATGAAAGTTTTATTATTTTGAGGAACATGTATTTATGATTTTGTTATGTGACAGTTTGGACCTATATCTCATTCCAATACATTGGGAAACGATTTATATCTTATGAGAAAATGATGGGAAAAAATTCAATGGGCTTGATCCACTATGGGAAGAAGGGGAAACCCTATAAACTATGGGAAGATGGGGAAACCATATCCACTATGGGAAGAAGATGTATCCTGATCCACTATAAGGAAAGTACTATGACTGGGGTTTGGGGTGTGCCCCTCCCAGTAGGTTTAGTCCACACGATGTTCCCTTATAAGTTATTATAATGAGACATAACTTATAGGGAGTGATTTTATACTCTTATGTGTATGAAAAAAGTCTACATCTTATACTAATTTTATGCTATCATGAATCATGTTTTTTGATTTCTATATGATTCATGTCTTATGAACTACTAATCCTAATCTCACGACTTATGATTATGATCATTTATATGCAATTTATAAACTTAAAATGTTATTCTCATGTTCTCATAAACTTATATCCAGGTTATTCTTACATATCTCCTTTATGTAACTTTACTGAGAATATGTGATCACCCTTTCTAATTTTTCATTTCCCTAGGTTATGAATAATGGTTTTACATATGAGTACTAAATAGGAATATCATCATGGAAAACAATGAAGCTATATCACTAATATTAGAATATTGTGTTCCATGTTTCCAAAGATAGTAAAATATTAAAATTATAAGGCATGTAATTTTATAATTTGAATAATATTCATAAAAATTATTTAATATACATGTATATTAATCCTGGTTCATAATAATGGAATTCACTCCATGTATATATATTACATGATGTGAAAGTAAAGGGATATTGTATTTAATATTTATTTATCATATGAGTTTTCCCATTAATTTGTGGCCTCTATCCCTTTTTGTTCTAGATGAAACCTAGGTTCCCTAAGTATACCTTCTATAATTCTTCCCCCATGCTTTGATATATTGGTTCTAGTGGTAGTTTTTTGGTGATTAATATTATTACCTTCTATCCCTTTTGGTTTTTTCTATTTTTCTTTCCATGGTGATTTACTATAGTGATACATTTATGGTTTGGGGTGTGCATTGGGATAAGTTTTAATGGATTTTTATTGTGTTGTAGGTTTATCTACTTTTTCTCATGGTTCATTTCTGGTATTTGGGTGTTTCTTATTCTCCTTGATGTGAAAAATAGTTTTAAGATAATTTTGAGGTAGGGTATCCATCATTACTCAATACTGTGTATCATGAGTGAGGGGTTTACTATTGTTTATCTTTAGAAGATGGTTTTTATAGCATAATTAAACATAAATAAGTGTCTTAAAATTTATGGGAGAAAATTGTAATGATTTATATGTTTTTAAATCTTTGATATTTATATGACATGATAAATTATATAGTCTTTATGTCCCACTAAAAAGTGTGGCTATTGGGTTCTGTATTTTCACTGGGTGATATGCATTGTGACTGATGTTTATGTAGTGATTATTGTGATATCACCCTAAAATGAAAATTGGAAAACCACATATATTTGGAATAGTGAAATTTATTCCTAAGGATTATGGATTCTATGATAACATAACTAAAATAAAATGAAATACAATTAAATCCCCTTTGTTAAAAATAAAAATGTTATTTTGATGTTTTGTGATTTATGGTCATGATTTTTGAGAATTGATGTGTGTTTTTGATGTGATGTGTGGCTAATGGATTGGATGTGGATGTTCTTTTGGGGAGGTGAATTATTGGTTATTTGTCTATGATTTTGGGGAGGTAAGTTGGTGGTTTTATGTTCATGATTTTTGGGGTGGAAAGGTGGTTGTTTTTTGGAAATTCATTTATTTCCATGAGGTGGTGGTTTTTTACATTGATTTTGGGGTGGAAGGTTCATATTTTTCTGGCCATATTTTTTGAGTGGCAAGGTAGACGTTGTTTGGATGTGATTTTGGGGCAGTGAGGTGGTGTTTATTTGGTCATCCTTTTAGGGTGGTGAGGTGATGATATGATGAGAGATGATGAGATTCTTTTGATGTGTGGTTATATTGAGATAGATTCCTGAGTAGCGATGAAATAAATAATTATTTAATAATGATTGAAATGAATGGGATTTGGTTTCGTTAATATGATGGAAATAGATATTGAATAAATAAAATACGGTTTGTGTGGTTTAATGTGGTCAATGATTAATAAATAAATGAAAGGTTTGGATAATCAAATTGGATGGAAATGTGAAATAGGGATTGTGGATTGTTGTGTGGTGTTATGCATTTAGAGGAGACATTAATAGTGGGGATGTTATGAGTTGGTTGGTGTTTTTTTGAACCCACCACTTGGGATTTTGTGTGTGGGTATAAGTATATAATTTTATATTACTTTAGTTTTCTATAATCACCCAACCCATATGGAGAACTATGTGTTGACTCTTGTATTTTTACACGGGGGGTGTTTTCCCAACTATTGTGAGTAGGAAGGATGAATTGTTACCCTATATTTCCTTTCTCTATCATAGGAGAGGAAGGTATTTCATTGGATATAATATCTAGTGGTCTGATATTACACTATATGGTGGTTTGGATAGACCATGTGTCTTTGGTTGAGATGTGTTGTGGCCGTCCTTCTAGAACTATGAGCACATGTGTATTTGGGATAGATGTTATGTCATCTAGGAGTTTATAGGTGGGATGAGATTAGATGAGGTGGATTATGGGGGTGGGGGTGGGGTGGGGGGTCATGCATGGTAGGATGAGAGAATGAGGATGACTTATTTAATGTTCATGATACCCTACTACTATGGTTATGGTTGTGATGTGATGGCCCAAGTGTTTCCAGGTTAGACATGATGTTACTTTGCTAGTGTGGTGGCGAGACCAGGTGTCTTCATGTGAGATGTTGTGGGGGTGGTGTGGTATATCAATGAGGTGGAAGCTCCAGTGTGTACAATATTGGGGTGTGTGAGAGGAATACTAGTGGGATAGTGTTGCAGGTTACCCATATTGATGTGACTTATGTTAGATTATATTACCTGGCTTACATTATTTGTTGAGAGTTCCCTAGTGAGGTTTGGTATAAATAATTGAAATGTTTAGGTATTGTTGGTTATGTTGTTTTCTCACAGGGGAATTAGTATGATTCATTCACCAGTGCATGAGAGACTTTGGTTGTCCTACTTTGTATACCTTTTTTTATCACACTATGTATATAAACTAATTTTAATGTTTCTCGAAGACCCACATGTATAGTGTTGGACAACACTAGATCAGATCTTAAGATATCTACAGTGTCACTACTTTATCTTTTATTTTGGGAGTTTAGTTTGGATAATTCTTTCTATACCACTATTATTTATACATGCATGTGGGAATGTTTTTGTTTATATTTATAGTATTTTATGGGTTTACTTGTGGATGTTTCATCATATTTGATAATCTTATATTATTAAATAGGGTAATGCTTCCAATTTCATGATATTTTTATATCCTTGATGTTAGTCACCAAACCAAGTCCTACTAGAGTTGGAACCTACTGGTCATTATCTCTCTCCCCTCATTGTGGTTTCTTTAGAGGGAGGGGGTATTTACAACTTTTACCATATCCATCACTCATTCAACCATTCCACACATGCATATATCTCACCCACATTTCATTCCCAACTACTCTATTTTTTTATAGATAAATCACCTCCATTATTGTTTTAATAGATAAATGATCTCCTTGAGGAAAAATACTTTTGGTAACTAGGCTCACCCTACCAATTTTCCATACCCTTTCTCCCTTACTAGGGTGAACAACTATGGATCATTATTACGATGGAGAGGAACCATGTCCTCTTTTACTAGGATGAACCACTATGTATCACCCTCAAAGGGATGAGGCATCCTATTAATCTATAATATAGAGAATATCATTGTCCCACTCTCACTAATTAGAGGCCCATTATTCACTCATATTATAGAGAAAAACCAAGGATCATCTTCACTAGGGTGAGACCACCTATTCCTCCTTTTTTGGGAGAAACACTATGTCTTTCCTTCACTATCTTGAGTCTATATGAGCTCCATTACTAGGGTGAACCAACATAGCCCTATGACATATGGGTGAGGACACATGTTCACCCTTTTTATGGAAAACCAACATAGAATACTTTCATCAGGGAGAAACCCCCCAATTTTATATCTTACATGGATTACCTTCTCCAAAGTCCACTATATTAGGGAAAGATCCATTGGAGAACCGTCATTAGTGGGAAACTTCACTCAGGCTCCCTTAACATGGGAAACCATTCATCAAAAACACCATAGTTGGGTTACCCTTCACCCAAGGAAGCCCACTTGAGTGGACCTTCTCACAAGGCCCCTATACTAGGGTGTAATTCTTTCATGATATACCCTCACTAGGTTTAAAAAACCTCACTACCCCTAGGTACAATAATCTAATCACCTAGTTATCATGCCTAAGAACCTATCCATACAAAAAACCTATAATTTACATTCTCCTTTTAGTTTTATTTTTAAGGCAATTCTCATTTTTATAAGCCCCATGGTGTCCCCATTTTCATGTAAGTTAACCACCGGGTTATGTATGTATGGGAATACTTCTATTTTTAAGTCCCAAAAATATATTAAATCGGATTGAGTTGATGTATTTATCTCTGTTTAATCATTTCAATGATTTTGTATATTAATATTGGTTATTATATAAAGTCATCCTCCTAGGTATAATCCCTAAAAATAATATAAAAATTTGATTTTATATATTGTTATATGTTTCATCATTACCTTGAGTTGATATATTCCTCTTGGTTGTCATGTAAAGGAATTATCAATGTTTTAATATTGGACTATATCGTAAGTCAACTTGAGTTAATATATACCTATTTGTTACATCATTACCTTGGTTGATATATTCCTCTTTTTATCATGTATATGAATCCTATAAATTTTATTTCCCATACATAACTTTAATAACCTTGAGATTATATATTCCTCTTCATTTCTCAATTACCTTAGGTCGATATACACCACTTTTTCTCTTTATTCACATTTATATGATAAAATCCTTAATATTGATTCATATACCATGAGTAGATATACTCCTCTTTTTATATTAATATACCTTAAGTTGATATATTCCTCTTGATTTATTAATAGTTCTTGATGTTATATACTCCCCTTAGTGAACTAGTACATCTTGATTTGAGATTCTCTTTTTGTTCCTTAACATACCTAAAGTAGATATAGACAACATGGTTCCAATATATGGGCCTTGTAACACCCTATTTTTTTTTAATTTTTTTAGTAAATTAATTTTTTTATATTTATTTACACACAATACTGATTTTATCATGTGTTACACACAATACTTAGTTTTAACAAACAATGATGTATTATTAATATTATTATTTAAATGTAACCATTATAACATAGCTATTAAACATATTGAGATGAATAATAATGAATAATTTTAAAATATTATGTATAATGGTCTTATATAAATGAAACGTATTGATAAAAAATGATTATAATTTTTACTGAATTCTTTATATATTTTTAAAGTACTATATTTTTTCAAAAAGAGGATTTCTATTTATTTTTGTGAATAATAATAACATTAAATTTCGATAATTTTAGAAAATTAATTTGATAAAATATAATTAAATTATTAAATCATCATTTCAAAATTATCTTAAGGTGTATATTTTGTATTTTTATGAAAAGATTAATTTTTCAATAAATATTGAAAAATAATAGTTTTATTTAAAATAAACATTTCATTTAAATAAAATATAAGGATCAATTTTGTTTTAAAATAGGTTTAAAATTATAATTACTTAAATTATATATAAACCAATCCAATTTATACAATTTAATCATTTTTGTATTTTTTTATATAAAACCCTTTCAAACTTTTAAACATCTTCTCTTTGGAAAACTACTTTCTTATCGTGTCTGTTATTATAATTTTAATTTAAAATTCTCCACTTTTTTGAATGAAATTATAAAAATTGATTAAATATTTTGATAATTAAAATTGATATTATCTAATAATTTCAAGTTTATTATTTACTATAATTAATAGTAAACAGATTTAAAATTATTTACCATGATTAATGTAAAAACGGTTTTACCAGGGCGTTAAACTAAAATTTTAAGGGTTAAAAATGACATAAAACATGTACCAATTCCATTTTATGTCTATATATAGATATTTAATATTATAGGATCTATAAAAGTCAATTTTTGAGTATATTTTTTTATAAAAAGGCGGGTACACGTTTTTCTTTTCAAAAAATTACAAGTGTGCCACTTACCCCACTTATAGAAGGACACCCTTTCTCCAATCCTCTTAAAAATATAAAAAGCCATTGGGTTTTCCAATAATAGACTATATAAAATCCTTAAACCCCTCTACCAATCCTATAATCCTTATTTTTCCAAAAACACAACCTAATAAGCCTTTGAATTGAAACTAAAAGATGTTTTTTGATGAAGATGTAACATCCCTAACCGAGCATTTTATTTTATTTCTTACTCAAAGTTCTTAAATTATTATTAATCCATGTACATATAATAAAATAATTATATTCCATATAATTATTTATTATTTTTTAATGTAATAACCAAATTACTTCTCCTTTTATGATAAATGGGTTATGATATCATTATTCATGTGTACAAAGAACTATCACCTCGTGAACCAATGTTATTTGTTATATATCACCACCTCAATAGATTGGATATAATTATGTAGTAAATATTTATATATGACATATATGGTATTATTATAAGTTTTTAATTACTATATCTTATATACATTCATACTTTCCATTTCTTAGGAATATGAGAATGTCACTCATGTGTACAACAGACTACCAACTCACGAAGTGATATGATTTGTTACTGATTTACATGGAAGGTAATAAGGATAAGTTTAATGATAATATGTAATATATTTGAAATAAAATTTATTTCATAATGGTGATATTTAATTTAATTTATTTATTTCAATGCATAGTGAAAATGGAAACATCATTCATGTGTACGTATGACATACAATCTCCATGAATAGTGTATATCATTTTCTATCTATAAATATTATGGATTAATAGAAAAAATTTATAATGAATATATATTCTATTTACATAAATTTTAACATTCTATATAATATATAACTATGATAAAATTAAGAGGACCAAAAATTAAAAATAAAAATATACATGAAAAATAAAGTAATTATTGCCCGAAACATGCCTTTAACATGGAACGGTTAATAAATGTGTAATAAAAGTTTATATATAAATAATATATTTTCTTATATATATATTTATGTATGGTTTTGAATTATATGTATAATAAAATTTTATTTATTATGTAGGAGGTTTAAATGTGTATGATGGAATTCGAGACTTATGGTAAGGCATTTCCTTCTCACTTTTTACTTCTCTTAGTCAAATTCCATATTCACCACCTATTTCTATTATGTGATATATATAATACCCATGAATATATTTTATGTTGAATCTATTAAAAATTATTTCAATTTAAACATCCATTTGATGGTCTCTCTTTATAACATCCCCCTATCTGACACTCTCTCAAATTACAGGAAAGGGTGGATTACGAGACCTCAAGCACTCTTCTTCATATGCCAGAGTATACTAAATAGTAGTGGGGGTGTTTAATGTATAGTGGGGATACTATAACCCGTAGTAAGAAGTTTTATATCAAAATATTAATTCATAATATAACAAAAAATTAATCAAAGTATACACATAGCGAAAGACAATAATAAAAGATAACCGAATAATACAATAAATAATAAAGAAATAATTTAATGATGTACTGGAATGAAACTAAATGTAATACTATAAAAATACAAGAAAAATACTAGAAAACGCAAATAAAAGACTCAAAGTCTTGGGTCCTGAACCCCACATCAGTCCCATCTCCAAAATATAGAACAACCATAAACAATTAAGGAACGACAAGTTCCTTTTCCATTGTCCAAACCAACATCCACATAATCTACTCAAGTACCAAATGGAGTCCTGAATAGGGTGTGAGTATAGCTTTTTGGACAAAACCAAAATATCAAAACAAAAACAGACTGATAAGAAGTGCGTGAAATAAACATATAAACATGTGTATTAATTTATTCAACAATTAAATTAATATAAAAACCTTCTTCGGATCTATGTCAGAATAACTCTGAACATATCTTACAACATTTCCAAAAAAAAATAATATAACCAAATTATGATACCCTTATTCGGTACAATGATAGAATATCTCTAAGCATGTCTTACAACTATGCCAACCACCACCATATAACCATGGTGTAGTCAAAACAATTTGGGTTAATTCCCTATAAGCATTACAATATTTTTTGGATCAATGCCCTATAAAAACTACAACATTTTCGAGGTCAAAGACCTATAATAATTATAGTATGGGATGAGGAATAACCCACTCTCTATAAGTATTACTGTGTGGACTAGGCTAAGCCCACACAATATCAGCATTACTGTATATAAGTGTGAAAGTGCAGGTCCAAGCTCGATATATAATCATTAAAACATGGAACACAATTCCTATCATATAGCATGGATATCATAATATCACATCACAATTCTCAATGGTTAATTATGATAATTACTATTATTCTTTCATAGGACACTTTCCTTCTATTCATAATTGATTAAAAATTATATCAATAAGAAAAAGTCACAATTTAAGGATTCTATAAAAATAAATCACCCTATGTAATGTATCATGATAAACATATGTTAAGACATTAGACAATTAAAAATACATTTGAAACCAAAGTAAATCAAGGAATAAACTAATTTAATTAAATAATTAATTTGGGTGCATGCAATAATGGCACAATCACAGTATCACACAAACATGGAAATTATAAGATTATAAGGTTAATATTTAAACCCCTTCCTATATCTGATGATCTAAAAATGCTTCAAATGGCCATCAACCACAAGGAAGAAGGTTTGGATGATTTAAAAGAGGTTCTTAGATCAGAATTGATCTATATCCCAAAAAACAATGAAATCAGAAAAAGGATTTCCCCACAATGGTTGAAAAACCAAAGTGAAGAAAGAATAAGCCTAACCAAAGGAACTTATTGGGGAATGAAGATGAAAAAGGAATGTCTGAAAGGAATTTTGGCACCCTAAAACCACTTATAGAATTCCCTAGGGTCAATAGGAGAGGATTTGTAGTGAAATATAATTAATTTCATCTACATATCATGTTTCAAATAGTAGGTTAGGAATTTTCACGACGTGTAAGGTGGTTACTCGCCGTGTAAATTTTTTTAATGGAAGTATACAAAAAACCCATTACCTTTAGTTTAATTAATTAATATCCTTGAACAATTACATTATTTGGAATCCCTTTACATGATATGTAAATGTTCTACAGTTATTTTTTCATCCCATTCACCTTTTAAACAACCCGAAACCCATTTAAATCTTCTCAACTTACCATGTACCCATATTATCACTTAGTCCCATTTATACACAAAGTCAAGTAACTAAAATAAGCATACATCCATGAAATTTAGGTTATTTTTCTCAAGAAAGGCTCTCCATCTCCAAACAAGAATCATCCATGAAGGCTCAAACCAAAAACTCAGAGAGAAACATACCTAAAAAAATATGGGATCTTACAACCTCCCCACCTTATAATATCCCAACCCTGAGCTTCTCCAAGAGTCACTGTGAGGTCTCAATGAACAATTTTGGCCACTATGTTTGAATATTCGACTCCCACTCCCAGGTCTCATCCTAAAATCTCCCGTGCTACCACTACACTCAAAAAAATCATATAGTTCGACCTTAAAGATATTTGTCACCATGATTCACAACCCATATCCGATGATACTCAAAGGAAACATAAAAAAATCTCAAACTCTACAATGTATATCATATGGTAATGGTTTTGAGGATATCTTCATAGTTATGAAATATTGAACATGCCGTACATGGAAGTATATCACTATGGAAGGGATAAATGGTATGCCACTGGAATGAATCTTTCTACTATTTCAAATGCTCCAATAAACCTAGGATCTATCTTTTCATATTTCCTGATACAGTGTTACCCAAATCTAGGAAACACCCAAAGGAAAACATGAAGACCAACCCCTAATTATATAGGTTGTCTCCAATGGTCAGCATATGATTTCTACCTACTCTACATAGTGACCAACCACTGTTTGATCAACTGAACTTGTTTAGATGTATCCTATATGAGACTAGCCCCAACATGTGCCGATTCATCTATCTCCTACCAAAAAATAGGTGAAGGACATGGAATTCCATACAAAGCCTCAAAATTTTCCATTTATATTGATTCTTAGAAGCTATTATTATGTGAAAAATCCAAGAGTTTTAAATGTTTCTCCTATGAACTACCAAAATACAAAACATAGGCTCATAAATTATCCTTCAGAAACCAAATAGTCTAATTAGATTAACCATTAGTATATGGATGATAGGTTATTCTTAAAATTAATTACAATCCAAGGATTTATAAAGACCCTTCTAGAAACATGATGTGAAACCATAATCTCTATCTAAAAGGATACTCCTCAAAACACCAGGAAACCGAAACACCTCACACAAGTAAAGATTTCCTAGATCATCAACCATGAAGGTTTCCATAATAGGTAAGAAGTGGTCTACCTAAGTTATTAGATCCATAGAAACCCATACATCATCATTCTTATGGTTCATCCTGGGTAATCCCATAAAAAAATCCATTATGATATCATCCCATTTCCACTCTAGGATGGGTAAAGGCTACAAAATCCCAGCTAGCCTATGATACCCGGCTTTCACCAACTAAAAAATGATGGATATTTCCATGAATATTTATACATCCTTCTTCATTATAGACCACTATTACTTTATATAGAGAACACAATACATCTTGGTTAAACCAAGATGCACCACCCATCTAGAAGCATGAAACTCTCTCATCTGCTACTCACCCAAGATCATTGGAACCCATAATCTGACACACAAAAGAATATAATTTCCACTACTGAGAGACCATCCTGATAGCATCTCACCACTATATAATTTTTCTCTCAGAACTGATCCCTCTGAATTAGACAACTCATCAATCTTAATCCAGTAAAAAACCATGGGTATAATTTATGTTGAAGTTATATCTACTCACCCCTAATATTCTTGAACATCCATATGCATGTCTATAGAGAGGGCCATTATCTAACACTCATCATAAGACCCCCCGTACTGCCTCTGTCTATGTCTTCTAGATCAAATCATTGGTAATAAAGTATCCATTTCCTGGTGTATCTGACACTCAATGTCGAATGGATGAAGATACTCAACCCACCTCCTTTGCCAAAGGTTATGGTCTTGCTAAGAAAAGATATACCAGAGGTACTTGTGATTCGTGTATACCACGTACCTCTCACCCATGATATTGTGTCTCCAACATCTCAAGGAATGTAACACTGTAGATAACTCTAGATTTTCAATAGGATAATTCATCTCATGCGATATCTTAATCCTTGAGCCATAATCAACCACTTGATCCTCCTACATTAGAACTTCTCTAAGTCCAACTCCGGATGCATCATAGTACAAGGAATATAATTTACCCAACACATGTAAAGTGAGTATAGGTGATGAGGTCATCCAACCCTTCAACACTTGAAAATATATTTCAAAAGAATCAAACCAAACAAATTTAACCCCTTTCTTGGTCATCCCACACATTAGTGATTCCAAATGGTATAAATATAGCATAAAACAATATTAATAACCTACTAAAACTAGAAATATATGAATTTCAACGATATTCATGGTTTGTTCTCATGATACCATAGCTGCAAATTTCTCTAGGTCCATAGAAACTTATAACTCTTAGATGAAACGACCCAATAAGTGCAATTTATTTTTCCATAAACTGTATTTAGATAGCTTGGTGTAAATATGATGCTCTCTCAATGTACTCTGGATGGTACCAAAATGTTTGGAATGATTTTCTACTGACTGAGATTACATTAATATATCATAAAAAACCACCTAAAACTGATCTAGAAATGGATGAAAGATCTTATTCCTTAAGGCCATGATTACTACATGCACATTAGTCAACCCAAACAGTGTCATTAATAATTCATACAAGCCATACCTTCTCCTAAATGATGTTCGAGGTATGTCCGATAGTGTCACCCATAACTGATGACATCCTAATATCAAATCAATCATAGATAATATCTTATCACCTCCCAAGTGATTTATATGATCATCAATTCACAGAAGAGGATACTAGTTCTTAATTGTCATCTGGTTTAACCTCCGATAATCCCCATATAATTATAAAACCCATCAAACTTTTTGGAAAAGATAAATAGAGAACCCCAAGGAGATTTACTAGGACATATAGAGCCTTTATATTATAGATCTTCAAACTAAACTTTTAACTTCTGAATCTCTACTAGTGCCATTTGGTAAGGCAGGATAGAAACCGACTCTACTCCCGACACCAAATTGATCATGAAATAGACCTCTAACATGGGTAGTAAGCTGTATAACTCATCATTAAAAACGTCCTAAAAATAGTCTACCAATAGAGGAAAATAATCCGGCTATATTCAACCATTATCTAGAGTAAGACCGGGGATTTGATCCCTAACACAATCCAATTTGCACTGAATTGGTCCTGTATGTCCAACCTGAATATCCTACTCACCTTGGTGAGAATAGTTCCTTCTTTTAGAGATACAAAGAAAAATATCCTTATATAATAGTTGATATGAGCAAGGTATAGAGATAATAAATCTATACCAATAATCAAGTTCAATCCTGTAATTTCTAGCATGAATGGTTCCCAAAGAAAATGATAACAACCAATCTCTAGAGAACCTCCTTAGAAAATTTTATATTCTATAACCGCACTCCAAATGGTGTGTAAATGGTTAAAATATATCTAATAATTTCACATCCAATCCCAAAATGTTTTCATAAAGAGAAGATAGAAATTAATGCGATTCTATTGTATGAAAAAAAATCTAAGGTAGATGATACCAATATCGTACCTCTGATAGTAGATTGTGCTACATCCTCATTATCTAGAGTAGTATACATAACATAGAACTGAATTTTCCTTCTATCATGGGATCTTGTTTGACTACCCTAAGGTATTTACCTTTATTGGTATTGTTGCTCATGCACTGGGGTACCACAACCCCTAACTCATCTTTAATGGCCTATAGAACTCTAGCTTCCAGCCTGCTGAGGGGTAGATGAGCCCCTTCCTAATTCCGGTGCCTACCCTGATCCTCTTCCACTAGTATACTATGGAAAGTTTACAAATAACCTATAAAGATGAACGCTTATTCCATAGATACGACACTAAACTAAATGTTAAGTACACTATGGGTGCTTGTGTCCAATAATGACACATAGATAGAACTAGAATAGAACAAGATCTTGAGAGGGTAGTACAATGACTTGAATTTTCTACCCACTATTACATTAGTTGAAACGGTTATAACAAAACTTCTTAAAACTCAAAGAAGAACTTCTAGATTTCCCTATTGAAACATCCTAATCATTTATTGGGGCATCTCTTAGATGACCTTCTGTGATGAGTTCCTGATTTATCACATCTTCAAAGCTGATTAAATGGATTTTTTTACATGAGACCTAATCTCATAATGAATACCATCCTAGAAACATCTCACCCTGGAAATATCATCAAATTCCAAATATATTTCAAAACATTATAGGTCGGTAAAATGTCCAACACAGGAAATAGCTAACAAAACCTCATACACCAAATGCATAAATTTATGATATTTTTCATCCTTCATGGTTTTAGGATAGAAATGGATCAAGAAAATTGTCTTTAGGTTCTTCCAAGATAGATCATCCTACTAACCATATTACTCTAGAACATCCCACAAATGTTTGGCAGGTCTATGAAGTATATACACATCAAGCCTTACAATCCTATCCCCAAATGTTTCAAGATGCTTGAAGATTTTATAGGATAACTCGATCCAGAACTCAGCTACCAGGGGTCACCCTTCTCTAGTAAACACATGTAGATGATGAAGCTAAAAAAATATTTTCATCTTAGAAATCAAATAAATATTACAAATAGTCTCCCTTTCAATGGTTTCATGACCCTCCAAAAGATATCGTGAAGGTGAAAATCCATATATTCCTTAGGAACTATAAGAAGCTATGGTTTATCTATGTTAGGAGTATGTTTATTACTACACTACTGATACTTGAGTCGAAGATGAAGATGATTCATTTTATCTATAAGACAAATTCACACCTTAGACAACTGGATAGTAATAAGGTCAACCCCAACATGTGACTACAACTAAGAACCACTAACTCTTGGTATCTCTAGACATGGATTATAAGTATTTTATCATGACATGAAAACTAATTTAATTTTTATAGTGAAAAAGATATCACAAATTATAGTTTAATAATAAAGTGTATATCACATGCAAAAATAGATATGTCCCTATTGTGAAAAATGAATGTCAATATATCCTTATGTGACTATTATGATGCATGTATTCTTAGATATCACCATACCAGACCATGAGTAAAATCTCAAGGAGAAATAACATCCAAAAAACCTCTCAAAACATGATAATCACCCAAGGTGAAATAACATCAACTATAAAAATCACATAGAACAAACAATAATACAATCCCCGGGCACACATATTCCCCCCATACATGGGT
This sequence comes from Viscum album, assembly GCA_963277665.1. Lineage (NCBI taxonomy): Eukaryota > Viridiplantae > Streptophyta > Magnoliopsida > Santalales > Viscaceae > Viscum > Viscum album. The sequence continues at coordinate 1,811,957,063 of OY728123.1, read as the reverse complement.
TAAATATTGCCATGAACAATCTTGTTATCAAGCCTCGACACATAATAGTATCCTTTCTAAGTTTTCCTAAATACTGAAGCAGAATAAAATAAAACCCTCTCCTTTGATACCACTTTGTAACGTCCCCCAATCTGACACTCTCTCAAGTGTCTAGAAAGGGTGGTTATGAGACCTCAAGCATGCATCCCGATATGCCAGCAATTTCTGATTAGCAGAAGGGGTGTATAATTTATAGTGGGGAGAGCATACCCACTATTATGAAGTGTCATAGCATTAGAACAATTCATAATAAAATGTAAAAATAATCAATGTATACACATAGTCCAATATAATAATAAAAGTTAACTGAATAATCCAATAAATAATAAAAGAATAATGTAATGACATGCTAGATTGTAACTAAATGTCATGATAGAAAAATACAAGAAAAAGACAAGAAGACTAAAATAAAAGACCCAAAGTCTTAGGTTCCACACAACACATCAGTCCTATCTCCAAACTCCAACCCAACTACAAAAAATCAATCCACTATAAGGTCCCTTTCCTATCCAAACCTAAATACACATAATATACTCAATTTGAAAATGACATCCCAAATATGGTGTGAGAATAAATCAGTAGGTCAGCAACACCATGTCAAAATAAAACAATTCTGATAAGAATTTTATGCAATAAAGTGATAAAAAAGTGTATTGATTTATTCAACAATTATATAAATACAATAACCTACTTCGTCTTCATGCCAAAATATACCTGAACATGTCTTAAAACCATTCCAACCATAGTTATATAACCAAGGTAAGATAACATAATTTAGGGCCATGCTAGAATATTTATTGATCATGTCTTACGACCAAGCCAACCACCACTATATAACCATGATATAATGACAAAAAACCAGGTCAAAATATCTATATGTATTATAAAATTTTCTCAGTCAAAGCCCTATAATTATTACAAAATTATCCGAGTTAAATACCTATAATAATTAAAACATGGGACTGGGTGTATCCCACTCTATATAATAATTACATCATGGATTGGGCCAATACCACTCAATATCAACATTACAACATATAAGTGTGCAAATAAAAGGGGAGATCCTGATATATAAGAATTAAAAAATGGAGCACAATTCCTATCATATAGCATGGATATCACAATATCACATCAAAATTATTAATCATTAATTATGAGAATTACCATTAATAATTCATATGCCACATGCAATTCAATTCACAATTGAATACAAATTATATCAATAATAAAAATTCATAATTTAGGGATTATATAGTAAGAAATCACCCTAGGTCACATGTCATGCTAAACATACTTTAAGTCATTATCTAATTAAAAATCCATTTTAAACCAAAGAAAATCAAGTAATAATCTAATTCACTTATTTAATTAATTTTTGTGCACACAATAATGGAACAATCACAATATTTCATAAACTTGAAAATTATCAAACCATAAGGTTAATATTTAGACTCCATACCTTTAAATAATGATACAAAAATGGTTCAAATTGACAAAACCCATGAGGAAGAAGGTTCAAATGATTTAAAATAGATTCCTAGATCAAAAATAATAAAAATAAAAACCTATAATTTAATTGGTCAAGGGAATTCACCGCAATGGTTGGATAAACAAAGAGAATAAATAATAAGCATAACCAAAGGAATTTAACAAGGACTAAAGATGAAAACGGAATGTATGGAAGGGAAGTTAGCACTCAAAAATCACATGGATAATTCCCTAGGGTCAATAATAGTGGAGATTTAGTGAAATAGAATGAATTTTATCTACATAGAATGTTTAAAGAAGAAGGTCAGAAATTTACATGGCGTGTAGTATTGTTACACATCATGTAAATGTTTTTAATAGAATTATCCAAAAAAAACCCCTCACCAAAAATTTAGTTTATTAAAACTCCCAAATAGTTACATGATTTGTAATCCCTTTACATTATGTGTAAATGTTCTATAATTTATTTCTATCCAAATAACCTTTTAAGCAACTTGAACCCCTTTCAAAGCTTCTGAACTTACCAAGAACCCATATTAACACTTAGTCTCATTTATATGTGGATTCCATTAACTCAAAAAATCATACATAACCAAATTTTAGGTTGTTTTATCTAATAAGGTATCTCTATATTTGAACAATACTATACCACCAAGGCTCAAATTAAAATATCAGATAGAAATGTACCTAAAAAAAGATGGGATCTTACACTCTTTCATGGGGTTTATGGTCCAAATGATACCTGAGTAGTATAATATTTTTGTCTCAATTTTATTTCATTGAGACATATGTTTTTTTCCTGTACCTATCATCTTTCATGAGGTGTACCTATATCCCCTTTGACATATAATAACATGAAATTATTTATTATCATGATATTTTGAGTTTCATATAATATTATTCCTTCAAGGGGATTACAATTAAATGTTACCAAAGTGGTAAATATTTTATGTTACAATATCATCATTTATTTGGATTGTTTGTGATTATATATATGATGATAAAATATTATTATCTAAATCACAAAAAACTCAATACTTTTCTTATACATTGGTTATTTAATGATAATATATTAGTTACCTTAGTTATCCTTTCTTTATTTATTCCAATGTTTAAATCAATGTTTTCAATAAAAATCATCTTTATTTTTATCTTTGATTAAAAACATATTTTTCTTCAAAAATAATGTTTTATAAAAGATGTTTTAATTATTTTTTATTTTCTTTAAATGATTATTTAAATAAATTTTTTACCAATGTTTGAATTTTTAAAAACAATTTGAAAGAAATATTCATTTCATCTTCAAAATAATTCATGTTTTGATTTTGCTAAAAATGTGGATAAAATCTTAATTTTAATGAGTATGACATAAACATAATTCTACACTGTCTTGAAAAAAAATTTCTTTGATGCATTCTTTATAATCTTCCAATGTTAATTTCAAATAAAAATATTTTAAAATGATTTATGGTTTAAAATGTTTTTTAAATGCGGAAAAGATATTTTCCTCAAAAAAAGTATTTAATGATTTTTAAATCCTTCATAATAAAGTTTCCTGTTAATTTTCATAGAAAATGATTTCCAAAATATTTTATAAATTTTTAGGTTTAAAAAGTTATTTTCAATGAAAATTTATTTTCCTTAAGAAATGTTTCAAGTGATATTTCAAAACACTTTTCTATCTATGATGATATCCTTTGATCATACTTCTATATTAATATGGATATAATACCAGGGTACCATTATTGTTATTTCTCTAAATGATTTATTTTTCTGATAAAAATATTTTTATTAAACCTGATTATCTTCCATGGGTTATAACATGATATAATTATTCTGAAACCTACTTCTTTTCACAAGTTTTACAATGATTAAATGATGAAATGATTATAAAATCTATCTTTTTACAAATGTTTTAATATTATGAAATTTTTATGTAACCCATTTCATTTCTTTGGTTATATTATGAAGAATGTTTTATGGTCTCATGGAACACATATGTATGATCTCAATTATGGAATGGATGATACCTATATCTCCCTCTATGAATTGGTTAATAATTTATTTCTCTTGATATAGACAAGAATATAATAGGGAGTGAACCCAGATCAGTAATTGAAATTTTCAGTTATAATGGTATTGGGAATGAACTTTAAAATACTATGATGGTTTGGGGAGTGAACCTATTCCACTATTATAGCCTTTGAAGTGATCCTAGACTACTATTTAAATGATTTTTAATGTTTATTTTAATCAAAAATTCTATTTCTTATGCCAATATTATGATCTAAAGGATAATTTTCTTAAATTTATTTATAATTCATAACGTATGAACTATTAATAAATATTCCATGAATAATGATTATGATATTTGATATGCATGGTATGGGTTTCAAATGTTATGATTATATTTTGATACCCTTATGTTCATGTTATGCTTATGTATCTCCCTTGTTTACCTTTACTCAGTAGATGATCTCACACTTTATTATGTTCCCTTACACCTAGTTATGATGAAATGTATTATGTATGATATGTCTAAATATGGTTCTATTTATGAATAATATAGTGAGAGATGATGTAGTTCACATATGAACCAATTTTTTATGTTTACATGTTTCCAAATAAACTATATATTTTTGATCATCTGGCGTGTGTTTGTATAATGTAATGAATTTTCATCAGTTTTTTTGTAATATCTATGTATAAAAATAATGGTTCACTATAGGCCTCTCATAGTTATAAAACCTAATACATATCTTCACAAAACTCACATACTAGGATAGGTATCTTATGGAATCCTCAATTCATAATCCCCTTTCAAATCCTATGGTATGCTTTCATTCAATGTTTAAAATCTTTAACTATATCTTTTTTCTCACACCGAGACTGACTGACATGGTATTATTGATCTATAATGGTCATTACTTGAAAATGATGACAATTTATCAACGATGGGACTTGTTTTTTATATTTATGAACCAACCATATTTTCTCTTTATAAATGGGTTGTATTTCCCCATGATAAATTCTTTCAAAGGTCCATATACCTCGTAAATCATCCTTTGGTAACCTCAAATAATAAGATCAGATCAATCCTATACTGTCATACCCCTTACATAATATATATCTTAATTATCTAGACTAAAAGGGTTTTGATTAATGTTTACATAGGATATATAGGATGCCTCTTTGATGTTAAATCCCTATATTAAAATACCTATATCCCTATGGATGGTGATAAAATCTAGAGTTTCCAATGGTGTCTACAAACTAAAGTATCAAAACTTATTAAGACAATAATGTAGAACATATAATAAATGTATTTGCTTATATAAACAAATGGTTTTAATCATATTATTATAATTGGGGTAACATATCCAATATTTGGAATTGGGAAGGATTTATGAACATATATTAAATATATAATAACGATCTCGAGTATGAAATAATCCCCCTCAAATGAGTGTATCTAGACTTATATCCCATCTTATCAACCATTGTGTTTTCTATGATACCATGTGTAAATTATGAGTGGTCTCTTGGATTCAGAAAGAAGGGTTGCCTTGATAAAAAATGATTTTGATAGTGAAATCAATTAGAAATGGTATTTCAATTAAAATCAATTTAAATTTACAGTATATATTCCCTAGTTAAAACATAACTAGAAAAAACTTAATTTACATTACACACTTACTAATCTCTAATTTTTTTTAATAATATAAATTTAGTATATTTAGTGGGCTTATGATCTATTAATTGGTCATAGTAGACCAATCTTTGTCATAGTTAGTATATTGTTCCTATATCATATGATATACATAGATGATAATGACACCCTATCAACTCAATACAGTTCTCAGTGATTTTTAAATCCAAAAAATATTCTAACTCTTATTTAAGGATATTAATACCACAATGTTATTAACCATTCATTATTTAACCCCAAATAGGGTATGAGTAATGTCATGAGAAAAAAATGATTCTCAATACCATATATATCAAAAAAAAATTAACTCAACATCCTATTTACACCACTAAATCACTATTTATTAACATCCCATGCCAAAATATCTACTAGTACCACAAAAATTAACAACACTAAAGCTCTTTAAAATTATATGAATTTCAATAAATCAATTTAGTTACAATAGAATTTAAATAAATATTTTATTTCCTTAAATTTTATCCTAGTTATAATTATATTTTTTTCCAAAGAAATATCAGACTAAAATATTACATTTTAAATTTTAATTGTTTATATAATCTTCTAAATTATTTACTAAATATAAAAAATACCTTATCTTATAAATAATAAAATGGTTAAATCATGGTTTCACACACTAGTGAATATAAAAAATAATCACTATAAAATATAATAATAAATCATGTAAAATATTAAAAATACAATTATCATTCAAATAAATTATCTTATCCTCATTTTACGGATACCATCTATTCAAAAATGCATAATTAAATCATGATAATTAATTAAATTAAAATATTGAATGAGTGAATCCAAATGACCAACCTTAACCTGAGCATAAAACGATGCTATAGTGAAGGAGTAGAGTGATATCAAGATAAAACCCCAAAAAACTAATAATGATATACCATTACAACTAAGGTACAACATACCCTCATTAATACTATATCGATACCTAAAAAAACATTTCACTATCTACTACCATTTCACTTTGGGATAAATAAAATATGAATGAATTAAATAAAAGAAATATAATAGATCATTAGATTGAAATAAAATAATAACCTAATGTAATGTGATCATGGGACCGCCATATATATTCAAAATGAATAAAAACAATACATTATGATGTCTATGGTTAGAAATAATGGAAGGAAATTAAACCAAGGTAGTGGTATTCATTCAATTTTTAATATAATATTGAGGTACCAAACCACAACATGGTGGGAATTAATTTTTTAATAGTTTGTCTATAACAAATATGGCTTCAAAACCAAAACCATAAAAATAATTTTCATCCAATAATATCATTTTTATTTTTAGAAATCTTAAAATGATATGATTAAAACCATTATATAGAAGCATAAACAACCTTATTATCTGCTATTCCATAGATTAAACATGAGAGTAAATAATATATAGAATTCATAAAACCACATTATTTTCCACCATGTAATCCCAAAAGAGGGATTTTAAACCTCCATGTGGTTGAAATAGATTCAACATAAATAAGATCAAAACCATGACTATAACAGATGAAAATGATTCATTTTAGTCTTAAACTATGATAAAATCCTATAATAAAATTACCAAATCCAAACCAATATTCAACCTTACATAAAAAATATCAAACCACCATAACTAATTCTCCCAAAATGACTGACCAAGACTATTATATGACATAATTGGAACTGAAAACATTGTGGACTCTTCTAAAATAAGATAACTAATCTCTTCTATCATGAACCACCTTAATACTCTATTATACCTAATTCACTACATCAAAATAATTTTGTATATAGCTAGGATAATCCAATCCTATATGCATAATGTGAAAAGGGTATTTTTCTATGATCCCATGAATTTATTATATTTATTATGTAATTTTTTCTATTTCATGTTTAGAATTTATAGTATAAGTATTATTTATATTGTATTTAGTTGATCAATATATTTTTTATATGAAATATTTTTTATCCCATCACTAGGGGGTTTTCAAATTTTTTTTAGAATATATTTAATGGGGAGTAATATCTTTATATATAACGGTTTAATAGGTTGGAAAGATAGTAAGGTGAGTTTTTAAAGTAAAATATTGAAAATATATTTTTCATTATTAATTAAATCAATAATTAATTTTATATATTCAATCAATTATATATTTTGTAGCTCATTTTTAAACATTTTATAATGAAAAAATATTATATTAATTTTTATAACATGGAAGTGTAGTGAATTAGTATTCAGAGTTACTCTTATGATATTTATACTTAAATGAAAGGTATATTTTATTATTTATATATCTTCTTAAAAAACATAGATATAAGAGATATATATTTTCATAAATAATTCAATATATTATAACAAAACCCAATAGAGGATAATTTTTAAAACATGTTATATCTTATTTAAAAAATTGGGACCTTTTGAGTTCTTCTTTTAATATGATTACAATAGTGGATATTCCCGTATAAAAGTATCTTCATGTTGAAAAAATTGTATACATTTATTTTCATTTATTATTTAAATAAATTCAAGTCAATCATGGAGGAAATTTTTTTATAATGTATCATTTCATATATTAAAGAGATCATATGGAAGAAAATATATTTTTTAATGTGATGGATGGTTTGAGAAGAAAATTTTTGATTATATATAAAAAATAATTCCAGTGTACTGTTATAAATTACTATAATTTTAAAAAGGGAATCTATATATAAATATATATCTTATCAACATTAAATATTTTAAATTAACATATATTTTTTTAGAATATATAATTAAATACTGTTAACATTGTTTGATATAATGAAGAAAACATTTTATGTAAATAGATCATGGTTTTTATGTAATTTATTATCATCATATTATTGGATGAAAAAATTGTAATACATGTTATATTTATGTTAATAGTACATCAGGAAGATATGATTTAATATACCTTATATAGTATAAATCATTTAATATAATTAATATTTGGATTCCTAGCACATGGGTTGTTACATGATTATATTTATTTTGAGTTGGAGTTTATTTTAATCATGGAAACCTTGAACATTTTGGTGGAATATGTGGATCTTGGATTCAACGTAATTGATTTTTATATATACTCTTTGATATTTTTTTACCTTTTTTATACACACACATGTTTTCTATATTCCTTAAGATAAATTATTCAATTTATAATGATTCATATTCCAATATTAGTTAATAGAAACATTGAGGGATAATGAATTAATATTTTTAGAATGTTTATACATTAGGAGTTATTAGTTTTTATTTTGAAATAATCATCATTATTAACATCATAATTTATTTAATGATTATATTTTTACTTATTCATTTTTAAAAATGAGAATAATAAGGTAGGTAAATCAATATTATAGTATATGATATCAATTATAAGTGAAATCACGATACTTAAATTTTACAAGAGGTTAGGATTTAATGAATATATTAATCTATGTTATTTTTTGTGATAATGAATTTAATGAGTTAGTTTTTTATTTAAAAAATAAATATAGTGGATGTTTATTATCATAGAATATCCCAATGGTTATGGTAAACTATATCAATAATGAATTTCATTCAATGTTTAAAACACCATCCTTTGAAATTAATTTATTATATTTTCTTTCATAGATATTAAATAATTGTATATTATGTTATTTTTTTTTCATTTTGTACACATTTGAAAATAAATGAGAAGAATATTGAAAATCTCTATGTTCTTGTCTTGGTGATGTTGTTTATTATCAGCGATTCAATTGAAAAAGTATAAAATATACTACATTTTATCAGTTTCAACAACAAGTCTATGAATATTATTATTCTAAAAAAATTAAATCCATCCTTGGAAATTTTTCTTAAGGGTGGGTATTATTTTTTTAACCCTTGTAAAGGATAAAAAAACATAATATATAACTAAACTGTCATTATACCTATTTGTTAGTTGTCTATATTCTATTTTTTTATAATTTTATTTTTATTAATTTTAAAAAATATGGGATTCCATGTTTTTTTGTTTTAGGATTCCCAATAATCAAACCCCTCATACATAATGATGTAGCATTGACACTTCTAACTAATTATATTATAACATAAATATTGATATATATATATTAATATAAATAATTTATAATTTAATAAATTATATAACTCAGAGTGAATGAGAATGAAATAGGATCGTTTAATAAGTATGTCGTATAAATATAATATTGAATTATCTCTTTGAAATGAGGAATTAAATAGAATGATCGAGTGGAACCTAGTTTTGTATGTATATAAATTCTAGACAATAATATTTTTTTTATGATTATATTATAGATGATATGAATCCATATATAATTTGGTGGTATTAAATGTAAATACTTTCAAAAAAACCTCCCTTATGTTATTGATATTTGATACAGTGTTATGAAAAGTGGAGTTTTTAATGATGTTATAAGGTTGATATCCATCCCCTTTTTAACTGAATTATATTGAAAATAAATAGGTGAAAGTATTTAACTCTAGAAAAATCAAAATTTTCTATGATTTTTTAAATAATATTCTCTAGAAACATTTCCCAGAAGTATAAAATTCTAAAAATCCTTAATATAATTAAATATATTTCATAACATGGTAAATAATTATGAATTTATATAAAGGAATTTTTTAATAAGATTATTAGGATGTTCACCCACTATAGATTAAACCAATATATGTTTTAAAATATTCTATTTTGGTCTATAAAAAAATTCTTATGTCATTTTATATGATGTAACTGGATGAGGCATTATGAAAAGACATAGTTAGATTCAAAATAAATATTAGGGAACTTTTATACACATGTCATAAAATATTAAAGTAATAAGATACATCCAATATGTCTTATTAATCAATGATATAAATTTTTAAATCAAAATTATGGAGAGAAAAAAATATGTAAATGAATAGTTGTTCTATTAGAAATTCAGAATAATTAATAACCACCTATCATAAAAAATGTATTCATTATGTCATTTCTCATGTTCAAAAAAAAATTGACATTATTAATCCATGAATGAGGAAAACTGGATGATTGATGCATTTGTTTAGGGGTATAACCTACCATAACTATGTATTCAATATTTTTTTGGAAAATAATTTTTGTAATTTAACTAAAAAAATTGTTAAAAATAACAAGATGTGATAAAAATTTTAAATTTTCAAACTATTGATAAGGTATACCATAAGGAAAAAAGTAACCTTGAATACTGGTCGAAAAATATTATGCTTCAATTTAATAGATTAAACTAAAAAATAATTGTGAAGTGTGTATATATAAAATAATTTTTAAGAATTCCACTGCATGGTTTATTACAATAAAATATTTTTATTCCACACATATAATAAATTAATTTGATATAGAGAAAAAATGGAAACTATGTCAATGAAAATGAAAATAAAATGTAGTGGAGGATATAAAAATGAAATATTATTCAAATGAAGATGTTATCAAAGTATCTGAATTAGTATTAATAAGTACTGATACTAACGATTCCAATGCATTTAATGTGAAACCATATTAAACACCTATTATATTTCTATAAAGGGAGTTCCTTTGAAATATTAATAAATAATTTATAGTATTTATACAGATGCTTAGGAAATGATACATCAATATCCCATTCAATGAGTGAATCTCATAAATAATTTTGTATAATGTCTTTCATGGAATGCATATCAAATAATATAAATATTAATTAATTTAAACTAATTCTATTTTGAGTAGAATGTAATACTATATTTTTAATAATTATCTATCCTAAACATTATGATTTCATAAGAATCTACAAACTCAATAAAATTAGAACATATACCTTAAAAAACACCATTTTTCTGAGATAATTTCAATATCATTTCATAGAATGTTTCTAAAAATATATAGCATATTAATCCTAAATTATTTGAGTGTTACTACTATAAAATTAGATCAATCCTTTAATCAACTGATATTTATCCAATATGATGTATCTTATGTGTGGAAATTTATCATTAACATAAAATTTTTAATTCAATAAATGTGGAATAAGGAAAGGCAAGGAACACCCAATGATGTTATTTTAAAACAATTATTAATTATCTTATTGATATAAATCAAGGATTTATTATGTTCTATAATAGATAGGATTAAATAATATTTGGGTTAGAAAAATCTATAAAGTAGAGAGATGAGGTTGAATATAGAAAATAAATCATCACTATCGAATGGGAGTATAAAAATAATTTGATGAAATTAGATGAATATAAACTAATTATGGATCTTATTAAAAATAAATTCATGATTAAAGAGAATGATTGTAATGATAAAATAGTGTACGAGGATTTACTACTATAATAAAAAAACTTTTGAGGGAATTTTTATTTGAATTTATTCCATTAATTAGGAGCCTTGAAAGTGAGAGAAGAATATACTCCTTAATAATTTTTATTACTTAATCTTGGGAGAATGAGAGAACCTATTTTTGATAGTGAGTTTTAAATTTTTAAAGGAATTTGAACACATGAATGATGAAATATTAGTAAAGTTGATGAAGGAAATTTCATGAGTCATAGATAACATCAAAGTTATAATCCCATTATATTTCATTATCACAATGATACTAAAACATTTGAAACCAAAAACTAGATATATATAACTTTTGGTTGAAGTAATCTAGATAGAGGTTGTGATGATTCTAGATGTCTAAAACCCAGGTGTATTTAGTAATTTATCACTTTTATAGTTCATTAATGTTGATGATTTTCAATTTATATATATGTTTTTAACAAATATATATACATATATCATGTTGTAAAATATTTTATAAAATAAATTACATACAAATTATAAATATGAAATAATTTTTTTTACTCCCTAGAAGTAAATGTTTTTTTATATTTTTTCAACATGATTTATGATTTAATTTATCTGTAGATTTATTCAATTTATGGAAATTTAATAAATGTATATTTATTTATATTCTATACATTTATATAAAAATTTATTGTTATTATCATAAAATAATATAATGGAAGAGGAATGTAATTTTTTACTGGATTATGAAATATTCTTCATTTCATATTTCTTTATGGTATACGATAAAAATTTAATTTAATATTATATTATAAAAATATGGAAATTTATTTTTCTTTAATTTTTTTATTTTATTTCATCACGTAAATATTATTATAGTTTAATGTTTTAGTATTTTTCCTGGATTATTTTTGGGTGAATAATGAATAATATAGTTTTTACAATATATATAACTTCTATGAAACTATAACGCTATATATATTACCTAAAAATTTATCAAACATTATTATGAACCATAAATCTAAAATTGGAGTGAAATAATTCATACAAAAATAATATGTTTAATCTATACACAAATTTTTAAAATTTTGGTTCCAAATTTTATTTTTATTCAGAGTAAAAACTATTTTTCGTCCTTTCATTTTACTTATATATTCACATGTTTCTACATAGAAATGAATTACTTATAAAGTCATATAAGTCTCTTTTATTTTACCATAAACCATAAAATTTTATTGGAATAAATAATATACATTAATTTTATGTTGATGTATTTTTTTACTCATAAGAGTATTTTTATAAAAACAATTTTTATTACACTAGTAGTATTTTTATTAAAATTGTACTTTATCACATATTGAAATTTAATATAGTAAAATTTATATTATTTTTAGAATATGTATATTAAAATTTCTTAGTAAATTCCATTTAATTTGTACTAGTAATAATAAGATACCATGGACAAATATAGCCACCTTAGTAATGGCTATAATAAAGTAAAATTTTCAAATCAATGGTTAAACCCTTAAATATCACAAAGGTTTATCCAAAAATGAGCAGATAGAGTTTTGATCAACTTCCCATTTATCCCATGAAATTTTTTATCCATTTGGTTCCACATTCCCTAAATATGGAATATGATTTTATTAATATAAATAGAAAACCTCAATAAGTTATATAGGGATGTTAGAGTGCATATGAGTAATAATAATGATGATGTATGGAGATTCATTACTCAATTTATTTTAATTGGTTTATATGTATTAATCATTGATTATGATATCCTAACATTATGTTCATTATAACCTCTAATTAATTTATGATATATTTATACATTTTCATGTTGATTTACATTTCATTTAAATAACATCTACCTTAAATGTTTTTTACATCACATGTAATGATCTCTGTAAGAGTTATTTGTATCAATTTCAATTTCATGGGATATATTTATTATTGAAAACCATGTTTCATTGTTATATCATGTAATTATTTCCCTATCATATTCATGAACAAAAACTTAATATTATTTTATTATATTTTGATAATTAATTCATAACCTTCCTTTCTTGTTCATTTGATTCAATGGTTACCAATGTTTGATGGTATTTTAGTCTAAGTATTCCTTTTTGTGGGATGATTTAATATTATTTACATATTTTAATTTGTATTGTTTATATTCCTCCTTGAAAAATTATACCATTTTTTAATTTTATTCACTTTATTTAAAGTTCATACAATTTTGTTTTCCTTTAAAGGGATGTTTAAGTTTTATTTTTAGGTTTTTTTTCATTAAAATCATTGAATTAACTATTTTTATGTATTTTTTTAAAAAACAAACCCTATAAGTTCTATATACATTGTGTTGTTTCAAAATTGTTCTTCAATATACTTTAATTATAGATTAGTATTATTTTAATCTATCATTGAAATTATTTATAATGATTTAAAAAGGAATATTTTTAACACTTGTTATATGTGTATTTATTGTATTTATTTATAAATATATGAAAATGAATCCTTTTAAAATTTACCAATTTATATCATTTTAAAATAATAATTTATTTTCTTTATTACTTTGATTCACATCCATGTTTCTATGGGTTTTAAAAGAAAATCCTATTCTTATTATTTTATGATTTTTTTTATTTTTTTTAAAAGTTACCAAAATAGAAGTTTAATTTTATTGTATTTTAAGGAATATTTATAATTTTTTATATAGGTATTTCTCATCTATTTAAAAAACCTTTAATAATTATTGTTAATCAATGGGTATATTAACTAATGATACCATAAACTTTTTTATTTAGATGGCATATGTTAGTGTTTTATTGAAATGTTAAACCCATTTCCTTTCCATGTGTTAATTATTTGATAATGAATTCACAAATATTTTATAGTTTATGAGTTTGATTTATGTTTTTATTCATGAAATAGTTATGGAAAATTACTTATGTGTTTTAATCAAGATATCTTTATTAGAGATTATATAGGATTTTGGGTGGTTATGCGATATAGATTTTAGCAAATTAGGTAATGATTTATTCAATGGATAATGTATATTGGAATTTAGAAAGTCAAATATACCAATTTAAGGATGTTTATAAGGATCCTTATAATAATGATTTGGAATTTATTTCCTTAGAAACTTTCATAACTTATATTTTTATTTTATGCTTTCCTAGAGGATTATTTTACAGAATTCTTTAGCTAAGAATTTGAAACTTATCTGTGTTAGTTATTCACAGTTAGTAATTATTGAATCATTATTTCAAAATCCTTTTACTCAGGTATTATATCAAAATTCATGCAATGAGTCACAATTTATGATCCATGTTTTATTGGGTATGATTTACTTACACTATTTTTATACACTTTGATTGTGTTTTCATACCAAAATGTTCATAATATACTCACTTATGATCTTCAATTATTAACTCCCATGTTCAACCATACTGGGTGTTTGATATCTCGCTTTAATTCTTTTATTTACCTTGGTTATAAATAATAATGTTACAAAATATATTTCTAGATTGTTATCATGTTTTTATAATTTTGTTTTATACTTTGAAGACATATTATGGAATAATAAATTCTTTATATAGTAAAAAATATCCCTTGGATGACAATATACGTATTTCCTAAGGGTATTTCCTAATTACTTAAAAATATAAACCTATAAGCTATTTCATTCACAAGTGACTCAATATTCGTTATTAAAATTACAAATATTGATGGTTACACTTTGATAATTTTAGTTAGTATTGAAGAAAATATACGAAGAATATACTTTTGGAACCCCATCCAATGGTACAGAACCAAGGATATAAAATTTTGAATTAATATAGGTTTTGGATAACTTTAGATGTTATGATATTATTATATGAGTATAGTTTAAGAGTTTTTGATACCCGAATGTGTTAATAATTTTATAGGATTCCATAATTTAAATGTAAATAAATTCCTTTTATGTATTTTAGTGATTCAATGTTATGGGATTATTAGTGAAATTTGAAAAGAAATTTATTAAATGTTTTAATGATTTTATGATTGAGGTATATATATTCCTTAGGTTTATTTTGATTTTCTAAAAGTTTATTTTGGAATATTTTTATTATATTTTGTTGGAATATAAGATTAAATATATTGGTAACATCAGTAGAGAATGTGTATTTTATGTTGACATAATTATTAAGAATTTGGATAATGAGTTATTTTATTTTGGGAAAATAAATTGATCAGTATATATGAACTTGGGAATTGAAAAGTAATTTTGTGGCTAGATGAATGATGTTATTTGATTAATTGGTTTGATGTATTCTTGATAACATGGTATAAATTGTTTCTAGTATATGATTTTTTGTCAAAGTGGTTGATATTATTTTAGGGAATCATATTAAAGTTATTTTTTAAGCATATATATTTTTGATATGGTTTTATTTCATTGTGATCTAGTTTTGTTTTTGGTAAAATAATTACTTTTGGGAGAATATATGATTAGAGTATATATGAGGTTCGTATGTGACATTATGAGTGACAATATATTATGATGGAATAAAAGTTATATTGACTTTTGAAGAATTAGTGGTACAATTTTCAATATTTTTTTCATTTTATATATGGTTAAACAAGTGTTGATGCATAGTAGGGTTTAGTAATTTATGAAATTATATATGTTAAAAAAATAATTTTTTTATTAACGTTTTGAAGATTAAAATTTACACATTCGTATGATATTTTATGCATGTTTCATTGGATATTATCTTTACCCATGCTAAAAAATTAGTGTATTTAGTTGGTTAGAAATAATATGAATAATTTTTCATAAAAAAAATTGTACAATGTGAAACATTATCATTTGGTTGATCTCTTGATCCATTTATATTTTATTTTATTTCTATAAGCATGAAAAATTCATCATAGATATTCTTCCTTTGTAATTTTAGATTAAATAGATGAGAAAATTTATTTAAAAACACAAAAATTATGAAATTGTAATTATGTACTAGAAAGGAATCATGTATTAATATTTTATAATATTATCTCTCATGGTGATAAAATTAATCAAAACTATATTAAAAAGAAAAATAAATTTTATGAATCTTATATAGAAAACCACACATGGATATCATGGCACAACTTCCAATATAATTCCTAATTATGTGACATATAATTTTAAACACATCAATTTTTAAAAAGGTTTTGGACAAGATTCATAATATGGACTTAAAATCGAATGTTTCATATATTAAGGATATTTTTCTGTATATGAATTTTTTATTATTCTATTATATATCCTTTATGCCTTAGATAAATGAATATGAGATGAGAATGTTACTCTTGTAAAATCATTTATGATAAATTGATGGTATATTTTCATCTCAAAAGGATTTATAATTCATACACCACAAAATTTAAAAGAGATTTTCATGACTTAATCCCTTTTCCCTAATTCATAATCACTATTCATTTTCCACATTCTTTAGTGATTTACATAATCATTTTTTGTATTTCTAGAATTATACTTTTCATTTTATCATAATGGAAATTAAATTTTCTTTTCATGTTCTTCATCATTGATGAATTTTTATGATGCTGTAAAGAATAATTTCCCCCCTCCATGTGGTATATTTTCTCCCCTATATCCATGTATTTTTATTATCATGAATGTATTCCAAATATAAATGGTAAATATATATTCTTTATGATAATTCATATTTAACATCATCTCTATTTATAATGAAACTTTATATTTATTTTATATTTTTGTTTTTTAAACAACCATTCTGAATAACCTTGATGGTATTTCCTTCCACATATATATATTTCATTTATCTTCCACTCCAAATTTATTATTATTACATTTATTTCCTTTCTATGTGTAATTATTTTGGATTCCATTGAAAATTAAAGTACTTTATGTCATCTTTTACACTTTTAAGTGGATATTTAAAATGTTTTAATTTAATTTAATATCATTAAACCCTTCTAATTAAACATGAGAAACAAAATAATTTATTCAATTTATATAAGGTGGGAGAATCTAACAGCCCATGTGTTTTCAATAAGATATCACATTTATGATATATTAAATTTTTTGATTATGAATATATATATTATTTAAGAAATATATTTTTATATCATGATGTAATAGATATTATATAATCTATTAGATATCATTTATAAACGTAAATTTATTTTGTTTACTTTGTGACATGAACCATATTTTATATATTTTCAAAACATGATTTGTATCTCAATATATCTTCTGAATTATCTAATTCATAAATATTTTATAAATTGATATTTATGTTAAATATATATATTTATATTAACATTAATTATAATGATCATAGAAATAATTTGATAGAATAAAAATTTTATAATTAATTTGAAAAATAACTAATTTTTATAATACGATTTTTCATAATATATTATATGGTTTTATTTAACACATAAATTTCAAAATATTTTAATTTGTTTTTTCATAAAAATGACTTTATATTTTCTTTTATCATGTGAAAATTATCTTACAATCAATTTTTGGTGGATATCTAAAATTAATAATTTATTTTGAATTGTTAAATATTTATTTTCTCAATCCTCCCCTTGCACAATTATGATATATTTTCATTTGTTTCTTCCCCCTTCCCAACATATTTAATAATATAATGATTAATTACTAATTTTTCAAACCATATTCTTAGAAAAAAATATATTTAAGGAGTAAATTTATGTGTTTTAAAATAGTATTTTGAATTTATACACATATGTTTTACATTTTGGACACTAATTTATACATTATTCTAATACAAAATTATTCTATATATTGTCTTCGAATAGAATATTCACATGGTTTCATTCTATTTTGGCACACATAACTCTCATTTTCTTATCCATAATTGAGTAATAGTCATGAGAATCAATACTACAGATTATTTTCATATACATTCATTTATATTCTTGATAAAAAAATTCTCCAAAACACACATTTTGTTGCATTAATCACACTTTTAGTAAAATTATTTTTATCATTGTAATAAAATTTATTCATTAAATTGGCATTGATAATTTATATTAGAATATTTTGATTATTTAATAATATATATTCAATTCTTGGTAAAAAAAATACCAATTTAAAATTTAGTCACCTCCATAAAGTATAAATTAGTTTGTAAGTTGTTATGTAATGGATAAAGCCTTAAAATATCACAACCCAGTGTCAAAAAATGGGTTTATAGAGTCTTTTTCAACGTATCATGAATCCCTTATATAGTTTTTCCTTTTTGGATCCATTTTCAATGAATATGGCTTTCTTTTTAATATTGATAATTTATAATTACATATATAAACCCCCCACTTATAAAAGTGCTACTTCATAAAAACTATTTTCTTCAAAAAAATTCAGCATATCATGTTCAAACTCTAGAAAAAATACATGATACCATATTTTTCAATTCAAAAAGGACACGGTATTCAAAAAATTTCAATTTAACAAGTATTAATTTGAGAATGAAAAGAGGATATCAATGAAAGAGGTAATTGTCTTAAAAATACATTTCAGGTTTCTTTATAATTTATATCTACCAAATATTTTATAACTTTACTAATATAATGGAATTTGTTTCGTTAGTATTGATAATTTGTTTTTGTTTATGGAACAAACACCATTTACAAAAATTAAAAAATTAACAGGTATCCTATGATATATACATACTACCACATCAATGAATGATATATTTTATTTTTCATCTTTGTAAAACAAGTGTGGTTCTAAAAATTATTTAAATAAAAAATATGACAATCATAAAAAAATTAAGGTTTTGTAAAGGTAATTTGTTCATTACTTGAATAAAATTAATAAGAAAAGGTCATTATAAAAATCAGCAACCTAAAATGAGAATACTATGATATATTGTAAGTATTAAAAACTTAACATTATACTCCAATTATACTCTTCACCTAAATTCACTTCAATTGTAATTATCACCTTAAAAATAAGTTTTGTATATCATTAATCTTTTTAAAATGTTATATTAACATTATATTATAACATGTTATTACTTATTCATCCATTATAATTTATTTTATTATTATTTTTACCACGTATATGAATGATGTTATAATTTTTATTTCACAAATGATTTAGAAAATTTATTTACTAGTGATAAGATGGATTAATGATGAATTTATGTGGATTTTATAATTCTTGTGTGGTAAAATTCAAATGTATATTTTCAAATAAATTCAAATATTTTTTTAATACAATAATAAAAAATAAATATATTAAGAATTACCTAAAAATAATCACCATAAGTTCCATGAGAAGGATATGTGACCCTAGAAATATATCAAACATATTTATCACATTGGAATGAACATTATGTAATTGATTCAACCAATATGAATTTCTAATGATTGAAACTGATAGATAAAATCATGTCTAAGGAAAATAATAGTTAACACTAATATGTTAATTTCAATAATAAACAATTCATATATGGGAAATAAGGAGTGATAATTTAATGGTATAAAGTAAAACAAAATTTTATAATGTTCTTATTCACATGAATAATAACGCTAAATTTATTTTACATGGATGATAGTGTATCACTATAGAATTCCAATTAACAATATTTTGAAAATTATAAATTAATATTATAAATAAATCACATCATTATTTAATAAAAGTATTTATTAAAAAATATTTATCATTTCAGAAAGGAAACAAATCAATACACTTGGAATGGCCATTGGACTTAAACCCATAATTGAAGGGAGATATGGGTGTAACACCAACCATTGGACCATGTGTTGTTCTATTCCAGCTTCAATACCTTATATATATATATATATATATATATATCCTATCATAAATTATATCATGTAATAAATTTATATACTCATTATACATTTAATTTTGTTATGTTTATATCATGATTTGAAATATGGTCTAATTTATGGTTAAGAGATGTTAATATTTAAATTGGGAATTTTTCTACTAATTTTTTTCCATTATATTTTACAGGCTTAATTTATAATATAAATTTCACTTTTTAGAGTTTTTTATTTGAAAATTAGTGTTTATATATGTAAACTAATGAATAATCATATAAATATTGATTTTAAATTTAATAAAAATGGAGATAATATCAATTGATGGTAAAAAGTGATATATTTATGAAAAAAATTAAGGGTGCATTATATATTTATTTTAATAAATTAAATAAATCACTATTGATAAATGTTTTTATTAATTTTTTTGGATAACATATAAAATCAAATAAACTAAAAAAATACTTACTAGTAGTTAGTAGGCTATGAATGTAAAGAAAATAATTTTTATGCTTCGAATATTCATTTTTAATTGAAAAGGTTTTTATTAAATATTATTCATTGGATACTATTATAAAATTATTAAACATATAAAAAATTATTTTATATTATGAGAATAATTTTTGAAATCATAATTTAATACTTAACATTAATTGAATTTTTGATATTTTTTAAAAAGATTAATTTTTCAAAAAATTAAGAAAATAATAACAAATTTTTTGAAAAATGTTATTTCATTCAAGTATTTATAATTTCCCTAGTTTTTAAATTTGATTTATTTTTTTCCACATTAACATTATTATTAAAGACATATTATTTATAATTTAAATATATTTACTAGTGTGATACTCCCCTCACATATAGAACAAAACCTACTCTCCTCACTTATTGAAAAAATTAGACAAAATTTGATTATAAAATACTTACCCAAATAAATTCTTAACATACTGCCCCATTACATAGAGTTCTACGTCCCTCCAAAATACTATCCTAATATTATTTCATTTGAAAAATATTGTATTTTTTAAAAATAACATGTATAACTCTTGACCGAGTTCTTTCACAATTATTTCATCTTTCACCTATATAAAACCTATCATAAACATTATTATATAATTTCATTAGCATATATAATGTATTAAAACATTATTATTTATATTTTATAACCCATTTTCATCTTCTTTTTAATTATACAGGAAATGAAAACATATCCTAGGTGTACATGTAGACCGAAACCTTCATAAAGTATGTTTATGATTCAGGTCAAAATGAAACATGTTGATCAGTTTGAAACAAAGGAAAAAAAGATGTCAATAGGCTTTAGAAACTGAATTTTTCAAATTTCATCTTCCCTAGAACAAATAATCAATGGGTAATCAAGATATCAATGATTCATAAATCAAAGAAAGTGTCCTGCCTCATATGTGATACAACTTAGTGACTCATTTAAATCTAAGCTTAAGTTCTAAGTCCAAGATTGAGAGGAGGTAAAATATTAGTGGAATTAAAAACTTACCATAGAAACTTTGTACTTTGAACTTATCCTAGTTCAAAAAAAAAAATACTTTAAAAAAACACGTTAATGATACAACCTAAATGACTCACATATTAACAAATTTTCCCCTTCTTCTTTTGGTGTTCATCATTCCCCTCACCTTAATGAATTCATTTTGACCCTAGACACTCTATTCAATTTTTCCCAAGCCATGTATAATTGTGCAGAGCAATATTCAATACACTTATTCAAGGTGTACAAAGGTATTATAGTAAACAGAAACACACCCAACATCTAGGGTCTCATAGATTCACCATGGGATCCCATATAGCCAAACTAATCCAATTTTAAAAGATTTATATAAAAATAATTTACATTGGCTCAATAAGGTAATTAATTTAAAAAATAATAAAAATGAATATCCCATAGGATCAAGATCCAAATTTCAGTTCCAAGTGATATGATCTCAACTCCACAAATAGGTTACCCATATCACTCTCAAAATAGTTCCTAAACCAAATTTTCATATAATCACTAAGTACAAATCACTCATCAATCACCCATTATCATTAATTTTAGGTTCAAAGAAAATCCTACTATAAGAAAGGTATTTTTCCTTAGGAAAGACCCATTTGAAGTTGAAAGTGAAGCCTAAAAAATAAAAAATTGTGAACCAATTTTGAAAAAATCTACCATTTTCTACAAAAACGTTTAAAAGAAGTGGTAATTGATGGGATAACATTAAACACAATTTAGATCAAGACGATTTAACCCCCTCCAACACACTTAAAACCCATATTTTTCTACAAAGTTTACTTTCAAATATAGAGAAGAAAAATTTGAAAGTTTAAGTTCAAAACAAATTTTATATTTTAATAGATATATGACATGTATAAAGGGTCACAATAAAGTTCAAAAATATTGTTTTCCACAATGAATAAATTAACAAAAGGTTCAAATCCAAATACATGCATTAAAAAAATAATCCAGTGATAAATATATTAAAAAAAAGTTCAAAAAGTTGCATGAATCTTGTAAGTGCACAATTAACAGGGTGTAGCAGTTTGAAAAATATGATTCAGTTGGATGTTCAGCAAAGAAGACAAAGTATATGTTATACACCGTAAAGACTAAGCAGATTCGATAGAATACAAAACCAGTCTATATGTATTCCACCCAAAATTTGTTTCTTACAGTGGAATGATTTTACAATAATGAAATTAAATTATTTAGCAAGAAGGAACATGAATAATTTTTTTAAACTTAATAACATGTGTAGAAAATTTTCAGTATGTATGACATGCATCAGATTTTTCCAGCAAACATGTAGTAAAAATATATCTAGTGATACATAAATATATGTAGCATATTTTCTTCTAAATAATTAAGGAGTATAAAAATGAAACAAAATTTAACAGTAAGGTACTTACCTGACTTAAAGTTTTTCATTAGTCTTCCAACAAGGGAATTCCACTCCTCTATGAAACCAACAACAACAAATTGAAAATCAGAGCATGTAATCCAAGTACAAATAACCAATGGAGATAGAGCATACAAAAGGAAGAAAAGAAACACTTTATTTATCACAAAATAATACAAAAGTGAAAATATAGAAATATCATGGGTTGACTCCCATGAATCACTGAGTTTAAAGTCATTAGTTAGACTTTATTTAATTTTTTTTATTTTATTCTAAATAAAAAAGTAAAAACATGGGTTGCCTCCCTTGAAACTCTAATTTTATTGTACCCATCTAGACACACCTAGAACCTAACCATTGTCACTAGGTGGATTTGGTTACCTTAATAGGAACCACCACATGTGTTTGAACCAAAATTTTTAAACAAAACCATGAAAATTGTGGGCTACAAAGATAAAAACAATAAAAACTAAACAATCATAACATGAGAAATTTCCTAAGTAATACCCTTAAACCATTATGGGAATGGAGTTGTCCAATTTTAGAATTTTTTTAATTTAGTGAGATTTGAATTCACATGAAGGGAAAACATTAAACTACATGTTCCTAGGGACATGAAAATGTCCTCACAATTCTTCCTCTCAACCGCAACTTGAACATTATCAAAACAAAAGTTCATATGACTGAGTTTTGACAAATAGATACAAGAGGGGAAATAGTAAGGTGATGATCAGAATTATAAACATTGGAACTCAAGTGTGATTCCCCCTCTAGACTACTATCAGCATCACAATAAGGTTCACCACCCAACTCATTTTAAGAATGAAGTAAACTAAAGAGAAGATTCAATTATTGTTTAACCAAAAATTCAGGTTTGAAAATATTATAAATCTATTCCAACAATTACTTATTAGATAAAATAAGATTAAAATCAACTGCTTTAGAAAAAACAATTCTTCGTGAATCCAGTGTTTTCTCAACCTCTACTTTCAGTTCATTTTTAAAAGGTTAACTTTCCAAATCAAAGTCTGTATTATGTTCTAAAAAGTTCACAATGGGAGGAGTAATGTTTAATTCAGCTTCAATAAATTCAATTTCCAGATTTTTTAAATTTAAACATTTATCCCCATGCATGGCAACACTGTTTTCCATTTTAGTACACATTTTAATAAAGTGATGATTCTATGAAAAGGGAACTTAAAGCTCATCATTTAGCCTTTCTTAAAAGAAAATAACCTCAAATTATTTGTTCAAAAACATTTCAAAAATTATTGGGTTTTCAGTTTCAAAACATTAAAGATAAGTGTTCAGTTCAAGTTCAAAAATTTCAGATTCTGTATTATCTAGTTTAATGTTCTCATCCAAATTATACCCAATTTCATGTTTAGGTTCAATATTCATGATTTCAGAAAAGTTCAGTGATGATTTCTTGGCATTCAAATTTTCAATTTCCATGTTCTCTTCCACACGAGTGATTTCATTTTTAAAACTTCTAAAATAATTATTTTTCTCCAATGTTGGAATCATGAACAAAACTAGGCATTCTTTTTCAATCTGTTTTAGTTGAATTTTAAAATTTTTCAACTTATCTTCAATTATTTTTTTGGGATATGTAATGTTGTTTTATTAATTCAATGAGTTAATTGTATCCAGATCAAGTTCATCATATTCATATTTTTTATAAATAAAGTGTTGTTGCCGAGTTTCACCTTAACTTTCCTCTTTACCTTGATTTTCAAATCTTTTATAAACATTTCATTTTTCTTTATCTTTAGATTCTCCTACAATAGATTCTTCTTCATTAAATCTAGTTTTCACTTGCTCCTTAAACCTTTGTTGTAACTCTAAGATAATTCTTTATAATATTTTCATTCTTTGATCTTGCTCTTAAGTGTATTTAACTTGAATTTCATGGGACTTTTTTAACTGAGTATCCCAAACATCCTCCCTAGAATCCAATTTGATTTCAATAAATTCATGTTTAGCTAGGAATTCAGGATTTGAAAAACTGTGTTCAACTTCTTCAATGTAAATAAGTTGTTATGGATAGTTATAGACACACTGCTAGGTGGTGTGCCCATAACAACCACAACACACATAATGTGGTCCAAAATTTTCCATTTTCTAAATGTTCAGATTAAACAACACACTCCAAGTCAAGAAAAATTTCCTCAAAGTTCAAATCAAGTAGTAGATTCAAGATGTTCTATCTTTAGTTTTTTTATGAATTTTCTTAAAAGTGTTAGATTTTTTTATTAATTGTTTTACCCTTAGATTCTCATCATGTGCCTTCCCTGGAAATGACACCAAAGTTTTATGTGGTCGGTGGTCATCATAGCCTTCAAAATAAAATTTATAAACCTTCACTAGTCTAGTGGTGATGGGTTGAACCCAAAGGAAGGAAGTTGAGCTATTATAAGGATTATTGAAACCACCACTGTTGTCAGTAGTGGGGTAACATTATTACTTTTAAATTTTATTTTAAATTTTTCTTATAAATAGAAATGAAAAAAACAATTATTCGAGTAAAAACCTAAGACTAACCCTAAATAATGATGAACTAAATGAAAAAAGTAAAAAAACATACTTAGAAGTAAATAAAAAGAGCGAGATCAATAAATTTCTCATGAATTATAAACTGCTTGTATGAATGGATGTTCTCTCTATAGCTTAGAATTGAATAACACCTCAATAAAGACTAAAGAATCACCCTCCCCAATAAATTCATCAGACATAGGATTAAATATTAGAGTTCGCCACTCAAGAAATCAACTAATCTGCTGTGGATATTGGCAAGAAAACAATTGGAAATTAACTCACCGTTAAATTCCAATTTCCATGACAGTTGAAGATTTGATAAATTCCTTCCATATCAATCTCTCTAATCGATATTGAAATTTGAAATTTAAAACATTGAGGTGCAAACAATCAAAAGATTAGAATCAGAATCAGTCTCTCCAACTGATTCTAATTTCGTAAAAAGAATAGAACATAAATATTTATAGAAAATAAACCAGTAAGTTTTAAAATTCCCAAGCTGAGAAAGTTCAACCAATGATAATATTGTTTTAAACATTAAAAACACATGAAAACAAAGTACAAGAATTATGGAAAAAGGGAAGAAGAACTCCCCTTGCATAACTTTGCTTCCAGGCTTCTTCATCTCTTGCTCGACTTATGTGCTACTCTCAGGAGTCTCCTCGGGCCTACTCTAGAAATAATTGTGTCATGAAAATGAATGAGATTCCCCCACAAACAGTTTATCTGCATTAAAACCCACTGTTATTTGCTGCATTTCACCCCTGCTTTCCACAGACTTCAAGTGTCCCTCACTTGTGCACCACACACGTGTGTTTTTTCATGACTGACACGTCGCGCTAACTTTTTCCTTGTAACTAACTCCTGATGGGTTAGTTGAGAGTACTTGGATTGGATTACATTTCCTGTATGAACCTACAAAATAGATGTAAAGACAAAATAATTAAAAACACGAAGAAAAATTGATTATTTTTTTAAATTTAATCTTAAATTACATATTAAAAATTTAATGTTAATTAATAAATATTTAAGGTGATAATTATTATTTTCTTTTATATTATTTATAAAATTATTCACTTAATATTATTATGTTAAATCTTAAGTTCACTAAAAATTTATTGATTTAATTTAATTAATTATTTATAATTAAATTAAATTATTAAAATTTTACCTTAATTTATTAAAAAATAATTTTATTTTTAAATTAGATTAATTACTTTATTTTATTAATTTAATTATTATAATTATTATGTTCAAAAAGTTAAATTATAGTTAAAGTAATATTTATTTTATGAAATTGGTTAAAATTAATAATTAATAAATTATTATTATCAAAATTTAATCTTTAAATATTTTATTTAATTATTCAGTTTTATAATTTAGTTTATTAATACAATTTATTTATTTAATTTATGTTATAATTAATTATATATTTTATTTATATTATATATATATATATATATTATTTTATCTTTTATTAATTATGTTAATACTCCCCTCTCTTCTTCTTTGCTTGGGCCCAAAGGTAAGAGGATTAAGGATATGGTGACTTCTTCACGAAGCCTCCAGAGGTAAGCAGGTGCAATAGCTCCATTCGACAGCTCCATTGGCATCACCTCATCCTCTCGGCTCGGGCACCAGCCTTATCTCCTCCTACTAGTGCATTCATGTGATGGATCTGGCTTCAAACATCACTGGCAGTGGTGTCACCTGTTCACAACAGTGGCTTTCCTCTAGTGTGACAGCTTCATCCATGGCGCACAACACATGTTGCAGAACCAGTTCCTCCTCCATCCTCCAGCAGTGATGACCTCATCTTCAAAAAAGTGTGGCATAGATCAAGGTGACAGTGACTTTAGAATATTCTCCTCAACAGACCTCAAAACGGGATTGACTCCAACAGGTGGCGACAGACAAGTTGGTGAAACTAAGTGTGTGGGAGACGTGTTCCACAGACGACTCTAGAGTTTGGTTCAGCTTTAGCTACATAGCGGTGGTCATATTCTAAAAATAATGGTGGCTTTATACTGGATCCATTGGACCTTAAATCTTGGTGGAAGGATACTCCTAGACTAATGTGTGGCTCCTCATGCAGACAGATTTTCAAACAGTGGTGGGGAAGGCGATGGTGGTTCAAGATGGAACCGTGACTGGTTGTGGTGGAACAGATTTGTGAAACCGACATTGTAGGGAAATGGTGTGGAGGAAGTGCATTAGGAGAGGCGTGAAACTATAAAGGTGGGAAATGTTGGTGTTTGTGGCACCACAATAGAATATGGTGGCAGGAGGCTGGAGTGAAACCGGTGTGAGGATAAAAATGGTGCCACAAGAGTTAAGGTGGATTGAGAATAAGACCGTGGGGAGAGTCACGGTGGCACCCCAATGTAGAAAGGAAATAGTGCCACTGAGTTGAAATGGTTCCAGTGAAGCGGTAATAGATTGGAATGGTGTTAATGCATGATGTGGCACCGTAAAGGGGATACAGTCACAGGGGTTATGGTGGCATTATAAAGGAGAAACAGTGCCATCCGGACTTAACCTTCTCAAAAATAAAATTTAATTAAGACATATTAGAAACTTAAATAAATTTTTTAAATAGTTAAAACTTAAATTGAATAATTATTTACTTCTAATTATAAGACATAAATTGGTACTAAACTAAAACTAAAATTAATAAACAACTATATTATTAAAAGTTAATATATAATTCAAAAATTTATATAACAAAATTATATTATTTAATGTAGCTACGTAAACAAGTTAAATTAATAAAGGTAGACAATTAATTATCATCTTATTGAATAATTGAATTAAGATAATACTTTAGATTATAAAGTTTTAATAAATTTAGTTTGTTTAAAAACTTAAATTTGTAAATAATGAATTATTAAAAGACATCTAATAATTAGATTATGTTATTTTAAATTGATCCATATTTACTACATGAATTGTTAAATTAGAAACTACATTATTTATATGAAAAATAAAGATTAACAAAAAGTCAAATTATTAAATATGAAGGCTAAGACACTAAATAAAATAAAAATTTATTAGACTAAAAAATTAAAGTAAGATATAAATTAAATATTTTAATGTTTAAAATACACGATTAATTATAAAAATTTATCTAATAATAATCTTAATAAAAAAATGTTAAAATTTGATAAAAAGTGAAAAAGTAACAAATTAAATAATTAAAAATTAATTAAAAAGATGTGGCAAAATCATGTAAAATAAGGCCACATCAATTATATAGGAAATGAAAACATCACTTGGGTGTATATGTAGACTGTAACCTTCATAAAGTGATGTATTTATTTTTTCATCATCAAACCAAACATGTAGTTATTAATATTGAATCAATGAATAGTTAGAATTCATCTAAAATTATTATGAGTATGAAAATATATCATATTATCTACCTTCTTTCTATTATGTCTGTTGAGAAAGGTTTCATTTATATGCGTACCTGTGTACTACCACATTGATGAAGCGATGACTCATTTTTAATTTCAACATCACATGGATTTTCATATGAGTGAATTTATTTCATTAATATTATATATATAACAATATTATTCATTTTTAAAAGTTATAATATTGGTATTAAACAGTGTATTCTTACTCATTCTATCATTGTAACAATTCTTGTATGAGATGGTTTTATAACCTACATGAACATTGCTATAATGTTTCTATCATGAATGATCATATAGTGTTATGTAAAGTTAATAATATGTAATAATTATGAGTTATTTTTGTTTTAAAGATTATTTATTGAAAATAAATATATTAATATTTGTTAGAAATATCAATTCCTTCTATGAAATCAAAACATCAAAAAAAAATTCAAGCTTTTCATTTAAACTATTACTATAATATTCCTGAAATATCGTTCTACATCCATAATCTTAATAAAAAATATATTTAATCATTATTAAAATTATTTATGTGATTAATCCATGAATAATAGGAATGGGCTAAATTCTCTAAAACAAAACATACATGATAAAAGAAACAATTAAAAACTATAATATTGATTTTATCAAAGAATTATTCATTAACTTGTAATAAAATGTTATAAGTGAATCATATAAGGTAATATAATTATGAATAAAATTATTTATTGATTTATAATAGACATAAATTTATTATACATTATCAAAGAGTACGTCTATCTAATTGGGTGTTTGAGGTAAGGGATTTCCCTTTTAAATTTATTTTCTTTAATATCCATGACATTTCACCACATGTATCTATTTTTGAGGTGAATATAATTCTATAAGTTCATCATTTATCATTAAATTACTTAAATTATAGTTTTTTTAAATCCTTTTAACTTACATTAATTCAATTATTTTTTATTCCAAAGTCATTAATGTCTTAAACAATATTCCTTTAAAACATTTTAAATGTTTCAATCACATTCTCATCCATATCTATTTCATCCCAAAAAATTACGTGGGGTATTAATGGAGTGTTTTTATGGTGGTGGAACAACTTTCACATTATCCACATATTTTCATATCCTTTATATGCTGTTTCCAATGGGTTTTATCTATGGAGTCAGAAACACCCAAATCTTCTCTTATTTGAGATGTTTCACGGACCTTCTTTCCAAAGTATGGTGTTCACTGGGATATGAATCTAAAATTTTTTATTGACTCACATTCGTCTAGAATATAGTATTTTAGGATCATCACACTATTTTGGGGGGGAGTTATTTCCTACTTTGAGTCTCTCTTATAGATTTAATACATATTTATGAATTGTTTCTTAAGTCCCAAATATGAAAAAGGAAACTGTTGCCTTAAAAATCAATCATTAGAATGTATTTGATTGATAATCATCAATATGTATTTATTGAAATTTATCTATGTATAAATCTATTATTCTCTGAGGTTCTCCATTAATGGTACCCTTTTGTGAACAAATTAGATATTATTATATCATTTATTTTCATGATTCTATTTTTAAGCCACCTAGTGGGGAGCTAAGAAATTCATCATCATCCAGGAAGACAAGAGTTGTATTGATGTTAGGATTGTGCCCATGAGATGGTATTCCAATTTATCCTTGTGAAATTAATCATTACCCTTGTATTATGGTGCCACTTAGTGGGAAACATCATACCTTTTAAAGTCATGTTATGAGGGCCAAACCATGCGGTTTAATACCATGCGGTGAAGATGTTGAGGTGAAAGGTAAGTAGTCAAAAGCTAGTGTAAGAATTATGTCTATGGATCCCTAGGGACCTAGAAGGGATATAAAATCCCTTGATTGATATGAACCTACTAGAAATATAGAATGGGGAAGATTAGGGTGAGGTTGGAATATTTGTTTAAACCTTAGGGAGGCTTCCTAGGTATTTTATTTGGACATGAATCAAAGGACACATAGTTTGAAATGTGGTAATTACACATATAGAGGGGTTTCAATGTCAATGTGAGAGTAAGTTCCCAAAAATTTACCTTATATCATGAAAATTATGTTTTCCCCTTAGTGATTCCATCTTTAGTTATTACATGTTCATTAACCATGAGCCTCTGGGTGGGGCATGGTGTAATCACTACTGTGGATGAGTAGAAATCAAGAGGTTCAAGGGGTTGACTCAATGGTAATGTGTCCCTTTGAGGTGGTGATAACATGGTAGGCTATTATACATATGGAGAAGTCCCTAAGTCAAGGATAGAATAATATTAATCATAAGGACTCTATACCGACATTGTTATTTGATCATATTGATTTCACGATCATTACTAACCTATAATCTCTTATAAGTCATGCTCAGTGTGAGAAATAAGATGAAGTGGATGATATGGAAAACCACACAATATCCTTTGTTTTATGGTGGATGAGTATGGGGCTACATGAGGAGAAGGAATACCCCACAAGAAATACTAGTGGAATACTCTATGAGGAATTCCCTAAGGGGGATTCAATTGGAAAATTTGTAAAAAGACTCTCTATTAAGACATTTTATTCCTTGTCTAATATTATATGAGGGTAGATTCACTTGGGAGAGTAAGAGAGAGATAAAGGGATTTGATGTGTCCATATCCTCTCTTATTTTCAACCTCAGGGTCCCATCATTATCCCTATGATTGAGATCCTCATTACCATAAGTATTTATAGTTACAAACAATCTGAGGATCCCACATTTTAAGTAAGATACATTAAAGAAATCCATTACCATGAGAATATATAATCAAGAGGACACAATAATGTCACTTAAGATCTAATTATATATATCAGGAGGCTTTGGAAGATGCATCAACTTAGACCCCCTCAAATGAGGGATACAAGGTACGTGGTTCCCTATCATTGGTTCCCTGAAATAGGGGAACAAAGAATGGATCACATAGGTGATGTTTGTGCGTTATAATTTACTTTTTTAGCTTAGACCTATGAGAGATGAAGTGGTATTTCATAGGGTAGACTAGGGATAGATAAAGAGGTCTTTCAGTGTTGAAATACTTGGAAAAAACACTTGGGGGAGGACTTTATTGATCCTATTAGGGTCTCCTTAGTTGTCTTGGGAAAACTAGAGCCTTGGATTCAGGCTTGAGAAGGGGAATTCATCCTAGTAAGTTTGGACTAGGGGGAGGTGTCTACTTGTGTAGGTATTTTGTGTTTAAATAATAATGGGAAATAAAATCTCCCTACCCTCCACGATATCCTCTTTATACGAGGATGGGATATGTACCTAGGAGCTCTTGATGACATGGGAAAAGGAATAAGGATATAAGATCATTGAGGAATCTTCGGTTCTTCCAATAATTACAAATGATGATCCCATGGGTCTTATTTATAAGAAATTTCAGGATTCTATGAGAATTAGGACATCCACATAGGTCCATCACACATGTGACTCATACGGGACCTTACACAGGTGTGTCTTCCCCTACTAGGCCATGCAAGTGGGGAATGGTAAGCCTCTTGGTGCACAAGTTAGGGAGTGAACAATATAACTAGAGTAGTTTTCTTGACTATCCATGTTTCCATTCACCTATTTATTAATTGATTTATTTTACTTTTAAGATTCCCAACATTATTTGAGAAAAGGTAATGTCAAAAAACACCCCTCTCAGGATTTAATTTGATTGGAAGAAGAGGTTTTTATAATGAGGTATAAGAATATAGAGGTTGATTAATATTTCATTTAATGGCCTCTACATGATCATTAATCTCTCAATCTGAATTTATACATCACTACTTTTGGAACAAGTGTGGGAGATGATATATTGAGTATGTATGTACACCACTTAGAGTAGTTGTATAGGTTTTCCGCATAGGTTATCCGCATAAGTGGGTCGTATAAGTCATCAATGTAGATTAGCCATGCTGTTCATCCACAAAGTTCAAACATTTCTACAGATATCATTTATTTCCTAATGGTTATTCCTTTTGATTTCAGTAATTTCTTTCACTCACCCAACTATTTGTTTGTATCACCCTTGCTCTCTTTATATTTTTTGTTCATGCAAAAATTTTAGGAAATCACCTCATGAAAGAACACAATATACCTTTATTTATGCAAGGTCACTTGGTTGAGTGATGTGTGCGAGGTCACTTGGGAAATTGACATGTGCAAGTTCACTTGGGTGAGTGACCTATGTGAGGTCACCCCTTTTCAAAATTTCAGAATATTCCAAAACAAAGATTTTAACCTTAATGAAAATATAAATATCTCATTATAGGTTTACAATCACTAGTTAGAGAGATTTTGATGATCAATATGTCACTTTTGTTGGGGAAATGCTAAAAAACCATCTGGATGGATTATTATTACATGTGTGATGATATCCTTAAAGACATAGAAATATAACAGAATAAGTACCAGTGTGATTTCCCACAATGCGATCACCTTCTGTTGTATAACCATAGTCTTTTGAGAGATGCATTCATCCTAAATTCACATAGTAATTTGATAATGTACTTATTTTTTCTATATAAAAACTATAACACTACCAACATATCTTCAAATAACATATTTATCCACAAAGGAACAATTCTTATATCATGCATCATGAACCACAAACTGTATGACCCATATTTGAGGTGTCACACTTAGGAACAAAAACCTCACTACTACAATTTGAGCTTCCTTGCTTATAAGTTAGATTAATCAAAAGGCAGGATAGAGGATTGGGAAATCTATTATTAAGGGGGAGTCAAACCTGAATGGATGTTTGTAAACTGGGTGTTCCCATTCTGTGAAAACTTTAAGGCTGAGCTATAAAAATTGAGAATCTATGAGGCTATCTGGGTGGACCAGGTGTACGTGTATAAGAACCTCAACATAACCCCTTCACTATTGAGTTTCTAGAGCATGTAGAAGAACACATTCTATCTAACACATAGAGAATTCAAAAACCATTTTATGGTATTTCTACATGTTATCTGAAGCACCCATTCTTAGGGACATTTACGATGAATTAATCTTGATGGGAGTAAAAAGGGATGAACTTGAAAGGATTCCCACGTCGACCTACTTACTATTGAAGCTATCCTGAAGGGTGCTAAAAAGGACCCTCACTCAGGGGGAAATATTCATTGTGTGATTTGGTAAAGGCCTTACATGATCTAAATGGTGAAGGTACCAACTTATAGTTTCCAACATGATTCTATTTACGATAGAATCAAAGAATTCATGAAAACTTCCTTCCTAACATGGAGAAAGTCTAGTGTGACTGGTGGGGTTATAAATCCATTTATGATTTCCCTCTAA
The DNA here is from genome assembly GCA_963277665.1 of Viscum album. NCBI lineage: Eukaryota > Viridiplantae > Streptophyta > Magnoliopsida > Santalales > Viscaceae > Viscum > Viscum album. Next base: position 1,811,922,492 of record OY728123.1, on the reverse strand, counting down.
GTACCCATTTGTCAGCTTTCCTGTGATGTGGTAGAGCCCCTAAATTCTATGGTTATGCAAGTATAATGGTGGTGTGAGGCCAGGGACGTTCATCGTAGAAAGAAACTTAGTAGTAGATAACCACATAGTGTGGGATGCTCCTATTCTAAAAAAAACAACTTGTTTTTACAACATGTGTACATTGGGAAGGCCCCACAGTGAATTTCTAGTCAATTTCAAGTGTTTTTTGGTGGATTGTGACACACATTAGTTCTTATGTCATCCTAAGTGATCTTTAAGACCCTGAATACTAGTTTCACCCATTAATTCCAAATGTTTCTTGTATTAATAATTTATAAATGAAATATGGTGAATCTATGATGAATTTGAATGTCTTGGGAGAGTTTTTCTTCATCAAATACAATTATCATACAACTAGAACATTTTTTGATAATGGAAAAGGTTTTGATGAACTGAGGTTATACATGATCACATTAATATATATTGTATTTATGGCCCATATTGACTCTGAGATCATCTATAAAAACTATGATGCACATAAATTTTTCCAAAAGTTAAAATTTATACAATAGATAAGTGCCTCTAACCTAAAGCACATTAGGATCAAGAAGTTTTAGATTGTGGAAAAAAATTGTATCCTCATTTACTTGGATGCATTAAAAACATCAATAAAGTTTCATCCTTCAGATGAATCCATTGGGTTAACCTCTGCATATGTCAGTACCTAGATTCTTTTTACCCTCATAGGGTGTTAATAGAAAGGATACCTCAATTAGAGGCCATGCGACTTATTGGTCCTAGAATGCATGGTAGGAAGGCTCGACCCGAGGATGATGATACCAAATCTATATAATTTTCTATTTGATCTTGGATGCATGCTATGGAGCATACCAGAGATGAAAAGGCCGTATATTCTAAGATGAGGTAGTCTATTCATCTCAACCAAGAGGAGATATAAGCTCCAATTTCCCAGTATCCCACCACATTAGAGAGGATTGAAAGGACCATAAAGTTAAATATGTTGAGTATTCCTAGAATCTAGTGGAATCATCATTATATTATGTACAGACTATGGAAATCCAAGGTATAAAAGTCATAACCCTTGACATCTGATATTTATGGGAATTTATCTAGGATTCTATACATATCTTGCAACTTTAGGATACATCAGTACCCTTTTATCTTCAACAAGATTCCAATTTTTCTAAGGTGAATGAATATATTCGAGATCTATAGATGTTTCTATATGAAATTGATCATTAGATCTTGATGAAAAACTAGGTAATTGAATTTTTGGATCGACCTTCAACTGAGGAAATATCTGACCATTCTAACAAAGAATGAGAGGAATTCATTGATGTTGGTGATGTAATATTATTTTCTTTGACTTTTAATACACATTAATTTTGTTGAGTAGATGAATTTCTAATAAGGAACCCATCTGACTTACTGAATTTGGTGCCACCAGAACCAGCCAACCCAAGATACACCTCAAAAAGAACGCAGATTGGGGTTGAGGGATTTACCCATGAGCCTAAGGAGTTATCTCTAGTATAGATCCTAATTGAAAAGGATATGGTGGTGGGAACCCTACCACATTCAATTCAATTACATGAGAAGACTTATAATGTACCTTCACCATTTCCAGTGAAAAATAGAATATGTAAAAGAAGTTGGTTAGGTGTATACACCGTAGTAGGTCTCTATGGTTTCATTCAATCCATCAACTCACCTGATGTATCTATCTGACTATTATTTCCATTTATATAATAAAATTAACATTACTACCTCAAGAGGTCCAACAAATATCCTTCCTAAACTGTGGGGGAAACTCCAGATGAGACACATACCTGCACCAGGAATCCCATTTCATTAAAGTGATAAGTTTTGAGAGATGAATTTGCATCTATACCCTTTACATTATAGAGGGAGGATGATCTTGGTAATGTTATATGAATATAATAAAGTTTCATTTAGTTATTACTAACTATTTTTACTTATAATTTTTAAAATACACTAAATACACTAGAGGGAATTGGCACTGTTGTCTATTTTCTTGTTATTTTCCAAGAAGGGGCTAATAGGGACCGCAGACTATCTGATGAAGGTAAGTGATCTAATAATAATCTGATGGGGTATAAAATGGTTATACTAGCTGATATAGTGGTGTACGAAGATGATGGTATAAGGGCCCAACCTTTAACATAACTAATTCTAGTGTTTTTGAACTAGAATACGCATTCTAAGACATTTTAAGTTTAGAGTGTTAGAGTATTTATAAAATATCTTACAAACTGAAGTCATAAAATACAAGTGGACAATTATTCTCATTATCCACATTTTCCACAAAAAGAAATACTTTTAAAATAAAAATTGAGACTCATATTCAAATCTTTCATCATGATATGTTTTCCCTTACCAATCTTAAGACCTATGAAAAATATTTTACGACTTGGGATGACCACCAAAATCTCATTAAGGGACAAAAAAAAACCATTAGTCAATGATTTCTAATAAACCCTAGAAATAATTTTCAAAAATTTATACTTTTCACCCATAAAATATAATTTCTTTAACATACCACACAAAATAAAAAACTTCCTATAAAAATCCTTAGAAAAAATAAACCATAAAGGTGAATTATGGCATAAAGTCCATACCACTCTTACATTTACAGTAGCTATAACTACTATATAGGGAGTAACCTTCATGGTTACATTTGGAATATCCACTGAAGTATATTATCTTAATCTATTAGGAGAATCCATATAGATTAAATATGTTTTATTAACCAATGCATTGGAGAGATATTACAGGATCACCCACCCTCAGTTTATCATGGAACCACACATACTCATAAATTGTGCCAAAGAACCATAACGTACTCATAACCCATAAAAGAAGAATAAATAAAAAATAATATTTCCACTTTAAAATCACATTTCATTTTTTAAAATCCACGCTCTCATAAATGAAAAAAATTATTTTAATATAGAATTGTAAACATGTAAAGGAAGTATAAAAACATTAAAACGACACGAAAGAGTGAAATTCCATTCATGGCATATATGTTAAAAATATTCTCTTTGGATTTTGTAGAAATCGTTGAAAGAGAACCTTTTAAAGTGGGTTTTAAAAGAAAGAAACATATATAAAACCTAAAAAAGATCCCTTTTTTAAAACATTTTAGAGAAATTAAAGAATTACAATTTTAAAACATTCATGACCATAAAAATACGTTCATAAAAAACCTTTTGAAAACATGGACATGAAAGATAAATGTTTTGAAGAATAAATATTTAAAACATTTAAAACAAGTATTTTTATTAAATATTCCCTAAAAAATACCATATTATTAAATTGATCATTAATCAAATAAACCTTTTATGTGTATTATTTATAAATACACATAAAAAATTGGAAATATAATAGAATATATTAAAAATTCACTTCACACATAATCTTATAATGACACAACCAATTTGTATAAGTTTCACCCAAAGAATGGAAATTAGGTTAGAAATTTCCGTATTAATTTTTAATCAGTATAATTGTATTTAAAGTGAAAGATTAAAAATTAAAAAAACTTTAAATATCATGAGAATAAATAAATTCATGATATAAAATTTATATTCAGAGTTATATACACCTTATAAAAGAATAGATATGTATAACATGAAAATATTTCTCAATGAAAAAAATTTAGATTAAGTCCTTTAGAAATATCATTTAGTAAATTAAAAGATTAAATTATGTGTATCCTATATTAATAAATATAAATCCCAATGAATGAAAATTGAGTTAAGAAATCCCTTACCAAAATCCTTTTTAAAAAAAACCCTGAAAAGCGGAAAATGAGTTTCTTTTTATTTTTGAAAATCATGAAGTATTATATAGGAATCTAACTACCAAATAATTTTCATGATGGTAGATATATTTTTGTTTCCATATATGCTAAAAAAACAATATTCCTTTTGTTTCTTATAAAGAAAGTAAAACATTCCCTATAGAAAACATAGAAAAGATTCATTTTAAAAAAAAATTTAATGAAATTAAAAATATAAATAAAATTTCCTTTATAATTATATCTATATAAATAAATATGTAAAAAAATATCAAGAATTCTGACATAGTGAAAATTATTTGATAATTAAATCTTTAAACATTCATGGTGTCCCATACCACTTTGAATATCTAAATCATAATATCCATGAATGAATACATTTATAAAAACATTAAATATAAATATTATAAAAAAAATATGGATATTAAATGTCATTGTAGCTGTATATAAACCTTATTAAAGAATAAATGTGAATATAATCTAGAAATGTCTCAATGAATGGAGATTGAGATGAAATCCCTTACCTTGATTCTGAAAAATCATGTAAAATACTTATATTCATAAATAATAAACATAGGTTAATTATTTAATATCTTTTTAACCTTTTAAAATTTTATTATTCCTTTTATATTACTTATCACTATGTAATTATAATTACTTAATTATTTAGGTTCACGTTGGATGTTTTGACGATATTTGGTACATGAGTCCAAAATGACTATGGTAAAAGAGGTAAATAGTCCATCATCTCCAGAATAATATTCATGAAATAATAATAATAATTATAAGTTAATTATACTTTTAAATCCATTAATTAAATATGGTTATGAAAAATGAACTATGTTATAATCATGGAGACGGTAATCCATACGCACGCATGAGTAACATTTTCATTTTTCAATGATCATTATAGAAAGAATGTAAGTATTATTTTATCATTACATAATAACCATAATATTATTGATATTATATTAATAATATATATATATCATTTATGTGATGTGGTGATGAAAAAAAAATCACATCACTTCGTGGAGGTGATAGTTCACACGTACGCATGAACAAAATTATCATTTTTTTTGTGCATAAAAAGGAAATAATGTAAATGATATATTATCTTTTTATAATGAATAATATGTAATTAATATGATATATAATCATTAATTCCATTATTATAACCATTCCTGAGAGATGGTGATGAAAAAAAATATATCGGTTCGTGGAGGTGAAAGTTCACACGTACGCATGAACAAATAGTTCTTTTTTCCACTTGATGGAAACATAGATGGATATAGGTGATTATATTAACATAATAACATATAATTATATTTAGAATAATTGATTTATTATTTCAAAATGGTTGGTGATTATTTTAAGGAAGTGGATGAAGAAACAAAATAAAAACATATATTGAAAATGATACCTTTTATTCAGATGATATCCTTTGATTTACACCTCAACACCTCTAAGGAGGATGTTTTTTCTAAACTAAGATCTCTAGAATGTGGGGAGGGATTATAAAAAGGAATTTTTGTAGATATTGGTTGAACCAAATAATTTTTTATGTGTTAAGAAAAGAGAATAAAGGGTTCCCTTTTATTGGAGATAGGAGGGTACCCTTTAAAATCATCAAAATATTAAATTAATATAAATTAACTTTATAATAAAAATAGCTCAAAACATATTAATTTAAAATAAAATATGAATTTGGGTTACAAGACCTTAATAAAATATAAATTATATATGTTTTTATGATTATTTAATACTTATAATTTTGTTTTAACCCTTATTAATTATTACCATGATATCATGTAATTAACACTTTGAAGGATAATATAATTAATATAAAATTACAAAAGACAAAAAAACGAGTCATTAATGAAATTTTTAGACTTAACCAAATTAGTTTTATCAATTTTATATTTTTATGAATTTTATATCATTTAATAAAATATTATTTATTTTAAAATATCATTATTGTCAATTCTGATAATATTCATTATTTGACTTTTTTAAAATATCATAAAAATTGATTTATTTGAAAAAACTATATTAAATCATCTCTATCATGTAAAAGTAATCCAAAAAATTCATGGATAACATCAATTATTTTAATTTTTATTTATTTAAATATTATTAATATCATTTATTTGATTTATATTTTAATTAAATAATCACTGCATCATCATTATGTCACCATTTAATTTAATTATTTCATTCCTAAAAACAATAAATTAATTACCATGATTTTGATTATAATTTTATATTTAAAAAATAGTATTTATTTTCAAACATATCTCTTATATAAACCCATATTAAAAATATTTATCTTGTTAAAAAAATGACAACTTTGACTTTCCTTTGAATATAATATTATAATGGTTATATTATCTTCCAAAATCACATAATGGTATAATAACAAATACTTTAATTATTATTGAGGAAAATTACCCATCTAATAAAATTAAGACAAGTGTTAGGGTAATTTTGCAATATTTATAATATTATTTTTACCCTTAATTACACAAATTACCCTTAACTGGGGTAATAAAAAAAATAAAATTACTATTCATAATGTCAATAAAATAAAAAAAATCTATTTACATAATTTGGAACCAATAATTAAAAATATGGAATAAATTTTTCAAAATTTAAAACACAGGAGTTACAATATTTCATTTAAAATTTATGTTATTGATGGAATGAGAAAATGTGTTTTTTAAAAGTAAAAACCATAAAAAGATTGAAATATATTTTCATCCAATTTCAATCTGAAATTTATCTCAATGAAATAAATTTTATTAAATTATGAAAAATAATCTAATTATAATTTAAAACCAATAAATAATATAATTTAACTCTATAAATTATTTAGAAGAAAAAGCTGTTTTCAATTAAATTGAAGTATTTTTTCACTATTCATCAAAACATGAAACTTATCCAAAAAACACCAAAAACTAAACCAAAGTAAATTTATATACTATTATTTAAAATAATATGTTTATTTTTTCAAATATACTTTATAAAAGTGTCAAAACTAGATTTAAAATAGATGTTCCATTAAAAAGATGCAAAACCAACTTTTTAGAAAATTATTCATTTTATCCGTAAAATTGAATTTGTTCTTATATGTTGTATGTAAAACATATAAGATGAATTTTAAACATTATATTAAATATACTAAATATATTTCATTAATTTAATTCAACAAGAGTGATTTTATTATTTTATAAACTTAGTTATTTTCATTTAAATAGTTTTTCAGAAAGACATTTCCCTTTATTTAAAAAGGATTTTACATTGATTTATAATTAAATAGTCCCCAAATAATTAGTTATATATACACGTGTAAACAATATTTTCATAATTCATTTTATACTATTTATACATTCCATTCTAACGATAGGTTATAACCGTAACATTTAAATAATAATATTTAGATATTCACTTAAGATCAATTTAGTGTATCATATATGCTGTCAAACATAGTATTTCTTTGGTAAAACCTTAGGATGTTAGATTCTACCCCACTTTAATAATTTGTTTCCTCTCAATTTGAACTTGGGATTGAAATATATGGCCTTTACTTTTCAAAATACCTTTATTGAAATCCCACACTAGAAAAAAGAATTATAAAACTTCCACTCTAAAAGGAAAAAAGGTAGTACGAAGGTCACTTGAGATAAAACATACATGGGTTCCATGTAGTAAAACATGGATATATAAGGAAAACCAACTATCATGTCCTGATAGAGAGTGATAGTTAACATGGTCATGAGAATATTAAAAATAAAAAAACAATAAATCTATGATAGGTTAGAATGTCAATGATTTCTTGGTAAGAAAAGTAAATGAATAACATTTTTTTGTTTTAAGATAATTTTCATATAGTTAAGGATTTATATATATACATTGAATAAAAACATAATTAAATATACTTACTTTATAAGTATAGTTTCATCCTTTAATCAATTTCAACCACAAAATCATCATTTTCTCCAAATAATTTGTATTTACGATGATTTTTTCACACCTGAAGCCCTAGAATAAACTTATAAAGAATTAAATAATCTAAAAAAATAAACATCTACTTCTATTGTATTTGGACATTAACATATAAAAATTTAGGATAATAAAAAACAATTATCAAAAATGAATAAACCATTGTATGATGAAGATCTATTTTTAATCTCCAAAATTCAACATTAATACCCAAAGTTTATCATAAACCATTCAACAAATAACTTCCCATAAAATTACTAAAAATAATTTAAAATAATATTGAAACAAAAAATTCATAATTATATGATAACATAGTCTTCAAAAATAAATTTTATGAATTATCTCCAAATAAAATGAATTACTCATAAAGAGTATATCCAAAAAGTAATTACCCAAGTAATCTTCAAGATATGCTAACCATTTTTATAAATAAAATAAATGACCATAAGTAAAAATTTAAATCATATATTCTTCCAAATATAGTCAATAATTTATTCATAAAATTAAATAAAATAGTATTCTATTTACCTTGATCATATATGATTCAAAAAATAGATAACACCTTCAGAAATAATATTCAAAAAATAATATTTGAATCATTTTTCCAATAGGATAAAACTTTTTTTCCAAAAAAAAACTTATTCATATTCCATCAAATCTTTTAACTAAAAATAAAATGTCATAATAACCTTGGATTTTATGTAGGACAGAGGTAGGTGATGCACCCCTCCCTTCAGTTATGGGTTTGATTCCTGCGGCCTTGCCGGATGTGACAGGTTGTCACCCATCCTGCAGGCTGTCATTTTTCTAAAACTATATAATTTTTATAACATTCCAAAAAATATGATAAATTCCTCAAAATTAACCATAACATGGTTTAACCTCAATGTTTATCTCATACCTTTCATTTTTCACCCCAAATTGTAATAACCCATAATTACTTCAAAAGAAGGATGTCTATAATAATACCATTAGTCACCTTAAAAAATCATAACTTAAATCCTCAATAGGTTTTTTAAGACATTAAGCTATTGGTCAACCTGAAAATTATAAACTCATGATGATCTCCCTAAATCTTAAGAAAACATCCTAATCTAAAAATTTGTTTAAACAATCTTTCCATACCAACTGTAAGGACCTAACCTTGATCATAACTTATTTTAGTGTTTTTGAACTAGAATTCACATTTGAGGATTTCTGTATTTTAGAGATTTAGAGAATTAGTAAAATATATTAAAAATTAAACCCATACATTAAAAGTTTACACTTATTCTTAGTATCCATTTTTTCCACTAAATGAAACCCTTTTAAAATAAACCTGATTTATTTTCAAAACACATATTCAAATCTTTCATCATGACATATTATTTTCCCATACCAATATTAAGACATGTGAAAAATATTTTAAAACATGGGATGATAACAAAAATCTTAGTATGGGACATAAAAAAATGATAGAAACCCTTATTACATGAATTATAATAAACCCACACATTCATTTTCACATTGTTATACTTTTCACCCATAAAACATAAGCTCTTTAGCTTACCACATGAGAACAAAAAATTTATATAAAAATCCATAGTAAAAATAAATCATAAAAGTATCTTGTGGTATCAAATACATATCACTATTATATTTATAGTAGCTATTACAACTACCAAGGGAGTAACCTTCATGGTTATATCTAGAATACCCACCAAAGTGTATTCCATTAATCTCTTAATAGAAACACTAATGATTAAGTTTGTCTCATTACACAATGCATTAAAGATCTATAATGGGCTCACCCACCCTTGTTTTATCAAAGAACCACCCATACTCATAAAATATTCCCAATAAACATAACATAATTATAACACATAAAACTGGGATTAAGGAAAAATAACCATTCCACTTTGAAATCACATTTCATTTTTACAAAGCCACAAACTCATAAATTAAAAAAATTTATTTTAAATTAAAACTGTAGAAATGTAAAGGAATCATAAAATATACTAAAGTGACATGAAATTGAGAAATTACATCCATGATGTATATGTTACAAGAAATTCCCTTTGGATTTTTTAAAAAAAAGTTGAAAGAGTAACTTTAATAGTTATTTTTATAAGAAAGAACCATACATAAAACATAAAAAAGATAACTTTTTGAATTTTTAGAGAAATTAGAGAATTAAATTTTAAAAAATTTATTTACAAATAAATTAATTCATAATTTTTTTTAAAACATCTACATGAAAGAGAAATATTTACAAGAATAAATATTTAAAACATTTAAAACAAGTATTTTTGTTAAAAATTCCATCACAAATATCATATTATTGATGTGAGCATTAATCAAATGTATATATTATGTGTATTAACTATAATTAAACATAAAAAAGTAGAAATAAATTATAATATACTCAAAATTCACTTCACACATAATCTTAACATGATATAATCAAGAAGTAGAAGTTTCACCCAAAGAATAGAATTTGGGTTAGGAATTCCATTACTACTTTGTAATCAGTAGAATTGTATTTCAAATGAAATTGTAACATTTAAAAAAACTTTAAATATCATGAAAATAAATATATTCATGATATAAAATTTCAATTGATAACTATATACACCTCATAAAAGAATAGAGATGCATAACATCAAAATATGTCTCAATGAATGAAAATTGTGACAAAGTACCTTACAAAGATCATATAATTAATTAAAAGAATAAATTATGTTTATCCAATATAAATAAACATAAAACAATTTTAAATATAATATTATATAATAAAAATCTATTTCACACATAACCTTACCATAACATAATCAATATAAAAGAAGTTTAACCCAATGAATAAAAATTGAGTTAAGAAATCCTGTACCAAAACCCATTTGAAAAATAGAATACCCAAAATGAAAAAGGGTTTATTTTTCATTTTAAAAATAATAAATATTATATATAAATCCAACTAAAAAATAATTATCTTGTCTGAGGAGAATTTGATGTCTCTATATTTTAAAAAAAAGAACATTTCTTTTGTCATTTGAAAAGAAAGTAAAATGTTCCGTAAAGAACACCTAAAAATATTTCTTTTAAAAATAATTTTAATGAAATTAAAAATAGAAATTAAATTTCTTTTATAATAGTTTTATATCAATATAAATAAATATGTAAAATAATATCAATAGTACTTACATGGACAAAAATATTTAATAATTAAATCATTAAACATTCATGGTGTTCTATACCACTTTGAACATTTAAATATTAATATCCCTAATAGAATAAATTTATAAAAACATAAAATAGAAATAATACATATAAAATATGGATATTAAATTTCATAGAATCTGTATATAAACCTTATAAAAAAATAATGGTACATATCATCAAGAAATGTCCCAATGAAAGGAGATTGAGACGAAATACCTTACCTTGAGCCCAACTCATCATGTACAATCCTTATATTCATAAATAATAAACATAGGTTAATTTTTTTATTTCTTTAGAACCTTTTAAAAGTTTATTATTTCTTTTATATCACTTATTATCATGTTATAAAAATTACTTAATTATTTAATTTCACACCAGATGTTTTAAAGATATTCGGTACAAGAGTCCAAAATGACTTCGGTAAGATGAATATGATCAAAGAGTTAATTATTCCATCATCTATAGAATAATATTAATGAAATAATAATAATAAATATAAATAAATCATACTTTTATATCCATTCATTAAATATGGTTGTGAAAAATGAACTGTGTTACAATCATGGAGATTGTAAGCCATACGTACGCATGAGAAACATTTTCATTTTTCAACGATCATTTTAGAAACAAGTTAGGTATTATTTTATCTATAAATAATTAACATAATATAATTAATATAATATTAATAATATAAATATACTTATATATATATATCATTCAAGGGAAGTGGTGATAAAAAATTAATTACATTGCTTCGTGGAGGTGATAGTCCACACGTATGCATGAACGACATTATCATTTATATGTGCATGAAAAGGTAAGAATACAATTGATATATTATATTTTAATAATGATAAATATGTAATTAATATTTTATATAATAATTAATTCCATAATTATAACTAGTCTTGAGATATGGTGATGAAAAACAAAATATATCGGTTCTTGGAGGTGATAGTTCACATGTACACACAAACAAATAAATATTCTTCCATTTTATGGAATACGATACGTATATGGGTGATGATATTAACATAATAACATCTCATTATATTTAGGATAATATATTTATTATTTTTTTCATTGTTGAGGAATATTTTAAAGAAGTGTAAACAAAAACACTTAATTGAAAATGATACATTTTCTTTGGATGATCTCCTTTGAATAACACCTTAACACCTATAAGGAGGGTGTTATAACTAAACTAAGAGATCTAAAATTTGGGGATGGATTATTTATTAGATATTGGAATAATCCAATAGGGTTTTAGGTGTGAAAAATATAAGAATGAGTGCTCTATTATAAGAGATGGTAGAGAAAATCTTGAAAATCTTAAAAATATCAAATTAATATAAATTAATTTTATATTCCAAACGTAAAAAACTTATTAATTTTTTATATAGGATTATTTTGGGTCAAAATACATTCATCCAATAAAAATTAGATAATTTTTGACTATTTTTAGTTCTTTTTATTTTTTTAACCCATATTAATTCTTACCAACATATCGTATAATTTATAATTTGAGGGTTAATATAATTACTATAAAATGTAAAAAGAGAAAAATTGAGTCATTAAAGAACATTTTAGACTTATGATAATCATGTGGATATATATATATATATATATATATATATTTTATATCATTTAATAAAATATTATTTATTTTAAAATATCATTAATGTCAATTTTGACACTATTTATTATTTGAATTTTTAAAAAGTATCATAAAAACATGATATCATAGAAAAAACTGGTCTCCCTTCCCTAACATGTAAAATTAATCTATAATATTTTTGGATGAAATAAATTATTTCAAATTATATTTATTTTAACATTATTAATATCATCTATTTTATTCTTCAATTAATTTAACAATTACTCCATCATCATTGTGTCACCATTTAATTTAATTATTTATTTCCTAAAAATTATAAATAAATTACCATGAATTTATTAATAATTCTGTATTTAAAAAAACCACTTATAGTTGAACATATATCGAATATAAACCCACATTAAAAATATTTCTCTTCTTAATAAAATAATGAAAAAATTTACTTTCCATTGAATATAATATTATAAAGGTTATATTATTATCCAAAATGACATAAATGGTCTCATAATTTATCCTTTAATGCATAGGGATGAATAATACTCATCCAATAAAATTATGGAAGGTGTTAATGTTATTTGTTTGTATTTATAATATTATTTTTACCATAAATTACCATAATTAACATTAAATGTGGTAATAAAAAATACTAAAGTTACTATTGATAATATAAAAAAGATAAAAGGAACCTATTTACATAATTTAAACCTAATAATTCCAAATATGGAATCCAATTTTCAAAAGTTACTACACAAATGTTTTAGTAAATAAAAATTAATCTTGTTTATGGAACGAGAAAAAAAGGTTTTGAAAAGTAAAAACCATAAAAAAATGAAATATTTATATATCCAATTTCAATGTGAAATTGATTCTAACTACATAAATTTTATTAAATGATAAAAAAATAATCTAATTATACTTCAAAATTAAACAAAATTATAAGTTACCACTATAAATTATTTAGATGAAAAAGATATTATAATTTAAAATGTAGTATTTTTTTCACTATTCATAAAAACATGAAACTTATTAGAAATATTAAAAAAATCAACCAAATTAAATTTTGATACTATGAATTCAAATAAAAATTATATTTTGTCAAATATATTTTATAAAATTTTCAAAAACTTGATTTAAAACCGGTTCACTATCTAATAGTGAAAAAAGTTCATTTTTAGAAAAATACACCTTTCATCCATAAAATTCAATTTTAATTATATCATTTATAGAAAAAATATAGATAAAATTTAAACATTTTATTAAACATATTATATATATTTCATTAATATAATACAATAAGAGTGATTTTATTTTTTTTATAAACACACTTTTTTTTTCATTTAAATGTTTTTTCATAAAAAACATTTCCTTTAATTTTAAAAGGGTTTTATATTCATTTTAAATTAATTATACATAAAATAATTAATTATATATACATGTGTAAAACATATTTTTATAATTCAGTTAATATTGTTCATACTCACCATTCTGATGGTTAGGATATAATGCTAACATTTAAATAACAATATTTAGATGTCTCTTAAGATCTATGTGGTGTATCATGTATGCTATATAACATAGTATTTATTTTTTAAAAAATTGTAATGTTATAGATTGAAGATAAAATTTGGGTTCTAAACCAAATTTCTCAGAAATCCCTTCCGGTGAGCATTCTACGAAACTTGAAGCATCATATAATGATTTTATGAAAATGGAATAACTTTTCATGTTTTTTATTTTCATTCCCTCTTAATGGAGTGTGATGAATTTAATAAGGAATTAGGCAGACATGATTTTTCCTCTTTTATGTTTTAAAAAATGGATGACCTCATTTTGTTTGATGTATTAAATAAAATATTTTGACTTTTGTATATTTTTCCACATAAAAAATTCCAAGTTGATCCATGACAAAAAATGGAAGTCTACCCAACTACCATTACTGGGTGAACAATAGTTGAGGGTTCTAGAGTAGGATATTCTCAAGATATGTCCATATTAGGTTCCGAGGAAACTGAGGAAGATGAACCTCATCAGGAGTTCATGGTTCAAACTATTGAGACCGTGATTATTAGAGAGGAATCAATCACAACAGATGACCCATCAATAGGTGATTATTATTTATTTCTCTAATAATCTGTTTATATTTTTGATATATTATTCCCCTAGGTTAATGATGAGTTTAATATTTTATCTTGTTCCATCCACTTTAATGGTCGAGCCTAATTGAGAAACCTCCCTACCATTTCATCCAATAGTAGAAGGTAGAGCTAAGACTACTTCAGAGTTAGAGTAACAAAGTTCCTCATTGATTTTATTTAATGTAGTGTATATATAAGCCTCTATAGGAGACTCTAATTTATATTTTGAGGCACATTATTCCTTTTGTGCCTCATTATATTTCATTTTATGAGATATATAAAAGTTATACTAAGAGAAACTTCTCCAAGAAATTTCATTTTGTCTTCATCGTATCCCCAAAAAGTTTTATAATTTTTGGTATATTGGATTTGATTTCTGAAAAATCCACCGTGTTATAATTTTAATCATTTAGGAATTATAAGTGTAGAAAATAACACTAAACGTTTATGTATATCTAGTGGGAAAGTTTTAAGATCATATAGATAATGTATCATAGGCGGAGCTTTAGAATGCCAATGAATTAGAGGAGAAATTGTTCCATATCGATGATAAATATGTCCAAATGATACACCTTTAAGATGAATTAGAAGTCATGAATTAATAAATAGTCAAAATCCACAAATACTTGAATAGGATATTTTAATAAGGAAGAAATTTTCTTATTACGGTGAAGGATGATATTTATCACACTGAGCAATTCATCACCACACAACTGGATGGGTTTTAAAAAAATATGTATGATGAAAGACCAACAGTTCAACATATCAAATCCTATGATGAGGAAAAAATAAAAAACATGAGACTCCAACATTTTTAAGTTCCTTCAAATTTTAAAATTTTAATGATAATTATTTTATTCCCAACCAACTATTTTTTTTGTTCCTGTCCTCTTTGTTACCATAACATAACACTAATACTAACTCGTAGTACCACCGGTTTTGGGTACATAACCACTTTACTCACATTTATTTTAATTGATGTGTATTTAATAGATAGTTTCAATAAAATATATATTTTCCATAAAATATAGAGTTTCCATAAAGTTTGGTGTTTCCAAAATGTTGGTTGTTTCTATACAGTGGGGTGTTTGCATAAAGTGGGTTGTTTTCATAAAGTGGGGCGTTTCCATAAAGTGGGTTGTTTCCATAAAGTGGGGTGTTTCCATAAAGTGGGATGTTTCCATAAAAAAACTTGTTTCCTTAAAAAGCATAAAGGTGAAGTATGGGAGAGTTTGGGGGTTTTATAAGGAGTGTTGGGATTAAAAGGAAGGTCACACAATCCATACACAGTTGGCCCAAACCGTGTGGTCAAACCTTGCGTAAAGGTCAAATCTAGATCCTATTTTCGAGGAGCTTACTCATTTTTTTCTATATATTTCGTTTTGGATTCACAATGCCCCTATTTTGAGATTACTCTCCCTAGAAGGCTGGAGAAACCTCCCCACATGAGTTGGATCCAACCTGGGGCCTTCCCTTGGTGATTTCGAGTCCGATTCTTGAGGTATGTCAACATTCTTTTCGGATTTGTCATCTTTTCGTAGATCTTCTTAGATATAATTCTCCAATATACACTCTTTCTCATATATAAACCTATAGTGGGTAGATATATGTTTTTTGATTCCAAATAATTCAATGTTGAGGTGTGATCTTGCTAGGATAAGATAACAAGGTTGTTCTTGGAGAATCGACCCACTTTCTTGTGCGTTCTTAATCTATTTTCAATGTTTCGTCAAAACCTTTGATGTAAGTGGCTTTAATATCATCTCCTATTGCTAGAATTGATCATCTTTGATTCCAATTAGTTTATTGATTGTGAAATGAATGGAAAGTATTCATTTGTGATGATTTATGTTTTCTGTGAAATTCTGTGATCTTAGTGAATAGTTGTGAAAAAAGGGGATTAGTTTCATTAATTTAAAATGATGATTTTAAATTATGAATTTTCTAGAATTTCTAAATGGTTGATGAAAAATATATTTTCAATAAAAATGGAGTTTTATTGAAATGGTTTTGACGAAAATGGTTTTCAATAAAAAGGTCTTTTTATTGAAAGGGTTGTTTGGCATGATCGTTGGGAATATATGGTGTGTGTTCATATTACATATACGAGGATTGGTTGAAATATTACCTTGTTATCGGTTATAAAGGTTTAATGGAACATGGGAATTTCATACACAAGGCTTGGTTGAAATATGACCTTGTGCTCAGTGCCAAAGGGTTAATGGCACATGGGAAACAATTACCTTGTGAAAACTTGGTAGATTGACGAGAAACCTCTCATGAGTATGGAACTGTCATAACGTTTCATGCATGGTTGGTTTCATGGGTTTGAGGAATGGATGGGTATGCTGATAAAGGGTTATTGTGAAATTTTTGTAAATATTGTTTAGTTATTTTTCTGGAAAAATATCTTGCTGGGAAAATTGGTTTCAATTTAACTTTTATGCTTTTGGTAATGAATATTTTTGGAAACTTTATTATATTTAGTTATAAACTATTTTTGAGAAATTTTTTTATAAATTTTTTTATATAATTTTTACTAACTCTTCTATCCTAGTTGCATGAGTAGGGAAGTCATTGGGGGAGAACCTGCTGAGTTTTATACTCACCCCTGCTTTGGCACTTTGGCGCTTTTGCAGATGCTATCATTCGAGACAAGGGATAAGGTAACATTTCACACGTGTTTAGAACTACCTCATGATGTTTGGGATGTTAAGAGATTTTGGAGCTTGGAGCTTGTGGAGTATGAAGTCTTGAGGTCTTTGGAGAGTCTTGTGTAGTCTATCTGCTGTGTACTTTGATACTTGGTTATTCTTCTGTTGTTGCTTACTTTGATATGATTTTGAGATACATGGAGTTGTTGAGTTGTCTTCCATTTTTTCATGCATCATATAGTAAATGTTTGGTTTTGGTTGGTAGGATTATTTCTTAAAGGGTAAATCTTCCCCCATGTGTATTTGAAACCCTTCGACATTTATTTCCAGCCTTTGGAATCTTGGGGATGTCTCTTAAGGCCTAGTAATGACTCATTGTACTCTCAAGCCAATGAGAATTGGCGGGTCATTACAAATGGTATCAGATTTTTCAGTAATTGCCTAACAAGTAGTCATCGATGTTCCTAGTTTTGGATATGAAATCCCTTCTTGTCTATTCCTTGGGTGGGAATCTTAGAAAGGAGTAGGACTGTCGGAACTTGAAATGTATAGCAAAAAAGGATGTAGCTAACCCTTTTATGCTGAATTTAAAGTTACTAGGGAGTTAGGAAAATAAGTGTTTAGAGACACTTCTAGAATTTTGAAATCTCATTTTCATGGGTTTAGCCAATGAGATGAGCATGACATGAATTTTAGTGGAATGACTTCCCACTAAGAGTGCATAAATCATTTCGAGGAATGATTCATGTTGTAAAAAGAGAAGTGTTAATTTTTGAAAAATAATGGAATTGGTTTTCAAATGAATGATTTTGAAAAAGTGAATTCTTATCATATTTTGAAAATGGTTTAATTTTCAATAGCTTGTGAAGTGTTTTAAAAAATGGTTGAACATGGGAAACAGTTTTTTTTGGAAAAAAATGTTGTGATAGTTGATGTGATAGAATTTGAAATGCTAAGCCAACATTTTCTAGAGAGTGAGATTAATGGAGTTTGTTGTTAGTTCAGAAAATGGCACCTAGTAGGCATCATTGAAACCAACTTAAAGAAGCTGCAAAGAATGTGGTTGCACCTGAACCATGTGTGAACCAAGAGCCGGTTCAGAGTATTGTCCAAAATTTTCAAGCTATGGACACAGGGAACCAGAGGAATGAGCCACATCATGTGGATCATACCATCCAGTTTATGAAGCATAATCCCTCTAATTTCTGGGGTGATTATCAACCCGAGAAGGTGGAGGTGTGGATATATAGGATGAATCGTATCTTTGAATTCATCAACACACTGGTAGAGCTAAAGGTCAAACTGGAAACGTATATACTTGAGGATCTTGCACGTCAGTGGTGGGATTTAGCGGTGCATGCTAAATTGGATGAAGGACTTACATTGGGGGATTTTGAGGAATTTTTCAAAAAACAGTTCTATCCTCACACATTCAAGATCTAGAAAACAACAGACTTCTTCAGCTTGAAACAAGAGATTCTCTCTATCATAGAGTATGCAGCTAAGATCACGAACTTAGTATGATTTTCACCAGAAGTTATAGCAAGTGCCTCTTTGAAGGCATGCATCTTTGGTTCGGGGCTACGAAAGAAGATTCGATCAAAGATTGCAGTACTTTGTATTATAGATTATATAGAGATAGTGAATAGAGTGACTTTGGATGAACATGATATCTCATGATCTATGGGAGGAGGCATGATGATACCTACAGGAAACGGTGGGAACTCAACCACTGAGAACAAGCGGAAAAGGGACACCCATTTCCAAGGTGTAAGTAGAAATCAGAACTAGATGGATGGATCAGTAAACCTTTCCCTACAATCCTAGAGAAAAGAAGGTTGTTTTCAATGTGGTTCTCTTGACCACATAAAGTGAGATTGTATGGCACAACCTAGATCATGTCATAATTGCAATAAGATGGGAAATCTTCAGCACTATTGTCGCAGTTCTCTAAGGTCAGGTGCTCAAGAAACTTCTCAGGTGTCACAAGCATCGTATGCTTCGACTATACGAGGATAGAATAATCAGTCTCGTCAGTAGAGCAGAGTTATCCATGGTGATTCTAGAAATACCATGACTCCTCAACCAGGGCAACCTCATCAAGGAAACAAGGAGAACATTGTAGTGAAGAAACAATTGTATGGAGCTGAGAAGATGATATTTAATGATAAGGATGGACCATCTATAGTGAGAGGTATGATTATTTTGAATTCTACCTTTGTGAAAGTGTTATTTGATACTAAGGAATCACATTCCTTCATTTCTTCTTATTCTGTTGACTTTTTATGTTTAAAACTAGAAATGATGCCTTCTGTTTTGAAACTGCAAACTCTTCTTGGTGAAAGAGAATGTCAAGCCTTTGTGTGTAGAGAATGTACTATAACTATTGATGGAGTTGAGAAAAAATGGGAATTATTAATGTTGTATATGGATGTCTATGATGTAATCCTGGGCATGGATTGGCTAACAACATTCAAGGCTCAAATCGACTGTTATAGGAGAACAGTTAGTTTCATGACTGAGGACGACATCGAGCATCTCTTTAGAGGAGAGAGGATTGTAAAGAAGGGTGAAAAGAGATTGTTAGAACAAATGTTGGGAATGATATCTTACAAATATACAATGTTTAATTTGGAATCAATGGAAGAGATCAAGGAAAATGGTTTTCCAGCTGTTGTGGATCAATTTCCAGATGTCTTTCCCAATAACTTTTCAGGGTTACCACCTCTAATAAAAGAAGAGTATATGATTGATCTCCTTCCTAGGATTAGTAATATATCCCTTTAGTCTTATAAGATGGAACCAACAGAGTTATGGTAATTGAAAGTGCAGTTAGAGGAGCTGGAAATCAAGGGTTTCATTCGACCAAGTACATCTTTATGGGAAGCACCGGTTTTCTTTGTGAAGAAGGTAGATGGAACTCTTCAGCTGTTTATTGATTATCATAATCTTAACCAAGTTACGATAAAGAGTAGATATACGCTTCCACAAATTGATGATCTGTTTGATCAATTAAGGGGAGATCAGTGGTTCTCCAAGATTGAATTGCAATCAGGATATTACCAATTGAGAGTTCAGAAAGAAGATATTCCAAAGACAACTTTCAGAAGTAGATATGGCCACTATGAATATATAGTCATACCTTTTGGTCTAACGAATTCACCAGTGTTCTTCATGGAATTGATGAATTAGATATTTCAACAATATATGGATTATTTTGTTGTGGTGTTTGTGGATTACATTTTGGTCTATTTAAAGACAAGGTATGATCATGAGGTGCACCTAGAAATAGTGTTAAAAATCCCAAGAGATCATCATTTTATGCCAAATTTTCAAAGTGTAATTTTTGGATACAAGAAGTACGTTTTCTTGGCCATGTAATTTATGAGAAAGACGTTTCTGTTGATCTTGAAAATATAGAAGCCATTATCTCTTGGAAACCATCGATTTTGAGATATGATGTTTTCTTGGTCTAGATGGTTACTACTGATTCTTTGTGTATGATTTATCATAACTAGCTTCACCATTGACAACTTTGAAAAAGAATAATGATCCATTCCAATGGATGGAGGAATGTAAGAAGTCTTTCTAGAAACTGAAAGTTCGGCTTACATCAGAAACTATCTTGATCTTTCCAGAATCAGGATAGGGATATGTGGTGTATTATGATGCTTCAGGATTAGGGTTGGGCTATGTTATCATGAAAATAGATCATGTGGTTACTTATGGTTCAAGGTAGTTGAGGGTGCCTGAGAATAATTACACAACACAAGATTTGGAGTTAGCTGCAGTTTTCCATGCTTTGAGAATATAGAGACATTATCTCTTTGGTGAGAAGTTTATTGTGTTTATGGATCACAGAAGCTTGAAACACATTTTCTCATAGTGATATTGGAATTTTAGGCAAAGGAGTTGTATGGAGTATTTCCAAATGTTTTACTTCGACTTGATGTACACACCAGAGAAATGAAATTCAGTGGTAGATGCATTGAGTAGAAAGTCATATACTCAGTTGGTGAAAGAAGCTTCATATTAATGGTAGTTGATGTCAGTCTTAGCCGACATGCATGTGGAATGTAAAGACTGAAGTAATTTTGTGGTTTTATTTTTATATACACTTGTTCCTGAATTAGAAACATTGATCAAAGAGGCACAAACATTTGATGCAGAATGTCTAGTTTTAAGTTCAAAACTCAATGGTGGGGAGACCATTGAGAGCTGGAAACTTGATGGGGGTTCAGTTTTGTGTTTCATAGATCAGATGGTTGTACCTATGATTTTTTAGGAACAACTCCTCCATTATTAACACTATTCGAGATGGGCTGTATATTCAGGTACACAGAAGATGTATAAGGTGTTGAAGGAACAATTTTGGTGGAGCGACATTAAAAGGATAGTGGCTGAGTTCGTCTCACAGTGCTTAACTTGTCAGCAGGTTAAAGCAGAGCATTAGAGACCAGCTAGCATGTTACAATATTTTCCGATCCCAGTGTGGAAATGGGATTAGATAGCATTGGATTTTGTTATAGGTCTTCCAAGTACGACTCAGAAACATGATTCCATTTGGGTGATAATGGATCTTCTAACTAAGATGGCCCATTTCATACCTAAAAGTGAAACTCATACGGTGGAGGATCTTTCAAAAACCTATATCCAAGAAGTGGTAAAGAGGCATGGTGTACCAGTGTCAATAGTCTCAGATATAGATCCAAGGTTCACGTAACGTTTCTGGAAATCCTTACAGCAATCCCTTGGGACTCAGTTGACTATGAGCATGGTATATCATCCTCAGACGGATGGGAAATCTGAGCAGATGATACAAACATTGGAAGACATGTTCTGGGCTTGTGTAATGGATTTGGTGGCTCATGGGAGGATCTTATACCCTTAGTATATTTTTCATACCATAACAACTATCAAGCCTCGATACACAGGGCTCCGTTTGAAGCATTGCATGGGCGTCCTTATCGTTCTCCACTATGATGGATGGAAATGAGAAAAATATCACTAGTTGGGCCAAGATATTTCCAAGAAACAATAGAGAAGATCCAGTTGATTATAAAGAGGATGGAGATGACTCATAGTCATCAGAAATCTTATGCAGATCACCGTCGAAGACCGTTGTCATTCACTGTAGGTGATCATGTCTTCTTGAGGATCTCTCCAAGGCTTGGACATGAGATATAGGAATGGGATGTAGAGGTGTTATATCTGTTGGAATGACCACCATAGTTTAGTTCTGTGCATAATGTGTTCCTTGTGTCCCAGTTGAAAAATTATCACCCTGATCTCGACCATGTGATCACATGGGATCATGTTGAGCTAGAACCAGATGAATCACAAATACATATCCCAGTGTAGATCATGGAAAGACAAGAGAAAGTCTTGGATGGGAAAAAAATTGGCCTAGTGCGGGTTTTATGGAAACATAGTCATATTCTGGAAGAGACTTGGGAACATAAGAAGGAAATGAAAGAGCAGTGTCCAGAACTCTTTTTGTCTAGTGAGGGTTTTATAATTTCTGTGGATGGAAAGACCAATGGTGGGGAGAATGTAGTACCCCAGTTTCGGGCACATAACCCCTTTCCTCACATTTTTTAATTAGTTTGTCTTTAATAGAGATTTTCCATAAAATAGAGAGTTTCAATAAAATAGTGAGTTTCGATAAATTTGTGTGTTTCCATAATTTTGGTTGTTTCCATAAAGTGGGGTGTTTCCATAAAGTGGGTTGTTTCCATATAGTGGGGTGTTTCCATAAAGTGGGATGTTTCCATAAAGTGGGGTGTTTCCATAAAGTGGGATGTTTCTATTAAAAAATGTGTTTCCATAAAAAGGGTAAATGTGAAGGATGAGAGAGTTTTGGGGTTTTATAAGGAGTGATGGGACCAAAAGGAAGGTCGCACGATCCATACACAGTTGGCCCAAACCGTGTGGTCAAACCTTGCGTAGAAGACAAATCTAGATCCTATTTTCTAGGAGCTTAATCGTTTTTGATCTATATATTGTTTTTTGGGTTCAAAATGACACTATTCTAATATTACTCTCCATATATGGCTGTATAACCCTCCCCAAATGATTTGGAACCAACCCAGATCCTTCTCTAGGTGATTTCGAGTCTAATTCTTGAGGTATGTCACCATTCTTTCCGAATTTATCATCTTTTCTTAGATCTGCTTAGATATACTTCTCCGATCTGCATTCACTCTCATATATTAACCTATAGTGGGTAGATCTACATTTTTTATGCCAAATAGTTCAATATTTAGTCATTATATTTCTAGGATAAGAGAACTAAGGCCATTCTTGGAGAATCAACCCGCTTTCTTGTGCGTTCTGCGTATGTTGTCAAAGTTTCATCAAAACCTTCGAGGTAGGTGTCTTCAATCTCATCTCCTCTTGATAGAATTTATTGTCTTAGATTAAAATTGTTTTATTTATTGTGAAATTCATGAAAAAATCTTCATTTGTGATGATTTATGGTTTTTGTGAAATTGCGTGATCTAGGTGAATGGTTGTGCAAAAGGGGGTTTAGTTTCATGAATTTAAAATGATGATTTTAAATTATAGATTTTTTGGAATTTATAAATGGTTGATGAAAAATATATTTTCAATAGAAATTGTTTTCAATAAAAATAGAGTTTTACTGAAATGGGTTGTAATTGAAATGGTTTTGATGGAAATGGCTTTCAATAAAAAGGTGTTTTTTTGAAAGGGTTGTTTTGTAATGATTGTTGGGAATATGTGGTGTGTGTTCATGTTGAATATACGGGTCTTGGTTGAAATATGGCCTTGTGATTGGTGCAAAAGGTTTAATGTCACATGGTAATTTTATACTGTAACAACCCAAGCTTTCACGATACACTTCTCTTTCAATAATGCAATAGCTTACATTGTACGCAAGTTCGAGATTCTAACACACCGCGACCAATAAAAGTATCCATTATGAATAGTAATACCCACTTTTTGAAATTATATATATTTTATATTTCAAAATGGACTTCATTTTTGGATTCAGAACATCAAAATTAGCCTATGTTGAATTTTTGGTATTTTTCTGAGAACTTCCAATTTTTTGTGAATAGTGAGAAATACTTAAAAACAAGTTTTTTAATAGAAATAATTTATAGTGATAAATTATACTATTGAGTGGTTTTAAAGTATAATTAGAATATATTTTTACCATTTTATCCAATGGTGTTCATTAGAATTAATTTCACTTTGAAATTGGACATAAACAATTGTCAATCTTTTGATATATATTGTTTCTTAAAAACACGTTATTTGTTGTGACAGTAGGAATTAATTATAAAATTAATTAATGAAACTTATATGTTTGGAATTTTTTAAAATAGACATCATTTTTTAATTGGAAATATCAATTATAGCTTAGGGTGAAATTTTGGCGTTGTTCTGAAAAACTTCAATTTTTGATGAATAGTGAAACCACTAAGTGGTCGTTAAAAAACTAATTTTTCATTTAAATGAAACATTACCACTTCTGTGATTTGATTTTTAAAAATACAACATACATGGTTATCATTAGGAAGTAAAATGTGGTTCAATGGGATTAAAATAATTTTTTGGTGAATAGTAACTTTTAAGTTTAATTAATCGCGATTAAAGGTAATTAGTGAAATTTAAGGTAAAAATGAAATTATAAAAATAGGAAAAATACCTTTACACTTGTCCTAACCATATTTGATGAGTCATGGCCAACCAATAAAATATATGGGTCAACTTGGGGACCCCATGGAGCCACTTTGGTAGGAAAATGACATTAAAAACTTTTTATTTAATGTTAAAAAAATGTCACAAACATGAGTTGTTTTACTTTAACAATTTTTAAATGGGGTTATACAAGTCATATTTTAAACTATAAATATTCATTAGAAATATAAAAAGCTTTCCTAAATCATGATATTTTTTTATAATTTTTAGACATTAAATAAATTAAATTATTTATGACACCATGATGATGCAGCGATTACCTCATTAATTAACGATTTAAATAAAATGAAAAGATAATGTAAATTATAAGACTTACACTTGTCAAAAACCAATTGTATGAGTAGATTTAGAACTCTTATCACCTTATCCTTGAGATATATAAGTGTGGGACCTTTAGAATCCGAAAAATCATTTCATAATAAAGTAACATTTCAATCTTTCCAAGAGTGCCCCTTCTCTTCTCTTATAAAAGGCCCCCACCACTACCACCTTACTCACACCTTCAAAGCCTTTTTGCTCGGCCAACCTCTGCGCAAATAATCTCTCAACTTCCCTCCATTACTCTTATAAGCCTCACTTTTGGCAGAAGTCTTCCCAAGGAATCCTTTGGCTCAAATCGAAAAGAGTTACCCGATTTTAAGGTATTGTCTTCTCTAATGTTGGTTTGTTTTATTTTGCTTCTTCAACCCCTTAAAATCTTTTTATTCCTTTCTTTTGTAACAACACCAGTATCTAAAATATACTAGGAAGTATTTATGATAAGTATTTGGTTTACACTTACACACACCTTCGTCTAATGGTTAAAGAACATACTATTTCTGTGGGTGGTGAAATACTACCTCACGAAACGATGATTGTTCAATATTCTTTTAACACCTCTAATGGTGGCCATTTTGATGACACTATTTTCATATATGATATATATATTGTGTTTATGTTTTCCTTATGCTTCTGTATTTCTCATTTATGAGATACTTTATGATTTCCATTATGGGTAAACGCGATAATTTCATTTTAGGAAGTGCGGACTACCGCCCCCTCAAAGTGATTTGAATCGTTAATGCCATATGTGGGATGTATAAAGGATGGAGTAAATGGGATTATAAATTATATTATACTGGCATTATATTATACCATTATATAATTATAACTTCATTCCATTAAATACGAAATAGAAATGATAGTAGCATTCATGCGTACGTACGGCTTACCGTCTCCATGAACGGTGCATTTCATTTCTTACCTATAAATGTTATGTGATATTATAAATGAATGTATATACTAGATATATATGATGTATATGATATATACATCATGAATATAATTATGGATATAATGGATATTTTACCACATGAACAAAGTGTAATTATAAGAAGTTTATCTTTGACTCAAGTACCTAAGATCGACAAAACGACTGTTATAAACTTAAATAATTACATAATGTCCATGACATGGTAATAAGTGATATAAAAGGAATAATGAACTTGAAAAAGGTTCTTAAGAAGGTATAGATTAACTCTAGTTTATTATTCATGAGGTTAAAGAGTGGTCGAGTCAAGTTAGACACGAGGTAAAGGAACTTCTTAAACCAATTTCCATTCTTAGGGTTAATCTCCTACTTTCAAATTATGTCATTATATTATTTTATCCTATCTCGTATTTGTACTTTCTTTATGTCTACCTATAGTGAATACACATAATAGAACTATTTTATTTAAAAAATTATCTTTATAAGGGAACTTCTTAACCCAATTTCCGTTATTTGGGTTAATCTCCTACTTTCAAATTATGTCAGGATATTATTATGTCATATCTTGTATTTTTACATTATTTATGTGTAATTATAGTGAATACACATAATTGATCTATTTTATTTAAAAAATGATCTTTTTTAGGGAATTCGTCTCAATCTCCATTTTTTGAGGCATATTTTGTTTTATACACAAATTTCTTTTATATGGTGTATAAAACCCATTGAATTTTACGTTTATTCAAAAGGAATATCTTTTATATGAGCGTTTTAATAAATGTCAAATGGGAAGGTTTTTTTTTGCCGTACGTATGTGGCGACAATGACTTCTCCGCCACTGTGACCATTATTTGAGTTTCGGCTTCCTCTACAAGACATAGTTTTTTTAAATGAAAAATAAATACAATGTTTTAATTTTATTTGATTCTGATATTTAAAATGGTTTTGAAAATGTTTTTATTATATCAATGTGTTGTATTGATATCTTGTGATTGAAATGTGGAAATGTTATGTTTCCTTTATGCATGTTTTATGTGATACGATTATGTTATGGTTTATGATATGTTTAAATCTATTCATATGAGGAATGCATTGTACTTAATAAGTGACGGGTGGAGACCGCTATATCTCCTTGATGCATCGGTAGGTCTCATGAGACAAACTAGTGTCTTGGCACGGGGCCTTGACAAAATCTTATTTGTGTTCTTGGCACGAGGCCTTGGCTATGTTGTTATGATAGTATGACATTATGCATTCCATCATTATGAAAATGGTAATTGATATTTCATGTGATTATTCGACCTGTAGAATATCCATGTGAATAAGTAAATGGAATTATTTCATTTTACTTTTTCCATATTATGTTGAAGTTCAAGTTTAAAAGGCTTTTGTTTTAGTTATAAATTGCCTTAAATGTTTATGTTTTTTTATGAAAGCTTCCGCAATATTGATATCCTTACTGAGCATCTGAGCTCACCCCTTTCAATGTTTTAATATTTTATAGGATGTGAAGAAGTATTTTATGAATGATCTGCAGGGATAGTCAGAAGAGGATATGAGTGTGGACTATGGAGACTTTGTTATTGTAGTTTTTTACTTTATGATGTAATGTAAGACTTATGAATGTATCTAGTGTTTCCAAGGCTACTAAACTAATCGATCTTTCGAGACTTGATCTTTTATGATCATTCCAATGTTACGAAGTAATGCACCGAATCTGGGTAGCTGGGCTCGGGGCGTTACAGTTGGTATCAGAGGTAGTTTAGTACTAATCTTGGAAGCTAGATTTAGATAAACTCTGATTAGAGCACATAGCCCTAAGATAGACTTTGAGGATTAGTATAGAAGAACTTCCTAAAATTTTGGTATTATAGAGATTTTGTGAGGTTTCCGAGCAATACATCCCTGTCTGGATACGAGTAGGTAGATGCGGCTCTGGCACTGATGTACCTAGGGGTAAAAACCGAAAAAACCACTTTGAGCTAGACTTGAATGGGAACTGGTGCACAACAACGGGCCTTGCTGCACTCTTGGTTACGACACTCCCAGGGGATATGCTTAGGATAATTCTCATTTTCTTTAAAAACCACTATGAAGGTTTACGAGTATATAATTCCTCAAAGAAAACATTTTTATGATTATTGATTATATCCATAAATAGTTCAATTTATGTTAAGTATTTTACAATTATGGAATTATGTATTTTGATTCATAAACTAATATAGTTTATGCCATTGTTTAGAAATGGTGCCTAGTGGAAGGAATGTAAACCGTATCAATGCACGCACTCCGTGTAGGGATTTCCCTCCTGCTCAAGATAATTATTGTGGATCTGGAGATACAACTGGTGCCGATCAACTTATTACCATACTGGGACAACTCACTCAAGTTATGAATAATAACCTTACTCGTATGGAGCACCCTGATCCGCAATGTGGAGGATCAATGTTAGACCGCTTTATGAGACAACAACCACCAACATTTAATGGGGGTAAAAATCCACTAGTAGATGAGCAATGGATAAACTCTTTAGAGAAAATATTCCATGCCTTGGGGAGTAGCGAAAGGGAGAAGTTTGTCATGGTAGTCTACCGCCTCACTAGAGATGCCGATCAATGGTGGTCGCTGATTCAAAACACAAAGGAAGATGATGAAGTATCATATATGGAATGGAGAGAGTTCAAAGATCTTTTTTTAGAAAAATACTTTCCACATGACCATCGAGCAGATATGAAAAGGAAATTTCTGAGTCTGAGGCCGAAGGAGGATGAGAATGTCGCAAAGTATGAGGCTAACTTTACAAGGTTAGCGAGGCATGCTCCAGATTATATACGTAACCCAAGAAGTAATATTGATCGTTTCATTGATGGGTTAAAACCCTTTCTCCGTCGAGCTTTAGTATCACAATCCTTCTCATCGTACGAATATATTTTCTCATGTGCTATCAAGACAAAAAAGGAATTCTCTAAGTCTTATGACAACAAAGTAAAGCAAGAGAAGAAGAGAACGATGGAACAAGAGAAAGATAAAGGGAAAGGGAAAGAAGGATTTCTCATTATGCAATAATTGTGGGAAGAATCACCCTGATACATGCCTAAAAGGAATGAGAGTTTGTTATAAATGTGGAGAAAAAGGTCACCAGGCTCGTGATTGCAAGGGAAAGAAAGAGGCTATCAATGTTGAATGCTACAATTGTAGGGAAATGGGGCATTATGCAAATGAATGTCCTAAGCATCAGGGAAACATACCTCAGAAAAGGCCTAGGGATCAAGGACAATCTTATGCTGTTACTACAGTTGAAGTGGAATAATTAATGTATTGGTGCTTTTGGACACAAGGATTATATTCTGGTTATAAGGATAAAGTAATGTATATATATAAGGATTGTACTGTAGTACTTGTTGTTTTCATTAAGGATTTAATATGATGAAGTTAATCATATATTTAGTATGTGACAATAAGAGAAACTTTACTTTGTTTGGGGAATATGATGTTACAATTGATTTTGGAATTTAGAGACCTTTTATAGAAAGTCTGGATAGAGGTATTTTGGATAACTATAAAGGTTGGAATGGATTAAGTTGAACCTTGGATAGTATTATTTAAGATTAAAACATTTCTGAAGATTATTTTTGGAATATTATAATACTATACTTTTAGGAAAAGGACAAACTGCAGGTTGGGGGATAACCCGTCGCGTCGGACAAAGCTGCAGGAATCGAACCCACAACCATAGTGCGACAGACCTGTGTTACCTACCACTAGCCTACAGGAAGTCCCTGGTTATTAAAAAATAGTTTTCCTAATCTAAATGGTATGTGGTAATATTTGGAACCGTATACAATTAGGATAAATAGAATATTTTTGAGTTCAGTTACCTTTTGGAGTGAAAGATGGGTTCATGGTTAAAATTTATTAAAGAATCAAGCTTACATGACAAGTAAGTATATTTCCTTACATTCTTAGAAAATCTCTTAAATAAATTCCTCAACTTTGTAAAAGGTAACTTAAAACAAAAACGTTGTCGGTTAACTTTTCTAATTGGGGATTCAATGACCGTTTAACTAATCACAAGTTTGTGATTTTCTTGTGGTTAACTTTCTCCCAATCCTGTTTTCTACAACTCTTCATCAGACCTTAATGGTTTGTTTCTCCTCCATATCCATATTTTCATAGAATCCTAGCATGGGCTATCTCGGGTGACCTTTGTACTTCTCTTTCTTTCATTTAATGTTATATTCTTATTAACCCTATTTACGATGCGCGTTTTCCACAATGGTATTTTCTATTTTCATCCTTTTATTTTAAAAGAACATTTTCAAATTGCGAGGATGCAATTTATTGAATGAGGGGAGAATTTAACACCCCAATCTTTCACAATACGCTTCTCCTTCAATAATGCAATAGCTTGCATTGTACGCAAGTTCGAGATTCTAACACACCGCGACCAATCAAAGTAGCCATTATGAATAGTAATACCCACTTTTTAAAATTATATATATTTTATATTTCAAAATGGACTTCATTTTTGGATTTGGAATATCAAAATTAGCCTATGTTGAATTTTTGGTATTTTTCTGAGAACTTCCAATTTTTTGTGAATAGTGAGAAATACTTAAAAACAACTTTTTTAATAAAAATAATTTATAGTGATAAATTATACTATTGAGTGGTTTTAAAGTATAATTAGAATATATTTTTACCATTTTATCCAATGGTGTTCATTATAATTAATTTCACTTTGAAATTGGACATAAACAATTGTCACTCTTTTGATAAATATTATTTCTTAAAAACACGCTATTTGTTGTGACAGTGGGAATTAATTATAAAATTAATTAATGCAACTTATATGTTTGGAATTTTTTAAAACAGACATCATTTTTGAATTGGGAATATCAATTATAGCTTAGGGTGAAATTTTGGCATTGTTCTGAAAAACTTCAATTTTTGATGAATAGTGAAACCACTAAGTGGTAGTTAAAAAACTGATTTTTTGTTTAAATGAAACATTACCAATTATGTGATTTTATTTCCAAAAATCCGACATACATGGTTGTCATTAGGACGTAAAATGTGGTTCTATGGGATTAATATAATTTTTTGGTGAATAGTAACTTTTAAGTTTAATTAATTGCGATTAAAGGTAATTTGTGAAATTTAAGGTAAAAATGATATTATAAAAATATGAAAAATACCTTTACACTTGTCCTACCCTTATTGGATGAGTCATGGATGACCAAGACAATAAATGGGCAACTTGGTGACCCCATGGAGCCACTTTGGTACGAAAATGACATTAAAAACATTTTATTTAATGTTAAAATAAAAATGCACAAACATGAGTTGTTTTACTAAAACAATTTTTAAATGGGGTTATACAAGTCATATTTTTGACTATAAATATTCATTAGAAATATAAAAAGATTACCTACATCATGATAGTTTTTTTATAATTTTTAGACATTAAATAAATTAAATTATTTATGATACCATGATGATGCAGCGATTACCTCATTAATTAACGATTTAAATAAAATGAAAAGATAATGTAAAATCTAAGACTTACACTTGTAAAAAACCTATTTTATGAGTAGATTTCGAACCCTTATCACCTTATACAAGAAATATATAAGTGTGGGACCTTTAGAATCCGAAAAAGCATTTCATAATAAAGTAACATTTCAATCTTTCCAAGAGTGCCCCTTCTCTCCTCTTATAAAAGGCCCCCACCACTACCACCTTACTCACACCTTCAAAGCAATTTGGCTTGGCCAACCTCTGACAAAATACTCTCTCAACTTACCTCCCTTACTCTTAGAAGCTTCAAGTTTGGCATAAGTCTTCCCAAGTAATCCTTTGGCTAAAATCAAAAAGAGTTACCCGATTTTAAGGTAATGTCTTCTCTAATGTTGTTTTGTTTTATTTTGCTTCTTCAACCCCTTAAACTCTATTTATTCCTTTATTTTGTAACAAAACCAGTATATAAAATATACTAGGATGTTTTTATGATAAGGATTTGGTTAACACTTACACACACCTTCGTCAAATGGTTAAAGAACATACTGTTTCTGTGGGTGGTGAAATACTGCCTCACGAAACGATGATTGTTCAATATTCTTTTAACCCCTCTAATGGTGGCCATTTTGATGAAACTATTTTAATATATTATATATATGTTATCTTTTATGTTTTTATTATGCTTCTTTATTTCTCATTTATGGCATACTTTATGATTTCCATTATGGGTAAACGCGATAATTTCATTTTAGGAAGTGCGGACTACCGCCCCCTCAAAGTGATTTGAATCGTTAATGCCATATGTGGGATTTATAAAGGATGGAGTAAATGGTATTATAAATTATATAATAATGGAATTATATTATACCTTTATATAATTAAAACTTCATTCCATTAAATACAAAATAGAAATGAAAGTAGCGTTCATGCCTACGTACGACTTACCGTCTCCATGAACGGTGCATTTCATTTCTTACCTCTAAATGATATGTAATATTATAAATGAATGTATATACTGGATATATATGATTTATATGATATATAAATCATGAATATAATTATGGATATAATGGATATTTTACCACATGAAAAAAGTGTAATTATAAGAAGTTTATTTTTGACTCAAGTACCTAAGATCGAAAAAACGACCGTTATAAACTTAAATAATTACATAATGCTCATGACATGGTAATAAGTGATATAAAAGGAATTATGAACTTGAAAAAGGTTCTTAATAAGGTATAGATTAACTCTAGTTTATTATTCAGGAGGTTAAAGAGCGGTCGAGTCAAGTCGGACACGAGGTAAGGGAACTTCTAAACCCAATTTCCATTCTTTGGGTTAATCTCCTAATTTCAAATTATGTCATTATATTATTATTTCCTTTATTGTATTTGTACTTTTTTTATGTGTACCTATAGTGAATACACATAATAGAACTATTTTATCTAAAAAATTATCTTTGTAAGGCAACTTCTTAACCCAATTTCCGTTCTTTGGGTTAATCTCGTACTTTCAAATTATGTCATGATATTATTATGTCATATCTTGTATTTTTACTTTATTTATGTGTAATTATAGTGAATACACATAATAGATCTATTTTATTTAAAAAATGATCTTTGTAAGGGACTTCGTCTCAATCTCCATTCATTGAGGCATAATTTGTTTTATACACAAATTTCTTTTATACGGTGTATAAACCCCTTTGACTTTTACGTTTATTTAAAAGGAATATCTTTTATACGAGCGTTTTACTAAATGTCAAATGGGAAGGGTTTTTTTGCCGTACGTATGTGGCAACAATGACTTCTCCACCGCCGTGACCATTATTTGAGTTTCGGCTTCCTCTACAAGCCATAGTTTTATTTAAATGAAAAATAAATACAAAGTTTTAATTTTTTTTATTCTGGTAATGAAAATGGTTTTGAAAATGTTTTTATTATATCAATGTGTTGTATTGATATCTTGTGATTGAAATGTGGAAATGTTATGTTTTCTTTATGCATGTTTTATATGATGCGATTATGTTATGGTTTATGATATGTTTAAACCTATTCATATGAGGAATGCATTGGACTTAATAAGTGATGATTGGAGCCCGCTATAGCTCCTCGATGCATCGGTAGGTCTCATGAGACAAACTCGTGTCTTGGAACGAGGCCTTGACAAAATATTATTTGTGGTCTTGGCACGAGGCCTTGGTTACCTGGTTATGATAGTCTGGCATTATGCATTCTATCATTATGAAAGTGGTTATTGATATTGCATGTGATTATTCGACCAGTAGAATATCCATGTGAATAAGTAAATGGCATTATTTCATTTTACTTTTTCCATATTATGTTGAAGTTCAAGTTTAAAAGGATTTTTTTAGTTATACATTGCCTTAAATGTTTATGTTTATTTATGAAAGCTTCCAAAATATTGTTATCCTTACTGAGCATCTGAGCTCACCCCTTTCAATGTTTTAATATTTTCCAGGATGTGAAGAAGTATTTAATGAATGATCTGCAGGGATAGTCAGAAGAGGATATGAGTGTGGACTATGGAGACTTTGTTATTGTAGTTTTTTTACTTTATGATGTAATGTAAGACTTATGAATGTATCAAGTGTTTCCAAGGCTACTAAACTAATCGGTCATTCGAGACTTGATCTTTTGTGATCATGCCAATGTTACGAAGTAATGCACCGACTCTGGGTAGCTGGGGTTGGGGCGTTACAGTTGGTATCAGAGGCAGTTTAGTACTAACCTTGGAAGCTAGATTTAGATAAACTCTGATTAGAGAACATAGCCCTAAGATAGACTTTGAGGATTAGTATAGAATAACTTCCTAGAATTTTGGTATTATAGAGATTTTGTGAGTTTTCCGAGAAATACATCCCTGTATGGATACGAGCAGGTAGAGGCAACTCTGGCACAGATGTACCTAGGGGTAAAACTTGAAAACACCACTTTGAGCTAGAATCGAACGGGAACTGGTGCACGACAATGGGCCTTGCTGCACTCTTGGTTACAACACTCCCGAGGGATATGCTTAGGATAATTCTCATTTTCTTTACAAACCACTATGAAGGTTTACGAGTATATAATTCCTCAAAGAAAACATTTTTATGATTATGGATTATATCCATAAATAGTTCAGTTTATGTTAAGTATTTTACAAGTATAGAATTATGTATTTTGATTCATAAACTAATCTAGTTTATGCCATTGTTTAGAAATGGTACCTAGTGGAAGGAATGTAAACCGTATCAATGCACGCACTCTGTGTAGGGATTTCCCTCCTGCTCAAGATAATTTTTGTGGATATGGAGATAAAACTGGTGCCGATCAACTTATTACCATACTGGGACAACTCACTCAGGTTATGAATAATAACCTTACTCGTATGGAGCACACTGATCCGCAATGTGGAGGATCAAAGTTAGACCGCTTCATGAGACAACAACCGCCAACATTTAATTGGGGTACAAATCCATTAGTAGCTGAGAAATGGATAAACTCCTTAGAGAAAATATTCCATGCCTTAGGGAGTAGTGAAAGGGAGAAGGTTGTCATGGCAGTATACCGCCTCACTGAAGATGCCAATGAATGGTGGTCGCTGATTCAAAACACTAAGGAAGGTGATGAAGTATCAAATATGGAATAGAGAGAGTTCAAAGATCTTTTCTTAGAAAAATACTTTCCACATGACCATCGAGCAGATATAGAAAGGCAATTTCTGAGTCTATGGCAGAAGGAGGATGAGAATGTCGCAAAGTATGAGGCTAACTTTACAAGGTTAGCGAGGCATGATCCAGATTATATACGTAACCCAAGAAGTAAGATTGATCATTTCTTTGATGGGTTAAAACCATTTCTTTGTCGAGCTTTAGTATCACAATCCTTCTCATCGTACGAAGATATTGTCTCGTGGGCTATCAAGACAAAAAAGGAATTCTCTAAGTCTTATGACAACAAAGTAAAGCAAGAGAAGAAGAGAACGATAGAACAAGAGAAAGATAAAGGGAAAAAGGTAAAGAAAGATTTTCCGTTATGCAATAATTTTGGGAAGAATCACCCTGATACATTCCTAAATTAAATGGAAGTTTGTTATAAATGTGGATAAAAAGGTCCCCACGCTCGTGATTGCAAGGGAAAGAAAGAGGCTATCAATGTTGAATGCTACAATTGTAGGGAAATGGGGCATTATTCAAATAAATTTCCTAAGAATTAGGGAAACTTACATCAGAAAAGTCCAAGGGATCAAGGACAATCTTATGCTGTTACTACAGTTGAAGTGGAATAATTAATGTATTGGTGCTTTTGGACTCAAGGATTATATTATGGTTATAAGGATAATGTGATATATATATAAGGTTGTACTGCAGTACTTGTTGTTTTCATTAAGGATTTAATATGATGAATTTAATCACATATTTAGTATGTGACAATAAGAGAAAATTTACTTTGTTTGTGGAATATGATGTTACAATTGATTTTGGAATTTAGAGACCTTTTAGAGAAAGTCTGGATAGAGGTATTTTGGATAACTATAAAGGTTAGAATGGATTAATTTGAACCTTGGATAATATTGTTTAAGGTTAAAACATTTCTGAAAATTATTTTTGGAATATTATAATACTATACTTTTAGGAAAAGGGCAACCTGCAGGTTGGAGGATAACCCGTCGCGTTGGACAAAGCTGCAGGAATCGAACCCACAACCATAGTGTGACATGCCTGTATTACCTACCACTAGCCTACAAGAATTCCATTGTTATTAAAAAATAGTTTTCCTAATCTAAACGGTATGTGGTAATATTTGGAACCTTATACAATTAGGATAAATAGAATATTTTTGAGTTCAGTTACCATTTGGAGTGAAAGATGGGTTCGTGGTAAAAATTTATTAAAGAATGAAAGCCTACAGGACAAGTAAGTATATTTCCTTACGTTCTTAGAAAATCTCTTAAATAAATTCCTCAACTTTATAAAAGGTAACTTAAAACAAAAACGTTGTTGGTTAACTTTTCCAACTGGGGATTCAATGACCATTTAACCAATCAAAAGTTTGTGATTTTCTTGTGGTTAACTTTCTCCTAATCCTGTTTTATACAACTCTTCATTAGACCTTGATGGTTTGTTTCTCCTCCATATCCATATTTTCATAGAATCCTAGTATGGGCTATCTCGAGTGACCTTTGTACTTCTCTTTCTTTCTTTTAATGTTATATTCTTATTAACCCTATTTCTGATGTGGGTTTTCCACAAAGTTATTTTCTATTTTCAACCTTTTATTTTCAAAGAACATTTTCAAATTGTGAGGACTCAATTTATTGAAGGAGGGGAGAATGTAACACCCCAAGCTTTCACGATACACTTCTCTTTCAATAATGCAATGGCTTGCATTGTACGCAAGTTCGAGATTCTAACACACCGCGACCAATCAAAGTAGCCATTATGAATAGTAATACCCACTTTTTGAAATTATATATATTTTATATTTCAAAATGGACTTCATTTTTGGATTCGGAATATCGAAATTAGCCTATGTTGAATTTTTGGTATTTTTTTGAGAACTTCCAATTTTTTGTGAATATTGAGAAATACTTAAAAACAACTTTTTTAATAAAAATAATTAATATTGATAAATTATACTATTGAGTGGTTTTAAAGTATAATTAGAATATATTTTTACCATTTTATCCAATGGTGTTCATCAGAATTAATTTCACTTTGAAATTGGACATAAACAATTATCAATCTTTTGATATATATTGTTTCTTAAAAACACGCTATTTGTTGTGATAGAGAGAATTAATTATAAAATTAATTAATGCAACTTATATGTTTGGAATTTTGTAAAATAGACAACATTTTTCAATTAGGAATATCAATTATAGCTTAGGGTGAAATTTTGGCGTTGTTCTGAAAAACTTCAATTTTTGATGAATAGTGAAACCACTAAGTGGTAGTTAAAAAACTGATTTTTTGTTTAAATGAAACATTACCACTTCTGTGATTTGATTTTCAAATATCCTACATACATGGTTGTCATTAGGAAGTAAAATTTGGTTCAATGGGATTAAAATAATTTTTTGGTGAATAGTAACTTTTAAGTTTAATTAATCGCGGTCAAAGGTAATTAGTGAAATTTAAGGTAAAAATGATATTATAAAAATATGAAAAATACCTCTCAACTTGTACTAACCCTATTGGATGAGTCATGGCTGACCAAGAAAATCCATGGGTCAACTTGGGGACCCCATGGAGCCACTTTGGTATTGAAATGACATTAAAAACTTTTTATTTAATGTTAAAATAAAAATGTCACAAACATGCGTTGTTTTAATAAAACAATTTTTAAATGGGGTTATACAAGTCATATTTTTGACTATAAATATTAATTAGAAAGATAAAAATATTTACTACATCATGAGGTTTTTTTTATAATTTTTAGACATTAAATAAATTAAATTATTTATGACACCATGATGATGCAGCGATTACCTCATTAATTAACCATTTAAATAAAATAAAAAGATAATGTAAAATATAAGGCTTAAACTTGTCAAAAACCTATTGGATGAGTATATTTCGAACCCTTATCACCTTATCCTCGAAATATATAAGTGTGGGACCTTTAGAAGCCGAAAAATCATTTCATAATAAAGTAACATTTTAATCTTTCCAAGAGTGCCCCTTCTCTCCTCTTATAAAAGGCCCCCACCACTACCACCTTACTCACACCTTCAAAGCCTTTTGGCTTGGCCAAAATCTACAAAAATACTCTCTAAACTTCCCTCCCTTACTCTTAGAAGCCTCACTTTTGGAAGAAGTCTTCCCAAGGAAGCCTTTGGCTCAAATCAAAAAGAGTTACCCGATTTTAAGGTAATGTCTTCTCTAATGTTGTTTTGTTTTATTTTGCTTCTTCAACCCCTTAAAATCTTTTTATTCCTTTATTTTGTAACAAAAAAAGTATCTAAAATATACTAGGATGTTTTTATGATAAGGATTTGGTTTACACTTACACACACCTTCGTCTAATGGTTAAAGAACATACTGTTTCTGTGGGTGGCGAAATACTACCTCACGAAACGATGATTGTTCAATATTCTTTTAAAACCTCTAATGGTGGCCATTTTGATGACACTATTTTCATATTATATATATATATATTATGTTTATATTTTCCTTATGCTTATTTATTTCTCATTTATGGCATAATTTATGATTTCAATTATGGGTAAACGCAATAATTTCATTTTAGGAAGTGCATACAACCGCCCCCTCAAAGTGATTTGAATCGTTAATGCCATATGTGGGATGTATAAAGGATGGAGTAAATGGTATTATACATTATATTATACTGGAATTATATTATACCTTTATATAATTATAACTTCATTCCATTAAATACTAAATAGAAATGAAAGTAGCGTTCATGCGTACGTACGACTTACCGTCTCCATGAATGGTGCATTTCATTTCTTACCTCTAAATGTTATGTAATATTATAAATGGATCTATATACTGGATCTATATTATGTATATGATATATAAATCATGAATATAATTATGGATATAATGGATATTTTACCACATGAACAAAGTGTAATTATAAGAAGTTTATTTTTGACTCAAGTACCTAAGATCGACAAAACGACCGTTATAAACTTAAATAATTACATAATGTTAATGACATGGTAATAAGTGATATAAAAGGAATAATGAACTTGAAAAAGGTTCTTAAGAAGGTATATATTAACTCTAGTTTATTATTCAGGAGGTTAAAGAGCGGTCGAGTCAAGTCGGACATGAGGTAAGGGGACTTCTTAACCCAATTTCCATTCTTTGGATTAATCTACTACTTTCAAATTATGTCATTATATTATTATGTCCTATCTTGTATTTGTACTTTCTTTATGTGTACCTATAGTGAATACACATAATAGAACTATTTTATTTAAAATATTATCTTTTTAAGGGAACTTCTTAACCCAATTTCCGTTCTTTGGGTTAATCTCCTACTTTCAAATTATGTCATGATATTATTATGTCATATCTTTTATTTTTACTTTCTTTATGTGTACTTATAGTGAATACACATAATAGATCTATTTTATTTGAAAAATAATCTTTGTAAGGGACTTCGTCTCAATCTCCATTCATTGAGTCATATTTTGTTTTATACACAAATTTCTTTTATACGGTGTATAAACCCCTTTGACATTTACATTTATTAAAAAGGAATATCTTTTATACAAGTGTTTTACTAAATGTAAAATGGGAAGGTTTTTTTTCCATACGTATGTGGCGACAATGACTTCTCTGCCGCTGTGACCATTATTTGAGTTTCGGCTTCCTCTACAAGCCATAGTTTTTTTTAAATGAAAAATA
The DNA here is from genome assembly GCA_963277665.1 of Viscum album. Classification (NCBI taxonomy): domain Eukaryota; kingdom Viridiplantae; phylum Streptophyta; class Magnoliopsida; order Santalales; family Viscaceae; genus Viscum; species Viscum album. The sequence goes on along the minus strand of OY728123.1, from coordinate 1,811,882,158 downwards.
AATACCAAGTTTTAATTTTATTTTATTATAGTATTGAAAATTGTTTTGAAAATGTTTTTATTATATCAATGTGTTGTATTGATATCTTGTGATTGAAATGTGGAAATGTTATGTTTCCTTTATGCATGTTTTATGTGATACGATTATGTTATGGTTTATGATATGTTTAAACCTGTTCATATGAGGAATTCATTGGACTTAATAAGTGACGGGTGGAGCCCGCTATAGCTCCTCGATGCATCGGTAGGTCTCATGAGACAAACTAGTGTCTTGGCATGAGGCCTTGACAAAATCTTATTTGTGGTCTTGGCACGAGGCCTTGGCTACATGGTTATGATAGTCTGGCATTATAAATTCCATCATTATGAAAGTGGTTATTGATATTGCATGTGATTATTCAACCAGTAGAATATCCATGTGAATAAGTAAATGGAATTATTTCATTTTACTTTTTCCATATTATGTTGAAGTTCAAGTTTAAAAGGATTTTATTTTAGTTATACATTTCCTTATATGTTTATGTTTATTTATGAAAGCTTCTGCAATATTGTTATCCTTACTGAGCATCTGAGCTCACCCATTTCAATGTTTTAATATTTTCCAGGATGTGAAGAAGTATTTTATGAATGATCTGTAGGTATAGTCAGAAGAGGATATGAGTGTGGACTATGGAGACTTTTTTATTGTAGTTTTTTTACTTTATGATGTAATGTAAGACTTATGAATGTATCTAGTGTTTCCAAGGCTACTAAACTAATCGGTCTTTCGAGACTTGATCTTTTGTGATCATGAAAATGTTATGAAGTAATGCACCGACTCTGGGTAGCTGGGTTCGGGGCGTTACAAATACAGGGGGCTTGGTTGAAATGTGACCTTGTGCTCAGTTCCAAAGGGCTAATGGCACATGGGAAATAGTTACTTTGTGAAAACTTGGAAGATTGATGAGAAACCACTCATAAGTATGGAACTATCATAACGTATCATGAATGGTTGGTTGCATGGGTTTGAGGAATGGTTGGGTATGATGGTAGAGGGATATTGTGAAATGGTTGTAAAGATTGTTTAGTTATTTTTCCGAAAAAATATTTTTCTGAGAAAATTGGTTTCAATTGCACATGTATGCTTTTTGTAATGAATGGTTTTGGAAACTTGTTTTTATTTAGTTATAAACTGTTTTTGATAATTGTTTTTATTTAAACTTTTATTATATAATTGTTTCTAACTCTTCTATCCCAGTGGCATGAGTAGGGAAGTCATTGGGGAAAAACTATTGAGTTTTATACTCACCCCTACTTTGATACTTGGGTGCTTTTGCAGATGCTATCTTTTGAGAAAAGGGAAAAGGTAATGTTTCACATGTTTTTAGCACAACCTCGCGATGTTTGGGCTATTTGGAGATTTTGGATCTTGGAGCTTGTGGGGCATGAATTCTTGAGGTCTTTGGAGAGTCTTGTGTAGTCTATTCACGATGTACTTTGATACTTGATTATTCTTCTACTGTTGCTTACTTTGATGTGGTTTTGGGATACATGAAGTAGTTGAGTTGTCTTCCATTTGATCATGCATAAAATAGTGAATGTTTGGTTATGGTTGGTAGGTTTATTAGTTTATTTATTAAAGGGTAAATCGTCCCCCATGTGTATTTGAAACCCTTCAGCATTTATTGCCAGCCTTTGGTGTCTTGGGGATGTCGCTTAAGGCCTATTAATGACTCGTTGTACTCTTAAGACAATGAAAATTTGAAGGTCATTACATAAATCATTTTAATGAATGTCATTGTGTAAACATGTTATAATTACAATTATAGGAATGATAGAGTGCTATAATTTTTTCCTCGTTCTTTTTTCATTGTGATAATTGTTCAAATTTTTCTAGAGTCACCTAAAATACCCTATAAACATTGTGTCTTTTGAGTCATCACCCTAATTTTTTTCCTATATAGGAGACATAGAGATCAAGAAATGGATATTATTTAGTCCTCCCTTTAGGGACTTTAAACCAAACTAGAATTATGCCCCTTTATTTTCATGTGGATTTCACATCTAGTGAGATAAAACTCATATTTTTCCCATGGTTCCCTTCAGTGATATTTCAACCTAGTGAGAACAATATCTCTTTTCATGGGTTGTTTAGAGTCTTTAAAATTGGTCTAATGCAACCAGTGTTTTAGATCAATCTGTTTTGACCATGAATTATATGATTATTACCAAAGAAGGGATTTCTGTCCAATAATGTTTCAACATTATTTATGTACTCAACAAGAGAACTTTTATGTCATGAGTTTGTGATTTATGCATCATAAATGTGACATGGGATGAGTATTCATTCCATTATAACGTTTTTAGTTCTTAAAAATATAGAATTGGTTTCTTCTGAGGATGAATGTCACTTTTATTGATAGGGAATTTACAAGTGAATTATGAAAATCTAGAATGGATTGTATCAATCCTTAGTCAAACATTGATGTCACTAAAAATTATAAATTATACCACTGATGGACAGATAGTTTATGAGGATCCAAATTTCTCAAGACCATGAAGGGTGTTTTTTGAATGAAATGTGTCTGCTAATGAAGGGAGAATTTGGATCGGCACCATCCATGAATGATAAAATACTATTACAGAAAAATTTATTTTATTTAAAGTGGGAGATTGAATTTAAACTAAAAACATGAAATGTTTGCGACTTGAGTGAAATCCAAAACTTGCCACCCAGATTGGGGTTGATTCCAAGAATTGAGGAACATAATTGCTTTTACTTCTGTAGCAATTGGGGCTAGAATGGTGGGTCTAGGTATCAGTACTTGACTTTATGGAATGAGTATCAAGCCATACACCATTCTCTTCAGTGATGTGGTTGATGACCAACCTCATGAGAAATGGATCCTCCATGATGAGGAATTAAGATCATGCAATTTTTTGTTATGTGACCATGATATAGACTGTTCATTTTAATATCTTATGACAAGGAAGTTGAGTTATAAAATTTAAGGTAGTTTATATTTTAATAAAATATTTGTGATTTTCCATTTCACAGGGATATGGCCAATAATGTTCAACCATCCATCAAGAATTAATATGGAAGGTTTAAAGGTTTAATATAGGGGCTTCTTGATCCAGAAAAGTTATATGAGACAATTATGTAAGGATTGACTGCATTACATTTTTAAAAATTGGTTTACAACATGATTTTGTCAGGCATTACAGAGACAAAAGTGATTTCTTTTATGGATGAAGTTCCTTAGGTTGAATGTTTGTTTTAGGGATACTTACGAAATTCAAAAATTGGGCATATGAATTCATAATAAAAAAGGTTTCCTTCGGAATATGAAATTCTATCAGCAATTTCTTGGGGAATTTATGGAGATTTAGAATTCACCATACACATGGTTTTATTAGTGTGGTGATATTGTTTAATTATCGAATGACAATTTCTTGTCAAAATCACTCAATAATGATAGGAAATGTTTCTTATATTGGTCTATCCCATACACAGGGAGGTGTTTTTCTTATATAATTTGGCTTAGACAAAGGCATAAGATATGTTAATCGCTACATATCTTGTCAATGTGAGAATCAAGTAGAAAATTATTCTATGTTGGAGGGGTGGGGGAGACCAACTCCCAGGATTGTAATCCGCTCAACCTCAAAATAAAATTACATACATTTTAACTTCAAATGTTAAAGATTATTAGTGAGCCTTTTACAGTCTTGAATATAGGACCATGAAAATCCCAATATGAATAAATATTCCTCTATAATGTAAGGAATATTTTACCAAAACTCCTAATCCTACATGTCTATTATCAGTGTGAAAAACATGTAGTGGAAAATGTTTATTTCACCTCATAGATGAAATTTAATAATATGAAAGTGGAATTTATATAATATGGTGGATAGACTATGATGTAGGATTTGGGAATGACTATGTATCTCATCATAATGAGAGTCTAGATGTAAGTAGTTTTGTAAAACCATGTAGTTTAACATAATGTAACAAGGAATAGGGTTACCCAACATGAAAAAGAAGATATGATTCCCCATAAACACTTTTTAGGCTTTCAGGTAATTATCTTATGAGAAAAATCCTATGTTTTTTTCATGATGAATCCTGACCTGGTTTTCTAAGGTAATTTATTCTTGGTACATTGGGTAAGACTACATTTTAACATCATGTGCTGATGGTTTATCATACTGTTTAACATCATGTGACTAGGATAACAAGGTTTCTTGTAGTATAATCTCATTAATATTAGACCATATGTATAGAAATGGTGAGTGATAAAAGGATTAACAGTTCAAGGTTGTTCCAACAAACTTTTGATGTGAAGAATGAAATTTTAAACCATGACCTTGGGGGTTATCATATTGGTAGAAGTTATATAAGGAAAGTACATAACGAATTTCCATGGACCCTTTTCAAAAATTTATTTTAACAATGATGTTTTTGGGTATTCTAAAGATTTAAGAGGTTTATATTGAGAATGAATGTACCTATTCTTGAATTTTTTTTAAGGTTACTTATGAAAAGATATATTAGGGTGTATCAATGCATAATTAATAAAAAAATTTACTCAGGCATCGAGCATTTTATTGACGATGGTTACATAAAATTTGAATTGTTCAAAATTTTCCTTGGACAATGAGTATGATGTTTAGAAGGTATGTGTTAGAGCAAAAATGAATTATTTTTACTAGAATATCCCATGGAATGTGAAGATCCTTGCATAGATCATTTGTTCATATATATGGAATATGATAGTTTTTTTCTGTGATGGCCTCCTGGAAGAAGGAACCAAAATTAAGTTATCGTGAATGGATTGGGGTTATATTTAGGAGGAAAGGGACACATGATATTTTTCTTTTATTTTCTATGAATAGGCCCAGGATAAGGAACATGGGAATAACTACATATCATGTGAGGGTAAGAATCAAGTCACATGTAGTTCTCAATATTTAATATGGACCACAAGTGAACGAAACCATGTCGGATTACCTTGTATAGATATTTCATTGTATATAGGAGAGAGGTAATTTTCATAACATCATGGTTACACCCAATAAATAAGATCTAGGAATCATTACATGTCCCATTGAGTTGAGAATAAAGCCACACATAGTTCTGGAGTGGAGGTGTGGTAGGAGACCAACATCAATTATTGTTATACACTCAAGAACAGATCTAAATGTTATACTGTTTGACTTCATGAAACAAGTAAGTGAATTTTACTGTCTTACATCAGGTGGAAAGGAAATGGTTTAATGGTTTAATATATAATGACTAGGTTATTAGGCTATTTAGTTTAAAGTCTAACTGATCAAATAATAGACTCTTATAGTTTTAGGTTGTATGTATAGGAACATAAGTCATTCCTTTTAAGGTCATGTGATGAATAACATTTGGTGTGCCTTTTAAGGTCTTACATCTAGGAACAAACTCATTATTACAAAAATTATTTATTTAGAAACCTTAAATTGGAAGGGGAGGTAAAAATCTCGTTATCCATCAAGATCAACTAATAATCTTATTTATAGTGTACCTTGTGTATAGAATAATTTTCCTCTCACTTTGGATAAATATTTGGAGGTTTATTCTCTTGTATCATTGAGGTCATGTGAACCATTACCAGATCTCCTTAGATGAATTCATGGATTTAAAATTTCATGTTAAAATCCCATTCTATCTAATTTTGATTAACCTCTAAGTGATATAAGGTATAAAAACCTTTCTCATTGAATTTCTTTAATTCATCCAATTTTTTTAGGGATTTTTCATCTTTGGATAGCTGGTCACATATATCAAATCAAAGTGAGGGAAATTATACCTCAATGGGAAATAATACATCTATCCCATATACCAGAAAATAATGGGTCGCCCATGTGGAGGTGCAGACTATAATCTAGTATGACCACAAGGCATGCAAGATATTTTTAGGTAGTGAATATTTATCTTTATCCACCATATTTTGGTGTATATTTGATAAGGTCTTGTTAGATTCCTCTACCTATTCATTAGATTCCACATGATAGTGAGGTTAATGGTTGGATTCAATATTATACACCTGATATAGATTCTCCAAATTAGTAGAATAGAAACTGGAGATATTTTCTATTAGTATCATATGAGAGAAAAAATATTTTATTGATGTTGTATTTCAAAAATATGGAACTAATTTTAGTCCCAAATTCCATGAGTGGTATTTATTCCTTCCATTTAGAGAATAATTTGATAGCAGTGAGAATGAACTTGAAATTATTAGATGTAGTGGGAGGATATTCCCCTAAAACATCAATTCCCAATATTTAAAATGGATAGTATTATTTGGTTGTATATTTATACTATAGGGATAGATGAATGAAGTTGGTTTGTACATGGAACGAATGAAACCTTTTGGGGAATTTTTTGAAATGCTGTATCATTTATGGATAGAAGATTCCAAGCCTTCAGATTTTATGTGAAATCCTAAACCTTGACTTGTGGGAACCACATGACCGTGTGTGTACTTCCTTAATGATGTCAATAGTATCTTCCATATCTATACACATAGGAAGTACTCTATTGATTCCCTATTTAGAGATGAATATTTAGTGATTTAATCCTTTATAAAGAGTAATATTGGTCACTCATAATTGGGTTCACTCTTTTCCATAATTTTATGATAGGTGCAATCCATTATAAAGACAGTACACAATGGACGTCATCTAAACAGTTGTAAGGTCATCTCATTCTATGATGGATTTAACCTTGTTGATTTATTCCAAGTTGACAAAAATAATAGGTGACACCATTCAGCGATGCACAATGTTGATGAATGTTTCACCCCAATTTGGATCCTCCAAAGCCATAAACACATTTTTTAATGCATATTATTAGGAATTATGTGATCAAGGGATATAATTCAATATTGGATTTTATGGGAATTCTTACATTATTAATATATCATAGTCAAATAGGAGGATTATCCCTTCCTTTATTATGGAATAGTCATCATTTACTTTCATGATTACAAAGTCTAAATCACCTTTTACCTTCAAGATGTCCACTAAGATTTGATGTTATAGTTATAATCCTACCATTAGATCCACCTCATTATTTTTGAAACATTATGATAATAGGAAGGGGTAATATAAGATATACTTTAATGGAGAGATGATAAAAAATCCCATCCTATAATTTTTGTTCTTGGGGTTATCCATTATATTACCTATTTAGCTTCTAGATGCACTGTTAAAAAAAAATTTCAGTATATTAGGGGCACTAATGAATAAAGATGATATATTCATCAGGAAATTCTTAATTCAATGATATAATTTACATAATGGGATATTTGACATTTAAGTTTGATAATTAATTCCCATTTACTTACTTCTGAGGCACAAACTATATACTGAATTTCTTAAAGATGGCCACCCACAATACCAAAAGTCCAATGAACAAACAAATACTGATGATAAATTTTAGGAGGTTACTATGAGAGACAAAATGGACATTTTGGTTATTTATGTAGTGTCTCATGTTTTTAATCATGAAGATTACCTCCATAAACCTATTCTTGTTATATGAATAATGAGTCTCAATATCAAGAATGGTTTGACTAAGATAATAATGGTTGTTTTCATTCCAAATGTCATTATTTTCTATGAAGAAAAAACCTAGCCATATTTCTAAGTAATAAAAAAATAAAATGAGTGGATTACCATATACATGATGCATTAACACTAGTGGAATAAAAATATATTTCTTTAGACTACCAAATTCTTACTGATGGTTGCTAGTTCACTGATATGTGACCCCCATTTTATTAAATTCATGAAGGGAAAACAAATGCCTAAGACGTTTTTGAAAAATCACCAAATCTAAAAAATGTTTCCCTTAATCCCCTCAACTATTTAAGGTTTCAAGTATGTGACTTGTGAAGGATAGACACTTTCTTCTTCAGATCGAATTTGATGATGGTGTACCATGAAGCCAAGAAATATTCCCAAGGTAACTTTGAAATAGAAATTCAAGTTGTTCATCTTCAGGCTATGTTATTAGAGTCCATTAAATTTAGCCTCAAGAAAATCCAATTGGTCAAAATGTTTTGGAATTTAACTACTAGATCATCGATGTAACATTCAAAAAACGTTACTAAAAAGGGTTTTAAGATGAGATGCATTGAATATTGGTATGCAGTACCAAAATTTTCATATGAAAGGGTATTTTTCAATAGAAATATACCCCCATGGGTGATATACAATTAGTGGATTCATCATATTATAGGTACATATATATTTGTTTGTACCTTGAATATACATCTATTATTGAAAGGGAATGATATCCATCCATAAAATCTATCAATATCTCCATGATAGGAACCACAAAAACTTCTTTCAGAAAATACTGGTTGAAATCACTAAAGTTGTTAAAGAACATAATTTTCCTATTCTTCTTCTTTATTGATACTATATTGGCTATCCATTTCTGATACTGAACTTTATGAATAAAACTGGCCATGTTAATCTTCTAAACTTAAGCCTCAATATTAGTGGTGTGAGTGGGGTGTGTCATTCTAGCGACTTATTTTTAACATTGGTGGTTTTATGGATAGCTGAGGTTTTGGGTGGACACCTTGGGATTGATACCTATAAGTTCTATGTAATTTCAGGATAATAGATCTTGATGCTTCTTTAGAAATGAGGTATATACCTCTTATTATTGAAAATACATTGCCACAATGATTAAATTGGTTCCTGGTTCCTCTAATGTACCCATATTTTTTTTTGAGTTATTTAATAGTGGTAAAGACACCTTCCTTGAATACTGGAGGGGAATCCCTATGTTCATCCTCCTCTTAATATTCCTCTACATCTTCCTATTCCACTTCCTCTTCCTACCCTACCTTAATCGCATGGAAAATATGAGATGAATAAAATTTATCTAATTTAGTATTAGAGTTAACATTTTGACAACCAAAAGATGAAACAACCCCTGAACTAACTAATGATGCGGGGTATCATTAATTATCCCAAGGGGAGATGAGTGATATAGAGGTTGTATCTCTATTCTCCCATAGATACATGACAACTATTTCTGACTTAGCTGACGAGGTAGGTATTTCTTGAAGCTTAAGGGGTGGAATAAGAAAATTTTTACCCAATATGTTTCCATTTACTGGAGATTCAACAACCTTTTTAAATGTTCTAGGCATAGTCATCATGGATAGTATCATGAATGATGTTGAATATAGATCAAAATCAGGGATTGTATCTTCGATATGATTAATGGGAAGAAAATATTCTTCACTGATCTATTTAAAGGAATTATTCAGGGTTATTTCGGTATAATTTTGTATAATGACATGAATTACACCATCAATCATGGTTTTTTTATCTTCACTCAGATAGAATCCTATATCAATATATTCTGATTAAAAATATTTTAATGGGGATTTATTACCATGAAATGTAAGAAATAATTCATTAATGAAATATTTGAGGCATTTGTGTTATGATGAGGGGACTTTAATGTACTTAAGAAACCAATTAATTATCAATAGAACATTTATGGTTGTATCTTGATGAACTACCAAAAATTATGAGTTGGATATAAGGTCCCAAAAATGATCCATGATCATGATTATTACAAGGTTATTTTTTTCTCTTTTAACATAACACTGTTTGATCAGAGAGGAAGGGGACAAGTGGGCCTTGATGTAACATATTAGAAGAATAATTCAGACTAGAATGATGTTAAACCCAAAGAAATTATCAATGAAAACCTATCAGAAATCAATGCTATTTAACCTTCTAGATATGTATTATAGTATGATGTTTCCCTAAATAACAACATCATTCTATTTCATTACAAAAGACATTATCATGTATAACTCCTCATGATATATTTCTACAAAATATATTTCATCAGCGGTGACCTCAACTTCAAACTAACGAGGGATCCAAAAATTCCTCTATGAGAATATCTCAGAGTACAATAAATAGACTGAGAGTGTCTAGGACCAATTAATTGGCTAGAACTGGGGCCAATTCAGTTATAATTGCATACTTATAGGATAAATTTATGCACCCCAAACATGAGTATTATATTTCATGAAAACTTTAAGAGCTGAACAAAATTATGTAGGTAGATCGACCCTCAGAACATGAGTTTAAGATGCTCTTATCTTTGTTATGGTAGTCTAAATGGGTATGCCTACTTTTAATGGTAAATAATATAACTGAATCCATGAAAATTGATCTCCTGGGATTATTGGATCATGGATACACTTATAATTTGTGGGGGAACATTACTCTTAATATACCTATAGGAGGGAATTTCCTTGAGTTTTGGTAGTATAGAAATTTCTCTTAGGGATATGGCTGGGATATTGATTTTTTCCAAGGCTACATCTTCCACTATATCATTTTCTCTAGTTTCCACTCCCTGTGGTTCCCCATTCAAGTATAGGGAAATAAAGTTCATGGTCCTAATCATCATTAGTGAATGAATCCCTTAGGTGAATGAAATTAATGTAAAATATGATGAATTCTTCATCCGGTGAGGATTTTTCTTGACAGGTTGGTTCCTATTGTACCATTTGGTGTGGTGGTACCCAAGTCCTTAGGCTAGAAAAATGTAATATGAGAGATTAAGTTATGGTTTTGGTAACCTTTCAGGATCATCTACATGTACTTTACATTTAATTCTTTTATTGAGATTCTTCTTAGATGACCAGTTCTTGAAGGATTGCAGCAACGATGAGGTTGTTCATGCCACATAAGAAGAAACTAGGGCACATTTGGTTGATTCTACTACATCATGAGGATGTAATGGTTTATATTGATTTTATTCCTTATAATAAAATTATTGAAATTCAACACACCTTTTTTATAACCTTTTTTCTTCTCAAATTCCTCGGGGGCAGCAGTGAAAACACAAGGAACATGTGTCGGTGTTCTCCCAAACATCTCTGACCTATAGTCCACCATTGATTTTCAAGATATATTTGAAAATATATAATTCCTGGGTAGTATTACCCAATTTATATAGTGAAAGGGGAAATAGTTTACTAGATTTCCATTACCAACCTAATCATACATATTAGGATTTAGAAAAGTTGAGAAAATTATTATCCAAAGACACTATAATGTATCCTGATACATTCTCATCTTAGAATGAATAAAAATGATTCCTCATTTCCTCAAAATCATTTATCTTATATCAATTACTCTGGTCTTGAGATTTTTTCTTAGTTTGTTCTGAGATTTATTCTTGAATGTTTTTATTAGTTGATTTTTCTAGGTTCACACTTAACATTCAAAAGTGTCATTTGAAAATGAAAAAATATTGATTTGGATATTAATACTACTCAAGATGGGATTCCACATGATATTCTGAAAGATTTGAAGTAAGAGAAGGTGTAGGGGATGCCTTAAGTGTGAAAGCGTCAGTCTCTTATTTTTATGTTTTATCACCTTGAGATAATGGAATTATTTGGGGCTTGATGTTGGTTTAAAAGATGAAGTATTCCAATATTTGAGCAACCGTAGATAGATCATAAAACCCTCGTGTATATTTTGTATGGATGACAAGCTTGTGTAACTCATCATAAAGATTATCTATAAAAAAGGAAAAAAGTAGGTTTAAAAAGTAGGTTAACCACTTCTTCCTAGAAATGAAATTAGAGGCGCTTTCATTATACTGCTGTTTGAAGATTGATAGGTCAAGTATTATTGTATTCTAAAACATTGAGATTAATTGAAAGATAATATACCGATAGAGATCTTACCATCCCATCATTGACAGATTTAGAGAATTATTATACCATACAAAGGCTGGCCCTTCCAGTGATTTTCTGAAACACATGAGTTTCACTTATACTTTTAGTGTTGGGGTTACCATCATGGGATCACTACAAGACACAAAATGTATAAAATTATTATCTAGTTTCCCCTAGCCATTAAAATTAGGAAATTTAGGGTTCCCAAATACTGGAGGGGAAAGGTTTGGATCCACCAATTCAGGGTAAGTATTTTTTCCAGCAATACTAGTTCATGTCATTCATATACAACTTCCACTTGAGCTTCCAATGACTCAATAGTATTGATAATCCCATGATAGATGTTTGTCTAAATAAGAGCTTGAATTGGGGCATCAATAGGTAGGTCCATTTGTGGTAGATCAGCTTGTAACTGTGATGGGAAACCTATATAAGATAGTCTATAAGAATGTGTATGACCTAGATATGGTTGTTTACCCAATATAGGTAACTATTGATAACTTTATTTTTTTGTATAATAATATATTGGTTATCAGTACTCCATGTGGAGTGGATTTTATGGCTTTATTTTAGTTTTTGGTATAATCCATATTTATTGAGGTATATTGGATGGGAGCATAAGTTAAGGCTCCACTTCTAGAACATATCTATTGAGGAAGTTATCTCAAAGTATTTCTTCTTTGAATTTCCTCAACTCCTTCATCTTTTCCTTATACAGGAAAAATATTTCCTAAAGTGAGAGGAGTTCAACATATTTTGGAGGTGGGTGAGGTATGACCTTACCATTAACCTTTCCTTTGGAGGATTCTTGTTGAGGAGGTAATAGTGGAGCTATTGAGGGTATTCCCAAATTCACAAAAATCATTTGGTTTCAGGAATGAAAACCTTCTTCAATCATTTCATTGTGGAAAATATTATAAATAGAAACCTCATCCTCTTGTTCCTCTATATAATCCTCATGTGTTTTCCACTATAGTGTTGGTGATAATGATGTTCTTAAAAGAGTAACACATTGATAGAATTTCATCTCCATTATTGAGTGATTGATTTTGTTTGTACCCACCATGAGACCCCATTATCTATTTTTTTGGTCCTCTTGGGATCATATGATGAAGGGTGATCCAAAGGGAATATCTGGATAATTTTTTTTCATTTATCTTTTACATGAGGATTATGGTTCACTAGATATGATGAAATTGGAAGTTCTATTTTGTGGTTCCCCCTTATACAAGAAAAGACTAAAATTAATTAAAAATGAGTTAGAGGAAAACAATGACCCATTCCCCAAGGGATGAGGATGTTCCCATTTTATTATCATATCATTTTGAGTTTGGTTTATAACCTAAATTATTTTGTAAAAAAATTCCTTAGCCTTACAGGTTGGAGTTTCTTCTGGGTTTTCATGGCTTCAACTTCCATGACTTATCACTTGATTTTATGTTGCTTTTTTTAAATGTGATATTGATGAATTTTTTTGATTTTCCATCTTATCCACATGATTACAAAGATATTAGTGATTCTTGAAGATTGGATCCCATTAAGCGGTACAATTTACTAATATTAGGGGATGATTAATGCATGATATTTTTTATGGCTCACTCTATTCTAGATCATTGTATTTAAGAGTCATTTCAGGCTAGTTTTTACTATTCATACCATCTGTTGTGATCATGGTCTTCTTCTTAAATCCTTCATGATTCTATGAAAATACATTATGTACCATTTGGTGGGATTTGATTGTTAGGGAGTGATGTGAAATAAAATTTCATGTGTTCACCCCATCCTATAAAATGGAAACCATGTAGGGAGTCAGGGACCAGCTGATGAAACTCTTTCAATGTATCAAGAGTTACATGTTAAAGTTATCCATGTTATTTTTCCAATTTCAATTGTCGTGCATCTAGGATATATCTCATATCGATTTAATGGTGTATCCCTACTATTACCTTGATGTGGTAAGGATGTTAATCATATGTTAAGACATTTTTATTTTGGTGATGTAGAGTAGTCCATATATTTAGGTGGATTTCACGCTCAAAATCATCCAACAATTCCTATTGAACACTATATTGGGGAGTGGATAAAATCCAAAACATGACTGGAAAATTGTATTTAGTTAACTTCAACTCATGATAAATATTTAATCTTATTATTCAACAATTTTTTCATAAACTTAATCTATCCAAATTGGATTTTCCCTATGGATTTATTTAAAACAATAGGTTTTAATGGGATTTCATATATTATATTGGAAGTTATGTGGTTTATGGGTGGTTTATAGAATGAACATTGCCTTGGGATATATTCATATCGAGTAAGGATGTCAGATGTTAATGATGAGGTCTCAGGAATGGATAACATCAATTTACTAGGTGCCTCACAATTATAGGCCTTTCTCATAGTTGATTAAACAAGGTTAGGACCTTATGGATGTTGTGAAGTGTTACTGTAGTGATGACCTTAACATCAAATGAAATCACATGGAGGACTTCCATAACAAATTTATGGATTAATGCGAGGAGAATTCCTTCTATGTGTAACTTGGGGTGGACTTTCATGGTATATGAGAGAAAGGAGAGGGCCTCCTTGATATTTGATCTTCTAGTCACATGAACCATTTTTGATGCGATCATCATGATATGGGATCTTGGGATCAATCAATTTGTTGAACAAAGTATGACTTCATGGTAAGATGTTTAGAGATGGTAAATGTAACTACTAGAAGAAAACATTTGGGGAGGTCCTTTAAAACTGAATAAACTATTTCCTTAAATTTGGTAACTAGAAATTAGGATCCTAAGATTCCATAGATAAGATTCAAAAGGCTTCATGAATACTAGTATTGTGAATATTAGGACTGTAGATCATATCTTTATTTTACAATCAGAATTACTAAGGATTGTTTTTGGATTATCTCTTGAAGGAGATTGATATTAATAATTGATTTCATATATGGATACTTATTTTATTATCTATGGTATTTTTTTCATAATTTTCTAAAAGATATTTGGAATTTTGGCATGTATATATGAATTCTAGGTAGTGGACATTGAGATAAACCAATATACTCTAATTGGAACTAGGGTAAGGGCCCAATATGATTGTTCATTTATCATGAGATTTGGCTTATAAATCTCTTATATGGATTAAAATATATGAATCTACTCAAGATTAACCCTCATATTATGTTGATGAGTTATCCCAATTTTGGGGATGGAGATGTGCGTCATCCCCCCAGCCACTTCAGGCTCCATTATTATATCCTAGAAGGTTTTTAAGATTAGGTATGCGATTTTATTCTACCAAATAATCATTATTAGGATATGTTGAGTTACTTAATTGTATATAATAGGGATATATTTCCATTACATAGATGTAGAATATGTGTATCCTTACTCCTATCCTCTATTTCCTATCAGTATATACCATCAATATTAATTTTTATTAGTGGAGATATGGGCATAGGCATACCCCTATTTGTTTTTCCAGAATCATAAGTTGGTTTATTTCAATGCTTCTAAAATAGTATATAAGGGTGGGTGTATGATATTAGGTGTGTGTACATACTCTCAATTTTCCACCATATTTGATAGAAAAGTTTTTCTGAATTGGAAAAAAGTATATTATTTTTCCTTTTTGTCTAATAGCTTCCCTCATTGGGCTATCATGAGTTCCCTAGTTGGAGTGACCTGAGTTGGAATCATAAGGGTAACACCCTCATAATGATGAGGGTTTGATTTCATGTGCATTGGTAGTAATGTATACTGGAAGGGTCCCATTGTTGGACACCTATGTTATTGGTATGAAGCCGTTAGTGACATCTTGATCCACCTTCCTACAATAAGGGAGGAAATTATCTCTTCATTCTAGGGATAGACTCCACAAACTTTTTGAAATGGAAACTGGTGCCATTATCTTATGGTCTACCAGTTAGCTATAAGTTGATGTTTGATGGGGATTTATGAGATAGAGATATTCTCATTAAATCACTAGTGTTGGAAAAGTACTATTGAGCCAGTACTCTCAAATCAGTGCATTTGAAACCTATCATTGAAGACATTGGGTTGGTGATGGTTTCCTTAGGTTAGACGAGGACCCATCTTATGCAGGTTCTGAAACATATGTCTGATTGAACTAGTAAGAATCCATTTGGATCAAAGGGAGTTTTAATGAAATTTTCATGAAATATGAAGGAAAAAAACAATAAACCCACATCAGAGCAGAATATTAATAAATAAACTCATGTGCAAAAGATTTTTAATTGATTTTTGTCCCATATTCATTTTTTGTGAGTATAAAAGATCATAAAATGTGGGAGAAATAGTAATCTTGGTTAAGGTTTCACGTAGGGTTCACCATTTTTGTTTCGCTAAAAAAACACGTGGGTTGTGAATGGCGTTTTTTGGTGGTTGTGGAATAACATTCACATAAAAAACATATTTCCACATATTTTTTGGGTATTTTCCAATAGAATTTATTCATGGATTTGGAAACACCTAGTTGTTTCATTATTTGATATATTTCGTAAACCTACATTCCAATGGATGGTGGTCCTTGGGAAATGGCTCTAAAACTAATTAGGGACTCACATTTTTTAGAGAATGTAATTTTGAGATCATTGCACGCTTTTGGTGAGAATTATTACCTACTATGAGACTATTATAGATTTAATACATATTCGTGAATCCATTTTTATGTCCCCAATATGAAAGAGGTCACCCTTGTATTAAAAATTGATCATTATTATATATTTTATTTAGAATCATCTGTATGTATTCGAGGTACTAAATAGATATAGACATATATGTGTATCTAAGGTCCTCTATTGATGGTAACATTTTCTGAATAGATTAGAGATTCTTATATTGTTTATCATCATGATGCTATTTTTATGCCACATTGTGGGGTTCTCTGGAATTTATGATCATCCAAGAATATGGGAGTTGTTTTGATATCAGGATTGGTCCCATGAGATGGTATTCTAATATATCATTGTGAAAGGAATCATAACCCACTTAGTTTTATGCCACGTAATGGGGAACATCATACCTTTTATGGTCATGTGATGAGGACAAAACCATGTAGTTTAATTTCATAATAGAAAGATGTCTAGGTGAAAGGTTTATAGTCAAGGGTTGGTGTGGGAATTATGATGAGTCAACCCAAAGGACTTGGAAAGGAAATAACCAACTAGGATAGATATTACACTATTCGTAACATGGACCACATAAGTTTATGGTGAGTTTGGGGTTTTGGTTTTGAACTTGAGGGAGGCTTCCTACATATCCAATTTGGATATGAATCAATGGACACATAGTTTGGAAGGGATGGGGCTCACAACTATATAGGATGGAAAATGTCAATGTTCAAAGAAGATACATCACAAGGACTCTATCAAGAAAAGTATGTTTTCCCATAGGTGATTCCCCTTTCTAGGAATATGTGTTCACTTCCCATGTGCATTTGGGTGGGGCATGGGGAAAACAATATCACAGTGGAGTAGAAATCAATAGGTCCAAGGGGTAGCCCCATTGGGAATGTGTCCTATTAAGGCATTGCTAAAATGTTTGATGAGTGTACCTATGTAGGATTCCATATGTCAAGGATGGAGGAAGCTCCATCAAAAGGACAATCTAGAAAGGCATTTTACTCCTCATATACGAGTAGAAGAGGGTAGAGTCACTTTGGGGAATTAGAGAGTTAGAATGCGATTTGATGTGTGCATATCCTCTAATATTTTATACCCTAGGGTCTTGTAATTGTCCCTATGGTTGTGATCATCCTTACCATGAGAATTTATAAAGGAAAAAATTACAAGTATCCTAGTTATTAGGTCAGATAAATGGAGGAACACCCTTACCACATGATTATATAATCAAGATGACATGCTGGATTGACCTATGATCTGACTATACATTTTTGGAGGCTTTAGACAAGGACCCATCATGGCCCCCATTAGAAGAGGGATCAAACAAAATATGTTACATACCATTGGTGGTTTAAAATATAGGCCTAGTGGATAGCTTTAATAGGTGAGGCCTGGGTTGACAAAGGTTCCTTCACATAGGGTAGACCTGTGAGAACTAAATATTTATTACACAGGGTAGATTTGGGTGAGTAGAATAGGTCTTTGGGAGATAGAAAACCTAGGAAAAAACACTTTGTTTAGGCCTTACTATATGGAAAAAGGGTCTTATATAATGTCTTTTAATGCATAGAGATCAAATAGAAGGTTTGGGAAGGGGACTTCACCCAAGTTATTTTGGGCTTGGGGGAGGTGGAACTATACACAAGTATTTTTTATTTAAAATAATATGGGAACTCTAATATCACTACCTTCATTAATTTCCTCTTCCCAAGAGGATTGGAGATCTACTTGGGAGGTTTAAAGTTCATTTTTAAAGGACTAGGGTGAGAAGAGCATCAGTGATTCTTCTAGTCTTGTAGTCATGTCAAATGTAGAGCCAAAAGGTCCTATTTATTAGAAAACCAGGACCCCATGGGAAAAATATTACTCACATAGGTCAAACACATAGGTTTTAAACATAGGTAACTAGTGCAGATCTGAATTCCCTTACTATGTTATATAAGAAGAGAGTATGTAAGCCTCTCGGAACACATGCTGGGGAGTGTGCAAGTTGACTTTAGAGAGATCCTTGTTTCTCCTTGGTGCACTTCACCTCTTTGTTACTTGAGGTATTTTTCTTTTAAGCTTCCCAACCATATGTGAAAATGGGAGGGTCAAAGATATCCATGTTCCCTAAAATGATTAAATAATGTTAATATTTATACATCATATATTTTTAATATTTTTTAAATTATAATATATTTCTTTCAAATGTTCTAAAAAAATCATTTAATGTTTTTTATATGTGTAATGTTTTACAATATTTCAGAAGTGTAAAAAATGTTTTCTTAATATTTAACACATGAATTATTTTTCTCTCCAATGTAACCATTATTTGTTAACAATATTCCTATAAAAATATCTATGGTTTTTAAAAAAAATTATTATTCACATAGATATGAGAATTTATAGAATTTTAAATGTCTTACAATAAAAATGATATGTCTTCTTAGTTTTATGAGATAACTGAACATGGATTTTCATTATAGGATATACTACTAAATTTTATAGTTTTATGACATAAATGAAATATTTTATGAGTTTTTCTCAAGATATAGTTGTAGAAAATTTATATGATGACTATTGATCCTGATATAGCTTTGGTATTAAGTAAACTAATATATCCCTCCAATTCATTGGGTAATGTGATATATTAGTCCTTATATAAGTTAATAGAAATTTATATGTTGGAAATAACATTGATGGTTATTCCATTCCAGGTATTCTTTTAAGGGATATTATTAAGATAGTTTCACAATATACCTTTATGTTTATTCAATAAATTCTTTGGGTTTTAAATTAAATCATCAGATTTTATAAGTTATGTAAAATGAACTATTCAATAAAGGATAATTTAAGATCTTTTCATGGAGAATGGTTTTTTCCATGAGTTCTCATGTTTATCTAAGTGACTCTATTGATTATGAATTTTACATTATTATTTATTTTAAAATGATTTATGAAATTGTTGGGTTTGAATTTTATTTTATGTTAATTTAATTCTTATTTTTAGATTATTTTATATTATATAAAAAGGAAAATTTACTTATTTGTTTTCTTTAATCACCATAAATACTAACAAGTTTCCATTATTTAAAATCCCATACTGTTCATTTTTTTCTAATCCATTTTTTCAAATGTTTTTCATAGGGATTATGGATGTGTATGGATTATATTAGTGTAAATAGTGACACGTGTTGAGTAAAGCCAAAAATATTCATGAATAAAAGTAGTATGGAATCTTAAGAATCCTATTTTTTATTAAAATAATAGAATCTATGAATCAATATTATCTTTGTAAAATAATATATTTCATAATTAGATAAAAAATAAATTTAATATTTCATAGAATGTTAAGAAAGAGAAACCCCAGTTATTTAACATGTAATTATGGGTTTTAAGGGATGGGTAATTTTTTTTAATTTCAAAATAATTTTTTCATATTAGTTTAAAAGCCAGTATGTTATTATAGAGTATGTTAAAATTATTATTTAACCATAAAGGTTAGTACGTAAAGGAGAAATATAGTTATTATTTTTATCAATCAAATGAATTGTATAAAATATGACATTATTAAGGATATCTAAGTATTTATACTACTCATAAAATGGTTTGTTATTATTTAGTAAACCTAATTAAATTATCCATCATTATTATATTAAACAGTTAGTACCAGTAAGAGACATGTTAATAATGGATATGAAGGACGATCTAGTTATTTTATAAACTAGAAAACAAATTAAATAGAATATGGATGGAGAAATATTGTGGTTATTCCTAGTTAATACTCTCAATTTATTATTAGTAACCTAAACCTAGGAGGGTTTTCTTAAGGAACCAAATAAAAAAAAATTTAATTTCATTGGTGATCAAGAGTTAAAGTCCATGGATTATTGAGTTTTCATCTTTTTATGTATTATTAATGTGGTAGAATCACCCAAGGGAATGTCTTCAAAGAAAAATTAGATATTCTTTAAATATGGGTTATATAAGAATTATAAAAATTCACATTCTAAGGGAATAAATCAAATATTGGATCAACAAGATCAAATAAAGAATAATAAGACATATAATGTAGAAAAAATATGTATAATAAAAAAAGGCATGAATTACATTTCTTATGTTTAATATAGGGTATATTATTTGACTAGAATTGATGAATCTTGGAATTTTAATTTTAATTTTGATTATTGGAAGGATATATTATGGAATAAGAGGGAATTTGTTGGATAAATTATTATAAAGGATGTTTAATTACTAATGTATATGTATATAGGGTTTCAAAATTATGGATGATGTTTAGGGATTGATAATCTATAAAAACGATAATAAGATGAAAAGTGCATATCCTCTTTGAAGTATTATGTGATTGTATTCAAAGTTGAATAATGATATTTTGGAAGATATATATTTTGGATTTATGATTAATGAATGATTGAATTATAGATAATTATATGGTTTAGAATGATCATAGATGTTAATTTAAATATGGTAAATTTGGATAAAGAGTTATTACATTTTGGGAACATATGTATTTTCTTATAAATAACAATGTAATTGAATGCTGATTTGGTGACTATGCGATGAATGTTGTTTTTGATGAAGTTAACAATTTGTTTAAAACTTTACACAATTAATGTAAACGGAATATATTTTTATCTGATAGGATGGTAAATGAGAAATAAAGGTTGAATTAACTTATGGAAACATATATTAATTTATTGTGGTTTTATATAGATTTTTTTTCATTAATTAAAAATATTAGCATATTTGTGATATTATATGATTAGAGAAAATACATTTTTAAAATGTGAAATTATGAATGATTTATATTGTATATAGATAAATTTTATGTTATTATGTAAATATGTTTTATCTAATAGTCCTAATATTTTGGTTTTTAGTTTGGTCTTGAAAATTTGAAAAAGTTTTATAAATGATTTATGATTAACTTTGGATGTCTGTTTGAGTGATTACTATAGTATTTCATTATTTTTATATTATATTAACTTATGGTAACCATTATGGTTTCCCTTAATTTCTAGAGAGAGGTGGGATAACTTTTCAAAATTTTATAGATCTTATTACTCATTGAATGGTAAATTTAGTTCATCAGGTATGAATAATTCTGTATGATTATATATCATTTATAAAATGAGATGATGAAGAGGTAAAAAATACTCAAAACACAAGGAAAAGACGAAATATTTGGAAAAAAATTATGAATGAACATTTTCTCATATTTATAATATTATTTTAAAAATAATTCCTCAACTAAAGAAAGAAGAAGATAAATATATTGAGTATTATGTAATAAAAAAATAATCTATTCTGGTATTTTTCTAGAAATATATTAACATGCATTAGTCTTAGAATATAAATTTCATGGTTTCATAAATATTTTCGAATTGATAAGCACAATGAACTTAGAATTAACCTTAATGTTCATTAAAATGGGAAATATTATTGACCTGAATTAGAATGTTTTTTCCACTAACTTTTATTTATCTTATTCTATATGGATTTTATTCTTAAAATGTTTTCAAAATTTTTTTATCAAACACAATATTAAATTGGAAGGATTAAATATCATTTGGAGGGAAGAATGTAACACCCAAAAATTTAGATTAATAATATTTATTAATTTATAAATGTAAATTTTAATTGATTTTATTATTAGTTATTAAAATATTTTATTAACAAAATGGAATCTCACAGGCTAGGTGAAAACTGTTATATTCTGGAAAGGCTATGATACTGAAAACCACAACTGAAGGGTGTAAATGGAACATTTCCAACCACTAGCCAACTTGTTTTCCTTCTCTAGTCATCCATCCTTTTTATATACATACACCTCATGTCATAAATAAAATGAAATAATAAAATTCTATACTCATAATAATTTTAATGTTAGTATGTTTACCTTATGACTAAAAAATGTTTTATTTAATGGTTTAATATAGTTATAATATGAATGCGATAATTTTCTATAAAATCGGTTTTTTTATATTTTGTAAACTTCATTATAAAGATAAATTTCCCTTTTATCATCTTAAATTTATTGAAAAATTATTTTTAGTACAAGTTATCTAATGAAAAATAATTTATATAGTGATTATTAATTTTAAATAAATGAATTTAAAATTATTTAATGGTAAAAAGAGATATATTTTAGAAAAATATTTTTATAGTGGATGTATTTTTATCATAATAAATAATATATTTCACTATTGATTCATTATTTTTATGAAATTTATTGAAAATATTTTCAATATATTAATCTATTAATCAACTAATTATTTTTAATAGAAATAGAATGTAAGTTAAAATATTTCTAATATTTGAAAATATATGTTTTATAATTTTGGCATTTATTATATTTTTCTGAACTGTGATTATGAATATTTTTTTTTTCAAATATAGTAAATCTTTTATAAAATAGACATAAATTTTTATTTCGGTCTTTCATATTTATATTAGAATTTTTTTTGGGTTATATGAGAAATTTGTTTTAAGTGAATATTGAAAAAACAACACATTTGTATAAAAAATCATTTCAATTAATGTAATTGAATAGTCTAATTTGTATTTTTATTGGTGTTAAAAAAATTATTCCCTTTTACTAATAGTTTTCCAATTAATTCTATAGGAATAAACATTATGCTTGCTTTTGGTATAAATTCATTTTTATTCTTAAAAACACAATTTTCTAAATTACTCTTTATTATTATGTTTTTCATTATTATAAAAAAAATAATTTCATTAAATTAAATAAATTAAATCCAAAATAATTAATTTCATATTTTTAATTAGGATGATTAAATTTATTAATGAATTCAAATTAATTTTTTTTTCATAATAAATTTTTACCATGTTAAGAAAGGCCTACCATGGTAAATGTTAAACATTTTAATTAAGGTAAAAATAAAGTAATAAGGTCACAAAATAATATTTTAATTCTAATTGGATGATATTATTTTGAACTTTATCATCTTATTTTTTAAATTAGATTGATTATTTGTCACCTTACCTTGAGTAACATGTTTATAATATTTTAATTTTAAGGATATTTACAACTGTTCCACTCCCTACACTTATAAAAGGGAATTTCCACTCCTAAATTATTCAAAAACAATGATCACTATATCTTGTCCATTACATGACCAAACTCATTTTAAATTCCTCTCCCATGTTCTAGAGTTTTCATTCTCATAGAAATTTTGAAACACCATTATATTTAATGATATATATCTCTTTCTCAATATAGCGCGATACAGATAACCCAAAGTCAAAATATAATATCCATGACTCTTCATACATAGGTATGGATTTTTTTAGAAAAATATTAAATAAAATTAATAAATACATGCCAAATATTCTTAGAGGTATAATGTCATTGGTTACTAGATGCACAATCTTCTTATTTATTGAAAGGTCTTCAGCATCTCGAATAAGGATATTCCCACATGGTACTCTTCTTAGTAATTATTTATATAAAAAATTTCTTTATACCATTGGGAAGGGAAACATAATAAAGGGTGTTCTCAGATGCTCAAAAAGGGAAAACATGGGATATATTAATGATTACATAGGAATAATAAGAGTATACAGGTATGATAACATTAGCTTAGCATTTGAAAACTATACCCTAGATTATTATTACTATAATATTTATCCATTGAATACATATTGGTAGTGCATAAGACATGAATAATAAAGTAACAAAATAAAATAATCTATGATAGCATATCATAGAAATATTAATATAGAAAAATATAATCTTATAATGTTGTGAATATTTATAAATAGAAATAAGTTCCCTCATTATGTTATGTACATAAAGTTATGGACATGAAGTCTTGGAATGTAATAAAGTTATGGAAATAATAAATAGGTACAAGAATAATATTATATACATGATTCTTGTCCCATGAATAAGTGTATTTACATGAAAAATAGGACCACTCTATATCTTATTGAATTGAAAACTAGGTCCACATATATAATTTTGAACATGAAATTATTATCAAACAAAATATATTTACTCATGAGTTATCCACCTTTACCCAATTCATTAGAGGGGTGTCCAATTTCAGGCCCACTCATAACATAATGAAAATCATATAGATGTTTTACAAAAGTTCATAAAAAGACATCATCCCTGAACCCATGAAAAAAATGTGTTTTATAAAAATTTCATCATTCCATAACCCATGGAAAATAAATGGTTTCCATAAAGATTGAATCATTTCATCAAAGAAAAAATCATTCAAAAGGAACAAGTTTCATAATTATCCTTTCATCATAATCATAAACCATCCAGATAATTAATAAAGGTGGTATCATTTTATCATATTCTTATTAAATCATAAGAAACATCAAATGATGTCATCATATATAGAAAATTATTTACAAATATCACTTGGATCATTTCTTGTGAAAAATAAACATTTCACATTGAAATCACTTATATATATTATTAAAATTTTCAAAATATTATTCAAAACATTTTATTTAAAAAAATCATTGAAAATAAGTAATTAAATCTTTGAATAATTTATGGGTTATGATGTTGTAAAATTATTTTCATGTAGGGAATGATAAAATAAAGATTCCGTTCACATTTGTTTTTTTAAAAAGTGAAATGTTACTCATTCTGAAAACGACAAGAAGATTGATTTTAAACCATTTTATAAAAAATAAAACATAGAAATAATATCTTTAAACAATAATTGGTGAATAATAAAAACAATATTTAAAACATTTATATAAAACATACTCAAGGAAAAGAATGAATTTTTGACCAAAGAGAGAAATAATGTCATTTTTCCATAAAAAAATATATTATCATATTTAGGTCTTAAAGTGATGAAAAGTAAAGTGAAATATAACACCCTAATATTTCATAGTATGTTATCTCATTAAAGTAATTCAATAGGTTGTGCTACACGCAACACCGAGTTCGAGCGCATCACAACTTACCAAACTAGTCGTTCAAAAAGTGTTTATGAATAGTATTAACTGCATTTTGAATTTTATATACTCTATATAATTTTAACATCCATATTATCTGTTTCTTAGACATAATATAAGAATAAATTCATTTTTTAGATAAAACAAGTATTTTTTAAAAAATGCAATTTTACTGCCTTTTAATGGCGAATCCCTTTTAAAACCAATATCTGACACTTTTATATATTCAATTTAATGAAATTAAATTCTTATTTAGAATAGGGGCATAAAATTTAGTTTGGATAATTTTTTGTTACTTTTCTAATAACTTTCATATTTTGACGAATAGTGAAAAATACAATATTTAAATTAAAATAAACCTTTTTAATCAAAATAATTTAGTGTTAAATTATGCATTTGAAATGTTTTTAAGTATAATAATATTATATTTTTATCATTTAATATAATTTAGTTCATTATAAGTAATTTCACATTTAAATTTGATATAAACACTTGTCAATCTTTTGATAGTTTTCACTTTTTAAAAACCCGCCTTTTGGTTTTGACAACAGGAATTAATTTTAAATTAATAAATGAAACTTCCATGTTTTTAATTTTGTAAAATAGAATTATTTTTTGAATTTTTAATATCAAAATTAGTTTGGGGTTAATTTTTGGTATTTTTTGAAAACTTTCAATCTTTGATGAATAGTGAAAAACACTGCGTTATTATTTAAAACCAACTTTTTATTTAAATAATTATTTATTTTATTTAAAATTATTTTAAGTAAAAATAGATATATAATACCTATATAAGTTCAATGTAATTCATTGGAGTCATTTTATAATAAAATTAGATGTATAAAATTTTATTGAACGTTTTAACCTCTTTTACCCACCTTCTTAGCCCATGTTAACAAATTTGCATAAAACGTAATTTTACTACTTCTGTGAGTTGAATTTAAAAAATACAAGGAACACAGTTGACATTAGTAAGTAAAATTTGGTTCGATAAGATGAAAATATTTTTTAGTGAATAGTAACTTTTGACTTTTATTTACCATAGTTAAAAGTAAATGGGGTAATTAAGGTTAACAATGATATTATAATTATCCTAAAACAAGTACCAATTCTATTAGATAAGTATAATTCGACAAAAAAACCTTAGGAATAAAATATGACCCCCTTTAGTCCACTTGGATAAGAATATGACATTTATTATAATTCTATTTAAAGAAAAATTAAAAGAGTTAAATTGTAAATTTAATAACTAAACTATTTTTAATATAGGGATACAAAAGATATAAATTCTACTATAAATATTAATTAGAAAGATAAAAATATTTCCTATATAATAGTATTTTATTTACAATTTTTATAAATTAAATACTTTAATTTATTTATGACATAATGATGATGCAATAATTACCTTATTAATGAAATATTAATATAATTTGATATTATAAATAAACAAATAAATGTAAATTAAGAATTTTGATGAATTACACAAATTTTATAGGTTAATATTACATTTTTGGGTTGGTTAAATAAATTTTATTCGAAGTGATAAAGTTTTTATGTCTTTCAAAAAAACCAAATACTAAATAGTGTCAAAATTGACATAATTGAATTTTTAAAACAAATACTATATTATTAATTGATATAATATTCTTAAAAATCTAAGGTTATACCAAAAGAATTTGATAAGGTTATATATATTAATAATGAACCACATGGAGTTCTCTTGGCTTTTTATAGTAAGTTTATCAACCATATAATATAAAAATTCAAAGAGACATGGTAAATGTAAAACTATTTAACTAAGAGTTAAATCTTAAGGAAAATGTTAATATGGTGACCTAAACCAGTATAAAACCTGTTTGTTGGAATGTTTTCAACCCATTCCCACCTTATCCTCAAAATAAATTATTTTGGATCCATTAGAAACTGAAAATGATTTTATTTTAAAATAACATTTCAAGCTTTTCCTAAAGTGACCCTCACCTATCTTATAAAAGGGTACTTCCCCTTCTCTTAATTTTACACTTCCAAAGCCATTTGGATCGGCCAAAACCTACCCAAATATCCTCCCAACTTCCCTCACTTAAACCTATAGTCCTTACTTTGATCATAAAGCCAACCTAAGGAGCCCTTTTGATCAAATCAAAAGGAAGAACCTAAAGAAGAGGTAAATATTTCATCACCTCTTCCAAGTTCTTTTCTTCTTCCACTTACTCTTTATTTGTTGTTTCCATACCAAAATAATAACTCTAGTACCTCCTACATACTTTAATGTTATTATAAATTTGGTACGACCATATTATTTATTCTATCCATCCTATAAATGAAAAAGTCACCATTCGTGCATACGTACGACTTACCATCTACACATCGTGGTGTAGCTTTTTATTCAAACACTTCATTATTAGAATGAGTATAATAATGAGTATAAATGATGTGAATAATAAATATGACATGTTATTGATTCTTTATATATGATATAACAACCATTTACATATGATTTCATGATCAATATAATGATATTGTCCCTCGTACGTACGTACGAATTACCGTATCCACGTCGCGATGAGATTTATTCCCACATTCACCACTCAACGATGATTATAAAAATATATATTATTAATAAGTATATAATATATGACATAATAATACTACTTGAGATATCTATTTATATTTATGTACTTACATATATATTATTCACTTACTTCCGTTCAATACGATATGAAAATGGGAACAACATTTATGTGTATGTATGACCTATCGTCTCTATAAATGGTGCCTTCTATTTCATATATCTATCTATTATAAATATTTATATTCTAAATATATATGATATATAAATCAAAGTTTATATTCTGGAAGTATTTAAATCATGCTCTAAATGATACGATCAAGAATAACAAGTTAAAACACGTACGATAAAGAAAGCGATTATTACCCAAAATGTTAATTTAAAAAGAAAATCATTATTAAATGGTTAGTATAAAGTCATAAATGAATCATTTATAATATAATAAGTATGAATATGGTTCTGTTATAATTTAATAAAATACTATAGTCATTATACAATAGATTAAATGCACCCTCGACCAAAGGAAAGTGCACGATAAGGGTGAATTTTACAATCTCTTTATTATCTGTGGTTGTTTTTACATCAGTATCTACTAGAATATATTTATTATCCATGTACATATTTCATAAAAGTGTTTTAAAAGGGATTATTTTTAAGGTAATTTTTACTAAAACATCATTTTAAATGTTTTAAAGCTCTATTCTTCTGAACCTTTCCCATTAATGTCCATGTTTTCAAAATGGTTTTAAGGATTTATTTATATGGACATGAATGTTTTAAAATGTTAATTCCTTTAAAAAGTTTCAAAGAGGTATGGGACACTTTGACTCAAAACTATCTTTTAAATGAATTCCTTTATATGAATTTTAAATTATTTTATGAAAAAGGGATATTTCTCTCAAAGATTTTTACTGATAATTTTTAACTATGTCAACATCCTTTACGGGATATTATTCTTGATTGAGGTTGATTTATTATGATACAAATCTTCTATATTGTATTGAAGGTTTTGTGATATGTTTGACTGTGGATGTGTTATTTTTATAACATTCATGGTTTATAGATAAAGTATTGACATTTTATATTCTAGTTTTAATACAAATTTTTATGTTATGTTTAACCCTTTTCATATGAGGAATGCATTGGACTTAGTAAGTGATGGGTGGAGCCCACTATAGCTCCTCGATACATCGGTAGGTCTCTTGAGACAAACTAGTGTCTTGGAACAAGGCATTGATAAAATCTAATTTTTAGTCTTGGCACAACGCCTTGAATATGTGGTTATGAAGTCTGGCATTATGAATTCCATCATTATGAAATTAACTATTGATATTACATGTGATTATTCGACTAGTAGAATATCCATGTGAATAAGTAAATGACATTATTTGTTTTATATTTTCTATATTATACTGATGTTTAAGTTTAAAAGTCTTTTGTTTTATTTTTATACATTGCCTTAAATGTTTATGCTTATTTATGAAAGTTTTTGCTATATTGTTATCCTTACTGAGCATATGAGCTCATCCCTTTCTGTGTTTTATTTTTCCCAGGATGCGAAGAATTATATTATCACTGACCTATAGGGATAGTCTAAGGGATATTAATGTGGTAAATGTAGATAATGTTGTTTTTTTTTCATTTTATAATGTAATGTAACGTTCATGTATATAATCTATTTTATAAGACTACTAAACTGATCGGTCCTTTGTTACTTGATTCCTTGTAATCATTCTAATGTATTAAAATAATGCACCGAATCTGGGATTCTAGGGTCGGGGCATTATAGTTGGTATCAGAGAAGTTTAGAAACAACCATGGAAATAGATTTTGATAAACTCTGATTAGAGAACATTACCCTAAGATAAACTTTGAGAATTAGTATAGAAGAACTTCCTATAATTTTGGTACTGTAGATATTTTGTGAGTTTTCCAAGCAATACATCCCTGTCTGGATACGAGATGGTAGAGGTGGCTCTGACACAGATGTACTGGGGGGTAAAACCTGAAAACACCACTTTGAGCTAGACTCAAACAGGAACTAGTGCACGAAAACGAGCCTTGCTGCACTTTTGGTTACGACACTCCTGG
The DNA here is from genome assembly GCA_963277665.1 of Viscum album. Lineage (NCBI taxonomy): Eukaryota > Viridiplantae > Streptophyta > Magnoliopsida > Santalales > Viscaceae > Viscum > Viscum album. The sequence continues at coordinate 1,811,852,137 of OY728123.1, read as the reverse complement.
GGGATATGCTTAGGATAATTCACATTTTTATTACAATCCATTATGAAGGATTTAGAAGTAAAAACTTCCTCAAATAAAAAATTTTATGATTATAGATTATATGCATAATCTTTTCAATTTATGTTAGGTATTTTACAAGGTTGGAATTATACATTGAGATTAATAAAACCAATATAGTGTATGCTTTTTTTAGAAATGGAGCCTAGTAGATGGAATGAGAACTCTAGCAATACGCATGATCAAAAGAGTAATAAAGATAATATATTTCATGGTATAAAGCCAAAATTTAGAAAGGAAATAGTCTCCTGTGTATTATCATCATATGAAAAATAGTATCATGTGTTAATAAGATAAGTAAATAATTCTCTAAGTCCTTTGGATTTGAAGGGAAGACAGAGAAGAAAAAGATGGTTGAGAGAAAGATGGATAAAGGGAAGAGGGGAAAGAAGGATTTTACTATATATGATAATTTTGGAAATAATAACCTTGGTAAATACTTAAAGGTAATGAGAGTTTTTTATAAGTTTGGAGAAGAAGGGAACCAAGTACGTGATTGCAAGGGTAAGAAAAAGGTTTCAAAGGTACGATGTTCCATCTGCAAGGAGTTGGGACACTACATGAATCAATTTCCAAATCATCAGAGTATGCCCCAAATGATACTATTGGATAATAATCAAGTTATGATACTACTATAGATGAAGAGGAATGACTATTTTTATTACATTGTTATTGAATAATTATTTCATTTGAGTGTTGTTTCAACGATTTACTGGTTATATTATTATGGAAATAAATAAGGATTGTACTGCAGTACTATTTGATTGAGGATTTGAGATTATAGGGTGATAAGAAAAGCGACTCAACAACAAGTTAAACTTTATGGAAAATATATGGTTGAATGAAAAATAAACCTTAATATGGTCTTGATAATAAGGTAGTGGTTTTGGAATACGAGATGGTTGATTTGGATAAATTATATTGGATATTATTGACTACCATGGAACTGATTAATGGTTTGTATATTCCATCATTGTTGGATTTTAAAACATTTTGGGATATAAGGAGTATATCTTGTATTCTTTATTGAATAAGGGAGCTTGAATGTAATAAATATGGTTTTATGGTAATTCAGGGTGTTACTGTGTTTTAAAAGAATACATGATGAAGGTATTCACATGTTATTATGTTTCAAAAAAGATCTTCAATATGTTTACCTTCCTTATAAATTTTGGACTGTGAGTTTGGAAATAAGTAGTTTGGATAAGTATAAAGGTTATAATTGATTAAGCTTGACATTGGATACTATTGTTAAGGTTAAATCATTTTTGAAATTATTTTTGGATTTTCATAAAAAGGACAACCTGGAGGTTGAGTGACAACCCGTTGCATCTGACAAGGCCGTGAGACTTGAACCCGCAACCGAAGGGCGAGAAGGGTCAATCACATACCACTGACATACGTGATGTCTTGGTTTGTATAATGTAGTTTTTATTAAATAGTCTAAAAAATGAATTATAAATTCATTATTTTTGGAACCTTATACAATTAGGATAAATATAATATTTTTGAATTCTATTATCTTTTATAGAGAATGATTAGTTTGTGGTAAAAATTAGTTGAAGGATGAAACTCTACTTGTCAAGTATATTTTCTTCCCTCTTATTCCATGAATAAATTAATTCTTAAACTTTAGGGAAGTGATCTTAAAACCAAAAATGTGTTATCCTAATACTTTATGTTTTCTTGAATCAATGATATTTTACATCATCTTAGATTGATGGCTTTGAGGCCCTCAATTTTACACTTGTTTGTGATTGATGACCTTAATCACTCCCTATAAATATTTACGTTTTCCCTCCAATTATATGTCTCTAATTTCCACCAATATTCTCCTAATCGAGATCATAATTTTTTGGAAACTTTTTCATTCCCTTTCCCTCTTATTAAGACTAAATTTTATTAACCCAATTTCTGATGTGGGTTTTCCACAAAGGAATTTTTCTATTTTTAACCTTTTATTTTTGAAGAATAATTTCAAATTGCGAGGATGCAATTTATTGAAGGAGGGGAGAATGTAAAACCCCAAGATTTCATAGTACGTTATCTTATTAAAGTAATTCAATTGCTTGCGCTACACGCAACACTGAGTCCAAGTGCACAACAACTTACCAAACTAGCCGTTCAAAAAGCGGTTATGAAAAGTATTAACTGCATTTTGAATCTTGTAGACTCTATATATTTTTAACATCTATATTATGTGTTTCTTAGAAATAATATAAGAAAAAATTCATTTTTTCAGATAAAAGAACTATTTTTCAAAAAATGAAATTTTACCACCTTTTAATGGAGAACCCTTTTTAAAAACAATATTTAACACTATTATATATTCAATTTAATGAAATTAAATTCATCATTAGAATAGGGACATAAAAATTTAGTTTGGATAAATATTTGGTACTTTTCTGATAACTTTCATATTTTGATGAATAGTGAAAAATACTATGATTTAATTGAAATCAACTTTTTTAATCATAATAATTTATATTATTAAATTATTTATTTGAAAGGTTTTGAAGTATAATTAGATTATATTTTTATCATTTAATACTTTTTAGGTAATTATAAGTAATTTTACATTTAAATTTGGCATAAACACATGTTAGTCTTTTGATCGTTTTTACTTTTAAAAAACCCACTTTTTGGTTTTGACAAAGAGAATTAATTTTAAATTAATAAATGAAACTTATATTTTTTGAATTTGGTAAAATATACTTAATTTTTGAATTCATAATATCAAAATTAGTTTAGGGTGAATTTTTGGTATTTTTCTGAAAACTTTCAATTTTTGATAAATAGTGCAAAACACTACGTTATTATTTAAAGCCGAATTTTTATTTAAATAATAATTTATTATATATAAATTTATTTTAAGTTAAAATAGATATATAATACCTATATAAGTTCAATGTAATTCATTGGAGTCATTTTATAATAAAATTAGATGTATAAAATTTTATTGAACTTTTTAACCTCTTTTACCCACCTTCTAGGCAGGTCAGAAAATTTGCATAAAACTTAATTTTACCACCTATGTGAGTTGAATTTAAAAAATCAGAGAGACAAAATTGAAATCATTATGTTAAATTTGGTTCAATAAGATGAAAATAATTTTTGGTGAATAGTAACTTTTGACTTTTATTTACCACGGTTAAAAGTAAATAGGATAATTAAGGGTACAAATGATATTATAATTACCCTAACACATGACCTTATTCTATTGGATAAGTATAATTCGACCAAAAACAACCTTAGGAATAAAATATGACTCTCTTTGGTCCACTTGGATAAGATTGGGACATTTATTATTATTTTATTTAAGGAAGAGTTAAAAGAGTTAAATTCAAAATTTAATAACTAAACAATTTCTAATATAAGGATACACACAATATAAAATAGACTATAAATATTAATTATAATGATAAAATGATTTCCTACATAATGGTATTTTATTTATTATTTCAAGACATTAAATAATTTAATTTATTTATGACACAATGATGATGCAGTAATTAACTTATTAATGAAATATTAAAATAATTGATATTATAAATATCCAAATAAATGTAAATTGAGAATTATAATGAATTCAACTAATTTTATAGGTTAATATTACTTGTTAGGGTTGGTTATAGATATTTTATTCTAAATGATAATGTTTTTATGGCTTTCAAAATAATCAAATACTAAATAGTGTCAAAATTGACATAATAGAATTTTTAAAACAAATACTATATTATTAATTTATATAATATTACTAAATATCTAAGGTTAGGAAAAAGGACTTTTATAAGGTTATATATATTAATAATAAACCAAATGGGGATTTCTTGGCTTGTTATAGTAAGTTTATTAACCATATAATATAAAAATACAAAGAGACATGATAAATGTCAAACTATTTAACTAAGACTTAAATCTAAAATATAAGGTTAATATGGTAACCTAAACCCATATAAAACCTATTGGTTGAGATTATTTCGACCCATCCCCACCTTATCCTTTAAATAAATCATTTTTAAGCCATTAGAAACCCAAAATGATTTTATTATAAAATAACATTTCAAGCTTTTCCTAAAGTGACCCTCACCTCTCTTATAAAAGGGTACTTCTAATTATCTTAATTTCACACCTCCTAAGCAATTTTTCTTGTCAAAACCTACCCAAATATCCTCCCAACATCCATCAAGTCATCCTAGAGGCCTTACTATGATCATAAATCCAACCTATGGAGCCCTTTTGATCAAATCAATTAGAACACAAAGAAGAGGTAAATATTTCATCACCTCTTTCAAGTTATTTTCTTATTCCACTTCTTATTTATTTTTTGTTTCCATAACAAAATAATAAATACAATACCTCATACATACTGTGATGTTATAATAAATACGGTACAACCATATTCATTATTCTATCCATCCTATAAATGAAAAATTCCCCATACGTGCGTACGTACGCCTTACCGTCTCCATGTCGTGGTGTAATTTGTTATTCAAACACTTTATTATTTGTATGGGTATAATAATGAGTATAAATGATTTAAATAATAAATATACCATGTTAAATATTCTGTATATATGATATAACATCCAATTACAAATGATTTCACCATCAATATAATCATATTTTCGCTCGTGCGTACGTATAGATTACTGTCTCCACGACGCGATGAGATTCATTCCCATGTTCACCACTCAACGATGATTTTAAAAATATATATTATTAATAAATATGTAATATATTACATACTAATGATACTGGAGATATATATTTATATGTATGTACTTACATATATCTTATTCACTTACTTCCGTTCAATATGATCTGAAAACGCAAACAGCGTTTATGCGTACATACGGCCTACCATCTCCATAAACGGTGCATTCCATTTCATATATATATCTATTATAAATATTTATATTCTAAATATATATTATATATAAATCAAGGTTTATATTCTTGAAGTATTTAAATCATGATCTAAATGATACGATCAAGAATAACAAGTTAAAACACGTACGATAAAGAAAGTGATTATTACTCAAAATGTTAATTTAACATGGAAATAATTATTAAATTGGTAGTATAAAGTCATAAATTAATAATGTATGATATAATAAATATAAATATGGTTCTTTTATAGTTTAATAACATACTATGGTCATTATACAGGAGGTTAAACATACCCTCAACCAAAAGAAAGTGAAAGTTAAGGGTTAATTTCACAATCTCTTTATTATCAGAGGTTGTTTTTATGTAAGTATCTACTGGGACATAATTATTATCCATGTCCATGTTTCATAAAAGTGTTTTCAAAGGGATTATTTTTAAGGTAATTTTTATTGAAACATCATTTTAAATGTTTTAAAGATTTATTATTCTAAACTTTTCTCATTAATGTCTATGTTTTCAAAATGGTTTTAAGGATTTATTTATATAGACATGAATGATTTCAAATGTTAATTCCATTCAAAAGTTTCAAAGTGGTATAGGGAACTTTGATTCAAAACTATATTTTAAATGAATTCATTTATATTAATTTTAAATGATTTCAGGAAAAAGTGATATTTCTCTCAAAGATTTTTACTGATAATTTTCAACTATGTCAACATCCTTTTCTGGATATTATTATTCATCAAGGTTGATTTATTATGATAAAAATATTCCATATTGTATTGAAGGTGTTTTTATATGTTTTATCGTGGATGTGTTATTTTTATACCATTCATGGTTTATGGATAAAGTATTGACATGTCATATGCTAGTTTTAATACGAATGTTTATGTTATGTTTAACCCTTTTCATATGAGGAATGCATTAGACTTAGTAAGTGACTGGTGGAGCCCGCTATAGCTCCTCGATGTATCGGTAGGTCTCATGAGAAAAAACTAGTGTCTTGGAAAAAGGCTTTGAAAAAATATTAATTTTTTTCTTGGCACAAGGCCTTGACTCTTTGGTTATTAAGTTTGTCATTATGCATTCCATAATTAAGAAATTGGTTATTGATATTACATGTGATTATTCGACTAGTAGAATTTCTATGTGAATAAGTAAATGGAATTATTTGTTTTATATTTTCCATATTATGATGAATTTTAAATTTAAAAGGATTTTTTTAGTTTTATACATTTCCTTAAATGTTTATGCTTATTTATGAAAGTTTTTGATATATTGTTATCCTTACTGAGAATCTGGGCTCACCCATTTCTATGTTTTATTTTTCCCAGGATGTGAAGAAGTATATTATGACTGACTTGTAGGTAAAGTCTAGGGATATGAATGTGATCAATGTAGACAATTTTTTTTTGTTTTTAATTTTATAATGTAATGTAACATTCATTTATGTAATCTATTTTCCAAGACTACTAAACTGATCTGTCCTTCTGGACATGATTCCTTGTAATCATGCCAATGTGTTAACATAATGCACCGACTCTGGGATTCTAGGGTCGAGGCATTAAATGAAACATATATTACATATAAATAAGTATATGATAATAATATTTAAGTTTTTTAGAAGTAGATCATAATATTTCATCTTCAGAAACATAATCTTAAACAATCCTCACAAACAATGGGATAGTAACATAAAAAATTAAAACATTAAGAATTTTTAAATCATAAGCTACATGAAATAAATAACCTTAGATGGATTTTTATATCCCATAAAATTCATAATTATAATCCTAAAATACATTCATGGCTATTATATATGTGATAACAAAGAAATAAGTGGTGAATATGGTATGTGTCCAACTGAAATAAAAGTGAGATGAAAAAATATCTTACCACTTGGGTAACTTTAGAACCATAGTCCCCATGAAAGAATAAAAAAAAATAAATGTTTAAATATAATTAATAATAATAAATTCATGATATAAATTTTCAATGGGTTACCATATTCACCTTATAAAAATGATAGGTGGGTTACATAACATAAGAATATAATTTGGCACTAAAATCCCTTACCTTAGGTATGAATTTCTTCGTATGCATTGGAACCTCATGTAAAATAAAAATAGGTTTATTTTAAATTTAGTATTGAAGCATAATAATATATATATCATAACATATATGATTTACTTATAACATTTTATTACTCATTTATTATCTTTTCTTTATTAAAATCCAAATTTCAGGTAATAACTGATTTTTTTCATGAATGTATTGGTTGATAAATTTGTCCCCTGTACATTTATAATGGTTCCATAATCTCTATAATGTTAATAATGATATAAATATCATATATAATCATCATATACATATTTAGTTTCATCCATAAATGTATGATTTTGAAAAATGAATTACACCATTAATGGAGATGGTAGGTCGTACGTATGCATGAATGTCATTTCCATTTTTTAACTGACGAAAGGAAATAAATATAAATAATCAATAAAAATTAATGAATAATTATTATACCATATATATTTATATATATTTATAAATTTAATATAACCTTCTTACCAACCTTTTAAAAAAGAAATAACAAATAGGTCACATCACTTCGTGGAGGTCATATTTCAAACATACACATGAGAGATATTATCTATTTCCAACATATTGAAATGTAAGAATATAAATGTAATATTATAATTATTATTATTTAATTATTTCATAAATATCTGTAAGGCCCAAACCCTCTTGGTCCAGTACTTTCCCAAAACATGGTTCCATCAAACGGTTCCACCAAAAAGGTGGCACCGTGACGCTGGCACCGACACGATGGAACCGTGAGGGTGCACCATGATAGTGGAAACATGAGGGTGGAACCAACATGATTATACCGTGAGGGTGGCACCATGACGGTGTCACCATTTCCCCACCAAGCGTTCTTTGTTATTTTTCCAGTTCCCAACTTTTTCTGCTCCCGCAACGTTTCTTTTGATGTAAAAAATGATGTAATACCCCCTTTCAAAGCCATTTAAAGCCCATAAATAATATCTAAAATCCCCCAAGAGCCAGGTGACCCTTAACTTTCCAAAAATCATGGATTTTCCTCAATGTCTCATCTTTTCCCCATACTTTCCAGTTCTTCCCCTGTTGTGCGATTTAAAGGAAACCGTTAAACACACAACTGTTATGGCCACCTCTCCGATGAGAACTGTTAAATGACAATTAATTCCATCATGTGTAACCACCCAACTGCATGGGAAACCATGATCCAACTTTAAAGCCATTCAAAATTCTATATCCCGTAACAATGGGATCTCATCTTTTTATCATTCTAGAATTTCTTCCTTCTTCTTCTTGGCTGGGTTCGTTCTTCCCGTGGTGCATTTGGAGTCCCTTTTTTCGAGGAGAGTGGTGCGACTATGATAGAACCTTCCCTACTCATCCTTGGAGTCCCCAGATTTCCTCCCCTACAAGTCATACGTCCCCAGCTCTTGGCACGTAGAGTTAAAATGACGATATTTGATCATCCAAGTATGGTTTTTTCCTTCGTCTCTCTTTACTTTGTATCATGCGGGGTGGGTCTGCTATTATTTCTACATGGACGAATGAAACCAAACTTTAAAGAAGATAATAAATAGACTTTTAAAGAATAAAGGGGGGGGGGGGTGCGATCAATTTTTCTGATGTAATCTTTATCCTTGATTTTGTGTTGTGAATTGCATGGGGTTATGCCCACTAAAAATCATAACTGTTGGTGGTATTTCTCTATGCACTAATTAACCCCTGTCTTCTATGAGGATTTAATGGATGTAACATGGGAATTTGGTTAATCATGTAAACTCAATCGATTAAAGGGATGTCCAGTGAACAACAACCCCTGTGTGACCACCCTAGTTAACCAAATAGAAAGGGTGAACTAAATTAATGATGTGCTTGAATCTGGAAACTCTCTTTCTCTATCTTGGCAGTATGTGTGATTGTTCTTCTTGATGCTTATGGGGTGATATGGATGCAGATGGGATCCTCTATTGTTGCAGTTGTTGGTGGACCTGAGGCCATGTGGGGAAGTATCTTGAGGCTTGGTTTGGTTCCAGTACTTTGAGGGATCTCACAGATCCCTTTGTTGTTGTGAGTTTACCAGAGAACTGGGTGTGGATGATTAAAAGTGATGTTAGGCTATTTTCTTTTCCTTAGCTTGTGGTTATGCCTGATTTTTGCCCAGTAGTGCATAATTTACTTAAATGGAATCACTTGAACAAGAAAACAAGAATGGGCTAAATGGGGAATTGTTTTCCGGGAATGAGTGGTGACATTGTTGTGGGTTCAGTGCCCCTTGTGAATGAATAGTAATGAGGGTGTTTTTTTGGGCTGGTTTGGAACCCCTAGGTTGGGATGAGTGCTTATTACCTATATATATAATTTTAGTTCTTATGTTTCTTATTCGCACCCCATCCAAGTTGAGAACTTGTGTCGAATACCCCCATTTAATGGGAGAGGGTGTTTTTCCCAACACTTTTACAAGTGATTGGTTATTAGCTCATTTTATGCTCCCTTTATCGAGTGGGCCAAGACCCTTTGAGTAGGCTATGATTTCCTGAGGTCCATTATAGCCCAAGATTATTCGGGTATGGTTGTTGTGTTGGTTGTCCTAGGTGTGTGCGGGCAGGTTGTTTCCAAAGTGTCTTCAGGATGAGGCCCAGGTGTCTTCGGGCATGGCTGTAGTTGTTCTGGCCCAAGTTTTTGTGGGCATGGTTACACATGGTTGTTGTGGCCCAAGTGTTTGTGGGAGGGATGTGTGGTTATATCATATGCGTGTGTGGGTGGGGGATGGCAGTGGGAATGCAGTGAGAATGGTGGGAGTGGTTCGATGTGTACGATGTCTTCAATAAACAGTGGGGAATAGCGTAGGGTACCCAAACATCGATATATTACTATTATTACATTAATTGACTTGTGTTATTTGGGGAGTGTGCCTTGGTGAGTATTGAGTGGATAGTTTCCCTTGCTGGGTGTTTTGGTTATCTCGTTTCTCATGGGGCATTAGAATGCCTCCCCATTTGTGCACGAGAGCTTTTAGTTTTCCCTACTGAGCATACTTGTATACTCACCCTATGTATATAAAACTGCTTTCAGGTTTCCAGGAGGACTTCAGGGACCGTGCAGTATCGTACTACTTCAGACATTGGGATAGTTTTTTTGCTATTTTTCTTTTCGTTGGTACTTTCTTTTGGGGTTCTGTTGTTCTTTTGTTGCATTTACTTTTGAAACATGCATATGGGAATGGTTTTTTTTGGATTTACATGTGCTTCCACTTTCTGAATTGTTGGGAATTACTATCTTATCTCCCAATCCAATTAAAATAAAAAGGGTAATTCCTTCCATCTTGTGTGTGATTCTATACCCTTGGTTCTAGTCAACACTCAGAGAACTATTGAAGTCGTGTCTCGGGGGGTCATTATCTATCCTTCAACTTGAAGAAGGATGGGTCTGGCAACTTGCTGTCCCATCTCTCATTCTGGTGAAGGCTGGTCATGACAGAATGGTATCAAAGGGAGGTTGGGGGTTAGGATAGTGTATGGGGTTAGACACAATGAGGATTGCATGGTATGTTAGGGTAACAATGTTGGACAATCTTGGTGCATGAAATAGGCCAAGGAATACCGACTAGGACACGGGATTTTAGTGCCCCCCGTGATCTAATGCAAGGACTCTGGGCCTACCGAATGATTAAGTGAGGCTACACTGATTGCAGGGTAGAGACCCTAGGAAAGTTACATGAATCATAATGACTTGTGTTCTTGTTTTTCATGGGTATTTTGGGGATTTAAAATGAATTAGAAGTATAATAAAATTTAAAAGAAATATTCTACACTACTTGGACTTAGGCATTCCTTGTTTACCTTGCAGCTATGGAACCTGGACGACGAGCAAGGGTAGTGCGGGAAATCGAGGCCCAGGAGGTTGATTTGGCTAATCGAAAGAGGGATAAATGAGAGGAGGAGGACGATCAGTGGTAGAGGAAACTTCATTCCTTTCAGAAGCAGACCCTTGGGAAGTACGATTAAATCATCTTAGACATGGAGATAGAGAGCTTCCTAGAGGATATGGTGATAGATTTCAGCTTGATATAGGTTCTGACGGAGTACTAGGTTCCTCTAGCTGTATGCCAGATGCGGGGAGCTGCGCATCAGTGGTGGATTCTTTATCTTGGGGAGAAGAGGTAGGATGAGGTGATGTGGACTGACTTCAAGATGGAATTCTGGGTGGAATTCCTCTCTTCCACGATGAAGGCTGAGAAGAGGCAGAAACTAATCTCCCTCCAGCAGGAGGATATGTCAATGAGAGAGTTGGGGATCAAGTTCAAGGATCTCTTTCTCTTTGCTCCAGAACTCTTTCTGGATGAGGAGTCTTGGGTGAGACTTTTAGAGGAGGCACTCTGACCTTCTCTTCTATATGCAGTTACCCATTTCACCCTACTGACGTAATTGGATGTCCAGAAGAAGGCCGAAGTGGTGGAAAGGATGCACACGCTGGGAGGTGTATCGTGAGAGGGAATTCAGATGATCTCGTCGAAGGGGAAGTCCATCAGTAGCTGGCCTCCAGCATCAGGTCCCTCGAGGTTTCAACCAATAAGGAGCAGGCCTCAGAAGTTCCAGTTTCGATCTCTCGGTCCTCACCCTTTTCTTTCGGGCCCAGAACTGAGGTACTTCATCTGTGGTAGCTGTGGGCACCTTCAGAATCAGTGCCCAGACTGAGAACAATACAGTGGGGGTGGGCCAGTGCAGCACCCGCCTCAGTTGCAATAGTTTGTAGCCAGGCCCTTTCAGTAGTAGCAGTAGGGACCGCGAGCTCCTGCTCCTCCAAGGGCAGACATTGTAGGAGAAGGCTGACCTCAGGGTGCTCCTTAGGGACCTCGACCAGGGTGCGGTCGGGGAGGTGGCCTAAAGCCGAGGGGAAACAGAGCTGGGTGTGGGCAGTTACACACTGCAAAGGTAGTAGTTCTGACAGGGCCGAAAGTCATTTGAGGTACGATCATATTTTTTAGCACTCTTTTCTATGCCTTGTTCGATACCGGAGCTTTTCCCTCCTTTTTTTTCACCTAGTCTAGCCCGTGATCTAGGACTAGACGCTGAGAGACTTCTAGTGCGCCTGGTGTTGAGTACGCCAGTCGGAGGTCAGAACAAATTGTCTTATGTTTACCGAGGGTGTAGACTGATGATAGAGCCACATCAGTCTAGCAGGGTTCTTCTACTATTGTTGATACATCTATACGATGTCATCCTGGGCATGGACTGACTGTTCTCTATATGTGTCATTATTTACTGCTTCCAAAGAAGGATCATGTTTTCAGATGTGGGTAGCCGACGTGTAACATTCATTAGTAAGCGGGGTTTCCAGGAGGGCAGCCAGTGAGTGGAGCCCCTCCTTTCTCTGTTAGCTGAACTGTCAGTGGAATCAGCAGATACAAATATGGAGAAAGTTCCAAGGATTGTTAGTGAGTTCATTGATGTCTTCCCCAAATAGGTGGTGACTCTACCCCCTCAACTCTATGTTGAGTTCGGAATAGACTTGCAACCCGGTGCTCATCCGATTTTGATGGCTCCCTACCGGATGGCGCCTTCTGAGTTAAGGGAGTTGCGGATTCATATTGACGATCTGATGAATAAGGTTTTTGTTCGACCAAGTTCCTCACCATGGGGTGCTCTAGTATTGTTTGTAAAGTCAAGAAGATGGTGGTCTCAGGATGTGCATAGATTACTGAAGACTGAACCAGGTAACAATCAAGAATAGTTACCCTCTCCCGAGGATAGACGAACTTTTCAACCAGTTAAAAGGGGAAGAATGGTTCTCCAAGATCGACTTGTGATCAGAATATCACCAGTTGAGGGTGAAGGAGGGTGACATCTCGAAGACAGCCTTCAAGTGCATATATGGGCACTTCGAGTTTGTAGTCATGATGTTCGGCGTCATAAACACACCAGCTGTTTTCATGGGGCTCTTGAACTATGTCTTCTGGGAATATCTGAACTGGTTCATAGTCATGTTTATTGAGGACATCCTGATCTACTCAAGGCCGGAGGAGGATCACGCTAAGCATCTGAGATTGGTCTTAGAGGTCCTCCAATGACACCAACTCTATGGGAAATTGTCCAAGTACAAGTTCTAGATGTGAGAAGTGCACTTCCTGGGACACGTGGTGTCCGAGCAGGGAATAGGGGTGGACTCCTCAAAGTTAGAGGCGGTTGTTTCTTGGGAAACTCACAAGAACATGGGAGAGGTTCATAGTTTCCTAGGTCTAGTAGGTTACTACTAAAGGTTCATACCCAAATTCTCCCAAGTTGTAGAACCTTTGACAACCTTGACCCGGAAAGACCAGGATTTCGTGTGGAATGAGCAGTGTGAGGCAACCTTCAGTTATCTAAAGGGGAATCTAGTTAGTGCCCCAGTGCTGAGGTTTCCAGAAGAAGGGGTGGCGTATGAGGTGTTCTGTGATTCTTCAGGACAAGGCTTGGGGTGTGTGCTGATGAAACATCAAGGGGTGATCTCTTATGGATCTAGGCAGTTATGTCCCCATGAGCGTAACTATTCCACCCATGATCTGGAGCTTGAGGATATAATGAGGGAGAGGTATCGTCATCTGTTTGTTACAAAGTGATGAATTTCGAGGGCGAAATTCATTTTAAGGGGGGTAGAATGTAACACCTGGGACTTTTATGTTATATAAATCATCAAAGGAATCTTTTTCTACACAACACTTACTTTACTTGCTTTACACAAAATCGCGACCTTCCTCGATAGCTTGCGTCGTACGCAGTACCGAGTTTCACTAAACAACGATATACTATTAAAATATTATTAAAACTAGCCGTTCTGAATAAGAATAAACACCTTTTGAATTTTTGTAAATTTTATTTCTCAAAATGGACTTCAATTTTGGATTCAGAATATCAAAATTAGCTTAGGGTGAAATTTTGGTACTTTTCGGATAACTTTCATATTCTGATGAATATTGAAAATTACTAAATTTTAATTAAAAACAACTTTTTTAATCGAAATAATTATTAGTGATAAATTATTAATTTGAGTGGTTTTAAAGTATATTTAGAATATATTTTTACAATTTAATACAATGTTGGTCATTGGATGTAATTTCACATTTAAACCAGACATAAACAAGTGTCAATCTTTTGATAGTTATTATCTCTTAAGAACACGCTATTTATTTTAACGACGGGAATTAAATTTTAAATTAATTAATGCAACTGATATGTTTTGAATTTGGTAAAATAGACATCATTTTTGAGTTCATAATATCATATATAGATTAGGCCTAATTTTTTGTATTTTTCTGAAAACTTTCAATTTTTGATGAATAGTGAAACCACTAAGTGGTAGTTAAAAAAACTGAATTTTTCATAAAAATTAATTTTACTACTTCTGTGAGTGGAATTTCAAAAATCCGAGAGACACGGTTGATGTCATTAAGTAAAATTTGGTTCAATGGGATGAAAATAATTTTTGGTGAATAATAACTTTTTACTTTTATTTACCACGGTTTAAAGTAAATAGGGTAATTAAGGGTAAAAATGATATTATTATTATCTTAATACATGTCCTAATTCTATTGGATAAGTGTAATTCGACCAAAAACAAACTTAGGAATAAAATATGACCATTTAGGCCCACTTGGATTAGATTAGGACATTTATTATTAATTTATTTAAAGAAGGGTTAAAATAGTTAAAATCAAAGTTTAATAACTAAATAATTTTTAATATAAGGTTATACATAAGATAAATTCGACTATAAATATTAATTAGAAAGATAAAAATATTTCCTACATAATTATATTTTATTTGTAATTTTTATACTTTAAATAATTTAATTTATCTATGACACAAAGATGATGCAGTAATTATCTTATTAATGAAATATTGACATAATTGATGTTATAAATACCCAAATAAATATAATTTGAGACTTTTATGAATTAAACTAATTTTCTAGGTTAATATGACATGTTAGTATTTATTTAATTAACTTTTTTCGAACTAATCATTCTGTTATGATTTTCACAAAAATCAATTACTAAATAGTGTCAAAATTGACATAAAATATTTTTTAAAACAAATATTATATTAGTAATTGTTATTTTATTCCTAAAAATATAAGGTTCGGCCAAATGACTTAGATAAGGTTATATATATTAATAATAAATAACTTGGGGTTCGTTTGGCTGCTTATAGTAAGTTTATTAACCTTATAGTATAAGAACACAAGAAGACACGGTAAAAGTAAAATTATTTAACTTAATGATAAATCTAAATGATAAGGTTAAAATAGGAACCTAAACTTGTATAATTGTATTTTATGAGAGGATTTAGACCCATCCCCACCTTAACTTATAAATAAATCAATTTTAAGCTATTTAAAACCGAATTTGGATTTATAATAAAATAATATTTTTAGTTATTCCAAAGGTGCCCCTCTCCTCCCTTATAAAAGGGCACCTCCTTTCTCTCTTCCTCACACCACTTTGAGCCTTCAATCTCGGCCAACCACTGCCAATTTCTCCTCTCCACTTCCCTAGAAAAAGTATAGAGGTCCTGGTCTTCTTCAAAGACCAATTCTAGTGCCCTAAAAGGATGTCTCAAAGAAGCACTTCAAAGAAGAGGTAATGTCTGTTACCGATTCTTTCATCTTTATTTATTATTCCACTTCATCTTCTTTAGTTGTTTCATTATGAATTAATAACATCAGTATCACTCATATACTGATATGTTATTATAAGTATGAAACAACCCTATTTCACCATCTATCCATCCTACAGAAAATGAAATCACCGCGCGTGCGTACGTACGGAATACCGTCTCCACGCCGTGGTGTAATCTATTTTCAACCACCACCTTACTTGGATGGGTATAATGGTGTAAATAATGAATATAAATGATTATTTTGAAGTTATATTGATTCTGAAATAGTATACATACACTCCAATACAATTCCACGATCATAGGAACGATATCATCATTCGTGCGTACGTACGGAATACCGTCTCCACGATGTGATGCGATTCGTTCTACATGATCTTCATTGCATAATGATTATATAAATGAATTGAATGAATTAATATGATATATATTACACTAATACCATTCTGGAAATGAGGTATCTATAACCTAAAAAAAAGAAGGATAAGAATTTATTCGACAAAACACGCATAAGAACAAAAAGTAATAATCACCCGAATAAACAAGTAGTAATGAAATATTACTAATAAGAAGCTAAGAATATGACCATATATGATATCATAAAAATAAGTATTATTCTGTAATAAGTCAATAACATTATTTAAATCATTATACAGGAGGTTCGTACACTTACGAAGCAATTCAGACCTAAGGTAAAGGGAAATATCACAATCTCATTTTTATCCGAGATTGTTTATACTTTGAAATTTACTGGGGTGCATTTTATCATCCACATCCATGTTTCCTAAATATTTAATATTATTTTCATCCACCTACAATTTTTTAAATCCAATTTTACATTTCGGTGAGTTTTTAGTAAAGGATGTGAAAGGAATCTTTTGTTGTTTTTAGTACGAGGTACTTTTTGACTTTTCTGAAAAAAGTACGAAGAGTATTTTTTTTAACTTATACCGCATGAATGGATTTTTAAAAAATTATTTCCAAGAAGATTCCTTTACAAGTTTTCATGTTTATTTTTAATCAACTTCTTTTAGTTTAGAATTGTACGACATGTTAAGAAAGGGAAGTGTTTTTTAAGTAGAAATGATATTTTCCTAAAGAATGGAGTTCAAGTGTTTTATCAAAATTATTTTCCATCTAAGATAATAAAGGGTTCTATTTCTATCCCTATTATTACATTGATTTGATTATGTTGTGATGGAATTATTTTTATGAATTCCTTTATCTTATATGAATTGTTTTATGATGTCACAATGTTTAAGATTCCCATTTTTTTTACATTGGTTATGTTATGATGTATGGTTTATGATTTTGTGGAACACATAAGAATGGTATCATTATGAGATGGGTGGGACCTATATCTACTTCTAAAGACTTGGTTAAATATTTTATATCTCATGAGATAGACATGGCTGGAATGGCAGGTTAAACCGGTTCAGTGAAACAGGACTGAAACGAGGAGTGAACTCGGTTCAGAAATGGACTTTGTCCACTAAGATAGTCTTGGAAATGAGTCTTGACTAACAAGAAATGATTCTCTATGATTAAGTGTGTATGAAACAAAGTTTCATGTTTTAATATATGATTATTGGGATTACATTTCACTACTATGATTTATCCCATGTTATGAAATTATGATTTCTTTTGCAGGTTATGATTTCCAAAAGTTATGTTCTTATGTATATGATGAAATTGAAATTTCTTTTGTTTACCCTTACTGAGAATTCGAGCTCACCCTTTTGTATGTTTTCTTTCCCAAGGTCAGGAAGAAGGTTATTAAGTAAGATATGCCAAAAGGGACTATAGATATGATGAAATAAATGGGAGACAGTGTAGACGCTTTATGAACTAGTTGTTTATGTTTCCCAGTTTCTAAAGACATTATACCTATACAGTCCTTTCCTGGTTTTGTTATATGTTGTAATAAGTGTGATTCAATTCTGAAGTAATAGCAATGTATGTAAATTATGGGTCGTTATAGTTGGTATCAGAGGAATGGAATAGTCAACCTTTGGAAACTAGGATGTGAAAGCCTTAGTAAGAACCCTAAGGATAAGTCTAAGAATAGAACATAATCTTAGTGTTTTAGAAATGGCCATGAATAACCTAGGATAATACCTTAAGTGTGAAATTATATTCTTGATTATGTGGTTTTTCTATTATAATTAGTGTTGCTCACACTATTCTTCATGGTTTTAGTCAATGGCTGGAACCTGAAGGAACCGTGTTAATGCGGAATGTGACGGGCAATGCAATGATTGTCCCCCGGAGCAACCAAACGTTATGGGAGCTGGAATGAAAAATCTTGTATCCATGCTCACACAACTTTCTCAAGCTATGAATCATGCAGGACTTCCAAACGAGCAAAGGAAGGAGCAAAATTCTGTTGAATCCTTCATGAGGCAGCGCCCACCTTCTTTCAGCGGGTCTACTAATCCATTAGTTGCTGAACAATGGATTAGTACTACTGAAAAGATATTTTCAGTTCTTCAATGTTATGAACATGATAAATTCATCCTAGCAGTGTATCGTTTGGAAGGAGATGCTGATCAATGGTGGAATCTTATTAAGAATATGAGGAAAAGGGATGAAATTGAGTCCATGGAATGGGACAAGTTCGAGAACTTATTTTTCAATAAGTACTTCCCTCGTATTATCCAAACAAAGATAGAGAAAGAGTTTCTTGAACTGAAGCAAAAGGATGATGAATCTGTTGGTACCTATGAAGCAAATTTTACAAGACTTGCAAGGTACGCTTATGGTATTATTATCTAACCTGAGAGTAAGATCGATCAATTCTTTAGTGGCTTAAAACCAAGTCTTCGAAGGGCGTTAGCCATAAGGGACTTCAATAGCTACGAGGAAACCGTTCGATGTGCTCTCAAAGTCGAGATAGAGATTGGAGTAACCCATCATCATATGGGTTCGATAAGAAGAGGAAAATAGAATTCAAAGGAAAATCTAAAGAGCACACTAAAAAGAAGATGAGCTTTACCTTATGCTCAAAGTGTGAAAAGAAACATGGAGGGATTTGTCTTAAAGGGACAAGTAAATGTTTCAAATGTGGAAAGGAAGGTCATCAGGCATTTGAATGCCGTAATTATGGGAAGAAGATGTCTAATGATGCAATCAAAGGAAGGGATGCATAGAATGAATCTACTACACTTCAATGTTTCAAGTGCAAGGAGATGGGGCATTATGCCAATCAATGCCCAAATCCAAGGGTTGATGATGATGGTCGACGTCAACAAACTCTTAAGGCTAAAGACAAAGGAAAGTCACATGCAATTTCTATCAGTGATGTGGAGTACGATAACGATGTGGTGAAAGGTACACTTACCATCCACTCTAAAGTATCAAATGTTTTATTTGATTTTGGATCCACCCACTCTTTTATTTATGAAGAATTTTCTAAGGATATCACCGTATTACCTCAACAATTAGATGTTGAGTTAGCTGTGACAACCCCTAATGGCACAACAGTCACATCAAAAGTTTATAATTCTTCTCTGATCGAAGTTTGTGGGAAAGTGCTTCCTGAAAATCTTGTGATCCTTCCTATAGTGGAATTTGATGTGATTCTTTGCATGGATTGGCTTTCTTTATACGGATCTCATATCAATTGCCAAAGAAGGGAAGTCACATTTCATATTCCAAATCAATCTATGATCATCTATCAATGCAAGGATGAACATAACCTCCCAGTGGAAATTTCTTCCATCTTATGGGTCTTGATTCCACTAAATGAAGGTTATTTATCTCAAATGGTTGCTGAGAAACTCACGATTAAGAATATGCCCATTGTACGGGAGTTTGATGATGTATTTCCGGAGGAATTACCGGGTCTTCCACCAAATCATGAAGTTGAGTTTTCAATAGATCTCGTACCAGGTGCTTTGCCTATTTTAAAGTCACCTTATAGAATGGCCCCAATTGAGTTGCAGGAATTGAAGAAGCAACTCCAAGAGAATCTTGATAAGGGGTTCATACGCCCTAGTGCGTCACCTTGGGGAGCACCAGTTCTGTTTGTTATGAAGAAAGATGGATCAATGAGACTCTGCATTGATTATCGAGAACTTAACAAGATCACTATCAAGAACAAATATCCTCTCCCACGTATTGATGACCTATTTGACCAACTACGCGAAGCTCAATACTTTTCCAAGATTGATCTTCGTTCAGGGTATCATCAATTAAGGGTCAAAAGGGAGGATATACCAAAGAAGGCTTTCCGTACAAGGTATGGACACTATGAATTTATAGTGATGCCATTTGGTCTTACTAATTCCCCTGCTATCTTCATGGATCTAATGAATAGAGTCTTTAGAGACTATCTTGATCAGTTTGTGGTAGTCTTTATAGACGATATTCTTGTCTATTCAAAGAGCAAGGAAGAACATGAAGATCACTTGAGAATTATATTGAAGACCCTGAGAAAGGAGAATCTTTATTCCAAATTTACCAAGTGTGAATTTTGGCTTCAAAAATTTTCATTTTTGGGTCACATAATCTCAAAAGAGGGGATATCTGTGGATCCAGCAAAAACAGAGGTTATCGAAAGATGGTCGAGACCTACAACAGTAACCGAGATCCGAATTTTTCTTGGTTTGGCTGGATATTATCGACGTTTTGTGAAATATTTTTCACGATTATCTAATCCACTCACAAAGTTGACTTGGAAAGGAGTTAAGTTTGTTTGGACGGAGGAATGTGAAGAGAATTTCAAGGAGTTGAAAAGAAGGTTATCCAGTGCACCTATACTCACACTTCCTTGTAGTGGAGAAAGGTTTGTGATCTACAGTGATGCATCCAAGAAGGGGCTGAGATGTGTTCTCATGAAAAATGATATGGTGATAGCTTATGCCTCACGAAAGTTGGAAATACATGAGCAAAATTACCCAACTCATGATTTGGAGTTAGCTGCGGTAATCTTTGTATTAAAGATTTGGAGGCATTATCTTTATGGAGAAAGGTGTGACATTTATACTGATCATAAAAGTTTAAAGTATATTTTCACACAAAAGGAGCTGAATATGCACCAAAGAAGATGGTTGGAGCTGATTAAGGATTACGACTGCTCAATCCATTACCACCCTGGGAAAGCAAACAAGGTGGCAGATGCATTAAGTCGACAAGACCATGCCAGTTTATCCATGATTAGGATCACAAAAGATCCAATTTTTATGGATTTACAAAGGATGTATCTTGGAATTATAATGGAAGGGGGGAAATCATATCTTTCTGAAATGAATGGTCAACCATCTATACATGTGAATATTAAAGAGTCACAAAAATAAGATGTAGAGTTACAAAAGAAGGTGAAAAATGTTCCTGAATTCAACCTTGATTGTGATAGGATAATAAAGTTCAGGAATCGGGTTTGTGTTCTTCCCATCCCTGAATTAAAGAAGGAGCTGCTGGATGAGGCTCATAGTTCTTCATTCTCTATTCATCCTGGAAGCACGAAGATGTATAGGGACCTGAAAGAGTACTTCTGGTGGGATGGAATGAAAAGAGATGTTGCTGAATATGTCTCTTGATGCTTGGTTTGTCAGCAAGTTAAATCTGAGAGAAAGAAGTCTGTGGGGATGTTATAACCATTACCCATACTCGAATGGAAATGGGAAAACATCACTATGGACTTTGTCACCGGACTTCCTAAAACATCCAAAGGCAATGATACTATCTGGGTCATAGTTGATCGTCTTACAAAGTCTGCACACTTCATCGCTATTAGAGATAATTTCTCTCTAGATCATCTTTACATGATATATGTAAAGGAAATGGTAAGAATGAATGGAGTACCACTTTTTATTATATCTGATCAGGATCCGAGGTTTACCTCAAAGTTCTAGCGAAGTCTTCAGAATACTCTGGATACTGAGTTGAGTTTCAGCACTGCTTATCATCCTCATATAGACAGTCATTCTGAGAGAACAATTCAAACTCTAGAAGATATGTTGAGATCTTTCTCTATGGATTTCAAAGGTGGTTGGTATCAACACCTACCTTTGGTGGAATTTTCTTATAATAATAGCTTTCACTCCAGTATTCAGATGGCTCCTTATGAAGCTCTATATGGAAAGAAATGTAGGACTCCAACTTGCTGGGATGAAGTTGGGGAAAGAAAACTATTAGGACCTGATCTCGTTGATGAAATGGCAGAAAAGGTCAGATTTATTCAACAACACATAAGAGCAGCTCATAGTCGACGACAAATTTATGCGGAAAACCGAAGAAAAAACCTAGAGTTTGAAGTGGGTGATAAAGTGTTCTTACGAATATCTCCCTGGAATAGGGTCATGAGATTTGGAAAGAAGGGGAAGTTGAGCCCTAGATATATCGGTCCTTTCGAAATACTGGATCGTGTTGGGAAGGTAGCTTACCGATTGGTGCTTCCACCGAATCTCTCTCAAGTTCACGATGTGTTCCATGTATCTCTCCTGAGAAAGTACATACCTGATCCTTCACATGTACTCATCTCAGAAGTTGTACCGCTGGAGCAAGATCTTTCTTATGAAGAATAGCCGATAGAGATTCTGGTTCATAGCAAAAAAGTCCTACGAAACAAGACCACTCGATTGGTGAAAGTTTTATGGAAGAACTGCCAATTAGAAGAAGCTACATGGGAGCTTGAGGATATAATGAGGGAGAGGTATCCTCATCTGTTTGTTACAAAGTGACGAATTTCGAGGGCGAAATTCATTTTAAGGGGGGTAGAATGCAACACC
This sequence comes from Viscum album, assembly GCA_963277665.1. NCBI lineage: Eukaryota > Viridiplantae > Streptophyta > Magnoliopsida > Santalales > Viscaceae > Viscum > Viscum album. Next base: position 1,811,829,741 of record OY728123.1, on the reverse strand, counting down.
CAAGGCTTTTATGTTATATAAATCATCAAAGGAATCTTTTTCTACACAACACTTGCTTGACTTTCTTTACACAAAATTGCGACCTTCCTCGATAGCTTGCGTCGTACGCAATACCGAGTTTCACTAAACAACGATATACTATTAAAATATTATTAAAACTAGCCGTTATGAATAGTAATAACCACCTTTTGAAATTTTGTAAATTTTATTTTACAAAATGGACTTCATTTTTGGATTCGGAATATCGAAATTAGCTTAGGGTGAAATTTTGGTACTTTTCGGATAACTTTCATATTCTGATGAATATTGAAAATTACTAAATTTTAATTAAAAACAACTTTTTTAATCGAAATAATTATTAGTGATAAATTATTAATTTTAGTGGTTCTAAAGTATATTTATAATATATTTTTACAATTTAATACAATGTTGGTCATTGGATGTAATTTCACATTTAAACCAGACATAAACAAGTGTCAATCTTTTTATAGTTATTATCTCATAAGAACACACTATTTGTTTTGACGACGGGAATTAATTTTTAAATTAATTAATGCAACTGATATGTTTTGAATTTAGTAAAATAGACATCATTTTTGAGTTCATAATATCAAATATAGCTTAGGCCTAATTTTTTGTATTTTTCTGAAAACTTTCAATTTTTGATGAATAGTGAAACCATTAAGTGGAAGTTAAAAAAAATGAATTTTTCATAAAACATAATTTTACCGCTTATGTGAGTGGAATTTAAAAAATCTGAGAGACACGGTTGATGTCAGTAAGTAAAATGTGGTTCAATGAGATGAAAATAATTTTTGATGAATAGTAACTTTTTTACTTTTATTTACCATGGTTAAAAGTAAATAGGGTAATTAAGGGTAAAAATGATATTATTATTACCCTAACACATTTCCTAATTCTATTGTATAAGTGTAATTTGACCAAAAACAAACTTAGGAATAAAATATGACCATTTAGGCCCACTTGGATTAGATTAGGACATTTATTATTAATTTATTTAAAGAAGGGTTAAAATAGTTAAAATCAAATTTAATAACTAAATCATTTTTAATATAGGGTTATACATAAGATAAATTCGACTATAAATATTCATTAGAAATCTAAAACGATTTCCTACATAATGATATTTTATTTGTAATTTTTAGACTTTAAATAATTTAATTTATTTATGACACAAAGATGATTCAGTAATTATCTTATTAATGAAATATTGACATAATTGATGTTATAAATACCCAAATAAATATAATTTGAGACTTTTTATGAATTACACTAATTTTCTAGGTTAATATGAGATGTTCTTATTGATTTAATTAACCTTTTTCGAACTAATCATTCTGTTATGAGTTTCATAAAAATCAATTACTAAATAGTGTCATAATTGACATAAAATAGTTTTTAAAAAAACTATTATATTAGTAATTGTTATTTTATTCCTAAAAATATAAGGTTCGGCTAAATTACTTAGATAAGGTTATATATATTAATAATAAACTTCTTGGGGTACGTTTGGATGCTTATAGTATGTTTATTAACCTTATAGTATAAGAACACAAGAAGACACGGTAAAAGTAAAATTATTTAACTTAATGATAAATCTAAACGATAATGTTAACATAGGAACCTAAACTTGTCTAAATTATATTGGATGATATTATTTCGACCCATCCCCACCTTATCTTCGAAATAAATCAATTTGGAACTATTTAAAACCGAATTTGGATTTATAATAAAATAATATTTTTAGTTATTCCAAAGGTGCCCCTCTCCTCCCTTATAAAAGGGAACCTCCTCCCTCTCTTCCTTACACCACTTTGAGCCTTCAATCTCGGCCAACCCCTACCAATTTCTTCTCTCCACTTCCCTAGAAACATCCTAGAGGTCCTGGTCTTCTTCAAAGACCAATTTTTGTGCCCTAAAAGGAGGTCTCAAAGAAGCACTTCAAAGAAGAGGTAATGTCCGTTACCGATTCTTTCATCTTTATTTCTTCTTACAATTATTCTTGTTTAGTTGTTTCATTATGAAGTAATAACACAAGTATCACTAATATACTGATATTTTATTATAAGTATGAAACAACCCTATTTCACCATCTATCCATCCTACGGAAAATGAAATCACCGCACGTGCGTACATACGGAATACCGTCTCCACGCCGTGGTGTAATCTATTTTCCACCACCACCTTACTTGGATTGGTATAATGGTGTAAATATTGAATATATATGATTATTGTGAATTTATATTGATTCTGAAATAGTATAAATACACTCCAATACAATTCCACGATCATAGGAACGATATCATCACTCGTGCGTACGTACGGAATACCGTCTCCACGATGTGATGCGATTCGTTCTACATGATCTTCATTGCATAATGATTATATAAATGAATTGAATGAATTAATATGATATATATTACACTAATACCATTCTGTAAATTAGGTATCTATAACCTAAAAAAAATATGGATAAGAATTTATTCGACAAAATACGCATAAGAACAAAAAGTAATAAACACCTGAATAAACAAGTAGTAATGAAATATTACTAATAAGAAGCTAAGAATATGACCATATATGATATCATAAAAATAATTATGATTCTGGAATAAGTCAATAACATTATTTAAATCATTATACAGGAGGTTCGGACACTTACAAAGAGAATCGGACCTAAGGTAAGGGAAATATCACAATCTCATTTTTATCCGAGATTGTTTATACTTTGAAATTTACTGGGGTGTATTTTATCATCCACATCCATGTTTCCTCAATATGTAATATTATTTCCATCCACCTAAAATTGTTTAAATCCAATTTTACCCTTCGGTGAGTTTTTAGTAAAGGATATGAAAGGAATCTTTTGTTGTTTTTTGTACGAGGTACTTTTTGACTTTTCCGACAAAAGTACGAAGAATGTTTTTTTAACTTATACGACATGAATGGATTTTTAAAACATTATTTCCAAGAAGCTTCCTTTATAAGTTTTGAAGTTTATTTTTAATCAACTTCTTTTTGTTTAGAATTGTACGACATGTTAAGAAAGGAAAAGTGTTTTTGAAGTAGAAAGGATATTTTCCTCAAGAATAGAGTTCAAGTGTTTTATCAAAATTAATTTCCATCTAAGATAATAAAGGGTTATGTTTCTATACCTATTATTACATTGATTTGATTATGTTGTGATGGAATTATTTTTATGAATTCCTTTATCTTATATGAATTGTTTTATGATGTCACAATGTTTAAGATTCCCATTTTTATTACATGGGTTATGTTATGATGTATGGTTTATGATTTTGTGGCACACATAAGAATGGTATCATTATGAGATGGGTGGGACCTATATCTCCCTCCAATGCATTGGGTAAAGATTTTATATTTCATGATATAGACATGGCTAGAACGGTAGGTTAAACCGGTTCAGTGAAACAGGACTGAAACGAGGAGTTAACTCGGTTCAAAAATGGACTTTGTCACTAAGATAGTCTTGGCAATGAGTCTTGACTAACAAGAAATGATTCTCTATGATTATGTGTGTATTCCAAAAAGTTTCATGTTTTAATATATGATTATTGGGATTACATTTCACTACTATGATTTATCCCATTTTATGAAATTATGATTTCTTTTGCAGGTTAAGATTTCCAAAAGTTATGTTCTTATGTATATGATGTGATTTAAATTTCTTTTTTTTACCCTTACTGAGCATTTGAGCTCACCCTTTTGTATGTTTTCTTTCCCAAGGTTAGGAAGAAGGTTATTAAGTAAGATATGCCAAAAGGGACAATAGATATGATGAAATAAATGGGAGATAGTGTAGACGCTTTATGAACAAGTTGTTTATGTTTCCCAGTTTCTAAAGACACTATACCTATATAGTCCTTTATTAGTTTTGTTATATGTTGTAATAAGTGTGCTTCAATTCTGAAGTAATAACAATGTATGTAAAGTATGGGTCGTTATAGCTATGCCTCAACACTACTTTCCACCCCCAGACAGATGGGCAGACAGAGCGCACCGTCTAGAAGATGGAGGATATGCTATGAGCATGTGTTTTGGACTTTGGGGGATCATGGGTACGACACTTGCCTCTGGTAGGGTTTTCTTACAAAAATATCTATCACTCTACCATTGGCATGGCTCCATTCGAAGCTTTGTATGAGAGGCCATGTCGTTTACTCGTGTGCTGGATAGAGATCTGGGAAACAAGTGGTCTTGTCCTAGAAGTGGTGTAGAGCCCGACAGAGAAGGTTCATCTTATACGAGAGAGGATGAAGGCGAACTAGGACCAGAAAAATTCATATGCTGATAATAGGAGGACAACCTTGTAGTTAGAGGTCGGGGACCACGTGTTCTTAAAGGTCTCCCCTCGGCATGGGCAACAGAGGTTCGACAGGGGGAGTAAGCTTTCTCCTAGGTTCGTCGGACCATTCGATGTGCTGCAGTGGGTCAGCGAAGTGGCTTATCAGCAGACACTACCACCGCCGCTACTGAGAATGCACGATGTCTTCCATGTGTCTCAGCTCTGATGGTATCTACATGGCGATTCACACATCCTCGACTGGGGAAATATGGATATCAAGGCTGACGTGACATTTGTAGAAAGACCGGTGAGGATCGAGGATTGTTAGAAGAAGTTGCTCCATGGATGAACCATTCCTTTGGTTCGTGTTTTATAGAGGCATGGTGGGATTGAGGAGAGTACATGGGAACGGGAGGCACAAATGCGCACCCAATACTCAGAGACGTTTTGAGTTTTGTTCTGTTTTGATTTGACTAGTTGTGATTAAGCATTTTACCTTGTTAACTATGGAATGGACTATTTCCCTTGTTCTCTAGATGTGTGTGTGTGAAGAGTCCTGAATATGGGAAGGGGAGGACCCGATCCCAAATCAAGACGCATTAAGGTGGATGTGATTAAACTCATGCGGGCGAGTCAGTGCTGCCCAAAGCTGATATTATCTTGACATGGAGGAAGGAATTCCCTAATCCCAATGTATGGATGGTATGAATTTTTAATATTGGTGTTCTTACTTGGGGTGGGGGAGCGGTAGTGTATTCTTAGTCATTCGAAAGATAGATGAGGTTTACTCCTGAGAGGTATCTTTCAAGGTGGTTTTTCGGACCCCTCTCCTTGCTTCTTGTCTGGTTTTGATTCTTGAGGGAGAGAATAGTTTGAGAGGTATCTGATGTAACAGCCCAGACCCTCCTGGTCTAGTAATTTCCCAAAACTTGGTTCCCTAAAATGGTTCCACAAAAAAGGTGGCACTGGTCACGGTCTCACACTGAAATAGTGGTACCTTGATGGTGGCACTATGAGGGTGGCACTAACATGATGGCACCTTGAGGGTGCACCGTGACAGTGGCACCGTGAGGGTGGCACCGTGAGGGTGGCACTAACACGATGGCACCATGAGGGTGCACCGTGATGGTGGCACTATGAGGGTGGCACCGACACGATGGCACCGTGAGGGTGGCACCATGACCGTGGCACTGTGATGGTGGCACCATGTCCTCACAAAGAGGTCTTCATTCTTTTTCCAGTTCCCGACTTTTTCCACTCCCACAACATTTATTTTGAAGTAAAAAAATTAATGTAATACCATATTTCAAAGCCATTTAAAGCCCATAAATAATATCTAAAATCCCCCAAGATTCGGGAGACCCTTAACTTACCAAAACGCATGGATTTTCCTCGGTGTCTCATCCTTTCCCCATACTTTCCAGTTCTGCCCCTATTGTGCGATTTAAAGGAAACCAGTAAATGAAAAACTGTTATGGACACCTATATGATGAGAATTTTTAAATGACAATTAATTACATCATGCATAATCACCCAACCACATGGGAAACCACGATTCAAATTTAAATCTGTTCAGAATTCTGTATCCCGTAACAATGGGATCTCATCTTTTTATCACGCTAGAATTTCTTCCTTCTTCTTCTTGGCTATGTTCATTCTTCCCCTGGTGAGTTTGGATTTCCTTTTTCCGAGGCGAGTGGTGTGCCTATGATAGAACCTTCCATAGTCATCCTTGGAGTCCATAGAATTTCTCCCCTACAAGTCGCGCATCCCCAGATATTGGCGTACTGAGTTAAAATGATGATCATTGATCATCCAACTGGGGGTTTTTCCTTTGTATCTTTTTACTGTGTGTCATGCAGGGTGGTTCTGTAATTGTTTCTATTGGGATTGATGAAACAAAACTTTAAAAAATATAATAAACAGACTTTAAAGAATAAGGGGGGGGGGTGCAATCAATGTTTCTTATGTACTCTTCATCATTGATTTTGTGTTCTGAATTGCATGGGCTTATGCCCATTGAAAATCAATACTATTGGTGGTCTTTCTCTGTGCACTAATAAACCCCTGTCTTCTATGATGATTGAATGGATGTAACATGGGAATTTGGTTAATCAAGTAATATCGGATGATTAAATGGATTTACAGTGAACAACAACCCTTGTGTGACCACCCTAATTAACCAAAAAGAAAGGGGGAACTAAATGAATGATGTGCTTGCATATTGAAACTCCCTTTATCTATCTTGGTGGTATGTGTGATTGTTCTGCTTGATGCTTATTTGGTGATATAGATGGGGAGGAGATCCTCTGTTGTTTCAGTTGTTGGTGGACCTGAGGCCGTGTGGGGTAGTATCTTGAGGCTTGGTTTGGTTCTCATACTTTGAGGGATCTCACAGATCTTTTTATTATTGTGACTTTACAAGAGAACCAGATGTGAATGATTAAAAGTATTTTTTGGCTATTTTTCTTTCTTTAGCTTCTGGTTATGCATGATTATTCCCTATTAGTGCATAATTTACTTAAATGGAATCACTTGAACATGAAAACAATAATGGGTTCAATGGGGAATTGTTTTCCAGGAATGAGTGGTGACATGGTTGTCGGTTCAGTGCTCCTTGTGAATGAATAGTAATGAGGGTGTTTTTTTGGGTTGGTTTGGAACCCCTAGGTTGGGATGAGTTCTTGTTACCTATATATATAATTTTAGTTCTTATGTTTCTTATTTGAACCCCACCCAAGTTGAGAACTTGTGCCGAACACCCCCATTTCATGGGAGAGGGTGTTTTTTCCAACACTTTTACAAGTGACTGGTTATTATCTCCTTTTCTACTCCCTTTTCCAAGTGGACCAAGACCCTTCAGGCAGGCTGTGGTGGCCTGAGGTCCATTATAGCCCAAGATTCTTCGGGCAGGGTTGTTGTGTTGGTTGGCCCAGGTGTGTACGGGTAGGTTGTTTCCCAAGTGTCTTCAGGATGAGGCCCAGGTGTCTTCGGGCGTGGTAGGAGTTGTTCTGGACCATGTGTTTGTGGGCATCGTTACACATGGTTGTTGTGGCCCAGTTGTTTATGGGTGGGATGTGTGGTTATAGCCTAGGTGCATACAGGTGGGGGATGGTAGTGGGACTACGGTGAGAATGGTGAGAGAGGTCTGATGCATATGATGTCTTTAATAACCAGTGGGGAAGTGGTGCGGGGTACCCAAACACTGATGTGTTACTAATATTACATTACTTGACTTGTGTTATTTGGGGAGTGTGCCTTGGTGAGGATTGGGTGGATAGTTTCCCTTGCTGGGTTTTTTGGTTATCTCGTTTCTCACGGGGCATTAGAATGCCTCCCCACTTGTGCATGACAGCTTTTGGTTTTACCTACTGAGTGTACTTGTATGCTCACCCTATGTATATTAAATTTCTTTCAGGTTTCTAGGAGGACTTTAGGGGCCATGTAGGATCATACTAGTTCAGACGTTGGGATAATTTCTATAGCTGTTTTTCTTTTCTTTGGTACTTCCTTTTGGGGTTTTCTTGTACTTTTGTAGCATTTACTTTTGAAACATGCATATGGGAATAGTTTATTTTGGCTTTACTTGTGCTTCCACTTTCAGAATTGTTGGGAATTACTATCTTATATCCCAATCATATTAAAATAAAAAGGGTAATGCATTCCATCTTGTGTGTGATTCTATACCCTTGGTTCTAGTCGCCACTCCAGGACCTATTGAAGGCGTGTCTCAGGGGTCATTATCTCTCCTTCAACATGAAGAAGGAAGGGTCTCGCAACCTGATATCCCTTATCTCTTCTTGGTGAAGGCAAGGTTGACAATATCATATAAATACATTAAATACATATTTAAATATATACATGAGAGGTGGTGATGGAACATGAATTACATCGGTTCACGAGGCAGTAGTCCACCATACACAAGATCGACATTTTCATTTCCATTTTGATAGAAGATGAAATGGTTATAAGTTATTCTAAAAACATAATAAAATATCATTATATTGATGATAATGGAGTTATTATATGGTAATAATTAATAAATTAATGATGGTGGTAATATAATAATTAAAAATAAAGAGATTAGTGAAGATAACTGACTTCACTTAGAAAAACCACAATTGGGTCACTTATTAAGGACCCTAGGGTTAACCTTTTTGTAATACCATAATCTATATATCATGTATAAGAATTATGGGGATATATTTTGGTAGGTTTTAGTAAATAAATATTTCTTAATTTGTGTGAGTAAGTGAACGTATTAGGTTCCCTTATATAATTGAGGAGGGGTGACATTTGTTTACATACCCAAAAAATATTCAATAATGGGAAGTCACTCTTAACCCATGTTCCTAATAAATTTATAAAAATGGATTAGAGGGAATTTAGGTTTATATAAACCTCGAAAAAATAGAAATATTCCAAAAACATTTCTTACCTTATACTTTAAGGTTACTTCCTTTAATAATTTTAGTTTTTATCATGGTAACTTTTTTTTATATTTATTTTCCTAGGAAATTTATACTTTAATACTAAAAATAAAGGAACCTTATTAGATAATATGAACCCAATGAATCTATAAATTAAATAATATTTATCAATTTAATGTCCAATGTGTGTAGGAAAATAATTTTAACACATTATTATGTAACGTGAAAAATAATATTTTAATCTTATCCATGATAAATAATTACTTATAATATTTAATATTCATTATGAAATAAATAAGCTAAAATTTTTACATAATATTAATTATTATGATTCCAAAATATTGAATCTATTTTATTAAATATAATTCATAAAATTGGTGGTATTAAATTTATAATTAAACCTAGAAGCATGACAAAAAAGAGGATTTTCAAAGAATAAGTTTCAAAAAGTACGAAAGGTTTTTATAAAAAAATCAACATTAAATATAATGAAATAAATTAGATTAGTAATAAAATAATTAAATTAAATTTAATTTTAAAAAAATTAAAAATAAAATATATATTTATAAATTATTTTAAATAATAAACACTTTTTATTATATTTAAATATTTTTCACTATTCATTGAAAAAATTAATCTTTTCATAAAATTCCTTAAAATAAACTCTATAGTATTTTTGGAATCATTATTTAAAAAATTATCTTAATTTGTTAAAATAAATTATATATAATTAGAAAAAATTAATTTTAAAATAAGTTTACAAAATGTAATGAATCCATCTTCAAGAAAAATAATGTTTATAAGCATAACAATGGTTCTATTATTATATGATACATAAAAAATATTTTATTAATGATAAAAGCTTTTATAGAATATTGAATATATAAATTTGATTAATATCATCCCCCAACAGTGTTTAATTTAATTTGTTATGATAAATACACATTATGTGTATACTAAACTCTTTTTCAAAAAAATATTTCTTTTACTTTCAATAAATTTTTTCATTTCTAATCAATTGATAAGAAAATAATTTATTTTTTACATGTGTAATCTATATAATTTTGATAACTTATTTTTTACTATTATTACCCTATAATTTAATAGCTAGTTTATAACTATCATAATAAATAATAGTATTTTAATAGTATATCACAATTTATTTAAACTCTATGTTGTGTGAAACATAAGCTATCATTGACAATAAATTTACATGAAAAAATATTTCATAAAAATTCAGGATGTGACATTCTTACCCAATTAATAAATTTCATACAAAAAATTTTATTTTATGCTCTATAAGAAAGGGTTTGATATTTTGAAATTCCTTTCTGGAAAATGTACAACCTAAAAGGGGTTAGTAAAACTTCCTCTTATACAAACGGTATAGCGACCCAGGCTTAACATACATGGATATTACATATTTAGTGATGGATATTAATCACATTAAAAAAGTAATTATAGAATGATAGTACTGGTATATAACCTTTAGAAACATGGAACATGATCTTTTATCATGGTGAAATATCTTTAACATATTTCATAAGGTCCTCCCATTTAGAGTTACTACTTAAAACCTTTCTTTAAACCATGAGGAAAGGAAACATAAAAAAGGGTTTTCTCAGATTCTCAATAAGGGTAAAAAATGGGATATGGAGGAATAACATTAGAATATGGGTATGAGGACATGACCATATCATTATAAGACCATACACTACATATCAAAGATCATTATCAAGAGTCATGGAATAATGATTGGAAGTTCATAATACATGAATCATAAAGAAATAAAAGAGAACAATCCATGAGTGCATAACATAGTCATAAGAAATAGAATTTTTGGAATAAATATAATTATATGAAATCTTATTTAATGGATACCTATGACAACCATCACAACATGTTAATCTTGGTCTGATCACCCATGTACCTTCTTAATTATTAGGCAAATAACCTGTGTACCCTCATTTTTTTGGTATTGGGATATAACATACATAACATCTATTTTTCATGCATGGGCTACAACCCAAATACTTTATTATTTTAAATCATAGGCTACAACCTATCTACCCTCTTGTTTTCAGTCTTGGACTACAACCTGTATACCCTCTTGTTTTTTGGCATCATCTACGTCCCATATACCCTCTTGTTTTTAGGATTTCGGATACAACCCATATAGCTTGTTTTTTCTGTCTTGGGATACAATTCATGTACCCTTTGAGCACATATTCCATTTTTCATTATCCAATGAATTGGATGGGGATATAGGTCCCCCAATAACGTAAGGAAATTATATATATGTCTTCTATAGGATAACAACACATAAAACTTATCATGAACCATAAAAAGATATGGACTTCATAATCATCATATCACAACCCATGAAATGAAATGAGTATCATAACATATAATCATATCATAAAGAATGAAAAATAGATAGGTGTCATAATAATTTAATCATATAATAACCCAGGAAAAGAAGAGGGTTTCATAAGTGTTTTATCAAGGTATAAACCATGGAAGAGGAACAGGTTAAAAACATTTCAACATAAATATAAACCATTCAAATATAGGATAAGAATATTGCTCTTGGATAATATTTCCATTAAATTATTAACAATATAAATGGATTTATTTTTAGATAGATTATTGTTTTCAAGTATCACTCTAAGCATTTCTGATGGAAAATAACCTTTCTTTAAAAATCCATTATAAGACATAAAACATTTCAAAAAATACTTTTATTTGAAACCTAATTTGAAAAAATTTAATTTAATATTTAAAAATAATTTGAAACATGTCATGATGAAAATATCTATTCTTCATTGAAAAACTCTTTTTAACCATAGAACATTTTGAAAAAAAATTTCTTTGAAAATAAAAATGAAAACATTTAAAGGATTCTTTGAAAACAATTTAAAACAGTTTTTAAAATATAAAAAATTATTGAAAAAAATTAACATGAAAAGTATGTTTAAATACATTTTTTAAAAATTTAAATCAGCTTTAGAAAACATTGTTTTGAAAGAACACACAGATATTTGATCGAAGAGATAAATAAAGTATGATTATATTAAAAACATTTTCTTAATTTTTAGATGTACCAATATAACGACCCAACTCTTTATTTCACACTTAAATACAATTTATTAGATAAAAACTTCACTTGATACAACATAGAAGATTGAGAGGTCCAGTGTATTTGGGTCTTAGGATCATTACATGAAAAATTAAAACATGAAATACACATCTTTATTGAAAACATATTTTACATGACCACACACATTCCTTCATAGTTAGCATTGCATGGGATAACCTGAGGACATGCATAAGAAAAAGTTGTGCTATAAAGCCCATTAAGGGAGTAAACAAGAAATAACATGAATAATACATTACATTTGTGTTAATAGGCATATCAATGGAGCATAAGAGATACATGAACATAAAGGCATGATGCAACATGATTATCATACATGGAAATGTGGAAACAACACTCAAGATGGTATTAGCTTGAGCCAAGGATAATTGAACATGGATAATTATTAAACCATAATTAAACTTGAATTATCATGAGTAATCCATCATTGCAGTTGATGTATCATGATACTAATCCTTACCCAATTCATTGGAGTGCTATCAGGGCGCACCCTTCTTAATCATTTCATTTCATGCATAAGTGTTCCACATGGATTATATAACATGGATTCACAAAACATCATCATTTATTTCATGATAAAAGAATGTGGAATAAATAAATAAAAATATATAATCAATAAGTAAATGTTCATAAATGTGGATACCCTTGATAGAGAAATGGACATGGTGTTCACTACATAATGTATTTCGCTTGGAAAACTGTAGTGCAATTTCGGCAGCATAACGGTGTGACATAAGAATTCATAAAAATGTTTGATGGGAGAGAAAGGGTTATCTCATCATATTTACATTAAATGGAAAGTAATAGGGTAATATAGATACATATCCTAACATTTTTAATGGTATTTATATGCAGAATATGAAAGATGTTCTTGAATGTAAAAGAGGGGTGAGAAATCACATATAAAATTTCATCACAGTAACGAGTGTACACGGGAGGAATTAATGAGAGAGAAAGGGTCCTCTAATAATTAAAACATAATAAGGGAAGTATAGGGGAGGTGATAAATCATAACCCAACGTTTTTAATTGAAATTATAATGGTATAACATCATAAAGAAACTTGGAAGAAAATGAGAAAGGAAGAAATCCCTTACTTGGAAGTGTGATCCCAAAGGCTTGGGAGAGGCTTATTGGGAGATTGGGGTGCCTTGGGAGGATTATAGAGAGAGGAGGGAAGAGTTTGGTCTAGAACCAATGGCTTTGAGTGAATAGGAAGTGGGAGATTGGGTGGGTTTATATTGGAAAAGTGAGAAAATTCTTTATTATTTAGGTTTTAGACACCACTTATTAAACTAATCAAAACCACAAACCAAACCATGGTTTTCCCTTGTTTTCTTCCAAAGGGAAGTGTAAAACATTATTTTATAAATCCAATGTCATAAATTCTTAAAATATTAGGCTTGCTTACATGGAGGTGAGTCACACACTCAAGAAAATCATTTTAAAAAGTTAAAATATTTTATAAGTCTTGGAGGGTCCACTAAAGATTTGTAAAATAAATAAAACAAACCTAAAATTACTTTATTTTAATGGTGAAACATATATTGGCCTGACATATCATTTATATTATTTTATTACAACACTATTGGGTCATTATGATGTCATAAATCACATTATATAATTAAACAATATTTAATTTTTAACCAAAAATTCAACTGTCTCAGAAAATTATGAAAAATTAAAAGTTGGATAATTTCTATATTTTTATTACAAAAATAATATTCATTTTATCTAAACAATTTTATAAAAATTTGAATTTTTTTACTTTTAAAATAAGAACCGACATTTATTGAAAATTCATGGGTTTTGACAAAGATGGTTTTCAAACCTTAGTAAAAATTACAAATGTATTTCTAAAAAATTTATGATAATTTAAATTTTAAAAAGTTAGTAATAATATTTCATTAAAACATTATTTAATTAAAAAATTCATTAATTCATCAAAATATATTTCTTAATTGAATATTAACTAAAATGATATTTTTGTTTTAAAAACTATTTACAAAGTTACAATAGTAAAATGAATGTATATTATCTGTAAGAAAAATAATGTACATAATAATAGTGCTAGGGTATTGTTATATAACCCCTTATAACACCCGCATAATACCGAAGGGTAAGATGTTCGATGGTGACAAACTCTTGGGGTGGCTCAGATAACATCGCTCGGGTGGTAATCTCTCTCAACTTCCAGTTCTACCGTAGGCAGTTTCATTCGAGCTTAACGTTTTGAAGCTTAGCTTGGGATTGGTCAAGATATAATCCCAATAACGCCAAGTCCTTTCTAAGTTCTGGAAAATGGGCTTCGTATGGATCAATTCTACTGGATGATGCCTTCACTTCCTTTGTCTGAGTAAATTGGATTTGTTAAATCCCTATATTTACACTAATCATGTTATCACTGTTCAAAGACTATATTAGAAATAGTCACAATTATTAATGGAATTTTAAAATCAAAAAATAAAAAACCAAGGAAGTGAATATGTTTTACATAACCATTTTTCATAATAAGACATTTAATTAGATCAAGAGGAATTTTCATTAATAAAAGTTTAGGTCATTACAATCTTCCCCCCTTTAGAAATTTCTCCCTCAAAATTTCCTTTTCCCACACTAAAAAATATGAGGGTAACTCTACTTTATCACTTCCTTCGATTCCCATGTTGCTTCTTCAAACTTGTGGTTTCTCCACAACACCTTGACAAGGGGCATTGTCTTATTTTTTAGAATGTTTTCTCTACAAGCTAAAATCTTCACCGAATATTCTTCATAAGAGAGGTCATTCTCTAATTGTACCACCTTTGGATTGAGTACATGTTATGGGTCAGGTATGCACTTCTTGAAGAGTGATACATGGAATACATCTTGTACTTGAGATAGGTTTGGTGGTAGTGCTGGTCAATATGCCACTGCTCCAATGTGATCAATGATCTCAAAAGGGCCGATGTAGCTTGAACTAAGCTTTCCATTCTTCCCAAATCTAATAACTCTCTTTCACAATGATATGTGGAGGAATAACATGTCTCCAACATCAAAATCTATATATCATCGATAATTATCAGCTTAGATCTTTTGTCGACTCGGAGCATCTTTAATGTTCTATTGGATGGTCTTAACCTTCTCCACCATTTCTTTAACCATTTCTGGACCTAGGAGTTTTCGCTCCCCAACATTTTCCCAACATTATGGTGTTCTGCACCTCTTCCCATACATGGCTTTATAAGGACCCATTTAGATTCTTTATTGGAAACTGTTGTTATAAGAGAACTCAACTAGAGGAATATGTTGATCCCATCCTCCTTTTAAGTCCATTGAGCATTCTCTCAACATGTCATTAAGTGTTTGGATAGTCCACTCAGATTGGTCATCAGTTTGAGGTTAATAAGCCATACTAATGTTAAGCTCAGTATCCAGAGTAGGTTGAAGACTCTTCCAAAACAGAGATGTGAATCTTGGATCTCGATTGGATACAATTGATAGTGGTACTCCATGTATCCTTACCAATTATTTAGTATATATCAATTCCAGTTGATCCAATAAGAAATCCTCCCAAATTGCAATGAAGTGTGCGGTGTTTGTATGATGATCCACAAAAACCTAGATTGCATTATTTCCTTTGGATTTATTCAGAAGTTTGTTGACAAAGTATACGGTGATATTATCCCATTTCCATGCTAGTATGGATAATGGTTGCATAAACCCCTTAGACTTATGCCTCTCAACCAATAGTTTATGACATATCGGGCAATTTCATTTATACTTAGTGATCTATTTCTTTATGTTATCCCACCAATAAATCTCTCAAATATCTCGATATATCTTTTTGTTTCCAGGGTGAATGGTGAAATTTGAAATATGTGCATCATCCAAAAGTTCTTTCCTTTACTTTTGATTTTATAGAACACATAGTCTTGTCCCAAATCTCACAATTACTTATTTATTAACATTGAACTTTGAGGATTTCCCTTTTCTGATAGTTTCCACATTCTTTTGAATTCCCACATCATCCTTTTGATTATCCTTTATCCTTTCCAAAAGAGATAATTGATCAATAATTTGTGAAAGGATTGATGGTTTTCCTTTTTTATGATTCCCATGTCTATCTTTATCAAATCTAAAAAGGTTTGATCCTTTTCAATTCTCATCAATGATATAATTGTTGGGTTATTTCTACTTAGAGAATCTGCCACCTTGTTCTCTTTCCCAAGGTGGTAATAGATTGATCAATCACAGTCTTTGATCAACTCTAACCATATTTCTTGGCACATGTTCAAATATTTTTATGTGTATATATAATTGAGGCTTTTATGGTGCATATATATTTCACACTTCACCCCAAAGAGGTAATTCTACCAAAATTTTAAAGTGAAGATCACTGCATCCAACTCCAGGTCATATGTGGATATTTTTTCTCATGAACTTTCAATTGCCTTGAAGCATAAGCAATTACTTTTTCATTTTGCATCAACACACAACCCATGATCTTCTTTGAAGCATCGCTAAATGCCACAAAAAGTTATCCACTTGTGGGTAGTGTGATCATAGGTGCAGTGATAAGACTCCTTTTCAACTCCTTGAAGCTATTTTCACATTCATCACTCCAAGCAAACTTTACTCCCTTCCAAGTTAGCTTAGTAAGGGGGTTGGAAAATCATGAGAAATTTCTCACAAATTGGCGATAATATCCAGTTAACCCCAAGAAGTTATGGATATCCATTATTGATATTGGCCTCATCCATCCATCAATTGCAGCTATCCTTGATGGATCCATAGATATCACATTGCTTATGATGATATAGCCCAATAATGAGACCTCCTTCAACAAAAACACACACTTGCTATAATTTTCATAGAGCTTCTCCTTTCACAAGTTCTCTAGTAAAATGCTTAAATGCTCATCATGGACCTCCTTGGTTTTGGAGTATATTATAATATCATCTATAAAGACAACCAAATTTTCCAAGGTAATATCTAAAGACACTATTCATCAAGTCAATGAATATTTTTTGAGCATTAATGAGTCCAAAAAGAATTACTATGAATTCATAGTGCCTGTATATTGTAAAAAAAGTAGTCTTGGGAATATCCTCCTTTTTCACCCTTACATGGTAATATCCTGACTGCAAATCCACCTTGTATAAGTATTGTGACCAACGTAGCTGATTAGACAATTCATCAATTTGTAGCAGAGGATACTTGTACTTTATCATGATTTTATTAATCTCTCTATAATCAATGAAAAGGATAATTGACCCATAATTCTTCTTGATGAAGAGGATTGATGCACCCAATGGTGATGCACTTGGGCATATAAACCCTTTATCCAGATTCTCTTGTAGTTGTTTCTTCAGCTCCTCAAGCTCCAAAACATCCATTCTAATAGGAATACCTGAAAATTCCTCATGAAACACTATAGTGAATTTCCTCATAATGGGAATGTATTAAAGGATAGTTTCTTCCTTAGACTCAATCATATGATCCAGATAAGTGTGCTTATAGGGAAGTAATATCGATGCTTAAGATGATTGTGCTAAATAAGATTCATCCTCTTCCTTGAACTTGTACAGAATTAGGGGTCGATTCACCATATGGAGAGTGATTTCCCTCTCACGGAAATTTATGTTGGCTCTATATGAGGAAATACAATCCATGCCATTAATTGCATCAAATTCCACCAAAGGGAGTATGAAGAGGTTTTCCAAGAATTCAATCCACAAATTATGATATGGGAGGAGTTATATTCATAGAATGCAATAAATTCCCCATTTCATATTCTTACCGATAACTTTAATTCGATAACTTGTGGTGGTGTTGGGATTGTTTAACTAAACATTTAGAATATAAAATATTTCATAAAATCATAATAAAGAAGAACATTATCTATTATTGAATTCATAACTAGCGTACCTATCACCACTTCGTTTTTAGGGTTCACTTCGTTTGTAGTAATGGAAAAAGAGATCACTTTTTTCCTTGGAGGTTTTTGGTTGCCTCCTAAAACCCATGTCTTAGGGAACTGGTTTGCAAAGTACCTTAGTTATTTGTAGTTGAATCAATGAAAAACACATTAAGGGTCGAACAGATCATTACTATCCTCTCTTGTAGTCGTGGGTTTTTTCATGTCATAAGTTAATGGATAGGTGACCGTCTCTTACACACTTAAATCATTTTCTCATCCCCTTTAGGTAATTTATAGGATGCTTCTTTCCACACCTTTGGAAATTGGGGTGATGGATTTTCTTAACACTATTGGAATTATCCATCGGATCACTAAAATTAAAGTCTACCTTACGATTCTTATCCCCATGATACCCATGAGATTCTTTGATCTCTATTTCAACTTTGAGGCCACATTGAACAATTTCCTCATAGCTCTCAAAGTCACAGATCACTAAGGATTTCTATCATCTAGGATTTATCCCACCAAAGAAGCGGTCAACCTTGTATTTGGGGGAAATGAAAAAGCCGGTGGTGTATCATGAAATCCTTGTAAAGTTTGTCTCATACTCTCTGATAGATTCATCTTCTTTTTTTCTTGACGGAAATGAATTCCATTTATATCTTAAGTTAGAGGGTGTGAGGAAAATATTTGTCAAAAAACATTTTCTAGAAATCCTTCTATTCTAATGCCTTGATCTCCTCCTCAGGCTTTGTATTTTTGATTAATTTCCACCATTGATCAGCTTCACCCAATATATGATAAACAACCAGAATTACCTTCTCTTGTTCATAACATTGAAGTATAGAGAAGATATTCTCAACGGAGTTGATCCATTGTTCGGTGATTGAGGGATCAGTTGATCCATTAAAAGTAGGAGGCATTTGTCTCATGAAGCTCTTGATGGAGACTTTTTCTTTCTTTGGGTGGGGGGGGGGGGTTAAATATTCCTCTTTACCACTGTTTCTATTCTATACTTGAGTTAACTAAGATAGTATCATGACAAAGTTCATGATTCCCACTCCCATCAGATTGGGCATCTCATTAGAACAATCGTCACATTGATCTTTGCATAAGTTATTAGCCTGAGTCCTCCTATTACCGGCCATTGGATGGAATAGAAGGAAATTTAGGGGTAACACATAAAGGGTAATCCAAAGAAAAAAGCACATGACTTATAAATTACATTTATTTCCTTAACATATGAATTTATAGGCTTCAATATATGTTATCCGTGATCTACTTACCAACATTTATTCCTAGGGAAATTTTTCACTTAATAATGGATCATAATAAGCTCATGAATTTACCAAAGCATATACATCGAGAGTGTTATAACCAAGAGTTCAATAAGGACCCCTGTCGTGCACCAGTTCATGTTTGAGTCTAGCTCAAAGCAGTGTTTTCAGGTTTTACCCCTAGATACATCTGTGTCAGAGCTGCCTCTACCTGCTTGTATCTAAATAGAGATGTATTTGCTTGATAAACCACTTACTCATTACTAACCAGAATTTAGAGATGTTTTTATTATACTTATTCTTATCACTAAGTCTTTCACTGGGGTTTTCTAATCCTAGTCCAAAAAATAACTTAACGTATCCTCTGATACCAACTATAACAATCCTGCTCTTTATTTTACACTTAAACATAATTTATTACATTAAAACTTTATATGATACAACATAGATTATTGATAGGTGTAGTTTATTTGGGGCTTAGGAACATTACATAAAAATTTATAACATGAAATACACATCCTTATTGAAAACTTATTTTACATGACCACGCACATTCTTTCGTACTTAGCATTGCATGGGATAACCTGAGGACATGCATCAGAAAAAAGTAAGTTATGAATCCCATTAAGGGAGTAAAAAAGAAATACAATGAAGAATAAAATACATGTGAGTCAATAGGAATATCAATGGAGAATAAGAGATACATGAACATAAAGTCATGATATACCATGATTATCATAACATGGAAATCTGACAACAACACTCAACATGGTACTAGCATGAGCCAAGGATCATTACATATGGAGTACGAGTAAACCCTAATTGAACTTGAATTATCATGATAAACCATTATTACACTTCATGTATCATGATACTAATATTTACCAATGCATTAGAGCGCTATTAGGGAACACCCTTCTTAATCATTTTATTTCATGAAAAAGTGTGCCACATTGATCATATAACATGGATTCATAAAAAATCATCATTTATTACATGATAAAGGAATGTGGAATACATACATGAAACTATATAATCAATAAGTAAATGTTATTAAAGGGTAATACCCTTTATAGAGAAATGGTCATGGTATTTATTACACAATGACTTTGGATTGGAAAATCGCGGTGCGATTTCAACAGCATAAAGGTGTTATATAAGAGTTAATAAAAATGTTTGTTGAGAGAGAAAGGGGTATATTATCATATGTACATGAAAATTAAATTAAGGGATTCATATAGATACATGTACAAACATTTTTAATAGAATTTATATGCATAATATAAAAGAAGTGATCGAATGTAAAAGAGGGGAGAGAAATCCCTTACAGAATTTCGGCATAGTAACAGGTGTACATGGGAGGAATTAATGACCGAGAAAGTGGTATCTAATCATTAAAACATAAGTAGTAATGTATAGGGGAGGTGATAAATTATACCCTAACATTTTTAATTAAAATTATAATGGTATAACAATATAAAGAAACTTGGAAAAAATGAGAAAGGAAGAAATCCCTTACTTGGAAGTGTGATCCCAAAGGCTTGGGAGAGGCTTGAGAGAGGCTTATTGGGAGCTTGGGGAACCTTGGGATGATTATAGAGAGATTAAGGAAGAGGTTTGTCAAGCTCTAAATTATTTTAGTAATGAGGAAGTGGGAGCTTGGGTGGGTTTATATTGGAAAAGTGAGGGAATTCATTATTATTTAGTTTTTGGATACCACACATTAAAATAATCAAAACCACAAAATAACCCATGGATTTTGAGAATAGTTTTTGAAAAAGGGGATTGGAAAATATTATTTTATAGGTCAAATGGCCGAACTTCTTAAAATATTATGCTTTCTTATGTGTAGGTGAATCACACTCTCAAAGAAATCAATTTAAAAAGTTAGAATGTTTTATAAGTCTTTGAGGGTCCACTAAAGCTTTGTAAAATAAATCAAACAAACCTAAAATAATATTATTTTAATGGTAAAACATATATTGGATATACATATAATTTATAGTATTTTATTACATCATTATTGGGTCATTATGATTTCATAAAACATATTATATAATTAAACGATATTTAATTTTTACCCAAATATTCGACTATCTTAGAAAATTATGAAAAATTCACCATTGGATAATTTTGACATCCTGATTCCAAAAATAATATTCATTTTATCTAAATAATTTTCTAAATATTTGAATTTTTAATTTAAAAATAAAAACTGATATTTATAAAAAATTCATGGGTTTTGACAAAAAATGGCTTTCAAACCTTAATAAAAATTAAAAATGTATTTATAAAAGTTATATGATAATTTATATTTAATAAAAATTAATTTAGTAATAATATTTAATTAAAATATTATTTAATTCAAAAATTCATTAATTCATCAAAATAGATTTCTTAATTGAATAATAACTAAAAAAATCTATTTTTGCTTTAAAAACTATTGACAAAGTAACAATAATAAAATGAATGTGTATTATCTATAAAAAATAATGTACATAATAATAGTGCTAGGGTATTGTTACATAACCCTTTATAACACCAGCATAAGACCTAAGGGTAAGGTGTTCAATGGTGACAAACTCTTTGGTTGGATCAGATAACATTGCTCGGGTTGTAATCTTTATCAACTTACACTTATACTATAGGAGGTTCCTTTCAATATTAACGTGTTAAAAATCAGCTTGGTATTGGTCAAGAGTGAATCCCAATGATGACACCTCCTTTCTGAGCTCTGAAAAATGGGCTTCGTATAGAGAAATTCTACTAGATGGGCCATTGTTTCCTTTATTTGAGTAAATTGGATTTGCTAAAGCCCTATATTTATACTAATCATGTGATCAAAATTCAACAACTATATTATAAACAATCACAATTCTAAATTTTATTTTAAAATATAAAAACATAAAACCAAGGAAGTGCATATGTTTTACATAACCATTTTTCAAAATAAGACATTTAATTAGATCAAGAGGAATTTTCATTAATAAAAGATTGGGTCGTTACAACTAAAGAGTGATAAAATGGTAACATTATAGAAAGATATCATGTATATAAAGTGAATAATATTATTGATTATAATTCATGAGAGGTAGATCATAAAATGTAAACATTGGAGTCTTGATCATAAATAGTTTCGATAAATGGTGAGATTGTAACATAAAAATCTTACAACTTTGGTAATAATGAATCCTAATATAATATATATCCAGTATATATGTATTTATAATTATCTACAAAATATTAGAATATGAAATGGTATACACCATTCATGGAGATAATAGACCATGTATATATATGAATGATATTTTTATTTTGTTTTCATAATGAATGAAATGAATTAAATGACAAATAATTATATATATATATATAATAATTAATTTATAATTATTAAGGAATATATATCATATAATATTACTATAACCATCCTTAATATATTTCATGTAAAGTATAAATGAATCACATCGCTTTAAGGAGGTCGTAGTCCACACATCCACAAAAAAGTTATAATATTCCCACTAAATTGAAATCTATAACATATGATTTATATAATTATTATATAAACATAAATACATCATAATTATCATACAAAATCTGAATTTACATCATTATTCACAACCCTGAAAGGTGTTTATGGAATAATGAATGACATTGGTTCATGGGGCGGTAGTCCGCCGTACACACAAATGATGATTATATATCCCATTTTATGGAAGTGTTTGTGAGTTTAGGTCATACCATTAAACTAAAAAAATCCGTATATTGAAGATAATTATTATATAATAATGTAATAAGCATAACTTAATGGGTGGATACAGAAATTTAAAAAACGTTTTTATTGAAGGATGTTACCTCTTCTCTAGGTAACTCCTTTTGGATTGAACCAAAGGGATGCATTGGTTGGATTTATTCAAAAATAGAGGCTTATAAGATAAATTGAGGGAATTTTGGAGAATAGTTTGGATTCATTTTGAGGAGAAATAGGTATTGATAAGTTTTAATACTTGAGGGGGTGAGTTCCCTATTATAATGGATGAGGAGTGGCATTGTTGTAAAAACATAATGGTAAAGACTATTGAGTAGTTTCCATTAAATTATATAGCTCCAATAATGTACTATATTAATAGAATGGAGGATATGGAAAAAATATTTACATGTGGTGTATTTTTAACACGTGTCTAGGCTATTTGGCCACTTATGTTAAAGTTTAACCACTAAGTAAACTCATTTTTACCTGAATCACTATAATTAAATCAAATTACCTTCCCTAATATTCATGGTAAAAAATATGACGAATTTTAAAGAAATTGTATATAATTATTATTACAAATATGGAATAGATTTGTCAAAATTTTAAACATATAATTGGTTTAAATTTACTTTAAATTAATCCCAAAGATGGGATGAGACAACTAGTTGTTAAAGTGAAAATGTTCAAAAGGTTTGAATGTTTATACATCTAATTTCAACGTGAAATTGATTACAATAGCATAAATTGGATTAATTTATGTATAATTTATCTATATATACTTTAAAACCAAATAAAAATATAATTTAATTATATAAATAAATTAGAAGAAAATTTAGTTTCTAATTAAAAATCTATATTTTACAATATTCATCAAAAAATGATACTTCTTATAAAAATACAAAAATTTACCGAAATTGAGTTTTTATATTCATATTAAAAAAAGATTAAATTTTAAATTAAAAATTATAAAAGTGTCAAAACTTATTTGTAAAACAAGTGTTCCATTAAAAGGCGACAAACCACCTTTTTCAAAATTTATATCTTTTTATGCATAAAATTTGATTTGTTCTTATTTTATTCCTACATAACTTATTGAATTAATGTCAAAAAAATTGGTTGAATTTATAATATATAAATTTTATTATTATATATCAAAAATAGTGATTAATTTAATTTTTTTAATATATAACATATTAATGGGCTTTGAAATAGTTTATTTTATAAAAACCACATCCATTATATTCAATTTGTTTTTATTTTCATTTATAATTAATTAATAACCAAATAATTCATTTTATAAACATGTGTAAACCATATTTTTATAATTCAGTTAATATTATTCATATATTCCATTCCAATGTAAAGGTGACATCTAAAAAATATTTTGACAATAATATTAATAGTATATTGTAGTTTGGTAAAACTCAATATTGCGTGTAACACAGTCTATTGAATGAACTCATAATTGTGTGTAACACGATCTAGACATAGTGTTGTGTAAACCACAAGATAATATATGTTTTGTGTGTAGCACAATATTAACTTGGAATTGCGTGAAACATAAGATAAACCTACTTCTTTCATATAACACAAGTTATATTTAGTGTTTCAGGAAATAAAAAATATTTAAAAGTTTAAATTAATTCAATTTCTTTCAAAAACGCTCATTGGGTTACATTATACCCCCCCTAAAATGTATTTTACCCTTGAAATTATGCTGTGTTGTTAAATTTATAATACTTTGTTGTTATTTTCATAGAACTGAAATCATAAAAATGAATACAAAAACATCCTTTAAAAAATAAATTTTTGGAACATGATAATTATCTAAAGTAATTAATAACTAGGTTTTTATATAGGAGAAAACATTTTTCAAGTGAGAATGTATACATAGAATAGAAATATAACTATTAATTTATGATAGATATTGATAGAGAATATGGTTTGGAAAAAGTTGATCAAAAATCCATAAACCAAAGAGTTTTGAAAAAGGTCATGTTATCATAAAAAATTATGATAATGAGACCACATTTTATTTCAATACCCTTTTCCTAAAGTTGAAATTTATTCATAAGGATATATAATTACTTGATTTTATTCCATTTCATATACACCATATCAACCTTTTCTTATGTCTTTAGCAATTTACACATCATCTCTTACTCCAAAAATAAAGGTGAATTTTTTATGCCTGAAGCACTAATGGATGGTAAGATCTATAGGTTAAACAATAAGTCATTCTATAAGTATTTAGTTATCATCACAAAAAAATCATTATCATAGGTGATTCAATATTTTTAAAACCTCATATAGAGAGACTTCAATTTAATATCTAAAACGTCATCCGAAGTTTAAGTTAAACTATTTAATAAATGGTTAACTTTATAACGCTTCTGAATGATGAATGTACATAACTTTAGAAATAATGTCTCCAAATTTCTAAAAAATAAATTAGCACTGATACCCAATATATTATAAATTATCTATTGGTTTTCACATACTGGACATGTGAATACCTTCACCATGTATTCTCTTGAAACATTGTAATAACCTAAATTTCCATAAATCCTTATAAAAAACTAGCATGATTTTTTTTCCAAAGATTATTTGATATATTCTTCAAATATTTTTTTTTAAACTTAATCCATGATAACATAGACCACTTTGAGAAAAACCAATAACCAATTCCTTGGTAATAAATACTAACAAATTTACACTATACATATCAATCATCTCTCTGTCCAAGTTAAACACAATTTTCTCAACATCAAGAAAACATTAAGGTATAAATTACCAAAAAAATCACTTTTCCATTGAATAACTTTTCAATGTAATTAGAACCATTCAACATACCCCTTTAAATCATTAATGAAAAATATATACTTTATGATTCATATAACATAATTATTGAATTAAAATACATGTAAAATTAAATAATACAGCTTTAATATTAAACACACATGTAGACTTCATCATCTTAATACTTAATACCCCTTTCCGAGAAAATCAAAATATGATTCATTTCATAATTTTCCTCAACCTCAATTTAATCACGCTTCTTATGTATAATGTAAATAAAACTATTTAAAAATCCCATACCTTTTACATGTCATTCATAGTCTCTTTATCTTAAGCATTATAATCAATATTTCTGCCACCCACCAATTCCATTAATGAGATTTCCACATAGAAAATTAATTTATGCAATTACCATACTTTCCACATCTGAATCATTCAATGTCAACTCACTTTCTTCAAGTTCATACTATTGACTAAGTCAAAAAATCATAGTGTGAGGAATCATTGTCATATTATAAAACCTAATAATCATGAAAAAATACTTATATGATTTCTAAATAATGAAACTTTCTTTTAAATATATTACACCATAGGTTTAACCTTATAGATATCCCAAGATATATCCTTATAAACACTTAAATGGATATCACTAATGTTTTGTCATCCAATTTTTAAAAGGTTGACTAAACCTTTCCTTTGATACAAAAAATATTGACCTATGATTAACTTACATGGATATTTCATCTTTTTAGATGAATATTCAGCACATTATAGAAATAAATTCTATAGGAACATAATACTTTAGTGTATTTGGAAACTTAGAACACAATGATGTATCTTAATGAAATATCTCCAACATATCCCATAAAGATACTCCTTGTTACTACACCTACTAAAACCTTTCTTCATATCCCAGGGAAATGAAAAATAATAAATGGTGAGCTAAAATAATCAGTATGTGTAAATAATGGGTATATTTAAATATAACATGAGAATAAGGGTATTAGTAAATGATCATACCATTAGAAGATCATTACCTTTATATCAAATATCATAATTGAGATTCATGGAATAAACTTTGGTAGTTTATAAGACATGAACCATAAATAAATCAAAGAGAATAAACCATGATATCATAACATAGGAATAAGGCATATAATTTGTGGCATATAAATAATCATATGAAATATTATTTCCAGGCTACCTACCAAGACCTTCACAACTTGTTAGGCTTGGGATAATCACCCATGTACCAACTTAGAGCATGGGAAACCAACTCGTTTACCCTCTTGTTTTCATTCTTGGGATATAAACTATATACCATATTATTATCGGGATTCAACTATAACCCATATTACCTCTTGTTTTAAGTCTTGGGATATAACCTATATACGCTCTTATTTTTAGGATTGGTCCGTATACACTCTTCTTTTTAGGCTAGGGCTATAACCCCTATACCCTCCGATTTTTGGGCTTAGGGTAAAACCCATGTACCCTATTTTTTGGGCTTGTGACACAACCAGTGTACCCTTTGGGCTCATATTCCATTTATCATTAACTAATGCATTGCAGGAAGATATAGGTACCACCCATCATATAAAGAAATCATGCGAACATGTGCTAGAAGATAATAAAACATTCCTCATATCATGACCCATAAAAGAGATGTTTTTTATAATAATAATATCATAACCCATGAAATTAAATGTGTATCATAAAAATATC
The DNA here is from genome assembly GCA_963277665.1 of Viscum album. Taxonomy (NCBI): domain Eukaryota; kingdom Viridiplantae; phylum Streptophyta; class Magnoliopsida; order Santalales; family Viscaceae; genus Viscum; species Viscum album. Next base: position 1,811,802,374 of record OY728123.1, on the reverse strand, counting down.
ATCATATAATAACCAATATAAAATATAATGTTTTCATATTAATTTCATCATATAATAACCCATAAAAGGAAGCAGGTTTCATAAGCATTTTTTTATGGTATAACCCATGGAAGAGAAAATGGTTTCAAAAAAAAATTCATCATAAATATAAACCATTAAATGAAAGGATAAGAATGGTTTAACTAGATAATATACTTAGTAAATCATAAACTTTATAATATTTATCCATCTAATATGTATAATAATTTTAAAAATCACCCAATGATTTTTTTAGAGAAATTATTCTGTCCTTGAAATCAATTTTTAGAACATAAAACATTTTCAAAATCATTTTATTTAAAAACAAATTTTAAAAAATATGAAGTAATATTTAAAAATCATTTAAAAAATCTATTTTGGAAAAGATTTTTTCTACTTTGAAAAGCACTTTTTATATCATTAAAAATTTTAGAAACCTTTTTCTTTGAAAATAACCATATAAACCTATAAGGATGATTTGAAAACCATTTAAACCACTATTTAGACATAAAAAATTTAATATAATTTTCCTTGAAAATTATCATAATATATTATTTAAAACATTTTTATTTATTTTTTTTGAAAATATTGTTTTGAAAGAACACATATTTCTAACTAAAGAGAGAAATAAAGTCAGATTATCGTAAAAACATTTTCATACTTGTATTAAGTAACAAAGAGTGGAAAAATGGTAACATTGAATGAATTTATCATGAATAAAATAAGGATAATAATATTCCTGAGAATTCATGATAGGTAGATCATGATATTTCAACTTTGGGGAATTGTTCATAAATAATCATAATAAATTGAGAGATTGTAACATAAAAGTATTACCACCTTTGAAACCCTAATTCCTAATCCCTATTGAAAACTAAAATTACATGAAGATTAAAATATAATTAAAATATTTATATTTCTGATATAACATGTAAATGGTTAAGTATATGCACATCATAAAATAATATAAGTACATAGTATAACATGTGTCAAAGAAGGAAAATTGAGGCAAAATTACTTTCCCTATTTGGTATCTTTTGAACAGTAAACCACATGAATGATATATCATCAAATGGATATTTAAATTGAAATATTTTTATCTAAAATAATCATATAATATAATAATTTGTATTATATACATCATAAAGAATAAATGTTTAGTGAATAATTTACAAGTCTTTCAAAAATAAAAGTGAGACCAGAAATCCCCTTTATACTTGAGAAACATTTGAATCATGACATCTATGAAATAATAACATCAATTAAAACATTTAAAATCTTTAATAAAAGTAAAATAAAGATAGTAAATATCATAGGTATGTATATACACCACATAATAATAATAAATGGTGAATATAGAATATATCTCATAGAAATAAAAGTGAGATAAGAAAACCCTTACCCTAAGCCATTGAATTTATTCGAACACATTCAAAAGTCATATATAATAAATATATATGTTTTTTATAAATATACCAAAAATAAATATTCTCAAATATCATACCATATATTATTGTATTATGAATTTATATTTCTCTTTAATTAACTATTTCTTATTAAAGCTATGTTTTGGCTAATAACCATTTTGGTTTTTTCTCTATTTTTTGTCTTGTGATTTTTAATCCTATTAGATTTATCATGATTTATTTGTTTCTAGAATTTATAAATAAATGTAGATATAATTATATTTAATATATAATCATTTATAATAATAAATAAAATATATAAATATGAAATGGAAGACACCGTTTATGGAGACGGTATGCCATACGTGCGCATGAATGTTGTTTCTGTTTTCTTTTTGTATTGAAAGAAATAAAGTGATTGAACTACAATTATATATATATATTATCCTTAAAATATAATTTTTATGTCATTAATATATTATAATTTTAATAAACCCATCCTTAATACGTTTAATGTAATGTGTGAATGAATCACATAACTTTGAAGAGGCGGTAGTCCACACATCGACAAATGAAGTTATCATATTACCAAAAAATATAAAGAATGATGATACAAGTTATAAAATAATTATATAAGAATAAAGAAAACATATATATCATATGAATAATATTAAAATAAAAATTACATCATTATTACCAAGCTTGAAATATGATAATGGAAGAACAAACCACGTCGGCTCGTGAGGTGGTAGTCTGCAGTACACATGAAGGATGACTGTGTATCCCATTTTATGGAAGTGTGTGTAAGTTTAGGTTATAAAATTAAGATAAAAAATAGTATTATATTTATTATAATGAGTTTATTATATAATCATGGAATAAATATAACTTGAGGTGTGGAGAAAGAAATAAAAAAGTGCTTGTTGATGGATGTCACCTTATCTTGGGGTAACTAATTTTGTGTTGGACTAAAGGGATTCCTTGGTTGTATTTCCTCCCAAAGGGAGTATTATATGATTAATTGAGTGAATTTTAGAGCTTATTGGTGCATGTTATGGATGATCCAAATGGATTTAGAGGTGTCATGTAGTAAGGGGGTGAGCGCTATTTTATAGGGGAGGAGGAGTCTCATTATTGTAAGTACAAAAAATAAACACTATTGAGAGGTCTACCTTACATCATGGGACTCCAATAATGGTCCATGTTAGATAAAATAGAATATATTATCTAAATTAGTCCATAAAATATAATTTTATACATGTCTATTGGTTATTTTTTCCACCTAAGATAATGTTTAACCACTAAGTAAACTCAATTTTACCTTACTCGCGATAATTAATTTTAATTAATTTCACTAATATTTTTGGTAAAATAAAATTATAACCATACCTGAAAATATAAAATTTTCTAATTACAAATATTAAATATTTTTTTTCCAAATTATAATCACATAAGTAGAAGAAATTAATTTAAAATTAATCCTAAATATGGGACGTGGCAATATGCTTTTAATGTGAAAATACTGAAATGTTTAAAATGTTTTTATATCTAATTTTAAAGTGAAATTGATTAAAATGAACTAAATTGGATTAATTTATGTATTAATTATATTAATATACTTTTAAAACCAAATAAAAATATTATTCAAATATATATAAATTATAAGAAAAGTCAGTTTCCAATTAAAATTTAGTATTTTTCAGTATTCATAACAAAATAAAACTTCTTAGAAAACATACAAAAAAATTTCCAAAGTAAATTTGGTTATTAAATATTAAAAAATTAAGTATATATTTTCAAATAAAAATTATAAATTTATAAAAATTGGTTTTAAAATAAGTCTTCCATTAAAAGAGTCAAAATTTCCTTTTAGAAATATATAGTTTTTATGCCTAAAATCAGATTTGATCTTATTTAATACCTATCAAAATTATTTTATGACTGTAAAAAAATATGATTGAATTTATAATATATTTATTTCAGTAATATAGCTCACTAATAAGGAATAATTTAATTTAATAAGATAAAATATCATTATGGACATAAAAATTATTTTTTCAAAAAAACATATTCTTTATATTTTATTTGTTTTAATTTTCATGTATAATTATTTATTAACTAATGATTTCAATTTTTATAAATCTGTAAATAATATTTTCATAATTTAGTTAATATTATTCATATCTACCATTCTATACACTAGGTGATAACTAGAATAATTTTATAATTATATAATAAATAGTATATTGTAGTTTAGTAAAACTCAGCCTCGTGTGTAATGCAATCTATCAACAAAACATGACATTATGTGTAAAAAATGACATACATATTTTTTTTACGGCTTTCTAAAATAAGTGTTTCCTATAGTTCAAGATTAACTTGGATTTGCATGTAATGCAATCCAAATGTAGGGAATTCATATAACAGAAGCTATATTCATTGTTACATGAAATTAAAAATATTATAAAGATTAAATTAATTCAGAAAAATATTTAAAAAAATATAAGAGTGTTATAGAGGGAATGAGAAATAAGAAGGTAATCTAGAATAAAAACAAAAAAGTTTCCAAATAGGATAACACTAATGGGAAGTGAAAATATCAACATTGAGTTGAAAAATAATTCTGAAGGATTAATAGATAGTGATAGAGAACATGGAAAAGATAAAGTTAACCACCACAAAGCCATAAATTTGTGGTGGGTGAAGAGTTCTATAATTCAATATATGTTAATGTAAATTTATGAACTTTTTGTTTAAATATCCATTTTCTAATGCTGAGTTACTATATTAGATTCTTGATAGAGAACACCATAAAGTATAATTAATTAATTATATAAGAACAATTTTATCCTTTAGTTTTTATTTGATCAATTTCAAATTCATTTATTATATAAAATAATGAATTTCTATGGTGATTTTTTATTTCTAAATAAATTAAAAAAATTTAACAGATCATAAGATCCATACAAGATTGGAAATTATTTTCATATGTCTCTAAATATTTACCAAATCCAAAATTTATAGCACATGTTATCCAATATGGATAAATACAATAAAATATGTTCTAAAACATTAATAAATAAAAGAAAATTTTAAACATAACACATTCAGTAAATAGTTAATCTTAAGTCTCCCAAAAAATTTCTAACCAAAATTGTATCCCAAAGATTAGAATTTTTTAATGTCATATCCTTACAAGATCAACTTAAAATTTATATTCAATTCCTTTGAATATCCCATAATTCTTCATACCAAAATTTGTATACCTTCATAATTTTCCAAAATAAAATCACATTTTCTTATAAATGACAATTCTTCCATTATTCCTCAAAATAATTTCTTTTCATAGACAAAACACATTTGAATTAGATGTTTGGGTTCATATATCCACCAATTGATGATCATAGGTTGATTTAAAATATCAAATGTTATTTCATTATTCCATTATATATGAATAGATAGATAGTCAATTCCCATAATCACATAAAATTTCACTAAAGTATGAAAAATAAGTTTTCCATGTGGTTCCTTTATATAAACACCAAAATGAAATTTCCAACACAATAGTGGAGGATAAGTGATCCTTATTTATCATGACTCTCTTCACCTATTGTGATTATATAACCATTCAATTTTTCCTTTGTCTTCATAGGTTGTTGTGGATTATTATAACAAACAAAACATTTATCAATGGATTCTCTCTTATTATAATTTTTTCATTAAGTATAAAACACAAATATATCAAGGAGATCCAAATAAAATCATTATTTTTATAAGTGTATATTAAAATAAGTGAAATTTTTAGAAATTGCGGAACCTATAACGATTTAATAGTAACCTGACTGTTGGAATAATAATATGACCATTATGAATAGTAATATGGGAAATAGAATAGTAACCTCACTTATAAATTTATAAATAAAATTTAGTAATATTATAAATGAAAATATGATATGATTATATCATAGTATAAGAAAATAAATGTTTTAAAAATGAAATATTCAGTGTTGTTATTTTTGTGAAACATAAATGTTTATTTACAATTTTATATATAATATAATTATTTAAAGGAAAATTTATTTTCATAAAATAGATTCATAAATTAATATTTTGTTTTATTATATTTATAATATAAATTTATGAGACCCTGACTAATTTTTCAATGTGTCATAAAATCAGTTATAATGTTCAAATAAATTTTTTGAATAAAAAAAGATTTGGATTAAAAATGAACGTTATAATACTTAGAAAATTATATTCCTAAAATGGTGTCCATTTATTAATTCTAAATATATAAAAATGGTTAGGGTTGTTTTCTTTATTTTTTAAAAATAGTTGAATTTTATGCGAATAGTGACATACGCTAACTTTTAGTATTTATCAAATACAAGAATAATTGAGTCATAAATGATGTATGGGTGATATAATCATCATAATATATAAATTACCTTTATTATTTAATATATATAGTGTCAAGGATCAACACTATTGATAGTATTTATCCAAAATAAAAAAATAATTAATATAATAATAAAAAATACCCCTCTCCTCTCATATAAATACCACCCCTAACAGCCTCGTCTCATCACAGATTCCAAAATTTTAGATTTTATAAATTATGAAATATTCTCCCACCAAGCCTCTTCACCATTTATAAGAACTTATGGTCTCAAAAAAACACCAAACCAACATGCCTTATATAGATTCCGAAGGAGACGATGTTGAAGAGGTAAAATGATCCTTCTTTCTCTTTTAATAACTTTTAATTTATATTATCTTCTCACTTACCATATCCAAATAGGTATGAAAAATCCATTATCATATATATATATATATATATTATAATTATTTAAATTTAAAATCCATAATCAAACGTATTCCCCTCTCTATTTATTCTAAAAATGAAATTATCATATGTGATGTGTCAATTCACCACCTTTGAGGATGAGAAGTTTTTATTTTCCATTACCACCTTTAGGTCTGGTAATAAAACAATTAATATGGTTAAAATATATTTTTATATTAAATTTATAACTTTATTAATGTTTTAGATTTAATTTATAAGAATAATATTTAATAAAATAAAATTATTTCATGATGGACGGAAAACCCTCTAAAATAAACTAACAGTTTATCATTAAAATTTTATATAATTAATCATCGTAATATAAAAATATAATATGATATATAAGACCATTTAACCTTATTTATTTTCATTTATAACATATAATTTCAGTTTTAGAGAATTATCCTCATTTTACATGAACTTCTATACTTGTATACATGTGAACAAATCATGAAAACCAAGAAAATGAAAAACCCCAATATGATTTAAGTGAACTCTATAACTCATCAAAATGGCCATAAATGAATTTAATAAAATTATAATAAGTAAAATAACTATATAAGAGGTTATGTATTTTTTAATTAATGGATCTAATTTTATTACATATAATATTAACTTTAATAAAGCATTCATACATATGGTAAGTGGATTCTCGAACCCAACTCCTTTTCTTTGGGTTTTCCCTCTTTCATGAATTATTTAGTATAAATTTTTATCTAATGTTACTTCACTATAATTTATTAATTATTACCTTTTATTTTATAGGACATAATTTTTTCCAATATGATTTTATGTTAAATACAATGATTTTCCAATATACATCCTCCTTCCAAAACACATCTTGAATCATCTTAAGTTATTTCCTTTTAACCCAGGAATGGTGATTGTTGTACTAAATATGTTTTTCCTTTTTCATTTGAGAACTAAAAATTATATTCATTCTTATGATTTTTATAAATTATATATGTAATTCATGATTATGTAAATTTTATGATGTGACGTGTGGGCCAAGAGTTATATATACCTCTGTTGCATTGTGTAATGTGATGTATCTCATGAGGTAATGTGTATTATGAATTAAAAGGATGCAATATTTTTTTTTCACAATGATGATGTTATGATTATGAAAATATGTTATTCATGGACATGATGCTATATTTTTTCACAACTGTGTGTGTAATTTTACCACTAAGACATGATGTTTCATTTTTATGCGTTGCCACCTCCCATGAAATTATCTAATACTTCCTATCTTCATAATTAAAACGAACTTATAATTATGTTTCTATTATAATAATTATTATCACCCATTCTATATTGATTTATGTTTCTTATTTATTCTCTTAGAATGATTTTAGATCAACCCTTTATGTGATTTATATTCTAGGTGACCATGATATTTTAAAGATAAAGACTGATTATTTATATAAATTATTATGTTTTGATATGATCAAATTATGTATGGTCCTAATTTTCCACAAATAATAAACCTTTGGATCCTATATTTTAACACTTTTATTTTTTACCTTTAAAATTATGTAATAGTGATGTAAGAAAAGTAAGATTTATATAGTTGGTATCAGAGCATGATTTAATTAATTTGGGAACTAGGATATGAGAATGTTAGTGAAAATTCTTAAGATAAGTCTAAATATATGTAAATATCCATGAATCTTTGTTTTAGAAAAATTATAAACATAGGTATCCAATAAGATATTAATCTAGATTTAATTTGGAAGAAGAATAAATTATTCATTCATGATTTATTAAGTTATGTTTCATTCAAACATTTTCAATTTTAGAAAATGGTCAAAACATGGAGAAACTAGGCCAAAAAACCATTTGCAAGATAATGTAATGATTTCTATAATAACATCCCCAATACCTTGAAAGGTGGATTTCAAAATGTCATGGAAATTATATCATAGCTATCTTAGGCTATGAATAATATCTCAAATCATGCAGAACTCCCCCTTTAACATAAGAAAGAGAAACTTTACATTGAGTCCTTTATGAATAAATGAACATTGATGTTTAGTAGAGGGAGAATTCAAAGAGATAAAGAAAAAAGAAGGTGAATCTTTCATTTTATACAAAGAAAATTTCACAAGGCTTGCAAGGTAAGACTCAATTCTTTTAATAATAATCATAGAAAAATAGATAGATTCCTTTGTGGTTTAAATCCATGCCTTCGAAAGTCTCTAGATATCGAGACATTGGGAGTGATGAAGAAGTTGATTAATGTTAACTCAAACTGGGTAGGGAACATAGAGAATGGTTGAATGGCTATGAGAATAATAAATGAAATATGGGGTTTCAAGTTTCATTCTCTAATGAAAACGGTGTAAATAAATATCAACCAATCATATGTAAAAAATGTGGGATGAAGCATCATCGGAATTTCCTAAAAGGGATGGAAAATGATTCATGTATAGGAGATAAGTCCAAAAAGATCATTAATGTCTGAGATACATGAAGAATATGTACAACATAATTAAGGAAAGAAAGAAACCACTTAATTCCGCACCTATGGTTCAATGGTTCAACTGTATAGAGTAAGGTAACTATGAAATTTGGGGCACTAAACCACTAATTGTTGAGGATAATTAGAGTCAGTAGCCACTCGATCCAAATGAGAAAGGGAAACATTATTCCATCACTACTATTGAATTGGACAAATAAAATGATGTCTTACAAGTTACAATCTATATTAAATCTAAAATGAAAAAAGTATTATTTGATTTTGGTTCTATTCATTAATTTAAAACCTATATGTTTTTTAGAACTATTGAACTGAAACCTAGATACCTTGAAGTTGAGATATCTAGAAAAACCCCTAATGGTGTGATCATTGAAAAATGGGTGTTGGAACCTTATCTTGTTGGTGTATGTGGGAATATTCTTCCATCAAATCTCATAATACTCCCCTTTGTGGAATTTGATGCTATACTAATCATGGATTGAATATTTTTATAATGAGAAGACATCAAATATAGTGAAAATAAAATATATTTTCATATTCTAAACTATCCCATGATCCTATACAAATGCAAGGAAGACCATGAATCTATGTTGTAAAATCACTCAACAGTGTGGGTATTAATGACCTATGAATAATTATACCTCATTAAAATGGTTGAATTAATGGAAGTTATCAACATTGGGAAAATTATTATTGTGAGGTAATACATTGATGTATTTTTTGAAGAGTTACATGGACTTCCCCCAGATCATGAGGTCGAGTTCTCAATAGAACTCACACCTAGAGCTACTCCTATTTCAAAATTCTCCTACAGGATTGACTTAATATAACTAGAGGAGTTAATGAATCATGTGCATGAGAATTTGGATGAAGGGTTCATTCTCCCTAGTGCATCACCTTGGGTTTCACCCGTACTCTTTAGAAATAAAAAATACGGATCAATGCAGATGTGCATTGATTTTCGAGAGCTCAATAATTTAACCATAAAGAGAAAGTATCCTATTTCAAGGATTAATGACTTCTTAGATCAACTATGAGGATCCCGATACTTCTCAAAGTTGGATCTTAATTCTGCATATCATCAACTAAAGTTGAAGAAGAAAGATATTCATAAGAATAATTTCAATATAAGGTATAATAACTAATTGTTTCTTGTAATTCCCTTAAAACTTACTCGTTCCCATACAATATTTATAGATTTTATTAATAGAGTATTTAGATTTTACCAAGAAAAATTAGTTTTGGTGTTTAACTACAATATTCTCATATACTCCACAATAATGGTGGAACATGAATGAAATATATGAATTGTGATGGCGACATCAAGGAAGGAGAAATTGTATTCCGTGTTTGGAATGTGAGACTTTTGGATTTATAAAGTCAAATTCTAGGGACACATGATCACAAATGATTGAATTTATGTGGACCCTTAAAAAACAATTGCAATTGAGGAATTGAATAAACCCATGAGTGTCATGTAAATCCAAAGTTTTATTATCTTATTTGGGTACTACCAAATGTTTGTGAGGAATTTCTCACAAATGTCTAACCCACTAACTATGTTAACATTGAAAGGGGTAAATTATGTCTAGACAAAAGAATATGATGAAATATTCATGGTAATCAAGAAGAGGATAATCAATGCCCCAATACTCACTCTACCAAACAATTGATAATGTTTTGTGATATATAATGATTTATTAAAGAATGGATTGGGTTGTGTACTCATGTATAATGATAAAGTGATAGCCTAAGCCTCATGGAAGTTAAATATCCATGAGAAGAACTACCCGACACATTATCTAAAGCTACCATTTGTGAGTTTTATATTGAAAATCTTATGGCACTACCTATATGGTTTAAAAGTATGACATATATACTGATCACTATATTCTAAAGTATATATCCACAAATATGCTACTCAATATGTATAAGTGAATATGGATAGAAATAATCCTAGAATATGATTTATCTATTTATTACCATTTAATAAAGGAAAAAAAGCATTTGATGCTTTTAGTAGAAAAGAACATATTACTTTATCTATTATAAGGATTAAGAAAGACCATATCTTCATGGATTTTCAAAGGATGCATTTGGAAACTACAATTTCAATGAATACATATACCTTAATCAAATTATTCTCCAACCATAAATCCAAGAGAAGATTAAGGAGGCATAAATGGATGATCTGGAATTACAAAACAAGGTGAATTAAATTAAGGAAAGCTACACGAGTTCCAAATTGATGATGAAGGTGTGATTCAATTTGGAATAAGGATGTGTGTACCTTCATCACCTGAGAAAAATAAGTATGTATTGGATAATTAACATAGATTACCTTTTTCTATCCATACTATAAGTGAAAAGATGTACTGTGATATTTGTGAATACTTCTAGTGGGATAACATGAAGAATGAGACTGCAGAGTATATCTAAAGGTTCATGAAATGTCGATAAGTTAAAGCAGAATGAAAGAAGTTCAAGGGGATGATGAAACCATTGCCTATACCCATATGGAAATGGGAAAATATCATTATTGTCTTTTTTTATTGTTCTCATAAAGAAATCTAATGAAAATAATGCAATATGGGTAGTATTGGATCAATTTACCAAGACATCCCACTTCATTACTATTTGAGAATATTTATCACATGAACAACATTAAATGGTATATGTGAAGGAAGTGGTGAGGCTGTATGGGGAACCAATTTTTATCATACCTGATTGTGATCCAAGGTTCACATCTAAATTCTAGAGAAGTTTTCAACATTATTTGAGTACTTAATTGAATTTCATCATGGATTGTCACCCCTATACTGATGGATAATATGAAAAAAACTATTCAGGCACTTGAGGACATGAAAAGAGAATGCTCAATGGAATTAAAAGGTTTATGGGATCATCATATCCCATTGGATGAATTCTCATACACCAAAACATCCATTGGAGTATTCAAATGGATCAATATGAAGCTATGTATGGAAACAAGATGTATTAATCCAACCTATTAGGATGAAATTGGAGAAAAAAATCTACTTAGACTTGATCTTGTGAAAGATATGAGAGAATAGGTTCAATCCGTCTACCAATATATCAAATATACTTAGATTAAACAAAAGATATTTGTTTATAACCATCAAAAGGACATTGAGTTTGATGTTGGATAGAATGTATTCATTCTAATTTCACCATGAAAGAGATTCATGCAGTTCGGAAAGAAAAAGAAGAATATCACAAGGTATATTGGCCCATTTTAGATCCTTGATAATGTAGGAGAAGTGGCTTATCTTATTTCACATCCACCATGTATGGCTGAAGATCATGGCATGTTCTATGTATCATTCTTGAGAAAGTACATACTTTACCCTTCAATTTTAATGAATCTGAAGGTGGTATAATTAGAGAATGATCTCTCCTACAAGGAGAAACATGTAAAGATTATAGAGTGAAGAGAAAAAGTCCTACAAAAAAAGAAAATTCAACTTTTTAAAGTGTTGTGGAGGAATCATATGTATGAAGAGGGGATATGGGAACTAGAGGAAGAAATTAAGGATAAGTTCTGTGACTAGTTTTCACCATAGCATGTAATATGAAAATTTGAGGGTGAAATTTCAAATGGGGGGATGTAATGACCCAAACATTTATAAATGGAATTTACCTTATTATAATTATTTTATATGGTATAAAAAATATAAATAGCATTGAAAACCCAATAAAAACATTATTCACCTGATCAAAGAATGTAATAAGTTCTATTTATAAAAATTAAAGAACCTATACTGATGTAATAGGAAAATGACCACTAAAATAGTAATATGACAGTTAGGAATAGTAATACATCTAGTGGAATAGTAAACTCACACATAAAGGTATATATAAAATTTCAGGATCTTATAAATGAAAATATGATATAGTTATAACATAGTAAAAGTAATTAAATGTAAAAAAAACGATAATTTAAGTGTTGGGTTTTTTGTGAAATTTAAATGATCATTTAAAATATTATATTTAATATAATGATTTAAAATGAAATTTATTTTCACTATATAGATTAATAAATTAAATTAATATTATTATAATTAAATGATTATTTTATGAGACCTTAATTAAATTTTCAAAGTTTTATAAAACTATTTATAATATTAAAATTACTATTTTTCAAAAAAGGATGATTTTAATTAAAAATAAAATGTATCATATTTTGAAAATTATTTTTTGTAAAATGGACTCTATTTCTAAATTCAACATATCAAAAAATGGTTTTGGTATATTTTTGTGTTTTTTTAAAATATTTTATTTTTTAGTGAATATTGAAATATGATAATTTACAGTATTTAACAGACATGAATGTTTGAGTTCTGGATGATGTGTGGCTAAAGTATGCAACATAATCCCAAAATCTCCTTCACTATTTAATATATTTAGTTATAATTATCAACACTATTGATATTCTTGAGCTTAAATAATAAAATAATGAATATAATAATAAAAAATACCCCTCTCCTCTCCAATAAATATCACCTCTCACCACCTCTTATCATTACACCTTACAAGAGATTTATATTGTCTAAATTATTCCATGTTACCTTGCCAGACCTATTTCCCATGACTAAGAGCTTTTGTTATAAGAAAAATATCAAACCAATGTTCCTTAAAGAGATTCTTAAGGAGAATATATTCAAGAGGTATAATCCTCCTTCGTTCCCTTTTAATTTCATTTCTTTTTTTATTATTTCCTCAACTACCTTATCCAAAGAGGCATGATAAATCTATAATCATATATATATACTGGTATTTTATTATGTCATAGGAATATAATTCATCTAACCTATTCTCCACTCATTTTATTCTAACATTGAAAACATCATCCATGATGTGTCGTTTCATCGTTTTTAGGGACGACATGTTTTTATTTTCCATTACCCCATTCAAGGACAGTCATAAAAATATAATTATAGTCAAAACAGATTTTAATATTAATATTATACCTTTTTAATGTCATGGATCAAATTTATAAACATAATACTTAATAAAAAAATTATTTTGTGATGGATGGAAAAAGGGCCAAAATAAACTAACCATTTATCATTATCAATTTATCTAATGAATCATACTCATATCAAAACATAGAATTATATATAAGACCATTAAAACATATAGAGTTTAATTAATAAAATATAATTTCAATTATGAGGAATTATTCTCATTTTATATGAACTTATATACATTTATAAAAGTGAACCAATCATGAATACCAATAAAATAAACACTCTAAGAATGATAAAATTGAACTATATAACTCATCAAAATTCCCATAAACAAACTTAATAAAATTAAAATATATCAAATACATGCATAAGAGGTTATGAATTTAGTAATTAATGAATCTAATTTGATTATCCAAGAAATTTAAGTTAAAAAATACTTTATACATAAGGTAAGGGGATTCTCGAACCCAACTCTGTTTTAAGGTTATCCATATTTCTGGATTCCTCTAGTATAAATACATATATAATGTTTCTTTAATATAATTTCATTGTTCTTCCCATTTATTTTCATGGATATACATTTTTTCCAATCTGATGATATGTCAAATACAATAATTTAAGGAACTCTTCTTTCCAAACATTTTGACTCCTTTAAAGTTATTTCTTCTTATCTCAAGAATGATGATTGTCATACTAAATCTGTTTTTTTCCTTTTTTCATTTTAAGAACCCCAATATTTATTCATGAATTTATAATTTATGAAATCCTTGTGATACCCATTCATTTCCATGGGTTATTTAAGGACTATTATTGTAATATGTTCTATGTGGCATGCATGATTATGTAAATGTTATGATGGGTTGGGTGGACCTAGAATTATTTATCCATCCAATTCATAGGGTAATTTGATTTATATCACAAGATGATGTGTATTATTCATAAAACAGTTTTCTCAATTTGTTCATAAGGATGATTTTATGATTATGAATATATGTTATGTGTGAACATGATCCTAGATTTTTTCACAACTATGTGTGGTATTTGACTACTAGAACATGATGTTTCATTTTAATGCATATACACAATCCATAACTTTATCTAACACTTTCCCTTATAAATATGAATATGAACCTATGATTATGTTATGATGATAATGATTATTGTCTCCCATGATATATTAAATCATGTTCAATATTTATCCTCTTACTGGGCTTTAAGTCCACCCCTTTCTTTGATTCATATCCTCATGTGATTACATCTACTAAGGAGAAAATTGGATTTTAAGGATATATATAGAAAATTTTAATGAATATTTATGTTTTATTATTTTAAAATTAATAATGCCCTTATTTTTCTTGGGATAATAATCCTTTGGAACTATATTTTATCAATTTTATGTTATTTATCATTAAAACGAAGTAATAGTCATGTAAGAAAAGTTGGTTTGATGTAATAATTATCCTTATTAGACCATAGATCATGGAATTGACAGTAATAATTCCCAAACACATTAATTCTATAACACTGAAGTGTGGGTGGTTTATTATGTTGAACCCTCTCTTCATTTATTTCAATAACTGACTTCTTCAAATTAATTTTATATTATTTTTATTAATAGTCATTTTTTAACACTTCAAACATGTTCTTGTTCACTTCAAAGATTCACTTGAGTACTCCTTCCTATATTTTTTTGGAAATAAAGTGGTTTAAACTATTTCTTCCTTCCATGTGATATTCTACAAGTGCTTCCATGAAACTCAATACTCATTATTTTATCACCAAAACCATGATGGTTTCTGTTATCCGTTTCCAAATTAAGTTCACATTGAATTATTTATTCATATATTACACAAAACTTTTTTATAATTCTTTTAGGGGATCAGGTTTCAAACCACTAAGGTATCTATAAATTTTTTATTATGGACTAATGATTAAAGAAGAATCAAACTTTGGAAATATTTTAAAATTTTTATCATATGTACCAATTGATTCATAATCCTTTTACTTAATCTCAATGTATTACTTATATAGTTTTTACAAAAAATATTAGGGAAATAAATACTAAAATATATCATCTTAAACTCATCGCATTCCATGTAGTCAATTTTATAAACTTCATGTATTATTAATAAGATTCAAACATTTATATTACTTTCAATTGAAAAGATAAATGGTTAAGACATATTTTTTCATTATATTATCACTGAAGATTAGAAAATATATTTTCTATCACATTGATCCATTTATCAGGAACGAGTGTATCATATGTACCGTAATATAAGGAAGGCAGTTTTCACATAAAAGATTCAATGGAATACTACTCCCTCCTTGGTAAATTTGGAAGTTTAAAATGAAATGTGTTACCACTTATAGCTTTAGATATTTGAGTAAGGATAGTCAGAAAATATTTTATCTCAGCTTCCAAGCCATATTTTTTCACATGAGGATTGTATTTTGATTGGCCATCACATTCATTTTTCATATTATTCCTTGGAATCCTTACCATTGATTAAACAAAATCAATGTTGTGAGATTTAATAATCAAAACTATGAAAAATAATTTTTTTGGATGTCTCAATCATGAATCCTTATTTTAAATAAATAACACCTTAGGTTTTACCTAGGTAATTTATGATCCTTATCTATTCAGATCTTTCATGATAGTTTGTTAAGAAAATGAAAATTAACCTTAGGATATACCGTAGTATTGAGAAAAAATTTGCGAAATATGGCCCATTTTCATGCATATGGTAATGATTGAGTTAGATCCCAAAGTTCTATTTTCAATCTTATTACACCTAGTTACAATTGTGAAAGAGTTGCAACCACTTATAATATCCAGACATGGATTCTTATCTATGAACATTACATAATATATTCCTTATTAAAACATTAGTATGTTTTCCATATTCATAAACATACCCCTAATATTATACCCAATGTTTTATAACCCTAATATCTATAAAATGTCTTGACATATGCTCTGATACCAACCTTAGCATCAAATGCTTTTCATATACAGAAATTAAATATTTTTAGATAAGTATTCAATAAAATTCACTAATAGATACCCAAGTACCATATAGGTTTTATGTATTGGGAGACTATATACACAAAA
Source organism: Viscum album (assembly GCA_963277665.1). Lineage (NCBI taxonomy): Eukaryota > Viridiplantae > Streptophyta > Magnoliopsida > Santalales > Viscaceae > Viscum > Viscum album. The sequence goes on along the minus strand of OY728123.1, from coordinate 1,811,785,513 downwards.
TTATTACTTATTAAAATATCTTCAACATCTACCATAATTATCCTCTTGTATAGTAATATTCTTAGATATAAATTACATAAAAATTCAACATAACCTAGGAAAAGTAAAAATAATAAAGGGTGAGTTCATATTCTCAGAAATGGTAACCAAGAGAGATATCAATGATCACAGATTCATAAAATGAGTATAAGGTTATTATAATTTTATCATAATATTTGAAAAACATACCCTATATAAAATATACCGTAATTGTGATTAATTGAATATATCCTGGATGTTTATACAACATGAATCATAAAAGAATCAAATAACATAATCCAAGAGAGAATAACATAGAAATAGGAATGTGGATAAAAATAATCTTATAAAACTTTGAACACATATAAAAAGAAATAGGTTTAGTCATTATGTTATGGTTATAAAGTTAGGCCCTTGCATAAACTTATGAACATGAAATATTGGTATATGTACAATCAGATGGACATGAAAGCTAGGTCCATGTATAATCCAATGCATGTAAAAAATACGATCACACTTAATATTATGAACATTAAAACCATGTCCATGAATGAAATTGTGAACATGAAATTGGGTCAACACAAAACATATTAATGCATTATTTATCCATCATTACCTAATGAATTAGAGGCCTATATAAATTTGGGCCCACTAACCACAAAATGAAAATTAATTTGATGTGTTCCACAAGATAAAAATACATTCATCATATTATAAATAATGGAATGAAACATGTTAAAAAAATTCATTAATGCATAAACCATGGAAAATAAATGGGTCCTGTAAACATTATAACAATTCATCTTAGTATAACATGTGGAAAAGTAATGAGTTCCATAAAATAATCTCATCATAGAAAAAATATCTTGAGAAATAATAAGTATATTACCATCAGATCGTATCCCTAGTAAATATTAAGTAACCTTAAAGGATTCCATTTAAGATAAACTATATTTTCGAGAGATCAATTGGAATATTTCTTTTTGAAAATACCCTTTTAAATTATAAATATATTAATTGAAATATAAAAAATTCACAAATATAAAATATTTTTTTTATTTGTATACTTTCTCAGAAAAATGTAATGGAAGATTAAAATAATTGAGTTTCCATAATGATGAGAAATTCCGTTCATTCCGTATGTGTTAAAACTAAGATTCCTTTCACATTTTTAGTAAAATTCAATAGTTCATCATTCCGAAAAAAAGACAAGAATATTTATTTTTACCAATTTTTTAAAAAGAAAAATAATAGAAAAAATTTCAGTAAACACTCAATGGAGATTAATAAAAAAAATATTAAAACAATTTTATAAAACAAGATCATGAAAGAGAAATTATTTTTGATTGATGAGAGAAATTATATAGTTTTCCTTAATAATATTATTTTGGTATATCTGGTTCTTAAAAAGTGAACAAATAATGGAAAAATATATTCCCCATAAATAATCATAGGAGATGAAAATTCATGGATTTCATAAGAGGTATATCATAAACTTTCAGCATTGAAAAACATAATCATAAATAATCTTAATAAACAATGGGATTGTAACATAAAAAATTTACCGCATTGGTAACTTTTGATTCATAATCCTCATAAAATAAAGTAACATAGATTGACATTTATATCAAATAATATTCATAATAATAGTCAAAAAATAAACTAATTTTTTTTGTATATAGACCAAAAAAATAAACAAGTGGTGAATAAATCATGCGTCCCACTGAAATAAAAATTTTCGAACTAATGTGTTTTTATAATTATACTACTTTATGGTTTAATAATTTTTATATTTATAAATTTATATAAAATCATTGAAAACATATATATTATTATATCTTGTATTAAAAGATATTTTATATTCAATTTTATTAAAATTATTAATATAACATTAATATGCTTCTTTTGTGATAGATAAGTGATTTTATAAATTTTCATAATATGATTTTTTATCTATATAAATTGTTATTCATTTTTATAATGTTTTATATTTTTCTATTTATTTTAGTTACATTTCTTCATATTAATATTCGTTATTATGATCTTATAAATAAATTTTTGGAACAACATTATGATTTTTCATTTAAAAATGAAATGTTTTTTTATTTTAAAATGTTTTTCTTTGTATGACGTGTTTTACATTAAAATACAATTTTTTATATTTAAAAAAATTAATTTTATAAAACTAAATTAATTATAGTTTTCATTCTATAAAAAATATCCTTGGGAGTATTTTCTGGGTTTTTATAAAAATGCTGATTTTAGGTGAATTAGGAAAAATACATTGTTTACAAAAACCATATCTTTCATGACATATTCATGATATATGAATGAAATAAATATTCATGAAAACGTTTTCATGCTAAAAATTGAATTTAATGTAAAAAATAAGTTAATTATTTATAATATGTTGAATTTATACACCTTCAGATGACATTTTAAAGCCCATGTTATATTATATACATATAAAAAACTAAGTTGGATCCTTTTTCATTTAATTAATTATCCATAAGTTTTTTTATAATTTTTATTGATTTATATTTTTATATATATCCAATATTTATCTAAAAAATAATAAATGGCATTGGAATCAATATCATGCATAATTTTAGAGTAGATTAAATTTTATGCTAAAAAGTTATTTTTCAAGAATCTATTTTCATTGTATTAAGCATACATTAATTAAAACTTATTTTTATCATCTCTATAAATTTAATCCAGTGAAATAGTTTTCATATTTTTTTATCATTGTATTCATAATAGTTAATGATATACATTACATGTTTTCTCTCAATGAAATTTAACAATGGAAAATGTTAGTCACCTTAATAATTGATAAGGTTGGTAAATGAGTTCTATCAAAGGTTGAGGCCTCAAAATATAACAATGTATTATCTAAAAAATGAGTAGATAAATTATTTATCAACATATAACTTATAATTTTTTTAATATTCGTAAAATTTGGATCCATATTCAATGAATATGGATTCACTATTTATATTATGAAATCATATTTACAAAATTTTAACCCCATGCCTAATTAAAGACCCCTTCACCAGCCACCTTATTCTTATAATAAAAAACAAATAATATCTACCTAAATCTTCTAAAAAATATCCCAAACCCCCATTTATATGTTTCTAAGTTTTTAATCTTCTTTAATCACCTATCAATGGATTCTTAAGGTGTGTCGTGAAGGAGGATATTAAGGATGAGGTATTTGTCTTAACAGAGTTATTCCTTATTTCTTTATTTTAACATTTTGTAAATATATTATAACCATAATATAATTTCACATAATTATTATTTACATACTTAAATTTTATTGTTTTTTCATATAATCCATTATCAACCTCCCTTCTAACCACTGGAAAATGAAAACATCACTCATGGTACATGTATTTTACTACCTCCTCAAATGATGTATTTCATATGTCATCATGGCCTTACCTAGTAGGTTTTATATATTTATTTAATGAATAAATATTATATTTATAACGTTATTTAGGATAAATAAATATTATATTTCAATGATAATAATAATAATAATAACATTAAATTGTCACCATAAAATTTAACTATTTAAAATGATCACACTGAGATACTTTTTAAATAACAAATTTTGAACATTCTATTTCATTTTTATTTATCACCTATATCTACATGAATATTATTTATAACTTTAATAAAAAAAATTGTGATGTGATTTTGTGTATGTAAATGTGATATTATCACTATATAATAACATGATATTAATTACTAAACTATTGTAATGTGTTGTTGATTCCATTAGTTTTACAACCTACATTGATAATGTTTTATTTTTTATGTAAAAATTTATTATAAAAAAATAAATAATGATAATAGTATGAAAAATGATGAAATTTAATTTGTTTTAATAATTTTATAGAGGTAATATTAAAAATTATATTTACTTATAAATTCTAATATTTTTATTCAATAATCCGGATAAAGGGAATTTTATGTGGTCCTTGTGAACTAAAAATATATATTTAATAATATGGTTATGAAATCAAAAGATATTTATAAACAATTATTGATATTTAATGAAACTTATATAGATGATAATCAAATGAAAAATATTCAATGACCCAAACTACCAAACCAAAGCATATAAGGAAAGCATGACAGTTAACACCATGATATAAATTTTAAAAGTAAGAAATTAATATTTTCAAAATAAGTACTAATAATTATATAATATAATGTAAAATAAATAAGGAATTTTTTTATTCATATTAATAATGAAGATAAATTTATTTTACTAAAATGTGATTGTGAAATTGACTAAGAGGAATCTCAGAGTAAGGGGACTCATAATTAAATTTATCTTCATTGTGTTATATTCTTTCATAAATGATTATAATATTTTAAGACTATGTGAATAATACCATATTAATAACATATGTTTAATTTATAATTTTTTCATATGCATTTGAATTTCATTCATAAAAAAATCTACCTTAATATACTCTTATATCATGATTTCTAATCTTTATAAGGGTTTTTTTGTTTCAATTTCAATTACATAAGACACGTATCATATTAAATGATATGTTTCAAATTTATATAAATTAATCACCACCCTATTTTATTGATGAAATATAAAACTATTATATTTATTATTATTTGAATTTTCATTTTAAGATATTATTTTTCATGTATTTGGATTCAATGGTTACCAAATTCATAAGGGATTTTCATCTCAATATAACATCTTTTAAAGCGATTTGTACTATTTAATTATATTGATTTAAATTGTATATATACAACCCAATTTACTAATTATATCATGTTTTTATTTTATTCATGGTATTTTATGTTCCCTATCATGTTTCTTTCATTCATATAATTTTTATATAAAAAATGACTGCTGTTTCTATTTAAAACCATTTCATTAATGGTTATGATGAATTTTCCAATATTTTTTATGCATGTCCATATTTTTATTTTTTTTAAATACTCATCTATTTATATCATTGATATTGAAATTAAAATTTCAACTATATTTTGATTTCATTACATTATTTTAAAAAGAAAAAGTTCTAACGATTTCTATACAAGCCATTTTTTTTCTTTATAATGGCGTTAAAAGAATATTTTTTTATTTTTACCATATGATCACCTTTTCATACCATTGTGTCCATTATTAATTATCATGATTTTTTTTAAATTTTCATTATATTTCAATGATTATATTATTCCAGTTTTTCAACGAATATATCAATATTTTCAAAGTCAAAAAAATATTGAGATGTTTTTTCTTAGTTTGCATAGAAAATTTCTAGTTCATTTGCAATATAATTTTTTATCTATGAAAATATCCATTATTTATTACTATACTTCATTATAGATATTCTATACTAATTCCATATACCTTATTTCCCTACATTTATTATAATACTATTTTAAGGAAATTAAATTAAATCTCATTTCTTTCCCTTAAGTAAATTAGTATATGATGAATGATCTTATATTCTTATATTTATTATTTTAAAGTTTTTTTCTTATTCAAGAAATGGTAATATATAATATTTTATTTGTTTTATTCTTTCTATAGTTATTTAGAATTATATTTTATGGTTGGTGAAACTGTAACATAACATTAAAATAAATTTGGTAATGATTTATATTACAGTGATAATGATTATTATCTACCAAGTAACATTCATGATTTTTTTGATTTTATTATTGCATACTTTATTTTTTATATAATTCATAAACAAAATATTTTATTGTGTGTTAGAATTTTAGGGCTCATGATTATTATATCATGTGATTACAATACTATTACTCATGTCTTTTATGAAGCTTCATGTTTTGTATAATGATTAATTATGCATGTTTAATTTTGTATGATTTACATATACGATGTAAATATAACTTGATTATATTATCATACCCAAATTATTATATTTTACTTTCTTACAATCTGAAATTGTTTACAAATATGTTTACCCTTACGATGAATTTGAACTAACCCTTTTTATTATAATGATCTGTGTTCCCCTCGATCCCTTACTTTGCTAGTTTTGTATGTAGGGGATGTTTGGGGGAGGTTTCAAGAGTTTTCATAGGATTTAGAGGTGCAAAAAAGCTGTTTTAGGGATTATACACAGTTTAAATAGATTTCATAACATGAATCTTAGTTTAATGGATTGTACAAGTTGGTTCAGGGAGTGAAATGGACTATGGTACGAAAAATAAAAATAAATTGATAAGCAACAAGTATTTCAGTGGAAACCGATCCTGAGGTATTACACGATGTGAAAAGGGATTACACGTCTTATAATCCTATGGTGATATAATGTTTTAAAACATTCTAGCCACTCAAGTTTTCACAAACCCTATGGCTACAACAGTCTCTCTCATCCTAGGTGACACAACTATCCATTCCTCGGTGTATTGTAAATCCCTTCAATAAGAATAAATCATTGAGCTTCCATTGTCAATCTGTAGTGCTCTGTCTTTGATATGATGTGCGTTCTTCCCCCATTTCAATGATTTTTTGGATTGATATCTCTTTTACTCTTTATCTTCTTACCATGTGACTATAGATGTTCTTCCTTTCTTCTAATTAGTTCTCCTTTGGTTATTGATCACTATTGTGGTTCAACTGCATCATCGGGTTGATGGAGACCTCACAAGAGAGGAAATCAGAGGACTATTGTGCAATCTGTTTCTAGGAAAAGAATGTTGAAACCTCTTCGAGGAAGGGTTTTCCATCATTTCTCGTTATTTTTGAATCATGTAGGAGGGATCTAATTTTTTCCAAAAGATCATAGTTTCCCTATGCTAATCAAAGATAAGATCTGAGTAAATTAATTGAAAAGGTTATAGGAACATAATTAACATGTTTTTATAGCCTTGATTTTATTGTGATGTTTTGAAATATATGAGATAAAACCCAACTAAAAATCATGACCATTGGTTGTCCTTGGTTTCATACTAAACAAGTTTCATGTTGGTTGATTCCTGTTGAAAAATTGTATATGAAATATTTTAAATCACATGCACTTGGATAATAAATGGACACCCCAAGATTACCCAGTTTCTATGATAGCCAATAAATTATCAAGTGAAACTAAGCTAGGGATGCCTTGTTAAATTTAGAATTGTGTTATGATTTTTTATGTGGGGTGATTTTTTTGTTTGGGATAGCTATGGTTGTGTGTGTGGGAAAGATGAAATGTGAAGTGGCTCTATTGTGATGTGTGGATACACTCTGGTTTGTGTTGTGGTACATTTTTGAAGTACGAGTGTGTGATGTGTGTTGGTTTGGGAAATGACATGGATTAACTTTTAGATGATACATCAACCTAACCATGTAATGAAATCATAGGTTTAGCAATGGATTGATTGTGGAATGGATAAGAAGTTTTGTGCAGTGGGGCTATAATTGGGCTGTGTAGTGATGTGTTGTGTTTGTTTTTATGTGTTGTACTTGGTAGTTTCCCAAATAGTAAAGGAATAAATGAATTAATAATCAGTTAATAAATTTTAGAATAGTATTGGGTTGGTTTTGTTAAAAGAATGAATAAATTAGTTTTGAATAAATAATGGTATTGGCTAATTAATTTGGTTGGAAATTGAAAGGAGGTTGTGGATTGATGTGTGGTGTTGTGCACTTAGAGGGTTCAACAATGTTGGTAGTGTTATGAGATGGTTGTTTTTTAAGAAACCATAGGTTGGGTTTGAATGTTTGGTATCATATATATATATACACCCACTTTTATTTCCATAGTTATTTATATAATAACCCCACCCTTGTCGTGCACTACAAACCGAACACCCCCCATCTTCATGAGGGGGTGGGGTGTCTTTCCTAAACATACCGGTGGGAAGATGGATGGTTGGACACCTACTCTTACCTACTCCCTCTTTTAAGAGGTGATAAATCATGATTCTTTGGGAATTTTGTGGTATGTGAGGCTCATGTGAGTGGAGAAAGGTTGTGTTTTCCCATGTGTTTTCAGGATGAGACATGTTGTTCTTTCCCAGGTGTTTTCGGGATGATATGTGTTGTTCTTTCCCATGTTTCTTTGGGATGAGATATGGTTTGTGAGGCCTGGATGTCTACTGGAGGGGTGTGGTGTGGTTTGTGGCCCAGGTTTCTGTGGTATAGAAGTGGTGTGGTTTGCGAGGCCCAGGTGTTTGCAGGTGGGATGTGTTATGATTTGTGAGGCCGAGGTGTCTGCGGGTGGGATGTGATGTGGTTTGTAAGGCCCATGTGTGTGCAGGTGGCTTGTGATGTGGTACTTTAAGAATATGTGGGAGCATGAAGATGTTTTTCATTAGTCAAGAGGGGCCAATCAGTGGGAAGTGGTGTGGGGTACCCTATCTTCTATGTTATTAATATATTACTTTACTTGACTTGAGTTACTTAGTGAACATGCCTTGGTGAGGATTATAGGGATAATATACCTTTTTAGGTGCTGTTTTGTTCTTCTGTTTCCTCATAGGAGAATTTTTATGCTTTCATTCACATGTACATGAGAGACTTAGGTTTTTCCTACTGAGTAAACCTGTATGCTCAGCCTACATATATAAAACTAATTTTTGGTTTCTAGGGGAATTACGTATACTATGATGAGAATTACTAGCTTAGGATTTGGGATAGTTTCTGAGTTACATCTTTATATTGATTTTTGGTAGTTTTCTTTGTGGTTTTATTGTACTTATACTAGTTCTATTTTATGCATTCATATGGGATGGTTTTTGGATTTCTTCTATATAAGTCATGGAGTTTTTTTGTGTATTATCCATCATATCTCATGATATTTTTTTTCCAAAAAGGCAATGCCTTCTATATTTCATGACCTATATACCCTTGGTTCTAATCGCCAACCCGGGGCCTACTATAGGTGGGAATTGAGGGCCATTATATCTGCTTCTTCATTTCCATCCTAGGAGGAGTATTTTTGGAGGGAGGGTTCATGACACAATAGTATCAGAGGTGATGGTTGAGAGATAGGATGGAGTTTGATATTAATAACATTGAGTATTGCACGACTTGGTAGGTAAATAGTGTCAGGTGATCTTGGTGCATGTCATTGGCTAGGGAATACCGGCTAGGACACGGGGTTTTTTGGCCCCTCGTGTTCTGATACTAGGACTATAAACCTACCAAACGACCAAGTGAGGATACACTGTTTGCAGGCTAGGGACCCTAGGAAAGGTACATGCATCATAATGAATTGTTTTCTTGTTTGAATTGGGATTATTTGGGAAAGTTAAAATGGGTAAAAATGAAATAAATGAATTAAATAGGTTGAAATGAATCTTAAATCCCATACTACTCGGGCTTAGGAAATGTTTGTTTTTCTTTTTTAGCTATGGATCCTGATCATCATTTGTGTGTGGTTTAGAAATTTTAGGTAAAATAAGTTGATCTGATTGATCGATGGAGGGTTGATCCAGTTTAGGAGGATGACTAGTGGAAGAGGAAGTTTTGTGCTTTCCAAGGATAGGCATTAGAAAAGTACAAGGGTAGTGTTTCAGACATGGAGATTGAGAGATGGCTTAAGGATCTTGAGATCACCATCAGCTTGATCTGAGCCCCGATGAACTATTGATTTCTTTTAGATTTTATTCAGATGCGAGGAGTTATGCGTCTATGTTGGACACTTTATTTTTGGGAGAGAAATAAAGATGATGTTTCATGGGTTGAATTTGAGAAGGAGTTTTGAGTGGAATTCCTATCATCAAACATGAAGGATGAGAAGTGGAAGGATGTACTATCCCTTCAATAGGAGAATATATCGGTACAAGAGTTCATGATCATGTTTAGGGATCTTATTCATTTTACATCGAATCTATTTCTGGATGAGGAGGCCCGTACAATACATCTAGAGGAGGCTCTTTGTCCTTTTATCTAGTAGACGACTACTACCTTTACAATGATGATGTACTTGGAGGTTTATAAGAAGGAGTATGTGGTGGAGAAGATGCACTTGTGAGGTCTACCACAAGAGGGGAGCCCACGGGGTTCTTCAAGTGGAAGGGTAACCAATGGTAGATCTCATGTGCCAGGAACATTGAGGTTTCGACTAGCAGGGAGTTGATCTCGGTAGCTTCATTTTTGACCATTTATTCCACATGATTTTCAATGAAATTTGGAATGAAGTGTTTCTTTTGTGGTGTTCACGGTCTTCTTCTAAATCAGTTCCCAATGGATGTTTGAGCTCAATATGGTGTAGGTGGACAAGTTCAGTGACATCCTTAGTGGCAGTTTCCGGCTAGGCCATTATAGCAGTAGGGACAATAGGCTCATACTCCACTGATGGGAGACAAAGTAGGTATGGTCCAACATTAGGATGTTCCTCAGGGACCTTAACCTAGGTGTGGTTGTGGAGGCGGTTGTTAGCCAGGGGATAGAGGAGCTGGGTTTGGTCAGTTGCACGCAGTGGAGGTAGAGGTTCCAGTAGGGCCTGAGACGGTTGGAGGTACGATCAGTTTGTTTAGTACTCCAGTATGTGCCTTGTTTTATTAAATATATTTAAACTTTTTTGGTCCACCCGCTTTATCCCATGCTATGGTAAAGGACGTAGAGAGGTTTCCCATGCCCCTGGTGTTGAGTACGCTAGTAGGAGGCTAGACTAGACTGTTTGATGTGTGTTGGGGGTGTGGAATGATTATGGGGCCACATCGGTCCAATGGGAATCTCTTATTTCTATTGATGCAACTATATAATGTCATTATTGGCATCAATTGTTTGTATTTCATGCATTCTATTATTGACTGCTTCTAGAGGAGATTTTTTTTTCAGATGTGGATGATCAGTGCATGATTTTCATTGGAGAGTGGGGTTTTCAGGTGGGAAGTCAGTGTGTGGAGTCCATTATCCCTTTGTTGGATGAGCTTTCAGTAGAATCAGTGGAATTTGAAATGGTAGAGGCTTCCAGAGTCATAGGGGAGTTGCAGGATGTTTTCTCAAAGGAGGTTGTGATGCTACCTCCTCGACATGATGTTGAGTTTGGGATAAACTTACAACCCAGTGATTCTCCGATTTAGATGGATCTCTATTGAATGACACCGTATGAGTCGTGGGAGTTGAGGATTCAGATAGATGATCAGATGAATAAGGGATTTATCCAACTGAGTGTGTCACCATGGGGTGCTCCAGTGTTGTTTTCAAAGATGGTGGATGATGGTATGATGTTTTTCATAGACTATTGTAGGTCCGATTAGGTGATAGTCAAGAACCATCACCCTATTTCAAGGATATATGATCCTTTTGGACATCTGATTGGGGAAATTTGTTTTTCTAAGATTGATTTACGGTTTGGAGATCACCAGTTGATGGTGAAAGAGGGTGATATCCTGTACATTCGAATAAAGGCATTGTCACTTAGAGTTCATAGTCTTGTTATTCAGTTTTATGAATGCACCATCCATGTTCATGGGAATTATGAACATCATTTTCCATGAGTTCCTAGACCAGTTCATCATCATGTCCATCGATGAAATCTTGATCTACTCAAAGTCAAAGGAGGAACATGTTGAGCATCTCAGGAATTCCTTGTTGGTTCTTCAATGCCACCAGCTCTATGGATATTTTTCCAAGTTTAAGTTCTAAACATGATAAGTCCATTTACTCAAGAATATGGTGTCAGAGAAGGGTGTTTCATTGGATCCATATAATGTTGAAGTAGTTTTTTATTAGGAAGCACCCAATAATGTGGTAGAGGTTTGCATTTTTCTTGGTCTCTCTAGATATTATTGGAATATTGCACCCAATTTCTCTCAAGTTATAGCTCCATTTACAGCTTTAACTACGAAGGACCAAGATTTTTTTTTGTGAAGTGAGAATTTCAAGGCAACGTTCAACTATTTGAAGGGGAAGCCTGTTAGTGATACAATTCTCCAGTGTCCAGAGGATGGTGTGATGTTTGAGGTGTTTTGTGATGCTTTCTGTATGGGATTAGGATGTGTCTTGATGTAGAAACAAGAATTAATCTCTTATAGGTCTAGGAAGTTATTTCTACATGAACATAAATATGGAACCCACAATAGGGTGTTGGAATCAATTGTGTTCATACTAAAGTTATGGTGGCATTACCTCATTGGGGAGTACTTTGTGTTCTTAATGAATCACAAGAGATTGAGGTATATCATTTCCCAACGTGATCTGAAATCGGGATATCAGAGGCAAATGGAGTTTCTTCAGGACAATGATTTTGAGATCTCTTATACCATAGGAAAGGAAAATGTATTGGTATATTATTTGAGAAGAAATTCATAGAAGGAGGTTTTTCAAGAGTCTGTAGATGCTTGGAAGGTGATGGGGGGAGTTGGTAGTCTTGCACATAGATGAAATATTTAAAGGTGGTAGAGGTTTTTTCATTCAAATGACAATGAAGTATTTTATGATGCAGCAGGTGGAGGAGTCTCGGTGGATAGACTTAGTGGTAGAGGTGTTTCATGATTGTGTTGGACATGGTGATGCTCTAGAGGGATGGTCAGTGGATGGTCAGAACTAAATACTATTCCCAGATAAGTTTTTTATTACAATAGTCATGTACGAGGGGGTCCTTCTTGAGTTTCATATATCACCTTTTTCATTACACCTAGGAGTATTTAAGATGTACCGTGGCTTGAGGATGTAGTTTTGGTGGCCCAGGATGAAATGGGTAATGACAGAGTCTGTGGTAATGTTCTTGGTTTTCCAGTAGGTGAAGGCTAAGAACCATGTTCCTAGGGGTTTGTTGTATCCCTTGAATATCCCTGAGTGCAAGTGGGAGAAAATATTAATGGATTTCATTATAGGGTTACCCAAATATCAGATAGTCTATGATGCTATCTGGGTGATAGGGGATCGATTGAAAAAATCAGCCCACTTCTTCACGATTAAGGAGTTGGGCGCAGTGGATGTTTTAGATAAGAGGTATGTGGACGAGGTGGTGAAGTTTCATTATGTTATGAGGATAATTATCTTAGATCAGGATTCATGGTTTACCTAAATAGTCCTAAGGGGATTAAAACATGATTCTGGAACCCAGTTACACCTCAGTACTGCTTTCCACCCTCAAACAGATGGGAATATTGAGAAAAATATCCTAACATTGGAGGATATGTTGCGGGTGTGCATCTTGGACTTTGGAAGATCTTAGGTATGACACCTGCCTTTGGTAGAGTTCACTTTAATAATATCTATCACTCTTCTATCTGCATGGATCCATTTGAGGCATTGTATAGAATACTATTTCATTCTTAGTGGTGCTGGATAGAGGTTAGGGAGATATCTTATCTTTCTTAGGATGTGGTGAAAAGCATGATAGAGAAATTATAGCTCGTTCATGAGAGGATGAAAGAATTACAAGACCAGAGGAATTCAAGTTATGATCGTATGAGGAGGACATTGGAGTTAGATGTTTGGGACTATGTGTTCTTGATGGTTTCCACTCAATAAGCGTAGTTGAGGTTTGGCATAGGAAGTAAGATTTCTCCCAAGTTAGTTGGACTGTTTGAGGTGCTGGAGCGAGTTGGCAAGGTGGCATATCATTTGGAATTAACTCCATAGTTGGAGAGGATCTTTGATATCTTCCACATCTCACAGATCCTATGGTATCTATATGGTGACTCCTATTTCATTGACATTGGAAAGTTGGATATTAAGGATGACGCAATGTTTGTGCAGTGGCCAGTGGAGAAATACGATTTTCAAGTGAAGGTGCTATGTGGACAAACCATTACTTTGGCTTGTGTGTTGTGGATTCATGGTGGACAAGAGAAGAGTATATATGAGAAAGAGACACAAATGTGTTCCCAATACCCAGATTTGGTTTGATTTTTCCTTGTTATATTTTGTTTTATGATATAATGATTGAACATTGTTTTATATGAGATGAATTGTTTTCCCTTGGTAGTGTTATGTGCGGTGCGCTGTCTAACAAAGTCCAGATGTGTGGAAAGGGGAGAACCAGAATATTAGTCAATACATGTTATTACGATGCGATTAAACTTGTGCAGGTGAGTTAGTGCTTCCTAGAGTGGAAAGTATCTTGACATGGGGTATGAAATTCCATGATTTGGATGTTCAGACAATCTAATTGTTGTGCTTTAGTGGTGTTTTTTTTAGTTGACATGATAATATATGGTTTCTAATATTGGAGAGGTTTTCTTGAATGTGGGGGTTTGCACTATAAGTTTTGTACAACACATGGTGTTTTATCATTGAACGTTAATTTGTTTGGTTATCAGTGGTGTTTCAAGCATAACAAGAGTCTTGAGAGGTATCTTATAGGGTGGTTATTCAGACCCCTCTTTCTTCTAGGATTTATTTTTGATTCTCATGGGTGATAATCATTTGAGAGGTATTTGATGTAATAGTCCATGTTACCCCTGTTCAGTTACTTTTTGGGTTATGGGTGTTGGGGATGTTTGGGGGCGGTTCTGAGAGTTTTTGTATGAGTTATAGGAGTAGAAAATATAATTTAGGGATTATATGTCATGTACATAGTGTGAATATCAGTTTCACTTATTGACCAAGTTGGTTCATAATGTAAAATGATGTAGGGTTTGAAAAATAAAAATTAATTGAAAGGCGATTAGTTTTTTTGGATGAAACTGACCCCGATGTATTACACAACATGATAGGGGATTAAACATTGTGTAATCCCCCAATGTTGTAATGTTTTAAAACATTATAATCACTCAAGTTTACAAAACCTTATAGATTCAGTGGTCTCTATCATCCTAGGAAACTTGGCAGTCCCTTCCATGGTGTTTTGGAAATCCCTTCTATTAGAACTGATCATCGAGCTTCCCTATTCAATTTGTAATAATCCGTCTTCAATCCAAGGTGCATTCTTCCTTAGTTTCAATGATTTCTCTTGGGTATGTCCCTATTTTCTTCTCTATCGTCTTTCCATGCAATGGGGAATGTTCTTCCTTAATTTTAATGAATTCTACTTTTACCATTGATCATTGTGGTTGTTCCACCGCATCTTTGGGTAGATGCAGACCTCATGGGAGAGGAAATTGAAGGATCATTGGAAAATCCATTTCTGTGTTAAGTACATTGACACCTCTTTGAGTTAGGGTTTTATTTTGATTTCTCCTTATTTTTTCGTCATGTGGGAGGGATTTACATTTTTTCCTATGGGTCATAGTTTCCCCAAACCAATCAATGATAAGAATCAGGTAAATGAATTAAAAGGGGAATAAGTAACCGATTTTCATGTTTTTATGGCCTTGATGTAATTGTGATGTTGTGAACTATATAGGATAAACACCCCACTAAAAATCATGGTCATTGGTGGTCCTTGTATTCACACTAAAAAAGTTCCATTTATGTTGGTTATTATTGAACACTTGTATATAAAATTTTTTAAATCTCATGCACTTTTCTAATAAATAGATGCCCCATAATTTCCCAGTTTCTATGATAGCCCCTAATTAACAAGTCAAACTAAATAAGGGATTCCTTGTTAAATTTGGAATGTGTTATGCTTAGGTATGTGGGGTGATGTGTTGTCTTAGATAGCCATGGTTGTATGTGAGAGACATATGGGATGCGAAGTGACTATGATGTGATATGTGGATTTTCTTTAGTTTGTGATGTGGTAGATCTGTGAAGCACAGGTGTGTGTTGTGGTTTGTTTTGGACGATGACATGGAAGAAATTTTAAAAGATACATCAACCTGACCATGTAATGGAATCTTTGGTTGAGATATTGATTGATTGTGGAATGGATGAGAAGAGTTGTGTAGTGGGGATGCGATTAGGCTATGTGGTGATGTGTTGTTGTGTTACTTTTTGTGTGTTGTGCTTGGTAGTTTCCGGGATATTAGTGGAATAAATGAATACATAATTGGTTAATAATGTTTGGAAATGGGTTGGGTTGGTTTGGTTAACAAAATGAATAAATTAATTTTGAATAAATAATGGTAACGATTAATTATGTTGGTTGGAAATTGAAATTAACTCATGGATTGATGTGTGGTATTGTGCACTTAGAGGTAGAATCAAAGTTGGCAGTGTTGTGAGATAGTTATTTGTAGGGAACCCATAGGTTGGGCTTGAATTTTTGGTATCGTATATGTATATACTTGTATTTTCATTATGATGTCTATACACACCCCACCCTAGTTGAGCACTACATGATTAACACCCCCATTGCCACGAGAGAGGGTTTCTGTCACAAACATCTTAATGGGTGGATGGATGGATGGCTACCCAATCTTCCCTACTCCCTCTTCCAGGTGGTGATATCCCAAGATTTTTTAAGTAAATTGTGGTATGATAGACCCAGGTGTGTACACATGGGTTGTGTTTTCCCATGTGTTTTTGGGATGATATTTTTTTTGGTTTCCTAGGTGTATTTGGGATGAGATATTGTTTGTGAGGCCCATGTGTCTGTGGGAGGGATGTGGTGTGGTTTGTCAACCAGGTGTATGTGGGTAAGATATGGTGTAGTTTGTGAGGCCCATGTGTGTGCGATCAGGTTGTGGTGTCGATTGTGAGGGCCATGTATTTACGAACAGTATGTGGTGTGGTTTGTGAAGCCTAGGTGTGTGCGGGCGGGTTGTGATGTGGCACTTTTGTAAGAGGTTAGAGTGTGAGGATGTTTACCATTATGCAAGAGTGACTAATTAGTGGGAAGTGGTGTGAGGTACCCTATAATCGATGTGTATACTATATTACCTTACTTTACTTTCATTACTTGGTGAGTGTGTCTTGGTGAGGATGGGATGACTAGTATTAATTGTTAGGTGCCTTTTGGTTATGCTATTTTCTCATAGAAGAATTAGTATGGTTTCTTTCATTTGTGCATGAGAGAAATAGGTTTTTCCTACTGAGTATACTTGTATGATCTCCTAATGTATATTAATATTCTTTTAAGTTTCCATGAGTATTACATGGATAGTGTTGGGTGTTACTAGCTGAGTATTTAGGATAGTTGATGAGTCGTTGATTTAGCTAGCTTTTGTGTACTTTACATTGGAGTTTTTATTGTACTTTCACTAGTCCTATTTTATGCATGGATATGATATAGTTTTTGGATTTCGTTTATATGTGTGTTGGATTTTTTTTGTGGATGATCCATCATATATCCTGATATTGTTTCAAAAAAGGGTAATGCCTTCCATATTTTGTGACCCGTATACCCTTGCTACTAGTTACTAACCTAGGGCCTACTAGAGTCCATAATCGGGGGGTCATTATCTCCCTTTCTTCAATGCCAAACCAGGAGGGGTATATTTGGAGGGAGGTGGTCGTGACACTTATGTTTCTAATTAAGAATGTTATTAATAAAATTTTTACATATGAAGTATTTATAAGGGTATCATCTATGGTGGATTTTTTTTGGAGATTTCATAGGCATATTTTGGAATAATAAAATTATTTTATAGTGGAAATAATTTTCATTTAGGGACAAAGATATGAATTTTAAAGGGTATTTCTTGATTCTATAAAACTGTAATTATAAAATTTATTGGGTGTTTAAGTGACTGAATATTAGTAATCAATAATGTAAATATGGATGGATAAATATATTTTTTAATTTGATCAATGAATATAATAAAATACAATGTTTTTAGAACCTAATTGAGGAGTATGGATTCTAGAAAACTGTATGATTTTATACTAAGATACCCAATCTAAAATTATAAACAGGTGAGACCATTCCTTATTATACCTATAAAATGATAGATGATAGTTGTAAAGAATGATGATGAGATTATCTTCAATGGAATAATTATGTCTTTTAGGGTTTATATTCGTTATAGGGTTAAAAAATTACAATATGAAGGGTCACATTCACCTACCTTTCATTGTAACTAGAAGAAATAAGACCTTTATCATTTATTTTTCTAACATATATTAAAAAGATAAATTAATTTAACTGACATTAAAGACTATAGTATAAAATTTGATAATATAAAAAAACATTTAAAAATAAATTCAATATTTGGTTATCTATAAAACGAGGTTAAATGTGTAAAAAATAGTTTTTTTTATATTTTTACCATTGATTTTTTAATAAACCATCATTGGATCTTTTTAAAAATTCACACTTTCAATTAATTTAAAAACTTTTTGTAACTTAATTTAAATTTAAATTATGTTTCAATGTTGATTTATAAAAAAATATATTTTGAAACATACTTTTAATGTCCATTTAAAAAAACTATTGTTAATAATTTCAAAAAAACATAAAATAGAGAAACCCAAAACCTATACTACACAAAAAAAGAGAAAAAACTGAAGATAGTAACAACTAAGAAAAAATAATAAATAAAATACTACATGTATAAAAATTAAACATAATAAAAAGTATTATATATAAGACATTTAAATGTGTTTTTTGTAAATTAATAATACCTATAAAATAGTTTTTAAATAATCATCACAGGTTGTTTAATTCATTATCTGTATGCGATGAAAAATCATTAAAACTCTATATAAATATTGAATGTTATATATTTTTTAAAAATATTGGTGTAAAATAGAATAGTTTTATTTTATATATCCTTTTGAAAATATGTTATCTTTCTTATCATATTAATCTCATAGATGAATCTTAAAATATAATAAAAAAAATTAAAAAGCACTTTTTGATGATGAAACCATGATTTTGATATAACACATTGAAAATGTGAAATAGGTTATATGAAAGACTACACAAGTATTAAGTGAAATAAATTTCTTCTACCTTCACTATCCATATTTATATTTATTTTAATTTTTTAGTAATAACTGAACTTCATTAAAAAATTTCCAAGACCTTTAATTTCCGACTTAAATTAACGAAACACTTATAAAAAGATTTTTTAAATTAAATAAGAATATAATTTAATAACACTTATGAATATTTACAGTTTTTACAACATTTATCAAATACACTCTATAAAGATCATATCAAATATCACATGCATTCATGCTGGAAGAATACACAAACATTTGATAACCACTAAAATGTAATATGTTAAAAATTAATCTAATTATAATGTTTATTAGATCATAATTATATATATATATTTTACCTATCAGGGAATGAAATAAATGAAAACCTAATATATGTATTTTATAATATATCATATTTATAATTATCCCAAACATTATCACTCAGCTGTTATAGCTTCATCAAAATTTATTCATCATCATTTAAATCTTAAATGAATGGGCCCTCATTTTTGGATATATATATATATTAGAGATACCTAATTAAATAATAATCAATTAATCGTCTTTTTGTTATACTTATATAAAGAAAAGAATTACATTAAATTTACATACATGGGAAAAAATACAACAATGGTACAGAGAGATCATCATCATCAACAATATGAATGATTTATTTTTTGTAATGTTCATAATGCATAGTGTCTCACACATACTTAAGCAGTCATTAGAAATTCATAACATGGATCAAACATAGAATATTTTTTAGATAATTTTGATATCCCAAAATAAATAATAGAATTTGTAACGTCTAAAAATTATAAAACTCATCTATTTTTATTTAATGAGTCTTAGAGGTATCCAGAGGGTGATTTGAGTATTTTACCCTTTCTAAAATATAGGATTTTTCATGTTGTATATTTTTTTGATCCAATAGTCAATCCATTTTTTTGAAAAGTCTAATATTCTTGTGACGAGTCTATTGTTTAAAAAATTGACCTTTTTTTATTTTATTGACCCTGTTTGTGGTCACATGTTTGTTCATGTAGTTAATCCTTTGATAGTGAGGTTGACCCTTAATATTCTCACTTATTAACTCTTGAAGTTTATCCTTTTTTTCATACATTTGATCTTTCATGCAATACATTTATTTTTTCATATGGTTAATCCATTGTTCAACCAGTTAATAATTTATTCATGTGGTCATATTAATACATCATGTGGTGGATTATACAGTCACCTTTCTTGGTTGATCATCAAGGTTGATTTTATGTTCAAATAGAAAATCCCATACTTTCAAAAAATGACATAACATTTCATTTTAATGATAAATATAGAAATAAAATCAGTAATGATGGATTTTTAAACTATATAAAATTGTAACAGATTATATCACTTAATTGAATAATATTAGGAGCTAAAATTCATATTAAAATATTATTAAATAAATAATAAATTAATTTATATTAATAATAAAAACTCTAGATTAGTTTGTGGGAGATATTAAAAAATTTAATAAAAATAAGAGTTTCTTTCATTCCTTGGTTATTAAAGATTTATATCGATTGAAAATTGTTCAACCATTAATATTGTATTCTTGAAATGCCACAAGAGTCATGTAATCCCCTTCATGTGATTTACCATCCTATCAAGAAATATTTCTATATCCAATATTATCAGTGTAGTACGACTTGTAGTTATTTACAAGATATGTATTCAGTTATTTCCTTTTGATAGGTGGTTGGTGTGATTTGATTTTAAACTATTTATTTTTTTCACCAATGAAATTATCTTTATTAATGATGATAATATATAGATTTTTATGATGAATAATTATATAATAGTCTTGAAATTTCAAAACGATGATGAAAGTTTAATCTCATACTGTTTATGATGAATGATAGTTTATTATTAATTTACTACTATCTAATCAACCGAAAAATGATAATTTAACACCCCAATATCATTTATTAATTAATTTATGATATTAATTATTAAAAATTTATTGACATTGGTCATTGGATTAATGATATTATCATATAATTTTATTTTTTTTATTTTTTTTCAATTTTTTTAGATTGTATGGTATAATTGATATCTTTTTTTCATTCATGATTCATGGTGTTGCTAGATTTGTTTGAATGTTGGTAAATAATGTGATAATAAAATGGTTCGATTGACTATATAAATTTTTTTAATTTTAATTCTTTATAGAAGATAATAGAATATGGAGATAATTTCTCAACCTTATCAAGTAATTATTCAAAGATATTAATGGTTTTTTGTAATTATGGGATGTTTTGATAAATAGATATTCATAATAATTTTTTTATTTTAAATCTGAGAATATTTATCTTTTCAATGATAATTGAATGGGGCTTTGAGAGAATGTATTTGCTAATAAAATACTAGAATTCCTGTGTTTTTTGGATTTCATTTCCCTATGAAATTGATTGTTAAATTAACATTACTTAATTGTGTGCATAATTTATGTTATAAGATCAATGTTTCCAATATTGTTTAATATAAAAATTCAATTGTAGGGATATTTGATGAGTTACAGGATAGAGGGTAGGGGCTATAGTGATGGTTGATTCTGGTCAGGGTGGGATGTATTTTACTATGTTTAATAGGAGAAAGTATTACACCATCATGGTATGAAATAGTTAAGAGATATGATTACTCATAGATATATTTCTTACATAAAATTTTTAGATGGATAGTTGGATGAATATTATTTTTGATGCTTTCCAAATTCTCGATGATGTTTTACTCTTGGTACATCAAGTACATCATTTTTATTATAGCATAGGATTTGTCCAAGAATACTGAAAAAATTGGAAATGATAATTTTTTTAATGATTGAATGTGGATGGTTCATAGTGATTATTTATTTTGGTTACATAATTGGGAACTTATTTTTTTATCAATGATAGTTGATTTATATGATTTAGCAGGTTCATAATGGAATGGTTTTCAGATAATATTAATTAATTAGTAGATAATTAATATTTAATGTCTATCCTTTATTGGTGTATACATGTGTTTTCTAGTTCCCTGAAACGTGTATTATAGTTTTAAGAATAACTTCTTTTTGGCAGTTTCCATTGGATTTATTTATGGAACTGAAAACTTCCAATACTTCTTTATCTGAAAAGGACCTGCTTTCCCAAGGAAGGCATTCATGATGTTAAAAATTTATGATACTTAAGAATGTACATTGGTCGAGAGGATGGGAGGTCGAACTGATCACACCCTTTTGAGGGGAATTATTGTCTACTCTGGGACTCTCTTTAAAAATTTATGATATTTTCATGAATCCTTATTAATTCACCAAGTAGAGCATAAGTTTCCCTTGGAACTTGCAATCACTTATTAATATGTGAAAACTCAGAATCATCAGTATGAAATAAAGGTTCTTTATAAATAGAGATATATTTATGCATTCGAGGTTCTCCATCAATTATATCATCTAATATACTATTTCATGATTCTTTTAGTCATCATTATGATGATACTGGTTTTGAATCCACACAGTGGGGCACTCTGAATTTTATTTCCATCTAGGGAGATGAAGGATTGGTTTGATCTTGAGATCATGCCCATAAAATGAGCTACCTACATATCCTTATAAAAGGAATCAGAACCCTCATAGTTTGGTTCAACTGAATGGGACACATCATACCATTTAAGGTCATATGATAAGGACCTTTCCATATAGTTCAATGTCATGTGGTATGGACATCTAAGTGGAATATTCTTAGTCTATATTTAGTGTGGGACTTATGTTAAAGCAGCCCATGGAACTTGGAAAGGATATGGGTTTCCAAGTAAGATTAGACCCTGTTGGGAATAAGGTCCAAGGAGAACATGGTTGATTTGGAGTGTTTGGTTTGAACCTCAAGGAGGCTTTGTACGTATCCCATGTGGATGAGAATCAAATACCACATTGTTTGATAAGTCTCATAGGAGAGTATGGTCTTTTGAGAGAGATCAGTTTGGGATTACTTCCTGAAAAGGATACCTTGGGGATTTCAGGGGTTTAATTTGGGGCTTATTTCTAAAGAGGATTCCCATATTAAGGGAATTAGGGTTGGATTCTTGAAGAGGATATCCAGTGAGATCAGGCCTTGAAAGGGATTCCTATATATCCTGGTTTAAATAGGAATATGAGTTCTTTTATTCCATTCTTCATGGGTGTTTGTGTACATGTTGTAATCAACACGAATCTCTAATCCCTTGCGAGTGAGGCTTGGTGTAAAAAACAATAGGATGTGAAAGATTCAACAATGACACTAGCACTTTGAAATTTTTCCTTCTCCATTGGTGGAAGAGGGCAAGCCTACGGTGGTGATGGTGGATGAGGACAAGGTGACCTAGGAAGAAGGAGAGGCAACAATCCCTCCCTATATTCTCCTCACATTGGACAAGGGTCCAATGGAAGGAAGAAAGGATGAAGTTTAGGGGCTTATACCAGGATGTCTTCCCATGGTGACAATGCCAACAGGAGAGGGAAAGGGTAATAAAAGTCCTTGTGAACATCTCTCCTCTGGTCTTTGGCACCGAATAAGATAGGATGCTCAATGATTCTACATCTTGCAAGAAAATATATGTGCTTACGCGAGGATGGTTTCCCTAAAATTGATCCTGGTAGGGAAGGGAGACTTCTACATTTTTCAAAAGGTAGAAAATAAAGTGTGAAATTTACCTTCCCTACCATAGACCTGAGGTTCCAGGACATCTCTTCGAGAATGGAGAGGCCATGACCCAACCCTCCTCAAATCCGAGACCTTCCCAAAACTATTTCTGGGAGAAAGGTCCTTGTGAATGTGGATATACAAACCCACAAAAACTCCATGAATCCTAATCCCATTGTGAAACAAATTTGGTAAACAACTAACTATGGAAATACAAACCCAAATAGGAGACACACTGATGTGCCTTTCCCAAAGGATTGATAAGTCAGAAGATTTTGGTGGAGGTCTCAACAAAATAACTTTCCGACAAAGGATCCATGAAAGATGAATCCTTTTCATGAATGGATTTGAGGATAGATTGAGATATTATAGACTGAAGAGAGTAAGTGAATCAAAGAGGGGCACCCAAGTAGGTAAGGGCACCCAAGTATGGGCACGCAAGTACACTTGGGTGACCTGATGTTGATGTAAGAGACCAAAAACATATATGTAAATACGTGGGAGAGACCTTGATCGATCCTTCAATAGTATTCATAGGTGACCACATAATTTGGATGCTCAAGTTTTTATGGGAGGAATGGGCGGTGTGCAAGTATTTCTCATTTGGGGAGGTTAGGTTCTTTAGGCACGCAAGTGTTATTGTTTTCAAACACTAAAAGGACTTAAGTCCAATGTTCCTCCCTCAAATCCTCTATAAAGGTGTTTAAGAACTACCTTTAATGTTTTTAAAGACTAGGGAAAAGTACTAGGGTGACCAGAGCAATAATTGGGCTTCATGGAAATTCATTTGTACAAATGAGTCCCCCAAGGGTCTATTTATAGGAAAATATTAGACCCTGGGTGAAAAGAAAATGGGTGTGCAAGTAGGCTACATGACATATGTGGGTGCGTAAGTGGGTTTCACGATATATTGGGGGAGTGAAAGTAGGTGGCATGCCGATAGAGTTTTGGCTAGACTAAGGTGAAAAAAACTCATGCCTTTGAAAATATTGATTTTTTATTCATGTATTTTTCCTCTTTTCTTTCTAATGGATTCCCTTTGTCATATTTTAAGTCTGTTTGATGGAATGGGGTTTCAACAAAATCCCCCCCTTATAATTGGATTCGAAATGAAAATAGGATCATGTACTGAGTTAAAGTAATGAAGGAGAAAGAAAATAGCACTGGGGTGCACAAGTATTTGGCACTCAAGTAGACTTGAGCGCACAAGTTGGAAACACGTAAGACTTTTGGTGCAAAGGGTGACATGTGTCGCTTATATATAATGTCATCACTTCCGTGAAAATTCTCACGACTTTAAAATTTTGAGCTCTCGATGAGCGAGTCTTCTTCTATTCAGGTGATTCTATTTCATCATACTTATTCTATTTGTTATTTAGATGCACACTATAAGTGGGGTTCCATACTTGCACACTAAATTATACTTTCGCACCAAGTTTAAACATGTGATCATTAATTCCATTGTCAATTTTTTTTAAAACACCAAAAAATGAACTTACTTTAAAAATATAATTTCTATATTTTTGCAGGTTCAATGGATCCCAAAAGAATTGGAACAACTGATGAGCAGACTAGTAAGAGGATTGATGACATGATGAATGTTTTTGGTCATGATTGCTTTGACGTTTGTGAAACCACCCTTCTATACATAGAAAAATATTTGAAGAATTATCATTTTAATGTTCTGCAAAACACCTATATGCCTTGGTATAGCTATGTCCATTTACAGGATGCTAATATTTCAGATCCAAAGAACTATGTCCCACATTCTTGATTTCAAGATTACACCAACTTCTCATTAGACTATGTTTCTATTATGGGATAATTCTCTAATGCTGGGACAATAGAGAAAGATCATATTATGCATCATATCCTGTGTGCTCCAGATTTGAAGGCATACACACCCGAGCTACAGCCACACTGCTATCCATCCATCTTTTGAGATTCTAAGAAAGATCAATCCAAGGGTTGGAAGAAAAGTTGGGACTTCCACCCAGGAGGAGGTGTTAAACCCGCATAGATGTGGGCATACTGGGTGAGAAAGACATGTTCAGAATTTGAAGATAATTTGAGATTCTTTGGGATTTATTATGCTTTCTAGTTTGGGAAAACCTATGTGTATAAGAATGATGATTTCATGCTGGAATTTCTAAGTTTATAGAGCCCAGAGACTAATTCCTTCAATTTAACACATGGATAGGTAGGTATTAGCTTGTGGGACGTTTAGAGGATTTATGGAGCTCCAATCCTTGGAGACATGTATGATGAGTTTATTCCTCCCAAGGTGACATGAAATGACTCAGAGAAGACACCATATTTTGTTCATGAGTTAATGAACATATTTAACAAACTCAAGAATTCAATCACCACAAAAACTCAAACTAGGAGGGATATTCATCTGGAGGAATGGATGGAAATATTTTTAATAAAGAAGAAGGAAAAGGGTCCCACTTACACCCTTCCGACTAGTTGTCCAAGGGCCGAGAAGAATGGCACTCCTGACACTTTTTTGACAGCATTGGAGAAAATAGAATTTGATAAATGGGGATATGAAATCAATCCAAAAATTCCTGCAAAGACACGTCTAGAAGGTTTCTTGTCCATGTTTCTCATCGTGTATTGATAACAAGTCTGAGACTCTAAAGGAGGCATAAGTCCAGGAATCTTTGTTATTACAGCTAAGATGACAGAGAAAATGATGGTAGGGTTGGATACTTCTGTTTTGGCCAAGATTCATAAGATTTTGATTCATATTTACAAAGGTAAGTATCCCTTTAGAATAATGGGACCATTCTAATTGTTGTGGGGATGGATTGCTACTCACTTTAGAACTAATGTTATACAAAGTGGAGTACAGGTTTTTGAAAGTTCTTTCCGACCATTTGTTCAGTCCTTTTCTAGTATTTCACACTCATATTTTAATGCATATGACATCAAGATGAGATTGAGCAAGCATAAGAAGTTCCATTTATTTCCTTATGGGAATCTTCCTATTAGGTGATTTGATGATGATGGTACTACCAGTTTGGATTTGAGGGAATATATGCTATCTTGAAGAGATGGCGTTTTGGCCACCAGAATCAATGGAGAAATCATATGTGAGTCCTATGATCCTTATAGATTTTCACGTTAATTCAAATGTCTACAACAGAATACTGTATCCCCTATTGTGCAAGACATATTAGAGAAAAACCCAATGGTTTCCTGACAACTAGGGTTGTTGACATCAACGAAAAATATGGGGGTAGAATTTAACTTACATGTCACTGATTCAGTAAGCAGATTGACTATTTGGTATGCTGAAATCTAGGTTTCATCTTACCCTGAAGGGTTATTAAATCATGTCGTCCCTCGAGTGGGGATAAATAGAATTAGCAGAAAGGAACCCTGTCATTTAGAAGATAATTCTTCATTATTAGGGTCCATCTTGAAATAATCAGAGGGTGGAGGTGACGATACTCCAAATTCACTAAAGAGACCTTCTTACAGATATAACCCTCCTGTCAGAATTAAGAGCACCACTATGCAATCCCTACCGAAGTTGTATTAAGGTGATATTGTCGCCATCATTCTAAAGAGCAACGAGTTCTATTTTCCAATCCCTCATCTGTGATTATGGGTGATAGGAAGAAACTAAAGTCCAAGGTTGTAGAATCCTCCTCACAAACCTTGGACATAAATTTTGAATATATACAACCGGAGGCTGTTTGAGCATGGGAGAATCTATACTACGATGTGAAACCATGTGGACAGATATGTGCGAAGGACTGCATATTCCAGGAGTAGTGGATTTGCAGGCTTCTTCTGAAATTCTTTTTAAGGATAATCCCAATGAGGTGAGGACCTATATTTGAGAGTTGGAAATGCTCATATATTCCATAGATGAATCAATTCCTACCACAAATAGGGTAAAGAAAATGATAGATCATGGTACCATCGAAGAGATTAATCATTCATTAGATGAAGAGTGGCATGAATTTCTAGATCCCGAGGATGTAAGTTTATTTTCTCTTGCATTATCATCCATTTTGAAACATGAAAATTAGTCAAAGAATTGTTACATAATAGAAATATCATCTTAACTTACAGTTGGGTAAAGGAAAGACAACTGAAGTTCCTTCACCATAGTATAGCCCTGGAGGCACTGCTCTTGGAACTATTGGATCACCCAGTGAGTTGGGAGAAATATCTCTAGGACAACAGGCCATGGAGGAGGAAATATAAAGGGTACTGGAATCTCTGATTCCTATCTGTATAGATGATAATGCAAGCCCTCCAAAAAGGCGAAGAAAAAAAGGCAACAAAGAAATAAAGACATGGTTAAGCGCTTTCTTAGCAGTGGTAAGTCTCCCTAATAATCATGAATTTTAGTCTTTATTCATGAAAAAGTGTTTAAGCGTTTTAATATTACAAGGGATTCTTCTGTTTTATATTTGAAAGAAACTATATATAAGATTCAAGGAATCATAGAAGGTGCTGCTAAGAAGACACAAATTCCTGAAAATCCAGTGGTTTCTGAAGAGGCATTGAAGCCAAAAGAACTAACATATGTTCCCAACACTACTATGATTCCAGTTTTAGGTTCATCACATGCATCAGAACATCTGCCAAAAACTGACGTCGACCCCATAATTGTTGTTGAAGAAGCTACTCAGGGTCAAAGGTTGCCAAAGAAAGGTTGCGAAGTAAACACACCAAGTGCTCCCATGGGTGAGACTAACCTGGGATCTAAGATATCACTGGATGAAATGATGAAGCTTGTCAAGTATTCTAAATAACTATTAGAACTTTTTTATATATCAAATGCTTTAGAATATTTTGGAGTTCCTTGTATAGAATTAACTGGATTTGAGTTCTCATTATTCATCCTGTTAATATTCTTACGATTAACTGCTAACCATGGTTGATTGAAATATGCAGTTCCATCTAAATAAACTAATGCCACAACGGTTCTTGAAGGAAGTTTTGATATTAATGTCAATTCCACCATTGAGGAGACACTAGCTTAGGTAGATCTTGAGATAGAAGGTATTCCTGAGATTCACTCTAAAAAACCTTAGCATATTAAAGATATCACTCCTCATCCAGAGGCATCAAACAAAATTACTACAACTTAGAACATTGGGGAGGATTCTTCTCAAGCTTCTAACCTACTGTTAGGTAAGATATACTGATATTGTGATTTCATTCACTTCTGCTATCTATTAAATCTAATCATAACCACAATTATTGATTTACCATATAGGGCTATCAACTTCAATGGCTAGGTCTGGAGGTGAAGCCACTGTATCATTCCCAACAACATTGGAAGGTGGTGCAACCATTTTCAAGAAGGAACAGAACATGTCACTTCTTTAAGTGCATTAGTCCTAGAATATAACCCTCCTTAAGATAGTAATTCTAAATCAGACTTAGAAATATAGAAGGATCTTTGTCTTTCTCTTCACAATTCATGGAAAAACATCTAGAAGATAATATATGAGATTCCCCTTGATGAACTGCCTTCAAGAATTCCATGACTTTAATCTCTGTTTATCATGCTAGGATTTGGCGGTTTTGAATACCATGAAATTCATACTGTGGTGAAAGAGATTATTCGGAGGAGGGTGAAAGAGAAAAAGATTCCACATGACTTGATAAAATAAAAACTTTCAATCAATATTGAAGAGTCCCAAGCATCACTGTCCCATGATGAAACTAATCATACAGCAAAGTTGAAGGAAATGAAGTAGGAAATTAAAGAAAAGAATTTTCAATAGTTTCAACTCCAATAGAAGTTGGATATAATTACAGGGAATCTTGACTAGCTTCATAGCTCATTAGGAGAATCCTATAAGGATGGTGCAGAATCCATTGTAGATGCTAGAGAAGCACTTCATCATGATGAAGAGAGCAAGGATGGTCAAATAAAAGAGCTTCAACAGGTAGCTGATGGGGCTCAAGAGTATATCAAAAAAATGAGGAATTATGTAGAAAGACCTGTATAATTTCTTATTTTTTTGATAAGATAGAGACTCCAATTTTTTGGATGCTCCTCTGTGAAAATTTTCACGAATGAAATGTATTTTGTCTTCAATCATATGTGTATTTTTTTACTTTCTCTAACTGCTTTTGTTTTACTTAGGCCATTGGAACTAGTAAGCATAATTTGATTTTTTCTAGGGTTATATGAAGAACACCACAAAATTTGTGTCTATTGACTTTTTATTTCTCAATATTAGCTAAACAATACAAAACATTATGTTTAGTGAGTTTGTACTCGACTTTTGATTAGAGTGCCCTTCGTAGGTTCTTAATCTGGTGAGTACCATGTCTCTTAGTAGTTTAGAGTCATGCATGTTAGACTATAAAGGGCTAGTATTTAGGTTCAAATTGCATTGAACATAAATTTTGAGATTAGATCCCAAATAAGACTTTGTGGCAACAAATTGATTTAATTACACTATAAATATTTCCAAGGAGAATATTGAGTCATGATTTTTATGGTCACCAAATCTAAAACTTGTATGAACATAAGGGGAGTCCCCTCCAAGAATGAAGTTACTATTGTTTTGAAAAACCCGTTATGGGGGTTGTATTATTCAGGGCCAACTGGGGCATATGATACATAGCCAAATAGTGGAATCTTTTGGCTGATAGGCCCATTATGTAGGAAACTTAGGAAAGGCCACCTAAGGGCACGTACTGCATAGTCAACCAAAAGATCTCTTTGGTAATTTAACATTTTGATACTGATAGATAGGGAAAAATAAGATTTGGGTGACTCAAGACCATAGTGGGTGGTTTTTCCAAGGAAAGGAATTTTAAGAATAAAAGGGATTTTTTACACTGACATATGTCATGGATAAAAAACCATTTCTATACAAATTTGGTGTATGAATAACGGTTAAGATTTATCAAAGAGGGGAATCTCCCATATAATACTATGCAATTTTAAGTCATGCAGTGAGGACATTGGTACAGTACCGTTTTAAGTCATGTAGTGAAGACATTGGGTGGATTTAATTTAAGGTATTTAGCTTTGACCAAAGGTACAAAACTCTCACAATTTTTTGATAATTTTTTTGGAAACAAACTATTATATTCAATTATGTAATGGAAAATTTTAAAATGTGATTTGGGAATTTCTGGAACCGAGGAATGATACAGGAAAAGGGATAAAAGCATTAGAGGAAGTCTTTTCCAAGAAAGAAGTTACCATTACTTGAAAAACCCATTATGGGGGTTGTATTATGTAGGGCCAACTAGAGAATATGCAGCATAGCCGAATAGTGAAATATTTTTACTGACAGACTTGTTATGTAGGTAACTTATGCAAGGCCACCTAAGGAACCATGCTGCATAATCAGGAAAAAGAGATCTAAAAAATCTGACATTCTACTACTAAAAGATGAATAAAGTTTATGGGGATTTAGATTTTACGAAGCCTGATGTTTGGTTTATGGATAAAGGTACCTAAATATATAATGAGTATTTAAACCAAGATTTCCAAATAATCAAAGGAATAGTACTTTTATGAAGGTCTGACCCAAACATAAAATTTATGAAGTCTATAGTTTTAGGTCATACAACTAGGACCAGAAATCGAAATAATATATGATATGTGGCCAAGTGATTCCAAGGTTATTTCATATTTCATTGAATACATGGTAAGGGAAATGTGTAAACTATGGTCTTGAGACTCTCCGATCAAGAGAAAAAAAACAATAATGGGACAAGTATACCTGAATGACTGTTTTAAAATACAGATTCTTGCAAATTGTCATTAGCATTTGAAAGGAACAAAGATACTATAACTAAGAATGAAGTTACCATTATTTGAAAAAACTATTATGGGGGTTGTGTTATGCAAGGCCAACTAGGGAATATGCTGCATAGCCAAATAGTGGCATCTTTTGGCTAACAAGCCAGTTATGTAGGCAACTTATGCAAGACCACCTAAGGGCATGTATTGCGTAGTCATGAAAATGAGTTCTTAAATATTAGAAACTCAGTCACCAGAAACTGTAAGAAATATTACAAGGATCTTGAAATATTCGACATTAAGAGTGTGAAATATGGGATGGGATTTTTCTCAATGCACATGATAAATATTTGAATCAATATTGGACATGAGTTTGATGTACTTTAAATAAATCTGACTCATATGTAAAATGGATAATTTCTTTGTTTCCTCTGAATTAATGTTGTGGTGTTCAGTTTTAATTCATGCAATCAAGAAATTATACTATGCAATTTTAAGTCATGAAGTGAGGACATTAATAACCCCATAAGAAATTGAAACAACTTATTTATAAAATTAATCCTTTTAGCCAACTCCTAAACCCTCGTGAGCTATGCTCAGTGTGAGGAACATAGAGCAGTAAGGATTTATTTTACAATACAAAGGTGACACAAATGAAGAATAAGGGTATTATATTTCCATGTAGTTTAACGTCATGCAGTAAGGATGAAGATGAACTGATGTAAAAAGAAATACATATTGTAACTGAATTAAGGGATAAACCCCAAATTTCACTATGTGTCTTACAGGGGAAAGAATAAAGTCATACATAGTTCTTAAAACATTCCCTATGTAGGTTTGATTATTATACAAGGAATACGGTTTTTTATCACGACTGGTCCCAAGATTGGAGATCTAGGCATCTCTACGTATCTCAAATAGATGAGAATCAAGCTGTATGTAGTTATTTAAACAATAATTCCTCACACCAATCTATTTTTTCACGAAGAATGGGGGCTTTGACATGTTCTGAGAGAAGTTTTAATATTAATACATAAAATGGTATATGGAACAAATCACATTTTTTAAAGAAATACTCTGTATATATCTGAATCATATACAGGATGAGAAAAGAAAATAAGAAGATTTTTTAATTACATCTAGGCCTAAAATTGGAGATTTAGGTGTCTCTATATATCTCATTGAAAATGAAAATCAAGACATAAATAGTTCCTGAAACAATATATCTATGCAGTTCTGACTCAAACATAGGAAAGTGAGGGACTCATGTGCTACTAAGGAGTTTCAATGATGTCAATGATGTTTGCTTATAGAAGCTACTAACATTAATTAGAGAAAATGTTAGTCATATAGTTTAATGTCATGCAACGAGGACAAATGATGCTACACATTTTAACGTTACGCAGCATGGAAACTTATGGTTGTTATGCGATTTAATGTCTTGAAAATAGGACATGGGTGTTGTGTAGTAAGTCTTGAAACAAGGTTAGGGTACTGTGTAGTTTTAAGTCTTGTAGTGAGGAAATTGTATTGTACATTTTTAAGTATTGATGTGAGGACATGGTACTATGCCATTTTAATTCTTGTATTGAGGACATTGTACTGTGTAGTTTTAAGTCTTGCAGTGAGGACATTGGACTGTGCAGTTTTAAGTCTTGTAGTGGGTACGTTGTACTATTCAGGTTTAAGTCTCACAATGATGAAGTTGTTTAGTGCAGTTTTAAGTCTTTTAGTGAAGATGATGTATTGTACAATTTTAATTCTTGCAGTGAGGAGGATGTATAGTGCAGTTTGATGTATTGTAGTGAGGATGTTGTACTATTCGGTTTTATGTCTTATAGTGAGGATGATTTATTGTGCAGTTTTAAGTCTTGCAGTTTGGATGTTGTACTGTGCAGTTTTAAGTCTTGTAGTGAGGATGATGTATTTAAATACACAAATTATTTCTTTAAGAATCTCTCTTTGGTTGGAGTTTTAATAATCTCTCCATCCATTAAGATTAATTCATAAGCTCCATTTGAATAGACCTTATGTAGGGAATAAGGTCCTTCCCACTTTGGCTCAAGCTTTAGGGGTTTCTTCCCTAGTATCATTGGAGTCCTAAGGACCAACGACAATTAACCTTGAAGAAATGAATGGAGGTGATCTTTCTTGTTAAAAGCTCATGCAATTCTATTTTGATAGACTTCTAAATGATGCAAAGTATGAAATATTTTCTTGTCTAATTATTCTAGTTCATTGAACCATTTCTAAGACCTATCATTTATAGGGAACTGATCGCAGATTGAAACTCCGAGTGAAGGAAATTGCATTTCAATTGGAAAAAATACTTCAGATCAATATACTAATGAATAAGGAGTTGGTTGGGTGGTAGTACGGGTAGTGGTCCGATAAGCCCAGAAAGCAGTCAAAAGTTTATCAGGCCATGATTTCTTGTAACAACCTGAAATTTTGAATAAATCTTGTTTCCTAATTTTAGGTGTTATTTTATTTTATTTTTATACTCAACAAAAATGTTTCATTTGATAACATGAGTATAATTAAAATGAGACCATTGGGTTTTGACTGTTATATGACCATTGGTCAATATGACCGCTGGAAACTAAAAGTTTTGATTATTGTCTCTAAATACAAGTAATCTTGGTTAATTATTATAGAAAAAAGATTCGATGGCCTCACCCAGTAGTCTTGGACCGATCGAAGCCCATCTAACAGAACTTGGGAAGGAGTTAGCACCACTGGGCTTTTCTCTGGACCAAACCCAAGCCAAACTTAATTATGTGAAGCTAGAATGGAATCACCTTCGCGAGAAGTTCAAACTAATAGAAATTACTACTCGTGCGATGTTGGTTGAGCCTCCCTTGGATTCTCTCACCTTAGCACACCTTACACTTAGGTCCTATGCTGGTGTGATAAGGGGCTATGTAAAGAGAACGTAACTGCATTGTGTAATCCTTTGTTTTAAATAAAAATTGGTATTTCTTCTTATGATGATGTTTATGACTTTTCAAATGTCTGGATAAATATAGTATGCATATTTTTTATGAATTTTAGAGAAAGGATATTTTTGAAAAAATGTTTATGTAAACCTTAAATAAATAAAAATGTGTAATGATTTTAAAAAAATGGTCTTCTACAATTAAGTTTAGTACGAAATTTAGAGTCTAATAAGATCAACTTAATTTTTGATGAATAGTAAATTATGAATAGTGATTTTTTGCTTAGTATTAGTAATGTGACCAAATGGATTAGTAATCTCACTTAAAGAAAGTATTAATATAATCCAGGCACTTTGATTAAGTAACGTGATTTAATAAAATGGTTAAATAACGATTTCATAAATTATTATTCAAGTATTAGTTTTTTCAGGTGAATAGTGTTTTTTTAATTAAAAATTAAATTAAAAATATTTAGAAAATTATTTTTATAAAATGGATTTCATTTTTTTACTCAGAGCATTAATATTATGTTTAGGTAATTTTTGGTGTTTTTTCAAAAAAAAAATGAATTTTTGGTGAATAGTGTATTTATTTAAAAAATAAATTAAAAATAATTAGAAAATTATTTTTATAAAATGGATTTCATTTTTGAACTCAGAGCATTGATATTATGTTAATGAAATTTTTGGGGTTTTTTCTGAAAAAAATGAATATTTGGTGAATAGTGTATTTATCTAAAAAATAAATTAAAAATATTTAGAAAATTATTTTTATAAAATGGGGTTCATTTTTGAAATAAGAGCATTGATATTTGGTTAAGGTGAAATTTTGGGATTTTTCTGAGAACGTTGAATTTTCAGTGGATAGTAAAAAAACAATTTTAGGGTTTCGGTATGTTTAATGAAATCATAACTGTGTTAGGATGATGTCATGAGATATTTTATGGGTTGACCAACCAAAGGTGATGAATTATTTTATTGGGGGCACCATGTGGCCTAACTTCATGGGAAATACCATGGGAGAGCCCATGCTTTTGAGAAAACCACTTGGGAGGTTTCCCTTGGCCATTAATGCCTTGTCCCCTCACTTTCCCTATAAATACCAAGCCATTCTCTCATCCATTTCGACTCCCCACTCTCCCCCAACGAAGTTATAGTCTCATTACCTCCCAAGGAGTCCTCCCAAGGTGCCCCCAAGCCCTCAAGGTCCCAACCTTTGAGTTTTAAGAGTTACGTTTTAAGGTAAGGGATCTGACCTCTCTCTTTCTTTTCAAGTAATCTATTTTATGTCATTTCTTTTATGATCCATGTTCCTATGTTAAAGGATGTTCTTTTATACTCCTCTTACTTCCCTTTTCATGTTCATATAATGAGAGATCCCCTCTTACTCTCATTATTTCGTTTTATGAAGTTTTAAGTGGCACCGTTAGGCTGCCGATGTTTTTGTAACAGATTCTTTCTCCCTTCTCATTTCTCAAGATCTATTTTCATGTAAAGTATTTCAAGTTCATTTTTATTATGTTAGGGTATGATCTCTATATCTATCATACTGATCTTTTATGACCATATTATGAGAGACCCCATTTGATCTCTTCAATTCAGTATATTTAAGTTTAAGTGACGTCGTTAGGCTGCTGAATTTTTAAGGGATTCTTTCACCCTTATCATTTTTCAAAGTTCTAATTCCATGTCAAGTCTTGCAAGTTCCTTTTTATTATGTTGGGGTATGATCTATATATCTATCATACTGAACTATTATGTTCATATGATGAGAGACCCTATTTGATCTCATCAATTCATTTTTGTTGAAGTTTAAGTGACGCCGTTAGGCTGCTGAATTTTTAAGGGATTCTTTCACCCTTCCCATTTTTTCAAAGTTCTTTTTTCGTGTCAAGTCTTTAAAGTTCCTTTTTATTATGTTGGGGTATGATATCTATATCTATCATACTGATTTTATATGATCATAGGATGAGAGACCCTATTTGATATCGTCAATTCTTTTTTTATTGAAGTTTATATGATGCCGTTAGGCTGCCGAATTTTCATAAGAGAAATCTTATTTTTGTCTTCCTTTAATGTTCTTCATTTCTTATGGTATATTTTCAAATTTCATTACCATGTTCTTATATCCCTTATATTTTGTCCATGTACTGTTTTATGGGTCATTTATGAATGTTTGACCCATGTCCCCTCTCTTTTCAATGTTTTCTAAAACCCTATAACATAGCCGTTATGCTGTAGAATTTTCGTCTCAAAATTTCTCTCTCTTTTTCTAAAGTTATTTTATTTTATTAAGTTAATACTCAAATCTCTCTATTATATACTAGTATTCAAATATATACTAAAATTTTCTATTTTAAATTCTGGGATTTACATACATGAAACCCACTTTCCCTTTTCTGTGGGTTTAAAGTGACATAAAGATCATGTCTTTAAAGAAGTTTTTAAAATGTTATGATTATGAAATGAAACCCATTTCTTTTATGCTATATGGGTTTTTTATGAAATGATTGATGATGATATATGTGGCTCACATGATAATAAAGACATGTAAAGGGTGTGCCCAGATAGCTCTCTAATGCATTAGGTAAAGACTTAATCTCTAGAGATGACCTTTTAGACTGATACCTTGGTGAATAACCTTGGTAATTTTTAATGACAGCTTGGGGATGGACCTTGGTGAAACGAAATTATTGTAAATATTAAATGTTTTAGCCACATCTTCATGTTATGAAAGAATGTTATTTTTATTATGATATATCTCATTATTTCTTTCTCATGCCTTAAATTTCTTTTCATGACCTTATTCAAGTATCTCAAGTTCACATGTAAAATGTTTCTCTTGTTTCCCTTACTGGGCCTTCTGCTCACCCTTTCTTTTGATGTATGTCCCCAAGTTATGAGATGCAGTAATGAACCTAGGATTAACATGAGGAAAATCCTTTCAAGTGTTTAAGAAATTCTTTTTATGTTTTCATGTTTTAAGTTCCTGGTTTCCAAGACACTAAACCTTAAATATCCCCGGTTTTGTAAAATTTAATGAAAGTTTATGTGATAAAAAGGTGGGATGCTATAGTTGGTATCAAAGGAGGGTTTAGTTATTTTTGGAAGTTAGGATAAGAAAACATTAGGAAGAATCCTATAGAAAAGTTTATATATAGGAAATCTTACTGGTATTTTGGTGAGTATTGAGTAATGGGTTGCCAAGAAAATACATCCATGTCTAGATACGAGCAGGTAGAGGTGGCTCTATCACAGATGTACATAAGGGTAAAACCCGAAAATACCACTTTGAGCTAGACTCAAATGGGAACTGGTACACGACAATGGGCCTTGCTGCACTCTTGGTTATGACACTCTCAGGGTATATGCTTAGGTAAATTCATAATCTTAGTATGAACCATTGTTAAAGGAACAAACACGTAAGAATATATGATCATGGATAATGTAGATGGGAACCTAGGGGATCACAAGTTAGGGTTTACTTTTCTTCTTCAAGTTATCCTTGTATGCTTTAAGTTCATTTTCATGATTATTGGCTAAGTATTTTAAGCCTCTAATTATACTTTCTATTCTTAGTTAATGGTGGGAAATGGAAGAACATGTCCCAACAACCAATGTGATAAGAAATGCGATGATTTCCGTATTAATATGACAGAGATGATTAGGGGATTAAAAAATGATTATTATTTTGTAAGAAGTTCACTATTTTGGGGACCCTATATGATCGAGGTAAATATATTACTATGGTATTTTCATTGAGGAGTAAGGTTGACTTATATTTTGAAGAATCGATGAATTTAATGTGGATTTATAGTAATTTAGGTTACTTACGGGAATGATTAACCTATCTTGGGTAAAATATGTTTAGGTTAGCTAATTTTGTTATAAGGTGTTAGGAGTGGTTGATGTTGTTTGGATATGAACAATGAAGTTTATTTTGGAAGACTATGTTATCAAATCCTTCTTGTATTTGGGTTTCAATCTTAGTTTGGTTTATTTTGAGGAATTTTAATGACCGTTATTTATCGAATGGTCTATGATGAACTTTGGGTAGTACCATGGAACTTTGAAGATTTAAAAGTAGTTTTCATTCCTATGGGATTATTTCTTTTTGAAGAGTTGTTTTACCTTACCCTTTCTATTTTTTGGGATAATGTTTAAAGATAGAAGAAATAGATAGTTAATCTTTTGTGGATTATGTGATTCTCTAGAAGATGATTCTTGTGTTTTGATGAGACCAAGTAGTTTTGAATTCTCATCATCTAGAGAAAAGAATAGTTTTGGTAGAAACTTATTAAAGGATGAAACTCTACATGAAGGTAGGTATATTTTCTTATGTTTTTGTTCTATGTAGTAAATTAATTCCTCAAAATTATGAAAAGGAAAGTAAAACAAAAAATTTGTTGGTTTACGTTTCCTACTAGGTAATCAAATACCATTTACACACATCATAAGTTTGAGATTTTCTTATGGTTAAATTTCTCCTAATCATGTTTTCTATCACTCTCCCTCAGAACTTGACCCTTTTTTTTCTCCTCCATGTCCATGTTTTCCTACATGGAATCCTAGTGTGGGTTAACTCAGGTGACCTTTGTACTTCCCTTTCTTTCTTTTAAAGTAATAGTTTTAATGACTCCTTTTCCGATGTGGGACTTTCAAAGAAATTTCAAAACCCAATTTTAAAAATTACGAGGTCGCAATTTCTTAAGGGGGGAAGATTGTAACGACCCGAAATTTTGATTAAATATTATTTCCCAATTTTATGTGTTATTTTATTTTATTTTTATACTCAACCAAAATGCTTCACTTGATAACATGAGTATAATTAAAATGAGATCGTTGGGTTTTGACTGTTATATGACCATTGGTCAATATGACTGCTGGAAACTAAACGTTTTTATTATTGTCTCTAAATACAAGTAATCTTGGTTAATTATTATAGAAAGAAGCTTTGATGGCCTCACCTAGTAGTCTTGGACCGATCGAAGCCCATCTAACAGAACTCGGGAAGAGGTAGTACCACTGGGCTTTGATCTGGACCAAACCCAAGCCGAACTTCATCGTGTGAAGTTAGAACGGAATCGCCTTCGCGAGAAGTTCAAACTAATAGAAATTACTACTCGTGCGATGTTGGTCGAGCCTCCCTTGGATTCTATCACCTTAGCAGACCTTACATTTAGGTCCTATGCTGGTGCGATAAGGGGCTATGTAAGGATATCATAACTACCTTGTGAAATCCTTTGTTTTAAATAAAAATTGGGATTTCTTCTTATGATGATGTTTATAAATTTTCAAAAGTCCAGATAAATACAGTATGCATATTTTTTGTGAATTTTAGAGAAAGGATATTTTAAAAAAATGTTTATGTAAACCTTAAATAATTAAAAATGTGTAATGATTTTCAAAAAATGGTCTTCTAAAATTATGTTTAGTACAAAATTTAGATTCTAATAAGATCAACTTAATTTTTGATGAATAGTAAATTATGAATAGTGATTTTATGCTTAGGATTAGTAATGTGACCAAATGGATTAGTAATCTCACTTAAAAAAAGTATTAATATAATCTAGGCACCTTGATTAAGTAATGTGATTTAATAAAATGGTTAAATAACGATTTCATAAATTATTATTCAAGTATTAGTTTTTTCGGGTGAATAGTGTTTTTTAATTTAAAATTAAATTAAAAATATTTAGAAAATTATTTTTATAAAATTGATTTCATTTTTGAACTCAGAGCATCGATATTATGTTAAGGTAATTTTTGGGGTTTTTTCTGAAAAAAATGAATTTTTTGTGAATAATGTATTTATTTAAAAAATAAATTAAAAATATTTAGAAAATTATTTTTATAAAATGGATTTCATTTTTGAACTCAGAGCATCAATATTATGTTAAGGTAATTTTTGGGATTTTTTCTGAAAAAAATGAATTTTTGGTGAATAGTGTATTTATTTAAAAAATAAATTAAAAATATTTAAAAAATTATTTTTTTAAAATGGTGTTCATTTTTGAAATCATAGCATTGATATTTGGTTAAGGTGAAATTTTGGGATTTTTCTGAGAAAGTTGAATTTTCAGTGAATAGTAAAAAAACAGTTTTAGGGTTTCAGTATGTTTAATGACACCGTAACTGTGTCATGATGATTTCATGAGATATTTTATGGGTTGGCCGACCAAAGGTGATGAATTATTGTTTTGGGGGCCCCATTTGGCCTAACTCTATGGGAAATACCATGGGAGAGCCCATGCTTTTGAGAAAACCACTTGTGAGGTGTCCCTTGGCCATTAATGCCTTGTCCCCTCACTTTCCCTATAAATACCAACACATTATCTCATCCATTTCAACTCCCCACTCTACCCCAACGAAGATCTGATCTCATTACCTCCCAAGGAGTCCTCCCAAGGTGCCCCCATGCCCTAAAGGTCCCAACCATTGAGTTTTAAGTGTTACGTTTTAAGGTAAGGGATCCGACCTCTCTCTTTGTTTTCAAGTAATCTCTTTTATGTCATTTCTTTAATGCTCCATGTTCCTATGTTAAAGTATGTTCTTTTATACTCCTCTTACTGCTCTTTTCATGTTCATATAATGGGATATCCCCTCTTACTCTCATTATTTCGTTTTATGATGTTTTAAGTGGCGCTGTCAGGCTGCCGATTTTTTTTTTACGGATTCTTTCTCCCTTCTCATTTTTCAAGATCTATTTTCATGTAAAGTATTTCAAGTTCCTTTTTATTATGTTGGGGTATGATCTCTATATCTATCATACTGATCTTTTATTATCATATGATGAGAGACCCCATTTGATCTCTTCAATTTAGTATATTAAAGTTTAAGTGACGACGTTAAGCTGCTGAATTTTTAAGGGATTCTTTCACCCTTCTCATTTTTCAAAGTTCTAATTCCATGTCATGTATTGCATGTTTCTTTTTATTATGTTGGGGTATGATCTCTATAGCTATCATACTGAACTTTCATGTTCATAATATGAGATACCCTATTTGATCTCATCAATTCATTTTTGTTGAAGTTTAAGTGACGCCGTTAGGCTGCTGAATTTTTAAGGGATTCTTTCACCCTTCTCATTTTTTCAAAGTTCTACTTTCATGTCAAGTCTTTCAAGTTCCTTTTTATTATGTTGGGGCATTATCTCTATATCTATTATACTGATCTTATATGATCATATTATGAGAGACCTTATTTGATCTCGTCAATTATTTTTTTATTGAAGTTTATATGACGTCGTTCGGCTGTCGAATTTTCATAAGAGAAATCTTATTTTTGTATTCCTTTCATCTTCTTCATTTCATATGGAATATTTTCAAATTTCATTAACATATTCTTAAATCTATTATATTCTGTCCCTCTACTATTTTATGGGTCATTTATGAATGTTTCACCCATGTCCCCTCTCTTTTCAATGTTTTCTAAAACCCTGTAACATAGCTGTTATGCTGCAGAATTTTCGTCTCAAAATGTCTCTCTCTTTTTCTAAAGTTCTTTTATTTTATTAAGTGAATACTCAAAGATCTATCTTATATATTTTTATTCACATATATACCAAAATTTTCTATTTTAAATTCTGGGATTTACACACATGAAACCCACTTGCCCTTTTCCGTGGGTTTAAAGTGACATAAAGATCATGTCTTTAAAGCAGTTTTTAAAACGTTATGATTATGAAATGAAACCCATTTATTTTATGCTATATGGGTTGTTTATGAAATGATTGATGATGATATATATGGATCACATGATAATAAATACATGTCAAGGGTACGCCCAGATAGCGCTCCAATGCATTGGGTAAAGACTTAATCTCTAGAGATGACCTTTTAGACCGATACCTTGGTGAATGACCTTGGTAATTTTTAATGAAACCTTGGGGATGGACCTTGGTGAAACGAAATGATTGTCAATATTAAATGTTGTAGCCACATCTTCAAGTTATGAAAAAATGTTATTTTTATTATGATATATCTCATGATTTCTTTCTCATGCCTTAAAGTTCTTTTCATGACCTTATTAATTATCTCAAGTTCACATGTAAAATGTTTCTCTTATTTTCCTTACTGGGCCTTCTGCTCACCCTTTATTTTGATATATGTACCCAGGTTATGAGATACAGTAATGAACCTAGGATGAACATGAGGATAAGCCTTTCAAGTGTTTAAGAATAATGTTTTATGTTTTCATGTTTTAAGTTCCTGGTTTCCAAGACACTAAACCTTAAAGATCCTCGATTTTGTAAAATTTAATGAAAGTTTATGTGATAAAATGGTGGGGTGCTATATTTCTTATCATTATCTACCATTTTATAGAGTATATTTTATTGGGTTTTGTTGAAGGCCCATATCTGTCCCTTGGCCGCGACATGATAATAGGATGATTGGTTGGATTTAATATTATGTTCCTGATACAACTTTTTTTCCTCAGCAGAACAAAAATTGGCGCCATTGTCCATCAAAATAGTACAAGGGACACCAAATATGGTGATGATATTAGTATTTACAATACTAACAATTCTTTTGGATCCGACTTCTTTGAGAGGTATTGACTCATCCCATTTATAGAAGAAGTTAGTTGTAGTAAGTATATATTTGAATTGCATAGCCATGGCTGGAGGATAAAGTCCTAGTACATCCATTCCCCATAAGGAAAATGGATAGGAATATTTATATGTATATAGAAAATCAAGGGGTTTATGAATGAAGTTTGAATGCACTTTTCAGGGATGACATGTTTTAGTGAAATTTGTACAATCCTGCATCATTGAAGGCCAAAAGTATCCAAGCTTTCAGATATGGTCAGAGAGTCTATGGCCAGACTAGTGAGAACCACATGCTCCTGAATGTACTT
Source organism: Viscum album (assembly GCA_963277665.1). Taxonomy (NCBI): domain Eukaryota; kingdom Viridiplantae; phylum Streptophyta; class Magnoliopsida; order Santalales; family Viscaceae; genus Viscum; species Viscum album. The sequence goes on along the minus strand of OY728123.1, from coordinate 1,811,742,602 downwards.
CTTTCATGATAACTACAGTCTCTTCTACATCAAAACATTTTAACATGATTCCAACAAAGCCTCGGTTTTAGAGAATATTTTGGTGGTTTGGACTACCATAATGTGTAGAATTGGCTATTCATTGCTAGATCTATTCTTTTTCATCCCTATTCAGTGGAATTACCCCATTTTGAAGATATTCCATAATGGATGTTCTCCATCCCATGGTATGACCATATGGTTCAGAAATAGGTATAATTTTATTAATTTCCTCAATTCTTGTTTGAACAAAAGGTGAGACCACATGGTGATGGGCTTTTCTAATGACTGTCTCATCCCAATTTGGATCTTCCAAATCTGAAGCTGCATTAGCCAGTGCATCTTCTTGGGAATTTTGTGATCACGGGACATAAGACAATGTCGACTCTAAGGGTAATTCATCCATTAACCATCTGATGTAATCACACAAAGGGATTACCTCTTCTTTTATGATAGAACATTACCCATTGATTTTCTTGATTACAAATTCTGAATAACCTTTTACCTTTAAGTGATTCATTTAAACCTGAAGGGCCAATTCCAAACCTATGATGAGAGCTTGATATTCAGCCTCATTATTGGTACCACCTTCTGAAAATAGGATGGAATAGGGCAGCACTGCCTTTTCTGGGGAAATAAAGACAATTCCTAACCCAACTTTTTTGATTTTAGGATTTTCCATTCTCTTCCCTGTTGGACTTATGGAGGCACAATCAAAGTAAATTTCCCATGTTTGGGAATTATCCTAAATAGAGAAGACCTTTTCATCAAGAAGCTAAGTATTTAATGTTATATCTCAAAAAGGAAGTCAGACAGAGCTTAGACTTTTATTGAAATTTGAGGCAAAAACTAGATATCAAACTGTTGAAAAATAACCACCCACCGTGCCAGAGGCCCTGTAAGTATAGGATGTCTGAAGAAAAATTTGAGCGGGTTATTGCGAGACATCAATTGGACCTCATGATGTTACAGGTAATGCCTCAATTTCTAAACTACAATGATTAATTCTAGGTAACACTTTTCAATACTTGAGTATCTAGTTTCTATATCAAGCATACTTTTTCTGAGATAGTAAAGACTATTTTCATTCCCAGATTCATTCTTTTGGGCAAGGATGGCACCTAATAATCGCTCTCAAGCTGTCACATAGATAATAAGTGGTCTTCCTTCAACGTGTTTCATTAATAACATGGGAATCAAGAGATATTTCTTAAGAGTATCAAATGCTTCTTGGCATTCTTCAGTCCACTGATAAGAGACTCCCTTCTTCATTAATCTAGTGAAGGGTAAACATTTTCCTACCAAATTGGTGATAAAGTGCTGAATATAGGACAAGTTTCTTTAGTGTCCTATTAATTCTTTCAAATTTCTAGGAGTTGACATACCAATGATTGATTTTGTTTTCTCAGGATCAACTTTGATACCACGATGGCGTATAATGAAGCCAAGGAATTTTCATGAGGTTACCTTGAAAGAACATTTCAAGGGGTTCATCTTCAAACTGTGTTGCCAAAGTTTATGGAATATAGTCTCCTAATCATCCAAGTGATTGGAACGTTGTCTATATTTGATCACCAAATCATCCACATAACATTCAACCAACTTCCCTAAGAAAGGTTTGAAGATAAGATGCATGCCACATTGATATGTTGCACCTTCATTCTTTAAGAAAAAGTGAATTACCCTATAGAAAAACACACCTTGAGGGGCTCTGAAGGTTGTAGATTCTATATCCACTACTTCCATATAGATTTGATTATACCCATAGTAGGCATCCATGAAGGAAAGAGCTTCATAGCCAACTGTTGCATCAATTAAAAGCTCTGTAATCGGAACTAGAAATTCATCTTTAAGACAATGTCAGTTAAGATCTCTAAAATCAATGAAAAATATAATTTCCCCATTCTTATTTTTCACTAGTACAATGTTGGCCAGCCATTTGGGATATTTAACTTCTATGACAAAGTTATCCTTTATAATCTTATCAACTTCAACTTTAATTTTAGGGGTATGAGTTGGTTGTGTTCTTCTTGTTATCTATTTGAATCCCCAATGTTCTTCTAGAAAACCCAAATAATGGGTGGCTACATCAGGATTAAGACCTGGCATTTCTGTATAATTCCAAGAAAATATATCTCTATGTTTCTTTAGAAATAAAGTATACACCTCTTGGTGTTTAGAGGTCATGGCCGCACTAATTATAGTGGGGCATGTATCTTCTTCTGTACCCAGATTTATTTCTCTAAGATCTTCCACAGTGGTAGATACACCCTCAATAAATGCTGGAGGATCATCCCTAGGATCTTCCTCTTCTTCTTCATTATGAATTACCTCTTATATTTCCACTTTCATTGTAGATGATAAAGCAAAACTCCTAGAATTAAAGGAGTCAGTATTTGATCATCCTGAAGAAGAGGCCGCCAAATCTGACCCTACCAATGATGAAGGGTCTTCCTGAGGTAATAAAGTGAATATGATGGATTGAGAATCAACATATTTGTCTTTCTCTAGAATTTTCGCAATTTCTTCTACTTTTATTGACGAATTAGAGGCTTGATGTAGTTTAGTGGATTAAATGAAAACATCTCTATTTAAGTTTCCATTACTAACCCGTGGATGAACTGTTTCTCCCATGCTATCAGGCTCAGTTAAAACAATTGACATTATGGAAGTTATTGGACAAGTGCTTGGATTTGGTTTTACCCTTTCAATTTGATTAATAGGTAGCATATAATCTGTACTCAAATGTACGAATGGATTTGCTGGGATCTTTTCTAATCCATTCAGAGCATTAACTTTGGTTATGTCCTTTGTCATGGGCTTCGTTCCTTTTTTGTGATAAAACTATGCCTCAAAGTATTGAGATTCACATGTTTTGAAAGGATCATTGTCACCATATAATGTCCAAATTTAACCATTTAAATAGTACTTAAGAAATAGGTGGTATAAAGAAGGTATGGCTGCATGTTGATGCAACCAAGGTCTTCCAAGCAAAATGTTGAAGGCTATGTCATGGCGAACAACCATGAAATCTAAATTAGAAATAAGATTTTCAAACTAAGTTCTAAGTGTAATCTCATCTAGAGGTTCTTTCTCATTCTTTTCATATCCTTGAAACATTAAAGTGTAATGAGATAAATAAGATTCAATCAGGTCCAATCAATGAAGTGTACAAACATGAATGAAGTTGACTCCGGACCCATTATCAATGAAGAATTATCAGATGTCTATGTCATTGATCTTTCCAGACAAATACAAGGGTTTGATATTTCCATGTACAACACCATATTCATCTTCATCTATAAAAGATATGAATTCATGACATTCTGAAGGATCATTCTCTATATGGTGAACGTCTGTAGTAGCAACTTATGTTTCAAACTCTTGAGGACTTGACAAAGCCTCAATGAGTTCATCTCGAAGATCTTTTGACAGATTCAAAGCATCTAGAATTGATAACATCATCGGTACTTCGGCCAACTGTTTCATGAAATCATACTTTTGGTCCAAAGGTCTATGTTTCCCAGCATGGAGATGCGGTTTTGTAGGTTCTTTGGAAATTGATGCTACTGATGTAGGCTTATTCTGTGTTAGAGAAGAAGCTGGAAATACTCCTAGCTTTGGTATATTAGATCTACTAGGTCTATTCACTTGATGAGAAGAAGATGGTGTATCTTCTAATAAGGCTTCCAAAATAATTGTGTCAAAAACAAACGTGTCTTGCATGGAAGAAAATTCTTGTTCTTGTTGAGCCTGTATAAATTCTCTTCTACGAGTTTATGCCACATATATGGTTAGATCATGGGTAGAGTTAAAATGGTGATTTCTAAAATTCCCACGTATTCTCATGTATCCTAGACCTTGGCCTCTTCCTCTAGTTCCCCAATTAGGTACAAGGAATTCTGGCTCATTATAATCAGAATCACCATTGGCATAAGGATTCGTTAAATGGATAACATTAACATAACCAAAGATGAATTATTTGTCTAATGAAGATTCTTCTTGAAAGGTTAATTATGGTTGTGCCATTTGGCGGGGAGGTGCTCGTGTTTTTGAAAAATATAGCATGAAATTTTCCAGGGTTAAGAAAAAAAAATTCCTTAACGTGATCTCATCTTCTTCTGAATGCGCTTTGTACTTATGATCAGTTATCTTCTTTGAAGAATGACTTTTTGATGAAGATGGTTTTACTATGGCAGAAGTGGTGTAAGACAAAACTTGTTGTTTCATATGTGCTCATAAAATGGCATGAGTCCGGTTCATCATTTTCTTGATCATCCAATCATCTTATTTCTGCACATTTTTTACTTTTGACTTCCTTTCATTCGCCCTCTTCCTCTGTATCGGTAGTAGTAACACATGCTACTTGAGCTGATGAACATTTCAGTTTCACTTGTCCAGAGTATACCATCTTTTGCAGGAGGTATTTGAGAAAAAACACTTCTGAATGGGATTTCCCAACATCCAGTGAAAGGGCTCGTAATTCAGACTATCTTCATCTTCTTATTTATTTGGTTTCTCTGGCCTTTGAAACTGAACCAAATTGTTTTCCAGAGCTGATATGAAGTAACCAAGAACTTGTTCATTATGGAAAGAATAAACTTTATTATTTAATTCCTCCAACTATTTTTTCCTTTAATCTCTTTGTTCATCTTGATGAGGCGGTCATTGCTACTGGTGCTTAGGAGGCAAAGCCCTTCAGTATGATGAAGGTCTTGAAGTAGAAGTAGGTACAGGTTCCTGAATGAGTGTAACTGTAGTATCTTTTATTCATTCTATCCTCCTCCCTAGAATTGATTGAATTGCATGAGTTTTAGCCTTAGTTTCTATAATAGAGTCTTCTATCTATTGAGGGATTGAAGTAAGGTCTCAAAACCCTTTTATATATTTCAAAGGTATCAATGGTGTATGTAACTCATCAAGTACATTTTCCACACAGATTGGCAATAAATCTTCTTGAGGGAGTGTTAGACATAAAGAATATGTCAATCTTTTCCACCGTGTAATGAAATATGAAACTCTTTCATTCTCCATTTGTTTACAATTGGTAAGATAAAAAAATTGTCATCATTGGTATCATTAATTTAAATTGAAGAAGGAATTCTTGATGGAGATATCCCCATCTAGTAATTGGTCGAGATTGTAAACTTGCATACCAGACAAAAGAGAGTCCCTCTAATGACTGCACAAAATACCTACACTTTACTGCTTCTTGTTATTGAGAAGTTCAAATCATGGGACTATAAAGAGAAACAAAATGTGTTAAGTGTTTTTATGGATCTCTTGAACAATTAATGATTGGGAATGTGGTATTCACAAAATTTGGTGGGGGAGGAATTGCATCCACCCATTCAAGGTAAGTTCTCTTTCCTCGCTGAACTGGTGCACACCTTTCCTCCACAACTTCCAATCAAGTTATTACTGCCTCAATTATGTTCATAAGCATTTGGGGAAAATCCAGATGAGTTGAAACTTGTGCAGGTATATCAATTGGAGCTTGATGTAGTGCAATGATGGACAAAACCACTAATGTTGATGCTGATATTTTCCTCATATAACCAATGAGAATAGGCCTATTAAGATGTATCAGATCCTACCTTGATTGTGTACCCATTGGAGGGAATTCATTATCCACATCTTTAGTTACTAAAAATCCTCTAAGTTGAGGAGCTCCTATAGGATTTTCAAGTTTAAGACCAGCCTTGGGAGTACATCTAGCAGAAATGATGCTTCGATGTAATTTGGTATTGAGTATTTTCAACTCCTTAATTTCCTATTCTTGCTGGGAAAATGTCTCTTCAAGAAAAATAGACTGACCTTCTCTAGTGGAAATGTGAGATGCAATATTACTTTTTTTCCTTTAGACTTATTAGATTCCTTTCAGAGGGGTGGGAGTTGGTTATTTGAAGGCATACTGAGATTCTATATAATCCTCTGATTTAAGGTACGTACACATTTTTCATTTTCCTCAGTGTGTACTGTATTATAGACAAGAACATCATCTTTTGATTCCCCTAAATAGTACTCATTTTCAGGAAGATCTTTTGTAGTGGTGTTAATAATATTCATTGACGCATAATGTATCAATGGAATTCTGTCAGTATTTTTGTAAGATCATCTCACTCTGTATCTTCCATGAGACTCTGTTATCCTATTTGATAAATTCGTGAGAACTGTTTGGCAGATAGTAAATCAAAGAGAATCCTTGGATAGTTCATTTTTATGATTTTCTTTTGGCTTCTTCTATAATTTAGGGAACATTGAATTCTATTGAAGAGGGGATTGTAGATTTGAAAAATCCCCCTACCCTGCAGGCTGGGGCTATTCTTGTTCTTCTTCTTCTTCTTCAAATATTTGAACTTTGTTTAATGAATTTTAAGGTTGAGTAAAATGATCCCCCAACCTTGCAAGATGGGATGATTCTTAAATTGCTATGGATGAAATTTGTGCAACTTCTCTTCTAATTTTGTGAATTCTGATTCGGACATTAGCTAGGTGCATTATCTGAATCCCACTCAAATCACCTGTTTCAGAAGATCACTTTGCTTTTTTAGACATTATCATTCTCTGATGCCTGACATCCTCTAAGCAGGATTCCTGGTAAAGATTCCCCGATGCTTGATGTAAAAGAAACTCAACAACTTCTTTTCTTTGGGCCTGACTCTGAAGAGATCCAGTTGAGGCCTATTCTTGAGCGTACAATTTATTACATACAAAATCTATTGATTGTGGACCACCATGGGAAATAACATTGCATGAGATAACTTTTGGCGGACTTTGTAGATTTTGGAGTGCATTGGAATGCAATGCTCCATGTGCACCCCATCCTCTGATACGAACAGTAGAAGTGGAATCATAAATTAACTAGCGTAGCTTCTATAGAGCACTGAGGCATGAACGATAAAGGGTTCTCTACTATTTTTCCGCCTTTTGATGTTGGGAAACTGAGAGAGATTCCATATCAATTTGGCATTGCAACCCTTCTATTACCTTTACATGATTTGGATATTCATTATATGGTATTATTTTAGATTTCAAATGATTAAGAGTCTTCCATAAATTGAGGCAGATATTATGAATACAATCCTCTGTAATTAATTCTGGAATGTTATAATGAGAATTTTCCAATGGCTAGAGCATGAATGGTACTTCTCCCTTAGATAATTGTTTCCACATGTTTAAATCATATTCATCATCTTTCACTAGAGGTTTCTCCACTTGATCTGATCAAAGTGGATGCTCTATATTAGAAGAAAAATAACCCAATGGAGGTTCGGAGAATGACAGTTCCCTTAAGATGTCTTCTAGTTGAGAAAGTGTTTCACCTTTCAATGATAAGGAATCAAACATGACTAGCCTTTTGTTTGCAAGTGAATCTAGATAGGAGGGATTTCATGTCACTACATTGTAAATTATAGAATTGTTTTGACAATACAAAATACTATTTTGGAGAGGACATTCGCAAAAAATGACATCACAGGGAGGATCACCATGATGGATTACAGCAAGGGATAAATCTTCTTGATCCTTGGACTTCTGGCCACATGGAGGTTTGTCGTGGCTCTCATCCAGAGATAGAAATTCTATATTACCAAATTTTCATGAAGCAAGTATTCATGATAAAGTGTTTGATGAGGAACTTCGGAATTACTACTACCTCTCCCATAATCTGGTAATGAGAGGGTAGTATCTTGAGTTGAAATAGATAAATGTTTGAGGGATTCAAGAACTCCTGCATTAAAAGGGGACAAATCATGGATTGACTATTTCTTTCCCATTAGTGCTTTGCGATACTTCTTCTTAGATGTTATCTTATACTTATTTGGTTCCACTTGCTGGGAAAAGTGGTTATCATGGGCAAGTGTATGTGCCTTCCTTGGAGTGGTTACCAGAATGGACCGATTATCTTCAATTAGAAAGGATGTATGTTCCCGATCTTGTTTTCTATATGATATGGGGGAGTATGCCCCATGACCCTTCTGGACTGGAATAGAAGCGTGTATCTGCTTCGGGATGGAATTCTGATGAGTTATCCCATGTGTGGGGATAGATTTATATGTCAGTTTCCTCAGTAATTTTGAACTAGTTGTTATAATATCCTGGCATGCTTCTAGAATATGGGTAGGTATTTGTGTCTGCCCTTTAACCATTGATAATATTTTCTTGGTGACTTCAGCAACCAGAATGGGAATATACATCCATTCCATATTTGGAGTAGGTGTATGTGCCTCATCCTTTACTACTTTTTCTATCAATAGATATTGACAGTACTTATGTAAGGGGGTAGAGAGTTGGCCTTCCCCAGATTTGTCATCGAAGATTTCCGATTTACTTCTCTAGGTGCTGCCAAATGAGACTATTGACAGACTTGATGAATATTAGCAGGTGTATGTCCCTGATAACTGTTTCTCGTCAATTATGGTTGATGAACTTCTTTAAATACTTGCAGACTAGACTACTGACAACATTGGTGACTGTAAACATGTGTATGTTCATATTTACCAGTTTCCACCACTTCTGATTGAAGATCTTCTTTAAATGCAGTCAAACAAGCCTGTTGAATGGCAGATAAATTATTAGAAGGTGTATGTGGCTGTTCACTGTGCTCCGCCAGATTTATCTAGTGTGATTGGCTGGTTGTTGTCAGGTGAGTCTGCTGGGTAGAAAAATTAGGACAGATGGGTGTATGTTCCCATTCGTTGTTTTCCATCATGTTAGGTTGATGGGATTCTCCGGAAGGGATAGAGATAAATAACTTCTACCTATTGACAAAACATTGTCCTCAGTGGTTCATCTTGCATGCCCTGGTCTAATAGACCTAGGATGAATGTCCAAAGGCAACACCCCCATCATTTTGGGGGTTCACTACCACATGATTCTGGTGGTGATTTCTGGTGGGATTCCTTAGGAAGGACTCCTGCATTCTTGAATTGAGGCCTCAAGTGACCTCTTTATCCACATCCTTGTATTAAGAGATGGATTTATTTTTGCGTTCTGAAGATAAAGACTTGAAACGTTTGAAGACGGTGGTTGGAACCATCTGCTTCTTGATCATTGGTCTTCATTAGCCAGATGATCGGGGAGTGTTATTGACCTAGAGGGCCTAACGGGCAGCCTCCAAAGTCAGGATTGTACCGAGTCAGTGAATTTCCCTCACCAACACATTAGAGAAATAGTGTTGAAGACACTAGATTAGTGATTTTTTCCTTCCTATGGATGTGGACCTAGATTTAATAGTAGTCAGAAAGTTTATATATGTTGCTTTGAAGAAATCCATTTTGGAGTGAAGTATATTCTAAGAAACACTTGAAACAATAACAAACTCCATTAAAGAAACATATTTTTTAGATGGATACATGTGTGACTGATTCCTTTTCCTGGACTTCCTTTATCAATTGATAGGGGCCTAACAAGTGGGTAAAATTATTAACTTGGCTAAGGATTCACGTCGATTTCACCATTTTTGTTTCGATGTTCCTTGAAATGTGTATTCTAGATTTTAGAATCACTACTTCCAAGAAGTTTCCATTGGATTTATTTATATAACAGAAAACATCCAACAATTCTTTATCTAAAAATGACCTTCTTTCCAATGGCTGGTGTTCGTTAAGTTTAAACTTTATGATACTTAAGAATGTACATTTGTCAAGAGGATGGGAAGTCAGACTCATCACACCCTTTTGAGGGGAATTATTGTCTACCCTGGGACTCTCTTTATAAATTTAAGATATTTTCATGAATCCTTATTAATTCACCAAGTATGGAATAAGTTTCTATTGTAATTTTCAATCACTTATTAACATGTGTAAATTTCAGAATCAATAGTATGTATTCATGTTTTTTCATCAATGTAGGTATCTGTATGTATTCGAGGTTCACCATCTATGGTATCATCTAATATACTATTTCAAGATTATTTTAATCATCATTATGATGATACTGGGTTTGGAGCCACTCAGTAGGGCACTCTAGAATTTATTGTCATCCAAGGAGATGAAGGTTTGGATTGATCTTGGGATTGTGCCCATAAAATGGGCTACCTACGTATCATTGTAAAAGGAATCAGAACCCTCGTAGTTTAGTTCCACTAAATGGGACACATCATAACTTTTAAGGCCATGTGATAAGGACATATCCATACATTTTAATGTCATGTGGTATTTACATCTAAGTGGAAGATGCTTAGTCAATTTTTGGTGTGGGACTTATGTTAAAGCATCCCAAGGAACTTGGAAAGGATATGGGTTTCCAAGTAAGATTAGACCCTATTGAGAATAATTCCTAAGGATAACATGGTGGATTTAGTGTTTTGGGTTTGAACCTCAAAGAGGCTACTTATGTATCCCATGTGGATGAGAATCAAATCACATATATTTTGATAAGTATCATAGGAGAGTATGGTCCTTTGAGAGAAATCAGTTTGGGCTTACTTCCTGAAAATAATACCTTGGTGATTTGGGGTGTTTAATTTGTGGCATATTCTTGAGGAGGATGCCCAGATTAAGGAAATTAGGGTAGGATTCCTAAAGAGGATATCCAGTGAGCTCAGGCCTTGAAAGGGTTTCCTACGTATCCTGGTTTGAATATGAATTAGAGTTCTCATAGTTCATTCACCCAAGGTGTTTGTGTACATGTTGTAATCATCAAGAATCTCTAAGCCCACGTGAGTCATGATTGGTGTGAGAAACAAGAGGATGTGAAATATTCAGAAATGAAAATTGCACTTTCAAAATTTTCCTCCTCCGTTGATGGAAGAGGGAGAGCCTATGGTGGCAACGGTGGATGAGGGAAAGGCGACCTAGGAAGAGGGAGAGGAAACAAGCACTCCCTATGTTGTCCTCTTATTGGACAAGGGTCCAATGGAAGGAAAATGGGATAAAGGTTAGGGGCTTATACCAAGATGGATTCCTATGCTGACAATGCCCTGCGAACATCTCTCCTCTAGTCTTTGGCACCGAAGAAGAGAGGAGGAGCAATGATGTGACCTCCTGCAAGAAAAGATAGGGGCTTATGCCAGGATGGTTTCCCTAAAATTGATCCTGATAGAGAAGGGAGACATATCATTTTTTCAAAAGGGATAAAATCATGTGTGAAATTTACCTTCCCTACCAGAGACTTGAGTTTCCAATACATCTCTTCTAGAAAGGGAGAGGCTAGGTCCCAACCCTCCTCCAAGATGAGAACTTCCTAACACCATTTCAGGGAGAAAGTTCCATGTGACTGTGGATATAAAAACCCACAGAAAATCCATGAATCCAAACCCCATTGTGAAACAAATGTGGGATACCTTTGACTATGGAAATACAAAAAAAAATAGTAGACACACTGATGTGCCTTTCTCGAATGTTTGATAAGTCTGGAGGTTTCGGTGGAGGTCTCAACAGAATCCCTTTCAGACAAAGGATCCAAGGAAGAATAAGCCTTTCCATGAATGTATTTTAGGAAGGCTTGAGGGATTATAGACTCAAGAGAGTAAGTTAATCAAAGAGGGGCACCCAAGTAGGTAAGGGTGGGCACGTATGGGCGTGCAAGTACACTTGGGTGACCAGATGTTCACTTAAGCGATGAAAAACATGTATGATAATACTTGGGTGAGACCTTTCTCAAGTCTTAAAGAGTATTTATAGGTGATCCCAAAAGTGGGGAGCTTAAGTTCTTGTGGGAGGAATGGGAGGCACACAAGTATTTCTGATTTAGGGAGGTTGGGTGCTTTAGGAGTTCAAGTGTTATGGTTTTCAAACACTAAAAGGACTTAAGTCCAATGATCCTCCCTCAAGTCCTCTACTCAAGGTGTTGAAGAACTACCTTTAAAGTTTCATAAGACTAGGGAGAAGTACTAGGTATAACATAGAAAAAATTTGGATTCAAGGAAATTCTTCCACACAAATGAGGCCCCTAAGGGTGTATTTATAGGCAAATATTGGACCCTAGAAAAAAAAGGAAATGGGTTTGAATGTAGGATACGTGACATATGGGGGTGCACAAGTGGGATTCATGACATATTGGGGGGGACAAGTAGGCTGTGTGCCGACAATGTTTTGGCTAAACTAAGGCGTCCAAAAACTTATGCCTTTGAATATCTTGATTTTTTCTTCATGTAATTTCCCTCTTTTCTTTCTAATAGATTCCCTTTGTCATATTTTGAGACTCTTTAATGAAATGGGTTGTCAACAACATGTTTGAGTTATAAAATTAGTGATGGTTTTTGGGTATCTTATTTGATGATAGTAGAAGATGAGCCTAAGGCTAGTAAATTTCTCTTATTTTGGTTTTTTTATATTCTATATACTTTTTTCATACTCTTCACGACTCTATAAAATAGTGAAACCAACACCCAAATGTTTTTTGATGTGATGTTATAGATATTAAGGATATAAACGGAATGTATAGTTGCTTTATCCCTCTTCCATGTTCTCCCTGTAATCATAGTTTTTTGTAGGAAGACCCCATGTTTTAAAATCAAAAGGAATAGAATTAAATTTGATTAGATTATGATGGTTCAATGTTTTACTACACATTTATATGTATATTGTAATAGCTTGAATTTCTATAACTTATGTGATTAAAATCCTTAAGATTATTTTTTTCTAAGAGTGTACGTGCATAGGTACGATGGATTGAGGTATAATTAATTTTCAAGTTTTTTAGTGGATTCTAAAAATATACATGGTTTTGGGTGATATGATGATAATTATGTGTTGGGATGTATAAGATGAAGAATGGTTATGATATTTCTCTGTGAGTTTAATGATTACTTATGGAATGGTTTAGTACAATACATGTTCCTTTGGGGTATGTGAGTGAAAAAATAGGGGGATGTAGAAGAAGGGTAACATTATTTATATATATTATTTTAATATTTAACAGTTTAGTTCTAGGAGTTTCGTGTTGGGAAAGACATGATGAGGATGTGATGTAGTTATAAATATTTAATTGAAAAGTTAATATTATAATCATTGGAAATTAGTGTACTAAAATAAAATTTTAAACCTATGTATTTAGGTGGGATCCTACTAATTGTAAATTTATAAACACTCAATATATATATAAATACATTTTCTTATCTCTGTAAGATATTTTATAATCAATCTAGGCATTAATTATTTGTGGAGTGCTTTAGAAGCTATATGAGAATTATGGTCGATGATGAGTTCAGTTTTTTTACATTTAGTTTTTTATTTTTAGTTGTTCTTGTAATGTATAAAATCAAATTTTTTATTTTTATTTCTTCATTATTTTTATATTGAGTTTTCTGGTGGTTGTTCATATTGTGTGTTATTCCATAAATGTATATTTAGTGTAATTTCACCCATGTGTATGATCTGTACATCCATAATGCTATTATTTAACTCATGTCCTATAGAAGGTGGGATAATGGGGTCTATATCTCTATTACATTACTGTAAACCATAAAAGGGTACTTTTAGAGTGTGACTCTCATTATTGAGTGGTATCAAAGCTTTTGGTTGAGATAAATGATAGAATATGGAGATAACCACTATTGAGGATGCATGGGAAGGTAGGGAAATGATTTCACATGAACATTTCACATGATGAATACAAGGGATAATTATTAATACATGATTATTTAGGAATATTTTTGATATGATTAAATGACCATCAACATTAATAAAAATTCTATGAGAAGTGAAGCCACTGGTGGTGTTGAGACCATGGAAAGGGTCAGATTCTAGGAATATATGTGCCTTTTTTATTAGATAGGAAGTCAAAAATTAGGTTAAAATTATATATTTCATTAACTGCAAATATTAATTATTTGGGTATAAGAGGCCTTGATGTTTTTCCCTTTGTATAAGTCCCTCTAGTCTAATATCCACATTAGGTTTGTGCTAAAGTTGATTAGCATAATTTTCAATAAGAATAATAGTGGATATTGAAGACAATAATAAATGGAAGAGGAAATTACTAGAATTTAAATTCAAATCAAAAATATGTTTTATGGATCCTTTTCATGTTAGGATATAGATGATTATCTAGAAGAGGTGGATAATTATATTAATTTGATTAATTTTCATAAGAAGATCTTAAATTTATTAATTATGATGATGTTGTGTGGTTCAGCTTGATAGTGGTGGATTTGTTTCTTTATGGATGTTGGGGAGACAATTATTTCATAGGAAATATTTTGAGATTAGTTTAAGGGTAATTTTAATTATTTATAAGTGAAGGTATCCTATCAATATGAGATTATTAAACATCAATATGGGAGTTAAACCATGAGATAGTTTTTTATTTTCTGTAAGAACCTCATACATTATACTTTAGTGTCGTTAAGATGAGGAGTATTGGGAGAGGTATTTAGAGGTGTATTTTCATATATAAACACCACTAAAGACAGTGCATTAATCTGTGATAGAAAATTCTTTTAACATTTCTAGAAAAGCGTTGTTAATCTCATCAAATATAGGGGGTTACCTTTAACAACGCTAAAAATCACTGATAAAGGGTGTCCTTTATCTGCACTAAAAAAAGAACTGAAAAAGGCTGTAAAGAATCACACTTGACGTACATGGACATTACATTACTTTTTCGGAATACATTATACATAACAAAAATAGACACTCAAGGACTGTAATAGTTTAGTGTCTTTGTAAACTCGGAACATAATCTTATAATCATAGTGAAAGATTTTCAACGTCTCCCATTAAGATCTTCCCCTTTGGTTTTCTGACCTAAAACCTTTCTTTATATCCTAGGGAAAAGAAAAAATAAAAAGGGTGATCTTAAATTTTCATTAAGGGTAAGCATGGAAAAAATAAAACAAACCATATACATTTGAACTTAAAAACATGAATATAAAGTGTAAACATCAAAATCTTGAGCAATGACATAAAACATGATAGTACATAAGGCGTAGATCATAAAAGAACATCAATCTTGATAAAATAGCATGGGAATAAAACATGTAATTGTAGAAACCATTAACCACATTTTATGATTTCCATAGTAGCCAAGACATTGCTGCCAAGACCATCATAGTGGAGAAAGTCCATTACTAAACCAGGGTTACTTGTCGTTCCAGCCCTATATTACTGAACCAGATTCACTTACCATTCCAGCCATGTTTATCTCATGAGATATAAATCTTTACCCAATTCATTTTAGGGAGATATAGGTCTCACCCATCTCATAATGAAATCATTCTTACTTGTGACACAAAATAAACATAAATCATTCATCATAACCCAAAGAATGAAATGGGTTTCGTAAACATCATCCCATCATAACATAATACATATAAAACAAATGGATATAATTTCATCATAAGAAGAATCAAACCATAGAAAAAAAGATACATTATACTTGAAACATAATCATACTAAATAATGTCATCTTAGATGGAAAATAGTTTTGACAAAACACTTGAAATTAATTCTTGAAAAAAATATCCTTTATTCTTCAAAATCATTTTCTTTTCACAAAATGCCATTCAATTTTAAAAGAGAATTTTTGAAAATAATCATGAAATATTTTCGAGGGAGCTAAATGAATATAAGGCATTATGAAACCATAAAAAATCCGTTCACATCGTATAAGTTAAAAAAACATTCTCCTCGTACTTTTGCCGGAAAAGTCAAAAAGTTCCGCGTATGGTAAACAAAAGAAAGATTCCTTCCATAACACAATGTAAAAGTTAATGAGGGGTAAACATGACTTTAAACATACATGTAATAATATTAAACAATTTATGAATAACATTTATATGGACATGGATGAAAAATATAACCCCAATAAATACTTACGTATAAGCAATCTCGCAAAAAAATGACATTTAAAAAATTATCCCTTACCTTATGTACAATTTCTTCCATATGTGTCCAAGACTCCTGTATAGTGGGTTTAAAAATATTAATATATTGTAACATAACCATAATAATATTTATGATATCATATATGATTCACTTATGAATTTATATTACCCGTTCTTTTGTAAATTCCATGTTAAAGCAGCGTTTTGGGTAAAATCGTTTCATTTATTGTACATGTTTCGACTTGTTGTTCTTAATATTATTACTTATATCCTGATTTAATCAATTCTAGAATGTAAAAAATGATTTATTTATAATATATATTCAGCATATAAATATATATGATAGATCAAAAAATGGAATGGAATACACCATTCATGGAAACGGTAGGCCGTACGTACGCATGAACGCTATTTTCATTTTATTATTGAATTGAATGGAATTAATTAAATGAAACATATATTTAAATAAATCCAGTATCATTATTATGTAATATCTTTCATGATTATTTTTTATAAATACTTTATAATCATACTTGAATGGTTAATTATGGAAAATGAATATCATTGCATTCGTGGAGACGGTAGTCCGTACGTTCGCACGAGCAACAATATCATTATTTTGATATTAAAATAGTATATAATTGGATGGTATATCATATATAAAGAATAATAATAATATTATATTTATTATTTATATCATTTATACTCATTATTATATCCATCCAAACGATGAAATGTTTGAATAACAAACTACACCACGACGTGGAGATGGTAAGCCGTATGTACGCACGTGTGGTGACTTTTTCATTTATAGGATTGATAAAATAACTAATATGGTTGTAAAATTTTTATAATAACATCATATTGTATAGAATATACTGGATTTAGTATTTTATAATGGAAACAACAAATAAAGAGGAAGTGGAAGAAGAAAGGAACTTGAAATAGGTGGTGAGATATTTACCTCTTCTTCGGGTTCTTCCTTTTGATTTGATCAAAAGGGCTCCATAGGTTGGATTTATGACTAAAGGAAGGCCTCTAGAATGAATGGAGGACAATTGAGATGGTATTTGGGCATGTTTTTGACGAGTCAAATGGATTTGGAGGTGTGAATTAGAGAGAAGGGGGAGTGCCCTTTTATAAGAGGGGTGAGGGGCACCATAGGAAAAACTTAAAATAGTATTTTATAATAAATTTATATTCGGTTTATAATGGCTCCAAAGTGAATTATTTAGAGGTTTGGGTGGGTATGGGTCTAAAGCCTCTCAAACAATAGTTTTTACACAAGTTTAGGTTACCATTTTGACCTTATCATTTAGATTTAACTCTAAGTTAAATAATTTAACTTTTACCGTGTCTTCTTGTATTGTTACACTATATGGTTAATAAACTTACTATAAACTGACAATCAAACTTAAATTGATTAATTAATGTCATATATATTATTATATAAGTCTTTTAGCCGAACCTTAGAGCATTAGGACCATTATATCAATTAATAATATAATATTTGTTTTAAAAAATCTTTTATGTCAATTTTTACACTATATGGTATTTTGTTTTTTCTAAATTTATAACATTATTACTTCGAAAACAATTCCTAAAACCAACCCTAATATGTTTTATTAACCAATAAAATTATTTTAATTCATAAAAAGTATCAAATTACATTATTTGAATATTTATAATATCAATTATGTCAGTATTTCATTAATAAGGTAATTACTCCATCATTATTGTGTCATAAATAAATTAAATTATTTAATGTCTAAAAAATATAAATAAAATACCATTATGTAGGAAATAGTTTTATCTTTCTAGTTAATACTTATAGTCGAATTTATCTTATGTATAACCATATATTAAAAATGTTTTAGTTATTAAACATTGATTTTAACTATTTTAACTCTTCTTTAAATAAAATAATAATAAATGTCCTAACCTAATCCAAGTGGACCTAAAGGGTAATATTTTATTCCTAAGGTTGTTTTTGGTCAAATAATACTTATCCAATAGAATTAGTACATGTGTTAGGGTACTAATAATATCATTTTTACCCTTAATTACCCTGTTTACTTTTAACCGTGGTAAATAAAAGTTAAATGTTACTATTCACCCAAAATTATTTTCAACTCATTGAACCAAATTTTACTTACTGATATCAACCATGTCTCTCAGATTTTTGAAATTAAACTCACAGAAGCGGTAAAATTATGTTTTATGTAAATTTGAAAATGCTCCTAGGAAGTGGGTAAAAGACGGTAAAAAGTTCAATAAAGTTTTTATATATCTAAAATTATTATAAAATGTCTCCAATGAATTACATTAAACTTATATAGGTATTATTTATCTATTGGAACTAAAATAAATTTAAAGAAAATAAATGATTATTTAAATAAAATGTCGGTTTTAACCAATAACTCAGTGTTTTCACTATTCATCAAAAATTGAATGTTTTCAGAAAAATACCAAAAAATCACCCTAGGCTAATTTTGATATTCCAAATCCAAAAATTAAGTCCATTTTGAAAGACAAAATTTATAAAATTTCAAAAATTGGGTATTATTATTTATAACGTCTAGTTCATATAATATTTTAATAACATATCGTTGTTTAGTGAAACTCGATATTGTGTACAACGTAAGCTACCGAGGAAGGTTACTTTTGCATGTAACTCATGCCAAGAATAGTGTTGCATATACTACAAGATACTACAGTGTTTCGTACATCGCATGATAATTTTTGTGTGGTATACAACACAAGATATCAAAGAAATTAATAATATTTCTCATAAAATCTCAGGGTGTTGCAAAGGCCCCCCTTTATCCACACTGTTTTAGCGCTATTGAAGGAAATTTTTATCCGCACAATTTTAAGTGTAGATAAAAGACTACTTTATCAGCACTTTAATTAGCACTGATAAATAGAGCCTTTATCAATGCTCAAAATAGTTCTGATAAAGGGTGACTTTATCAGTGCTCAAAGTAACACTAATAAAGGGGGCCTTAGTGCTCAAAATAGTGCTGATAAAGTCCTACCTTCCTGTGATGTGATTTTTATATAACATCACACCCCCAGAACACCTGAACCTTCATAGCACTCACACACCACCTATACAGAACAACACCTGCACAATGCACACAAGAACAAAGCATCACACACATGGGCTTGATAAACAATTCTATATAAATTTCAAACAATGTTTTAAATAATTACATTTACAATCATCTAACAAGTAGTTAAAACATTAATGTTTCATCCTTCTATATCCGTGATCCCCTATAAAAAATATATTCCCATGGTATTAGTTTCCGAACAAATTATCCCAACTCAAGAAAAAGGTTCCACCTATATATGAAAACAAATATTATGTTAGTAATACTATAAAGAAATAAATTAATCATTAATATGAAATAATAAATAAATAAAATGTGAATTTTTAATCAAAAAAAACATTTGGAGTTATATAGGTCACAACGTGCATCGTATTGAGGTTGGCTTGATTACTACATGTCACAAATGAGTTATGGATCATTGTCCTGAAAGATCAAAACAATCCAAATTGGTTTTCTTAGTTTTGAGTATGTCCCTTGTTTTTTTAATAAAATAATTATCAAATTTAAATGAGTTATTTGGATTTATACTTGTCACATCATTCGTCAAATTGAGTTTTGGTTAATTCATAAACATCAAAAAATGACTCATAGATTGTTTTTCTAAAGTATCAATACAATTTTAATGGGTTTTCTTGTTTTTTTGTATGATAGTTGTGTTTTCTTACTAAAATATAATTTCAAACAAGAAACACCCATTTTGAGTCACACCAGTTGTATTGTGTATTGGTTTGAGGTGAGTCTGATTCATACATGTCAGAAAGGACTTACAAATTTCTCTCCAAAATTATGAAGAATATTTGAGGTCATTTTATTCGTTTTTAATGAGTGAAACATTCTGAGCTAAAATGCCAAATTTAAACTGATAACGAACACTTTTAGTAATTTTGGTCACATCATGCATCAGATTTAGGTAAGATTGATTCCAACACATCAAGAATGAATCATGAATCATTTTCATAAAGTATCAAAACATTCCAAAATCATTTGCCCAGTTTTTAGTATGTCCCTTGTTCTTTTTACTTAAATTAATGTCAATTTTAAATAAAAATGAATTAGGATTTATACCGGTCACATCATTCATATGATTAAGGTGTGGTTGATTTTTTATACATTAGAAATGACTCATTTATCATTGTTTTAAGGTATGAAAACAATCCAAATGTATTTGATTAGTTTTTAGTATGTCAGTCGTGTGTTTTTACTAAAATATCATTTCAAACCAGAAATATGCTTTTTAAGTCATACCAGTCACATCGTGCATAGATTTAATGTGAGACTACTTCATAAACCTAAAAAAGGACTTAAGAATCACTCTCCTAAATTATAAAGACAATCAGAAATCCTTTTCTTGGTTTTTAGTGAGTGGCACATTTTTTGCTAAAATGTAAATTTTAAACTGATAACAGACACTTTTAGTCATAGCGGTCATAATGTGCATTATATTGAGGAGTGATTGATTCTTAATCATCAAAAAATGACTCATGTATCATTTTAATAAAGTATTAAAACTATCCTAATTATTTTTCTTGGTTTTCAGAATGTTAGTTGTTCTTTTTAACATGAATTAATGTCTATTTTAAATAAAAATACGCATTTAGATTTATTCCGGTCTCATCGTGTGTTATAATGAGGTGGGGTTGATTCATGCATGTCAAAAATGACTCATGGATCATTTTAATAAATTATCAAAACAATCCGAATGTGTTTACTCAATTTTCAGTATTCTAGTTTTGGGTTTTTACTAAAATTAATGTGAACTTTAAATAAAAAGAGGCACTTTGTGTCATACCGATCGTACTGTGAATCACATTTAGGTAAGGTTTATTCCTACACATCAAAAATGAATTATATATTGTTATAATAAAGTATGGAAACAATCAGAATGCTTTTGATCAGTTTTTAGTATACTAGTTTTGTTTTTTACTAAAATATCATTTCAAATGGAAACACGCATTTTGAGTCAAACTGATCACATCGTGCGTCGGTTTGATATGAGAATGCATTATACACATCACAAAGAGCTTATGAATCATTGTAGAAATTTTTTAATACAATCATAGTAGGTTTTCTTGGTTTTTAGTGAGTGACATGTTTTGAGATAAAGTGTCAATCTTAAACTGAAAATATACACTTTTAGTCATATTAGTCACACCATTCATCTGATTGAGGCGTGGTTGATTCCAACATGTAAAAAATGACCGATGGATCATTGTACTAAAGTATCAAAACAATATTAATGCATTTTCTTCGTTTTTAGTATGTCACTTTTTCTTTTGGCTAAATTTATTATTAATTTATTATAAAATTATACACTTAATGTCATAATAGTAACACAATGTGTCAGATTTAGGTGCAGTTGATTCCTACACCTCACAAATGACTTATGGATTCTTTTCCTAATTTATCAAAATAATTAAAATTTGTTTTCTTAGTTTTCAGTGTGGAATATCTTATTTTACTAAAATACTGACAATTTTAAATAAAAATAGACACTTCGAGTCATACCAGTCACATATTCATGCTATTTATGTACATTCTTCCATCAGGTATGATTCCCATTCATTTTTGAAAAAAACTATCTCATCTTGAGAATAGGATTCTTTTCGACAATCATGGTAGAACTGAAAAAATATAAATACACAAAGTATTTATAAATATTTTAAATGAAATAGTAATTATATTTGAAAATACCTCTTCAGGAATGCTGGTTTGTTCATGGAATACAATCTCTTTTATAAATTTACACACAAAATAAGCATAGTTTTTATCATTTGTTTGTTTCAGACACTATAAAAACATTTAGAAAAATAATTAATTTTTTATGTGTTTGGATAGTGAAATCTTATTATATGTACCCTGATTTGTATCCAATCATAGTACTTGTGACGTTTCTTGTCCTTTTCCCCTGGCCTAATTCCATGATGTAGATAATATTCATTCACCAACCTATCATAACAGAATCCTCATTAAAAGATAATATAAATTATATAACCATAATTTCAGCTCTAAAATGTTGGATGTAGTGTATTACAAATTACCCAATACTATTAGTTGTGGTCGATTTGTTGGATATCCATGTATTGAATCAAAGAAATAAATCTTTGGAGTATCCAAATTGACCAAAATCAGCATCCAATGCTGCATAAAAACATAAAAAGGAATAAGTAATGAAATAATTTAAAATATATTTGATATAATTAAATTATACAGTTTTGCCTCAATATCATTAGTATTAAGAAGAGTCTGTCATCCGTATTTTTTCTGTTAAACGAGTTGAGTAGGCCTGCTACTATTTCACCCTCTTTATCAGATTCTATATCTATTTGTTATATAGAGGTGACATGAAGGCTAATGAGTCTAAATTTTTTTCATGGGGAAATACCTTCAATTGTTTTTCCTCTATATGATTGCGAAAAATACTAAGTGTATTTAGTCATAATTATCATATTATATGACCTTTTGGAAAATCAAATCATGAAAACATACCTCATGTATATATTTATAACTAAGCCGCCTAGCCAATAATGCTACAGGATTTCACTTACATTGTGAAAACTAATGAAATCTCGATATTCTCGGTTGTATATATTTTTATCAAAAGTATTGTGTGAACCACACTATATCTCAACTTTATATTCACATCAGCCTGAAATGATAATAAATGTGGATATAGAATGGGAAAGTTTAAGGTGATTTTAGTAGATTGTTTTGATCGGCTGGTTGATCCTTGAGATGGTTTTGAGCCAATATTTCTTTTCACCCCCTTCCATGTGTCCGTCTGTAATAACATTCGTCGGTTTAGAACCTTTTTCACTAAATGTTAATGGTTTATCTTGAAAAATAAATTATAAATGAATACCTCCTTATCAATATTATTTTTACAAGCTGTGACAACTATGAGATGAATGTTCCAAGACCATGTTCGGCATTATAAATATCTTCATCATCAATTGGAACATGTAGCTCGGTGCTCGGTTCAAGTTCTATGTTAATCAACACTTTCACATGACCTGTTAGAAGTGGTCTATTGTGTAGCATGGTATTCTGGATATTGAACACTATGGGTGTTGATAGATATAAACCACAATCATTTTCACCCAGTGCAATATCAGTACAGGAAATGTATCAGTGTCTATCTAATTTAAAATTCATAGAAA
This sequence comes from Viscum album, assembly GCA_963277665.1. Taxonomy (NCBI): domain Eukaryota; kingdom Viridiplantae; phylum Streptophyta; class Magnoliopsida; order Santalales; family Viscaceae; genus Viscum; species Viscum album. Next base: position 1,811,719,539 of record OY728123.1, on the reverse strand, counting down.
CAATTATTAGTACATCTATTAACATAGATAAGATAGGGTTTTGAGGGGAATATCTCACCTCAAAGATATTGGGGGTGGTTCATGATCTTTAAACGTTTTTTGTTCTTGAGTTTTTTTCTCTTTGCCCCCGACCATCATATTTTTCATGAACTCTCTCTACAATTGTATATTTTATTCAAGTATATATATTATTTATCTCATCATTTTGATTTCTTCACTTTTATCCTCCTCTTGTTTGTTTTTCACCAAAAATGTCTGGGGTGTCACCCCAAAACCTTTACCTCTAATGCGACCATACTTTTTTGGATACTTCAAGACCACTGAAAGTATGTCCGCATCCGATTTGGATGTTTCTAATTATTATAACTTTTTCAGATATAAAATATAAGAAAATAAGTAATCATTTTTATGTAATATCTTTTTAAAGAAAAACAAATATTTATTATGTCATACTTACATATTTTTTCCACAATTTTGTGTGTGTTTTCATTTATTAGTATCCCATATTTGTTTACACACGCCTCCTTGCATAGCACATGGCGTGGGATGGAAGGGACATTAGATTTGGATTCCAAAATCTACATATAAATAGAATAATATAGTCATGGAGTTTTTTATGTCACATAAACGTATTACGGTAGATTTTAAGTATGTACCAATTTTTTTTCAAGTGAAGCATATCCCATTCTTGCTTTACGGTAGGGGTGTGTTGGTTTTGCTGCCCATTACTTATTATCAACATTTAGTTGCTATTTGATAAATAAAAAACTATTAATTAAAGTGATGAATATATGTATCTTAAAACAATGTATTAACAAACACAATGTACCTAAAAATAATGCTCTGCATGATGACTAGTAAATTCATCCCACATTCTTTGGGTTATCAGGTGTGTATAAATAAGAGGTGGGTGTAGTTTTATTTTCCTTTTAGCATCTTTAAGATAACATTTCATTAAAATTATTCAAAAGACTCTATGAATATTTCTAGAAACCCTTAATACATAATCCATGTGAGATTCATCCACTATAAATGCACTCTACAAGGGGTGATAAAGAGTACGTCAATGTTTCATTATTTTATTTATTAGTAAATTAATGAAATGATATCATAATGTTACCATAATATTGTAACACCCAAGAATTTAGAAATAAATTTATTATAGAATGAATGGATCATTGAGTATCTACAAACACCACTTTGTTATAACCTAGCTAAGCATACATAAATGTTTCACTTCTGTGATGTGAATTTCGAAAATCTGACATACACGGTTGCGATGTGTAAGTTATTTGGAGTCCGATAAGGATAAAATAATTTTTGGTGAATAGTAACCTACCCTTATGAATATTAACATACCCTTAGGAATATTGATATACCCTAATGAATAGTAACCTTACCTATGATATTATATAAATAATATTCATGTTGAAGTATGATATACCTATGTTTTGGAATAAGTAAATAAATGTTTTAAAACTGTTTTTTATAATAAATTATGATTTTAATAAAATATTAAATTAATCATATTTATGAAATTATTTATAAAAAATGAACTTCATTTTTGGATTCTACACGTCGAAAAATGTTTGGTGGTGAATTTTTGGGATTTTTTTGAAATACTTAAATTTTTGAAGAACAGTGAAATACCATAATTTACAAAATAAGCTAAATACACTAATTATAGAGTCATGTATGATGTTCTGCTGATGTAAGCCCAATTGATTCAGATTCACATGATTAAATTACTATTTTTAGTCATGTAATATTCACTATTCCTTTTCTTGTGAAGAAATAATAAATTAATGAAATTAAATTGAGAAATCCCCTCTCCCCTCCACTATAAAACCCCCAATCACCCCCTCTTCTCTTCACTTCTCTCAAGCCTTGTGCCTTCTCAAAATTCTATCCAAATATCTTCCCAACCTACTCTACCACATCCACAAATGATTTTTCTTATAAAAAGACCAAAACCTCAACCTTAAAGAGGCTCTAAAGGAAGTTTGATTCAAGAGGTAAATTCCTCTTTTCAATTCTTTGTCTTCCCTTTCAAGTTCATTTGTTTCATTTTTCTATTATTACCTATCCTTATCCAATTTTTTTGATGAATCTAGTACCTTACATGTACTTTAATATTATCATTATAGTGTAATAAGTTATCATCATCTCTTCCTTTTACATTCTTTTATACTAGTAGTAAGGACACCATTCGAGATGTGTCAATTTACGACATTCAAGGACGATGGGATTTCGATTTCAATTATCATTATTAATCATGGTCATGAAACAATTATTTTTATGGTTGAACCCTATTATTATATATTTAATATACCATATTTATGTTTATCTAATCCCTTTTTACAAATTTTATTAATTTATAAAGAAAAATGAGTTCGTTGTAATCAAAAGCCACAAATTAACTGAAATAGTAATCATTAAAGGTCTATATAATAAATCATCCTCATACCATGTAACAAAATTATATAAATGACCACTAAAACCTATATATGATAATAAATAATATGAAAATTAAATTCTGGATATTTACATCCATTCCACATGAACTCTATTATTGAAGAGCAAGTTAACCAATTATGAAAATAAAGAAAACTAACACTGCAGAACAACGAAATTCAATATAATAACTTTTCAAGAAGGGAATAAATAAAAATTAAAGAATTATGAGAAACTAATTACATGTATAATAGGTTATGAAATAATTTATTAATAAGTATAATTTAATATTACAGGACCTTAAGTTCAAGAGTAGAACACATTCAGACTTAAGGTAAGGGGTTTCTTTATCTCACTTCCATTTTTGTGAGGTTTCCCGTATTCACTACTAATACTTGTGTATGGTGTATGTATAATTACCATTGATTTAAAATGTCATGAATATATTTATTTTCATGGTATTTAATGTATAATTTTAATATTATTAATTTTGGGGCATACGAATCGATTGATTACAAAGTTGTAAGGGGTTTTCCACCCGAACCTCCATTTTCATTCGGGTTACTTATATTGTCCAATTAACTCAATGAAACTCTTGTGTATTATTATCAAATATGAATAAATTCTGTGTGAGTTATATATATATATCCACCAACCAGAATCACCCCTTATTTTATGGATAGTTACATGTTTTAAAAGGAACATTAAAAATTGTTTCCGAAATACAAACCCTATTCAAGGGATAATTCCAAATTCTTACCCGTTTTCAAGTGTACTAAAAAATATGTTTTAAACAACCATTAGTTTTATAAAAACACTAAATTTTATCATGAAAAATGATCTTGGATCACTTCTGGATTTCATATAAGAAATGTTCCTTTCCATTTTAAACTTCTCTTTAATACTTTCCTTAAAATGCTCTAAAATGTTTTATTTATAAAGATTCTTAAGAACTATTTTTACATGATTTCACTTCAGTGGGACATCATTTATGCCTAAAATATAATTCTAATGTCCTAGTATTTTATTTTATGGGATTTTAATGTTTAAAATATGATTTCATGGAAAATATAAATGATTTTCCTAAAGGAATATTCTTTCAAAAGTAAAAAGGATTTTTTCTCATCTCTCATTAAATTTATGAGATATATGCATTGTTCCCCACTTATTTATTTCTAGTGGTGTATGTATTTCACTTTTGTATATCATATCAAGAGTCTCCTTTTTCTCATGATATTCTATGTGATATTATTTGAATGTTTCAAGGTGGTATGGGACACTTTGGAATGTTTAAGGATTATTTCCTCACGAATTTGTCAATGGTCTCGTTTATAAATATATTCGTCTATATCAACATCCTTTGTTCGATGTTGTACTTAATTGAGGTTTATCTATTATGATATCATATAAAATATATTTTTAAGTTTTTCTTGTTATTCTAGTTATGGATGTTTTATTTTGATATCATTCACCATATTATTATGAATAGTTAGTGTTTATGTTCAATGATTGGGAAATGTTATTTAAATTTCATATGTTAGTTTCAATATGAATTTATATGTTGATTATGTTCACCCATTTAATATGAGGAATATATTGGACATAGTAAGTGTTGGGTGGGGCCCGCTATTGCCCCTCGGTTCATCGATAGGTCTCATGAGACAAACTATAGTCTTGCTACAAGGCCTTGACAAAATGATTATTTATGGTCTTGGAATGAGGCCTTGATATTATAGTTATGTTGTCCCTCATTATTCATTCCCTCATTATGAAAATAGAATTTATGGTTCATGTGGTTATTATACTAGTAGAATACCCATGATTATGTTTTATTATGACATTACTTACTCATCTCTTATTCCTTCCATAATGTGTTCATGTTTTTCTAAAGGTATATGTTTTTATGAATTCAAATGCCTAATGTTTATGTTATGATATCTTACACTATATTTAATACCCTTACTGAGCATTTGAGCTCACCCATTTCATTTGTTTTTCCTTCCCCAGGTTAAGAATAAGAGATCATTTATTGAGTTTTCAAGGATGCAGTTTATATGATTTTGTTATGTATCATATTTTGTTACATTTTAAAATGTAAAATGGGTTCCGTGTATGTATCTAGTTTCTTCAAGACTACTAAACTTATCGGTAATTCGAGATTCTTATTCATTGTTTATATACCAATGTAATAAAAAAAGGCACCAACTTTGGGTAATTAGGGTCGGGTCCTTAAAATTGGTATCAAAGGAAGTTTAGTGGAAACATTGGGTACTTGATTTAGAAAACTTAGGTTAGGGAACAAAGACCTAAGATGGTATTTGAGGATAAAAAAACAATAACATCCTAGAATTTTGGTAAGTAATATATTATTCGGATATTTCTAGAAAATTCATTCTTCTCTGGATACAAACAAGTAGGGGTAGCTTTGTCACAGATGTACCTAGGAGAGAAAACTCTGACAAGGAGTTTCGGGCTTGACCCGGGGTATCCTGGTACATGACAACGGGCCTTGCTACACTTTTCGTTTGACACTTCCAGGGGATATGATCAAGATAATTCACATTTTATTTACCCATCACTGTGTGGGATTTATGTCCCCAAAGTAACCAAAGTATACGGTTCTAGGATTTACGATGCATAAATTTATGCTATGTGTTATACCATGTTAGGAGTTATAGAGTGATCATAATTTTATGAGCTAATATATAATATGGAATTGATTATATATGACTCCTAGCATGTGGAATGAGAACTTCACCAATGCACGAGATGCGAAGAGTAAGAAGGATCATATCTCTAATGGTCTTAAGCTATCTTTTCAAAGGAAGATTTCCTCATTTGAATCCTCATCACATGATTAAATAATATCATGTGTTAACAAGGTATGTAAATAATCCTCTGAGTCCTATGGGTTTGAAGGGAATAAAATAATAATAGGATGGTAGAGAGATACATGGATAAAGGGAATAAGGGAAATAAGTGTTTCCCACATGTGATAACTGTGGAAAGAATCACCCAGGCAAATGCTTGAAGGGAATGAGTGTTTGCAACACGTGTGGAGAAAAGGGACACCAAGTTCATGATTGACAGGGTATAAAAATGGTTTCCAATGTACAATGCTTCAATTTCAAGGAGATAAGACACTATAAAAATCAATGTCCCAATAATCAAAAGAATATAACCCAAATGATGATTTTGGATAATGAGCAAGTTATGATGCTACCACAGATGAAGTAGAATGATTAATATGCCTAGTCAAGAATCATGCCATTTGAATATTTTGTTAATAAAGTACAAGTTGTATAAATTATTAGATCTATAAGGACTATACTGCCGTACTCATTCATTAAGGATTTGAGTTCATATGATGAATGGTAAAAAGAAAAAGTGATTCAGTGGTAAGTTAATCTTTTTAGAAAAAAACATGATTGAGGGAAAGAAAACCCTTAATATATATATGATTTTGAGATAATGATGAAGAATTGATTGATTCAGAGAAGTATTGAAAACCTTGAAACTGATTATTGACTTTTTGAGAGGTGGTCTATGCTATCATCAATGATGTTTACAACACTTTTGGATTTAAGGAATATATCCAATAACATGTATATTACTTAAGGAATATGGAAGAATTCATGTTCCAATATGGTTTTTATGGTAATTCAAGTTATTATGATATTTTAAGAGTATACATGATGAAGTTATTCACATGTTTGGAATGTGAATTTTAGGGATACTTCTTGTTGATTAAGGGTTAATGATAAGTTCATCTTGGAAATTTATAGGACTTCATTATAATGTGTTAAATAATTATAGTTTGGAATTTATTTTAACCATTTAGGAAATGGTTTATGTTGATCACTGTATGAGCTTTTAGAGGTTAATGTATTACTTTACCAAATGGAATAACCCATGATATATGATGAGGTCTATATAGTTAAACTACAATAAAATTATGATTTTATAAGTAGAAATGTATATTTATACTCTTATAGAGTGAAATAATTATTAGACTAAAGGAAAATAGTCTTAAATAAAATGTTTTCCAATTATCATAATCATTGATAATATCGATGAACTCTTTTAGTTTATAGTTTTTTAGTAATCAACATTCATTAGAACATGTCCTTAATCATGTTCCATCATAACTTCATAGATATATTTTTTCCATGTCTTGTTTTTTTTCTTCCAACTAATGTCACCTCATTCGAAAGCATACGTTTTGGGGTGACCACCTCATCTCCATAAACATTTTTTAAGAGGATGTTTTATTAACCCTATTTTCGATGTGGGTTTTCATAAAGGAATTTTCAAGTATAAACTATTAAATTTTGAAGTTCTACTTCAAATTTCGCGGATGAATTTTTTGTAAGGAGGGGATAATGTAACACCCCATGAATTTAGAAATATATTTATTATAGAATGAATGGATCACTAAGTCTCAAAAAACATGACTTTTTTATAACCTATCTAAGTAAATATATGTTTGTCACCTCTGTGATTTGAATTTCAAAAATCTGACATACACGGTTTCGATGAGTAAGTTATTTGGAGTTCGATAAGAAAAATTTAATTTTTGATGAATAGTAACCTACCATTATGAATAGTAACATAACCTTATGAATAGTGATATACCCTAATGAATAGTAACCTTATCTATGATATTATATAAATAATATTCATGTTGGAGTACGATATACCTATGTTTTGGAATAAGTAAATAAATGTTTTAAATCTATTTTTAGAATAAATTATGATTTTAATTAAATATTAAATTAATCAAATTTAGATAATTATTTTTAAAAAAATGGACTTCATTTCTAGATTTGCACATCATGAAATGGTTGGGGTGAATTTTTGGGATTTTTTTGTAATACATGAATTTTTGATGAATACTGAAATACCATAATTTACAAAATAAGCTAAATACACTAATTATAGAGTTATGTATGATGTTTTACTAATGTAAGCCCAACTGATTTGGATTCACATGATAAAATTACCATTATTTTTCATGGAAGACACAATATTGCTTGTATTGTGGAGAAATAATAAATTAATGAATTTAAAATTGAGAAATCCCCTCTCCCCTTAACTATAAAAATCCCCCATCACTCCCTCTTCTCTTCACTCCTATCAAGCCTTGTGCTTTTTCCAAAATCTGTCCAAATATCCTCCCAACCTCCTCTCCTCTGTTCATAAAGCCTTGGTCTCATAAAAATATCAAAACTTCTCTCTTAAAGAGGTTTTAAAGGAAGTTTGGTTCAAGAGGTAAATTCCTCTTTTAAATTCTTTGTCTTTCCTTTCAACTTCATTTGTTTTCTTTATCTATTATTACCTCTCCTTATCCAAATGTTGTGATGAATCCAGTAACTTAAATGTAATGAAATGTTTTCCTGATAGTTGAATAAGTTATCATCATCACTTCCTTTTACCTTCTTTTATAATAGTAGAAAGAACACCATCCGAGATGTGTCAATTTACCACATTCAAGGAAGATGGGCTTTCGATTTCTATTATCATTATCAATTTTGGTCATGAAATCATTGTTGTTATGATTGAACCATATTATTATATATATTTAATATACCCTATGTAAGGTCCTGGTATCCTTTTTTACAAATTTTATTAAGTTATAAAGAAAAATGAGTTCGTTGTAATCAAAACCCACAAATTAACTGAAATAGTTATCATTAAAGTTATATATAATAATTCATCCTCATACCATGTATCCAAATTATATAAATGACCAGTAACACCAATAGATAATCATAAATAATATTTGAATTCAATTTTGACGATTTACATCCATTCCACATGAACTCCATTACTTAAGGACAAGTGAACCGATTATGAAAATAAAGAAAACGAACACTGTGGAACGACGAAATTCAATATAATAACTTTTCATGAAGGGAAAAAATGAACTAAAAAAATTATGATAAACTAAATAATTTTATAATAGGTTATTAAATAAGTTATTAATAAGTCTAATTTCATATTACAGGAACATAATTTCAAGAGCGGAACACATTCAGACTTAAGGTAAGGGGTTTCTTTATCTCACTTCCATTTTTGGGAGGTTTCCCATATTCACTACTAATACTTGGGTATAGTGTATGTAAAAATACCATTGATGTAAAATATCTTTAATATCTTTATTTTAATGGTATTAAATGTATAATTTTAATATTATTAATTTTGGGGTATACGAATCGATTGATTACAAAGTTGTAAGGGTTTTTCCACCCGAACCTCCATTTTCATTCGGGTAACTTTTATTGTCTAATTACCTGAATAAAAATCTTGTGTCTTATTTTGTACTCTGCATAAATTCTGTATGAGTGTTATATATATGTTTAAAACCATGAATCATTACTTATTTTATGGGTAGTTACATGTTTTAAAAGGAACTTTCAATATTGTTTCCGAAATACAAACTCGATTCAAGGGTTATTTCTAAATTCTTTCCCGTTTTCATGTGTAATAAAAAATATGTTTTATGACACCATTAGTTTTATAAAAACACTCATTTTATCACAAAAAATGACCTTTGATCATTTCTGTATTTAAGAGAACAAATTTTCTTTTCCACTTTAAAATTATATTTATTACTTTCCTTGAAATGCTCTAAAATGTTTTATTTATAAAGAATATTAAGAACTATTTTTACATGATTTCACTTAAGTGGGAAATCATTTATTCCTAAAATATAATTTAAATATCCTAGTTTTTTATTTTATGGGATATTCATGTTTAAAATAATATTTCATGTAAAATATAAATGATTTTCCAAAAGGAATCTTCTTTCAAAAGTAAAAATGATTTTTCTCATCTCTCATTAACTTTATGAGATATATGCCTTGTTAACCACTTATTTATTTCTTGGGGTGTATGTATTTACCTTTGGTATATAATTTCAAGAGTCTCCTTTTTCTCATGATAGTCTAAGGGATAGTATTTGAATGTCTCAAGGTGGTATGAGACACTTGGGAATGTTTAAGGATTATTTTCTCAAGAATTTGTCAATAGTCTCATTTATAAATATATTCATTTATTTCAACATCCTTTGTTTAATGTTTTACTTAATGGAGGTTTATCTATTATGATATCATCTAAAATATGTGGTTGAAGGGTTTCTGGTTATTCTAACTATGGATGTTCTATTTTGATATCATTCACCATATTATTCCGAATGGTTAGTGTTTATCTTCAGTGATTGGGGAATGTTATTTACAATTCATATGTTAGTTTCAATATGAATGTATATGTTGATTATGTTCACCCCTTTCATATGAGGAATTTATTGGACATACCAAGTGTCGGATGGGGCCTATTATAGCCCCTCAGTGCATCAGTAGGTCTCATGATACAAACTAAGGTCTTGGCACAAGGACTTGACAAAATGATTATTTATGGTCTTGGAACCAAGCCTTGACGATATAGTTATATTGTCCTGCATTATGAATTACCTAAATATGAAAAAAGAATTTATGGTTCATGTGGTTATTCGATTATTAGAATACCCATGATTATGTTTTATCGTGGCATTACTTACTAATATCTTATTTCTTCCATAATATGTTCATGTTTTCGTTAAAGGAACATGATTTTATGTATTCAAAATGCCGAATGTTTATGTTATGATATCTTATACTGTATTTCTTACCCTTACTAAATATTTGAGATCACCCCTTTCATTTTTTCCTTCCATAGGTTAATAAGAAGATATAATTTATTGAGTTTTCAAGGATGCAATTTATTAGTGTTTATTATCTATAATATTTGTAACAACCTGGCCCTATTTACCCAGAGTCAGTGCATTATTACATAACATTGTCATGATTACAAGGAATGTTGTCCTGAAAGACTGATCAGTTTAGCAGTCTTGTAAAATAGATTACATACATGAACTTTACATTATACATTATAAAAGAAAAAAAAACATAAAATATCCTTTTAGAACTCCATTAATCCCCTAGCTTAGCCCTTTTTATCAATCATAATAAACTTCTTGGAATCCTGGGAAAATACAACATAAGAAAGGGGTGAGCTCAAATGCTCAATAAGGATAACAATATAGCAGAAACTTTCATAAATAAGCATAAACATTTAAGGTAATGTATAAAACTAAAACAAAATCCTTTTAAACATAAACTTTAGCATAATATGGAAATGATAAATCAAATAATTCCATTTAATTATTCACATGGATATTATACTAGTCGAATAATCCCATGTAATATCACTAGATAATTTCATAATGATGGAATATTGCATAATTATAGACTTCATAACCACATAGTCAAGGCCTTGTGCCCAGACTACAAATAATATTTTTTCAAGGCCTTGTGCTAAGACACTGGTTTGTCTTATGAGACCTATCGATGAATTGAGGATCTATATCGGGCTCCACCTATCACTTACTAAGTCCAATGCATTACTCATATGAAAGGATGAAACATAACATACACATCTGTATTAAAACTAGCATAAAAAATGTTATTACTTTAACCATAAACCATGAATGGTATAAATATAACACATCCACAATCAAACATATCACAAAACCTTCAATACAATATGGAATATTTTTATCATAATGAATTAACTTCAGACAATTATAAAATCCATCAAAGGATGTTGTCATAGATGAAATCAAAATTATTTGAGAGAAATATCTCTTTCTTTTTCTTGAAATATTTTGAAAGTCACATAATTTATAAAGGAAGTCAATTAAAATATAGTTTTGAGTCAAAGTTTCCCATAGAACTTTGAAACTTTTGAAAGGAAATAACATTTTAAAAAAATCATGTCTACATAACTAGATCCTTAAAACCATTTTAAAAATATTGACATTAATGGGAAGGTTTAGAAGAATAAATCATTAAAATATTTAAAATGATGATTTAGTAAAATTGTCACTTAAAAATAATCCCTTTTAAAACTCTTTTATGAAACTTGTACATGGATAATAAATATTTCCCAGTAGATAATTTTGTATTAACAACCTTGGATAAGTAAAGAGATTGTAGAATTAACCCTTACGTTGAACTTTCCTTTGGTTGAGGGTACGTTTAACCTGCTTTATAATAACAATAGAATGTTATTAAATTATAAAAGAACCAAATTCATATTTATTATATCATACATGATTCATTAATGACTTTATACTATCCATTTAACAATGATTTCCATGTTAAATTTACATTTTAAGTAATAATCACTTTCTTTATCGTACATGTTTTAACTTGTTATTCTTGATCAGATAACATAGATAATTATTTAAATAATTCTAGAATATAAAAAATTATTTATATATCATATATATTTATATATAATATAAATATGTATAATATATATATATATTAAATGGAAAAACCCATTTATGGAGATGGTAGGTCGTACGTACGCATAAACGTTGTTTCTGTTTTCATATCGTATTGAACGGAAGTAAGTGAATAAGATATATATAAGTACACAAACATAGATATATATATATATATCTAAATTAGAATTATTATTTCATATATTACATAATTATTAATAATATATATTTTTATAATCACCGTTGAATGATGAATGTGGAAATGAATCTCATCGCATCGTGGAGACGGTAATCCGTACGTACGCACGAGTGACGATATAATTATATTTATGGTGAAATAATATGTAATTGGATGGTATATCATATATAAAGAATAATTAACATGTTATATCTATTATTTACATCAGTTATACTCATTATTATACCCATACAAATAATGAAGTGTTTGAATAACAAACTACACCACGACCTGGAGATGGTAAGCCGTACATACACACGTATGGTGACTTTATCATTTATAGGATGGATAGAATAATGAATATGGTGGTAACATATTTATAATAACATAATAGTATGTAGGAGGTACAAGATTAATTATTTTGGTATAAAAACAACAAAGAAAGATGAAGTGGAAGAAAAAAAGAACTTGAAAGATGGTGGTGAAATTATTACCTCTTCTTTAGGTGTTTCCTTTTTGAGTTGATCAACAAAGATCTTTACGTTGGATTTATGATCAAATTAAGGAATCTAGGTTTATTTTAGGGAAGTTGGGAGGATATTTGGGTAGGGTTTGGCTGATCTAAATGGATTTGGAGGTGTGATTTTGAGAGAAGGGGAAGTACCTTTTTATAAGAGAGGTGAGGGTCACTTTAGGAACGGCTTAAAATATTAGTTTATTATACAATACTTTTCAGTTTATAATGGCTCCTAAAAGGTTTATTTAGTGTATAAGGTGGGGATGGTTAAAAATACTCTCAATAAATAGGTTTTAGACAGGTTCAGGTCACCATATTATCCTTATCTGTTATATTTATCTCTTAGTTAAATAGTTTAACTTTTACCATGTATTCTTGTATTATTAAAATAAATGTTTATTTAACTTACTATAAAATTCCAATAGAACCCCAAGTGGTTCCTCAATGTCATATATATTATTATATAAGTTGTTTGGCTGATATTTAGTTTTTTTGGACTATTATATCATTTCATAATATGGTATTAGTTTTAAAAACTCATTTATGTCAATTTTGACATTATTTAGTTTTTGGTTTTCACGAAAGTCATAAAAACTTTATTACTTCGAAAAAATACATTTAATCAATAATAACATGTAATTTTCACCTATAAAATTATTTTATGGCATCGAAACATTCAAATTATATATATTTTAATATTTATAATATCATTTATTTGATTCTTTTAAAAAATAAACAAAATACCACATCATTATCGTGTCATATATAAATATATTTATTTTATGTATAAAAATTATAAATAAAATATCACGATGTAGGAAATATATTTATCTTTCTAATTAATATTTATAGTCGATTAGATCAAGTATATAACCTCATATAAAAATTATTTTACTAAAAGATATATGCTTTTGTTATTTTTGACTTTACATTAGATTATTTAATAGAAAATGTCATTATCACTCTCAAATGGCTCCATGGGGTCCCCAAATCAACCCAAAAATTCCCTTGGTTGAACATGTATCATCAAATTGTAATAATACACATGTTAATGTAATTTAATATCATTATAATAATATTTTTCTATCCTTATTTACCAGATTTACCCTTTAACCATTGTAAATAAAATATTTACTGTAGTAAATATTCAAAATGTATAAAAATAGAAGTAACTTATTTACACAATTTGGACATCAAAATTCCAAATATTGAATCAATTTTCCCAAATTCAAAACATAGAAGTGGAAGAAATTAATTTAAAATTAATTTTTTTTTCAAAACAAAAAGCGTGTTTTTAAAAATAATAACTATCAAAAGATTGACACTTGTTTATGTCCAGTTTAAAAGTGAAATTACATCCAATGAACTAAATAATATTAAATGATAAAAATATAATCTAATGATACTTTAAAACCACTCAAATTTATAATTTAACACTATAAATAATACGATTATAAAAGTTATTTTTAATTAAAATTTAGTATTTTTCCCTATTCATCAAAATATTAAAGTTATAAAAAAAGTACCAAAAATTTGTCCAAACTAAATTTTTATTTCCCGATTCTAAGGATTAATTTATTTTCATTAAATTTAAAATATAAAAGTGTCAAGTATTGGTTTTAAAAAAGGTTCTCCATTAAAAGATGGTAAAATTGCATTTTTTGAAAAATATTTCTTTTATCTGAAAAAAATTTATTTGTTCTTATATTATGTCTATGAATGACATAATATGGATTCTAAAATTATATAAAGTATATAAAATGAAAAATCCAGTTAATACTATTCATAACCACTTTTTTAATGGCTAATTTGGTAAGTCGTAGTGCGCTCGAAATCGGTGTTGCGTCTAACACAAGTTATTGAATTATTTTGAAGAGATAACGTACCATGAAATTTTGGGGTGTTAAATTCTACCATCCTTCAATAAATTGAATTCTCGTAATTTTGAATTTTATTTCAAAAATAAAAGGTTAAAAATAGAAAAATAACTTTGTGGAAAACCCACATCAGAAATTGGGTTAATAAACTTTAGTCTTAATAAGAGGGAAAGGAAAATGAAAAAGTGCCCACCAATTATGATCTCTATTAGGAGAAAATTGGTGGCAATTAGAGACACATAATTGATAAAAAAATATTTATATAGAGTGATTGAAGTCATCAATAAAAAACAAGTGTATAATTAAGGGCCTTAAATCCCTTCATCTATGATTATTTAAAATATCATAAGATCAATAGAACATAAGGTATTATGATAACACATTTTTGGTTTTATGATATATTCCCTAAAGATTAAGAATTAATTTATTCATAGAATATTAGAAAAAAATATATAATTTTCAAGTAGAGTTTTATCCTTTAACTAATTCCTACTACAAATTCATCTTTCACTCCAAAAGATAATTGAATTAAAAAATATTCTATTTATCATAATCATATGGGGTTCCAAAAATATTGAATTTATAATTTATTTGTCAAAATATTTAAAAAAACTAAATTATACAAACCAGGAAATCACGTAGGCTAGTGGTAGGTGATACACCCTTATCACCCTTCAGTTGCGGGTTCAAGTCTTGCGGCCTTGCCGAACGCGACGGGCTGTCGCCCAACCTCTGTGTTTTCCTTTTTATAAAAATCCAAAAATAATCTTAAAAAATGATTTAAACTTAATAATAGTATCCAAAGTAAAACTTAATCCATTACAACCTTTAGATTTATCCAAAATACTTTGTCCAAACTCACAGTCCAAAATTTACAAGGAAGGTAAACAAAATGAATATCTCTTTTGTCACATAATAACATATGAATACCTTCACTATTTATTATTTTAAAACATGGTAACACCTTGAATTACCATAAAACCTTATTGATTATAGTCATGCTTCCTTATTCATTATTGAATACTAGATATATTCCTTATATCCAAATTTTTTGAATATTCCAACAATGATTGAATAAACAAACCATTAATCAATTCTAAGGATGTCAATAACGTCCAATATAATTTATCCAAATCAATAATCTCATATTCCAAAATCAATTCTCAGTATCAGGAGCATATTAAATTTTTATCTTTCCTTCAACCATGTATTTTCCGAAAAGTTTAACTTTCTATTGCATCACTTTTCTTGGTACCACACAATCTTAAATCATTAATGAAATATTACTACAGTACAATCCTTATATACTTAATTATTATTATAACTAGTATATCATTGATACAATACTCAAATGACATAATTCTTTAATATAAACATAATAACACTAGTCATTACTCTTTATCTGTGGTAATATCATAAGTTGATTATTATCCAACAACATCATTTGTGGTATACTCTGATAATTATGACATTGATTTGTGTAGTGTCCCAACTCCTTAGAGATGAAGCATTTTACATTTGAAACCTTTTTTTACCCTTACAATCACATACTCAGTGTCCTTTTTCTCCACACTTATAACAAACTCCCATTCTCTTAAAGCATTTACCAAAGTGATTATTTCCATAATTATCACATATGGTAAAATCCTTCTTTCCCCTCTTTTCTTTATCCATATTTCTCTCTACCATCCTTTTCTTCTCTTGATTCCCTTGAAATCCATAGGACTTAGAGAATTATTTACTTATTTTATTAACACATGATAATATTTCTTTACATGATGATAATACATGAGAGACTATTTCCTTTATAAATACTGTCTTAATACCATGAAAGATATGATCCTTCTTACTCTTTGGATCATACGTATTGCTAGAGTTCTCCTTCCATCTACTAGGATTCATTTATAAACAATGGCATGCACTAGGTTAGTTTTATGAATCGCAATGTGTAATTACAAAATTGTAAAATACCTAACATAAATTGAAAAGATTATGTATATAATCTATAATCATAAAAAACTATTTTTTAGGATGTATTTACTCCTAAATACTTCATAATGGATTGTAATGAAAATGTGAATTATCCTAAGTATATCCCCTGGGAGTGTTGTAACCAAGAGTGCATGAATGCCCATTATTGGGTTCCAGGATACCTCAGGTCAAGCCTGAAACTCCTTGTTAGAGTTTTCACTCTTAGGTACATCTGTGCCAGAGCCACCTCTACCAACTCATATCCAGACTAGGATATATTTCTTGCAAAATTCAAAAAAAATTCTATATTACCAAAATTCAAGTATGTTCTTTTATTTTAATCCTCAAATTCTATCTTAGGGTAATGTTCTCTAATAATATTTTTTCTAAATCTAGTTTCCAAGGTTATATCTAATCTTCCTCTAATACTAATGGTAATGACCTGATCCTAGTTACCCAGAGTCGGTGCATTATTAAATAACATTAGCATGATTACAAGGAATCAAGTCTCGAAAGACAGATCAGTTTAGCAGTCTTGGAAAATAGATTACATACATAAACGTTACATTACACATTAAAAAATAAAACACAACATAAAAGATCCTTTTATAATGCCATTAATCCTCTAGCTTAACTCAACTTATCAATCATAATACACTTCTTGGAATCCTGGGAAAATAAAACATAAGAAAGGGGTGAGCTCAAATGCTCAGTAAGGATAACAATATAGAGGAAACTTTTACAAATAAGCATAAACATTTAAGGCAATGTATAAAACTAAAACAAATGTCTTTTAAACTTAATCTTTAGCATAATATGGAAATTATAAATCAAATAATTCCATTTACTTATTTAGATAGATATTCTACTAGTCAAATAATCACATGTAATATTAATATCTAATTTCATAATGATGGAATGCATAATGACAGAATTCATAATCACATAGTCAAGGCCTTGTTCTAAGACTACAAATAAAATTCTGTAAAGGCCTTGTGACAAGACACTAGTTTGTCTCAGGAGACCTACTGATGCATTGTGGAGCTATAGCAGGCTCCACCCATCACATACTAAGTCCAATGCACTCCTCGTATGAAAGGTTGAAACATAACATAGACATTTGTATTAAAACTAGCATAAAAAATGTCAATACGTTAACCATAAACCATGAATGATATAAAAATAACACATCCACAGTCAAACATATCACAAAAATTTCAATACAATATTGAAGATATGTATCATAATGAGTCAACTTCAAAAAAGTGTAAAATCCATCAAAGGATGCTTACATAGATGAAATAAAAACTATTTGAGAGAAATATATCTTTATGTTTTTTGAAATCATTTAAAAGTAACATAATTTAGAAAGGAAATTATTTAAAAGATAATTTTGAATCAAAGTGACCCATACCACATTGAAACTTCTAAAAGGAATTAACATTTTAAAACATTCAAGTCCATATAAATATATTTTTAAAACCATTTTGAAAACATGGACATTAATGAGAAAGGTTTAGAAGAATAAATCTTTAAAACATTTAAAATAATGTTTCAATAAAATATTCCCTTAAAAATAATTCCTTTAAAAATACTTTTACGAAACATGGACATGTATAATAAAAATTTCCCAGTAGATACTTACGTATTAACAACCTCGGATAAGTAAAGAGATTGTAGAATTAACCCTTACCTTTCACTTTTGTTTGGTTGAGGGTACATTAAACCTCATTTATAATGACTATACAATGTTATTTAATTATAAAATAACCATATTCATATTTATAATATCATACATGATTCATTTATGACTTTATACAATCCATTTAATAATGATATCCATGTTAAATTAACATTTCGGGTAATAATCACTTTCTTTATCGTACATGCTTTAACTTGTTATTCTTGATCGCATCATATAGATAATGATTTAAATAATTACATAATATAAAAAAATATTTATATATCATATATATATATATAATATAAATATGTATAATAGATAGATATTTGAAATGGAAAACACCATTTTTAGAGATGGTAGGCCGTACTTACGCATAAACATTGTTTTCGTTTTCATATCGTATTAAACAGAAGTAAGTGAATAAGATATATGTAAGTATATATATATATATACAGTACCATTATTATGTCATATATTATATACTTATTAAGAATATATATTTTTATAATCATCGTTGAATGATGAATGTGGAAATGAATCTCATCGGGTCGTGGAGACGGTAATCCGTACGTACGAAAGAGCGACAATATCATTATATTGATGGTGAAATAATATGTAATTGGATGGTATATCATATATAAAGAATCATTGACATGTTTTATTTATTATTTACATCAATTATACTCATTACTATACCCATCCAAATAATTAAGTGTTTGAATAACAAACTACACCACGACGTGGAGACGGTAAGCCGTACGTACACACGTATGGTGACTTTTTCATTTATAGGATGGATAGAATAAAAAATATGGATCTAACATATTTATAATAAATTAATGTATGTATGAGGTAATTAAGTTATTATTTTGGTATGGAAACAACAAATAAATAGGAAGGGAAAGAAGAAAAGAACTTGAAAGAGGGTTGTGAAATTATTACCTCTTTTTCAAGTGTTTCCTTTTGAGTTGATCAAAAGGGATCTTTAGGTTGGATTTATGATCAAAGTAAGGACTCTAAGTTGTTGTGATGAAATTTTTGATAATATTGGGGTAGGGTTTGGATGATCCAAATTTCTTTGGAAGTGTTATTTTGAGAGAAGAGGAAGTACCTTTTTATAAGAGAGGTGAGGGTCACTTTAGGAAAGGCTTGAAATATTAGTTTATTATACAATAATTTTCTTTTCCTAATGGATCTGAAAGGATTAATTTTCTGTTTAAGGTAGGGGGTTCTAAATCCTCACAACCAATAGGTTTTATACAGGTTTAGGTCACCATATTGACCTTATCTTTTAGATTTGTCTCTTTGTTAAATAGTTTAACTTTTACTATGCATTCTTGATTTATTATAATAAATGGTTAATAAACATACTATAAAATGAAAAGAGTACACAAAGTGGTTCCTTAATGTCATATATATTATTATATAAGTAGTTTTTCTGATATTTATATTTTTAGTACTATTTTATCATTTATTAATATAGTATTTATTTTAAAAACTCATTTAAGTCAATTTTGACATTATTTAGTTTTTGGTTTTTGTGAAAGTCTTAAAAACTTGATCACTTCAAAAAAAATACATTGAATCAATAATAACATGTAATTTCACCTATAAAAGTATTTTATGGCATAAAAACATTAAATTTTTTTTATTTTAATATTTATAATATCATTTATTTGACTGTTTCATTAATAAGGAAAGTACTGCATCATTATTGTGTCATATATAAATATATATTTTTATGTATAAAAATTATAAATAAAAAATAATTCTTTAGGAAATATATTTATATTTCTAATTAATATTTATAGTCAAATAGATCAATCATATACCCTCAAATAAAAATTGTTTTACTAAAAGATATATGCTTTTGTTTTTTTTACTTTACTTTAGATTATTTAATATAAAATGTCATTATCAATCTGAAATGGCTCCATGGGGTAACAAAATCAACCCAAATATTTCCATGATCAGAAAGTTATCATCAAATAGGAATAAAACACATGTTAGGGTAATTTAATATCATTATAATAATATTTGTCTATTCTTATTTACCAGATTTACCCTTTAACCATGGTAAATAAAATATTTATTGAAGTAAATATTCATAATGTATAAAAATAAAAGTTACATGTTTACACAATTAGTAACTCTTGATTCCAAATATGGAATACATTTTTCCCAATTAAAAACATATAACTATCAGAAATTAATTTAAATTTAATTCTCGTTGTCAAAACAAAAAGCATGTTTTTAAAAATAATAACTATCAAAAGATTGACACTTGTTTATGTCCAGTTTAAATGTGAAATTACTTCCAATGGCATAAATTATATTAAATGATAAAAATATAATCTAATTATACTTTAGAAACACTCAAATTTATAATTTAACACTATAAATTATTTTGATTAAAAAAGTTGTTATTAATTAAAATTTAGTATTTTTCACGATTCATCAAAATATTAAAGTTATCAGAAAAGTACCAAAAATTTATCAAAACTAAAATTTGATGTCATTATTCTAAAGAATAATTTAATTTCATTAAATTGAATATATAAAAGTGTCAAATATTGGTTTTTAAAAAAGGTTCTCCATTAAAAGGCAGTAAAATTTCATTCTTTGAAAAATACTTCTTTTATCTGAAAAAAATGAATTTGTTCTTATATTATGTCTAAGAAACATATAATATGGATTTTAAAATTATATGAACTATATGAAATTCAAAATTTAGTTAATACTATTCATAACCACTTTTGAACGACTAGTTTGGTAAGTCGTGGTGTGCTTGAACTTAGTGTTGCATGTAACGTAAGTTATTAAATTATTTTGAAGAGATAACGTACTATGAAATATAGGGGTGTTACAATATTGTTTTTCATTTTAAAATGTAAAATGGGTTCCATGTATGCATATAGTTTTTTAAGGCTACTAAACTGATCGGTCCTTCGGGATGCTTATTCCTTGTTTATATACCAATGAAATCAAATAAGGCACCGACTCTAGGAAACTAGGGTTAGGTCCTAACAATTATCTCCCCACATCAGTTTCTTATAACTGGTAAAAACCTGGCACCATGAATGTACATTAATCGACACACATTTTCGAGTGACGATTCCAATGTAACTACTAAACATGGCCTTATTGGGGTTAATATCTTGTCCCCAATTATTCCATCCAACCTTATATTTAATGACTTTCTCTTTTTTCCTTAAGGTTTTTTTCTATCATAATCAAACTATGAAACTCTTGTTTTTTCTGCACCACTAGTGTTTCTTTACCTACCATTTCCTCAGTTTCAACATCATCAATATGTTCTTCCAGAGCGCTAGCATCAGCAGGTGCATATGGTGGTTTGTCTCACACAAATTTACCCAAGATTTTAGGGTCAAGTGGCCTCTTGTAGTTTAGATTGGGTTGTTGAATCCTCAGATACCGAAGAAGTAACCTACATACACATACATTCTATGGATTGTTTTTGTCTATGATGTGACCAACCTTGGGGTTGATTTTAGATAGTTTTAACTGAACAATAATATATTTAAGTGAATTCAAATTAAGGGAATGAGTTGATCCTAGGTTATCTATTGGGGGTGGATTTGATGAAGTTATTATTTTTATCATCCAATGGCTCGAAGGATTTAATTTTTTATTGATTTTTGATAATACACCTTTCAAGGGGTGAGGTAGATTCCTTACAAGGACCATAGGCGTAAGTATTACATTGCCCATATGAATTTGAGGAATTCATTGCCCGTAGGCTTCAAACATTACATACAACCCAGACTAGCTACATAGAACTGTTCCTCCCCAGCATCTTTATCATGAAATTAGCTCTCCACCTTTGCATGGCTATTTAACTAGGATATCCTTTGCATGCATAGGCTTGTCCTAATGGTAGGTTCCATACCCTATCATTCTTGTAATCCATGTAACTTCTTCTTTGGTAAAATCTCCTTACTCATCCTCCTTATAGAGCTTTTTCCTTGTAGGTTTTCTGATTTGCATCTGCACTTAAGGTGGCCCAAAGGCCTTGAGGTGGCCCGAAGGCTTGGGTGGCTCAAAGGCCTTAAAGGACTCAGGGACCAAATCGGTGGCCCGAAGGCCCAAATGGGGGAATATTCCCGACTGCTACAGTGCCAAACAGTGCTTGCTACAGTTCTTGCTATTGTAGATGCTACAGTACTACTACAATACTGCTACAGTACCCTGAAAATTGTGCCTCTTCCTGGATTTGATTCTGGGTCTCTTGGATGCACTTAAGAGTCCTCACCAACAGGGATGTGGCTCCTGTGATTATTTTTTAATGATTTCAATTTCTTATATTCTAGATGGGTTTATTCAAAAAGATGAAACAACTTCATCACTTACTGGTTCAATACCAACACACCAGAATACTAATCACCTATACACTTGGAGGACCACATTTATGAGAACTTAAAGGTAAAGGTTTGTATTTGCACTTGAAGTATGTGGCCTTAAAATTCAACTCGGACAAGGATGTTTTGAAATCACAAAATAAAAAACTCAATTAAAATAATTGATTAGTAATTAATTTGGTGATAAATAACATCCAATCCATACCCTTACTACTCTCTTGGGTCTTCCCATAAGAGTTTTAGACCTCCATTGATTCTATGGTTTCAATTTAAGTGGGAATTAGACTCATGAGGAAGGAATTGAAGAAGTAAAAAAACAATAAAAAGACAAAAATCACTCTATCATTGTGTGAATAATTTCACAAGGTTTGGTATGAATAAATTCACACCATAAATAAATGGTATCAATGTTATAATTATAAGAAAATAATAAGAGAAGATGATTTTTTTATTGAAAACTAAGGTGATTCAAACAACTTACAAATGAAGAAGAACAATAAAACCTCAATTACGAAGCATAACATTTAAATGAAACAAAGAACTCAAGATCCTTAACTCATCCACCACCATAACCTGAAATAGGAATTTTGGAATCCTTGGGTTGAGCCTATAATATTTAAAGTCACCCCACTTGAGTATGGTAAGCTTTGGGTGGGGGAAATCTTATGGAACTTAGACTTTTCCAATCTTGACCTGAAGTGGAAGCCAACTTGAATTTACCAAACAGAGGAGTAGAAATGACCTTCTATATGGAATAATTAGAGTGGACCATAAAATAATAAAATGGCTCCCTGGATATCTCTTGACCTCCTTTCAAATTTCATCCAAAATGTAATTTTTTTGAGATATTATCCAAATGGGGGGCTATTTTTCTGGGACACAGAATCTGGCCCGGACTTTTATCTCCAACTTGGGATGCCTATAAGTCCCTTAAAAATTCAGAATTATCTCTTGTCACTGACGATGAAATGTTCCCCATGATGTACTCTATCTTAAGATAAATGTTTAGAATCATTGGTATTTTATCTTGTCTGCTACAATCTCTTTATTGGAATGTTGTCCATTTTACTTTTCCCAGAATGTGTTTTTATGAAAGCCCTTTTTTGTAGTCTTCCAATGAGAATCTTAAAGTAATCCAAAATCTTGAATTGTTACTTATATAATGGGATAGGGGAAAATAATATATTAAAATAAAATCAAGACCATTTTTATTTTAGGATGTTTTCAAATATGTGCCTAGTTATAATGCACTTTAACAAAGAATTACAATCATAATGTGAAATAATTTTCAATGTCTAAAATGCACTAAAATAGTGTTTCATAATAATTAATCTCATGAATATTATAAAAATTAACAATGAATATTAGCCTATTTCAGTGGGTATTCATACCCTAACTTGAGTTTTTCTAGTCTTGAGCAAAATATATCTAAAAAATATTAAATTCAAATTACTTTTTCCAAAAACATTTTAATACACAATGATCACCAAAAAAACATATACCAAACAATTATGAAACCCATAAAAATATTTTAATACAAGATAGTTTCATAAGAATATCCCAATCCCATGCACATTTCTTTTTTCAAATTCATCACCATATTTCATTCAATATCAATTATGGGTGGTGATGTGTTGTGTATCACAATTGACATGGGGGTTCATCGTTTTTCAAGGGGGAATTGATGGAAGCGCTAGGTAAAATCACATTTCAATATTAATATGAGTATTCAATTTTTTTGTTTTGTTTTTTAGCAATTTTTCTATGGTAATTGAAATTGTACTTAATAGAGTCATCACATGTAGTGAGACTTTGCCGATGACTCCCAGGATCAAAGACCTTAGGGAACCAGGTGAATCCCACATACTCAGGCATCATCTCGAGTTATCTTAACTAAAAATAAAGTCAAATTAACACAAATAGAGACAAAAATTCTAACAATGGGCTAGACAACTATGGAGTAACAATCCCTAAGTTCCTAAATCCATGCATTAGGTTATTTCATTACTCTACGTCCAAATTTATTGTTTTTTTATTTTTTATATTGAAAACTAATATTAAAACTAAAATGATCACCAAACCTATTATATTTATTTGGGGGACCGCATGAACTCAAACTAATACCCCCCAATCCAGAAGACATGCATTGTATTTTTTTGGTTATTAAATGGATGAAAATATAAATGGTGAAAAATCACATGGGAAAACTACACTTTCCAAAATCTATGCCCATGAAATTAAACATAAAATTAAAATCAAAATCAAGGAATGAAAATTTATTTAATATTAAATTTCAAAGTGTATAATGTTTATTATCTCGTTAAAGGTTAAAGGAACTTTTACTTCCATTTAGGAACACTTTTATTTCAAATTTTTTTCACACAAAAGAATTATTTTTATTTTTTCTCCCCCCCAACTTAAAATAAAACTATCCCTAGTTTTTGAAGAAAAGGAAATTTAGAAGGGGGTAGAGACAGAGAAGTGGAGTTTAAAAATGAAATTAAAAATGATGATCCTTGAATGAAGTCACATGGTGGTTAAAGTTGATGTTCTTGCTGCTCTAATTTAGTTTTTTTGATATCCATGTCACTTGTAGAGTTCCATACTGGAAAAAGGAAAAACATAAAAACAACAAAACTAATATATATATATATATATAATAAAAAAGTAAAATATAAGTATATATACAAAAATTAAAGAATTAGGAAGAACTATAAGCCATAGGTTTGTGGTAAGCACATGTCCATATCTCCCGTCGGTCCTAGGATTGAGTCCCTACGGCTTCGCTGGTTGTGACGGGGTTTTTCCCATGACCTACAACATGACCTTTTATATTTTTTAATTATTATTATAGTTTTTTTGTATTTTAATTTTTACCTACAAACCCATAAAAATAACATAAAATAAACTGATGATACATTTTCTTCTTTTTATATTTCTAGGTAAGGTATTACCCAGGTATCACACTGTGTGACACAGATCAATATGATGCTCCCCTTTCATACCCATCCATACTCATAATAGAAGAATAGGTAAATATTCTAAGGTACTATAATATTTAGAGTTGATTGATTAAGTAATTTTTTAAATATAAAAATTATTCATTAATCCTATTTTAAAATAAAGATGATTCACAAATATTGGAAACATGAAAACCATGGGTCGCCTCCAATGTAGCGCTTTTGTTTAACATCAATAGATTGACTTATACCAATAATTGTTTATGTATTTTTTTTATCTAATTTTGTTTCACACATGTTTTGAACAAATTAATTTTTTTGGAATGGTTCAATGAATGGGTTGACTCTATGACCATTTACATTTAAGGTTTGACCATTGGTGGGATCTCGAATTTCTATAGCCTTGTGGGTGTACAAGTTATGCACTATGTATGGACCTGACCATATGGACCTCAAATTTCCTGGGTGTAAATAAATTTTGAACTATACAGAAGAATAGGTTTAACCAGTATAATGTGTTTGGTTTTAAGATTTCAAGCTAGGTAGGCTTGTACTTTATCTTTATTGGTCCTTGAATTTTCATAAGCCTCCATCCTAAGTTCCTCATGTTCATTGAGATCTAATTTTATTTTTTTTGGCCAATGAGAGGTCATAATTAATTTTATTACTTTCTAAAAAGGCCTTATGTTCAATCTCCACTAGAAAGTGGCATGCTTTACCCTAAACCAACCTATATGAGGAATTTTCTAAAATGGTTTTAAATGCAGTTCTATATACCCAAATAGCATTTATGAGTGTTCTCAACCAATCTTTCCTAGAAGGATTAATAATTTTCTCAAGAATTTTTTTGATTTATCGATTGGAAAACTCAACTTGACCATTGGTCGATGGGTGGTAAGAAGTTTACTATTTGTGAGAAATTCCATACTTGTCCATGACAGTTGAGAATTGACGATTGCAAAAATGAGTTCGATGGTCAATAAATATATGCCTAGGAATTCCAAATCTACAGAGGATTTTTTCTATGAGAAATAAAATCATAGTTTGATGATCATTTTATTTTGTAGAAATGGATTCAACCCATTTTAAGACATAATCGAAAACTAAAAGGATGTAAAGATATCCCCTAGAGTTTGAGAAGGGACCCATGAAATTGATTCCCTAGTAGTTAAATATATCAAACACTAAGATGAGAGTGAATGGAATTTGATTTCTTTTGGGAGATGGTGGGATAGAAGTGACCACACTGAAGAACTTTAGAAAAAGTTTTCTCAGAGGAAAGTGAGCTCCACATGTCTCACTATGACATAATGTAAGGATGGAATCTCGTTCAGATTCCAGGACACACCACCAAATGAATTAGTTAGGGTAGAACTTATAGAGGTATGTATCATAAAACAAAAAGTGCCTAACATCAGCAAGGAATTTCCTTTGAGATTGAGTCCCTAAAATTTTTGGAATGACTCATGTAACTAAGAAGTTGGTTATGTCAGCATACCAAGGGTAGTCACTCATAGTGTATAGGTGTTCATCAGGGAATGAATCAGATACCTAAAGGTGAGATATTGTTTCATTAAATTTGATCTTAGATATATTATGAGCTACAAAATTTTCAACACCCATTTTTCCTTGATTGTGAGGTCAAATTATTGTAGGCTTATAATCTTGTTTCTGGAAGAGGTATTTTAGTGTATAATGGCCAGTGAACTCAGTGATGGGGTATCCTAATAGGTAGTGCCTAAACTTTTTTAAGGAAAACATAACAAAAAGTAACTATTTTTCAGTTTTTGTGTAGTTAATTTGGACATCATTGAAGGATTTTCTTGCATAAGAAATTACATAAGAATTTTTATCACAATGTTTTCCTAACATAGTTGCTAAAAAAAGTCATTGGCATCACACATGAGTTTGAAAAGAATTTTAAAATTTGGATATTTCAGATAGGTGGATAGATAATATCTGACTTTAATGTAGATAATGATGCCTCACAGCTTTTTGTCCATAAAAATGGAGCATCTTTCACCAATTGATCACAAATTGGTTGAGAAATAGAGCTGAAATTCCTAATGAACCTTATATAGAAACCAGAATGTCCTATTAAATACCTCAATTCCTTGAAGGTTTTGTGTGATGTAAGGTGATGAATGATTTCAACCTTGGATTTATCAACTTCAATCCCCCTACCTGAAACTATATGCCCGAGGACTAGTCCCTCTTTAACCATGAAATGTCATTTTTTACAGTTTGGGACTAGATTCTTTTCTTCACATCTTGAAAAAACTCTATCCACATTCCTCATACATATCTTGAATGTATCCCCAAACATAAATAAGTAATCCATGAAGACCTCTAGAAAATCCCCTACCATGTCTGCGAAGATTCCCATCATGCACCATTGGAAGGTTCCAGGGGAATTTCAAAACCCGAAGGGAATGTGTTTACAGGAAAAGGTGCCAAATAGATAGGTTAATGTAGTATTCCCTTGATCCCCTAGGGATAACTCAATCTAATTGACTCTGAGTACCCATATAAGAAATTGTAGAAGGCACGACCTTCCACTCTCTCAAGGACTTCATCAATGAATGGTAAGGGGAAACGATCCTTCTTGGTAAATGAGTTTAGCTTACTATTGTTGATGCAGACTCTACAGCCACTACTCACCCTATTTGGAAGAATCTCTCTACCCTTATGGGTTATCATTGTGATTCCAGCCTTCTTAGGAACCACATGATTTGGGCGGACCCACTCACTCTCAGATATGGGATAGAAGATCCCTGATTTTAAAAATTCCAGAAGTTCTTTTCTCACTACTTCAATGAGATGAGGATTGGGTTTCCATTGAGGATGAAAAAATGGATTTTAATTAGATTCCAGAACAATCCTATGAGTCCCGATAAGTGGGATAGTCCCAGGAATATCAGACAGGGTCCATCCAATGGATTTCTTGTGTTTCTTAAAGGCATCTAGAAGAATACTCGCATGACCATCTTAATGAGAAGAAGAAATGACAATATGATGTGTTCCATTTTCCCCTAGGAAGTCATAATTAAGTGCAATAGGAAGTTCTTTCAATTCAAGATCAGGTTTGTTCAAAATTTTAGTAGAATATTGGGACATTAGATCAAGATCAATTTCATTTTTTAGTTTTAGATTGGATTGATTCCCCACATGTTGAATTTTCAGGTACTAGATTGGTTTGAATAGTGTTAGGTAAGGGAGTTGGAGTGGTCTCCATGAATGTTGTTTTCTGAAAGATTTAACTGATTTTTGGTCATAAGATTTCATCATATGAGAAATCTTAAAGTGATTCTAGCCAAGGAGAAACACTTCCTTCAGTTGAGAAAAATAAATTAATCTCATCCAAACTTAGAAATTCCTCAAATATTCCTTGATGTTCTATGGATTAATTATCAATTATCCATATAATGTTTAGTTAATGAATATCCTCATCATCCCCAATTTGTGAACTTGTAATATAGATGTTCAAGTCTAGACTAATGTTTCTAAAGGGGATGGTCATGTTCCCATTTCTGACTCGGATAACAGAGTATATTTTTTCAATGAAGGGATGACCAAAGATGATTGGGGTTTTTTACTTGTTGCCTAAGTTTGGATTTTTTTTCCAGGACAATGAAGTCAACAGGGTAGATGAAGTTTTCTACTTTTACTATAATTTCCTTTAAAATCCTCTATAGAACCCTAATGCTACGATTAACAAGTTGAAGTGTGAAAGATGTGGGTTGGAGCTCTTCCAAACCTAACTAGCATTACACATCATAAGGAATGGGATTGAAACTGGAACCTAGGACACACAAGGCTTTGAAAAATTTCTTCTCTCGTAGTTTATCATTGATATAAGGACATCTTGGGCCTTTCATCTTTGGTGGAAGGGTTCATTGGATTGTTGTGATAACATTTGCTACTATAAAGACTTAGTTCTTTTATGAGAATTTCCTTTTAAATGTTCAAAGTTCCTTAAGGTATTTTGAGTATGATGGAATGGTTTTAATGGAATCGAGGAGTGGAATGTTCAACTTGACCTTCTAGAATATTTCCCTCAATGTTTCACTCAATTCAAGCTTGGTTTTCCCCCTCATGCATTGAGGAAATGGTGTAGGTTGTGTTATTGTTTGTTGAAAAGTTGTTTATTTCACATTGTTATCAGTTTTTTCAGTTTGATCATGTGTTTCATTTTAATTTTTATTAGAGTTCAAATATTCACATGGTTTTTGAATTATTTAATCATCTTTCATAATTGATTTCCCACTTCTTAAAACTATTACAACCTTTAGTTTTTCATGCGTATTTAGATTGTAACTTGACTCTCCCCTTAATGTTGAGGATGGTACCACCTAAATAGGCATGGTCACCTTACCAGTTTTTATGGTTTGTAGTTAATGTTTAAAGGATGAGACTTCTAAGTTTATTTTCCCCATTTTTTACACAACTGTTCAAGGATTGGTAGATGGATAGATTGGGTAGGGGCACGTGCTGGTTGGTTTACCCCAAGAGGATACTTTGGTTGTTGGATTGGTTATTGCATGGGATACTGGATGGGTTGTTAGTATTGGATAAAAGGGTGCTAGTATTGGTCTGGTTATGGTTGTAACTTGTTATGGTTTTGAAATTGTTTTGGAGGGTAGGGGTTTGGTCCATGTGGTTATAGAGGTTGTTGGTTAACTTTCCAGCGGAAGCCTAGGTGGTCATTATATTTTGGGTTGAATGTGTTTTGGTATTAAGGATTTTGTATGTTTAGGGAATTGACTTCAGCAGGTGGTCCTCCTAAAATAACATCCTAGATGGATGGAGTGGTTGGGTAGTTGTTTGTTTTGTGGTTATGTTTGTCACAAATGTTTCAAATATGGTCTGTATTTTGGATTTCATGGATTTTTATAAGGTCTATCTCTTTAAACATCCTAGCTAGTGCTACAAGTTTATCCCTAAGGCTTTCCTCCTCTCTAAGTGTATGCATTCCAGCAGTTCATTGTGGCTTTTTAGAATAAGGTGATGTTCCACATGTTTTGTTTTGTTTAGAGATGATTTCTAGATACTCGTAAGCATCATTTTGGGATTTGTTTTTAAAGGTCCCATTATACATAATGTTAATGAATTGTTTATTCCCTGATCCCAACACTTTATAGAAATTTTTTACTTGTTCAGGAATAGAAAAACCATGGGGTGGAACCATGTTTAGTGTGTCTTTGAACCTCTTCCATGTTTCATAGAATGGCTCTCCCTCTTTTTCAAAAATGTTTTGGATAAACTTTTAAAGAGAAATTGGTTTGTGGTAGGGAAAGTATTTTTTGTATAATTATATTGGTAGTTGGTCCCAAGAGTTGATGGATGATGGTCACAAATTATTTTAGCCAATTTTAGCTCAATACTTTAAAGAAAAAGAAAATATCCTCATCTTAGATGATTCTAGTTGATTTGGGGGACACATGGTGTCTACAATGTCATTGAACTTCTTAACACGAAGGGAAGGAATTTTAGACTCCATTCCATGGAATGTGGGAAGGTGGTTTAATAAATGGGGTTTAAGGATGTAGTTGTCATATCCTTTGGAATTGTGTCTAATGTATGAGGGGGAATTGATCTAGGCTGGTGTGATGTAGTAATTTATGGTTTGATTGACTCCATTCCCCATGTTTGGGGCTGCCTCATTTGGATTTCTTTTTTTTGTTCCCAGCTGGGTTTATGAGTTGGTTTCTTTGAAATATTTAAATTCAAATGGGATAAATTTTTGACTCTAGAGTATTAGAAATATTATGATCAAATGGAAAGAGTTTCCTTGGTGTA
Source organism: Viscum album (assembly GCA_963277665.1). Classification (NCBI taxonomy): domain Eukaryota; kingdom Viridiplantae; phylum Streptophyta; class Magnoliopsida; order Santalales; family Viscaceae; genus Viscum; species Viscum album. Next base: position 1,811,688,392 of record OY728123.1, on the reverse strand, counting down.
CTTGTCTCCCCAACCCTAGGACTATCCACCCTAATTAGATGGTTTGATCAGTCAAAAGTGTAGGCGGACATGCACCAAAAGAAAAAAAAGAGAAAGGGAAAATATAAGAGAATTTGGGTGAGAATATAAGAAATGGGGGAGATTAAATGGGTTTTGAGATGAATTACTTGGGTCCTTGGAAATATTTCCACAATTTGGTCTCGCTCAAATTTACCAAAGATGTTAGGGTTAAGCGGTCGCTTGTAGTTTAGCTTGGGTTGTCGAACACTCAGAGACCTAAGAAGTAACATAAGACACATACATTCTAAGGATTGTTTTTGGCTATGAAGTGGCCGAAATTGGGGTTGATTTTAGATAGGTTTAATTGAACACTAATATACTTAAGTGAATTCAAATTAAGAGAATGAGTTGATCCTAGGTTATCGCTTGAGGGTGGATTGGATGAAAATCTTTTTTAACAGTTTCAATTTCTTATATTCGAGATGGGTTTATTCAAAAAAATGAAACAAGTTCATCAATTACTGGTTTAATACGAAAAAAACCATAATACTAATCACCTATACACTTGGAGGATCAAATTTATGAGCACTCTAAGGTAAAGGTTTGTATTAGCACTTGATGCATGTGGCCTTAAAATTAAACAAGGACAAAAAGGTTTTAAAATAATCAAATAAAAATTTCAATTAAAAGAATTAATTAAACATTAATGGGGTGATAAATAACATCCAATACAGCCCCTTTCTAATCCCTTGGATCAACCCATAGTAGGTTTTTCCCTCTATGGATGCTACGATTTCAATGGAAGCGGGAAGTAGACTCATGAGGGAGGAATTGAAGAAGTAAAAAAAAATAAAAAGGAAACAATAACTCCACTATTGTGTGAATAATTTCACAAGGTTTCATGTGAATAAATTCACACCATAATGAAACAATATAAATTTTATAATAAGAATAATTGACGAATTTTTATTTAAAACTAAGGTGATTCGAACAAGTTACAAATAAATAAGAACAATACAACATCAATTGGGTTGCATAACATTTAAATGAAAGAAGTAACTGAAGATCCTTGAATTATCCACCACCACTACCTTAAATAGGAATTTTGGAAAACTTGGGTCGAGCCTACAATAGTTAAAGTCATCCCACTTGAGTATGAGAGGATTTGGGTGGTGAAATGCTTGTGGAACTTATACTTTTATAGTCTTGATCTGAAGTGGAAACCAGCTTGCATCCAGTGATGTCTCATAACCGCCTATAAAATTTCAGCCCAAATGAAATTTTTATTCGAGATATTATTGAAATGGTGGGATGTTTTTCAAGGCCGCAGAATCTGGCCTAGAATTTTATCTCCAACTTGGGTTGCATAGATCTCCCTTAAAACATTAGAATTAGCTCTTTTCACTGTTGGATGAAATTTTCACCATTATTTCCTCTATCACTAGATAATTTTTTATAATCATTGGTATTATATTTTTTCTTCTACAGTCTTTTATTGGGTCGTTGTCCTCTTAACTTTTACCAGAATATGTTATCATGAAAGCCTATTTTGGTGGTCTTCCAATGTGAATATTCCAATACATAAAAAGCATGAATTGTTCCTTATATAATGGGAGACTTAAAAAAAATAAAAAAAATCAAGGACACTTTTTATTTTAGAAAGTGTTCAAATATGTATGAAGTAATAGTGCACTTTAACAAAGAATTACAATCATAATGTGAAATAATGTTCAAAGTGTAAAATGCATTTAAATAGTGTTTATGAATAATTAATATCGTTAATATTATAAATAATAACAATTAATATTATCCTATTTTAATGGATAATCAGTGGTTGTACCTCTTCACTGGTAGAAGTAATAGCGATAGGTTGAGAAACATGTCGGTCCTCTGCACTGTGAACAACAACAGGTTGAGAGACCTGTTATGCCTCAGGAATGAATCATCATGTACATAAGTCATTATCAACATATGTGGTTTAAAAATTGATTTATATTACATAAATGCAACATCAAACATATAATAACATAATATAACACAATGTATAATACAAAAAAATATCACATGATTATTGAACTCTCTTTTTTAAAAGGTTGATGGGATTTGACCCCTCCATAGACTATCCAAATCCCTTCATTATTGTATCCTTTGAAATAAAAAACTCTATCTACATTAGGAATAATATGAAATTATTATGACATCCCAATGAATGGGTCATCCTCTATTGATTTTTCATATGATACTTCATTGGTTTTGGCAGATAGCAAAATAATTTTTATGTTTCAGTTTGTGGGATCTGAAACATAAAATACTTTTACTACCTGTGATGCCATTATAAATGGTTCATTTTCGTAAATTTCATTAATGAAATAAGAATTCATGAATCCCAACTCATCTATTTTAACATCACTCCTATTATTAACCCACCTACATTGAAAAATCATCACTTGGAAGTTTGTATAATACAACTCCCATATTTGATTGATGATGCCAAAGCATAAAAAATTCGCATAAATTGGATTTCTGTCCTTAGCACCAGAAACATGAATCGGTTAAGCCACAAGTGTAAATCCACTATTCTTCATGTTACTGTCTTTATCATGTTCATTAGTATATAATTCATAAACATTAATAACATAATCATTATAAGATAATACATACACACTTGGTTCTTTATCTAGCCATCAAAGTCATTCTGAAATTGAGTCTGGATTTTCATCGGACTCCTTAAATATATGGTTCCAAAACCATCCTATAAACTATATTTTGTGTGTATTTGATATCCAATTTTCATCCCTTAATGTATTCAAAAGCCTAAAAATTTCTTTGTGGGTTTTGACATATAGGTCAACCTCCAAATTTTTATACAAAATGTAAAGGTGTGCCTGCAACCGATCTATAATATTGATTTTGACCACCTATCATATATAAATTCCTTCAACCGCTAGCCACCCAGTGTGACGGGATTTCTGTAGACCAATGAATTCTACACCAAACAGGTATTCGATACAGAATTCATCGGATTACTTAACAATATTTCTCTCTGCAATACAACCCTCTGGCCTAAATCTATTTTTGACATACCCTTTCAATGTCTTTATATACCCTTCAATTGCGTACATCCATCTATAGTGTACAAAACCACATAGTCAAATTTCTCTCACCAAGTGAACCATTAAATGAACCATCATATCAAAGATTTTTAGTGGGGAGAACATTTCCAATTCACAAAACATGAAAATAATTTCTCTTTCCAAACTCATAAATTTCTATGGGTCTATAAATTTTCTGTATATAGCTTTGAAAAATAAATAGTGCTTCATTAATTTGTAACATTCATTCTTGAAGAAAATGCAATGTAAATCTATAAGAATTAGATCTTCTATCAAAACATGGTAGTCATCTGATTTCAGACCCTTTAACATTAAATCGGTCATTTACACAATGTTATTGATATTCAATGAATACCCCTATGGAACCTTTACATCATTCAAGAAGTTGCAAAACTAATACCTCTCCTTCCTGGAAAGAGAAAGAGCAGCTGGAGGAAGAAAAGTTCATTTTTCAACCTTCATTGGTGCCAACTCTTATCGTATTCCCATGTAAACCATGTCCAACCTAGCCTTAATTCCATCCTTTGTTTTGTCAAGTGTATTTATCAATGTTCCAATGAAACTAGCACATACATTATTTTCAACATGAATAACATCCAGAAAGTGTCTAACATACAGAAAATTCCAGTATGGTAATTCAAGAAAAACTGATCTCTTCTTCCAACTGGTTTTCATACGAGTTTTCAAAAACAATTCACCAAAAGAAGTGTCCACATCTTTTACTTTCTCAAAAATTTTATCACTAGTTAGTGGAGATGGTGATATACATTCTTCCAAACTTCCATCGAATGATTTCGTCCAACATCAATAATTATGTAGTCAGGGTATAAATCATGGATTTCCTAGAAACACAGTTTTTGATGAATGTTTCAACCTAATTTACTGTGTAACTTGTTCACAGAAGGGACACCCATGGCATTCTATAATGCTATATCCTAAAATTACCATAATAATAAAATTCATATATTGTCCCATACAACATGGCCCTCATTGTGAAATCTTTATTTCTATGAGAATCATAAAACATAACACCTGAATCCCATAATAATTTCAAATCCTCGATCAATGGAGCCAATTAAACATCAATATCATTACCCAGCTGTTTCGGTCCTGATATAATCATAGATAACATGATGTTTTTTAGTTTCATGAATAACCATAGTGGAAATTTATAATTTACCAACATAACCAACCATGTACTGTGAGTGCCTCTTTTAAAAAAAAGGACAGATTCTATCTGTAGATAACATAAGATAATGGTTTCTCGGATCGTTTCCAGAATCAGGATACTCATGATAGAATATCTTCAACTAAGGAGAGTCTGTCGAGTGATGTAGTTTCCTATCATTATTTCTTCTCTCTGCATGCCACGCCAATTTTCCAACGGGCTCCTCACTTCCATGTATGCACCTAAACATTGAAATTATTATAAAGTACCATACAACTTTTTTAGGGCCGAATTCGTCTTTCTTGTATTGAGAAGAACCACACATTGTGAATTCTCTAAGTGATTTTTGGTCCTTGAGAAATAATATACAATCATTCAATCAGACATGTATTCATTCAGAGATCAAACCCATCGAACGTAGCATTTGGTTGGCATTGTATGTTCAAATCAAGATCTCACTATCTTATGGGAGCATGTAATTCAAGAGATCATGTAATTATGCAAAATTGGAATCACTCCACCCATTGCCTTCTTTAAAATTATATAGCTTCAGTATGAAAGAAAATGCTATATATTTAGTGCAACCACCATATAAAGACTTCTTTTCACAACTCTTAACCTTATCAAAAAATTTGGGGCAATCATGAAGTTCATCTTCAACTTTACTTGTCTTTTCCTCAACATGATCTTCATCATCATTCACATTTGTAATCACATCCTAGATACAATGTTCTTCATTTTCCACACTTGTAATCATATCAGATGATCTATAAAACACACTATTATCTCAACCACTAGCTACATTTTCTTTTTCTCCATATTTATTCAAACATTTATAACTTTGATATATTCTATGACAGATCAAGGGTTCTTCCAACTCCTCTAGATTAACTTGTCTTTAATAAATAACTTAAACACAGACAAAGGATTTTAGAAGGGTCATATGCATGATCTTTTGCAAACATGATCAACTATTTCACTCCATCTTCATTCTCTCTTGTCAAATGATTGACATATATCCAGTCTTTATTCATATCCATCCTATTTGATTCAGTGATATTAATATTTAACAAAATAAATACACACAATACTAATATAATGTAATGGTTTTCCGAATTCTATAAAAATGTAAACTTAAAAGATTGTCAAAAAATATAGTTCAAATTCCCTTTGAAAACATTTTAAAAAATAACACTTGAAATCCCTTAAAAATCCAACAATTTACACAAATTCCTCTTTAAAATACCATGCCCATTTTAAAATAAATAAATCAGTTCCAAACACTCTTTCAAAAAAGAAAAATTCTTTTTTTAAATCATTTAAAACAACTTCATGACCCAAAAATATTAATCATTTAAAATGGGAGGAATTCCTATAAGAAACATTTCAAAACACTTTAATAATTTTAAAAAATAAACTTAGGAATTTTATCATAGACATAGATCTCAATAGATACACTTTATAAAAGATACATATAAAAAACCTCAATTCATCCCAAATCAATCAGTGTTGTATGATTCCATCACATTATTACAAAGGTAGGAGTAATAATAATATTTTACAAAAGTATTTTATATTGTTCCCCCCACTATTGGATATCCCTTATCCATGCTTCCATTATCTATTTATATCAATTATCCTTAGCCACAACACTAGATCCCCAACAGATATGTTATATAGTCAGTGACCACACTTGAAACCATAAAGCACTCATGTTCTAGTTTACTTCAAACACTGCATTATCCCAATGATCCTTAGCTCACACAAAATCATTTGGTTGTACACCCCAAGAACAATTTATATGTATCTCACATGAATTAATATTGGTTCCTTATTTTGTAAATACACATAATAAAATCTATAAGCATGAACCCGTTACATAATAAAAAATTTATCAAGTTTCATTCCATTCACACTAATAATTTCCTTATGCCACTCATTTCTAGAAGAAACTATATTTCTTTCCTAATCCTTTTATGTACATCATGTCTTAAGTCAAAATAAGAAAAGAAATATGGTACCAAAATAACCAGTTTTAGGAAATCAAAAATCCTCCCTATAAAAACCACATTGTACCAAGGTGATATGTAGCATCGAAACAACAAGTCAATAAAAAATTTAGATAAACACATGCACCTCATGGACAGGATGATGAAAACCCAATCGATCCTATCATATGCCTTGTACATATCCATCTTGATTGTAATGTTGGACCCCCCATACTTTCCTATTGATTCCCCCAATCATATTTATAGAAATTCCCATTTCTCCTTGGACAGATCTTCCTGGGATAATAACATTCTACTTTTCTATAACCTAGATGTGTATAAATTGAGAGAACCTCTTATTGATGATGTTCACTTACAAATTATATGAAGAAATATACCTGCTAATGGAGGAGATATTGAACAATAGGTGAGGGATCATACTATTTTGTGATGAGGATCAATTTATTGGTTCTAGGAACCCAATGAATCCCACCCGCATAAAAGAAATCCTAGATGGAACAAACATGATCATCCTTAATGACACTCTAGGTAATCATGAAGAAATACCTTGAGAAACCATCAAAACTAGGATAAAATCTCACGATTAAGTGAGGAAATAGAGTCTCACACCTCCTTTTACATAGTTGAACACTTGAGGAGTTAATTGATACAAGTATATAAAACTATTTCAACCACATAGAATATTGAGGCCTGATCTCGAGGATAACCATTCTTCCATTGAGGGTTAGTAGTAAAAATAAATTATTTAAAATAAGAACCTACCATGTAACCTATAATATTCATATCACTAGTGTAGGAAAACATCTTCATGATAGATATTCAAAGACTGATAACATTGAATCTTTTTCAAACTTTCATGAAAGTATGTCATTTTGCGCTCACCTTTAGGGAGCCAGGTGGTCTGAGAGGGTTCATGAATACAACTCTCCTTCTCTAGAAATATCTCATTGAATTTTTTATTTATTAGACCGAGGATAAACTATTATTCTCATCCCAAGACTCTTCTAGGATCAACAAATCATTCTCAATGTATCTCTTGATGTTTCCCCTAGATGAATGAACATGAGAGAGGGTTCTTGGAAAGACCAGGAGATTAATTTTTTGGTACCATAATTTATTGTGGAGGCCATGCTAATATCTTCCTTGGCTCAGGACATTCCAGGAGCATAACACAATGGAATGAAAAATTGGGTGAGACATCCAATTTTTGTAGAAGAAGAATATGATTCCTATTGAAGTCCCATACACGTGGTGAATAATAAGTGGTGAGTGGTCAAACAATGAACTGGTCAAATGGATAACCTCCATCTTTGGGAAGTCTGAAATATCTTGGAGGTTCCCAATGAACTGATCCAATCTGCACCAAGTCCTTCAGTTTCCACATTGGTTATTATACCAAGTGAACCTGTCCCCAACAAATTTCATGTCATGGAGCCCCTATTGGGCTATAAAAGAAAGATAATTGGATCCTGTCATTGCACGATAAAGATCTCCCACCCTTCTTCTCGGCTATGTCCATAATAGACATGAATTCACCACCCACTAGTGATGGTTCTTCCCTATGGTTGAAGGATTTGAGATCAATCTAAAGCCACTCATGAATATGCCCATCACATTTTGCATAAACAATGGAAAATAAGAGGGAATGACTACCCGCTTCCACCTTATGCAATAGGTGCTGATCATATGATTCCCACTTTGCAACCAAGATCAAGGGATAATGGAATAACCATATATTTTTATTTTATCAATCACAATGCATATAACACTTCATCCCATATCTACTAGAAAACTGCTTAATCTTGGTTTAACTTTTCTCTAGTTCATGAAACACCATAAGAGAAGCATTATTATTGTCTTACTCATTAGAAATGATGTCCAATTTAACTTGGGATTTGAGTCCTCGAGTATTCAATATTATCATTAATAACATTAGGAATGAGATCACCTGGACTTAACCCAAGAAAACGAGGTCCTACTAGTTTTCTTCATTAAATATGTAATAAAATATCTAGACTAAGACCTTGTTCCCATCATACTGGTGGGATATCAGAAAGAAGGAGAGGAATTGGGAATAATTTCAAAACAGTAGTGTCCATGGAAGAAGATAAACCATGACATCCAATAGGGGGAGGGAGGATCCTGTACATGCACTAATGCACTATAGTCATTTGATAGAGAAATAGGGATAAATAGAAAATTAGAGGCTTTGATTGAAGTGGACAGATGAGAAGGGATGACACAAATAATCTCATTGCCTTATGAAACCTAGCTGGATCGGCCAAGGGAAAAGGTAGGAGGGGAGAGGACCAAGGAGACAGAGCCAAATGAATACAGGGGACAAGGTCTCAATATGTGGATAAGGAGGTTGGGTAGAGGAGGGGAGAAGGGTAAGGGGAATAGGATAGTGTAGGGCATAGAGGATAAGGGATTAGAAAAAGGGAAGGGTTGAGTGGGGAAGGGGAGAAAGTTGATACGAGTTGAGGGAGGCACTAGATATTTCACTAGTCTCCAGCATTACATCATCTGAAGGGAAAACCGTCAGGGAAGCACTAACCACATGATTCTCCATTCATATAGAATTCTTAAAGGAGGATCACTTTATGCAAGACAATATCCTATGACCGATGAGGTGACTGTGCATGCAGAAGAAGGGCGCCAAGGGGATGATGACATTTTTCCTCCATTCCAATGAATCTCCATCCTGAAGATGAATCAGCAGAGGCGGTATGAGAGATCCATCACAACATATATGTGTTCTTCTTCCTTTTCATAGAGGGAGAGGTTACACTCATCTGCACATCATAAGGGGGGAACTGAAGATGGTCTACTTCCAAGTTGTATATGAGGCTTGTGGCATGACACTAGAGTCCACTGGGGGGGGGGGTCTGATGGAACCAGAGTAGGGGAGGACATCACAATGGTCAATAGTAAGAAAAAGAGCAGTGGCACGTTAGATGTGTACTTTCATTAATTCAAACCCATCTATTTTCCTCTAATCATTTATATTTTAATCACTCACATTACATTAACAAATAGAAGAAACATTTATAAGATTCGAAATGGTCCAAATATTGTCATCTTATGCAATACCATTTTCATAAGACAAAAAAACTCCTCTTCTTATTCAAAAATACTTTGAAAAACCATTCATGAAAACTGAACCATCTTTACAAATGTCATAACTTCATTTATAAATCTATTTAATGCTTTAAATATCCATAATCACTCACAAGGGCCAACCAACTATTTTTTCAAACACTTGGTATGCCATATTTTACAAAACCAATTTATAAATTAACAATAGAATATAAGAAATAAAACTCATCTCAGCTTCAACACCCTCTAAAGAAATATCCCCGAATAACATCATACAAGAATCAAATAATAGCAATCAATACACATCCCCTAAAAGGGAAATAACCTATAGAATATAATAAACCAATCATTTCCCAATATGTGTAATAATTTATAATAAAACGTTTTTTAATAAAGTGATTGCTTACCCATCCGGTGGCAGTAGTAAGGTCCAGTGACGATGGAGTCGGGGTAGGTGGCAGTGAGAGGGTAGGGCTTCACAGTGGAGGTGGGGTTTGGGACGGAGGAGCGACAGACAAGGGTTTGAGGTAGAGGTGAGTTTGCAGCAGAGGAATGATGAAGGAGCGGCGAACGGGGGTTCACGATAGTGGTGGGGTCGCGGTGGGGGAAGAGGCAGTGGTTGAAGAGGGGTCGACGGTGGTAGAGCTGGGGTCAGGGTAGAGAAGTGGTCGGTGGCGCATGGGTCAACTTCCATGAAAGCTTGAGGAGTGCGAGAATGAAGGAGACTGTTAGACTTTTTTATAAAACACGGTGAACATTTAATCAACACTAGCTAAAAAGTGATGATAAAGTTATGCTTTATCCGCGCTTAAATAGAAAGCGCTGATAATGATATTATGTTAACACTTTATGTATCTTAATATATATATATATATATATATTTGTAAAAATATATATATGATATATATATATATTTGTAAATATATATATATATGATATATATATAGATATATATTTATAATTATAACTATAAATAAATATATATTGTTATACTTATAAAATTATAATTTAAATGATTATAATATTATAAGAAATATACTTATTATATTTATAATCTTAGAATATATATAATAAATATATTAATTATTTATATTTATAAGATTATAGATATATACAACTATATTTCTTCTAATTTTATAGTTATTTTTATGAATATATATTTATTTAAAATTATATGAATATATATTTATTTATAATTATAATTATAAATTAATATATATTTATTTATAATTATAATTATAAATTAATATATATTTATTAATAATTATAAAATTATAACAAATTAATATTTCTAATTTATAAAATTTTATTAATATATATTTAATATATTTATAATAATTTTATAATCATTTAAATAGACATGTATTTATTTATAAATATAATTATAAATATTTGTATTTATTTATAAATATTTATATATATTTATTTAATTATATATAAAAATTATGTATGAATATAATAAATATATTTTTTGATAAATTAGAAATTTATTAAATATACATATTTATATATTTATATATAGAACTGATAAATAAATATAAATTTATTTGTAATTAATAATTATAATAAATAAATATTTATTTATAGTGGTAATTATATATATATATATATATTTAAATAAATATAAAATTATAAAAAATATATTCATAATTTTATAAATTTATATAAATAAATATATTATAATTATTTAATTATTTAAATATATCTACATTTATTTAGAATTATATTTATAACTATATGTATTTATTTAAAAATATTAGTATATTAATATATAAAATTAATATATTTATTATAATTTTTTAATTGTTTAAATATATCTATATTAATTTTGGAATTATAATTATAAATATTTTTATTTATTTGTATTTATTTGTAAATATTTGTATATATTTATAAATATATTTATTTAGTTATTTTATAACTTTATAAGTAGTATAATAAATATATATTATAATTTTATAATTATTTACATATATGTAGTTATTTATAGTTATACCAGGAAAGTTTAGGACTCGAGCGAGCTCGGTCCCAAAAATTTATTTAAGAAAATATAAAAACAACAAAACACAACATACATGCAGCACAAAAATCACCACCAAACCAAAATAGTGGCACAATAATGTAACCCCAAAATACCTAAAATCCCAAATATCGACAAATCATCACCACCCAAATATGAAAGACCCACAAGCCCACATCTAAGAGTCCCAAATCAAGGCACAACATTCACAAAAAAAACACACCTTAGAGGCTTGCCAAAAAAATGCCACCAAGCAATGACGCTCCCCAAAGTCAACCCAATCACACGTAACCAACGATATATAATCCAAAGCCCTACATCCCAATGTCTCCTATGACAGGAGTTCACACATCACCTCCTAATAAAGGAAGTCACCCTCGTCATGCCGACACCCCCACGTGAAGTCAGCCACCAAAGTCTTCACCTACACCAAATACTTCATCGGCCAAAGCCAGCTTGCACCTATCCCAAATTCAAGTTGAGAACTAGAAATAACAGAGGATAACAACATGCGCCACTGCCTGAGCATGATCCCGCATCATGTACAGTGCTGCTGAATGTCCTCCATATCGCATGTCGTCTCCCGACTAGGAGCGGATCTCAATAGTCGAGCCCGCTAGGATCCGTCCTGCCGTTGGGCCTCAGGGATCCCACAACCTCAGTGCCCAACCCATCTACTACGGAATGAGAACTTCATTAGCCAAGATATGCCAGTCCACCCATTACTAAAAGACGACATTCCTAACCTCCCATCACTTGTTCGGATCACCTGTCGTAGCCTGCAACGCAAGTCACCAGCTGCACCCCGCCAGGATCCCAACCAGATGTGGTTCAACTCCAACTCGAGGCCTCCATCACTAGAAACCTAGCCATGCCATCACCAGGGAAATATTCCCACCATGCTCAGGTCTCCATTGAAAAAAGTGCCTCAACGTTGCACAATCACAATGGCCACAGATCTTAGCCTGCTTCTTCTTCTTGTTGCCATACTTGGCAACCAGTTTCCCCACTCGTGGGTTCTTCTCCCCTTTCAGTGTAATCAGAATCTTTCTCTCAGCCATTATAAAGAGATAAAACTCACCCACCCCAATCATAATGTTTCCAAATTCCATCTTCGTCCAAATCTCATCGCCACCAATACTCCATTCGGATATCATTGTAAATAGATCATTCTTATATTGTGGGAAACACAGAGAAAATTTCACTTTGTGTTCAACCACATCCAAAGAATATCTAATCTCCTCACAATCATAGATTGTGTTGAGGTCATTTAAATGATCACCATAGAAAGATAGAGAGAGAAGAATTCTCCAAGATAGAGAACCCATCACCCTATTCATTATTTATAGTTATAATTATAACAGTAAATAACTATATTTATAAATATTTTTATATAATTATAAATATATAAATATATAAATATAATATATGTATTTATTATAATTTTATAATTACTTAAATATATATTTTTAGTTGTACTTATAATTACAAATAAACATATTTAAAATGTATTTATATACAATTAAAATTAATAATTTTAAATATAATAAGAATATTTATTATTTAAATATATTTAATGCAATTTTATAAGTATATTTTAGAACATAATAGAATATATGGGTAATATGAATTAATCATATACCTATTAAAAATACATAATAAAAAACAACTCATCCACAGAAAACATGAATAATAAGAAAGGGTGTCATGTATAAATAAACATTATGATACAAAACATATGCACACAAGATCAATATATTTTTTGACCAACTTCCTTATAAACTCATATATATTTAATAATTAATATAAATAAATATATAAATAAATATATATATTTAAGAAGGTATTTATATATATTAATTATAAATAAAAAAAATATTAAATAAAAAAAATATTACAAATATAATTAATCTAATAAATCTAATAATATAATAAACATAATAAATCTAAAAAAATCTACTTAATTAGTCTAATATATATAATAAATATAAATATAATAAATCTATAATAAATCCAATACATCTAATAAATCTAATAAATCTAATAAATCAAATTATTATTTAGTGAAATTTATCTTAATATTATAATTATTTAAATAAATAAATAAATAAATATATATATATATATAATTATAATCTTAAAAATAAGTTTTAAAAAACATTATATATATATTTTTGAATTATTAAAAAGTGTATATTAACTTTAAACATGGGTTTTTAGTTAATGTATACAAATAAACATTATTTTTGAATATAAATATAATAATTTTATATAAATTATTAAAAACATTTATCAATGATTAATATAGCCCTGATAAATGAATCATTTATCAACACTAAAAAAAGCGTTGATAAAGGATACATGTATCAGCGCATTTATCTAACACTGATAATGTCCCCCTTTATCAGTGCTTTTTGTTTTGCACTGATAAAACAAGGTGCTTCCCTTGACCCATTTTTTGGTAGTGAGATACAATGTAGGGCAACCCATTTTTTGTTGATTTCAGATCATGAGGATCATTCCAATGTAGTGGTTATTGAAAGGATGTTTCCTATGAATGAATTATTTTGAGATGGATTATTCCATCATATTTTGTAAATCTAGTACGTGACTTTTTTATAGTTTCTTAGTCAAAATAATATTTTTAAATTAGTATGGAGTTGATTTCAACATTTATCATATCATTCAATCAAAAATAATAGTCTTTATACTTCTTATTGTGGTTCAGGATTGAGGTATTATTCATATAGGGGTCATAGACATCAGAAGTATGAGTATATAACCTTATTAAGCTGTCAATGTGTGGTCGATGGTCCATTCCTTGCTCAGCTGAGGTAGAAACCATAATAGGATTCTCGAGCTACAAACAATAGATAAGAGATTGTGAAGTAATTATAAATCTCTATGATTCTCATTGTCACACGGGTCAATGAGCTAAACATGAACATGGTGGAAGACCCCCAAGGCCAAGCATGTTGTCGAGTAAGGCATGGTTAGATGTATTTCATATCATTCCCAACACTAGGAGAGCCATACATCATACATAAGTACAATAAGTATATTTTTAAAATGGTATTACACCTTTTTATTCATTCGAAACACACACCTTTATTTCATCCACTTTAGTCCATTCTCTAATAATTTATGTGGAAAGAATTCCAGTGCCCTTGATGTTGAGTATGCTATATGGAGGCTTATCTAGCATGAAAGATGTTTACAGAGACAATAAGTTAGTTTTACTAGATCTCCACTATTCAGAAGGCTTCTTATGTTTAGTGATATATATATATGATTTCATCCCTTTCAAGTATTTGTTGTATTTGGGGTAAGATATTTTGGATTTCTTACAGGGGTTGCTCCAATACTGATGTGTCCATAGTGGATGTACCCTTCTTAGTTGAAGGAGATAAAAATTCATGTTTAAGGTCTATTATATATACTATTCATTTATCCTAGTCTAAAACCATGGGGATCACTGTTCTATTTGTAAAGAAGGCTAATGATAGTCTATTATTTTTTCTTGATTATCGATGTTTGAATTATGTGATGATGTGGAACAACTATCTCAGAACATATATTAATTATTTTTTAATTAGTCTATGGGAGGTAACTAGTTCTTAATGATCCATTTATTGTTTTATATCATCATATGCATGTGATGGATGAGGATATCCTAAAGGCTTCATTAATATTATGATATCATGGGAGATCCATTTCATAGTAGAATTTTTTTTATTTAGTAAAATTTTTTATCTATGTTTTTTCAAAATGTAACTTATGTATTATTTTTCAATGTTTTGTAAAAAAACATAAAAAATAACCATGTCTATTAACCAAGATTTTAAATTGTTTTTCATTTTTAAATTTTAAATGTTTTCCAAAATATGTGGCTAAATTAACCACATTTTTTCAATATTTTAAAAAATTTATTCTTATTAATTTAGCATTGTTTTCTTGAAAGCGTGGCTAATTAAGGAACATTTTTTAATGTATATTTAAAGAAAATGCATTGTTTACTTTATATGTGTGTATATAAATATGTGTTTGGGTATGTTTATAATATATTAATAATATATTTTTACTTTTTATTATTTAAAAAATATATATACATATATTATATATCATAAATAAATAATTTTTATATAATATATGAATAATAATAAATATTAATTTAATATATATATATATTTTTATAATATATTACCAATATATATATATATATAATATATATATTTTTCAACATATTAATAATATATTTTAATTAATTATTTTTAGAAATATATTTCTTTATATAATATGAAATATAAATATATAATTTTGGATATATAAAATATTAAAAATATAATTTTTTTATTGACAAAATATATTCATATTTTGGTGTGTGTTTGTGATTATAATATATTAACAATATACATGCATATATATGGGTTTAAAATATATCGAAAATTTATTTTTATTTATCTATTATTAATATATATATTTATATATATGTGTATTTTTCAATATATTAAACATAAAAAATATATATGCTGTTATATAATATATATTTATATTAATATATTTTTTAACAATATATATATTTTTATTTTTATAAAAATACTAAAAAAATATTTTATTTCTTATTTTTAACTATATATAGATACTTTTATAATTTTTAACATAAATATATATTTTTTAATATAAATAATAATAATAATAATAATATTTTTTTAACAATTTTTATAAATACATGTATGTGTTCTTATAAAATGTTTACAATATATATATATATATAGGCACATAAATATATATATGTGTGTTTAAAATTTATTAGTAATATATTTTTATTTTATATTATTAACAATACATATATATGTATTTTTTTATATAAAACATAACAAAAAATACATATTGTCATATAATATAAGAATAACAATAATATGTATTTATTAACAATATGTATACAAAAATATATAGAATTTAATATCATATTAATAATATAATTTTATTTATTTATTATAAAAAATATAAATATATATTATAATATAATATACAACAAAACTATATATTTTTTTATTACAGTAAATATTAATAATAATATATTTTTATTAAAAATGTTTTAAAATATAAATGTTTGTGTGTTTAAAATATATCATAAATCTATTTAGATATATTTATAAGTTTATAATATATTGGTAATATATTTTTATTTATTATTATTAAAAATATATTATTATGTATTTTTTATTATATAAAACAAAGAAAAAAAATACATTTTTTATCTATAAGGTCAATTGCATTCGCTACTGTGGAACACAATACATGGAATGAAATTACAGTAAACATGTAGGCCTGGATACTGGACCCTATGACATACCCCTCAAACCCCAAGCCCATTCCACCCCACCAACAACGATGGGGCTTGATACTGAATGATCTATTTTTATCAGTATATAATGATCCTCTAATGGTTATTGATTTACTCATTAATTATTTATTATTGATTTTTATTCCCTTATTTCACTCATATGCCTACCTAGAACCAAAGGAAGTGTGTCGTTACGGTAATATACATTCCCTAACAACTTGTTGACAGCCACTTTTTTATAGAGAAGCACAAATGATGTCTTGTGTAACCATATGGCTCGGACATGGTTGTTCAGTTCGTGGTGCTGTATAAAATTCTTAGAAATTACTTTATGGGTTTAAACATATGGTTAAGAAAATATATTATTATATATAATTTAATGGTGAGAATACTAAGACATTATAATTGTAATTTTGGTAACATAACTTCCTGAAATCCCTTTTCCTAAAATTTAAAAACTATGAAGATATTTTAAGAGGACGGAGTTATCCATATTAGACATGTGGTCAGTATTGAATTTAATGTAATCCACAAAAATATATCTCTCTATATTAAAAACTTATGATTCACTTGGATTTTTTATTTTCTATTATGATATTATTATAAAATTTAATAGGGTACATCCATATATACTATAGAATTCTATATAGTTGGATCTCCCTAACCAAGTGAACAATTATATTAAGGAATTACTATGGGAAGAGCATCTCAAATTCTCTTAATATGACAACTGGTTCCTTTCCCATAATTAGAAACTTCATTTGGTGTATAAAATTGATGCATATAGTATTGAAAAAGAAACGAAAAAATGACCAATGTGTGTAAGAAATATTTAGGAAGAATGATGTGTAAAACTAAATGAATTAAATATTACATCAAAACATGATAAATGTATCATTTTAGGAACTTTATCTTCATACCAGTAATCAACATGTCATTCTTGATATTTGATGAACACTCCGCTTCAAACATTATATTATTACAAAATTTATAAGACAAATTTCACTCTTTCCAATAAAGAGTATCTACTGATAGAAGAAGAATATTATACCTTTGACCCTTCACTAGAAACAAGTCATCCTCTATCCCCTTTTCAAAAATGTATGACATGGACTTGATTCCAAACTTTTCATTTCTGGTTGTATTCAGTAATCTACCAATGAAACTATTAGATATTTTTTTTCTATTTCCTTGAAATTATGTTAATGTATTATCTAATAAAATTCAATTTTTTTTAAATCATGAAAAACTAATAATTTTTTTAACATGTATTCAATTTTTTTTAGAAATAGTTTTCCAAAAACTATGGAAGAATACTTTACCTCCACAATCTATTAACCAATTGTTAGTGAAGATGGTGGTGTCCCTTATTCTAAATTCTAATATTATGATGTCTTCAAGGATCAATATTTATTTTATAAGGGAAAAATATGCAATTACCTAGGTACATAATCACTGAGGAATGTTATAAAATAATAGAATATTGGCCTTCTTCATGAATTGGACAACCCATCACTCTATTGATTATATATCCCACAAAATTTCAATAAGTAGGAATTTAATTTATCATATCTTTAAACATGGAATTCAATGTGAAATATGCATTATATTAAGAATCATATAACATAATACCCAAATCCCACATTAAATTACAATATTTGATACAAGGATCTAAATATAAATCAAATCATTACTCATTTGTTTTTATCCTTATATAAGCATTGAAAAAATAATGTATGTGTGATTTTAGCATTACAAAAAAGTTAATTTATAATTTACCAATGTAAATAGACATGTTATGTTAATGATACTTTTTATAATAAAATCACTCATTCCATCTGTAGATAGAACTTAATGTCATTTTAGTTTATCTTTTATAAATTCAGGATACTAATGTTCAATTTTCTTCCACTTAGGACATTCTACTAGGTGATGATGTTTCCCATATAGAATTCTTGTATCTGGATGATAAATTAATTTCCTTTAAACCTCCTCACTTCTATATATGTTTGTAAACCATATAATGATTGGGAAATAATAGAAAATTTTTAAATAACATGATTCTTTTTTCTTTTATCAAGTCACACCATACTTTGGAATTTTTTATATGATTCATGGACCTTTATAAACAATATATATTCATTTAGAAATGTATTTATTCTTTAAGATAGAAAAAACATTAAACATAGAATTTGTTTAGTGTCATATGTTGGATTTGGTAACTTTTTATCTTTTTGTAGAATATCATACAAGTGGGAATATAGTTTTGTAATGTTTATTTCAAATTATATACTTCCAACATTCAAATTAGATATTTTTAGTATCACAGAAAATATTTAATATATTTAGTAAAACTATCATTCAATTGAATATTTACATAACTATTTATGTCCTCATACATCATTATAAAATCACAATGTTCATCTGCAACTATCCTTGTAATTTCCATAGGACAATCTCAATCATCATTCACACTAGTAATCATATTAGATGATACATAAAATGCAGTGTTATCTTCATTATTATTTAATCATGTAATAATATCAAATGATCCATAATCACATTTTATCCCAATATCTATATACATTAAGTTATTCCCACTTTAATTATAACATGTATAACTTCAATCAATTATACAATACATCAAGTGTTCTGACAACTCCTCTAGGGATATTCATCTTGATTATATATAACATAGGTACATAAAAATGATTTGAGAAGGGGAATATGGATTCTCTATTGAAATCATGATAACCTCTTTAGCCCCATCATCATACTAATTTTTTATATTACTATCATCCTTCAATTTTCTATTAATATTTAACGTATTTGGTGTAATAATATTCCTATTTTATTAAAAATAAATAAATACACATAAGGTATGAATATAATGTATCAGTTTTTACATTTTTAATTTATATAAAGTATGATGTTAAAAAATAAATTTATATATTATAATACATATATATATATATATATTATATAAATGTATAAATATAATCTATATGTTTTATAATACAATGAAATATATATATATATATATATATATATAATAAAGCTTATTGTTTCGAAATAATTAAGTATTCTCACTTGAAGAGCATTGTTTTCATAGTGTGAATTAAGTATCTTTATGAACTCATTGGTGTTTAATTGAGTGATTTAACATGAATTGTGATCTATACTAATGGTTTAATATTTTTGTGAGTTAGGTGATAGATTAATATAAATTAAATGTTATAGAATGAATTTTTATGAAATCATATGTGATGTGGAAACTCTATAAATGTGCTTCAAAAATGAAAATATATAACATTATGATCAATGTGATGGTATAATGAGGATAATCATAGATTAAATTTTGAATTTTATGTAATCAAAATGGGTGGGATTAAATCATTGGTAGTAATTTCGTATGTCTTTTTATTTCAGTCACGTATTATAATAAATATATTATTATGTGGAACTATAGCTTTATGAGGGATAAAGGCATCTCATCATCCATCATCAAATTTATTTATAAAGGAAGGGGGAGCACAAGGAAAATAATACACATGAGGTTGACCTGGGGGGGTTGAAAGAAATGTAAGGTGAGGGAGTCCCCTATCACAAGGTTAACCCCTTTAGGTTTAAGCTGATTTAAATTGTAGAAAAAAGAAGTTCTTCAGCCTTGAACCACAATCTATTCCATATGGTCTGCGACCTTATTCCCTATACGCCACGCATGCTTCAACCATATATTAGATAGGATTATCCTACTTCTTATGATACAACAAGAGATAAACCAATGGGTTGGGAAAGTTCCATACAATGATTTGAGGAGAATTTGGGAGTTTTTTTAGCTTTGGTGATGTCAATTCGCCCTTGGAGACAGAGGGTAAGGCCTAAAAGAAGGTAAGGGCCTCTGCCTAGATAGAGGTATGCTTACCTAGGAAGATCGATAATGTGAACAAAAAGGAGTCCCTATAATCACGAACCAGCGCTCCTCCCTTCATGTTCCTCTCAGAGAAGGATTTTTCAATGTTTTTATTTATGTCACAGGGTGGTGGATGCCACTAGACCCAATTACCATGTGGGGATTCACCTAGGAGACCTTGGAAAAACGATTGAAAATACTGAAGAGAGGTAGGTTATCTCAATCGTTTAACATATCTTATTATATCATAGAGGAGGTTACAAGTTTGGGTGATGATATCCCTCTCAGATGAGTCGGTCCCTTTATATCTCACTCTATTACATGTATGCCAGATACACCATGCACCTGCATGCAAGATGAGAGCCATTTCCATCCATTTAACTCCCTTATCACTCGAACCCTAAAACCAATGTTCTATGAAATAATCAATATTACAAACATGTATGTGAATAGTAGTGAACACACTGAAGGCCCTATAAACCTCTTGGTCCCAAACCCCCTAAAAAAGGTGCTCAATACATTCCTCTTTATGGTCTGTGCAACAACTGATGTGGGAAGCAATTGAAATACCTCATTTTTTATGTTATCATCAGTGGCCATGGTGAAATTTATAAGAATCCATGTAAGGAAGTTATATTTTTTTGGGATGTGATTGGTCTAAAGAAGATTGTTCCATCGATCAGACTGGGTTGTGGGGACCAAGATGCTATGACCGACTTTAAAAGAGAAGGCACCCAAGCTAGAGGGGGTGAAGACGCACCTGTCTACTTTCAGTGTTGATGTCAATAAGCTGAAAAATATCTTATTGATCCTTACATAACACTAAATTAATTAATTATGGATATCTACTATCCTCCTCTTACATAATATTGTAAGGACACCTCGGGAAACCAAGAACATTTCTCACCCAATTGACATTCCAAAATGGGACTTTCCCTTCACCAATGATCCTCCAAACATGGGGGAGGATATCATTGTATAAGGGAAGTAAACTATGCATAAAAGGAGACCAGTGAACTTCATCCATCTTCAAACCACTTGAAAAATGACTTCCCATGGTCTTACCCCATAACATTCGACATTCATGAAGCTCCCAAGCCAGTTTGGTATGCATGTAAAGGAGAGTGTCAGTAATATTTAAAACATTAATACCTCCCTCTTGAATAAATCTTACCACATTCCCCCATGAAACTCATGATAGTTTTCCCTCATCCCTTACATCCCAGATAAAATATGGTAATATCATATCAATATTATTGATAACACTTTTGGGAACATTGAGGGAAGAGAGTGCATGGACAGGGGTGGGAGTAAGAACACTATTCAAAAGTGCAAGATTTTTCCCAAAAGATTGGAATATATTCTTCCAGTTGAGTATTCTACTAATATATGGCTTGCAATGTGATCAAAGTCCCTAACATGAAGGCAGCTATAAGAAATGGGGCCCCCAAGTAATTCCTTAGCTAACATACGGTTTCAATGCCAAGATGGTTGCATATTGAGGAAGCCTAATTTGGAGCACATGTTCTAGAGATGTACACATTTCTATTGATCTTGTTGATGACTTGTCCACTCCAGTGAAAATAATCCTCAATAACCTTAATGATTCCATGAATAGAAAATCTATTATCATTTAGAAAAATCATTGTATCATCGGAAATCATAAGGCATGATATGATGAGGGAACTCTGTATTCTTCTATAGGGAAGGATCATTCCATTGTTCATATTTTTTTTGGATAAGGCGACCGAGGATTTTCTGTGAGAGGATAAAGAGGCCCAGGGAGAGGGTGTATCCCTACCTTAGGTCCCATATGTCAATGAAAAATCCATGTGATTTCCCCATGAACTGAATTTCTATATATGATTAGCTATAAAAATGGAATATATGGTATGTAGACCAAGAATATAAGACCATAAATGAGAGGAAATTGTTGATAAATCCCAATTCGACTTGATCATACTCTTTGTTCATGTCCATTTTAATGACCATGTTGGAGCAATGAACCTTGGTGTTGATATCTCTAACTAGCTCCAATGCCACCTCTATTTCCCCATTAATGGAGTAGCCTTTCACAAATCCATGTTGTTCCAAATATATCCACAAAGGGCGATGAGCCACAATTCTTGTAATAATGATGGTTTCAAGGATTTTGTATGGGAAATTGCACATACTAACAAGGAAATACTAAAGGATTGAGGTGGGATTCTTGATTTTGGGGATGAGAACCCGAGCCATGGTAGATGACCCTCCTGGGAGATAACACCCTTGAAAAAGACATGAATCATCTTGGTAAGATCACATTTAACCACATCCCATACATCTCTATGGAAAGAGGATGGAAATCCATCTAGGCCTAGAGAGCTTTTTGGTTTGAGATGCATGATCACCTCATGGATATCTCTATCCATTAGAAGCACCTCCATCATCTCATTGTCCTCGTGAGACACTTGGTTGGTAATGTATTCAGTGAACTCTGCTTCTCCCCCGGGTACCCTTTGGGAATGCGGGGATTGGGACCTGTGAGGAGGTCTCTAAAGAAAAAGTGGGAAAGGCTTTCCACCAACCAAATCATTTTAGTGTTTCACATCCCCCATCATAATGTTAGGTTGGATTATATTCTTCCTTTCCTTAATGCGTGCATGAAAACATGTGGTGTTCCTATCCCCCTCATCAAGCCTTCACACCCTTGAATATTACCTCACCATACATTCCTGGTGGAGAATCATGTCTACCAAGATTTATTTCTTCCTAGATAACTCTTCAAACACCTATTCCTATCAGTTTCCCTCAAGGCTCACTTAGAAGTGATCAATATCCTATATGGTAGCTACAATATCCCCCCACTCTAGGGGGAATGTATTGGCCCAAATCTGAAGCTGACTCCTGAGTATTCACAGCTTGTTGTGAAAAGTGATCCATATCCTCCCCTGAAAGGGTTCACTCTTGGATTATCATACCACAAAATGATAACCAATAAAGTTGAACCAATGTTGATAAAATATCATAGTATAAGGAGTTATTTTCTTTTCTGAGATAAATATGGGGATAAGGGAGTGGTCGGAGAGACTACACACAAGGTGGATAAATTTTATGTTGGGGAATGTTGTAATGGCATGCATGTTTCCCATGTAGTGATCCAAACAACTCCAGGAGAACCATGACCCATGTATATTTTTTCACCACGTGAATCGGTCTCTAGTATAACCGAGGTCTGAGAGGCCTTTGGTAGCCAGGAAACTGACAAAGGATATTCTTTCATTCCTATGGAAGAGGACCCCTCCCTTCCTTTCTTTAGGGTCCAAAATAAAATTCCAATCTCCTCCCAGGATCTAGGGATGCTTACTCAGATAGAAACTAGATAGGTCTTTCCAAAGGGTCTCCTATTGTTGCTAGTCTCAACCCCTATAGATGAAGTAAACAAATTGGCCATCTTGATCCTGAGTGATTTTGATGGTGATGTGTTGATCACCCACCCATACCTGATCAACAAGAATATATTGATTCTAGAATATCAATATGTCTGAACAGGCCAGAGGTCTTCACGGCCCTCAAAATTACATTTGGTATTCCTACACTAGCACGGTGGTGCAGGGTCGGACCACAGAGAAGGCAAATGAGTGTTCTAAGGTTTTAAAACTAAAACTTCACTATTATCAGCAATGAGGAAGACATATTTTTACTTTTTATTATTTTATTTTTAATTTATTTTTAATAAAGTAGTATGAAACAAGTTGGAAATTCCCTATTACCTATACTAGAAATGACAAACCAAGAATGAAACACTGACAACTAAAAATAACTAAGAATGAAATAGGAGTGCTAAGGGTAGATAAAAAGTTTGCTCGAGATATTTGAACCTTACTGGCTTAAATGAATGATCGTCATTTGATTAAATTCACACCTTAAAAATGAGTTGTTAATCCTTCCTCTCCAGAAGAATTAACACTATGTATTATAGCTCTCGAAGTTCACCACATCAACAACCACATACAACAATTCGATTTTAAGATGACAACAGAAAGCTATCTCTCTGAAAGTTTCTGAAGATTAAATTCGAATCATTGATGAAATGTCTCGATGGTCGATCTCGCCCAAATATCATCAATTTAGAAATAAGTTCATATAGGTGTTAGTTCAATTTTTATGTTCAAGAAACTGCTTCAATCTCACTGAATGAACAGATTCTCATTTGAAGGAATTAGTTGAAGACAAAAGTTTTAACCAAAAAGTCTCCAAAATCTCGAGCAAAAGAAATTATGCTAAGATCGTTGACAACATATAAGTAGCAAGTACAACGTAAAACATATAAAACAGAGGAAGACAATTCCTCCCTCTGTGAATGAAGATCATGTACTGTTGCTTCACTCCTGCATCTCCAAATCTCCAGCAATGCTCTTGGTGTCTCTTGGGAGTTATGCTCTTGAATTGTCTGGCGTAGAATGTCGAATGAGAGTCTCAGAAAAATTTTGCTGCTTTCTCTGCTTAAAATACCATCTTTCATATGCTACACGTCAGTGCATACTTGCACCGAATTCAAAGTCTCCTTCACGAACATACTACAAAATGTGCGTTTTTTCGTGAACGGCACATCGCGCGAGTTTTTCCCTCATAACTAACTTTTTCTTAGTTAGTTACATTCACCTGGACGTAAACTTGTTACTTGGATGAACCAAAAAATATAAAATAGAATATAAAAGTAAATAAACGAGACACAAAGAAAAATAATTTCCATTTTATGTAAAGTGTGATATTACTTGTTAATATTTAACTAAAGTTAATTGATAATTATTTACTTTTATATTATCTATACTATTATCCACTAAATAAATTAAGTTAATAGTTATAGTTACTAAGTTATTAATTTTATCATTTTTAACTGTGTTATTTAAAAATTACGACATAAGTAAAGAAAAATTTATAACATAGATTTTATTAGTTATTTTTATTCACTGTATTAATTATAATTATTATAATTACTAATTAAGAAATAAAGTTATTCCATTAATCTATTAATTAATTAATTTTAATTTAGTAATTATAATTAAAACTTGAGTTTTAAATATATTTAAATTAATAAGTATATTTTATAGTTTATTTATAATTATTATTAATTATATATTTACTATAAATATCAGATTTAATTAATTGTTAAAAATTATTATTAATTTAATTTAATAACTTATCTTTTCATAAAATTATATTTGTTTAAATTTATCACTTTTACAAAATATATTATATCCATTTGACTAAATTAATGTTAAATTTAACTTTAATTTTTTTGCATTTGCTTTTGTTTTTTCTTTTACTTTTACTTTACTTTTATTATTATTTTTATCTATTTATTTTTTTATTTTTATTTATTTTTATGTTTTTTTAATCTTCTTCTTCCCTACCCCAAATCCACGGTGCAAAGGGGGAGGGTTTCTTCTTCCAAGCCAGGGTGGATCTTCTCCCTCTCTACACAGTACACTAAAGAGGGTTTCTTCCTCCAAGACAGGAACAACAACTTGCGAATCTTCTCTCCTCTGAGTATGGTAGAGGCACGAAATGACTTCACCTTCGCACAACAACGGCGCGATGTAGTCTCCCCTACTCAGCGCGGACCTCCTTGCAGCGGCTCTGGTACAGCGCGACAAACCTCAGCCTTCAGAGTTCTAACACACCTCTAGCAGGTGAGGCAGGACTTCCCTCCTCCAGCGCAACAGACAACACTAGGCAAGACCTCCTCTTGCAGTCCAGCGGCTTCTGAAAGCAAGTCCTCGCAGTCCATCTTATGGCGATGCTGCAGGCCTTGGCTCAGAATCATCCTTTATATCACGATGAGGGTTCACCTTTGAGTCTGGATCTAGTTAGGATTTGAGTTTAAAAAAAAATGTTTCCTTGTTTTGGTATGTGGTGACTGTGAACCATTGGAATGAAGAACTAGTTGTAGGGACACAAAAGGGGTTTGAAGATACACTGCTCCAAGTTACAGTGGGAAAGGAAACTAAATGCAGGTTATGCTACGGGGGATGTGTAGGGAAACAGTGCCAGAGGCTTGAACCGGTGTGAGGAGAAGAGTATCGGTGAGGTAGTGACTAATGTCTATCGGTGGGGAAAGAAAAAAGAGGGCTATCGGTGAGGAAAATAAAAGAGGGATATCAGTGAGGAAAATGAAAAGGCTGTATCAGTGAGGAAAAAAACCTATTGGTGTGTGAGCTACCAGTGAGGTAGAGGGCATCAGTGAGGTAGTGCGGCATGGGGTCAGTGATAAAAACAACAGAGGTCACCAATACAGCAAAATGGAAGGTTAACATTACACAACAATGACCTTAAAAAACACACAAATTAAATATAAAATTAAAACTTAAATAATTTAAATAAAAATACTTAAAAAATTAATTAAAAAATTCTAAATACCATTAATTTAAAACAAGATTTTGATTAAACTTTAAAAATTAAAATAATTAAATTGAAAGCACTAGAATTAAAAACTAAATAATTGTTAAACTAAATTAATAAAAGACTTAAAATTAAAATAACTAACAAATTAATTACAAAGAGTAGCAACAAATAAAATAGAAGAGCATCGGTGACTTGGGTCACCACAAACACTTATCTACCTCAATGGTAGACTAAAAAAACTATAAAATGAATTAAAAAATCAATATGCATACATAAAATAATATAATTAATGTTTAAAAACTATTAACTAATCATTTATTTATTTATTTGAACACATATAATTAAGTGTGAACCATTTTATTTAATTTAAAAAAAAACAAATTATATACTTAAGTGCTTGGCAGGATGACTGGAATAATTAAATAATAAAGTTAACCTATTCTAAAGTAACTATGTTAAAATATTAATTATTAAAACAAAGTCTATTTTAATTTAAAAGGATTATGTAGATTAAATACTCACCGCTACTGATAAAATTAAAGAGCTCAACGGTAGAAACTAAAGGAAAACATTATAGTTAAATAGGAGCTACAAGTAGAAAAGAGTATCAATGACAAAGGTCACCGATACAGGCTAGGTCACCGATATAGGCTAGGTCACCGATAGACAGTACCAGTAACCTGGCTACCGGTAGAGCAAATGTAACCCCGGTATCGGTAGCTAAGCTACTGGTAGTTTGACAAGCCGTAACTAAGTTGTATAAACTTGAAAGTAAATTAATTAACAAACTCAAAAAGTGTTAATAATGAAAAATTAAATAAAATAAACAAAAATAGGTTAAATAAGAAAATTGAAAATTAATTATATTAAAAATAAAGAAGGTATAAATCAATTATTTTATAGTCCATAATTACATAAATTGTTATAAAAAAATGAATATTTGACAAATTTAATTATAAAAATAAAAAGTGCATTTATTAGATAAAAAGTGTAAAAATATTTAATTAAATCATTAAGAATTAATAAAAAGGATGTGGAAAACTGTGTAAAAATAAGGGCACATCAAATTCCCCCACACTTAAGCATTGTTTGTCCTCAAACAATCCCATGCTTTATTATCATTGAAAAACAGTAAATTGTAATTATGATTTTACTCAAAATGTAACATGTCCAACACTCAAAACAGAAGAAAATACATAACAGTAGGCTATTGGAAAATGAGTTACTCATATGAATATTTCCTGTAACAAATACTCAAGGATAATTAAGAACACAAAGACCATCCATCAAAGAAGATGTCATGCCTCATTTATGATACAACTTAGTGACTAACTTCAATCCAAACTCAAGTTCTAATTTCAAGAGTGACAGGAGATAAAATATCGAAGGAATTATAACCTTAACTGTGGAACTTTGTACTTTGACTTTTTCACCTAGGTTCAAAAAATAATTATTTTTTTTGTGAATCACCTCAGTGATACAACCTAAATGATTCTCATATAAACCAATTGATCCCTTCTTCATCTGGAGTTCATCATTCCCCTCACCTTAATGAGCTCATTTTTGACCCTAGACACTTTATTTATTTTTCCCAAGCCATGTATCATTATGCTAAGCACTGTGCAATGCACTTATTTAAAGTGAATAGAGGGATTAAAGTTAACAGAAACGCACCCAAAATCTAGGATCTCAGAGACTCACCATGGGATCAAAGATGCCCAGACTACTCCAGTTTCAAAATTTTTATATCAAATTCATTTATATTGGCTCATTAAATCAATTATTTTAAATAATTAAAAGAAAATAATGAGGCCCCTATAATCAGAATCAAACTTCTAGTTCCAAGAGGTATGCTCATAATCCCATTGACATGTGACCCTGATCACTTTCAAAGACAGTCCTTAAACCAAGATACCCATCAAATCACTATGTAAGATCACTCAGAAATCACCCATTATCTTTAATTTCAGTTTCAGATCAGTTCTTACTACCAACAAGGAACTTATACTAAGGAAAGAACCATTAGAGTATAGTGTAAAGCCTAAAATTATGGAAAATGTTTGATGAATTTTAACCATTTTTTAAAAAATATTTGAATTTTTAGTGGGAATCGATGAGCTTTCAATTAATCACAGATTAGAAAATTCAAGAATTGACCCCCTCCCCCACACTAAAAACCCAACTTTGTCCCCAAAGTTGACTTCTAAATATGGAGAAAAACAATTAAACAATTAAAGTTCAAAACAGATTTTCAATTAAGTAGATTTATGAAATATAAAAAGGGTCTCAATGAAGTTCAAAAATTTAGTTCACCACAATAAATAAATAAACAACATGTTCATATATAGACACACATTTAAAATTAAGTCCATTGACATGGATTTTTAGTATAGCTCAAAAGAAGTATATAAGGTGTGGGTGCACAATTAATTGGGTGTAAGAATTTTAACAAAGTATGATTCAAATTGATGTTCAATATAACAGAAAGATGCATTCTAAACATCCTATAGACTAATTGGTTAAATGAAAAACACAACTACCATCAAGCATGTACCCCCCACACTTAATTCCAAGAAAAGGATGATTTAAACAATGGTGAAATTCAGTTTTTTAAAGCAAGAGGAACATGAAGATTTTATGCACAGCATAACGACATGTAACAGGATTCCTAAAAAAAGCAGTTTTTTAAGTAAGTAGAATTTTATTAGAAAAAACAGGAGCAGAACAATAAAATCATCAATTATGAGTTGAGTACTCCCATGAATAAGTTTTCCAATTTCCCTCCAGTATGGGAATTCCCCTCCTTAAATGTCAAAGAAGCATCATCCTTGAAACAGAGAGAATGTAAAATAAGAACAAAATTCCAGTAGAAATAGACCATATAGGAGACAACAAAGCAGTACTTTATTCAACACAAAGCAATACAAAAAAAAAACAAAGAACGATCATGGGATGGATCCCATGAAGCACTGCATTTAAATTCTCCAGTTAGACTTTATTTAATCACATTTTTTTATTTATTTACAAAACAAAAACCATGGGTTGCCTCCCATGCAGTGCTAGGTTTATAGTCCCTAGCCAGACTCACCTAGAAACAAACCGTAATAACTAGGTGGATGTGGTTTCCTTAATAGGAGCCACCACATGTGTTTAGCCCAATTATTTTTAACAAATAGATGAAAATTGTGGGCTCTAAATCTAAACACAAACAAACTCTCATAGCCTAAAATAACCCCTATGTAGCACCCTTTAAAAGTAGTGGGTATAGTGTTGTCTACTTCTAGAATGAGTTAAGAATTATCAATAATTGAGTTCACATGGAGGGACAACATAGTACTAGATGCTTCAAAGGGTTTGGCATTATTTTCATGGTTATCTCTCTTACTATCAACACTAACAGGTTCATGTTCAAGGGTGATTGTGGGTGAATACTGATTAGTTGGTCCAAAAGGGGATTCAATAAAGTACTGAATAGATTTATTATCATTGGAACTCGAGTGTAATTCCCCCTCTGGACTACTATCAATATCATGAGAAGGATTAGGACCATTCACAGGTGAGGATGACAGTGACAAAAAAGGAAGAGAATTTATTTTATCAAAATCTGATTCAGGTCTAACAAAGTTATAAATCTCTTCCAAAAGATCCTCATCTGTTAACTCACATTGAGCATCTACTGCTCTTAACAAATCTGTTCTGCCAAATTCAAATGTGTGTTCAACCTCTACTTTAAGTTCATGTTCAAAAAGCTCACTTTCCCAAAGAAAGTATGTAGTGTGTTCTAGAATGTTCAAATCAGGAGGATAAATGTTCAATTCATCATCCATAAATTCAATTTCTATATTTTTCAAATTTAAACATTTACCCCCATGTAGAACATCATTGTTTTCAATTTCACTGCACAATTTTTCAGAGAAGTGATTACTACAAGAATAGGGAAAGGAGAACTCATCAGTTAGTCTTTCTTCAAACATCATTCCCTCATCCTCATTGTCCAAAAACATTTGAAAATTTATTGGGTTTATAGGTTCAAAACATGGAAGAGTGGTTTTCAATTCAAGTTCAATGATTTCAGAATCCATGTTATCCAGCTTAAGGTTCTCTTCCAAAGTGTTCCCAATTTCATGTTCAAACTCATTATTTAAAAAATTAGAAAAGTTGGCTGAAGAGTTTTAAACATTCAAATTTACATTCTCAAGTTTATCTTTAAACCGAGTGAATTCATTTTCAGAACTTCTTAAACAGTGATTTTTCTCCAAAGTAGGAATTATGAAGAGAATTAGGCTATCTTTTTCAATCTTTATCAATTAAACTTCAAAATTTTCCTACTCAACACCATTAATGCTCCTTCTAGGATTTTCAAAGTTATTTTATTTATTCAGTGATCTGGTTATTTCCAGATTTGGTTCAGTAGAATCATATTTTTCAAATAGAATGTTTTCTTGTCCAGTTTCACTATCATTTTCTTCTTCAATTTGATTTTCAAATATTTTGTAAACACTTTATTTTTATTTTTCTTCATATTCTTCTTGTTCTTTAACCCTTTTCTGTAATTCCAAGAGCATGGTTTCTAATCTTTTTAGTCTTTGATATCGCTCTTGATATTCTATAAGTTGTATTTCCTGGGTTTTAGTTAACTAATTATTAATTAGTTCCACCCTAGCATCCAGTTTAGAATCAATTAGGCCAATTTTAGCCAGGGTGTTAGCACTAAATTCAATGTTTTGTTCATTCTCTTCAAAGTGATGGTACTGTTGTGGCTGGTTATAAATACACTACCAGGAAGTATGTCCATACTCTTCACAACAAACACAGTAAGGTCTAGTGCAGTAGTTTGAGCCATCAAAACATTCCATTTGTTTGAATTTTCAGATTCAACACACAAAGTTTCACAGATTTTTTTAGCAGATTTTTTTATATGATTTTTTAATGTTATTATGTTTTCTTATTAAAACCTTAGATTCTCAGTGCGTGACTTCCCCGGCAATGGAACCAAATTTTGAATAGGCCGTAGGTCGTCACGACCCTCAAAATTACATTTGTTACTCCTACACTAGCACGGTGGTGCATAGTCGAACCACAGAAAAGGCAGATGAGTGTTCTACGGTTTTAAAACTAAAACCTCTCTGTTGTCAGCAATGAGGAAGACATATTTTTACTTTTCATTATTTTATTTTTTATTTATTTTTAATAAATAAGTATGAAACATGTTTTAAATTCCCTATTACCTATACTAGAAATGAAAAAGCAAGAATGAAACACTGACAA
The DNA here is from genome assembly GCA_963277665.1 of Viscum album. NCBI lineage: Eukaryota > Viridiplantae > Streptophyta > Magnoliopsida > Santalales > Viscaceae > Viscum > Viscum album. The sequence goes on along the minus strand of OY728123.1, from coordinate 1,811,656,068 downwards.
CTAAAAATAACTAAGAAGGAAACAGGAGTGCTGAGGGTAGATCAAAATTTTTCTTGAGATATCTGAACCTTACTGGATTAAATGAATGACCCTCATTTGATTAAATTCACACCTTAAAAATGAGTTGTTAATCCTTCCTCACCAAAATAATTAACACTCTTTATTATAGCTCTTGAAGTTTGCCACTTCAACAACCACATACACCAATTTGATTTTAAGATGAAAACAGAAAGCTATCTCCCCGAAAGTTTTTGAAGTTTGAATTCGAATGTTTGATGAAATGTATCGATGGTCGATCTCTCCAAAAGATCATCGATTTAGAAATAAGTTTTTACAGGTGTTAATTCAATTTTTATGTTCAAGAACCGAATAGAATCTCGCCGAAAGAATCAGGTTCTCATTTGAAGGAATTAGTTGAAGACAAAAGTTTCAACCAATAAGTCTCCAAAATCTTGAGCAAAAGAAATTAAGCTAAGATCATTGAAAACATATCAGTAGCAGGTAAAACTTAAAACATATAAAACAGAGGAAGACCGATCCTCTCTCTGTGAATAAAGATCATGTACTACTGCTTCTCTCCTACATCTCCAAATCTCCAGTAACGCTCTTGGTGTCTCCTGGGAGTTCTGATCTCAAATTGTCTGGTGTGGAATGTCAAATGAGAGTCTCAGAAAAATTTCACTGCTTTCTCTTCTTAAAATACCATCTGTCATCTGCTACACATCACTGTATACTTCCACCGACTTCAATGTCTCCTTCATGAACGTACTGAAAAATGTACGTTTTTTCGTGATCGTCACGTCGCGTGAGTTTTTCCCTCATAACTAACTTCTACTTTGTTAGTTACATGCACCTGGATGTAAACTTGTTACTTGGATGAACCTGTAAATATAAAATAGAATAGAAAAGTTAATAAACGAGATGCAAAGAAAAATAATTATCATTTTAAGAAAAGTGTGATATTACTTGTTAATAGTTAACAAAAGTTAATTGATAATTATTTACTTTTATATTATTTATACAATTATCCACTAAATAAATTAAGTTAATAGTTATAGTAACTATTTTATTAATTTTATCATTTTTAACTAAGTTATTTAAAAACTATGACATAAGTAAAGAAAAATTTATAACTAAGATTGTATTTGTTATTTTTATTCACTGCATTAATTATTATTTTTGTAATTACTAATTAAGAAATAAAGTTATTCCATTAATCTATTAATTAATTTATTTTAATTTAGTAATTATAATTAAAACTTGAGTTTTAAATATATTTAAATTAATAAGTATATTTTATAGTTTATTTATATTTATTATTAATTATATTTTTACTATAAATAGAAGATTTAATTAATTGGTAAAACTAATTATTAATTTAATTTAATAACTTATCTTTTCATAAAATTATATTTGTTTTAATGTATCACTTTTACAAATTATATTATATCCATTTCACTAAATTAAAGTTAACTTTAACTTTAATTTTTTTTTGCTTTTGCTTTTTTTTTCTTTTCCTATTACTTTAATTTTATTATTATTTTTATATATTTTTGTGTTATGTTTTTTTAATCCTTATTCTTCCCTCCCCCAAATCCACGGTGCAATAGGGGGAGGGTTTCTTCCTTCAACCCAGGCTGGCTCTTCTCCCTCTCTCCACGGTGTACATGAGAGGGTTTCTTCCTCCAAGCCAGGTGAAACGACTCATGAATCTACTCTTCTCCAAGCAAGGCAGTGGCATGGCACGACATCCCCTTCACACAACAGTGGCACAATATGGTCTCCCCTGATCAGTGCGGACCTCCTTGCAGTGGCTCCGGTGCAGCGTGACAAACCTAAGCCTTCACAGTTCTGACATGCCTCTTGCAAGTACGGCGAGACTTCCCTCCTCCAGCGTGGCAGATAGCAGCAAGAAAGACCTCCTCTTGCAGTCTGATGGCTTCTGAAAGAAATTCCCCACAGTCAAAATTGTGGCGATGGCACATGCCTTGGCTCAGAATCATCCTTCATATCACGATGAGGGTTCACCTTTGAGTCTAGATCTAGTTTGGATTTGAGTTTGTAAAAAAAATGTTTCCTTATTTGGGTATGTGGTGACTATGAACCATTGAAAAGAAGAACCGGTTGTAGGGACACAACAGGGGTTTGAAGATACATTGCTCCAAGTTACAGTAGGAAGGGAAACTAAATGCAGGTTATGCTATGAGGGCTATGAAGGGAAACAGTGCTAGAGGCTTGAACTGGTGTGAGGAGAAGAGTATCGGTGAGGTAGTGACTGATGTCTATCGGTGAGGAAAGAAAAAGTAGGGCTATCAGTGAGGAAAATAAAAGAGGGCTATTGATGAGGAAAATAAAAGAGCGCTATCGGTGAGGAAAATGAAAAGGTTGTATCAGTGAGGAAAAAACCTATTGGTGTGTGAGCTACTAATAAGGTAGAGGGCATCAGTGTGGCAGTGCGACACAGGGTCACTGATAAAAAAAACAGAGGTCACCGATACAGCAAAATGGAAGGTTAACATTACGCCACAGTGACCTTAAAAAAACACACAAATTAAACATAAAATTAAAACTTAAATAATTTAAATAAAAAGACTTTAAAAAATTAATTAAAATAATTATAAATACCATTAATTTAAAACAAGATTTTTATTAAACCTTAAAAATTAAAATAATTAAATTGGAAACACTAGAATTAAAAACTAAATAATTGTTAAACTAAATTAATAAAAGTCTTTAAATTAAAATAACTAACATATTAATTACAAAGTGTAGCAACAAATAAAATAGAAGAGCATTGGTGACTTAGGTCAAGACAAACACTTATCTACCTCACTGGTGGACTAAAACAACTATAAAATGAATTAAAAAATCAATCTGCACACATAAACTAATATAATTAATGTTTAAAAACTATTAACTAATTAATTATTTAATTATTTGAACACATATAATTAAGAGCGAACCATTTTATTTAATTTAAAAAAAACAAAAATTATACACTTAAGTTCTTGGCAGGACGACTCAACTAATTAAATAATAAAGTTAACCTATTCTAAAGTAACTAAGTTAAAATATTAATTATTAAAACAGAGTCTATGTTAATTTAAAAGGATTATGTAGATTAAATACTCAACGCTACTGATAAAACTAAAAAACTCACTGGTAGAAATTAAAGGCAACCATTATAGTTAAATAGGAGAAACCGTTAGAAAAGAGTATTGGTGACAAAGGTCACCGATACAGGCTAGGTCACCAATATAGGCTAGGTCACCAATAGACAGTACCAGTAACCTGGCTACCGGTAGAGCAAATGTAACCCCGCTATCGGTATTTAAGCTACCGGTAGTCTGGAAAGCCGTAACTAAGTTGTATAAACTTAAAAGTAAATTAATTAACAAAATCAATAATTTTTAATAATGAAAAATAAAATAAAATAAACCAAAATAGTTTAGATAAACAAATTGAAAATTAATTATATTATAAAAAATAAGGTATAAATTAATTATTTTATAGTCCATAATTACAAAAATTGTTATAAAAAATGAATATTTGACAAATTTAATTATAAAAATACAAAAGTGCATTTATTAGATAAACGGTGTAAAAATAATTAATTAAATAATTAAGAATTAATAAAAAGGATGTGGCAAACTATGTAAAAATAAGGCCACATCAATGTGTTTGTTGATAGTCTATGCGTAAATGAACTCGTGCATGGATAGACTGCTAGAAAAGTCCGAAATTTTGGAGATGATCTGTTTATACTCAATAATGGAGATAAGACTAACCTTGTTCTTGCAAACCTCTGCTGCAAGAAAGTCTGTTTTCACCTAGGCACTGATGCCCCAGACATTCAATATAACCATTGGATACATTAGATAGGGGTGTTCCCATCGCTGGCCCTAGGAATCTTAGCTTTCTTGAAACATGAGGATGATCTCCCCATCATTTTCTAAGCCTAAGATTATGTGCACCTTCTTGTGCTATTGGGATGGGATGCAAGGGAAGGGAATGGAACCTTTAAAGAGCGGGGGATTCCATTCATCATCTATTACAGGATGATAGAGGAGATGGATGACTTCAAGAATCTCAGATAGGGAATGGATCATTAAGAGTATTGAAATGTGTTCTTTTCTAGCTGGTGTGGTAAGTGGCTGGTAGACCAACCCCACTAACACCTTGGATGCTTCAATGTTGGTTGTTTTGTAGGATGCCATGTTTGAATATAGGTGTAATCCAAAGAAGAAGTCTATGGTTGGTGGGTGTTGGTGGTGGATTGGTGGGAGTTGTGTCAAACATGACACCTCCCCCCATGCCTATATAAGAATGTCCTGGGGAGATTCCATCATCAGATTAGAGAGCCAAGAGAGTTCTTCCTTTCAAGAGTGTCGAGAGAGCTCTATGAGTCATAAGAGAAGTGTAGTGAGAGATTTTTTTTCAAATTACTTGTTCTTGGTGAAATAAAGGTTTGTTTCTCCCGATATTTCTCTCTCTTAGTGGTCAGAAAACCACATCTTATGGTATCAATGGAGGTTCTTGTGAAAGGGTGATGGGAGGTGGAAATTTTCCAGTGGCCAGAAAAATCATGTTACCCGAAATCTTGTTTTGAAGCCATATTATGAAAGCCTGTGTCGAGACTATTCCAACAGCATAAACAACATAAAAAACAGAGCTAAAACGAGCTTTATAGGCCCTATCTTAATTTGGTCAAACTTTGGGTGCTACAATACCGCCTTGCTAGAGAAGAAGGTACTATTCCAACATTGATGGTTTTTTCGGTGAGTTTCCTACAGCTGCTCCATCATGCCACATCATCACATTGTCATCTACACGTTATCACCACTTCATCAGACGATCTTGGCTGTTGATACTATTTTGATCATAACTTGATCAATCACTATCCGATTTTGACGATTCATGAGTCGATTACACCATTTTCAACCATTCCAAATGCATTTGTGTGATCATTTCTTCCAGCTTATACACCAATTGTTTTTTAAAAATTGAAATTCTTTGGAGGGACTATCCACAAGAGGTGGTCAAGGGGTCGGAAATGGATGCCAAAGCCAAAACAAATCTATAGATGGGAGGATACCATCATACAAATGCTATCATTGTGGATTGATGGGTAACATGAAGAAAAATTATCGATGGTTGCTATAAGAAAAGAGTCAAAGTAGCAACCAACATAGAATAAATGGATATTCACATGTGACAGTCTCCAAGGAAATCACACTTTACTCCAATGATGTAGAAGAAACATGTTGTCATATATCCATCCAAGACACAAAATGGGTGGTCAATACTATAACATCGGGCCACATCACTCTACATCGTGAGTATTTACTGACTTATCAAGCTGGTGAATTTTTGTGCAGTCAATATGGGGAATAATAGTTCAATGGATATTGTTGGCATGGTTGATATCTAAGTCAAGACAAACATTGGATACACAATCACCCTAAAGGATGTTCGACATGTTCAAAGTCTTCATCTCAAACTGTTATCAGGTATAGTCTTTGATCAACAAGGCTATGACATCATATTAAAAAATGGAGCATGTAAGATGACTAAAGGATCCATCATCGTCACCCAAGGACACATATGAGGTGCGTTGTACAAAAATCATGTGAAGATATGTGCAGACAACATCAACACAGTGGAAAGAGAGATTCCATCAAATATGTGGCATAGGAGACCCGACCACATGAGTGAAAAAGGATATATACCCTAATGAAGAATAAGTACATCAATATTGACAAGGATACATCACTTGATCCTTATAACTACTACTTGTATGGGAAGAAACATAGAGCCTCATTCAATACTGCTTCATCACAGAGATCGATGTTGCTGGATCTGGTGCACTGTGATGTATGCATACCCATGGTGGTGGATTCACTCAGAGGTAAGAAATATTTTCTATCCATTATCGATGATGTATCACAAAGGGTGTGGGTGTTCTTATTGAAGACTAAGGACCAAGTACTGGACTAATTCAAGATGTTCCACACCATGGTAGAGCGTGAAACTAGAAGAAAGCTGAACTGTCTTCGTTCAGACAACAAAGTATAGTACAGATTCTGTGAATAAGATGCCTATTGCAAGAGTGAGGGCATATGACATGAGAGGATGGTGTAAGACCCCTAATATTTTTAAGGTAAGTTTTGTGTAAGTGTTGGTTTTCCCTCTTCTTTTGGCAGGATAAGTGTTTCTTAAGTTCAGGTGGGGGATTAGGGGGTGCCCCGGGGGATCAAGGTTCCAAGAGTAGAGTAATCAGGCCAAGAAATGCTAGGCCCATGGTCTGGACACGGTTAAGGGTAACTGTGTGGATAGACTGTGCAGACCAGCCATCCTCAGACAGTAGCCTAAGCATGGTCTCCTAACGGTTAGGGAAAACCATGTGAGATTCCCAGGAAGCCATGCAGGCTGACCCCTCACAGATAGTAGCTCATACATGGTTTGCGCATGGTTTGGAAAACCAGTTGGGTAAACCACACAACCTAGAAAAGTTGAAAAAATTACAAAAATTCCAACCTGTGATTTTAAGACCCAATTCGAGTTTCTCCTCTACTCAACCTCCTCTAGTACTTGTGACGCCCCATGAACCTTAAGAGATCTTATGGATCAATCCCCCACGTTTCTTGGTCATTTGGAGAACTGTCGGTTGCAGATCGAAGCTCCAAGTATGTCAAATACTATCTTTCCTTCTCTCTTATGGATTAAGGTTTGTGGATTCTTCCATCTCCTTCCAAATCTATAAAACCCCCTTTCGGGTGAGATCTATATCGGGGCTCCAAGGGGTGTTTGAATCTGGATCGAATTCCACTATTAAGAGACCGTTCATCAATGGGTTCAAGGTACGTGGTCTACAAATTTTATCCCTTGATTTTTATAATATATTTTTGTTTGTAGTGTTTTGGTTCTTACCCTCCTGTGAATATTCCATCGTACCATTATTGTGATGTGTTGTTTAGAATGTCTAAACAACCAAATGTAACCCTCAAGATTCTTGCGGGATGCATGGAGGATGGTGTGACCTATGTTAGGGCCACCCATGGGGTGTTTCCATGTTCCTATACATGGAGTTTAGCTAAGTAAATGTAGGGCTATGTGCGAGAACTTAGAGCCTAGGGTGAATCTGATAATAATCTTGAAGAATTTGAATGGGAGCCTGAGTAATATGCCTTTGGATGGGTTAATACATAAGAATCTACCTATGTGGGAGTTGTTGGCTTAAAAAGGGGTTAAGTGAGATAAAAGAAAAATACAAGGGGTTAGCTTTATACATGATTATTCTTAGTGAGATAATAATGGGAATTGGGATTTAGGGATGAATTGTGGAATGGGTTAATACATGATAATTTTGTGGTACACCTAAACGATTGAATGTAATGAAGGGATTGTGTTATGTGATATGATAATTGTGTTCAGAATGCATAAGTGGGTAAATGATTGTGAAATGATAAATGGGATAAATTGGTTAATGGATGGTCAATGATGAATTTTGGTAAGGCAAAGGGGTGGTTGAATACACCTAATGGGTTAAGAAAAAAATGGGAATTTGGCTAAATGGATATGAATTGTATTTGGAAATTGTGTGAATGTGTTATTAAGTGGAAATGATTAGAGACCATAATGGAATGGATTATGAGCCTAGTATTAGAGCCTAGTGAGTTAGTAATAATGAAAAATGACTAGTGATATAGGCATAGTGAATGAATGCTTAGTGAGACAAGTGCAATAAAAATGGAATTGAGATAAATGGCTTAAAGACATGAAATGTGAAAAATGGGTCAATGGGTTGTGGCAGAGTATTAATTCCCAAGTTATTTGTTAGGAATTGTGAATGTTTTTTCCTAATGGAAATTGTTATGTGATGTTGTGTTATGTATTGTGATATCCAATGGAATTGAATATGCTTGGTTATGTGATGATATGGTTGTGGGGATTTGGTAAATAAGCATGTGCACTTGGCATGGTAGTGTGGGGTATTGACTTAGGTTCTATGTCCACAGGTCGAGTTAGAATGATGCTTTAAACTCTACCCCTAATTCATGGGTTAGGGATGAGGACTGATGCTTTATTCCCCTAATGATTGCATTCCACCCGAACTGAGGCTATAAGGTGAGGTTATTGTATTGATGTCATTCCACTTAGAATGAGGCTCCAAGGTGAGGTTATTGTATTGATGTAATTCCACACAGACTGAGGCTTAGAGGTGAAGAAAAGGTGTTGATGTGATATTTGGATCCCTAGTGAGATATGGACTTGCTTTGTTTCCTATATAGATTTTGAATTATGTCTATAGACCTTGTATAGATGATATTTATGCCTAACCCATGGAACATGTGATAAATATGGATTATGTAATGATGATGGTATAAGAAATGGAATTAGGATAATTGATAGTAATGAATTAAATGAATCTTGTTAAATAATGGCACCCAAACTATCCATTTTTTACTTCAATTCACTATCTATTAGACTGGAAATTGTTTAGACACCATTGGTGGTGACCAACCGGTTTTGTACTCACACCCTGCTCAGGCCACCATTGGGTACACGAGGAAATCTATTGGCTGTAGGTCAAGACAAGGGCAGAGGCTTACTATGAGAAGTTGAGTTGGGCTTGGTATGTACATGGAGAAGGACCCAGACCCAAAGTCGGGACCCATTTAGAGTTTTGGCCATTTGTTTTATTTTGGGATTCTTTCACTTTTCTCTACTAGTATGACATGACATGGTTGTATTTAATTTGTGGTTTGTACCCTGTTTGGGAAACACTTGGTTATACTCTTTTATTGGTATTTCATATTTTTTCTTCTATTTATATTGTGTTCTACTATGTCTTACTCTGGTAAAGAGGGTATAGTCTCCCCACATTACTCATTAGACCCTCGCTACTAGTCCGAAACCTCTGGCTTACGGGGAGGTGCGCTAGAGGTCATGTGATGACCCGGCTTGGAGCTTTGGTTTAGTGGATTCTTGGTCAGGGATATTACAAATTGGTATCAGAGGAGTTATTTTCTCTTTCTTACTATTTGGGGATAGTAGACACGAGATTAGGATAATGTTGGGCCTTGTTTATGAGCTTGTTCTTGGGAGTAGCTAACCCATGTACGAGTAAAACACCAAGTCACCCTAGGTGGGAATTTGTGTTCTTGATGTGTGTTTTTATAGTTTAATGGTATTTCACCATTGGGTGATGGACATGTTGTGTGATTTTATTATGATATTTCTCTCATTGTCGGAATGGCATGGGGATGTGAATTCATACACCATTTTAGGCACCTAAGGATATATGTGGCAAGCATCCTTATAGGCACACACATGGGATGGGTGTGCGGGGAATAATTAGTGAAATGAATTTTTAATTCCATGATAAATATGAATAAAATGATGTTTAATAATGGTAATGAAAGTGGGTGAATGAAAATAATGCAAATGAATTGTTAAGGAATATCGTGTATAAAGAATGTTGTGACTGGGTTAATGTTTTGGGTTGTGGTAATTTTAAGGATTGATTTGGTGTCTAGAAGAAATAGTGGTTGTATAATGAAAATAAAATTGTTAATGAATGTTCCTAAGAGGAAATGATCATGTTGTGAAAGAATAATTGGTTTGAAGATGTGTTGACGAGAGACTTGTGGTTGCGTAATTTGGTTACCCCATGTTGATGATGACCGCGATAGGTACGGTAGGGGGTGGTTCTCTATGCGTGATGATGACTGTTGGGGTAAAGTATAAATAATGTTTTGTTTTAGGTTGATAGTGTGAGATATCTTCCAACTATGGTTACATTCTGCCGGTCATTCTTTGAAGTGTCGAGAGAATGTAAATTTTGGTATGAGAATGTTTGGGTTCAATGTGGGTATCCTTGGTGTTGTCAATTTGACCCTTGTAAGCATGGGTTAGGGAAATGTGACTGCCCTAGTTGAGACTTTGGTTTTGGATTGTGAGGCCTGGCTAGATATGATATGGCGTAGGTGGTGTGTTTAGGGAACCCTTGGTAGGGCTGTGGCCTCTGGGTTATGAGGTGTTTTTTTGGTAATCTGAGTTACAAAAATCTCATGGTCTATGATTGTAGGAAGTACATGCTGGGCCCTAAGTATGGTTCCTGGTCTTGGGGACCTTGTGAGTAGAGACCTTGCGAGTGTGTCTTGAATTCTAGAGAGGATTTTTTGCCCGTAGTGGTAATGACTGTGTACACATTTGGGGTGGAGCCAAGAGTTGATGGATGTTCAGTATGTAAAGCATAGTGTGCATCAGAATGGGAGTGAGAGTTCCATTCACGCGTTGTGATTTGTTCGTGTCATGAAAAGTGTGGTTTGAAGAGAGGGACAATAGAATATCCTGGTTGTGACTCTAGTCAAGGGATTTGGTTTTGTTCAACCTTCAAGGTGACCTATGAGAGAGGTCTGGAAGTTGTTTTGATTAGAAGAGGTAAGGGTGGATAATGTGTGGTTATATACTTCCACTCTATGGTGACACCCAAGGTAAGGATGGTCATGTGGCTAAAAATACTGTATGAATGGTTTTTCTATGAAGTGATGGATGAACCTAGTTGGTAATCACACCTGAGTGGTGATGGTTAAGTGTTGATGTGGTGCATTCGGTAGGGAAGCCCGAGATTCCTGGAAGGTCATGGTGTCCCATAGCTTGACATCATAAATAGTTAAGTTGGTGGTCGTTTTCTTTGATGAATTCTTAGAATACCTCAGCTAGTGATGAACATGCCCAACATCTTGACATCATCCATGGTATGTTGAGAAGCTCTAGCTATCGCCAAGAGACATGGAGGTGTTTGGTTGGATGAGGGACATCATGGAGTTTACACGTAAGGAAGCGGTATGTGTGGAGTTTGATGACAATATGTACACCATCGATGACATATGGTGAGGACCTAAGGATGGGCCAAATGTTGACAAATGCCCTGATTTCTATTCATGAAAGTCAATAATGGGCACTGGGTGACATTTGTTCTCTTGTTTTGGAAAAAAGGTTGGATGACCATATCTAAGATTGGGGTTTGGTTTGCAATCAATTTTAAGATGTGGTGGTTGGAATACCTCATGGAGAGAAAAGGTAACATCAATCCTAATGTTGGGAGTGATAAATTAGAATTGGATGTAGGAAACATATCATTGAGATGACGTAGTGGCACTGGGGTAGCCATGAGGACCCAGTGAGGTGCGTGTTAGGTTCCTTGGAGAGGCATGTGTGTCTTGAATGTGGTGGAAAATTAGCCAAGTGTTGACTTGAGATCAAGGTGTCTCCAAGTGAATCCTGTGAGACCTATGATTGGTCATATGAGGATTTGGTTGTATATGAAAACAATTAGTGGAAGGGGATTTTGGTGTCTTATAACTCCAACAAAGATTGGGGTAAGACTCGGGTAAATTTCCCTGGAGTGTTTTTGAAATTTTTTTAAGTCGAATGAATCTTGGCTATGTGGTGTGGTTTCATGCCAATGGTGAAGTCCACGAAAGTATAGAGGGAATTAATTCAGTGATAATTAATTCTACTGAAATTTAGGAAATGACCTCAGTGGGTCTGTGGAATGAAAATGACAGACTGCAAGTTAGTAATCACCTTGGGAAGGCGGGAAAGGGGTAGCGTACCATCAATGGAAGGTGGGTGTTCTGGGGAAAGCCAGTCAAAGGTGGTCTGAACAAAGATTGTAAACTTGAAGGGTGAGGTGAGAGTGACCCACCTCTGGGTTTATGTTGTAGAGTAAAGCGCATTTCAAAACAAAGTTTTAACGGAGTGAGGCCAGGATGATCATAGTACTTGAATTGATATTGCGGGAATGTCATTGCGAATGGTTTTGATGGTACAACTGGATGCCAAGGCAGGGTAATGTGCATGTGGATGCTTAGGTGTGGTGATTTGGAACGTGTTAGGAAATGGGTAAGGATATATTGAGTTTTGGTGGTCCTTCTTTGATGGATGAGGTCCCAAGTAACTAGAAATGATGGAGAGAACCATACCTGATAAATGGCTGGTTGATAACATGATCAATGTTTTGGGTTAGAAGGACTCGATTGGTCACCGTTCGGGTGATTTGGCCCTGGTAGAGATCTTTGGCATGATTTTACCTGTTGAGTAGTCGAGAGTTTTGAGTGGTGTTTAGATGTATAGTTGTGGGATGGGACCTTCAAAAAATGTGGTAGGAAGGATTGTGTGTTTACTTCCAGGTGATAATGGGTTTCTCAACGTTAGAGTTTGGTGAACTGGAAAATGACACGAAGTGATTTGGGTCATTAACTGTATAGAGAAATCAAACCAATGAGGTTATGATTGGTCCATATATGGTGATGTGATGTTATGTGTTAATTTCCATGGGTTGTGGGTTAGGTTTTGTCACCTAAGTCCCCCAGGAAGTTCTTGTTGTGAGAATGGTTGAACTGGATAGACCCTTGACGACTGTTCAACTCGTGTTGTGGTTGTAGTGAGGAAGACTTGTGGGGAAGGCCTGTTCCCCTGATCCATGCTTAGTGGCCCTGTGATGTGCATCCAGAAACATGGAAAGTGGGAGTGGATAGGTAGACCATGTGACATGATCCCTCGATATAAAAGTTAGTGATTCTCGAAAAGCAGCTCAAGGACGAGCTGTTATAAGGTGGATAGGTTGTAATATCTATGATCTTTTTAAGGTATGTTTTTCTTAAGTTTTGATTTGGCCTCTTATTTTGGATATATAAGTGTTTCCCAAGTTTAGGTGGGGGCTCGGGGGTGCCCCAAGGGCTTGGGGTGCAAAGAGTAGAGTAATCAGGCCAAGCAGTTCTAGGCACACTATTTGCACATGGTTAGGGGTAACCATGCGGGTAGATCGTGCAAACCATCCATCCTCAGACAGTAGCCTGAGCAAGATTTCCACATGGTTAGGGAAAATTGTGTGGGATTCTTAGGAAGCTATGTAGGCTGGCTTTTCATGGATAGTAGCCCCTGCATGGTTTGTGCACATTTTGGAAAACCGTGTGAGTAAACTGTGCAACCTATAAATGTTGGAAAATTTAAAAAAAATGCCACCCCGTGATTTTAAGACCCAATTCGGATTTCTCCACCATTCCACCTCCTCCAGTCCTAGTGATGGCCCAAGAAGCTCATGAGCTCTCATGGATCAATCTCCCTCATTTCATGGTCGTTTGGAGCACCGTCGGTTGCAGATCGAAGCTCCTGGTAAGTCTAATCCCCTATTTCGTTCTCTCTTATATATTTGGGAATGTTGTTTCTTCCATATCCTTCCAAAGCTCTAAAAACATCTTTCAGGGGAGATCTAGGTTATGCCTGCAAGGGGTGTTTGAATCGGGATCGAAGGAAACTTTTAAGAGAGAATTCATCAATGTGTTCGAGGTAGGTGTCATACAAGTTTTATCCCTTTAGTTTTATAAGAGATTTGAGCATGTAGGGTTTTGATTCACACCCTCTTGTGAGGAGTCTATCATGGAATTATTAGGATGTGATGTTTAGAATATATAAACAACCCAATGGAACCCTCATGATCCCCACATAATGTATGGAAGATGATGTGACCTATGTTAGGACCACCCATGGGGTGTTCCCATGTTCCTAGACTTGGATTTTAGCTAATTAAATGTATGTTCATGTATGAGAACATAGAGCCTTGGGTGAAACTGATAATAAGCTTAGAGGATGTGAATGGTATCCCTAGTAATATACCATGGTTGGGTGGTGACCTATGTGAGTGTTGTTGGCCTAAAAAGGGGTTAAGTAAGATAAAGGTAAATGCTAAGGGGTTAGCTTTATACGTGATTATTATTAGTGAGATAAGCAAGGGAAATGGGAATTGGGGATTAATTGTGGAATGGGTCAATACATGAGGATTTGGCGGTACACCTAAATGATTGAATGTAATGAAGGGATTGTGTAATGTGATATGAGAATTGTGTTTGGAATGCATAAGTGGGTAAATTCTTATGAAATGATAAATGAGCTAAATGGGTTAATGAATGGTCAATGATGAATTTGGGTAAGGTAGAGGGGTGGTTGAATACAACTAATGGGCTAAGGCACAAAAATGGGAATTTGGCTAAATGGATATGAATTTAATTTGGAAATTGTGTGAATGACTTATTAAGTGGAAATGACTAGAGGCTATAATATAATGGATTATGAGCCTGGTATTGGAGCCTAGTGAGTTCGGCCTAATGAACAATTCCTAGTGAGAATGTCTAAATGACTTAATGATTAGTGAGATAAGCATGATAAAAAGGGAATTGGGATAAATGTCTAAGAGATGTGAAATTTGGAAAATGTGTCAATGAGTTATGTCATAGTATTAATTCCCAGGTTGTTTGTTATGCATTTTTAATGTTAGTTCCCAAAGGCATTGGTTATGTTATGTTGTGTTATGTATTGTGATATCCAATGGCATTGAATATACTTGGTTGTGTGATGCTATGGTTGTGGTGATTTGATTAATAAGAATGTTCACATGGCTTAATAGTGTGGGGTATTGACTAAGGTTATACGCCCATGGGACGAGTTGGACTGATGCTCTAAACTCCACCCCTAATGCACAGGTTAGGGATGAGAATTGATGCTCTATTAATCTAATGGTTGCATTCCACATGGACTGAGGCTTTAAGGTGAGGTTATTTTATTGATTTCATTCCACCATTTTTGAGGCTCCAAGGTGAGGTTATTGTATTGATGTCATTCCAACCATAATGAGGCTTCGAGGTAAGGAAAATGTGTTGATGTTATATGTGGATACCTAGTGAGAGAGGTACTTTCTTTTTTTCCTCTATACATTGTGAATGATTTCCTTAGACCTTGTGTAGATGATATTTATGCGTAACCCATGGAACATGTGATTATTATGGATTATGTAAAGAAGATGGTATAAGAAATGGAATTGGGATAATTTCTAGTCATGAATTAAATTAATCTTATTAAATAATGGCAACCGAACTATCCCTTGCTTAGTCACCATTTATTTAGTACATTCATGCACTATCTATTAGACTAGATATTTTGTAGACACTGTTGGTGGTGGCCAACTAAGTTTTGTACTCACATCCTGCTCGGGCTACCATTGAGTACCCAAGAATATCTCTTGGTTTCAGGTCAGGACAAGGGAGAGTCCCTACTTTGAGATGTTGAGTTGGGCTCAGAATGTACATGGAGAACGACCCGGACCAGGATTTGAGACTCGTTTGGAGTTTTGGACATTTGTTTTATTTTGGTATTCTTCCACTTTGCACTACTAGTATGGCATGACATGGATGTATTTGATTTTTGGTTTATACCATGTTTTGGAAATTCTTGGTTATACTATTTTATTGGTATTTCATATTGTTTCTTCTTTTTATATTGTGTTCTATTGTGGTTTACTCTGGAAAAGAGAGTATAGTCTCCCCACCTATTTCATTAGACCCTTGCTGCTTGTCGGCAACCTCTGGCATATGGGGAGGCATGCTTGAGGTCATTTGACTACCCGGCTCAGAGTACCGGTTTAGTGGTTTCTGGGTCAGGGACATTACAGACGGTCCCCTGCACCCAAAAACAAAATGGAGTTGCAGAAAGGAAAACAAAACCATTATGAAGAAGGTCATAATCATGATGAGTTTGGCTAAGCCCCCTAAACCATTGTGGGTAGAAGCTGTTCAGGTTTCATGCCACCTCCTCAACCGATCATCATCAGTCCTGCTGAATTTTGAGATTCCACAAAAATGATGATCTGGTAATCATCCCTCTTACTCTCATTTACAAGTATTTGGATGTTTGTCATTTCCACGTGTATCCAAGGAGCTCAAGTAGAAGCTACATGGAAAATATACTCCATGCATCTTCATCAGCTATGGAGATGAAGAGTTTGGATACATACTTTTGGACCCAATGTAGAAGAAGGTGATAAAAAGTAGAGATGTCGTGTTCCATGAGAACCAGACGATCAAGGACATTCAAAATCGTAGAATTGATCAAAGGGAAAGTGTTGAGGACTCGATTCTTGATGCAACACCTATACCATCACCACTTGTCATTGAAGAGGAGGATGTGTAAGGAGGCTCATCCATAATGGACTGGGAGGTAGTGGAGGAGGATATTGAACATGGGGATACTCAAGTCCCTCCACAAGAAGTTGTAGAACCATCACAGGAGCTTGGTTATGTTGTACCTCCCGAAATTAACATTTCGCATGTTCGAAGATCTTCTCGAGGAAGGATTACTTCAAAAAAATATTCAGAGTTCAATTAGCTATTTCTAAATGATTATGGGGAGCCTGAAGGATATCAAGAAGCATATAGATATTCGTTATCATTGGATACATGTTTTTAAGATCTTCATGAAGGAAAACCTAGTGGATATGCTGACAAAGGTTGTTGTTCGAGAGAAGTCGAACCTTTATAGATGGTCTAGAAGATTGCAGTAGGAGGGGGAGAATTATTGGAATGTGTTCTTTTTCAGCTGCCCTAGTAGGTGGGTGGTGCACCAACCCCACCAACACCTTGGAAGCTTTAATATTGGCTATTGTGTAGGCTACCATGGTTGAATGTACGTGGAAGCCAAGGAAGAAGTCTATGGTTGGTGGGTCTTGGTGGGAGATTGGTGGGAGCTATTTCAAAAATGACACCTCCCCCCATGCCTATATAAGGAAGCCTTGGGGTGTTTCCATTAGCAGATTATATATCCAAGAGATTTCATCATTTCAATAGAACCGGGAGAGCTCCATGAATGAGAAATGAGGTGTAGTGAGGGAGTTTTTGTAAATTCATTGTTCTTGGTGAAATGAATTCTTGTTTCTACCTCTATTTTTCACTCTTAGGGGTTAAAAAACCAAAAAAAGGGAGAGGGGTGGGGAGGGAGAGGCAAGAAGGAGAGTGATAGAAAGGTGACCAATAGGAGGAGGTGGGAGTGGGACAGAAGAGAGGACGGAGGTTGAGGAGAAAATGAGAGGGGGAAAAGGAAAAAGGCTATCAAAAGGGAATAAAAGAGCCCTATTTGTTATCCCCTTATGCATGGAAAGCAGGTTGGGAAGGTGTAAAAGAACCAGAGGGAAGGGTAGGGGCCGGGGAGGGTGGGTAAGAAAACAATTCAGAAACTCTAGGAAGGGAAGAAGGAGGAAGTAAGAGGTAACACAAGATTCACCTTGACGGTTCTAAAGAAAGGGATCGAAGGACCCTCTAGAATTGGATGGAGATAAGGGGGACCCTGAGGAAGATGAGACCGAGATAAACCATGGGGAATTACTTAGAGGAGAGACATGGAAAGAATCTGAAGGACTAAAAAGCAGACCTTCAGAACTAGAGGAGGAGGGATCTTGGGCGGCATAGTCAGGCGTAGATTGCTGAGGGCAGAGGTAGCTACCCTAATGAATTTTCATACAAACCTAAAGAGAGTTTCCTTAAATGAAACACAAAGGGAATAACATCAGATAAACTAGGTAAAGAATAGACTGTGACCAGTTGAGAGAGTCCTTCACATATAGGGAGATGTGGTCTGATGGATGGGATGAAATGTTCATTTTGACGCAAATCATACCCTCTGAAGTATCTGAACAGCTCCACATGCAGTCATCAGAGTAGAGGAAACACCCCCCCCAATGAGTCACATGTAACCTTAAGGAGGCCAAAGTTTTGAAAGGGAAGCAGGAGACCTGGGAGGCTAAGGTAGACTATCGCATAGGGGATTTCATTCATCTTGTGCGCATCCATCGACCAATGAGAAAGACTGAAACGCTACCTACTCGATGCCCTAGGGGACCCAAACCATGCATGGAAAAGGTCAATTTTCAAGTCAATGAGGACAAGGAAGTAATTATGGTTAATTCCCGAGATCTTTGGTGGGGAGGAAAGGACTAACAAACCAATAAGGAGCTAGAAAACTGAGATATGAGGTTTCACCACTCCAAATCATGCCACCAGTATCCAATGGAGACAAGCCGCCGCCTCCACAAAGGCCAACATAGGGACTCCCACCGTCATCCACGAGCCTTCACACAAAACCACTGGTGGAGGGAGGGACACTACTAGAAATTAGGGTTTAGGGAGGATGTAGGCCAGAGGATAGTGGCTGTCTCTATAGGATGGGCCATAGTTAGGAGGAGCACAAAATGAGCCAAGATCTGCAAGCCGCCACAAATCAGGAGGAAACCTGCAAAACGAGCCATGATGTGGATAGAGCCAATTAATCCCCCACCAAGCCACCTGAAATGGGGCTAATAGTTGTGTGAATTAGAAAAGTAGGCTATGCGTGAGGTGCGTACTCTAGTGGTGCAGTGTGAGAAGCCATCTTTTATATCCCAATAATACACCCAAAAGACATCTCATGAACTTAAAACATAATATATGAAATATTAATGGTTCTTATCATAGAAATACAAGGATTGGAAGTGATTTTTTCTTTCTAGAATTTCAATTTATAATGAGGTAATATGATAATAATTTTGGAAATGATACTTAATGATACTTTACTTGATGAATTAGTTAATGTGGCTAAAAATGTGGATTTTTAGAAGAACAATGCTTTGTGAATATTAAATAATGAATCATTAAATAATGTTATAAATTAATTTTTTTGTTTATATATATATGGATACAAAATTAATATATATATATGATTATGTATACAAAAAAATGATTATGTGATGAATAAAAAAATAGAATTAAATAAAGACTATTATATATATATATATAAATTTATATATACACAATGGAAGAACAAATAAAATATCTTGAAAACCCACGAAAGATTAGTGAAAGAACGAAAATAAAATGGTATCATTTTGTAGAGAGGTTAAAAACTCCTACAAATCTTGAAAAACTCGTGAATGAACAGTTGAAAATTCTTTAGCAAAAATTTTCAAATACCATATATTCAGTCTTGAAGGTTGATTTGACTGTAATATTCAATAAAAAATAGAAACATGATTTTCGTTTCGTGAGAGTATGATCAATAAGGATAAGTTGTGTGACAACCTTATTTCATTTAAAAAGAATGAGAATACATTATTAGCACTAGAAAAAATGCTCATAAAAGTACCTTTTATTAACGTGAAAACAAAACACACTAATAAATCATGTACTTTATCAACTCCAACTATTAGCACTGATAAAAGTTATATTTATTATTGAAAATCTTTAAACTAGTAAATAATAGTGATTATTAAAAATTAAGATTTTTTTTCACTAACAAATGTATTAAAATTATGATAAATGTATTATTAATATGATAAAAAAATTAATCATACATTAATATTATAATAATTATTAGGAATACATTATTAATATTATAAATACTTAATAAATACAAAACATACTTCTTATAAAAAAAATAAATATAAAAAATTAATGTATTAAAAAAATATTAAAAATGAATGTAATAATATTTAAATGTGTTAATATTATAAGAAATGTAATAACATTATCATAAATGTGTTATTAATATTATAATAAATGTATTATTAAATGTAATAATAGTATTATATTTTAATAAATTTATTAATATTCTAGTAAATCTATTAATATTAGAATAAACATTGTATTAATAAATGTATTATAAAATATATATTAATGTTGTGACAAATGTTTTAATAAATGTAAAAATTACAATATCATGTATAAATATTTTTCATGATGTATTATTAATTATAAAACAATTAAATATAAATATGTTTAACATTTACATATATATATATATATTAATAATTTTCAATATATTGATAATTTTTATTAACAATTAGTTAGATAGAAATATATTGTATTAATTGGATATAAATATTATAAAATTTTAATAACGATATAGAAATTTAATAATTATAATTTAAAATATTATTATTTATATAAATTCATAAGTGTTTTTTATGTGTGTATATGTGATATATAGGTGAACCAACACCTACATGTCTGTATCTAGCTATTCACATACACATACACATGCACAAAGACATGAATATTTAAACAGAAATACATACACATACACATACATACACATACACAAACATGCCAATACATACACATAAACATACATATATATATATATACATACTAATACATACATATACCCACATACACACATGCAAACATCCATAAACATACATATACACTTTCATATATATACCTATATATACACATGAATACATATATATACATACACACAAACATGCATACATACAAATACACATACAAACACATACAAATTTACATACACATGCATAAAAATTCATAAAGATACACATATAAAAACATACAAGCCAACACACACGCGCATTGACGTACATAGATAATAACACACACACACACACACCAAAACATACATTCAAATAACAAACACATACACATGCATACAGATACTCATAAATCTATAAATATAAATGAATAAAGTAATACATACACAAACATGGATAAAATTACATAAAAAACACATAAATACCCATACACATACACAAAAATAAACATAAATTCACATACACATACATGGACATACACATACATACACATACATACACACACATTCACATACATGGATGTACATATCCTTACTCATGTGTACACATACCTAAACATATATTAACATACATATATACATTGATACACAAAAATACACTGTAACACCCCAATATTTCACAACAAATTATCTTTTTGAAGAAATTCAATAGCTTGTATTGCACACAACACCGACTTGACTTGCATTACACAAAACATTGATTTTCAGTGAAACAATACTTTAGTATTATAATTATTTAAATGATATAACATATCTATTAAATATAGTAATATGAATATAAATAAATAATTTTTACATTTCATTCATAATGCTTTCACATAAATAAAATATATTTATAATAATATGTTTAAGTTTTGGTAAAATATTTATATGTTTAGAAATACTATTTTCTTAAACTAATTTTTATATCATTTTTTGAAGATTAATAAAATTATTTTTAGCCACTAAATGAAATTAAATTTGGTAAAATCTTCATCATTTTTTAATTCATAATGTTAAAATTATCTAATGGTGAAATTCTCATAATTGTTTAAAAAGTGTCATTTTTTGATGAAAAGTGAAAATTATTACATTGATTTTAAAAACCAAAATTTTCATTTAAATAATTATTTTTATCTAAATTGATTTTAATTTCAGAATAGATAAATAATAAATTTATAAATATAATATAGTTCATTGGAATCATCTTATAATATAATTAGATATAAAAATTTATTTAACTTTTCTGCATCACTTTTACCCGCCTTCTAACCACATCTAAAGAATAGAATTAAACGTAAATTTACCTCTTCTCTGAATTGAATTATGAAAAAGGACATAACTGGTTGTAATAATTATGAAACATTTGGTCTAATAAGATCAAAATAATTTTTTATGAATAGTAACTTTCGAATTTTATTTTCCACGGCCAAAGGTAAATAGGGTAATTAATGGTAAAACTAATATTATAATAATAATACAAAATTACCCTAAAAATTGTAAATTTTTTTTATTATAGGTTTTTTTCTTCCAAAATCAACATTATTATGGAAATATGATCATTTTAAGCCACTTTTATTAAATTTGGACATTTATTATATTTTATTTATAAAAGAGTTAAACATGTCATATTAAATGTTTAATAATTAAATCATTTTAATATGGGGCTATACATAATATAAATTCTACTATAATTACTAATTTTAAGGATAATAATTTTATATTCCTCATAATAGATTTTTTTTAATTTTTATCGAATTAATTATGTAATTAAAGGCTTGTATAATAATAATGTGAAATTGTTTTATTAATTGATATATCAAATAAATGATATTACAAATATTTAAATAAATATAATTTTAATTAATTAATGTGATAAAATAATTTTATAGATAACATAGATATGTTAGTGACATATTAAAAGTGTTTTTTCATAGTAATCATTTTGGTTTGATATTTTTAAAAATGAAAATACTAAATAGTATCAAAATTGACAAAAATGATAATTTAAAATAAATAATTTTTTATTACATGATATAAATGTAATAAAAATATAAGGATCGTAAAAATAACTTTTATAGTGTCATATATGACATAAATTACCCAATTGGTGCTCTTTTGGTATTTTATATTATGTTTATTTACCTTACAGTATTAAAAGACAAGTAGACATGGTATGAGTTAAACTGTTTAACTAAGGGATAAAAAAAATAAGGTTACTTTTGTGTCCTAGAATTGTTTAAAGTTTATTGGTTTAGATTATTACGACCCATAAATATCATATACTATAAATTAATCACTTTTGTGCTATTTTAAATCTATAATCAATTTATAATAAATTAATATTTTCATATTTTTCTAAAGTTTCCCTCTCCTATCATATAAAAGTGCACATCTCATTCTCTGTTATTCAATCCTCTAAAACCATTTAATTTGCAAAAAACCTGAATATTTATACTCCCAACATCCATAAATGTATCCTAGATCAAATAAATTATAAAAAATCCAAACTAAGGACGCCTTTTAAGAAAATCAAAATGAGATACTTGAAGAGTAGGTAATTATTTTACCAATTCAATTCAATTTATTTTCTACTTCTAATTTTATTTCCTAAGTAGTTTCCATAATAAATTAATAACTACAAAATATAATATTTTATGAGATTTTTTTATGAGTATGGTTTAACCGTATTCATCCTTTTACACATCCTAGGAAAAGAAATACCACCATGCGTGCGTATATACAACTTACCATCTCCACACCGTGGTGTAAACGTTTTTTCATCTATACTTTATGTCAATGGGTATAATGATAAAGATAAAAGATTTAACTAAGAAATATGAAATTTTATTGTTTCTTTTCAATTCATATTCCATCTTATTCCATACCATTTAACCATTAAAGTAATGATACCGTCGCTTCTGCGTACGTACGACCAACTGTGTCCACGACGCGGTGAGATTCATCCTCCATATTAACCATTCATGAATAATTATAAAAAATATAATAAATAAGTATTAAATATATGAAATGATAATTCTACATAAATAATATATTTATATATATATACATGTATGTCATTTAATTTCTTCCATTCAATATGATAAGAAAAAAAACAACATTTATGCATACATACGACTTACCGTATCCATGAATGGTGTATTCCACTTCAAATATCTATATTTCTTAAATATTTATATTGTTAATATATATTATATATAAATCATTTTTACATTAATTATGTATCTATATATTGATCTATGTAATAAAATCAAGAATTATAACTTAAAACACATACGATAAACAAAGTAGTTATTAACTGAAACGTTGATTTAACATATAATTCTTAATAAATGGGTAATATAATGTTCTAAATGAATAAAATATGACATAATAAATAATATTTTGATTTTGGTAGAATTTAATAATTTGTTTATCACCATTATACAGGAGTTTCAGGCACATACATAGAGTATCAAACCTAAGGTAAGGGAATTCCATCTCACTTTTAATTTTCAAGTGATATAAGATTTGTTAACCACCTATTTCTTATGTGCGGTGTTCATAATACCACTATTATATTTTATATCATGAATAAATTTATCTTAATGGTATTTAAGGATTTATTTTATTATATTGGGCTTATTATTTAAATGTTCAAATTGGTATGGGATGCTTCAAATGTTTAAATAATTAATCCTTTATCCATTTAAATAGTCTTGATATTAATTTACATAAATATTTATATAGATATAAATGGATTATAAATAAAATTTTATGTCTAATTTTATGTTCATTCACATGTTTTGAAAAATTAATCTTTTATGGTCTAATGTAAGGTACTTTTTAACTAAAACCTCCTTTTATATGTTTTAAATAATAATTATTCTAAATATTTTTCATTAATTTTGATGTTTTCAAAATGGTTTTAAGGATTTATTTATATGGGCATGAATTTATTAAAATGTTAATTCACTTCAAAAGTTTCAAACTCGTATAGGAAACATTGATTCAAAAATCACTTTTTAGATGTATTCTTTTATAAGTGCATGGTTTTTGAATCAATGATTTCAAAAAAAAATTATTTATATTAAGATATTTTTAATGATTTTAATAGAGTATTTTAATCTATGTCAACATCATTTGTTGGATATTATGCTTAATTGAGGTTGATCTATTATGAAAAAATTTACCATATTTTATTGAATGGTTTATGATCAGTTTGATTATAGATATTCTATTTAGATACTAATATTTGTTAATGGTTATGTTATTAATATTTCATATACTAGTTTTTAATATGAATGATTATGTTGTTTATGTTTCTAAATTTCTATATGAGCAATTTATTGGACTTAATAAGTGATGGGTGGCACCTGCTATAGCTCCTCGATGCATCAGTAGGTCTCATGAGACACACTGTTGTCTTTTAATAAGGCCTGGATGGGGTAGTTATGTATGGTCATGGCATGAGGCCTTGACAGTGTGGTTATGATGTTTGACAATATTCATCCCCTCATTTTGATATTTTTTATTGATATTAAATGTAATTATTCTACTAGTAGAATATCCATGTGTATATTTAAATAGAATTATTTGTTTTATTATTTCTATATTATACTGAAGATTATGTTTAAATGACTTGTGTTTCAGTTTTATAACTTACCTAAAAAGTTTATGTGTATTTATGAAAGCTTATGCTATATTGTTTAACCTTACTGATAATTTGAGCTCAACCCTTTCATATGTTTTATTTTCCTAGGATGCCAAAAAGTGTTTTATGATTGATATTCTGGGTTAATATAAAAGAATAATTGTGTTCTAAAAGGAATATATATATATATATATATATATATATTATTTTATGTTTTGAAATATAATGTCAGGTTTATGTATGTAATTTATTTTCCAAGACTGCTAAACTAATCGGTCCTTCAACATTTGATTTCTTGTAATCATGAAAATGTATATAAATAATGCACCAGATCTAGGATTCTGGGGTCAGGGCATTACAGTTGGTATCAGAGGAAGTTTTGCAACAACCTTGGGAATTAGATTTAGAAATAAAATATTATAAAATATAACCCTATAAATGACTTTGAGGATAAGACTAAGTATATAATATCATCCTCTGGATTTGGTAGTGGATAACACAGGTTAACCATATAGAATTATGGATTGAGAAGAAGATGCCATCATTTAAAGACCCTATAAACGATTCTTCATGACTATAACACTATGAGTAGTGTTATTGAGACTGTGGTTTAGTTTTTGGTCGATGATTAGAATCAGTGTGGTTAGGAAAGTAAGGGTTATATGATTGATAATGAAGATATTACAAAAGAAAAATGAGTTAGAGGAGGTATTAAGGTAGAAGATATTGAAGTGTAGTAAATGGTTTAAGAGTGAAGTGGAATGATCAAGGTTATTTTTTATTTGGAATCAAGAAAAATTACATCAATGGTTATAAAATTCCTGAGGATTGTACTGTTGTACTTATTCTTTAAGGATTTGGAATCATAAGAGTCTACAAGAAAAAGGTTCCTAGTTCGCTCTCGGCTCCCAGTGACTCACCCATGACCTAGGCGGCCATGGCCTGGGCCTCCACCCCTTCCCCATCATCGTGGGAGGGAGGATTATCTTCCCCTACAATAAAAAATACTTCTTACTCTTCCATGCCTTCCTTTTTCACTTATTTTCCTACTTTACTTGAAATATCTATTTTCTCTAATGTCCCAAACCTCCATGACGTCTACCCTCAGTTCGATCTTTCAACCTTGGAATTTATGGATGCTTATGATCTTCTCTCACAGACATTGGTGGGTCAGTTTACATTCTGATGTCTATCGGTCGACATCTTTGAGGGAATTGTTTTTCAAAAATGGGGGCTTTAGGAACACACATCTTTTGGGCTCCTGGAAAAATGACACATCATGATTCAATTCTCCTCCTCGTAAGATCTGATCATCACATGGTCTGGGGATCCTTCATCCTGCACCAGATATTAAATTACTCTACTAAAATGGTCCTTCAATATTCATATGAAGTGGGACACTGCGACAATGACATTGTGGGTACACTTTCCTGAGCTCACCCTCCCCATTCAGAACCCTCCTATCATACTAATGCTCGGGAACTTGGTAGGCCATTCTCTCTATTCATATTCGAGAACCAGTTTAGTATGCCACCTGATTTCTCCATGCATACGTGTAGAAGCTGATGTGTCAAGACCCTAGGTATAATGGATTTGGATTTTGGAAGGAGAGAAATTTCTTTGGAAGAAACTGGTTGTGTTTGAGTCATGGACACACTTTTGTTCGCTGTGTCGCCACCTCGTGCACCTATCCCATTCCTACCGGTGTGGAGGGAGGAAATGCCAAGGGGGTAAGAGTGCCAAAGACCCTCCCCTGGGAAAGGATGAGATCATGAATGGATCTAGAGATGATGAAGGTGGTCCATAGTTAGGGGCTGACCGCACTGCCTCTCCTTCTCCTGGGCTCCTATGTGAGGATGCTACTGATCAATAAAAGTAATATTTATTTTCTCAAGATAACCCAAGAGTCATTGATATTCTCTAACAACTTAAATGTGATCTGGGCATGGCATGATAATATGAGGATGTTGTTGTTCCACTGCTTGATAGTGGGGTTTGTGCGGGACTTGACCAAGAAGGGGTTGCAATGGATGGAAGGGAGGTCACCTTGGATGTTTCTCAGGCATTGATGATGGGTCCTCTAAATCCATACAATGTTAATGCAGTGAATAAGGCTATCTAAGGGGATGAGTACACTAGTGTGGTTTCCCATTATCTAGTTCTGGCCAACATCTCAATGCATTTCCAATTCATGGGTCACCGATTTTCCCAGAAAGTAGCTCCAAACAAGTTACAGTAGGTCTTGCAAGCTAGAATTTCTTATGTTGAGAAGGCTAATTATAGAGGACCATTTTCAAATTCACTAAACCTTTTTACAATTTTTGGAGAAGTAGATCTCCATGCTCATGGGGATCCTAAATATGTGGAGGTCACTCATGAAGAGGATCCATTGGTGGTAGGGGTTTTTTTCAAGATGACATAGCTAATTCTTTGGATCCCACTGAGTCTAAGGAACTGGTCATTTTGGAGGAATATATTAGATCCTATTCATGGAAGGGAATGAAAATTATTTTGGATTCTTAGGGATTCATTATTAAAAATGGGAGGGCATGGCCTAGGTGGGATTAATCCAACCTACCTAGTCCTTCTGTCCCTTAATCTGAAAGTAAGTGTAAGTTTCCCTCAAAGGCTCCTACAAATGTAGGCATTATTCCCTCGAGAATGTCAAATGGTGACAAACACGAGGTGGCTTAAACCTCCACCGACACTGTGTCCATAAGATACAAGGCTAATAGTCCATTCATCCCCTTGGGTGATAAGGTAATTGTGGATTTAGGACTACAATGTCAAACATGCCCTAATGAAGAAATGGTTGATGAATCTCAAGACATTATGGTGTCAAAGAAGATGGAGGAGGTCCCACTTGAGGAGACATGGGAAGTTATCATACATTCCAAGGAAGAGATGTTGTAAAAATAATTTCCATTCAGTGCCTCAAAAAAGGATCAGGTTAAGATGTCTGAGAGAGATCTTGAAGTTGAATCTAGTAGGATGAAGATAGAGTGGATTGAAAAACAAGATCATATTTTTGAATGAGGGTTTAATGTAAGGAAGTTAAGCATAGAAGTGTTCGTTAATATATGGGACAAGTTAGCTATTTGGTTCATGGATCTCATCAAAGATGATCTATAATTAGTGGTAAATGGAATTCTTTAGAAACTATATAAGAATCATGAATCTAATAGGCTTAAACTTGATTTGGATGGTTCGTCTGTCTACTTCGCTATTTGATGCTATGGTTTTCTATACAGACATGGGTTTTGACATTCCCATAAAAGTGTTAGAAATAATAAAAATAATTTTCAGGTCATGAGATTTTCAATTTAGGATTTAATGGAAGTAAAATATTTTGTGTGTGACAATAAGAGCTATATTACATTATTTGGAGAATCTAATGTTAAGAATGATTTTGGAAATTTAGATACCATTTTGGAAAGTGAATCTGGACAAAAGCATTTTGGAAAAGTATTAATTTTGTAATAGAGTAATTTGAACATCAGATATTATTATTTGAGGTTAAAGTATGATTTTTTAGATACATTGGGATATCATTTTTTGTTTGAATAATAATTTATAGGATGAAGGGAATAATTTTTTCCCTTATGATTTTTTAAAAGTGATTCTAGCATAAAAATGTTATTTTGAACTATGATTTTCAGATGTAAGGGTTGATGTTAAAATAGATCAAAGCATAACCAAAAATGATATTATACTTATGACATGGAAAGAAATAAATTAAGTGATTATTTGAATAGTAAAATAATTCCCCAACACTAGGGAAAGGATATTGAAACAAAAAATTCTATCATATTACTTTTTCCAATGAATCAAATGGCCCCTTAGATCATCACATATTTAGATATTTTTTATTGTCAACTTTTTCCAAATCATGTAATCTATCAGTCTCCATCAGAACATGATGGTTAGATTTTTATTTTATGTCCATGTTTTAATATATGGAACACTTGTATATTTTTATCTCTGGTAATTTTCATACTTCCTAATCATTATTTTAAATTATACCTTTTATTGACCCTTGTTCCGATGTGGGAATATCAATAAAGGAATTTTGGAATAGTCAAACCTTAGTTACCAAACCCGAATATGGAAATTGCGAGTACGCAATTTATTGAAGGATGAGAGAATGTAACACCCAAATATTTCATAGTAAATTATCATTTGAAAGAAATTAAATAACTTGTGTTGTATGTAACACTTACTTAGCTTGTGTAATACACAACATTGATTTTCAGTGAAACAAAAATTTAGTTTTAAAATTATTTAAAAGATATGTTTCTAAATTATCTATTAAATATAATAAAAGGAATAGTAATAATTTTTTTTAAAACTTATTCATAATCATTTCTCATAAACAAAACATATTTATTATAAAATGTATAAGCTTCGGTAAAATAGGTATATGTTTAAAAATACTATTTTCTAAAAGGAACTACTTTTTATATCCTTTTGTGAAAAATAATAAAATTCATTTTAGCCACTATTAAAAATTTAATTTGGTAAAATATTCATAATTTTTGAATTCATAAGTTCAAAACTAGCTTAGGGTGAAATTTTGGTAATTTTTTGAAAAACATCAATTTTTGATGAATAGTGAAAATTACTACATTGATGTTAAAAACCAATTTTTTCATTTAAATAATTAATTTAAAATAAATTGATTTCAAAGTCAAAATAGAGAAATAATACATATATTAATCTAATATAGTTCATTTTAATCATTTTATAATATAATTAGATATAAAAATTTATTTAACTTTTGAATGTCACTTTTACCCGCCTTCTAACCACATATACAAATTAGCATTAAACATAATTTTACCGCATTTATGAATTGAATTTCAAAGAATATATATACATTTTTTAATTTTTATAAAAAATTTGGTCGAATATGATCAGAATAATTTTTGGTGAATATTAATTTTTGAATTTTATTTAATAGGGTTAAAGGTAAATATAGTAATTAATGGTAAAAATTATATTATAATAATATATAATTACCATAAAACTTGTCCTAATTTCAATAGATAGTTTTTTTTCATCCAAAATAAAACATATTTTTAAAACATCACCCTTTTTAATCCACTTGTATTAGATTATGAAATTTGTTATATTTTATTTAAATAAGATTTAAAAATGTGATATTCAAATTTTAATAACAAAATAATTATTAATATGGAGTTATACATAAAATAAATTAGAATATAATTATTCAGTTGAAATATAAGAAATTTATATACATCATAATATTGTATTTTTAATTTTTATATAATTAATATTTTAATTGAAGGCTTGTATAATAATGATGCAGTAATTTTTTAGTTAATCGAGAAATCAAATAAATGATATTAAAAATATTAAAATATATATAATTTGACTTATTTAATGACATCCACAAATTTTATAGACAACATATAAATTTTAGTGACATATTTAAGGCAATGGTTTAATGTTATCATATTGTTTTGATATTTTAAAAAATTCAAATATTGAATAGTATCAAAATTGACAAAAATGATTTTTTTTAAATAAATAATATTTTATTAAATTATATAAATTTCATAAAAATATAAAGTTTATATAATAAAAATTTATATTATTAATGATTTTGTAAATTTCCAAATTGGGTTTTTTTGGCATTTTATAGTAGTTATATTAACCTTATAGTATAAATGAAAAGTAAACACAGTAAGAGTTAAACTGTTTAACTAATGATAAAATCTAAAAGATAAGGTTAATTTTTTGACCTAAACTTACCAAATTTTTTTGAGAGGTTTTAGACCCATAATAATGTTATCCTTTAAATAAATTACTTTGGGGCTATTTTAAATCGAAAATGAATTTACAATGAATTAATATTTTTGGAGTTTCCAAAAGTGTCCATACCCTCTCTTATAAAAGATAACCTCTCCTTCTCTTTTATTAAAACCAAAAAAGGCTTTAGTTTGGCCAAAACATACCCATTTACCCTACCAAAATCCATCAATTCATCCCATAATCCATACTTTTGGAATAAATTCAACCTAAGGAGTCCTTTTGTGTAAATAAAAAGTAGATACTTGCAGAAGAGGTAATTTTTTTTACCAATTCAATTTAATTTCTTTTTTTCTTCTACATTCTTCTCCTATATTTTTCAATAATAAATTAATAAATTCAGAATCCAATATGTTCTGACTTGTTGGGTATAATTTTGGGACAACCATATTCATCATTTTATACATAAAAAAAACAATATCACCAGGCGGAGGTGAATTTCTGGGTATTGTAGCAATACTGTAGCATCACTATAGCAGTACTGTAGTAGAACTGTAGCATTTACTATTTGGTAAAGTAACAACCTGACCAATTCACCCGATTTGGGCCTTCAAGCCACTATTTTGGGCTTATGGGTCTCAAGGGACTTCAGGTCATCATATGCCTTCAGGCCACAAGGCCTTTGGGCCACACAGACCACAGAGTAGACCAGTTCACACATAACAGGCCCCAGAAGAGGATCAGAGGAACAAGAGTAGCTGCCACTAAAAGCAGAGCTAACCAGATTAGAAGAATGAGAGGGTATGGAAACCGCCATCAAGACCAGGCACCATGAAACTTTGTACATTGCAATGCTAGCTGATCAACACTGAAAGGTGGGGAGTTTTGTGTTCAATGACGCAAAATCTGGGGAGGGGCAGTTCTAGTGGGTTAGGCATACGGGTAATGTAATGGGCATGGTATGCCTCTGGGCCTTCGGTTCATGTATTACAGGTCAGTTGGGCCTTGTGTCTTAGGCCTACGGATCATGTAAGGGTTCTCCTTCAATAATTAAAATGGGGATTATCCATACTAAAATAAAAATAAGGCCTTCAGGCCATTTGGGCCATGTGTGTGTACGTATAAATTACCGTCTCCACGCTGCGGTGTAAACTATTTTTAAAATATAATTTATTTAAATGGGTATAATGATAAATATAAAGGTTATAAATAATAAATATTAAATGATATTATTTCTATATAATTAATATTACATCTAATTCTATACCATTTAACCATTAAGGGAATGATATTGTCGCTCGTGCTTACGTACGACATACCGTCTCAATGACATGGTGAGATTTATCTTCCATGTTACCCATTCAAGAATGATTAAAAATAATAATCAATAAGTATTATTGATATTAAATAATAATTCTAATGTAATAATATATATATACACATATATGTCATTTTCTTTTTCTATTCAATAAAATAAGAAAAATTGAAACATCGTTCATGTGTATGTATGACTTGTCGTCTCCATGAACGGTGTTTTCCATTTCATATATCTATATATTATATATATTTATATTCTGAATATATATTATATATAAATCAGGATTTACATTCTGGATGTAACTAAATTATGACCTAATTAATATAATCAAAAATAACAATTCAACACACGTATGATAAACAAAGCAGTTATTACCCGAAACGTTGGTTAAACGTAGAATTGTTAATAAACAGGTTACATACAGTCATAAATGAATCATATATGATATAATAAATATTATTATGATTCAGGTAGAATTTAATAATATGTTTAAAACCATTATACATGAGTTTCAGATACATATGAAGAGTATTGAACCTAAGGTAAGGGAATTCCGTCTCACTTTTAATTTTTGTGAGATATAGGCCATGTTCAGCTCCTATTTAATGTGTTTGGTGTATGTACTAACCCTATTATATTTTTATATCATGAATAAAACTATATTCATGGTATTTAAGGATCCATTTCAAAATTTTGGGCTTATTATTTAGATGTTCAGAGTGGTATGGGATGCTTTGAATGTTTAACGAATTAATCCTTTATACATTTTAATAGTCGTGATATTATTTTACATAACTATTTATATGGATATAGAAGGATTATAAAGGATATTTTATGTTTATTTATATGTTCATCCAAATGTTTTATAAATTAATTTTATAAGGTTTTATGTAATGGACTCTTTAACAAAAATATCATTTTATATGTTTTAAATATTTATTTTTCTAAATCTTTCTCATTAATGTATATATTTTCAAAATGGTTTTAAGAATTTATTAACATGGACATGAATGTTTTGAAATTTTAATTCCTTTAAAAATATTCAAAGTGGTATGGGATAATTTGATTAAAAAATCTCTTTTTAAATGTCTTCTTTTATAAGTGTGTGGATTTTGAATCAATGATTTCAAATAAAAATGGGTCTTTGTATCAGGACATTTTTAGGGATTTTAATAGACCATTTACATCTATGCAAACACAAGTTGTTTTATATAATAATAAATTGAGGTTGATCTCTTATGATATCATTTACCATATTTTATTGAATGGTTTATGATCAGTTTGATTATGGATGTTCTATTTAGATACCATTATTGGTTTATGGTTAGATAATTCATATTTTATATACAAAATTTTAATAAGAATGATTTTGTTGTTTATGTTTTACCAATTTCATATAAGTAATTTATTAAACTTATTAAGTAATTGGAGGGGATAAATATAGCCCCTTGATTCAATGGTAGGTATCATGAGACAAACTAGTTTCTTGGAATGAGACCTTGATGATATGGTTATGTATGGTCTTGGTATAAGGCCTTGACAGTGCAGTTATGATGTCCGCAATTATGCATTACCTCATTATAAGGTTAGTTATTGATATTACATGTGATTATTTGGCTAGTATAATATCTATGTGAATGCTTAAATGGAATTATTTGTTTTATTCATTCCATATTATGCCGAATATTATGTTTAAAAGGCTTGTGTTTCAGTTTTATACTTTTCCATAAAAGTTTATGAATATTTATGAAAGCATCCTCTATATTGTTTAACCATACTAGGCATATGAACTCACCCCTTTTGTATGTTTTATTTTTTTAGGATTCCAAGAAGTTTTTTATGATTTATATGAATGTTTTAGTTAGAAGAAAAATGAAGTTATAAAAGTATTATCTATGTTGTATTTTATGTTTTGAACTGTAATGTAAGGTTCATATATGTAATATATATTCCAAGATTGCTAAAATGATTGGTTCTTCATGATTTGATTCCTTATAATCATGCGAATTTATTAAAATAATGCACTCACTCTGAGATTTTGGGGTTGGAGCATTATAAACACATCCATACACATTCATACACACAGATACATACTTTCAAATCCATACACACAGATACATACTTTCAAATCCATACCCATACATACACATTCATACACATATAAACATTTACACATATACATATACATACACATACACATAAATATATATATAGATACATATATACAAACATTTATACTTATGCACACACACGCACACACACACACACAAATAAACACAAACATATTCACATATATACACATAAGTGCATATACATAAATACTTACATACAAAAACATAAAAACAAGAGCACACTCAAATATATAAATTCATACATATATGCATGCACATATACCTTGTAATGAACCAAAATGAGCTGACCCAACATGTCACTTAACCCATCTCGCAATATAGCCAAAAGGGAATTCCTGATCCCCATGGGATAATAACCAGTTCTTGGGTATCAATAATGAATTCTTTGGAATGATTTCATGTTCCTAATAAAATTAACCTCCCACAATTAATAAATATAAATACAATATGACCAATCCATAAATTGGATGTCCAAAACTATAATATAAACCGATATAATTAAATAAAAAAAACTACTAATTAGAGTAACTAAAAAAATTATAACTAATAAAAACATCTACCACATGGCATAAAATTTAAATAAAAGGGAGGAAATAATCCATATAAAACATTTACCAAAACATGGGTATGGTCCTAAAATATTGATACATTAGAATCTATAAAAGAAAGAAAATAACCTAAACCAAAATGAATAATCTCCTCATTACCCATAGTCACTCTCTATCTCCCTAACCAAACATTAATGGTTGAACCTGATCAAAACTCCCATAAAGGCCTAACCAAGGAAATAGGGATAAAAAATTGGAGCTACAAACACTCAATGGTGTGTGCAAGGTGTAACCAAAACCAATCTCGATAGTATCTTACCAAAGAGTTTTTTCAATTAATTCAAAATACATTTTTTAATATTTTTAAATATAATTAGAAAATAAATTAATAAAATTAAAATAACAAAAAATATATATCAAATTTTATGTGTTTTCATAAATCAATCACCCCATTTTATGGAATCAATCACTTTGAAAATGCTACATTAAAATTGTAAAATCCTTTTAGAAATATACAATTAAAATCATATTTTTTAAGGATTTTTTAAAATTAAAACTTTAAAAAAATTTGAATACCATTTAACACAAATAATCCATAAAAAACATGAATAACTAAATAACTTGAATAGACCATGACAACGATGATATAAAATAGTGAATCCAACAACCAATGAAAATTGCATGTCAAATATTAGTGAACCACAATACTGGATTTATAAAAATAAAAATACCTAATAAAATATAACACAGTTTCATGAGAAACACACTATATTCTAACATGAATGATTTTGGTCCATTTTTTGTCGAAAACACTTAACATAGGGTCCATCAATGAAATCAGGAAATTCGTTATCTGGAACCCTCTTTTGTGTTTGTGGGTATAATATAAACACATTGGAGGGAAACAATATCCTAGAGAACTAGGTAGTGAGAGAACACCATTCTAGTTTAACATGTATCTAGACTTTCTACACAACTATATAGGGTCCCATGATAAAACTCAATGGATGTGAGAAAACCAAACATATCAAATGATCATCCATGTATATTAAACTACATAATAAGAAAGAATCACATTACACTAGCTACAAACTCACATAAAAGAACCGCAAATCATCATATTATCTTGTAAAATATAAATCATTCCCCTGGGGATACAATCCATATTATACAAAAATAGTGGAATTAAGGGAATCATAAGATGGTCTCATAGAAGTCATGAAATAAAATATAAAAGAAACAAACATGACTTAGCAAAAACTCATCAATTGATTCAAAGAATCTTCCCAATATTAAAAATTAATTTCATAACATCCATTATAAAAAAATATTATTGATACTTAGAAACTAGAAACACACATTTAAAACCATAAAACCACCTTGTTATTCACTTTAACCACATTTATGAAATGAAAACACCCCTTTTTAAAGACATTGAAAAATATTTAAAATGTTCACATATACATTTAATCTAGAAACTAATGTATTCAAAATCATTATGAAAATAGTGGAATTCCATTCAATGAAATGTCACATAGACACTTACAACTACAATTGTGTAATCATGATTTTATAAGCTAGAAAATGTCACTTTATATGATTAATTCAAAAAGAAGAATTAAACAACCTATGTATTCCGAAATAACCAAAACCATTGATTTCAAACAACATCAAACCCTAAAATAGACTAAACATCCCCATTATGGTTTGTGGTTGACAACCAATCTAAGGGATATGGGAGAGAGAGTGGAGAAGAGAGAATATTGATAAAAAATAAGGGATTACTAGAAATAAACCCCTTGGAATCAAAAAGTAGGAGGATCCAAATGTAACGCCTCGACCCTAGAAGCCTGAATCTAGTGCATTATTTTAATACATTGGTGTGATTACAAGGAATCAAGTCCTGAAGGACCGATCGATTTAACAGTCTTGGAAAATGGATTACATACATGAATGTTACATTACACATTAAAACATAAAATAAAAAATAATCCTTTTAGAACACCATTATTACCCTAGATTAACCCTGTATATCAATAATAATACACTTCTTAAAAATCCTAAAAAAACATAAGAAAGGGTTCAACTCAGATGCACAATAAGGGTAAATAATTTAGTGAAAGCTATAAAATTTTAAGGAAAGATGTGTAATAAAAACAACATCCTTTTAAACATAAATTTGAAAATAATATGGAAAAAATAAATCAAATATTACAATAGAAACATGAACATGGATATTATACTAGTCTAATAATCACATGTAATAACTAATTTCAGAACGTTGGAATGCATAATTCCGTATATCATAACTACACAGTCATGGCCTCGTGCTAAGACTACAAATAAATATTTTGTCAAGGCCTTGTGACAAGAAACTGATTTGTCTCATTAGACCTACAGATACATAGAGGGGCTATGACAGGCCCCACTAGTCACTTACTAAGTCTAATGCATTCTCATATAAAAATGTTGAAACATAACATAAACATTCATATTAAAACTAGCATACGAAATGTCAATACATTAACCATATACCATGAATGGTATAAAAACATCACATCCACAGTAAAACATATCATAACTCATTTAATACAATATAGAATATTATATTATAATAAATCAACCTCAATCAATGATAATATCGAGTAAATTATGCTGACATAGTTTAAAATGATAAGTAAAACTCTTTAAGTGAAATACCCCCTTTTCATGAAATAATTTAAAAGTCGCACAATTTATAAATGAAGACATTAAAAATATATTTTTGAATCAATTTTTTTCATTCCAATTGGAAATTTTTTAATGGAATTAACATTTTAAAACATTTATGTATATATAAATAAATTCTTAAAACCATTTTGAAAACATAGATATTAATGAGAATTATTTATAATAATAAATATTTAAAACATTTAAAATGATTTTTTAGTTAAAGAGTACCTTAAAATAATCCTTTTTAAAACTCTTTTATAAAACATGGACGTGGATAATAAATATGTCCCAATAAATACTTACACATAAACAATCTCGTATAATAATGAGATTCAGGAATTAACCGTTACCTTGTAGTATACATTGGTCGATGGTAAGTTTAAACTCCTGTGTAATGACCATAGTTTGTTATTAAATTATAACTAAACCATATTCATATTTATTATTTAATACATGATTCATTTATGAATTTATACTACTTATTTAATAATAATTTCCATGTTAAAATAACATTTTCGGTAATAATCACTTTCTTTATCATACGTGTTTTAACTTGATATTCTTGATCATATCACAAAGATCATGATTTAAATAATTAAAAAATATAAAACATTATTTATATATCATATAAATTCAATATATAAATATTTATACTATATAGATATATTAAATGGAAACACCGTTCATGGAGATGGTAGTCCGTACGTATGAATGTTGTTAACATTTTCTTATCGTATAACATTAAAGTAAGTAAACAACATATTTTTCTACATAAATATAAATTATTAAAGTAGAAATATTATTTGATATACCTAATAATTAATCAATATATATATTTTTATAAAAATTATTGAAAGGTGATCGTTGAAGATGAATCTCATCGCGTCGTGGATCTAGTAAGTCGTACGTACGCACGAGGGACAATATCATTCTATTGAGCATGAAATGGTGTTTAATTGGATTGTATATTATATATATAAACAATAATTAAAATGTTATATTAATTATTTACATTAATTATACTCATTACTATACCCATTGAAATAATGATGTGTTAAATAAAAAACTACAGCACAATATGGAGACAGAAAGACGTACGTACGCACGTTTGGTGACTTTGAAGTTAATAGGATGG
This sequence comes from Viscum album, assembly GCA_963277665.1. NCBI lineage: Eukaryota > Viridiplantae > Streptophyta > Magnoliopsida > Santalales > Viscaceae > Viscum > Viscum album. The sequence goes on along the minus strand of OY728123.1, from coordinate 1,811,617,844 downwards.
ATAGAATAATGAATATGGTAGTACCATATTTATAATAAATTATAATTATGTATAAGGTACTGTAGTTATTATTTTAGTATGGAAAACACAAAGAAAGAGGAAGTGGAAGAAGAAAATAACTTTGAAAGAGGTGACAAAATAATTACCTCTTCTTCGGGTGTTTTCTTTTGATTTGAACAAAAGGGATCCTTAGGTTGGATTTATGATACAATTAAGGCCTATAGGTTGAATTGGTAATAGTTGGTAGAATATTTGATCAGGTTTTGGATGAGGCAAAAGGATTTGGAGGTGTGAATTTAAGAGAAGGGGAGGTACCATTTTATAAAAGAGGTGAGGGGCACTTCAGGAAAAGTTTGAAATATTAATTTATTATAAATTCATTTTCGGTTTCTAATATCTCAAAATGGATTTATTTATAGGATATGTTGGGTATGGGTCTAAATAATATCAAAAAACAGGTTTTAGACAAGTTTAGGTCACCATATTAACCTTATCTTTTAAATTTAACCCTTAGTTAAATAGTTTAACTACTACCATGTCTTCTTATATTATTATAATAAATTGTTAATAATCTTACTATAAAATTCTAATTGAACCTCAAGGGGTTCATTAGTGACATATATATCATTATATAAGTCCTTTGGATGAATCTAAGAAATTTAGGACCGTTATATAATTTAAAAAAATAGTGTTTGTTTTAAAAACTCATTTATTTGAATTTTAACACTATTTAGTATTTGTTTTTTTATTAAATTCATAAAAACATGATTAATTCGAAAAATATTTATTTAATCAACCCTAAAATTTCATATTAACCTTGAAAATTGGTTTAATGCATCAAAATTTTCTATTTACATTTATTTTAATATTTATAACATTAATTATTTTAGTCTTTCATTAATAAGGAAATCACTTCATCATCATTGTGTAATAAATAAATTTAATTATTTAATTTATAAAAATTATAAATAAAAAACCATGATGTATGAAATATTTTTATATTTCTAATGAATATTTATAGTCGAATTTATCTTATGTATATCCCTATATTTAAAATGGTTTAGTTATTAAAATTAGAATTTAACACTTTTAACTCCTCTTTAAATAAAATATAATAAAAGTCCTAATATAATACAAGTGGATAAAAAGGATAATATTTTTGTCCTAAGGTTTATTTTGGTCGAAATAAATTTAACCAGCAGAATTAGGACATGTGTTAGGGTAATTATAATATCATTTTTACCTGTAATTATTCTATTTAGTTTTAACTGTTGTAAATAAAATTTAAAGATTACTATTCACAAAAATTTTTTTTTATCATATTGAACCAAATTTAACTTATTGATAACTAAGGTATTTCTATTATTTTTGAAATTAAATTCACAGAAGTGGTAAAATTATGTTTTATGCAAATTTGCAAATGTGCCTAGTATGTGGGTAAAAGACATTAAATAGTTCAAAAAACTTGTATATATAATCTTATTATAAAATGACTCCAATAAATTACATTGGAATAATATTGTTATTATTAATCTATTTTTACTTTAAAATAAATTTAAATAAAAGTATTAATTATTTAAGTAAAAAGTCATTTTTAAACAATAACGCAGTGTTTTCTCACTATTTATCAAAAATTGAAAGTTTTCAGAAAAATACAAAAAAATAACAAAAAGAAAATTTTGATATTAGAAATTAAAAAATGATGTCTATTTTACCAAATTTAAAACATATATTTTTCATTAATTAATATAAAATTAATTACCCTTGTCAAAATCAAAAAGCGGGGTTTTAAGAAGTAAAAACTATCAAAAGATTAACATGTGTTTATGTCCAATTTAAATGTGAAATTATATAAAATGGCCTAAAGTATATTAAATGATAAAAATATAATATAATTATACTATTAAAATACTAAAATTCACAATTAACACTATAAATTATTTGGATTAAAAACTTTTTTTCAATTAAAAATTTGTACTTTTCACTATTCATCACAATATGAAAGTTTTTAAAAAAGTTCCCACATTTTATCCAAAATAAATTTTTATGTCCCTATTATAAATAATAATTTTATTTTATTTAATTTAATATATTAAAGTGTCAAATATTGGACTTAAAAAGGGTTTTCCATTAAAAGGTGGAAAAACTGCATTTTTGAAAAAAACATCTTTTATCTAAAAAATTGAATTTGTCCTTATATTATGACTAAGAAACACAAAAGGTGAATTTTAATGTTATATAGTATATATAAAAAAATTCAAATTTGGTTAATACTATTTATCACTGCTTTTTCAAACAGTTAGTTTGATAGGTCGTGATGCGCATGAACTCAATGTTGCATGTAGCGCAAACTATTTAATTAATTTAAAGAGATAACGTACTATGAAATCTTGGGGTGTTACACTAAATTAAAATAATAATAAGGGAGGGTAGATCCCATTATTATCTAAGGTCTGACATGCTATATTATTTTGATATATTGGTGAAAGAATAAAAACCAAGAGGGTATAGAAAGTTATCTCTAACTATTAACGAAATATTAGAAGATCACATTGTTTGGACATATGGTCTGATAAATAGTTTTTAAAACATAAGGAATCCATTAGATATAGAAAAAATGATCTATTTATAAGAAACTATATAGTTATGTTAATACCATTCATTGGGGAAATTGTTTCCAAAATTTCAACTGAAACTATATAAAAATTCAAATTACAGCAAAAAACATATTATAATAAATAATTATAAACCACAATTACTTTATTGTTTAAAAATTCACCCTACCATGACACTTTATTACCCCAAAAATCATTGATATATATAAATGTAAGGAAATTCCAAAAATCTCAACAACTAAATATATTTTGGGAGAGTTGGAAAAAAATCATAAGGTTCTCATGACTTGAAAATCTCCCTCATTCTCAATTCCAAAAAATAGAAGAACATAATCCTCAATATCCAAAAAAAGTTGCAATAATAAACTAAGTCATCTCCATAAAAAGAATCCCTTATAATAAAGAGACAAAATTATTATTATACCCCATATTTAGAATTGTTATAATGTAGTGTAATTTATGAGAAACCCATCATGGGAACCACAAAAGATTTCATTACCCAAAAATCATTCCTCAAATTACATCTAAAGGAACAAAAAAGCACAATCGAATAAAGAATTGAACAAATAACCAAAAGTTTTTAAATATATGGAAGAAACCAAATGATTTAAAAAACCAATTTACTGAAAACCATTACACTACACAACACCAAAGTAAAAAAAATGAATCTCAAATAAATCACGTCCCTTCACCAAATGGTATGGGTTCTAACATCGAGTCACAAAAATGAATGGAAGGGGTGATATAGGATCTCATAACTAGGTAATCCTATCATGAGGGACCCAAAATTATTTAAATAGATATCTTCTATGGAATAATTTTCACCAGTTCCATATTAATCATAGTCACCATATCCATACAACTATGACTTAAGTACATCAAATCGAGGGAATATCCATCTAGAGGATGCATAACATGAAAACCATATAAAATTAGTCCAATAATCGAGGCATAAATACAATATATACAACCACAAAAAATACCTCATCTTGAATAACTACAAGACTCAAATGAGTTTAATTATTATAGGAACCTCTATCCCCTATAAACTCTATAACCAACAATCCTAAAATGAAAAATATCCTCAATCATGGTTACCACTGAGATCACTCTTTAATTTCAAACCCATGAGTTTCTTAGTGATAATAATGATCCTAAAAAATATAAAAATACATGATACACTATTATTAAATAATAAAAATGATTAATGATGAAATTCTGGGTGCGCTTCATCAGACCCTCCAGATTTTTTCTGATTTGGAGGATCTGGAAAAACCGTCTTCCCACAACTGATGCTTTCAAAAGGACCGGAGTTCAGATGGCTTCCATGTGTTCTGTTTGTAAGTCTGATGAGGACTCCTCTCAGCACATCTTTATGGATTGTTCTTATGCAAAGCAGATTTGGGCCTATGTTTACTCTGTCTTTGGGGTGGATTGGAGTCCATATGGTTCGGTTACCCAAATGCTTTCTGCTGCCGCACAGAGCAGATTTAGTGAGCAGATTTTTAACCTATTTTTGGCTGCAAATTCTGCTACTGTTTCTTTCCTTTGGGAAGCTCGGAATGGAGCGACTTTCTCTGGTGTTTTCCCCACTCTTCAGCAAGGAATTATGGCGATTCACAGGGATGTTTATGCTGCCTCTTGTGTGCAGGCTGGATCAATGTCTAACACAGTTGCGGACCTTCAAATCTTGCGCACACTTGGGATTGCGGGGCGACCGCGTTTGCCCCGGATGCTGAAATATATTAGATGGATACCACCCATCGTATCCTGCATCAAGGTGAATGTTGATGGAGCTGCGTTGGGTGCTCCAGGTACTTCGGGGTGTGGAGGAGTGTTCCGCACTTTCCGAGGATTTGTTAAAGGATGCTACCATCACGCTGTCGGGGTTGGAATTGCTTTTGAAGCGGAGCTTTGGGCAATTGTCTTTGCCATCAGGTATGCCATCCGTTTTAACTGGGAGCATTTATGGATTGAATCTGATTCCCAGACCGCTGTTCATGCCCTGAGTGCCAAGACGCGCCAGGTCCCTTGGTGCATACTTCCACCTTGGGTTGATTGCCTTAAGGCTATTGGCCGGATGCGGGTGGTGATTTCACATGTCTACCGGGAGGCGAATCAGGTTGCGGATGCGTTGGCGAAGCAGGCGCTCAATGACACAGGAGAGATGTAGTCGTTTACGGTTCCAGACTATTGTGCCTCACTGGTGGAGGCAGATAGGTGTGGGGTTGTGCACACTCGTTTATGTAATATTCCCTTGTTTGCTTGACTCTTCTCATTTTTGTTATTCAATCTTTTAGGACCGGCTTCCACCGGATCCTGGGTTTTCTGGTATTATACTTTCAATGAGAGTTTCCAACTCAACTCTAGACCATTTTGGTAAGTCTAATTTAGTGAATCAAAATAGAAATCTAATCCATTTATATTTATCAACCAAACTGAAAATCCCGAATGCACATCGTATAAAAAAACTCTAAATTCCCATTTCATTAAGGAAAGTTATATGATAAAAATCCGTTGAAAAAAAATATTTCTAGAAATACCCTATCAGATTTTAAGGATTTTCAAATATTTTTTTTAAAAAATCATCAAATATTTATCTTCCAAATTATTGGAATTATTTTTATAAATTAGATAATTAAAAAAATTCGTTTTTATGAAATCATAAAATATAACAAAATTCATACTAAATTTTATAAAATAACCTGAATTATTTAAATAATTCATCATTCTTAAAAAATTGATATAATTTTAAAATATTCATATCAATTATAAAATCTTTCTGTAAATGTACTACTAAAATTAACCACTTATAAAACAATTCAATTTTAAAAAAACCTGTAAAACTAATAAGACACCCAATTTAAAAATCCACTCCTTTTCACAAATCATATTTTAATTTCCAAAAGAAATCTCCCAAAATGAAATGAAAAGTGGGGGAAATTCATTTTTAAAAAATTTTATAGTCATAAAAATTATCTTGTTCCGTAACAAAATTTTGTTTTGAAGTCAAATAACTCCATAAATTGTATTTGAAATTCAAAAAATAAAATATTAAAACATAAAGAAAACCATTTTATTAAAAACATAAAACATAATGGCACAATATATATCATATAAATTAATTTAAAACACAAATTCACAGTAAAAATACCTTAAAAAACCTCACACCAATGATAAGAACCATTGAGTTGAATTCAATAAAGGGATTGAAATCTAAAAATCCAGGGAGAAAATAGAATTGTACACAAGTAGGCCACATGGGTCAGCCAATAATGAGGTAACCATGTTATAGCTATAGTGATGGTTTAGAAGCCAATATCCATGGGTTATATAAACTATTATAAAATACTTTTTTTATTATGGGGTTATAACATTACTTTTCATAAATAAAAATTATCATTTTCTTACATCATTTAATTTTTAATTAATGTAAAAAATTATAATTTTCCATTCACATCAGTTATTATAAAATAGACATGAAAGATGTTTTTTTACAATGGTTAAAAAAATTAAATGACATAAGAAACAGAATTATAATGTTATTTTTTAAAAACATATGTAAAAAACGTTTTTAAAACTACCATGTGAATTGTCAATGATTAATTTACATATCTTGAAATAGATGTTTTATTCCCCTGAACTCTAGGTTGGGATGTTTTCTCTTATCCTTTATCATCATTCTAACCCTCATTTAGTCCATAGTTCTCATTATCACTTTCACATTCTCATTCATCACCTCCCTCTGCAATGGAATCTCTCAAATATGTATTAATGATTTGTATTTATCATTCCATTTATCTTTTCATATAAGTTATGTTTAATTTTAGGAATATTGTTTTGGAATTTTTTCTTGAATGATCTATGTTGTTGATTCTATTAGATATCACATCGGGTTTTTTATTTTTTATTTCTAATTATTAAAACATATAAGGTATTTTTAAGTTGATTACCATATGTATTAATATTATATATTGATTATATATATATATTTGATGAATCCATGTTATAAATAATTTTAATTATATTAGTAATTTTTGTATAAAGTTTGACTTTTCCTTTCATTTTGGTCTAGTTTTTTGAAGGTATATTGGATCATGGATTTTGAATATAGATTATTTTTAATATATATTTATATGATCATGTTGATTTCATGATCATTTTATACTCAAACAAACACTCTAACTTCTACTTAATAATGTCAATAATTAAAGACGAAGTGAATGGTCATATCAAGAATTAGAAGATAATTTTATTATTATACGATATTTATTATTCAACCATAGAATAAGTGGGTCTAAAATTAATTTAATTATTATATGTATTTTAATATAATCGATTTTACTATTGAAAATTTCATGAATACCACTAAATTTATCAATTAAATCATTTTAATCATTTTATTTGTTATATTATTTAAAAAATTGTAAATATTTGGATTATTATAATAATATCAAATATGAATTATTCCATTCTCATATATTTTTCATTTTTATGGAATATTTTTTTGGTGATCCTACTGATTATGTTTTCATAGACACCATTTCATGTTTATTTTGTTTTAAGTATAGGTATATATTCACATTCTTAATCATTGTTTTCTATTAAATTTTTTTATCATTGTCTAATATTAGTCATTTGATATAATGATATGTATTTATTTACTATGAAAAAAATAAAAAATATTATTGTGGAATTACATAATAAAAATATCGAATAATTGTTTTTTATATGTATCCAACCTTTTAAAATCAATGTTAAAGTGTCTATGGCATTATGTTGTTAAACTTTTTCCTCAAAGGAAGATAATTATATATGAAGAAATAAAAAATATTATTATTGAAATATGTTGTCTTTTTTTATTTATGATATATATATATATATATATATTATTTATAATATAAAATTTAAAACTAATTTAAATTATATAATAACTTATTTTCAATTCTCAATATTTTTTATTAATAATACTGTATTGTAATTGGATTATTGTACTATTAAAATGTGATGAATATTAGAATGGTTTTTATGATTTTATGGGATTTTTTAAATGAAAATTTTTAAATAATGAGATGATTTTTCCTTCTATTCATGAAATGTTGTAATAAAAATTTTACAGCCCTGCTTTTCATTTGACATTAGTAAATGATTAATTATATAAAACTAAAATTATTAAAAACGAAATTTTTCATAAGTCTAGTGTATTGGGGAATTAGGTGCATTAAAAAAATTTTAAATTAAGAAAAAAATTATCTTTACTAAAAACTTCCTTAACATGCTCGCACTTAAAAATGGATGGGATGACCTAGGGACATTCATACGAAAGGGGTGGCCCATAAAGCTCAGTAGGGCAATAAACATAAAATAAAATGAAGATAATAATACATGTTATACAATAGTCCAATCACTTGGGAATAAAAGGAACATAAATAATAAGGAATATTATATCGTTATAATTATAACATGAGAAATTTGAAAATAACATAAAATAATGCATCATAAACATAAATCAAGGATAAATGTCCAGAAATTATGAAGGAAAAAGTCCCATAATGTAATTATGCTCATACCTAATCCAAAAATGACATCTCATGATACTAAATGTTACCCAATGCATTAGAGCTCTATATAATTCTGGGTGCACCCATCACATTCATTTTTTTCATGTTTAAGTGCGCCAATAGATCACACAACATGGATTCATTAGTAATCATATTTTATCTCACAATAAAGAAGTTTGGAACAAATACATGTATTTACTAATTAAAATAAGTATAATTGTATAAATTTTAACACCCTTGATAGGAATGAGTGTGATATTCACTATACAATTATTTTGGAATTAAAAATCATGTTGAAATTTTGGCAACAAAACATCATCTAATAAAATTAATAAAATGGTTTGATGAGAGAAAAAGAGGTATCTCCTCATTTTGAAATAAAATGGGTAGTAATTGGAACATTGAAAAATATATCCCATCAAAAGGAATTTGAAATAGAAGGAATAATACAATGAATAAACCTGAATAATGGGGAGAAAGAAAATAACTCTTACATGAGTGTGTGACAAAAAATTCATGAGGCGAGATTCTTAAGAGACTGAGGGAACCTTGGGAGGACTCTATAGAGGGGATGTTAGTGTAAGAATGTGATCTATGTATTATTAGTGAAGTCAAATGGTAGCATGGGTAGGTTTATATAGGAAATTATATTGAATTTCTGTATTATTTCTCAAACTTAGATTTGGACTCTATATAATAAAATAACCCAAAATAAAAACCTTCCCATTGGGTTTCCATTGTTTTTGACCAATTGGGATTTGTGATATTTAATTTTTAATGTGAATGGCTAAATATAATAAAATAATTCTCTTACTTATGTTGGGGTGGGTCATACCCTTCAAGAGATGATTTAAAAAAACATTATTGGTTTTTGAGGATTCACAAAGGCTTTATAAAATTATCCAAATAAAAATAAAATGACATTATTTTAATATTAAAAATGTTATTTGTTAATGTATATATTTTTTAGTATTTATTAAATCACTTTTGAGTCATTATAATTTCATAATACACAGCATATATTTATATGATATTTTAATTTTTAGACAAAATGTTGACTATCTCAAAAAAATATAAAAAAGTCACCATTGAATAATTTTGATATTATGATTATGAAAATTATATTAATTTTATCTAAATAATTATATATATATATATATGTGTGTGTGTGTGTGAATTTTCTCTTTTAAAATAAAATCAACATTTATTACAAAATGTCGTGTTTTTGGAAAATAACAGTTTTCGAACCATTTTAAAAATTATATTTGAATTCATAAAAAATATATATGATAATTTATATTTTATAAAAATTATTTAATAATAACATTTCATTAAAGTGTTATTTATTTCAAAAATCTATTAATTCATAAAAATAAATTCCACAATTAAATTTTAATGTTACACAAAAATAGTATTCATGTTTTATAATATCAAAATAAAAATCATTTATAAATTAAAAATAATATAATGAAAATATATTCATCTTTTATATAAAAAATATGGCACATAATCATACTTATAGGGTTCTTATATATATATCTCTTTAATACACCTAAAAAATTCTTAAGTGTAAGGTATGTGACAGTGATACATTCATTTGGTGGTTAGATATATATGGTTTGGGACATGATCTCAATGAACTTTAGCTTCTACCATAAATGCTTTCACTCATGCTTAAGTTGATGAATCTAAGATTGGGATTAGTCAAGAGAAAATCCCAATGATACTATCACCCCTAGAAACTCTGATAAAGGGGATTCATATTGTATGATCCTACTGTTTGTGGAAATCTCTTCCTCTTTCCATGTCAATTAGATTTGTTAAAATCTTATATTTATAATAATCATGTTATCATTATTCAATGACAATATTATCAATAGTAAATATGCATACCAATAATTTAAATATAATAGTATATTTTAAATAAAATATGTTCATTTGTTTTCTATAATCATATTACCTAATAAGACATCAAATTAAATCACATGGGGAATTGTATTTATAATAGTTCAGGTCGTTAAAATCTTCCCCACTTAATAAATTTCACCTTTTAAATTTTCATTTACCATAATAAAAAAATCAGGGAAACATGATTTTATCACTTCCTCTGGTTCCCATGTTGCTTCTTCAAACATCTGGATTCTCCACAACACTTTAACAAGGTACATTGTATTATTTTTTAAAAATTTGTCTATATGATCTATGATTTTCACACAATATTCCTCATACGAGAGATCATTATCTAGTGGTACCACCTCTGTATTGATTACATGTGAGGGTTCTAGTATCTACTTCCTCAATATTGATATATAGACTACATCATGTACTTGAGATAGGTTATTTGGGAGTGCTAGTTTCCAGCCCACTGCTCCGATGAAATCAGGTATATCAAAGATGCTGATGTATATTGGACTAAGATTTCCCTTTTCTCAAAATATCATAAAGTTATTACATATAGATATTTGGAGGAATATCATGTCTCCAACATCAAAATCTAGGTCTCATAAATGATTGTTTGCATAGCTCTTCTTTCGACTTTGATTAGCCTTGAGGTGCAGCTGAATAGTCTTAACCTTTCCCAACAATTCCATGACCATTTCTGGAACTAGAAGTTTTCATCCACCAACTTCATCCCAGTATGCAGGTGTTATGAGGATCTTCTATTAAATGGAATCATAGGAATCTAGTTAGATTCTATAGTGGAAATAGTTATTTTATGAGAACTTGATAATAGGAAGATGTTGATTTGATCCTCCTTTGATTTCCATAGAATTTACTCTCAACATGTATTCTAGTGTCTAAATAGTCATATCATATTGTCTATAAATACTAGGATGATAGTCAGTACCGAAGTTCATCTAAGATTTTAGAGAATACTGAATATTTTTATAAACTTGGAGGTAAATTTGGGCTCTCGATTGGATAAAATAAATAGTGGTACTCCATAAAACCTCACCACTTATCTAATGTATATCCACTCAAGTTCATCTAGTGAGAAATCCCATCAAATAAAAATAAAGTTTTATATAATTATAATACAATCCACCAAAAACCATATAGAATTATTCTCACTTGATGTCTTTCACTACTATAAATATCACTTATACCCATGGTTTAAAACTGTGGGTATAGCCCTTGAAACCGTGGGTATAGGATATACCCACAGTTTCAGAAACCATGTACTGTAGTGTCATTGCAATAGATCTATACCTGTGGTTTTATGAAAACTGTGGGTATAGACCAAGGAAAATTGATATTACCCACGGTTTGTTAAACCATGGGTATACTGATTTATAGCACCCCATATTTACCCATGGTTTACCAAACCGTGGGTATAGATAGGTTCTCCAGGTCGAGTAGCTGCAGCACCTGTATTAGTACATATACATGGCATGTTAAACTGGATGTTTGATAATCCAACATAACCCCCAACATCTAAATAGATAAACTAGAAGTGTCAATACACTCTTTTCTGAAAAATCATGAGGCCTCTATTAGAACCATTGATCATATCATTCAATAATGAATCCACCATGGGAACTAAATGACCCACCTCAGGGATAAAACTGAGAGACATAGCTACCGCAATCCCTAGGGATACAACATAATGTGGATTTCAACTAGGGAATCATGTGATGGAACCAATATCTCATGCCACACCTATAGAAACATCCTCATCCAACCTAAATTCCATAGTAAGAGATGATTGGAGATCAATTCCCACACAGGACCTATGAACTTCACACCTACCAATTTGAGTTAACATTGAATCATTTTGAATTCATTGACATGATCCACCAATGAATTACATTCCACTATATTAAATATCAAGAGTATTTCTATCAGAAAAACGTTTTTTATTATTATAGGCTTCTCATACATGGCTATGAGGATGAATATTAATTTTTTAGTCACTTTATCCTCCTTGATTTTGAGGGCCACATTCCAGGATAATATGGGTCTTTATCTTTCTACTTTTTTAGTACTTCTAATTTAACATCATTCAACAAAACCTCAAAATTACTAAAAAATAGATAATCTCCAATCTACATCTTCCAAAATCTAAAATTTTAAACATCAAAATTTTCAATTTGGACCATGAAAATCATTACTTATAAAATAGTAAACTCCCTCTAAAATGGAAAATATAAATGAAAATTTCCTTAATAGAATTAATCTTCTAATCCAATCAATGAAACCACTTGTTATGAAGAATCCCCCACTTTCATAAATATCGTTATAGAACATAAAATCCATAGAACAAGGCTGGATGTTCCAAAATTGGTGACACTAGATGTCAATGTCTAAATAATAAAATTATAAACCAAAATATCACACTAAATATCCTTTGTCTCAATAGATTTTTCGTAATAGAACATAAAAAAAAGAAAACAACTCACACCCACTAAAAGCCCCAATAAAAGAATTTACATATTTAAAAATTATTACAACTCCATGAGATAATAATTTGTACTTATTATTAGAGTTAGAATAGAAGAGAACTGAAATAATATTAACAAGTGACTACACTCACATATATATAGACATTCCTAGTCAATTATCCTAAGGTCTATATCTTATGATATTCATAGAAAACCCTCCACTTGATCAAATAAATGACTAGATACTCATCCCATGCACTGCATCAACTTACAATCCCTGATTAGTTTTGAAATAAATATACTTTACTCTTATTCATCTTCTAAGAGGGGTAATGGTAACTTTGTGATAACATTTATTTTTATGAATTTTATTAATTTTAATTACTTAAACCTCTATGGATGTTCAAATACATTACCCTGTCTATATAAAAATATCATCCTTACCTCATACATATGAAAATGAAAGCACAATACCGGAACAAGATGATTTACAAAGTTTAGTGAAAAACCTACTCCTTTCCATGTTGGTTATATGAGACAACCTGGATACTCTAACAATATCAATACTAATTATTTATACACCGTGACTATAAAAATCCATCAAATGGTTATACACCCTCTACTTTATTCAAAAATTGGTTATACATCCCAATTTAAAACTCCTTTAGTGATTGGTCATATACCACATCTAAAAGCCTCCTAAAACTGTTTATATACCCCATCCACAAGCTCCTTTTTAGATTTGATCAAGTGTAGAAAAATAGACTTCTATAAATGGTATTCCTCAATAAGAATGTTGGATCACTATATATTTCGTCTAATTACTTGGAGATCTTTAACATCTTTTTAGAATGGTATACTTGTCTTGAAACTTTCTCTTGATCTGGGATGATTTGGATCTACTCAATTTTCAACATTATGGAACATCACACAAAATGTTGTCCTTCTAGTTCTTCTTCTTACAAAACTCTATGATTTTGGTTCTTTATACCTCCTTTGAACCAAATGCACTTTTGATGAAAGTAGATCATAAAATCCCCTTCTTCAACTCTTTTTCTTAGTAACTCTCAATATATCATTCTCAATATTCCCTCTTTTTCATATACTTAACTCATGTGATGTTCCCCCTTTATATATGAAGTTTTAATCTTATAGATTTGGTAATGTATGGGCTTCAATTTGAAATTACGACTACCACAATAACTGAATACTTTACTATCTTCCAAAGAAATTGTTATTTGAATTTTTCAATGATACCACAAAATTCAGCATCAGCTATATTTAACTCATCCTAAAATCTCATCTTGAATCCTGAACATTCCTTCCTTGAATATTTATAGCTGAATGTTTAGCTCAACATCATCAGAGTGATTAGATTTATAATAATGTAATTCTCTTTTGTAATCTTCCAAAAAGTATTCTTTTGATGTAATAAATACTCTCATTATGGTTCTTCTGTTTCCTCAACTCGAACTTAAATACATGCATACATAATAGCCTTCTATGACAACCACTAAGAACTTTATCAGAAACTATCCAAAAATGGAATCCTCAAGAGTCCCTTAGACTCACATCAGTAGTATAATGGTACCTGATAGTAACCTCCATCAAAAGGAGTCATTCCTTCCAAAAGACTCCAATATATGTGGTACCCAAACTCAAGAGTTATACCTCAATATCTCTAATTTTGATAAAACAGTCCCAATAAAAAAAGTAAAAAAATGATATCCTCATAGAAACTACTTGATATATCCTACAACGATCCATCTAATTTAACATTAAACAACATTAGTTGGCATCCACAAGCCATTTCTAAATAATGAGCTCAAAACCTCACACAGGCTTTGCAGCTCACAAACCAACCCCATGAAGAATCTAAAACCAACCCCATGAAGAATCTAAAACCAAAACATATAAAAATTATCCTACTATACATTCAAAAATAACAAACCCATTTAAATGGACTCTAAAAGCGATAAGATCTAACCAATATGAGATATGTGTAAAAATTCTCAGAATCTAGTACTCACTAGTCGAATTTTGAAACTTGCGTGAAAAATAGGCAATAGAGTTTTAGGGAGAAATTGTAGACAATGTGAGCAATGGGGTTAATGAATTGTAACTTGAATGACCCTCATAGACCATGTTCCTTGATCCACTTGGTTTGAACTTTTTCAAATTACATGGCATGTTCTCCCTGTTATACAGTGTGAACCCCTTCATGGACACCATCCCATATACCCAGCTCCACTAAAATGTAAGATGCCCAAGTAAATTGTGTGTACTCCTCATACATAGTGGGTAAACCCACTGAGGGTCCCATCTAAATTGTGTGTACTCCCCCCTTCCCAGCCCCTCCCCCACTCTCTCCACTACCCAGATCCTCCCACAGCCCCTCCCCCTCCCCCTCCCCCCTACCCAGACCCTCCCCCTCCCTCCCCACTACCCAGCACCTCCCCCTCCCCCTCCCCCTCCCCCTCCCCCTCCCCATCCCCCCTGCCCATCCCCTACCCCCTGCCCAGTCAAGTAGAATGAAATATTTAGATAATCTTTTGGATAAAAAACACATGAAATAAAATACATAGACATGTATTGAACTGTCATTCAAAAATTGATATATATACCAAGTATCCACCATAAATAGAAAATGTTATCAATATTCAAGACTTAATCGTGTTAAAAGATTAAAAAATCAAGAAAAATCATAAGGGTGCATACCTGTTGAAAGCATACTGTGATCCATGATATAGGAATAACATCCTAATCCTTTTCAAATGCGATTATAGTTCAATGTATCCAAAAAATACAAAAATCTATAATTGAATATTAAAATTAAAAAGTTGGAGTAAAACCTGAGTCAGGATTCCACTCAACAGGCTTTTTTCTTTTGTGTTTGGAGTCTTACTAAAACACAAAAAACACATTAAAAAATTAGATAAAGGAAAGATGAAAACCACAAGCAGCATATGAAACATCTAAATTAGTTAGTCAACTCCAAATATTCATTTAACTGTCAGATCACATACCAATCAGTCAAGTACAATGACATATTTAGAGAACATTTTGTATAAAAACACATGAAATAAAATACACAAACATATATCGCAATGTCATTCAAAAATTGATATAAATACAAAGTATCAACCATAAACAGAAAATGATACCAATATTCAAGGCTTGTTTGCATTATCAAGATTAAAAAATCAGCTCCTCATCTCACTCCTGCCCAGTAAATTACCCTCCCCCTCCCCCTCTCCTATACCCAGCACATCCCTCAGGCCCAGCTCCCCCTTCCCAACTCCTATCTCATTCCCAGCTCCCCCCTGCCCTCCCCCTCCCTCTCCCCCTCCCTCATGCCCAGCCCCCCTGCCCAGCCCCTCCCCCTCCTCCCTCATGCCCCTTCCCCTTATGCCCAGCACCTCCCCCTCCCCCTCCCTCATGCCCAGCTCCCCCATCCCAGCCCCTCCGCCTCCCCCCTCATGACCAACCCCTCCCCCTCCTCCCTCATGCCCAGATCCCCCCTACCCAGCCCCTCCCCCTCCCCCCCTCAGGCCCAGCTCCCCCTATACCAGCCCCTCCCCCAGCCCCTCCCTCATGCCCAGCTCCCCCTGCCTTGCCCCTCCTCCTCCCCTCCCCCTACCCAACCCCTCCTCTCCCCCATATTTACTGTATACCAATAAAATATGAGATTCATTGGCATCCCAATGCATATAGTTTTTTTTGGAAAATAAAATACACAGGGAAAGTGTTTTAGTTATTAGTTTCAGGACTGAACTGTGTAACAATATAATCATAAATCAATGATTGAAAGGGGAAAGGGGAAATGAGCATAGGTTACTTTCCTTTCTGTGTAGAGCAATCTAAGTCCTGATCAAAGTAACACCACAATTTTGTGCGAAGGTTCGAGGTATTACCTCAAAAGAAACTGTAGCATCTTTGTAAGGCCACTATTTAGAATGAAACCAAACACAAAAAATGTGAATCACTCCAGGAACTAAAAATCAGGGCCATTAAATTTATAGAAAAAGATAAAAAGCAACTAAACCTTATCAATGCCTTCAATAGATGAGATCTTCTTCTTCAAAGTGGAGGACATGATCATACTCATCTAATGGACATCCTCTGCATGCCAAGTATATGAAAGAGAGATTAAGTCAATACAACCCCATCCCCTCCCAGCCCTCTATAACACCCCCTCCCAACCTTCCCCTCCCAGTCCCCTCCCATCCTTCCACTACATCCCCCCATCCCTCTACTGTAGCCCCCCACTGCCCAGGCCTCCCCTATACTGCTATGGCCAAGATTAGATGGCGAGATAATAATAAAAATACCAAACCAAAAAAAAAGTATGGCATGTCAAAATTACCTAAATAATTTTCAAATAACACCCCTGATGAAAATGTAATCCAAAATTCACTTCATTGCATAAATAAATTCACATACAAGGAGTCCACCAATAAAAAAACTCCAACACAAGTATCTATGCTAAGTCAAAAATGGAGGTGATTAGTATCCCCCCTCACCATCATCGTCATCCCCATGTCCAACATCATTATCATCAACAATAACATCGAAAGAAACATCATTCGAAACATCATATATTAAGAGAGAGTTAATGTGTCGATACATTTGGAATTTCATTGAAAACAATACAAAATCAAAAATTTGAGAGGATATTGACAAGGAAGAAGAAATTCCAAGACTATTATATAAGGAGAAATCCAATAATTCAATAGTTTATTCTAATGAGAAGGGTAAAATTTTATATAAATTTAAAAGAAGTAAGTTATTATATAAAGAGAGTTAAGGTTGTGAAGATAAAGATATTGATGTATTTTCTGGAGTTGAAGATGGTGAAAAATTACTTATTACTAAATTTAATGATATAAATATTAGAATTGATGAAAATAGTTGTAAAAGTGAATAAGAAAATATTGATATGGATTTATTATTGAATAAATAATTAAAAGAGCATCTCTTAATGATCTTTAAACCAGAAAAATAGATCATAAGGTTGAAGAAAGGAAATCAATCATCCAACAATAAGGAATTTGTTTTTATAGAAGAAAGGTCCAAATTTCTAAAGTATATTAATGGTATTAATAATATTTTTAGTGATGATAAGACTCTTAACATCAATATAGAATAAAATTTTAAAAATAAATTTTATGATTTTTATCATATTCAATAGAATTTGATCAAAATAGTAGAATAATTGAACAAATTCAAATCTAGTTTCTAGAATTCTATTTCAAAAGATTGAGAATTTTTAAAGAATAATGAGAATAAATTCTAAAAAATATCTTTTGGATAATACAATAAGTTTGAAAATATCGTCTAATAGTCAAATAATAATGATCAAGTCTTGAAGGCTATGTTTATAGCTAAATTCAGTGATAGTTAGGAATCTATAAATTATAGGAATGCCAGTTCGAAGTCAAAAATAGCCAAAATTTATGAATCTAAAAAGGATGATAATAATTTTTATATAAATAAGATTTAGCTTCAAGGATTTCAAAATAATTTTTATTTTACAAAAGTATCCAAGATTAGTGACTGAAGGAAGGGATCAATGTATCCTACAAATTTTGTATAACATGATGCTTAAAAGATTTATTTTTTATGGATTCTATTGGAACATTGGTATATTTTTTCATATAAAAAAGATATGTTTTTTAAAATAGACATCATGATATACTTGGGAGTATTGAGAATCAATGTTTTGGGGTTTCGACCCCTTTAAAGAAATAAAAGTTAAAAACGTATTGTAAATTCTATATAGAAATCATAGAACTTGATTGATATTCTTGAATAAATCTATGGAAGGTGTGAACATACTATTCATGATGAAAATGAATGACTCGTCATTATACCATCCTATAAAAATTTGAGTTTTAAAACTCAAAATCCTCAAAAGAAGAATTACAAATTGAAGGAGAAAGATTTAGTTATTGATGTTTCACCCAGAGTATCCAAAGGGGAAAGTACATGGATCTTTGATAGTAGATGTTCTGCTCACATGATAAAATATTTAAAAACATATAAATCTATTGAAAAATGAAATGGATTCTTAGTTAACTTTATAAATTATGGGTCACTAAAGGTTAAAGGGGCTGGTTTAATTATTATTGGGAAAGAGAAGCTTAAATCAAAAAATAGTCCTTATGTTGATATATTTAAACATAATCTATTAGGTGTTTCTTAACTTCATGATGAAGGAAATATATATTTTTTAGAAATTATGGGTTATTGGTTGGGAACATTAAGGATATAAGAGTGGTTGAAAGAGAATAAGAGTGCAAGAGGCAATTTATTCCAAGTGGATGATGTTGATAATTAATGTTATCTATGCATGAATGAAGAGAATGAATTATAGTATCGGAGGATTAGCGAATATAAATGTTCTATTTTTTTAAAAAAACATGGACTCACTCTTTATTTTTATAGGAGATGATAAATGGAGAATATATAGAGTGTTCCTTATTGGGGAGACTTAGGGAGTTGGTAGTTGAAACTTAGAGAAAGAGTTCATGTATTGTTCCCCATGTTTTTGACAAATAAAACGGAGGAAATTGAAGATCCCTTGATGATCAGAAAACTTAACATGCCTTAGAGTATATGATACCTAATTAAGTTAGTTGAATAAGGGGGTGGTGATTATATCTTAATTAATACATTTCAAGTATAGTGTTGATCTTTACTCAGAGGGTTAGATAATTAGGAAAACCATTATTCATTACAATAGTTCAGTGTTTAAAAAACATTTTTAGTGTTTGATAACTATGAAATTGTTAATGAATAAAATCCATTCAATAATATTGAATGAAATTTTTATGTTTAATTTATTGGAATCATACTCATTGAGTGTTAATAAGTGAATTCAAGATAAGTTTAAGAATGATTAATAAAAAAAATCCATCAAATTCCATGTCTACATCTTGGTTGTAACGACCCCTAGTTTTTATATGGGAATATACCATTGAATAAATTATATTTGTGATATTTCATAAAAACTAAACAAAATATTATTAGAAATTAAGAACTTTACATTTCCTTAATATGATCATTGTCCATTATAGACAATATAGATGTATTTGTTAGAATGTGATAATTAGAATTGGTGTATATTAAGGGTAATTATGAGAGACAATTTATATATAGGGGTTAATGATGGCCTCATCTATTAGGAAATAACCTTTTTAAAACATAGTAATCTGATATTAGGAGTGAAGTTTCATAAATGGGGTTTTACCTTGACAAATTACAAGATGAACATTAGGAAGTGAGGCTTGATCATAACAATCAAGTGATGAGATGAAGGTGTTGAGAGTATACATATTGGAGAAGAAGATTCATCAATTTCAAGTGATGAGGAACAATATAATTCATTTTATAAAAGGAATAGAATATATGTGAAGCTCCATAATATCATTAAAGACCAAATATAGTAAGTACAAAGTAGGATAACTTTAAGGATAACAAATCATACATAATTATTTTCTTGATTAGAACCTAAAAATACTGAAGAATCATTAAAGAATTAGGAGTGTTTTAATGCTATGAATTATTAATTATAAAATATTGAGAATAATAAGACTTGGGAGTTTGTACCCAATATTAAATAGAAAAATTTAATTAGTATAGAGTGGGTGTTTTGAAAAAAATTGAATGAAAAAGGATAATTAGTGAGAAATAAATCAATATTAGTGTGTAAAGGATATTTGAAAGTTTAAGGAGTTGAATTTGATGATACCTGAAGGAGTGGGATCCGAGAGGGGGGAGTGGGGACATTGCTAGAGTTGGGGGCAGCGTGGCGAAGGCTGGGATGTTGAGGCGGAGATGAAGGCTGGGAGGTTTAGTTCAAAAGTGGATGTGGAGCCAGGAGACAGAGGCCGGGGAGTGGATGAGATGGTTGGGAGGCGGAGGTCGGATAGCCGGGAGGTGGAGGTCAGAGAGAGGAGGAGAGGGCTGGGAGGTGGAGGTCGGATGGCTGGGAGGCGGTGGTCTGGGAGGGGAGGATAAGGCTGGGAGTCGGAGGTCTGGGAGGTAGGGTTGAAGTGGGGGGAGCGCGATGGAAGAGTGAGGAGGAGCCCCATAATTAGGGGTTTAATACCCACTATTTTAATAAAACCATGGGTATAGACAACTAAAAACCATCTATCCCCATGGTTATTTAAACCATGGGAATAGATGCTAGAGGATAAACCCCATTTCCAGTAGTGTTTATATAACTAGTGAAGAATAACATGGCGGTGTTTTCCCATTTCCATGTAAGTATGGGTAATTGTTGCAGTATCCCCTTGTATTTTTTTCCTTAATCTTTCACTTGCTGACATACAAGACATCTTGATGTATTTTATTCTCTATATTTATTCATATTTTCCCACCAATAGTTATATTGGAGATCCTGATACATATTGTTGATTCCTAAGTGGATGGAGAATTTTGAGCAATGTATATCATCCAATAAATCCTACTTTAACTTGGGATTTTATAGTATACATAGTCTTGAACCAAATCATAAAACTTTATATTCATTAAAATTTTTCTATTAGGATTTAACTTTTCTCATAGTTTACACTTTATTCTTAATTCCCACATCATCTCTCTAATAATCCTTCTTCATCTCTAAAAGTGATGGTTTAATAATCATTAATGAAATTATTGATGATGTTATTTCTTTTATGATTCCTATATACATCCTTTACAAATATAATTAGGTCAGATCCCCCTAGATTCTCATCAATGATAGAATTGTTGGATCCTTTTTTACTTAGATAGTCTACTAGTTTATTATATTTCCCATGCATATAGTGGATTGAAATTTCATTGTCCTTGATATTCCATAACCATCATTTTTGAATAATATTCATATCTTTTTGTGTTAATATATACTTGAGGATTTTTTGTTTTTTTATATATTTCACACTTCTCCAAAAAGTTTTTGTACCATAAATTTTCAAATATAAGATCATTGTAACCAACTCCATATCGTGCATTGGGTAGTTCTATTCATGAATTTCAACTCCTTTGAAGTATAGGATATGACTTTGTCATTCTTTATTAACACATAGCCCAAACCCTTTTTTGAAGCATGGTTGAATACCATAAAAAGTTCTACACCCTTGGGTAGTGTGAGTATAGTATATGTGATAAGCCCCCATTTAGTTCCTTCAAGATGTATTCACACTCATAATTCCAAGAAAACATGAATCCCATTCGAGTTAGATTGTTTAGAGGGTTTGGAAATCATGAGAAAGTTCTCACAAATCGACAAAAATACCCAGTTAATCCAAGGAAACTGTGGATTTCTGTCAAATATATTGACCTCACCCATAATTCAATAGATTATATCTTTTAAGGGTCCACAGATATCCCATTACTTGTAATGATATTCCCCAATAAGAATACTCCCATCAACCAAAACTCACATTTGTTATATTTTGATAAAGATTCACCTTTCGTAAGGTCTTTAGCAAAATACTCAAATACTCCTCATTAGTTATAGGGTATATCTAAATATCATCTATAAATAATACCAAAAATTGTGTAGGTAATATCTAAAGACTCTATTAATAACATTCATGAGCATTGATCAGAAATTAGTGAGTTCAAAATTAATTACTTTGAACTCACATCTCCTCTACCTTGTACAAAAAATAGTATTGGGGATATCCTCTTTCTTCACCGAAAATTTGTAATATCCCAACCGTAGATCCAACTTGGAGAATTTTTATGCTCCACATAAGTAATTTAACATGGAATTAATCCTTAGAATGTGACACTTGTTCTTTATGGTGATCACATTGAGCTCATGATAATCAATTAAAAGGCACATTGACTCATCCTTCTTCTTGAAGAAGAGGACATGTGCACCCCATGGTAAATCACTTGTACATTTAAACCCAATATCCAAATTTTACTATAGTTGTTTTTAAGCTCACAAAGTCTCACAAAAACCATTTTATACTGTTTATTGGATAATGGTAATGCCCCATGTATAAGATTGATTTAAATTTTGACATCCCAACTAGTAGAAAGAATAGGAAATTCCTCAAGAAATACATCAGCATATTTTATCACAATTGACATGTCTTCAAAGATGGTTCTTTTCATATAATAAAAAATTTTAGATAGATATCCTTTTTATAGGCAAATAATCTCTATTATTGTGATGTTTTTTTAAATAATATTCATCATCCTCCTTACGGTTGTACAAAATTAGGGATTGATTCATGATATAGTGTGATTTCTTTCTCAATGAAATTTATGTTGGATGTATATTAAGAAAGCCAATACAATCCCATAATTGAATCAAAATCCACCAAAGGGAGTATGAAAAGGTTCACCATGAATTTTAGCATAAAAAAGTTTTACATAGTAGGTGTTATATACTAGGGATGAAATAATTTCCTCATTTATAATTTTCAACGATAACTCCACTTCCTTGTTATGTGGTGGTGTTTTAATATTTCTACTAAACATTCCTGATATAAAGGAATGTGTAGAATAATAATAAAAAAGTACATTCTCTACCCATGAATAATTAACAAGTTTACCTATCACTACTTCATTTTCAGGATCCACCTCAGTGGTTGTGATGGAATAATCTCTCCCTTATTGCGTTGGAGGTAGTTGGTTGTGTCCAAAAACCATTAGCATAGTTAATTGGTTTGAAAATTGAGATGGTTCCTTGATTTTTAAGAAATTAAAAATGAATTGAGGATTGACTAGATAATTCCATTCCTCTATATCTATCAAAGTCATGGGTCACCAAATATTTTCATAGACTAGGTTTTAGCCCACCAAAGAAGTGGTCAACCTTGAATTAATTGGTAACAAAAAAACCTTAGGCATATCATGAAAAACTTGTGATGTTTTACTCATAAACCCTAATAGATTTGTCATATTTTTTATTTAGGGATAAGAAATATCATTATATTTTATAAGTATGAGTGTGAGAAAAATATTTATTAAAAAACAATTTCCAGAATTCTATCAACCACATTGCTTCGATCTCTTCCTCACACTTCATATTCTTGATCAATGTCCAAAATTGTTCAGGTTCTCCCTCCATATGAAAAATATAATTCTAAACCTTGTCTTGTTTAGATCATTAAAGTATGGAGAAGATATTCTCAATGGATTTGATCCATTTTCCATCATTAAGGGATCCGATGATACATTGAAATTTGGAGGCCTTTGTCGCAGAAAGAAGTCAATCACAACTTGTTCTCTATTAGGGGTATTTCAATTCTTATTCTGATCAAGGATTCAATTCACAACCTAAGTTAGATAAGAGAGTATCTTCATAAAGTTCAAAATTCCTTCTCCCAATGGGTTGGGAATCTCTTTGGGATAATCATCAGATTTCACATCACATTGGGTTTTTACTAGATTCCTCATATTTTTGAACATTGGCTAGAATAAAAGAAAAATTAGGGAAGAATATTTATTTAACTACTAAATGCATAAAATAGAATCCAATGAAATTAAAGGAATAACTTATAAATTTACAATTATTTCCTAAACTTACAAATTTAAAGGATTTAATCTATGAAATCCATGTTATATTTTCTAAGATATACTAATTTTGGGTATTTCTTCCCTTAATATTGGTTCTTAATGAGATTATGAATTTTCTAATGTTTATAACTTGGGAGTGTTAAATTAGGTGCATAGTAAGGCTTATTTTTGTGTACCATGTTATGCCGAGTCAGACCCGACACACCTTATTTGAGTTGTTACCCCTAGTTAAATCTATTTCAGAAGCACATCCACTTGTAGTATTCAGTCATGGATTTATTTTATTGATAAATCAATTAATCTATACTTAACCAAATATAGGGATGTGTTAATATACTTAGTTTTATCCCTATGTCTTTCTTTAAGGTTATCTAATCCAAATCCCAAAAATAACTAAACTTTTACTTTAATACATACTATAAGAAATATTACTTTTATTTCACATTAGTACATAATTAATTACCTAAAATTACAGTTAAAACACCATATAATATTTATAAGTTTAGTGTCTTTGGAAATTAGATACATTACATAACAATTTAAAATATGTAAAACAATATCTTTATTGAAAACTTACTTAACAGGCTTGAACATAAATCTACATGGGAAAACTAGGGGACATAAATAATAATGGTGTGAGATATAAATAATGGTAGACAAATAAACATGGAATAACATGAAGAGAATAATAAATTTTATACAATAGGAATATCAATGGAAAATAAAGGAACATGAATAATAAGGAAATATATATCATGATAATCCTAATATCATAAATGTGGAAAATACTCAAAACACTACATCATAATCATAGGTCAAGGATAAGTGCAAGGAAATAATGATGAAAAGAGTCCCATAAATTAATCAGGTTCATTACCAATCCAAACATGAAGTCTCATGATACTAAACAATAAACCATTCATTAGAGCACTATACTATTTTGAGCGCACCAATCACATTCATTTCATTCTCATGGTTAAGTGTGCCACATATATCATACATGGATTCCTTCATCATTATATTTTATTCCATAAAAATGGATTATGAAATAAATATATTTAATTACCAATTAAAATAAGTATAAGTGTCTAATGGTGAAAATCCTTGATTGGAAATGGGTATGGTATTCACTACACAATTATTTTGTCATGAAAAATCATGGTAAAATTTTGGAAGCTTATCGAAATAAATTAAAAATTCATAAAATGGGATGATAAGAGTGAAAAGGGTATATCATAATTTGTAAATAAATTGGTCCATAATAGGAACATGGAGAAGAATATCCCATCAAAAGGAATTGTAAATAGAAGGCATACTATAATGAAGAAAATTGAATAAATAGATGAAATAAAAGAACCTTTACTTGAGTGTGTGACTCAAAATACTTGGGAGGAGCTTCATGAGAGCTTGGGGGAGACTTGAGAGGGATCTATAGAGGGGTGGTAAGAGTAATGAATTTATAAAAAGGGTTTTTATTTTTTAGAAATATGATCTTGGGTGGATTTATATAGGGAATGTGTGGGCATTTATTTATTATTTCTCAAACATATGGTTTTGACTCTATATAATAAAATAACCAAAACAAAAAACCATTCCATGGGTTTTTTCGATAGTTTCTACAAAGTAATAGTGGTTATTATTTTTTTATGTCCATGTTATAAAGATAATAAAATAATTCCTCTTCTAATGTGAAGGTGATTCATACCCTAAAAGAAATGAATTAATGATATATATTAATGGTTTTAGAGGATTCAAAAGGCTCTATAAAAATACCGTAACAAAAATAAAATCAGATTATTTTAAATGAAAAACATCTATTTTTATGTGGATACATTTTAATGTATTTATTAAATCACTTTTTTTCCATTAGGATGTCATAAGACAGAAAATATGTAACGCCCCGACCCTAGTTTCCTAGAGTCGGTGCATTACTTACATAACATTGGCATGATCACAAGAAAGATCAAATCTCGAAAGACCGATTGGTTTAGTAGCCTTGGAAACACTAGATATATTCATAAGTTTTACATTACATCATAAAATCAAAAACTACTACAACAACATAATGTTTCCACAGTCCACACTACAATCCCCTCATAATATCCCTGCAGGTCATTCATAACTTACATCTTCACTTCCTGGGAAAAAAAATAAAACATAGAAAAGGGGTGAGCTCAAATGCCCAGTAAGGATAACAATATAGCGGAAACTTTCATCAATAAGAATAAACATTTAAGGCAATGTATAACTAAAACAAAAGCCTTTTAAACATGAACTTTCAACATGGTATGGCATAAATAAAATGAAATAATGCCATTTACTTATTCACATGGATATTCCACTAATCGAATAATCACATGCAAAAATAAATAACCACTTTCATAATGTTGGAATGCATAATGCCAGACTATCATAACCACATAGCCAAGGCCTCGTGCCAAGACTACAAATAAGATTTTGTCAAGGCCTTGTGCCAAGACACTAGTTTATCTCATGAGACCTACCGATGCATCGAGGAGCTATAGCGGGCTCCACCCGTCACTTATTAAGTCCAATGCATTCCCATATGAAAAGGTTTAAACATAACATAAACATTCGTATTAAAACTAGCATACGAAATGTCAATACTTTCACAATAAACTATGAATGGTATAAAAATAGTACATCCACAGTCAAACATATCACAAAACCTTCAATACAATATAGAAGTTTTGTATCATAATAAATCAACTTCAAATAATCTTAAAATCCATCAAAGGATGTTGACATAGATGAAATCAAAATTCTTTTTAAAGAAATATCTCCTTTTATTTTGAAATCATTTAAGATCCATATAAAATAAAACATTTTCTTTGAAAATATTCTTATAAGCTTGTAAGGAAAGCTTTGAAGATTTTATAACGGCGTAAAATAACCGCACCCGCCGTATAAGTTAAAAAAAAACATTCTTACCTCAATTCTGTCGAAAAGGTTAAAAAGGACCTTGTTTTGAAAACGACGGAAAGATTCCTTTATAAACCTCTTATAAAAAGTCAAAAAAAGGTATAAATGACTTTAACCCATATTCTTGTAAATAGTAAAAATGTTTTGAAATACATTTTTAAGAAACATGGATGTGGATGATAAAGAGATCCCAGTAGATTATTACGTATAAACAACCTCGGATAAAGAAGAGATTGTGAAATAACCCTTACCTTGTACTTTTCCTTGGTTGGGGTAGGTTAACCTCCTGTATAATGGTGAAATAGTTGTTATTAAATTATACAAGAATCATATATATTAATATGATATCATATATGATCTTTTAACATTGATTTGTTAATAATATCTTAGAATTATCGTCGTTTCGGGAGTTAACTTACTCATTTTCTTTTATATGTTTTGTTACATAAGCCATGGTTGTTGTATCTTATTCATATCCAGAATGATATACAGTCCTTAAACATCATTTTTAAATCATCAAATGATAATTATACTTGAATGGATACGATGGAGAATGAATCTCATCGCGTTCGTGGAGACGGTAGTCCGTACGTACGCACGAGCGACAATATCATTCTTTTGATATTAAAATAATATATAAATGGATGGTATATCATATATACAGAATCATTAACATGTTATATTTATTATTTACATGAGTTACACATCATTATTATACCCATCCAAATAATATTATATTGAATAACAATTACACCACGACGTGGAGACGGTAAGCCGTACGTACGCACGTATGGTGACATGTTATTCAAAGGGTGGATAGAATACTGAATATGATTGTACCATATTTATAATAACATCACAGTATATGTGAGATACTGGAGTTATTATTTCAGAATGGTAAGAACAAAGGAAGAAGAAGTGGAAGAAGAAATGAACTTAGAAAAGGGTGGTGAAATCATTACCTCTTCTTCGGGTTCTTCCTTTTGATTTGATCAAAAGGGCTCCTTAGGTTGGCTTTCTGATCAAACTAAGGCCTCTAGGTTGTATTGAGGGATGTTGGGAGAGTATCTGGGCAGATTTTGGCCGAACCAAAAGGCTTTGAAGGTGTGAAGAAATGAGAAGGAGGAGTGCCCTTTTATAAGAGGGGTGAGGGGCACCTTTGGAAAAGTTAGAAATATTAATTTATAATAAATTCATATTCGGTTTACAAAGGCTCCAAAGTTGACTATTCAAAGGATGAGGTGTGGATAGGTCGAAAACAAATCATCCAATAGAATTTAGACAGGTTTGGGTACTTATATTAACCTTATCTTTAAGTATTAACTCTAAGTTAATTAGTTTCACTTTTACAATGTCTCTTTGTATTTTTTTATAATATGATTAATAAACTTACTATATACATCCAAGAGACTCCCAAGTGGTCCATTAATGAGGAACCTATCATAATATAAGTCTCTTGGCCGAACCTTAGATTTTTAGGAATTTAATATCAATTAATAATATAATATTTGTTTTAAGAACTCTTTTATGTCAATTTTGACACTATTCAATAGTTGATTTTTGTGAAACTCCTAACAGATTGATTACTTCGAACAAAGTCAATTAAATCAATCCTAATATATCATATTATCATAGAAAATTAGTTTAATTCATTAAAAGTTTCATATTATAATTATTTGGGTGTTTATAAGATCAATTATTTTTATTTTTCACTATTTTAGTAATTACTGCATCATCATTGTGTCATAAATAAAATAAATTATATAATGTCTAAAAATTATAAATAAAATATCATTATGTAGGAAATCGTTTTAGCTTTCTAATGAATATTTATAATCGAAAATCCAACATGTATAACCCTATGTAAAAATTGTTCTTCTAAAAGATGTAAGCTTATGCCATTTTTATTTTTATTTTAACTTTATTAATATAAAGTGTCCCTACCACATACAAGTGGCTCCAAGGGGTCCCCAAATTGACCAAAGGATGACCATGGTCGGGTATGTGTCCACCAATAAGGTTAGGACACGTTTTAGGGTAATTTTTTATTATTATAATATTATTTTTTTAACCCTTATTTACCGGATTTACCCTTTAACCATGGTAAATAAAATATTTACCACAGTAACTATTCAAAATGTCTAAAAATAAAAGTTACCTATTTACACAATTTGAACATCCTGATTCCAAATATGGAATCCATTTTCCTAAATTCAAAACACAGAAGTGGCAGAAATTAATTTAAAATTAATTCCCGCTGTCAAAACAAAAAGCGTGTTTTTAAGAGATAATAACTATCAAAAGATTGACACTTGTTTATGTTCGGTTTAATTGTAAAATTATGTCCAATGATAAACATTAAATTGAATGGTAAAAATATATTCTAAATATACTTTAAAACCACTCAAATTCATAATTTATCACTATTAATTATTTTGATTAAAAAAGTTGTTTTTAATTAAAATTTAGAAATTTTCACTATTCATCAAAATATGAAAGTTATCCGAAATGTACCAAAATTTCACCCTAGGCTAATTTTGATATTCCGAATCCAAAAATGAAGTCCATTTTGAAATATAGAATATATATGATTTCAAAAAGTAGGTATTACTATTCACAATGGCTAGTTTAATTAGTTGTGGTGTGTGTTAGAACTCGAGGTTGCGTACAACACACGCTATCGCATTATTCGAAGGGAAACGTACCGTAGAAGCTTTGGGTGTTACAAAATATATATTTTACAGTATTTAATTTTTTACCCAAAAATTTGGCTGCCATTGAAAATTATCAAAAATTCACCACTACATAATTCAGAAATTCTGATTCCTAAAATAATATTCATTTTATTTGATTAATTTTCTAAATATGTGAATTTTTAATTTTAATATAAAATCTACATTTATTATGAAATGCTGTGTTTTTTTTGACAATAATAGTTTTCTAACCCTTATAAATATTACATTTGACTTCAGAAAATTATTTAATCATTTATAATGAATAAAAATTATTTAATAATGATATTTTTCTATGATAATATTTTTTTAAAAATCCATTAATTCATGAAAACAAATTACTAAAATTGAATTTGAATATTACAAGATATATTATTCATGTTTTATATTATCAAAATATTAACCATTTTAAAAGTGACAATATTAAAATGAAAATATACTCTTTATTCTATAAAAAATAATGTACATAATATTATTTCTAGGGTCTTTAGACATATGCATTTAATACAACTGCAAAATCTATAAGATTAAGGTGTGTGATGATGAGACTTTCATGGGGTGTTTCGGTGTACAAGGTTTGGGGCTTGTTATTGATGAGCTTGAACTTCTCCCATAAATGTTTTTTCTCATGCTTAAGTTGTTGGATCTCATATTGGGCTTGGTCAAGAGAAAATTTTAGTCATGTTATATCCCCTATAATCTTTAATAAATGGGCTTCATAGGGAATGATCTTATTAGTTGAGGCCATCAATTCCTTTTTCTATGTCAATTATATTTTTTAAAACCCTAAACCTTTACTAATCATGTGGTCACTGTAAGATTTCTATATTATCAATGCTAAATATAATTAATGGCCATTTCAATTTGATATGAAATAATAAATCAAATAAGTTTATGTGTTTTTATAACCATATTACATAAAAGACATTTAATTAACTCATAAGGGGAATTTTATTTTTAATAGTTCAGGTCATCAGAATAAAAAATTTGAAATTCAGAGAAATCAATGATCATTTAATTTTGCACAGTTTTCAACTGAGTTTCATTCCTTGGATATTGAATGGTTAAATTATATATAATTTACTATATATTTTTATGATTATTTTTTAAGATGACTAATAAAATAAAATTGAAGAATTGATTCATGATATTGAAGTAGAGTAAATTTTGAAATCACAAATAATTGAGTTTTTATAAGGTGAATTTTAAAACTTATTACATCAATGTTATAAAACATTTATGGTTTTATTCATGGTGTTAATATTGAATAACTTAAAATCCAAAAATGGATGGAGTGACAAGAGTTAAATAGTGTTTCTATAGTTATTGAAATACATACTTCATAAATACAATGATAATCTTTTTTAACATCATAATGTTATGAAATTATTATACCCAATGAATCTAGGTTATAATAAGATACATGTATTCCTAAGGGACTATTTACAATATAAGAAGGAATATGATGGTCTGTCAGAGTATCCTAAATAAGTGACCTCAAGGAAATGTTAAATTTAAAATCACTTGATGATTTATAATTTAAAATACTATGGATAATTTTAATTGGTTTCTTCCTATAATTACTCATTTAAAACATTTATTTGTAAATTAAAATGATGAAAAAGGTTAAGATGTAATATATATTAGTGGATACTTGATGGAATCTTTTTTCATCCAGCCAATTGTGTATAAGGAAATAAAATTAATCAACAATATATTAAAAAAATGATGTTATAAATATCATAAATGTAATATGAAAAGATTAAATTAATCTATATCGATGTCTTAGTAGGAAATATAGTTCATGACATGATTTATTTGTAATTTACAACTTATCACAAAAATTTTGTATGAAGGGAAAATATATCATGTCTGTTTTAATGAACACCTGAATAAAATGTATAAAAATGATATTATTGTTTTCTATTAATTTGTTATTTGAATATATAATGGGATGAAGTTACTTTGGTTTACAATTCTTATAAAATATAACCTTTTAAAATTCAAGAAATAATTACGTTCACTATAAAGATTTCCAAGTATATGAAAATTGGTTTGAATAAACTATAAAGGGGAATAAAGGTTATGTAATTTCTAAATAAAGAACTTTATATTATTTAAAAAAATATTGGAATATAAAATACTAAATATTTATTAAGTATAATCACAAATAAATGAATGAGATGAGCATATAATCACATATCTTTATTACCTTATATAAAAAATCATATTTGTCAATTTTTGGACTATGATGATGAATGATAAAAAAATATTTTTTCCAATCATAAAATTTTCCATTTATATATATATTATAATTTTATTAATGGTTGATTATGGAGAAAATAATATTTTTTAAATTATGTCTAATTATAATTAGTGAATATTTATGAATATGGATTTAAAAATGTGAGGTGATATCATGGTTTTCCTAGTGATAAAAAACATGAAACCATTTCACGATTCTCATATACATCTACAATGAAATTAACAATACATGGGATAAATCCATACATTAATGGGATGAATATTTGTTATATAATATAGTAATATATAGATAATTAATATTATATGATTTATATTTTAAAAAATATTAATCATTTATACATATATCATTTAAATACATTATATGGAAATCGTATTTTACTACATGTTGTGTTACGATTTATTGAAACATATAATAAGTATCATCTCATATAAAATTACTAACATGGTATCAAAAATTTATGAGATAATATTAATATAATTACCAAAACCACTATAATCATTCAATGTTTCATATGATGAAATGGTAGGGTGGTTGATGTAGTCATGCAATAGTGGAATAAACGACCAGGTGAAATTTTTACATGCCTTATAACTTATGATTAAATGTGTAGTTTATAGGGGGAATCATTGGGGGTATATAAATGGATACAATTCTAAAAACATGGGTGTTTCTAATCTTCCCAAGCTTTGGCCATATATATCTCTTTAAGAAGCTATCTTATTATTCATCGTTTACCAATAAATGCATCATCATTAGATGGGGATTAGAGGAACCATTCTTGAATATTGATAGATATTGTATCACATACATATACATCAAAGATTATTATGTTTTTTGACTTCATGTTAGGTAATATTCATGAACTATACGGTGAAATGTGAAAGAGAAGAAACTGATTGTTCAAGGAATGAAAGTTGGTTTCTTCAGTTTATACAACAACTTGTTTTTGGGTTTCACATAAAGAGTTACTAGTTTTTTGGTTTTTTATTTATTATTTATCATTGTAAAAAACACTCCCAAGATGTAATGAGTAATAATAAGAACCAAAATAACTGAAAATAATTTGAAATTCTAGATTCTCATGCACCGAAAATATATAATTGCTTAAATATATTGGATTACACTTGAGAAAATTCTGCATAACTTCATTACATGAAGACTAAAAGTTTTTAAATATATCAGTATCTCAAAAAAGGTAATGTTACCCCAAAATACTATCTTGGAAGATAAAATTTTGAAACTAACCAATATGATGCCTCCTTAAAGGAGTAAAATTCATCAAGAGTTAATGACACATGGCATCCAAATTTTCTTAATCTCAATTCATTCATTTGAATATGATATGAAGAACCAAAATTGTGGCATGTCACTTATGATATCTGTTCATCAACAAAGGGTTGGATAATATTTTAACAAGTCATATAAATATCCATATAAATAGTAAATAATGACACTAGTATCCCAATTTATAAACTTTACACCATCCATTGGAGTAACCCCTTTCATGAAATTACACCATTACACCATTATATTTAACTACACGGAATGTTCCTTTAATATGATATTAAACTGATAAAATTGAATAATGTGAGTCGATTCCTATTACAATATTATATAGATGGAACCTCCTTGAGATTTAATACCAACACTATAACCACTCTATATCCCCATTGAGAAGTTATATCCTCAAAATATGTCACAATCCTAGAAATCATGAAATCATATTATAGGATCCAACTAAACTCTAAAAAACTAGTGCCTCCCTTTTCATACTCAAACCATAAGTATTATCCATCAATATTAATGATCATAATATTACCTCATGGAAAGACATTAGGATTACTAATTACCATATATTATTATATAATGAGTATAGATGTCCTTACTTATGATATAAAAATAAGATTTTCTTATTCCCAAACAGGAGGAAGACATAGAATCATCCCTTCTTATGTGATAACATATGCCATTCATCCATATGTAATAAGAGTTAGAGGAAATAAATTAGTGACATGAGTTATAAATTCATTTACTTATGTGATGAGAATAAAAAATCAACATATTCTTATAAGATAAGTATAAGATACAGTTATTATGTAATGATCATAAGATGACCTCACAGCAAAACCCAAGGAAGACCAAACATTTCTTATGTGCTGAGAATAAGATAAAATGTCATTCATTTTCTGATGAAAATTATATAAACCCTTATTCCTTATATTGTGAGAAAAATTTGAACACTCCATCCATATGTGATGAGCATAAGATGGCCCATAATTCTTTATATGTTGAGTAAAAGATTACCATATTTACTTACATGATGAATGTAATATGGCTATATCATTCACTATTATGTGATGAGAATATAATTTCCTCTAGGTTTACCATGATGATAGTGTAAATAGTCATACCATATTTTAAGAGCATTAGATTACCACTAACCCTGACACAAGAAAGATATATTAGTTTCCCTATACCTACCATTACTTATGTTGTAAGCATAATATGAATCCTTATGTGATCAGAATAAGATGATACAACATTATTTATATAATGAGAATATAATTAAGAGTCAATATATAAGTTAGGAATATAATATTACCCATCATTCTTCATATGATAAAATAATATTACTCATCCTTCTATAAGTGAAGTGTATATGGTGATATATCTTTCTTTATGTGATGAGAATAAAATTCCCCCATGGACTAAAATGAGGAACATAGAAATCATATATCATTATGTAACAATTATAATATTCAATTTCTACCTAAATAATGATAGATACAATAAAATCCCTAATGATTTCTGACACACTCATCCCCTTAAAAGAATAACTTTCACCCTATTACTGAATTGATTAATAAAAACTTTCTTAGTCTGTTCTTTGGATTGGGTTTTTAAAAATGGAATTTAGGGTTTCTATATGAGATTATAAATCATAATAATGGAATAGAGTGTTTTTGACGAAAATCGAAGGAGTTATAAAAATATGATAGATATCATTATGTGAAACCACAATTATTGTCATGACTAGATTTTAACAAAAAAATGATAAATTCTAAAATTCATAAGAGTCAAAATGGGAACCATAAAAGTTATATATGGTAATATATAAAAAAACATGATTGTATTCATATTTTGGGATAACATTTTAAACATTAGGTGCGGTAGGATATTAGTAGTTTTGTAGTGACACCTTCAATTTTGTCAAATCCTAAATAAGGTAGAGGTGTCGAATTTAAAGGATGGATTTATTGGAAGGATTTTTTCATGACATGAGCCCATTAGTTTTAGGTATCGAACTTGTTTGGTAGATGTGTAGTGAAATTCTAAATAATCCCATGAAATGATTTTATATGAAAAAAATATTAAAGTCTGTATCAGTGTTAGATTCATTAGGGTTTTGTGTAAGAGTCTTTTAGTGTTTCACATGGTTTTAGACATTAATGTTTTTAGGAGAAGTTGATTTCAAACCAAGAGTTGTAAGTGTAGAACCATAAAGAAGTCTATATGAATTTCAATGAGTCTCTTTGTTTATTTATTTTCATATTTTGGTTCTTATATTGTTCCACAATAGGTGTTCAGATGAATTTTAAAGGATGTTTTCATGTTGTATAATGGATTGCATGAATCATTGGTTCCTCTATAGTTTGGGAGGCTGGAAGCATGAAATTTTTTTCATTCCATGAAATAATGATGAATCAAAATAAATTAATGGGTCATTCCATAAATTAAAAAGTTATACGTTGTATTGGTATTTTAGGAGTCATAAATGAAAGGGTTTATTGTGCTGATTTGGTAGTTTTCTCTACCTAATTGAAGATTTTCCCCAAAACATAAATCAACAGTTTTGAAGGAAAATATATAAATGAATGAAGGGGTATAGAAATAAAGTAAATATAACTCTAGAAAATGATGGGAATATAATATATATTGTAGTTGAATAAAAATAAAAAAAACAAGTCATTGTAGAAAAATATTTTGAAACCAGAGCATAAGAGGTTCTATATTAGATGAACTGTAAACTAGTGAAGAATTTAAATGAGGTTTTGATGATAAATGTTTTTGTATTTATTTATGTGGGTGGAAGTTCAACAGAGGAATACACGATTACAGGTGTAATCATATTCATTATTCTTGATGATTTAAGAGATTATAAATTAGTGGAGTAGTGATTTCCATGAATATTTGAGAAAAATGAGTTCTCAATCCTCTAATGCTTGTAAAATTAGATGGCCAGTAAATAAACTTTGTATTATAATTTTTTTTGAACTTACTAATTCAATACATAGATATATTTTTGATGTATTATAAATTGATTAAATATGTTTTATTTAACCAATTTAAACTATTTCCCCTCTATTTATTTCAAAAACAATTAATTTTGGTTATGAGGGAGAGTGTTTTTTAATAAAAATTGTTCAAGATAATCAATAGGGGTTATTGGAAGAAATATACATACCATTATTAACCACCCTTATTAAATTATTCAAATTTAATGGGATGATCATGTGGTAACATATTAGAATATAATTAGTCATGGTTTCTCTATATTAAAAATTCTCTCTGTGACATAGTGGAAGAGATCATCAATAAATGGATTCTAATCAGCGATGAGAATAAATTTTAGCTGTGCATGAATTATATGTAACAAAAATTTTAATATTTTGGAATGTACTTTAACCTTTCTTCTATACATAATATTTTAGTCAGTGTGTAGAGTAGAGAATTATAAAAAAAATATTGAAGGGCGGTTGTCACTTTTATGAATTGATTCAATGAATTTATAGAATCATTATCTAATACTTTTTTCAAAATAGTGATGCTGCATAAATCATAACATAACATTTTTTAAAATATTTATATCACATATTAAGACACTAATATATATGAATTGAAATTGAATATTTTATGTAACAGGCACAATGATTTGAGGATTCACCAAAATGAGACTATCACTTAATCCTTTAAATATGTTTAGATTCCTATAATGGACATGTTTGAACATTGATAAACTATTTATGATATCAAAATCATGTCAAGGTTCTAAAAAAGTTTAAAACCATACTTTAACCCAAAGGTATCGATGTATAGAGACAAGTATCTAAATGAAGTGATGATGGATAGTGTTTATAAATTTATCATTTGTTACATTATTTGGAATAATGAAAAAAGTCTAAAATTATGGAGAATCCAAAAGAACTGGAATTTAATGAAAAATATCTTGGATGAAGGACTTATTAAAAAGAAAGTTGATGTGGTGTTTTATTTTAGGACCACAAAACACAAATAAGGAATATTAATATTGAAATGTATGCTTCCACTTGATATAATTTGAAGTGAAAAACATAGGAAAATAGTTATAAATTGGAAAAATAAATTATAAGGTGATGATGATGATGATGTACCCACTAAGAACTCAAATAAGTATGTAAATAGAAAATTGGGGTTTGGAATATATATTATTAAATATAATTTTCTTATCAAAATAAGATTTATGAAAAATGAAAATGAAACTATAATAGATTGAGGAAAATAAAGAACTCAGTGAAGTAGTTCTTTTAGTTGGCATAAACATACCATAATTGTTGGAAAACAATGATCTAGAAGATATCATTGAGGAAAGGGTTTACCAAAAGGTTTAAATAGATGCAGATCTCATAGAAATTTATGTTTATATTAATAAAATGATAAAATAAAATGGTGTAATATATGAATCCAAAATGTACATACATATGTAAGAAGAATAAATGTCTAAGTTGATGACAGAAATAGATGAACTCAAATCATAAAATATAACAAACTAAAAAAAGTTGATTGAATATTTTATTAAAATAGATGATTAAACCTAGATCAGTGATACATTGGATGATTTTTAAACTAAGTATGTCAAAATAATTAGGGAACTCAAATCTTATGTCGTGTTTATGTGATATCACCCCATCAAATTACCCATTTATTGGTGTATAAAATCGTAATTATTAATACTATAAAAGTCACTTTGATTTTAAAAAAACATTAAAATATAAGGTTTTTGTCAATTTGAAAAATATTTTTTATAAAATAATTATTCATAAAAAATTATTCAAGTAATGATAAATGGTTTATTTATCGTAACTTCTTTTAGTGTTGATAATATCTATTCTTATCAATTATCTTTCTAGCACTGATAAATGTGACATTTATCAAATATTTCTTTAGATATTATAACATCAGATAGTTGTATCATTTTTCTAATACATTTATAGAACTCTTCTATAACTATTTATTAAACTAAAACTTATATTAAATTAAATATACATTACATTAAATTCGATTTACCATTAAATCTATGTTACAAATATTCAATACATTACATTTACATTTATATGTATATATTATTATAAATATTGATTTTTCAATGAATTAAAATGAAAGTTTTATATAAAATACTTGGTTTTCTTTCATTAGACTGTTCTTGATACTACTTTCTAATTAGTAATGATTTTACCAAGAGTTTACAAAAACATCAATCCAACTCAAACTATAGTATAGTGTACATATAATAATAAAATTTTTATATTAGTAATACAATAATGGAATGAATTAAATAGAAATATGATATAATAATGAATAAATAAATGATAAAAAATAATGATAATTTTTTTAAAGAATAAAACATATAGAAATGTAATAGGAAACTCAAATTGCATTCACCCTATTTTGAGTATGCAAAGAACTTTCAGTCATACCCATTACATATTGTATCATATTCACATGAATTTAACTCTTAAAAATAAAAAATAAATAATGTTTCATTTTCCAAAAATATCATGAAAATATGAGTTAATTTTATTGGTTTTGATTCTATGATGCACGTTATGAATTAAAATATCATTTTCCAATGAGAACATGCACTTTCAGCCATACCAAGCAAACTATGTATTAGATTTAAATACGATTGATACATATATGTAACAAATTAATTATCAATTATTATATGTAAATTTGAATGATATCATAATGAATTTAATCTATTTTGATGACGTGAAGTACTATTTAGACTAAAATATCACTTTACTATAAAAATATGCACTTTCGGTCATAAAAGTTGCGCCATGTGTCAGATTGAAATGATGTAAATTAATAAATATTATAATTGAATTATTGATTGTTTTCATAATATATCAATAAAATTAAGGGATTTTTTTCAATTATTTATAACATTAATTTTGATCTAAAATATCATTTTCAAATGAAAAAATGCATTTTCAATTATACCATACATATTATGTGTCATATTTTCATTTTGTTATTCTTTCAAATAAAAAACAAACTATAAGTATTTATTATAAAATATCAATATAATTAAAGTTCATTTTCATTCTTTTTAGTGTGCGATGTATGTTTTAACCTAAAATTTCATTTTCATTCAAAACTCATATTTTTAGTCATGCCGTCCATAATATGTGTAAGATTATTATATGTTTGATTATTAAATGTTAGAAATTAATTATAGATTGTTTTACTAATTTATAAATAAAATATTTTTTTATTAGTTATGACCATGTGAAATGAATTTTGAAGGAAAATTTCACTTTTAAATGGAAACATATATACCAGCCTCACTGTGAGTTAGATTGGCATGAGGATAATTTTTACACCACATAAATGAATTAGGAATATTTTTTATAAAATCTTAGAAAAATATGATTGTTTTTTCTTTATTTTTATTTTTGGGAACATTTTTCATAATAAAAGTTTATTTACAAATGAAAATAATTAAATTCAGTTATATCAGCCATACTATGTGTTGTATTAACGTGAGGTTGGTTCCAATACATCAAGATTTAATTATAGATACTTATACTAAAATATTAAGATAAAATGAGTACGATTTCTTAGTTTTTAGTGACTGATGCATTTTTTGAACTAAAATGTCATTTTAATGGAAAACATGAACTATTGGTAATATTGACCACATAATGCATCAGATTACTTTCCAGTTGATTCACATATATTCCAAGTGAATTATGTTTATTTATCATAATATATAAATACCTTTCAATTGTGTTTTCTTGGTTTTGAGGGAATACTGCATGTTTTGAAATAAACTGTCATTTTTAATTGAAAACATATAGTTTTTGGTCATAAAATCTATATCACGTGTCAAATTGATGTGCAATTGATTTTTACTTATCATAGAATAATTGTTGATATATTTCATAAAATAACAAGACTATACTTCTGTATTTTTTTGTTTTGATTTTGTGATGCAAATTAAAAAAAATGTCACTTTAAAATGAAAAAATTACTCTACACCATATAAGCCAGACTATGTGTCAGATTGGAATGAGTTTGATACCTATTCGTTAACAATTATTTCTGTATTTCCCTTTTAAATTACCAATAAATTAGGACTATAGTTTCTATTGTTTTTGAATATTAGATGCATGGTTTGAAATAAAATTCCACATTGGACTAAAAACATCCCCTATAAGTTAAAACCAATACTCCATGTTTCTAATTGACATATAATTATTTTTTACACATCAAAATTGAATTATCAAAACTTTTACTAGTATAGAAATAAAGTTATAAATTATTTTCTTGGTTTTGAGTGTCAGGAACTTGTTTGGAACTAAAATGTATTTTTAAATTAAATCATTCAATTATAGTCATACATTCCAAAAAATGTGTTATATTGAGTTATGGTTGGTTCTTGTACCTCAAAATTGAATTATTTTTATTTTTTATAAAATATAAAGACAATAAAATCTTGTTTCCTTTGTATTAGGTGAGTGATGCATGTTTTGAAATAAATTTTAATATTAAAATGAAAACATACCACCCATACCATTTTTTATACTGATATGATATAGATTCATAAAAATTAAAAATGATTCATGGATAATTTCCATAAAATATTAATAAAATATGAGTGTGTTTTCTTAGTTTTATATTTGTGACATGTGTTTCAAAGTAGATTTTTTCTATAAGGAGATTGGATGGCTTCAAATATCATTGGGAATTTTATAAAGTAGTAGGTAGAAATATTTACATATACCATATTTTAAGTGAGAAAAAATATACACTGTTTATATCCACATGCATAAATAACATATGATGAGAGTATAAAATAGTACTTGAGTTCATCATCCTTAATGAATCATTAATCAAGAATTGAATTATTTCTAAAAATTTTGTCCCTATAATGGTAAAAAATGC
The DNA here is from genome assembly GCA_963277665.1 of Viscum album. NCBI lineage: Eukaryota > Viridiplantae > Streptophyta > Magnoliopsida > Santalales > Viscaceae > Viscum > Viscum album. The sequence continues at coordinate 1,811,576,609 of OY728123.1, read as the reverse complement.
CTCTGTTCAGTGTTTATATCCCTTCCTAAAGGCTAAAAGTATTTCCCCTTTAAACATACACAATATGATTTGCCATGAAGTAGGTGGATGAAGGGGAAATTATTTCCTTTAAAAATACTATAAACTCCATAAAAATAACTTTTGGGTTATTTTTAGGAAAAAAATAACTCTTGAATTGGGATTTTGTGTGTGAAATGTTTCTAGTCTTTAAAACCCACTTTATATTGATTTGGATTTTATTCATATATTTAAAAAATATATCAAAAGTCATGGTCCTATATATCCAGGATATATACATAAATTTTCTAAACATAAAGTAATAAAAAAATAAAAAAAATCTTATAAAAATATATTCTTAATGTATGAAAATATTCTAATACCATGTAATCTGACCACTCATTTATAAACAAATCTACTTATACTTTTTAATATGTAGACTATTAACCACCCTAGTAGTACTAATGAAATATAAATGAACATAAAATCAATTTTGTTTAAATGAAATGATAACTATATTAAAAAATACCTCTTCAGGTATACTATTTTGTTGATAGAAGACAATATCCTTCATAAATTTAAAAATGTAACAACTATAATCACTCTAATTATATTATTTCACAATCAGAAAAATCATTGATAAAAAATATCAATTTTTATTTATTTTTTTGTAGTGAAATATTAGTATCTAAACCATATTAACCAACTATTTTTATAAATCTACATGAATTTTGTGTTTGAAGGATATCCTCATAAAATTATTTTAATGATATTTAAAGACCACCCTATAATAATAATATTCTCATGAAAACGTAATATAATGTATAAACGTTTCATTTTTTATTGTACAATTTTGAATATTGTTTATTATAAATTGATAATAAAAAATATTTTTATTCAATTTGTTGGATATATATGATTTGTATCAAAAAAATAAATCATTTTAGAATCAAAATTGAAATCAATGTTCATGAAATAGTACAAAAAAAATGAGTAATTAATGTAAAAAGTGAATAAATATTTTTTTAACTAGATTATAGTTTTTTGCCTCTAAAATGTATGTATTAACAATATTCTATGATATGTTTGTTTCCTTTTAAATATTCTAGCTATATTTTCCACATTTAATGAAATTTTATTTTCATCCAATATAATTGTTAGTGAATAAGTGACATAATGACTAATGAGTCGTAGTATTTATTCACATGGTTTTCCCATTACATAGTAGTGATATACACATCTATAGAAAATATTATTATTATTTAATATTAATGAAAAGAATATATTATGTATTCGAAAAACATTTTATGAAAATGTACCTCATGTTTACATTCAAAACAAATGCTCTCAGTAATTTGGGATTGGAAATTTAGTATTATGAGTTATAAATATTCACATTATAATATATATTGGATTGAAATAATTTTTTTTTAATAAACCATCAGTTAGTTAATTAGATAGTCTGTGTTTTAATCTCAAAAACTCATTTTTGGTGGAATTATCAATGCCTATTGTGTTAGTCATGTTTCTAGAACAATCCTAACATAGTGATTTCAAATGATGATTAGGAATTTAGAAAATTTTATAACTATTTTCGATGTTTATTTTACAATATGTATTATCATTTTGTAGTTTCAAGACTAACATTGATGTATAACTACACTACTCAAGGTAAGAAAAAAAAAAGAAATTGATTGTGGTCCTAGTGAGAAAATTTGTTAAGAATGTAATCAAAACTAAAAGGAAAATATATATCTAGATTTGAACAAAACCATGGTACCAACAATTTTTTAAAAGGTATATATCAGGAGCTATAGACTATAATTGAGTATGGTTTATCAATAAGCATGGGGGTCCTACAAGGCATACTGGTGCCATTATTTTATAAAACCATCTTTGAGGTCAACTTGGTGATCATTCAATTGATTTCAAATTCAATACAATTTTACCAGTTAACTCGTGATTTTGTAAACCTAAAAAATGGTAGTTTCATGGAATTGTGAGTCACATTATAGTTCAATAATATATTAAGTAATATTGTATGGCTATGGAATTTTCATATCTATTTAACAAAAAAATCATGGGAGTTGATTCAATGTCAACCCCGATAATCAATTAAAACATCTGATAATTTGGTATAAATGTTTTTACTAGGTTCTTCCCACCATATAAATCTATGAAAGTACATCTGAATATTCTAACATTCAACCAAATACACGATGAACCATAATATATTTCATGGGATATGGCCAATGATATTATTCTGAGGCTCTCTTACTATGTTATATGGATATTGTTGTTGATTCAATATTTTTTACAAGGGTTAATCTCAGGGAAATATATTTATTGTTGATGATTACATGAGTGTATCTATAATGTGTAAATTAAATGATAAGATATATGAACTTATTGATGAGATGAAAAGTAAAAAAAATTAATCGAAAATTGAGAAAGGATAGAAAATAGTTCACAAGATTTTAAATAAAAAATGGATGATCTCATGAATTGAGTCCTCAAATAAGATGATGGATGTAATTATTCCCATAAATCAACCCCAATTTATGTATTATAAACATGTTAATTATGTTGATTATATCTATAAAAATATTCTCATATATTGATGGGAGAAACAATAGACAAATCAAGACTATCAACTATGAAATTTTGAGTTTTAATAAGAACAAAAAGGTTATACTAGTAAATCCAAGTCCATACTCTAGAGGAAATCATGGTCATATTAATGAAAACTATCAGGTTTTGATCAATGATTTGACATATGATCAAGATTATCCCATGTGAAATCTATAGATTTATATTGACCAAATTTAAAATCAATGTAAGGAGTGGACAATGTGAAAAATTCCTAGATACACATATATATCACCTTGAGATTTAGAATAACCACCTATAATAGTGCTAAAAAGTAAAAGAGCTATGGGAAGAGAAAGAAGAAAAATATAAAAAAGTTTAGAAAAATATGAATGAAAATGAGAAAGTAGTTCAAGAAGAATCCCCAATATCATGTTTCGTCTCCCTCTCATAGGTGGTTTTAAATATCACAAAATACCAACTATGTTTCTAATCATTTTAATACACATATATTAGTATTGTATGTTTATAAATCAATATATGAAGTATTAGGACAAAATAGAGGTATCCAGAGGCATGTGAAAACCTCAATTATAATACTATGCATGGTAGAACAAGAAGGTGGATGGTAGGTTGCTACCGACTTTGATATAGGTACTATATAGAGTATTAGTTCATTCAAGGTACCACTTACAGGCTAGTGGAACACACCATCGAACAGTTGGGATCTATATCGAACACATGTTTTCTCTAGGTTCCAACAGTAGGCTAATACAACCCATTTACTATTTGGTGGAATTATATAAAAAAAATCAATTTATGGTTGTCCTGAGCAACTTGATTAGCCTCCCATTGAATCTATTTAACCACTAACACCTCAAGAATGATACTAATTCTAATGGAGGCTATAAATACACCCTTAAGGGTTCATGTATTCAAGTGGATACATTTATGATTATTTTATACGTCTCTAGTGATGCTTTTTATCATTTACAAGATCTTTTTACTCTTTTCTCACTCTCTCCCATTGAACTATTATTTTATCTTGCTAGGAGAATGATGAGTATACTTCATAGGACTTGTGAAAATCTAGTCACTTCTTTTTATTTTTATTGGGTTCTCACTACCATTTATTGTGAAGTTTTGATTGTACACTAATATTTAGTGTGATGGATTGGTGCACACTATAATTAAAAGTTTATGTGATTTTGGTATTTTTCAACAAACGCCAAAATTCTAGACATATAATTTGATTTTTCATTATAACCACTAAAACTAAAGAGTCACATATATTTTACTATGTTTCATGGATATCACTAAATCCAAGTGCTTAAACTAAAACCTCACAAAGACCATTAGGTGAGGATATGTATGGATCCCTTTTTGAATTATTTCTAAACTCATATATAAAATTATTCCTTATCTTTTATTTATATTTTTACTAAACTAACTCATTTTTTTCGCTTATAAGTATTTATCTTGAACATAAATCTTATAATTTTGTATTACTTATTTTCTACGATGTAATTTATTTTACATGTAATTTATGAAATTTTTTAAAATGAATTTAATCCCGACTCTTTTTATCTTCACATGGAAAAAATATTGGCATCTGATCCATCCTTTATAACTTATCCTTAACTAGTTTAAAGAATCGATCACTTATGGATGAATTATACCTTAAATACTCAAGGTGTATCAAAAGTAAATTCAATGGATAGATATAAATACTGTTATGGATGAGTCTATGGTTATTTGAAAACTAGAATTTGAACTTTTTTGAAGAACAAGTTATATTGTTGGGAGAATAATTATGCACAGCTATACCACCACTCATAAAAAAGAGTTAAAATGGAACCTGATAGATAAAGTGGATTTTGAGATTGATGGAAAGTACATGAATTATCAACAATGTAGGTTATATAAGAATGAATTTAATATGGATTACAAGTGTGAAACCAATTTTTATATTTTGATATTATGTTAAGTTACACGTTACAGTACCAATGAAATGAAGGTTATAAGTCATGATATGTATTAAAATAATTTTGAAAATACTTTTTATGCTTATCAAAAACCCCATAAATAATTTTCATACCCATTTCAATGTTATTGATAACGGAATGTATTATTTATGTGATGCTTCTACCATTGAGATGTTTGTAAAGCAGATATTTATGGTCTTTACTAGTTCTTAGGAACCCAAAGTGATAGTAATAAAAGTAGGGATCTATATAAAAAATATTATGGATGAATACATTAATAGATATCTCATGTCCATTAATATTAAGAAAAAGATATAAAATAAGAAGGATACACCAGATGTCAAGGATATGTAGACCATTTTCCTCTAATCAAAAAAATGTTAATCTATTTGAAGTGAAGAGGTGATTACCCATATTTTCTAGAGGATAAATAATGTATTCATGAATAAGAAGTCATAACATTATGATAAAAAGAATAATTAAAAACTAAAATATAGGTAAGATTAAAGGAGTTAAAAAGGGTTAAAATAAATTAATAGTACCCCACTATTAATAAATAGACCAAGTAGAAGAAAATTAATGAGTCTTTTACTATGTTAATATAGAGTGCATGAGACGACTCCCTCCCATCAGTAGACTCATGGAAAGAACCCATAAGTGTTTCTTGGCAAACATTGAGGTTAGTAAACATGTAAATTCGTAAACTTCTTTGATATTTTATACCTATTAATATTATAAAAATATTTGATATTATAAAAATTAATTACAAGAAATAATTTGTAAACATACCAGTAAATTCAAAGATGTTAAAAAAATTAGTCATATTCTCTTTGAAAAAGATCAAATTTTAGATTAAAATGAAAAAATTAAGAATTTCAAAAGACAAATGATTTTATTTGAAAAACAAATTAATGTAAATAATAAAGATTTAATTTTTTATTATTGAAAAATTATTACTTGAAAATGAAATTTTGTAATGTTAAAGGAAGAAGGGTTTGATTAAAGGACCAACCAAATATTGAAAAACTATAGAATAAAATTCATCATTATAAAGAATCTATTTCCAAGTTTTCCCAAGGTGATTATAATTTTAATTTAATTTTGGATTCCCAATGACATGGTAAAGGCTACCTTTATAAGAGGTATCTATGAATATAAATTTTACATTTATTTTATGAATGTTGGGAACATTATTTAGTAGTGTCATGAAAAAAATCATATTACAATTAGACTAAATATATTCATCTCTCTGCAAATATTTTTACATAAAATTTTATGTCAATTTTTTAAATTGATATGATATCAAAATGTGAGTTCATAGGAATTTATTTGATAAAATATTCAGACGTAAACCTTGGGAACAAAATTATCTATATTATTAAATATTTTTTTATTGAAAATGTATCAATATAAATTCCCAATGAACTATATTATCCCTGAATGGAGGGAGCTCAAGGCACTTGTACGGTAACTTTTTAAATTTTATAAATTATTCATCGTCCTTTCAAATCAATTAATACGAATTGTTTAATTTTTTTTAATTATATTCTAAAATACTATGGAATAAAGTTTTAATATTAAAGGGACCTTGGTGTAACTATCTTGTGATATTTACATTAGAAAATAATATGGTTGATCAATTTATTGACTATGAAAATTACTTTTAAAATAAATCAAGAGAAATCAATTTTAATATTTTCATTCATTTATTTTTTAAAATCACATTAATGTTTTAGAATATATATTCTAATCGTTTATGATTTTTTTACATATAAAGGATGTAGATATTAATTTGATGATTTTTGAAGTGAGTATTGAATTTATTGATCAATTAAAATTTTCTGACTAGTATTTAATAAATAAAATTATTTGGAATTATTAATATATTATGGATTATATTTTTTTTTTCAAATTCTCTATTTTAATTCTTTTAGAATTTTAATTCTTTTTTAGGATGCACAGGAAGGCACTGGCTACCCGGTGCTTCCTCATTGCATATTTTAGGGTGATTTCAACCATGCTGTTTCTATTTTTTATCCATCATCCATCCAGTATAGAAAATCTAATAGATGTAATTATATTTCCCTACCCTCTTAGCCTCTTTTAATGGGAATTTTTATCCTATTATTTTCCCCTATTAATCATTCAATCCATATCTTCTCTGGACCTCACTATTTCTATAATAAGAGAACAAATCTTTCATATTTATCATAAATTAGGGGATGAGAACCAATGTTTTCATGAAAAATGTATATTTTTAATTATTTTCACTTAGAAGCATTTTTTCATCAAATTATTGTTTCTTTGTTCATATGTTATAATTTTTTAATTTGATTTTATGAATTTAGATTTGAAAATCAATTCAAATGTTTTAAATCATAAAATATTGAAATCCAATCTTTTTTACTTAGTTGGTTTTTTGAAATTAATTTTCCAAATTATCTTGGAATAATTTTTTTATCTCTTATTAAATATTATTATTTCCTAAAACACCTCGATTTTGATAATTAATATTTTTTCATGCATCCCTCTTAATTTTTATTCATTATACTTTGTTTATATCATATTTTTTGATATTTTCTTTGTTTTTATAAGATATAAAATGGAAATAGTGAAGTGAAATAAATAACTTTTTTCTCTAAAGTTCATATCTACTAATTATTGATATTAATATTATTATAAAATTATTTTATAGAATTTAAATGACGTAATTTATTTTTTATAAAACATTGATAATTTCAAATAAAATCCATTTTTATAATCTCTTTGAATTTAATTTTGAAATTTTGAAATTCCATTGATTTAATATATTGAGTATTATTTTTTTCTTGATTATATGTTTTTCTAAATCCATATTTCACGGTTAGTTACACATTTTTTTAATAATTTTTAAATTATCTAGAGGAAACTTGAATTTTATCAATCTATTTATTCCTTTGACTTGTATTAAATTTTCCCCTAGTTTTATTAATTTTAATCTCATTATTTTTCAATTTTTTTTTCAAATATTGATTTCAATTTTTTATTTAATAAACATTATTTAAAATCAACTTAATCTTAAATGATATTACATTAATCATTTGGTTTTTTATTTTTATTTTTAATGAATTTTTAGTATAATTTTTAATTAACATTCCCCTTTTGAATTTTTTGAACCTTGATCTTTTTTGAAGTATGTTTTAAATTCAATAAGAGATTAATTAAATTATTTTAATTATTTAAAATATTATAATCATTTACCTATCAATGAAATCATGTAATATATAGATAAAAATTTACATTCCAAAAAAACGAGATCACTGAATCGTTTATCTTTTATCATTTAAATATTGAATTTATTGGTTGACTTGTTTCTCACACATTGGTGTGTTTTGTTTATTTTCTCTTTTATTCATTAATTAATCTATTAACATGTATTTTAGATCATCAATACATTCAATGTATAAATCAATTATGGGGGAGGGGATAAACATTTTGAATATGAAATTTTTATAATGACAAGATACAAAATTTTTAATGAACTCAAGAATGATAAAATCTATTTTGGTCTCTTGTAGATTTTTAAATTGAACATCGAATCACATTGTTTTATATTTTATGGTTCATAAAATATGTTCTAAAAGTTTTTATCTTTTCCATATATAAATGTTTAGTTTAAAATATTATTTTTAGGATTCTTGGCTTTATTCCTCTAAAATAATGTTCACTCTATTGAGCTTCATTTTACATTTTTATGGTAACATACATTTTTAATTATATAATTGAGGGGGGTGAGGGTATGAATTGATTTTATATCTTAATTAATTCATATATATACACTTTTATAATATGTTTTGATTTCCATGTAATAATTTTTATAATACAATATCATGTGATTAATTGTTCTCAAATTTTATTGAAGAATTTTGAATTTTTAAATACATAGAAGGTTATTTTTTTAATTTTTATAAAAAAAAATTGGAATGTATAATGTTTTAAATATTTCATATTAATTTTCTATTTTTAAATATCTTGATTGAAAATTATAGGTTATGGTATTTCCGTTTTGTCTCAATTATGTTTTGATCTAATATTATTATGAATGAATTCACCTTATTTCTCTGCCCCTCATTTATGAGATTTATGAAAATTAAAATGATTGATATAGTGGTGAAATTAAACGTATTTTTTCTAGAATATATTTTAAAAATGTAATTTTTTGAATATTATTATGATATAAATTTTAAGGATATATTCTAGTATCTCACGATTTTTTTTAAATGGTTTGAGATGCATTTCATTTTTTTAAATTTTAGGTAGTTTTAGAGTTATGGTTTTGTATCATCATAGGGGGTGACATTTTTGACATAAAATAATAATTTATATTGGTTTTATGGGAAATCATGATAGTTTCATTGTTATCTTAAATTAATTCAATAAATTTGAAAATATAATGGATTTTGAAATTGAATCATTATTGTATTTTTAATGTTTTGTTAATTTTAATTCATGATAACCACCAAAATACAAGATGATTTAAAATTGAATTATTGGTGAAATCTTTCTTTGGATCAATATAAAAAATATTTCATAAATTTAATTTTTGTAGTGTCTAATATAATTGGTTGAATTTTTTTTTAAAATATTGAAATTATATAAATATATATTCATTTGAATTATATCAGGCATATATTAATATTTATTATTTATCAATTTTTTTATCATAAAAGGGTGGATAATGTTGGGACCAACTATTATAGGCAGTTTTAATGATTAAAAAAAAATCAAATTTTTGATTCAATTTCATGGATATTAATATTTTTATGTCAATACATCATTTCAAGATGTTTTTGTATTGATTGGATGGATCTAGAGAAACATTAAGGCCTCACATAAATTTTTTATAAGTCAAGAACTATTAACTATATGGATGGTTGGAACTAGAGGGCCGAGAGGTGATTGAAATAACTATAGTACTGCCAAGATACCACTAGAGGGCCCATTAAAACCACTGAATATGCTATGTAATTTAGTTTGATAACAAATAGTTGTTTGTTGGGGACTCATATGCCATGATTAGCCAACCAAAAACTATGTTTAACCCCAAACATCTACAAAATTATACTAATGCTCTCAAAGACTATAATTATATTCCAGAGGGTTCTTGGATTCATATTGAAACCTTGAAGATCATTTTAGGTATCTATTTTTCTAAATGGTTTCATTATCAATATCTCTCTACTCTTCTATCACTCAATACCACTCCTCTTATTGTATATTTTTAGGGGATCATGACTATTTTTAATATGAATTCTGTAATGACCCATAATTTTATTAATAAAATTCAATTTCTTTTAATTAAATGACATATATATATAGAAAACACACACAATACTTTTGTTTTATTATATCCAATTAGAATTAAATTATTGCTAAGTATCCTTACTATTGATAATATATCCATTGAGTAGTGATCACATGACTGGTATTAATATAGGGTTTTAAGAAATCCTTTTGACAAAGACAAAGAGAGCGATATCCTCAACAAGTAGAATCGTACCATATGAAGTCCCATTTATCAAAACATCCAAGATTTATAGAATTTCTAGGCTTTTTTCTAGACCATGGCCAATCCAGGATACAAAAACTTAAGTATGAGAGAAACTGTTTAGGGGAGAAGTTCAAGATCATCAAGATCATGGTCCAAACCATGATCACCAAACGACCCAATAAAATCCACAACATCACAAACTATACTCTTAGGGTTTATTCTGGTGTAATAAATAGATATGTAACAATAACCTAGCATTATGATTATGTGAATTAATTTTTTATTAAAAAAATAATATACTTTCATTTTTGAATTTTTACTTTGTTAATGATTTTTAAAGAACAAATAGAATTTTTGGTTAATACTGAAACTCAATTATTAAATCTATTATGATGTTTTAATTGATTTTTGAATTAAATAATATATTTATAAAATATTTTTATAAAATATTTTTATTAAATTTCTTATATTAAATATAAATTATTGTATAATTTTTATGAAGTAAATATTAATTTTTATTAAGGTTTGTAAAATGTTTTGGTAAATACCCATCAATTTTCAATAAATGTCAGGTTTTATTTTAAAAGTGAAAATTCACATATTTATAATATTATTTAGATAAAATAAATATTATTTTTTAATCATTATGTTGAAATTATCGAATGGTGAATTTTTCTTAATTTTCTAAGGCAGATGAATTTTTGGGTAAAAATTAAATACCTTATAAATATATAATGTGTTCTGTAACATCATAATGACACAATAATTATGTAACAAAATACTATAAAGGTTATATTTGAAAAAATAGTTTTTTATTCAAAATAATTTTATTTTATTTTTATTTGATTTATTTTATAAATCCATAGTGAATCCTCCAAGATATATAACGTATTATATGATTTTAAAATAATTTCTTTAAAAATGTGACTCACATCCACAAAATCCAGGGAAATATTTTTTTATATTCTTCCTTTGTGCTTTTAAAATATTGTATACCACTCCCCTTTTCCTGAAACTGTGGTAAAAACCATTGGATGGTTTTTGGTTTTGAATATTTTAGTGTTTAGGGTCCAAAACAAAAATAATAATGAATTCCCCCACTTTTCCTATATAAACCCACCCAAGAACCCATTAATCATAACTAAATCTCTTGGAAGATAGACTAATGTCTCCCCACACTCCCTATAGTTCTCCCAAGACACCCCCAAGCTCCCATGAATCCTCTCCCAAACCTTTGGGATCATACTTCCAAGTAAGTGATCATCCACCCTCCCCTTTTTTCAAGGATTCTTGTCATGTTATGTCTTTTAATTTCTTTTATTAAAATGTTGGAATTGTTATTAAATAAACTGATTACTTTTAATTTGATTTATAAATTATTGTATCTTATTTCAATCTCATTTATCTCTCTTATGAACCCATATGTACTACTGCTACCTTGCCAAATTATTGTTAGGGATCCACACCTTTATTTCTTCATTTCAATTCAAGAACCCTGTTTGAAATTAGTCTTTATCATTTCAATTTGTTATATTTTTATCATTTTATAATAAATAACCTAATGTAAATTTCATATTATTTTAATAATGTATTATTTATCCTCCCCCATTAAGACCCTTACCTAAATTGTTACTATGCAGAAATTCCATTAGGGATTTCTCTCTTCTTATTTAAATTTCAAGAACATTATATGTGTTATACTTATTAAATTCCATTTAATATGATGGTATATTATGTTCTATAATATCCTCAATGTACATTTTGTGTATCAATTATTACAGGAACCTTTATCTCTCATTTACCCATTTTATGAATTTCCTCTTGACATTGTTATGCTGCCGAAATTGCACCACAATTTTCCATAATCATCATGTAGTGAATACCATTCTCATTAATATATCAATGGTATTCACCTTTATTCACATATAATTATTTATTGGGGACATACATGTATGTATAATACATTCTTCAATAGTTTAATAAATTATGATTTTGAATGAATCCATGTTATAGGATCTACGTGGCACACAAAGGCATGAGATTTAAATGTTTATGAATGGTGCACCCTAATAGTGCTCCAATACATTGGGTAGTGTCTAGTATCCTGATAAGTCATGTTGGGATAGGGCTTTACCTGATTCCTTTTAGGAATTGTTTATAATGTTGGGACATGGGTTACCTGATTCCTTTATGTTTATGATGCAATGTTTTAATTTGTTGCCACATTTCTAGGTTATGAGAATCAGTCTATATCATGTTGTTATGTTCATGTTTCTCTTATGCTCCATTGATATGTCTATTAACTAACATGCATTTTCTTCTTCATGTTATGGATTTTTTTCTCCCTTACTAGTCTTTATAGCTAACCATTTTCTTATATATGTCCTCAAGTTATCCCTTGCAATGCTAAGTACGAAGGAATGTTGTGGTCCTGTAAAATAAGTTTTCAATAAATATGTGTATTTAATGTTTTATTTTGTTATGTAATGTTCTTAATCCCTATAGACACTAAAAATCTTGATATTCTATGTTTTATCAAGTTAAAGATCATGTAATATATCAGGTCAAAATATGAAATAAAAAGAAGGGTTGATATAGTTGGTATCAGAGGGTAGTTTTAGTTATTTTTGGGATTAGGATTAGAAAAATCTAGTGAAATCCTTCGGGATAATACTAAATATAAGAAAAGAATACCTTTTTTATGAGTATAGAGTTAGTGGTTTATCATGTCAAAAAATACCTTTCTAGATATGAACAAGTTTAGGGGGCTCTGACACAAATGTATTTAGGGGTAAAACCTAAAAACACTACTTTGAGCTAGACTTGAATGAGAACTGAAGCATGAGAATAGGCCTTGTTTCACTCTTGGTTCTACAGAACAAGGGGATATGATTTGGTAAATTTATAAGATTAGTATGAACCATTATTAAGGGAACAGAAAATTTCCCCTAAGAATATATGATAAGAAGTATATCATGTATAACTTAAATAGACGCATAAAAATTCATAAGTTAAGTAGATAAATAGAGTTTATAATGTATCCATTTAATGCCATTGCATTACCATTTATGTGTTTAATAATTTAAAATATTTACCGCTAATTTTCCCTTTTATTCTAGCCAATGGCCAGTAATATAGGGAATTGGGCTACCAACCGATGTAATGATCAATGTGACGACGACTCTAATGAGAAGACCAATCTGATGGGAGAAGGAATCACAAAATTTGTCACGATACTCTATGATTTAACTCTTGTTTTTAATAGAAAACTAGATCAAGAGGAACTTCCAACCCCCTAATAAATAAAAAGTCACAATTGATAGATTCATGAGACAAAGGACACCCACTTTTAATGGATCATCCGATCCCTCAGTCACCGAACAATAGATCAACTCCATTGAGAAGATATTATCTGTCCTTTAATGTTCTGAAAAAGTGAAGGTTCTTTTTGTTTTTCTTTTTATGGAGGGTGAAGCTGATCAATGGTGGTCATTGATTAAAAATATGATGCATGAGGAAGAGATCGAGGAGATGGGATGAAAGGATTTCTAGAAAAAAAAAATTGGTAAATATTTTCCCCACACCCTCCATCTTAATATGGAATGATATTTCCATGCACTCAAGTAAAAGGATGAGTAATATTACGTGGCGTACAAGGAAAACATCACTATACTTTCATGATACTCCTTCGGTTTTGTCGTTACCCCTAAATGCAAGGTTTACTTATTCTATGGTTGGATAAAACCTAACTTACATAAATCCATGGTGATTCATGACTTTGATAGCTATAGAAATATTATCTGATGTGCCCTCAATGTCAAGATAGTGATCAGTGAATCTCATGGATATCGTGGTGATAAGAAGCAGAAAGTGGACTTTAATTATGAGGTTTTGATGGATAAATCCAATAGTGTAATGAAATTACAGCATCCCACTTACCAAAGGTGTGGAAAGAAGCACCCTATAAATTGATTGAAAGGGACAAGGAAATAGTTTTTCTGTGGGAAAGAAGGGAACCTATCTAGTGATAACGGCAAGAAAAACCTGGTATTGAAATAGAGGAATGGAATGCTCCATTCGATCCTCAATTTATAGTTCATTTATACAACTTCAAATAACTAGGGAACTTTTCAAACCAATTCCCTTTTCCAAGGGTTTTTGGAGGCTACCAACAACCTCCATGTTAGCAAGGGAAATCCTTTTCTGTCACTCTTACTGAAGAGAATCCCGACAACAAAGTGGTGACCAATATGCTGGTTATTCCTTCAAGAATAGAGAGCATACTTTTTTATTCTTTTTCTACACATTCTTTTATATCCAAAAAGTTTAGTATAATATTTTAAACACCACCCAAAATAATGGAAGTATAGATGTCAATGAGAATGGAAAATGGTGAAATTATATCATCCCATTCATATAACTCCTCCCCTGTCATAATTTGTGGATTGAACTTCCCAATGAACCTCATCACACTTCCCTTGGTGGAATTTAATGAAATTCTTGGCATGGATTGGCTTTCCCTATATAGAGATAACATAAATGGTCATGAGAGGGAAATCACTCTCTATATGGTGAATTAACCCTAGATTATATAAAAGTTCAAGGAGTATGATTCTTCTTTAGAACCACCATGTAAATCATGGATATTACTTCCCTATTAGCATGCACATCTTTCTCATATGATTGAGTCTAAGGATGGACCCATCCTTGAAGAAATTATTATTGCGAGGGAATTCAATAATGTGTTTCCTGAGGAATTTTCTGGTGTTCCTTCTATAAGAGATGTTAAATTCTTGGTTGATCTTACACCTGTGGTATTTCTAATATCCAAGACTCCATATTGAATGGATTTTGTGGAGCTTGAGGATCTAAATAACAACTATAAGTGAATATAGATAAAGGTTTTATAAGACCAAGTGCTTCACCATGGTGGGAACCAGTCCTCTTTATCATAAACAAGGATGGTTCAATTAACCTTTTCATTGATTGTCATGATATTAAAAAAAGAACGATAAAGAACAAGTATCCTTTTCCACGAATTAATGACTTATTCGATCAACTACGTGGAGAAAAATAATTCTTCAAGTTGGATCTTCATTCAACATATTACCAAGTAAAGGTGAAGAAGGAGGATATACTCAAGAACGCCTTTACTACGAGGTATCAACACTATGAATTCATAATAAAGCCTTTTATACTCACTAATGCTCTATTAATCTTTATCGACATGATGAATAGAGTCTTTAGAGATTTCATCAATAAATTTGTGGTAGTATTTATGGATGATATTATAATATACTCTAAAACCAAGGATGACCATGAGGACTATTTAAGAACTATAATAGAGACCTTGATAAAGGAGAAACTCTATGAAAAGTACTAAAAGTGCAAGTTCCAGCTGAAGAAAGTCTCATTCTTAGGGAATATCATCACAATATATGAGGTATCTTTGGATCCTTCTAAAACAAAAGAAACTATGGGGTGGATGAGGCTGTCCTCTATGAAGGATATCCATAGCTTCTTGGGGTTAGTTGGATATTATCACCAATTTATGAGAAATTTATCATGATCATCAAACCCTCTTACCAAGCTAACTCCGAAGGGAGTAATGTTTTCTTGGAAAGATGAATGTGAAGAAAGCCTCATGGAGTTGATGAAAGAAGCTTATCACTATCCCTATGCTCACACTACCCATAAGTGGGGACCATTTTGTAATACTCAATGATTCATCAATGAAGTGTCTGAGTAGTGTGTTGTTGCAGAATAACTAAGTCATTCCCTATGCTTCAAGGACATTCAAAATTCATGAGAAAAACTATCCCACACATGATCTAGAGTTGGAAGCAGTGATATTTGAATTTAAAATATGAAGGCATTATCTATTTTGTGAGAAGTGTGATCTATATATTGATCACAAAAGTATCATATATTTGTTCACACTGGAAGAGATCAACATGCACCAGGGATGATAGTTAAATCTCATCAAGGATTATGATTGCTCAATCTATTACCACACTTGGAAGGAGAACATGGTGGAAGATGCTATAAGTAGAAATGAGCCAATTATTCTATCATTGATGAGAATTTAAAAGGATCCTATATTATTAGATTTTATGAATATGGATGTGGTAAACATATATAAGGGAAACTGATCAATCCTTTCACAAATGATTTCTCAACCGTCTCTTTTGTAAAGGTTAAAGGATGATAGAAAATATTATGTGGTAATTCCAAAGAAAGTGGAAGCTATTAGAAAAGGTAAATCCTTAGAGTTTAATGTTAATGATGAAATAAAATATTTATATTTAGGTCAATACTATGTGTTCCATCAAACATGGAGTTAAAGAAATAACTTTTGAATGATGAAAATAGTTCAAAGTTCTCTATTCACCCAAGAAATACAATGATATACCGGGATATCCGAGAGCATTATTAGTGGGATGACATGATGAAGGAGATCGGTGAATATACATCAATGTACCTAGTATTTCTACAAGTGAAGGGTGAGGGGAATAAGTCTAAGGGGATGATGCAACCATTACCTATACCAACATGGAAATTAGAGATCATCACCATGGAATTTGTCACCAGACATCTAAAGACATCCAAAGAAAAAGATGCTATCTGGGTTGTGGTGGATCATTTTACAAAGACTACACAATTCATTGCAATTCAAGAGAATTTATCATTAGATCAACTAGAATAGATAAACATCCGATAAGTGGTAAGGATACATGGTATACCACTATCTGTTATATCTGATCATGATTCAAGATTAAACTCTATGTTCTGGAAGAGTCTCCCTAAAGCTTTGAATATACTATGATGAACATCAGTACGTCTTATCATCCTAAAATTGATGGGAAATTTGAGCAGACCAACCAAACACTTTAAGAAATATTGATATCATTCTCAATGGACTTCAAAGACAGATGGGATCAACATCTTCTTCTAGTTGAGTTTTCTTATAATAACATTTTTCAATCAAACATCTAAATGGCTCCTTATGATTCCCATTATGGGAAGAGGTATAGAACACTAACATGTTGGGATAAAGTTGGAGAGTTGAAACATCTAGGTAAATAAATGGATGAAGAAATGGTGGGAAGGTTACGATCATTTAGTAGCACCTCAAAGCTACTTATACCAGATAAAAGATCTATACTAGAAACCATTGGCGACACCTAGAGTTTGATGTTGGAGATATGGGTTTCCTCTACAGATCTCTATGGAAGAGAGTGCTGAGATTTGGGAATAAAGTAGATATTAGTCCAAGGAATATCATCCCTTTTGAGATCCTTGATCACATCAAAGTAGTGGACTATCCACTAGCACTTCCAATGAACTTGTATCAAGTACACAATGTATTCGATTTATCAGTCTTGAGGAATTACATACATAACCCATCACATGTACTCAATCCATAGGTGGTACCAAAATATAATTACCTCTCATATGAAGAGAATCCAGTGAAGACATTAGATCAAAGAGAAAAAATTCTATAGAATAATAGAATTCCCCTCGTCAAAGTATTGTGGAGAAACCAAAAGTTTGAGTAAGTGATGTGGGTACTAGATAATGTGATGCGGCAGAGTTACACTCATCTGTTTTATTTTGGGAAATTGAAAATTCAGGGGTAAAATTTCATAAAGGGGGAAGGTTGTAATGAACCAAATTGTTATGAATAAAATTCTCTTTATTTTAATTTAATGTCTTAAGAATATAGAAAACACATGCACTCTTTTTTATCATATCCAATTATAAATAAATAACCATTAATTATAATAAAAATTTATAATATAACCATTGGATGATGATCACATGACTAGTATAAATATTGGGTTTTAACAAATTATTCAAACACAAACAAAGGAAGTGATGAACTCAACCAGTAAGAGCATACTCTATGAAGCCCCAATTATCGAAGATTCTGATTGATATAAAATTTCTAGTATTTTACCTAGACCAATACCAAGATGAGATTCAACAAAATAAGAATTAGAGAAACCGTTTACGGGAGAAGTTCAGGATTATTGAGATCACACCCCAAACCATATTCACCGAACGACCCCATGAATGCCCCACAATCACACACCTTACTCTTAGGGCATATTATGGTGTAATAAAATGATATGTAACATGACCCTAGTATTATGATTATGTGCATTATTTTTTATAGAATAACAAATATACTTTTATTTTAGTATTTTTACTTTGTAAATGATTTTTGAAGCACAAATAGTAATTTTGGTTAATATTAAAATTCATTTAAGAAATATATTTTGAAAAATTATTCAATTTTGGAATTAAATTATATTTTAATAAAATTTTATAATTAAATTAAATTAATTAAATATAAATTAACATAAAATTTTTATATCATCAATTGTAATTTTTATTATGGTTTCAAAACAGTTTTTTTTCAAAACCCAACAGTTTTCAATAAATGTCAGTTTTTATTATAAAATTTAAAATTTATGTATTTAGAAAATTATTTAGATAAAATTAATATTATTTTTGGAATCAGGGAATTGAAATTATCCAATGTTGATTTTTTTTTTAATTTTCAGACAGTCAAATGTTTGGTAAAAATTAAACAGTGTATAAATATATAACGTGTTTCATGACATCATAATGACACAATAGTGTTGTAATAAAGTAATATAAATAAAATGTTCGGCCATATATATTTTTTTTAATTTTAAATAATATAATTTTAGTTCTATTTGATTTATTTTATAAATCCTTAGTGAATTATCTAATACATATAAAATATTTTATGATTTTAAAATCATTTCATTGAAAGTATGACTCACCACTACGTATGCATGGGAAATATTTTAATATATTCATCCCTTATCCTTTTAAAATAATTTATACAAATTCCCATTTGTAGAAACCATGGGAAAAAACCATGGGATGGTTTGTGGTTTGGAATATTTTATTCTATAGGGTCTAAAACAAAAATAATAAATAATTCCCAGCCATTCATATATAAACCCACCCAAGCACCCTTTCCTCTTCACTCATGCTCTTTAAATATCGTCTATTCTCTCCCCCCTACTCCCTAGAGTTCTCTCAAGGTTCCCCCAAGATCCCAAGAAGTGTTTCTAATGCCTTTAGGATCAGACATCCAAGTAAGGGGTCTTCCACCATCTTCTTTTATCAACCATTCTTTTCATGTTATGTCGTTTAATTTCTCTTATTTCTATGTTATGATATGTTATTGAATATCCTACCAACATTCCATTTTATGTATAAATTATTATATCCCATTTCACTCTCATTTATCACTCCTATGAACCCTAATATACTCCCGTTACCATGCTTAATTTTTGTAATGGATCCTCACCTTTGTCTCTTCCTTTCAATTCAAAAACCTGATTTGAAATTAGTATTTCTAATTTCAATTGGTTAAATTTATTCCTTTTATAATAAATTATCCATAGTCAATTTGATGTTATTTCAATTAGGTATTATTAATCCTCCCCCATTTATACCCTTACCAACATCTTTACCATGTCAAAATTCCACATGGGATTTTTCTCTTCTCATTTCTACTTCAAGAACTTTATTTTCATTATGAATTTAAATTACATTTCATATGTTGGGATGTTATGTTCCATAATCCCCTCAATGTCCATTTCATATATAAATTATGGGAGAATCCATTCACTCTCATCTAAACATATTTTGAATTTCCACATTACATCATTATGCTGCTGAAATTATACAATGATTTTCAATAATCATAATGTAGTGAATTCAATTCCAATTACTCTATCAAGGATATTCAACTTTAAGAATATATAATTATTTATTAGGGACTTACATGTATGTATTCTGCATTCTATGATTGTGGAATAAATAAATATGTTGAATGAATCCATGATATATGATCTATGTGTCACACTTAAGCATGAGATTGAAATGTTTATGAAAGGTGCACCCTGATAGTGCTCCAATTCATTGGGTAATGTTTATTATCATGATATGTCATATTGGGACATGGGATTACTTGATTCATTTTAAGAAAATGTATACTTTGTTAGGACATGGGTAACCTAATTCTATTATTTTTATGATGTAGGTTTTTAGTTGTTTCCATATTTTCGTGTTATGAAAATCATGATATATCATATCTTTATATTCATGTTTATCTTATTCTCCATTGATTTGTTTATTGCATAACATGTCTTGTATTATTAAATTTCTTCCTTTTTACTCCCTTATTGGGCATTATATCCCACCCCTTTCTTATGTATATCCTTAGATTATCCCATTAAATTCTAGGTGTGAAGGAATGTTGTGGTCATGTAAAAGATGTTTTCGATAAAGATGTGTATTTCATGATTTAATTTGTTATGTAATGTTCCTAATCCCAAATGACACTAGACCTCTCGATCTTTTGAGCTTTATTAATTGAATGTTTATGTAATAAATCATGTTTAAATATGAAATAAAAATTTGGGGTGTTATAACTATCATAAAGAAACTATTTTATTTATATTTTTATTTGGATCGCACTATAATCAAGGGTGAGGGTTTGGGTGATCACTATCATTGAGTTTGAGGGGGTTGGTGAAAACTACCATTAAAAGTTTAGGGATTTTTTTTCAATCCTCAACCACTAAAATGTTAATTGTGTATGTTTGTTTCATGATAAAACCAGTAAAATATAATAGTATTACTATAGGTAATATGTTTCTTATATATTTTTAATAATAAGAGATTTTGTTGGTCAAAGTATATTACTCAAGAGGGGGGGTGTGAATTGAGTCTTAATAAAAATTTCTGTTAAACAAAAAAAATTAATTCTTTAAAAAGTATCCCCAAAATATAATCAAATTCAGTTTGTAGTGAATTTATAAAAGTCCTGAATATTCAATTAATTTCATAGAATAATGATTAGTTCTCATCTATACTAATGTAAAGATTAGTATAAATTTTGAAACTAATCTACTGGTTTAAAACTGATATAAACACTTTCTAAACTAACTATCAATGTTCAATTCAGTTTTATGTGAAATGTAATAAACATATATCAAGTTAAACTAAAAGAAAAAGGCATTGTGGATATAAACATGAGGTTCAGTCTCAAGCTGAGACTTAGTCCTATCTACTTGGTGATCAAATTATACCAAGCAGTTTAATTTAATAAACTATCTGATCCACATACTGGATCATGGTTCACAAAAGCACACAAGGCTATACAGGTCTCACCTGACCTTTACCAGATTTATTCATGGGAAAAATGACAAAAAGGTCACACCTGACCTCTTACCATATTCTACATAGGATGTAAGAGAAAAATAGAGGGTATGTTTTAGGATATAGAGTATCCTTTAGTTATGCACATGAGAAAGTGTGTGTTAGAGACAGATAACAACACTACTTGAAAATGTAAACAAAATAACACAACAAAGATATAGATATATAATAGAGTTTATAGGTCTGTATGTGTTATGTAGTGAAGCTTTAGACTCAGTTGATGTAGGAGAAATGAGGTTTTAGTACTCTTCTGGAAATTGGATTAAAAAACAGAGTATCATAGCCTTCCAGGTGTGAAAATTTCAGCTCCTTGAGGTTTGGATGTTTAGTGAAGTCTAGCAGGTTTTTTCTTGTCTTATTGATCTCCCTGTAAGTTATTGATTTTAGTTCATGGGAGTTGGAAGAAAGCTCAGGAGTTGCAGGAGTTTGCATTTCTTCTACTATTTTCACTTTTCTGCTTATTATTCATTTCACTCAATGTCCTTTTCGATCTAGCTTGTAATTCATTTAAACTTCAAGGTGTTGTAGGCATGAAGATCTCCCCTCGTGCATGTAACTTTTACTGTCTATATATCGTCTTACAAAAAACACTAAATAATGTTAAAAACATTAATTTTCCTAAATATGACTATTAGATATAATTTTGAATAAATAAATTTAATGACACTTTTTGTGACTATCATTGAGTCATAAGTATCGGTGACACATTGGCATCAATCTTTCATCATCGGTGACTTAGTGTATTGGTGATTTCTTCCCATCGGTATCAGTGAATCAGTGAGTTGTTTATGCTATCTATTTGTCAGGGCATTTTTGATTCTTCATCAGTGACTCATTTTGTACTATTAGTGTGTCGTCCATTGATGAGTCGATCATCGGTGAGTCGATCATCATTGTGTCATCAATCAGTTAGTCAATTATCGTTGTGTCATCCATCTATGAGTCGATCATCAGTGAGTCGATCATTGGTGTGTCATCCATTAGTGAGTCGATCATCGGTGATTCGATCATCGGTTTTTCGTCTATCAGTGAGTCAATCATGCTTGGAGATCATCAGTGACTCAATCATTAGCATGTTGTCTATCGGTGAGTCGATCATTGGTGAGTCTATCATCAGTGTGTTGTCCATTGGTGAGTCTATCATCGGTGAGTCGATCATTGGGCTATCTTCCATTAGTTATTCGATCATCGGTGAGTCAATCATTTTTGACTCGATCATCGGTGTGTCCTCTATCAGTGAGTCAACCAACAGTGACTCCTTTTGATAGATCAGTTCTAGAGACTCTAAATAGCTTATAAAGTGGATGTCTTATATAGAACACTACTAGGTGAAGTGAAATTCATAAATACAGGAATATATAAAGTGGTAAACATATTGAATCCTGAATATATAAAGTTTATTGATTTATTGAAATGTATTTTATAGTCTCACATAATTGATTTACTTAGATATATTCAATTACATGATCATGTTTATTTATTACTTAATATAATAATTAATAGAATTAGTAGATTGAAATGATTTGAGATTATGGAAACCACTATTTCTCAGAGGGTCCAATAATCTCCCCCTTTTTGATGATCAAAAATCATGGCATAATCATGATGTAATAGAGGTAATATAAATAGATCCTCATCATTTATATAATAGGGGAAATATATACATATAGTTGACTTTGTATTAGAGAAGGTTCATTTAAATTAGACCAGTTCGTATCAGAGGTAAGGTATATATATATATATTATTTTAAGTACATTCCATGTTTTATTTGCTAGAGTTTCTCCACCTGAGATTAATAATTTATGCCTAAAACTTTTATGCAGCCTATACCTTTCTCCCCCTTTTGGGATTAGAAAAAACATTAAGAGATGGAGAAAGAATAAAGAGAAAGAATAGAATGAAAATGAGAAACATAATGAAGACAAAAAGGATGTTCATTAAGGTTGAAGAGAGTACAATCAGAAAAATAAAGGAACAAATCCCTATCAAATAAGAAATCTACCACTAAGGGTTTGGATTTTCAGGTGATTTTACTTTATCCAAAGTACCAAATGGAGGTGCAGGAGGTGGATTTGTAGCAGTAGGAAATGGTGGTCTTATGACAACACAAAGAAAGGAAACACCTATAGGGAAAGTGGTTCCAAGGATAGGTCTTATTTATTAAAACACTCGGCTCTATGGTTACTATGTAATTAAAGGTCAAATCTGAGAGGGAGCCTGAGATAAAATCCTCTAATAGGAGGCCGAGATGTAGTTCCAATGGAAGAAGAAGGTGTAACCACATTGGATTCAGCTTGAACATGAAAGCACATCTTGATAAGTTTGATGATTTCGTTAATGATTTCACCTCCATATTGCATAGCCTTCTCGAAATCATCCGTATTATCCATGAATTTATCTAGTAGAAGAGTAAATTCCTTCAATTGTGCCACTTTCTTAATGAAAGATTTTGTGACTGGAGGAATACTGAGATTTTCGGCCAAATAATTGATGTTAATGATGATATCATACTTGGTATAGATCTTGGAAAAATACTTATACACTTTTTCTCTAGTATCATTCTGAGAAGAAAAGGATTCATTTGTCCACAAACTTAACATGTTGTAAACAAGAATAATATTTCTGTGCACATTAGTAAGAGTTCTTTGGTCTGAATCACTCTAAATATTCTTGAGTTCATCCCTCATCACAGCCCTGGCAGACTCTAAATCAGCAGTAGTAGCCTTACTGCCTCTAGTACTAGATGGAACAGAGATCGCCTGACCATGTTCCTCCTTCAATTTATTAAAATATACACTCAATAAATGTGTTAATAGGTTTTTAAAAAACTCCATTACACAAGTAAAAGTGGTCTTGAAATCGGTTGACAGAGATTTCACCTCATTGCTCATACTCTTCACTTCTTCTATTAGCAAATATAATTTCTAATGATTATTTTGAATGCACTAATGAGATTTAGTTGGATATCATGAATCAAAGTCCTTGAAACTTTAGTAGTATCAACATCTAGAATACTCCTGGAGGTAGAGGCTTTCATTCTGGATCCAACTGAGGCTCTCACTGACTCACAGAAATTAGCTTTGAATTGCTCTAAATCTATCTTAGTGACATAGTCACTATGAATAGGTTGCGCTATTGGATACACTATAGGAGGTGCAACCGGTGATACAGGTGAAATAGGTTCTGCTTCAACATAAGCTTGTGGAGTAGGAGGAGGTGCAACCATCTCCTCATCTGAGTTATATTCCGATCCAAGTTGAATGTATCTTGGATATCTATACCCCTCACATGTACTTATCTAGTATTTGGGCTCCACTATATCAATCTAGACTCTTATTCCATGAGGCTAATGTTCAATATCTGCTTCATATTCTTCTTCATCCTATCCCCTATCCAATGCAACATTTTTGGGTACAAGTACCAATTGGGATTGAGGTTCTACTTTCACTCCATCCACTTTAGCTTCTCCAGAAACTTCCTCAACCTGAAGCATCTATGCAACTTGATCCTCAATCTCTTCCTCATGGCCACCAACCATATTTTAATTCATATCCTGAATGATATCATTATTTTCAACATCAGTAAGGTTAGGCCTATCCCCATTACCAGTATCTCCATGGTCAGCAACCTTTTGTTCAATAGGATCTACACCACCTTGTCTATCAGCTCCATCAGCAGTTCCATGAACAGAATCCTCACTGGATCTATCAACCACTTTTAAAGAATAACGAACATGCTCATCATCACCTTCATCATCATCATCATCATCATCATCATCAGACTCATTATCTGACTTACTTACATAGCCTTCCACACCAGTGAATTCATTCTCTTCCTCATCCTCACCACTTAACAAATGGTCCCTTGAGGTTAGATCCAACGATAGAATAGTAGGTCCATAAGACATGCCCTTTGGGATGTTAGAAATTTCAGGATCACTCCTGTCATCAATATGAGACCCTTATTTTCTTTATATCTCATCCTTAGCTTCCTCATCAGAGTAAATAGGTACTTCACTAGGTTTTAGGCCTCGATCAACTTGATCTTTTAGTTTGTTATGATGGTTAATTGGATTGTAATATTCATAAAGTATTTACCCATCTACTACCCAGAATGTATTCCATGGTTTCCAAAAAATATTTATCCTCTTGAAAATATCTTTCAAAAGACATAAACCACTACAAGAATTGACAACTTCATCTCCATCTTCCTCACTATCCAACTTCATTAGCATTGCCAAAATCATCTTAGGATAGTACAACCAAGTTTCTTTCATGGAGGGTTTTATCATATCAGAAATATATACCATTATGTACCAATATAGAGTCACCTTTATCACATTTTTCAATTGGTAAATTAGGAATACATCATGATACTTCACAGTAGAGAAGTCTCCCTTCCTTGGGAAGATCTGATGTCGAATGAACTTAACGAGAAATCTTGCCTCTCCATTCAACTCACTGGTAGTAGCTCTCTTTTATTATTCAATTCCAGGTAGGTTATTTTGAGCATCCTCATATGAAAGAAAATAAGAGGAAGGAGTAATGTTACCCTAATAATCAGTACACATACCTTCATGATGCATTTCCAAGTATTCAGCACATTCATTTAATGAAAAAGAAAAATATTCTCCCTTCACCATGTACTTAATACTTTCTTCCTCAGATCCATACAAGGATATATTCAAGTTGATATAAAAGTAAGGCACAAGATGGGGATAAAAAGTCCTCTCATTGTCTGATAACCAACATAGGAAACCTTGAGATTCCAGCACTCTCAACAAAAGTGACTTGCTTGATAGAATCCAATCAGCAAACACTTCTTTCTCAACTATAAAAACTCAGCTTCCCAAAAATGGCACTGTAGTACCATTGGACTCACCCTTTTGATGCTTAGCTGATGGGGATTAACTCGGATCTTCCATCACAAGATTCATCCTTTCCATTTCAGAATATTTGAGTCTAATGAAAGTCGAAGGATCATGGGTAGAGAGGTAGAGTGTCGAAGAGAAGAAGGTTCCAAGGAAGGGAGGGATGTGATATTTCAAAGTGGATTGAATTCATTTTATCATTTAGGGATTTTAAATTGTAAAAAATATAATATTTGAAAACTTAAAAAAAACAAAAATGTGTTGTTTTACTTAAAAACAGACAGAATTACAAATGGGTCCTTATAGGCATTGGTTTCACACAATCAATATTACACAATCTGTTTCATAGGATTAGTATTACATGATCGGTTTCACTCAAATAATTTCACTAAACAGTTTCACCTGATCAGTTTTACTGATTGGTTTTAGATTATCAGTTTCACCTAATCAGGTTTACATGATAGGTTTCACATGATTAGTTTCACCTGATTGGTTTCAACTGATTCGTTTCACCAGATTAGTTTCACCTGATCGGTTTCACCTGATCGATTTCATTGATTAGTTTCACATGTATCAATAACACAAATAAATTTATTACTCCGGGAAAGAGGTTGAATGTACTTTAGAGATTTATGATTCCATTTAATGGTTTGATGAAAATGTTATCACGTTAAAGCTCAGTCACAATAAATGCAAGAGTTATATCACATTTTTAAAATTTATCTCTCAAAATGTGATGTATTACATCAATATTTCTTTGTTCTAAAATGAGAAATTAGTTTTTTAGAAATTTTAATAGCACTCATATTCTCATAGTATTTGGGGATATGTCTGAATTGAAATCCATATTCTAATAATGTGTGTTTTTTCCACAAAATTTGTGCGCAACAACTACCAGCAGCTATGTACTCTGCTTCAACAGTTGATAATGAAACTGAATTTTTCTTTCTTACTACACCATGATATTATAGATTTTCCCAAGAAAGTGACATGTTTTAGAGGTACTATTTCTATCTAACTTTCATCCACCAAAGTTAGCATCTAAGTAACTAACCAAATCAAAAGGTTTTCCTCTAGGATAGAACAATCCTAAATTAGTTGTATATTTAAGGTACTCGAAAACTCATTTAACAACATTTACATGTTATTATTTTGGGTTTTCTTGAAATCTTACACAAATACACACACTAAACATAATATCTAGCCAACTAGCAGTTTAGTACATCAAGTTCCCAATCATTCCTCTATATATAGTTTGATAAATAGATTTACTGTTTTGATCAAGATATAACTTACATGTAGAACTCATAGGGGTTTCAATACTATTAATGCTATCGAATCCACATCTTTTCAAAATATCTTTAGTGTAATTACTTTGATTTATAATAATACCTTCTTTATTTTAAAATATTTTAAATCCACAAAAATATTTATGTTTACCCATAAAACTCATTTCAAACTCACTTTGAATTATTTTTGAAAAATCATTACACAAAGAATTTTTAGAAGATTCAAAGATAATATTATCTACATATATTTGGGAAACTAAAACTTCTTATGAAATTATTTTTATAAACATATTTTTATCAAAAAATAATTTTGTAAAACCTTGAGAAATATGGAAATTAATTAATCATTCATACCAAGCTCTTGGAGATGTTTCAAAACATTTAAATATTTAAATAACTTGAAAATTTGATTTGGAATGTGATGATTTTTAATTCCTGGGGGATGTTCAACAAAAACATCCTCAATTATGTAACCATTTAAGAATTCACTTTTAACATCAATTTGATAGAGTTTAAAGCCCATGTGTTCTGTATAGGCAAGTGAGATTATAATGGCTTCAAACCTAGCTACTGGTGCAAAGGTCTCTTCATAATCAATTCCTTCTTCATGATTATATCCGTGTATGACCAATCTATCTTTGTTTCTAAATATTTTTCATGCTTCATCTACTTTATTCCTAAACATCCATTTTGTTCCAATGGTCAATGTGTTTTTTTCTGTCTATAAGATTCCAAAATTTGTTTCTTTCAAACTAGTTAATCTCTTCTTGCATCTCCATTACCCAAAATTCACCATTTATTGCATCATTGCTATTTTTAGGATCACGTTGTGATAAGAATTCTGGATTTTCAACCTGATTTCTCAAAGAGGCTCTAGTTTGTGTTCCTCTATCTCAATCTCCAATAACAACATCTAATGTATAGTTTTTATGTGAACTATTTGGTCTATTAAAGTGGTACTAGTTATTTCAGGTTTACCATTTTGATCTTGTTCATTATGGGTAGATTCTGGAGAATTTCCAGAACCATAAGTTTTTACAGATTCTTTCATTGGATTATTTTAGGTTTTAACATCAATGTCCATATTGGACACATCCTCTTCAATATTTTTTAGAGAGGTCTTAGGATCATGCAGATTTGTTTCATCAAACATGAAATGTTGATATTATTCTACACAATTGGGTTTCTTATTAAAAACCTTATTGGAATTTCTTGATGTAGAATATACAAGGAATATTCCTTCATCACTTATGAAGGAAAAATTATCTAGATTGTTTTTAGTGTTCACAATATAAACTTTACATCCAAATACTTTATAATAACTTACTTTGGGTTTCCTATTGTTCCACAACTAATAAGGGTTTTTCTAATGGATGGGTCTGATTAAGACTCTATTTACAATGTAACAAGCTATATTAATAGATTCAGCCCAAAAATAAATCAATTGGTCATATTCATTAAGCATAGTTTGGTAAATTTCTTATAGGGTTCTATTTCTTCTTTTAACCAAACCATTTTTTGTGGTATCCTTAAGGAAAGGAAGTTGTGCCCTTTTCCATTTTGTGAGAAAAAATATTCAATTTCTTGATTTTAAAACTCACGACCATGGTCAATTCTGAAGGATTTAATATTAATTCCACTAAGATTTTTTACTGCTCTAGAATACTTGGTAATGTGAGATAAAGCTTTAATTTTGTGAGCTAAGAAAAAGGTTTAATTATATCTATAGAATTTATCTATAAGAACATAAACATAGTTCTTACCATTGAGACATGAAATTCTAGATGGTCCAAATAAATCCATGTGAAACAAATCATGAGGTTGAGAAGTAGTTACTTATTTCTTTCGTTTGAAAGATATTTTTTGTTTCTTTCATTTTTGAACAGGAGTACACAAATTATTATCTAGAAACTCTAATTTGGGTATGTCTTTACCTAAACCTATTCTATTTAACTTCTTAGGGGAGTTTACATTGTAATGTCCTTTTCTTCTATGCCAAATCCAATACTCTTTATGAAAGAAACTTAGACAAGAAACATTCTGTGAGGCTAGTGTTTCTAAATTTATAGCATATAAATTATCATTCCTAATACAAATAATACTATTTTATTATTGGCATAAAAAACATGGAATGAGTCATTTTTAAATTTTACATTAAGTTTATAATCACACAATTGAGATATGTTAAGTAGGCTATACTTTAGTCTATCAATATAAAGTACTTTGGAAATTGAAATTGAGCTAGGGTTACCAATCTAGCATGGGCCGATGAGTTTTCATTTTCCATTGTCACCAAGTGTGACATGTCCTCCATCAATTTGGATAAGACTTTTAAATCTTGAGTAGTCCCCTATCACACGTCTAGAACATCCACTGTCCAAATACCATATATTTATACAGGAGCTCTTTAGGCTATTTATCTACAAAATAATTTATCCAAGATACAATGTGTAAGAGTTGGTTTCCTAGAACCAACTGTTTTTACTTTGATTAAATGGATATTTAATTTATTATTACATATTGTTCTTTTTTCTGAATGAATATGATGTAATAATGTTCTAGAGTATTTGTTTCACTAATAATGACATGGAAGTTCCCCGTAATGATGAGAACCTTGAAATACTATAACAATATTGTTATATATAGTTCTGCGGTTGGATGGCATACTATGATGGGACACATAGCATGAATACCGTTAGGTGAGAGTACTCAAAAGCAGATGATAATTCCTCTCATGAAGTTCATGCTTGGTAATTTCTAAGATAAGAGATTATGAGAATATACCTGTTAGAAGGAATTCATAACTTTTTAGTGTCATTGGATATTTCTTTCTCCGAGCATGTGTAATGAGCCTTATTCTTTAAGATTATCATTAATATGTGTCATGACTCACACACTTTGATTTACTGACAAAAATAATCATCCAGACAGTTGGTGGCATGTAGGGTATATTGGGAGCGTCATGAGTGGTATGTTATTAATGGATAAGTCAAGAAAGGATCTGTCCCATCCATTTATGAATGTTGACATCTCGACCCTTTGATTGAAATAGAACCATCACATGAAATTATATGGTCATATTGTAATGATGAGTTCATTTCAAGTAATCAATGAATGACATATCAATCATTAAAGTTGATGATACTCTCATGAATCCTGCTTGATGATAAATTACAACAAAGGGATTATATTCCACAGTGAATGTTCGTATGTGTATGTCTTTGTTGCGAATTTATGTTCTTTCTCTTGGGTGCCTTGACCCATTGTTAGATAGTACTCTTATACTTTAGGAAAGCCCACCTAATGCCAACGAGAAAGAATCATAAAGGTTCACACACTAATTGTTTTTGGTGGTCTCGATTAAATTCTATTTGAATTTAAATAATGAAATAAATATTATTCTCAAGACATTGGAATAATTTTATTTAAGTTAAAATGATCGCATCAATTAAATAAAAAATATTAATTTATTTTATGGAACATTTATTAAATATTTATTTACTAGTTTTTAAAAAAAATTGTATTCAAGAGAATAAATTATTAATTTATTTATTCGGGTGTTCAATAAATTGAAGTGGAGTTCGAGCAGACCAAGGTCGGTCCGGAAGTAAAATAATTATTTTAAAGACGGTAAATAATTATTTAACCAGTTGGCACAAGTTAAAATAATAATGAAGATTCTATTATTTTGTGGCGTGGAATTTTATTTTATATTTCTATTTTCCACAAGTTGGCACACCATGAATAATGATGCGATATTATTATTATGAGAATGGGTTTTCTCTATGTTCATGAATTTATTTAATCTTTGTTATACAATTAAATATTGTAACTGAAATTCCATGTATATAAATAGATAAGTTTTCCTATTATGCCATACACCACACCACACGCCTGGTGAAATGAGAATTGTTGAGCCAAATAATTTCTCTCTCAAATCCTCTTCTCTTCCCTCTCAAGAATGAGAGAAATTCTTCAAGGCTGAAGAATAAGTGATCAAAAACAACTGACACAAGACGCTCGCTTTTCCACGACAGCACCCAGAGAACGAGCGGTGTCTATCGGAGGCCATCAAAGCCTGTGTGGATCACTGCTAGATGGATTCTAGTTTGGATCCTTACAATAACAATGAGATAATCTGTAAGGGTCATTCTGGATGATCAACATCATCAATAAAGAAAAATACCAAAGATCTAGGTTTTATTTTTCATTATGAAATTAATTAAATTAATTATAAACATGGTCCTCTCAAAAGGTTTCAAACCTCTTTATTCTTTATCTAAATATTTGATTATATTCCATGGAGATTGATGTTCATCATCATATTTATCCTAGAATAATCATTGATCGTGGTAAAAATCAATGTTGGGTGTCGTCCCAACCATGCTTCCACTGCACCTGGAACCTTCAAGTGGTATCAGAGTGGTTTCATCATAGTTTATAATTATTTAAATATTTCTTAGATCACATAAGCATTAAATAATTTAGTTGTTTCAATTGAAGTTAGTCGTTCTAAAAATCCAAACCTCAAGATCTATTCCTCCTCTTTCATTTCTCATCCACCTTACAGAAACTATCTTTTCTTTTAATTTTGATTAAAATTAAATATAGGATCTCATCTGGAGGTGACAAATCTTCTTTGTTGTACAACACCAGAACACACGATGTGTATTCAACAGTACATGCTATGTAGTCAATATTCAATGCATCAGACCAGTCCAACAAACCAAGTAGTGTGTTGGAGTCTTTATTAGACTTAAAAGTCACCGTGTGTTGACTATGAATAGGTGGCCCGCAGTTTCTGGATTTCACATCATGTGGCCCAAATGGACATGGTGTGTAGTCCTTTCGGGTTAGGATTGGAACCTGTACCTTGTACATGACTAGACCTCCTGGATACCGTGTAACGAGGAACTACAGGGTCTGTGGCCAACTGGAAAAGCCATGTACCTTGAATATTTTCAAAGTATAGTCACAAACCATTTCCCCAGGTGTGTACTTTATATGGACGGTGAAAAATAGTACATGTCATGAATTTGGAACTATAAGTCATGTACTCATCCAAATTAAACATATTTATTAGAATTTATTATTATATTATACAAACCCTTGAGATGTGTACCATCTTGCTGGCGTAAATATGAGCCAAAAAACGTGATAGGTGTTATATATATGTGTTTAATTTAACATCTTTGTAATGTTCATTTCTACTCATTCGGTAGTTATGAATTGTAATTCACCAGGTTTCCTACAAGGTACATGTTACACACAAAGATAATTTTAAATGAATTTATTTGTTTAAAATTATGATGGATGATAATCTCACAGAAATTAAGAAAATGATTTAAGATAAAAGGAATGATTAATTAATGATGAAAATTAATTGATTCGAGTGTGATTTATCTTAAACAAGAACGATTAAAGAATTTAATACTAGTTTTATTTATGCGTAAATATTTTTTCATGTATGGTTGATCATGAGACAGACCAAGAACTTTGTATGTGGATGGTTCCTTTTAATTTATTTATTTGAATTAATTTTGCTGGCCTGCGAGCCTTCTCCTCATTATTATGTAGGGCCAGTGTGCCCATGGTTTCTTTTATGTAAAACCCCCTTTTAACTCTCACCTATATGAGAGTTAAAAAAGGGCATATGTAATGGATTGAACTACCAAGATAGTGGAGGCAGTTCAAGCATGAGCTGAGATGAAACCAATCCCAGGAGATACAGAGGTTGAAAAGTGGAAGTTGTAAAGACGAACCCAAAAGGATCAAGGTGTTTCTCCCCTAGGACAGGGTTTGTTTATCATCCTCTTGATAAACTAACCATTATAAAAACTCATGATTATGGTATTTACTTTATTTTATTTATTTAATTTTCATGGTTTATCCATATATATTTGTAGTTATAATCACATAATTAATGAATTAAACAAGTATGTAAGATGGAACTAAAATAAACCACACTTATGCATAAATATTATCAAGACACAGTTAATCACTTAAGTAAGTTACACATAATATTTAAAATCATGTGATAGTAATAAATTCACACATAATAGATAAAAATACCTCAAATAAAATATTAAGTCAGACCAAGCCTTCTGTTACTTGATTAATGGAAAAACACAATAAAACTACGTGTTTGACCGACCCTAGTTGGGGCACTTACTTTTATACAAGAATCCCTTATGAAAGGTTTCTAGTATACTTATCCATATTACATCAAGAGGAGTATCCCTTTCTATACTTGGTGTAATATTGGAGTCATGAGTAGAGGAAATCAAAAGTCATGATTTCAGGATTGGGGAGTCCACTCAACTGATCAAGGAGCTGCAAGCCCACATTTTTCAAACAACTGCTTAACTAAATACCTACTAAAAGTTCGACCAACCCTTGTTGGGGTTATGAGAAGGGGAATATGGATCCTTGACACTAGAATGTCATAGAAATGAGACATTCCTAGTTCAATGGTGAGGGCCATTGGGACTTGATAAAATAGCGGGAGACTTAATAAAATGTATTATTTATCATAAAATGTAATCAATAAAGTACTAATGATGTACTCTTTTAATTTTATAATAAAAATTACAAGCTCATCAACCACACTCTCCCTACAATCAATTATGTATAAAGACAACTTCTTCACAGGCAATATCTTCCAAGAATGGTTTAGACGCCTTCATGTTATCCTATGCCATGAACGGAGGTCTTACGTGATGGAGTCAGCATTACCTGATCCGACTACCAAAGAGGTGAGTGATGAGGATTTCCTAGTGTATGAGAAACATATTAATGACATGGTCAACGTTCAATGTTTAATGTTATATTCATTTTATTGTGAGCACATGATGTCTCATGAAAACATGGAAACTTATATCATGCTTGAGAACCTCTGTGGTCTTTACTAGGAATGTGCATGACATGAACGGTTTGAGATCTTTAAGGCACTCTTTTAGAGCAAGCAGGGATACGGTTCCCCAACTGGGCCACACGTAGTTAAGCTCATTGGCTATATTGAGAACCTAGAGGCTCTAGTATTTAAACTCCCTGAAGAACTGGGCACTGATTTCATTCTCGCATCACTCCCTCAGAGATTCTCTAGCATTTTTGTCAATTTCAATATGAACAACATTGAGAAGTATCTATCTGATCTTCTTATCCTCATTCAGTAATTAGACAAAGATATGAAGCGTGAAAATCCTTCTGTTCTTACGGAGAATAAGAGGAAAGGTAATGAAAAGAGATTTAATCCAAAAGCTTCTTCAAGGCCTTCTAGGAAAGGTAAGATCAAAGGGGAGGCAAGAGAACAAGAGGCTGTTTATTTCTCATGTGGTAAGAAGGGACACTGGAAGAAGAACAACACCCAACCTAAGAAGAAATGGGAAGCTTAATGTGGGGTTTTTATCGAATGCAATATATCTGTTTCTAAAAATTTGTTATTAGATACATCTTTCCATGCCCACATATGTATCCAATTACATGAACAAAGTAGATTCATGATGATTTATCTAGGGGAGGTAGATCTATGAGTATCCAATGGAGCCAGACTTGATGCTATAGCTATCGGGGAATACCACCCCACATTGCCGACTGGGATGATATGGGTGTTAAAGGGTTGTTTTTATGTTCTTTCTGTAACCAAAAAACATAATTTCTGTATCCAGACTCGATATAGATGGATTTTATTTCATGTTTGGAAATGAATGTCTCTTCTTGTATAAAGATACAATTTATTTTGGTAGGGCACATTTATACAACGGTCATTATGTGTTGGATTACACAAACCAAGTAATGGAAATCGTTGACAAAGATACTTCACATGACTCTTACCACACCCAACTTTGGCATCAATAGTTAGGTCATGTAAATGATAAAACCTTGAAAAAGTTAAATCAAGATGGATATTTAGATTCTTTTTAACTAAAACCACTTGGTGCATGTCATACATGTTTACAAGGAAAAATGACCAAAGCCCCATTTGGTGGGGAAGGTGAAAGGGAAAAATAGATTATTGAATTGATTTATACTGATGTGTGTGGACCATTTCTAGTTGAAGTAAGGGGTGGGTACTCATACTTCATAAATTTTGCTGATTATTTTGGTAGACATGGATATATCCACATAATGAGGTTCAAGTCAGAATCCTTTGATAAGTTAAAGGAATACAAGAATGATGTTGAGACCCATATTGGTAAGAAGATTAAGAAACTCCACATAAACTGAGGTGTGTAATATCTTAATCAAGACTTTACTGATTACTTATGAGAGTTTGGGATCGTATCCCAACTCACTCCTCTATACATACCTCAATGGAATGGTGTAAGCGAAAGGAGAAACTGAACCTTGTTAGACATGGTGAGATCAATGATGAGTCATGCAAGTCTTCCATTATCCTTTTGGGGGTATGCATTACAAACAGCAGCACACATACTAAACCAAGTACCAACTAAATCGATAAATGTTATTCCATATGATTTCTATAGTGGAAGAAAATCCATGTTATAGAATTTACTTTTTAGGGGGTAGCAAAGTGTTTGTTAAGGCCTCTTTAGGTAAAAAACTCACACCCATAGGCACAAAGTGTACCTTTATAGGATACCCTATGGAAAAAAGGGGATATTACCTATACAACCCCTTAGAAAAAAAGTTCATAGTGAAAAGGCATGCCATATTTCTTGAGTGGGAGCACATCTCCAAATGATATATTGGGAGGAAGATAGACTTTGATGAAGTTGAGGATCAAGGTACAGAAGATTTGGTATAAGATAAAATTTCACAATGCCTCATGGAACAAGAATTTTTTCCAGAGACCCAAGTACTACATAGGAGTACATGAGAGGTTAGAGATTTGGAATGGTATAGTTTTCTAGTTACTGAGGATGATGACTCATTATTAGATGACAATAATGATCCTCTAACCTAAAAGGAAGCAATAAGTGACACATACATTTCTAAGTGGTAAGAAGCCATGAATTATAAAATGGATTCCACATACCAAAACCAAGTCTAGATATTGGTAGATCCTTTAGTTGATATAAAGCCTATTGGTTTAAAATTGGTATTCAAGAAGAAACTTGACATGGAAGACAAGCTAGTACCTATAAGGAACGAATGGTTACAAAAGGGTTTAAACAACGTCAAGGAATTGACTATGATGAAACTTCATCACCAGTTGCAATGCTAAAATCCATCAGAATTTTACTTGCCATTGAATCTTACCCTGACTATGAGATTTAGAAAATGGATTTCAAAACAACATTCCATAATTATAATCTTCAGGAAGATGTCTATATGACACAACCTGAAGGTTTTGTGACTCCAAAATATTCCAATAAGTTTTGAAAGCTACGGAAATCCATTTATGGATTAAAGTAAGCATCTAGGTCATGGAAAATTCGTTTTTATGAAGCCTTAAATGAATTTTTATTTATCAATAATGAATGTGAGCCTTGTGTCTACAAATGGTTTAGTGGGAGTGCATTCATTTTCTTAATCGTTTATGTTGATGACATATTACTTATTGGAAATAAGATACCAGTATTACAGTCTATTA
Source organism: Viscum album (assembly GCA_963277665.1). Taxonomy (NCBI): domain Eukaryota; kingdom Viridiplantae; phylum Streptophyta; class Magnoliopsida; order Santalales; family Viscaceae; genus Viscum; species Viscum album. The sequence continues at coordinate 1,811,539,521 of OY728123.1, read as the reverse complement.
AGGCATGGTTGAATCAATGTTTCTCCATAAAGGACTTGGGAAAGGAAACACATATTCTTGGGATCAAGATCCAATGTGATAGATCCTAGAAGTTGCTAGGCCTAAGTCAAAGTACATACACTGATAAGAAACTGAAGAGATTCAGTAAGCCGCAATCCAAGGGAAGATTGTTTCCAGTGTCACATGACATTCATATTTTATAGAAAATGTGTCCTCAGAGACATGAGGAAAGAAATATAATGGCAATGACTCCATACACATTAGGGATTGGGTCAGTCATGTATGACATGCTATGTACTAGGCTAGATGTCGCCTATGCATTGAGTGTGATAGGAAGATATCAATATAACCTAGGTGACTACCATTGGATGGAAGTCAATACTATCCTAAAGTGTTTGAGGTGTACTAAGGATATGTTCCTGGTTTATTGAGCATATGAGGAACTTGTCATAAGAGGATATTCCAATGCTAATTTACAGACTGATCAATATAACATGAATTTGAAAATGGGATATATCTTCACTTTTAATGGAGGTGAAGTGAGTTGGAAGTGCTCAAAGTAGAGTGTGGTTGTTGATTATACAACAGATTTTAAGTATATCACATCTTTTGAGGACTCTAAAGAAGAATTTCGGATGTGGAGATTCATCCAGGAGCTAGAAGTGATAACTATAAGTAAATATCATATCACATTGTACTGTGATAATACTACAACGATGGCTCTCACAAAAGAGAAAAGGTCACATCAGTGGGTCATGCACATACATCAGAAGTATCATATCCTAAGGGGTTTCTCTCAGAGATCTGAAGTTGTAGTGAGAAATATTTCCATGAATGAAAATATGGTGGACCCCATGACTAAATTCTAGACTCAGCATAAACATGATCATTATGTGAGGTCTAGAGGACTGAAAGTCGTAGGCAATTGGCTCTATTCCAAGTGGGATTTTGTAAGAGTTGGTGTCTTATAAAAAACTAGTTTTACATTAATTACATGGATATTTAATGAATTATTACATATTGTTCATTGTTCTGCATGACTATGATGTAATAATGTCATAGAGTATTTTCTTCATTGGTAAGGTCATGGTAGTTCTCTGCTATACTGAGAAAACTAAAATACTATAACAATATTCTTAAATATAGTTCTATGGTTGGATGACATACTATGATGAGACACATAGCATGAAGACTATCAGGTTTGAGTGATCTTAAGTAGATGAGGCTTCTTCTCAAGAATTTCAATCTTGGTAATCTCCAAATAAGAGATTACGAGAACAAACCCACTAGTATGAATTCCTCATGTTTTAGTGTAATCATATATTTCTATCTGTGAGTGTGTATAAAGATCCTTTGACTTTAATATTATCATTAACACATGTAATTACTCATGAACTTTGATTTACTGACAAACAACATCATGCAGATAGTTGGTGAGAAGTAGGGTATGTTGGGTGCATCACGAGTGGCATGTTATTAATGGACAAGTTGAGGAATGATTTGTCCCTTCCATTTATAGAAGTTTATATCTTGGCCCTTTGATTCAAATAGTAAGGTCACTCGAAATTACATGGCCATGTTGTAATGATGAGTTTATTTCAAGTAGTGAAAGAATGACATATCAAGCTTAAAAGTTGATGACACTATCATGAAACCTACTTGATGAGATATTGCAACAAATGAATTATATTACACAATGAGTGTTTGTACATGGATATTGTTGTTGTGACTTTATATTCTTTATATTGGGTGACTAGACCCGTTGTTATACATTACTCTTGGACTTTTGTCAAGCCCACCTAATGTTAATGAGAAATAATACTAGAGGGTCACACAATAAGTGTTTTTGGTGTCCTGATTTAAATTATATTTGAATTTAATTAATGAAATAAATATTATTCCGAAGACTATGGAATAATTTTATTCAAGTTAAAATTATCACATAGATTAAATAAAATATATTCATTTATTTTTTTAAACAATTAATAAATATTTATTTACTAGTTTGTAAATAAAATATTTATTTTAGAAAAAAATTTATTTATATATTTATTTGGGTATTCAATAAATGGAAGTGGAGTTTGAGCAGACCAAGGTCTGTCCGGTAGTAAAATAATTATTTTCAAGATCTTAAAAAATTATTTAACTAGTTGGCACAAGATAAAATAAGAATGACGCTTATCTTATTTTGTGATGTGGAATTTTATTATATAATTCTATTTTGTGAAAGTTGGAACCCCATGAATAATGATGCAGTATAATTATTTTGAGAATGTGTTTTCTCTATGTTAGTGAATGTATTTCATTGTTGCTATGCAATTAAATATTGTAACTGAAATTCCATGTATATAAATAGACAAGTAGGCATATTGTGCCATACACCACACTACATGCCTTGTGAATTGAGAATTGATGATCCAAAAAATTTCTCTCTCGAATCCTATTCCCTTCCCTCTCAAGAATGAGAGATGTTATTCAAGGCCAAATAACATGTGAACAATAATGACCGACAGAAGACACTCGCTTCACCGTTCTAGCACTCGGAGAACGAGATGTGTTAATCTAAGGCTATCAGAGCATGTGCGGATCACCGCTGCAGGGGTTTTAGTTTGGATCCTTACAAGAGAAAAGAGATAATCTTGAAGGTATATTCCGAACAATCAAAATCATCAATGAAGAAAAATACCAACGATCTAGGTATTATTTTTCGTTATGAAATTAATTAAATTAATTATAAACATGATGTGCACGATCCTCTCTAAAGGTTTCATGCCTCTTTTTTCTTTGTCTAAATATTTGATTATATTCTATGGAGACTGACATTCATCGTCATATTGATCCCGAAATAATCATTGATCATGGTAAAAATAAATGTTGGGTGCCATCGCAACCATGCTTCCCCAACACTCGGAACCTTCACGATTCTGGTACCCATATTTGTCTGGGTCCATAAACATTAGTGATAAAATCTTTATAAACACAAAATTTATTTATTAACTTCCCATATGCTGAATATAGAGTATTTAAAAAATAAACACTATTTGGTTCTGAATAATTAGATATAGTAAAAGAATTCTTGGAATTGGAAGTTTCAAGGAAATTCTGTTTTTTGATGAAAGAAAACGATTTTCCCAATTTTGTTATAAAGTTTATTTTGGATAAGTTCCTTTTCCTTGGTTGATATTTTATTCTATAAGTTCACATAGGATCTATCTGTTTAATGAGAAATTGAGTAAAGGAATTTTCCCATTGGTAAATGCTTCTACGTCCTTATTTATTTTCTCATTAGACATTTTTAATTCATTGTTTTCCTTAAGAAGTTGGGCATTTTTCCCTTTTTTAGTGGTAACTTCAGATTTAATAGTTACAGTAAGAGCATGTTGTTTATTTAAATATTTATAATTATTTTTTAACTCATTACATGTTTCTTCCAGTAGGTTTCAATACTCAAATAATTCATCACTTTTCATATTATCAGACTCACTTTCATTTTTAGAATAATAAGAATTTTGAATAGTAGAGTCTATGATTACCTGAGAAGTGTTTGTCATAAAACACATATTAGATATATCATATTTCTTATCATGAGATGAAGTAGATTCACCAGAGCTATCCTTAGAGGGAGTCCCAGTGTCCATCAATACTTTCTTATACTTTCTATCCTTATTCTCATACTTCTTTTTATATATGATATTTGGATAGTAAGATTTAACATGTCCTTTCCTTTTACATTCGTAGAAAATTATCTCTTCTGATTTATCATTTGTCTTACAATACTTTTTCCAATTTCCCTTGTTATCACACTTTCATTTTTATTTAGTATTTAAAAAAAAATATTTTTCATATAAAAATTCTCAAATCTATTTGCCAGGTGGGCAGTTTCTTCATTGCTGTTCGAATATGATTCTTCACTTCTAGAGATTTCAATAGAATCTTGAACTTTCTCCTTCTCTTTACTTTAGAGGCAGTAATCTTGAATAATAAAAAAATTATTTTTGTTTCATGATCTTCTTGATTTACCTTAAATTCCTCTTCATATATCATTAATTTTCAAAGAAACTACTTCATTGGAATCTTATCAATGTCGCATGATTCTCTTATAGACACAGATGTCCATCTCTATCTCTCTGATAAGCATCACAAAATCCTCATAATCTGCACTTTGGCTGTAACTTCTTTTACTAAAAAAATCATGGTTTTCATAATTTCATTGAACCTAAGATACATATCTGAAATAGATTCCCCAGGCTTCATTCTGAAATTATCCTATTTAATAGTATAAGTATTTAATATCATTTCTTTAACATTAGATGTTCCCACATGAGAAATAGACAAAGTGTCCCGAATCTCATGAGTAGTTTTACAAGAAGAAATACGATTAAACTCTTCATCTCCTAGTGTATAGTATAGAGCATTTATTTCATTATAATTATTGTTATAGCCAGTCTTGGTAGGTTCATACCAAGTGTTTATTAAAATTTCAGGAATTTCATATTTACATTCAATAGTAGTCCAGATTTCAGATCCCATGCTTTCTAGATGTATTTTTATTTTAAGCTTCAACGAAGCATAGATGGTTCCATTGAAAAACAATGGTCTATTAGTAGTAGCTCATTCTAATCTATTATCCATGATATAAATTGTAAAATAATTTCAAAGAGATAAAAATATAGAAATAACAAAAAAATTATGATCATTGTAAGACAACTACAATCACATTTGAAAAGCTTTGAAAAAATACAAATTTTTAAGTTTCCCATAATACCCAATGTTGGTCGGAGTAGATTACTCAAGAGGGGGGTGAATTGAGTATATATAAAAATTTCTATTAAACAAAAAATAATAATCGCTCTAAAATGTTTCCCCTAAATATAATCAATGTCAGTTTGTAGTGAATTCATAAAATTCTGGAATGTTCAATTCATTTCTTAGAATATTGATTAGTTATCAGCTATAATAATCTAAAGACTAGTATAAATTTTGAAACTAATCTATAGGTTTAAAACATATATAAACACTTTCTAAAATAACTATCAAATTTCAATTCAGTTTTATGTGAAATGTAATTAACACTAATTAGTTTAACCGAAATGGAAAAGGCATAATAGATATAAACAAGAGGTTCAGTCTCAAACAAAGACTTAAGTCTTATATACTTGGTTATCACCTAACACTAAGTAGTTTAATTTAATAAATAGTATTATCCACACCTTGGATCGGTGTTAAAAACAACACACACAGTTATCCAGGTCACACCTGACCTCTACCACAGTTATTCATGGGAAAAACAACAAACTAGACACACTTGACCTCTTCCACTATACTACATGGGATAAAAATGTAAAATAGAGAGTGAGTATGAGGATATAGAGTATCATCCAGTTATGCATAGGAGAGAGAGTGTGTGTGTATGAGATAGATACACACACTGCTAGAAAATGTAAACAAAAGAACATAATAGAGATATAGATATAGAATAAATTTTAAAAGTCTCTGTGTGTTATGTAGTAAATCATTGGACTCGGTTGAGGTTGGAGAAATAAGGTTTGAGTCCTATTATAGATGTTTTATTCAAAAACAGAGTATCATAGCCTTCTAGGTGTGAAAGGTTTAGCTCTTTGATGTTAGGATGTTCATTGATGTCCAGAAGTTTTTTTCTTTTCTTGTTGATCTCCTCGTATGTTATTTACTTTAGTTCATTGATGTAGGAAGAAATCTCAAAAGTTGTAGGAATTTACAGTTCTTCTTTTGTTTCAACGTTTCAGCATATTCCTCATGTTACTATATGTCTTTTCATATCTAGTTGGTCATTCATTTATACTTTAATGTCCTATAGATATGAACACCTACCCACGTGCATGTACCTTGTACTGTCTTCGAATGGTCTTACAGACAACAATAAATAATGTCAAAAACATTAATTTTCTTAAATATGAAAGTTAGATATAAATTTGAATAAATAAATTTAAAGACAGTTTTTAGGACTATCGGTGAGTCATAAGTATTGCTGACACATTGACATCAGTCTACAATCATCAATGGCTCCAAGTATCAGTGTGTTCATTCCATCGGTATTGGTGAATTGGTGTATCAGTGAGTCGTTTGTTCTATAGGTTTGTCAGGGCATCCGTGAGTTATTATCGGTGATTCATTTTTTACTATCTATGTGTTTTCCATCATCGATTCAATCATCGGTTAATTGATCATCGGTGTGTCATCCATCGGTGAGTTGATCATCGGTGAGTTGATCATTGGTGTGTCGTCCATCTGTGAGTTGATCATCATTGATTCAGTCATCGGTGTGTCATCCCTCGGCGAGTCAGTCATCAATGGGTCGATCATCGGTGTGGCGTCCATCGGTGTGTCGATCATGGAGGAGTCTATCATTGGTGTGTCATCCAATGAAACCTCGATCATCAGTGATTCGATCATTGGTTTGTCGTTCATCGGTGAATCGATCATCAGTGAGTCGATCATTAGTGACTCGATCATTAGTGACTCAATCATCAGTGTATCATCCATCCGTGAGTACTTTGATCGGTGAGTCCTCATTGGTGAGTCGACCAATGGTGACTCCATTTGATCTATTAGTACATAGACTCTGAAAAACTTATAATGTTTTTTTTCTAACACAAAACTCTACCAGATTAAGTGAAATTCATGAATACAAGAATATATACACTGGTAAACATATTAAAGCATGAATATACAAAGTTTATTGATTTATTGAAATATATTATACAATATGGAATAATTTATTTACTTATATATATTCATTGGCATGATAAATATTATTTATTACTTAATATAAGAATTAATAGGATCAGTAGATTAATATGATTTTTGATTGTGAAAACCACTATTTCTCAGAATTTCCAACCGTTTAAAACAAAACCACTCAAGAATATTGGGAGTTGGAGATGCATGAATCATATTTTGGTTTTTTCCCAAACTCATTTTTCAATATTTTCATTTTATTATTTTATAGTTCTATAATGCTTACACATTTATAAAATAAATGTTTCTTTTATTCAAGATTAAGACATTAATTTTTTTTATTAATTTAATTTGTATAATATAATATAACTTCATTTAATTTCGAAAATTATTTTAAAAAGAAAATAGCCCCCACATTTCATTAATAATCAGACAAACAGAACCTACATGTTATCACTACCTTCTCCAAGTAGGATGCAGTGAGGGAAATTTAACAATGAGAGAGGTAAATTTCTAAAAGTGTTTAAATAAATATATATATATATATATATTAAAATTAATATTATTGAATATATATTGAAATATCTCTATGATATTTTCACCAATGGAATAATATTAAATATGAAAATACTAGAGGAATTGGTAACGATACAAGTTATAGGAGAATTCCTATTTTTTGTTGAAGAGAATACTAAAGAAACAATAAGACCCTGATATCTTTTCAATTAATATTTTAAAATTTTATAATTATTTAGAAAAATAATATGATTCCCCAGGATGGAATGTAAATATTATGTAAAAATCCATATTTAAGGGCTAAGGATTGCGTGACATGATCCCTGAAAGAGGTTTATAATAACTAGTAGAAAAAATAGCCAGAAATCTGTGGGGATTTCTTGATGATGTTGTAGTTAGAGTGGATAAAAATTAATTTCAAATAGGCATTGTTATGTATGAAATGGATGGGATAATACCCCCATATTTTCTGGATGTCCTTTATTAGATATGTGGAGATACTTGATTGATTCTTAAAGAAAAGAGACAAGTTTATGATTGGGTGGTGTATGTAGAGACCCGTATCTTGACGTATATTGACATTACATTACATTTGCGGAATACTTAGTACATAACAAAAACACACACACAAGGATCGTAATAGTTTAGTGTCTTTGGAAACTCGGAATATAATCTTCTAATCCTGGTGAAGGATCTTCAACATCTCCCATAAAGATCTTCCCTTTTTTATACCTAAAACCTTTACTTATATCCTCGGGAAAAGAAAACATGAAAGGGTGAGCTCAAATGCTCAGTAAGGGTAAACAAAAGAAATATCAATCACATCATATACATAAGCACATAACTTTTGGAAATCTTAACCTGTAAAATAGATCATAATTTCATAACCTGGAATAACTCATGGCTGTGAAATGTAATCACAATAATCATAACTTAAATCATTAAACCTTGTGTCATACACACATAATCAAAGATAATCATTTCTTGTTAGTCTAGACTCATTGCCAAGACTATCTTAGTGGACAAAGTCCCTTTCTGAACCGAGTCACCCTCGTTTCAGTCCTGTTTCACTGAATCGGTATAACCTACCATTCCAGCCATGTCTATCTAATGAGATATAAAATCTTTTCTCAATGCATTGGATGGAGATATAGGTCCCACCCATCTCATAATGATACCATTCTTATGTGTTCCACAAAATCATCAATCATACATCATTGCATAACCCATGTAATAAAAATGGGATTCTTAAACAACATGACATCATAAAACAATTCATATAAGATAAAGGAATTCATAAAAATAATTCTCTCACAACATAATCAAATCAATGTAATAATATGGATATAAACATAACCCTATATTATCATAGATGGAAATTAATTTTGATAAAACACTTGAACTCCATTCTTGAGGAAAATATCATTTCTACTTCAAAAACACTTTTCCTTTCTTAACATGTCATAAAATTATAAACTAAAAGAAGTTGATTAAAAATAAACTTGAAAAATTGTAAAGGAATATTTTTGGAAATATTGTTTTAAAAATACATTCATGCTGTAAAAGTTAAAAAAACATTCTTTTCGTACTTTTGTCGGAAAAGCCAAAAAGTACCTCGTATGAAAAACGACAAAATATTCCTTTCATATCTTTTACTAAAAACTTAACGAAGGGTAAAATTGTATTTAAACAATTGTAGGTGGATGGAAATAATATTACATATTGAGAAAACATGGATTTGTATGATAAAATACACCCCAGTAAATACCAAAGTATAAACAATCTCGAATAAAAATGAGATTGTGATATTTTCCCTTACCTTAGGTCTGATTTGCTTCGTTAGTGTCCGAACCTCCTCTATAATGATTTAAATCATGTTATTGACTTATTAAAGAATCATATTCATTGTTATTATATCATATATGGTCCACTTATGACTTTATATTACCCGTTCTTTGGTAAATTCATGTTAAAGTAGCATTTTGGGTAAAATCGTCTCATTTGTCGTTCATGTTTTTAACTTGTAATTATTAATATGATTACTTGGATCATGATTACTTATATACAGAATGTAAAATATGATATATATATATATAATATATATTCAGAATATATATATATATATATATAATATATCGATAAATGGAATGAAATACACCGTTCATGGAGACGGTAGTCCGTACGTACGCATGAATGCTGTTTTCGTTTCCTAATTGAATTGAATGGAATTAAGTAGATGACATACATATAAATATACATAAATCCAGTATCATTATTATGTCATATATTTCATTAGTACTTATTATATATACTTTATAATCATTCATGAATGGTTAATCATTGAGAATGAATCTCATCAAGTCGTGGAGACGGTAGTCCGTACGTACGCACGAGCGATGATATCGTTCTCATGATCATGGGACTGTATTGGAGTGTATGTATACTATTTTAGAATCAATATCACTTTAAAATAATAATATATAGTTATTATTTACACCATTATACCCATCCAAGTAAGGTGGTGGTGGAAAATAGATTTCACCACGGCGTGGAGACGGTATTCTGTACGTACGCACGCGCAGTGATTTCGTTTTCCGTAGGATGGATAGATGGTGAAATAGGATTGTTTCATACTTATAATAACATATCAGTATATGAGAGATACTGATGTTATTACTTCATAATGAAACAACCTAAAAATAAGATGTGGAAGAAGAAATAAAGGTGAAAGAATCAGTAACGGAAATTACTTCTTCTTTGAAGCACCTCTTTGAGACCTCCTCTTAGGGCACTAATATTGGTCTTTGAGGAAGAAAAGAACCTCTAGTATGCTTCTAGGGAAGTTTAGAAGAGAATTTGGCAGGGGTTGGACGAGCATGAAGGCTCAAAGTTGTGTGAGGAAGAGAGGGAGGAGGTGCCCTTTTATAAGGGAGGAGAGGGGTACCTTTGGAATAACTAAAAATATTATTTCATTATAAAGTCATGTTAGGTTTTAAATAGCTCCAAATTGATTTATTTCGAGGCTAAGGTGGGGATGGGTCGAAAGCCTCTCATCCAATAGAATTTAGACAAGTTTAGGTTCCTATTTTAACCTTATCATTTCGATTTAACATTAAGTTAAATAATTTTTCTTTTACCGTGTCTTCTTGTGTTCTTACACTATAAGGTTAATAAACTTACTATAAGAACCCAAACGAACCCCAAATTGTTTATTATTAATATATATAACCTTATCTAAGTCATTTGGCAGAACCTTATATTTTTAGGAATAAAATAACAATTAATAATATAATATTTGTTTTAAAAACTATTTTATGTCAATTTTGACACAATTTAGTAATTGATTTTTGTGAAAATCATAACAGAATGATAAGTTAGAAAAAAGTTAATTAAATAAATAATAACATGTCATATTAACCTATAAAATTATTGTAATTCATAAAAAGTCTTAAATTACATTTATTTTGGTATTTATAACATCAATTATGTCAATATTTCATTAATAAGATAATTACTGCATCATATTTGTGTCATAAATAAATTAAATTATTTGATGTCTAAAAATTACAAATAAAATACCATTATGTAGGAAATATTTTTATCTTTCTAATGAATATTTATAGTCTAATGTATCTTATGTATAACCCCATATTAAAAATGTTTTAGTAAATAAACTTTGATTTTAACTCTTTTAACCCTTCTTTAAATAAATTAATAATAAATGTCCTAATCTAATCCTAGTGGGCCTAAATGGTCATATTTTATTCCTAAGTTTGTTTTTGGTCGAATTACACTTGTCCAATAGAATTAGGACATGTGTTATGGTAATAATAATATCATTTCTACCCTTAATTACCCAATTTACTTTTAACCGTGGTAAAAAAAAGTAAAAAGTTACTATTCACCAAAAAATTATTTTCATCTCATTGAACCACATTTTACTTACTGACATCAACCGTGTCTCTCGAATTTTTGAAATTCCACTCACAGAAGTGGTAAAATTAAGTTTTATGAACAATTCAGTTTTTTTTAACTACCACTTAGTGGTTTCACTATTCATCAAAAATTGAATGTTTTCAGAAAAATACCAAAAATTAGGCCTAAGCTATATTTGATATTATGAACTCAAAAATGATGTCTATTTTACCAAATTCAAAACATATCAGTTGCATTAACTAATTTAAAAATTAATTCCCGTCGTCAAAACAAATAGCGTGTTTTTAAGAGATAATAACTATCAAAAGATTGAAACTTGTTTATAAGTGGTTTAAATGTGAAATTACATCTAATGACCATCATTGTATTAAATTTTAAAAATATATTCTAATTATACTTTAAAACCAATAAAATTTATAATTTATCACTATTAATTATTTTGATTGAAAAATTTGTTTTTAATTAAAATTTAGTAATTTCCACTATTCATCAAAATATGAAAGTTATCCGAAAATTTCCAAAATTTCACCCTAAGCTAATTTCGATATTCCGAATCCCAAAATGAAGTCCATTTTGAAAAATAAAATTTACAAAATTTCAAAAAGTGGTTATTACTATTCATAACGGCTAGTTTTAATAATATTTTAATAGCATATCGTTGTTTAGTGAAACTCGGTATTGCGTACTACACACGCTATCAAGGAAGGTCGCAATTGCGTGTAATGAAAGGCAAGTCAAGGATACGTGTTGTGCAAGATCCTTTTGGTGTAGCGTACAACACAAGACATTAATGAAATTAAAAATAATATTTTTCATAAAATCTCAGGGTGTTACATTCTACCCCCCTTAAAATGAATTTCACCCTCGAAATTCATCGGGGTTATAAATGGTTTACTATTCGAAAGTTTCTTTAATCAAAATCCACATCGTAAAAAGGAATACCAAAACCAATATTGAAAAACAAAATTATGAAACATAACGGTTAACCAAATAAACTAATCACTGGGTTTCCACATAGGTGAAAATATGGATATGGAAGAGAAATCTAACCATCATGTTATGATGGAGAGTGGTAGAGAACATGGCTATGGAAAAGCTACTAATCACAAGGCTATAAATTTGTGACGATCTAAGGTACTATCTGATTCATCAGATATAAGAGCACTAAGACAACATTTTTGGTTTTCAAGATCATTTCCCTAAAGTTGATGAAATTGGAATTAGAAGAAATACATTCATTATTTTGGTATAGTCTCACCGTTTTTCGTTCTTTGGACAATTTCCACTTCATCTCTTAATGAAATGAAGTTGAATTTGTCATTCGTGATGTGTTAGCAGATCATGTGATAGAATGATGGGTCATTCCATCTCTTTCAAACAAAAGGTTAGAAAAAGTTATAAGTCCATCTTATGGTTAATCGTATATGGTTCCAAAACTGAACATATACTTCATATATCATACCGCTTAATAAAATAAAACTAGTTTCTACTCAACATGGACTTCCTGTAGGCCAGTGGTAGGCGATAAAGGCCAGTCGCACTTCGGTTGTGGGTTCGATTCCCACAGCCTTGTCCGACGCGATGGGCTGTCGCCCGTCCTGCAGGTTGTCCTTTTTCTAAAACTACATTACTATAACATCACATAAATAATATCAAAAGTTCTATCCTTAAACAATACTAACTTATGTCCAACATAATCCATTCCAATCTTTAGGTTTATCCAAAATACTACAGTCCACTCTCATAATATAGTGAAAATGATTACCAGAGATTTAATACCATCGTTGATCCCCATATATCATAAGATATGTCTTGTTGGTCACATTCTAAACATTCAAAGGCCTTAATCATGTATTCTCTTGAATACCCATTGAACCTTAGTGAAAACATGAATGCAGTTAAAAGTTAACACTTTCCACATACCAAAATCCTCAAAATTCTATATACTCAAACCATGATATAACTATTTCCTTATATCATTCATGAGCTCATGAATACTATCAAACATTTAATTTTCTCCTTATCCCTTCATTATGCTCATATCATCTACATTTCAAAAAAAATCTCAATCACTTTGAATACCATATTAGACCAATACATAAATATTCGAATACTTTATGATACAACATTATTTTGGAATCCCATTACGTAAACACTTAATCATTCCACCACATCGTTATCATATTCAACATCGCCAATGGAGATCGCATGTGACTTCCCTTTGTCCTTTGCCTTAAGCGGTTGCTCATGTCGATCATCACTAACCCTTGGATTAGGGCATTTATTAGTATAATGTCCCATTTCCTTGCACTTGAAGCATTGAAGTGTTGGTGGTGCGTTCTCTGCAGTGTTTGCTTTATTCACATCATTAGAAACCCTTTTTCCATTACTTCGACACTCAGCTGCTCGATGACCTTATTTTCCACACTTAAAACATTTTCTAGTCCCTTTAAGACAATCTCCACCATGCTTCTTTCCACACTTTGAGCATAAGGAAACATTCATCTTCATTTCACCATTATTCTGAGATTTCTCCTTGAACTCCATCTTTCGTTTCTTGTCAAAACCATGAGATGGATATGTAACACCAACTTCCATTTATACTTTGATAGCACAACGCACAATTTCTTCATAGCTACTGAAGTCTCTTATATCTAATGCCCTTCGAAGACTTGGTTTTAAGCCACTGAAAAATCGATCAACTTTACTTTCAGGTTGGATGATAATGCCAGATGCATACCTTGAAAGTCTTGTAAAATTCTCTTTGTATATACCAACAAATTCATCATCCTTTTTCTTTAGTTCAAGAAACTCCTTCTCCATCTTTGTTCGAAGAATACGAGGGAAATACTTATTGAAAAATAAGTTCTTGAACTCATCCCATTCCATGGACTCAATTTCATCCCTTTGCCTCATATTCTTAATAAGATTCCACCATTGATCAGTATCACCTTCCAAACGATACACTGCTAAGATGACTTTATCATGTTCCAAACATTGAAGAACTGAAAATATCTTTTCAGTGGTACTGATCCATTGTTCAGAAACAAGTGGATTAGAAGTCCCACTGAAAGAAGGTGGACGTTGCCTCATGAAGGATTCAATAGAATATTGTTCCCTTCTCTGCTCATTTGGAAGTCCAGAATGATTCATAGCTTGTGTAAGTATAGCGATAAGATTTTTCACTCCATCTCCCATAACATTTGTTTGTTCAGGAGGAAAATCATTTCATTGTTCATTGCATTGATCAACACGGTTCCTTCGGGTTCCAGCCATCGTCTAAAACCCAAAAAGAATAGTGTGAGAGGCAAAAATCATGCTAGGGAAAACAACATTATAAAGGGGGAGTACCTTCACTACCTAACATCTTAGGTTTAATTCTATGATTGTTAGCGTAATTCTAGTACTATAACATATATGTATACTTAACCTTAGGGACATCCCTAGACATACCTTAGAAATATCTCTAGGGATCTCACTAACGTTTTCGCATCCTAGTTTCCAAAGGTTGACTAAACCTTTCCTTTGATACCAACTGTAACGGTCTGGAATTACTTTCAGTGGACTATAGTTGATACCTATCAGGGCACTCCATGGGTGGCTACACCCCCTGGGCGGGACACACCACCATCCCTAGTGGCAGCCATTTCCTCATGAAGCCCTTGGGCGGAGAGCCATGCTTCGTCCAACGCTCATATGTGAGAGTTCCCAAGGATCGGATACATTCCTACCTCCTTTGCCTCTGATACCAACTGTAGAGACCCGTATCTTGACGTACATTGACATTAAATTACATTTGCGGAATACTTAGTACATAACAAAAACACACACACAAGGATCGTAATAGTTTAGTGTCTTTGGAAACTCGGAATATAATCTTCTAATCCTGGTGAAAGACCTTCAACATCTCCCATAAAGACCTTCCCTTTTTTTATACCTAATACCTTTCCTTATATCCTGGAGAAAAGAAAACATGAAAGGGTGAGCTCAAATGCTCAGTAAGGGTAAACAAAAGAAATATCAATCACATCATATATATAAGCACATAACTTTTTGAAATCTTAACCTATAAAAGAGATCATAATTTCATAACCTGGAATAACTCATGGCAGTGAAATGTAATCACAATAATCATAACTTAAAACATTAAACCTTGTGGCATACACACATAATCATATAGAATCATTTCTTGTTAGTCAAGACTCATTGCCAAGACTATCTTAGTGGACAAAGTCCCTTTCTGAACCGAGTCACCCTTGTTTCAGTCCTGTTTCACTAAACCGGTATAACCTACCATTCCAGCCATGTCTATCTCATGAGATATAAAATCTTTACCCAATTCATTGGAGGGAGATATAGGTCCCACCCATCTCATAATGATACCATTCTTATGTGTGCCACAAAATCATAAATCATACATCATTGCATAACCCATGTAATAAAAATGGGATTCTTAAACAACATGACATCATAAAACAATTCATATAAGAGAAAGGAATTCATAAAAATCATTCCATCACAACATAATCAAATCAATGTAATAATAGGGATAGAAACATAACCCTATATTATCTTAGATGGAAATTAATTTTGATAAAACACTTGAACTCCATTCTTGAAGAAAATATCCTTTCTACTTCAAAAACACTTTTCCTTTCTTAACATGTCATAAAATTATAAACTAAAAGAAGTTGATTAAAAATAAACCTGAAAAATTGTAAAGGAATATTTTTGGAAATAATGTTTTAAAAATCCATTCATGCTGTATAAGTTAAAAAAACATTCTTTTCGTACTTTTGTCTGAAAAGCCAAAAAGTACCTCGTATGAAAAACAACAAAATATTCCTTTCATATCTTTTACTAAAAACATACCGAAGGGTAAAATTGTATTTAAACAATTTTAGGTGGATGGAAATAATATTACATATTGAGGAAACATGGATTTCGATGATAAAATAAACCCCAGTAAATACCAAAGTGTAAACAATCTCGGATAAAAATGAGATTGTGATATTTTCCCTTACCTTAGGTCCGATTTGCTTCGTAAGTGTCCGAACCTCCTGTATAATGATTTAAATCATGTTATTGACTTATTATAGAATCATATTCATTGTTATTATGTCATATATGGTCCACTTATGACTTTATATTACCCGTTCAATTTTAAATTCATGTTAAAGTTGTGTTTTGGGTAAAATCGTCTCATTTGTCGTTCGTGTTTTTTACTTGTAATTATTAATATGATTACATGGATCATGATTAATTATATCCAGAATGTAAAACATGATTTATATATAATATATATTCAGAATATATATATATATATATAATATCGAT
Source organism: Viscum album (assembly GCA_963277665.1). Lineage (NCBI taxonomy): Eukaryota > Viridiplantae > Streptophyta > Magnoliopsida > Santalales > Viscaceae > Viscum > Viscum album. The sequence continues at coordinate 1,811,523,015 of OY728123.1, read as the reverse complement.
AAATGGAATGAAATACACCGTTCATGGAGACGGTAGTCCGTACGTACGCATGAACGCTGTTTTCGTTTCCTTATTGAATTGAATGGAATTAAGTAGATGACATACATATAAATATACATAAATCCAGTATCATTATTATGGCATATATTTCATTAGTACTTATTATATATACTTTATAATCTTTCATGAATGGTTAATCATTGAGAATGAATCTCATCGCGTCGTGGAGACGGTAGTCCGTACGTACGCACGAGCGATGATATCGTTCTTATGATCGTGGGACTGTATTGGAGTGTATGTATACTATTTCAGAATCAATATCACTTTAAAATAATAATATATAGTTATTATTTACACCATTATACCCATCCAAGTAAGGTGGTGGTGGAAAATAGATTTCACCACGGCGTGGAGACGGTATTCTGTACGTACGCACGCGCGGTGATTTCGTTTTCCGTAGGATGGATAGATGGTGAAATAGGATTGTTTCATACTTATAATAACATATCATTATATGAGTGATACTGATGTTATTACTTCATAATGAAACAACCTAATAAGAAGATGTGGAAGAAGAAATAAAGGTGAAAGAATCGGTAACGGAAATTACCTCTTCTTTGAAGTGCCTCTGTGAGACCTCCTTTTAGGGAACTAAAATTGGTCTTTGAGGAAGACCAGAACCTCTAGGATGTTTCTCGGGAAGTGGAGAAGAGAATTTGGTAGGGGTTGGCCGAGCTTTAAGGCTCAAAGTTGTGTGAGGAAGAGAGGGAGGAGGTGCCCTTGTATAAGGGAGGAGAGGGTTACCTTTGGAATAACTAAACATATTATTTTATTATAAAGTCAAGTTCGGTTTTAAATAGCTCCAAATTGATTTATTTAGAGGCTAAGGTGGGTATGGGTCGAAATACTCTCATCCAAAAGAATTTAGACAAGTTTAGGTTAATATTTTAACCTTATCATTTAGATTTAACATTAAGTTAAATAATTTTACTTTTACCGTGTCTTCTTGTGTTCTTACACTATAAGGTTAATAAACTTACTATAAGAAGCCAAAAGAACCCCAAATTGTTTATTATTTATATTTATAACCTTATCTAAGTCATTCGGCCGAACTTTAGATTTTTAGGAATAAAATAACAATTAATAATATAATATTTGTTTTAAAAACTATTTTATGTCAATTTTGACACTATTTAGTAATTGATTTTTGTGAAAATCATAAGAGAATGATAATTTAGAAAAAAGTTAATTAAATAAATACTAACATGTCATATTAACCTAGAAAATTAGTGGAATTCATAAAAAGTCTTAATTACATTTATTTTGGTATTTATAACATCAATTACGTCAATATTTCATTAATAAGATAATTACTGCATCATCATTGTGTCATAAATAAATTAAATTATTTTATGTCTAAAAATTACAAATAAAATACAATTATGTAGGAAATATTTTTATCTTTCTAATTAATATTTATAGTCGACTTTATCTTATGTATAACCCCATATTAAAAATGTTTTAGTAAATAAACTTTGATTTTAACTCTTTTAACCCTTCTTTAAATAAATTAATAATAAATGTCATAATCTAATCCAAGTGGGCCTAAATGGTCATATTGTATTCCTAAGTTTGTTTTTGGTCGAATTACACTTGTCCAATAGAATTAGGACATGTGTTAGGGTAATAATAATATCATTTCTACCCTTAATTACCCTATTTACTTTTAACCGTGGTAAAAAAAAGTAAAAAGTTACTATTCACCAAAAAATTATTTTCATCTCGTTGAACCACATTTTACTTATTGAAATCAACTGTGTCTCTTGGATTTTTGAAATTCCACTCACAGAAGTGGTAAAATGAAGTTTTATGAACAATTCAGTTTTTTTAACTACCACTTAGTGGTTTCACTATTCATCAAAAATTGAAAGTTTTCAGAAAAATATCAAAAATTAGGCCTAAGCTATATTTGATATTATGAACTCAAAAATGATGTCTATTTTACCAAATTCAAAACATATTAGTTATATTAACTAATTTAAAAATTAATTCCCGTCGTCAAAACAAATAGCGTGTTTTTAAGAGATAATAACTATCAAAAGATTGAAACTTGTTTATAAGTGGTTTAATTGTGAAATTACATCCAATGACCATCATTGTATTAAATTGTTAAAATATATTATAAATATACTTTAAAACCACTAAAATTAATAATTTATCACTATTAATTATTTTGATTGAAAAAGTTGTTTTTAATTAAAATTTAGTAATTTCCACTATTCATCAAAATATGAAAGTTATCCGAAAATTACCAAAATTTCACCCTAAGCTAATTTCAATATTCCGAATCCAAAAATGAAGTCCATTTTGAAAATAAAATTTACAAAATTTCAAAAAGTGGTTATTACTATTCATAACTGCTAGTTTTAATAATATTTTAATAGCATATCGTTGTTTAGTGAAACTCGGTATTGCGTACTACACACGCTATCAAGGAAGGTCGCGATTGCGTGTAATGAAAGGCAAGTCAAGGATATGTGTTGTGCAAGCTCCTTTTGGTGTAGCATACAACACAAGACATTAATGAAATTAAAAAGAATATTTTTCATAAAATCTCGGGGTGTTACATTCTACCCCCCTTAAAATGAATTTCGCCCTCGAAATTCGTCGGGGTTATAAATGGTTTACTATTCGAAAGTTTCTTTAATCGAAACCCACATCATAAAAAGGAATACCAAAACCAATCTTTAAAATCAAAATTATGAAACATAACGGTTACCCAAATAAACTAATCACTGGGTTTCCACATAGTTGAAAATATGGATATGGAAGAGAAATCTAACCATCATGTTCTGATGGAGAGTGGTAGAGAACATGGCTATAGAGAAGCTAGCAATCAAAAAGCCATAAATTTGTGACGATCTAAGGTACTATCTGATTCATCAGATATAAGAGCACTAAGACAACATTTTTGGTTTTCAAGATCATTTCCCTAAAGATGATGAAATTGGAATTAGAAGAAATACATTCATGATTTTGGTATAGTCTCACCGTTTTTCGTTCTTTGGACAATTTCCACTTCATCTCTTAAAGAAATGAAGTTGAATTTGTCATTCGTGATGTGTTGGCAGATCTTGTGATAGAATGATGGGTCATTCCATCTCTTTCAAACAAAAGGTTAGCCAAAGTTATAAGTCCATCTTATGGTTAATCGTATATGGTTCCAAAAATGAACTTATACTTCATATATCATACCACTTAATAAAATAAAACTAGTTTCTACTAAACAGGGACTTCTTGTAGGCCAGTGGTAGGCGATAAAGGCCAGTCGCACTTCGGTTGTGGGTTCGATTCCCACAGCCTTGTCCGACGCGATGAGATGTCGCCCGTCCTGCAGGTTGTCCTTTTTCTAAAACTACATTACTATAACATCACATAAATAATATCAAAAGTTATATCCTTAAACAATACTAACTTATGTCCAACATAATCCATTCCAATCTTTAGGCTTATCCAAAATACTGCAGTCCACTCTCATAATATAGTGAAAATGATTACCAGAGATTTAATACCATCATTGATCCCCATATATCATAAGATATGTCTTGTTGGTCAGATTCCAAACATTCAAAGGCCTTAATCATGTATTCTCTTGAATACCCATTGAACCTTAGTGAAAACATGAATGCAGTTAAAAGTTAACACTTTCGACATACCAAATCCTCAAAATTCTATATACTCAAACCATGATATAACTATTTCCTTATATCAGTCATGAGCTCATGAATAATATCAAACATTTAATTTTCTCCTTATCCCTTCATTAGGCGCATATCATCTACATTTCAAAAAAAAAATCCCAATCACTTTGAATACCACATTAGACCAATACATAAATATTCGAATACTTTATGATACAACATTATTTTGGAATCCCATTACATAAACACTTAAGCATTCCACCACATCGTTATCATATTCAACATCGCCAATGGTGATCACATGTGAATTCCCTTTGTCCTTTGCCTTAAGCGGTTGCTCATGTCGATCATCACTAACCCTTGGATTAGGGCATTTATTAACATAATGTCCCATTTCCTTGCACTTGAAGCATTGAAGTGTTGGTGGTGCGTTCTCTGTAGTGTTTGCTTTATTCACATCATTAGAAACCCTTTTTCCATTACTTTGACACTCAGCTGCTCGATGACCTTCTTTTCCACACATAAAACATTTTCTAGTCCCTTTAAGACAATCTCCACCATGTTTCTTTCCACACTTTGAGCATAAGGAAACATTCATCTTCTTTTCACCATTATTCTGAGATTTCTCCTTGAACTCCATCTTTCGTTTCTTGTCAAAACCATGAGATGGATATGTAACACCAACTTCTATTTCTACCTTGATAGCACAACCCACAATTTCTTCATAGCTACTGAAGTCTCTTATTGATAATGCCCTTCGAAGACTTGGTTTTAAGCCACTGAAAAATCGATCAACTTTACTTTCAGGTTGGATGATAATGCCAGATGCATACCTTGAAAGTCTTGTAAAATTCGCTTCGTATATACCAACAGATTCATCATCCTTTTTCTTTAGTTCAAGAAACTCCTTCTCCATCATTGTTCGATGAATATGAGGGAAGTACTTATTGAAAAATAAGTTCTTGAACTCGTCCCATTCCATGGACTCAATTTCATCCCTTTTCCTCGTATTCTTAATAAGATTCCACCATTGATCAACATCACCTTCCAAACGATACACTGCTAAGATGACTTTATCATGTTCAGAACATTGAAGAACTGAAAATATCTTTTCAGTGGTACTGATCCATTGTTTAGCAACAAGTGGATCGGAAGTCCCACTGAAAGAAGGTAGACGTTTCCTAATGAAGGACTCAATAGAATATTGTTCCCTTCTCTGCTCATTTGGAAGTCCAGAATGATTCATAGCTTGTGTAAGTATAGAAATAAGATTTTGCACTCCATCTCCCATAACATTTGTTTGTTCAGGAGGAAAATCATTGCATTGTCCATTGCATTGATCAACACGGTTCCTTCGGGTTCCAGCCATCGTCTAAAACCCAAAAAGAATAGTGTGAGAGGCAAAAATCATGCTAGGGAAAACAACATTATAAAGGGGGAGTACCTTCAATACCTAACATCTTAGGTTTAATTCTATGATCGTTAGCGTAATTCTAGTACTATAACCTATATGTATACTTAACCTTAGGGAATTCCCTAGACATACCTTAGAAATATCTCTATGGATCTCACTAACGTTTTCGCATCCTAGTTTCCAAAGGTTGACTAAACCTTTCCTCTGATACCAACTGTAATGGTATGGAATTACTTACAGTGGACTATAGTTGATACCTATCAGGGCACACCATGGGTGGCTACACCCCCTGGTTGGGACACACCACCATCCCCAATGGCATCCATTTCCTCATGACGCCCTTGGGCGGAGAGCCATGCTTCGTCCAACGCTCACATGTGAGAGTTCCCAAGGATCGGATTCATTCCTACCTCCTTTGCCTATGATACCAACTGTAGAGACACGTATCTTGACGTAAATTGACATTAAATTACATTTGCGGAATACTTAGTACATAACAAAAACACACACACAAGGATCGTAATAGTTTAGTGTCTTTGGAAACTCGGAATATAATCTTCTAATCCTGGTGAAAGATCTTCAACATCTCCCATAAAGATCTTCCCTTTTTTTTATACCTAAAACCTTTCCTTATGTCCTGGGGAAAAGAAAACATGAAAGGGTGAGCTCAAATGCTCAGTAAGGGTAAACAAAATAAATATCAATCACATCATATACATAAGAACATAACTTTTGGTAATCTTAACCTATAAAAGAGATCATAATTTCATAACCTGGAATAACTCATGGCAGTGAAATGTAATCACAATAATCATAACTTAAAACATTAAAACTTGTGGTATACACACATAATCATAGAGAATCATTTCTTGTTAGTCAAGACTAATTTCCAAGACTATCTTAGTGGACAAAGTCCCTTTCTGAACCGAGTCACCCTCGTTTCAGTCCTGTTTCACTGAACCGGTATAACCTACCATTCCAGCCATGTCTATATCATGAGATATAAAATCTTTACCCAATGCATTGGAGGGAGATATAGGTCCCACCCATCTCATAATGATACCATTCTTATGTGTGCCACAAAATCATAAATCATACATCATTGCATAACCCATTTAATAAAAATGGGATTCTTAAACAACATGACATCATAAAACAATTCATATAAGATAAAGGAATTCATAAAAATAATTTTATCACAACATAATCAAATCAATGTAATAATAGGGATAGAAACATAACCCTATATTATCTTAAATTGAAATAAATTTTGATAAAACACTTGAACTCCATTCTTGAGGAAAATATCCGTTCTACTTCAAAAACACTTTTCATTTCTTAACATGTCATAAAATTATAAACTAAAAGAAGTTGATTAAAAATAAACTTGAAAACCTGTAAAGGAATATTTTTGGAAATAATGTTTTAAAAATCCATTCATTCCGTATAAGTTAAAAAAACATTCTTTTCGTACTTTTGTCGGAAAAGCGAAAAAGTACCTCGTATGAAAAACGACAAAATATTCCTTTCATATATTTTACTAAAAACTTACCGAAGGGTAAAATTGTATTTAAACAAATGTAGGTGGATGTAAATAATATTACATATTGAGGAAACATGGATTTGGATGATAAAATACACCCCAGTAAATACCAAAGTATAAACAATCTTGGATAAAAATGAGATTGTGATATTTTCCCTTACCTTTGGTCCGATTTGCTTCGTAAGTGACCGAACCTCCTGTATAATGATTTAAATCATGTTATTGACTTATTCCAGAATCATATTAATTGTTATTATATCATATATGGTCCACTTATGACTTTATATTACCCGTTCTTTTGTAAATTCATGTTAAAGTTGCATTTTGGGTAAAATCGTCTCATTGTCGTTCGTGTTTTTAACTTGTAATTATTAATATGATTACTTGGATAATGATTACTTATATCCAGAATATAAAACATGATTTATATATAATATATATTCAGAATATATATATATATATATAATATATCGATAAATGGAATGAAATACACCGTTCATGGAGACGGTAGTCCGTACGTACGCATGAATGCTGTTTTCGTTTCCTTATTGAATTGAATGGAATTAAGTAGATGAAATACATATAAATATACATAAATACAGTATCATTATTATGTCATATATTTCATTTGTACTTATTATATATACTTTATAATCATTCATGAATGGTTAATCATTGAGAATGAATCTCATCGCGTCGTGGAGACGGTAGTCCGTACGTACGCACGAGCGATGATATCGTTATCATGATCGTGGGACTGTATTGGAGTGTATGTATACTATTTCAGAATCAATATCATTTTAAAATAATAATATATAGTTATTATTTACACCATTATACCCATCCAAGTAAGGTAGTGGTGGAAAATAGATTTCACCACGGCGTGGAGACGGTATTCCGTACGTACGCACGCGCAGTGATTTCGTTATCCGTAGGATGGATAGATGGTGAAATAGGATTGTTTCAGACTTATAATAACATATCAGTATATGAGTGATACTGATGTTATTACTTCATAATGAAACAACCTAAGAAGAAGATGTGGAAGAAGAAATAAAGGTGAAAGAATCGGTAACGGAAATTACCTCTTCTTTGAAGCGCCACTTTGAGACCTCCTCTTAGGGAACTAAAATTGGTCTTTGAGGAAGACCAGAATCTCTAGGATGTTTATAGGGAAGTGGAGAAGAGAATTTGGTAGTGGTTGGCTGAGCCTAAAGGCTCAATGTTGTGTGAGGAAGAGAGGGTGGAGGTGCCCTTTTATAAGGGAGGAGAGGGGTACCTTTGGAATAACAAAAAATATTATTTTATTATAAAGTCAAGGTCGGTTTTAAATAGCTCCAAATTGATTTATTTCGAGGCTAAGGTGGGGATGAGTCGAAATCCTCTCATCCAATAGAATTTAGACAAGTTTAGGTTTCTATTTTAACCTTATCATTTAGATTTAACATTAAGTAAAATAATTTTACTTTTACCGTGTCTTCTTGTGTTCTTACACTATAAGGTTAATAAACTTACTATAAGAAGCCAAACGAACCCCAAATTGTTTATTATTAATATATATATCCGTATCGATGTCATTTGGCCGAACCTTAGATTTTTAGGAATAAAATAACAATTAATAATATAATATTTGTTTTAAAAACTATTTTATGTCAATTTTGACACTATTTAGTAATTGATTTTTGTGAAAATCATAACATAATGATAAGTTCGAAAAACATTAATTAAATAAATAATAACATGTCATATTAACTTATAAAATTAGTGGAATTCATAAAAAGTCTTAAATTACATTTATTGTTGTATTTATAACATCAATTATCTCAATATTTCATTAATAAGATAATTACTGCATCATCTTTGTGTCATAAATAAATTACATTATTTGATGTCTAAAAATTACAAATAAAATACCATTATGTAGGAAATCTTTTTATATTTTTAATGAATATTTATAGTAGAATTTATCTTATGTATAACCCCATATTAAAATTTCTTTATCAAATAAACATTGATTTTAACTCTTTTAACCCTTCTTTAAATAAATTAATAATAAATGTCCTAATCTAATCCAAGTGGGCCTAAATGGTCATATTTTATTCCTAAGTTTATTTTTGGTCGAATTACACTTGTCCAATAGAATTAGGACATGTGTTAGGGTAATAATAATATCATTTCTACCCTTAATTACCCTATTTACTTTTAACCGTGGTAAAAAAAGAGTAAAAAGTTACTATTCACCAAAAAATTATTTTCATCTCATTGAACCACATTTTACTTACTGACATCAACCGTGTCTCTCGGATTTTTGAAATTCCACTCACAGAAGCGGTAAAATTAAGTTTTATGAACAATTCAGTTTTTTTAACTACCACTTAGTGGTTTCACTATTCATCAAAAATTGAAAGTTTTCAGAAAAATACCAAAAATTAGGCCTAATCTATATTTGATATTATGAACTCAAAAATGATGTCTATTTTACCAAATTCAAAACATATCAGTTGCATTAACTAATTTAAAAATTAATTCCCGTCGTCAAAACAAATAGCGTGTTTTTAAGAGATAATAACTATCAAAAGATTGAAACTTGTTTATAAGTGGTTTAAATGTGAAATTACATCCAATGACCATCATTGTATTAAATTTTAAAAATATATTCTAAATATACTTTAAAACCACTAAAATTAATAATTTATCACTATTAATTATTTCGATTGAAAAAGTTGTTTTTAATTAAAATTTAGTAATTTCCACTATTCATCAAAATATGAAATTTATCCGAAAATTACCAAAATTTCACCCTAAGCTAATTTCTATATTCCGAATCCAAAAATGATGTCCATTTTTAAAAATAAAATTTACAAAATTTCAAAAAGAGGTTATTACTATTCACAACGACTAGTTTTAATAATATTTTAATAGCATATCGTTGTTTAGTGAAACTCGGTAATGCGTACTACACACGCTATTAAGGAAGGCCGCGATTGCGTGTAATGAAAGGAAAGTCAAGGATACGTGTTGTGAAAGCTCCTTTTGGTGTAGCATACAACACAGGACATTAATGAAATTAAAAATAATATTTTTCATAAAATCTCGGGGTGTTATAGTGTAGGATCAAAATAGTGATGTAGATGCTCAATATACAAGAGGGGGGGGGGGGGTGAATTGTACACATTAAAAATTCCTTTGGATCCATTAAAGTTAGTTATGAATAACTATAGTTTCCTTAAGAGAAGGAAAGTACTAAGTTTAACAAAGATTAAACAAAGAAAATTCACAACACCTCTAACACTGAATGAAAACATGGGAATAGATTCCAAAGGTAGGTTCCAGAAATATGGTTCTGGAAATAGAAACTTAACGAAAGATTACAATAAGAGATTCTACCTTAAAGCGTATAGAATCTAAATGTAACAGAGTACATGTAAGTAAGTATAAGAAAGTTATACTTTCCTTACAATACAATATGCAGCGGAAAATAAACAAGTAGTAGAACTACAAGTAACAAGATATAAGTCTTTTAACCCAAAGAGAAGGATATCCAATAACCTTGGATAAAGGTCCCTTGATTTATACTTTCAAGCAATTCTGTCTTACCCACACCAGGGTAAGCCCTCAATACGAAGATCAGAGTCTCTGTCTTGCTATCCCCGCAAGCCCTCAACTTCAAGGTAGTTGACAACCTCTGTCTTCCTCAGCAAGGAAGCCCTCGATCTTCAAGGTAGTCGGCACCTCTGTCTTCCTATCTCTGGAAGCCCTCGAATGAAATTACTAACATTCAGAGTCGCACAAATCTTTGAGAGTTAATAAGAGCCTCCCTCTCTAGAAATCACTTCAACAGCATGTATGCACAATGTCAAAAACAATTGTTGTGTTATGAGCTCTTTCAAATGAGATACTATTTATAGGTAAGGTCGGCCTCCTTCCCAATGGTCATATCTTCCTTAAAAATCATAGGGACCTGTACACGTGTAACTTAACCAACGGTTAGTTTATAACAGATTGGACGGCATCGTTTTATAATGAAACAAGTGTAACAGAATGTACGACATCGTTTTAATTCTAACTCAGAAGACCGGAATGAAAGCTTCGGAGTGAAGGTTCAGAGTCTAACCAAAAATAATTTTCGGAGTCTGAATAAATTCAGAGTGTATAAAACAAAGATAATCAGATTCTGTTTAATAAGAGAATTCGGAATGAGAGTTCAGAATGGGCGTTGGTCATTAGAATTCGTAGTGAGAATTCCACATCAGAATTCGTAATGGGATTTACTCATCAGAATTCGTAGTGAGAATTCCTCATCAGAATTCGTAATGAGAATTCATCATCAGAATTCATATCCTGAATCTGGAGTAAAACTGTATCCGGAATTCGGAATGAAACTTTATCACAGTTCTCATTTTGGATTTCGGAGTGAAACTTTATCACAGTTCTTTTCCAGAATCCGGATCCTAAAACAGAATACTTCATATCAATGTTTTAAGCAATTCCGAGAAAATAAAAATGAATCTGAATCTCATACTTAAGAAAAATCTAGATGAAAATATGATAAGGATAATTTTTTTTATAAAAGAGATTTTTCTTATAAAAGCAATTTTCCTTAAGAAAACAATTTTCCTTATAAAATAAATTTTCCTTATAAAATAAATTTTCCTTATAAAATCAATTTTCGTTGTAAAAGAAATTTTCCTTAAGAATAAGGTGTTTGTGATTTTCAAAACAAGAAGGAATGAAAAAGTCATAAGGAAAACCTTATTGACTCAACAATCTCCCCCGTTTTGGAAATCACAAACATCCTTATGAAAAAGAAATTCTAAGAAGAAAGAAAAACATTAAGGCTTATCTCCCTTGGCCTTAAGGAAATTGATTAATACGAATAACTCCCCCTTAGGATTTGAAACTCTAAGGATCGTATTCTAGATGTCCAGAGTGACATTTTATTACGAATAAGAAAGTCTTCTTTAATAAAAAACTCTCCCTTAGATAGACTCTTATTAGAGTTCTTTTTCCATAAGGATCTTTTCCTTCTCCCCTTAGATAAACTCTTATTAGAGTTCTTCTTTTTCTTAAGGATCTTTTCCTTCTCCCCCTTTGTGATTTTCAAAAAGAAATAAAGGGAATTGAAAAAATAACAAAGTACCTGAAAAATTAGTAATAACAAAAAAAAAACAAGAAGCACAATTTTCATTAGATTTGAAAAGTCGACAACAAAGAAAACTAGATACAACAAAAAGATCGGATTTAGTTATTTCAGATCTTTTTCCTTCGAAATGAGCCCCTTAAGAGTAGTCTTGATCTTTTTCAGGTCTTTATGATCTTCTTCAGCTTGCTTCTCCAAGACAAATATTCTTGCAGATTGAGCTTCAATCTTTTCTTCCCGGGCTTTCAGCTTTTCTTCCGGAGCTTTGATCTTTTCTTCCTGAGCCTTCATCATCTGTTCAAACTCAATCTGATGATCCCTTTCAAACATCCAGTTTTGAGAAACAGAATTCAGCTTCCCATTCAGATGTCTGACTTCTTGAATCTGGATGTTCTTTACATCTGTCAGCTTCTCTTCAAAGGATGAAGTCAGGTCATTTATCTTCCTCTCCTCAGTCTCAAAGGCATCTTTAACATTTTCTTGAAACTCATCAAATAACCTCATCTCTTGTACATTTTTCCTCGACCAGCTCGTCATTCTTTTGCAAGATCTTTTGTGAGATTCGTAGCCAACAAGAAAATATTTGAACTAAGCTTCAAACTCGACACACTTATCCATAACCAAGGATACGAAATCTGATTTCTGGTTCAGAGCATGTTGGAGCATTTGGCATCTTGAGTCTATAGTCGAGATGGTCGGAATGGAACTAACTAACTTCCTCAAAGATTGAACAACAAAGTCATGTCCCAACGAGGATGACTCCGAATCTGAAACTTTGCTTGGAGAATCTTCTTCCTCAATAAGCTCCAACTTCCTTTTAGACAAATCTCCAATTTCTCTTTTCTTGCTAGCCACTGATTTCAGAGTCTCAACAAGGAGTTGTTTTCCCTTGTCCTTTTTTGGAATAGATTCTTGATCAGGAGTTTTCTGCTCGCTAGTAGACACTTGAATAACATCATCAACAACTTTTTGAACAACATCTTCCTCATTCTTATCCTTCTCTGGAGTTACTAACTTAGATGATTCAGCCTCTGAAGTTCGAAGTGACAGATGTTCTGAAGGCGACCCCTTATAATCATCTACTTCTTTCAATAAATCTCTTGTTTCACCACTTCCTTCAGCAACTACTTCTTCCTCTTCCACTTGTTGAATCTGCTCGAGTTTCTCATCTTTCTCAGCTGTAATCTCTTCCGAAAAATCAAGATTTCTTCTTAGAGTCTCAGGTAGAGATTCCAAGGAGAAAGATCTCAGAACTGGATTGCTTCCGTATACCATCTCATTAAATTTTAACAATTCTTGGACTGCCTCGGCTTCTGTCATCTTCTTCTTGAGCTTCTTTTCCTTTACTTGTTTTTTAATCTCATCAGCAGTTCTCTCCTTCAAGGCCTTAGCCTCCGCAGGGTCCAATCCGAACTGCGGATCCCCTTCTTTCCTTTTCTCTTTATCTTCTCTCCACTTCGCAACAACCTCATCGGGATAGGCTTTCTTCTTCTTTGGTTTTGGAGGTGCGGTTTGAACTTCCTTAGATTTAGGATCCTCAACTTCAACTGCAACTTCTTTCAACTTTCTTTTCTTTACTGGCTTAGATGATTCCTGTTCAGCAGCCTTCGGAGCCGCTTCTTCTTGATTAGGCAAATCGAAGAACTCACCAGTCTCCTTGTTGAAAGCCACATCTATCCTCTTAAGGGTATCACCACTGACCAACAAAACTTTGCAAACCCTTGGCTTAGATCTGCAAAATTCCTTGAAAGACTCAAGGCACCGAACTATCAACTTTGACAAAATTGTTGGGTACATTATGATCTGGGCTCTGAGATTTCCTTTCTTAAGATTCTCAATGGTTATAAGAATGTGCCTCATGAAGTTAAAATTCCTTAGATTTATCAGTAAATCTAAGATATAGATATCACTCTTCTTCAAACTGTCTTTATCACCTTTCCTCGGTACGATAAGACCCTGTACCCACAACTCTAGAATCCGAAAATTTGTAGGCAAACTAGCAATCTTCAGAGCTTTGTCATCTGAGAGTCCGAGAGTTTTCAAGGCTTTTTACTTTTCGAATCTACCCTTAGAATCCGGAAACACATGAGATATAAAATCGGCTTCTCCTTCATAGGTCAACTCAACCAAGCTTGCTACCTTGGTATAAGAAATCTTATAAGTCTTGCCATAAGACTTAAAAGAAAATTTCTCCCTATTATCTTCATTAATGAAGGAAACTGTTTCATAGAACTCAACAAGTAACTCTGAAAAAACATCTTCTTGATTCCCCAGTTTGGACACAGTAATATCTTCCCAGCCATTCAACTTAATGTTTTTGAAATAAGAGAATCATAGTTGTTGAAGAAATCCGGATGGACTAGCCTTTCTCTGTAAACTAACCATTGTGAAATAGGCTTGGAGGATGACATTTCATGAGAAGCTAACTCCACAGGCATTCAGATCTGAAGACCTCTGAGAAGTTCGGAACGGAGAAAACTGAAGTTCGGAACGGCTTTAAAATAGAGAGGCAGAGATTCGGGACGCGAGAGCTTGAAAACCGATGTGGGACAAGTATTTGGGTCCCCTTTATATAGGAAATGAAACAACGGTTCAACTTCCTCGGTTGATCAAATGGTTGTGATAAGCCGAGATCAGATTTGACGGTTGAAAACGAATTCTCAAGAAAACTGAATCCGATCTTTTTGAGGTTTTTATTAAAACAAAGAATTAAGAAAACTATAATCCGAAAACATAATACAAGAAAATGCCAGCAAGTAAAATATGACTACGAAAACTTGAGTAAGGAAATCATACCTTTCAGATTGGCTTAGGAGGATTATTCGTAATGGGTAATATAAAAATGACTACGAAAAAATCTTTATTATGAAAAGACAAAGTTCGCAAAAACGTTACTACGGAAAACAAACTCAGTATGGAAAAAAACTCAGTACAGAAAAAAAAACTCAGTACGAAAAACACATTCCAAGAATTTAAGAAAAAACTTATTATGAGATATTCAGTACGAATGTTCCATTATGAAAATACCAGTACGAAAGTTTCCATTCCGGAAGTTTTCAATACGAAAATTTCTATTTTAGAAGTTTTCTTATATGAAAATATCCATTCTGGAAAATTCTAGTTCCGGACATTTCCATTCCGGAAATCTTAGTTCCGAAAAGTTTGAAAACAAACTTTGAAAAACTTTATTAATCTTAACAAACAAATGTACTCCCCCTATGAAAAGGAATTTATTAATGTAAGGATACTTTTTCAACATAAAGTTAATTAAGGAGGATTACCTTAAGGTTATCATTCCTAACTTCTATTTAATATATTCAAATCTATCAGAAGGAAAAGATTTTGTGAAAATATCAGCAAGTTGATCTTGCGTTCCAATAAACTGAAGAATAATATCTCCTTTAAGTGTGTGATCCCTAAGAAAGTGATGCCTAATATCTATGTGTTTTGCACGAGAGTGATGTGAAGGGTTTTTACTAAGGGCAATGGAACTTGTGTTATCACACAAAATTTGAGTTTTAGTAAAACTTAAGACATAGTCTGTGAGTGTGTGTTGCATCCACAATACTTGAGCACAATAACTTCCAGCTGCTACATATTCACCTTCAGCCGTGGAAAGTGCTACAGAATGTTGCTTCTTGTAGGACCAAGAAACTAATGAATCTCCTATGAAATGAAAAGTTCCGGATGTACTTTTTCTATCCATTCTACACCCACCAAAATCAGTATCAGAAAATCTTTTTAGAACAAAATCATTTCTAGAAGTATAAAATAATCCTATATCCATGGTTCCCTTAAGGTAGCGAAAAATTCTTTTCACTGCCTTTAAGTGAGATTCCTTAGGATTGGATTGATATCTTGCACATAATCATACTGAGAACATTAAGTCTGTTCGACTATCTGTTAAGTAAAGTAAACTTCCTATCATACCTCTAAAAGATGTTTGATCTACTGGTTTCCCAGTTTCATCAAGATCTAAAGAGTTTGAGGTACCAATGGGAGTACTTATACTCTTAGTATTGTCATAACCATACTTTTTTAGAAGACCTTTAATATACTTATGTTGAGATATGTAGGTTCCTTCTGGTTTTTGAGAAATTTGAAAACCAAGGAAAAAAATTAACTCACCCATCATACTCATTTCAAACTCAGATTTCATTAGACTTGCAAAAGAGTGGGTCACAGATTGCTGAGTTGAGCCAAATATGATGTCATCAACATAAATTTGAACAATCAAAACATTTTTCTTATGTTTCTTTATAAAAAGGGTTGGATCTGCATTTCCCTTAACATAGTTATTTTGAAGCCAAAATCTAGTGAGTCTATCATACCATGCTCGTGGGGCTTGTTTAAGACCATACAAATCTTTGGTAAGTCTAAAAACATGATCATGATGTTTTGTATCTTCAAATCCAGGAGGTTGGTCAAAAAAAATTTCCTCTTGAACATAACCGTTAAGAAAAGCACATTTCACATCCATTTGAAAAAGTTTGAAGTTAAAGAAAGCTGCAAAGGCAAGTAGAATACTGATAGATTCAAGTCTAGCTACTAGAGTATAGGTTTCTTCATAGTCTATTCCCTCTTGCTGATTATAGCCTTTAGCAACAAGTCTAGCTTTATTTCTAAATATGACTCAATTTTCATCACATTTATTTCTGAAAACCCATTTTACTCTAATAACAGAAGTTTCCTTAGTTCTTTCAACCAAGGTCCAGACTTTATTCCTTTTGAATTCATTTAGTTCATCTTGCATGGCTTTGATCCAATCATCATCACCTAAAGCTTCATCAGTGATTTTTGGTTCTAATTGGGAAAGAAATTCTAGATGTTCTACTTCATTTATTAAGGAACTTCTAGTCCTTACAGGTTGATTTACATCACCAATGATACTATCACTGGGATGATTCTTAAGAAACACCTGATTTGGGTTTTGTAAAACCTGTTCATCAACATAGGGTAGAAAGTCTTCTGGGGTAAATGTTTTAGAAGTATCTTATAGAACATTATCCTTATCAGAAGGTTCTTCTATCAAAGGTTGATAATCAGTTTTTTAAAACACATCCGAAGATGTAGGTTGAGGTGGTTTAAAAAAAGGAACTGACTCATCAAATTTTACATGTACTGTTTCTTCAACAGTACAAGTATTATTATTAAAAACTTTATAAGCCTTAGAAGTTGTGGAATAGCCTAATAAAATTCCTTCATCAGATTTTGGTGCGAATTTATGTAAGTTTTATTTAGTATTTAGAATAAATACTTTGCAACCAAAAACCTTGAAGTAGGATAGTCTTGGTTTTCTACCATTCCATAACTCATAAGGAGTTTTATTAAGAAAAGATCTAATCAAAATTCAATTTATAGTATAACAAGCAGTACTTACAGCTTCAGTCCAGAAATGTGTAGCAATAGAATATTCACTCAACATGGTTCTATTTATCTCTTGAAGAATTCTATTTCTTCTTTCAACTACACCATTCTGTTGAGGAGTTCTAGGTGATGAAAAATTGTGAGCAATACCTTTTTTACTACAAAAAGTTTCAAAATATGAATTTTGAAATTCTCCACCATTATCACTATGAATAGTTTTCAATGGAAGGTTTTTCTCATTTTTAACTTGAGCTCTAAAACTTTTGAAATAGGAAAAAGCTTCAGACTTCTTTTCTAGAAAATAGTCCCAAGTAAATCTAGTGTAATCATCAACTAGAACAAACACATAGTATTTGCCTCCAATACCTCCAGTTTGTGTTGGACCAAAAATATCCATGTGTACTAACTGTAATGCATCAGTTTTTGAGACTTCACCAATTGATTTAAAACTAGATTTATGTTGCTTTCCATATTGACAAGGATCACAAACTTTAGATGAATCAAATCTAAGCTCCGGTAGATCCTTAACTAGTTTCTTCTTAGAGAGTTTACATAGGTTCCTAAGATTACAGTGACCTAGTCTTCTATTCCATAACCAGGAGTGATCTTTCATTGCACTTAGGCAAGGTAAATCTTGGCTTATGAGGTCTACTATGTTCAGAGTGTAAACATTCTCTTGCCTCTTGGCTGGGAGAATAAATTCTTCCTTAGAATTGTGAACTAAACACTTATCATTCCTAAAATTCACAAGGTAACCTTCATCACCTAACTAACTTATGCTAATGAGGTTGTGCTTAAGACCCTTAACAAAAAGAACATTTTAAATCGAGGTTTTACCAAGAAGAACAATATTACCAATACCAACAATATCTCCCTTAGCATTATCTCTGAAAGTTACCTTTCCTCCTTTCGTTTTGATAATCTTTTCAAAATAGCTTTTGTTACCAGTCATGTTCCGGGAACATCCACTATCCATGTACCATGTGTTGTTGCTGGTACTCTTTATTTTCCTGAATCAAGAAGAAAATTAGACTTTCAAAATCCAAACTTGTTTGGATCCGAGATTTCCAGATAATAAAATTTTAGGTACCCACATCTTCTTAGAGAAATAAGCTTTGTGAAAACCTAAGGATTGGGTTTTGTTTAAGGAACAATTATTTGCCCAGTTACCACCACATTGACACTTGGTACAAAATGGGGCACTTTGAGGAACAAAATAATTGTTTCTAAAAATTGGTTTTGCATGGGTATAACCAAATCTGGATTTATTTCTTAAAGGTCGTATTTGAGAATACATTTTATCAGAATTTTCCTTACCATGGGTAAAGTTTGATAAACATTTATTTAAGGAAAAAATTTCAGACTTGAGTTTTATAACAAAGTTTTTTATCCTCAAAATCATTAGTTTTAGAACTAGAGTTAGGTTCGAAAACATTTTTCTTAGAAATTACTTTTTCTAATTCTTTAGAAAGTTTGTTCTTCTCAGAACTTACTTCCTCAAGATTTTTTGAAATACTTTCAAAATCAGCATTTTTCTTTTCAAGATCTTTATAAAGATATGATATCTCTTTTATAAGAATAGAATTCCTAGAGTTTGCCTTATCAAGATTTTATTGAGTTTGGAATTCTCAATTTCAAGAAGTTCTGCAAACCTAGAGACTTCTTCATAAGTAGGTAAAGTATTTTCTTCATCAGAAAAGTTATAATACTTACTATCATTAGAATTTAAAGAAACATTGGTCAATGATTCCGCATTTCATACCTTAGCCATAAGAAAATAATTATTAATAGGTAATCTGGATATAAGACCAAGATTGTTCTGTCCTGAAGATTTATAATCAGAAGATTCATCTGAAGAATCACCACCACTGGCACTCCAGGTGTCATTAGCTTTCAGAACTTTCCTAGCTTTGGCTTCATAATACTTATTTCTGTTCCTGTCTGAATGCCTTTCTTCCCTTTATTTCTTTTTGATCAAAGGGAAATCTGGTCTAATATGTCCAGCTCTCATGCATTCATAGCAAGTAACTTCTCCATCTTTCTTATCTTTCAATTCCTTTTTCTTTTACTTAGATTGAAAATTTCTCTGGCCAGCTATCTTGTTCATCCTTCAAGCAAGATTTTCTAGTTCATTTTCTGAGACTTCACTCTCACCAGATTTGGATTGGAAAATAACTTTCTTAGACTTGGATCTGGTTACTCTCTCAGGAGTCTTAGCTTTCATCTGATTTGAAGTTGTTGTAAAAGCAACAGTACCATTTCCATTATTCTTTTTGATGTTGGCAGCATCTCTCTTCATTCTGGTTTCATATTGTAGAAGAGTTCCAAATAGCTCATCAAGAGTAATTTGAGTGACCTTCATGTTCTCATCTATAGCTGTTCTCTTGGACTCCCACTCATTGGGAATAATATAAATTATCTTATCCACAAGAGCTTCATCATCTAGACCTTTCTCTCCCATAGACTATAGGCTGTTGATGATAGTCATAAATCTCTGTTGAAATTTACATATTGGTTCACCATAAGGAAAATTGAAGCCATGATATTCAGCTCTAAGCATAGCTCTTCTAGTCTCAATCACCTTAGAAGTCCCAAAGTGTGTAACGTATAACTTCTTCCAGATACAGTTAGCTGCTTCACAAGTAGAAATTTGGCTATATATATTTTTATTCATTGAACAATGTAAAGTATTGCGTACCTTATAATTGAGTTGATATTCTTGCTTTTCCTGATTAGTAAAAGTTCTGACTTCCTTGTCAAGAATTTTATAATCTCCAGTAAGCATAACAAAGTTGTCTAATCTAGTATTGATAACAAAAGTCTTCATGCGATCTCTCCATTATTCATAGTCATTACCATCAAAGATAAGTGGTCTTGTAGGATTTAGATTATCAATCGTACCAACATTAATTCCTATCATACTAGAAACTTTTGATACACAAACTTGTTAGTAGAAAAAGTTCGTAATAACAATGTTCGGAATGAGAAAGTTCGGAATGGGAAAGTTCAGAATGGGAATGTTAGGAATTGAAAAGTGAGCAAGAAAAACATATTCATGAGTATAAGTATTTCAGAAACCTCCTCTGATACCAATTGTAGGATCTAAATAGTGATGTAGATGCTCAATATACAAGAGGGGGGGTGAATTGTACACTTTAAAAATTCCTTTGGAACCTTTAAAGTTAGTTATGAATAACTATAGTTTCCTTAAGAGAAGGAAAGGACTAAGTTTAACAAAGATTAAACAAAGCAAATTCACAACACCTCTAACACCGAATGAAAACTTGGGAATAGATTCCGAAGGTAGGTTCCGGATATAGAAACTTAACGAAAGATTACAATATGAGATTCTACCTTAAAGCGTATTGAATCTAAATGTAACAGAGTACAAGTAAGTAAGTATAAGAAAGTTATACTTTCCTTACAATACAATATGCAGCGGAAAATAAACAAGTAGTAGAACTGCAAGTAACAAGATATAAGTCTTTTAACCCAAAGAGAAGGATATCCAACAACCTTGGATAAAGGTCCCTTGATTTATACTTTCAAGCAAGTCTGTCTTACCCACACCAAGGTAAGCCCTCGATACGAAGATCAGAGTCTCTGTCTTGCTATCCCCGCAAGCCCTCAACTTCAAGGTAGTTGGAAACCTCTTTCTTCCTCAGTAAGGAAGCCCTCGAACTTCAAGGTAGTCAGCACCTCGGCCTTCGTATCCCCAGAAGCCCTCGAATGTAATTAATAACATTCAGAGTCGCACGAAGCTTTGAGAGTTAATAAGAGCCTCTCTCTCTAGAAATCACTTCAACAACATGTATGCACAATGTCAAAAACCGTTGTTGTGTTATGAGATCTTTCAAATGAGCTCCTATTTATAGGTAAGGTTGGCCTCCTTCCCAACGGTCATATCTTCCTTAAAAATCGGAGGGACCTGTACACGTGTAACTTAACCAACGGTTAGTTTATAACAGATTGGACGGCATCGTTTTATAACGAAACAAGTGTAATAGAATGTACGACATCGTTTTAATTCTAACTCAAAAGACCGAAATGAAAGCTTCGGAGTGAAGGTTTAGAGTCTAACCAAAAATAATTTTCAGAGTCTGAATAAATTCAGAGTGTATAAAACAAAGATAATCAGATTCTGTTTAATAAGAGAATTCTGAATGAGAGTTCGGAATGGGCGTTGGTCATTAGAATTCGTAGTGAGAATTCCTCATTAGAATTCATAATGGGATTTACTCATCAGAATTCGTAGTGAGAATTCCTCATCAGAATTCGTAATGAGATTTCGTCATCAGAATTCGTAATGAGAATTAATCATTAGAATTCATATTGAGAATTCTTTATCGAACTTCATAAGAATTCGTATCCTAAATCTGGATTAAAACTGTATCCGGAATTCGGAATGAAACTTTATCACAGTTCTCATTCTGGATTTTGGAGTGAAACTTTATCACAGTCTTATCTAGAATCCGGATCCTAAAACAGAATACTTCATATCAAAGTTTCAAGCAATTCCAAGAAAATAGAAATGAATCTGAATCTCATACTTAAGAAATATCTAGATGAAAATATAATAAGGATAATTTTTCTTATAAAAGCGAATTTTCTTATAAAAGAAATTTTCTTTAAGAAAACAATTTCCCTTATAAAAGCAATTTTCCTTATGAAAGAAATTTTCCTTATAAAAGCAATTTTCCTTATAAAAGAAATTTTCCTTAAGAATAAGGTGTTTGTGATTTTCAAAACAAGAAGGAATGAAAAAGTCATAAGGAAAACCTTATTGACTCAAAAGGTCGTGAGAATGAAAATGTTAACATCCACCTATAAATGAAGAAAATAGATAAAAATGAGGAAGATATAATAGTGTAAAGTAAATAAGAGGTTGATAATGGTTTTTTCTTTTATGGAAGCAGTGATGGAGTTTCTAAAGAGGATAAATAGTATTATGAAAATGTGAATAGGAAGAAGGAAAATATATTAAAAATATTAATGAACATTTATGTTTTCCTAAAAAAGAAGAATTCATGGAAGGATAGTTGGTTTAGGATGGCAATGAACATCCATTTATTTTTCCAAAATGGTTAAAAAGCAGATTTATTAAGGCCATGAATGTAGATAATGTGTTATATTGTGGAAGAGTGAGGCCTGTTTTAGAAAAGTGAATGTAGTCCATATACGTGGTAGAATCAAATCTTCTTTCATGCAATGATCCAAATCAGGTATCATCCTTGAGAAGCCTCAATCACATGACCCAATAAGGTATGTTTGAGGTTACTGACCAAAATAAATGTTCATTTAGGAAAAAAGAATTTTATATTATTATTAGAATAGTGAATTCTTTTTATTATGATGTATTTTAATAAGATTTATGATACCTAATTATTTTTAGCTAAGTTTAGTATGTATATTCTAATTTCACAGTTTATTTTTTATTTTTGGGTTGATAATGATCAAAGATATGATGGCCATAGAAATTGAAAATAAAATAAAGGTATTAAAATTGAAAGGGGAGTATGAATTTACTCTTTCTATTATTACACCCCTATATCTGAATTTTTTTTTGTATTAATTGAAAATTTCATAAATACACATAGAATATTTTAATTATTTATAGGATAAAAATATATGTTGGAACACTATGATTCCATGTTTTATATTTCTATGATAATTATATTTAATGAGTAATATAGGGAGGTGAATTATGAAAAATAAAAGTTGATGTATTAATTTAATGAATAAGGATTTTGGAGACTTATTAATTTTTATACATGAAATTACCATTCATTTTTATGCATTGAATTTATTATGTTCATGTGGACTTGTTCATTAATATTATTACATGCATTGATTTGTTGAATTTAATAGTATTTTCACATTCCCAAAGGGTTCAAATCTAATTTTTCTAATTTATTATAATACTATAATTATTGAGATATCTTAGGAAATGTAAACCAATAATATCATTCTATAGTATCTTGTCAAAGATATATGATATAATATCACTTTTAATATAATTGGGGAATTTTTTATGCCCTTATTTTTAAGATTTATCTTTACATTAAATATTATATTAGGTTATAGAATCCATGAATTTCTTTTTAGGGAAAATCAATATTTCATGAATATTTTATCTTTTCCTATAATTCCATTTTTATTTTTGAATATATTTGATGGATTTCGATTTGGGGGAGTTTTTCCATGGTGTAAGGGATGATATTTAATTGAGGAGATGATGTTTACTGAACTTCAATGGATAGTGGGGAAGGTTCATGTTTATCAAACATTATACATATTCTATACCCCTATTGAAAAAATATAAAAATAAATTCCAAATATAAATAAAATGGAATGCCTATGAAAATTTGTGATGTGTCTTTAGAGTTTAACAATTCATCATTACATAAATAATGATCATGATCATTAGGTTTTGGGGGGATTTTAAAATTATCGTAACCTCAAAATTCAAAAAAATAAATAAAAAAATACAAGGGTATTCATTCATTATGATTTTATGTATTCATGACTATAAATTTAGTTTTATGTAAGTGAGGAGTTCACACTTATTATAGTTAAAATTTTGTTAGACATTACATTTTATTATCGATAATTTTTTAAGAGATAAATCCAATTATGAGATTAATTTCATTTTCAAAATTTTACTAAATATTTAATCCCTTAGAGTTATATTTCCTTAATGTCAACCCTTCATAATTATTTGTGATCTTTGTCTTAATTGGTGGAAAATTTGAGATCCACTACAATGTCATTTATAAGATAATGTAATCAAGGAATGATAACAACTCTATTTGAATGTTAATTTTAGTGATGGGTGATAAAAAATAAAGAGTAGGTTGATTAAAAAGTGTATTTTTTAGAACTAAATTTATATTCTCGAATCAAAGATTAAAAAATATGTTAACTTTAAAAATTATTAATGTAAATTTTATTATTTATTAGATTCATTAAAGAGTATGGAATTGAATAAATTTTCTTATATGAAGCTTGAAATTTTACTTTCCCTAGTTATAATTATTTGGTTTTATTAGAAATTTCATTTTAATATTTTTTTATGGGTTCTCTTTGAAATTAGAGTTGAAATATATGCTTTAGGGAAATCATGGATTAATTATTGATAATTTTATAACACTAATTTATGCACATATATTTTCAAAATTTAAATTCATTAATTTCACCATATTTTTAATTATTTTACCGAATATTTATTTATTTTATTAATTTATGGGTAATTTTTAATTTTAATTGGTATTTAGAAAAAATATAAAGAATTAAAATTATATAGTTTTTTAGAATATTATATAAAAAGTGAAAATGATTTTTTTTGTTCATAGGTGAAAAATATGGATATAATTACATATAGTAAAAGAGAACAAATGAGTGGATAGGTATGCATATATGAAGAAACAAAATCATAAATTAGGTACATTTTACAGTGGGAACATGCATAGATGATCTTGATAGTGGATAGCCACATCTGTAGGGGTCAGAAATAGAAAGCTGTATGAATCCATCGGTTCCCATAAGGATTTTGTAGGAAATTAATGAGATAATATGTCATATTAAATGGAATCGATCTAGTCTAAACATCTTTGTTGGTTGTTTCTTAATCTATATAATTTATACTCAAAAAAATATACCTCTTCTTACATGGATCAAATTATCTCAGTTATTGATTTTACCTATACCATTATGTCCATCATTGCACCATTTAATAACCATTATTTTTAGGTGTGATCTAAAGCCTGAGTTACCTATAATAAATTAGTCTTTAATAAGTTTGAGTATATTATTTATATGGCCTTAGAGGATGTTAGTATGACATGTGTTTCACCATGGTGACCATTATTGCACCACAAAGATGAAAATTGTGAAAATGAATTTAGAGGGTTTTGATGTGTGTGATCCAATACATTGTGGTTTGATTGTGAATAAAAATTAAATAGCTACAATATAGAGTAGTTTTTCATTATAGAGAGGTCACTTTTGGTATATTCATAATATTTGTGAGATTTAGAGCCTATGGATAGATAATTCCACCTAAGTCATATCAATGAATTATGGTTTTCATTAAAAATATTGCCATATTATTGGAATGTTATTTCACCATGGAAGGAATGAGATTGATATATAGATTTTCATGTATATAAGAGGATACACCATTAGAGATTCATCTGTTTTTTGGTGTTAAATTATGTTGAATGTGAATAGTGGATTTGGGGAATGATGTTTGTTACATTATGAATTTCATTTTTTGTAGTCAATTTTATTTTTAATAATAGGAGAATCTTGTTTCATAATGTACGTTCATGTTGTTTTTGGAGTTAAGTTGATGAAGTTGTGTTATAGTAAAAATAATGCACTATAAATTATTTATCTACTATAATTTAGAGTTACTAATATTTTAAATCCATCCATATGATAAATTTTATTATTTATACAAATAGAGAAAATTGTTTTTTCAAGGAAACAAAAAATTTTAAAATGATACTTTATAATAATTACTTACTTGGAGAAATTTTCACTTCAAAAAAACTATTAAAATTAATTTTAGGAATATTTCTTACTAAAATAAATTGATCAAAATTTCTTTCAAATAAGTATAAATGCACATGGATAATAAAATTACTAGAAAATAATATTTTAGTGATGATATAAAACAAATAAGATAACAACCATAGAAAATAATTTTTCTAATATTGGTCCATCGAACATGGGGATAAAAAATTAACCCCTATATTATATCATTTGTTATCATGGTAAACACATTAGTCTCAAATATGAATGATACTAGACATTTTTTTATAAAAAAATCAATAATGGTGCCCCAAGTAAAACTGGGACAATCTCCATCTGAAACCCACTCTAGGGTGACTATGTATAAAATAAAACCCTAGGATGGTTAAACTCTCCCAGACCACTAGAAGTTGAGAGAACACCATTATATGGTAACATTAATATGAACATTCCACTTAAATAACAATTTTCCCATGAAAAAAATCATTTTATGTGATATAATAAAATATACGAAAAAATAATACATGTATATAAAATAATACAATAAAGATGAATCTTATCTAACCCACTACACTATAAAAAAACACCCCTTATCTTTAATCATATAAAATTAAATATAAAATAATACCATTGAGCTACAATCTATATCATATAAACCATGATAATGAAGGGAATCAAAATATGAGTAAAGACATGCATTGTAATAAAATATAAAAGTTAGAAACACGCCTTAACCAGAACATATCTTTATATTCCAAGGATTTTTAATACATTTTAACATTCATTTTAAAATATTATTTTTAAAAATGTCTTGAAAGTCATGTGGAAAACACAAAATCACTTTTAAAATGGACCCACCCCCCTCAAAATAGACTTTTAAATCAATTATTAAATTTCAAAACCCATTTAATCAACTCTGGTCTCCTCCTATGATTTTCTTAATGCGGATGACATGCTTATTTGGGAACTGAGCTCTAATGGAATTCTGAACTCAAAGTGCTTCTACAATAATCTCCTTCAAAGTAGCAGTAATGGAGCTATGAATTACAACCAGAAATGGCTACTACCATCTCGGGCTACACTCCTCTGGAGCCTTCATCTCAATAAACTGCCGGTGGACACCAATTTGAAGCAGGTTGGGATTTCACTTTGTTCCCGATGCAATATCTGTCATCAAAATCAGGATGATGTCAATCACCTATTCTTGTCTTGTAATACAACTGCTTCTCTCTAGAACACGTTCTTCTCCTGGTTTGAAATTCATCTGCCGCATAATAACAGTATCTCCGATATGTTGCTGCTTATCCCAAAGATCCACTTATCCAAATAGGTGCGTATTCTATTTCTTGCTACATGCGATGAAGTTGTTTATGTCATATGGAAGAGTAGAAATCAGGTCGGACATACAAATACTAAGCCTAATATCAGATTACTGCTCTCTCAAATTATGCTGGCGACTCAATAAGCCAATATCTGACATGAAGAAAATTGTCACAACTCTATTAGAGATTTCACAGTTTTGAAAAAATTGAATGTGAAAGGTAATAATCCTTAGCCTCTTGGAACCATAGAAGTCTTCTGGATTCCCCCTTTTGCAGGCTGAAGTAAGTGTAATTTGGATGGAGCCTCAAGAGGTAATCCAGGTCTTGCTGGTTAGGGTTTTGTCTTCAGGAATAATGATGGTGACTTTCTGTATGGGGGTCATGGAACATGTGGCATGGTGAAGGATCTGGAAGCGGAAATGATGGCTCTCATCAAGGCAGTTTATTTTTCTCAAAGAAAAAATTGGAAAAATATCTGGTGTGAAAGTGATTCTGTCACAGTTGTTCAAGCGGTTCGAATGGGTCAAATTCATTTGGATTGGAAACTTACTTTGAAATAGATTAAGTGCCTCAAAACGCTTGCTTCAATGCATTACATTATCACACATGTCTATCAGGAATCCAATAAACTTGATGACTGCCTTGCAAACATAGCCTCAGAAGACACTTGCACTTACCATTACCTTACTCCTAGTGAGTTACTCCCTATCATTTATAGAGACAAATGTAAAACTCCTTACTTTAGACTACTGTAATCTTTGTTTCCTTTTTAATTGAAGCCTTGCTGCTTGCTTTTTTTAAAAAAACTATAGAAACTAAATAAAACCTTCACATAAATACTTACATTAAATATAAAATAATTTATAATCATAAATAACACAATACCATAAAATTCTAAGAAATATAAAAAAACCTAACTCATGCATGGGAGAATCATGTTGCGGAATGTAGAAACATGTCTCCATAAATGATTAATGAACAAGAAAAAAAGAATAAACTATTCACATGATCTATCAAAATAACCTTAGTTTTTATCTATACATAAATAATAGACTCAATTGAATAGAACCACAAGAGTTCATGGGTGAAAACACATCCAATAAAAATGATAGAGATAGGGAAGAGAAAGGAATATTGAGATGAAATGAGGAATTACCAGAGAGAAACCACATGAAAACATAATGGTTGGGGATAATTTTATTAAGAAAAACAAAAATGGAAGGAAACTCTGAACATTATTCTAGGTTATATGAACTAGACGATAATAAAAGAGAGGATACAAAAAACTAATTATGGTTAGAATGAAAACGTAAATTTTAATAAAATATTTGTTGATCGCATGGTATATCATTATGATTTTGAAAAATATATGAAAAACATATGAATTCCATTAGATAACCAAAAAAACATACATAGATTTCCTACATAATAATTTATGTTTTTACATTTTGGGAAGATAAAAATGATAACGCCATTCATGCGTAGGTATTAACTATCACATCCATAGAGAGATATGATTCAATTTTATTCACCACATCACAATGATAATATATATAAGTATATAAAAATTATTAATATGATATTTATTATATTATGATAATTTTGGAAAGATTAAATAATAATTACCTTCTTTCCATATTGATCATTAAAAAATGGAAATGTTACTCATGCGTACGCATCACCTACCGTCTCCATGATTATAATGTTATTCATTTTTCATAAACATACATTAATTGTTTGATTTTAAGTTATAATTTATTTATCAATATAACTATTATTTCAATAATTTTATTCTAGAGATTATGGTATCATGAAATCTATGATAATTGATATTATACTAAATTCATCCTTAAATCAAGTACTAGATACTGAAAAAAAAGTGATATGTGAGTTTAAATAATTAAGTAATTTTTTAAACATTGTAATAAGTGATAAAAAGGTAATAATAAAAAAGAAAAATTTTCTAAATAAAGTATAAAATAAATTTATTTAATTATTCATGATGATAAATAACATATAAGATGAGTCATACTTAAGGTAATGGACTTTTTCCCAGTCTTCTTTCATTGAGAAATATTTTGATGCTATAGACCACCTTATTTTATAATATCTATAATAAAACCCTTTGACTTTTATTCACATAGAAGGATTCCAAAAGGAATATTTTTATATTTAGTATTTTTCTAAATGACATCATAAATTGATTTTTAATGTAAATTGAATAATGACTTTTTTTCCACCATGTCCATTATTTTATATTTGGATTCCTCTATAGGGCATAATGTTTTTAAAAGTAAAAATAAATTCAATATTACCTTTTTTAGTATTTTGGTATTAAAAATGGTTTTCAAAATGGATTGATTATATGAATGACTTAAAATGATACCTTGTGATTGGAAAGTGGAAATGTTATTTTTCATTTATTCTTGTTTTATGTGTTATGATTATGTTATGGTTCTTGGGCAATATTTTTTAGTATGGGTTGTTACGTAATAAATTTTGAGTGGGTGAGATTGTGGTTGATATCCAATGTATTAGGTAATTACATATATTTAACTATTTAGGTTTCTATTAATAGATTTAGTGAATATAATGTGATAGTTATTCCAAATGTGACCATAAAGGTTACTCCCTACATAGCCATGGAAGCTAAAATGTAATAATGATATAGATAACACAAGCTATATTTATGATTTATTATATATATGGATTTTATAGGAATGTTATGATTTCATGGGGTAAGCTAATGGGTTTGTGTTTTATGGATGATAATTATGATTTTGGGAAAACGTTTTCATGATTTTATAAGTACTCATGGACTAACATTTTCATTATTTATTTTATGTTACTTAAAGATCTTTTAATGCTCATCCAATTTTTAAATTTTTTTTCACAGGGTATAATGATGGGAATGAGAAAGAAGGAAGTTACGATGAATATTTTGAGGATTGTTTATAAAAAAAATCATGTTTTCTTTTAAATGTCTTATATTTTGAAATAAATGGATTGTGTTTTAGTTATAACAACATTGTAGGATTTTGAAATATTATATATGAAGTATAACATAATTATCTAAAAAATTAAACTGAAAATATATTCGATGTGAAAGAACGTAAATTTTTTGTCTTAATCAATATTATGTAATCTTTTACGGTATATTCCTTACATCTACCATAAATAATGGTTTAGAGAACTTTGGAGATTGATAAATTATCTAAATAGTTAGATATATCATCATGGGTGAATAATTTTAAAGTTGATCAAGAGTTCAATATCTTAGAAACATATTTTGAGTCAATGATATGAACTTTTCTGTTGACTAACAGTATTTTTGGATATATTCATTTTTGAGTTAATTATGGGTTATTACTTTTTGGGATGAAAAATGAAATGTATGGGAAAATATTTAGTTAAAACATGTTATGGTTATTTTTTAGGAATATATCTTTTTTTGGGAATGATATAAAAATTATATATTTTTTAAAAAAGGGAAACCCACAAAATGTGTGACAACCCATCACATCTAGCAAGAACATGACAAACAAACCTGCAACTAAAGTCCAAAAAGAGAGCATCAACTACCACTTGCCTATGTGAAGTCCTTGATTAGTATGAATTTTTCATTTTAGTTAAATGAGTTTATGGAATATGAAAAAGTTTATTTTTGGAACTTATGTTTTATTAAATGAATATCCATTGTATTGGAAAATGATTTGGGGGATTAAGTGATTAATTTTATTTCAGATGATTTCACTAACTAGGGAACTTTTTATGATTAAGGAATATAATATAGTATGGGATTTTAATTGAGTATTAAAGGTTGAATTATATTTTGGAATAATAAATGATTTAATTGTGTACATATGTTGATTCAGTTTATTTCTGGAAATGATTAACCAATCTTGGAGAATATGTGATTATAAAAATTGATTTTTGTTAGGAGACATCAAGATTAATTCATGTTATTTGAAAGTAAATGCTATAACATATCATGGAATACTATGTGATTAAATAATTATATTTTTTAGGTTTTAATCATAGTTATAATATTTTCGATTAATTTTGTGTATAGTGATTTTTTATGTTCTATTTTGTACTTAAAGTATTACTGTTGCATTTGGGGGTTTAATGTAGTTTTTAACCATATAAATTTTGTTTTGGGGAATTATCTTATCTTGTACTAACTTTATAGGTTTTCAAAAATTATTTAATATTGTATAAATAAATTATAAATATTTTTTGGATTATGTTATTCACTAGAAATTAATTCTAGTGCTTCACATGTGAAAAATACATCTTGAATAGAGACCATTTAGTGAAAAAGACGAGTTTGTTGTGCAATTTGATTAAAGGAAGAAACTCTATTTTTCATGTACGCATTTTTCTGTGTATTATTTTTCTAGGATGTAAATGAATTACTCAACTCAATTAAAATTATCTTAAAGAAACTATATGTTTACTTTTAATACTAAGAAATCAATGAACTTTTAACCAATCAAATATTTATGGTTCTGTGATTTTTAAATTTCTCCTGATCTTAGTTTTATTAGTGTCCATCAGAACATGATGGTTAGTTTTATCATCCATGTCCATTTTTTCAAAATGGGAACCTAGTATGTGTTATCTCTAGTGACCATTGAACTTCCCTTTCTTTCTTTTAAAGTGAAAGTTTTATTGAATGTTGTTCTGACGTGAGATTTCAATTAAGGCATTCTAAAAATTCAAACTCTTATTTTTTAATCCTAAGTTAAAATTTAGAGGACACAATTTATTATAGGGGGAGAATGTAACATCTTGATCATTTTAAAGGAAAGACTATGCTCAATATCAAAAATGATACACCACATCAAACTTTTTTCGAACAATTAAATAATATTTATAGTTTACCATTAAAACCTAGATGTTAAAATGTCAGGAATGAAAAATATTAACTGAATTATGAAAATATGGGTTAAAAATTTGCATATAACTAATTATTTGGTGAGAAATTAATTAAAAATAAAAGGAAATATTTTTATAAAAAAATATTTAAATGTGCATAAGTGTGTTTTATTCCAATAAATTAATAAATAACTATCATGGGATTATATTAATTATATATATACATATATAATATAATTAATTTAATTTTTAACTTTTAACTTTTTTCTTATGTGTTTTCTAGACATAATACAAAAAATATGTAATTTTTTGAAAAAATGTATTAATTTAAAAAAAGGTGTTTTTGCCACCTTTTTATAGTGCACATATTTTAAATCAATTTTTTTACACATTTTATATATTATATTTGTCAAAATAAATTTTAAATTTTAATTTTGATTATCAGAATTATCTTAGTGTTTATTTTTGAAACTTTTCTTAAATGTTTCATTTTTTGATGAATAGTGAAAAATAATGTATTGTAGTTAAAAAATGATTTTTCATTTAAATAATTATTATACTTTAAACTTATTTTTAATGTCACAGTAGATCAGTAATACATGTATTAATACAATTTAGTTCATTGGAAAAATATTTATATCTCAATTATATATAATAACTTATTGATATTTTGAACCTCTATTTTACCGACCTACTCGCCACATATGCGTGATTAGTGTCAAATTTAATTTAGGCACTTATATGAAATTAATTTTAGAAAATGGATATATATGGTAGTAATCAGTATGATATTTTTTTTCTAATAGGATCAACTTATTTTTTTGGTTAGTAGTATCCTTTTTATTTTTGTTACCATAGTTAAGTGTAAATCAGGTAACTAAGGGTAAAAATAATGTTATAATATTAGAAAATTATACTAAAACATTACCTAATTTTATTATATGAGTGGATTTCTACCAAAATAAACCATACTCCAAAATTATAATCCTTTTATGCTACATTTTTAAGAATATTTTCATTTATTATATTTTATTCAATAATAAGTTAAAAATGTCATACTCATATTTTAATAAGTATATCAATTTTTATATTGGGTCATACAGAAGGAAAATTCAACTATAAATATTCATTTTAAATATAAAATGATTATATATATCTTGATAATTTATTTATAAATTTTAAACATTATATAGTTAAAATTAATTTTGACACAATGACGATGTAGTAATTGATTTATAAAATGAAAAATCAACAAAATGGTTTTAATTATATTAGAATAAATATAATTTTAAATATTTAATACCATACATTAAATTTTATGGATGAACATGAAATGTTATAGAAGAGTTAAAGTAGTTTTCTTTGTTTAGAAAATTTTTTTAGGATGTACTTAAAAAGTCATTTATGGAATAGTTTCAAAATTGACATTTATGAGATTTTGAAATAAATAAAATTTTATTATATGAAATAAAATTCCAAAAAATTTAAACATTCAAAAAAGGATTCATGTAAGTATAAATATATCATTAAAGACTATTTTTTTTACTTTTGGTATTTTATATTAATTATACATACTCTCAATGTGTAAATTCTATAATGTCATTGTAAGAATTAATAGGGGTTAAAAAATATACGGATTAAAAAATTATCAAAATTTGTATAGTTTTAATTGTATGAAGGGATTTTGACACAAAATCATACTATATTATATATAATTTTGTTTGAATCCATTTGGAATAGAAAATGAATTTACATTAATTTATTACTTTGAATAATTCCATGGGTGCCCCTCTCCTGTCCTATAAAAGGGAACCTAGTCCTACCTATTTCATACACTCAAAAAACCATTTCTTTGGTAAATATCATTACAAGACACTTCATAGAATACCCAACAATTTTAAAGGACTTATATTAGGCAGAACACACTTTTTAGAGGTGTTTAGGTGTTAAGAAAAGGTGATCATCTGAATGAATGGTAGTGTTTTTTTTCTAAGTGTTTATTTTTTATTTTTTCTTCCAATACCTTCAAATATTATCCCAACATGATGATATAATAACTCATGTATACTAAATTTAATTATATTTATATGTTAATATAATACACTAAATACATCTCTGATTTCATTAAATGTGGAAAGAGTTAATCGTTTGTGCGTACATGTGAACTACCACATCCACGAAGTGATACAATTTGGTTTCCAATAAAGTCTCTGAAGACTAGTTTTAATGATGATATTAATGTTCATATGTGTTATTCATGACATATTTATAATTTCTAAATAATAATATTACATTTATATTCTTACCTTATAGGCACATTAAATGATATTGTCAATTGTGCATATGTGTGAACTATCTTCTCCCCGAAGTGATGTGATTTGTTTTTTTCAACACATCACAAGTATGATAAATATAACAACATATAAATTATTAATATTATATTTATGATATTATGATAAATTTTTTAATATAAAATATTTATTTCCTTCTTTAGATAATCATCATTGATAAATGGAAACATTACTCGTGCGTACATATGACTTACCATCTCCATGACTTTAATGTTGTTTATTTATCATAACCACACATAAATGGATTTATTTACAAGTATAAATGATGTATTAAAGTGATTATTAGGTCAATAATACTATTCTGGAGATGATGGAATCATTACCACTTTGAATATTAACATTATACCAAAGTCGTCATGAACTAAATTACCTAAATTGGCCAAACATCTGGTGTTATTTTAAATACTTTGTAATTATAATAAAATACTAATAAGTAATATAAAGGTATAATAAAATTGTAAAATATTTTAATGAATGAATAATTTAAACTAGTTTTGTTAGTCATAAAGATAAAGATCATATGAGATGAGTTGGACTCGAGGTAAGAGACTTCATCTCAATATCCTTTCAATGAGGCATATTTTTATGTTATACACCAACTTCATTTATATGGTGATCAATAAAAACTTTTGAATTTTAATTACATTCAATGGTTTTAAAAATGATTCATTTTATAAAAAGTTTTTTACTAAATAAGAAATGAAATGTTTTTTTAATGTACATGAGAAAAATAACTTTACTTCTTCCCCGACCTTTATTTGAAATTTCGATTCTTCTATAAGCCATAATGTTTTTAAAAGAGAAAAAAAATACCATATTATCATTTCAGGAAATTTGGTATTAAAAATGGTTTTGATAATGGATTTATTATATCCATATCTTTAAATTGTATCTTGTGTATTCAAATTGGAAATCATATTTTTCCTTTATTCTTGTTTTATATGTTATGATTATGTTATGGTTATTGGTCATTATTTAAGAGTATGGTTAGTTAAATGATTAATAGTGGGTGGGTGATCCCATGATAACTCTCCAATGAATTTGGTAATGAGAAAGATTTAAGTGGTGGATTTTATTTTAAGATATTTTGGGAATATACCATTATTGGTATTCTAAATGTATCCTTGAAGGTCACTCTCTATATAGCCGTGAAAGCTAAAATGTAAGAATGAAATTGATTCCACAAGTTACCTTTAATATTTATGATTTCTATAGAGTTTTATAGGAATAATATTATTTTATGAGTTAAGATAAAGGTTTTATGTTTCATTTGTGAAAATTATGTTTTTTGAATATGTGTCTATGAGTTTATAAGTATTCAGGGACTAATGGTTTGTTTATTTATTTTATTTACCTTATTGATATTTTTGTTCTCATATCAAGTTTTTAAATGTTTTTCACAAGTTATAAGGATGGGGAATGGAATGGGGGAAGTCAATATGAATGTTATAAATATTTTTCAGGAAAAAGAAATCATTTTTTCTTTTAAAAGATTTAAATTTTGGAAGAAATTTATAGAGTTTTAGTTTTATCAACTTTTTAAGAATGTTAAATGTTATGGATGAATTATGTTCTGATTATATAAAAAACTATGTTAAAAATATACTCAATGTGTAAGAATTTAATTTTTTTTCCTAATCAATATTTTATTAAGGATGGGTCCTTATAGTAATTCCTTATAATGGAGCAGTCTTCAAGATCTATGTGATCTGGTTAAGGGATAAAATTTTACAACAAAAACATGGTATGCAAGAATATTATTGTGTTTATACATTCTCCAATAGCAATTCTTCAGTACTATCTGTGGTTCTTTATATGCCATGTGATGTTAAAATTAACTAAGGAAATGATATATTAAGTGATAAAATGTTTCAATTTTTTCATATATTATAAAATCATGATTAGGGGATGAAAGAAGAAAACATGGATATAAGAATAATGAATAAATTTAAAGGGATCTATTTTTATGCACTAAAAATTCATGTTAACAAAAAAACCACAATCAAAGACTAATTGAAGTATCCATAAGTATGACAGATATAAATTGAACATAGTCCATGAAATTGGATGATATATTTTAAAAAGTTATATAGTTTAATAATTGTGATAAATATATGATCTTAAACTTAAATGAGGTTATAAATCTTAGGGCTAAGAAGGGAGATTTTTGTGCACATATAGATGATTTGGATGATTAGAACCAAAAGATGAGGTAAGTGATGGTGTACATGAATGATGACATTGTGAATATGGATAAAAAGAAGAATATTACAATTTAATTACATGTTGAAAATTAATTTGAAGTGGAAAATTATATTCCTATAAGTATGGAGATGGAATATAGAATTATCATTATAAAAAACAATTGTAAGAGTGCATAAACATAGA
The DNA here is from genome assembly GCA_963277665.1 of Viscum album. Classification (NCBI taxonomy): domain Eukaryota; kingdom Viridiplantae; phylum Streptophyta; class Magnoliopsida; order Santalales; family Viscaceae; genus Viscum; species Viscum album. Next base: position 1,811,486,373 of record OY728123.1, on the reverse strand, counting down.
AAAAACAGAAATTCTAAAGGATATGATTTCCCAACATAAGGAGACGAATTAGATGATCCATAAGATCAAAGAAACGATGAAAACATTAAATGATAAGATAATGATCCCACCCATGGGACAATTAAAAAGGTGATTCAAAAATTTTATAAATATGGAGTCCATATGTAAGAGAATGTATATTACCAAACTATATGGAGAAAACTATTGGAATAAAGAAGACAATAAGTGGTACTATTATTTATTCATTAGATATAACATGAGTATTTTACTATAATACAATGAACTCAATGGTTTTAGGAAATATTCTATAACAAAATATCAACATAGGCGATAGAATAAAATATATGGATTTGGTGGGAGATGATTTATATGTTATAATCCTTATCATCTAGCAATAAAATATTGTGAGAGAGGAAATAAAAGTTCTTTAAGGAATTCCTCAATTCCTATGATATCCAAGAATAATGTTTTAACTTATATAAATAATGTTAATCATGAAAATATATTTACGAAATTGGGGAAAATAATCGAGTAAAATGAAAGTTCAATCAGTCACTAACATTAGTTTACTTAGGTAATCCATCATGGAAATAAATAAAACAAATCTATTTGGAAAATAATTTTTTTATCAAAATTTATGAATTATGGATGGGAATACAAAAAAATATTATATAAGGAAGAAAATCTTGATATTTGGTCTATTTTTGGTCAAAGAGTGCATATGGAAGGCATTCAACAATGGGATTGAATAGTATACCCCTTCTAAAGAGAAAATGATAATTGTGAGTGTTCCTAGGAAATAGTTAGATAATATTTTGAATAGGTATTCCAAATATGGTGTTTTTAAGACATGAAGATGAATCATAAAACTAAAAGAATTTAAAAATATGTCTTTTTCAAGGAGGTATCTGGAAAAAATTCTTGGGATGTGAATGTTAATAAGCCATATAGAGTTAAAGTGTGTTAAAATAATACTTTGAGAAGAATGATCCAACCAGTAATGTGTGAGTAGGTCCTTATTGGTAAGATAACCCAAGGAATAATATTTAATGAGCTGGGGAAATTAACAAAATAAAAGTCACAAGTCATGAAGGGGAATAACTAATGAAAACATCTATACTGATATTTTTTATGTTCCTTTACACAAAGGAGAGATACTGGAAATGATCTAATGAAACATACTATGAAGACTAATCAGGAAAACTATGTAGATGATGGGGTGATATAATTACTTTTTATGAATCTATGATGGGGAAAGGAAAGTGTGATATTGAATGGTTTTTATCAAGAACATACTAATTCCTCAACACGAGGAAGAGAAAATATCCCATCTACCAATGTGTTTAAATTATAATAACCATTTTTAAATAGTTTTATGTTATAGGAGAGGTTGGATTCATTGATATGTTACATAAAAAGCTTTATTTTTGTTTCATAAAATTTTATAGAGATCCAATAGATTCATATCAATAAAATCTGGAATTTTTTGATTACTTGAATTGTAATTAATTAGAATAGAAGATGACTAAGTGAAATAATGTAGTTCCAAAATGACCTGCACTAGGATGTCAATGTTCATATTTGAATTTATTTCAATGTATATCATGATCTAGTATGAATGTATATAAATTTAAACTAATATCTCTAACATCATATCATAAAGGTAAAAAATTGGGATGATGAAACAAAATGAGATCTCATAATTTATTTATTTTTGATCTAACATGTGATATCAGCTAAGTATTCTTATGATATTAGAGGATACTATGAATGAATAAATATCATTCTTAATTTCATTAAATTATTCAGTGATGGAGATGATGATAATATAATAAGGATTTCTTAAATGAACATTTGATGGATTATTTCTATAGAAAAGAACGAAATACACCCTTCAAATGAAAGAAGAAATAAATTACATTGAACAACTTAGAAACAAATGTCACAATGCGAGTAATAATTTCAACAATTAGAATTAGTTTCAACAAATGGAATCATCAATCATGCTAGTATCATTAATATTTGGTACCATTTTCAATAAATGGTATCGAATTGGTGTATAAAACTACTGAATAAATTAGGTACCATTCAATGAAATAATAAAAAATTATATTTTTTCTAGATATATATATGGAAGTAATTTTTTGAATTGGAATACGATGGTGTTATTAATGTCATATTATTTTTCTTACACTGAGTCTCGACTTAGTATGATTAGAGTTTTTATGATACTTTTCAATGTGGCATGTTTATTGATAAAAAATTTATTTAAATGCATCTATAACTAAAATATGTTTTTCAGTAGAAAAGGATTCTCATATTTTTGGAAATATGTTATGAAATTATATAGGTTATGAATTTTATTTATAAGTCTATTCAGTGGGTCAAGCAAGGGGATGTGTTTCATATGATTAGGGGAGAATTTTATCTCCTTAATGGATGCAAGGACTATATCTAAATTGTGTGAGACTTAAAAATACCCATATTCATATCATTTATAAAGTATATAAAGTTCAATTATTAAATTTATGGTCTCAATGGATTCAAATAATGGGAGCTAATATTTTCTCACATTAGGTAATCAAGGAAATAATGGTACATATCTAAATTTTTATATCCATGTCACCCAAGGAATGAGTTTTCTAGAAATTATATAGTCTTTATAAGGTATAGTGTGTAATTTTTATTTAATGTAAAATGGGGATTTGAAAGGATAATTAATCAATGTAGATTTTCTCTTCAGTGATGAAAACATCATGAGTATATGTATTTTCATGCCCAAAAATTCATAGTTAGAGTATGAAGTGAATTATATAAATTTGGTATGATGTGGATTATTTTCAATGATGATAAATGAAGGAATTTTTTCATGATTATAGAAGATTCTTTATGGGGTTAAACATTTCATCTTTTCATGTTACATTAATTAGGATATAGTTGATATTGGTTTCAAGAATCCATCAATAATTAGTATTTTTATTCATGGATTGTTGTTATCCACAATAGTTTCTTAGTTGGTTTCAAGAGAGATGAAATGGTTTCATGAAATCCCATACAGAAATTCTAATTTGTAGATTGTTGGAAACTAATGAGGATCGGTCCTTCAACATGTTCTGTGTTGAATTTATTTTCTACCATAATATTACCAGCCCTCATTTTTTGGTATGTGGGTTATTGTGTTTCCATTGTTATGGTGTGGAGGAGCACATTGGATTTATTATTCTCCATCTCAAAAATTGCATGAGACTATGTTGTTAGCAATAAAGTAAATTATGCATAATATTTATGAGAATATCGTGTTCACATTAAAGGGAGTGTTGAATATTTCTTGAATCAATGTGAAATCCTGAAATGTCATCTTAAAGATACTGAATAAAGAAGAAGGCCAATATAAGGGTAAATTCTAAAAATTTCATAGAGAACCTTCTCATAATAAAACGACAATGATGCATTCATGAATAAATGTGTTTGAATGTGTTTGAGTACATATAGGAATTGAGAATAAGAAAATTTATCAAAGAAGACTCGTGAAAATCATAAGGTGTAAAAAATCATAAATAAAAACATCTCATGGAAATATAGAAATAATTTTTTTTCATAAAATTGACAAAACTATATGAATGAAATCAATAGTTTCATGAAAATTATATTTCAGGACTTTCTCATAAAAATACAGAAAAAGAACAGAATTATTTAAAGGTTAATTATTTTTCCAATGATTTTGTTTTTCATGAATGTATATTTCATGGAGGTGGTATGTTTTATGAATATGAATAGTTATGTAATAATGCCATTTTTTTAAAATCACATGTTAAAGAAATATATAACTGAAATTTTAACACATGAATATTGTTTTAAAAACAAAATAGAAGTTATCATTATATGGTGCTGGTGAGTAAGAATGTTTCAAAAACAGGTATAAATATTTAAATAATTTCTTCTACCATGTTCTTTTGCGAAATAATAACTAATTTAATACATAAAGGCTCTGAATTTGTGTAATATTTGTGTGAATATATTTATTTCATGAACCAATCATGACAATATTAGTTTTGTAAGGAAATGGTATTTGTCTCATAAAAAAAGGTATTTTTAAGAGATATGTATGTCTCATGTATTTTTAGAGGTTTGTGGCCTAGAAAAAGACTCATGAATATTAGGAGTATCATGGAACATTGATTGATTCCTAAAAGAAAGATCTTTCTTGAAACATAAATTTTTTTGTTAATGTTTACATTAGACATCTTCTTAATTATGAACTATACAAGTAGTGATTTACACTCATTGCGTACCATTAAAAATAAATTTGGTATTTTGTGAAGACTAGTTGAAAGGGAATATGATGATTATAAATTAAATATTTTCACAACTAGGTTTTTAAAGATTTGGGTAATGATCAATGAGAAAAAATTACGGTAACAAATGTAAGATAATATACTATAGCATTTTCCATTATGCTAAAGAACATGTCCCTGTGAAGTAGTGACCAAATTGGGTGAAAAATGGGAGTGACCACTGGGTGGTAGTGATCTAACCACTATTTCATCAAAATGTATTTATCATGGAATAGAGTGACTATATCCAAAACATTGTATCCACATGACTAGGGAATAATAGTTTATTTGTTTATCACATCAAAAAAATATCAATGTGTTCTCCATAGATGTAGCCTAGTGCAGATGGACCAAGTGAAATTCTTTTTTCTTGTTTTCTTTACTATGATATATCTTGTAGGATGGTAACTAGTGAATATGAATTGGACTATCATTAATCATATTTGAAGAAGTAAATGTCTAGTGCACTAGTTAATTATTCCATCACACAATAGGTGAATAGAACAGTTACCCTAAAAACATGTGTGATCATTCTTGGTTATGACACAAAAATTTTCATTTGTATCTTAAGGAAACATGAATTTCTTTCATACCATAATTCAACAAAAACATTTTAGAGAATATCTCACTAAATTTACATGTGGATCAAACCCATGGGTTTTAACCTGGTATTACAAAACAAAATTGATGTTGTGATATTGGACCTCATACAAAATTAATCCCCATAAAACGTACCAAAAAAAGAGTTTATCTAACACCATCCAGTGCATAATATCCACTTATTTAATGAATTTACTAGTCACTTTAGTCTCAAAACCATCACCCACACACATTTAATTTAAGGAACATACAACTATATTAATAACCACAAACTCACCTCATGGAATTGGAGATAACAGTGAGGAATAAAAAAATTATAAACCATAGAAACATCACAAAAAGAAGAAACATGTGTGTTGTAGGATTCAAGATCACAAGAACATTGATCCCCACTAAAAAACAAAATCAACATTCCCAAAACAACACATAACATAAATCCGGGACACAACCAAGATCAATATAAAATTTTATACATTATGTTCTTAAGGACAATTTAAAAAGTTTCTAAAATCAAAAGGAATTTAAGTTCCATGAATAAAATAATGACAATGATTCATAAAGTCCTAAAGTATGAATTATTTTTTCTAAATTACTCAATTCAAGGTTTGGGAAAATCCAACCATATAATGATATAGACAAAAAAATTATGTGGACATTCCCTTAGGTGATTGATGTTCATCATCATATTTTCCTAAATATTTGATTATATTCCATGGAGATTGACGTTCATCATCATATTTATCCTAGAATAATCATTGATCATGGTAAAAATCAAAGTTGGGTGTCGTCCCAACCATGCTTCCACTGCACCCAGAACCTTCAGGTGGTATCAGAGTGGTTTCATCATAGTTTATAATTATTTAAATATTTTTTAGATCACTTACGCATTAAATAATTTAGTTGTTTCAATTGAAGTTAGTCGTTTTAAAAATCCAAACCTCAAGATCTATTCCTCCCCTTTCATTTCTCATCCACCTTACAGAAATTATCTTTTGTTTTAATTTTGATTAAAATAAAATATAGGATCTCATCTGGAGGTGCCAAATCTTCTTGGTTATACAACACCAGAACACATGATGTGTATTCAACAGTACATGCTATGTAGTCAAGATTCAATGCATCAGACCGGTCCAACAAACCAAGCAGTGTGTTGGAGTCCTTCTTAGTCTTAAAAAAAACCATGTGTTGACTATGAATAGGTGGCCCTCGGTTTCCGGAAATCACGTCATGTGGCCCAAATGGACATGGCGTGTAGTCCCTTCGGGTTAGGATTGGACCGTGTACCTTGTACATGACTAGCCCTCCTGGAGACCGTGTAACGAGGAACTATGTGGTGTGTGGCCAACTGGACAAGCCATGTGCCTTGAATATTTTCAAAGTACACTCACACACCATTTCCCCAGGTGTGTACTTTATATGGACGGAGAAAAATAGTGCATGCCGTGAATTTGGAACTATAAGTCATGTACTCATCCAAATTAAACAGATTTATTAGAATTTATTATTATATTATAAAAACCCTTGAGATGTGTACCATCTTGCGGGCATAAATCTGAGGCAAAAAACGGGATAGGTGTTATATATATGTGTTTAATTTAACATCTTTGTAATGTTCATTTCTACTCATTCGGTAGTTATGAATAGGAATTCACCAGTTTTCCTACAAGTTACACGTTACACACAAAGATAATTTTTAATGAATTTATTTGTTTAAAATTAGGATGGATGATAATCTCCCAGAAATTCAGAAAAGGATTTAAGATAAAAGGAATGATTAATTAATGATGACAATTAATTGATTCGAGCGTGATTTATCTTAGACAAGAATGATTAAAGAATTTAATGCTAGTTTTATTTATGCGTAAATATTGTTTCATGTATGGATGATCATGAGATAGACCAAGACCTTTGTATGTGGATGGTTTCTTTTAATTTATTTATTTGAATTAATTTTGTTGTCCTGCGAGCCTTCTCCTTATTATTATGTAGGGCCTACGTGCCCAAGGTTTCTTTTATGTAAAACCCCCTTTTAAAACTCACCTATACGAGAGTTAAAAAAGGGAATATGTAATGGATTGAACTAAAAAGCTAGTAGAGGTAGTTCAAGCATGAGCCGAGATAAAACCAATCCCAGGAGATACAGAGGTTGACAAGTGGAAGTTGTAAAGACGAACCCAAAAGGATCAAGGTCTTTCTCCCCTAGGACAGGGTTAGTTTATCATTCGCTTGATAAACTAACCATTATAAAAACTCATGATTATGGTATTTAATTGATTTTATTTCTTTCATTTTCATGGTTTATCATTATGGATTTGTAGTTATAATCACATACTTAATGAATTAAACAAGTATGTAAGATGGAACTAAAATAAACAACACTTATGCGTAAATATTATCAAGACATGGTTAATCACTTAAGTAAGTTACACTTAATATTTAAAATCATGTGATAGTAATAAATTCACACATAATAGATAAAAATACCTCAAATAAAATATTAAGTCAGACCAAGCCTTATGTTACTTGATTAATGGAAAAACTCAATAAAACTTTGTGTTTGACAGACCCTAGTTGGGTCACTTACTTTTATACAGGAATCCCTTATGAAAGGTTTCTGGTATACTTATCCATATTACATCTAGAGGAGTATCCCTTTCTAGACTTGGTGTAATATTGGAGGCAAGAGTATAGGAAATCAAAAGTCATGATTTCAGGATTGGGGAGTCCACTCAACTGATCAAGGAGCTTTCAGCCCACAGTTGTCAAATAACTTCTTAACTAAATACCTACTAAAAGCTTGACCAACCCTTGTTGGGGTTATGAGAAGGGGAATATGGATCCTTTCCACTAGAATGTCATAGAAATGAGAAATTCTGAGTTCAATGGCGAGGGCCATTGAGACTTGATAAAATAGTGGGAGTCTTAATAAAATGTATTATTTATCATAAAATGTAATCAATAAAGTACTAATGATCTACTCTTTTAATTGTAGAATAATAATGAAAAGCTCATCAACCAAACTATCCCTACAATCAATTCTAGATAAAGACAACATCTTTACATGAAATATCTTTCAAAAATGGTTTAGACGCCATCAGGTTATCCTATGCCATGAACAGAGGTCTTACGTGATGGAGTCAGCATTACCTGATCCGCCTACTAAAGAGGCGAGTGATGAGGATTTACTAGTCTATGAGAAACATATTAATGACATGGTCGACGTTCACTGTTTAATGTTATCTTCATTTTATTGTGAGCACATGATGTCTCATGAAAACATGGATACTTATATCATGATCGAGCACCTCTGTGGTATTTACCAGGAGAGTGCAAGACATGAATGGTTGGAGATCTTTAAGGCACTCTTTTAGAGAAAGCTGGGATAAGGTTCCCCAACTGGGCCTCATGTAGTTAAGCTCATTGGATATATTGAGAAACTAGAGGTTCTTGTATTTATACTCCCTAAAGAACTGGGCACCGATTTCATTTTCGCATCACTCCCTCAGAGCTTCTCTAACATTATTGTCAATTTCAATATGAACTACATTGAGAAGTATCTATCTGATCTTCTTATCCTCGTTCACCAAGTAGACAAAGATATGAAGCGTGAAAATCCTTCTGTTCTTATGGAGAATAAGAGGAAAGGGAAGTCAAATAGATTTAATCCCAAAGCTTCTTCAAGGCCTTCTATGAAAGGTAAGATCAAAGGGGAGGCAAGAGAACAAGAGGCTGTTTATTTTGCATGTGGTAATAAGGGCCACTGGAAGAAGAACAACACCCAACCTAAGAAGAAAGGGGAAGCTTAAGGTGGGGTTTTTATCGAATGCAATATATCTGTTTCAAAAAATTTGTTATTAGATACATCTTTCCATGCTCACATATGTATCAAAATACATGAACAAAGTAGATTCAAGATGATTTATCTAGGAGAGGTAGATCTATGAGTATCCAACGGAGCTAGACTTGATGTTGTAGCTATCGGGGACTACCACCTCACATTGCCAACTGGGATGATATGGGTGTTAAAGGGTTGTTTTTATGTTCTTTCTGTAACCAAAAAACATAATTTCTGTATCTAGACTCGATATAGATGGATTTTCTTTCATGTCTGGAACTGAATGTCTCTTCTTGTATAAATATACAATTTATTTTGGTGGGACACATTTATACAACGGTCTTTATGTGTTGGATTACACAAACCAAGTAATGGAAATCGTTGACAAAGATACTTCACATGACTCTTACCACACCCAACTTTGGCATCAATAGTTAGGTCATGTAAATGAGAAAAGCTTGAATAAGTTACATCAAGATAGATATTTAGATTCTTTTTAACTAAAACCACTTGGTGTATGTCGTGCATGTTTACAAGGAAAAATGACCAAAGCCCCATTTGGTGGGAAAGGTGAAAGGGAAAAATAGATTCTTGAATTGATTTATACTAATGTGTGTGGACCATTTCCAGTTGAAGTAAGGGGTGGGTACTCATACTTCATAAATTTTGCTGATTATTTTAGTAGACATGGATATATCTACTTAATGAGGTATAAGTCAGATTCCTTTGATAAGTTCAGGGAATACAAGAATGAATTTGAGAACCATATTGGTAAGAAGTTTAAGAAACTCCACATAAACTAAGGTGTGGAATATCTTAATCAGGACTTCTTTGATTACTTATGAGAGTTTGGGATCCTATCCCAACTCACTCCTCTATACATACCTCAATGGAATGGTATAAGCGAAAGGAGAAACTGAACCTTGTTGGACATGGTGAGATCAATTATGAGTCATGCAAGTCTTCCATTATCCCTTTGGGGGTATGCATTACAAACAGCAGCACACATACTAAACCAAATACCAACTAAATTGATAAATGGTTTTCCATATGATTTCTATAGTGGAAGAAAATCCATGTTACCGAATTTACTTGTGTGGGGGTAGCGAAGTGTTTGTTAAGGCCTCTTCAGGTAAAAAACTGACACCCATAGGCACAAAGTGTACCTTTATAGGATACCCTAAGGAAAAAAGGGGATATTACCTATACAAACCCTTAGAAAAAAAGTTTATAGTTACAAGGCATGCCATATTTCTTGAGAGGTAGAACATCTCCAAATGAGATAGTGGTAGGAAGATAGACTTCGATGAAGTTGGGGATCAAGGTACACAAGATTTGGTACAAGATAAAATTTTACAATGCCTCATGGAACAAGAATTTTTTCCAGAGACCCAAATACTACATAAGAGTACATGAGAGGTTAGAGATTCAGAATTGTATAGTTTTCTAGTTACTGAGGATGATAACTCATTATTAGTTGACAATAATGATCCTCTAACCTACAAGGAAGTAGTAAGTGACACATACATTGCCAAGTGGTAAGAATCCATGAATTTTGAAATGGATTCCCCATACCAAAACCACGTCTGGATGTTGGTAGATCCTTTAGTTGATATAAAGCCCATTGGTTTCAAATAGGTATTTATGAGGAAACTTGACATGGAAGACAAGCTAGTACCTATAAGGAACAAATGGTTGCAAAAGGGTTTAAAAAACATCAAGGAATTGACTATGATGAAACTTCATCACCAGTTGAAATGATAAAATCCATCAGAATTTTACTTGCCATTGCATCTTACCATGACTATGAGATTTCGAAAATTGATTTCAAAACAACATTCCTTAATTATAATCTTTAAGAAGATGTCTACATGACACAACCTGAAGGTTTTGTGACTCCAAAAGATTCCAATAAGGTATGAAAGCTGTAGAAATCCATTTATGGATTAAAGTAAGCATATAGGTCATGGAAAATTCGTTTTTATGAATCCATAAATGAATTTTTATTTATCAAGAATGAATGTGATCCTTGTGTCTACAAATGGTTTACTGGGAGTGCAGTCATTTTTTTAATCATTTATGTTGATGACATATTACTTATTGGAAATAAGATACCAGTATTACAGTCTATTAAGGCATGGTTGAATCAATGTTTCTCCATAAAGGGCTTGAGAAAGGAAACATATATTCTTGGGATCAAGATCCATCGTGATAGATCCTAGAAGTTGCTGGGCCTAAGTCAAAGTACATACACTGATAAGACACTGAAGAGATTCAGTATGCAGCAATCCAAGGCAATATTGTTTCTAGTGTCACATGACATTCATATTTCATAGAAAATGTGTCCTCAGAGACATGAGGAAAGAAATATAATGACCAGGACTCTATAAAAATTAGGGATTGGGTCAGTCATGTATGCCATGCTATGTACTAGGCTAGATGTCGCCTACGCATTGAGTGCAATAGGAAGATATCAATATAGCCTAGGTGACTACCATTGGATGGAATTCAATACTATCCTAAAGTGTTTGAGGTTTACTAAGGATATATTTCTGGTTTATGGAGGATATGAGGAACTAGTCATAAGAGGATACGGCGATGCTAATTTACAGACTGATCAATATAACATGAAGTTGAAAATGGGATACATCCTCACTTTTAATGGAGGTGAAGTGAGCTGGAAGTGCTCAAAGCAGAGTGTGGTCGTTGATTCTACAGCAAATTCTGATATATCACAACTTTTGAGGACTCTAAAGAAGCATTTCATATGTGAAGATTCATCCATGAGATAGATGTGATGCCTATATGTAAAGATCCCATCACATTGTACTGTGATAATACTATAGCGGTGGCTCTCAGAAAAGAGAAAAGGGCACATCAGTGGGTGATGCACATAGATCAGAAGTATCAGATCTTGAGGGATTTCTCTCAGAGAGCAGAAGTTGTAGTGAGGAGTATTTCCATGAATGAAAATATGGTGGTTCCCTTGACTAAATTCTAGACTCAGCAGAAACATGATCATTATGTGAGGTCTAGAGGACTGAAAGTCATAGGAAATTGGCTCTAGTCCAAGTGGGATTTTGTAAGAGTTGGTGTCTTATAAACAACTAGTTTTACATTGATTACATGGATATTTAATGTATTATTACATATTGTTCATTGTTCTGCATGACTATGATGTAATAATGTCATAGAGTATTTTCTTCATTAATAAGGTCATGGTAGTTCTATGCTATACTGAGAAACCTGAAATGCTATAAAAATATTCTTAAATATAGTTTTGTGGTTGGATTATATACTATAATGAGACACATAGCATGAAGACCATCAGGTGTGAGTACTCTTAAGCAGATGAGGATTCTTATCATGAATTTCAAGCTTGGTAATCTCCAAGATAGGAGATTACGAGAACAAAACCACTAGTATGAATTACTCATCTTTTAGTGTCATCATATATTCCTATCTGTGAGTGTGTATAAAGATCCTTAGACTTTAATATTATCATTAACACATGTCATTACTCATGAACTTTGATTTATTGAAAAAAACCATCATGCCGATAGTTGGCGAGAAGTAGGGTATGTTGGGTTCATCACGAGTGGCATGTTATTAATGGATAATTTGAGGAATGATTTGTCCCTTCCATTTATAGAAGTTGATATCTTGGCCCTTTGATTGGAATAGTAAGGTCACTCGAAATTCCTTGGCCATGATGTAACGATGAGTTTATTTCAAGTAGTGAATGAATGACGTATCAAGCATAAATGTTGATGACACTATCATGAAACCTGCTTGATGAGATATTGCAAAAAATGGATTATATTACTCAATGGGTGTTTGTACGTGGATATTGTTGTTGCGACTTTATATTCTTTCTCTTGGGTGACTAGACCCGTTGTTAGACAATACTCTTGGACTTTTGTCAAGCCCACCGAATGTTAATGAGAAATAATACTAGAGGGTCACACAGTAAGTGTTTTTGATGTCCTGATTTAAATTCTATTTGAATTTAATTAATGAAATAAATATTATTCCCAAGACTATGGAATAATTTTATTCAAGTTAAAATGATCACATATATTAAATAAAATATATTCATTTATTTTATTAAACATTTAATAAATATTTACTTACTAGTTTGTAAATAAAATATTTATTTAAGAAAATTATTTATTTATATATATATTCGGGTGTTCAATAAATGGATGTGGAGTTTAAGAAGACCAAGGTCGGTCCGGTTGTAAAATAATTATTTTCAAGATGATAAATAATTATTTAACTAGTTGGCACAAGTCAAAATTAGAACGACGCTTATCTTATTTTGTGATGTTGAATTTTATTTTATAATTCTATTTTTTGAAAGTTGGCACCACATGAATAATGATGCAGTATTATTATTTGGAGAATGTGTTTTCCCTATGTTCATGAATGTATTTCATTGTTGCTATGAAATTAAATATTGTAACTGAAATTCCATGTATATAAATAGACAAGTAGGTATATTGTGCCATACACCACACTACATGCCTTGTGAATTGAGAATTGATGATCCAAAAAATTTTGCTCTCGAATCCTATTATCTTCCCTCTAAAGAACTAGAGATGTTATTCAATTCCAAAGAACATGTGATCAAGAGTGACCGACATAAGACACTCGATTCACCGTTCTAGCACTCGGAGAATGAGAGGTGTCAATCTAAGGTTATCATAGCATGTGTGGATCACCGCTGGAGGGATTCTAGTTTGGATCCTTACAAGAGAAAAGAGATAATCCTGAAGGTTCATTCCAGAAAATCAAAATCATCAATGAAGAAAAATACCAATGATCCAGGTATTATTTTTCATTATGAAATTAATTAAATTAATTATAAACATGATGTGCATGATCCTCTCTAAAGGTTTCATGCCCTTTTCTTCTTTGTCGAAATATTTTATTATATTCTATGGAGACTGACATTCATAGTCATATTGATCCCGAAATAATCATTGATCATGGTAAAAATCAATGTTGGGTGTCATCCCAACCATGCTTCCGCAACACTCGGAACCTTCAAGATTCTGGTACCCATATTTGTTTGGGTCCATAAACATTAGTGATAAAAGCTTTATAAATACAATTTTTTTTATTAACTTACTATATGATGAATATAGAGTATTTAAAAAATAAAAACTATTTGGTTCTGAATAATTGGTTACAGTAAAAGAATTCTTGGAATTGGAAGTTTCAAGGAAATTCTGTTTTTTGATGAAAGAAAATGATTTTCCAAATTTTATTATAAAGTGTATTTTGGATAAGTTCTTTTTCCTTGGTTGATATTTTATTCTATAAGTATACATAGGATCTATCTGTTTACTTAGAAATTGAGTAAAGGTATTTTCCCATTGGTAAATGCTTCTATGTCCTTCTTTATTTTCTCATTAGACATTTTTAATTAATTGTTTTCCAGGAGTAGTTGAGCATTTTTCTCTTTTTAGTGGTAATTTCAGATTTTATAGTTACAGTAAGAGCATGTTGTTTATTTAAATATTTATAATTATTTTTTAACTCATTACATGTTTCTTCCAGTAGGGTTCAATACTCAAATAATTCATCACTTTTCATATTATCAGACTCACTTTCATTTTCAGAATAATAAGAATTTTGAATAGTAGAGTCTATGATTACCCGAGAAGTGTTTTCCATAAAACACATATTACCCATATCATCTTTCTCATCATGAGAATAAGTAGATTCACTAGATCTATCCTTAGAGGGAGACCCAGTGTCCATCAATACTTTCTTATAATTTATATCCTTATTCTCATACTTCTTTTTATATATGAGATTTGGACAGTAAGCTTTAACATGTCCTTTCATTTTACATTCGTAGAAAATTATCTCTTCTGCTTTATCATTTCTCTTACAATACTTTTTCCAATTTCCCTTATTATCACAATTTCATTTTTATTTGGTATTTTTAAAAAAATTATTTTTTATATAAAAATTCTCGAATCTCTTTTCCAGGTGGGCAGTTTCTTCATCGCTGTTCGAATATGATTCTTCACTTCTAGAGCCTTCAATAGAATCTTGAACTTTCTCCTTATCTTTAATTTTAGAGACAATAATCTTGAAGAATAAAAAATTTATTTTTGTTTCATGATCTTATTGATTTACCTTAAATTCCTCTTCATACATCATTAATTTTCCAAGAGACTACTTCATTGGCATCTTATCAATGTCGCATGATTCTCTTATAGACACATATATCCATCTCTATCTCTCTGATAAACATCACAAAATCCTCATAATCTGCACTTTGTCTGTAACTTCTTTTACTAAAAAAATCATGGTTTTCATAATTTAATTGAACCTAAGATACATATCGGAAATAGATTCCCCATGCTTCATTATAAAATTATCCTATTTAATAGTATAAGTATTTAATATCATTTTTTTAACATTAGATGTTCCCACATGAGAAATAGACAAAGTGTCCGGAATCTCATGTGTAGTTTTACAAGCAGAAATACGATTAAACTCTTCATCTCATAGTTCATAGTATAGAGAATTTATTTCATTACAATTATTGTTATAAATAGTCTTGGTAGGTTCATACCAATTGTTTCATGCAATTTCAGGAATTGCATATTTACTTTCAATAGTAGTCAAGATTTCAAATCCCATGCTTTCTAGATGTATTTTTATTTTAAGCTTCAACGAATCATAGATGGTTCCGTTGAAAAAAATGGTCTATTAGTAGCAGCTCATTCTAATCTATTATACATGATATAAATTGTAAAATAATTTCAAAGAGATAAAAATATATAAATAACAAAAAAAAATTATGATCTTTGTAAGACAACTACAATCACAGTTGAAAAGATTTTAAAAAACACAAAATTTTAAGTTTACCCTAATACCCAATGTTGGTCGGAGTAGATTACTAAAGAGGGGGGGGGGGTGAATTGAGTATATATATAAATTTCTATTAAAAACAATAATCGCTCTAAAATGTTTCCCCTATATATAATCAATGTCAGTTTGTATTGAATTCATAAAATTCTGGAATGTTCAATTCATTTCTTAGAATATTGATTAGTTATCAGCTATAATAATCTAAAGACTAGTATAACTTTTGAAACTAATCTACTGGTTTAAAACATATATAAACACTTGCTAAAATAACTATCAAATTTCAATTCAGTTTTATGTGAAATGTAATTAACACTAATCAGTTTAACCTAAAAGGAAAAGGCATAATAGATATAAACAAGAGGTTCAGTCTCAAACAAAGACTTAAGTCCTATATACTTGGTTATAACCTACCACTAAGTAGTTTAATTTAATATATAGTATTATCCACACCTTGGACTGGTGTTAAAACAACACACAAGGTTATCTAGGTCACACCTGACCTCTACCACAATTATTCATGGGAAAAACAACAAACTGGACACACTTGACCTCTTCCACTATACTACATGGGATACAAATGTAAAATAGAGAGTGAGTATGATGATATATAGTATCATCCAGTTATGCATAAGAGAGAGTCTGTGTGTGTCTGAGACATATACACACACTACTAGAAAATGTAAACAAAAGAACACAATTGAGATATAGTTGTAGAATAAATTTTAAAAGTCTCTGTGTGTTATGTAGTAAATCATTGGACTCGGTTGAGGTTGTAGAATTGAGGTTTGAGTCCTATTATAGATGTTTTATTCAATAATAGAATATCATATCCTTCTAGGTGTGAAAAGTTTAGCTCTTTGATGTTAGGATGTTCATTGATGTCCAGAAGTTTTTTTCTAATATTGTTGATCTCCTCGTATGTTATTTCCTTTAGTTCATTGATGTAGGAAGAAATCTCAAGAGTTATAGGAATTTTCAGTTCGTCTTTTGTTTCAACTTTTCAGCATATTCCTCATGTTACTCTATGTCTTTCCATATCTAGCTTGTCATTCATTTATACTTTAAGGTACTATAGATATGAAGATCTACCCACGTGCATGTACCTTGTACTGTCTTCGAATGGTCTTACAGACAACAATAAATAATGTCAGAAACATTAATTTTCTTCTATATGATAGTTAGATTTAAATTTGAATAAATAAATTTAAAGAAAATTTTTAGGACTATCGGTGAGTCATAAGTATTGCCGGCACATTGGCATGAGTCTATAATCATCAGTGACTCCAAGTATCGGTGTGTTCATTCCATCGGTATTGGTGACTCAGTGTATCAGTGAGTCATTTGTGCTATCGGTTTGTCAGGGTATCCGTGAGTTATTATCAGTGATTAATTTTATACTATCTATGTGTTGTCCATCAGTGATTAAATCATCTGTTAATTGATCATCAGTGTGGCATCCATCGGGGAGTTGATCATTAGTGAGTCGATCATTGGTGTGTCGTCCATCTGTGAGTCGATCATCGTGGATTCAATCATCGGTGTGTCGTCCCTCGGTGAGTCGATCATCAATGGGTCGATCATCAGTGTGGCGTCCATCGGTGTGTCGATCATGGAGGAGTATGTCATTGGTGTGTCATTCAACAAAACCACGATCATCAGTGATTCGATCATTGGTGTGTCATTCATCGGTGAGTCGATCATCAGTGAGTCGATCATTAATGACTCGATCATTAGTGACTCAATCATCGGTGTGTCGTCCATCTGTGAGTACTTTGATCGGTGAGTCCTCATTGGTGATTCGACCAATGGTGACTCCTTTTGATCTATTAGTACATAGACTCTGAAAATATTATAATGCTTTTTTCTAACACCAAACTCTACCAGATTAAGCGAAATTCATGAATACATGAATATATACACTGGTAAACATATTGAAGCATGAATATACAAAGTTTATTGATTTATTGAAATATAATATACAATATGGCATAATTTATTTACTTAGATATATTCATTGGCATGATAAATTCTATTTATTACTCAATATAAGAATTAATAGGATCAGTAGATTGACATGATTTTTGATTGTGAAAACAACTATTTCTTAGAATGTCCAACCGTTTAAAACAAAAACACTCAATAATATTGGGAGTTGGATATTCATGAATCATATTTTGGATTTTTCCCAAACTCATTATCAATATATTCATTCTATTGTTTTATAGTTCTACAATGCTTACACATTTATAAAATAAATGTTTCTTTTATTCGAGATTAAGACATATATTTGTTGTTTATTAATTTAATTTGTATAATATAATATATCTTCATTTTAATTTCGAAAATTATTTTAAAAAGAAAATAGCCCCCATATTTTATTAATAATCAGACAAACAGAACCTACATGTTATCACTCCCTTCTCCAAGTAGGATGTAGTGAGGAAAATTTAACAATGAGAGAGGTAAATTTCATAAAGTGTTTAAATATAAATATAAATATATATTAAAATTAATATTATTGAATATATATTGAACTATCTCTATGAAAGTTTCACCAATGGAATAATATTAAATACGAAAATACTAGAGGAATTGGTAACGATACAAGTTATAGGAGAATTCCTATCTTTTTTGTTAAAGAGCATACTAAAGAAACAATAAGACCCTGATGGATTTTCAATTAATATTTTAAAAATTTATAATTATTTAGAAAAATAACTTGATTCCCTAGTATGGAATGTAAAAATTATGTAAAAATCCATATTTAAGGGCAAAGGATTACGGGACATGATCCCTAAAATAGGTTTATAATAACTGGTAGAAAAAATAGCCAGAAATCTGTGGGGATTTCTTGATGATGTTGTAGTTAAAGTGGATAAAATTTAATTTCATATATGCATTGTTATGTATGAAATGGATGGGATAATACCCCCATATTTTCTAGATGTCCTTTATTAGATATGTGGAGATACTTGATTGATTCTTAAAGCAAAGAGACAAGTTTAAGAGTGGGTGGTGAGAATGAAAATGTTAACATCCACCTATAAATGAAAAATATAGATAAAACTGAGGAAGATCTAATAGTGTAAAGTAAATAGGAGGTTGAAAATGGTTTTTTTCTTTTCTAGAAAAAGTGATGGAGTTTCAAAATAGGATAAATAGTATTATGAAAATGTGAATAAGAAGAAGGAAAATATATTATGAATATTAATGAACATTTATGTTTTCCTAAAAAAGAAGAATTCATGGTAGGATAGTTGGTTTAGGTTGGAAATGAACATCCATTTATTTTTCCAAAATGGTAAAAAAAACATATGTATTAAGGCCATGAATGTTTATAATGTGTTATATTGTGGAAGAGTGAGGGATATTTTAGAATAGTGAAGGTAGTCCATATACATGGAAGAGTCAAATATTCTTTCATGCATTGATCCAAATCAGGTATCATCCTTCCGAAGCCCCCATCACATGACCCAATGAGGTATGTTCGAGCTTAATGACCAAAATGAATGTTCATATAGGAAAAAATAATTTTATATTATTATTATTAGAATAGTGAATTCTTTTTATTATGATGTATTTTAATAAGATTTATGATACCTAAATATTTTTAGCTACGTTTAGTATGGATATTCTACTTTCACTGTATATTTTTTATTTTTTGGTTGATAATGATCAAAGACATGGTGGCCATAGAAATAGAAAATAAAATAAAGGTATTAAAATTGAAAGGGGAGTATGAATTTACTCTTTCTATTATTACACCCCTATATCTGAATTTTTTTGAGTATTAATTGAAAATTTTATAAATACACATAGAATATTTTAATTATTTATAGGATAAAAATATACGTTGGAACACTATGATTCCATGTTTTATATTTCTAAGACAATTATATTTAATGAGTAATATGGGGAGGTGAATTATGAAAAATAAAAGTTGATTTATTAATTTAATGAATAATGATTTTGGAGACTTATTAATTTTTATACATGAAATTACCATTCATTTTTATGCATTTAATTTATTATGTTCATGTGGACATGTTCATTAATATTATTACATGCATTGATTTGTTGAATTTAATAGTATCTTCACATTCCCAAAGGGTTCAAATATAATTTTTCTAATTCATTATAATACTATAATTATTGAGAGATCATAAAAAATGTAAACCAATAATATCATGCTCTATTATCTTGTAAAAGATATATGTTATATTATCACTTTTAATATAATTGGGGAATTTTTTATGCCCTTATTTGTAATATTGATCTTTACATTAAATATTATATTTGCTTATAGAATCCATGAATTTCTTTTTATGGAAAATCAATATTTTAGGAATATTTTATCTTTTCCTGTAATTCCATCTGTATATTTGATTATATTTAATGGATTTAGATTTGGGGGAGGTTTTCCATGGTGTAAGGGACGATTTTTAAATGATGAGACGATGTTTACTGAACTTCAATGGATAGTGGGGAAGGTTCATGTTTATCAGACATTATACTTATTCTATACCCCTATTGAAAAAATATAAAAATAAATTCCAAATATAAATAAAATGAAATGCCTTTGAAAATTTGTGATGTGTATTTGGAGATTAACAATTTATCATTACATAATGAATAATCATGATCATTAGGGTTTTAGGGTATTTTAAAAACATCGTAACCTCAAAATTCAAAAAAATAAAATAAAAAATTACAAGGGTATTCATTCATTATGATTTTATGTATTCATGACTATAAATTGAGTTTTAGGTAAGTGAGGAGTTCACACTTATTATAGGTAAAATTTTATTAGACATTACATTTTATTATCGATAATTTTTTAAGAGATAAACCCCATTATGAGATTAATTTCATTTTAAAAATTTTACTAAATATTTAATTCCTTAGAGTTATATTTCCTTAATGTAAACCCTTCATAATTATTTGTGATCTTTGTCTTCATTGGTGGAAAATTTGAGATCCACTAAAATTTCATTTATAAGATAATGTAATCAAGGAATGATAACAACTCTATTTGAATATTAATTTTAGTGATGGGTGATAAAAAATAAAGAGTAGGTTGATCAAAAAGTGTATTGTTTAGAACTAAATTTATATTCTCGAATCCAAGATTAAAAAATATGTTAACTTTAAAAATTAGTAAAGTTAAATTTATTATTTATTGGTTTCATTAAAGAGTATGGAATTGAATAAATTTTCTTATATGAAGCTTGAAATTTTACTTTCCCTAGTTATAATTATTTGGTTTTATTAGAAATTTCATTTTAATATTTTTGTATGGGTTCTCTTTGAAATTTGAGTTGAAATATATGCTTTAGGGAAATCATGGATTAATTATTGATAATTTTATAACACTAATTTATGTACATATATTTTCAAAATTTAAATTCATTAATTTAACCATATTTTTAATTATTTTACCGAATATTTATTTGTTTTATTAATTTATGGGTAATTTTTAATTTTAATGGGTATTTAGAAAAAATATAAAAATTTAAAATTATATAGTTTTTAGAATATTATATAAAAAGTGAAAATGATTGTTTTTGTTCATAGGTGAAAAATGGATATAATAGCATCTAGTAAAAGAGAACAAATGAGTGGATAGGTATGCATGTATGAAGAAACAAAATCATAAATTAGGTACATTTTACAATGGGAACATGCATAGAAGTTCTTGATAGTGGATATCCACATCTGTAGGGGTCAGAAATAGAAAGCTGTATGAATCCATCAGTTCCCATAGGGATTCTGTAGGAAATTAATGAGATAATATGTCATATTAAATGGCATGGATCTAGTCTAAAATTCTATGTTGGTTGTTTCTTAATCTATATAATTTATACTAAAAAAATCAACCTCCTCTTACATTGATCAGATTATCTCAGTAATTGATTTTACCTATACCATTGCGTCTATTATTGCACCATTTAATGACCATTATCTTTAGGTGTGATCTAAAGCCTCAGTTACCTATAATAAATTAGTCTTTAATAAGTTTGAGACTATTATTTATATGGACTTAGAGGATGTTAGTATGAAATGTGTTTCACCATGGTGGCCATTATTGCACCACAAAGATGAAAATTGTGAAAATGAATTCAGAGGGTTTTGATGTGTGTGATCCAATACACTATGGTTTTATTTTCAATTAAAATTAAATAAGCTACAATATAGAGATGTTTTTAATTATGGAGAGGTCAATTTTGTTATATTCATAATATTTGTGAGATTTAGAGCCTATGGATAGATAATTCCACCTGAGTTATATCTAATAATTATGGGTTTTCATTAAAAATATTCCCATAGTATAGGAATGTTATTTCACCATGGAAGGAATGAGATTGATATATGGATTTTCATGTATATAAGAGGATACACCATTAGATATTCATCTGTTTTTTGGTGTTAAATTATGTTGAATGTGAATAGTGGATTTGGGGAAGGATGTTTGTTACATTATGAATTTCATTTTTTGTAGTCAATTTTATTTTTAATCGTAGGAGAATCTTGTTCCATAGTGTACATTCATGTTGTTTTTGGAGTTAAGCTGATGAAGTTGTGTTATAGTAAAAATAATGCACTATAAATTATTTATCTACTATAATTTAGAGTTACTGATATTTTAAATCCATCCATATGATAAATTTGTTTATTTATACAAATAAAGAAATTTGTTTTTTCAAGGAAACCCAAAATTTTAAAATGATACTTTATAACAATTACATACCTGGAGAAATTTTCATTTCAAAAAAATATTAAAATTAATTTTAGGAATATTTCTTACTAAAATAAATTGATCAAAATTTCTTTCAAATAAGTATAAATGCACATGGATAATAAAATTACTAGAAAATACTATTTTAGTGATGATATAAAACAAAGAAGATAACAAGCAAAGAAAATAATTTTTCTAATATTGGTCCATCAAACATGAGGATAAAAAATTAACCCCTACATTATATCATCTACTATCATGGGAAACACATTAGTCTCAAATATGAATTATACTAGACATTTTTTTATAAAAAAATCAATAATGGTGCCCCAAGTAAAACTGGGACAATCTCCATCTGAAACCCACACAAGGGTGACTATGTATTAAATAAAACCCTAGGATGGTGAAACTCTCCCAGACCACTAGAAGTTGAGAGAACACCATTATATGGTAACATTAATATGAACATTCCACTTAAATAACTATTTTCCCATGAAAAAATTCATTTTATGTGATATAATAAAATATACCAAAAAATAATACAATAAAGATGAATCTTATCTAACCCACTACACTATAAAAAAACACCCCATATCTTTAATTATATCAAATTAAATATAAAATAATACCATTGCGCTACAATCTATATCATATAAACCATGAGAATGAAGGGAATCAAAAGGTGGGTAAAGACATGCATTGTAATAAAACATAAAAGTTAGAAACAAGCCTTAACCAGAACATAACTTTATATTCCAAGGATTTTTAATACATTTTAACATTCATTTTAAAAAATTATATTTAAAAATGTCTTGAAAGTCATGTGGAAACCACAAAAACACTTTTAAAATAGACCCCCTTCAAAATACAATTTTAAAACCATTAATATAGGTCAAAACCCATTTAATCGACTATGGTATCCTCCGATGATTTTCTTAATGCAGATGAAATGATTATTTGGGAACTGAGATCTAATGGAATTCTGAACTCTAAGTGAATCTACAATAATCTACTTCAATGTAGCAATAATGGAGCTGTGAATTACAACCAGAAATTGCTGCTACCATCTCGGGCTACACTCCTCTGGAGCCTTCATCTCAATAAACTGCCGGTGGACACCAATTTGCAGCGGGTTGGGATTTCACTTTGTTCCTGATGCAATATCTGTCATCAACATCAGGATGATGTTAATCACCTGTTCTTGTCATTTATTACAGCTGCTCCTCTCTGGAACACGATCATATCCTGGTTTGAAATTCATTCGCCGCATATTATCAGTATCGCCGATATGTTGCTGCTTCTCCCAAAGATCCACTTATCCAAACAGGTGCATATTCTATTTCTTGCTGCATGCGATGAAGTTGTTTATGTCATATGGAAGAGTAGAAATCAGGACCGATATACAAATACTAAGCCTAATAGTAGATTACTGCTCTCTTAAATTATGCTGGCGACTCAAAAAGCCAATATCTCACATGAAGAAAATTGTCACAACTCTATTAGAGATTTCACTATTTTAAAAAAATTGAATGTGCAAGGTAATTATCCTCGACCACTTTGAACCATAGAAGTCTTCTGGCTTCCCCCTTTTGTAGGATGGTGTAAGTGTAAATTGGATGGAGCCTCAAGAGGTAATCCAGGTCCTGCTTGTTAGGGTTTTGTCTTCAGGAATAATGATGGTGACTTTCTGTATGGGGGTCATGGAACATGTGGTATAGTGATGGCTCTAGAAGCAGAAATGATCGCTCTCATCAAGGCAGTTGATTTTGCTCAAAGAAAAAATTGGACAAATATCTAGTTTGAAAGTGATTATGTCACAGTTGTTCAAGCGGTTCGAATGGGTCAAATTCATTTGGATTGGAAACTTACTTTAAAATGGATTAAGTGCCTCAAAACGCTTGCTTCAATGCATTACTTTGTCACACATGTCTATCAGGAAGCTAATAAACTTGCTGACTGCCTTGCAAACATGGGAGCCTCAGAAGACACTTGCACTTACAATTACCTTACTCCTAGTGAGTTGCAACCTAACCTTTATAGAGAAAAATGTAAAACTCCTTACTTTAGACTTTTGTAATCGTTGTTTCCTTTTTAATTGAAGCCTTAATTCTTGATTTTTAAAAAAAAAACTATGTAAACTAAATAAAACATTTACATAAATACTTAAATTAAATATAAAATAAATTATAATCATAAATATCACAATACCATAAAATTTTAAGAAATATAAAAAAACATAACTCATGTATGGGAGAATCATGTTGCGGAATGCAGAAACATGTCTCCATCAATGATGAATGAACATGAAAAAAGAACAAACTATTCACATGATCTATAAAAATAACCTTAGTTTTTATCTATACATAAATAATAGACTCAATTGAATAGATCCACAAGAGTTAGTGGGTGAAAACGCATCCAATAAAAATGAGAGAGATATGGAAGAGAAAGGAATATTGAGATGAAATGAGGAATTAGTAGAGATAACCCACATGAAAACATAATGGTTGAGGCTAATTTTATTAAGAAAAAAACAATGGAAGGAAACTCTGAACATGATTCTAGGTTATATGAACTAGACGATAAGAAAAGAGAGGATACAAAAAACTAATTATGGTTAGAATGAAAACTTAAATTTTAATAAAATATTTGTTGATCGCATGGTATATCAATATGAATTTGAAAAATATATGAAAAACATATGAATTCCATTATATAACCAAAAAAACCTACATATATTTCCTACATGATAATTTATGTTTTTACATTTTGGGAACATAAAAATGATAATGCAATTCATGCGTACCTATTAACTATCACATCCATAGAGAGATGTGATTCAATTTTATTCACCACATCACAATGATAATATATATAAATATATTAAAATTATTAATATGATATTTATTATATTATGATAATTTTGGAAATATTAAATAATAATTACCTTCTTTCCTTATTGATCATTAAAAAATGGAAATGTTACTCATGCGTACGCATCACCTACCATCTCCATGATTATAATGTTATTCGTTTTTCATAAACATACATAAATTGTATGATATTAAGTTATAATTTATTTATAAATATAATTATTATTTCATTAATGTTATTCTAGAGATTATGGGATCATGAAATCTATGATAATTGATATTATACTAAATTCATCCTTAACTGAAGTACTAGATACTGAAAAAACATCAAATGTGAGTTTAAATAATTAAGTAAGTTTTAAAACATTGTAATAAGTGATAAAAAGGTAATAATAAAATAGAAAAATGTTCTAAATAAAGTATAAACTAAATTTATTTAATTATTCATGATAATAAATCACATATAAGATGAGTCATACTTAAGGTAGGGGACTTTTTCTCAATCTTTTTTCATTGAGGAATATTTTGATACTATACACCACCTTCTTTTATAATGTGTATACTAAAACCTTTTTACTTTTATTCACATAGAAGGATTCGAAAATGAATATTTTTATATTTAGTAGTTTTCTAAATGACGTCATAAATTGATTTTTAAGGTAAATTGAGTAATGACTTTTTTTCCACCATGTCCATTATTTTATATTTGGATTCCTCTACAAGGAATAATGTTTTTAAAAGTAAAAATAAATTCAATATTACCTTTTCTAGTATTTTGGTATTAAAAATGGTTTTCAAAATGGATTGATTATCTGAATGACTTAAAATGATACCTTGTGATTGGAAAGTGGAAATGTTATTTTTCATTTATTCTTGTTTTATGTGTTATGATTATGTTACAGTTCTTGGGAATTATTTTGTAGTATGGGTGGTTTTGTAATAAATTGTGAGTGGGTGAGATTGTGTTCGATATCCAATGAATTGGGTAATTACATATATTTAACTATTTAGGTTTCTATTAATATATTTTTTTGAATATAATGTGATAGTTATTCCAAATGTAACCATAAAGGTTACTCCCTACGTATCCATGGAAGCTACAATGTAAAAATGATATAGATAACACAAGAAATTATTATGATTTATTATGTATATAGATTTTATAGGAATGTTATGATTTCATGATGTAAGCTAATGGGTTTGTGTTTTATGGATGATAATTATGATTTTGGGAAAATGTTTTCATGATTTTATAAGTACTCATGGACTAACATTTTCTTTATTTCTTTTATGTTACTTAAAGATCTTTTAATTCTCATCCATTTTTTAAAATGTATTTCACAGGGTATAATGATGCGAATGAGAAAGAAGGAAGTTACGATGAATATTTTGAGTATATTTTTTTAAAAAAAAATCATGTTTTCTTTTAAATGTTTTATTTTTTGAAATAAATGGATTGTGGTTTAGTTATAACAAAATTATAGGAATTTGAAATAGTATATATGAAGTATAGCATAATTCTCTAAAAAATTAAACTAAAAATATATTCAATGTGAAAGAACGTAAAATTGTTGTCTTAATAAATATTATGTAATCTTTTATGGTATATTCCTTACATCTAGAATAAATAATGGTTTAGAGAACTTTGGAGATTGAGAAATTATCTAAATAGTTAGAGATATCGTCATGGGTTTATAATTTTAAGGTTGACCAAGAGTTCAATATCTTAGAAACACATTTTGAGTCAATGATATTAAATTTTCTGTTGACTAAAAGTATTTTTGGAAATATTCATTTTTGAGTTAATTATGGGTTATTACTTTTTGGGAAGAAAAATGAAATATATGAGAACAAATTTAGTTAAAATATGTTATGGTTATTTTTTAGGAATATATCTTTTTTTGGGAATGATATAAGAATTATATATTTTTTTAAAAACGGAAACCCACAAAATGTGTGACAACCCATCACATCTAGCAAGAACATGAGAAACAAACCCGCAACTAAAGTCAAAAAAGGGTGCATGAACTACCACTAGCCTATGTGAATTCCTCGATTAGTATGAATTTTTCTTTTTAGTTACATGAGTTTATGGAATATGAATAAGTTTATTTTTTGGAACCTATGTTTTATTAAATTAATATCCATTGAATTGGAAAATGATTTGGGGGATTAAGTGATTAATTTTATTTTAGAAGATTTCACTAACTGGGGAACTTTTTATGATTAAGGAATATAATATACTATGGGATTTTAATTGAGTATTAAAGGTTGAATTATATTTTGGAATAATATATGATTTAATTGTGTACTTATGGTGATTCAGTTTATTTATGGAAATGATAAACCAATCTTGGAGAATATGTGATTATAAAAATTGATTTTTGTTAAGAGACATCAAGAGTAATTGATGTTATTTGAAAGTAAATGATATAACATATCATGTAATACTATGTGATTAAATAATTATATTTTTTAGGTTTCAATCATAGTTATAATATTTTTGATTAATTTTGTGTATAGTGATTTTTTGTATGTTCTATTTTGTACTTAAAGTATTACTGTTGCATTTGGGGGTTTAATGTAGTTTCTAACCATATAAATTTTGTTTTGGGGAAATATCTTATCTTGTACAAACTATATAGGTTTTGAAAAATTATTTAATATTGTATAAATAAATTATAAATATTTTTTTGGATTATGTTATTCTCTAGAAATTTATTCTAGTGCTTCATATGTGAAAAATACATCTTGAATAGTGGTCATTTAGTGAAATAGACGAGTTTGTTGTGGAATTTGATTAAAGGAAGAAACTCTATGTTTTATATACGTATTTTTCTGTGTATTATGTTTCTATGATGTAAATGAATTCCTCAACTCAATTAAAATTATCTTAAAGAAACTATATGTTTAATTTTAATACAAAGAAATCAATGACCTTTTAACCACTCAAATATTTATGGTTCTGTGATTTTTAAATTTCTCTTGATCATCGTTTTTATTAGTGTCCATCAGAACATGATGGTTAGTTTTATCATCCATATCCATTTTCCCAAAATGGGAACCTAGTATGTGTTATCTCTAGTGACCATTGAACTTCCCTTTCTTTCTTTTAAAGTGAAAGTTTTATTGAATGTTGTTCTGACGCGAGATTTCAATTAAGGAATTCTAAAAATTCAAACTCTTAGTTTTCAATCCTATGTTAAAATTTAGAGGACACAATTTATTATAGGGGGATAATGTAACATCTTGATCATCTTAAAGGAAACACTATGCTCAATATCAAAAATGATACACCACATCAAACTTTATCGAACAATTAAATAATATTTATAGTTTACCATTGAAACCAAAATGTTAAAATGACAGGAATGAAAAATATTAACTGAATTATGAAAATATGGGTTACAAATTTTCATATAACTAATTATTTGGTGAGAAATTAATTAAAAATAAAAGGAAATATTTTTTTTAAAAAAATATTTAAATGTACATAAGTGTGTTTTATTCCAATAAATTAATAAAAAACTATTATGGGATTATATTAATGATTTATATATACATATATAATATAATTAATTTAATTTTTAACTTTTAACTATTTTGTTATGTTTTTTCTAGACATAATACAAAAAATATTTAATTTTTTGAAAAAATGTAAAAATTTTAAAAAAGTTTTTTTGCCACCTTTTGATAGTGAACATATTTAAAATCAAGTTTTTTACACATTTTATATACTATATTTGTGAAAATAATTTTTAATTTTTAATTTTTATTATCATAATTATCTTAGTGTTTATTTTTGAAACTTTTCTTAAATGTTTCATTTTTGATGAATAGTGAAAAATAACGCGTTGTAGTAAAAAAATGATTTTTCATTTAAATAATTGTTATAATTTAAACTTATTTTTAATGTCACAATAGATCAATAATACATGTATTAATTTGATTTAGTTTATTGGAAAAATATTAATATTTCAATTATATATAATAACTTATTGATATTTTGAACCTCTCTTTTACCGACCTACTCACCACATCTGCGTGATTAGTGTCAAATTTAATTTAGACACTTATATGAAATTAATTTTAAAAAATGGATATATATGGTAGTAATCAGTATGATATATTTTTCCTAATAGGATCAACTTATTATTTGGTGAGTAGTATCCTTTTTATTTTTGTTACCATAGTTAAGTGTAAATCCGGTAACTAAGGGTAAAATTAATGTTATAATATTAGAAAATTATACTAAAAATTACCTAATTTCGTTATATGATTGGATTTCAACCAAAATCAACCTTATTCCAAAATTATAAGCCTTTTATGCTACATGGGTAATAATATTTTCATTTATTATATTTTATTCAATAATAAGTTAAAAATGTCATACTCATATTTTAATAAGTATATCAATTTTTATATTAGGTCATATAGAAGACAAATTTGACTATAAATAGTAATTTTAAATATAAAATGTTTTTTTTAAATCTTGAAAATTTATTTGTAAATTTTAAACATTATATAATTAAAATTAATTTTGACACAATGATGATGTAGTAATTGATTTATAAAATGCAAAATCAACAAAATGGTTTTAATTATATTAAAATAAATATAATTAGAAATATTTAATACCATACATTAAATTTTATGGATGAACATGACATGTTATAGATGAGTTAAATTAGTTTTTTTGTTTAGAAAAATGTTTTAGGATGTATTTAAACAGTCATTTATTGAATAGTTTCAAAATTGACATTTATGAGATTTTGAAATAAATAATATTTTATTAAATGAAATAAAATTCAAAATAATATAAACATTTAAAAAAGGATCCATGTAAGTATAAATATTTCATTAAAGACTATTTTTTGCCTTTTGGTATTTTATATTAATTATACTTACTCTCAAAGTGTAAATTCTATAATGTCCTTGTAAGAATTAATAGGGGTTAAAAAATATAAGGATTACAAAATTATCAAAATTTGTCTTGTTTTAATTATATGAAAGGATTTTGACACAAAATCATACTATATTATATATAATTTTGTTTCAATCCATTTGGAATAGAAAATGAATTTACATTAATTTATTACTTTGAATAATTCAATGTGTGCCCCTCTCCTCTCCTATAAAAGGGAACCTAGTCCTACCTATTTCATACACTCAAAAAACCATTTCTTTGGTAAATATCATTACAAGACAGTTCATATAATACCCAAAAATTTTAGAGGCCTTATTTTAGGCAGAACACACTTTTTAGAGGTGTTAAGGTGTTAAGAAAAGGTTATCATCTTAATGAATGGTAGTGTTTTTGTCTAAGTGATTATTTTTTATTTTTTCTTCCAGTACCTTCAAATACTATCCAAACATGATGATATAATAACTCAAGTATACAAAATTTAATTATATTTATATGTTAATATAATAAACTAAATACACCTTTGATTTCATTAAATGTGGAAAGAGTTAATTGTTTGTGCGTACATGTGAACTACCACATCCATGAAGTGATACAATTTGTTTTCCAATACAGTCTCTGAAGACTAGTTATAATGATGATATTAATGTTCATATGTGTTATTCATGACATATTTATAATTTCTAAATAATAATATTTCATTTATATTCTTACCTTCTAGGCACATTAAATGATAATGTCAATTGTGCATACATGTGAACTATCTTCTCCCCGAAGTGATGTGATTTTACTTTTTCATCACATCACATGTATTCTAAATATAAAAAAATATAAATTATTAATATTATATTTATGATATTATGATAAATTTTGTAATATAAAATATTTATTTATTTCTTTAGATAATCATCATTGATAAATGGAAACATTACTCGTGTGTACATATGACTTACCATCTCCATGATTTTAATGTTTTTTATATATCATAACCATACATAAATGGATTTATTTAGAAGTATAAATGATGTATTAAAGTGATTATTAGGTCAAGAATACTATTCTGGAGATGATGGAATCATTACCACTTTGAATATTAACATTATACCAAAGTCATCATGAACTAAAGTACCTAAATTGGCTAAACATCTGGTGTGATTTTAAATACTTTGTAATTATAATAAAATTGTAATAAGTAATATAAAGGTATAATAAAATTGTAAATTATTTTAAGGAATGTATAATTTAAAATAGTTTTGTTAGTCATAAAGATAAAGAGCATACGAGATGAGTTGGACTCAAGGTAAGAGACTTCATCTCAATATCCTTTCAATGAGGCATATTTTTATGTTATACACCAACTACATTTATATGGTGTTTAATAAAAACATTTGAATTTTAATTACATTCAATGATTTTAAAAAATCTTCCTTTTATACAAAGTGTTTTACTAAATAAAAAATGAAATGTTTTGTTTAATGTACATGAGAATAATAACATTACTTCCTCCCCAACCTTTATTTGATATTTCGATTCTTCTACAAGACATAATGTTTTTAAAAGAGAAAAAATACCATATTATCATTTTAGGAAATTTGGTATTAAAAATGGTTTTGAGAATGGATTTATTATATCTGTATCTTTAAATTGTATCTTGTGTTTTCAAATTGGAAATCATATTTTCCCTTTATTCTTGTTTTATGTGTTATGATTATGTTATTGTTATTGGTCATTATTTAAGATTATGGTTAGTTAAATGATTAATAGTGGGTGGGTGATCCCATGATAATTGTCTAATGAATTTGGTAATGAGACAGATTTAAGTGGTTGATTTTATTTTAAGATATTTAGGGAATATACCATTATGGGTATTCTAAATGTATCCATGAAGGTTACTCTCTATATAGCCGTAAAAGCTAAAATGTAAGAATGAAATTGATTCCACGAGTTACCTTTAATATTAATGATTTCTATAGAGTTTTATAGGAATAATATTATTTTATGAGGTAAGATAAATGGTTTATGGTTCATTTGTGAAAATTATGTTTTTTGAATATGTGTTTATGTGTTTATAAGTATTCAGGGACTAATGGTTTGTTTATTTATTTTATCTACCTTGTTGAGATTTTTTTTCTCATATCATGTTTTGAAATGTTTTTCACAAGGTATAAGGATGGGGAAGGGAATGGGGGAAGTCAATATGAATTTTATAAATATTTTTCAGTAAAAGGAAATACTTTTTTCTTTTAAAAGATTTAAATTTTGGAATAAATGTATAGAGTTTTAGTTTTATCCACTTTTTTAAGAATGTTAAATGTTATGTATGAATTATGTTCTGATTATATAAAAAACTAAGTTAAAAATATACTCAATGTGTAAGAATTTAATTTATTTTCCTAATCAATATTTTATTAAGGATGGGTCCTTATAGGAATTCCTTATAATGGAACAGTCTTCAAGATCTATGTGATCTTGTTAAGGGATTAAATTTTCCAACAAAAACATGGTATGTAAGAATATTATTTTGTTTATACATTCTCCAATAGTAATTATTCAGTACTATCTGTTGTTCTTGATATGCCATGTGATGTTAAAATTATCTAAGGAAATGATATATTAAGTGATAAAATGTTTCAATTTTTTCATATATTAGAAAATCATTATTATGGGATTAAAGAAGAAAACATGGATATAAGAATAATGAATAAATTTAAAGGGATCCATTTTTTTGCACTAAAAATTAATGTTAAAAAAACCACAATCAAAGACTAATTGAAGTATCCATAAGTATGACAGATATAAATTCTACATAGTCCATGAAATTGGATGATATGTTTTAAAAAGATATATAGTGTAATAATTGTGATAAATATATGATCTTAAACTTAAATGAGGTTATAAATCTTAGGGCTAAGAAGGGAGAATTTGTTGCACATATAGATGATTTGGATGATTAGAACCAAAGGATGAGGTAAGTGATGGTGTACATGAATGATGACATTGTGAATATGGATAAAAAGATGAATATTAAAATTTAATTACATGTTGAAAATTAATTTGAAGTGGAAAATTAGATTCATATAAGTATGGAGATGGAATATAGAATTATCATTATAAAAAACAATTGTAAGAGTGGATACATGTAGAAAAAAACAAAAATTCTAAAGGATATGATTTTCCAACATAAGGAGACGAATTAGATGATCCATAAGATCAAAGAAATGATGAAAACATTAAATGAGAAGATAATGATCCCATCCATAGGACAATTAAAAAGGTGATTCAAAAATTTTATAAATCTGGAGTCCATATGTAAGAGGATGTATATTACCAAACTAGATGGAGACAACTATTGGAATAAAGAAGAAAATAAGTGGTACTATTATTTATTCATTAGATATACCATGAGTATTTTACTATAATACCATGAACTCAATGGTTTTATGAAATATTCTATGACAAAATATCAACATAGGCGATATAATAAAATATATGGATTTTTTGGGAGATGATTTATATGTTACAATCCTTATCATCTAGCAATAAAATTTTGTAAGACAGGAGATAAAAGTTCTTCAAGGAATTCCTCAATTCCTATGATATACAAGAATAATGTTTTAACTAATATAAATTATGTTAATCAGGAAAATATATTTATTACATTGGGGAAAATAATTTTGTAAAATGAAAGTTCAATCAGTCACTAACATTAGTTTACTTAGGTAATCCATCATGGAAATAAATAAAACAAATCTAGTTGGAAAATATTTTTTTTATCAAAATTTATGAATTATGGATGGTAATACAAAAAAATATCATATAAGGAAGAAAATCTTGATGTTTGGTATATTTTAGGTCAAATAGTACATATGGAAGGCATTCAACAATGGGATTGAATAGTATACACCTTCGAAAGAGAAAACGATAATTGTACATGTTCCTAGGAAATAGGAAGATAATAGTTTGAATAGTTATTCCAAATATGGCGTTTGTAAGACATGTAGATGAATCATAAAACTAAAAGTATTTAAAAATATGCCTTTTTGAATGAGGTATCTAGAAAAATTATTGAGATGTGATAGTTAATAAGCCATATAGATATAAATTGTGTTAAAATAATACTTTGAGAAGAATGATCAGACCAGTAATGTGTGAGTAGGTCATTTTTGGTAAGATAACCCAAGGAATAATATTTTATGAGCTAGGGAAATTAACAAAATAAAAGTCACAAGTCGGGAAGGGGAATAACAAAATAAAACATCTATACTGATATTTTTTATGTTCCTTTACTCAATGGAGAGATACTAGAAATGATCTAATGAAACATACTATGAAGACTAATCAGGAAAACGAAGTAGATGATGGGGTGATATAATTACTTTTTATGAATCTATAATGGGGAAAGGAAGGTGTGATATTTAATGGTTTTTATCAAGAACATCCAATTCCTCAACACGAGGAAGAGAAAATATCCCATCCACCAATGTGTTTAAATTATAATAACCATTTTTAAATAGTTTTATGTTATATGAGAGGTATGATTCATTGATATGTTACATAAAAAGATTAATTTTTGTTTCATAAAATTTTATAGAGATCCAATAGATTCATATCAATAAAATCTGGAATATTTTGATTACTTGAATTGTAATTAATTTGAATAGAAGATAACAAAGTGAAATAATGTAGTTCTCAAATGACCTGTACCAGGATGTAATTGTTCATATTTGAATTTATTTCAATGTATATCATTATCTAGGATGAATTTATATAAAATTAAACTAATCTCTCTAACATCATATCATAATGGTAAAAAATTGGAATGATGAAATAAAATGAGATCTCATAATTTATTTATTTTTGATCTAACATGTGATATCAGCTGAGTATTCTTATGATATTAGAGGATACTATGAATGAATAAATATCATTCTTAATTTTATTAAATTATTCAGCAATGGAGATGATGATAATATAATAAGGATTTCATAAATGAACATTTGATGGATTATTTCTATATAAAAGAAAGAAATAAACCCTTTAAATGAAAGAAGTGATAAATTACATTAAACAACTTAGAAACAAATGACACAATGTGAATAATAATTTCAATAATTAGAATCAGTTTCAACAAATGAAATCACTAATCATGCTAGTATCATTAATATTTGGTATCATTTTCAATAAATGGTATCAAATTGGTGTATAAAACTACCGAATAAATCAGGTACCATTCCATGAAATAATAAAATATTCTATTTTTTCTAGATATATATATGGAAGTAATTTTTTTAATTGGAATGCGATGGTGTCATTGATGTCATATCATTTTTCTTACACCGAGTCTTGACATATTATGATTAGAGTTTTTATGATACTTTTCAATGTGTCATGTTTATTGATAAAAAGTTTATTTAAATGCATCTATAACTAAAATATGTTTTTAAGTAGAAAAGGATTCTCATATTTATTGTAATATGTTATGAAATTATATAGGATATGAATTTTATTTATAAGTCTATTCAGTGGGTCATGCAAGGGGATGAGTTTCATATCATTAGGGTAGAATTTTATCTCCTTAATGGATGCAAGGACTATATCTAAATTGTGTGAGACTTAAAAATACCCATATTCATATCATTGATAAAGTATACAAAGTTCAATGATTAAATTTGTGGTCTCAATGGATTCAAATAATGGGAGCTAATATTTTCCCGCATTAGGTAATGAAAGAAATAATGGTACTTATCTATATTTTTATATCCATGTCACCCAAGGAATGAGTTTTCTAGAAATTATATATATTCATTATAAGGTATAGTGTGTAATTTTTATTTTATGTAAAATGGGGATTAGAAAGGATAATTAATCAATGTAGATTTTCTCTTCAGTGAAGAAAATATCATGAATATATATCTATTCATGCCCAAAAATTCATAGTTATAGTATCAAGTGAATGATATAAATTTGGTATGACTTGGATTGTTTTCAATGATGATAAATCAAGGAATTTTTTCATGATGATAGAATATTCTTTATGGGGTTGAACATTTCATCTTCTCATGTTACATTAATTAGGATATAATTGATATTGGTTTCCAGAATCCATCAATAATTAGTATTTTTATACATGGATTGTTGCTATCCACAATAGTTTCTTAGTTGGTTTCAAGAGAGATTAAATGGTTTCATGAAATCCCATACAAAAATTCTAATGTGTAGATTGTTGGAAACTAATGAGGATCTTTCCTTCCACATGTTGTGTGTTGAATTTATTTTCTACCATAATATTATCAGCCCTTATTTTTTGGTATGTGGGTTATTGTGTTTCCATTTTTATGGTGTGGTGGAGCACATTGGATTTATTATTCTCCATCTCAAAAATTGCATGAGACTATGTTGTTAGCAATAAAGTAAATTCTGTGTAATTTTTATGAGAATATAATGTTCGCATTAAAGGTAATGTTGAATATTTCTTGAATCAATGTGAAATCCTAAAATGTCATGTTAAAGATAATGAAGAAAGAAGAAGTCCAGTGTAAGGGTAAATTCTAAAAATTTCATAGAGAACCTTCTGATAATAAAACGAAAATGATGCATTCGTGAATAAATGAGTTTGAATGTGTTTGAGTACATATAGGAATTGAGAATAAGAAAATTTATTAAAGAAGACTCGTGAAAATCATAAGGTGTAAAAAATCATAAATAAAAACATCTCATGGAAATATTGAATGATTGTTTTTCATAAAATTGACAAAACTATATGAATGAAATCAATATTTTCATGAAAATTATATTTCAGGACTTTCTCATAAAAATACAGAAAAATAACAGAATTATTTAAAGGTTAATTATTTTTACAATGATTTTGTTTTTCATGAATGTATATTTCATGGAGGTGGTATGTTTTAAGAATATGAATAGTTATGTAATAATGACATTTTTTCGAAAGCACATGTTAATGAAATATATAACTGAAAGTTTAACACATGAATATTGTTTTAAAAACAAAATATAAGTTATCATTATATGGTGCTGGTGAGTAAGAATGTTTCAAAAACAGGTATAAATATTTAAAAAATTTCTTCTACCATGTTCTTTTGAGAAATAATAACTCATTTAATACATAAAGGCTCTGAATTTGTGTAATATTTGTGTGAATGTATTTATTTCATGAACCAATCATAAGAATATTAGATTTGTAAGGAAATGATATTTGTCTCATAAAAAATGGATTTTTAAGAGATATGTATGTCTCATGTATTTTTAGAGGTTTGTGGCCTAGAAAAAGACTCATGAATATTAGGAGTATCATGGAACATTTATTGATTCCTAAAAGAATGATCTTTCTTGAAACATAAATATTTTTGTTAATGTTTACATTAGACATCTTCTTAATTATGAACTATACAAGTAGTGATTGACACTCATTGCGTACCATTAAAAACAAATTTTGTATTTTGTGAAGACTAGTACAAAGGGAATATGATGATTATAAATTAAATAATTTCAAAACTAGGTTTTAAAAAATTTGGGTAATGATCAATGAGAAAAAATTAGGTATCAAAAGTTAGATATTATACTATTGCATTTTCCATTATGCTAAAGGACATGTCCCTGTGAAGTAGTGAACAAATTGGGTGAAAAATGGGAGTGACCACTGGGTGGTAGTGATGTAACCACTATTTCATCAAAATGTATTTATCATGGAATAGAGTGACTGTATCCAAAACATTGTATCCACATGACTAGGGAATAATAGTATATTTGTTAACACATAAATAAAATATCAATGTGTTCTCCATAGATGTAGCCTAGTGCAGATGAACCAAGTAAAATTCTTTTTTCTTGTTTTCTTTACTATGATATATTTTATAGGATGGTAACTAGTGAATATGAATTGGGTTATAATTAATCATATTTGAATAAGGAAATGTTTACTGCACTAGTTAATTATTCCATAACACAATATGTGAATAGAACAGTGACCCTAAAAACAAGTGTGATCATGCTTGGTTATGACACACAAATTTTCATTTGTATGTTAAGGAAACATGAATTTCTTTGATACCATAATTCACCAAAAACATTTTAGAGAATATCTCACTAAATTTAAATGTGGATAAAACCCATGGGTTTTAACCTGGTATTACAAAACAAAATTGATTTTGTGATATTGGACATCATACAAAATTAACCCCCATAAAACGTACCAAAAAAAGAGTTTATCTAACACCATCCATTGCATAATATCCATCTATTTCATGAATTTACAAGTCACTTTAGTCTCAAAACCATAACCCACAAACATTTAATTGAAGGAACATACAACTATATTAATAACCACCAACTCACCTCATGGAATTGGAGATAACAGTGGGGAATAAAAAAATTATAAACCATAAAAACATCACAAAAAGAAGAAACATGTGTGTTATAGGATTCACGATCACAAGAACATTGATCCCCACTAAACAACAAAAGCAACATTCTCAAAACAACACATTATATAAATCCGGGACACAACCAAGATCAATATGAAATTTTATACATTATGTTCTTAAGGATAATTTAAAAAGTTTCTAAAATCAAAAGGAATTTAAGTTCCATAAATAAAATAATGACAATGATTCATAAAGTCCTAACGTATGAATTATTTTTTCTCAATTACTCAATTCAAGGTTTGGGAAAATCCAACCATATAATGATATAGACCCAAAAATTATGTGTACATTCCCTCGGGATTAGCCATGAAAATATGTTTTCTAATCATATATTATAACAATAATGGGAAAAAATAAATTACTCAAAAGATACATACACTAAATTCAAGTTTCTCAACCAAAATACAATTTCACAATTCTCACTAGGGGGAAAATTCAAATTTATAATACATTATTGATAATTAAATTATCAAAAAATATTGAAAAAAAATTCATTTAAACCATTTTCAATTCTCATAGTGTTTTGAATACTTTTTCCAAAAACAACTTTGAAAAAACTTCAACCACAATTTTCTAATTATTTCTTTAATTATATAAATAAAAAAATCACCTTCCATGAAATTTTCAAATTTTTAAAAAATTAAATACTAATTTCACAAAAGTTCTCACATGAATTAAAATATTATTCATTAATTAAACAATAATTAAGTAGAATTTAATATTATACCTATAAATTCCAAAAAAATATATCACAATTTCATAATGAAATAAATCATTTTTGAAACAGGTTAAATTTAAAGAAAATATTAAAATGACTAAAATTTACAATTCTAAATGGCATCACACAATAATATTTCTATTTCAATTTCAAAATAAATTAATAAAAAATTGAAATTTATATATTAGGAAAAAAATATCAAAATAATTTCACAATAAAAAAAATAATATTATTATCACACAATTATTTTTTGAAATCAAATCATTCTATGAATTCTTCTCTTACAATTCAATTACTTTTTCTTAAAATAAAATCAACATTTCTACAAAATAATTCTATAAGAAATAGAAAAATAACTATAACAATCAATATTTTATGACATGAATGTGTCATAAAAATCCATTAACAAATGAAACAACAATAGTAAACAACATTGTGGTCAATTCTCAAGAAAAGGGATCCAAAACCACAAATTTGTGGATAATGTATTGTTGTGCATGGTTTAACTGAATGGTTTGAAAAATAATGAGATAACCATGGGGAATACACTATTATTTTTTGGACCGAATAAAAATAGGATACCTATAGATTTTTTTAACATCTGACTTAACTATATAGTTCCGGCTCTCTTCTTATTTTCACCTAAAAATCTCATGACAACCACAAAATCATTACTATAGTTAATGAGGATATAATGTGGGCAATATCATATCAGAACACATTATTGATAGTTTTAAATAAAATATACTTTGTTATCAAAACCCCCACTAACCATGGTAAACCATGGATATAAATTACAATGAGCTAATAACATTGTTGTTATAACAACATAGTGAAATATGATACTTATATGTACATACTAAATGACTTTCCAATTATAAAGTGGGATTTTTAAGAACCTAGGTCTTTAGAAAACATAAATTATGTTTCATTCTTTTAACAAACTAACCCATTCCAGTAGGACACATCACCAAACCTAACATGCCACATTAACTAAAAGGTGTTTTCGATCCCCATGGGTTTGTAATTAACAGATGATCATGATTAATAAAACATTAGGAATAATTTAAACTTATGAATCTTATTAACCACCCCAGGTCCAACCCAAAAATCTGACATTACACCTCCATACATTTGATTTCCACACCATTCAAATAAACAAAAACAATATAAGAAGAATCGATTAATCAATGTAACCACAACAATAATGAATAATAACAACATCTCTTGCATGAAATAAAATATAATTAAAAGAGCTGAAAACATAAACATATAACATAAATAAAAATAAAATCCTAGGACTACAAGTATTTTAATATAGAATATGTTGAGATTATAATTTATTCTATAAATATTTTTATGCTTCGTTATTTTGTATTACTGGCTTTGGCCCTCATGGAGAATAATTAACCTGTGGTGACGTTTAATACATCTATGTGACCATGTTGTGTTCTAACCATCCATTAATTAAAACAAACCACACATTGATTATGATAATCACTCTATTGTTCTTAATTTCTTATGGAAATTTAGGTTATCACCATTATCAATATTTTTCGTACCTTTTCTATAACCACACATCAGTAAATGAAGAAACGCTAATAATAGTTATGAGTGGTAAACCCTATACTGTGTACATATAAATCCATGTGAAGTTCATTTCATATGATTATATATATAAAAATAAAAATATACAATAATAGAAGATGATAATATAACCACCGATCATTTTTAACATGTCATAAAAATGTAATTTCTCAATATGTTTTACTATGTTGATGAAAGAATTTTTTTAATGTGATTATTTTATTATATATATTTATTTCATTAAATATACTTGATTAAATTAAAGATTCTTTGGCAGAAAAGTTTTTCAATGTATTCCTTATAATTATTTAGGAATATTTATGAATATGGGTGGAAAAATTGTAAGGTTGTCTCTTGATTACGTATTGATAAAAAAATGATATTATACTGCATTATTTCTATTGTAGTTCATGTTTATGTGTTTTGAGAAATATACTTTGAATTAAATAATTCCCAATTATTTACATGGTAGTAAAACATTATGAGATAATGTTTATATCTTTTCCACAATGATTATAATTATTCAATGATTTATATAATGAAATGGTCATGTGGTTGATTCATTTATGAAATGGTTGTATAAATAACTAGGTATAATTTTAATATGAATAGTAACATATTTGAAAATGTGTGGAAATAGTTGAATTTCAACAGGAGTTTATAAAAATATTCATACATGTTTATATTAGTGTTTCTAAGATGGAAAAACCTTTGGTAGATATTTCTATTAGTGAAGTTATCTTGTTTATCTTCCTTTTCCTTGAAATTAATTAGGTTGCATTAGAGTATAGAGGTGTCTCACCCAAATATCAACAAATTTATTACAAATATTTGTTATGTAACATAGTAGGGATGCATTTTTAATTTTTATTTTGTTATATTTATCGAGGATATGTTGAAAATAGAACCAAAAATGATAAATAGTGCTATGTACAAAAATTTGATGCTTCAGTTTATACAACAATATGTTTTTGTTTCACATAAGGATTTCATATTTTTTTTTATTCTTATTATTTCCTGTTGATTCTAAACAAAATTTACAAAGATAAATCAAGGATGATGACTCACAAATACCAATAAAATTATTATAAAATCTAGATTCTAATGAAATCTATATTGTTGATGAAGATAACATGAGGAACCATGAAAGTTGGATTTTCACATGTTGTGAACTATTTTTTGATCAACATGCATCCATGATCAAGTATCGTATAAATACACATAAAATCAAAACATTTATGGATTTATTATTTTTCAAGGATTTTAATTCATCTAAATTAATGTATTATCAATGATGTATGCTTATGAAATACCAACTGAAGTGATTTCCCTGGAATCCTAGAAGTTGTTTTTTATATTACCTTATGTAATCCCTTCAACAAATTGAATGTTTCATGACACTATTTCAAATAAATACATTCCATAAATATCAATAATTATTCAAATCATAAAATTATTTCACAAGATAAGGCTACATGCAATGCCAAACTTAAATAATAAAGTTCACAAACTAACCTATTTGATGCCTTTTTATCGAAGGAAAATTCAACAATAGTTGATGACAAATAGAATTCATGTGGTACAAATATTTATTAATTTTTTTAAAACAATATATTGATAAAACATTGTGTAAATTCACCTATAACCCCTCTATATCATCCAGGGGTCTAGAAAAATTTTCATAAAAACGCTGTGTATCCATAATTCATCCATGATGGATCCAAGACTCAAAACTCATAAGGAACACATAGTACCTTTTAGTTTCCTATTTCATGGAACTAAACGATTAAATGATGATTTTAAAATACATATAAATATAACGTTATATGATCCAAAATTGAAAAACATGAACCATGTGGTTATTTATTCATTTTACAATAATATAAATAAGTATCCCCATTTAAGTTCAATCCCAATAATATAACCACTAAGACCCCTATTGATAAGTAGCACCCTCAAGAGTTTATCTCCTTTGAGGAAGTCATTAAAACCTATAGAGTTTCACCACTAGACTATAGTCCATGGTCTTCTTCCTTAAATATTTTAATCCTTTTGGTCTAACCATCCATGTGTGAGGAAAATGTCCCTACCTATTGGACAAACATGACAAAAACAAAAACCTATCCCTTTATATATAATTATCATAGATGTCTTTATGTTTTAAGAATAATACTCCCTTATTCATTTTCAAAATTTAGACATAGAACCATCCCATATTGTTATCTGTGAATATTCCATTCTTACTTGTGTGACAAGCCTTTGATTTCCACATAGAGTAACATGAGGAAGAATTGATTTTCCTACTGGGATTACCATAAGTCATTGACATCTTACTTTTTGATAAGCCTAGTATACCTTTCTTAGGTGATGAAGATAAGTTCCCATCTCACCTTGGCTCTAGTAAGATTGATAATTCCTTATGTGATTAACATAATATGATCCATTATCCCTTATGTGATGTTCCCAAGTTTATCCCTTATTCATTATGCAATGAGTAAACAAAAAAACCTTATTGATATTGTAAACAGGAGAATATTACCCATCATTCATTATGTGTTGACTATAAGATGACCCATAATTCCTTAGAAGATTACTATAAGAGTACTCAAATATACAACTTTATGTGATGAGAATAATATTCCATCATGGTTTGGAATGAGGAATATATAAATTATCTTTCTTTATATAAAGATAATTAGACTTCCACACAGACTAACACAAGGAAGATTGTATAGCAACGGAAATATTACATTCAATATTTTCTGAGTATAAGAAGAAGTCTTATTCCACATGTGATTGTCATTAGATGAGATATTATTCTTTATCTGATGATAATAAATTGATCTATCCTTCTTTAAGAGGTTAAAAGAAAATTACCCATCCTTTATTATGTGATGAGAATAAGATGACTCATACACACTTATGTGATGAGAATAAGTTGACCAATCATTGATTATGTGAAAATAATAAAATTCCCCATGTAATGTTAAGAAAAACATAAAAATTATATATACCTATATAAAATCCATAATATTTCCTTTCTCCTTTAACACATAAATGATAAAACATCATCCTTAAAGTTACTAGATACAATCATTACCTCAAACCGAAAATATTTATCCCTGATAAATCAGTTTTTACAAAAATAAACATTCTTTGTTTTTGTGGTATTATATTCAAAACATGCATTTAAATACATAAAAATGCACTAACATAGTCATAGTAAAGGCATAGGGTGTTTTGGTAGATGTTGGATGGGGTTCTATCAGTAGGACAAAAATCATTCTATGACACAAAAATTCAAATCGTTACTAGAGTTTTGTAATGAAAAAATAAAGGTCAGAATTCATATGGGTCCCCTTGAGGGAAATAATATTTATCTATAGGACTCAAGAAAAAATATTGGTATATTAATATTTGGGAGAATGATATTACACATTGTCTATGTGTGGATAATAACATATATGCTGCAACACCTTCAGTTGTGTTGTGACTATGAAAATGAATAAGATTTTTTTATGGCATGGTTTAATAGGGATTCTATGTGTCATTACACAACCATTTGTTTTTTAGGAATTGGAATAGTTTTTTCCCTACATATAGAGAATATATTTCACAAAAAAGGATTTTTAGATGAAAAGTAGGGATATCTCTAATAGTTTAACATT
Source organism: Viscum album (assembly GCA_963277665.1). Classification (NCBI taxonomy): domain Eukaryota; kingdom Viridiplantae; phylum Streptophyta; class Magnoliopsida; order Santalales; family Viscaceae; genus Viscum; species Viscum album. Next base: position 1,811,441,763 of record OY728123.1, on the reverse strand, counting down.
CTTGAGGGTAATTATAAGGCCCCAACCTTAAACATTACCTAATCTTGAATTATGTTAATAATTCATATTGGATATCTTTTAAGGTTTAAAGATTTAGCGAATATGGTCAAAACTTATACATAATAACTTGAATATTAAATGTAGACACTTCTACTTAGTATCCATTTTTTCATAAAATAAAAAATACTTAAAAAAGAAACACGTCTATTTCAAAGTTTTAGACGACATGACTTTTTCTTGATCCCATATTTTACCCTATTCATCATAAATTCCTACGGAAAACATTTCAAAAATTTGGTATGAGAATAAAATGATCATTAAGGGATATAAAATAAGGAAATTAAATTTTAGTCCATGAATACATACATATCAAAGAAATCATACTTTTCAATCTTAAAAAATAATCTCTTAATCATACCTCACTTTATCATAGGATTTATGAATAACTCATTGAAATAATAAATCATAAAGGTAACTTGTGGAATCCAAAACATAATTACATTGTATCTTTCATAGATATATAGGCTATTACATTTGGAATACCCATTATAGTATATTTCATAAATCTCTTAGGAGAAACATTAATATTTACCTTCGTCACGTTACCCAATGCATTGGAGAGCTATCTCGGGCTCACTTGCCAAAGGATTATCATGGAACCAGCCATATACGCAAACAATTACCAAGAACCATAACACATTCATAACAAATAAAACCAACATAAAAGAAATACAAAATTTACACATTCCAATAACAACATAACATTTCCAGATATTGACATATCCAATCTATTTCTAGAACCATTTAAAACATTTAATAAAGAGATTTTTGAGTCAAAGTGTCTCTTACAACTTTGAAAATTTTAAATTTATTTACACTTTAAAAAAATAATGTCTATATAAATAAATAACTAAAACAATTTTGAAAACATGAACATTATGGAAAAATATTTAGAAGATTAAATCATTAAAACATTTAAAACTATGTTTTAGTTAAGGAGCCCCTCACAGCTTGAGAAAATACTTAAATAAAAATAAATAATGAATAACATTAAAATAGACCTATAATATCATGAGAACAATAATATTAATGATATAATTTCCCAAATTTTAGTATATACACCTTATATGATAATAATGGTGCACAATATAAAGAATATGCTTCAATTAAAGGAGATTTAAACGATGTCAATTATGAAAATTCGACAGCCTAACGACGACACTTCAGAATTTAGAAAATGAGATAATGAGAGATAAAATGGCCTCTAATCACTTGAAAATAAAATTTACAGCAATAAGGATATATAAGAACATATACCAATATAATAAAATGTAAATTAAAATACATAACATAAAATAAGTCTTTGACTAAAAGAGGAGGGTGAAAGGTTCCCTTACAAACATTGTATCATTACATTAAGGATAAAGAAAAGAAATAATTATGTGTGAAAAATATAAATACACCAAATATAATTAGATATTAAGTGTAAAACAGTCATACTTCATTAACATATATTCATATCATGAAATAATCAAGAAGTATAAGATTTTACCAAAGAATAGAAATTTGGTTAAGAAGTTCCCTTGCCACATGTCTGACTTGACACATTCAATCTTTAATTTCCTAAATAATAAAAATAAGGTAATTTATGCTCCAATAAGAACCTTTTTCAAGTTTATTATTCATTTTATATCACTTATTACCATGTTATAAAAATTACCTAATTATTTATGTTAATATAGGACGTTTTGTTGATATTGGGTACTTGAGTAAAAAATGTACATGTTATAATTATAAATTTTCCATGTGGTAAAAATTACATTATCTAAAGAATGATAGTAATGCTTTAGATATCATATATATCATATATGTCTATAATATATGTATTTATAATAATCCATAGCATTTGGACATAAGAAATGAAATGCATCGTTCCTGGAGACGGTAAGTCGTATGTACACAAGAACACTACTTTCATTTCCTTTTAACATTTAAATAAATGAAAAATAAATGATACATATGTATATTATAATTCCATTATAATATATATGTTATATATGTTATATAATTTTATTAATTCTCTCCTTTATATGTTCCATGTATAGAATGAACGAGTCATATCACTTTGTGAGGGCGGTAGTCCGCACATCGTAAAATGAAATTATCATATATATAAAACATGAAAAGCATAAAGGTGTGTTCAAAATGAGAATTACAGAAGCATAGAGATTAAATAAATATGATATATAACATATATAAATTCAATTACATCATAATGTCTACCATGAGAGGCCTTATGAGATAATTGAACAAACATCGTTTCGTGAGGTAATATTTCGCCGTCCACAGAAATAGAATGTTTGTATCCATTAGATGAAGGTATGTGGAAGTGTAGTTTGAATAATTCTCATAAAAAAACTAGTATATTTAATATACTATTGTTTTTATGTAAACAAATAATAATAAGATCATAGGGATTGTAGAAGAAAAATAAAATAAATGAACTTGAGAGAAGACGTTGTCCTTAAATCGGGTAACTCTGTTTGAATTGATCCAAAAGGAATTCTTGAATTTAAATCATCCTAGAGGAAGGATTCTAGGAGTAATATATTTATGTTGGGAGATTATTGGAGTAGATATTGTATTATCCAAGTGTCTTGAAATTTGTGAGTAATGGGTAGAGTTGATGGCCTTTTATAAGGGGGAGGAGGGGCCCTTTAAGAAATTTTGAAAATATTATTTTATTATAAACTGAATTTCGATTTCAAATGGTCCCCAACCCGTTTTATTCAAAGATAATTGGTGGATTGTTCTAAATAACTTTATAAAATGGGTCTTATACATGTTTACGGAAAAAAATTAACCTTATCATTTAGCATTAACCCTTAGTTAACTAATTTAACTTTTACCATGTCCTCTTGTATATTCATACTATATGGTTAATATATTTATAATAAAATTCCCAGAGACCAAAAATGAATCATTAATGACATGTTTAACATCATATATTTTATTTTTCAGAATCTTATTTTGTAGGATTACTTTATAATTTAATAAAATATTAATTGTTTTAAAACTCATTTATGTCAATTTATAAACAATTCATAACAAGACTTTTAAAAAATATATATCAACTTGATTATTTTGAAAAACATTCATTAATTAAAATATAACAAGTAATTATTTTCCCTAAAATACATGTAAGGCATAAAAATTTTCAGAATAAATTTATTTTAATATTCATAATCTCGTTTATTTAAAACATTCATTAAAAAGGTAATCACTACATCATCGTTTTTTCATAGGTAACTTTATTAATTTTATGTCTAAAAATTATAAATAAAATACCACGATGTATGAAATATTTTAATATTTTTATTGACTATTTATTGTTGAAAATATCACTTATATAAAACCATATAATATTTTTACTAAATGATATATGTTTATGTTACATATTCCTCATCTTTAAATTAATTTTTATAAAATGTCATTTTCACTTAGAAGTTGCTCTGTGGGGCACCAAAATCAACCCATAGATGACCATGGTCGTAAATATCTCATCCAATAGAATTGGGACACATTTTATGGTAATTTAATATTATGATAATATTATTTTTTATCCTTATTTTCCATATTTACCCTTTAACAATGGTAAACAAATATCTACCGAAGTTACTATTCATAATGTTTAAAAATAAAAGTTTCCTATTTATAAAATTTTGACCTCCTGATTCCAAATATGGAATAATTTTTTCCAAACAAAAAACATATAAGTTTCATAAATTAATTTAAAATTAATTCCCATTATCAAAACCAGAAACCGTGTTTTTAAGAAATAATAACTATCAAACGATTGACATGTGTTTATATCCAATTTCAATATGAAATTACTTCCAATGAAAAAAATTGGATTAAATGATAAAAATAAAATCCAATTAAACTTTAAAAACATTTAAAAAGTTAACTGAACTATATAAATATATTAGATGAAAAGACAATTTTGACTTAAAATACAGTATGCTTTACTATTCATTAAAAAATAAACTTTATCAGATAAATACCAAGAATTTATCCAAAGTAAAATTTGATATTCCTATTACAAATAAGAAGATTATTTTTTTAAATGGAACTTATAAAAGTGATAAAAACTTTAATTAAAACAGGTTCACCATTAAAAGGTGGTAAAACTACCTTTTAAAAACATTAGAGTATTTTTGCTTAAAATTGGATTCATTCACATGTTATGCCCCTAAATTTAATTGGATAAATTTAAAAATAATTAACAAACATGTGTAAACTATATTTAAAAATTCAGTTGGTATTATTCATTCCCTTCATTCCAAGGGCTAGGTGTTAACTACCATTTAAAATAATTGCAATATTATTGTATTATTTTTCAGTATAACTCAATGTTCTGTTCAATGTTAGATTTTAGAAAAGTCTGTTGTTGCATGTCGTGTACGCTATAAGAAAAAGTGTACCCTTTAACTTGAAATTAATATATTATAATATAAATAAAAAATATTAATCTATAAATACCAGGGTCATTAAATCTTACCCCCTTTTGGAAATTTCATCCTCTAAATTTTAAAATTGGGCTCAGAAACATCATTGAAAGTCCCATATCAGAAAAAGTGTCAAAAAAATATGACTTTCAAAGAAAGAAAGATAATTATAATGGTCACCTGAGAAAACACATACTAGGATTCCATGGAAACATGGATATGGAGGAGAAACTAAGTGTCATGTTCTGATGGAGAGTGGCTAGAAAACTTGATCAAGAGAAAGTTAACCACCTGAAAACTACAAACTTGTGATAGGTAAAATGGTCTTTGAATCCCCAATCTGAAATTTTAAAGGACAACATTTTTTTAAGTTCCCTTTCATATATTTGACGATATTATTTTGTAAGATTGACTAATAACATAAGAAAATACAGTTAGTTTTCAATTAGAGTTTCATCCTTTAATTAATTTCTACCACAAACTCATATTTTCTCCCAATAATGTGTATTCAAGGTGACATGGTCACACCTGAAGTGCTAGAATCAACTTCTAATGAATCACCTAACCCACAAAAGATGAACTATATATTTTCCTTATATTTATACATTAACCAAAAACCAAAATGGTTAGTAAAATATTATATGATTCCCAAAAAAGGATAATCCTTTATAGAATGAAATACTAGTCTTAATATCTAAGATTCGACAAATAATACCCAAAGTCCATCAAAGACCATTCAATATAAAATTGTCCTTAAAATACATCAAATTAATCAAAACTATGATTGAAACCCAAAACTCAGAATGATTTTATCAAATAGGATTCTATGGTAGATTTTAACATTTATCTCTAAATAACATCAACTACTCATAAAGTCTCATACTAAAAAGTAATTAAATTAATCACATATTCTCAATGATAGCTTAATCATTTCCATAACTAAACCAAATCTCTATAAGTCCATAATAAAAATATATATTCTTCAAACTAATATTTCAACCATTACTTCACAAATGAAATCCCATAGTATTCTATTTTTTTAGGTACATAGTGTTCCCAAAAGAGCACACGTCTTCCAAAAATATCCTTTATCACTTAATCACCAAAATCATTTTCTTATGCTAAGGATATCCATTTTATAAAAAATAAGATCACAAATCAACTTATTCTTTATCAATAAAATCATTTAACTAAAAATAATAAGTCATACTAACCCAGGACTTCACGTTGGCAAGTGGTAGATGATGCTCCCTTCTCACCCTTCTCACCATTCAGTTGTGGGTTCAATTCCCATGGCCTTGCCAGATGCTATTAGAAACATGACTCTTCTTTGCATGAATTAGAGTATAGTTTTTGTTTTTTGTCAATTTTTAGTAGATGTTCAAAATGTGTTCTAGTAAAGTGATCATAAAGTTAAATTAGACAATAGTATTGAAGGTGGCGTCGTTTCCTAGTGTTTGCCAAACTTTTGGGCCAGAAAACTGGAAAATGAAGTCATAGGTTGTTAGCAAGAGGAGGTGCATGAAAAAAGAAAGTGGTGCGCTAAACAAGTGAGGCATGCATGAAAAACATCATGGTAAGTGAAAAACAGTGTGGTGCTCAAAACAGTGGATCACGACTTTTCACACATATAGTGTTCTGTAGTCAGAACATCAAAAAATAGAAAAACCATTGGCTGCGCGAAAAATCTGAAGATGTGCGCTAAAAACGGTATCTATGCGAAATATTATTCACCAAATGAGTGGTTTTTTACACCACATAGGGTTTTTCATGTGGGGTTCTGAGATCCCTATAAATAAGAGGTGACCCCCTTATTTCGTACGGTTAAAGACTTTGAAAAGATCTGAGGTCTGATGCGAGTAAAATGTTCACATAAAGAGGCTTGCGTAAAAAATTCTGAGAAGCGTAATAAAATTCCAGCTTGCGCAAAAAATTCCATGCTATGTGAAATATTCATATTTGCGTGAAAAATTTGATTTTCGCGAAAAACTCTAGGCTGCATGAAAAAGGCAGAGCTGTACATAAAAATTGAGGCGGCGCGTAAAATATTCAGTTGCGCAAAAAAGGGTGCTGTTGCGCAAAATATTTTTCTGCACGTAAAGGGAATATTGCAGAGAATAGTAAGGTCTTGCGTGCAAAGGGTTGGTGTTGCGCGCAATTTTCAGTGAAACTTGTCTGCATGTTATGGTTATCTGGTTCAGTGGTTCAGTGCGTACAAGTGCATCATTACTGAACTTCGATGCAAGAAGAGTCTTGTGCTAAGAAGAGGTAAAGACTTCAATATGAATCTATTGAAGAGACCTTCATGTCTATAAACTGATTGGGACTTCACCCAGGGCAGTGAGCCAGGGGGAGTCAACGGGAGTGACCCGAGGGACGCAGTGGGCTATCCCAATACAGTTGTAATAGAAGTGATCCTGGGACAGAGTGACTGTTCTCGAACCATTGTAATCAACAACTAGTGAAGAATTATAGAATTTGGTATGACCTCCAACCTTTTGGCGTATGCTCCTTGGACATAGGCCTTAGCGGTGAACCAAGTAAAAAGTGTTGTGTTTTCTATTTTCATGTGAATGTTTGATTGCTTCTCATATCCATCATACAGGTTAAACTAGTTCCTACCAATGTGGGAACAAGATCCATCAGTTTAAAAGAAAATGTTGACACCCTGATTCACTCCTCCCCTCTCAGGGTGTCTCGGGGTCCTACAGATGCGACGATTTGTCACCCATACTGAGAGTTGTCCATTATCTAAAACCATATCGTTATTATAACATTTTAAAAAATAATATAATTTCTTCAAAAATAACCATAACCTATTTTATCATTAAAGGTTATCTAATACCTTTCATTTTTTGTCCCAAAATTTAATAACCATTTATTAATCCAAAAAACAAAATACCATATGAACCCCAAAGGTTATCCATTATGTCGACACAAGAAGAGACAATTGTTTATTTAATAACATTTTCAAATATAAAAATTTAGGGTTTACACATACTAGAAAAAGTATTCCAAAGTAATCCTGTCCTCAAAATAGCCTTAATAATTTTAACAATTTCATCACCCTAAAATCTACCATTACTCTTTAATCCATTATATGTAGATATATTACTCATTAAATGTTCTTAATGATCCATTAACCATTATTTTTCAACTTATTCCGTAATACTTATTTCCTAAAAACAAAAATATGAGTCATATCCTAAGATTTGATAATGCCAAAACATCAGCTAAGAAATAATCCAAACCATTCATTATTCATTGTTAGTTTCCTCAACCTCAATTGTAATGGAATTACTTATCAGTAAACATACATATATATGGTTCTGCTGATCCCATTCCCAAACCATATTCGTAGGACATATATTTTAATAATGACCATGCACACCACATTTAAAACATTCAATTTATTCTTTAGAAATAATTTCTTTCCCTTTAATACAGTCAATTGGATGCTTCCTTTTTCCATGGTTGGTTATTTCTTTATGACCCTCATTACCACATCCAAAGCATCTTCCCATCCCTTTGAAGCATTTTCCTAGGTGTTTCTTTCCAAATCCTTGAAACATAGTTTTTTTAATATACTTACCTTTATGATTATTACCTGAACTTCCATTGGGAAAAGTTTCTTAAATATATTTTTCCTTAGAAAAGAACCAAGGTTCAAGTGGTCAATCATGACTCCAGATAGTTTGTTTAAAATAACCACAAGATTTCTCAATTTATCTCCCATTTCATTTGGTTTCTTATTTATAAAACCGTCATATTTTTCTTCACATCCATTTGTTACTAGGGTTCCTGTTAGATCCAGTCATTTACAAAAACAAAAAAAGTATGTGTCATTATATCAGTAAAATCAGCATATAATATCTTTTGAGGAGGGTAAATACTAAGATATACTTATTCATATTATCTTAAACTCATTCTATTTTTATAAAATAAATTTGACTTTTTAATATATTCTAACCATTATGGTTATGTAACTTATGCTTAAATAAAACTCATACCTCTAATGTTATCTAAACCGACCTCTGATTCCAATTGTAATGCCCCATCCTTAAAAATTACATAATCTTGAATTAAGTTAATAATTCACATTAAGTATCTTTTTATGTTTATAGATATAGATAATTCAGTCATAACTTATACAAAACAACTTGAATATTAAATTTATACACTTCTAATTAGTATGAATTTTTTTCATAAAATAAAAAAATCTTAAAAAATAAACATGTCTTGTTCCATGTTTTATACAACATGAATTTTCCATGATCCCATATTTGAACCTATTCATATTTATGACTAGTGGGAAACATTTCAAAAACATAGGATGAGCATAAAAAGATTAGTATGTGATATAAAATAAGGAGAGAAAACATTAGTCCATGAATACATACAAATCAAAGAAATAATACTTTCAATCTTAAAACATAATCTCTTGAACATAACACACAAAATCAAAAGATTTATGAATACCACATAGAAATCATAAATCATAAAGGTAACTTGTGGAATCCATAACATATATACATTGTACCTTTCACAGATACATAGGGAGTATCATTTGTAATACCCATCACTTTATATTCCCTAAATCTCTTAGAAGAAACATTGTCATTTACCTATGTCACAAAACCCAATTTATTAGAGAGCTATCTCAGGCTCACCAATCCTAGGTTTATCACAGAACCACCCATATATGTAAAAAATTACCAAGAACCATAACATAATAATTACACATAAAACAAGAATAAATAAAAGATAACATTTCCACATTCCAATCACAATATAACATTTCAGGATATTGAAATACCAATCCATTTACAAAACCATTTAATATATTTAATAATGATATTTTTGAGTCAAAGTGCCCCATACCACTTTGAAAAATTTAAAGAAATTAACACTTTAAAAAATTATTTTCCATATAATTTTTTAAAACTATTTTGAAAACATGGAAATTAATTAAAAATATTTAGAATATTAAATCGGTAAAGCATTTAAAACAATGTTTTAGTTAAAGAGTCCCTTACCACATGAGAACATACATGAAAATAAATAATTAATGAATAACATTAAAATATTCCTATAATATCATGTGAATAAGTAGTTTCATGATATAATATTTCCAATGGTATTATATAAACCTTATAATATAATAAAGGTGCACAATATCAATAATATTCCTCAATGAAAGGAGATTGAGATAAAGTCCATTACGAAACGTCGGTAGCCAAAAAATTTCACATCAAAATTAATAAAATGGGTTGATGAGAGAGAAAATGGTCACTCATCACTTGAACCTAAAATGTACAACAATAAGGATATATAAGAAAATATCCTAACATAAGAAAATTGATATTAAAATACTTAACATAAAAGAAGTCTTTGAATAAAAGTGGTGGTCGAAGGGTTCCCTTACAAAGAACATATCATTACATTAAGGATAAACCAAATAATTAATTATGTGGGAAGAATGTAAATACACCCAATATAATTAGATATAAAGTTTTAAAAAAACATATTTAATTCACACTAATTAATATCACGACATAATCAAGAAGTATAAGATTAACCCAAAAAATGGAAATTGGGTTAAAAAGTCCCCTTACATCGTGTTCGACATGAATAGTCAATTATTTAATTTTATTAATAATAAACTTAAGTTAATTTATAATTACTTCCAAACCTTTTTAAAATTTACTATTCCTTTTATATCACTTATTAACACATTATAAAAATTATATAATTATTTATGTTAATATCAGTTGTTTTGTCGATATTGGGTACTTGGGTCGAAAATGATCTGGTTATAATTAAAAATTGTCCATGTGGTAAAAATTACATTATCTCTAGAATGATATTAATGCTTTAGATATCATATATAATATATATATCTAGTATATATTTGTTCATAACATTCCATAGAATTTGGACATAAGAAATGAAATGTGTCGTTCATGGAGACGGTAAGCCGTATGTACGAATAAATGCTACTTTCATTTCTTTTTCATATTTTAAAGAATGAAAACTAAATTATACATAGTTATATTATAATTAAATTATAATATATATATATAATATATGTTACATAAGTTTATTAATTCCATCCTTTATATATTCCATGTATAGCATGAACGAGTCAAATCACTTTGAGGGGGTCGTAGTTCACACTTCTTCAAATAAAATTATCATATATATACAACATGAAAAACCTAAATGTATATTATAAATGAGAATTAAATAAAAATAGAGATAAAATCAATATCATATATATTATATATAATTTCATTTCCATTATAATGACCACCATGAGAGGCTGTATGAGATAACTGAACAACTATTATTTCGTGAGGCAGTAGTTAACCATCCCCAAAAAAATATGTTTGTATCCATTAGGTAGAGGTGTGTGGAAGTGTAGTTATAATATTTATCATAAAAAATATTATATTGAGGATACTAGTGTTGTTATGTACAGAAATAATAATAAGATAATAAGGAGTGTTGAAGGAAAATAATAGAAAATAACTTGAGAAAGACATTACCTTTATATTGGGTAACTCCCTTTGGTTTGAACCAAAAATATTTATTGAATTTACTTCTGACTAGGGAAAGGATTATAAGTGTAATATAGTGATGTTGGGATATTATTGGAGCAGATTTTTGATGTGAAAAGAGGCTTGAATGCTGTGTGTAATGGGATGGAGGTGATGTCCTTTTATAAGGCGGAGAGGGGCTCTTTTTGAATGTTTGAAAATATTATTTTATTATAAAATAAATTTCAATTTCAAAAGGACCAAAAAATGTTTAATTAGAAGATAAGGTGAGTATTGTTCTAAATAACTTCATCTAGTGGTCTTTAGATAAGTTAAGTCAGAAAAATTAACCTTATCTTTTAGCTTTAACCATTAGATAACTAATTTAACTTTTACCATGTCCTGTTGTATATTCAAAATATATAGTTAATATATTTACAATAAAATTAAAAGTTACCCAAAAAAGACCAGTATTGAAATTTATAACATCATATATGTCATATGGAAGAATATTATATTTTTAGGAGTATTATATCATTTAATAGAATATTAATTTTTTAAAAACTCATTTATGTCAATTTATAAACTATTCATTTATTGACTTTTAAAAAATCTATAACAACTTTATTCTCTATAAAAACCTTCATTAATTAAAATATAACAAGTCATTACTATCCCTCAAATTCGTGTATGGCATAAAAAGTTTCAAAATAAATTTACATTAAAATTTATAATCTCAATTATCTAAAACATTCATTAAAAAGGTAATCACTACATCATCATTGTGTCATACATAAATTTATTTATTTGATGTCTAAAAATTATAAATAAAATACCATGACATAATAAATCTTTTCATATTTTCAATTACCATTTATAGTAGAATATATAACTTATAATACCCCGTATATAAATTTCTTTTTCTAAAAGATATATGTTTATGTTATATTTTCCTTAACATTAAATTTATTTTTATAAAATGTCATTTTCACCTACACATGGCTCCATGAGGTCCATAAATAGACATAAGGATGGACATGGTTGGTAATATATCATCCAATAGAATTAGGAAACATTTTTGGATAATTTTATAATATAATAATATTATTTTTTACCCATATTTACCATATTTACCCTCTAACCATGGTAAAAACATATTTACTGAAGTTACTTTTCGTAATGTATAAAACTAAAAGCTAACTATTTACACAATTTTTACCTCATGATTCCAAATATGGAATCCATTTTGTTCAAATTCCAAACACATAAGTTTCATAAATTATTTTAAAATTAATTCCCATTGTCAAAACCAAAAAGCCTGTTTTTAAGAAATAATAACTACCAAAATATTGACATGTATTTATATCCAATTTCAAAGTGAAATTACTTAAAATGACAAAAATTTTAATAAATGATAAAAATATAATCCAATTAAATTTTAAAAACATTTAAAAAAATAATCTAATAACATAAATAAACTTGATGAAAATACTGTTTTGAATTAAAATGCAGTTTTTTCACTATTCATTAAAAAATGAACTATATCAGAAAAATACCAAAAATTTTCCAAAAGTAAGTTTTGATATCCTTCATATAATGAAATAATTTATTTTTTCAAATATATCTTATAAAACTGACAAAAAACTATATTTAAAAGGGGTTCTCAATCAAAAGGTGGTAAAACTACCTTTTAAGATTATTAGAGTATTTATGCTTAAAATTGGATTCATTCTCAATTTATTCCCCTAAATTTTATTGGATAAATGTAAATTTTTTTAACAAATATGTTTAAACCATATTCTAAAATTCTTTTGATACTATTCACTACCACCATTACAACAGCTAGATGTTAACTACCATTTAAAATAATAAAAATATTGTTGTGTTATTTTTCAGTATTACTCAATATTGTGTGCAATGTAAGATTTCAGAGAAGCCCGTTGTTTTGTGTCTATAAAACTATCATAAAAAGAGTCACATTTAACTTAAAATTAATATCTTATAATAGAAATCAATAATTATTTTTCTATAAATACATTGGACGTTACAGTAATAAGTAAGTGTTTTTAAATATATCATATGGTTATATTCATTCCCATTTTGAGGATGAGTTGATTAAAATTATGGGGAATATGTGGAAAATAATAAATATGTATATAATAATTTCTATTATTTATCCTATTTGGTGATGTTCATGTTGGGTTTTATAGATTGTGTCATAAATTTGTGCACACAACTTATCGAGAATGCTGTCATTGTTTATAAAGGATTCCAAAAATATTAGGTCCCAAGATCATTTCGAAGGGTTAAACCATGAGGAAACATTTATTAAGATGACACATACATGGATCAAAATAAATTTAAGGTTTATTCTATAAAGAATTAATACATTCTATGAACTAGTATTTCAATATATAATAATAAAAAGGATGAGTGTGATGATTTATAGTCTTATATGCCCAACTGAATTTCATTCAAAAAAATTAAAATATATAATTATGTATTAAATATTTGAAGGTAATTTTTGGGTCTGAAATAGTAAATATATTTCTTCAAATAAAGAGGATGATAGTAGACCACACAAAATAATTAATAAATGAGAGAAAAAATAATTCTGTAATAGTGCTGGAAAAAAGATATTGAGGTGCACAATGTCATGTCCCAAAAATAGGTGATTTAGAATAATAATTAATTATATATTACTGGTTTAGAGTAAAATAAAAATATAGGGGAGGTACATGGGGTTTGGTTTCAATATGTTGGTGTAGTTCTTCAAGTGAATAGAGATGTAGTAGAGTTACAACCAATTCCAGGTGTAATATTATTATTGGTTCTTCCATAATGAAAGTTGTAAAACATAAAGAATTGAGTTTCGTGAGTGTTTTATAGTAGTGATATATTCATCCTATTATATCTTTAAATATAAAAAGTCATTTTTAGAAATCCATGTAAAAATATTTTGTCCCACGTTTTTAATTATCTCTTAACACTTGTTTGGAGGGATTTATTGTTCATACTCTTGGTGAAACAAGACCATTAACAAAGTCCCTAGGATTAAATTTACATACACTAACACACAAACATTATTTGGGTCTTTAACGATATTGTGTCATATAATTGGCATCAGAGTTAAATAATTTTAGTAAAGTTATCTATCTATGGATAATTCTCTATATAATGTATTCTATGTGGTCTTACAGAAGTGAATTTCAATATTGGATGAAAAACATTTATCTACATATGAATGGGATGAAAATATATGTTATATCATTTTAAATGGAATTCAATACAACTTCCATACATGTGATTTCAATCAAGGATGAGAGAAAAAAATTATATGAATAATACTTAAGGGGATTGACGACCACATTAAAAGAGTTATTGTATCAGGAGGTTAAATATATAATTCTATATAAAAAAGTAGATTACATAAAATTCTTCACATTCCATATTGTATAATCTTTCAAAAATCAATGAACGTAATTTAAATGATTTAGAATCTAAATTTCATGTTTTATTGATCAAGTATGGGGATTTGAGGATTCACTTGAAATAGACAATTGATGATTTAATTGATTGGGATAATATTCTTGAGGATGATATATAAAAACTTATAAAATATATTTATGATATCAATATAGTAATGTGTATCAATATAACATGATAATCATATTTGAATTTCAAGGTATCAATGCATGAATACAAGGATCAAAATAATGAAAAATTGTATAGTCTTCAAAGAATTATTAATTCAAAAAAGATGATGAAAAATGAAAACAAATGGACAATAAATGATAATTACCCCAAATTTTCATTAATATTAAAAATAAAATTAATTTTTTAATAATATGTTATGTAAAAAAATGTTCTTATGTTGATCTATTTCAAAAACAAAAAACATTAAATAGGGAAAAGAAAACATCAAATTAAATCTATCACATGATTTCCTTCGAGATAGAAAAGCTGTGAGTCTATCTTCAAATTAGAAAAATAAATTCTCAAGTATTGATGAATATGATTTTACCACTGAGTAATTATTCATGTATTTCAAGGGAAAAAATGATTCTGAAAAGAAGTTCATCATAAGAAAGATATTTTTATTCAAAAGAAGATGTATGGTTATAAGAAATAGTAGTAAAAGATATTGAATACTGCAATTTCCTCTATAAAGAAATTATTGGGGTCATTTTCAAATGTACATGATAGTAGGAAAATAATATTGAAGACACTTTTTATGAGTAAATGTTTGAAAATAATTTTTAAATGGAATATGATCTTGAATTAATTGATTTTTAGAGGGAAAAACGATGAATGAAAAAGGAACATTATTTCACTCCAAATTGTATGTATATAATTAAGAATATTAAATGTGTGATTTTATGGATAAAACTAGTAAATGAAATAAAAAAAATTACCAAAAAATATAACATAGTTATTTTTTATAAGATAAAAATAGATAATCATACATGGAACACCAATTCCTTCACTGATTTTTTAGAAGATTGTGTCAAAAGAATTCAGGAGCTCAAATGATAAATCATATAGATGTGAAAACACATATTTAGGTAACCCTTTTATATGTTTTAGAAATATATATCATCTACAATAAAAAATTATAAATATTTTATGTGCCTTTAAAATACATGGGACTTTATTAGTGATAATTGTTTTTAATAAATTTATAATTGATCATCACTAATGGAAGAACTAATAATTGGTGCATTTGTTAATGCTTATTTTATGGGGATACAAATTATTTCTATTGTCTCTATATTTAGCATAGATAAGTGTAACATTATCAATGCTACCTATAGTGCTTAAAAATATCCCTAGTTGTATCACTATAATACAAAATATATATCACATTTTTGTAACTATTTAAAAAACTACAATTAATTTAAATAAATTTTTATGGTTTATTAAATTAAAATTATATATAAATTGACATTTTGAACGTTTCAATATAATAAAATAACATTTATATAAAATATTTATTAATACAATTTTATTTTTCAATGAATTCAATACAACAATAACATCTAGTAGGGAATTTTTTCATTTATTCCACTGTTCTAGAGACCCCCTTAAAATGGAGCCCACATTTTTTCCCATTTTATGAACACAACAACACACTTTAATAAAAACATTAGTATACATATAATAAAAACCAATTGACATGTTATGTGACTACATTATATATATTTTTTTAAAAAATACACTAAAATTAGTCATTTTTATATTTTTCATAAGACAAAACAATGAGTTTAGATTTCATTAAATGAAACACTTATATTAGCTTGTGTTACAAACAACACCGACTTTGATTGAAATACGACATACTATTACAGTATTATTGATTAATATGGTATTTATCACAAAGCTATTGGAATAGTGGGTATGTTTAGAATAAACTAAATTATTAAAATAAATGGTATACACATGTATAATTTATCACATATTTAGATAATAATTAATTACAAATGAAAATAAAAACTATTTTAAAATATTTAATCTTCTTTTAAAAACTATCTTTATGCACAGAATAATATTTTCCTTAATAAAATTAAAAAATAAATTTTGCATAATGACATTAATGAAATATATATATTTTTTATTAAATAAAATGTTCATAATTCTTTGTATGGGTTTTCTATTTGATAGAAAATAATTATAATTTTTTTTATAAAAAATGTTTTATGGTAAAATGACGTTTTTCTCCTTTTGAAAAATTATTTTAGAAATGAATTTATTTCAATTTTAGAAAATTTAATTGAACAAATTTACCTATTTTTTTAAATAATAATGTAAAAATAATATTATGATGAATTATTTATGATTTTCTAAGATGAAACTTCTTTTATTATTGGTAAAAAATAATAGTTTTTATTATGAATTTTCATTTCTATCAAATCATTTGTAAATATCCAAAAAAAATTAATGTCTTTTTTAAAAAATAGTACAGTTTTATATTAATTAATCAAATTTATGTTATTAGAATAATTTTGATATTTAAAATTGATATTATAACTATTTAAACTTTTGAATATTTTCTTTTAGAAAACCCACTTTTCTCATCGCATCTATGAGATTAGTGGTAAATTAACACTTCCAATTCTATGAATGGAATTTTGCAAAAAAGATTAAATATTATGAAACATAATAATTTATAATATATAAAAATTCAATCTTATTTTTTTTATCATAATGAATTGTAGAAAAAAAGAAAATTATTTACCGTGGTTAAGGGAAAAAATGGTTTACCATGGGGCTAAAAATAAACGATAAGGGTTAAAAGTGGAAAAAAAATTTCCAATAAACATTTTATTTCCCTATTATGATCATAACCATTCTAGTTTGGATAAAGCACCATTTTTAATACTTTTTTAATGTTAAACACATGGGTACACCTTTTTCGTTTCCAAAACTACAAGTGTACCACTCACCTAGCCTATAAAAGGCCCCCACTATCCAATCCTCTTCACACATAATAAACCATTTGTTTCATGAGATACCAAAAAAAATATCTTCTCTTATTCCCTCTTATTATCCTATAAGAATTATTTTGTGAACAGAATATATCCTTTGATTTATTTTGGTGAAAAACTATAGATGTTAATGAAAGAAGAGTTAACATTTTTCAATGAGTATTTTATATCATTTCTTCCTACAAATCCCTTAATACTTAACATTCTTATATAATAATATTTGTTTCCTTAAAATTATATGATATTATAATGTTACATGAATAACCAAAAACCTTTTCCACTTATAACAAATGGGTTACAACATCATTATTCTTATGTAATATGGACTACCGCATCATGAACCAACACCATTTTTCCATTACCACCTCTCACAGATAGATATACTGATATATTAAATGTTTTTATGTGATATATATGTTATTATTATACTTATGTAATTATTTTACCACATATAACTACATACATTGCATTCTTTGGGAATAAGAAAACTTCACTCATATGTATGGAGAACTACAACCTCGTGAAGTTATGTGGTTCATATATGCTTCACATGAAAGGTAATAAGGATTATATAATTGAACATATGTAAAATATATTGAATTAGAGTTATTTTATAAGTTTAATATATTATACAACTTTATTTATTTCAATCAATAAAGATAATGGAAATAACACTCATACATACATATGGCCTATTGCATCTGTGAATGCTGAATTTCATTATTTGTCTATATTTTTTTTGGAAAACATTAAATAAATATGTAATGAATATATATGATATTAATATCATGGTAAAATTTATTCATATTATGTAATTGTTATATAATCATGTGAAAAAACAGACCAAAACATACATTAAAAACAAGGCGGTTATTTCATGAAATGTGACATTAACATGGAATTGTTAATAAACTGGAAATACAATGTTATAAGTAATTAATATAATCATGGTTATATAAAATATTTTTAATAAACATATATTTTTTATACAGTAGTTTCTATTTGGAATTAAGGAAGTCAAGACATAAGGTATGAGATCTCTGTATGACTTTTATTTTTTATGAGACACATGCCATATTCACCACATGTTTATTTTATGTGGGGTATATACTACCAATAAATTTATATTTTAATTATTTTAATTAAAATTATGTGTAATTACACATCCTTTTGATTATATCTATTTCATGGGGATTATGATTTAATGGTACTAAAGTTATATGAGTTTTATCTTAAAATATAATCTTTTATCATGATTGTTTATGATTATCTTTTAAATGATGAAATCATATGATCAATAACTCAAGAAACTAATGAAATTTAATCTCAATTTTTTATTACAATATAATAAATTTTCCTTTTTCATTTTAATATATTTATCTACTCAAGAGTTGAAGATAATTTTTCTATGAATAATTTTATGTATTTAAAAATTTGGTCGAAAACCATTTTTCTTCTAAAACCATGTTATGTAGAATGTTTTCAACAATGATTTTAACATTAAGAAAATGATTTATCAAATTAATTTCAATATTTTTTTATATTTTTATTTTATTTAAATGAATCATAATGAATGTTTCCAAATAATTACCATATGAATTCTTTATGAAAATGTGAAAGGAATATTTTTTTCACATGTATAGCATGAAAAATATTTTCCTCCATGAACACATACTTGATATAAATATTCCCTTATTTGTTTCATTGATTATTTTCAAATTAAATAATTTCAAATTTTTTTTTTGATGTTTTAATTTTAAAAAGTTATTTGTAGGATGGATTAGATATTTTCCTCAACAAAATTTGTTAAATGATTTGTAAATATTTATTTAAAATTTTACATGTTTATTTTTGAACAAAATGACATTGAAAATGTTTTATTTTTTTAAATAAATTTTCATTAAACAGTAATGGTCATATTCTTCCTGAAATGTTCCAAGATATCATTAAAAATATTTTTCCATATAATATTTTATCCTTTGATGTTATTTTTTCATTACAGTGATAAGAGTTAATAATACAATCCTCATTCATTCTCTGGATTGTTAATTTTTGTATTGAAAAACTTTTATAAAACCCACATATTTTTTATGGATAAAGATATGGTTATTTTTTAAAGGTTTATGAAACATTTTTTCTTTAAATTGTTTTATGATTTGATGACATTATTAATTTTTATGATATTATTGAACACATAAATGTATCTTTTCATATGAGATGGGTGGGACCTATATCTCCTTCTAATGAATCGAGTAGATATTTATATCTCATGATAAAAAAATGTGAAATAAGTTAATTTTCTTGATCCAATATGGTAAATATTTTCATTTTGATCCACTATGGGAAACATTTGCATCCAAATTAACTATGGGAAACATTTTCATCCTCATCCACAATGTGAAATAGGTGATAAGTCCTCATCCACTGTGTTGATTGTATTGGCTGTTAAACATAAAATATGAAATAGTTTTTCTATATTCATGATGTTTCCATTATTCTAGGAAATAGTATTTTGGTTAATGATTTATTTATGATTATTTCTCAAACTTATAGGCCATATTTTCGAAATAATAAATTTATATTCCATGACTCATGTGTATGATCTATAACTTGTTGGGTATGAACATCACATGTAATGTTCATGACCACATACCTTTATACTAATATAATTAATTCATATAATAATTGATGGATATCTCTTCTGTATACCCTCATTGACCAAAAAATATTACCATTTTGTATCTTTCCTTCTGTATGAGATAACAAATGTTTTGGGTGGGGTTTTCCTAATGGGAGCACTGTGTGGAATACTATTTGGGGGATATGTTGAATATATTTAATAAAATATGAATATTGTGTGTCTAGTCTCCAAATACACTGAACTATTTCATTCCTTGAGTAATTTTCTATGAAATAAATTCAATTCTCATCAAAATGATATGATATTTTTTGAATGAAAATCTATGGCTGCTATAGTTGATATCAGAGGAAAGGAATAACTAAAATTTAGAAACTAGGATGGGAAAAAATTTGTGATATAGATAGAGATATTTTTAAGGAAATATCTAGGTATATATCTAATTATATATCTACGTATAAGTCAAGGTATAAGAAAATGTAATGGAATTTCGGTAAAGGATTGATAGAGTTGTTTACATGAAATGAAATCCCATTATGGAAAAAAATGTGGATTCTTCTCTATCACATAGGTACCTATTAAAAAATACTCAGAAAAGATAATGTTGTTATGAATTTGATATTCTCGTAGTGAACTATAATGGGCCATTCTATAAACTTGGTTTGACACTCCTGATAGATATGATTTATAAAACCAAAAACTTTTTTGGAACCTTAATGAATGATTCAAATAGATGATGATAGTGAATGAACTAGTATAAACATATGGTTTCATAGAACAAAAATAATGTGTCCTGATTTACAAATCCTATTATTTTTCAGTATTATGTGGTTTCTCACTATGATTATTGATTCTCATACAATGCTACCTAGTTTTAGTCAATTAAAAGAAATATAAGGAATTTGAATAATGTTGAATGTCATACATAATGTTTTTATGAGAAAACAATTGTATAATAAAAGACTTTAAGGATATTGTGATTTTTCTTAATTGGTTGTCATGATATATGATTAAAAACATACACCTATAACAACTATCATACTCAACAAAGTATATAATTATAGTGTTTATTGAGTGTTTAGATGGTGTAAGCTATAAGGGGAAATATGATTCAGTTTCCTATATGTTGATAATGTGGAAAAAATAACTCAATATAATGTCTCCAAGGGATGAGAATATGTTTTGTGTGTGGAGAAAAAGGTCATTATGAGTGTAATTTCCATGAAAATGAAATGTATAGTTAACTAAATGTAATGGAATATTGGTCTCCCTAAGGTATTATCAATATATTATTGTTTAAGTAATATAAGTTTTGGTCATTATGAAAATTGATGTCCTAGGGGGGAAGCTCAATAAGTGAATCAGAATGGTAGTAAATGTTAATTTTTTTGATTATGATGATAAAATAGAAATGAAATTTTAAATGAAAGAGGTATTAAGGTATGCGATGATAAATCCAATTTAATGGATTAAGAATGAATTATAATTATTTAAGTGTTTTAGTATTGTAAATCAAGAATTATAAAATATTTAAGGTTTGTTTATTATATTATTTCTGTTAAGGATTTTTATAATAGGATTAATAGTGCATATGAAATAGAAATTTGATTTTAGTGTATGGTGAAATTTCATTAACAAACACATGATTAAGGTAAATATAACCCTAAAGATGATCTTTTTCTTAAGATAATTATTTTCATATTAACAAATTATTTACATAAATAATGTAAATTGGATTGTAATGATTTTCATAGAACTGATTAATGTTTTTTTTGAAAATTGGTTTTTTCTATCATTGAATCAGTTTGCATCATTTTTTATATAATTAATATTTCCAAAACTATCTTTTTGTTTATTGAATACAAAAGAATGTATTTTTCAATATGTATTTATGTCATTTTATTTTATTAAAATGTTTTAAGAGAATACATGATAAATATATTCAAATGTTCATTATGTAAATATAAATAGCAACTGTAAATTGTATGTGAGATTAATGATAGGTTTATTTTGGAAAAACATTTACCATATTTATAAATTTTTAATTTTGGAACGGTGATATGGTCAACCGTTTATGGAATGGTTTAGTTTTAACATTGAATAAGGTTTTATAGATTAATGTATTACTTCACCATATGAAAATTTATAAATATTAGATAAACTGTACAAACTATTATGTTATAACAAGAGATATAAAGAGTGAATTATCATTATATTATGGATATTTCAATCCATTAGTTATTAAGGGAAAACAATCATCATTAATTGGAGTAAGAGATCAATTTGATATTGATCAAATCACAACCAAAGAATGAGATTTTTAGTAAAATAAAAGTAAACCCATGACTTAAGTATATAGGTCCCTTTGAAATTATTGAATATATCAAGATTTTAGATTATTGATTGGAACTACCCACAAACCACTCATAGGATCTTGAAATTTTCAATGTATATCTCTTGAATAATTACATAACAAACCATTACATGTACTAAACTATGAGGTCATATAGCTGGAAAATGATATTTCGTATAAGGAACAACCAATAGATCTTATTTATATAACAGTTAAAGTAATAAAAAAATAACACTCCCCTGGTAAATGTTTTATTGTAAATACACCAGCTTGATGTGGTTATGTGAGAATATGAGGAAGTAACGAGGAATAATTATCCACCATTTTTGGTACCAATGTGAACAATTTCAAGGGGAAATTATGTTTAAGAGGGGTAAAATGTAACACCTAAAGATTTTTTAAAATATTTTATAATCAACTAAATTTAATATTTTTGATATTTTTCATTAATAACATGTTTATCATATGTTACACATGACATTGATTTTTTATTCTGTTAAACACAACACCTATTTTAAATGTAATGTTAAATACAACTAAAATACAATTATTTAATAAGATATTTGTCACATTAACCATGTAATAGCTGATATTAATATGATTAACCAAATTATGAGATTATATGGTATACATAAATATATAAAATTAATTATTTAGTGACCAATTAATATGTAATAAAAATAAAAACAATTGGGAAATAAAGAAAATATTCTTCTAAAAAACTATTTTATTGAATAAACACATTTTACATAAAAACAATAAAAATAACATTTGGTGAATTATTTTAACGACATATATATATATATTATATATTCAATAAAATGTTTAAAATTTATCTTATGTGTTTTAGAGACAAGATATTAGAATTAAATCAAATTAATCACATAAAAACAATATTTTTCTAAAAAATGGTTATGTTTCTTTTGAGCACATAATTTAAAATTTATTTTTCCCACTATTAGAAAACTAATTAGAAAAAATATAATTTTATTTTTAAAAAATAATATCAATGTTTTGTAATGATAAATTTTTTATAATTTTATGAGAAGATATGATTTTCGTTGAATAGTTAAAAGACTGGGTTTTATTATGAAATAAAATTTCATTTAAAGAAGTTAAAATAATATATGCTTAATTTAAAAAAATATATTTAATTTATATATCTATTAATATAATTTTTTATTGGAATCATTTTCATATATAATTTTCATATAACATATTTATAAAATTTTGAACATTTTCTCCTTAAAACTCCACTTTCTTATCACATGTGATGGATTAATTTTGAATTAAAATTTTTACACATATGTTAATGGAAGTTAGGAACAATTATTCCTTATTTGGAATTAATGTAATGTATATTATAAATTCAAGTTAACTTAGATTTTTACTATAATTAATAGTAAAAATAATAATTTTTTTACTACGGTGAAGGCATAAATATGATCACAAAGGGATTAAACTAAATTCATACATGTTAAATTATAATGAAAACCCACTAAAAACCAAATGTATTGACATAGTTTGACATTATATCTTCTAGGAATGATAATTACCCATTTTTAGGCTTTTGGTAATTGAAAAACATGGTTACACCTTTTAAAGTTTAAAAATTAATAGTATACCACTCACCCACTTATGAATAGACATCCAATCTCATATCCCCTTCACACATTCAAAACCATTTGGTTCTAGAAATACCATCCGAAATTATATCCTTCATTACCTCATATCATCCTATTATCAATATCTTTTTCATAAATCCAAAAAAGTAATTTTTTTGTGTAAACATAATGAGGTTATATGAATAAGTGGTAATGTTATTCAATGAGAAATTTCTATTATAACTTAATCCACTTACTTAAAGTCATATTAAAACTAGATTATACAATAAACCCAATATATATATATATATGTTATGATTATTACCTAAAATCATCTCTACTCTCATCTAATTATGTAACATCCCGACCTAACTTACCACTAAACTAGTAGTCGGACCAGTTACTACATAACCTCGTACACGGCTCCTATTATTCTAGAGGATACTGACTAAGAGTGAGATTTTAATGAGGCCATAATGTGGAGTTTATACACTAATGATCATATTAGAAAAATGATGTATCAAATAATAAATTATAGAAAAAAATTGATGAAATAGTAGAATAAAGAAAGTGTAGAAGAAGAATAATAGAAATTGAGTAAACATGATGGGCAGTGACAATATACAATATTGCATGCATGTTTAGATGACTATAAATAACAAAAATAGTAGAAATTAAGTTGGAAATAAGATTCAATATAGTACACAAATAAAGAAAAACAGAGAATGGAATGTCGTGAGCGAGAACTCCATCATATTCCTAAACTCTAGATCAATCCTATGCTCCTAAATCATTGGTATAAGAAAAATAGCATAAGAAAATATGCATGGTCATGCGATCATGAAATCTATATAGGGACCCCAAGGAAATGGCGGCCCGATATGTGGGAGAGATATAAATCCCAGTAGGTCACCACCAATGGTGTCTACAACAAAAAGCATCCCATGAATAAAATCTAAATAAATGTGCAGGTAATATAGATAAATAAACAATGGTGAATAAATAAATAAACACCAGCCAGCTCTGGTTTTAAAAGGACACCTCGATTATTCTACCTTCCTCAGCTAACAATCATAATGATTTTACAATATGTAACTATATATATAATATTAATATATATATAGTGTATAGTCCTATATTTCATCCACCTATATCAACCATGTACGTGAAGAAGTAAGTGTCCGTATACATGGAATACTAGGTCATGGATAGAACATGGTGTAACTCAGTCATCTATAACCTGTCTAAATGAGCCTATAAGTTCAAACAGATCTTACATTCCCTATATCTCATATTAAGTGAGACACTTCATGCTCATTACTCGAGATGGTGATTCTATCATCATGTCATCACTCAAATAGTAGTGAGTGTACCATTATGTCAACACTCACATTGGACATAGTGCATCATAGACACTATCCTCAAAGTATCATCAGTGTGCTACATCATGATCGACACCCAATTCAAGGGATCATGCTACCTCTATGATAAGAAAAACCACTACCATCATCCACCACCAATTTATAAGGTTTAATCACATAAAAAATTATTATAATCCATGATGATTTACATCTCTTGATTCAAATTTACAAAGACAAATTATCACAAATGGATTCACATAAAAATTATATATTTTACTATTTATGAAATGGTCAGTGTGGCATAACCACCCTTCACTTTTACTTTCATTTATATCATTTAATTCAATTTTCAGAAGTCGTGAATATTTAAATACAAAAAGTGGGGTGGTCCTACCAACCAATTCAATTCCATTTCACTTAAACCATTTGTTCATTCATATGTGGAAAACCATCCTGAAAAATACTTTCCATTTATTACATTCCCTTTAGTTTCACAAAACAATGAAATTTAATTAAAATAGGTCAATAAGGAACATAGAAGGCACCGTGAACTATTGGGCACTTTCCTTCATAGGAAAAAGTTTTTTTGAAGATGGCCATGCACTTTCGAGGTTATTGGTTCATTAGTAAACTAGATTGGAGTGGACCGCGACATACAGATAAAAGAGGAATTGGTTATAAATAAAAATTATATAAAATGAGGGCCAATGCAATATATCCAATTACATATAAATAACTAATCATCACTTTTTATTTTGGAAGATAACACTCATAATTTTAGGGATTTTATAATAAAAACAACATTTTTCATCAAATAATTCATTTTGAATAAACAAGTATCAAGAAAAAGAGTCATAACTATATTCACATTAAATAATAACATTATAAAACCTACCAACATAGAAAAAAATACATAGTTTCAACATAGAACTTGGGGGTTCCATTATCAATTAGATGAATGCATATAAGAAGATGTTCTATAATTAATCCAACCCAAATGAATAGAATTCATTATATGATATTGTAAATTTCATTATGAAGGAAATATATAAGCTGATATACCTAATGGGTGTCCATGTTTGAGGATGAAATTATTTAATTATATAAAAACAATCAACGAGTGTTTAATAAGGTGTGTATACCAATTTTGAATAAAGAAACTATCTTTAAGATTATGCGTGACAAAATCCAGCATGTGAAAAATTGAAAAAAAATTATAATTAAATGGATGTTTGTGTGAAATACATAATCCAACTACCTCATACTTATATTTATCCAGTTGTCTAATATCAAGGACTGATTTGGTCTGGTTAGGATGAAATCGATGAAATAGACATTATCCATCAAAATAGGGAAAATGATCTCACATAAAAATAGAACAACATAATGGAAGAGAAACAATTAAATGATGATATATGATTCGATAAATTATCAATAAAGATACATAGAGGCATATATCATTTGATTCAGACAACAGACAAAGGATTTATCATCATCCTTGGGTTGGAGAAGAGTCCCCAATATAGGAATGGAGGAGCTGCACACGGCTTCCTGGAGGAGAAGAAGGAATGAAATTATTTTTGAAAATAAATTATGGGAAAAGGTAATTTCCCCCTAAATAATGGGTTACATGGTTTTTTCACACAATGTTCCAAACCGTGCACCAAACGTGTGGCACCCACTACCTAGGAAACCCACCTCGCACGGTTGTCATGTACAGTTTTCTCTAATTATGTGCCAAATGTGTGATAAATATTATGATGGTACAACTTATGTGAAAAAAATGTGACTGGATTAATGGTTCATGTGAACCATGCTCATCCCATGAAACACCTTCTACTCCATGGGTTTTGGCCACACAGTTTACTGTTGGGGGTGCGTGATTTCAGAAAAAACATGTTCCATATTCACACAACCCAAACATATGATTTTCAAGCTAGTCTCACCTAAAAATCAATTGGAATTCTAAATAACTGCTCATACATTTACCCAATTCTTAAAATTACACCTTGAAGTGTTCCAACTCTTGTAATTACATTCATATGCTCAATTCAATGAATGGACCATCCACAAAATGGAAAAATTAAAATTCCTTTTAAATTTAATGATGGATGAAAACTCATGTTGTTAAAATTTCCAAAACATATAAATTACTATCCTTTAGAATCTTTGGGGATTAAAATTTATCACTTGAACTGAAAGTTTTGTGAATTATCATTCAAATGGTCATGTTGTGTTTCCAAATTCCCAATGCACCTTCTAGAATTACATAAGCATACAAAAAAATATCTATGATGACCTGATCCAAAACGTGTTTTGTAATTGACACATCAAAACATTGATTACCCGATCCCATTTATATAGATACATTATCACTTCTTCATCTCTTTAAAATAATATTGATTATGGTACTATCCATGTGATTTAGTCATTTAAACAGAACCAATTCTAAACCATGGATTATTCACCTTTGTAATTTCCCAATAATGAATGCCTCTAAAAATTATAGAGACACTCTTGGTATGATTTATTTAACTGAGTGAACCCCACTACATCCATGTTCATACCAGGGATGTCATCACAAATAAACGGTTGAATCCTAATAGAATTAATAGAATCTGGTGATGAAATATTTCCCTAGAAGACACCGACGAACATTACACCACACCCTCCATAACTTAATGACACGTCTTAAAGAGGTTCAATTAAACATTACCCATTGATCACGGTGGATAATAGTTTAATACCCATTAGGTATATCATTCCCAAAAGAGTCTTCTTAGATTTATGGCACATTACAACTGAATTACAACACCTTCCTCCAAGGCCTCTAGCGTTTACTATGGGCACATTCACTGAATCATGTTATCAACATCCAGTGACGTTCCTAAACACCAAACCATATAATCTATCATGCATCGACCTGAACAAGGGTGTATCATAGATCTATCCCACTGGAATCATCCCCCATTAAACCTCACCTTTGATCCAGTAAACAAGTCAAGAATAACCTTCGATTCAATAAATAGGATTACAATGAACTATATCAAGGTATACTCAATTTTTACAAAGAGACATTGGTACAAGTTCAATATATCCACATTATATCATTTCCTCTCCTAAGAGAAACATCCACTTTTGGGTTAGTGAAGATAAATGGGAATGGTTTCCAAGATTTCATCCAAGGAAATCATATAAGGGAACCTAGGAATGACTCAGGACTTACCATTCCTGTAAAAAACCACATGTACGATGTGAAACATTGAAAAAGATAACTTATAAATCCCAAAATCTTTTAAAACATTTCATGGTTTAATACTAAAATTTTAATAGTGAATCATGGATGACATCATGATATGGGAAAATACCTTATGTTTAATAAGAGTACACTTAGAGGATATCGAGAATTACCAAAATATTTGATGCCCTTCTATAACATTAAAGATTATGTGCTTGGTATGGTTCTTACCCAAACATACCAAACTATAAGAAAAATATCATATAAACCGTTATTGGTCAAATTCTTTGAAGAATATCAGCTTCATATTCTAACACATCATCATTAACTGATAACAATGACTTTACAACCCAAGGAATACCATGACCACTAAAACATAAGCACTAAAGTCCATCTACGAACAATGGTATTTCATGATGTTGTGCACAAACCAACCATTTCACTATCATGCTTCCAAGAAATCATTGAAATGATTCATAAATTTCATGCATAATGCAAATTCAAGAAAGACTGGGAATTTCCAATGGTCCTCCTTGTTTAGGTTTCTTCTACATGGAAGGGAACTTGTAAACTAGAACTAACATGATGATCTGTACCTTATCCTTGTCCTAGTTTTCAAAATAATAAAATCATATTTTTCTCATATGAATACTAGATCAGATTCAAAAAACCCACACATGTGACACTCCTCTGTGTCACAATGACATCGGTCAAATAATTTTTCATAAAAACCAAAAACCATCCTGACTAGTGCGTAAAAATAACCAATCCCCATGAAACATCATCCATATAACCAGGAATAATTTGATTCTTTTATCACCTAGGTCACTCTAATATGAAGAAGAGACGAGAACACACTCAACACAACGAGGATCAACAATTTTTCCGAAATCAACTATTTCATTGCACCATTTACCAATATGATTGGTACTGTGTGTATGAAGTCACACCAAAATGAGGTTTCAGAATCAAGATGAAGCACCCTATACACTATCTATATATTTTACTCCATATTCATCCATGTATCATGTGGTTTATATTAGATATTTATCCAGTAGTCTAAATGCCCCATACAACCACTAACCAGGTTGGTGACACACCAAGTCACCCATCATTGAGAAAGAACATATGGTAACATGACTTATGAAGAAGCTGACCATTCACTAGGCACATATAACATGCTAAACCGAGAGTCTATGAATTCTCATTCCCATATCAAGGGTTTTTTTACAACAAAAACCTATCTAAACATGGGTGTCATTTAGAAGTTAGTGTTCAAACAAAGGGAAATGACACCAAACTCACCCAAAACATCACAAAGATCATGTCATTTTGTAAGGAATTTAATCTATAAGGGTGATACCTACAATGAGCTATCAATTTTGAAAAAAAGTTTCAGCCCATCATTAGAAAATTTAAAAAATATTCACTCTTCCTCATGACAAAATTTTAATCTATTTTTTAAAAGGATGAATCCCAATGGAAAATTTTCAAGATTCTCTTTTAAGGAAACTTAAGGAAAAACATAAACATCTCATACATGAGGGTTTAAACTATGGATACCACATAATGTTTCATTTTAAAGTCATTAAAGTTATTCTAATTCAATATTTAAACACATAAAATAAGTTTTAAAATAGATAATAAAGTATAAATTATAAAGAAAAACACCGTATAATTGATAATGAAACCTCAGAGGCTCCCTTTTAGCCAACTCAAGTTTATCCGAATGGAACCCAATAAAATATTCGTACTTATTAATGTTTCAATCAGACATTGATGGTTATCTCATAAGAAAAATTAACCAACTAAATTGGATGGGTCTATTTATGCCTTTTATGAAGGTAATCATATAAATCTTATTTCTCATATGATAGAGTCACAAGACTTTATAAGAGAAACCAATTCATTTAAGCAAAAAACTAAATATATTATACATTTATAACCATTTCAAAGTATATCGTGGCCATGCCTATTGGTTCGATAAAATTTGTCTCCATCAACTAATCTATAAATATTCAAAACAATTCATAGACCATAGACTATCTCCATTTTAATCATATCCAATTCCATTCAAAAAAATTTAATTTCACATTTTTTTTTCATTTTAACATCTGTCTCTACATGTATGAAGCCCAATTATGGTTCAAGTACAGAGGTTAACTTTTCCCAATAATAAGCAGCACATACACGTTACAACAGAAAACTGGATCCCATTTAATCATAACCAATAAATTCATCCCATGATACCAATTTTATATAATCATAACTAACCATGTTATGACATTTAGTAAAAATAGAGAAGAATACTAATTAATCACAAAATCATGATACATATGAAAAAATTGATAAATAATCATGAAGCAAGGAATATAAATACTTAATCATATCTTTAGATTAACATGTTATGTAAATATACCAATAATATTATTTAAATAAACATGGTAAATAATTACCAAATTAATTCAAAACTAAGCATGTCACAAATATACCAAACATGGTATAAAGAAACCTTGCTAATAAACACACAATGCACATCATCATAGTCATAAATAATCACTATGAATGAAACTAAATGACATGGAATATTCGTGAAATTTGAATCCCTATGTAACTATAATGATGCATGTAATTCTACTCCCCTAAAATAACAAGCCAAGGGAAAATTAGATAAACTTCTTAAATCAATAATGATCAGAAAGTTCACAATTCACTCAATGATAAATAATAAACAATTGTAACCAAAAATTTCAAGAACAAAAATACCATCCCTAGACACAGGTGATTCCCCACATTAAAGGCTTTATCACTCCAATAATCATCTATTTCCCAAGAATGAAAACATTCCATGTATGTTGTCTACTATCCTAAAATTTTCCATGAAAGGAAAAACTCATCTGACACAGCTTGAAACGTCTCATCCTGACATACCACTAAAATGATAACTGGACCATTTTCCACATCTCCTCAAGTGTGCCTCCCCATACGTGAGAGGCTACCGACTAGAAACACAGGTAAAAGGAAGTGATAGTGGGAAGACTATACTCTCATGATTAGAGTAACAGAGTAGTGTATCAAAAAATAAATAACAAACAACATCAAAAGTTTTAGTAAACAATAGGTATATCAATAGAAGAATACTATAAAATGAGTATAGAGGATTTCCAAAGAAAATATGAAACATTTAATGAATTTATAGATGATTATACCTAAGTAAAAAAGTAGAAATATATCAAGAACCAAGATGATATATAATACAAAAATAATGAAAATTAGTGAAAGGAAAACTGTGAGGGTGAAATCCATGAGCATCTTGAGATATAGATCAGTCATGTTATCATAACTCCAAATTACATGTAAGAAATCAAAATAAAACATCTATCATCCAATGAGCATGAAATATACTAACATACCCTAATGCAATTGAGGCCTGAACAGTTTGTGGTATATAAATCCCAATAGGTTACATACCATGATGTCTACAACTAAAAACATCATATGAATGTAATGTAAAGTAGTGTGTAGGTAATATGAGTAAATAAATAGGAATGAATAAATAAATAATCCTCAGTCATCTATGGTTCCAATAGGACACCTGGCCAACACGACCTGCTTCAGCTCAAAACAAGAATGGTTGTCTAATTTATAATAATATATATGGTAATAATATATATATATATATATATTGTTTTGTAATATATTTCGATCCACTTATGTGAACCATGTATGTGCATATATAAGTTTCTATATTCCTAGAATACTATGTAATGTTTGGACTAGGGTGTAATCCATTCATCCATAACCAGTATAAATGTACATATAGGCTTAAAGAGAGGATACATTCACTAAATCTCATAATGAGTGGAAGAGGTCATGATCATCACTCGGGGTGGTGAGTGTGTCAACATTCCAAGAATTGAATTGTAGTGTTTCAACAATCATGTCAACACTCACAAGGGATGTGGTGAATCATTCTAACCATCCATAATGTATCACTAGTGCGAGACATTGTTGACACCAAATTTCAGATAGGGCTAAGAATGAGCACTATTAAGGAAAATGAAAGGATTTTGTGAATCCAAAGAAAATTCCACGATGTTAGAGGGAGTTTCATGAAGGATTTAAAGTGTGCATTCAAGATTACTTATGGAAAGAAAATACTTTCACGCCCAATGTGATGTCATATGAAGGATTCTGTGTTGACTATCTGCAAATCCACAAAGGTAGTGGAGCGAATGAAGAACACTGGGCGCGCTAGATTCCCTAAGGCACACAAACCCTTGTGCACCCAATGCAAAGTCAAAGGGATCCTTTCACATCAGCATCCTCAACCATAATCCAAGGACCTAGTGTGAATAAATGGAGTCTTGCATGAATGATTCCCTATAGAACACAAACCCTTGCATGACCAATGCGTTGTCAAGCAGCCTTTTCCATACCGCTCCTCTTGCATGCCACCAACAACGTTTTTGGCAATAAATATAAGTGCAACCCCAAACCTTGGAGGATGGTCTCAGAAGATGAACTGACACTCTACCACAATAAATACACCACTTTTTCAACCACGGGAAAACACAATGGCCTCACGGTATAGGTTCATGCATGACTAGCCTCCTAGTGGTCCTCCTTTGGGTGGGCCCCCTTGGGATTTATCCTTATCCATTCCCATTTACCCTAATGAATTTTCATGCATAAATTTCCCTCTTATGAATAGTTTTCTCTTTGCATAAGAACTGTTTTTCTTGCATCTATTCGGTTTGTGCAAAACTACCCCATCTTACATCCAACCTCTCATCTTGTTTGCTCTCCTTCTAATGTGATCCATGTGTCTTCCTCACCCTAATTCATCATTTCCGAAAAACTATTATGCACAAAACCCCTTTTGTGAACATGTTTCTCCCATACTACCCTCCATGTTTCTATGATGTTATTTCAAGGTCCCTTGGGCAATGATTTATGTTGTGTTTCTTAGCCTTATACATCTTTGCATAGTCACACTAACAACTATTACTTCTTTGGATAGCCACACTAATGTGACCCCCCCTAATGTATCACTCCCCAAACCCATCTCATAAGGGAATTGCTAATGCATTCCCTTCCCCAAGTGTGGGTGGGTATCAATTATGTAATTCCTTAGGGTGTAGAGTGAACCTGCCTCCCCCGACATGCAGGATGTTAAACTGCCAGGCACCATCTTCTTTAGAAGATGATGTTAAATTGTGGCCTCTCCCCATGAAATTTATACAATGTTCCCTGTCTTAGAAATTCCCCACACCCCTAGTCTCTATGGGTGTAATATCATCCTCACATGGAATAAGATCCTCTTTATGGGAGTGGTGTCTATCCATGGGAAAGGGAAACCATCATGGGGTAATCCCCTAGCGTTTCTTTTGGAAGGTAGCATCCCTGCTCCTCCTATCTTCTTCAGTGCACCAATTACAGAGTTGAGATGGGCACTGAGACCTTCATTACTTCAACCCTCTCCCTTTTTGATTTATTGGCATCAGGTCACCATCCTCGTGTATGTACCAATATCTCTCTCCCTGGGCCACTAACCAAGTAGAATCCCAAATTTCCTCATTGGGATGCTAACCACAAATAAGCCATGCTCTATTCCTCACACACTCACCTTTTACAATGTGATATTTAGGTATTTTCTACCTCTTTTTCTCACATTGAGAATGACTCACACTATCTATGAATAGGCATTGACCATGTAATCTTCTACAAACCATCTTAGCATGTAAGCACCATCCCCCATTCTGAAATATGTGGACTTTGATCCTTGCCCCCTTCTAAGGAAGGTACATTAGAATCCTCCCTGAGGATCAAGACCATCATCCGTTGGTCGGGACTGCTTTATGTCGATTCAACTTCATCCCACATGACATTAAATTGTACATCCCTTTTTGTCCCGCACCACGTTATGATTTATGCTTTCAAATTAAATGGGTTTTTATTCCTATATCCTAGATAGGGTAAAAAGGAAGCCTCGCCGAGGTTCAAACACAACCAATAGTAAGAGGTTTTAGTCTCCTTTGATGGAACCCACATATTTGGTCCACCCCCAGGCATCAAACCCACTTCTGGGCCACAATACACGTGTAAGCCCCAATATGTCATCGTGTTTCTGTCTTTTTCATACAGCCTAATTCCATGCCCCATCCTGAACTACGTAGACTTTGATTCCCTACCACGATGATATATTGGAAGCCTCCCTGAGGTTCAATCCCATGACACATGTCTTTTCCTAGTCCCTCCCTTGAGCCTCTTTATTTCAGGAAGGTCATGCCCCAACCTGGAGATTCCACTTCCTCCGGGTCCCATCCATGCATCGATTCTTGCAGGTCGCCTCGTATAGTGTCCCATCATCCCACTGAACTATATAGACATTTATTTCATGCCACAGGAATACATAGGAAGCCTTTATGAGGTTCAATCCCAACATCCCCACTGCCTTTACGTAGGTTCCATCTCATTATCCTTCCACTTCACTCCATCATCCATATCCATCATGATTCTTACCTAGGCCACCAAATCGTGGTGAGATCAGGTCACTCACATCCTCACTTCTCCTAGATGTAATTGGGTAGTTAACCACACATAAGTGCACAGAATCTATAACCATCAAACCAAGAGCACTACTTTTATGACAGGTTGTTATCCCCACATAATCCCTAACATGTCTCCAGGTTGTTGTCCCTACGCACACACTGATTAACCACCCCTTTGAACTACATGGGTTTTATCTCTATCTCTCAGGTGCTCTATCCTAGGGCTGCACCCATCTAATACAGTCCCATCAGTGTTCTATTCAGTTTGATCCATCTCCGCAACACATTAAACTCACGGAATACCTTGTGTTAGACATAGTAAGGTGAGGAAAAACTCAGATACATGACTATGATATATAATTCCTCACACTAAACATGGGATGCCTTTGGTTTCGTTGCCCTCGAGAAGCCCTATTATAAGTGGAATAAATTTAGACACATCAGTGTTTTAGTGTCCAGACATGCCAATGATGTCCAATGTTATTACACCCCCAATCAAAGGTTGTTTCCTAAACTTGACTACTTGTAATTTTCTAAGAGAAGTAGCATAATTAATGAGAGTCCACAAAGATATGGCATTGTAAAGAGTTTCATGAAAAACATATTAATCTATAAGGGATACCCAGACTAGGTGACGAGTTCTGAGGAGGAATCCACAGAAAGATGAACCGAAATCCCATCATCTAATTCCGATCAAGGAGAAAACATCCTAGAATAAGTGGTGGATGTCGTCCACCTTTGGAATTCATTAATGTGGGGAAACAGCCTGCACATCCTCCATTGACATATGCGTTCCCCGATGAAAGAGTCAGAAATAGAAATGGTGAACCCAACATGAATCTCTTCTCCTCAATGTGGAGATTAGTAGAATTCTAGAGATTAGTGCATAAGTGTGTCACCATATTCAGTTATCCAGCACCAGGTCCCACCAATAAAATAGTGGGACTATCATGAAAATCACTATACATTGGGGAAGTGAATGTTGGACATCCCGGTATGGGATATTGTTAGCAGGGATCCTCTACCAATCATGGGAGGTGGAATGATGATGGGGCACTGGATTTCACATTATTCCTTTCATCACTAATGGTTGAATCTACCTGCTTTGCATGACCCAAGATTCTATGAAATGAAACTGATCACTACCCACCCACAAATTTTGGGGTTAGGGCAACACTAACATGACAATCCTACACAGTCCCATCTCTTCCATGATGACCTCCATGTCTATGGTCTCCCGGTGGCCACACCCCATATCCCCATATAAACTCATTCATAGGAGGGTGATTAATGACCTCATATAAAGATACGAGGAATCAGGGATTATCCCAACCTGAGATATAGACTGACATGACCTATAGGATTCTCTGCCTCATCATTGATGCCACCCGAAGGGCCGCATTAGGATCTACTACTCCCCACCCGGACCTACAATAGTTTCGGGAGCCACTCCCCAGAGCGCTTTGACGACTCCCTCCCCTATACCAATGAGGTGAGTGATGTCTCGGCCATCCCATCTATAATCCCATATCAAGGGCTGTAAACGAGGTCTCCCACTAGGCCACATCAATGCCACCACCCGACCCCATAAGTTGAGGAAAAGGTGATTCATACACCTACACAACCGGCCCCAGTACGGTTAACCCAACACCAATGTAGGGGGAAAGCATTGGAGGAAGCCTTCCAGGGGGCATTATCATTAATGAATTTCGTGTCACAAGCCACCACTGATGTATACCAGCAATTCCCCATTTATATTGAACAAGGAAATTATACGCTCGACCTAGATTGAGGCCCAAACCACCCCATGAGATGGTTGGGATGACTCTCCTAGTCGCCAACATAGGTGGCGTCCATTGTTGGCTGGCCTGAAATGATGAAATCCACTACAGTGGTCCTCCCCGTACCACAACTAATGAGATAGTAGGTCCTCCTCGCTCCAAATATCAGCATGGAGGTCCTCCCCATGCCACCATCAGTCCGAGTGAAGGTTCTCCCTGACGCACTGACATCCAGCATGGAAGTCTCTTCCGCAACCATGACCTTAGGTATGGAGATGTTACTCCTGTCATAGGTCACCGATATGAAGGTCTTCATCATCCCAGCCATTATAGAAGAAGAGGTCTACCTCACTTCATTGGAACCTATCACAAAATTCTCCCCCATGTTTAGTTTGACTAGTACAAAGGCCCCCCTCATATCATCACTACTAAGAGAAACATACATGGAAGTACTGTCCTTGCTCCCACCGGCTCCAGCGGAGGTCCTACCTACTCATGTACTTCCCACAAATATTCCCTTAGCATGTCAGCTAGTGGACACAGAGGCCCTCTCCGTGTTCGTTTTGACATCTGTCTGAGTTCCCCTCGCACCTCGGATCACACAAGAGGAAGTCCATTCCGGTCCATAATCACTTCCTCCATATGTCCTCCTCATGTCAAACACCCACCCTATCCTGAAAAACCATCCTGAGGAAAGAGGGCGGGTCACCACCACCAAGGAAAAGAAGACTGAGAGGTTTCAGACCATGATTAAACCCGTCTTCTTTTCAAACACTGAGGAAGTGTGAAAGTCAATAGTGGAACACTAAACATGATCCTCTATGTCGAGGGGTGGGGCAGGAATGAGGAACATAAGCCTCATCCTTATAGAATGTGAGTTCCACTGGATTCCAGCCTCTCTCCAATGATACATATAGGTAGAGGAATATTTAGCCTCTTTCTTGGTCATGGCTGTGAAATTCTCCCTATCATTAATAGAGTCATTCTCTACCAAAACTAGAGATCAAGGAGTGTTATTCTGGGTACTGATGGAGTACGAGAAACAGCATGGACCATCATCAGTAAGCATATCCACTTCACAAAAAAATGTGGCCGCCAGTCCGTTTTACCAGGATGTGTTGGATCATTTATTACATTCTTCGCAAGACAACCCCTGATGTAGTAGCTTTTCAAACAATTTTGCGTATTCTCCACTGGCTTGTCTACTGTCTCAGTGGTCTACTTCAGTGCTGTTACCATTCTCGCAACCACCCCTATTGATGAATGGGGAAACCAAGAGTCAGATCCTGAGTCTGAGCTGAGGAGCTTGTGAGATATCCTTCCAGCAGACCATTTCCTAGATATGTTCTGGCAAATTGCAACCATGAACTTTAGTGAATTGGAATCGCTTACCCAGGAGGAAGTCGCATGTTTTATCCAAACTATGTGTCCAAATCACTTATATATCTTTTATCAATGAGTGGATTACCCCAAGATTTAGTAACACATTGATGATATTGGCCAGCAATGATGTATGGTTGACTTGGCTATGCTCCATGTGGCCTAGCATCCTGATACACTCGGTCTCCATTGGACCCAACAACAATGGTGCATCAAGAGCTTTAATGTGCTCCATATGATTATTAGGGAGGATTCCACTGACATCCTGGTCCATGGATGGGGGCATTATATGACACTTTATTTATGTTATATCTGGTGTCAGCCTGACTTACCAAGAAATATTGAGGATATACCTCCAGGTATTTCCATGATTAACATGACTGACCTATCAGAGGTGTAGAGAATGATCTAGAGATCCTTGAAGAGAACATACCCCATGGGGGAGTGCCAAAAATTTTGGATCCGTTGGGAAGGGGTACTCACCAGTAAATAAATTTAATGGGTCTTCTCGTACCCATCGAGTAATTAGCCCCCAAACGGAATCCCAATATGGGAAAAGAGAATATTGGGTCTGCCAAACACTCTGACCGGTCTAGCTTAGTGCCGATGACGAAAGATGATCCCAAAAGGCTAATTATGGTGAACAACTCATAGATCATAAGAAGATGGTCGATGCCCTCCTTGCTGAATGTGCTACAGAGAGGCGACCAAACTACTGTGATCCTTGACCAGGGTGGCAGGGGAAGGTATACACCCCCCAGCAAGTTGCCTCCAGGTGACATCGACCATCTTGACCATGTAGATAGGATAGAGGCTGAAGATTATGGAATATGGGTGCCATATTCCTTGATAAATCCACCACAATTACTTGACAACCCTCTTTAGAACCTAGTTCAGGCTCCCCAGGACGCTTTGTATGTCATCCCACTAGTGGCTCCATGATATTCTAGGCCTGCTTATCATGTTAAAAACTTGTCAACGCACTAGTGGCCAGGTAACCTCTCCAAGATAGGTTTCCCCACCCCAACGATCCAATGAAAATGCTCATTTCACACCTCAAGGTGTTGGAAACATGGAAGGTGGAAATCCATATGATGGAATTCTATATCTCGAATGGGTGGATGATATTCCAGAACCTCATGGTTTAAAAAAACATAGCTTTTCTGCCATTAATTGGATGAGAGATCCACTACGGCATATTTCCTACTTCATCTCAAGTTGTGCACCCATGCTGGAGACTTCAGTGCAACAAGAGGCCACCAAACTCTAGTGTTTCATATAAAATTGGATGGTCCTGTGTTTGTCACGTAGAACCAGCTACCAACTGGGTTAGTAGCCAACTCGGAAGATCTTCTTAGGCAGTTTATTTACATGTTCAACTCTACCACCTAAAATATGAGTATTTAAGACCTCTTCAAGTGCAAGAAGTGTCTCGACAGGTGTGTCACAGAATTCGTCGCTTGGTGGGAATTCATCACCCACTCCCTTGATATGTGGCTGACTCAGGAACAACTGCTAACAATGTGTTGGGGGAATGTCAAAACTGAACTGATTCCCCCTCTCATCATGCAGAACTACTAAGGGGTGTTTATGGATTTCTCTAAAAAATCCCAGTGTCTATAGGAATCCTTACAGTCGGCCAAGAAGGAAAGCCTGTGGCCTCCTGTAGTTCCCATGAGAAGAGCAGCTAAGGCCGAACCCACTGCAGTTGCAAAAATAAGGTGGAACGCAAGTCATGTGTGGGCGCGCAAGTCCTGGTCACATAGGTGTACCTGCACAACACATGGGTACTTGCACGACGGTCAACCCTCAGGGTAATACTTGGACGAGACTTGGCTCAAGCCCTTAGCATTATCCCTAAGGACTTCCAGAAGGGTGGCACACAAGTTCTATTGAAGAGGTAAGGCAGCGCGCAAGTGTGACCATTTCCCTTAAGGGCTGGCCACTTAGACGCGCAAGTGTTGATTAGTTTCAACACTTATGTCTTCCTCCCCCTCTTTAGATCTTTCATTCTAGGTACGAATTTACCTTATAAGTGTTCGGAAGCTTTGAGAAGAGACTAGGGAACCGGGAGCTCAAATCTGAGTTTCTGGAATTTTTCGTCCTAAAATGGGGGGCCCACTAGGGTTATTTATAGGCCAGGAAAGACCCTGGGTGAAAAATCAAAGAGGGTGTGAAAGTCACCTATGCGACCATTGGGCGGTGCGCAAGTATACTTGCGCGACCTTGGTGGAACTTGCGCGACCCAAGTGCAAATGAATCTTTGTTCTTTCCTTTGTTAATTTTTGATGTTTCTTCAAAGGATGAATCACTTTGGGTTCATGGTATTTCGCTTTTTCAGCTGTTTAGACTTTGTGACAGAATGGAGCGTCAACAAATGCCCCCCCCCCTCAGAGTTGGATTCAGAGAGAAAAGAGGATTTGACTCCGAGGTGAGAGGAAAGAAGAAATTTCAAAGTTTAAAGTCATGCATGTTGGACTAAAAAAGGCTAATGTTTATGATCGAGTAGGTTTGACCAAATTATTAACATTGACTCAATTCCTTGATAATTTTTCTGAAAACATATTACCATGTTCATGTATGAGGGAAAAAATGTAAATGATGACTTATGAAATTTTGAATATGAGGAATGATATGAAAAATACCTAAAAGGAATTAGAAGAATTAGTTCCCAAGAATGAAGTTACCACTATTTAACAAACCTATTATGGGGTTGAGTTATGCAGGGCCACCTAAGGGCATTGGCTGCATAGTCAAATAATATCATCTTTTGGATGACAAGTCTGTTATGTAGACTGTTTATACTAGGCCGCCTAAGGGCACGTGCTATATAGTCAGGCAAAAGAACTCTCAGAAATTTACTTTTCTACTGCTAAAAAGCCAGTGGATGTTAATGGGGATTCAAATTTTCCAAAGCATCGAGTTTTCTGTAGGGGGAGTGGTACTTGAATCTGGAGAAGATATTTTCAAACCAGTTTGTCTAAGAACTTTATGAATGTCACTCCTATGAAGGTCTGACCCAAACATAGGGAAGGAAAATATAAACGATAGACTTGAATACTTTTAGATCCTAAAAAAGAGTACGGGAAAGATATGTTAAGGATGAAATTTTTTTTGCGGATCTATACATATTGTCATTAAGACAACTAAGGAAAAAAGAGATTTTCTTCACAAGAATGAAGTTACAACTATTTGACAAAATCGTTAGGGGGTTGAATTATGCAGGGCCGCCTAAGGGAATTGGATGCATAGTCAAATAATACCATCTTTTGGCTGACACGTCTATTATGTAGCCTGTTTATGCAAGGCCTCCTAAGGGCATGTGCTTTATGGTTAGGAAAAAGAACTTTCATAAATTGGAAATGTTTTGACCAGAAGTGAAGAAAAGTGTTATGGAGATCTGGAAGTCTTTATGGTTAGGAGCATGACACATAAAAAGAGGCATTTGTTCAATGCATGTAGAGATACACAAACCAATGCTAACCATAATCATGTTGTGGCTGGTTCCTGAATTAAAATGATGGAATTCACTACGTATCCCATAAGGATGAGAATAAATCCATTCATAGTTCATGAAATATAGTTTAATGTCATGTGTGATGAAAGTATGGGAAATATTAGTTTAGGTTCATAGAGCTCAGACCATAATAATGAATACACAATGTGTGTTTTCATGGGGACTTCTCAGCTAGAGGATTGAAAGTAGAATTGGGGTTAGGCCCAAAGACTTGGGGCTAGATTCGAGGGATGCTCGAACATTCCTACATATCCCATAAGGATGGGAATGAATCCATACATAGTTATTGAAATACCATCTGTAGAGATTTGGTTCGTACATATAAAGGGTGAAAAGGGGAATTTATTGCAATGATGGTTTGACCCAAGATAAAAGGTTCGGGTATTGCCATGTATGCATGTAGTCTTTGAAATATAACATGATCAGAGATCAATGTAAATAATTATTCTCTCTCAAGTGAGGGTATCAAAGAATATTGTAGTTTATTGTCATACAGGACAAAAGTGTTGTATAGTTTAACATCATGTAGCAAGGACAAAGGTGAACCAATGTGAAGAGATTGGTTTTGGGCTTAAACCTTAGGAGGTTTCCTACGTACCCAGCCTAGAAGGAAAGGATCATAGTCCATGTAGATCAATTAAATAATGAATTTGTGATCTAGTTGTTCTTAGGGACAACGACCTAAAAAATGTTGTTGGGACTTACGTATGGTTAGCGGCCCAGAGAGGGTGTTATGGTTGAAGTTTACTCTAAGCTCATGTGAGTCATACACGGTGTGAGAAATAAGAGGTAGAAACAACCTTAACGATGCACAATTTAATGTCATGTAGGACAAATATAGGGACACAGTTTAACATCATGTTGGACTTGAACACATTTTTACGTCATGTTGTACAATAACGGTGTTGTACAGTTTAGCATCCTGTAGCTAAGACGATGGGGACAATACAGTTTAATGTCATGTTGGATGAAAAGGGGACTGTGCAGTTTAATGTCATGTAGTGAGGACAAATAAGGACATATTTTAACGTCATGTTGGATGTATTAGGTACTTTTTCATGGTTTAAGGTCATGTTGGACGATGGTGCGAAAAATTTAAGGTCATATCTGTGGACCAGAGATTATGCAGTTTAACGTCTTGCTGGACGTAAGGGACTTCTGTATAGTTTAGCATCATGTAGTTAGGATGACATACTTTAACATCATGTTGGACAATATGGATGCAAATAGTTTAAAGTCATATTCATGGACTGTGGATCGGGCAGTTTAACATCTTGCTGGATGATAGCATAGTTTAACATCATGTTGGACGTGGGGTATTTGTGTTACACAAAATACTTCTTCAAAAATTTAGAATTGGTTGGAGTAGTGATGAGTTATCTATCCATTTAGATTAAAGAATATGCTCCCTTGGAGTAGACCTTATGTATTGAATAAGGTCCTTCCCATTTTGGATCCAGCTTGGGAGGTTTCTTTCCCGGTTTCATTGGAGTTCTAAGAACCAATACCAATTCTCCCTGAACGAATGAATGAATACAAAATTTTTTGTTGAAAGATTGTGTTATTCGATTCTGATAGACTTCCCAGTGTTGCAAGGTGAAAAATCTTTTCTCGTCTAATCATTCCAATTCATCCAATCACTTTTGAGATTGTTCATCTGTAGATGACTGATCACAAATGGCTACTATGAGCGAGGGTAATTGAACCTCAATGGGAATAACTACTTCCATTCCATATACCAATTAATATGGAGTTGACGGCTTTGTAGTGCGGGTGGAGGTCCGATAATCCCATAAAGCATGAAAGAGTTTATCAGGCCACGATTTCTTATCCTTATCCACCATCTTTTGCAGTATGTTTGATAGAGTCTTGTTGAATGCTACTATCTGGCCATTGGCCGCTGCATGATACTGAGATAAATGATTGGATTTGATGTTTTATTCTTGATAAATCTTCCTCACCTCAGATGAACAAAAGTTGGTGCCATTGTCCATCAGTATGGTATGAGGGACACCAAATCTGGTAATGATGTTAGACCTGATGAAGCTAAAAATGCATTTTGAACTGACTTCTTTGTGGGGTATGGCCTCTGCCTATTTTGAAAAGTAGTCAGAAGTAGCAAGAATATACATCAACTGCTTGGCTATAGCCGAAGGATTAGGTCCAACTACATCCA
Organism: Viscum album; assembly: GCA_963277665.1. Lineage (NCBI taxonomy): Eukaryota > Viridiplantae > Streptophyta > Magnoliopsida > Santalales > Viscaceae > Viscum > Viscum album. The sequence goes on along the minus strand of OY728123.1, from coordinate 1,811,397,629 downwards.
TTCCCCATGTGGAAAATGGCGACGAGTATTTACCTATATGAAGCAACTCTTGAGGCAGATGAATGATGTTGGAATGTTCTTGTAAAGAATGAAACTTCTTTGTGAAATCAAAAAAATCTTGTATTATTGAAGGCCAAAAGTATCCAAGCCTTCAAACTTGATCAGATAGTCTATGTCCGGACTGATGGTCCCCACAGACTCATGCATGCACTTTTTTCATGGAAGCCATTGTCTCTTCACCATCAATGCATCTGAAGAGAATTCCTTCAAAACCATGCTTGTAGAGAATTATCACTAGGTGATCTGGGCTATCATAAAGAGTGAAATTGAACACACATCGCCATATTTGTTCTTTCCCAGCTCTATCAGGTGGAAGTGTTCCATTTTGAAGGTATTCCTTGATAGGTATCAACTGTACTGTAGTATGACCATATGGTTCTGGAATGGGACTAATTTCATTGATTTCCTCTGTTCTGGTTTGAACATAAGGTGAAATTTTATGATGGTGGGCAATATTGATGGTTTTCTCATCCCGATTTGGATCTGCCAGAGCTGTAGCTATATTATCCAGTGCATCAGCTTGGGCATTTTGTGATCGTGGGATATAAGAAAATTTTGGTTCCAAAGGAAATTACGCCATTAACTCTCTGGCGTAATCATACAAAGGGATTAATTCTTCTTTTCTGATTTCATAATACCCATTGACTTGTTTGATTACCATGTCTGAATCACCTTTCACCTTTAAGTGATTCACTTGTGCTTGAAACGCCAACTCCAATCCTGTGATGAGAGCTTGGTATTCTGCTTCATTATTTGTACCGCCTCCTAACAATGAAAATGAATAGGGTAACACTTCCTTTTCTGGGGAAATGAGCACAATTCCTAATCCAACTTTGTTGAATTTCGGATTTTCCATTTTCCTTCTTGTTGGACTTCTAGAAGCACCATCAAAGTACATTTCCCATATTTGAAGACTATCTTGAATAAAGAATACTTCCTCATCAGGAAGTTCAATATCTGAAAATGTATCTTCTACTGGAGGATGTTCAGAAAAAAATGAACCATATCTTGGCCCTTTATTTCCTTTTGAGACACATATTGAATATCAAATTGCTGCAAAATAACTACCCACATTTCAAGACGTCCTGTAAGCATTGGACGACTAAGGATGAATTTGAGCGGGTTATTACGAGATACCAATTGGACCACGTGATGTTGGAGATAATGTCTCAACTTCTGAACATGAAAGATTAATGCTAGGAAGCACTTCTCAATATTTGATTATCGGGTTTTTGCTTCAAGCAGAGTCCGACCGAGATAGTAAAGGCTGTTTTCATTTCCAGTATCATTATTTTGATCAATAAAGGCACCCAATGATCGGTCTAAAGATGTCACATAGAGGATAAGTGGTCTTCCTTCAACAGGTGGCATTAACACTGGTGGACTCAATAGATACTTATTGATAATATCGAATCCTTCTTGTCATTCTTCAGTCCACTTGTAAGTGACTCCCTTCTTCATCAATTTGGTGAAGGGAAAACATTTTCCTGCCAAATTGGAAATGAAACGTCGAATATAGGCCAAGTGTACTTGAATTACTACCAATTACTTTAAATATCGAGGAGGTGACATACCAAGGATTGACTTTGTCTTCTCAGTATCGACCTCGATACCACGATGGCGTACAATGAAGCTGAGAAATTTTCCTAAGGTTACCCCAAAAGCACATTTTAAGGGGTTCATCTTCAAATAATGTTGCTGAAGTTTGTGGAATATGATTTCCAAATCAGCCAAATGATTAGAATGTTGTTTGGATTTAACCACCAAATCACTTACATAACATTCAACAAAATTCCCTAAAAAGGGTTTGAAGATACGATGCATGACATGCTGATATGTTGCTCCTCCATTTTTCAGGCCAAAGGGCATTACCCAATAGCAAAACACACCCTGAGGGGCTCTGAAGGCTGTAGATTCTTCATCTTCTAGAGCCATTCTGATTTGATTATATCCAGAATATCCATCCATTAAGGAAAGTGCTTCACATCCAGTTGTTGCATCAATCAAGAGTTCTGTAATCGGTACTGGAAAATCATCCTTAGGAAAATGCAGATTAAGATCTCTGAAATCAATGAAAACTCTAATTTGTTCGTTCTTCTTTTTCACAGGGACAATATTTTCCAACCACTTGGGATATTGAACTTCTCTAACGAAGTTAGCTTTGATATGCTTTTCCTCTTCAGCATCAATTTTGGAAGCATAGGTTGGGTGTGTTCTTCTTGTGGCTTGTTTAAATCCTCGATGTTCTTCTAGAAAACCCAAATGATGAGTAGCAACATCTAGATCAAGGCATGGAATCTCTGTATAGTTCCAAGAAAATATATCTCAATTTTTTATTGAAAAGGAAATATACATCTCGTGCTCTTCAAGAGTCATGGCCGCACTAATTAAAGTGGTGCGTGGATCTTCTTTTGTACCCATATTTATTTCTTTGAGTTCATCCATGGCGGTAGAGATACCCTCTTCAAATGATGGAGGAGCATCCCTAAGATCTTCCTCTTCTTCTATAACATGTGTTATTTCTTCAGTTTCTACTTCCATAGTGGAAGAAGAAGAAGAATTTCCACAATCAAAAGAGATGTAAAAATTTTAACATCTTGAAGAAGAAGCTTCCATTTCCGACCTGATTGATGATGAAGGGTCTTCCTCATGTAATATAGAGGAGATAATGGATTGAGAATCGACATCATTGTTCACCTATGACATTGCTATAACTTCTTCTATCCTGATTGGAGAAGTATAGACTTGATGGATTTCAGCGGATGAAATGAAGACATCTCCATTTGAGCCTTCATCATTGCTTAGTGAATCACCAATTTCTCCCATGTTGTCTGGCTTGATTTCCATAATTGTCATTATGGAGGTTTCCATAAGTGTATTTTGATTTGGGTTTATCCTATCAATTTGATTGATAGGCAACACATAATCGGCACTCACATGTGTAAATGGATTTACTGGAATCTTTTCCAAACCAAATGAAGCATTAACCTTGGTAACCTTCATTGCCTTGGATTTCTCCTTACCCTTCATGTGATAGAATTCCACCTCAATGTATTGAGATTCACATGTTTTGAAGGGGGATTTATCACCATACAATGTCCCAATTTTACCATCGAAACAATATTTGAGACATTGATGTATGATGAAGGGATAACTGCATGTTGATGTAGCCATGGCCTTCCAAGAAAAACATTGAATGCTATGTCATGATCAACAACCATGAAATATGAATTGGATACAAGGTCTCCAAACTGAGTTCTGAATGTAATCTCACCCAGTGGTTCTTGTTCATTTTTATCATATCCTTGCAACATCATGGTAGAAGGAGATGAATCAGATTCGTGAGTCCCAATCGATGAAGTGTACGAATGGGGATGATGTTGAATCCTGAACCGTTATCAATGAAAGATCTTCAGACGTCTACACAATTGACCTTTCCAAATAAGTTTAAAGGTTTGATATGTCCATGCACGACTTCATATTCATTTTCATCTGTGAAAGATATCACTGCATGGAATTCTGCAAGACTATTCTCAACATGGTAGGCTTCAGTCGCATCAATTTCAGTTTCAAACTCTTGAGGACATGACAAAGCCTCGATGAGTGCCTCCCTAAGATCCTTTTATAAATTCAAGGCATCCAGAATTGATAACTTGGACGGTACTTGGGCCAAGTGTTTCAATACATCATACTTTTGATCCAAAGGTCTGCGTTTCCCAACAGGAATATGTGGTTTCACAGGTACCTTTGAAGTAGATTCTTTGGAAGTTGATGCATCTTGTACCGGGATGGGAGTTGGTAATACTCCTAGATTTGAAATATTAGACCGATTAGATGTATTTAATTACTGAGAGGAAGAAGGTGGAACCTCCAACCGATCTTCCAGAATAACTGTGCCAGGACTGAATCTGCCTTGTGTAGAAGAACTTGCTTGTTCTTTTTGAGCTCATTGAAGGGCTCTACCATGATTTTCTGCTGCATACACAGTTCTAGTAGGGATATAATTATAATAGTGGCCTCTAAAATATCCACGTCTTCCATTTTACCCTGTGCCTCTAGAACTCCCTATGATTCCTCTGTTTGATACAGGTAATTTAGGCTCATCAAAATTGAAACTGCGACTGGTATATGGATCTGTTAAGTGAATCATGTTAAGAGAACCAAAAATAAACTCTTCATCCGATGAAGACTTTACCTGATTAGCCAATTTAGGTTGTTCCGTTTGGTGGGATGGTGCATGTGGCATCGAAATAGATGCCATAAAATCTGACATAGTCAAAGACTACTTAGGATTTGACATGATTTCATCTTCTTCTGATTGTTCCACTTTCTTTGAATTATGCTGCCCTTTTGAGGATTTTCCCTCTGATAAAGAGGGTTTTGCTGTGGCATTCATGGAAGAAGACACAATTGGTTTTTTCAACTGCGTTCGGAAAATGGAATGAGTTTGGTTGATCATTTTTCTGACCATCCAATCATCATATTTTTGCACATTTTTGTTCTTGACTTCATGAAACTCTCCTTCCTCCTCTAGATCTGTAGCAGTAACACATGCTACCTGAGATGAAGAACCTTTCAGTTTGATATGTCCCAAGTCGACCATTTTCTGCAGGAGGTCATTGAAGACAAAACACTCCTAAATGGGATGCCCCAACATATGATGAAATGGGAAATAATTGGGACGGTCTTCATCTCCTTCCATATTCAGCCTCTTGGGCTTTGTCAATTGAACCAAATTATTTTCCAGAGCTGAAATGAAGTAACCAAGAACTTGTTCATTTCAGAAAGAGTAGACTTTGCTCTTCAAATCCTCAAATTGTTTTCTTCTTTGATATCTTTGATCATCTTGAAAAAATGACCTCTGTTGTTGATGCTCAGAAGGCTGAACCCTTCAAGAAGATTAAGGACGTGAAGTAGAAGTACGTATAGGTGCTTGTTTAAGCATAACTGTAGTAGTTTCTGCTTTACCCATTCTCCTTCCTAGAGCTGATGTAATTACACGAGATTTATCCTTAGTCTTCAGAAGAGATTCTTCAATCTGTTGACCGATTGAAGTAAGGTCTCGAAACCCTCCTATGTATTTCACAGGGATCAACGGTGTGCATAACTCATCACCCAAATTTTCTACATAGATTGGAAACAATTCCTCTTGAGGGAGTTCTAAGCTCAGGGAATATGTTAATCCTTTCCAGCAAGCAGTGAAATCTGAAACCCTTTCATTCTCCCTTTGCTTACAGTTTGTAAGATCAAAAACTGTTGTCTTTGTCAAAGTTGAGCTGAATTGAAGAAGGAATCATTGGCAGAGATCCTCCCATCTGGTAAATGACTGGGATTGCAAGCTTGTTTTCCAGACAAAGGTAGGCCCTTGTAATGATTGTACAAAAAACCTGAGATTAACTGATTCTTGTTGCTGAGGGGTTCCCATCATAGGATCCCAAAGAGAAACAAAATGTGTTAAGTGTTGCTATGGGTCTCCCGAACCACTAAAGATTGGGAATGTGGTACTTTCAAAATTTGATGGGGGAGGAATTGAATCAACCCATTCAGGGTAAGCTCTCTTTTCCGGTTGAATTTTAGCACACATTCTCTCCATAGCTTCCAATCAAGATGTTAATGACTCAATAGTAGTTATTAACTTTTGAGAAACATACAGTTGATCTTGGACTTGAGCAGGTGCAATGACTGGAGCTTGGAAAAATGTGGTGCCTGGTACTGCAACTGATGGTAGCACCACCGACTGTTTTTGCACATGACCCGTAGGATTAGACCTGTGAGGGTGAACTAATAGAGGAGGATATTCTTGATCCATCTTAGTAGCCGCAACAAATTCCCTTGGATTACTGACTCTAGTATGCTTAGGAGGAAGACTACCCTGAAGTAGTTCTACATTTAACCTTCTCAACTCCTTCATTTCTTCCTCTTGTTTTGCAAGTCTTTTATCTAATGAGAGCGATTGAACTTCTCCATAGGAAGGGTATGTAACCAGATTCTTGATTTTCCCCTTATTAGATCCCTTTTGGAGAGGGGGAAGTGGGTTATTTGAAGGATTACCTAAATTCTGGGTAATCCTCTGATTTCATGTATGCACACCTTCTTCATTTGTGTCTGTGCATACAACCTCTTGAGAAGGAGTTTCCTCATCTGATCCCTCTGAGTTTTCCTCATCTAGGGGATCCGCAACAATGGCATTGATGAAATTAATTGATGCATAATGCATTGCATCTCTTTTATTGGCATTTCTATGATATTTCCTTCTTACCTGTCCTAGTTAAGACACTGCCATTTGTTGATTTGATCCCTCATGAAATGCTTGACAAACCATAATGTGGAGGGAATATAGTGATAATTAGGATCTTCGTTCCTCTTGGACCTTCTTCCCTAATCGAGAGAATACTGAATTTCTCTGAGGGAGAGATTGAGGATTTGAAAAAGTCCCTAGTCCTGTGGACTAGGGCTGTTCCTGCTGTCTTTGCTCAATTCCTCGAATCCTATTTGTTGATTCTAAAGGTTGGTTTAAAAGAGTCCCCAGTCTGGAAGGCTGGGGTGGATCTTGAGTTGCTATATCTGAGAATTTCTTAAAATCTCTCATGATCTTACAGACTTTAGTCCAAAAATTGGCTGGATGCATCAACCTACATCCACTCTTATCACCCGAATCAAAAGACCGTTGGATGATTTCAGACACTTCTGTCACTTGATGATGTGCTTTCTCCATATCAGAGGCTTGTTCAATATTCTCATTTGCTGGATGCAAGATTTATTCAACAACTTGTTCTTTTCATTCCTTATTTTGAGAAGAACTAGTTGATGCATGTACTTGAGCGAGCCTTTGATTACAAATAAAGCCAATTGGTTATGGCCGGCCATGGGAAATAACATTTCATGAGACCATTTTCGGCGAGATTTGGTGGATGGAGTGTAAAGTGAAATGTAGTTCCCCATGGACACCCCATCCCCTGATATGAATACCATATGGGGAACTGGAAATTAACTGGCGCAATCTTCTTAGTGAGCGAAGGCATGAACGCTGAAGGGCTCTCTGCTGCTTTTCAGCCTTCAGATATCGAGAAACTGAGAGAGAGGCCAAATCAATTTGGCATTGTAACACTTCTATTATCTTGACAATATTTTCATATTCATTTTAAGATAATATTTTCCTTTTCAACTAAAAAAGAGTTTTCCACATGTTGAGACGAATATCATGAATTCCATCTTCTATCAACACCTCTGGAATGTCATACTGAGAGTCATCAAAAGGCAAAAACATAACTGGCACTTCACCTTTTGCCAGTTGTTTTCTCATATTCGGTACTTCCTCTTTATCATTTGATTAAGATTATTCTACCTGTTTAGACCAAATCTGGTGCTTCTTTGTTGCTTCATCAGATTCAACAATATCGGTAGAGAATTCACTTATCAAAATAGAAGATTCATGACTCAGGTGTGGTTCAGAGAATGACATACACCTCGGGATATCTTCTAATTGAGAAAGGTTTTCACCTACTAGTGGTAAAGCATCAAACATGACTAGCTTCATATTTTCAAGTTCCTCAAGATAAGAGGTCTTTCCCATCACTACATTGTCTGTTGGAGAATTTTACAAGCAATGTGCATTATTACTACAGAGAGGACTTTCACAGCTAAATTAATCATCATGGGGAGGACCACCATGGTGGGTTACAACAAAAGACAAAAAATTTTGCTCCGTGATATTCTGACCACACAGAGGGTTCTTGTGGCTCTCATCTGATGATGAAACTTCAAGATCGACCGAATTGTCACGAAGCAAGCCTTCATGAGGAAGTGTCTGGTGCAGACCTTTGGAATTAATGTTCCCACTATTGGGAATGAAGAGAGTAAAATCTTATGTTGCAATAGATAATTGTCTGAGTGCATCAAGAACTCCAGCATCGAGTAAGGCCTTATTACAGATTGTCCCTTGATTTCATGACTGTGTTGGGCGGTTCTTCTTCTTAGACGCCTTATTACTAACTTTATGAACCACTTGTTGACGAAAGTGTCCATTATGGGCAGGTGTTTGTGCCAGATCAAGAGAAATGATCAGGTTAGGCTGATTATCTCCACTCAAATCAGGTGTATGTACCTGACCTGGTTGTCATTATGATATTGGAGAGTATTCCCCACAACCCTCTTGGACTGGAACAGAGGTGTGTGTTTGTTCCAGAGTGTACTATTGATGTATCACTCCAATGGTAGAGATAGATTTTCATTTCTTCCCCTGTGATGCTGCTGAATCTGTTATACTATCCTGGCAGGCATCCAGAATATGAGCAGGGATTTGCTTCTGCTCTTCCACCATTGACAGAATATGCTTGGTGACTTTAGCTGCCAGAATGGGGATATATATCCATTCCGTGCTTGGAGTAGGTGTATGTTCCTACTCCTGTCCTCCTTTTCCTGTCAGTGAATTCTGACAGTACTCAAGTGTGGGGGCAGAGAGTTGAGTCTGCCTCTTGTTTGACGCCGAAGCATTCCGAATGACTTCTCCTGGTGCTACCAAACTAGACTGTTGGTAGGCTTTATCAATACTAGCAGGTGTATGTGCTTGCTAATTTCACTTTGCCTAATGTGGTTGACGAACTTCCTTCAATACTGACAGATGAGGCTGCTAGTAGGATTGATGAGTGTAAGCTGTTGTATGTGCCTACTTACCAGTTGTCAACAGATTGGGTTGGCAGGATTCATCATATTTAGTCAGACAAGCCTACTGACTAGATGATGAATTATAAATAGGTGTATGTTCTTGTCTATAGTACTCTTATGGAATTGCCTGGCGTGATTGACGTGTTGCTTCCAGATGGGTCTGTTTGACAGCGAAATTAAAACGGATGGTTGTGTGTGCCCGCTCATTGCTTTCCACCATGTTAGGATGGTGGAATTCTCTGGAAACAGCAGAGATGAGAAACTGCTCACTGTTAACTGGTCGTCGCCTCTGGTGGTTCATCTTGCCTGCTCGGGTTCAAGGAACCTGATCCGAATGCCTGGAGACGACAAACTCATCATGTTGAGGGCACACTGCCACATGAGTCTAGCAGTGATTGTTTTTGGGAGCCCTCAGGAAGGACTCCTGTCTCTTTGAGTTATGGCCTTGAGGGACCTGCTCATTCACATCCCCATAATACGGGAGGGAATGGTGATTTCATTCCAAGGATAATGACCCGAAATGGTTGGAGACGGTAGTTAGCAACGCCTGGTTCTTGATCACTGGTCGTCGATGTCCGGATGACCAGGGTGAGTTATTCACTTGGAGGGCTTGTCGAGAAGCCTCCAGAGTTGGAATGGTACCGTATTGACGGTACTCCTTATCCATCACATTGGATACCCAGCGTTGAAGACACTGAGTAGGTGATGTCGTCCTTAGAGCAGACGACGATCCAGCAGGAGTAGCAGCAGATGCATTCACAGACGTGAACTTAAGAAAATCCATTCTTGTAATGCAGAAGATCTAGGAAAAGGGTTCCTATTTGATATAACAATCATAATCAAGATAAGTTCAGTTGCTATATCTTTTGTATGAGAACATATGTTATTGATTTCTTTGTTGGTCTAATCATTGAGTTTTAAATAGGGGCCTAACAAATAAGAAAAACATCAATTTAACTTGGTAAAGGATTCACGTCGGGTTCACCATTTTATGTTTCCTCTAGAAATGGGGATGACCTCATTGATTTAAGGTTCAAACATTCCAAGCAGTTTCTAACGGGTTTGTTCGTAGAACTGAAAACATCCAATGATTCCATATCCATTTTGACCTAATTTCCAAAGGTATGTGCTCATTAGTTGTGAATTTATGAGGCTTATGAATTTTCATTGCTAGAGAGTATGGGAGGTCGGACTCATCACACCCTTTTGGGGTGAATTATTGTCTACTCAGGGACTCTCTTTATAGATTTAAGTTATGTTCATGAATCCTTATTACATTATCAAGCATGAAAATGAGATTTTCTTTAGATCTAATAATCAATGATCAGTATGTATGATATTTAGAGAATCTATTATATGTATTCAAGGTTCTTAATCGATAGATAATCATCTGCATTTTTTAGAGATTCTTGTTGAATGGTATCCTTCGACATGTTAAATAGAAATCTCTTGGTCATTGTGATAACCATACTGGTTTTAAATCCACCTAATAGGGCACTTGAAGTTTATTGTCATTCAGGAGGAGATGAATTATTTCATAGTTGGGATCATACCCACAGATGGGCTACCTACTTATCCTTTGTTTTGTAAAATGAATCAGAATCCACGTAGTTTGAGTAAAGAAGTATGAGGTTTATGCATGGTTGATGGCTCAAAAAAAGATGTCAAAATTACTTTTACACTCTAATCTCACGTGAGTCATGCTCGGTGTAAGAAACAAGAGGTATTGGTAAAACCAGACAATTGTGCCATGAAAGATGAAATTATAAGAAATGAGTGGGGCTTGTGTATGTATGACTGCTCAGTTGGATGAAGATTTGGATTTACTTCAGGGAAGAAACCTTGGTACAAGGTCCATAAAGGTATATGTGCTTTATGGAGATTTGAATACTCTAACTTGGGGCTTATTCTGAAGGAGGATTCCCAAATTAGGAGGGGACCTATGATTGGGTTTTACTCCTGAGAAGTAACCCCAATTCAAAAGTAAATTAAGACTGGTTAAGAGAAATTAAGACTGGGGATTATTATTAAATTAGAGGCCCAGGTTAAAGAGAAATAATGAACGGGGCTTACTCTTGAAAAGGAAGCCCATGTTTAAGGGAATTTGGATTTTTGGGAACTCAGGGCTTACTCCTAAGGAGGATGCCCATATTAAAAGAAATATGGTTGGGGCTTAATCCTAGTGAGGATGCCCAAAATTAAGGAAACATAATGACTGGGGCTTACTCCTGAAAAGGAGGCCCAGGTTAAGGGAATTTGATGACTGGGGATTACTCCCGAAAAGGAGGCCCAAGCTAGGGGACGTCAGACTTATGACTTATCCCTGAGAAGGAGGCCTTAGTTAAATGGAGTTTATGAGTTAGGACTTATCAATGAGAAGGAGTCCTAGAATTAAGGGGACTTGGGGCTTACTTCTGATAAGGAGGCCCAAATTAAGAGAACTTGGACTAGGGATTACTCCTGAAAAGGGGGCCCAGGTTAAGCATTCTCTCATCATAAAGGATGAGGTTGAATGAATGAAATCTCTGACCTTAGTGACATGAAGATATGTAAATCACTAGGTTTTAAGAGATGTTCCACAGAATTCCTTTCTGATAAGGAATCCAACAAGGAAATCATACCATGAATGTCTTTGGAGAGAGTTATGAAGGAATAATCTTGAAGTGGATAGGTGGATAGGCATAAGAGTGGTGAAACAGGTAAGAGGGGCACCCAAAAAGAAGGTGGCGCGCAAGTCCTATGTGGGCGCGCAAGTCCTGGTCGCGCAGGTGTACCTGCATGACACATGGGTATTTTCACGACAGCAAACCCTTAGGGTAATACTTGGGTGAGACTTGGAGAAAGACCATATCATTATCCCTAGGGGCTTCCTGAAGGGTGGCGCGCAAGTTCTGTTGAAGAGGTAAGGTGGCGTGCAAGTGTGGCCATTTACCTTAAGGGCTGGCCACTTAGATGCTCAAGTGTTGTTGAGTTTCAACACTTAGGCCTTCCTCCCCCTCTTTAGATCTTCCGTTCAAGGTAATAATTTACTTTAGAAGTGTTTGGAAGCATTGAGAAGAGAATAGGACACCGGGAGCACAAATTTGAGTTTCTAGAATTTTTTATCCTGAAATGGGGGGGCCACCAGGGGTATTTATAGGCCAGGGAAGACCCTAGGTGAAAAATCAAAGAGGGCGTGCAAGTCACCTGAGCGACCATTGGGCAGCGTGCAAGTATAGTTTCATGACCTTGGTGGAACTTGTGTGACCCAAGTGCAGATGAATCTTTGTTCATGCCTTTGTTAATTTTTGATGTTTCTTCAAAAGATGAATCACTTTCGGTTCAACGTATTTTCCTTTTTCAGTCGTTTAGAATTTGTGATGGAAAAGAGCATCAACATGCACCAAAAGGTACTTTCTTCTATAAGGTATTGCCTTTCGGACTAAATAATTTAGTTGAAACTATCTGAGTTCTATGCATCACATATTTAATCAGATCCTCAGGACATTGGTGGAATTCTATGTGAATGATCTGGTGGTCAAATCTCTCATGTTCCAGGACCATCTCAAAGACCATGAGAAAGTGTTTGGTTGCCTCTAATCCTAATATCATAGGATAAACCCCATGAAGTGATCCTTTGGGGTCACCACCATAAATATTCCCAGCTTCATTGACCAAAACCAAGGTATCAAGATCGATCTAGAGAAGATAAAGGCCATTAGTTAGATGTCTCCTCTGAGAAACATCTGAGAGATTCGAGTATTTCAAGGACACATATCCTACATAAACATATTCATAATTAATATGGCTGGAATTTATAATTCCTTTTCTTATCTCTTAAAAAAAGGTGCCAATTATTAGTGGGATGAGGAGTGTTATACCACCTTTGATGAGATCAAGAAGTACCTCTTACAACCTCCGATTCAGATGCCACCTATTTTAGGAAGGCCGCTGGTACTTTATGTGACCTCTTTGGAACAACATATCAGTACCCTCCTCACCTATAAGAACAATGAGGGACCATATAATAGTTTATAATATCTTAGATGCATGATCCTCGATATAGATACCACATATTCCAATATCATGAAAAGATTCCTTGTGCTGGTATTCACAGTGCAGAAATTGCGATACTACATGCTGCATCATTAGATAATACTAGTGTTCCAAGTGGATCTATTGAACTACATTTTGAGTCACCCCATGTTAACAGTTCATCTAGATCAGTGGGATGTGATCCTCTAGAAGTTTGACATCAGGGTTTTCCCCCATAAGGTCATTATGGGCCAGGTATGGGCAGCTATCCTTACCTCCCATACATCTCATGAGAACATGTCTCGGGATCTTCATTTCTCCGATGAGGGAATAATATTGGTAGACCTAGCCATTTTGTGTTGGAAAATTCACTATGATGGTACTTCCCAAAGCCCTACCGACAGAAGACTTATTGACCACAGACTCAACAGAGTGGGCTTGGGCATCATCTTTATTATTCTAGCACAAGTTGTTTTGCTATACTCATTCCTGTTTTCATAATATTGTACCAACAATAAGGCAGAGTTTCAAGCTCTCATTACTGTTCTTGAGATGGACCTTGAGAGTAATTGTCCCCACATACATGTGAAAGGGGTCTCTGAACTAGTCATCAAACAAATCAACAGTGACTACATCATTATTAAATTGGAGCTCATACTACTATTGGAATGTACCCTCTAGTTGATGGCCCATTTCCCATCTCGTCCAGAAGTTACTCATGTCTCTAATTTTCCAAAACGTTGATCCAATTCCTTGGAAAGCCTGGATACATCTCTAGTAGAACTTGACTAGGAGCATTTCATTATTCATGTGGAACCCTAGAGAGTCATCACTCCCATAACTCTGGACGATGATGATAGCCCACAGGTAATCCACCTTACCACCAGTGCCTCCAATTATTGACCCTAGGTCCCCCTTCCATTATGTTGGAGGTGACTCTTGACTGGAGGACCACCATTATCAAGTATCTACAACATGGTAATCTCTTGATAGATCGAGCTGAGCATGAGCAAATTTGACGCCACACATTGCAGTTTACCTTCCAAAGTGGTTTATGTCATGAGAAGATCCTATATAGGTGTGGGTTTTCTGGGATTCTCCTCTATGTTATTCAAGGATGTGATATTTCTCAATTCATGCAGAATGTTCATGCCAGTTCCTACAGGGCTCATTAGACCGGGCCGAAACTCTCTCACTTGATCTGAAGATTGGGGTATTTTGGGCCCAAAATGATCTGTGACTGTATTGATTTAGGCAATAGGTTCCATTCATGCCAAATCCATGATAATGTTGTGCATCATCCACCAGATCCTATCCACACTACCATGTACTCTTGGCCCATTGTGGTAAGGGGGCTCGATGACCTGGGACCATATCCACTAGCGACAACCCACCAGTGTAGGTTCATCCTGACTGCTACAAATTTCATTTCCAAGTGGGCAGAAGAAGTTCCACTCAAGGAGGTCAAGTCCTTTTCTATCATTGAATCTGTGTGCTCTAATATCATCTTATGATTTGAAGTTCCTCATGCTATCCTCACCGATAATAGCACCAAGTTTTGGGCAAGCGAACTAAAGAAGTTGTACACCAAGTACAACATCGATTCTAACCATACCTCCCACTATTATGCACAAGACAACAGGAAGGTCGAGGGGTTCAACAAAACCCTCTCAAACATTGTTTTGAAGAAGGTGGCTCAAAAAAAGATGAGTCTGCTGGAAAAAATCCCAATGCTCTCTGGGTTTATCAGATGACAGCTCACAATTCCACTTAGGTGACACTATTTTACCTAGTGTACAAAACAGAGGCAGTCGTTCCCATCGAGATTCAGTTTCCTTCATTGTGTACAACTATCTACAATTAATAGAAACCAAATAAGGTATTTATGATCCATATTTTTGAACAAGAAGCACTAAAAAAGAACAGTTTTGTGCCCCACACAAACTAGATAGGTAACAAAACAAGATAACCAGAGCTTTCAACAAGAATTTTCACCTCCACTCTTTCTAAAAAGGTGACATGGTATTGGACCTGAGAATGCTGATGATACCTGAGAATAAACCACCTAAGTTATATCCAAAGGGGGAAGGACCTTACATCATTTACAAGGTTTACCCCAATGGTGTGTACTCCCTTTTTACCTTGTATGGTGATTAGATCAGTCCTCCCACCAATGTCAAAATTCCTCAAGTAGTACTTTTCTTGATTGACCGGGTTTGGTCCCACATGACCTTAAACTATTTCATCTTCACCACATGAAATTAAAAGGTGATATCCTTCTAGGATAAAGGACATAAAACGACCCAACACACATCCTTTATGATGATAATCTAACAAATTTTCCATGCTCTATGACCTTAAACTATGATCTACCAATATTCTTGTCTCGTAGGATGCTAAACCGCACAACAACCTGAGAAATATGTATATCTTGATTCCCATCCTCAAGGGATACATAGTAATTCTCAGAAACATTGTCTTGTAATATATCCCAAAATTATTTCTTTGACTGCCCCATGGGAATAGTTCTCTTGGAGGGTCGCACACAATATAGTGCAGACTTATTTGGCTACTAGGTTTACGATGATCACACCATGTTCCCCTTTCATTCTTCTGTTATCCCAAACGCATGACGTTATACTACATGTCCATTTTAGAATATCATGTGTTTTAATTCCTATCCTCCTAGGATATGAAGAATCTCCCAAACAATACGTTTGTAGTCCCAACACCGAACATCAGGATCACCCCTGGGTCCAACCCCTTTGCCCAGATTCCCCTCAAAACACATTGTCTGGTGCATGTTTTTATTTCCTACATTTACATAGGGTTTTTCATGACCACACCATGTATTCCCATCCTTAGAGATATTCACTTCTATTGTCCCACTCACATTACATTAAACTAGGAATCTACAGTCTGAGCTCTATGATCATAAACTATTATCTACAACATCCTTGCTGCACGATGTTAAAATACACAACATCTTGGGAACTACGTATGGACTGATTACCATCCTCATGGTATACGTAAGAATTCCCAGAAATATCATCTTCAGTTCCAAACCTATTTTAACGAAACCACTCCTCCCTTCCGACCACTTTTCCTAAGTCCTCCAAGGGGGTATACGGTGTTGTGTGGGATTATTCCCTCATTCACATCGGTTTTGAAACAGCCATACTATGTACCTCTCTCTTGGGAAATTTATTTTCCTATATAATCCACTCTTCTTCTCGAGTCATTTTTTCTCAAATTGAGTCCCTCACACCTCTTGGGATACTCACCAACATGCCTAGAAACACTGCGGCTTATGACATAGAGTGTTGGATTCTACATAGCCATTTTTTCCCACATTCATGCTTTATGTTCCCCTTTATTTAGGATTTCATCATCTTTCACATTCGAAAGGACCCCCGAATGGTATTGATTCTCAGAATCAGGGATCTCCTACTATCTCATGCCAACATCCCTAAGAATTTTTGAACGTCAATTAGATACAAGACTCACGTTGGGAATCTAGTTAGCGGTCGATGCTCAATTAGTTGGTCCCATTTCAGGCCACACAATATGGATTTTGTATTTCAAACATGGTCAAAATCCATCCTACATAATTTCCCCACCCCTATTAAGCCCTAAATATTGGTTGCATGATTCATATCCTCTTCTAATAAATCATGTTTAAGTCGAATTTCAAAACACTTGGTTCTATCCCTCAGTGTACGTTTGCGTGTTAGGGGGATGAATCCACAATGTGGTGTCATTCGTGGATCTGCACCATTTCCCCTCTCTTTGTATTCCATAGGTTTTAAATACCTTCTACACCCTTTTTTTCCCAAACTGAGCAAATATCACATAGTCCTCGATATTTTGTCAAGGTTTATGCCTGTTTGGAAGAGTCTCACTTCTATGGTCTGAGTTCTATGACCTTAAACTGGGATCTCCTTACCTCTCTGTCATATGATGTTAAACTACATGAGATATTCTAGAACTATGTATGGTTTGATTCCCATATTTATGGGATACATAGGAATTCCTAGAAATTTCATCTTCAGCTCCATCTTAGGTTCCACTAATTACCTATTATGATCGTCCGTTTGGCCCAGACTCATATAGGATTGCGTGGTGTGGAATATCTGAGCTTATGTACTTATTAACATTGGGTATTCAATAGATTCACCATGTAAAACCCTTTTAGAAGCTAGTATCTCTTGCCTCTCGTCCTGCATGACATAAAACTGCACTTTTAGAGCTATTTTTGACTTGTTTCCTATCATTTTTGTATACGTAGTGATGCTCAGGCATTCTTCCTTGGGCCTAGCCTCAGGATCAATAACCTACCTGGACCGTCGAACCTAATCAAGGTCCATACTATATGACCTTAAACTATGAGCCTACTATCTATGCAACATGACTTTAAAATGTTAGCATTTGTCCAGGAAGTATGACCACAAAACTATGTGCCTCCGTCCTCACCGTACGATGTTAAAACTATGTGTCTATCATCCTCATTGACATAAAAAAAATTGTGGTCCATTCTTGGTTCTTTCCTGAGAGATCCTTTCATGAAATAAGTGTGATCCATAATCGGAATGATGCACTCACATAATGTGTTTCATCACAGTGTCATAATTTTAGGAGTGTTGGATTCATTCAAAAAAACCATCACTCTACCCCCACACATTGCATATCGTTCTTTTGGATCATTATCCTCCTTCATTCAAGAAGGAACCCCCTTAAAGTAGGGATTCATGGCCTATGGCTCACCGAATATCCTGATCTAATGTTTTGAAAGGATACAAATGAAAATGTGAGTCAGGACCCATGTTTCGAACATGTCCAGTGGTCAGCCCTCAGTTGTCGTCCCCACTTCAGACTAATGTAATAGGGATACTTTGTTTCAACCATCGTTAATAGACATCCTAAATTTTCATGCTACCCCTATAGTTATCCAAATTATTTGTATCACGATTCACACCTTTCACTTCCTTTTGTTCAGATTTATTCCAACACACTTCACACCATGCCACTCATGTACTTGAGGACATTTGAAAAAGCAGTAATTAGGAAGCTCTAAGGACCCTATTCCCTAGTCAATGCCCATTATGATTTCAAAAACTCTGGGTGGTCATCTAGACCCAAGGTTTTTGAAGCTCATATGAATTCCTCATACAGAATGTGAAAAATTTCATAGTTTTCTCTTACTTATCACATCAGGAAACACCCACGTGAGCTTAGGGATGGATTGGTAATAACTTAATATTGTGGTCAAAATGCATTAAAATAAATGAGAAAGAAAATAATCCATTCATGCATGTAGTTCAGAATAAAAAAAGAAGGATATTTTTATGAGTTCAGACAAAAATGGTTCCTTAAGGATCAACACCTTTGATAGATTGCACTAGTGTTTTCACCTTCTGGCTCATAACCTCCAGGGCTACCTCCCACCCATTGAGATATCTTTCTTTATAAGTCGCAACAAATTGTAACTCATTAGATCTGGCCTACACTCATGACTTCTTATCTTGGAGCTCAATAATTTGGATACATTCCTACACTACGTACTCCTGGGCTTCCACCAACTGGGCCCTTAACTGTTCAATGAGCCTAGAATGTCTTGCGATAAATTCCACTCTTTCATTTTCTTTCTCTTTACATCGTCAGACTTCTTGCTCAACCTTAAAGAATTTCTGGGTATTCTTGGACTCTTTATGTCATTGAACAATATCAGAGCATTGGATATTTTCATGTACTTTATCAAACATATAATCGTGGATCATTATATGATGATAGTGAGCATTCACCCCTTCAGCACAAAGAATGCATAGACTGACACAAAGTGACCCATTCGGCTTAGCCTTTCTGCCTAGGACTGACTATGAAAGTGTTTTATGCACTTCCACACCTTGAACCTTGTTATATGGATCTCCTCAGCCATGTATGGGTTATAATCATCTATCTACTCTGGTTCCATAAGCCTGTAGTCAGGATAACTAGCCTAGAGATTAGAATAAGGGTCCTCTTCCGTAATTCATTATTCTTTAGCAAATTCACCCTCGTCGGGCTGGAGATCCTCCCTAGCTGCATTATCACCCATTATTGTATCCTCCATCTCACCATGTACTAGGTTGGGGCAAGCTTTAATAGTTGGCTATGCAGGAGCTAGTGTAATCCCTAGTGGGGCACCTGTAGATGTTCCAAACTCAATAGTTTTTCGAGCCTCCAAATTTTCAATCACTGCATTGGGAATCGATA
Source organism: Viscum album (assembly GCA_963277665.1). Lineage (NCBI taxonomy): Eukaryota > Viridiplantae > Streptophyta > Magnoliopsida > Santalales > Viscaceae > Viscum > Viscum album. Next base: position 1,811,378,639 of record OY728123.1, on the reverse strand, counting down.
TCTAGGTCAGCCGAGTTTCCCAATAAAAGATGGGATCCAACCAAGGTTTTTTCTTACATAATCCAACAATAGTGGTATATAGTTCCTACGTCATGGTGGGAGTTTCCACCACATGAGATCACTCAAAACATATTAGCTCGATCACCAGCACTAGTTCCTTCTGAAAGATGGGAATGGAGGAAACTGCAGAGGACCCTATTTCATCCCTTATTTTGGGTTCATAGCTCCCCACTATAACCATTTCTAGTTCCCACCATTCTTTATTCTGAACACATACTGACGAGGATGTTCTATCACCTCTATGGGTAACTCTTCTTACCCTACAAGAAAGGAATCTAGGATACCATCATCAATGTGTTCCAAAGAAGGATAGAGTTTTGTTAGAAAGTTTGATTTGAGAAAAGAGAAAGGCAAGTGGAGACAAAATCTAAAAAAACTCACCTTGAGATACTCATCTAGTTTTACGTTAGAGGCTATAATTTCCCCGCTCTCACATGGGATTTGCTGGTGAGTAGTTGTTTCTAGAAGTCCTTCACCATTTGGACCTTTATCCTCTTCCTCCTCTTCTTACTCTTCATCATCATCTTCTTCGTCTTCTTCCTCCCCTTCCTTTTCCTCTTCTTCTTCCTCATCATCTTCATCCTTGAATGGTAACTTTTCTGGGTCATGTTCCTGACCAAGCATCACTTTCACTAGGAGATTCCACTCTTCATAACATCCTCACTGGCATGTGTATATATCCATGGCTGTCAGTTATACATGTTAGTGATGAATGTTTACCTTATCTTCCACATGGATTTACCCTATGTTTGGAATGTGAAGCCTGTTATGCACCAGTTTCAGCCCCAACTCTTTCGTAGACATAAATTATTGTATTACATCAGCAGTAAGCTTTAGGAGGAGCCTAAGCTACTTCTTAGGAATCTCCCTATCTGGACATTGAGGCTGCCTGCAGGACCAACCCTCATCAGAAGGTGGATAAACGTTGTCACATTGTGATGATCCTACCAATGAAGTTTCATCTCGTTTCGTTCTATCCAACTAGCCTATTCTTTATCTCATCTCTCCTGAAACACCTTATCTTCCTCCTTGCTCTTCACGCTCCACACTAGCTTCTTTGATTTTCTGAATTTGTTTCCATAAAATTGCATCGTGGTATGTTTTTGTCCAATGGTCAGTGTAATCTATTGATAGGCCAACACTGACATCAGTAGGGGGAGAGTGATGACTTCACCCTAGCCTATAGTTGTGAAAAAACACCATAGTTCATAGATAATGAAAGGATGTCTCTCTTACCAAACCTTTCTGTATACTTTATTTGGAATATGTTGCATGCACCTGAACTTCCTGGAAAACCTGATCGGCACATACTATTCACAAAAGATTTTTCCATCAATTCGAGCTACTAGCATACCACTTCTGAAGCATTGTAGATATTCCATCTAATCCAATGGTGCCCACCCATAATATACCATGTGATCAACTGGGGTCTGGAATAGGTGAATGTCGAAATTGGTATGGGTTCTGATCTTGAGCTTGATCCATTCTTCTAAACGCGTTACTGGGCATATTCTAGAAATGTTCAAGAGGGATGACCGTATACCGTCACCTAGAGAGATAATAGCATTCGAGAAGTCATACTCTTCGTAGTGGGATGTGAACCATCCATGGGGGTTCTGAAATGGGCCACATATCCTTCTAGGTGAACATCCCCTCGAGATGCATCCTAGAATGATGTATAGCATAGCCAGAATGGGAACCCCCAAATTAACCTTGTTTTTCGCTTCCATGATCCCAACCATCATTAGAGTTTCTAGTCAGTCCCATATCCTCATGCCCCTCACTAAAAACAGCCACTCTCTCAAGAATGAAGCAAGGAACCCGCCATATCATAAATTTGGGTCCAAAATATTATTTATGATAAATCCCCATGATCGGTACTCTCATACTTCTATAACCATCCGATATGATCCCACCTTTCCCGTTTTTGATTTGTTTAGGAACTGATTCCCTCATCCTATAATTTTGACAGCCTTTTCCTACATCAGAAATAGACTAAACCATCCTAGATAGAATATGTCCTTCAGAATCTATTTTATTTTCATCTTCTCCTTAGCCAATGCTAGGAGATTCCATGTCAGGATGTGGGGGAACATCTTATCACCCCTACCCATTCCCTATTGGGAGGAACTAATCATACTAGTACCCCTACAATAGGATTCCCCCAATGAAATGGACATCCCAGAGACTGATACCTACCTCCCCGTGGTGGAGGTGGAATGTGTTGGAATCAAGAGACCATTCGAGGAATAGCTCCGGTACAAGGTTCTACTATAGGTAGAAGTAAAATTGCGATGTCCAAACAGCCTCAAAAATCTCGATAGACTGTAGCTCTACCCTGAAATCATCTCACGTATGGATTACCTAGTACACCTGTGCCCATTCACTCATGAAATTACCCCAAGACCTAATATACCATCCTTCCAAAAACTTTTTTTCATCTGTAATGCTGCTTCTGAATGTGCTTGCATAAAGAGCCGGAGATTCATTTGGAACCGGATCACTTCCCACTATATTAATAGTATTTAGATTCATGAAATAGATATTTTTATTTAGTATTTACTTTTTATTATGGATATTGTTTGTGATGTTTAACTGTGGGAGACAATCCTTGCGTGTCACCCCGGAATGTGGTGTATCAGTTTTAAAGCTTGGCATCAGTTCCTCCTCCAAAATGCTGAACTTCCATATCAACAGACTATCACTCATGACGTAATCCTTTTGATATTGCATAATCATGCAAAAAAGAATTTTATTTTTACACACAACCCCCCTCATATGAATAATCTCTGGGTTCATGATCATCTGAGGCGTGCTTACACTTGTTGTAGCCTCCCTCTAAGCATCAGTCTGTTGAGAAGCCATTTCTGTTGGGTTATTAGAGACTCAATGGACTGTGTACTAAAGAATGGGTCATCAGCGTGAAAGATTTATTCTTTCACGCATTAATACAACTAAAAATAGGGTTCACATAAAAATATATGGCCGCACAAAAGTGCCTGAGAGTGCACAAAAAACATAGAATCATCCCTGAGAACTTGAATATAGATGTGGACCTTTTTCACAAATGATAGAAAAAGCACCTTTCATATGGAAAAGTCAATGTGGGGACCTAGGGGGCCCTCATCATATTTATAGGCACGGACCAAACCATTCACAGATAGGAAAGTGGTTTTCACACCAAAAGGAATTTTTTGCGTGCACCAACCATGAACTCCTCGACTTTTCAGCGTGACCCTTAGAATCCGACCTATGGGTCCCCCTTTAGCTTAGATTCTAGGGGGCATTTGATGATGTTGAATTTCGAATAAGGCTAAGAATAGGCACTATTAATGAAAACCTAAGGCATTTTGAGAATCCATGGACAATTCCATGATTCCATAGGTAGTTGTGTGAAAGAGTTAATGGGTGAGCACAAGATTCCCCAGGGAATGTAAACCCTTGCATGACTAATGAAACGTCATATAGAGGTTTCCATGGAGACCATTCGCAAACCCGCCAAGGCAGTGGAACGAAGAAAAAATTGTGGTCCTGTAAGATTACCTACAGTGCACAAACGATTTTGTGCCCAATGAGATGTCAAAGGGAGCCTTTTGTGGTGACCTCCTTATCTATAAGACAAGGGCCTGGCATGAAGAAATGGAGTCTGTTGTGAAAGAGTCCATGCGGTGCGCAAACCCATGCATGCCCAATGCACTGTAAATAAGCCTTTTGTGTGCCCCTCCTCTTGCATGCCACCACCGATGTTTTTGGCTATAAATAGAAGTGTAACCCCAACCCATATAGGATGGTTACAGAAGATAAACCAATTCTTTTACATGTGGAATACACCACTTCTATGACCGTGTGGAAAACACCATGGCCTTATGGTATTAGATATTGTGCAAAAGTACTCATAGAGGTCCTCCTTCAGGTGATCCATCTTGGGCTTGTTTGTTGTCCATTTACTTATACCCTAAGGAATTTACATGCAATATATCCCTATTTATTGAATGTTTATATTTTTATAAGAACTGTTTTGCATGCATCTATTCGGTTTGTGTGCAACTGCCCCATCTTGTGCATAACCTCTCATCTAGAGTGCTCCCCTCCTCATGTGATCCATGTGTCATCCTCACCCTATGGCACCGTGTTAAAGCCACTAATATGTGCAAAACCCCTATCGTGGACATGATTCACCCGTACGGCCCTCCAGGTCTGTATAAAGTGATTTCATAATCCCTTGGGAAGTGATTCATGTTGAATTGTTTAACATCATGCTTCCTCGTATAGGCATGCTAATGGCTATTGCTTCTTTACATATCCATGCTAACACGATCCTCCCAATGGATCACTCCACAAACCCATCTTGAAATGGTTTTTATTATTCCTTCACTTCCCCAAGGTTGGGTGGGTATCAATTATGTAAGTCCTAGGGGTGAGGAGTAAACCTATCTTGTCTGAACTACAAGATGTCAAACTACCAAACACCATCATCCTCAACACATGATGTTAAACTGTGGCCTCACCCAATGAAATATACATGTGGTGCCCTATATCTAACATTCTCCATTCCCTCTGGTCTCCATGGGAGTGAGATCTTCCTCACATGTAATGATATCCTCTTTGTTGGAGTTGCATCTGTCCACAGGGAAGGGAAACCATCCTCATTTAATCCCCTACCCTTCCTTTCAAGAGGTATCATCCCTACTCCTCCTCTCTTATTTCATGTGCCAAAGAAAGATGAGATATAGGTACCGAGACCTTCATTACCCCATCCCTCTCTCTTTGGGATTTATCTCCATCAAACCTCTATCTTGGAGTAAGTCCAAATCTCCATCTCTCTAGGCAGCTAACCAAGAATAATCCCTTGTTTTCTCTTTGGGACACTAACCACATGTAAGTATCTCTCAATTCCAAGGGTAAAAAACATTCACGACATGATCATCAGGTCTTTTCTAGCCCTTGTTTCTCACACCGTGCATGAATCACAAGGGTTTGGAGTAGGCATTAACCATGGAATCCTCTATGGGCTTCCTTAGTGGGTAAGCCCGATTCCACATTCCGAACTACATGGTCTTAGATCCTTTCCCCTTTACAAGAAATGAATGTAGGAAGCCTCTCTAAGGTTCAAGACCATCATCCGTTGGTCCTGAATTCTTTACTTCAGTTCACCCTCCTCTCGTTTGACGTTAAACTACACATGCCTTTCCATTCTGCATGACATTAAATTGTATGCTTTCAAACTACGTGGGTTTTGATCCTTGCCTCCGGGACATGGTTTGTGTAAATACTACCTATAGTTCAACCCCAACTAATTGTAAGACATTGTAGTCCCCTTTGTTGGGTCCCACGTCTTTGGTCCACTCCTGGGCATCAAGCCCATTCCCAGTCTGCAAGCCATGCGTTAGCCCTTGTATGTCATCGGGTCACTATCCTTTGCATAAACCTCGATTCCATACCCCATCCTGAACTACATGGACTTTGATTCCCTTCAATGTGGATATGTAGGTAGCCTCCCTAAGATTCATTCCCATCACCCATGTATCATCCTTATCTCTACCTTGAGCCACTGTATTTCGGGAAGGTTATGCCCCAAACTAGAGGTTATACTTCCTTCGGGTCACATCCATGTGTCCATTCTCATGTGTCTCCTTATAAGGTGTCCCATTGTCCCATTAAACTATGTGAAATTTTATTCCCCACCACATGGATACATAAAAAGCCTCTCTGAGGTATAATCCCAATATCACAGGCGTCTTCACGTCGGTTCCATCTTATTCTCCATCCACTTCTCTCAACCATCCATATCCATCCATATTCTTACCCAGGTCGCCACATCCCTTTGAGATTATGTCACCCACATCCTTTACATTCCTATCAGTAATCAGACAGCTAACCACACAAAATCCCACAAAATATATAACCATTAAACCAGGATTTAACTTCTTGCGATGGGCCACAATCTCCACATAAACCCCAACATGTCTCTGGGTCGCTGTCCTCTACACACACCTCGATTCATCGCCCCATTGAACAATGTGGGTTTAATCCCCATATCTCTGGATAGGGTACGTAAGAAACCTACCTAAGGTTCAATCCCAGCTAATGAAAAACCTTGATGTCCTGTTTATAGGGACCTAAGGATCCTCATATTCATCTTCATTAGATTTCTTGATCCGCCCATCTATAGAAATCTCAGGTGCTCCCCCCTGGGGCTACACCCATCAGTTTCACTCCCATTAGTGTTGTAATCAATCTGAATAATCTTTGTAAGATGTTAAAATCGCGACATACCCGGTTTTAGACATGTGAAGATGGGAAAAAACTTAGAGACTTGCCTATGGAATATAATTCCCCACACTCAATGTGGGATGCCTCGAGTTTCCGCATCCTCGAGAAGCCCTATCATAAGGGAAAAAAATCCATACGCATTAGTGTTTCAACATCCAGACACACCAATGATTTCCAATGTGACTACTCCCCTAATCGAAGGTTCCTGCCCTGACTTGACCCCTAGGAATGTACTGACAAAAGCAGCGTATTTAACTAGAATCCATGAAGATATGGGACAAGAAATATTTTCACGAACAAAGACTTAATCTACAAAGGAGGCCAAGACTAGGTGATGAGTTCTGAGGAGGAATCCACATAAGGAGGATCCAAAATCCCATCATCATGGTTTAATCAATGAGACAACGTCCCTAAATAAGTGATAGATGTCACCCAACATTAGAAAGCGCGAATGCGGGGTAACAACCAGCACGTCCTCCATGGACAGATGTGCACCCTAGAAAAAGCGTCAAAAACTAACATCATTCTCAAAAAATGATGCAAGGGTGTTTATACCACTATGAAAAACATAACCCTTACCATCATCCATATCCTATTTATAATGCATAATCACATAAAACTAGCAATAGAAGTCATGAGGCTTTACCTGTTATTATTTACATTTATTAAGCCTAATTATCAAGATGGGATTCAAAAAATAATTATATGAAGCACTAAGCATGAAAATATTAGTGTGGCATTTCCACTATTTACTTTTCAGTTCATTTAAATAATTTAAATCATTTAATTCATGTCACATAAGCACTGCATATTTTAATACAACAAGTCACTTGGTCATACCACATGATTCAATTCATTTTCACTTAAACCATTTAATTCATTCATGGATGTAAAACCATCATGAAAATTCATTCAACATATTACATTCCATTTAGTCTGTAAAAATTTGATATATAATTATAATGGTGCAAGAGGACACTTAGAAATAACAATGAACAATGGGTCATTTACCTTCTTGGGACAATCCATTTATAAACCAAGACATAAACATAGTAGGTTATTTGTTAATTATTCAGCTAGATATGAGTGGTCCTTTTCATGCATGTTGAAGGTGAATTGGTCCAGTCAATCATTTATATAAAAAGAGGGACAAATATATCCAATAATGTATTAATTAAATAATAATCACTTTTTAGTTTAGAAGACGACACATATCATCAGAGGGGTTTTATTAAGAAAACATGACATTGGTCATCAGATAATTCATTTAGCATAAATAGTATCAATAAAAAGATTCATAACTCAATTATCTTTGACAATGAACATAAAAACAACTTCCAACATGATAAAAATTTATATATTTTTAACAAGGAACATGGAGGATCCATTATCAATTGGAGGAATATATAAAAGGTTAAATTCCATTATTAATATAGGTCAAATGTTTTTAGATGTTTTAGGCTTTTAACCATTTAATTATTAATGTAATATATTTTCCATCACACCCAATTGTTGTCCATGTTCTTGGTTAACATCCTATAATTATATAAAAACTATGAATGATTTTTTAATATAGCTTGTATACCAATTTAGAATGAAGATGCAATCTTTGAGGTAACATGAAGAAAAGACCAGAATACAACATAATGGAAACATTTATAATTGAAAATACATTTTGCGAAAAATCCACAGAGAACCTAACTAATACTTAGGATGATCTTCTCATCTAATATCAGGGAATGATTCAGTCTATTTCAGAAGAATTCGATAAAAATGACATTTTCCTTAAAAATATAGAAAATGATCCCACACAAAAAAGGATCAATAGATCATAAGAGGATCACTGAAAGAATGATGGAGGAATTTAGATCTTTCAAATGTAGATCCATAGAGATAAAAAATGTTTGATTCAGATAATGGATGGAGGAGATATCTTCATCCTTAGATTGGAGATGATGAGGGGCCAATGTGGAAAGGGAGGATATTCCCATGAATTCAAATAAGATAATAAAAAAGGAATTGATTTTTAAAATATAGTAATGGAAAATGGTAACTTCACCCTAAAAACTAGGCCATGTGATTTTTTACACGGTTTTCCAAATTATGCACCAACCATGTGGCACCCACTCCCTAGTAAACCCACCTTGCCATGTTGTCAAGCATGGTTCACTCTAACTGTGCACCAAACATGATTTAAATTGTACAAGAGTAATACCAAACAGGAACTAACTATATGGATGGATGCATAATTGGGTTAAACTGTGCACAACCTATGTGATACCTACTGGACCTATAGTTCATGCTATATAGTTTTCTGTTGGGGGCCACACTATTTTAGAAAAACTGTGTGCCCTATTTAGACCTCAAAAACCTATAATTTTTTATCCAGCTCCTCTCGGAACTCAACGAGACTCCCAAGGAACCTCTCAGTCGTTTTCTTATATCTAAATAGAAAAATATTAAGTGTACATAGTATTGGAGTTATGTTCTGATTCGTAGTTCAAAGAATAACCCATACAATAAAATATAAAAATTAAAATTCCCTTGATATTTTAACTGGGCTCAAAACACGGGTCATTACAAATGGTTTATGAAATCATCATTCTAGTGTACAATGAACTAATGCCATTCAAAATGATGAAAATAGTATTTTAATTACCATATATCACAACAACATATTATTATTGATTAAATGACTAAATTCTATATTTATGATATTATTATTCTTATTGAATTATTATATCAAATATACTTTATTACTTTCCATTCAATGGGAATATGATAAGATCACTCATGTGTAAGGTAGAATACCGTCTCGTGAAGTGATGTGATTCATTCACGATTTACATGAAAGGTAGTAAGGATGTATTTAATATCAATATTTAATTTATATAGAAAAATGATTTTATAACGGTGATATATTATTTTTAGATATATCATTCAATTCATTTACATAATGTAATCATTGTTCATCTATACATATGGCCTACCATCTCCATGAATGATGTATTTGGTTTTCTATCTCTAGCTGTTATGAACTACTATAAATAACTACATATAGAATATATAAGATATTTATATCATGGTTAACATTTTGTATTTTATGTAACCATGATACATGTAAGTGGAATACAAAATAAAAAATCAATCAAAACATAAAAAATAGTTATTTCACAAAACAAGACATTAACAAGAAGTTGTTAATAAAAGTGTAATAAAACATCATATGTAAATAATATATACTAAGATATATATAAATATATGGATTAATTGATATATAATTGTTTTATATTTATTATATATGAGTTTCAAAATATGCAAGAAGGATATTGAGACTTAAGGTATGGGATTTATATCTCACTTTTATTTTCTATGAGACATAATAGATATTCACAATGTATTTTTTTGTGGTGCATTAACTGACCATAAATGTATTTTATAATTATCATCCTTAAAATTTTTTGTTTTTTCATATCCATTTTAGGATAACTCTTCCATGGGTATTATAAATAAAATATACTAAGGTGGTATGTGTTTTATTTCATAATCTAATCGTTTATCAAGTTTTTTATGAATTTTTATCAAATGATGGAATATTATTATCAATATCTAAAACAACTAATTTTTTTTTTCTCATAATGTTATTTCATGATAACTAATTGTTTTTCTTAATTTTCCACTATATATATATAAATGATTAAAAAATAATTTTTTAAATAAAAATTGTCATTGTTTATCTCTTTAGTCACAAACTCTTTTTCTTCCAAAACCATGTTATTTTTTTATCAAAAATGTTTTTATCATTATTAAAATTATTTAATGAATAAATTTTTACTCATGATTTAACTCTAATATTTTTTAAATAAAATTTTCTATATTTTTTGTTAAAAAAAATAATCCTTTTGCTTTTACTAGTAATATGAAATGAATATTTGTTTTAACATGTATGAGAATAATGGTATTTTCTTACACCATGACCAAATAATTTTTTAAATGATTCATTCATTTGTTTAAATGTTTATAATAAAGAAAAAGTATTTCCATTTTTTTATATATTTTTAGTTCAATTTTTTTTGAAAAATTGAAATGATATTTTCTTCATGTAACATTTTAAATTATTTTTATTGCATCATTTATATGTTTCTGAGGTTATTTTAAAGAAAAGGATTTTAAAAATGTTTTTTTCGTAAAATTCATTTTTCTAATGGGAAATGATATATTCTTAATGAAATGTTACAAGATATCATTCAAAATTACTTCCTATATACGATGACATCCTTTTATGTTTCATATGCTATCCTAATGATAAGATTAAATGATAGAATAATTATTCTTTATCTAGATAATTAATATTTATTTTGATTAAATGTATATATATAACCCATTTATTTTTAATTTTTAATTTTATTGTGAGTTGATGAAATTTTTATGTAACCCATTTTCATTAAAAAAATTATAGTGTCATTATATTTTGAATGGTTTATGATATTATGGTACACATAAGGAAGGTTTTAATTTTGAGATGGTTGGGTCCTATATCTCCCCCAATGGATTGGGTAAATTTATATATCTCATGAGATAAAAATGGGAATCAGGTTGATGGGTTTGAACCACAATGGGAAAAAGATCTTTCCTAATCCACTATGAGAAATGGGTTTGTCCTGATCAGTTTTAGGTAATAGGTGAAACCTTGTCCATAATTAGAAACATGTGATAAGTCCAAATCCACTATGTTAGTGGTATTGGCAGTAAACCTTAACATATGAACTTATTTTTCAATATTTATGATAGTTCCACACTTTAATGAGATGATATTAGGGTTAATGATTTATTTATGATGATTACTCACTCTTATGGACTATGTTTTTAAAAATGATATAGTTTAGTTCCAGGACTCATGTTTATAATCAATAATAGATTGGGTACGAATATTATCAGTCTTGGTAATGGTTAGATGCCCTTATTCTTATCTTATTATTTTATTTTATCATATATTTATAAACCTTATATTTTTTGGAGTCGGTGGACTAGAACCAACTACATTGTACTTTATTCATTAATAAATACATTATCACATCATGATTGTTCTTCTACGTGACAATGCTTGTGATTATGTCCTAAGGATAACTGTTACATTAAAGGGTCATAACGGATCCCTGCTATGATGAGAACCTGGAAGTCCCATAACACTATTCATTAATATATGTTCTATGTCCGAATGATGTTATTTCAGGGACACAAATAATACTGGCCATTAGGGGTGGGGACTCATAAAACATTGTAGCACCTTGTCATGGTGTGCACCCTTAGTAATATCCAGGAGGATATTATGAGAACGAGACCTGCCAGTAGGATATCCACATTTCATAGTGTCATTGGATGTTCCTATCTGCAAACATGTGTATTGGTCCTTAGACATTAAGATTATTATTAATGGGTATTAAAACTCGCACACTTAGATGTATTGAAAAAAACTGTGATGACACACTATTCGCAGTGAGGTAGGATACGTTGGGTGCATCACGAGTAATACTGCATTAATATATAATGCAATAAAGGATTTGTCGCTTCATTTCCATAACGGAATTAGACATCTCAGGCCCTTTTCAGGGAATTGATATAGCCTAAATAAATCTATGTCCATGGTAAGGAATGGGCGAGTTTAATTCTGGAAAGTCAAATAATGAATAATCAAGCACATGGGTTGATGGCACTAGTATGCAACCTGCTTGATTTGAGATATCGTGTCAAAGAGATTATATTACATGGTAGGCGTTCGTATGAGGTGACACGTCATTGTGGTGTTAACTTATTTCTCTATGGATGCCTTGGCGTGTTGTTAGACGCTAACCTTGGACTTTAGGCAGGATCTGCCTAATTACACTGAGAAAGAGGCCTAGAGGGTCACAGACTACGTGTGTCCATGTATCTCAGTTAAATATTAATTTAACGAGTTAAATAATTATTATTCCCAATTGTGGTTTAATAATTATTTAAAGATTTCGAATCGCATTTATTTCGACACTAGTTATTTGAGAGGTTATATTGTGGGTGAAATAATATATATTTATTAGTGAGTAATGATGTTTCATTTATTTGAGAAATAAATATCCATTACTCAAGCTCTAATAAATGTGGTGGAGGAAATAAACAAAAATGAAAATAAGATAAACAAGCCGTGTACATGAAATGTACACGCCGTGTAGTTTTCATGGAAAACAAGTACACGTCGTGTATTAATGACTACATGACATGTTGTTTTTCTAGTCGGTATTTTGAAGAAATAATATCGTTTTATTGAATGATATTTACTATAATCACTGGGGGTACATGTCAAGGAATTAATCATTCGACATGGCGGTTCTCAATAAGATTTAATGAAATAAATAAACCACGTAACACATTTATTTATTTTTATAACTCTATAACCTCAAACCCAATTTTAAATATCCTCACAACCCCAACACTTTTCTAGAGAGAATGGTTGTGTACAAAATTTTTAGAGAATTATCTCAAGGCTGAAAAAAATCCTTCCTCTAAGAACGCTCTCAAGAACGAGAGAGATCGACCACCACCGGATCAAGGCGATCAAAGGCGGACATCGCAAGCAAAGGTTATTCCATGCTATCACCCTGAGATCCCTATGGTGACTTCTAGAGATATGTGGAGCATGTTTGGATCACCACTAGAGGAATCCTACACTTGTATTCTATGACACAATGATGGATCACATCAGATCATGACCAGAGACATCAACAAAGAAATAATTCCATCAAGGAAATTCTTGTCAATTAATTAAATTAATTATAACCAAGATATAATGATCCTTTCAATGGTTCTGATACCATTTTCTTTCTTTTCGTTCTTTGTTCTATTCTAATGATTTATCATTTTATTATCATGAAGAATCTCGGATTGAACGTTGTTTAATGCTAAAATTAAAGTTGGGATAACCCACCATTGCGCTTCTTCTACGTCTAGAACCTACAAGTTGTATCAGATGGTTCATATTGTTAATTATAATTATTTAGTTTTTTAGTGATTTACGCATTTAATAATTTAGTTGTTTCAATTTAAGTTAAACATTCTTTAAATCTAAATCTTGATATTTGTTCCTCCTCTCTTGATTCTCGTTCACCTTAAAGAAATGAATTTTTCTTTTCACATTGATTAAAATAAAATAGAGGATCTCATCCGAAGGTGCCAAATGTTCCTTGCCGTATAACAGAAGAATAAACAGTGTGTATTCAGAAGTACACACCATGTAGTCTAGGTTCAATGCATTAGACAGATCCTCCAAATCAGGTCATGTATTGGAGTATACATGATTCATAAATGACACTGTGTATTGACAAGGAACAGGTGGAACATGGTTTCCGAATTACATGTTGTGTGGTCCACTGAACACGGCGTGTATTCCCTATGGGTTAGGGTTGGACTGTGTACCCCATACATGGCTTCCACGGTTGGAAATCATGTTATGCAGATAGTACACAGTGTGTGTCCCACTGAACACAATATGTACTCTGAAAATTTCCAATGTACATCTAGACGCCATGTCCCCAGGCATGTACTTTGGATGGATGGTGAAGAAAAGTACACTCCGTGTATTTAGATCTACACGCCGTGTACTCATCCAAATTATGCAGAATTATTAAAATTTATTATTATATTATACAAACCCTTGAGATGTGTACCATAGTGCAGGCGTAAAGTTGAGGCACAACACGTGATAAGTGTTTTATATATATGTGTTTAATTTAACATATGCGTAATGAATGAGAATTCATCGGGTTTCCTCCAAGGTACAAGTTATGTACAAAGATAATTTTAAATGAATTTTTTTTAAATTATGATGGATGAGAATCTCAACAAAATTCAGAAAAGGGTTTAAGATAAAATGATTGATTAATTAAAGATAATTAATTGATTCAAGCGTGATTTATCTTAAGCATGAACGATTAAGGAATTGAATGCTACATTTATTTATGTATAAATATCGTTCCATTTATGTATGATCATGAGCTAGACCAAGACCTTTGTATGTCAATGATTTATTTTAATTAATTTATTTAAATTAAATTTTTTGGCCTGCGAGCCTTCTTATTAATAGGTAGGGCATGCGTGTCCAAGGATTATTTTATATAAAAACCCCTTTTACCCCTCACCTGAGTGTGAGATAAATGCATATGTAATGGATGGAGCTCCCAAGCTAGTAAAATCGACTCATGTCAGGAGCCAAGGTGAAACCAATCCAAGGAGATACAAAAGTAGGCAGGTAGATATCATTAAACATGATCCTGAAAGGTTCATGGTGTTTCTCCATTAGGTCTTGGGTTAGTTTATCAACTTCTAGATAAACATACCAATAGAAAAAGATCATGACAATACCATTTATTTTATTTCTATCAGTTTCATGGTTTATTTATTGTGGGTGTGTTCTCACGATCACACAATTAATGAATCAAACAATCATGCAATATGGAACTAAAATAATACTGGATTATGCGTAAATATTATCTTAGACATGGTTTATCACTTAAGTATATGAAAATTAATATTAATAAGCATGTAATCAAAGATAATAAAATGGAAATTTACGTATAAGGTTAAAATCCCTCAAATAAATATTAAGTCAGTTTAGCCTTCCGTAATATTGGTTAGAATCAAACCATAGTTCAAAGTACTTGACCAACCCTAGTTGGGGTGCTTTCAATTATAGAGGAATTCTACATCAAGGTTTTGTGTTGAATTGACTAGGTTCACATCAAGGGTTGAATTCCACAATAGGACTTGGTGTGACCAAGATGCAAAGGTTGAGAAAATCCAAAATAAAAGGATTTCAAGATTGGGGATTCCACTCAGCAAATCAAGGAGCTGCGAGTTAATTCATTTGGAATTTCAATGCCTACCGAAAACCCTTCATGTTTCTTGACCAACCCTAGTTCGGGTAACTTGAAGAGAAATATGGATCCTTACGACTAGAATATTCAGGAAATAGAATATTCCAAAGTCAATGGTGAGGGTTATAGGATTTTGATAAAATAGTTGGAGACTAATAGGTATTAATTTATTTATTTGTCTTAGTTTTATAAAGTACTAAAAACTTTTCTCATCTTAATTTGTATAAACAGAAAGAAAAATGACTTCAAACATATCATTGTGAACCATACTCGAGAAGGAAAACCTTCTCATCAGCACTAATTTCCAAGAGTGGCAGAGGCGTTTACGCGTTATCCTTTGGCACAAGAGGAAATTATTTGTGCTGGAAGATACTGTTCCACTTGCATCTAGGAAACATGCCATTGATGATAAAATATCTCTTTATGCAAAACATATGGATGATGCCACATATGATAAGTGTTTCATGCTATCAGCCATGTCTAATGATCTCTTGAAGCAACATGAAAACATGGACGCAAATAGAATGATGTCTCACCTTAAGGATCTCTACCAAGAGAAGGAGAGACAAGAGAGATATGAGATGTCCAATGCTTTTTTTACAACTAATCATGGAGAGTTTGCACCAACTGGGCCTCATGTAGTCAATCTTATTGGCTACACTGAACATCTGGACATCTTAGGGATTAAATTCTCGGATGAGTTGCATACATATCTCATCCTATCATAACTTCCCAAGACCTTCCCTAGCTTCATTGTCAATTATAACATGAGTAACAATGAGAGGAGTCTATCAAAACATATGACCTTAATTATCCAGGTATATAAGGACATGGGGTGTGACAAACCCGCAATCCTTATGGGGAATAAGAAAAGGAAGGACAAGGCAAAGGGGCCAAAGACTTATAAACGGTCTGAAGCCCCCGAGCTTCATCCCTCCAAGAAGGGGAAGATCAATAGGAAGGGAAAGGAATGGGAGGCAGTATGTTTTTCATGTGGCAAGTAAGGGAATTGGAAGAGAAACTGCACTCAGAAGCGTGGGGATGCTAAAGGTGCATTCATTATCGAGTGTAATCATTCCATTTCTACACATTGGGTTTTAGATACAGCTTGTGAGGCTCACATCTGTAATCAAATATAGGAACAAGGTAGATTTTGAAAGATTTATAGAGGATAGCAGATCTTTGAGCTTCCAATGGTGTAAGGACGGCTGCGTTGGCTTTTGGTGATTACCACCTATCATTGCCAACTAGGATGATTTTGTTTTTACATAACTGTTATTATGTGCCTAGTGTTACTAAGAACAACATTTCTGTATCGTGTGTGGATATGGATGGATTTATTTTCATGTTTGGAAATAAGGGTTGTATCTTTTATAAGAACAACATATGTTCTGGTATGACACATTTGAATAATTGTTTGTATGTATTAAATTATGAAAACCAAGTATTGGCAATCGATAATGAAACAAACTCACATGACTCATACATCACCTAGTTGTGGAATCACCATCTCGGTCATGTAAATGAGAAGCTCTTGACAAAGCTCTACCAAGATGGTTATTTGGCATCTACTAAGCTTAAACCACTTGATAGATGTCTCACATGATTTCAAGAAAAAATGACGAAGCCACCCTTCGGTGGACAATGTGAAAGGGCCACATAGCTTCTAGGATTAGTGCACATGGATGTGTGTGGATCATTTCCAATAGACGCTAGAGGTGGATATTCTTACTTCATTACTTTTTCTGATGATTTGAGTAGATATGGATATGTCTACATAATGAGGTATAATTCAGAAGCCTTAGATAAATTTAAGGAATTCAAGAATGAAGTAGAGAATCAGCTTGGTAAAAAGATAATGAATCTTTGATCCGATCGAGGTGGGGAATATATGAACCAAGAGTTCATTGATCTTCTATGGGACTCTGAGATTCTATATCAGCTCACTACTCCTTATACACCATAGTGGATATGTGTTTGTGATAGGATGAACCACACCTTGTTGAAAATGGTGAGGTCGATGATGAGTCATGCAGATCATTCATTATCCTTTTGAGGATATGCATTAAAAACTATAGCATACACATTAAACTGAATATCAACTAAGGGAGCACATGGAATTCCCTCTGAGTTATGGAATGGAAAGGAACCCATTTTGTCGTATAAACATGTATGGGGATGAGAGGCATTTGCCAAGGCCTTCTCAGGCAATAAACTAGCACCCCAGGGCACGAGGTGTATCTTTATAGGATATCCCAAGGAAACCAAAAGATATTACCTATATATCCCTCAAGACAAGAATGTGACTATCGCCAGACAATCCATATTTCTTTAGAGGGAGTACATCCTAAAAAGGGATAGTGGAAGAAAGGTTGACTTCAACAATGTTGACGCTAAAGATACACAAGAGTTGGTACATGAACAATTTCCACAGGTCCCCATGGAAGAGGTTCCAGAAACACAAGTTCTACGTAGGATCTCAAGAGAATTAAGAGAACCAGAGTGATTTGGTTTTCTAGTCACTGAGGATGGTGAGTCATTATCTTTGGACATTGATGAACCTCTCTCCTACAAGGAAGCAGTAGAAATCTCGAAAGATATAGGATGGCTAGAAGCTTTGAATTCTGAGATGGATTCCATGTATCAAAAAAAAATTTGGGTTCTAGTCGATGAGATGGTTGATGTAAAGCTTGTTGGATGAAAATGGGTATTAAAGAGAAAACTGGACATTATATGTCATGTTAGCACCTATAAAGCATGGCTAGTGGCTAAAGGATTCAAATAACGTCAAGTAAATGACTATGATGAAGCCTTCCTGTCAGTGTCCATATTTAAATCCATAAGAATCATACTAGCCATGCAGCTTACCAAGACTATGAGATTTGGAAAATGGATGTCAAAACAACATTCCTTAATGGGAACCTTTAGGAAGATGTCTATATGACACAACTAGAAGAGTTTTTTACACCAGGTGAAGCCAAATGGGTTTGAAAGTTACAGAAATACATTTATGGATTAGTGAAAGCATACAGGTTATAGAACATTTGATTTGATAAAGCCATAAATGATTTTCATTTCATTAAGAATGAATGTGATCCATGTGTTTATAATATGTTTAATGGGAATGAGATCGTTATCCTAGTAGTAAATGTTAATGACATATTGCTTATTTGAAATGATGTACCAGTCTTACAGTCAGTTAAAGATGGGTTGAAGAAGTGTTTTTCCATGAAGGACATAGATGAAGCAGCCTACATTCTAGGGATAAAGATCATTCATGATAGATCCAAGAGGATGCTTGGACTAACTTAGGGCGCATACATTGACAAGATACTAAAGAGATTTAGTATGGAACAATCCAAGAGGGGATTGGTTCCAGTGTCACATGGCCAACATCTTTCTCAGAAAATGTTTTCCCAGACACAACAGGAGACAAGTAGAATTAGTAAGATCCCATACACATCAGCTATAGGATCCATCATGTATGCCATGTTATGTACCAGACATGATATTGCCTATGCACTGAGCATGGTTGGAAGATATCAAGCAGATCCAGAAGAACAACATTGTGATACTGTTAAGACTGTCCTTAAGTATCTAAGAATAACTAAGGATATGTTCCGGGTGTATGGAGGAGACGAAGAACTTGTCATCAGAGGGTATGCTGATGCTGGTTTTTAGACAGATCAGAATGATCTGAAGTCACAAACTGGATATGTTTTCTGTCTCAATGGTGGAGCTATGAGCTGAAAGAGTTAAAAGCAACCAGTTGTCACCGATTCTACAGCGGAGTCCGAATATATTGTAGCTTCCGATGTAGCCAAGGAAGCCTTATCGATTTGAAACTTTTTCCAGGATCTTTATGTGGTTCCTAGAAGTAAAGATCCTATAACGTTGTATTGTGATAATACTACAGTGGTGGTTCTTGCAAAAGAACCATGGTCACATCAACAGACAAAGCACATACTCTAGAAGTATCACCTATTTAGGGATTTCTATCAAAGGGGTGAGGATGTAGTGAGCAGAGTGTACATAGAAGAGAACATGGATGACCCCACGACTAAAGGCGTATCTCAGCAGAAGCATGAATATCATGTGAGAGCTAGCGGGTTAAAGGTTTTTAGCAGTTGGCTCCAGTCCAAGTTGGAGTCTGTGGGAGTTGGTGTCCTAGAACCAACTACAATGTACTTTATTTATTAATAAATACCTTATCACATCATGATTGTTCTTTTGTGTGAAAATGCATGTGATAATGTCCTAAGGATAGATGTTTCATTAAATGGTCATAGCGGATCACTACTATGATGAGAACCCGGACGTTCCATAACACTAATCTTTAAAATATGTTCTATGACCGGGTGATGTTATTTGAGAGACAAAAATAATACAGGCCATTAGGGTTGAGGACTCATAACAATTTGAGGGACCTTCTCATAGAGTGCACCCTTGGAAATATCCAGGAAGATATTATGAGAATGAGACCCGCCATTAGGAAATCCACATTTCAGTGTCATTGGATTTTCCTATCTGAGGATGTGTGTATTGGTCCTTAGACTTTAATATTATTATTAATGGTTATTAAAACTCTCACACATAGATGTATTGATGAAAACTGTGATGAAAAACTATTTTTAGTGAGGTAGGATACGTTGGGTGCGTCATGAGTAATACTGTATTAATAGATAATGTGATAAAGGATTTGTCCCTTCTGTTCCCTAATAGAAGTAAATATCTCAGGCCCATTGATGGAATTGATATATCCTAAATAAATCAATGGCCATGGTATGGAATGGGTGATTTCAATTATGGAAAGTCAATGAAAGAATAATCAAGCACATGTGTTGATGGAACTAGCATGAAACCCTCTTGATTAGAGATATCATGACAAAGGGATTATATTACATAGTAAGCGTTCGTATGAGGTGAAATTTCATTGCGGAGTTAACTTAATTCTCTATGGGTTCCTTAGCATGTTTCTAGACACTAACCTTGGAATTTAGGCAGGCTTCGCCTAATTCCACAAAGAAACCGGCCTAGAGGACCACACACTATGTGTGTCCATGTAACTTAGTTAAATATTCATTTAACAAGTTAAAAAAAATATTATTACCGACTATGGTTTAATAATTATTTAAGGATGTCTGATCGAATTTATTTCGACACTAGTTATTCGAGAGAATATATTGTGGTGAAATAATATATATTTATTAGTGAGTAATGCAATTGCATTTATCTAAGAAATAAATAGCCATTACTCAAGGTCTAATAAATGTGGTGGAGGAAATAAACAAAAATTAAAACAAGATAAACACACCATGTACATTGAATGTACACGAAGTGTAGTTTTCATAGAAAACGAGTATACACCATGTATTAATGATTAAAAATCATGTAATTTTTCTAGATGGGATTTTGAGGAAATAATAACATTTTATTAAATGATATTTACTATAATCAGCATGGTCGCATGTAAAGGAATTAATCAGAGAACATGGGGGTTGTCAATAAGAGTTAATGAAATATGTAAAACATGTAACATGTTTATTTTTTTTCATAACTCTATAACATCAAGACCAATTATAAATATCCTCCCAACCCCCGCACTTTTCTAGATAGAATTGTTGTGTAGAAAAATTCTAGATAATTATCTCATGGCCGAAAGAACGCCTTCCTCCAAGATCGGTCTTAAGACCGAGAGAGATCCACCACCACCAGATCAAGGTTATCAAAGGTGAACATCGCAAGAGAAGGTTCTTCCCTGCTATAACCCAGAGATCCATATGATGATGTACAGAGTTACGTGGAGCACATGTGGATCACCACTAGAGGAATCCTACACTTGGATTCTACGACACAATGACTGATCACATTGAATAGTGACCGGAAACATCAATGAAGAAATAATTCCATAAAGGTAATTCTTGACAATTAATCATATTAATTATAACCAACATATGATGATCCTATCAATTGTTCTAGGACCCTTCTCTTTCTTTTCATTCTTCGTTCTATTCTGAAGACCCACTGTTTTATTATCTTGACGGATCTCAGATTGAACGTTGTTTAACCCTAAAATTAAGTTGGGTAAACCCACCAACACACTTCCACTTCACCCGGAACCTACAATATTTACCCCTAATGAACATCTAACATCCCACTTTCTTTTGTTTATTCCCTAGATTTCGAATAATTGATTATGTAGGGTGTTTCTAAGTGGAGTACTCTTTGAGAAGATATTTTTTAGATGTTGGAGATATTTTATGATATATGATGATTATGTTTCTAGTATCCAAATAAAATAATCTATTATAGTCATTCAGACTATATTTATGAAATTCACTGAGTAACCATCTAAAAAAAATGATATTTATGTATGAAAAGCCAAGGTTGTTACATGATAGAAATAATATATTGAAATAAATGAAACATAAATATGATTCAATAATGTACAAATAAAAAATATATAAAAATGAGTAAATTTAATGGTTAATGGTAATACATAATTATAAAATACGACAAAATAAATAAAAAAATAGACTCCAATTTAATTCGACATAAAAAAACATTCTCCTTATTTCGAGTATGTCATTAAATTTGAGTCACACAAGCCACATCATGTGTTAAATTTAAATGGAGTTGAAACCTGAAAATAAAAAATAAAAAATATATATATATTCCAAAAATATCAATGAAATATTAGTTCATTTTCACAGTTTTAAGTGTGTAGTACATATTTTGAAAACAAAATCATTTTTAAATGAAAACATTCACCTTCGGTCAAACCAAAAACACCATGTGTCATATTCACATGTGTTTTATTCCAACATGTTACAAATGAATTATCAATTATAATACAAAATTATAATAGAAATAAGTGTGAATTTTCTCTTTTATGAATATGTGACACACATTTCAAACTAAAATGTCACTTTTAAATTGAAACATGCCCTTTCAGTTATGTCATCCATATGATGCGACTAAATGAATTGTGGTTACCTCATATACATTATACTATAATTACTGATCATTTTAATATAATAAATAGAATGTTAGAGTTTTTTCTTTCTTAGGAATTGATAACACATGTTTTAAACAAAAATGTCATATATACATGTGACCCACATTTTCAATAATACTGGACACAATATGTTTTAGGTTGTTGAATGGATAATTATTCCACATTAAAAGTAATTATCAATATTATTTGTCAAATAACAAAAAGAATAGATGTCTATTTTCTCTGTTTTGAGATTGTGATATGTGTTTTGATCAAAATTTTCATTTCAAATTGAGAAAAAAACATTTATAGTCATATAATACATTATATCTATTATATTAGCATGTGGAAAATACCTACATGTCAAAAATGAATTATTTAATTTTTTCCAAAAATCATAGAGAACAGATATTTTTTTATAGGTCGGTACTATGTAACATACATTTTGAAAAAAAATCACTTCTAAAAAGAAAAAATTCACTTTCAGTCATACCATCCACACAATATATTGAATTGAAGTGTAGTTATTTCTTACTAATTATGAATATATTATCAAAATTTATGAAAAAATATCAATAAAAAAAGTTTTTCTTTTTATTGAGTTTGTGAAGAAAGTTTTGAATGAAAAATTCATTTGAAAATGAAAACACCCACATTTGGTTATACCATACACCCTTTATGTCATATTGATGTGAGAATGATTCCTATATATTAAAAATAATTTATGGATATTTGTACCAAAAAAATACAGATAATGCGAGTGGTTTTGTTCACCTTTTAGTGTCTTATGCATTTTTTGAAGTAAGATTTAATTTTTATATGATAGAAAGTATATTTTTTCATACCTGACACAACATGGATGTTATTGGTGTGTGGTAATTTCCTATTAATAAAAAAAGGATTAGGTATCTTTATCCTAATATATCATGAAAATTTGAGTCCATTTACATGGTTATTAGTGTGTGATACATGTTTTTAATAAAACTGTAATTTTAAAATAAAAAAACTCACTTTATGTCATATCATCGACATTATCTATCCGATTGGTGTGTTAATTGTTCTAATAAATCACAAATGAGTTTTAGATATTTTTTAAAAAATATAAAGGTAATCTGGATTTGTTTTATTTTTTAACTTGGGATTCATGTTTTTTATTAAATTATCATATTTAAATGAAAAAAATAAATTTTTGACAAATGCACCACACCATTTGTTAGATTGAACTTCGGTTGATTACTTTACATTATAATTTAATTATATATTATTTTTCCAAAGTATCAATAAAAGTTTTGTGTTTTTTATTTATTTTTATTATGTGATTAATGTTTTGAACTAATATTTCACTTTAAATCTATAATATTCACTTTTAGCTATGCAAGGTACATTGTGTTTCAAATTGACATATAAATAACATTAACACATCATCATTTAATTATCAATAAATTTAATAAAATATAAATAAAATATAAAATTTTCTATGTTTATGATTATATGTAACATATTCTATAAAAAAATTTCATTTTCAAAAGAATTCACACAAAATTTTGATCACAATATCCGTGCCATGTGATGAATTGACATATGGTTCATTTATATACATAAAAATTAAATTATTCATATTTTCTTAAAATATCAAGAAAATCCAAATGTGATTTTCTATTTTTGAGTGTCTGAAATGTTTTTCAACTAAGCTGTATTTTTTCAATGAAAACATCCCCGTTTTATTATACTATCCACACCATTTTTACGATTAACATCAAATTGATTTATTAAAATTGAAAATTAATTTTGGATATTTTTCTTAATATATCAAGGTACTATGAGTGTGTTTGTTCAGTTTTATTTATGTGACACAAGTTTTGAACTGAAGTTTTACATCGAGGTGAATGGATGGACTCAAATATAATTAGATAGTTGATAAGGTGTAAGGTATAAATGAATACAATGGCCCAAATGCGTGAAATAAATAATGTATATAAGTAATAGTTTCATGTCCAAATAAACTATAAATTAAATGATTAATAGTACATGAGTGTGTCATCCATACTAATTCCATCATCATGAATTGAGTTTTCCCTATAAATTTTTTTTAGTGAAGAGAATAAATGGCCACCATATAGAATTCAGTTTCATTTATGAAGTATAAAATCATTTCCCCTTTAGTATACTTCAAGATTTGAGATGATGTGCGTATTTTAAGGGAAATTTATTTCTTTAAGTAATACCCAAATCATTATATTGTGGTCTTTTGTGATATTTATAGTCATAAAATTAGTAAATAATTTGGATTTTGGAATGGAAACTATTTTAGATGTAAAAATGTAATTACGATAGATGTGGATTCTATTCTAACATTATACAAATCAATTAATGGTTGTGGTCTAAAATCGTATACAAATAATCCAACTTTTTAGGACATGTGAGAAATAAAAAATATCTAAAAATAATAGGAAAAAATACTTTCTAAGGACTTAAAATATTTTAAAACTATGTAATATTCCAAATATATATATATACAATATTTTGAGTGTCTGATGAATATTTTGAACATAAATGTAATCTTTAAATGAATACATGCACATATGGTCATATCACCCACACTATATGTCAGATTTCTATACAGTTGAATCATATACATTACAAAGGAATTATTGTTCATTGTAATTATATATTAACAAAATTTTAGTTTCATTTATTGTCTTTTAGTTTTTATTCATATTTTGAACTAGAGTGTTATTTTTAATTTATTTTTCAAAGAAATATTAGGTGATATTTCAAGGGTTTGAGTGTGCCACACACATTTTGAAATAAAATATCACTTTTCAATTTAAAAAAGGCCATTTATCAATACCATCCACACTATATTTTATAATTTTATCTGCTACATTATTATACATAAAAAATGAATTATTTATTTTTTATTGATAAATCAATAAAACAATACCATGGTTTCATGGTTTTGACTATGTGACCAGCATTTTGAATTAGTTTGATAGTAAAATTTAAAACATGTTATTTTAATGATAAATACTACACCATGACTCAAATTGAAATATAATCAATAAATTTAATTCATAATTTAATTATAAATAATTTTAAAAACATGTAATCAAAATCATAATATTTTTTCATGTATTTTGTGTGTGTGGAACTTATTTAAAAAAATGACATTTTTAAATGAAAACGCATACGTTGAGCCATAAAAGAAACACCATGTATAGGTTTGATGTGTGGTTGGTCACTATACATCACAATTTAATCATTAATATTATTCCTCAAATATTAAGACAATGAAAGTGTGATTTCTCAATTTTGATTATGTGGCACATTTTTTGAACTAAAACATAATTAAAAAATAGTGACTCTTGATCTTAGTACTGACATCATGTATCGTATAGTTCTGAGATTCATATGATTATCATGGAAAGTTAATCATATATTTTTCCTAAAATTTAATTGAAAAATAGGTGTGGTTGTTTAGCTTGGGGTCCATAAAATAGATTTTAAAATAAAATGTTACTTTAATGGGAATTGGCTTCCTCATATAGCTTTTAAAAATTAAGATGGGTGTAGGAAACAATTTCTAAAGGTAACCCAAAGTGAAAAGGAAAAAATGTGTAAAATTAATGGTTTCTTGTCCAAATCGACTATAATGGGAATATTAAATAGTAAAAGAGTGCATCATATTTATTGGAGACTACATATAAATAGATTTTCTCTAAGAGTTTTATGCTTACATAGAGCACAAGATTATTCTATATAGTGCTCAGTGTCCTTATTAAATGCTAAAATTATATTCCTTAAAAAATAAATAATTTTTTTTTGAAATGGAGTATGAGGATTAAGGGTAATTTATTTCATCATGAAATAGTTGAAACTTGTAACGCCCCGACCCCAGCTACCTAGAGTCGGTTCCTTATTGCGTAACATTGGCATGATCACAAAATATCAAGTCTCGAAAGACTGATTAGTTTAGTAGCCTTGGAAACACTAGATATATTCATAAATGTTACATTACATCATGAAGTGCAAAATCACAATAAAATAGTCTCCATAGTCCACACTTCTTTCCCCTTCATACTATCCCTATAGGTCAGTCATAAAATATTTCTTCACATCCTGGGAAAAATAAAACATTGAAAGGGGTGAGCTCAGATGCTCAGTAAGGATAAAAATATTGCGGAAGCTTTCATAAATAAACATTAACATTTAATGCAATGTATTACTAAAATAAAAGCCTTTTTAAACTTGAACTCTATCATAATATGGAAAAAATAAAATTAAATAATGTCATTTACTTACTCATATGGATATTCTACTAGTTGAATAATCAAATGCAATATTAATAACCACTTTCATAATGATGGAATGCATAATTCTAGACAATCATAACCACGTAGCGAAGGCCTCATGCCAAGACTACAAAAAAGATTTTGTCAAGGCCTCGTGCCAAGACACTAGTTTGTCTCATGTGACCTGCCTATGAATCGAGGAGCTATTGCGGGCTTCACCCGTCACTTATTAAGTCCAATGCATTCTTTATATGAATAGGTTTAAACATATCATAAACCATAACATAATGGTATCACATAAAACACGCATAAAGGAAACATAACATTTCCACATTTCAATCAAAAGATATCAATATAACACATTGATATAATAAAAACACTTTCAAAACCATTTTTAATACCAAAATAAAGGAAAATTAAAACTTTGTATTTATTTTTCATTTAAAAAAAGTTATGGCTTGTAGAGGAAGACGAAACTCAAATAATAGTCACGGAGGCAGAGAAGTCGTTGTCGCCGCATACGTAAGAAAAAACATTCCTTTTGTCGTTTAGTAAAAATGCTTCGTATAAAAAGATTCCTTTTGAATAAAAGTAAAAGTCAAAGGGGTTTATACACCGTATAAATGAAATTTGTGTATAAAACAAAATATGCCTCAATGAATGGAGATTGAGACTAAGTCCCTTACAAATATCATTTTTTTAAATAAAATAGATCTATTATGTGTATTCACTATATTTATTCCTAAAGAAAGTATAAATACCAGATGGAACATAATAATATCATGACATAATTTTAAAGTAGGAGATTAACCCAAAGAATTGAAATTGGGTTAAGAAGTTCCCTTATCTCGTGTCCGACTTGACTCGATCGTTCTTTAACCTCCTGAATAATAAACTAGAGTTAATTTCTATTTTCTTAAGAACATTTTTCATGTTCATTATTCTTTTTATATCACTTATTACCATGTTATGAACATTATGTAATTATTTAAGTTAATAACGGTCATTTTGTAGATCTTTGGTACTTGAGTCAAAAATAAACTTCTTATAATTACAAGTTGTTCATGTGGTGAAATATCCATTAAATCCAGAATTATATTCATGATTTAGATATCTTATATATCATATATATCCAGTATATACATGCATTTATAATATTATATAACATTTATTGGTAAGAAATGAAATGCACTGTTCATGGAGACGGTAAGCCGTACGTACATATAAACGTAACTTTCATTTCTATTTCGTATTTACTTGAATGAATTTACAATTATATAAAGGTATAGTATAATTCCAGTATAATATAATGTATAATACCGTTTAATCCATCCTTTATACACCCCACAGATGGCATTAACGATTCAAATCACATTGAGGGGGTGGTAGTCCGCACTTCCTAAAATGAAATTATCGCGTTTACCCATAATGGAAATCATAAATGTGTGCCATAAATTAAAAATACAGAAGCATAAGGAAAACATACACATAATATATATCATATATAAAAAATAGGGTCATCATAATGGCCACCTTTGAAGGTGTTATATGAGTGTTGAACAATCATCATTTCGTGAGGCAGAAACTCGCCATCCACAGAAACAGTATGTTCTTTAAACATTAGATGTAGGTTTGTGTAAGTGTAGCTTGAATACTTCTTATAAAAACATCCTAGTATATTTAGGATACTGGTTTAGTTACAAAAGAATAGTATAAAAAGAGTTTAGGGGGTTGGATAAGCAAAATAAAACAAAATAACATAAGAAAAGACATTACCTTAAAATCGGGTAACTCTTTTTTGATTTGAGCCAAAGGATTCCTTGGGAAGAATTATGCCCAAAGTGAGGCTTCTAGGAGTAATAGAAGGACGTTGGGAGAGTATTTGGGTAGAGGTTGGCTGAGCCAAATGGATTGAAGGTGTGAATATGGTGGTAGTGGTGGGGGCCTTTTATAAGAGGAGAGAAGGGGCACTCTTGGAAAGATTGAAATGTTACTTTATTATGAAATGTTTTTAGGATTATAAAGGTCCCACAAGAATATATTTCTAGGATAAGGTGATAAGGGTTCTAAATATACTCATCCAATAAGTTTTTGACGTGTGTATGTTTTAGATTTTACATTATCTTTTCATTTTATTTAAATCGTTAATTAATGAGGTAATCGCTGCATCATCATGGTGTCATAATTAATTTAAATAATTTAACGTATAAAAATTATAAAAAAATATATTGATGTAGGAAATCATTTTATATTTCAAATTAATATTTATAGTCAAAAATATGACTTGTATAACCCCATTTAAAAATTGTTTTAGTAAAACAACTCATGTTTGTGACATTTTTATTTCAACATTAAATAAAAAGTTTTTAATGTAATGTTCCTACCAAAGTGGCTCCATGGGGTCCCCAAGTTGACCCATGGATTGTATTGGTTGGACACGACTCATCCCATAGGGGTAGGACATGTGTAAAGGTATTTTCATACTTTTATAATATCATTTTTACCTTAAATTTCACTAATTACCTTTAATCGCGATTAATTAAACTTAAAAGTTACTATTCACAAAAATTATTTTAATACCATTGAATGACATTTTACCTCCTAATGACAACCATGTATGTTGAATTTTTGAAAATCTAATCACAGAAGTGGTAATGTTTCATTTAAAAGTAAAATCAGTTTTTTATCTACCACTTAGTGGTTTCACTATTAATCATAAATTGAAGTTATTCAGAACAATGCCAAAATTCCACCCTAAGATATAATTGATATTCAGAATTCAAAAATGATTTCTATTTTACAAAATTCCAAACATATTAGTTAAATTAATTAATTTTATAATTAATTCCTGCTGTCACAATAAATAGCGTGTTTTTAAGAAAAAATATATATCAAAAGATTGACAATTGTTTATGTCCAATTTCAAAGTGAAATTAATTATAATGAACACCATTAGATAAAATGGTAAAAATATATTCTAATTATACTTTAAAACCACTCAATATTATAATTAATCACTATAAATTATTTTGATCAAAAAAGTTGTTTTAAGTATTTTTCACTATTCGTAAAAAAATGGAAGTTCTCAGAAAATTACAAAAAATTCAACTTAGGATAATTTCGATACTACGAATACAAAAATGAATTAAATTTTAAAATATAATATTTCCATGATTTTAAAAATAGGGTATTACTATTCATAATGGCTACTTTGATTTGTCGCGGTGTGTTAGAACTCGAACTTGCGTACAATGCAAGCTATTGCATTATTGAAAGAGAAGCGTATCGTGGAAGTTCGGGTTGTTACATTCTCCCCTCCTTCAATAAATTGCGTCCCCGCAATTTGAAATTTTTCTTTGAATATAAAAGGTTGAAAATAGAAAATACCTTTGTGGAAAACCCACATCGGAAATAATGTTAATAAAATTTATCCTTAATAAGAGGGAATAAGAAATCAAAAAGTCACCACCAAATTATGACCTCAATAAGGAAAACATTGGTGGAAATTAGAGACATATAATTGGAGGAAAAATGTAAATATTTTTAGGGAGTGATTGAGGTCATCAATCACAAACAAGTCTAAAATTGAGGCCGTCAAAGCCTTCAATCTATGTTGATTTAAAATATTATCAGTTCAACAAGACATAAGGTATTAGGATAATGATTTTTTTTAATATCCCTTTACTAAAGTCTAAGAATTAATTTATTCATAGAATAAGAGATAGGTATATGTATATTTATGCTTGACAATTAGAGTTTCAACCTTCAACTAATTTCTACCACACACTCATCATTCACTCAAAAAGATAATAGAACTCAAAAATATTATATTCATCCTAATCGTACATGGTTCAAAATATTAACACATACTATTTATATTATAAAAACTATTTTTAATAACTAGGGACTTCACGTAGTCTAGTGGTAGGCGATTAAACCCAATCGCACTACGGTTGTGGGTTCGATTCCACAGCTTTGTCCGACGCGATGGGTTGTCACTTGGTCTGCGTGTTGTCCTTTTTATGAATATCGAAAAATAACCTTAACAATACTATCCAATGTAAAATATAATACATTCCAACCATTATAGTTATCCAAAATACTTCTGTCCAACTCACAGTCCAAATTTTATAAGGAAGGTAAACATAATGAAGATCCTTTTTTTCGGCGTAATAACATGTGAACACCTTCATCATGTATTATTTTAAAACACTACAACATCCTGAATTACCATAAATCCTTATTTATTACATTCATGATCCCTTATTCCTTAGGGAATACTAGATATACTCCTTCTATCTATAAATGTATAAAAATCATTCTTCATTTTTAAGGAAGTTATGAATATCCAATATAATTTATCCAAATCAATCATGTATTATTCCAAAATCACTATCTCGGTATCAGAACCATATTATGGTTTATCTTTCTCTCAACCATATATTTTCCAAAAATTTAACCTACTATGGAGTCACTTTTCTTGGTTCCACACAATCTCAAGTCCTTGATGAAATAATACTACAGTAAAATCCTTATATACTCCATAATTATTATAACCAGTACATCATTGATACAATACTCAAATGAAAAAATTCTTTAATAACAACATAAGAACTCTAATCATTCCTCCTCATCTATGGTAGTATCATAACTTGATTATTATCCAATAACATCATTTGGGGCATACTCTGATGATTTGGACATTGGTTTGAGTGGTGTCCCCACTCCTCGCAGATGAAGCATTGTACATTTAAACCTTTTTCTTAACCTTGTAGTCACACACATTGTGTCCTTTTTCTCCACATTTATAACAAACCCCCTTTCCCTTCCAGCAAGTTCCAAGGTGTTTCTTCCCACAGTTATCACATATTGGAAAAGTCTTCTTTTCCCTCGTCCCTTTATCCATCATTCTCTCTTCCATCATTTTCTTCTCTTGCTTCCCTTCAAAGCCATAAGACTCAGATAATTCTTTACTTATCTTATTAACGCATGATACTATTTATTCATATGTTGAGAAAACATGGGAGACTATTTCCTTTCTAAATGTTGGCTTAATAATGTGAAAGATATGACCCTTCTTACTCTTTGGATCATACGTATTGCTGGAGTTCACATTCCTTCTACTGGGTGCCATTTCTATACAATGGCATAAACTAGATCAGTTTATGAATCAAAATACATAATTCCATACTTGTAAAAAACTTAACATAAATTGAACTATTTATGGATATAATCCATAATCATAAAAATGTTTTCTTTGAGGAAGAATATACTCATAACCCTTTATAGTGGTTTGTAAAGAAAATGAGAATTATCCTAAGAAAATCCCCCGGGAGTGTCTTAACCAAGAGTGCAGCAAGGCCCGTTGTCGTGCAGCAGTTCCCATTCGAATCTAGCACAAAGTGGTGTTTTCGGGTTTTACCCCTAGGTACATCTATGCCAAAGCCGCCTCTACCTACTCGTATCCAGACAGGGATGTATTGCTCAGAAGACTCACAAAATCTATATAATACCAAAATTCTAGGAAGTTCTTCTTTACTAATCCTCAAAGTCTATCTTCGTGCTATGTGCTCTAATCAAAGTTTATCTAATTCTAGCTTCCATGGTTATTACTAAACTGCCTCTGATACCAACTGTAACACCCCGAACCCAGCTACCTAGAGTCGGTGTGTTATTGCGTAACATTGGCATGATCACAAAAGATCAAGTCTTGAAAGATCGATTAGTTTAGTAGCCTTGGAAACACTAGATATATTCATAAATGTTACATTACATCAGGAAGTGAAAAATCACAATAACATAGTCTCCATAGTCCACACTTCTATCCCCTTCATACTGTAACACCCCAGGTAAATAAAGAATATGACATTTTTATATTTATCCATATTTGTGAATAAAATATTAATATTACTTTAAATGGGATTCTATGCTCGATGGCGTACCCAATACGCAACAACGAGTTTCTCGGGAATATTACGTTGCACTCTAATAATAAAATAATATTATTTTAAATAGTAGTTAACGCCTAGCCGTTGTAATGGCGGGAATGAACAGAACTAACTACAAAATGATTATATATATTTGTCAAATAATTTTACTCTTTACAATAAATGTTAGAGGATTAAAAATGAGAATGAATCCAATTTTAAGCGTAGACATTCTAATATTTTTTTAAAGGTCGATTAACCGCATTTTGATGGAGAACCTCTTTTAAATCCACTTTTTGACAATTTTATGTGTAATATTTGAAAAAATAAAATTCTTATTTAGAATCGGGACAACAAAATTTACTTTTTGTAAATTTTTGGTATCCTTCCGATAAAGTTCATTTTTTAATGAATAGTGAAAAATGTTGAATTTTATTTCAAAACCTATTTTTAATCTAATTTATTTTTATGATTATATTATCTTTTGAATTGTTTTTAAATTAAAATTAGAATATATTTTTACCATTTAATCCAATAGTGGTTGTTGGAATTAGTTTCACTTTGAAATTGGAATTAAACTAGTGTCAATCTTTTGATACTTACTGTTTCATAAAAACACGCTATTTGCTCTGACAGAGGGGAATTAATTATTGAATTGAGTAATGCAACTTATATGATTTTAAATTTTTAAAATAGACATCATTTTTGAATTCTGAATATCAGATATAGCTTAGGGTGAAGTTTTGGTTTTTTTTCTGGAAAACTTCAATTTTTGATGAATAGTGAAACCACTAAGTGTTACTTAAGAAACTGATTTTTCGTTTAAATGAAATTTTTCCACCTTAGTGTTTTGAATTTCAAAAATCCGACATACATGGTTGTCATTAAGAAGTAAAATGTGGTTCAATGGGATTAAAATAATTTTTTGGTGAATAGTAACTTTTAAGTTAATTAATCGCGATTAGAGGTAATTAGTGCAGTTTAAGGTAAAAATAATGTATTAATAATATAAAATGACCTAGAAACATGTCCAACCCTCATTGGATGTGTCATGGATGACAAAGAAAATCCATCAGTCAACTTGGGGATCCCATGGAGCCACTTTGGTTGGGGAATGAAATAAATAACTTTTTATTTAATGTTAAAGTAAAAATGACACAAACATGAGATTCTATACTAACACAATTTTTTACATGGGTTTATACAAGTGAGATTTTTGACTATAAATATTAATTAGAAAGATACAAAGATTTCCTAAATAATGATATTTTTTTAAAATTTTTAGAAATTAAATATATTAAATTATTTATGACATCATGATGATGCAGCGATTACCTCACTAATAAAGGATTTAAATAAAATGAAAAGATAATGTAAAATATATGATCTACACATGTCCAAAACCTATTGTATGGGTATATTTTGAACCCTTGTCACCTTAGACTGGAATTATATCAATGTGGGACCTTTTAAATCCGAAACTCATTTTAAAATAAAGGAACATTTCTTTACTTTCCAAGGGTACCCCTCCTCTCCTCTTATAAAAGGCCCCCACCTCTACCTCCTTACCCACACTTCCAAAGCTTTTGAATCGGCCAAGACCTACCCATTTTGTATCTCCACATCCTTATATAACTCCTTGAAGCATCAATTTGGGCAGAAGTCTACTCAAGGAAGCGTTTGAGCTCAAACCAAAGGGAGTTACCCGATTTTAAGGTAATGTCTTCACTTGAGTCCTTTTGTTTTATTTTGATTCTCTAACCACATAAACTCTTTTTATTAATTTATTTTATAACAAATCCAGTATCTTAAATATACTAGGATGTTGTTAAGAAGTATTTGAGCTACACTTACACATACTTTCGTCTAATGGTTAAAGAACATACTGTTTCTGTGGATGGTGATTTTCTGCCTCACGAAACGATGATTGTTCAATATTCTTTTAACATCTTTAAAGGTGGACATTATGATGTCACTGTATTTTATATATGATATATATGGTATTTATGTTTACTATATGCTTCTGTATTTTTCATTTAAAACATACCTTTATTCTTTTCATGTTGTGTAAATGCGATAATTTCATATGAAGAAGTGTGGACTACCGCCCCCTCAAGTAATGTGACTCGTACATGCAATACACGGAATTTATAAAGAATGAAATTAATGAACATATGTGACCTATATAACATATATATTATACTGGAATTATTATATATATATATATATCATTTATTTTTAATTCCGTTAATATGACAATGAAAAAATGAAAGTAGTGTTCATCTGTACGTACGACCTACCGTCTCCATTAACGGTGCTTTTCATTTTTTATCTCGAAATGATATGGAATAGTATAAAATGAATATTTACTGGATATATATGATATTTTAATCATTAATACTATTCTGGAAATTATTTACTTATAACTACATGGGCAATCAGTTTTCAAAAAAGTTCATTTTTGACTCATGTTCCAAACATCGGCAAAAACTTCTGATATGAACTAACATTATTAAACAATTATTATAACATTATAATATGTGATATTAACTGAATAATAATCTCTAAAAGAGGTCCTTAGTCAACTATAAATTGACCAATGTTTATTACTCAGGAATATAAAGAAATGAACAAGACAAGTCACACTTGAGGTAAGGGATCCTACTCCTCTCTTTCTTTTTAAGTACACTCGTTTATGTCATTCCATTTAAATCTTATCTTTCATGTTATTGGGATGTTATTTTATATTACACTTACTGTAATTTTTATTTTCATATGATGAGAGACCCTATTCTCTCTCATCAATCCATTTAGGATGTTTTAAGTGGCACCGTTAGGCTGCTGAGTATTCGTTAGGGATTTTTCATCTCACTTTTATTCCCGTGATATTTATGCTAAATTTTCCACAATTTCCTTTGAGTGGTGTATTTACTGCCCATTATTTTACTCATTGTGTAATATACTTTCATTTATGAGTATTTACATCAATGTTGTATTGTCCTTCTTTCACGGGGTGTATGTTTCGAACGATACCCATGTCAGTAAGGGAACCTTTCACCCTCATCTTTTTGAAAGGCTTATTTTGTTATGTCTTTTAATTCACAAACTATTTTGTTGGGATATGTTCTTCTATATCCTTATTAATTTAAATTTTATGTCCTTGTGATGAGATAACCTTTTTATCTCTCATCAACTCATTTTCTTAATTTTGTAGTGACGCCGTTAGGCTGTCAAATTTTTGCAAGGGAACTTCTTCACCCAAATTTGATTCTTTGGGATAAACTTGTACTCCTTGAATATGTCGTTATGTGAATATGTGTGAATAACCTCTGATGGTTTTACACTTAATATCCACTTATATTTGGTGTATTCGTTTGTCACACATAATTATGTTATTGATTTATCCTTAATCCAAGGATACCGTCTTTGTATGGGGCTTTGTCTCAATCTCCTTTCATTGAGGCATATTTTGTTTTATACACAACATTATTTTATACAATGTATAAACCCCTTTGACTTTTACATTTATTCAAAATGAATCTTTTTTATACGAAGCGTTTACTAAACGACAAAAGGGAATGTTTTTGTCGTACGTATGCGGCGACAACGACTTCTTCGCCACCGTGACCATTATTTGAGTTTCAGCTTCCTCTACAAGCCATACCTTCTTTTTAAAAGAAAAATAAATACCATGTTTTACATTTCTTTTATTTTGGTACTGAAAATGGTTTTCATAATGTTTTTATATCAATGTGTTGTATTGATATCTTGTTATTGAATGGTGGAAATGTTATGTTTTCTTTAGGCATGTTTTATGTGATAAGATTATGTTATGGTTCTTGGTCATTGTTATGAAGACGGGTGGTTCCGTGATAAACCAAGGGTGGGTGAGCCCGATATAGCTCTCCAATGCATTGGGTAACATGAAGGAGTGAAATATTAAGGTTTCTCCGAAGAGATTTAGGGAATATACTGTGGTGGGTATTCCAAACGTAACCAAGAGGGTTACTCCCTACATAAGAATGTTATGAATGCCTCAAGTTACCTTTATGTCTTATGATTTCTATGATTTATTCATGATTTGATGAGGTTTGTTAAAGTGCCTATATTTTATGGGTAAAGTATGATTTCATTCTTATGTATATATGAACACATGTCTCCTTTCGATATTTTTATATCCCTTACTGAGATTTTTATTCTTATCCCATGTTTTTGAAATGTTTTTCACAGGTCAAGGGAAAGGTACATGACATGATGATAGTGTCAAGGAAGTGTCAAGAAAGAATCCATGTTTTATTTTAAATATGTTTCCGTTGATGGAAAAAATGAATACTATCTTTTATGTAACCACTTTGTTTAAATGTGGAATGTAATGCAAGTTTGATTATCTAATTATCTAAAACTATAAACCTGAAAAGATCCTCAATGTGTAATCTTGTATTAACTCGAGATTAAGTAAGGTTTAAGGTCAGGGCCTTATAGTTGGTATCAGAGGTCGGTTTAGATAACTTTATAGGTTAGAGTATTTTCTAAGCATAAGTGACAGTACCATATTGGATAGGATTTCAGAAAGAGTCCTAGTTTTAGATAAAGTGAATGAGTAAGTATATCTTAGTTGTTATCTTCCTCATTAGTACATGATGGTTTTGTTGATATACTCACACTGGCATTTCTGTTTTTAGTGAATGGATGGATCTAGCAGGCACCAAAGTGACAATAGGTTTGAAGGAAACTATGGTGGTTCTCTGATTAAGAGACTGGATGAAATGGGGTATTCAATTAGGAAACTCGTGGTTGTTCTAAACCAACTATCAAGGAGTCATGATCATCCACTTGAACCTTAGTATGTTCTGTAATGCATCATGTATGAGATGACCAATCGATGTGGAAGTTCAGGTAATAATTATAAAGGTAACCATTAGGGTTTATTTGACCCTTACTTTTTAGGTAGTTATGGGTTACTCTATGAAGTAATGGAAAATGAATGGCATGAGATAATATTGATGATAAAATATGTTATGATTATTTTTGACGATTTTATCTCATTGTTGGGGAATGTTTTATGAATTATATAGTTTTGGAAAAAGGACAACATGCAGACCGTGTGACACCCCGTCGTTCCAGACAAAGCTGCGGGAATCAAACCCACAACAATTGTGCAAGTGGTATTTATCGCCTACCAATGGACTACGTGAAGTCCCTGGTTAGTTTGACTAATTATTTTTAGTTAGAAGATTTTATGAATTAAGTGTAAGCTGATTTTGGGTTATCTATGGAAATTTATTAACCTATAATGGAGGATATGTGATTAGGTTAATTACTTTTCAATACATGACTTTAAGAGCAACTGATGTTGTTTGGAGATAAATGTTACGATTTAACTTGGAAGACTATGTGACTAAATCCTTCAAATATTTGGGTTTCAATATTAGTTTGGTTTACTTTAAAGAATTTTATGGACAAATTGTGTATCGAATGGTCCTCATTGAACTTTGGGTTTTGTTGGACATATTTTGAAGATTAAGAATAGATTTTATTTTTATAAAGGGTTATCCTTTTCTGGATTATCTGATCTTGTACTAACCTTTTTGGTTTTGGTTTTGGTTAAAGTCTAAATACATGGGAAGTATAGAGTTATCTTTTTTGGATTAGGCGATTCTCTAGAAGTTTATTATAGTACTCTTAATGTGAACAAGTCTTCCTAAATACTCGTCTTTTGGAGAAAATATGAGTT
Source organism: Viscum album (assembly GCA_963277665.1). Lineage (NCBI taxonomy): Eukaryota > Viridiplantae > Streptophyta > Magnoliopsida > Santalales > Viscaceae > Viscum > Viscum album. The sequence goes on along the minus strand of OY728123.1, from coordinate 1,811,340,453 downwards.
TGTGTAAGGAATCTAATAAAATTTGAAAGTCAACATGATAAGTGATTATGTTTCCTTATGAATAATTTTCTCAATAAAAATTAACTTAAAACAAAAATGTTTTCTATTAACTTTTCTTAATAGGGAATCGAATACCGTTTAACCCATCACAAGTTTGTGATTTTCTTGTGGTTAACTTTCTCCTAAACATGTTTTCTATCACTATCCATCAGAACATGACCCTATGTTTTCTCCTCCATGTCCATGTTTTCCTACATGGAATCCTAGTATGGGTTAAATCAGGTGACCTCTGTACTTATCTTTCTTTATTTTAAAGTGATTGTTTTACTGACTCTTGTTCTGATGTGGGACTTTCAAGGATGTTTCCAAGCTCAATTTTAAAATTGCGAGGACGCAATTCCCAAAAGGGGGGGGGAAGGATGTAACACCCCATGTAAATAAAGAATATGACATTTTTATATTTATCCATATTTGTGAATAAAATATTAATATTAATTTAAAGGGGATGCTTTTCTTGATGGCGTACCCAATATGCAACAACGAGTTTCATGGGAATATTACGTTGCACTCTAATAATAAAATAATATTATTTTAAATAGTAGTTAACGCCTAGCCGTTGTAATGGAGGGAATGAAAATAACTAAATACAAAATGATTATATATGTTTGTCAAATAATTTTACACTTTACAATAAATGTTAGAGGATTAAAAATGCGAATGAATCCAATTTTAAGCATAGACATTCTAATATTCATTAAAAGGTCGATTAACCGCCTTTTAAAGGAGAACCTCTTCTAAATCCACTTCTTGACAATTTTCTGTGTTATATTTGACAAAATAAAATTCTTATTTAGAATCAGGACATCAAAATTTACTTTGTGTAAATTTTTGGTATCCTTCCGATAAAGTTCATTTTTTAATGAATAGTAAAAAATGTTGTATTTTAATTCAAAACCTCTTTTTAATATAATTTATTTATATTATTGGATTATCATCTGAATTGTTTTTAAAGTAAAATTAGAATATATTTTTACCATTTAATCCAATATTGGTTGTTGGAATTAATTTCACTTTGAAATTGGAATTAAACTACTGTCAATCTTTTGATACTTATTATTTCATAAAAACACGGTATTTTCTCTGACAGCGGGAATTAATTATTGAATTTATTAATTCAACTTATATGTTTTGAATTTTTTAAAATAGAAATCATTTTTGAATTCGGAATTTCAAATATAGGTTAGGTTGAAGTTTTGGTTTTTTTCTGGAAAACTTCAATTTTTGATGAATAGTGAAACCACTAAGTGGTACTTAAGAAACTGATTTTTCGTTTAAATGAAATTTTTCCACCTTTGTGTTTTGAATTTAAAAAATCCAACATACATGTTTGTAATTAAGAAGTAAAATTTGGTTCAATGGGATTAAAATAATTTTTTTGGGGAATAGTAACTTTTAAGTTTATTAATCGCGATTAGAGGTTATTAGTGTAGTTTAAGGTACAAATAATGTATTAATAATATGAAATGACCTAGAAACATGTCCTACCCTCATTGGATGTGTCATGGCCGACCAAGAAAATCCATGGGTAAACTTGGGGACCCCATGGAGCCACTTTGGTTGGGAAATGACATAAATAACTTTTTATTTAATGTTAAAGTAAAAATGACACAAACATGAGATATTTTACTAAAACAATTTTTACATGAGTTTATACAAGTCAAATTTTTGACTATAAATATTCATTAGAAAGATAAAGATATTTCCTACAACATGATATTTTTTTTATAATTTTTACACATTAAATATATTAAATTATTTATGACATCATGATGATGCAGCGATTACCTTATTAAAAAAGGATTTAAATAAAATGAAAAGATAATGTAAAATATATGACCTAAACATGTCCAAAACCTATTGGATGGGTATATTTAGAACCCTTATCACCTTATCCTCGAATTATATCAACGTGGGACCTTTTAAATCCGAAACGCATTTTAAAATAAAGGAACATTTCTTTACTTTCCAGGGGTGCCCCTCCTCTCCTCTTATAAAAGGCCCCCACCTCTACCTCCTTACCCACACTTCCAAAGCCTTTGGATCGGCCAACACCTGCCCATTTTGTATCTCCACATCCCTCTATAACTCCTTGAATCCTAAATTTGGGCATAAGTCTTCCCAAGGAAGCCTTTGATCTCAAACCAAAGGGAGTTACCCGATTTTAAGGTAATGTCTTCACTTGAGTCCTTTTGTTTTATTTTTCTTCCCCAACCGCCTAAACTCATTTTATTAATTTATTTTGTAACAACACCAGTATATTCTATATACTAGTATGTTTTAATAAGAAGGATTTGAGCTACACTTACACATACCATCGTCCAATGGTTAAAGAACATACTGTTTCTATGGTTGGCGATTTTCTGCCTCACGAAACGATGATTGTTCAATATTCTTTTAACACCTTTAAAGGTGGCCATTATGATGTAACTGTATTTTATATATGATATATATAGTATTTATTTTTACTATATTCTTCTGTATTTTATATTTAAAACATACCTTTATTCTTTTCATGTTGTGTAATTGCGATAATTTTATATGAGGAAGTGTGGACTACAGGACCCTCAAGTGATGTGACTCGTACATGCAATACATGGAATGTATAAAGAATAAAATTAATGACCATATGTGACCTATATAAAATATATATTATACTGGAATTATAATATATATATATATATATCATTTATTTTTAATTCCGTTAATATGACAATGAAAAAATGAAAGTAGCATTCATGTGTATGTACGGCCTACCATCTCCATGAACGGTGCTTTCCATTTTTATCTCCAAATTATATAGAATAGTATCAAATTAATATGTACTAGATATATATAATATTTTAATCATTAATACTATTCTGGAAATTATTTACTTACAACATCATGGGCAATCATTTTTCAAACAAGTTCATTTTTGACCCATGTACCAAACATTGACAAAAACGTCTGATATGAACTAACATTATTAAACAATTATTATAACATTATAATATGTGATATGAGCTGAATAATAATCTCTAAAGGAGTTACTAAGATAATTATAAATTGACCAATTTTTATTATTCAGGAATATAAAGAAATGAACAAGACAAGTCGGACTTGAGGTAAGGGATCCTACTCCTCTCTTTCTTTTTAAGTACACTCTTTTATGTCATTACATTTAAAGCTTATATTTCTTGTTATTGGGATGTTATTTTATATTACTCTTACTGTAATTTTTATGTTCATATGATGAGAGACCCTATTCTCTCTCATCAATCCATTTTAGATGTTTTAAGTGGCGCCGTTAGGCTGCTGAGTATTCGTAAGGGATTTTTATCTCACTTTTATTCCCGTGAGATTTATGCTGCATTTGCCACAATTTCCTTTGAGTGGTGTATGTACTGCACATTATTTTACTCATTGTGTAATATACTTTCATTTATGAGTATTTACATCAATGTTGTATTGTACTTCTTTCACAGGGTGTATGTTTCGAAAGATACCCATGTCGGTAAGGGAACCTTTCACCCTCATCTTTTTAAAATACTTATTTTGTTATGTATTTTAATTCACATACTATTTTGTTGGGATATGTTCTTATATATCCTTATTAATTTAAATTTTTTGTCTTTGTGAGGAGATACCCTTTTTTATCTCTCATAAACTCATTTTCTGAATTTTGTAGTGACGCCGTTAGGCTGTCAAATATTTGCAAGGGAACTTCTTACCCCAAATTTGATTCTTTAGGATAAACTTATACTCCTTGAATATGTCATTCTGTGAATGTGTGTGAATAACCTCTGATTGTTTTACACTTAATATCCACTTTTATTTGGTGTATTCGTTTTTCACACATAATTATGTAATTGATTTATCCTTAATCCAAGGATACCGTCTTTGTATGGGACTTCGTCTCAATCTCCTTTCATTGAGGCATATTTTTTTTATACACAACCTTCTTTTATACGGTGTATAAACCCCTTTGACTATTACATTTATTCAAAAGGAATATTTTTTATACGAAGCGTTTTCTAAACAACAAAACAGAATGTTTTTTTCGTACGTATGCGGCGACAACGACTTCTCCGTCACTGTGACTATTATTTGAGTTTCGGCTTCCTCTACAAGCCATAACATCTTTTTAAAAGAAAAATAAATACCATGTTTTACATTTCTTATATTTTGGTATTGAAAATGGTTTTCATAATGTTTTTATATCAATGTGTTGTATTGATATCTTATTATTGAAAGGTGGAAATGTTATGTTTCCTTTATGCATGTTTTATGTGATAATATTATGTTATGGTTCTTGGGAATTATTATGAAGATGGGTGGTTCTGTGATAAACTAAGGGTGGGTGAGCCCGATATAGCTCTCCAATGCATTGGGTAATGTGAAGGAGTGAAACATTAAGGTTTCTCCGAAGAGATTTAGGGAATATACTGTGGTGGGTATTCCAAACGTAACCAAGAGGGTTACTCCCTATGTAAGAATGTTATGAATGCCTCAAGTTACCTTTATGTCTTATGATTTCTATGATTTATTCACGATTTTATGAGGTATGTTAAAGTGCCAATGTTTTATGGGTAATGTATGATTTCATTCTTATGTATATATGATCTCATGTTTCCTTTCCATATTTTTATACCCCTTACTGAGCTTTTTATGCTCATCCCAAGTTTTTGAAATGTTTTTCACAGGTCAAGGGAAAGGTACATGACATGATGATAGTGTAAAGGAAGTGTCAAGAACGAATCCATGTTTTATTTTAAATATGTTTCCGTTGATGGAAAAAATGAATACTATCTTTTATGTAACCACTTTGTTTAAATGTGGAATGCAATGCATGTTTTATGATCTAATTCTCTAAAACTCTTAACCTGAAAAGATCCTCAATGTGTAATCTTGTATTAACTCGAGATTAAGTATGGTTTAAGGTCGGGGCCTTATACAAATTATCCCTGTAGGTCAGTCATAAAATATTTCTTCACATCCTGGGAAAAATAAAACATTGAAAGCGGTGAGCTCAGATGCTCAGTAAGGATAACAATATTGCGGAAGCTTTCATAAATAAACATTAACATTTAAGGAAATGTATAACTAAAACAAAAGACTTTTTCACCTTAAAATTCAGCATAATATGGAAAAAATAAAATTAAATAATGTCATTTACTTACTCACATGAATATTCTACTAGTTGAATAATCACATGCAATATTAATAACCACTTTCATAATGATGGAATGCATAATTCCAGACTATCATAACCACGTAGCCAAGGCCTTGTGCCAAGAATACAAATAAGATTTTTTCAAGGCCTCGTGCCACGACACTAGTTTGTCTCATGAGCCCTGCCGATGCATTGAGGAGCTATAGTGGGCACCACCCGTCACTTATTAATTCCGATGCATTCCTCATATGAATAGGTTTAAACATATCATAAACCATAACATAATTGTATCACAAAAAACATGCATAAAGGAAACATAAAATTTCCACATTTAAATCACAAGATATCAACACAACACATTGATATAATAAAAACACTTTCAAAACCATTTTCAATACCAAAATAAAGGAAAATTAAAACTTTGTATTTACTTTTCATTTTAAAAAAGTTATGGCTTGTAGAGGAAGCCGGAACTCAAATAATAGTCTTGGTGGGGGAGAAGTCGTTGTCGCCGTATTCGTAAGAAAAAACATTCCTTTTGTCATTTTGTAAAAACGCTTCGTATAAAAAGATTCCTTTTGAATAAAAGTAAAATTCAAAGGGGTTTATACACCGTATAAAAGAAATTTGTGTATAAAACAAAATATGCCTCAATGAATGGAGATTGAGATGAAGTCCCTTACAAATATCATTTTTTTAATAAAATAGATCTATTATGTGTATTCACTATATTTCAACATAATGAAAGTTTAAATACAAGATGGTACATAATAATATCATGACATAATTTTAAAGTACGAGATTAACCCGAAGAATGGAAATTGGGTTAAGATGTTCCCTTACCTCTTGTCCGACTTGACTCGATTGTTCTTTAACATCCTAAATAATAAACTAGAGTTAATTTATATTTGCTTAAGAACCTTTTTCATGTTCATTATTCCTTTTATATCACTTATTACCATGTTATGAACAATATGTAATTATTTAAGTTAATAACGGTCATTTTGTCGATCTTTGGTACTTGAGTCAAAAATAAACTTCTTATAATTACAAGTTGTACATGTGGTGAAATATCCATTATATACAGAATTATATTCATGATTTAGATATCATATATATCATATATATCCAGTATATACATGCATTTATAATATTACATAACATTTAGAGGTAAGAAATGAAATGCACCGTTCATGGAGACGGTAAGCCGTACGTACGTATGAATGCTACTTTCATTTATATTTCATATTTAATGGAATGAAGTTATAATTATATAAAGGTATAATATAATTCATGTATAATATAATGTATAATACCATTTACAACATCCTTTATACATCCCACATATGGCATTAACGATTCAAATCACTTTGAGGGGGCGGTAGTCCGCACTTTCTAAAATGAAATTATCGCGTTTACCCATAATGGAAATAATAAAGGTGTTCCATAAATGAAAAATACAGAAGCATAAAGAAAACATAAAAATAATATATATCATGTATAAAAAATATTGTCATCATAATGGCCACCTTTGAAGGTGTTATATGAGTGTTGACCAATCATCGTTTCGTGAGGCAAAAATTCGCCATCCACAGAAACAGTATGTTCTATAACCATTAAATGTCGGTGTGTGTAAGTGTAGCTCGAATACTTCTTATAACAACATCCTAGTATATTGAGGATACTGGTGTTGTTACAAAATAAATAGATAAAAAGAGTTTTGGGGGTTGGAGAAGCAAAATAAAACAAAATAACATAAGAAAAGACATTACCTTAAAATTGGGTAAATCTTTTTTGATTTGAGCCAAAGGATTCCTTGGGAAGACTTATGCCCAAAGTGAGGATTCTAGGAGTAATATAGGGAATTTTTGAGAGTATTTGGGCAGATTTTGGCTGAGACCAATGGCTTGAAGGTGTGAATAAGGTTGTAGTGTTGGGGGCCTTTCATAAGAGGAGAGAAGGGGCACTCTTGGAAAGATTGAAATGTTACTTTATTATGAAACGTTTTTCAGATTATAAAGGTCCCACAAGGCTATATTTCTAGGATAAGGTGATAAGGGTTCTAAATATACTCATCCAATAGGTTTTTTACATGTGTATGTATTATATTTTACATTATCTTTTCATTTTATTTAAATCGTTAATTAATGATGTAATCACTGCATCATCATGGTGTCATAAATAATTTAATTTATTTAATGTCTAAAAATTATAAAAAAATATCATGAAGTAGGAAATATTTTTATATTTCTAATTAATATATATAGTCAAAAATAATACTTGTATAACCCCATTTAAAAATTGTTTTAGGAAAACAACTCATGTTTGTGACATTTTTATTTTAACATTAAATAGAAAGTTTTTAATGTCATTTTCCTACGAAAGTGGCTCCATGGGGTCCCCAAGTTGACCCATGGATTTTCATGGTCGGAAATGACTCATCCAATAGGGGTAGGACAAGTGTAAATGTATTTTCATATTTTTATAATATCATATTTACCATAAATTTCACTAATTACCTTTAATCGCGATTAATTAAACTTTAATGTTACTATTCACCAAAAATTATTTTAATCCCATTGAACCACATTTTACTTCCTAATGACAACCATGTATGCCATATTTTTTAAAATCAAATCACAGAAGTGGTAATGTTTCATTTAAATGAAAAATCAGTTTTAAACTACCACTTAGTGGTTTTACTATTCATCAAAAATTGAAGTTATTCAGAACAATGCCAAAATTTCACCCTAAGCTATAATTGATATTCCGAATTAAAAAATGATGTCTATTTTACAAAATTCCAAACATATAAGTTTCATTAATTAATTTTATAATTAATTCTCGCTGTCACAATAAATAGCATGTTTTTAAGTAACAATATATATCAAAATATTGACAATTGTTTATGTCCAATTTCAAAGTGAAATTACTTCTAATGAACACCATTGGATAAAATGATAAAAATATATTATAATTATACTTTAAAACCACTCAATATTATAATTAATCACAATAAATTATTTTGATCAAAAAAGTTGTTTTAAGTATTTTTCACTATTCATAAAAATGGAAGTTCTCAGAAAATTACAAAAAATTCAACTTATGATAATTTCGATATTACGAATAAAAAAATTAAGTCCATTTTGAAATATAAGATTTCCATGATTTTAAAAAGTGGGTATTACTATTCATAACAGCTACTTTGATTAGTCGCGGTGTGTTAGAACTCGAACTTGCGTACAATGCAAGCTATTGCATTATTGAAAGAGAAGAATATCGTGGAAGCTCGGGGTGTTACATTCTCCCCTCCTTCAATAAATTTCGTCCTCACAAATTGAAAATTTTCTTTGAATATAAAAGGTTGAAAATAGAAAATACCTTTTTGGAAAACCAACATCGGAAATAAGGTTAATAAAATTTAGCCTTAATAAGAGGGAATAGGAAATCAAAAAGTCACCACCAAATTATCATCTCAATAAGGAGAACATTGGTGGAAATTAGAGACATATAATTGGAGGAAAAACGTAAATATTTGTAGGGAGTGATTGAGGTCATCAATCAAAAACAAGTGTAAAATTGAGGGCCTCAAAGCCGTCAATCTATGTTGATTTAAAATATTATCAGTTCAACAAGACATAAGGTATTAGGATAACACATTTTTGTTTTAATATCCATTTATTAAAGTTTAAGAATTAATTTATTCATAGAATAATAGATAGGTATATATATATTTATTCTTGACAAGTAGAGTTTCAACCATCAACTAATTTCTACCACAAGATCATCTTTCACTCAAAAAGATAATAGAATTCAAAAATATTATATTTATCCTAATCGTACATGGTTCAAAATATTAACACATACCATTTAGATTAGAAAAACTATTTTGTAATTACCAGGTACTTCACATAGTCTAGTGGTTGGAGATTAATCCCAATCATACTTTGGTTGTGGGTTTGATTCCCACAGCTTTGTCTGACGTGATGGGTTGTCACCCGGTCTGCGTGTTGTCCTTTTTATAAATATCCAAAAATAACCTTTACAATAGTATGGAATGTAAAATATAATCCATTACGACCTTTATAGTTATCCAAAATACTTCTGTCCAACTCACAGTCAAAATATTATAAGGAAGGTAAACATAATGAATATCCTTTTTTTCTGCGTAACAACATGTGGACACCTTCATCATGTATTATTTTAAAACACTGCAACAACCTGAATTACCATAAATCCTTATTTATTACATTCATGATCCCTTATTCATTAGTGAATACTATATATAATCCTTCTATCTATAAATGTATAAAAATCATTATTCAGTTTTAAGGAAGTTATGAATTGCCAATATAATTTATCCAAATCAATCATGTATTATTCCAAAATCACTATCTCTGTATTAGAACCATATTATGGTTTATCTTTCTCTAAACCATATATTTTCCAAAAATTTAACCTACTGTGGAGTCACTTTTCTTAGTTCTACACAATCTCAAGTCCATGATGAAATAGTACTGCAGTACACTCCTTATATACTCCATAATTATTATAACCAGTAAATCATTGATACAATACTCAAATGACAAAATTCTTTAATAACAACATAAGAACTCTAATTATTCCTCCTCATCTGTGGTAGTATCATAACTTCATTATTATCCAATAACATCATTTGGGGCATACTCTGATGATTTGGACATTAGTTTGTGAAGAAGGTGGTAGTGGTGGGGGCCTTTTATAAGAGGAGAGAAGGGGCACTCTTGGAAAGATTGAAATGTTACTTTATTATGAAATGTTTTTTGGATTATAAAGGTCCCAAAAGGATATATTTATAGGATAAGGTGATAAGGGTTCTAAATCTACTTATCCAATAGGTTTTTTTACATTTGTAAGTCTTATATTTTACATTATATTTTCATTTTATTTAAATCATTAATTAATGAGGTAATCGCTCCATCATCATGGTGTCATAAATAATTTAATTTATTTAATGTCTAGAAATTATAAAACAAATATCATGATGTAGTAAATCTTTATATCTTTATAATTAATATTTATAGTGAAAATTAAGACTTGTATAACCCCATTTAAAAAATGTTTTAGTAAAACAACTCATGTTTGTGACATTTTTATTTTAACAATAAATAAAACGTTTTTAATGTCAGTTTCCTACCAAAGTGGCTCCATGGGGTCCCTAAGTTGACCCATGGATTGTCTTGGTCGGCCAGGACTCATCCAATAGGGGTAGGACAAGTGTAAAGGTATTCTCATATTTTTATAATATCATTTTTACCTTAAATTTCACTAATTACCTTTAATCACGATTAATTAAACTTAAAAGTTACTATTCACCAAAAATTATTTTAATCCCATTGAACAACATTTTACTTCCTAATGAAAACCATGTATGTTGTATTTTTGAAAATCAAATCACAGAAGTGGTAATGTTTCATTTAAATGAAAAATCTGTTTTTTAACTACCACTTAGTGGTTTCACTATTCATAAAAAATTGAAGTTATTCAGAACAATGACAAAATTTCACCCTAATCTATAACTGATATTCCAAAATAAAATATGATATCTATTTTAAAAAATTACAAACATATATGTTGAATTAATTAATTTTATAATTAATTCCCGCTGTCACAATAAATAGCGTGTTTTTTAGAAATAATATATATCAAATATTGACAATTGTTTATGTCCAATTTCTAATTGAAATTCATTCTAATGAACACCATTGGATAAAATGGTAAAAATATATTCTAATTATACTTTAAAACCAATCAATATTATAATTAATCACTATAAATTATTTTGATCAAAAAAGTTGTTTTAAGTATTTTTCACTATTCATAAAAAATGGAAGTTCTCAGAAAATTACAAAAAATTCAACTTAGGATAATTTAGATATTACGAATACAAAAATGAAGTCCATTTTGAAATATAATATTTCCATGATTTTAAAAAGTGGGTATTACTATTCATAACAGCTACTTTGATTAGTTGCGGTGTGTTAGAACACAAACTTGCGTACAATGCAAGCTATTGCATTATTGAAAGAGAAGCATATCGTGGAAGCTCAGGGTGTTACATTCTCCCCTCATTCAATAAATTGCTACCTCATAATTTGAAATTTTTATTTGAATATAAAAGGTTGAAAATAGAAAATACCTTTGTGGAAAACCCAGAACAAAAATAAGGTTAATAAAATTTAGCCTTAATAAGAGGGAATAAGAAATCAAAAAGTCACCACCAAATTATGATCTCAATAATGAGAACATTGGTGGAAATTAGAGACATATAATTCGAGGAAAAAGGTAAATATTTATAGGGAGTGATTGAGGTCATCAATCACAAACAAGTGTAAAATTGAGGGCCTCAAATCCTCCAATCTATGTTGATTTAAAATATTATCAGTTCAACAAGACATAAGGTATTAGGATAACACATTTTTGTTTTAATATCCCTTTACTAATGTTTAAGAATTAATTTATTCATAGAATAAGAGATAGGTATATATATATTTATGCTTGACAAGTAGAGTTTCAACCTTTAACTAATTTCTACCACAAACTCATCTTTCACTCAAAAAGATAATAGAACTCAAAAATATTATATTTATCCTAATCGTACAAGGTTCAATATATTAACACATACCATTTAGATTAGAAAAAATATTTTGTAATAAATAGGGACTTCACGTAGTCTAGTGGTAGGCGATTAATCCCAATCGCACTATGGTTGTGGGTTCGATTCCCACAGCTTTGTCCGATGCGATGGGTTTTCATTCGGTCTGCGTGTTGTCCTTTTTATAAATATCAAAAAATAACCTTAACAATAGTATCCAATGTAAAATATAATCCATTCCAACCTTTATATTTATCCAAAATACTTCTGTCCAACTCACAGTACAAATTTTATAAGGAAGGTAAACATAATGAAGATCCTTTTTTTCTGCGTAACAACATGTGAACACATTCATCGTGTATTATTTTGAAACACTGAAACATCCTGAATTACCATAAATCCGTATTTATTACATTCATGATCCCTTATTCCTTAGATAATACTAGATATACTCCGTATATCTATAAATGTATACAAATCATTATTCAGTTTTAAGGAAGTTATGAATATCCAATATAAATTATCAAAATCAATCATGTATTATTCCAAAATCACTATCTCGGTATCAGAACCATATTATGGTTTATCTTTCTCTCAACCATATATTTTCCAAAAATTTAACCTCGTGTGGATTCACTTTTCTTTGTTCCACACAATCTCAAGTCCTTGATGAAATAGTACTGCTGTACAATCCTTATATACTCCATAATTATTATAACCAGTACATCGTTGATAAAATACTCAAATGACAAAATTATTTTATAAAAACATATGAACTCTAATAATTCCTCCTTGTCTGTGGTAGTATCATAACTTGATTATTATCCAATAACATCATTTGCGTCATACTCTGAGGATTTGGACATTGGTTTGAGTAGTGTCCCCACTCTTTGTAGATGAAGCATTGTACATTTGAAACCTTTTTCTTAACCTTGCAGTCACGCACATTGTGTCCTTTTTCTCCATACTTATAACAAACTCCCTTTCCCTTCCGGCAAGTTCCAAGGTGTTTCTTCCCACAGTTATCACATATTGGAAAATTCTTCTTTTCCTTCATCCCTTTATCCATCATTCTCTCTTCCATCCTTTTATTCTCTTGCTTCCCTTCAAAGGCATAAGACTCAGAGAATTCTTTAATTATCTTATTAAAACATGATACTATTTATTCATATGTTGAGAACACATGGGAGACTATTTCCCATCTAAATGTTTGCTTAATAATGTGAAAGATATGATCCTTCTTACTCTTTGGATCATACGTATTGCTGGAGTTCACTTTCTTTCTACTGGGCGCCAATTCTATACAATGGCATAAACTAGATCAGTTTATGAATCAAAATACATAATTCTATACTTGTAAAACACTTAACATAAATTGAACTATTTATGGATATAATCCATAATCATAAAAATACTTTCTTTGAGGAAGTACATACTCATAACCCTTCATATTGGTTTGTAAAGAAAATGAGAATTATCCTAAGCAAATCACCTGGGAGTGTCTTAACCAAGAGTGCAGCAAGGCTCGTTGTCGTGCACTAGTTCCCGTTCGAGTCTAGCTCAAGTGGTGTTTTCAGGTTTTACCCCTAGGTACCTCTGTGCCAGAGCCGCCTCTACCTACTCATATCCAGACAGGGATGTATTTCTCAGAAGAGTCACAAAATCTCTATAATACCAAAATTCTAGGAAGTTATTCTATACTAATCCTCAAAGTCTATCTTCGGGCTATGTGCTCTAATCAGAGTTTATCTAAATCTAGCTTCCAAGTTTAGTACTAAACTTCCTCTAATACCAACTGTAACTCCTTGACCCCATCTACCTAGAGTCGGTGCATTATTGCGTAACATTGGCATGATCACAAAAGATCAAGTCTTGAAAGACCGATTAGTTTAGTAGCTTTGGATACACTAGATATATTCATAAATGTTCCATTACATCATGAAGTGAAAAATTAAAATAACATAGTCTCCATAGTCCACACTTCTATCCCCTTCAGACGCTCCCTGTAGGTCTGTCATAAAATATTTCCTCACATCCTGGGAAAAATAAAACATTGAAAGGGGTGAGCTCAGATGCTCAGTAAGGATAACAATATTGCGGAAGCCTTCATAAATAAACATTAACATTTAAGGCAATGTATAACTAAAACAAAAGCCTTTTTAAACTTGAACTTCAGCATAATATGGCAAAAATAAAATTAAATAATTCCATTTACTTAGTCACATGGATATTCTATTAGTGGAATAATCACATGCAATATTAATAACCACTTTCATAATGATGGAATTCATAATTACAGACTATCGTAACCACGTAGCCAAGGCCTCGTGCCAAGACTACAAATAAGATTTTGTCAAGGCCTCGTGCCAAGACACTAGTTTTTCTCATGAGACCTACTGATGCATTGAGGAGCTATAGCGGGATCCACCCATTACATATTAAGTCCAATGCATTCCTCATATGAATAGGTTTAAACATATCATAAACCATAACATAATCATATCACATAAAACATGCATAAAAGAAACATAACATTTCCACATTTCAATCAAAAGATATTAATACAATACATTTATATGATAAAAACACTTTCAAAACCATTTTCAATACCAAAATAAAGGAATATTAAAACTTTGTATTTATTTTTCATTTAAAAAACGTTATGGCTTGCAGAGGAAGCCGAAACTCAAATAATAGTCACAGCGGTGGAGAAGTCGTTGTCGCCGCATACATAAGAAAAAACATTCCTTTTGTCGTTTAGAAAAAATGCTTCATATAAAAAGATTCCTTTTTAATAAAAGTAAATGTGAAAGGGGTTTATACACCTTATAAAAGAAATTTGTGTATAACAAAAAATATGCCTCAATGAATGGAGATTGAGATGAAGTCCCTTAAAAATAACATTTTTTTAAATAAAATAGATATATTATGTGTATACACTATATTTCGACATAACGAAAGTATAAATACAAGATGGTACATAATAATATCATGACATAATTTTAAAGTAGGAGATTAACCCATAGAATGGAAATTGGGTGAAGAAGTTTCCTTACCTCGTGTTCGACTAGACTCCATCGTTCTTTAACCTCCTGAATAATAAACTGGAGTTAATTTATATTTTCTTAAGAACCTTTTTCATGTTCATTATTCCTTTTATATCACTTATTACCATGTTATGAACAATATGTAATTATTTAAGTTAATAACGTTCATTTTGTCGATCTTTGGTACTTGAGACAAAAATAAACTTCTTAAAATTACAAGTTGTTCATGTGGTGAAATATCCATTATATACAGAATTATATTCATGATTTAGATATCATATATATCATATATTTCTAGTATATACATGCATTTATAATATTATATAACATTTAGAGGTAAGAAATGAAATGCACCGTTCATGGAGACGGTATGCCGTACGTACGTATTAAAGCTACTTTCATTTATATTTCTTACTTAATGGAATGATGTTATAATTATATAAAGGTATAATATAATTCTAGTATAATATAATGTATAATACCATTTACTCCATCCTTTATACATCCCACATATGGCATTAATGATTCAAATCACTTTGAGGGGGCGGTAGTCCGCACTTCCTAAAATGAAATTATCGTGTTTACCCATAATGGAAATCATAAAGGTGTGCCATAAATGAAAAATACAGAAGCATAAAGAAAACATAAATATAATATATATCATATATAAAAACTAGTTTCATCATAATGGCCACCTTTGAAGGTGTTATATGAGTGTTGAACAACCATCGTTTCGTGAGGAAGAAATTCGCCATCCACAGAAACAGTATGTTCATTAACCATTAGATGTAGGTGTGTGTAAGTGTAGCTCGAATAATACTTATAAAAACATCCTAGTATATTGAGGATACTGGTGTTGTTACAAAATAAATGGATAAAAAGAGTTTAGGGGGTTGGAGAAGCATAATAAAACAAAATAACATAAGAAAAGACATTCCCTTAAAATCGGGTAACTCTTTTTTGATTTGAGCCAAAGTCTTCCTTGGGAAGACTTCTGCCCAATTTGAGGCTTCTAGGAGTAATAGAGGGAATTTTATAGAGTATTTGGGTAGAGTTTGGCCGATCCAAATGGCTTGAAGGTGTGAATAAGGTGGTAGTGGTTGGGGCCTTTTATAAGAGGAGAGAAGGGGCACTCTGGGAAAGATTGAAATGTTACTTTATTATGAAATGTTTTTCAGATTATAAAAGTCCCACAAGGATATATTTCTAGGATAAGGTGACAAGGGTTCTAAATCTACTCATCCAATAGGTTTTTGACAAGTGTAAGTCTTAGATTTTACATTATCTTTTCATTTTATTTAAATTGTTAATTAATGAGGTAATCGCTGCATCATCATGGTGTCATAAATAATTTAATTAATATAATTTCTAAAAATTATAAAAAATATATCATGATGTAGGAAATCGTTTTATCTTTCTAATTAATATTTATAGTAAAAAATATGACTTTTATAACCCCACTTAAAAATTGTTTTAGTAAAAAAACTCATGTTTGTGACATTTTTATTTTAACATTAAATAAAAAGTTTTTAATGTCATTTCCCTACCAATTTGGCTCCATGGGGTCCCCAAGTTGACCCATGGATTTTCTTGGTTGGCCATGACTCATACAATAGGGGTAGGACAAGCTTAAAGGTATTTTCATATTTTTATAATATCATTTTTACCTTAAATTTCACTAATTACCTTTAATCGCGATTAATTAAACTTAAAAGTAACTATTCACCAAAAATTATTTTAATCCCTTTGAACCAAATTTTACTTCCTAATGACATCCATGTATGTCGGATTTTTGAAAATCAAATCACAGAAGTGGTAATGTTTCATTTAAACGAAAAATCAGTTTTTTAACTACCACTTAGTGGTTTCACTATTCTTCAAAATTTAAGTTTTTCAGAACAATGCCAAAATTTCACCCTAAGCTATAATTGATATTCTGAATTAAAAAATGATGTATATTTTACAAAATTCCAAACATATAAGTTGCATTAATTAATTTTATATTTAATTCCCGCTTTCACAATAAATAACATGTTTTTAAGAAATAATATATATCAAAAGATTGACAATTGTTTATGTACAATTTCAAAGTGAAATTAATTATAATGAACACCATTTGATAAAATGGTTAAAATATATTCTAATTATACTTTAAAACCACTAAATAGTATAATTTATCACTATAAATTATTTTGATCAAAAAAGTTGTTTTAAGTATTTTTCGCAATTCATAAAAAAAGGAATTTCTCAGAAAATTACAAAAAATTCAACTTAGGATAATTTCGATATTACGAATAAAAAAATGAAGTCCATTTTGAAATATAAGATTTACATTATTTTAAAAAGTGGGTATTACTATTAATAATGGCTACATTGATTAGTCGCGGTGTGTTAGAACTCGAACTTGCGTACAATGCAAGATATTGCATTATTGAAAGAGAAGCGTATCGTGGAAGCTCAGGGTGTTACAAAACTTCATAAAAGGCCTTTTGTGATCTTCCTTGAAATAAAAATATCTTTTTAAAATGGAATTATAAAGGTGAAGCTATTTTAGTTTTCATACTGAATATCATATTCATATAGATTATATTCATAAATTTCAGAAATATATCATTGGTTGTGTCCTTAAATAATAATGAGATAAAAAACAATAATGATTCATGAAAAATCAAAAAAAATTAAAAAAAATGATAAGAAAAAAATATTTATGAAGTAACCAAATATACTGATAAAATTTAATATGTCAACTCATTTATATACAAGTAAAATTCCCATTAGGAATATGGTAACATTAAAAAATCATTACAGTATTGGGAACAAATAAATAAACACATTATTAGAAAATATTTTAAATGAAAATGAAATTATACTCATAAATAAATTTTTTGGGATTACCATTTTGTGGTATTGAAATATGCCTTATATATTTACCAATATAATAACCATATTCATTATTAATACATTATTTTGGAAACTCCAAAATCTTTGAAAAAAATAGGTATGTTGTTTTGATTTATGTTTGGTTAGTGAAATTCTATTATATATATGTTGAAACATTGTTTTGAAAGAATAATGAAAGGATGAAAAATGAAAACACCATAGTAAAAGGTGAAGATCAAAAATTCAGAAGGCCATGGATCAAAAATTCCTCAAAAGGATATTCACCCATTCATCCCAAAGTAGTGTAGATGCTCAGGGTTCCTACACATCTTCCTGTGTGACCGGTGTGACACCCCGACCCCATTAGGCTGGAGTCGGTGCATTACTTGTGATATTGGCATGGTTATAAGGAATAAAAATCCTGAAGGAAAAAACTGTTTAGTAGTCTTTAAAAAACTAGATACATAGATTTAACATAAATTACATTAGATAAGGTTACAAGATACAATACATAATGAAAAACAAAAACTACATCCACAAGAACTCAATAAATGACCTCCTCGTCATAACCTATTTAAGGTAAACAATGAAAGGGGTGAGATAAAACTCTTAGTAAGGGTTATAGATAGCGGAAGCATGAGTACAATAATAAATTAATCATAATCAATCTGACACAATCAAAATGACATAGTAAATAAATGAACTACTAATGCCATTAATAAACTGATAATGAAATGACATCCATAGATTTTTTCATAGTGAAAACCTCATGGATACTAATAATAACTGATAAAGAATAAAGATAATTCTTATTAATTTTATTTCATGTATTTGTCACATGAAAACATAATACCGTTGAAATGGTTTAGTTCTGTGGGTAGAAACCCGTCTGATTTTTGGAAACAAACTCGAAGGGTCTGTTGCCAAACTATTTTGTCTCATGAGACTTACCTATGCATCAAGGGACTATAGTGGGCCCCACAAACCTCTACATCAATTTAATTATTTATAAATATATTCAATACAAGAGAAATATGTATTTACATTATCCGTATAGATTAGAGGATACAGATTCATCAACATTTCCACTTTCAAAACAACATTAAAAATAAATAATGTATGTAAAATGGTATATGGCTTAGATAATAATAATATCTATGATATGAGAATATGGATATTTAAATGGAATATAATTTCAATTTAAAAGTGATCTCAAATTTCCAGTAGGTACACCACATAAGAAATAGTAGGTTCACAATTACTAAGCAAGTCACAATGAAGTGAAAATTGAGACAAAGATTGTTACCGGGTTGTATTCAATTGAGTCATATGAAAAAAGTTAATAACTAATAAAATACTCACAGAATACAATGAATATAATGGAAACCATGATAACATATGTCAAATGGAAGTACACCTAAACCAAATATATGAAATAAGAGACGAACAATGAAAATCCCACAGAATTGAAGGTGAGATGAGAAAACCTCTTACAAACATTTTGGCATGGTAACGAGTGTTATTGCAAGGTCTTAATGATAGGTAAATGGGGATCCCATTATTTATATGTGAAAAGGGAATTATGGGGGAGTTTGAGAATACATATTACATCACTATGAATTCAAAACAAAATCACACAAGAAAGGGTGGATTCTTGAATAAATGTGAGAAAGAGGATCCCTTACCTTATGCTTGAAGGTGTTCTTGACCTGTTATTAAACACATGAATAAACAAATTAGGATTATTAATTCATAATTCCAGAACCTCATTTATATTTAAATTATTTATTATAATCCTTTTTAGTTCATTATAGGCCATTTTGATTGGTTATAAGGTTCAATTTCATTGTTCGGGCTCGTTTGTTTACTTGGTTTTAAATAATTGGTTCACTTATATTCAAGTTCGGATAAATATATAAGATGGATGTGGTTGTCCAGAAATGAAGTTATAAACTATTAGTGAACATCTAGGAGATTACATGGTTTTAAATTTAATCCGGGTTACTATGATTGAAGTCAAATATATATATATATATAACCTTAGTGATAACAGTTTTGGTTAACCGGTGGGTTTGATTACGATGAACATGTTTTTCTTTATAACATAATACCATTTGTACAAAAGTATTACAGAACTAAAAATAAGATATATTATACAATAATCTGGTTCAACCATAGCACAAATGGTTTCATGGATAGAATTAATGATTATAATAGAAATCGATAAATCGTTGTCCTTGAATGTGCTAAATTAGCACATCTCAAACCGTGCTTTCATTTCTTTCAAATAAATGTGAATAAAGGAGAGATTATAATGGAATATATACCATTAGCATGAAAACATTTCAGTATATGTATGTTACTGGATTTATCATTATATTTTGGTGAAGGGAGGTGAGAAAAGAAACAAAAATAAAAGAACTTAAAAGAAAAGAAGCGATTTGAAAGAGGAATGTACCTCTTGAGGATTCCTCCATTGAGAACCACTTAAAGAGAGAGGTTTGGGTCTTTTTATGAGAGAAAAGCTTTCTGGACGTGGGGGAGGAGGTTGGGAAGGAATTTGGACTAAATTTGGAGATGTCACAAGGATTGAGAGGAGTGAATGGAAGGGGGTGAGAGGGGGTTTTTATTATGGAGGAGAGAGGGGATTTCTTAATATAAAACTCATTAATTTATTATTTCTTCTCAAGACAATGAATAGTGAGTATTCCATGACCAAGAATAGTATTTTTATCATGTGATCCTAAACTAGGTGGGCTTACATCAGCAAAAAATCTCACATGACTCTATAATTAGTGTATTTATCTTCATTTTGCTATTTATGGTATGTCACTATTCATCAGAAATTCAAGTATTTCAGAAAAATACAAAAAATTTACTATAACCATTTTTTGACGTGTAGAAACAAAAAATGAAGTCGATTTTTTAAAAATAATTTTCTAATTATGATTAATTAAATATTTAAATAAATCATTATTTAATTGAAGTATATAAACACATAGAATATTCATCTTCATCTTTAGGGTGTCTAAATTCATTTATACACTCAAGGGTATGGATACCATTCATAAGAGTCATATTACTATTCATAAGCATAAGTTACTATTCATAATGGTAGGTCACTATTAACCACTAATTAAGTTAATTCTATCAGACTCTAAATATCATCTTGAACACAACCGTGTCTATCGGATTTTTAAAATTCAAATCACAGAGCTGGTAAATTTATGTTTAGTGGCTATGTAATGGCTATCTATTATAATTTACCATGTTTTGTTCTATATGGGTTCATTTATTCAGTAAATATAGGCTACCCAATGGATACAATGTATTTAAGAGAAACATACCATAAAATGTTTGGGGTGCTACAACCGGTCTGATTGAGAGCCTGTGAGACATACCTAGGTTTAACCCTTAAGTGAAATATTCCCTTTTACCAAGGCCCTATATGGTCTTATAAATAAGACCTAGGGGTATTCAATTCCATAAAAATGTTCATGAAGGCTTCCTACACTCTGATCACCCTGGTCATTCACCCAAGCCCTCTAAAACAATTTAGGTACTCCTATAATACCCTATGAAGATGAAATTAATGAGGTGTAGTGAAATTAAAGTCTTCCCAGTGTTTAAAATACACAAAACTTATGTGAGGCACTCCCTCCCACGTGGTGGATAAACACTTTCACGGGGCCCCCCTCTCTAACCAGGGACCTGCATGAGACACTTTTTGTAACAGCTATGGATAACATTGAAGTATTGAGAAAATCATTGCCCACTTACTTTTACCTCGGTGGTCCATCGCCCTACATAACATCACTTAACAGATGTAATATTGAGCTCCCCCTATGAGATCATCCCTTTCCTCGCTCAGGCCAACCTGCATGGTCCACCCTAGGCTCTCCCATGCCTATATCCAATGTCATCCTCGAATTAGGCCCTATTCAAGTCTATCATGGGTAATACCCTTAATTCTTTAAATCCATTCACTGAGAAGGAAAAAATAAATCCTCCATTGAAACATCAGGACTTGGAAAATAATGGGAACATGAAAATCATCACTTAACCCATTTGGAATTTTATTTTTATAGTCAAAGTTTTCCCACACTTTCATTACCAAATGGTTAGGATCCTTGGTGTGTGGGTGTATTTTTATTCCCAAGGCCTGGAGGACACCGACCCTGGGAAACATTCATGGAGTTCCTAGTCACAGATATTTGGGTTAGGAAAATGTCCTACCATTATAGTTAGTAAGACCTAGAGCCTACAGTTCCAGGAGTGGAGGGCGAGGATTTCTTTTCCATTCAACACATAATTTGTTCCTCCTCTCCCTATATAGAACCAATATTAATGAATTTCTCTAGGAGTAATCCTATATCCTTTCCTTGAAGGATGTTGCACTCTTTCTCCACCCCCCTTGGATACTAGTTTAGTTAGGCGGTGCGCACCTATTTCCTCTCCTCTCAATACAATGCCCTCAACCTCTTCAACCAATTAAGGGTGAGAAGTGTGGTTTTCCAGATTGTTGACATCCGCGTTTCCTTCACGTTCAAGAATGGATCATCTTGACTCTTGTGGACATCAGGGATAACCCTTAGTGCAGTGTCAACATATTCAGATTCTTGTTTCTGAAGTGAATAATCCATTTAATATTCCACTCACTATCCTTCAATGTTATCCCTTGGTGTCAGTCCTCAAATCCCTGTATCTAAACTAAGGTCATTTCATATTGTGTGTTTTCTTAGATCTTACATTCCCTCTTGTTTTCACCACTGAGAATGACTCACAAGGGATTAAAGGATAAAGGTGGAAATGACATCTAGTAGATCCAAAACCAATACATGTGAATCCTCCTAAATATTAATACCCAACTATACAAGTCCTTGAGCCTCATTAAAATTGAAATCCCAAACTAATTAAGGTAATCATCCTTAGTAATAATCCCAAATCATGACCACCATTCTTCAAGGAAACCATACTATGTAATCCTTGACCTTTTATTAGTCTATGAGAACATTGATTCCTACTACAATAAGAATATAGATGATTCCTACTGAATGGTCAAGCTCAATGGGCCTCCTCTATAGGATTAATATCTGAAAAATCATCGAAACCACCATGATCTAAAACATCCATAATTCATCCCCTATTCATAGGGCATCCTTTCCTAGATTCATCCCAAACATAATCCTCTAAAAGGGCCACAATCCCCTATGAGTCCAAATAAACTATGTGGACTTTGGATTCCATCCAAATGAGATATGTAGTAAGCCTTCCTCAGGTCGAAACCCAACACCCTATGAAAACTATATTGTATTAAGTCCACACTCCCATAAGGGTCAAATTGAACCTAAAAACACAATACGCTTCTACATTCCTTGGGCCTCTTAATCATAATTACTACACCCATCATTGACTATGCACCATCAATCTAGTTGTCCTAGTTACATGACCATACAATATTTTGTAAGGTCCTTATCACATGACCCTAAAATGTATGATTTTCCCTATTCAGCGGCACTGAACTACTTGGATTATGATTCCGTTCACATGTATTTTTAAAGAGCCCATTTATATGTCCCATCCCAAAATGAAAACAAATCTTATATCCCTGAATGATAACTCACTCATGAGTTCCCCAATGCATGGAAAGAAAATAATAATAATCATAATCACAATGAAATAATCTCTAATGAGTACATAATGTGATACAATTGATAGATATCCTCCTATACATACCAATGTTTCCATTAATGAAGAACTTTGAATACATACATATGATTCTATATTTTATCCAGGATAATAATTGATTGTTACTCTTGGATGAACCAAATCATACATGATAATTAATAAAGGATTAATGATCATATCATCAATCTATAAGAGAGTATTGGGGTAAGAAATAATTCCCCAGAAAAGGCTGTGATGAGCCTGACCACCATCATCCCAACCAATGTGATTTATTAAGTATCATTGGGAAAATATCTAATCAAGCGCCTGCCTTTGGAAACTAGGACCCTGAGTCCTCATGAATATTGAACCATTTAGTGCTTCTAGTTTCATAAAAAAACCCAATGGAAACTATACATTAATAGTGAACCAAACATCAATAATTGTACACAAATAAACCCCATTCAATAAATAATCAGATTATAGATTGTCTAAGGGGAAATAGAAAATGGTAAACCCGACATGATTCCATAACAAAGATGATAGTATTGCCCATGTATCACGCCTCTTTCACTCTCAAAATGAAAGAGTTTAAAACCAAAAAAATCAATGATTCACTTGCTCATTCAAATTATATGTTTCATTAATTGGTTTTTCTTGATTTTTTTGTTATATATTGTAACACCCCAAGCTTCCACGGTACGTTTCCCTTCGAATGATGCAATGGCGTGCATTGTACGCAACTTCGAGATTCTAGCACACCACAACCAATCAAACTAGCCGTTATGAATAGTAATACCTACTTTTTGAAATTTTATAAATTTTATCTCTCAAAATGAACTTCATTTTTCGATTTGGAATATCGAATTTATCCTAGGGTGAAATTTTGGAACTTTTCGGATAACACTTATATTTTGATGAATAGTGAAAATTACTAAATTTGAATTAAACACAACTTTTTAAATCAAAATAACTTATAGTGATAAATTATATTATTGAGTGGTTTTAAAGTATAATTACAATATATTTTTACCATTTTATCCAATGGTGTTCATTAGAATTAATTTCACTTTGAAATTGGACCAAAACAGTTGTCAATCTTTTGATATATATTGTTTTGTAAAAACACGCTATTTATTGTGACAGCGAGAATTAATTATAAAATTGATTAATACAACTTATATGTTTTGAATTTTATAAAATGGACATCATTTTGGAATTTGGAATATCAATTATAGCTTAGGGTGAAATTTTGGCATTATTCTGAAAAACTTCAATTTTTGATGAATAGTGAAACTACTAAGTGGTAGTTAAAAAAACTGAATTTTTTATAAAACTTAATTTTACCACTTCTGTGAATGGAATTTTGAAAATCCGAATGACACAGTTAATATCAAGATGTAAAATGTGGTTCAATGAGATGAAAATAATTTTTGGTGAATAGTAACTTTTTACTTTTATTTACCACGGTTAAAAGTAAATAGGGTAATCAAGGGTAAAAATGATATTAATATTACCCTAACACATGTCCTAATTCTGTTGAACAAGTGTATCTCGACAAAAAACAACCTTAGGAATAAAATATTATCATTTAGGTCCACTTGGATTAGATTAGGACGTTTATTATTATTTAATTCAAGGAAAAGTTAAAAGAGTTAAAATCAAAGTTTATTTACTAAAACTTTTTTAATATAGGGTTATACATAAGATAAATTCGATTGTAAATATTCATTAGAAATATAATACGATTTCCTACATAATGATATTTTATCTATAATTTTTCAACATTAAATAATTTAATATATATATGACACAATGATGATGCAGTAATTACCATAATAGTGAAAAATTAAAATAATTGATAGTATAAATACCCAAATAAATATAATTTAAGACTTTTAATAAATTAAACTAATTTTATAGGATAATATGACATATTAGGATTGATTTAACTAACTTTTTTTGAAGTAATCATTCTGTTATGAGTTTCACAAAAATCAACTATTGAATAGTGTCAAAATTGACATAAAAGAGTTTTTAAAACAAATATTATATTATTAATTGATATTAAATTCCTAAAAATCTAAGGTTCGGACAAGAGACTTATATAATGATAGGTATATAATTAATGTACCACTTGGGGGTGTCTTGGATGTATATAGTATGTTTATTAACGATATAATATAAAAATACAAAGTGACACGGTAAATGTCAAACTAATTAACTAAGAGTTAAAACTAAACGATAAGGTTAATATAGTGACCAAAACCTGTCTAAATTCTATTGGATTAATGTTTTTCGACCTATCCCGACCTTAAACGTTGAATAATATACTTTGGAGCTATTAGAAACCGAATATGAATTTATTATAAATTAATATTTCTAGCTTTTCCAAAGGTTCCCCTCACCCCTCTTATAAAAGGGCACTCCTCCTTCTCATTTATTCACACCTTAAAAGCCTTTTGGTTCGGCCAACCCATGCCCAAATACTCTCTCAACTTCCCTCAATACAACATAGTGGCCTTAGTTTGATCAGAAAGCCAACCTAAGGAGCCCGTTTGATCAAATCAAAAGGAAGAACCCGAAGAAGAGGTAATGTTTTCACCACCCCTTTTCAAGTTCCTTTCTTCTTCCACTTCATCTTTCTTTGTTATTACCATGATAAAATAATAACTCTAGTATCATATATATATTGTGATTTTATTATAAATGTGGTACAACCATATTCATTATTCTATCCATCCTTTGAATAACATGTCACCATACGTGCGAACGTATGACTTACCGTCTCCACGTCGTGGTGTAATTGTTATTCAATATATTATTATTTTTATGGGTATAATAATGATGTGTAACTCATGTAAATAAAAAATATAACATTATAATGATTCTGTATGTATTATATACCATCCAATTATAAATTATTTTAATATCAAAAGAATGATATTGTCGCTCGTGCGTACGTACAGACTACCGTCTCCATGAACGCGATGAGATTCATTCTCCATCATATCCATTCAAGTATAATTATAATTTGATGATTTAAAAATAGTATCTAAGGACATGATATAATTCTAGATATGAATAATATGCATCCCATTAATAACGAATATGGCTCACATAAAAAAGAATATAAAGTAAAATGAACCCGTTAACACCGGAAATGACTATAATTCTAAGATATTATTAACAAATAAATGTTGAAAGATCATATATGATATCATATTAAAGTAAATGATTCTTGTAAAATTAAATAACAATTATTTCACCATTATACAGGATGTTAACCTACCATCGACCATGGAAAAAGTACAAAGTAATGGGTTTCTTATCTCACTTTTAATTTCGTGAGAATTCCATTATTCACCACTTATTTATTGCATGTGGTGTATGTGTACTAACCATAATTGTATTCATTGTGTATTATACTTTAATTGATGGGTATTTACATCGTCATTGTATGATCCTTATTTCATGGATGTATGTTTCATAAGTTACCAAATCGATAAGGGAATTTGAAATTTCAATTTCCACTCATTTGGATTTACGCATATTTCATTGATTATATTACTCCAAGATTATGTGTGGATTCACTATTAATTTTATTATGTCATAATTTCCACTCCCATTCCTGTGGATATACTACTGATACACATAATAACTCCATTGATAATTTCTCAAGTCATCGATATGAATTTGATAAGAGTAATTTTAAGTCACTCTCCATTTGTTGAGTTAAACATCCAATTCATTGGTGTTGTTTTTATAAGATTATGTGGGAATATCCTTTATTGATTTACACTGAATATCCAATCATATTTAGTTTATTTATATTTGTCACACATAACTATGTCGTTGATTTATCCATAACTTAAGGATACAACCTTTATGAGAGATTTCATCTCAATTTATATTCCATTGAGACTTCATTGTTGATATACACCAAATCACATTTGTGTGGTGTATATAATGTACATTGACATAGTATATCATGAATCCCATAATTCTCATGATATTACAATATTTTTATTACCTAAATTATTTGTATTCAAGTGTCTCTCTTTTGGTTAGAATCTCTAACTAAAATACCATTTTTAAATGTTTTAAAGACTTATTCATCTAAATCATGCTCATTAATGTCAATGTTTTAAAAATGGTTTTAAGGATTTATTTTTATGGACATTAATGTTTTAAAATTAAAACTCCTTTTAAAGATTTTCAAAGTGGTATGGGACATTTTGATTCAAAAATCTATTTTTAAATGGCTTCTTGACAAATAGTGTGACTTTCAAATGATTTCAAGAAAAAGGGGGATATTTCTCTCAAATAATTTTCATGATTATTTTGATCTATGTCAACATCCTTCATTATTCTTGATTGAGGTTAATGTGATACAATACAATCTTCCATATTGTATCAAATGAGTTATGTTTGACTGTGGATGTTCTATTTTTATACCATTCATGGTTTGTGGTTAAAGTATTGACATTTCGTATATTAGTTTTAATATGAATGTTTATGTTATGATTAAACCTGTTCATATGAGGAATGCATTAGACTTAATAAGTGACGGGTGGAGCCCGATATAGCTCCTAGATGCATCAGTAGGTCTAATGAGACAAACTAGTGTCTTGGAATAAGGCCTTGGAAAAAGCTTATTGGTAGTCTTGGCACGAGGCCTTGGCTAGGTGGTTATGATAGTCTGGCATTATGCATTCCATCATTATGAAGGTGGTTATTGATATTGCATGTGATCATTCGACTAGTATAATATCCATGTGACTAAGTAAATGGCATTATTTCATTTTACCTTTGCCATTTTATGCTGAAGTTCAAGTTTAAAAGGCTTTTGTTTTAGTTATAAATTGTCTTAAGTGTTTATTCTTATCTATGAAAGCTTCTGCTATAATGTTATCCTTACTGAGCATCTGAGCTCACCCCTTTCAATGTTTTATTTTTCCCAGGATTATGAAGAAGTAATTTATGAATGACCTGCAGGGATAGTTTGAGGGGATATGAAGATAAGATGTTTTTTTATGATGTAATGTAAAATTTTATGAATGTATCAAGTGTTTCCAAGGCTACTAAAATAATCGGTATTTCGAGATTTGATATTTTTTGTGATCATGCCAATGTTATGTAATAATGCACCGACTCTAGGTAACTAGGGTCGGGGCGTTACAGTTAGTATCAGAGGAAGTTTAGTACAAACCTTGGCAGCTAGATTTAGATAAACTCTGAGTAGAGCACATAGACCTAAGATGAACATTGAGGATTATTATAGAAGAACTTCCTAGAATTTTGGTATTGTAGAGATTTTGTGAGTTTACCGAGAAATACATCCATGTCTGGATACGAGCAGGTAGAGGTGGCTCTGGCACAGATGTACCTAGGGGTAAAACCCGAATACACCGCTTTGAGCTAGACTCGAATGGGAAATGGTGCACGACAACGGTCCTTGCTTCACTCTTGGTTACGACACTCCCAGGGGATATTCTTAGGATAATTAACATTTTATTTACAAACCTATTTAAAGTATTATATATATAAGATGAGATTAAATGACCTTGGTTAATCCAAATGTGTTTAAAATTGAGAATATGGTGACATGTTAATCTCTAAATGATTGTATGACTACTATTACTCACACAATGCTTTCTGGTTTTAGTCAATGGCTGGATTCGAAGGAAGTCATAGTGACTTTGAGAATGACGTACAAGGTGGTAACAGTGGTGGAAATGAGCAACAAAATGGAATCTTGATAGGCGTAAAAGATATCGTCTTTATGCCAAATAAATTTTCCAAAAATATGATCAACAATATATATATTAACCAATTACCGGACTCAACAAAGAAGATAAAGGTGATGAATGATAAGAGCTCCAGCAATGGAGACCATGGAGAAAAGAACCCTTAATTTCCATCATGCAGGAAATGTGGAAGGAGACACCCAGGAAAGTGTCTCAATGGGACAAAGAAATGATTTACATGCGGTAAGGAAGGACATAAATTGAAGAATTTCCGAAGAAAAATGAAGAGTACTATGGAAGAATATAAAAATGGTCCCAAGAGTCTATTTACAGTCATTTTCCATAAATATAGGGGACCTATCCATTACCCGAGTGAATGCCCTATTCTATAGGATATTTTCTTGGTCAAAGAAGAAGCTATGTGGAAATAAATGGTTGGAGAAATGCTTAAAAAGTATTAGTGCTCCTTGTTTATGGGTTTACTTTGGAATAATTTTCTCTTGTATTTGTAACCCCACAGTTTTCCATGTGAGAATGATATTTGAAGAAGAATTATCTCTTCTCTTGTGGATATAAGTATAAATATCCATTTGGTTTTATATGATCATTGGGGTTTGAGAGAATTATAAGTTATAATAATTTGGGATGAAAATGCATGGTATGATATAACATTTGTGGTCAAATTATGTTATTTTGAGGAATCTATCTCATTTTGGTAATATTATAAAATATTGTTTTTGAAAAAGGACAACACGTAGACCGTGTGACAACTCGTCGCGTCGGACAAAGCTATGGGAATCGAACCCACAACCAAAGTGCAATTGGGATTTATCGCCTACCACTGGACTACGTGAAGTCCATGGTTAGTGTGACTATTATTTTTAGTTAAATGATTTTATTGATCAATAATAAGATGATTTGGGATCTTATGTCTTATCAAATGAATACCCTTAGTAAAAGAATATGATTTGGTGATTAAGTGATAAATGTTATTATGGAAGATGTTCGCTTTGTTGGGAACACTATATGCCCAAGGAAAATAGAATACTATGGGATTTCATTAGAGGAGTAATGGTGGATTTTTATCTATGTTTTTATTGTGGATTTATAGTGATTTGGGTTATTTATGGAAATGATTAACCTATAATAAAGAATATGTGATTAGGTTAAGTATGTGACTTTAAGAGTAAATGATGTCATTTGGATATAAAATTTAACGTGGAAGACTACATTCTTATAAGTTTTGGGTTTCAACATTAGTTTGGATTATATTGAAGGATTTTAAGGAAAATTTATTATTGAAAGGTATTCATTTAACTTTGGTGTATTATTGGTTTAATTTTAGAAATTAAGATTAGTGTTTATTTCACTGAAGGAATATCCTTTTGGGGGATCATTAGATCTTGTACTAACCATTTTGGTTTTGATTAATCTCTAAAGACAATATAAATATATAGTTCAACCTTCATGGATCATGTGATTCTATAGAAGTTTATTCTAGCTCTTCCAGTGTGACCAAGTCTTCTTGAATACTCATCGTTTAAAAAAAATGAGTTAGTGGTGGAAATTTATTAAAGAATGAAACTCTACTTAAAATGTAAGTATATATCTTTATATTCTTATTCAATATCATAAATAAATTCCTCATCCTTATTTAATGTAACCTAAAACAAAAAAATATTGTTCGTTTCCATTCCTACTAGGAGACTAATGGTTGTTTGTCCAAACACAAGTTTGTGGTTTTATTATTGTCAACTTTCTCCTGATCATGATATTTATCCCTCTCCATCAGAACTTGACACTTAGTTTATCATCCATATCCATGTTTTCCTACATGGAATCCGAGTATGGGTTATCTTGGTTGACCTTTATACCTCTCTTTCTTTCTTTTAAAGTGATAGTTTTATTGACTCGTTTTCCGATGTGGGACTTTCCATTATATTCCCAAGCACAATTTTAAAAATTGCGAGGACGCAATTTATTGAAGGAGGGGAGAATGTAACACCCCAAGCTTCCACGATACGTTTCCCTTCGAATAATGCAATGGCGTGCATTGTACGCAACTTCGAGATTCTAACACACCACAACCAATCAAAATAGCCGTTATGAATAGTAATACCTACTTTTTGAAATTTTATAAATTCTATATCTAAAAATGAACATCATTTTTTCATTCGGAATATCGAATTTATCCTAGGGTGAAATTTTGGAACTTTTCGGATAACACATATATTTTGATGAATAGTGAAAATTACTAAATTTGAATTAAAAACAACTTTTTAAATAAAAATAATTTATAGTGATAAATTATATTATTGAGTTGTTTTAAAGTATAATTACAATATATTTTTAAAATTTTATCCAATGGTGTTCATTAGAATTAATTTCACTTTGAAATCGGACCAAAACAGTTGTCAATCTTTTGATATATATTGTTTCTTAAAAACACGCTATTTGTTGGGACAGCGGGAATTAATTATAAAATTGATTAATGCAAATTATATGTTTAGAATTGTGTAAAATAGACATCATTTTTAAATTTGGAATATCAATTATATCTTAGGGTGAAATTTTGGCATTGTTCTGAAAAACTTCAATTTTTGATGAATAGTGAAACTACTAAGTGGTAGTTAAAAAAACTGAATTTTTCATAAAACATAATTTTACCACTTCTGTGAATGGAATTTTGAAAATCCTAAAGACACGGTTAATATGAAGAAGTAAAATGTGGTTCAATGAGATGAAAATAATTTTTGGTGAATAGTAACTTTTTACTTTTATTTACCACGGTTAAAAGTAAATAGGATAATTAAGGGTAAAAATGATATTAATATTACCATAACACATATCCTAATTATATTGGACAAGTGTATCTAGACCAAAAACTATCTTAGGAATAAAATATTATCATTTAGGTTCACTTGGATTAGATTAGGAAATTTATTATTATTTAATTCAAAGAAAAGTTAAAAGAATTAAAATCAATGTTTATTTACTAAAACATTTTTAATATAGGGTTATACATAAGATAAATTCGATTGTAATTATTAATTAGAAAGCTAATACTATTTACTACCTAATGCTATTTTATTTATAATTTTTAAACATTATATAATTTAATATATATATATGACACAATGATGATGCAGTAATTTCCATAATAGTGAAAAATTAAAATAATTGATATTATAAATACCCAAATAAATATAATTTAAGACATTTAATGAATTACAATAATTTTATAGGATAATATGACATATTAGGATTGATTTAATTAACATTTTTTGAACTAATCATTCTGTTATGAGTTTCACAAAAATCAACTATTGAATAGTGTCAAAATTGACATAAATGTGTTTTTAAAAAAAATATTATATTATTAATTGATATTAAATTACTAAAAATATAAGGTTTGCCAAGAGACTTATATCATGATAGGTATATCATTAATGGACCACTAGGGGGTCGGATGGATGTATATAGTATGTTTATTAACTATATAATATAAAAATACAAAGTGACATGGTAAATGTCAAACTAATTAACTAAGAGTTAAAACTAAAAGATAAGGTTAATATAGTGACCCAAACCTGTCTAAATTCTATTGGCGGAATGTTTTTCGACCTATCCCCACCTTAAAATTTGAATAATCAACTTTGGAGCCATTATAAACCGAATATAAATTTATTATAAATTAATATTTCTAGCTTTTCCAAAGGTGCCCCTCACCCCTCTTATAAAAGGGCACTCCTCCTTCTCATTTCTTCACACCTTCAAAGCCTTTTGGTTCAGCCAAAACCTGCCCAAATAATCTCTCAACATCCCTCACTACAACCTAGTGGCCTTAGTTTGATCATAAAGCCAACCTAAGGATCCCTTTTGATCAAATCAAAAAGAAGAACCCGAAGAAGAGGTAATGTTTTCACCACCCATTTTCATGTTCCTTTCTTCTTCCACATAATCTTTCTTTGTTATTAAGTTTATAAAATAATAAATCAAGTATCATATATATATAATTTGATGTTATTATAAATATGGTACAACCATATTCTGTATTCTATCCATCCTCTGAATAACATGTCACCATACTTGCGTACGTACGGGTTACCGTCTCCACGTCGTGGTGTAATTGTTATTCAATATATTATTATTTGGATGAGTATAATAATGATGTGTAACTCATGTAAATAATAAATATAACATGATAATTATTCTTTATATATGACATACCATCCATGTATATAGTATTTTAATATCAAAAGAATGATATTGTCGCTCGTGCGTACGTACGGACTACCGTCTCCCCGAACGCGATGAGATTCATTCTCCATCATATCCATTCAAGTATAATTATAATTTGATGATTTAAAAATAGTACCTAAGTAATTGATATCATTCTGTATATGAATAATATACATCCCATTAATAACGAATATGGCTCACATAACAAAGAATATAATGTAAAATGAACCCATTAACACCCAAAATGACGATAATTCTAAGATATTATTAACAAATCAATGTTAAAAGATCATATATGATATCATATTAAAGTAAATGATTATTTTATAATTCAATAACAATTATTTCACCATTATACAGGAGTTTAACCTACCATCGACCAAGGAAAAAGTACATAGTAAAGGGTTTCTTATCTCACTTTTAATTTCTTGAGAATTCCATTATTCACCACTTATTTATTGCATGTGGTGTATGTGTACTACCCATAATTGTATTCATTGTTTATTATAATTTAATTTATGGGTATTTACATCATCATTCTATGATCCTTCTTTCATGGGTGTATGTTTTATATGTTACCAAATCGATAAGGGAATTTGAAATTTCAATTTCCACTCATTTGGCTTTACACATATTTCATTGACTATATTACTCCAAGATTATGTGTAGAATCACTATTCATTTGATTATGTCATAATTTACACTCCCCTTCCTGTGGATATACTATTGATACACATAATCACTCCATTTATAATTTCTCAAGTCATCAATATGAATTTGATAAGAGTAATTTTAACTCACTCTCCATTTGTTGAGTTAAACATCAAATTCATTGGTGATGTTTTTATAAGATTATGCGTGAATATCCTTGATTGATTTACACTGAATATCCAATCATATTTAGTGTATTTATATTTGTCACACATGACTATGTCGTTGATTTATCCTTAACCTAAGGATATTGCCTTTATGATAGATTTCATCTCAATTTATATTCCATTGAGACTTCATTGTTGATATACACCAAATCACTTTTATGTGGTGTATATAATTTATTTTGACATAGTATATCATGAATCCCATAATTCTCATGATATTACAATGTTTTGATTACCTCAATTATTTGTATTCAAGTGTCTCTCATTTGGTTAGAATCTCTAACTAAAATACCATTTTTAAATGTTTTAATGACTTATTCATCTAAATCTTTCTCATTAATGTCCAGGTTTTAAAAATGGTTTTAAGGATTTATTTTTATGGACATTAACGTTTTAAAATTAAAACATCTTTTAAAGAGTTTCAAAGTGGTATGGGATACTTTAATTCAAAAATCTGTTTTTAAATGGCTTCTTGACAAATAGTGTGACTTTTAAATGATTTCAAGAAAAAGGGGGATATTTCTCTCAAATAGTTTTGATTATTATTTTCATCTATGTCAACATCCATCATTATTCTTGATTGAGGTTAATGTGATACAATAAAATCTTCCATATTGTATCAAATGAGTTATGTTTGACTGTGGATGTTCTATTTTTATACCATTCATGGTTTGTGGTTAAAGTATTGACATTTCGTATGTTAGTTTTAAAACGAATGTTTATGTTATGATTAAACCTGTTCATATGAGGAATGCATTGGACTTAATAAGTGACGGGTGGTGCCTGCTATTTCTCCCCGATGCATCGGTAGGTCTCATGAGACAAACTAGTGTCTTGCCACAAGGCCTTGGCAAAATCTTATTTGTAGTCTTGGCACGAGGCCTTGGCTATGTGGTTATGATAGTCTGGCATTATGCATTTCATCATTATGAAAGTGGTTATTGATATTGCATGTGATCATTCGACTAGTAGAATGTCCATGTGAGTAAGTAAGTGGCATTATTTCATTTTACCTTTTCCATTTTATGCTGAAGTTCAAGTTTAAAAGGCTTTTTTTAGTTATAAATTTCTTTAAGTGTTTATGCTTATCAATGAAAGCTTCTGCTATAATGTTATCCTTACTGAGCATCTGAGCTCACCCCTTTCAATGTTTTATTTTTCCCAGGATTATGAAGAAGTAATTTATGAATGACCTGCAGGGATAGTATGAGGGGATATGAAGACAAGATGTTTTTTTTATGATGTAATGTAAATTATATCAATGTATCTAGTGTTTCCAAGGCTACTAAACTAATCGTTCTTTCGAGATTTGATATTTCTTGTGATTATTCCAATGTTATGTAATAATGCACCGACTCTAGGTAACTAGGGTCGGGGCATTACATATATCTAGGAAAATCCTTTTAGAACCCCCCTAAATCCAATAGTGTCACATTGTCTCTCACCAATGCAAGCCTTAGGTACTGTTAAGGGAGGATCTTCGTCTATGAATATGACTCCATCACCAATCTAACATCTTAAGAATTCAATATCAAACATGTTTTTCCTATAATACTATTATAATGGTACAATCCTAACCCAAAATGATTCCCAATAGGCCTTCTATATCACCAAAACCCATTACTCATTAGTTTGTGATGGTCAACAGTCTTAAAATAGATGAAACCAATCACCTTTTAAAATGTTTAAGTAGAATTTCCATGGAACATAACAAACAATACATCCAATACATTAGGGAACCAGATAAAGAAGCCTCATATATCCTCATCTAGAAGAAAAAGTGTACCTTCTCAAGGGATCCTTCCCACAATTTTCACTGCAAACACCATGCGGTAGTGAACCCTCGATAATATGAGGGTGCCATCTTCAGCCATCTAAACGAGGTCATTCATACCTGGGAATGCATGGTGGCCCACTGGGGGGACCATCTAGTCAAACAGGATAGAGGGAACACCCTTTTCCCTATATAATATGGCTACAAACTCAATTTGGGGAAAAATTGAAAGCAAGAATATACACCCACCCCATTTAATATTGAAAATCACTATATTCCCCAAGTGGAATTTAAGGAAGTCTTCCATTCATATCTAGAAGCCAACTACAAGAAAAAACATACAAAATCCAAAACTAATAAAGTCTAATAAAATACATGTCTAAAAAAACATGGATAATCTAGAAATACATATCTGGAAGAAAACTGTAAGCAGGTTCACACACCTACCATCATTCATCAAACCTTCCACAAATTTTATCTTAAAACCTCCATAGAAGTTAGTCAGAATATACCAGTGACAAATCGGGGTTGACTAAACTCTCTACCCCCGACATGAGAATATTCAATATCCATTGACATAAATGGGATGACAAGAGTATGTACATACAACAAATCCAAGTACATAATAGGAATATATCCTTATTTTGAATGCTAAAGTCACCAATCATATCTTGGAAATGGTGTAAGAGAATACCAAAATCCCTACCCATACTATAGACTTTCCCATACATCATAATATTCATGGAAATATTGAACGAGGGATGGAGACACAGCTCAATCCCCACATGTGTGGTGGTTCATATGCATGTCACCCCAGATTGGACACCCATCTCTACTCCCATCTAAAAAGGTCTTGGGGAAATGTCCCCTATATTATATAGAAAACCAGATTCAGAAAAAACACCAACTCTAATTATATTTAAATGGAGTATTCTAATGGCCACTCTAAGGAAGGAATAAATACCTTCCCATGAAGACCACTTCCCCCAGATGGTTTCCCCATTCACTCACAAGAAGGTATACAAGAAGAATCCATATCAAATACTACTAAAAAACGAGATGCTCTGTGATGAAACATCACTTAATGAAAGAGATATCAAAGATGTCAAATGATTAACTATTACATTTAAAGATCTTACCCTCCTATTACCAAATTATTGGAGTAGTATCATTAATTATGAAGGTCCTCTCCATAGACTTCACAGTGAAGTTTTTCTTCATTTACAAAATCTGATCGATCTCGAGAGCTCGTTTGTTAATGAGATCCATAGTATCCCTCAACATGGATGAATGATCAAGGAAAATAGAGACTTTACATTCTCATAATCTACCATGGTGGTCCTTCACATGATTACATTCAATACTAAAGTTCTATATGCTGGAATATTTTATCATTTTAAGAGAATTCTATGATTGGAAATGTGGTAATGATAAATACCTCATGTCATGAGGAACACAAAAAACAAGGCCATTCATGTATCATGCATTGTCATTGGAAGATATAATCCATTCTCAACCTGTAGACATCACAAGTAAGCAGTAAATATTTTAACAACCAATGGACCAGTTACATTCTAGTGTAACAGAAGAAGTACCTACAAATCCTTTTTTTCTTATGATATGGTTGAAGGAAAGAATCCAATTTGGTCAGACCAGCTAGAGGAGTCTCTAGAAAAAGGAAAATATGATTTGATAAAAATTGGAAAAAAATTAGCTAAATATGAAATTTCATCATGTTATAGCCTTTATCCACCACTCAATATAAAATTCTGAAGATTTTTTAGAAGATTGTGCTCACGTCATCTTCCTCAACTCATGGAAAAATATTTTTCACTTGAAAAAAAAGTATTACCTTACAATGAGTATCGAAGATACATCAATGTAAAATAAGGGTTTAAATTCCAAAAATGACTTGGAACCTCTCCTTGCTTCACGAAATACAAATATTGATATAATAAAAGGAATATTTCAACACACATGCCCGTGTTAATTAATTCAGTCCTGACATCTGATCCTTGATTCCCCATCTTGTGTTCATATTAGAGGGTGCGTTACAAATGGGGCATTACATTTCACCATGATACCAAACTAGAAATGTCTAATGAATGTTTTAACATGAAACATTATATCTTTAGGCTGACATAAAAAAATGGGATCTATTCATGTATAAATAAACTGTCAAAGAAATAGTCCATAACTAAATCTCAGCGATGTCAGGTCATAAGAGATAAGTTTATTGAGAGACATCAACATTAGGCATATGAGAATATCAAGAAAGCCTCCCATTTTTGGTAAATCCATACTCCGATAATGAAAATGTCAGAAATAGAATATTGTTCTTTGGAAATGAATGATCCAAATTCAAACCAAATGATGCAACCATATCATTTAAAAAAAAACTTCATAGTATCCTAATGGAAGCCACGATAGTATCATCCACGACTGTTCAAGAGCATGAACATCCCATAAGGATGGGAATTTTTTTTAACTCAACCATAAAAGATAGTAAAATAGGACTCAAGTGTTGTGAAAGTGGAATAGGAGTAGCCCCATCCCTAAGGGCTGGGGGATTTTTCATCACAATAACCCACACCTCAGCAAGAATTAGTCTTCTCACAGTTATGTAAAAGGAAACAGAATGGATCCTCCCAGCTTTTCTCATTCCTTCATTTGGTACCTTAACAGGGGACACAATTATTGAACTCTCTATAGATTAAATTTTGATTAATTTCTACTAATTATATCTAAGGAAATCACTGACTGAGGGGAAAAACCATGTGAATATCATATAAGAAGACAATCTTGAAAAGACACCAATAAAATGAAGGAAATGTATTTTTTATTAATTAATGTCATCAACATCGTCCTTATAGATTCAACAAGACATGAGGATAATTCAAAGGAGTCATACAAGGTAGTTGTGGTTCATAATGTCATCCACATCAAAACAATTAATAGATTTGTGATTTCTTACATGAAAAGAGATTCCATGAATCTAGGAATTTCTTCAGATAATTCCCCATTAGTCTCTCAAAAGGAATCAAAGAGGGAAAATGGTAAGGGTAGAATTATGTCCATCCTACATCATAGATTGGTTAATCCCCTTCCATTGTAGGAAATATTTTCCCAG
This sequence comes from Viscum album, assembly GCA_963277665.1. Taxonomy (NCBI): domain Eukaryota; kingdom Viridiplantae; phylum Streptophyta; class Magnoliopsida; order Santalales; family Viscaceae; genus Viscum; species Viscum album. The sequence continues at coordinate 1,811,301,239 of OY728123.1, read as the reverse complement.
TAAGATGAGGAAGTGAAATAATTGAGAATACTTACATACAAAGTTACTTCATGGAATATTTATTTCTAGATATGTTCAATATGAAGATCCTCAACTCACACTTCTAGCCCGAACACCTCAATAAGGACGGATTTCAATATAAACTGAAGTAGATGTCGAAAATATAGTAAATGTAAGATACTAGACACCAATATTTATTGATACTACATCAGTAGTTTAATAATTTCTTCCATTGGGTTCACAACCGGAGCAGGGTAATACACCTCCCTACATTCCTTCCCCTATAAGTTGCTCACGACAGATACCACAAATGCTGCCAATGATGGACCTACTAGATACTACACCAATATAATCCATCCTTTGAACTAGTTCAAGTCCCATATCATTAATACAGTCCTAAAAAAATTATTAACACTATTAATTCATTAACATATTGAGTGGAATCCATGGAGAAATTTTTCTCCAATATAGATGGAAAATAATCCTTACCCATAATCGGTATATCAAAATCTTTCCCCATGGAAATTTGGAATCCCAACAATTCCAAATTTTAATGGATCAAGATATCCTATAGAGTACTTTTGCATTATTTCATCAGTTATTGTGATCCCATGATGGGGTCCTCTAAAAAATTGGAGGTGGTGAAATGTGGATACTTCATGTAATCAATACAGGGACCAACTTTCCTATAGTACACTAGATTGAAATCTCATACAATCATTGGATGAGAAGACCTCCATCAGATTCTTCTCTTACAGTTTAACTTAGAATTACAAAAGGATACATTACTGGGTCTCTAAAACTATGATAATCTTGTTAATGAAAGTGTATCATATTTCATTTATATATGGAAAGGGTTGACATACTTCTTGAACCTACAAATCCATCATGATAAATTATTTCCCATATTTATAGTGAGTCTTTGCGATGAGTTTCATGCACCATTTTTATAAGTAAAATATGAAAAAGAGTTTTCAGGCCATGCAACTATCTCTTAAAAAGATGATGACTCCACCTTAGAGACCAAAGCTAAATCCCTAGTAATTTCATCATCTGAAGAAATGTTGTAAGGGAGAGAAGAGACTACTATAGTTATAGTTATTCATGTCCACATACCCTCTATCACATCAAATACCACACCATATAATGCATCTCTACCTCCCAAGAATCATAAACAATATCCTACTCATTATGATTATAAGTGAGAATATAAGGGAAATCAGATTATGGAGATGAAAAAAGTATATTACTTTAAAAATGACTATATCCCTAGATATTTCATCTCGACATTGGAAAAAAAAACTTTTTCATGTTTCTAGATCCCCAGAATCCCATTAATGAAGGTGAAAATGCACTTGAAAATTATTACCTCTTACAACAAATGTTGGGGAACCACATCCATTATTATTTTTAATTAAATTCTGACTATAGATGATGGTGTAATATAGAACCCTAGACTTCTAAACAAATCATCACACAATTTAAAGTATAATAAAATATCAAATTAGAATCTAAGGATCATAATGTAATTTTTCTTGAATGTATTGGTATAGAAAAATGGAATCATGAGACTAAATAAACAATTTCTATATTTATCATCAATTTTGAGTGATAAAATGATTTTATCAATGACATATTCATAGGATAACATAGGGATAACAAGAAAAAAGGGATGAGCTAAAAATCCCAGTACTAGAATAAACATTAAAATAAAGCATAACACATTGGTTAGAAGGCATAACATAATGATATTAAAATAATAGAATTTGATTAAAAATAATGAATCACAACATAAAGATGATGGGGGTCATATATTCACGGAATCATAGTAATTTTAAATAAACTTAACACATGACATTATCATTAGTCAAGGTTCATTGATCAAAGATGAACTTGAGTCAAATCACAATTTGCATTGAGGTGCGCGAGTCAAGGATAACCACCAAGACCGTTTCACATAAAATCTCATGAGAATAAACATTATGAAATTCATTGAAGAAATATCTAGTCTCACCCATCATAAAATTTTCATTAGTTTGTTTTTCACATAGATAATAATATATAATCAATCAAACAAAGTCACAAGGGTTAGCCATTGAATGAATTGTGCATCATAATAATGTCAAAAGGAATATAAAAAGGGAATATCATAGCGGTGTCCCTGAAATGATTAATTTAAATAATACATGGTAATTAATAATGTAATATAATCATATAACATGATATGTGATATAAAATATAACTGAAAATAGTGTTTAAGAAACTTTAGAAATAAAACATTTTAGTACTATTTAAGGGAAACATTCAAGATTCTTTAAAATATTAAAGATTATCTGTTTTTATAAAACAATAATTGAATTAAAAAAGTTTTTAATGATAGAAGAAGTGATTTTGGGAAATAAGCATGGATTAAAATAGATTATAGAGTTCACTTGATTTTGGGTAAGAATTCCGAAAGTAACCTTAAATCAGTATTTCTTATCGAGAAGAATTGAGTTGGGAACCTTTTAGAAACATGTATTTCCCCAAAAAAGAAGAATGAATGGATATTAATACATTAATTTGTGACATATAATGATAATTAATAATATTTACAGAAAAAATGATAATTTTATTTGGGTAATGAGATAGAGAGAGAGAGAGTAACCCGAAGGAATAATAGAGGTTTAGGTAGAATCCCTTACCTTATTTCTGAGAAAATTCTTCACTTAATCATAATATCATGAATAATAAAATTGTATTCATTAATTAATAAGTAAATAACCACTTATACATGTCTTTTATTTGTTATAAATTTATTATTTTCATTTATTTCACTTTTGAGTCATTATGAAATTCAATTTCGTCGCTTAGAAGTGTGAGTTGCCTTTGTTTTCATGATCATTTGAATTGTATCTGTGTGTGGAAAAAATGTATAATGAGGATAGTTGTCCAGAAATGATCATATATGTTATTAATGAACTTATATAATATTAATTACAAGTTTTATTTTATAATTGAGGATTATTAATTAGATAAATTATTAGTGATAATCATTTAGATTAATTTAGCATTTTTTGATCACAACAAAATCATTTTTTATGAATTAATATCATGTGTAAAAAATGATTCTATAAAATTAAATAAGATATAGAAAATATTTTATAATCTAGTTCAACCATAACAATTGTTTAATGCCATCTTAAATGATTGAATTGAAATTTGAAAGCACATCATTTATGAAGGTGGTAAATCGACACCTCACAGATGGTGTATTCATTTTTAAAGTAAAATATATATGAGAAGAGAGTTGATAAATAATTATTTCATTAACATTATAAAAATAAATTATATGTATGATATTGGAGTTTTCATTCCATTTGGATGAGGGTATGGGAGGATAGAAAAATAATGGAAAGTAACTTTAAAAGAAATTGAATGAAAATGGAAGAGGGTTTTACCTCTAGATTTCTTATCCTTGAAAACGTACTTAGGGGATTGGTTTTGGTAATTTTTAAGACCAAAATCTATTATACATGGGGAATATTTTGGGGAAGAGGTTTTATAATAATTTGGATAGGGCTCAAGGATTGATCGGTGTATGGAGAAGAGGTGGTGATGGTGGTATTTATAGTGGGGGAGGAGGGTGTTTATTGAATATTTAAATAATTGTTTTAAAAAAATTTAGGAAAAGAAATAGTATTGAATCATGAGACTAAATATAGTTACATTATCATATTAATTTGAAAAAATGGTAACTTGCGTCATCTAAGACTCATGAACGATAAAAAAATTCATTTATTTACTTATACTGCAAATTATCATATTTCACTATTCAACAAAAATTCATGTACTTCAAAAAAACCAAAAATTCACCATAAATATTTATAAATGTGTAGAATTTAAAAGTTAACTAAATTATAGGAAAATAAATTTATAAATATTAGAAATTTATCTTTTAATTAGAATAATAATTTAAATGAATAATATAGAATCTAAGTTATAATTTATTTTATATCACTTTGGAAGATTAACTATGGTGTCATAATATTATCTTATAACTATAAGACATAAAAATAATGATTTATGAATACATTTTAGGAAAATAAATTATCTTTTAAATTAATAAATTATTCATTAAATTGAAATTAGATATATATATGACTTATAAAAATTACCAACACTTAGTTAATAATTTTTAAAACAATTATATACATATAATATGATATATTTATATCGTATCATCATATATAAGAGGGTTAATTTTATTTATTATTTCATTTTTGGGGTTACTATTAAATTATCTTATTTTTCATTCATAAGGGACATATTTCTATTCTAAATTTCAAGTTATAATTTCATCGGTATGGGTTCTATAACTTATAGAAACACTTATTATTTAATCCATTCATCATTTATAATGGTTTTATTGGGTTTTATATGTTTCTATACCATATGACATAATAATAAAAAGGTAATTTATTTACATAAAACTTTGGGTCATTACATTCTTCCCCCTTATGAAATTTCACCCAAAAAATTATATTTTAGATTTTAATGTGAAAACAGATACAGGTACTTCTCTTCCATCGCCTATTATAGTTCCCATTTTACCTCTTCATACTTATGGTTCCAACAATGTACATAGAACATGTTAGTGGTCTTTTCACATAAATAATTATCCATATGATCCAAGTTCTCCATTTGATGTTTCTCATAATAAAGACCATTCTCCAACTATACCACATCTGAAGTTAGTACATATGAAGGATATACTACATACTTACTTAAGAGGGATACATGGAATACATCATTTAATTGATACATGGTTGGTGGAAGTTCAAATCGATAGGTCACAACTCAAAAATAGTCAAGTATCACATAGGGGTGATGTACCAAAGACATAGCTACCCTTTATTCTTGAATCTCATGATACTATGCCATGAAGATATGTAGAGGAATACCATATCTCTAACCGTAAACACCAGGTCCAGTCAATGATTTTCCTCATCGATATTTTTTCATATTTGGGTTTTCTTGATGTGATGTGGAATGGTTTTATCTTCTTCACCATTTCATTGACCATTTTAGGTCCTAGTAGTTTACATTCATTGACTTTATCCAATCATGTAGTTGTTCTTCATCTTTTCCCATAAAGAGCATCATACAGATCTATTTGGATTCTTGAGTGAAAACTATTGTTGTATGAGAATTATAAAAGTTGTAGATGTTAGTCCCATCCTCCTTGGAAGTCTATAGAACATGCTCTCAAAAGGTCTTCCAGTTTATAAATAGTTTTCTCATACTGAGCATATGTTTTATGATGATATGTTTTAATGAAGTTCTAATTAGTGATTTTAGCATGATGGAGACTTACTAGAACATGGACGTTAATCTCACCTCTTGGTTGGATACAATAGAGAGTGGTACTCCATAATTACTTAACACATCTTTGATGTGTATGCATTCATGTTGATACATTAATAAGTCCTCTCAAAATTTTGATAAAGTGATCTGTCTTTGTAAGACGATCCACAGTAACCCATAAAACATTGTTTCCTATAGAATTCATTGGAAGTCCTATGACAAGGTCAATGGTGATATTTTCACATTTTCATATTGGTATGGGTAATGGTTTCATCATCCCCATATATGTTTTAATTTAAACCTTCACTTGTTGATATACTAGGAGCATTTATATATATATATTCAGTGATCTCATTTTTTATATTGTCACAAAAAAAGGTCTCTTAGAGATCTTGATTCATATTTCTACTCCCTTGTTGAATAATGAAGGCTGAGATATCTACATCATTAACAAGATATTTCTCTATCTCTAGATTAGATGGAACACATAGTTGTGACCCGAATCTCCTGACTCCATCCTCAACAATTTTTACCTTTAAGTATTTTCAATTTTTTTATAGATTCTCACTTTTTCTGAATTTCCACATCACTTCTATGAGAATACTATATTTTGTCCATAAGGGACGGTTAAGAAATCATTTCATAAAGGATTGATGATGTAAAACTCTTATTGATTCCCATGTACATAATTTTTATGTCTAATAATATTTGATTCTTTTAAATTATCATCATTTATTAAGATGTATGATCCTTTCTACTTCAAGATTCTGTCACCTTATTTTCCCTAGTAGGATGATAGTGGATTGAGCAGTTGAAATCCTTGATGAGATTTAAACATCTTCAATAGTTCATATTAGTATCCTTATATCTTAATATATATTTTATACTCTGGTGATAAGTATATATGTCACACTTCTCCCCGTAGAGATAATTTCGACATATTTTCAAAGAAAATATCTTGTCTTCCAACTCCAGATCAAGCATAAGAATGTTTTTCTAATCAATTTTTTACTTCCTTGAGGCATAGTCCATCACTTTATCATTTTTTGTTAGTACAAATCCTATTCATTTTTTTGATGCATCGATGTATTCCACAAATAGTTTTCTACTTTTCGAGAGTGTGAGTACTGGTGTAGTGATATGCCTCTTTTGGAGCTCTTTAAAGCCTTCCTCACATTCTTGAGTCCATAAAAGAATCTCTCCATTCCATTAAATCTTGGTTTTTTGGTATAAAGGTAATTATAAGTTATAAAAAATAACCAGTAATACACTGCTATGCCAGAAAAGCTATGGATCTGCATTATAGAAGATAACACAAGCTACTCTTATATTGCTTTTGTCTTGTATGGGTCTGTAGATATTCTTTTTTTGGTAATAAGATGCCCCAATAATGAAACTTATTCTACCAAATAATCACATATATTGTACAGTCCATATAGTTTCTCCCTTATCAAATTTTGAAACAAAGTATTCAAATTCCTTCCATGTTCTTCCTTGCCCTTGGAGTGTATCAAAATATCATCAATAAAGACTATAAAAATTTTTCAAGGTAATATGTAATTAATTTATTCAATAAATCCCTAACATTTTTTGGATAATTAGCGAGTCCAAAGGGAATGAATATGAAATAATAGGGTACATACCTTGTTATAAAGTCAATTTTGGGAATATCAACCTTCCCCACCTAAAATTGGTGATATCCCAACTAAAGTTCCACTTTAGAGAAATAACTATCCCCAAGTAGCTAACTGAGAAATTAGTCTATCCATGGACCATGATACATATTATTTATCATTATTTTCTTGATAACATGATAATGTATAAAGAGGAATATTGATACATCCTTCTTCTTGTTGAAGAAGACTGGAACCCCCCATTGTGAAGCACTCTGAGGTATAAAACCATTGTCCAGATTCTCCTTTAACCACTAATATAGTTCTTATATCTAAAAAGTGGCCATTATATAAGGTGTCTTTAATATAGGCAGAGATCCATGGATAAGTTCAATTGAGAACTCAACTTATTGGGTAGGGGGATGACTAGGAAACTGATTGTGCAATAAAATTGTGTAATGCCTCATGATAGGAATATCTTAGAGCATGATCATCTCCTTTGTATCAATAATTTCAGCAAGATATGAGTGCTCATAAGATAGTAATATCCAAATATGAGACGATTTTTTTGAAAGAGATTAATCTTTCCTCTTACACATATAATGAATTATAAGATTCTTTGGGATGTGAAGACTGATCTCCCTTTCATGAGAGTTTATATTGTCTTTGTTTAAAGAAATCAATTCCATGCCCAAAATAGCATAAAAATCTACCAAAGGGGGTATGAAAATAATTTATAGGAACTTCAATCCACAATAATTAAGCATAGAGTAATTATAAAATTTCGATTCAGTAATTTCCCCATTTGTTGTTATCACAGATAACTCAACCTCCAAATTTTGTGGTTTTTGTATAAATAGTTATACTAACCAAACATAATTCAAAAGATTGCATAGAACCATAATAAAATAGTATATTATATATTCTTTAATGAATAACTAGTGTACCTATCACCACATCGTTGTTCGTCTCCACATCATCATTAGTGATAGCATAATCCCTTCTTTGTTGCCTTGGAGGTAGATGGTGATTGCTTCTAAAAACCCAGGTCCTTTGGAATTGGTTGAGAAAATTCCCTTGTTCATTGTAGTTGAAACACTACAATTCTAGATAAGAATTGATATGATCCTTACTTTCATCATCAAAATTAGTGGGCTTCTTCATATCCCTTTGGTAGTTCTTAGCCAGATTCGCCTTTCTTCTATATTCGATGTATTTCCTAGTTCCCTTTAGAAAGTTCCCAAAATGGTTCTTCCCACAATTTTGACATGTGGAATATTCAACTTTCATTCCATCATGGGAATTATTTTCTAATAAACCCATATTAAACTCCATTTTCAAATTCTTTTCACTAATTCCATCTGACCATTGAGAGTCTCCAATATCTATTTCAACATTAAGGAAAAAATATAGAATCTTTTCATAACTTTCAATGTCTCGAATCACTAATGATTTTCATAGAATCATATTTAGTCCCATAAATAAGAGATCCAACATGATTATGATTTTAATGGAAAATCCATAGGCATACCTTGAAAACCATGTAATTTTTTATTCATACTCCCCAACAGACTCATCTTCCTTCAGCTCATGTTTGAGGAACTCTTTTTCCAGCATGAGATAGAGGGTTCGAGGAAAATATTTATTGAACAATTTTTTTTAAATTCCTCCAAATACATAGAATAAATTTCCACCTCGGACATCGTATTATTGATCAGTTTCCACCAGTGATCAAATTACCCCTCAAAATAATAGACCACTAACAAAACTTTCTCTTCTCCTGAGAATTATAGGACATTGAATATCTTTTCAATGGAGTTAATCCACTATTACACGAGTAGGGGATTTTATGATCAATTAATCATGGTAGGGATTATACATATGAAGTATTCGACAAAAACATACTCTATATGAGAAGAAGGATGGAGTTCCACACAATTCGAGATTTACTCATAACATGATCCATTTGAGCTAGTACTATCATGATGTTTTGATCACCCATTTTCATCATATTTTGCATATCATTAGTTAATTAATCACATTGATTGCTAGAATGGTTTCTCCAATTTCCTACAATTAAGTAAGAAAAATAATTTTCTATTAGGGGGCTAGAATAGTTTACTAATAAGTATAAAAAGTATACTTTAAACATAAAACAATAAACTATTATAGGAAATGTATATCCTATCTTAGTATACCCAAGGTTTCAATCTAGTTTATCCATGAACTTTTTTCTTAAAATATTTTCTTATGGAAATTTTTCCCTTAATAATGGATTGTTTTGAGCTTAGGATTTTAATGAAGCATATCCCTTGGTAGTGTCAAACCAGGTATAGATTAAGGTCTGTTGTTGTGTACCAGGTTACCCTGAGGTAGGCCCAAAACACCTCTTCAAAGTTTTTAATTATAGTTAAATCTATGACAGAACCACATTGACTTTATGTATCTTGATAGAGATGTATTTTATTGATAGGCCACTTACTCTATACTAACAAATATTTAGGGTTGTTTTCTAATACATAGTATTATACGTAGGGTTCTTAAAAACGTTCTCTATTCCTAATCCCCAGAAATAAAAAACATTTCATATGATACCAACTATAGAGAATCTATCCTATGACACATATCATTACATGATTTAAGAACAATTAAACATTGAATTACATGCTAGGGATCATAAGGTTGAGTGTCTTGAAATACTTGGTACATAAAAATAATATCATACGAATAAATAAAACCTTTCTTTATTTTATCATCCATTATTAGAACCTAAATTCATTTGAGCCCTAACGTCTTTATAGAATAACCTAGGGTAAACACGAACAATGGTATGAGCTAAAAATTTTAGTAAGGGAATAAACATTAAAATAATTCTTAGCGCATGGGTAAGAAGGCATAACATAATGATATAAAAAGGCATGAAAATGATTCAGCATAAGTTATGATAACATAAAGAACATGGGGTTCCTATATTCATGGAATCATATTAATATATCATCATTATAAAACATGAAGTTATCATGAGTCAATGATCATTTCACATCGAAGGGCACAAGTCAAAGATCATTACACATAGAGGAGCATGTGTTATGGCTAACCACCATGACCATTGCACCTAATATCTAATGAGATTAAACATTACTCAATGAATTTGATTTTTATCTGTGTGAAAAAATCATAACATGTTAATGAATATTTTTTCATATAAATAATCATAAAAAATAAATCAAACGAAATCATAAGGTTTACCTATGTAATGAATTGGGTATCATAATTATATCAAAAGGCATATCAGAAGGGAATATCATAGTAGGGTCCATGAAAGGATGGATTTAAATATTATATAGATATTCATAATGTAATATAGGAATATATCATGATAATAAACTTTAAATAAGAGATAAAATAGGGATTAAAAAACATTATAAATAAAAAAATTTAGTATGGTTTAAGGGAAAATGTTCATGGTTATTTAAAATGGAAAAGGAATAATTTTTTGTATAAAAAAAGTTGAACCACTATAGTTTTTCATGATATAAGGAGTTATATTAGAAAAATAATTCTAGATTAAATTATATTGTAGAGTTAACTTTATGTTGGGAAAGAATTTGAGATGTTCCCTAAAATCAGGCTAGCTTGTCCAGAATAATTGAGTAGGGAACCCTTTGCAAACATGTATATCCCCAAAAAAATGATCAATGGATATTCATACATGATTTAGGAATATATAAATAGAATTTATAATATGTACATAAAAATAAAATATAACTTAATTTGGTTAAAAAATCGATAATGAGTAACCCGAAGGAATAATGGATGTTTGGGTAGAATCCCATACCTTATGTGTGTAACAATTCTGCACTTGATCTTAATGTCCTAAATAATAAAATTAAATTCATTAAATAATATTTCCAAACAATTGATACATTTATTTTATTGTTTATAATTTTATTTATTATTCATTTATTTCCCTTCTGATGGGTTATTAAATTCAATTTCATCGCTTAGAAGCATGAGTTTCCTTGGTTTTCATTATCAGTTTACTTATATATGTGTATGGAAAAAACAGATTGAGGATAATTGCCCAAAAATGAATGTATATATTATTCATGAACCTATAGAAAATTAATTTTCAATTTTACTACATAAGAGAAGTTAATTCATTATAGAAAGCAATTAGGATAATCATTTAGGTTAATTTTTAATTTTATATTATCACAAAAAACACATTTTTTTTTATAAATTAATATCACGTGTAAAACATTATTCCATAACATTATATAAGATATAATTTATATACTATAAAATGGTTCACCAATAAAATTGGTTTCATGACCATGCTTAAATATGTAATTCTATGAAGAAATCACGTCATCCATGTAGGTGGTAAATCGACGCCTCTTGGTTGATGTTTTCATTCTTAATGTAAAATAGAGAGAGGAGAAGAGATCTGATGAAGAGTTATTACATAAACATGATAAAATTAAATAATATATAAGGTACTTGAGTTTAATTTCTTTTTTTATGAGGGTAGGTGAGGATATAAAAATAATGGATAGGAACATGAAAATAAATTTAAAGAAAGTAGAAGATTGTTTTACCTCTGGATCTCTTCTTCTTGAGAACCCACTTAGGGGATTTATTTGGTCTTCTGTTAAGAGCAGATGATCTTGGAAATGATTAAGGTGATTGATAAATGTTTTGATCATATTTTTATAAGGATCAAGTATTTAGAGGTGTGAGGAGAAGAGGTGATGAGGGGTGGCATTTATAGTGGATAGGATGTCATTTTTTGAATATTTTAATCATTATTTTATTATTTTGCTGAAGAACAGAAATAGTTTTGATTCTTGAGACTAAATACAGTAACATAAGAATGTAAATTTTAACCCATGGTCACATCCATGACTTAAAAGTGTCTCAAAAAATAATTTATATACTTACACTATAAATAATCACATTTCACTATTCACCAAGAATTCATGTATTTTAGAAAAATAACAAATAATTACCCTAAATATTTTTTGATGTTTTGAATTAAAAATTGATATATTTTTGATGAAAATAATTTTCAAAATTTTCAAAATTTTATTTTGAATTTAAATCATAAATTACATCAAAAAATATATATATTAAATTATAACTAATTTTATATCACTTTGAAAAATTAACTAAGGTATCATAAAAATATCTTATAATAATAAGATAACATTATAATAATTTATGAGTACATTTTACGAAATAAATTTTATTATAAATTTAAAAATTATTCATAAAATCATAATTAAATTTTCATTACTTTCAAAAATATTCTAACCCTTTATTAATAATTTTTAAAATATTTATTTACTTGTAATATGATATAATTACATCATATTTTCAGTTATAAGATGGATAAATTTTATTTATACTTTCATTGGTGAGGTTTCTATTCAATTTTCTAGATTACTATAAATTAGGGTCACATTACTATTCTGATGGTCAAGTTACTATTTCATTGTTATAGGTTCATTAACTTATAGAAACACTTTTTATTTCATTTATTCATCATTTATAAAGATGGTATTGTTTTTCTATATTTTTATACTATATGAAATAATTATTAGAAGGTAATATTTATAGATAATTTTTTTTGTTGTTACATGGAATCTAGGAATGTGATGCTGAAAATTTCACCTACTCATGTGGTGTATGTTTCTACCACTAATATAGAGGAGGGAAATGAATGGAAGGAAGTTAAGAGTAATAGTACATAGACATTCGGTGACTGGATAGTTAGAAAAAAGATCTAATTAACTCATGTAATACTATGAATTCAACTGAAATAGAAATCTATGACATCAACCACTTCTACTAAAAGACATCAAACTTCATCGACAACTTATTCCACAATAATCCAATCTTCTAAATAGTGACATGGAAAGTGGATAATGAGAAAAAAAATATGATCCTCTAACAAATCATAAATTGTTCTTATCTTTAGTGGAAATCATTCCAATGGTCCCAAAAGGATGGTAACGACCCACCCAAATTGTACAAAAAGCATCAACCTGTCAGAAATAATGTTCATTAGAAGAGGAATTGATCTTCAGTTAAATTAGTGTTTTTTACTTAATGGATCCCTTCATAGATGATGAGATTTTTTATGAAACTGATTTACCTATGATTTATTACGAAACTGAGGGAATTTTCCATCAATTTCAATGGTACATGGGATGATACAGTCATTCCAGGAGTCACTACATTAACCACACCCCTATTAGAACTGTCTAAAAGGGTGAAACTATTGGGAAATCAATCTAGTGGGACTAGAAAGTACAAATGAGTTCTTTCACCTCGCATGATAGGGTGTTCCCTAACATGAACATCCTAAAATATTGGTTGGAGGATGCACCACTACCTAATAAACATTGACATGTAGGTTGACCCGGGAGGTCTAATCCACCAAGAGCTGAAACACATTCATCTCTTATACCAAGGGATGACCCATCTACATCTGGAACATCAATTCCCAAAGAACATGAGAAAGAACATCCCCATGTTGGGATGCGTTAATCATTAGACCAAAAAATATGATGTTTTGAAATAATTATCCTTGGTTTTGTCCTTTTTGTCAATCCTAGATTCTCTGAATCTATCAAAATATCTTCATGAAGAACTTATCGAGGAATTATCAAGCCCCGTTGAATTTAATGTTCAGGTTGCTATTGCCAAGGTATGTCGTGATGATAATGATTTTATAAAATAATATAAAGTCATCTATTTCACATACTAGGATGAGTATTCTATCATACAAGGACACACTAGGCCCTTGTATACTTATGGAAAGATAAATGACATTGACATCTGACAAGACATTATCTACCACGGCTTCAGATTCATCCTCATTCTGATCCAAACACCATGGTAGCTGAGTTTCAATGATTCTTACATGTCCCCCTTCCCCTTAATGTTATAGGGTTATGAAAAGAATGAGTATATTTCTCTTGGAGAAATCAGACATAGGGAACATTTTGGAGATCTTATGTATGACCCAGAATTCATTGTTTCCAAACATGATATAACCTTTAATTTTATGTTGGTAAGACCTTGGTAACATCATCACCTGACTATCATATTATCATACCACAAATGAATCAAATATTTAATCAATAGGAAAACTATGAAATTTCTTATTGAAAAGTGTCAATTCAAATATTATGAGTCATAATACATTTCTATACCATTCTACCATAATGAAGGGAAACAATCCATGGCTAATAAAGTCGCTAAGATCAATGCCTAAAATGGCCAGTTAATGATCCCAAATAACCCTTTCGGGAATGTCAATATGGAGTATGCTATTCCTAATATCCAATATTAAGAGGTGGGTTCAAATTCGAACACAAACTAAGTAACTTCCGTGTTTTCAATTATGATAGATGAGCTAAATATCATTAGAGAAGATTTCAAATCTACAAGAACCAATGGAAACCTAGATGAAAATGTCTTCATTCAAGCCCATAATCTTCATAAAATCACAATTTCATCATCTAGGATAGAATAAATTTCCAAATCAATTAAAAAATATTTTGGTCCACATTCAATGTCCCTCATCCCCCCTTCAGAGATCCAGAAAGGCCTTGCACCATCGATTGATCCTGGAATGGTTTATTTTCCTTTCTTATGGTTGAAAGATGACTTATCCTATAACTTTGTAAAGAATTATTCATATCTTACATTCCCTGAAAATGTATAATGGGTGAAGTGTGGTGATGAGGAAGAGGAGGATGTCCTCATATACTCCCCTCCAATATATTAGGAGGGTGTCTCCACTACTATTTATGAACATATAGATGTAAATATTGGTACCAAAAAAGACCCACAAAACACTTTCATTTGTACATCCTTGACTTTTGAAGAACATGAGATATGTATTTGATTCCTAAAACAACACTAATATGTGTTTTACTTGAATTATAAAAAGATACCAGGACTTCACCCTGATGCTTCCACCCATCACATGGGTTTCTCAAAGTCCATTGAGGGTACAAACAGGCATCTAGATGAATAAATCCAACTCATACCTCAAAATTAGAGGATAAAGAGGATAAAATCATCAAACATTTCTTCATATAATAGGTACAGTACCCTAAATGTATAGGAATGGTTTTCCCTATGAAGAATAAAAATGTGCATATCAGAGCTTTCATCAAGTTCAGATATCCCAAAAAATATTTTCCACAAGTAGACTTCTCTATTCTAATTACAGAACAAACGATTAATGAAAAAAATCGTTAAAAATATCTCTACATCATGGATAAATATTCATGGTACAACCAAATATGAATTTCACTAGAATATGTGGATAATAGAACCTTCAGAGCCCCTGATGGATTATTATTTTATTAGGTAATTCCCTTTGGCATAACGAATGCCGACACTACATACTAATGAGCTATGCATCACATCTTCAATCCTTTATTGGGGATGTTTGTTGAAATATAATTTAATAAACTAGTAGTTAAGTCCCAAAAACATTATGAACACCTAACTGATATAGATACCATCATCAACAAGGTAAAACAATATAGCCTAAAGATAAAACCCTTATAATCTTCTTTTAGGGTAACCTAAGGGTTCTTTCTTGGCTTCATAATACACTATTTTGACAATGAAGTAGATAGTGAGAAACCTAAAGCTATCCTTGGTGTTTAAGATCCCACAAACCTCCAAGAGGATAGTAGAATTCAAGGAAATTTGTCTTCTAACTAGTTCTTCATAGAAAAAAACTGTAGGCTAGTTTCTTCCCTTTATGATATTGATTAGAAATAGTGGTACATATCATTGGACCATTGAATCCTAAAAAGAATTGGACAACCTCATGAAATACCTCATTACCACACCGATGGAAATGAAACATGTTGAGGTAAATCCACTACATCAATATGCGATGTCCCTAGAGTGATCATTGGGAATCTTCTATTCCAAAAAATAAGTGTTGGTAAGGAAAACATCTATTATTACCTTATTCGAGCAATGATCTATGACGAGACTTGTTATTTAGATATCGATAGGTGCTTTATGTAATTTAATATTTGATGTTCAGAAATTTAGTAACTACTTGTAGCACCACAAAATCTAATTAGTCTCTTATAATAAACCACACAATTTTATCCTTAGTCTTCTTATGTTGAAAAGATGTTTCACATAGTGTGTGGTTATTCACCAATAATAAGCTACACAATTCATCCCCTTGAAAGTAAGGAATGGCCATGACTTGGAATATTTTATTGTAGAACACCTGTTTGCAGAGGTGATTCAATTAAATAATGAATTATTTAAATGATGATATATATTTTTTAAAAACAATGGCACCTAAAAGTTGGAAAAATATTTCGATGGTGCATCCAAGATACAAATATGGAAGAGAATGGAAGATCATATTCTCAAAAAAGATGGGTTAGGGATTGTTCTCTTTCCCCCAATGAAGGAATTTTTTCTAAATCATTTTTATTATCATATTGTTGTACCAATAATGAGGCAGAATATTAGGCCTTCATTTTAGGCTCAGAATTAGAACTAAAAATACAAGTTTTCCACCAGGAGGTGAGAGGTGATTCATATTAGGTAATCAAGAAGGTTAAGGGGGATTATGCCATCAGAAAAGATGAGATAATCCCCCTATATGAATATTTATAAAGTTTAATATTAGAGTTCCAATCAGAAAAAATATTTAATCATGTTTTACAATGATAGAATACTAAGGGGGATGTGTTAGAAAATAGAGATATGGAATTAGATTATCCCAACCAGGATGAAGCAAATCGTCATCATATCTCACCACAGTATTGTCTCACCACTCATTCATATTAGTATAGAATAAATAAATGAGGTTAATACAATCCCTATGACATATGCCACCAGCATTGGGTGGATCCTTCAAATCATATACTACCTTCAGGATGGAGTGTTCCAACTGCATAGAGCTGGGAAATGGAAAATTAGAGGGAAAGTTGTTAACATCCATCGTTTTGATAGCCCAAATCTATATAAAGTTATATATTAACAAGTATTTGATGGATTTCTTCTCATATGTGTTCATGGAGAAGATAATATGGATGCTATAAAAGAAGTACATAAAAGATCCTTTCATTTCCACTATTCAGATTGTGGGATTTATGATCAAATCTAAATTCATGGAAACTTGTGTCCTTCAATGATAGGGGATTTCACATAATTCCCTACGAAATTTCATTCCTACCTAGTGTATTCCAACTTCATCGATCAACTACTATATTTGCAACATACATCCAAATACACATTTCCATTTTCCATATGGGGAATGGATTTTGTGGGACCATACCCTCCAATTATGACAAATAAGTTCAATTACATCATGAATTCTGTAGATTTATTCTCCAAAAGGGTAGGGGCGATACCCCTAAAAGAATTTGAGGTCAAATTTATTTATATTTTCCTCACATCTAACATTATTACTAGAGTTTTTGTCCCTCGTACAATACTAATAGAAAATATAAACAAATTATATGATTATGAGGTATAAAAACTATACAAAGAGTATAATATCAAATCTAATATTTCATCTGGCTATCATGAAGTGTCTAATGGATAAATAAGGGCGTTCAACATAATATTGGATAAAAACAACAAAATATGGTGGAAAAGATAAAAATTATTTTCTAAAAAAGAAATTTCTTATCGTATGGGATTACCAGACTAAAACTTGTATTTCCACACAGGAGAGCACGTGTTCATTGATATATAGAAAAATAGAATTAATATTCATTGAGGTTAAATTTATCTTTCATGGTATATCCATATCTGTCCAAATATCTGCTGATGATAAATCTCAAAAATGACTTGTTGAATTAGTACCACCCACTTAAACTTTTCTCAGGCCTTTCATCACTTGGAAGAATATAAAAATTAGATAGACCACAACTTTAACAACAATGTGTACTTTCATTTATTCCACTAATGAAAATTTTTACTGGTCTCTAGGACTATAATGATATTATGAATTAAGCCTCTTTAGCTTGAGCTAAAGTGGGAGAGACCATACTCCTAACATAAGACCAATTTAATGGAGCTTATTCATTGATATAAATGGATGGGGAAATCATTATGACTCAAGCCAATGCTAGGTTCTTAAATTAGTATTTCACATAGTCACATTAAAAATCTTTATATATGTAAGATGTTAAACTGCATAGCACTATTTTCATCCCATAACAAAATATTAATTTTTTTTGTTTTTTTCACCTATCCATAAATGCAATGAAGTAATATCTCTAACCCTAATGTTAAATTGAGTGAAATTTCCATCAGTTGCATGCAGTTAAATGACATGACATATTCTCTAATACATATGTCCTAAAACTGAAAGATAAAAATTTCCCTCACTATAAGAAATTAAACTACTTGGTTAAAAACCCTCTCTTTCGAAAATAAGAAACACCAAAAGTACCAATATTTGATACCCTCCTCATGGTCCATTAAATATGCGCATCCATCTCAGGTGTAATTCCAAATCAATCCCATATAACCCCTAAGTGGGTCGAGCTTCCCTCTTGGCCATACATTAGGATGAAAAGATGAATAGATCATATGCATAATACACAATGGAATCATTTCAACTATATAATGGAATATTATCCCCGTTTAGAGGTATATTCCCACTATTTTAATGACTTTACCATAATACAATAAATTACATGAAAAAAATCTCCAACGCATGAGGGTAAACTACATGATCTATTAAAGAACTATGTGTGGTTTGATTATTTATCTAGAAAAATACATAGTAATACCTGAGTCCAATCCATTATTCTAGCTACAATATTTCTTTCATGTTAGGTGACCCCAGTCTTTATCATAATATTTAACTCTATTTAGTCAATGCCCATTCCTAGTGATGTAAAACTACACAATTATTTAAGAACTTTTTTTTTGTTTGATTATCATTCAAATGAGATAGAAATTGACACCTAAATCTACAATCTCGAGTCTACCCAAGTATACAATGAAAAATACCCCCTTTTCCATATGTACAGACCAGATCTGCACAAAGAACATTCTAGAACACATGGATTGATTCTCATTATAATGTGATGCACATTGATACAATGACCTCATGTATTATGCCCAAACATTATTCAATAGGAATTTTTGATCCCCATTTTCCAACATCAATGTCTAATTGATGTGTTAAAAATTTTTCATGGACTATGTGTGGATTGATTCCCATTCTCATGTGACATGAAGTGATGGCCATACCTACAATCTCGGGTCCAACTGTAGTCAAAAAAATCCCTCATTCCCTACATATGAGTCAAACTATAATGGGTAACCTTCAAGAACAATGAATGGCTTTATTATCATCCTATTGAGATAATTAGTGACACCTAGATCATATCTCCTAGCCCAACAACCACAAAATTTAAATTACTTTATCCTTCACTCATACTGCCTTTATGCCATAGAAGATTATTTTTCCACTCCATGTTTAATAAAATTAGAAAATATCCCATGGTACTAGGATGTTTCATAAACCTATTCCCTACATATATAAGTAATATCAATTCACATTGGTGATAATGAGGTCATGGATGCCAGACATCAAATGGGACACCATATTTCCTCATCACATGAAAATAAACAACACGATTTTCCTAAGTACTATACATGTCTTGATTATCATTACAATGCGATAGATAGTGATGTTATTTTCCTTAATCCTAGACTGATGAACAATAAAATTTGGGAAATTCCCCCACTCTCCCATGTGTGAGTCAAATCTACATGATGTGATGCTATATGAGTTCAAACCTTATGTACGAACCCATATAAAAATCCCCCATGTCCTTTGTACATGAATTAAATCAATGTAGGGGACATTTATTCTTCTAAATGAATGTCACTTTATTCTCATTCAATCGATATAATTAGTGATACAATAACCTTATGTCTTATTACCTACCATAGGGTAATGAAAAATGTCCCATATTTTGCATACAAATAATGATTTGAGTATGATAATTTATATTGGCTTCACTGATCAAAGGGGTCCACCATAGAAACACAGGTGTCCCCTTCTATGTATGAGGAATATCTATAAAAGGTACTCTAAAATCATAGAAAATATCAGTCTAAATGATTAATTTGTGCTTGGAAATATCCCTTACTGATGCCATACCCATAATCTTGAACACATTCCTATCTTCATAATATTTCCTCACTTACCAGTGGTAGAAGGTTTGATACATGAGAGCTCTTTTTTACCAAATATACAATAATACAACCTAGTTGATTTAACAAAAAACATCTCAAAAAACATGCCTTCCATTTAATTGATTCCACTAATTGGATGTGCTGTAATATTCCCTCATTGTATATTTATAAAACACCCCACAAAATTTCTTAGTCAATTAATAATAAAATTTCTCTTAGGAGACGAATTTTTAGTCCCTGTATTCCTTGATGACATTATGTTGGAACCCTTGATTCAAATTCAATATCTGGAAGTCCATTGCATAATTTTCCCATATCATTTCTCCCGATTCCAAGACCCTCAAGACCATGGGTTACAATTTCCTCCCCCATTTCCAAATATTTAAGGAATAATTTTTGTCAGGTAGGAGACATATCACATGTCATTTCCATAATAATTTTGTCCTAATCATATGAAATAAAACTATAGAAACCATAATTCGTTTTGTTAGATCAGACCTTCATAGGATTCAATTTTTCTTTATCTAGAGTAATTTTGACTTAAAATTACCCCTCACTTCATGGTACTTTTCCTTCCACACACCAAACATTATTCATGAGGGAATCTAAATCACCATAGAAATCCAATAAATTTTCGCATTCTAATATAAAAATTCTTTAGAACATTTTTTTGACTATGCTATAACATTCCCCAGTGGTATTTTCATAATTTAGACCATGAAATGAGTTGGTCAGCCATGGGATGCCACTACTGACTAGGATGTAATACATCCTTGTCATATTTACATAAAATATCCAAAAAAAATGTTTTCCACTTAGCAGTAACTTTATATTTGGGAGGGGCCTCCTATAACACCATAATCCCTTCCCCTGAACCACTCTTTGGATCTGGTAATCCCTGAATTGTTACTTACAACTCTCTCCCCTCATACCCAAATATGGTAGTGAATTTCCAGAAAGATTAACAATAATGGGAGAATTAGTAACCTTTCTTTAAATCCTAAGGAACCTAAATTATAGCCCCCATTATGACTTTGATACATGAATTTAAACTGTATTATGTCCTTATTGTATAACATTAAAGTGGTCAAAAATGTTTGAATAGTAATGAGTTAAAATAACATTATCTCTATCCTAGTCATATAACATTAAACTGTATGATTCGTTAACCCATTTTAGACAGGGTCCCTCCCCATGACATTGACCATTTAACATAATTCAATTCGCTTCATAGAATCCAAATTCATGTAGGAGTGGCTTCCCATTCATGGTTAATTCCAATATAAATTTGCACCCCATTCTCAAACATCTATCATTGAAAAAACTACCCATCATAGTTTTTAGAAACCTAAATCTCCATAAAACCTCTTCCATTATTGGTAGTAGAATGTCAAAATTCCTAAGAACTCAATTATGTGACTATGATGTATTAGGACTTAGTGGTATTCATATAAAATATCCCACAAAATGGGATTATCAGCTGAAGGATTCCACTATTGGACTATGCAAATACACACCACATATAGCCATGATTAATTTATCCCATAAAATGGGGTTTCTAACTAGTAGTAACTACATCCATTAGAGAAACCTCCTATATTATCCTATATAGTTTTCAAGTTTCAAGAACCAACAAATTAATGTTTAAAATTTCCCATGGGGGTATCTAAGAAATGTTAGAGCATTATAATCCAAAATTCCTTGTTTAGATTAGAATTAAAGAATTTATGGTCAATGTTATTCAATCTAAAAGACTATATGCCCATGTACCACTTGCATGACTTTAAACTACCATAAAATCAAGAGATATAACACTCACCAGATTCAAAGCCCACAAAGGGAACTCTAGAAAAAAATCAATTCTCATCTCGGTATACATTAAATACATGTTTTTACTAAAAATTGTGAAATGAGAAGATAAAAGGTTCAAAACTTGTTATGATGAAAATCTTAAAAGGGAAGGGTAATAAAAACTCAAGTCTCTCCTGTTGAGTATTCCATATACTAAAATTAGAAATAAAACTCGGGATATGACACAAAGGACACAAAATTTTTAGGTTTGACTATATATCCCTAGAAATAGTCAATCAATGCTCTCTAGGCCCCATTTATTAAAAAAATGTTATATTATTTCTCAATACCATCACTCTGGCTACAAATATCTAGTAAAAACGTATTTCTTTTCAAATAAACTTAAATTTTTTATTTTGATCACATAATGAAAATAGGGTTGAAGACATAAATTATTAGAATAAAAATTCCTTTTATTAATGTAGAAAGAAAACCTAAAAGCGTATCCACAAGATGGAGTCCATCTGTCACAATTTACAATAGATCATCAATAAAACTCTTCTTCTGTTGAGTAGACTCCTAAGACCTATCAACATACTATCGAAGCCTTGTAAAATAAAAGACATCAATATCATTGTCCAGGTGAAATTATTCCACTATATAATCAATAACAACTGACCCCTATTGTCCTTCTAATTAATGGTGAGGTTTTACGAGTTACCCCATAGTTGCATCCAATTCTTACTGAACATGAAAAATTTGAATGGTTTTCAAATTAATATAATTTTTAAATTACACTAGCCTCATAGTATGGTAGGACTCATTCTGGGATAATATATCTTGAAAATAATTAGTGTTTAGGAGTAGCTTCACCTTTATGAGTTTTTAATGAAGCTCGTGATCTCAATATCATTTGTAAAGAATTTACTTCACAACAACATGAATCATGCAGTAATACAATCTATTATATCCAAGCATACCAAATAGGAATAAAATTCGATGGATTCACAAAGGAAGGTCATCAAGAGGGTTATCTGATATTATTATCTTGATATACCACCAAGACTCAAGTCGTATGATGTGAATACTATTGTATAGCTTTGAATCTGACTCAATGTTGCTGCCAGAGGGAGAAATGGACTCCAGGATCGATGCACATATTGATGTACCCTACCCCACTACCTCCTGGTCAATAATAGATTCTTGTATTGGTGTTGACTGTATTTGAACTGAGGTTTCAACCTTATATGCAACCAAATATGTTAATGACATGGGACAATGCACATGATTGATCATTAGAAACAAGAGGAATGATAATAGAAGAAATATGGGATGATTAAATCAGTGAATAACATCCAACCATTAATGGGTCACCATCATGGGTGGATTTATCTCTAGAATCCCTGACCTCAACAGCTTGAACAAGAACCTCTCGATGACGTGTACTCTCTTTGCACTACCTAGGTTTCTCAAAATGAGGCTCAGAAAGATTCCTCATTTTAGGTTCCACATGAGCTATCCCCACCCCCTCAATAGTGTAATTGGAATGAAATTAGACATCTTGTACATGAACTGATACTACAAAATTATTTGTTGTTGGATCTGTGCATTTCAACCAGTCATGACTAGAGATTCAGTCATAAAAATATTGGTTTCACAAAAATAAAGCCGAATGTTGTTTCAATTTTCTATTAAGTTCTTAAAATTCTATTAAAATATAATGATTTTTAATATTTTGCATCATTTCATCAAAATTCATTACAATATTTATCATTTGATTTATTGATGGTTAATGAACCGTGGTAATATCACCCATGGAGACAATAAAAATAGTAATCTTGAGACCCAGTACATCACCCATTTCTAATGACCTATGACCCTGAATAACATCCTCAGTGAAATCTGTCGGGTCATCATGAGACTTCATAGGGTCTTCTAGTGAATTTGATTACCCTGATATATAATATGGGTAATGGTAGTCATCCAATTTATGAAACCTTATGATGTAACTATGAAATTATAAAACTCCTTATCCCTACTAAAAATGGAAGGAATAATGATTGTTCGAAATGATGTATCTTTAACCCTAGACACTTCTCATATTGAGAATGAAAACACACTAGTGGGGATCCACTCATGGTCCATAACATTCTCCTCTATACTTGGTGGCTCATATTTTAGTCCCTTGGGAGAGGAAAGGGAAGAATATTCTAAAATCCAATGAGGTTTAGACATTTTTATAGGATAATGTAGTGATTAATGGATCTATGTTGACGTACCAATACTGATGAGTTGATTAACCAATTATTTTATCCTTTGAATTTTTTTTATTTCAATAGAGGATTTATAACATCAACCTCTTCAAGAACAATTATTATAGGAGGATATATAGTTTCCTCATCCATCTCAGTCTTCATTTTCTTCTAAAAAAAGATTAATCTCTATTCTTGGGAGAGAATTCATCAATCCTAATAAAGGGACCAATTGGTTAATAGTTTGGTGATTGAAAAATAGTTTATTTTTCCTTGGAATGATGAAAATAAAATTGACCTTACCCCTAGTTACAAGATTTGTTCTAAATAAAAGAGACAATGAAAAGAAATAGAGATAATAAAAGGAGGAATTAAATTCTACAAATTGGTATAACTAATCCATTCATTAAAAGATGAGATACCAATCTCTTCTGTATTTCCAAGTATTTTCATGTGCTCCTCCTATCTCATGGAAGGAATGCATTTCTTAGTTCTATAAATGATCATCTATAGTTCTTGGATATAAATCCTCACCTCAGCGAGATTTTCATCAAAGCGAAGATTAGGTAGTAATTGGGATAATCCAATCCCTGGAACCAGTATCCCAACACAAATGAGTTCCCATATGATTTAAACATTTGGGGATATGTCCTGCTAATGTTGTACTACCACTAGTATCATGATTTGTGAGTTCATTTTGATACAGGATGGTGGACTAAAACATTCACGAGGCTATTTGGGAAAACACGGGACCTCATCATCAGCGCCTTCCAAAGGTGATGAAGCATCATCTTGAGGAGAAGAAATATATTATGTAATAGAAGAATCTTATTAATCCCACTTTACATGATTGGAAATTTTAATAGTACTGATTTGATGTATGTATTTGGCCAACACTCCCTCGGGGTATGACGCAATCCATGCCTTACATACCAGGATATTAATCCACTTTTCACGTCCTATAGAGGGAGGTTGATCACCACTTGAGTCAAATACATGGTGGTAAGAATCCATAGTTTTCAGGATACCATCATATAATTTTCTAACCAGACATGCATTGGAGGATATATGATCATTTTTCATAGGTGCATTAATGGGCTTGAAAACCTATATGATGCATAGGGCTCTCATATAACTTTTTCACCGATATGTATCTCTTACCCAATGTCCCTAAAGGAAATCATATATGATCCTAGCTCACTTCTAGCCTTCCCATCATCTGTGAATCTCAATTTAGGTTGTTCCCCATATAGTAAGATATTGAACTCCTTGAATGAATTCAACCCCAATGGAGTTTCCCTAGAATTTATGGACAAAGGGGGAATAACCAAAATGGCTTAAAAAATCTATAGAATCTAGATATTAGAAATCCCCACTATACTCAACATGTAATATATTCTAAAGTGGGTTTAAACCCATCCCATTAGTACCTAGAATGGTTTGGTGGTTCAAAACGGGGCCTTGCTGACATGGACATGTAAAAAGGATTGGTAATTCATCACCAGGATGGGGAATGAAAACCCCACATGCTTCTTTCCGGCCAATTTCTCAACCATGATGATTATCCCTAACCTTATGAATTTATTTGAATCTTAGAGAGGTAGCAGGTAAACTCTTAGACAAAGGGATAGAAATTTTTCTAGATGTGTCTTAACAATTACATTGTCTTTGAGACTGTACCCCCATTTTTCATACTCTCCCTTCTCCAAAGTTAATCAGAATGTATTGATAGAGCTCCAATTCATTGTAATTTCACACCTTGTTATACGTTTTCAATAGGGTCATTACCCCTCCAAAACCTAGAAGGAACTCATCTGCACTTGGGGATGGATATCCCCCTTCAGGCAGAGGTCTTTCTTTGTAATATACTAATCTATATTCAACAACTCATGCTCAAAAGCTTGCATCTTTTCATCATCTTCCAAATTACCCTTTTTAGAGATGATATCTTCATAAATATATCCATGGATCGGAACCCCAATGACCTTGTGGTCATCCCAAAAACTGATAATAACTTCCCTATACATAAGGTGGAAAGAGTTCATCTGTGGAATCCACCATCTTAACAGCTCATGGATGAATTATTCCTTCTTATATAATTATGTTTACACTACCTATAAATACTCATAGATTTGTACATCTTGTAGCTTCTTTATAAACTCTGTTAAAGTTTGGTACAACTAGTACGAGCACATCCATGTAGGGTTAACACCACCTCTAGCGTAGAAGTCCCAATATTTCTTACAACCCTTTAACTAATCTGTTTGGGAATCATGGAATATAAATGAATAATAATGTGTCTTTAATTTAGGTATGTTTACAATCTAGATAACACTATGTACGGTGCATGCCATTGTCAGTGGATAATGTAACAACATTGATATTTGCACTGATTCTTGAAATTTTGGTAGTTTTAAAATTTCTCTAATATTAGAAACAAGAGAGAGGAGTATAATTCTTAAAACAAGGTATGAGGGCCTACTTTAGAAAAATGTGGTTGTAAATTGATATATAATTACTCTCAGGAATATTATGATGATGTTTTTGCATATGGCCATCCATATTAGATAGAGTAGTATTTCGAGCAACATAGTAGTCATGTACTTTGCTTTTTATTATATCCTCGAAGCCATTCTTATAATGTTTCTTATAAACTATTGCCTTTATAATATTCGTTTAACCTATAAATGAAATATCATGTTTTCCATTAGGAATAAGATCATTTTGAAAAAAATAACAGAAATGAAAAAAATCAGAAAAGGCATGAACTCAGAAAGGGAACTCATGCAAGTGCCTCATGTCAACCCCTCTTCTAAGGCCACTATGCAAGAGAACAATCTAGCTATATGAAACATGTAGGTTTTAATGCACCTCATCTAAGTGAAATTTTCTTTAGATAAGAGGGTTAATAAAAATACTTGTATGGTGTACTACTGTAGAATGACTAAGGATTTTGAAGTGTGAAGTCCCTACATTGAAATAGAGTCCCTATTTATAGACAAATAACCCTAAAATGTGGCCTAAAAATGCTCCCAACCTTTGAAAAATCCCTAGGGATTGTAATTAAGTATACAATTTGAGAAGATGACTTATATGATCCATCCACACTTTACATCCCTTTACCTCATGATCAAATCCTCTTCTGTTAGTCAGTTCTATTCCAGAGGGGGGGGGGGATTGTTCACAGTTTATTTTTTTACTTGATAAAAAAGTAGACAATGTCAAATACCTTAATAATAATTGAAGAAAAGAAATTTAGATTTTCAATGTTGGAATATTCCTCCAATGGTTGTTCTCCAGGATCACCCAAAGCAGCGTCAACACTCAGGGTACTTTCAGATAATCTTGTGTGACTTACTTGATTGAGAGTCTGCACAACATATTAGGGAAAAACCTTTAAGTGAAATGGACCATTCACCCATGGTTACATATTTTCATATAAATATGACCCTGAGGTCTTCATTTTCACAAACAAAATTTCTAGAAGAACTCTTAACATTCTTATCATCCTAGTTCTTCTCCCAAGCCCCATTAAACATTCTAGGTAGTGAATTATATAAATTTATTATAAGTCTTATATATTCAATATAGACATTAAATTTGAGGTTATAAATATAATTAACTAAATTAATAGAATACATGGTAGATAAAATTATAAAATTAATTCATAGGTTACCAATTAATTAGAAATTAATTTGAAACCTAATATAAAGGAAATTTGTTTATGGTCACAAAAAATGTTTATCCAAATATTA
The DNA here is from genome assembly GCA_963277665.1 of Viscum album. Lineage (NCBI taxonomy): Eukaryota > Viridiplantae > Streptophyta > Magnoliopsida > Santalales > Viscaceae > Viscum > Viscum album. Next base: position 1,811,273,249 of record OY728123.1, on the reverse strand, counting down.
TAAATTAATTACAATTAGTGAATTATATAAATTTATTATAAGTCCAATATATGCAATAAAATATATTTCTATATTAATTTCAATGGTTTGATAAACATGAGATATGAATAAATCTAGTTTTATGCTTAAATTTTTTTAAAGATTTTGTACTACCTTTTAATAAAGTGCATATTTTAAACATAAATTTTTAAACTTTTATGAAATTAATATTATAAAGTAAAATTATTTTTTTAATTAGATAATTAAAAATTTGATTTGGGCAAATTGTTTGTATTTATCTCAGAAGTTTCATTTTTCAATAAATATTGAATAATATAAAATTTTAATTCAAAAGTGGGTTTTCATCTAATTTATATATAAGTATAAATTATATTTTATTATTATTTTTATAGTTTAAATAGATCATTTTTATCAATTTACCCAATTTATGTAATTTTAATCAATTTCACATTGAAATTGAATATATAAACATTACATTCTTTAAAACATTTTACTTTTAAAAACACGCTTTATCCTCCCATATGTGGGATTAAAATTTAATTACAATTTTTAAGTTATGTAATTGGAATTTGGAAAAATGGATTCATTATTTGGAATCATAATAATATATAACTTCTAATATGGTAAATTTTTTTTAAAAAATATATATTAATGAATGTAATGAAAATTAACAACATCAATTAAGAAAAAATTTAGCTTAACAAGGTACTTAAACCTTAAACGTAAGGGAAAAAATGACCATTAAACTTATATAAAATGCATTGCGTGGAAATATTTCTACCCTGAACTATATTTTATATAATTCTGTTCATTATTGGATCCACATGAATTGTGAATAATGTGGGTGGAATTCCCTATTTAAAAAATTCTTTGGAATATCACTCCTCCACTATAAAAATGAATTCACCCTCCCACTTATTCAAACCTATCAGGCCATTTTTATCACCCAATATCTAATAAACTAATATCCCGACAACCATAAAAACATTATAAAATCCATTTTTTGGGCAGAAATCCAACCAAATATTTCTTTTTGTATAAACCAAAAGGTGTGACCTGAAAATGAGGTAACATTCTTCAACAACAACTTTATATTTATTTCTTTCTCAAACACTAATACTATTTTTATTTAATTATTACGTAAAAAATTAATTATCCAAAATATAATGATATGTTTTTCAAATAATGTTTTTACCTAAACCTACAAACAATTCAATAAAAATTTTACTTAAAATACCGTTTTGTGTATGGATGACTACCACCTCACTAAATGATGGTTGTTCATTTTAATTTACAACCTCTCATGGTGGGAATTTTGATGGAAACACTATTTATATATGATATTTATGATATTTATAATTTATTTATGCTATAATAATTTTTTATGTTATACATAACTAAATTATTTCCATTTTTTAGGATAACACCGGCTGTGGAAGTGTGGAAAACAACCTCCTCAAGGAATTCATTCACGCTATACATGGAATAAATAAAGGATGGTTTTAATAAAAATATGTGACATTTCTGACATGAAAAAATAATTTAATTACAATATACCTATATAACATTTATTTTTCATTCATTTTAAATATGAAAATGAAATGGCAGTATAGCTCATGCGTACGTATGGTCTACCATTTACATAATTGGTGCATTTCAATTTCTATGTCCAAATATTAGGGATTATAAAAAATAAATTATTACTAAATATATATAATATTTTAATCATGTATTGCATTCTGAATTTGATGAAATCGTGATATACATAATATGAAAAAAATCACATGTTAAAACATACTTTACGAACAACGCAATTAACACCGAAAATAGTGAAAATAACGAAAGATTACTAAAAATGGGAAATAAGATATTATAAGAAGATAATTGATGACATTATGAATATGAGTATTGTTATATAAAATTTTTTCACATCTTTTAACCCATTATAAAATATATTAGTGAATATGTAACCAAAAGATAATGCAAGGTAACAGATTATTGCCCAAATATCTTTTTGTGAGACATACACCATTATAACCACTTACATTTTTTTGTGGTGTATATATTTCCCATTTTTATATATTATATAATTAATTATTTTATCTTCCTGTTATTTAATATTTATTTTTAATTTATATATTTTATAGGGCATATGATTCAAAAGTTACAAAGTAGTAAGGTACTTTGTCTCAATTTCCATTATTTTAGACATACATTATTTTTGTTCTTTTAATTTCTTAAATAAGGTGTACATACTTACACATTAACATATAATATCAATATTAATTCATTATCCATGATATTTTTATTTTATTAAATTATTACTAAATCTACGAGGGTATGAATTAAGTGTTAGAAGGTGGAAAATAATTTCATAACCCAATTTATTTTCATTGGGATATATTATTTTCTTGATGTTGTTAATATTATATGATTATGTGTTTAATAATATTTTACTATATTTATTTTTTTATATAATCATTTTTTTATTTAAACTTGAAACAGAAAATAAATTTTTTGATTTATAATCACATAAATTTTATAGTATATTCAAGGGTTTACTTTACAATTTCATTTTGTTTGTGATTTTTTACACTTAATTTTACATTAGAGGAAATTAAGGTATTATTGTTTGGTAAAATTGTAATTTTATTCTCCTTGGGTTATTCATGATCTTTTACAAGTAATAATACCATTTTCCACTCTTTGGTAATCCAAATGTTTTGGAGAACATTTTTAAGAAGACACAACCTTATTTCTCTATTTAGTTAGAGAAATTATTTTCTTCTAAAAATACTATTTTATACACATTTTATCAAAAATGTTTTTATCCATTCCAAAATGATTTATTAAAGTCATTATTAACTTTTTTCTATTATTTTTTTTTTCAAAAGGAATAATTTTGTTTCTTTCAAAACAAGGTACTTTTTGGCCTTTTACCTCAGAAATGGACTATTCTTTTTACCCCGTACATCAAGTAAAGAATTTTCCATAGTTGTTTTATTTAAACATCCATTTAATGTTTAAATGGTAAATTTATAATGAAAATGTTTTTTAATGTGATTTTGAAATAAAATTACCTTCAAAATATTTTTCAAAATGAAATTCATATTTTCCTCATGAATGTATTTAAATGGTCTTTTTTTGGTATTTCTATTCATCCATGACAACAACCCATTATTTTAATCCACATAGGATATTGTATACTAATACTATCCTTATTCTTATTCTAGATGTATTATGATTCATTTGACCAAGGATTGTATTGAAATTCACTTATGTGATTTTCGTTGTTAGTATCCTTTATATATTAAATTTCCAATGATCATTGAAAATTAAAGTTATCCTAAATGTCAAAATAATTTATCTTGGGTATGATTATTACATAAAACATATACCACTTTTACATATGTGTTAACATTTAATGATATTTTATATCTAGAAAGTTTTTGAGAAATCTTAATATTTTACTCAATGATAATATTTGATGAAGCAAAGTACTCATGAATTAAATTGATTATTTTATATATGATGAATTGATTGAATAGGTATTGAATTGGTGGGCATGGTTATTGATAAACTCTCAATATTGATAGTCAAATGAGAAAAGATATGTCTTCTTTCCTAGTATAATGGTTTTTTCCTAGTATGTTATAAAACGCCTTTTAAAAAATCTTGATGGTAATGGTACCACGTACCTTGAAAATAAAGAAACCTAATAATAATAATTTTCATCATTTTTATTTAGTTAATATTTATCATGATATTTTTACATTGAAAAAAATATATTAATGTATTAAATTCTTAGTTTATTAATGAAATGTAATGGTTTTCAGTTATTTATCATTACATATTGATTATACCTTATCAATTTATTTTACATGGAATGTGTGTTTAGTTAGTTAACTATTACTAATGATTATACTCATTGATTCATTATTTATTAAGCTATACATAACCCATAAAGATCATATATGCTCACCCTTATTTTGATTCATTTCTAAAAAAATCCATGAAATGTAATATGAATGAAATAAAATTATACGCTATATGAAATAATGTAATTATCCTAAAAAAACAAATTGTGTTTTAATTAGGGTGTTAATTTTTTTAAAAAAGACTCATGTATGTATCAGGTTTTCCAAGAATACTAAATTGATTTCTTATTTAGGATTAATTTATTCCAAATCATGCCAATTTAATTGTAGTACACTTCGGGTCTAGGCTTCTTGTAGATGGGTATCTAAAATTTTAATTAGAATAAGTTTAATATAAATAATGTTCACTATATTTAGAAGACATTGTTTAGGGAACACAACACTAATGTAGAAATTTGATGATAATTATAGAATATCCTCCAAAAATTTTGGTAAGATATATATTATGTTGGTCTTTATAGAAATACAACCCTATCTAGATACTACAAGTGGATGTGGTTTTAACCCATTTGTACCTTGGGGAAATGACTTTGGAAAGCTGTATCGGGCCTGGCCCATGTGTAACCTGGTACAAAATAACAAGCTTCATAGCACATCCGGATTGAAACACCCAAGGGATATGTTTATCATAATCAACATTATCCTTACAAATTGTTATGAATGATTTTAATAGATAATGTAAACGAATGACCTAGTTTAAACCATAGACCAAGGAAGAAGCTACATTGATGTAAATATGATAAAGTAATTATGTATTTAGATTTAATTGAAATACTTATTGAGAATTATATTTTATAAATTTCAATAATCCCCTTCATATTTATTTTTTAAATAATACTAATATGGTTTTATAAATGGAGAACATGAATTCTGGATGAAAACCCATAAAGTCCAGCAAGGCCATAGGACATGATCCCATGACCGATGGACGATATGAGTTTATTAACAACCACAATCCTATGTGATGTCCTTGTTGATTTTTTTTATTATTTTTAGATAAACAATTTGTTGAATAAATATTAATGAATAACCAATAGTATTACTTACAAGGTTTATATATTTTTGTATTAAACCTATTAGTCTTGGGATATAGTTAAATATATATATGAGGACTTTTTTTTATAGATCTCACGATATATTAAAAGTTAATTTTAGTGCATCAAGCATCAAATATACTTTTTGGATATCCATTTTAAGATGTAATGGATAAATTATAAATTGATCTTCCAACAAAAAAGGATGAAAATTGTGTGTATATAAACATATCACGTAGTTATATTCACTTATAATCTTGGTTAATAAAATAATCCTCTTCATTAGAAAGAGGACCTTAGAAATATATTTTCTTCATATCTCAATTTTTATTTAACTAACGATCTTTTAAATCATCACGGATTTATGGCTTTGAGGCCCTATAAATTACATTGATCTTTCAATTTTTTTGATTGATGACCTCATTCACTCCCTATAAATAGATATGTTTTCCTATATATACAAATCTCTAATTTACACTAATTGTATCTTACATAGAGACATACTTATATGTTATTCCATGTAACCTATGAACTTATTATTATCTATTATTAAAAAGATATTTTACTAACTATTATCATGATGTGGGATTTAAAAATAATAATTTTCAAATATAAAACCCTATATTTCTGATATTGAGTTTAAATTGTGGGGACACAATTTATTTAAGGTGTGTAGAATGTGATGACCTGATATTATAAAGTATGAACATTGTATTTGATGAAGTGTATGACATAAAGCACCAAGAATGTAAGAGAATATATTATCCCAAGAATTTAAAATATATTAAATATTTTAAATAAAATAAATCTATGATAATGGTTGCAGTGAACACGATATTGAGTTATTTTTCATCGAATTCCACAACGATTTTCTTCAATGTTTTGTGTTACATCCAAGAACATGTTTTACCAAAAAATGATATATTATTATTACACGGTTGCTCCTATGCCCATAGCTGTGGGGGATTGTGTTACGGAACGACAAGATGATGGAGATGAGGGAGTGGAGATCTTGATTTCCACTGGAAATAGGTCCCTTGAACTGGAGAATGAGGAGGAATTGCATGATGAGGAGATTTCTCTGAGGCATGAAGCTGGCCATTTTCATATTGAGACTGACCCAGTGGATGTTGGAACCAAGGAAGGCGGGCTGAACGTGATGGTTCAGCCACAATTCCTTTCTATAGCTGACACCGACAATGCAGTACAACAAACTTCTGGACTGAAGGATGGCTTCCTGCAGGTAAAAATGTTGGGGAAATGGGGTGATCTCTCAGATAGTGACAAGGATAAGGACAGTGGTGAGGTTCAGCCATCTTACAGTAATGTTGTACAGAGAGAAAAGATGAAGGTGCGCGAGGATGAAGGTGCGAGAAATGCCCCTCCATGACGAAGAGCGAAGAAAGATTACTCTTCTCTTCCGAAGCCGGTGTCGACTTGATCTTCAATTGGGAAGGAGAGTTGGGCTATGCAGTCCTCGAAGGAATTTCTGGCCTTGTAGAAGCTGAATCTTAGAAGGAAATATTCCAAGGTCCTTAAACACTACGAAAGCTCAGAGTGGGAGACAGATAATGCGGAGGACATAATTTCCAAAGGGGGTGGTGATGAGTATGACTTCTATGTTATGTAGATGCTTTGGACTTGTTTATCTCCTTTATGCTTTTTATTTTATTAATAAATGGTCTGAGGCTTCCCTCTGATTGAGCGTTTCTATATTTTATGAATAGAGCTCAATATCCTATGAAAATATATGTATTACGAGAATATAAATGGAATTCATAGGTTACCAATTAATTAGAAGTAAATTTAAAAACAAATATTAAGAATATGATTCTATTTTCACAAAAGTGTTTTGTACTAATAAATAAAATTAATTATTATTTTTGAATTATATTAATTATATATATATATTATATATTCAATAAAATATTTTTCATTTTCATACATAGGGTTTGATAAGAATATGATAAGAATAAATTTAGTTGTATGTTTAAAAATTTTATTTTACCAAAAAGTAAATGTTTTTTTCCTTTTAATGGCACACCTATTTTAATTCAAAATTTTAATGTTTTTATAAATTTAATACGAAATAATAAACTTAATTTTTGATATAGAAACATAAAAAAACACTAGGGTGAATGTTTTGTATTTTTTTGGTGAGGATTCATTTTTCTCATGAATTGTGAAAAATATTCTATTTTAATTCTAAACTACTTTTTCATCTAATTTAATTAAAAAGTTAAATTATATTATTAATTGTTATTATAGTATATGTAGATCAATACTATACAAATTAACCAAAATTGGGTCATTTTAATCAATTTTAACTTCAAAATGAATTTAACAAATACAAACTTTTGAATATTTCACTTTGAAAAACCGGCTTTGTCATCCTATCTATGGGATTAAATTGAAATTAATTTCACGCACTTGTGATAGAAATTATGAAAAATTGATTCGTTTTTTGGAATGAAAATATGTTATAATGGATAATATGATAAATTATTTTACCAAAAATATTGTTCAAAGTAATTAAAATTAATTATAATGACTAAGAAAAAAATTAGCTGAAAAACTAACTAAACATTAATATTAAGGGATAAAACAATTATAAAACTTATAGAAAAGAAATTAGAGGGCCATATTTATACCCTATCATTCCCTTTATAATATTTTTTACATTATTGGATCCACTAGACATGGGAAAAAATGTTTAGAATTCCCTCTTTCAAAACGTTACAAGAGTTCTACTCCTCCTCTACTATAAAAATCCACTCACCCTACTACTTATTCATACCTATCATGCCATTTAGAATACCAAAAATATAATAAATTAAGCTCCAAAATTATATCCACTATTTAAATAATCATTTCTTTGGGAATAAAGTCAACCAAGGATGTCATTTGTTATAAGAAAAAATGATGTTACCTAAAAACGAAGTAACATTCATCAATGATCACTTTAATTCTATTTATCTCTCAAACCATTAAAATGTTATTATTTAATTATTATATTATAAAATAAGTATCCCAAATATTTTTTATATTGTTATGTGAATGGTTATAACTACACGTACACACATGTTCATCAAATATGTATATAACTTACTATTCGTGTAAGATGAACTACCACCTCCTGAAATTCTGATTGTTTTTCTTCCTTTAACACCTCTCATGGTGAGAATTATGATAGAAAAACTGTTTACATATGGTATGTAAGATATATATAATTTTTTTATCCTTATTAAAATTTTTATATAATAAATACTTTTATGATGTCCATTTTTTACGATAACATCATTTGTGGAAATGTGGACTACCACCAACTCAATGTGATGTTATTGGTTCATGATATATATGGAATGTATAACAGATTATTTTTATAAACATATATAAAATATTTGAAAAATATACATTTTAATTATACTATAAATATATATCATTTAATTTTCAATATTTTAAAATGATACTAATAAATGGAAGTAGAGTTAATGTGTAGGTACGACCTACCGTCTCCATGAACATAGTATTTCATTTACTATATCCAAATTTTATAGATTATTATAAATAAATATATACTAAATATATTTAACATTTACATCATGATTTATATTATTTACTTGATTAAATCATTATCTTTTTAATAGTAACAAAAATCACAAGTGAAAACATATCCCACAAACTAATAAACTAACAACAGAAATAATGAAAATATATAATGGTTATTAACAAATAGGTAACAAGATATTATAATAATTTAATATAATATTTTTTGAATATGAGTATTGTTCTGTAATATTATAGTTACATGTTTAATAAATTATAATGGAAGTAAAATAATGTTCACCAAAAAGTAAACATAAGGTAATTTATTATTGTCTCACTTTTCGTTCTGTGTATAATACTCTATTTTCACCATTTAAATATTTTTTTAGTATATATACTGACCCTTTTAATATATTATATCATGAATTATTTAATATTGATGTTATTTAGTGTTTCTGTTAATTTCATCTCCATCATGGGACTTATTATTCAAAAGATTCAAAGTAGTGAGTGATTTCATATGAATTTCTATTCTATGAGATGGATATTATTATTGTGCATATAATTTCTTATATATGGTGTCCATATTTCCATTTTGACATGTAATATCATGAATCATTAATTATTAATGATGTTTTGAGTTTAATTTGGATTGTTTTATAAATTTTATTTGAATTAATTATTTCCAAGTGGAAAATAATGTCATAACCCAATTTATTTTCTTGGGGTAATATTACTTCATTAATGTTTTAATATTATAAGATTATGTGTTCAATAATTTTTTAATACATGTTGTTATATTTACACAATATTTTATGATGATTATTGTTTGAAATACATAATATAATTATTTATTGATGATCACATCAATATTATGTTCTTTTCAATGGTTTACATCATATTCTCATTTTGTTCGGGGTTTTGTAGATAAGAATTTCAATAAAAGGAAATCATTGGATAATTTATTAATAAATACTTTAATTTTATTTTCGTCTTTTTATTCATGACAATTTATATGTAATATTTCTTTTTTTACAATATCAAACTAATAATGTTTTAGAAATTTTTTTTAAGAAAACTCGACTTCATTTTTCTATTTAGCTGAAGAACATGTTTTCTTGTAAAACCCCATGTTTTATAAAAAGGGTTTCCAAAATATTTTTTACCATTAAATATTGATTCATTAAAAAAATTATACTTTTTTATTTTTTATGTGGAATATTCTTGTATATTTTCAATCAATGATCTTTTATAATATTTTACCTTACAAAAGGAATGTTATCTATACTTTTTATGACATGCATGGAAATAAATTTCATTGTTTCATTGATAATTTCTCTATATGTTGAAACTTTTAATTTTTAATGATTTTTTTTACACTGAATTTAAAAAAAATATTTTTAATAATGTTTTTCAAAATGAAAATGTTATTTTCCTAAAAGTGGTTTTATAATATCTTTATATAGTATTTCAATTCATTAATGACAAAAAACCTTTATTTTACTAAAGATGGGATATTTTTTATTTATTCCATAATTATTATTTATATAGATGGTTTATTATTCCTTTCACCAAGGATAGTAGTTACATTACTTAACATTATTTCCTTATTAGTACCCTTGAAATATTCACTTTTTAGTGGTCATTGAACATTAAATTTCTCCAAAATATGCATATCATTTATTATAGATATAGTTATTTCCTAAACCGTATACCATTTTTACATATGGTGTTTAATTTGATTGTTTTTATCTATGGAAATATTGATAAATATGAATCTTTTACTCAATGTGAATATTTTATAATGCACATTATTCACCAATCAAATAAATTATTTAATATTTGATGAATGCTTTGGATAGGTGAGACTTGGGTGGGGCCCAATTATAGATATATCATTGATGCATTGGTAGTATCATGAGACAAAATCAATTGGCTAGCCTAAGAAAATGTATTTTTACATAGTATTTTATAAAACATCTTTTAGAAGGAAGCGATGATAAATGTTCTATATACATTGGAAACATAAAATCTAATAAATAAGCCTTAAATTCATTTTGATTCAGTTATAATTATACATAAGAATTTCACTATTAAAAAATCTATATATTCATTTAATTTTTATTTTATTTATTAAATAGAATGGTTTTTATTTATTTAGATTTTCATATTGATCATTCCATATCGAGTTATTTTATATGACATGTGTGTCTGGTTATTTACCTTTCCATAATAATTATTCTTGTTGATTCATTAATACTTCTATTATACTTAACCCTTAGTAAGAATTTGATCTTACCCTTATTTTATTTCCTTTTATATAGAATCCATGAAGTTTAATAAGAAGGATATGGAGTTATACTGTAGATGGAGTAAATTTAGCTTCTATTAGTGAAAAAAATTACATTGCAATTAGTTTATTTATTTCTAAAAAAAGACATGTGTATGTATCTGGTTTACCAATACTACTTATTTTATTTGTCATTTGGGATTCATTTCCTTGTAATTAGTCTAATTTAATGGCAGTGGACTATATATCTATCCTTTATGGGGTCTTTTCACTATAATAGAAATGAATATAATTGAATTTACATGTGGAAAACACCTCTTGAGATTTGTAAATTGTTAGAAGCTACAAATAATGGTACCAATAATGTAAATAATACTTGAATCTATATGTTTCAAACAAAATTAATGATTTAGTATTAATCCTAGAAAGTGTATAAATAAAAATTCTATACATTTCACTAATATTTATAAAGGAATGAGTAGGTAGTGACCTATTTTCTATATAACTATAATCGAGGTTATCCTTTGGTGATTACGTAATTATTTGGAATCAAAGTTAATGAAAATAAAATATCTGAATCACATAATAAATATTCTATTTGAAGTGGTCATTGGGTGTCACATGACATATCATATTATAAACATGTGTATTGTTGAGAATATAACCATAGATGTTAATGAGATGAAGGTCACTATGTTAATATCTAACAATGATGAATCTTTTAGAAGTAAAGAGAATATTTCACATATTTTCGATGACAAAAAATACATTTTATATGAAAAATACATATATCAATATGGACATAAGGATAATTAAAAAAATCAGAGAGAGGATGTTATCAGTGTAAAAAAAAGGTTCACAAAAATCCAAATTTCTATTCTCTGAAACATTATATTATAGAGAAGAAGAAAAGTATTAATCTATTAAATGTGTCAAAATATAGTGAAAGTGAAAACTCTTTATCCTAATTGGACTCAACTCATAGAAGCCCTTAAATATTAGAGATGAAATTATGGTGAGTAAAGAAAAATATTCTTCAAATAATTATTTGTCATCAATACATTTACATTATAATGATAAAATATATGCTATTGATAGTTAACAATAATTTTTGTTTGAAATTACCTCATTTTTAAATTAACATAAGAATAAATACAATCATTTAAATCATGGAAATTATCAAATTGAAAAATTAATTAACACACTAAAGGCATAAAATTGAAATTAATAAATTTTATTTCAAAATATGATAATGATTGGAAATAATATTCTCTGTGTTATTAGAGGTAAAATAATTATTTATATAAAGTTAAAGGTAAATGAGTTTTTAATGGGCCAAACCAATTTCACAAACATATGTAATATAGTCAATAGTATTAGGGAATATATTTCCACAATAAAATATGATAGGTATAATTTGGATAAAATATTTTTCACCCAATAATATGAGAGATTTAATTATGGTATTCTTCACTACAATAAATAAATATTCTATAGGAACAGAAACAATTAAACATTTTTATTAAGTATATATCAATATAAAATTTTCAATTATTTCAATATTTTCATGAACATTATATTAAGGGTGACTATAAAAAATATAGTCATATGAGGCCCAAATCTATTGATATCACATCAAATCTATTTCCATTAAAATATTATATTTTTTATATAATTAACATTAAATTAAAATTTCATTTCATAATTATTTATAGGATAAAATTTTTGGAACCTAACATTGAGTACAAAAAATTAGTGATTTCGTATTTACTTTGAAGAAAGAATGTCACAAGATAAATTCTCGATGAACTAAATAATATTTAGATGGTGGGTGTTGGAGAAGCTTGTGTTAAACCATTTAAAGTGTCCTAAATTATTCAAATTAATTTTAAACCCGATTATAAATAATGTTTTAAATAGTTTTTACCAAATATTCAATCCCTATGTATAATAAGTGTTTAATATTAAGGGAATCCAAGAATAAAAATATTTTCTAATTTACATTATATAAGAAAAAAGTTTATTAAATGTCATCCTTAGGTTTGTTATTTTTAAATTTATTCTTTATAATTGATTCTTAAATATATTCAATCAATTGTTTTTTAACATAATTTCATGTTTGAAAATATATGTTCTAATGATTTAATAATTTTTTTCATAGAAATTATATTGAAAATAATTTGATATATTCTAATCTTAGATTTTGATTTATATATCATATGAAATATTATGATTAAATTTTATATTGGTATCTTAATAAAAAAAATTATTTGGAATAATTGATCCATTTTTTGAGTATATTATTAATTAACTTTTTCCAATATTTTAAAAAATATAATTCATGGTTGTGAAACTCAATTAGATACTTTTTAACATGTATTTCCTCACAAAGTATCTAATACTAATTTCCTAAATCACATTTCTTTTTTTATCTATCAAGGAATATTTATGGGTTATCATTTAATAAGTAGTTTATTTCATGACTCTCATAGTATCTCATAATGGGAATGCTTTTCAATTGTTTTCCCCTCTCTATCCTTCAATAATTAACATCTTGGGACCTAAATATTTCTATAATATAACAAATAAGTTTTCAAATTTATCATAATTGATAAAATTAGAACCTTTTTTCCTTCAAATGATTTTTTTTAATTTAGTATGAATTTTTCTTTCAAACATGGTTTGTGTCCATCATATATTAAAACTTTTAAATGAATATTTTTGAATTTTTTATTTTCATATTATTTTTTATTTTTAATTCATGAAATATTTGAATAAAATAATATTTCATATTTTAATTTTGGAATTTATTTTTCTAAATTATATAGTAATAATTCATTTTTTACTCTTAAGTAATATTTTTTTGTCTAAAACACCTTTCATTGGAAAATTTATATTTACCCACGTGGGAAACTTATGTATTATGCATTATAATTATTTTCGGTCACCTTGTTATTAATTCTTGACTTATTTCTGAATATTATACTAGGGAAAAAATAATTTTAACAAAATAAATATTTTCTCTAATGTTTTTCTATCACATTTTATTGAAATTCCTCTAATCTAATTTTTTTATTTAATATAAATTGTGTAATTATTTTATACCTAAAAATTAAGTAATTTATCTTCAAAAACATTTCATAATATTTATGAATTTGATTTTAATACAATGAAATTCCTTTGATTTTTGATAATGAGTATCACTATCTCATGGATCCATGAACTTCTACTCAGCTATTTTAGAGGGATGTAACCCTTTTTTTTTTCTTAATTTGGAAATGTTACTATGGAATCATACTATTTGATAAATCTCTTAAAGTCATTTATATATCCATGATTTATTCCATGATTTATTCTTTTTCATATCATGAATTTGAAAATGTATTTATAGAATTATTTATTAATTATGACATCAACAATGAATTTATTAATCCATTGTGTTAACCCTTTTGAACATAAATGATATTTCATTAATCATTTTTCAGGGTTTCCATAATTTCATGATTGTTTGAAAGGATATATTTTTTTGTAATTTTTATCTCATTTAAGACATTAAATATCAATATTTACTAAAGTTTAATTTAAATTAAAATTGAGATTATTTGAATAATGTGAATAATTTTCAATATTGAAATCATTGATCTATAGCTAAAATATTGAATTATATTAATAACAATTCTCTTTTTAATATCAATATATCATTGTTTCATTCTTCTCCATTAATTTAATTCCTTAATTTATTGACTCTTTTCTTCACTCTATTAGGTGATTTTTGTTTTTTACCTTTTATTTTATTAACTCTTTATTAATATGTCATTTGGATCCTCAATAATTTCAATATATGCCTCAACTCTATAAGTGCTTACATTTTTTTGATATAAAATTTTTCTAAATATAAAATATTAATCTATTGATTAATATATAGAACATTAATATTTATTTTATACACATGTATTTTTGAATGTATAATTTCAATTCATATGGGAGTGAAATTTTTCATTCTTAAAATATATAATGAAGGATAAATTTATTTTATTTGAAATATTATGTTCAAATATAGTTCTATTGGAATTGACGATTCATTAATTTAATGTAATTTTTGCTATCTTAAGCTTTATTTTAGATATATTATAGTCTCTTGTGGTTTTAATTCTGTAATTATGGGGTTATAAATTAATTTTTTATGAAATTATATTCCAGGAGAAATAATGTATTATATATGGGATGACACTGCCATCGATACAATAATGCCTTAAATTGTGTTACAATACCTAAATATGGTATAGTTTTCCATTTCAAGGAATGAATTTTTAGAGAGGCATTCATCATGAAAGGAGCCTGTGATTTTGAAGCATTGAACTAAATTGGTGGTCATTCAGTGAGTGACTAAATTACATAATGAAATGATTTTAAAATGAAATAATATTTTCTTTACAATAATGTTTTTGGGTATTTGATAACATTCTTATTTTGGTTCATATGGATTCATATATTATAAAATTTTAAAAGATGTTAATTTCAAAGTGTGGGGAGAATGTGTCACACCCTGAATAAAAATATACAATTTTCAACAAGTCTTATTTTTTTGTGAGGATTAACTTTTTCTTTGTTGATTGTACTAAAAACCCTTTTAACCAATTTGTTGATGTTTTTATCATGCTTTATAGAGGATCCCATGAATTTTAGGTTTCTTGTTGTTTTGGAATGGTCACATCACAATGAAAAATAATGAACTGGTAAACAATATTATATCAATGGAAATTGAATAATTAAGATGTTAATAAAGAATCTAGGCTATAAATTTGTTTATATGCATTCAGTAAGGACAAGGTTCAGTTGGATGATTCAAGAGTTTTCATTTATCAATAAATACATTAAAATAAACAACCGTTGATAGCTATAAATGAAAATATAAAAAGGAATTAATGGGTTAAAAAATGAAATAACTTCTATGAAAAGAAGGGGAAGATTGTGGATCTCATAGTAGAGTTAAAAAGTATATCAGAATTTATTATAGACTAGTGTTGTAAAAAAGATCATTTGGGGACCTCTAATTCATGAATTAAAAAAAGGTAATGAATAAGAAGAAGAAAAAGTTATAGACACCATATAAAAAGTTAATAGAGTACAAATGTGAGTTATATTGATATTTCATTATATAGTTTTGATGAATTATTCCATCTAAAATCTACAGAGGAGACATAAACCAATACAGGATTGAAAGCATTCAAGGTTCGTTAAGGCTGAAAATATTATAACTTCGAGGATAAGGGTGTTCCAAGAGGTTATGAAAGTTGTGTTTCTTGATCATATGTATATTTTATAATAGTTGGTTTAGTAAAACCAATCCGAATTGTAAAAAAAATCAATTTGTGTCTCTATACAAGAACATGTTGTTAATGTATTTCCCCTTGATAAACACTATTTGGGTTAACTAATAAAAACAATCAGGTCCCTATTTTCCTACTCTAATGCTCTATAAATGTTTTTAGGGAGAGAGTTTTATTTATAGTGGTGGCTTGAGAGCACTAACTAGGTTAATTAGAAAAAATATACATACCCATATTCACCACCTATACTTGGGTATTCGACATAGTTTGTAATAACAAATACAATTAAAGATTAAGGTTTTATGTGAAGATCTCTCTTTGTGATGCAATGGAAGCATTAAAAAACCAAGGGATTTTAATCTTTGAAAAAAAACTTTTATCTATAGAAGATTACAATGAATGTACATTTTAGATCATTCAGAAATGACTTTTACACATATTCCATAAATGGTATTTTATTCCATTCTAATAATTGAGAATTACCAAAATAATACCGAAGTGATCAGGATATTTAGAATAATAAATTAAATTAATTTAGAGGATAGTTGTCTAATTAAAAATTCATAAATTTAATTCCATATAAATCTCCACACACCAGGTGTAAAAAGTATCAAATAATCAATGAAGTTTATATGATTGTATGTGAAGTACATTTTATTGTTTTGTGGAACAAGTATAAATATTTTAGGATGAACATGAATGAGTCCATCATGGAATTATTTTATTGGGAGAAAATTTTGGTGGATGATTTTTGAGAACATATAGAAACTGATGATGAAATACAAATAATAATAAGGATATTCATAACATTACCATTCAGTTTCAGCATGAAGGTATCTATTAATTAATATAAGTATATAATTAAATTGATAATTGAATGTATTAATAGCATTCCCATAGAATTCCATAGGTGGAAAATTAAAAAAAGTCCACAATAAAAAATAATTCATTAAAATTGACATTAATGAAAATGAAGAAACCCTATTTGGAATAAGATTATAATGAAAAGGATGTTAATATAGTGATTCATTTCATAACCCGAAAATAAATTTACAAATTGAATTTTTAAATGTTGACCTCCACTAGATTTATTATGATATTGAAATGGTTGTAATCTGACTACAAATTTCTTAATGATATTTTTAGATGATTTTTAAGATGAAGTACACACTATGAACTCTTCCAAGGTTATCAATTGAAAAAGGGGTTCAAAATAGAATATCATCAAAAAAGAACATTTTTTCAAAATAATATATAATCTCAAAAATAAAGGATCTAGAAGAGATTTTTTTCTAAACCAGACTATGTGGAGGTGTTCTAGTGGATATAAAAAAAATACCATAATTAGAGGTTAAGAATAATGAAGATATTGATGTTAAAGAAAATGGTTTACCAAAATGATGAACTAGAATTATCTCTTGATGAAAATGATGATTTTAAGGGTAAAATAAAGAATAAAATGGATTAATATGTTGAAAAAAATTATATTTATAGTAATAAAAATAAAATTATGAGTTGAAGGGTGATGTTAATAAACTAATATAAATAATTAAAAAACAAAAACATTATGACCATTTATATATGATACATTTAAATCAAACAATGTAGAGGGAATATTTTCATTAAATCCCCATTTATATTTACTACATCCAATCACAATCCTATAATCTCAACTCATATACCTCACTGAATCACTAGTATTCACCCCTATAGCGACACAACACCATTATTTCATTATGTTAAACTTTATGGAAGAGTCCCATTATATGATAAAAACTAAGCAACTAAAAATACATTGGTTTTGATTTTAGTTCCAACAATACATATAGGGAGCCCCCTTGATGTCATATCATATCACTATAACTACTCAATATCCCCATTCAGAAGCGGTACCCAGTAGACATTATATGATTTATAGAAATCATCAAACATCTAGAGAATCCCCAATAAACTATGAAACATGATTCCCTCAATAAATATTTTATATATCCATACACATGTGATGACCACAACATAATGTCCTGGAAAATGATGTGGAATATAAAAAACTATGTCTTCTATATAATGTCCAAAGATTTCCTCTATTATGGGACATGCATATGATTCTATAATTCCCAAAAATGAGGAATAAAATGAATCATCCCTTCCAATGTGATGAGAATGTGATATTATTATTTATGTAATAATATTAATAATACCTCATAGAATGACATGATGATGAATCAATATTACTTATATGATGAGAATTATTCATCTCCCACTTTTTATGGGATGATCATAAGTTACCTTCCTTATGTGATGAGGGTTAGATTCCCTCACACCCTACCAATGGAATACAAACCATTCCTTATGTAATGATCACAAAATGACCCTAATTACTTATATTATGAGAGTAAGATAGAACCTCATTCCTTATATAATGATAAAAATATGATCCCACATCCATATGTGATGAGTATAAGATGATCCATCCTTCCTTATGTGTCTAGTATAAGATGCCTATTTTTTGTTCTATGATGAATGTAAGAAAACATAATCATTCACCCTCTTATACTGAGCATAAGATTCAATCATTTTCTATAATGATGAATATATAATTTATACTACCATAATATAATTTAATATAATTATCTTTAATCACACCCTATCAAAAAAATGATATAGTAGTTTCCTCAAACATAACATTTCTAATGTGATTAGAATAACATGAAGAATTATTCCTTATGCAATGAGAAAATGTTGATCCTTCATTCATTATGTGATAAGAATAGGATAAACCAACATTACTTATGTTATGTAAATACACTTACCCATACCTATTCATGTGATGGGGATAATATAACTAATGATTTTATCTGTGATGAGCCAATGATGACATATCATTCCTTATTTTATAAGCGTAAGAAACCTCTATAGTAAAACATGAAGAACATACAAATAATTAATACTTAAATGACGAAAATATGAGTTCATTTATCCTTGAAATATAAATGATTAAAGAAAAACTCCAATTATATATGCCTCACTTATCTCACACTACACCAAATTCGGCATTTAATGATTGTTGTTTAGCACCAGTTTAAGAAATCACAACCAAAGATTGAAAAAAATATAGATGGTTTTTGAAAAAACTAAAAGTATATTATTATCATTTCCTAAAAAAGATCTGTCTCCCCTTGAACTCCCATATCCCTAAGATCCTGAACCCTGAGCCCACACTCTCACCGCCAGTACCCCTTTTTCCACCGAGCAATCACTGCTAGACCCTTCTCCCATGATCCATCACTGTCGGGCCTCCTTGTCCCCAGATCCCCATCCACAACCATTTTCCCCCAACAACCCATATACCATGAGCCCCCTGATCTATATCCCTCACCACCGACCCCCCACTCCCTCGTACACTCAATGACTCATTTTCTCCCAAATCGCCCCACCATAAATCCCTCTCACTAAAACCCCATAACCTCTAAATAGATTCATCCCTCTCCTATCGCCCTCCGATACTCAACTCCCATCCCAATGTACACCAAATAAATTCATGGTTTTATTTTTTATGGTGTGTGATATCCTCTAAATAACCTCCTCTTTATGTATTTAATGGTCTCACATCATTTATGTGGTTCAATATAGGCGTTTCTAAAAATTTCATTTTATTTTGAATACCTCTATTTCACGGGATTTTTAAATTGGTTTTTATTCAGATTAAGCAGGTTAATGAGTCTAATGAATATAAATATGTTTCTTTCAAAATGTCCTTAATAAATTATAGTTTATTCCTACGAATGTTTTGTATATTTACAACTATATTTTTTTGAAGATGAAGAATAAATGTATCTTTTTTAAAAAATTATTTCTTATTCTATATATATGTAGAGTGTTATATTATTTTTTTGAAATTATTTATGGGATTTTATGTATTGGAATATATGATTAAGATGTTTATTTAGCTCAATTTTCTATGTTTGATCTACTTTATTGAGAATACTTGTCTTGTCCTTGTGTTATTGACTTGTGATTTATATGTGAATGTTTAATGTTTGTTTAGTGTTATACCCATTTCTAAAGGTGTGTAAATATTTTTTTGTATCTATTTACATATTCTCTTGACAATATGTGAATATGTGAATCATAGGATGTATATATATACATATGTTTATAATGATAAAGGGAATCATGATATTTTACATTTATATTTGAATTTAGTTTTCAAAACAAATTTTAAAAGGAATATTTAAAAATAATTATAAAGCTCTAATTGGTATTTTTAAAATGGACACACAAATGGTTTTTGAAAAAAAATCAATAGAGTTTTTTTATTATTTAAGTTTATAGTCATCATTTTTTTTAAAATTAACATGTTTATCATGAAATTATTTGAGTTGGATTTGGGAAATGGCTTGAAGTGTGATTTATAAAAGAGATTCATTATTTATTTCTCAATTAAATATTTTCTACTATTAGTTTTTCATTTTTTTAAAACCTTATGATAAACATAGTGTTACTGGGTTGGCTAACCTATAGAATAAAAGTCCCCCACCACTAGAAAATCCAGTGAAGTATTATCTGACACACATTATAGATATAGATGGGCTTTAACTCTAAATAAATTGATAAGGTGACATATAATTACTAGGTTCACCTTAACATAGTGACCCTACATTGTTTCTCACATGTTTACTATTTTAAATTAATGATTGTGTGATATTTTTCATTCTTATATTTTATATTAAACTATCCATGATAGATTCACATTTTTTTATTTAACCTTTATAGTACTTATATAAATCATCTAATAACTAGTTGAGTTATTTTATTCCTATCCATTTAACACCTTTCCAAAATAAAAATATATATGTGTTTAATTTTTTTAATGAAGTGTAGTCACATTAATATAGATATAGAAAAAATAGATCACATTACTGAGGAATACTC
Organism: Viscum album; assembly: GCA_963277665.1. Lineage (NCBI taxonomy): Eukaryota > Viridiplantae > Streptophyta > Magnoliopsida > Santalales > Viscaceae > Viscum > Viscum album. The sequence goes on along the minus strand of OY728123.1, from coordinate 1,811,252,179 downwards.
CTCATTATGATATGTTTTTTGAGGAGTTTTTATATTTTTCATTTCTAATCGATCTGTTGATGGGAAAATAATATTTCCATGATCATAATGTAAATTTACAAGATGGTTGAAAAGACATGAGGATAATAAAAACATGATTTTTAAGTAATTCACTAGTTAATATTTTTGTTGGACTTTAATTCGAGAATAAAATGTTATATATTATTTTATCACTGATGTTAATGAATTGAATAATCTCCAAACTTCATAAAAAATGGTCAATGAAATTGAAAACCTTACAAATTATGTTTTTAGCATATTAGGAAAACATAATAAACATTCAAAATAAATACCAAAACATTTAATTAAGGTTCATATAAATAATAATTTTAAAAATTATGTTATTGGGACAATAAGATAACAAGATCAAGATCATAACAAAAATTTGGATCCTCTACTTGATTCGGTGAAGACTAATGTATGATATAACTTCACTAAGTATAAAAATACATGTAATCATTTTTTTAAAAGTTGTAAATAAATATATATAAGTAGGATGTGTGAAATATTCAAAATTTTCTTTTCTGACAAGGTTTTACAATATCAAATGCCTATATATAATTAAAAATCATGTAATAAATATGATATGGAAATTGTTGTGTGATTCATTTCTTCAGGATAATATCCCTTACTCTTTTTATTATAAGAAAAAAGTTTTAATCACACTTAGTCTAAAATATACAAAGATTCATGATTCTCCCAATGATTATAATTTTTATTGGAAAGATGATTCAAGCGGGCATGATTGAAAAAAATCAACTTTTAGATTTTTGTCAATGGATGATGTATTTTGTCAATTAATATTATGAACCAGAAGAATAAATAGAACATACAATCAATTATTATGTATTAAATCCCTTTAAACCCCATATTTCAATGATAATTTACACCATAAAAAACTATCGAAGATATGTAATGGAATTTTTAAGAAAATAACAATGATTGGTTAATGTGACTACAAATATATTCAAAATCAAAGAATAAATTTGTTTCATTAAATTTGAATTATTTTTATAATCATAGGAATGTGTGATATGGTTTTGGGGATCAAGTATTTCAATGATTTTGGGACACTGGGAATAAATTATAGCTTTTGGACAATAATTTTTACCCCTTAGAATCTACGTATGTGGATGTGTATTCAATATGTACCTTTAACAATTTTGATTATTGTTCATAGAATAAAAATTCATGGAAATGATACAGAAATATACATGAATCCTCTAATTGAATAATTACAATAGTTATAGAGAAACAATGCGGATGAATATTATAAATATTCAACAAAATGTTTCAAATTTCTAGCTACTCAAATGTAGAAAATTAGTCACTAGTCTGTACCTGGTAACTTATCTGGTTGGGACAATTACATGATTCTGGAATGTCTATTTTATAACATCTATTTTGAGCCTCAATGAAATCCTTACAATAAATTATTTTTATTCTTGTGTGATCATATATTTTTCAAAACATCTCATTGTTTTTTGGTTGAAAACAATCAAATTTAAAATTTTCCTTTCATTTTAAAACACCTCCAAGGTTATTTAATGGTTCTAAAATATTGGATAACTACTAAATTTTAAAAAATACTTTAGGAATGTTCATATGTTAAATTATATTGGGAAACAAGTTATATTTAAAGAATCAATTTAAATTAAAACATCACAATTGAATAAAAAAAATATATTCTTCAAACATTAATATTGGGAATTATATTTTTTGTATTATAATCATTATTTTATGCACATTGAGATTTTTTTGAGAATATTATATTTTTATTTCTTAAAGGGAATGTGAAATCTAAGAATCATCTAAAACATGAAAGGGAATAAGAAATTAATATAATGAAAGATCCATGCTAAGATGAGAATTGAATGTATGAACCTACATATTTTTACATGAAAAATATGTATAAAGGTACATTTCATTGATTTTTAAAACATGTGAAATTATATGATATGTATCTAAGTGGAATATAAATTTCTGTTGACATAAATAATCATTGTTTTTATGAATTTAAAATTCAGGATTCATATATTTTTTACATCAGTTAGTACCATTGTGATCTCAATCATTGATACCCAAAAAGGTTTTTGGAGTGGTACAATAATTTTACAAATTCATATAATACTATATGAAAAACATCTATAACTTTCTGATCTTGAAAACCATTAAGAGGGATTTTTTATGACACATTTTTCAATTGGAAAATCATTCCTTTGACATTTTTTACTATCATGATGCGTTTAATTATGAATTTGGTCAAGGAATATAAATTTAGAGGTCCCATAAATTATAGATGAATTTATTCAATCAAGGGGTTCTTTACTTATATGTTATTAAATTTTAATTAATCAATTATTCCCACTTCATTAATTAATAAATTATTTTTTATTTAATTTATTTCATAGATACATTGCAAATTTGAAATCATATGTGAAAAATAAATCTCAACGTGAAGGCTCTATTTCTATAGGATATTTAGAAGAGGTGAGTTTTAACTTTTTTCTAGATACATGGAAGATATTGAGAAAATATTTAATAGAGTTGTACATGTGGAAGAAATATCATCTAAATATAAACTATAAGGTAAAAAAATAATTCCTACTATTTCTAACCAGTTTCTAGGGTGAAAACTATTACATTAATAGGAATGTAATTATTACAGGAACATATATATAGGATACATAATAGTGAATTTGAATATCTATTTACTAAAGAGATAAAGATACAAAAAAATATATGATTGAGAAGTCAAACAAGAAATGATAATGATATAAAGAATATTATAATAAAGAGCTTGAATAATAGTTTTAATGTCATGTTAGATCATTAAAATTTTAAATCGAATAATGTATATTACTTTTTATAGATCATAATTACTACTACTTAGAATGAGTTGTCATAATATTTGATGATTCTAGCTCGATGTCCTCTAAAACGTTCTAGAGTGTTATATGATTACGATGTAAGTGGATTTAAATTTAATCTATTTGGATGTGAAGTGGTTTCAAAAACAATAAATATTAGTATAAATAGATTTCTGAAATTAGGATTCAATAGAATATTGACTGGTATTATTAAAATAAACTACCACTATAAATTTTTATTTAATTTTTTCATATTCATTAGTGTTGATATTAGAATTGGTATTAAAATAGATTCCTTATAATTTACTTCTATAAAATTTTATTTCACGATGAATGTTGATAAGTTGTAATTAAAAGATTTTTATATCTTCTCATTTGAAGAGAAGATGGTATATAATGTGGATGATTTTCTAGATTAATGGTGGACTGTATTTGTCTACATAAAAAAAAGATACAAATATGATAAGGGTAATGAAGTGTAATAGTTGAACACTATCATTGAATCCCATCTACAATAATAAAATTACTTCTTTTTTCACCATAATATTGAAAATGTTAGTATTGTTATGGTGGGTGAATTATAAGTTATAATGAGGGATAAGTATAATGAAATTATTGAATGAAAAATGACTCTATGTGAAATATACATTTAACATAAACACAGAAAATGTAAATGTTATTCATTTATAGTATTGTTGACGTGTTTTCATATTTAAAGTTATTTTCATGAATTAATTTATTAATTTTTAAAAAGAAAATGCTTTAATTTTTTGTATATGAAATCAATCATTATAATACCTATGTATATTATACATGTTAGTACTATGTATATTTTCTCATTACTAATTATTTTCTCTATGTGTAATTTTGAAATTATATTTTTTGATGTAATATTATTATTTTTAATTAAATTGATGAAAATGAATAAAAAGTTCCCTAACCCCATTCAACTTCCAGTTTATGTTCCCTCAGTAACACTAACACATGGTGATCCATCTCCTCCCTTCCTATTGTATATAAGACACCTTATTTCTACACCCCATCAGTATTAACCTCATCCTCTATCTACCTCATGTTATCATCCTTCACACCCTCTTTATCCCCCAAATCTGTATGAGGCACAACACCTCCTTATTTAGTAGGCTCAAATTTTGGACAATCCATATTAAGGGAACATTTGGTTAGTCGTATTTCATCAAAATGATATTTGAGGATGACATTCATAGGTAAAAATTTTAATGTGAATAATTTTTTCTCTATTTTTTAAACTAACAAATTGTTGTCCTAAAATATAGAATAAATATTAATATTGGGATAATTATTCACTGTCGAGATTATTGTAATCTAAATGGATTGAAGAAATTTTTTCCATTTGATTATTATGGGTCCCACATATGATTATGTTTGATTATTTGGACAGATTATAGTCCTGTTGGTGGATAATCTTGTTACCCTTCCGATTACACATTCTTATTAGTGATATATGCCTCAATCATTGAAAAATATAGTATTTGTTTCCTATATAAATATAATTTTAATACATTATGGATATATATAGTTACATTGGTTAATTAAATTCTTATATTTAAAAAATGAATTCTTTTTATAGAAGTTATTCCACTTTACCATGTCTTATTTTTTCACATGAAAGTGGACATTAAACATTTTTGGAAATAAAGGGATGGATTTTAAATTGTGATTACAGAATGAAATCAATAATATATCATTGACCACTCAACAACAATATAATAAGGTTCTTAAAATGGTATATATGGAGTAGTGGAAGGTTTTTTATCATAGACATAATCATGAGAAACATATGGTATTGAATAATAAATTACTATATCAATAACATTTTAATTAAATAAATACATATTAAAGAAACATGAAATTTCATACTATAATATTTAATTATGTGTTATTTATTTTAGTGTATTTAAATAAAAATTGTATCATATTGAGATAAAAAAATAACCCCCATAGTACCGATTAAAATACATTTCCTAAAATATATCAACTAAAGTAATATTTTAATTATTTTAATTATTTATAATGATACATAATATGTTTCATATATATAATTGTTTATTTATCTTTTTTAATGTATTCATTGAATTTAGGTCACCAAATATCCCAAATGGAACATTAGTTAGGTGATCAGACAAAACTAAAAGTACTTATCTTCATGATTTAACCAATATAGATAGGTTATGAATTAAATTTTCATTATAATAACTTATTGTCTTTTGTCAATTTGATAAAAAATATTCTTTAAAAAGAATGATATTTTATTTATAGGTTAAAGTTATAAAATAATGGGATTCCAATCCAAAAAATTCCTTCTCATTTTCCCAGGATGATCTAGTTGGACATATCCTTAGAAAGGTTAATACTGGTCGCAGGTTCATGATGGATTTTAGACTTGTATCATTTGATATAATCATAAGATTTCCAGGAATTTTAGGTGTATCTACTCCTGGTTATAGTTAAAATCAAATATGAGATTCTAATAGGAATTTTATAGAAATGAAATATAAAATTCTGAAATTGGGAATCCCAACCTAGTAACTTGGGGATAATATAAAGATGTATGTTGTCAAATTCTTTGTAATATAGAATGAATTATTTTATTTACACTAGTGGATGACTTGATGTGACATTGATGATATTGCGATTATGGGTGGTTTGAGTGAGAAGGTAAATAAAACAAAATATGAATAATTTAGTAAACAAACAGTTATTGGGTTTATCTTTAATATTAAATATACATCACTATTTAATTTTTTAAAAAAATCATATAGGTTTCTGTAGCAGAGAGGGATGATAAAAAATTTATGGAATCAATCTTAGTTCATCGAGTAGTTATGCGGGATGACATTTTCTTAAAAGATATTGATGTATAAATAAACTAATGGATGATTAACCCAGTGATATAGTGATTGAGAATCGTTTTGTGGTTTCAAGTATTGAAGACTTGTATTTATCCTCTCTATAAATGTTTTATAATGGTTAGTGGTTCATTTGATTTTCTAGTCTGATTTTATAATTATTATTTAATGTCTCTAAAATTTCAATGTTTCTAATTTAATTGTTAAATCTTGATTTTTCTATTTGGAAAGGTGATTATTAAAAGCTTAATCAAGGGTTTAAATGTAAACGTCTGAACCTTCACTTCATGATTAGTTACTAAAAACATGTTGTGTTTTATTTTATAAAAGTTATTGAAAAATAAAAAAAATGTATAAACAACCAAGTATCCATTATAGTCAACATTTGTGAGGATTACTAACTAAAATAAAATAATTATTTATAAAAATAATAATAGAATAGTTAATTGGATTTATGTGATCTAACTCATTAAATGAATCCATTTTTGATTGAACATCTAAAATACCTATGATTTGTTTAATCAAGGTATGGGAATAAAATTTATTAGTAAGGGGTTTAAAAACAATGAATAAAACTTTTATGAATACTTATTTAAAATCTCTAGGAACGTTTATGTTCAAATACTAATATTGGATATATAATTTTCTTTTCAATAATATTTATCATTTTGAAAATTAATTTCAAAAATAATAATTATAAAAACATTTATTTATCATATTTTTTTAAAAAATAATATTTTGTGTATGGATTATACTGATGCTTTCTAGATATTATGAAAACATTTTGAACACTTTGAAATATCCCATGATTGAAAACATCCTATTAATGGTGTGGTTTTTAATCCCATTTAATCATATTCACTTTTGAAATGCATGATCAAAATTTTATGAATTTTTTAAAGGACCTATTTTTATTATTTATACCACATTAATAACCATTTCAAAATGATACAAATATTGTTTTTACATAATAGAATAATATTATAACTTTAATCATGAAAAGACTATATTTCAGAAAATCTGTTGGAGAAATCGGTATTTCTAAAATAATTACAGACATTTAAAAGACATAAACAGAAACAAATTAAAATTAAAATAATTGATTAGATTTTTTTTTGAAATATCATGAGAAATTATATAATGTGTCCATATATACTACGATTTCTAATAATTAATGAAATTTAAAACCATAATATAGATAAAATGATAGATTTTATCATTAAAAATTACGTAGAGAATATAATAAAATCATATTATTTAAAATAAAGTGGTTTTAATAGAATCACATTCTTTTAAATAAAGTGGTTTTATATTTGAACAATAACAATAATTTTTTTATCATTTTTTTGTAATAAAAACATGAATTTGGTTTTAAAAAATTAAGGGATTTCTTTAAAATAAAAAATTAGTTAACTTTTAAAAGGTTATTAAAAAAAAGAAATACAGTTTTAATAAAATTACAATAATCCTTAAAAATTTTGATATAAAATTTTTTATATAATAAATCCAAAATCAATGTTTGATTTTAGGAATTTTTTTGAATCTAATTAATGTCATCTTTGAATAATCTACAAAATAACAATTTAATAATAACAATAATAATATCATAAATCTTTTAACAAATATAATTCTAAAGAAATAAAATTATAAAATTTTAATATAATAAATATACTAATAATTTGAAAACACTAAATGATATGTTATTTTTGAAAAATAATCCCTTACATTAAATTAAACTAAAGAATCCAACTGCAAAGGCTAAACAGAACTAAGGCATCCTTCTAATGGATGACATAAAAAAATAGACAAAATAGGGAAAGGGGGATTTCCAAGTTGAACCTCCCAAAACAAATTCCACATTTATAGTACAAATCCATTGTTTATATTTATATATATTATTAAATTAACATTCAATATATATAAAATGCTTTTCGTTCGGTTTTGAGAATCAAACCCTGTATAAATTTCGAAGAACTAATCAATTCATTGTGATGACGACATATTACCAAAATATTTATGATTTTAAAACATTTAGATATATATACTGAGGATATATATATATATATATATATATATATATTCTTACTAGAAAAACAGGAAGGTTTATTGGCTTGCTAATCCTGGTGAGGAAACAAAATAATTGTAGTTTTAGATTAAAAATATTCTACTTATTCCAACTAATATATATATATATATACATTTATATTTATATTTATATTCAATTTATACTAGTTTGACGAAGAAAAATTAATGGCAACCCAAAGAAAATAGATTTTTTTGAAAAAAAACCAAATTGATTTATTACTATCATTCAAATCATTAGGATGATGATGAACATGTATTTAATAATCTAAAAAAGCACCAAGAAATTTTATTTAGTTGACTGATATATAATAAATACACACCTAACTTCAAATATCTACAAAACACTTCATCGAAGGTTGAAGAGACAATATTTTGTGCTCGATTTCCCCCATTCATGTTTGAATCTCTATCATATCACTTATCAGATCCATGATAATGATGAACACACACTCGATAGTGTCTGCGAAGGTCGAAACAATGTACTACTACCTCCAATACTCTGTATACAACATGTTATCCTTATAGCCTCCCTTACCATGTGCGATCTTTTATCTAAACTCCATTACTGACAGTTAATTCCCTTCAGCTAGGCTCAAACACTCATCTCACTCAGCCTCCAGAAAAATGTACCCTTCCATTTCAACATCCCCTACATTGATTTAACTTTATTCAACTTCATTTCAATATTTTACAATATTATTATATTTATTTTTTTCTATATTTTTAATATATATATATATAATTTCAATTATTCGAAATCAAATAAGTCGTCCATATTTTATATAAATTATATAAAACTAAGAATTATATTAATTTCTTTAATTTATAATTTCATATATATATTATATTAAAATATGTTACCTTAATTTTTTCATAACCAAATATATGATATCATATATTTAAAAATTGTATTATTCATATTTCAACTTTTCTAAATATCTTACAATGATAAAATAAAAATTATAGTTGTTCAATTATATTTCAAAATAGGATTACATCATTTTTCTTTAATTTAATATACCATAATTAAAAAAATTTAGTTATAAAATTTTTATAACAATCAATATAAATATAATAATCCAATTATTATATTGTTAAATAATAATTCATAAAATTTAGTTATTGTCGATAAAAAATATTATTTCATGAGAAATATTTCACTTAAAATATAATTTATTAATTTAAAAATTAACTAATAAAAAAACAATTTAAAAAATATTATTTTAATAAAAATATTTCTAATTTTATGAAAACAATACTTCTATAAAATTTTGATTATAAATTTTAAATAAAATATTATTTATGAATGTAATAAGTTATGTAAAAAATATAACATTTATTTGAAAAAATAATTTTTTGTAAATGAATAATTGATGAAATAATTTTATATATCGTAATTTTTAAGAAAGTAAAATTATATATGAGTATTACTATAGAATTTTAATTATTTAATATAACTTATAATAAAATTATATATTGATTAATTAAAACAATATCATTCAATTATTATTTTAATAATATAGTTTTCTAATTTGAAAAATTCCATTTAATAAAAACTTATTAGTATTCAAATTAATTTTGGAATGATACATTCTACCCCTAAATTAATTGCGCATTGGTAATTTGTTCGTCGGACTAAATAAAAATTTAAGCTTCCATGTTCATAATTTTGAAAGACAATAATGGCTGAAAATCTATATTATTAAAGGCATTTTAAAAAATCCTATCTCTTTTAATTTTTTTCTCAAATGGTAATGCCTAAGTTCAATAGTTTTCTAGAATAATTTTTGAAACCACAGTTACATCCCAAACTCGTAGATCCATATTCACTAATAAAAACTTGTTGTGATTTTTTTATTAAATGTAAATTTGAAAACCCCAACCATAGTAGCGTAGAGATAAAGCCATACATTGTTACATTGAAAGTGATAAAATATTAAAATCCCAAATTACTGATCATATTATTAGTATTTAAGAACTAGATATATACATGAAACCTTATAAGATTTTTAGTAAAATATAAAACATAAAAAAGGAATGTAATTTCATCTGAAAAATTGTCCAATAAATTCATCTTCATAACCTATGGAATGGAGAAAAAATAAAAGGGTGATCTCATATGATCAATAAGAGTTAAATACAATGAAATATTTAATGAAGCAACACTAAATGAAAAATAATAAATATATAAAAGTATAAATATAATTGAAAAAACCCATTTAATTTGAAAAAGTTCAATCATGCGAGGATAACGTAAAATTGTTATGGGAATGTAAAATATTGGGAAAAAATTCCCTTTAATCGATAACATGATCACAATCTCAATTGATTTATAATATATAGTGAAAATATAATGGATAATAATGACTAAAATATTAATAATGGGAATACATAGAAATTTGAAGGTTATAATCTCAATATTCATTGTACATTTACAGTCAATAACCATCATTAAGAGGATTAATTATTATTGGTAGAACCCCATTAAATTTGCCCAATATTTTCATCTCACGAGACTACCGATCTATCAAGGGGCTATAATTAACAGGGAACCACCCATGTATACATGTCTAAATCAATACACAAATATCAAAATTATCGATTTAATTCAAGAATAAATATTCCTCCTCAACAAGAATCAATATTAAGTGAATAGTAGGAATTTAACATTATTTACCCAATTAATTGAATAAGATTCAATGTGAAAACCCTATGAAAAATTGGTATAGGAATTAGGGGATATCAATATCCCTAATACATAAAATATGAATATTTAATGAAATTTTCAATTAATGATGATCATAATAAATGGTAGTAAACAAAGGTAATAAGTGATGAATATGGAAGATGTCCCAAAAAAAATAATCTGAGATGAAAAACCCTTACCACATGTAAAAAATCAGATCGTAGAGACCAAGAAATTAAGAATCATCAATCAAAACATTGAATACTATGATGATAGTTTTATTCATGTTATGATATATCAAATAGTAGTATACAGAAACCACATAGAAGAAATAAGTGTTGAATAATGAATATCACCCAGAAATAATGTGATATTAAAAACCCCTTAACACATTTTAATACTTCTAATCATATGAAATTCAAAATTATTCCAGATTTAATATGATTTTTAACAGTATTTAACCTTGTCCATTTTTCTTCAAAAATTGATGGCCCTATAGGTTTCTATTCAAAATCATTATCCAAATAATATGGAGTACGTCATCACTTTCCATATAATGCTTCTTATGGTGTCTTTTGAATACTTGAATGGAAACTGTTACTGTAGGTAAACCAATCCAAACGTTAATATTTATAAAACATACCTTTAACATCAAGTGATAATGATCTCAACTAGTCTTCCAATGATTGAATAATCCTTTTATATTGTCTGTTTATTTGGGGATGGATGTTGATTCTCAAATTTAGCTCATATTCTGGACAATTCATAATTCTCTACCAAAATATTGATTTAATACATTGATCTGGATCCAAAAAAATTGATATTCGTGCACTATAAAGCCCTAAATCATTTTTAAAATAGATTATTTATAGACACTAAAGAGTTAAATAGTATTTTTTAGACGGAAAATGTGCCAATTTGTCTATGAATATCGACAATAACCAATATTGCAATATTCCTTATGGGTTTCCTTGGTAGTTTTGTGAAACATTTAATCATAATTTCCTCCCAATTCAACATTCCAATATGTAGAGATAGAATGAATCCTATAGTATATTGTCTCTCATCATTCACTTATTAAAAAATTAATATTATTAACACATAGCCACAAATTTTCTTATTTATATTATCCAACAGAAAAAGATCCTTCAGATGTCAATAAATCTATTTTCCACTAGGGTGTATAGAGAAATTTGAGTTATGAGCATCATAAAATAGTTAATTTTATAAATGAGGTATAGATGGAACACATTACCACTTTCAAAATTTCATAATTCCTTTCTTATACAGTAACTCTCCCAATTTTACTTCCTTAAAGGCTTCAATTTTATTTTTAAAATTTTCATTATCATATTGAGACATCCCTCTCTTCTCCAGTAAATATGGTTTAAAAATCATTCAAAAAAAGAGTTTTGTTTCCCCTTAAAAAATAATTCTCATATCCATAATTACTAAATCTATGAACATTGGATCTATATCAGCCCACATATCATTAATAACTCAATGGTCATTCCCACTCAAGGCATCATATAGGTAATTTTTTTCATACGTGGAAGTGTATAGGGAAATCATAATCTTTGAGTATCTCGAGCCATATTCTTTATCTCATGTTGAGATCATTTTTTGTAATGTAGTATTTCAAACTCTTGTTAAATTTATATATCTCAAATCATTCAACATAGAGAAAATGTCTCAATATCTTTTGAAAAAGGATTACTAATACTAACTCAAGTTCATGTGTTCGAAAATATTGTTCTTAAATGTTTAACTGACATGATACATATAATAAATTTTTTAGTTTTCATAAGAAAACAACACAATATTTCTTTGTTGCATCACTTTATACCATAAAACCATCATTTTCTGATGGTAGGATAAAAAATAGAGAATTAATAAATATTCACTTCAATTTATGAAAAAAACCCTTCAACTTATTTGTTCTGTATAAACAAAAAATATTTGCATGTTAGCATGGTTAATGGGTTAGCAAATCCGGAAAAACTCTGAATTAAATGTTGATAGTAAACTGATAAACCAATAAAACAATGTACATTAGTTATGTTCATTAGGGTAGGCCATTATTGTATTTCCTTTACCACCACAGTATCAAATGAGACTCTATCTTTAGGAAAATATGTCTAGAAAAGAAATTTCCCAATGGCAAAATCTAAACGTGTTATATTTTACATATTACACTTTCCTTTTAAGAGTACCAGTAATGATCCGAAAATGATTCTCATACAATTCATAGGTTTTATAAAATATAAAAAAATCACCAATGATTACCATCAAAAAATTTCATTATATTCCTTGAATATTCAATTCATTGGATGAAAAAAAATGATGGTACATTAGTTAATCCAAATGGAAATGCTACGAACTCAAAATTTCAATACATTGTCTGCAAATATATCTTCATAATGTATTTATTATTTACTCATAATTGATAATATCCTAAACAATGTTCAATAATAAATATATATTTGGATCTATTAAGTTGATAGAATAAATCATCAATGTGAGGAAGTTGATACTTTTTCTTTATCATAATTGCATGGATTTCACTATAATCAATAGACAACCACATGGATCGATCTTTGTTCTTAACACATAGAACATGGGATCCCAATAAAAAACAAAATGGGAGAATAAATCTTTAATTACCAATCTCCTCATATTATTTATTCAGCTCTAGTAATTCCATAGTGGCCATTCTATTTGGAGTCTTTGATATTAGTTTCACATCAGGGATTAAATCAATAGAAAACTAAACCTCACCCTCTAGGGGGGGGGGGTCTAAGTAATTACTCATGAAATAGATAACTTTATTATTTTATAGTAGCTACATCATCAATTATAGGAATGCATTATTCATTCGAACATGTTTTTTATCTCCCACCCAATGAATTTCATTTAGTAATTCAACTAGGGGTGGATCTATATTAGGGTCATGTGATTGTGTTTCTTCTATAACGATAATGAATTCTGCATCATCCTCAAAATTTTTAATTTCATTATTCCCACAATAAATTTCCTCATCATATCTTGATATATAATATATATTTATTATTATGTCAAATTCAACCATAGGAATGATTATAATGTCAAAAAATAAATAATGTTTTTATACCATAATGAGGACTTCTTAACACATCATTGATGTGATGAAACTTTCCTTAGGAGTTTTCCTTGAAAAATCCCTTATTAAATAATAATAGAAATATGTAATTTTCATTGAAAACTATGTTGATATGAAAGAGTGTGATGATCCTAAATCAAATAATGGATTTGATAAATATGAAAATAAGAGTATAATACATACCACCACATCATTGTGTACATGTACCTCTTTTGTAGTGATCACAAAATCATTGCCATCTCACTCTGTACACCATAGTAGTAGATTCCCATGGAACATGGGACATTAGTTTAATAATTCCCCATTTCATTGATGTTTAACCACGAGATATTATTCGTTTGTCCCTTTTTACTCATGATACTAATATCCCTTTTCTCTGCACTTATAACACATTAATGTTCCCTTTACTAATTTTCTCAGATGTTTCTTCCCACAATTATAACATGATTGAAAATTCTTCATTCCATTTTTATTATTTAGTTTTGAACATTTTTCATGGTTCTCATATAACCTCTTCATCTTTTTTGTTTCCTTTTCATATATAGGATCTAAAAAATTATTTCTCAGTTTTTATGGAACATGGTACTATTTCATCATATTATGGAAATGTTTTAGAATAAATAACCCTCTAGACACAATTATTAAGGCCTTAATTTGTTTTTAAAATTTTCTATTATGAACCACATATGTAATCCATAAGAAACATGGATATTATTGTGAAGGTAGGCTCATACTCTATAATAATATCTTATTTATTTTTCTTTATGAAAAGTATTTTTCTCTTCTTTTTAGTTCATTTCTAATGAGGGAAATATTTGTTGAATAATTTTTATTTAAAAGTTCTATATTCCTTGTCATTTTTTCATCTTAGACCATAATATACTAGATCAATGTCCACTATTTATGTTCATATCTCTTGAGAAAATATACCACTAGAAATAACTTTTCCCTTTCATCACATCCTAATTCCATAAATATAATTTCAAGGTACATTATCCACTTCTCATCTACCACTGGATTAGTAGTCCCACTAGAATATGAGGTCTCATATCCCTAGAAATAATATAACATAGGTGTAGTATGGGTTTCCTTCAAAACATGAGTAATATATACTAATATGATTAGGATATTCTAATCACCAAAACTAACTATGTGGATTTTCTCAGTCTAGAAATCCATACATCGTCTATGATATTGAGTTTATTCCATCCATTTAGTGATGTCAAAAAATAATATAACACACGGTGTTATCCCATAATCACTATGACAACTGATATAAATAGAAAAAATTATTCTAATGGTAATAGTTTTAAAAACTATATAGAATTATCATAAGTTTCACAGTGGTTATGTTTATTTCATAACGTTGTTCCGAATAATTCCTCTAAAATTCCTCTGATACCAAATGTGATAATCCAAACCCCAATTGCTCTGAGCTAGTGCTTTACATTATTTAATTGTAATAGATAAATTATTCAAATCCAAAATCAAATATCACATTCATAGTCTTGAAGGTCTAGATACAGACATGGTTCCCATATCACATTGGTAATAAAATATAAAACACAAAAATAGAAATTCATTTCATTCTTGAACTTATTTAATCATTTCATCTTCATAACTTGGGTAATGGGGAGTAAATAAAAGGGTGACCTCATATTCTCAGTACGAGTTGAATACAATGGAATCATTCATAAATAAATAATAAATGAAACATAATCAATATAGATAAGTTTATATATAACTAAAATTCATTCAATTTAATAAAGAACTTCTCAATTATTAAAGGATAAGTAATAATCAATCGGTAAATGTAACAGATAGGAACCATATTCCATTTAATAAATAACTTGAGAAAAATAAAAATTCAGGGTTTAAATACTTTTCAAAATCACATGGAAAATAATGATAAAAATTTTAATGAGGTAAATGGTTAATAATTTTTACATCATTATCTTCATCAACGTGGTACCTTTATCTTCAAGACATTTCAAAATATGTTTTAATAATTATGTGTAAAACCCCATTTAATTCGACCAACTTTGTTATCTCTTGAGACTACTAATTCATTAAAAGGAATTCAATAACAAGGTCCAAGCCACGACTTCATTTAAAAATCCTTAGCAATGAATATAAATGATTTATTTAATTCATAAATAAATATTCCTTATCAATAAATATTTTAATTTAGTGATATATATAGATTTAACATTATTTCCCTAATTAATCGAATAATATCCAATGTATGAACCATACGAAAAATTAGTATATGGGTTGGGCCGTAATAATATCCATTATATAATAAAAATTTAAATTTAATGAAATAATAAATGAATAATGATCCTAAAAAATGCATTACACAATAGTAATAAGTGATGAATATGGCATATGTCCCATTGAAGTTAAATTGAGTTAAAAAACCCTTACAACTTGCAATCAATCGAATCGTATTCCCAATTAAATTAATAATCATAAAATGAAGCATTTAACTAATTAAAGATAAAGAAATTAATTATATGGTATATTAAATGTCAGTATACATAAATCACACAAAATAAATAAGTGGTGAATAAATAATATATCATAGAAATGAATGTGTGATTGGAAAACCATTACCACTTTGAATGTAGTTTTATTGTTTTCCCCATAAAAGAAATAAATATCAAATGAAGAATTTAATACCATAAATGTGATGGGATTCAAGATATTATATATAAAAGGTTACTATATACACATCCAAAAATAAATTAGTTGTTAATAAGACATATTTATCATCGAAATAAAAAATTACAGTAGAAACCTTTAAAAATATTATATCATTGATGTGAGAATTAATAAAATTAATAGAATAAATGAATATAATATATATTCACACATTAAAGTAGAATATAATAAAAATTAATTTAAAAAATAATCGTATCACCTCATAATCAATGAAGTATAAGGTTAACCAAAAGAATGAAAATTTGGTTATGAATTACCTAATATTATGTCTAAAATAATTCTTCAATTGAACTTAATTTTATGGATAATCAAATTATATTAACTAATTACTTTTTTCATATACTATTAAACATATATTTTATTAATTATATTTTTAATAATTTCATTTATGTCCATTTGTATGAGTTATAATGTATTTTTTTGGAGTGTTTAAATTCTGGTTTTATGACCAGTTCACTTGTATATAGTTATAGATATACTTGTGAAATTTGAATAATTTTCAAAAATTAGAAGAAAACTGTATTAATATAAATCCAGGATTTTTAATGATCCAATATATCATTTTATTATTTTTAATGATTTTGATTCATTAGATAAAACGTTAATGAAATATTATTAGTTTATTTTGGTGGTTTTTATGACCATCAGAAACTAGTATAGTTTTATTTAATATTATGATTATATAATGGTACCAGAAAATTAAATAAAATATAATATAAATACTATGTTACTTTTAAACATAACAATGATTTTATGACCATCCTTGATTGTGGTAGAGAAAAATTAAAACTCGTCATCCACGTAGGTGGTGAATCGACACCTCAAGGATGATGTTTTCAATTTTATAATTTATAAGAGAAGAGAATGGATTTGATGATGTATACAAAATTAATTAAATAAAATTAAATTTAATATATATTATTTGATTTACTATTAAATATTGTTTATGGGATGTGATGAGATGACAAGAAAACAAATAAAACAAAAAAATAATGAAGTAGTATTTTGCCTCTCCAATATTGTCTCCTTGGGGACCACATTAAGAAATAAGGATCTTGTCATTTAGATATAGAATAAGGAATTTGACGTGGGGATGATAAATGGGTAGGAATTTGTGTAATATTTATGCATGATTAATGTCATAGAAGTTGTTTGCATAAGGTGTTTTTATTTATAGTGGATGAGAGATACGTTTTTTATTATTTTGTTCATTTGTTTACTATTTTGGGTAATGACTATCAACAATATTTATTATTGTCACTATTTAAATTAAATAGTTCATTTTATTTGAATAAAATATTATATTAAATCATCCATGACACAAAAATTCATGATTTTTTCTAAAATGGTAAATCCCGTAATTTACCGTATTTCATTATTCATCAAAAAATGAACTATTCCAAAAAAATCCTAAAAATTCACCATTAACAATATTCAACATATAGATTTAAATAATGGAATCTATTTTATAGACATAATTTTCTCAATATTATAAATTTAATTTCTAATTTAAATAATCTTTTATTCTAGAAATATAAATTTTAAAATTATTACTGATATTATTGCACTAAACAATTAATAAAGGACTAATAAAATTATATTATTATTATATGACTACATAAATATTAAAATATTAATATATTTAATGAAAAAAATATTTTAAATTATTATATTAATTAAAAAATAAATTATCTTTTACTCTTCACAAAAATAACAACAGTTAATTTACCGATTTTACAACATTTATTCACATATTTAGTGATATAAATATATCATATTATCATTTAAAATATTCATAAATATTATTTATACATTATTAGTGAGGAAATTATTCTAATGGATAGTTTTATAATCCTAAAAGTCTTGTTACTATTCCAACAAGCATTTTAATATTTAGTATAATTTCACGGTTTGTTTAATCACAGTGTTTCATGAAACGAAATCTATCAAATAAATTGAATTTATTTCAGAAGATACATATCATAAAATCATGGAGATTTATATTCATCCCCGTAAATGATTTCCTTATCAAACACCATCATTAATTTACATTCTAAAATGGTGACTGTTTTTTTCCACCATAACATCCTCATGTTCCAATATTACTTCTTCCATTTTATGGTTTCTCTACAGAACCATTACCTATCAAGTCATATGATTTCTCAACACATGAAAACTATTTTCAAGAATATCTATAGTCTATTCATGATTAGACTAATTGGGTTCCAGTTATATTACATTATAAGTGAGTACATGTGCTGGGTCTAGCATGTATATACCTAACATTGATATGTAGAACAAAACAAGAAGATTAGAGAGATATTATAAAATTTCTAACCAGTAAGATAAAACTCTAATTTATTAATGAATTTCAAATGGAATAATATACCTTGGGATTAGTTTCCCATTCATTTCGATCCTTATGACACCCTTCCTTGGAGATACGTTCAAAATGATATGATCCCCCATATGAAATTCAAAATCATTTCTCCAGATGTCACCATAACTCTTCTTCCTAAATTAATATTCTTTAATTTGATACAAAATGTTATATACAATTATCATTATTTCTTCATTATGTTCTAGGATTATATGTTTCCTTTCCACAACATCCTGCCAACAAGTTAGAGTATGAAAACTCTTTCCATATGATTCCCAATAAGGTGCCTTTAAAATACATGAATGGAAACTATTATTATTTGAGAACACTACAATATGTAAATAAATATCATACATACCTTGTAAGATGACAGAACATAACCCATATCACATTATTATTTAGAGGTGTTCTTAGTAGTCCAATGAAAAATAACATAGTAATATCATCCCACTTCCACATAAGAATAGATAGAGGTTTCATAAAACCCCTAGGATTCTATCTCTTAGCCTTCCCTTATAGAAAAAATAGGAATATTTACACATAGTTAGTAATATCCCACTTCATATTATCCCACCAAAAATGTTCATTTATATATATATAATAATCAAGTTATGACCATGGTGTATAGAATAATTTATGTTATGAGTATCATCTAATAATTCAATTTTTAGGTGACATATTTATGAAACACATAAGATCATCCCAATTTTTTGAATTTCATCCACATACATGAAGTATTCCAATTTTTCTATCCTTAATAAATTTAATTTTCTATTGAAAATTATCATCATCATATTAATCACGTTTTATTTTCTCAACTAAATATGGTTAAAAATTAATTTTAAAAATTATTTATGTTTAGCCTAACTTAACAATTCCCTTATCTATATTAAGTAAATTCTGGAATATTATATCACTAAATGTTCACATCTTGGTCACAACTCTATGATCGTTCATACTCAAGGCATCAATTGGAGAATTTTCTTTATTGGGTGATAGTGTACTGAGAAATCATAATCTTTTAGTAGATCAAGCCATCATATTTTCCTCATGTTGAGTTCATTATAAGTAAAAATTTATTTAAATCACTTGTGATTAGTTTATATCTCAAATATTTAATAATAGAGATAGAGTCTCCATATTAATAGAGAATTGATCATATTTGTTCAATGCAGATAATGAGTTGGAAAATTTTGTTGATGAATATTCATCTTCCTTGATTTATATGAAATAAAATGATTAATTTGAATAAGGAAATAACTCATTAATTTCATTAACTCATCACATTATATCAAAAAACAATATTTTTCATAATGGTATAGTCAAAACTGAATTATCGAATAATATTCTCTCCAATTACATAAAACATTATTCATATAATTTTCTCCAGACGAACTTAACCCCATTATGTGTGAGTTTTCTTAATGGGATAGACAATCTATAAATATTATGAATTAAATGCCTATAATATATTTTTAAACCAATAAAACAATATAGATCATTCGTTTTCATTGGTGTAGGCCATTCTTAGACATCCTTTACCTTAGTAAGATCAGAGAGACTCTATCCCTATAGGCAATATAGAAAAGAAATGATATTTTCTGAATCCCGAATTCACGCATGATAAATATACTATATAAATCTTTCTACCTGAGAGTCTCAATATTGTTACAAATGTTATTTTAATAGTCTAAATAGGTTTTAAAATGCACTATAACACCTTCAATTAATACCACATAAAAATCTCCATGATATTCCTTGAATATTATACTTATTAAAAATGATAGAAACATATATATATTGTTTACATGTTACAAAAATTATTATGATCCACGGAAAAACATTTTTTTAATAAAAATGAGTTCTATTTAAGACCAATAAGGAAATAACCAGAATGATGATGATATAGATGAAAATAAGAAGAAAATAATCCTATAAATTGGATTTAGATTCCTAGAATAAAATAAATACACACATACCTTTAAAGATATGAAGAACACTTTATCATAGGTATAGGACAATGGATTACATGTTATATTTTACACCTACCAGATTTGAAACCCTTCTAGATCTCTTACATATGTGAATAAAATGAGGAAAACAGACATGTAAGACTCTATGAAGTTCAACACAAAGCATGTCTACCACGCTGCCTTCACATCTGTCATCTCAACCCCATCATAGCATTTACCATGGTTGAACCTCCCTTAGAAATGCCTCACTAGAATATGATTCTGTTCTTTATGACTCGATCCCTCATCTCGCTTGGCCACTCGAAAATGAAATCATCCACATTGATTTCCAATAACCCAATTTATTTTCATTTCATTTTTTAAAATATTTCTAAATATTTCTATATTTTGTACATTCACAAGTTTTTATTTTCAAAATTTTATAAATTAATTTAATAATCTAAATTTTATAGAAAATGAGTAAACCTATTAGTTATCTTAAATTCCGTTAATTTATAATTTCATATAATTTATATTAAAGTACATTTCACTAATTTAATAATATAAACATATATTATATATTATATTGAAAAATTTATTAATAATATTTAATCTGTTTTAAATATTTTATAATTATAAAATTTTAATTATATTTGTCCGAAATTTCAAATTATCTTCATAACATTTTTTATTGTTTTTAGATTTCATAATTATAATATTTCAGTTATAAATTTTGTATAAAAATAAATATGAATTTAATAAATCATTATTGATGTGTAAAATTATCATTCCGATGATTTATTTTTTTAAAAATAGAATATTATTTAACAAACAAAATTTCAATAAAAAATTATTTTATAAAAATATAAGAAAAATTATATCAAAATAATAATAATTATAAATGTATTCATTTAAACAAACTAATACCACATTTATAAAAACATTATTTATTTATAATTTTAGATATTAATTTGAAATAAAATCAAAATTATTTAAAATAAAAATTTATTTAAAAATATTATAATATTATATTTGAAAACAATAATCTTTTTTATAAAATATTTATTGATTAATTAATTTAATATATCCATGTTTATAAAAAAAGTAAAATTATTTGTTTGTATTTTTATATAATATTAAATATTTAACATAACTTATAATCAAAATATATATTGATTAATTAATACAATTATTTTCAATTATTATTATCATAACATAGTGGATTTAAAATTATAAAAAATCTATTTAATAATCATGAATTAATTGTCTAAAATTTCAAGAAAGTTACATTAAAAATAATAAAAAGTTATTTTTAAAAATATTTTATGTTGAAGTTTTATAATTTTGTTCTTTGATTTTGTTTTAATTAAATTATTGGATTAAATAAATTTAAAGCCTTAATTTTTGAAATATTCGTTATTATTTCAATTAAATTAAATTCATTTTGGTTTTGGCTCTGATTTACTAAGGAAAATTCAAATATTCTTGATTCAGTTAAGTTTTGTTTGATATGTTTTTATGTAATTCCATTAAATTAGAGTAGGGTCACTTCATTTCATGTTGAATTTTGTTTTTTAACTTTGGTTTGGTTTAGTAGAGGATGATTCACATAATTATAGCACCATTTAGTATTTTGGTATAAATTTATCTTATTTAGTTCGATTTAGGTCTATCAAATTCAAATAAAGTCAGTTCATGTCAGCTTTAGTTCAATTTAGTTCATATTGATTCAAATCAAGTAAATATATATTTTTGGTTATTTTAATTTATTTCAACATAGTTTGGAATTGTTTATTTTACTTCCATTTGTGCATATTTTATTTATATTTATTGTATATAGTTTATTATATCTCAATTTTTTTATTCGATTCAATTTTAGAAAACTCGATTATATATAGTACTATTTTATTCCATTCATTTAAGTTCAGTTTTGTTTAGTATGGTTTAATTTATTTTCAGTATGTTTGAATTTTTTCATCTAGGATTACATTATTTTTTATGTTTTTTATTTATATTCAAACGTGATTAGATAGATTTTGATGGGTATGGTAAATTTTTTGGTTATATTCTATCTTTTTTATTTACATTAATTTTTCTCAATTCAAATCATTAATATTATAATCGATTCAGTTAAATTAAATTATGTTTGGTTGGTTCAATAAGTTTTTATTTGGTTCTAGTAAAATCATATTGTTATAGTATGTTTCTATTCAGATAAGGATGGTTTAGTTCAATTTGGTTTTATTTAAACCAATTCAATTTTAGTGGGGATAGTATAGTTTCACTCAATTTATCTTATTTCATTTCAATTTAGGAATATTTTTATCATTTTGTATATGTGATTCACTCAACTCATATTATTTCATTTCAACTTGGGCTTGTTTTTATCATTTCAGTATGGATTGGGTTTATTAGTTTCCATTATATTGAGAATGATTATCATTAATTGAGTTTAATTTTATTATAATATGGTTAAGTGAGGAAAATTTTGGTAGGGAAATGATAAATCTGTTTATAGTAATTTTTAGTCCGTGTTAAATATATTTGGTTTGGGTTTTTTCTATTCAATTTTTTTCTATTACACCCTATCCAATTTTCATTGTGTTTTATGTCATTTCTGGCATGTTTTGTTTAAAATATTTTATCTTTTTTTTTGTTTTGATAAATTTTATTTGGTTTGTTTCATGATTGATCACGTAGACAGGCTTTTGTTTTGTTTTATTTAGTTAAATTAAGGTATTCTTTTTTTATTTTAAAAAGTACTAAATCATCTTGATTTTTTTTACTTTTTTATACATTTCAATGTTATGATCTTTATTTTTGTGTTTATATTTTGCTAGGTTTATTTTATTTTGATTAATGTTTTGTTTTTGTTTTGTTCAGTTAATATCATGATAAGACTATTATTGTTGATTTGATTTAATTTAATTTTACATAGGTTAGAACAAATCAATTTTATTTAATTTGGTTCAGTTTTGTTTTGTTCAAATCTATTCGAGTATGTCAACTTAATTTGATTTAATTTGATTTAATTTAAGTTTGTTTACATTGTTTTATGAAACACCTTTTGTATTTTTAGTCTAATATGATTTATTTTGTTTTGGGTTGGGTAGTTTATATTCATATCAATTCAATTTTATTCCGTCATGTTTAGTTTGGTTTGGTTCTCATTAAATATAGTTGATTAAAAAATGTTTTGTTTAATTTATTTTGAGAAATGTTGACTTGGTCACTTTTGTTTTAGGTTAGGTTTATTAATTAAATTTCAATTTAATATTTTTTGGGTCATGAAAAATCTATTAAATTTGATTAGATTGTGTTCATTATAGTCTAGTCGGGTAAGGATTAATTTTTGGGGGTGAATTTAATTTATTTCATATCAGTTCTATTCAATTCTATTTCAGCTATTTATGGTAAATTCAAGACCAATTGTGTTGATTCTATATTTTTAAAGAATAAATTTTTAAATACAATTTAATTTTTGATTCTATTCAATTTAGTTTGACCAAATTCAGTTTAGATTTATTATAGGATATCCTTTTTGGATTATGTTAGAATGAATCACGATAGAATTATTTGATTCGGTTTGATTAATGAATGTTTGGATTAGGTATACTTGTTTTTGTTTTATTTTGTTTGATCATATTCAGTTCAGTTCATTTTATTTTGGTTAGTTTATATATTTTTTTGTTTCTTCATTTTCATTTCATTGGATTAATTTAGGTTCAATTAAGGTTTCCCAAATTCTATTTTTGTTAGAATTAGATGGCCTTGGTAAGATACATTGTATTTAATTATTTTATAGTATTAGTTGATGGGGTTTGGATTTGTTTTGTTTAATTGAGATTTAGTTTTAGTGATTTT
This sequence comes from Viscum album, assembly GCA_963277665.1. Classification (NCBI taxonomy): domain Eukaryota; kingdom Viridiplantae; phylum Streptophyta; class Magnoliopsida; order Santalales; family Viscaceae; genus Viscum; species Viscum album. The sequence goes on along the minus strand of OY728123.1, from coordinate 1,811,227,552 downwards.
CATTTATTTGGTTTATTCATTTTTTTATGTTTTCAATATATATTAATATATTATGTTTAACGGGGCTCCATCTTCTCGAGCATGTTATTTTTTAAATTTTAATATAAAGCAGGGAATTAAACATCATCTTTATATAGTAAAAAATATATAGTAGTGGTTCGATATTCCTCTATATATTGTAAATATAATTTATAACTGGTCTAAAAAACCAATATATATTAACATATAAAGTGAAAATTTAATCCACTGTTAAATACATGAATTTTTCGAGAGGGAAAACTGCCACATTAATAAAAAATAACTACTAATAAATAATGCTTTGGGGCAATTCCCATAAACATAGGTGAATGATAAAAATAGATATATGTTGGATGTAAACACAAACATATGAAGAATTATTAAAAAACTACATTTGGATCATTATTTACTGTTTTAATGTGGAAGATAATTAAAAATCACCACTGATGGACCACTATTTTTTATAGTGCCATATGTAAGAAATGTATTCACTTAGCTAAGTAATTATTTTTAAAAACACACAATGTAATTATTTTTGGGTTGGGATTTTAAATAATGTTTGTGTAATATTTTCAATGATCATTATATTTCATATGAATTGATTAAAGTGTTTTGGATGAATTTTGAAGGAGTTATATCAAGACGATATATTAGATTATTTGACACCATATCTCACATCTTGAATGGAGTTAAAAAATGATAAAGTCCAGAATTATTAAGTGATCTAATAATGAATATATTATTTATCTCTGGGACTTAAGAAAAGTATTGAGTTTCACTGGAGTTGGGGATAAGGTTTCACACTTTATCTATGGGAGTAGATTAGTATCCATGTAGTCACAACTCTATGTTGCGATATGGATATGGTTAACGAGTTACTTTAGAATGATGGATCCATAGTGAGGATTGTGTTATTTACTAAGCCTATCAGTTTTATGGATCGAACTGGGTTAGTTAATGTGGACTGGGAGACCATGTTTCATTGTGTATGAAATTTTAGATGAAAAAATACATATTCCCACAACAAATTTTCTATTGTTTAGTGTATTGCGTATGAGTCTAAATTAATTAATTTATTAATATATTTTACTATATTTATTAGAGGATTATTAAAATTCATGAGTGGTATGTGATAAACCAAAAAAAAAGATTATTTGAATTTCAATGAGTCTTCAAATTTTGAGAAGTTAATGGTGGGGATTATATATTCTTCCTCAATAGGTGTGAAAACAAATAATTGAGTTTGTTTTTGTGTTGTATATAGGATCAAATAAATCATGGTCCCTGGATATTGGGGGATGTTCTCACCATGAATAACAAGGATGCTACATGAGCCAATATTGGATCAAAATCAATTGATGCTTCATTCAATGAATAAGTATGGAACTCCATGAATTGGTATTTCATGATTCAATAATGAAATGTTTCAGTATGAAAATTTTGTAGTTGTGTCTACCCAGTGAAAAATATAACAAATGAACTAAACTTAGAAGTTATGATTTACAATTTGAAAATGAATAACGGGGTCTGAAAATAATGGAAATACCAATCTTGAATTGAATTGTAAAATAATGGATTATGCCGTCAAAATAAAATAGATATATTAAGGCATTCTAGACTAGTGGTGGAAAAACATATCATACAAGGTTATCTATGAAATTTACTAGATACTAATGAATATGGTTAATAAAGGAGGACAATAATTTTTATAGAATTTTAATGGAGAATTGATGGGATTTAGAAGAATTTTTTATCTATAAGATTCTGTGTTCTTCAAGTAGATAAATGTGTAGGAGGGAAATTCACCATTAAAGGTGTAATATAATTCATAGTTTATGATGACTTAAGTGAGTAGAACATTCATATGTAGTGTAATTATTTTTAACATTTGAAATTAGTACAAATACTCTGAATTTTCAAATATAGACAACATATTGTTTGATATATAGTTATATTATTGAGTATTCTCCATTGATTAACCTGGGTTAATTGAACTATGATAAATCCATTGGGTCTAAATATTTTTCATTCCAACTATTCGTAATGGTTATGATAGATAATTTACTTTAATAATGTTATAACAATATCATTAACAAGATTTTTTGAAATAATTAGTTATATAATTATTCACAACCCCTCATAGGTTTTTATACATGACTTGCAACATAATTTGGTATCATAGGTGAAGGTTGATGAAGATTATTTCTCTATATGAATAATTATCTCAGTAATTAAATGTATATTTTCATAAATATGTTGATTTAAATTATTGATGAAAAAATTTACCCATTTATAAATTAGATTTAATACTATTTTTGATGATTGGGAATATAATTCATCAAATATTACACACATCAGAATCTAGTTAGTTTGGAGAGAATAGAACTGTCATAATAATGTCAAAGAGAACATGATGCTAAAACAAATGGAGTTAATAAATTTTGAAGTGTATTTTATAATACATTAGGCACAAATTCGATTTCATGTAAATCCTCACATACCATATAGGAAAATAATCTTCACAAATATCATGGTGATTCCAATGGACACAAATTAAAATTTCTTATTTTATTGGACATGTACAAATATTTGAGGCCACATCTGAATAAGATAATAATTGTGTTCAATTTTTGGGATATAATTCTTATGGATGATATGTGATAACGTAGAAAAATATTGATGATATCAATATTTTATCAGTAATCCTTAGTATATTACAATAGCATTTCATTCTGAAGGTATTGATGCATGATGATAGGGATCCTAGAGAAGATATGTTGGATAGTCTTCGTGAAATCCTAATACACAAAAGATGATAAACAATGAAAGAAATCCCCAAAAAAGAATAATTCTCTAGATATGAAATTCATGGAAATGAATAAACTCATATTGGAAGAAGATAATATTGAAAATAATGTTAATGTGCTAATTTATTTTATAACCAGAAAACATAAACTGTGAAAAGAAAGATTCAAATAAAACCATACAAATTATTTTGTCAACATGGAAAATTGGTGAATTCTAGATGAAATGTAGACAAATAAAGTTTAAGGGGATGATCAAGATGAACTACCTAATAAGAATTAAAATAAGGATGTAAATAGAATTAAATGACATTTGGAAAGAATGTTTTCAAATGAAATAACCTTCATCCAAAATAGTATACAATCTTAGATGAAATGAATGTGGAATATATTGTGGTTTAGAAACATATAGTGATGATGTACTTATACGTGTCACAAACCTACCATGGTTTTGTGATATCGATGATCAAGAAACGGATATTGATGAATGTTTTTATCACAAGGTTGAACAAGTTTATAGTCATTAATAAATAGATGTTTAGATGGAAAATATAAAAAAATAAGATGGAGTTTTATGTGACTCCAAAATAGAAATGTATACATAAGAAGAGGAAAATCCCAATTTGATAGTTGAAATCAAACAACTCAAATCATAAAATCTGAACGAACTCACGATAGTTAACTTAGTCTTTTATAAAAATGGAAGATGAATAAAATATCTCAAAAATCTCAATTGATCTTCTAATTGAATGTTCCAAATTTATTTGGGAAGTCACAGGGTAAGAAATTTTTTTTTGTTATAACCACTTCAAATTACACATTTATCAGTGATAATAATCTCTATTATCAATGCTAAAAAATAATTTTTATTTTAAGGGAAATTATAATCTCAGGGATTTTATCAATTCCAAAAAAGTTGTCAATAAATATTTAAATGATAAATAATAATGGAAGTTCAAGAAAATGGAAAATTTCATAATGATTAATTTAATATTTATTAAAGTAATTTTTTTCTTCTCTATTAATAGCATTGGTAAAGGTCTCTTCTCTCTTAAAAACCTATTTCACTTATAGATTTCCTTAGTAAGAGAACTTTCCTGCTACATTTACATCATAATTACGTACTTATTTACAAAAATAAAACATATTTTAAAATAAATTTTCAATATATAAAATTAAAATTACAAATAAATCTATGTTGTAAACTTTTTAACTCCCCATAATTACATTGATACATATAAGTTATTATATATATTACATTTATAATAAATTTGCTACCACATTAACATACAGGAGACATAGTGGTCATTTCTTCCATTATTCTTTATACCCGTAACCAATAAAACCTGATGGTGGTACCAATTGTTGAACATATAATCCCAACTCAAAAAAATAAAAGTGTACATATAATAAAGAACAATTTATATTTCTGAAATACTATACAAAATAAATTAATATATAATATCAAAAATAATTTAGTAACAAATAATAAATAAAAGTGCAGAACAATTTTGATAATATTAATACATAAATATAAAGGATAACACGATACCAAAATTAACCATGTTGGAAATTAATTAGAAAATCAATGTGCATTTTCATTATTTTGAGTATTTGAATTAATTTCAGTAAAACAACCAAAATCATGTTTTTTATTATCAAGAATGTTTATCCTTCACATAAAAATAAATAATCTATGATTTTTCTAAAATATCGTGGAAATTTTATTTTGTTTTCTTGGGATTGAGAGTTCTATGTACATCTTTAATTAATTTTAATTTTTAAAAGATAACATGATCATTTAGTCAAAACAACCACATTGTGTGTTAGTTTATTTATTCTTTGATTCCTATATGTTAAAAAGGAATTATCAATTATTATAAAAATATATAAAGGTAGTTAGAGTGAATTATCACTATTTTGACAATGTGATAATAATTTTAATATAAAATATATCTTAAAATTAAAACATTATTCTTTAGATATACTAACCACACTGTGTGTCGTATTTCCATGTATTTAATTCCAAAATATTATTAATGAAGTATTGATATTGTCATAAAATATCAAGAGAATTTGAGTGTGTTTTATTTATTGTGACTCTATAGTGCATGTTTTGAACTATAAAATTATATTTAAATGGAAAAACACATTTTCAATCATACCATCTCCACTGTCATCTAGAAGATAATATTTTTAATCCATAATCATAGAAATCAACTTAATAATGTTTTTTCAAAATATAAAGACAATATGGGTGAATTTTTTTTATTTATGGATTTTTGAGGAATGTCTTTTTCTAAAATGTCATTATTAAATGAATTCATTAATTTTCAGATGTTCCAACCATATCATGTATTAGATTAGAATGAAGTTGATTCCTATATTTCATAATGTAATTTTTTATTTTTCTCTTTATGTCAAAATAAAATCATCTAGTATTACTTAGTTATTATTATGTGACATTCTTTTTGAAGTAAAATATCACTTTTAATTGAAAACAAATAGTTTTAGTCACACTAACAACATTTTTTTTCATGTTATCATTCCACTAATTGAATCACCTGATAAATAAATTATTGATATTTCTAAATAAAATATCAAGAAAATAATGGTTTGTTTTCTTTTTTTAGACTGTGATTTAGTTATTAACTAATATTTCTGTATTAAATGAAAACATACACATTACATTATATTGGTCATAAAATGTATCATATTTTTTAAAGTTTTTTGAAAACATAAAAAATAAATTAAAGATATTTATGTATAAATATTATGATAAAATCAGTGAGTTTTATTAGTTTTTAGTTTGTGATTCATGTTTTCCAAAAAAATCAATTTCGAATGAAAACATACTATTCCAATCATATCAACCGTAACATGTGTAGGATTTTTATATAATCCATTAATATTCATCAAAAATGAATTATAGATTTGTTTCCTAAAATATCAAGAAAAATAAATTGAGTAATACGGGTTTTAATATTATTATGCATGTTTGGAAAGAAAGTTTCATTTTAAAAGAAAACACATAGTTTTGGTCATACGTGGAAAACCAGGTGTCAATTCTTTTGTACTTTTTTCCAACATTTCCAAAATGAATTATTGACAAATTTCAAAAAAATATCAATTAAAAATAAGCATTCAATCTTTTTTTAGTGTGTCACTCACATTTTAAACTAAACTGCCACCTTTAAAAAAACAACATTAAGAAATACTGACCATGCTCTATGTTATATTGACATGTGACTGATTCCTATATATAAAAAAATTAATATGTAAAATTATCCTAAGGAATCTAGAAAATTAGACAAGTTTTTAATTATTTTGAATTTGGGATGCACATTTTGAACTGAAATGTTATATTAAATATAAAATTTAAAAAACCATTATTACCAGTCACACCATGTCCAAAATTAAAATATAATTAATTCATAAAAATCATAATTTAATTATTGATCATTTTTAAAATATATAAATAAAATCATACGGTGTTATATTGGTTTTGATTTTGTGAACCAAATATTAAATTATACTGTCATTTTTAAGTGAAAACCTGCACATTGATCCATACTTGAAACCCCATTTTTTGTATTGAATTTTTGTTGATTCATAAACTTCAAAGTTGAATTATTGATATTAATAAAAAATATATAATGATATACCATGTGTGATTTGGTTGTTTTGAGTGTGTGATTAATGTTTTGAATAAAATTGTAATTTTCAAAATAAAACACACTATTTAGATTATACCAACCACAAAATGTGTCAATTTGACATGATATTAATCTATAAATATAGAAAACAAATCATGAAAACTGTAATTTTATATCAAGAAAATACTTAGGTATTTTCTCATATTTGTCTATGTAATGTGTGTTTTGAACTAAAATGTTACATTTAAAGGAATGGATTACCACAAGCATCAATGGAATGTTAAGAAGTGATTATGTAGAAATGAATAAAAGTGACCCAATGTTAGTGGAGAAAAATTAATAAAAGTGATAATTTCTTTTTCATAATCAGACATTAACAAAATATTAAATAATAATATATCACATCATCCTTATTGATGCCTTAAAAGAGAATTTTTTTTAAAAATAATAACGTTCCTATGAAGATAATTAAAGGCCTCCATGTATGGTTTTTGTTATCTCATTAGTAATAAAATAATTTACCCTTCATTCTTAATCATCATAAGTTGAAATGAAATTGGTGGACGAATGGGAAATTAATTCCTCATGAAATACTAGGTTCAATTTATATTGGAAATTATTTATCTTAATTGGAAAAATATAACTTATATAATGGGATTTTTAAGGTGAAATTAATTTAGACTTAAAAACATAGTTTAATTTATGGGGAGTGTCTTATAGGCAGGGCCACTGTCATCTGGAGTGCCATAAAAAGGCTCCAGATTTTTGTTTTGTCAATCATCTTTCTACGTCCAATGGCCTGCAACTCCAGCTGTGATAGATGGGGAATTATAGTTCCATGCTACTGCTTCAGTCAAGAATGAGAAGGTTTGCGGGGATGCCTCAAGATGCATGAGTCTCCCCTTTTCGTATCCCTCCAATGCTGAGGAGACCTTGAGTGTCCATGAGAATGTATCCCCTAAATCTTTGGGTGAGGAACACCTCATGAAGGTCCTTCCCCATGTAGAGGTTCACCCAAGTGTGGGGCTGGGAGGTTCTTCAGGCACTGTGGAGAATGACATTCCTTCAGGATTAGGGTCACGCGTCTCCAACATTTTTGCTCGTCTGAGACATGATTTGGCTGTTAGTCCTCTATCCATGGGCTTAGGGATGTCCGTGCATGTGTATGAGGCTGGTCTTGATGAGTGGATCGCCTTGGATGTTGTCTCAACTAGACATCCAGGGCCCTCGAGCCCAAACATTGAACTAGGTTTCCACAAGGAAGTCTCTTCTTCAGGTGCTGGGGAACACCTTCAATGTGTGGGTCGGGAAGACACTAACAAGAAACCACAATATATGTGTCCTGTTTTTGAGCATATTAGTGGTTTACATTTGTTCAAGAATGTTTTATAAGACACAAAATCCTATGTGGATGCGGTTATGTTTGGTAGAATGATTAACGGTTCTCTTAATTGTTTCAAAGTGTTGGAAGATGAAGAATGTCTTGTGGTTGATGAAGAAGATAAAGAGGAGGTTGTCCATGGTAAGATCATTCCTTCACATTTGGAGGTTCCTTAGATAGATAGATATTCTGATTCGGATTCCCTGGTTGAGTCAAAGGAATTTGAACTTGCAGAGGAATATATCAGATTTTTTTCAAAGAATGGGAAAACATCATAATTGACTCAAAAGTGTTTATAAAGAACTCTCGGAGGCTGCGGAAGAAATAATATTATTCCTACTTACCTATCCCTCCTATCACCAGATCTCTATGGAAAGAGAAGCTCCCTTATAAGTCTTCCATGATGGTGGTACAAATTTTAAAAGGTACTTGAACCACCTGTTGGTAAATCATCTACCATCGCCAAAGTGAATGTAGTAAAGGAGCTGATTGTTCCAGATATCCACCAAAGCAGGAAAGAATTGATGGAATATGATGAGTGGGAAACCATCCTCGATTGAAATGAATAATTATTGGAAAAGGTATTTTTGGTTATTACTATGCAATTGGTGTTTGAAAGGCAGGTTGGGAGGTGGTTCCAGGCCAACCTGTCTAAGGAGAAGGGCACCTGGGCCCAAAAACAACTTGGAATTCTGGCACATGGATTCAACAGGCATATGATTACTATGGAAGAGTTCATACAGAAATTGGTAAATATGGTTTAATGTTTTGATGACATCTTCAATGATGTTCACGATGACAAGGATTCCAGTCACTATTGGAGTCTCCTCAAAGGTAAGGTCTCTAAAAGGCTTAAATTTCTACTCATAAATTTGGATATTTCATATCATGTTGACTCATGGTCTATCTGTGTAGTGGATTGGTTTCTCAATTTTCCTTAAAAGTGTTTTTCATAATAAAAAATATATATTTAGAGGATAAACCAACTTTTTATGATCTCCAATAAATAAAAAATTTAAGTTTTTTGAAAAAACACTTTATGACATCTGAAAATATTCTGACCCAAAGTAATTTACCATATAATTTCTTAAAAAAATTATTCTTCTTTTATTTTATTTTTATTTCAATATCCATGGTATTAATAGAAAAATATAATTAAATAGATTATTAAAGAATTATTTTCAATGGAATTTATTTATTCTCAGACATATCACTTCAGGGATAATTTTTTTTATTAAATACAATAACCTTAATAAATTTAAAAATATAATAACTAAACTTTTTGTCATTTCATTATTCTGAAAACCCCAAAATCATTTATTAAAATAACAATGGTCATTTGATATATGTTCTGATACTGGAATATTAGTATATATACCATAGTAATTATCCATTTATTGAAATCCATAGGCTTCTTGCCTTCATAATATTCACGCATACTATAAATTTCTTAATTTTTATATAGTAACACATCATATCAAAATTCCCATGAAAAAAATATAATATAATATATATATATATAGATATTGAATTATATTTTTAAAATTATAAATTTATTCTATTATAAATTGATAATTAAAATCATGTAATGTCGATCTGTTAGATATATATACTTTGGATTATGAAAACAATCATTTTAATATCCAAATTGATTGAAATTTTCATCTATAAATTCTTGAAAAAGTAATAACTAATGAAAAAATGAAAAAATATTGTATATGAATTTTTTTATATTTTAACTATTAATTTTATTTATTAATATGTTTTTTCATCTATTAGATTCGTCACAAGAATTATATCTACTTTGTGTGATTTTAATAAAATTTTATTTTTCATCCAAAGAAATTGTAAAAAAATATTACATAAGGACAAACGAGTTTAAATTTTTCTACACAAGGGTATTCCCTTACATGTGTCTATTATATACACTGGTTGAAAATATAAAGAATATTTTACTATAAATAACATAGTATATTAATAATTGAAAAACATGTAATTAATATCTACCCGATGTATATATTCACAACTAAGGCTCCCAACAATTTATGGTCTCGAAATTTGAAGTATGAGTTCAAAGTGTACATAATCCATTCTATGTGAGATCAACCATTAAATCCATGTAGTAAAACTTTAACTAGTTATAACGGTAGTCTGATTAATAACTTTTTAAACTAATGGAAAACTATCAGGATAAATTTCTGTTCAATATTCATTGATGAAGCATAGAAATTTGGGGGAGTTTTGAAATAATAATTCAAAATTTGGTTTCATATATTAAATAATGAAAATTGTCATATGAATTAGAGAAAAAAATAGTCAACAAAAAAATTAATAGAAGTGACCTAAAAATATGAATCTATGTGACATAATTTCAAAAATTAGTACTAGTTTCACTAATGGGTATTAGTTTCCATAAATAGTGTCAACAATAATGCTGGTATATATAAAAGATAATATTTTTTAAAACATATTGGTGTTTAATTAGTCACTATAATTGTATAATAAATCATGTAGAATTTTTGAAAAACTATTAAATTCTATAGATGCATGAGATTTATGGACGTTAGTTAGTGAAATGGGAAACAACGGTGATATTAACATTATATCATGTTTCCAACATTGTTTCTTGACACAATATGTTTGGGTATTTTTTCAATGGATCATTGTTAGGTGGTATATTCACCCACTGAAAATATTTTTTAATGAAGCTATTAGTATAAAAAAAATTTAGGTAGTGATATTTCTCAAACATATAGTAATTTTCTATGAAATGTGTTCGGGGGGGGGGGTGGGCGGGAAGAAAAATAATTTTCTGAATAGTGGGTCTTTTAATAAGAAGTGGTTCACATCATTTATAGAGATGTTTCTCTCATTATCATATATAAAGACTATATTGAAAAGGTGGTAGAAATAGAAATAACATTGTATATGTCATTGATAAAAGAAAGGTAGTTCAATGACACAATGTAGGGTCTCTGTATTATCAGAGGATAAAGGATTTTATTGTCCGACATCATATAAATTTTGGGAGAAATATATTTATCTAAAATTTAAATTCATTTATCCCAGGAATGAGTTATCTTTGAATTTTATTTCTGGTTCACAAGTAATAATACATACATTGGATTTTATGTCATAAACGGAAATTAAAGGTCATGAATTATTGTGTAGTTTTTATTTAATAAATAATGGTTATTAAAATGTTTGTGTTTTTCTAACCTAACATTCACAAGAATATTAGGAAGTGATGTTCATAAATATGATGAATATAATGTTTTTTTCAATAAACATATATCATTTAAGGATCTTGTTATTAAATTAGTTTATAATTTGGGTTGAATAAGTGTTATTCATATGTTGCATACATTATGAAATAGTTGATATCAATCATAAAAAGTAATAAATATTTAGTTCGTTAATTCATGGATAATATATTTCAACGACGGTATTTTAGGTTTTATTGATATAGAGGCACAATATTCCATAATGTATTTCATGAAAATCCTAAGGGGGATATTATAATACACTACTGAGAAATAGTGTTTCCATATGTTTTTTTTGATTCATTCTCAACCTGATAATTTTCAACCCTAGTGTGTTTGTGTGTTAGATTAATTGTTTCCATTAACATGGTCTGATCAATCATGTTGGATTTTATATTCACCGTTTCAATTATTTTTTGAGAATGTAATGTTTCTGATAAAGGGAATGAGGTTATAGTTTATTGATATGGTGTTGTTTCCATCAAATGGAATGTGGAATATTTCATGAAGAAACACATGATCTCATAATGTATGGTTGAATCCATATAAGAAATAGGAGATCCTAAATAGAGATGAACTATGTAATTTCAATGTAAATGTTCTAGGAATATGATGACCATGATGTATTTAAGACATAATGTGTCAGAAATTGTTTAAGTGTGTGCGGGATTTTAATATAGAAAAATTGAGAAAAGAAAGAAAACTAATGAAAATCATAAGTTGTGGAAAAGGTTTTACCAAATCCATTTCTAAAAAACAAAAAAAGGTGCAATTTTAATGAATGTGAAAATGTTATATAAAAGGAATAAATACTTTCAAGAAAATTAATATTTGATGATTCCTCAAATAAAATATAAAAAAAATTGAATTTTAATATTATTGATTGTTTCAGGAACTATTGGATGATTCCTATAAGTTTGTTTTATGAAGGTGGTATATTTCATAAATGATAAATCTTATAATAAAACCACATGTTTTTCATAAGATTAAAATAATATAATATATTGATGAATGTTTTTTGAAGTTGAAATCTTCCATGTATATAATGAAGAGTTTCATGAAGGAGGTGGTGGTGGTGACTATCTCATGAAGGGGAGAAAATGTCAACAAATAAGATTTTACTCCCTCAATTTTTAGAATCATAACATATAGGTGATCCAAATTCCATAATTCTTGAAATAGTTGTGTGAATGTATTTCAATAATGAATCATTCATGATAACATCAATTATGAGATGAATTTATATGTGTCTCATCAGAAAAATGGGGTTTTTGGAATGATATAATGTCTAATGAATGTTGGGAGTTTTGTGATAGAGTGAAAGAATCGTTAAAGTCGGTAGTTTCATGAAACATGGATAATTTCAAGAAAGCTATGTCTTTTAAGAAAAATCAAAAGTTTCATGAATTTATTTTTTTGGGCATTAATATAAATTGAATAGTGCTAGATGTTATGGGCACTCATTTTAGACCCTTCGTAAGGAAGTCAATATTCCTTAAATAATAGCTAGATATGGGAAGTTACCCAATTACATTGGTGATTTTTAAAACAATGTTGTAAAGTAGAAGTGTGATGATCAATTAACACTAATAATTTCATCAACATTTAGATGGTGAAGTTGTGAATTGGAATACATTCCAAATTGATTGTCCTGTTGATGCAGTGTGTAATGGTAGAGGATAAAGGACATGACCATAGAGAGGCATTGACCCAAACTATAAACAATATAAAGGATGTTATCTTAAAACAATGTTACCATATCAAAAATATTATATTCAAAACACTTGGTATGATTAGTGTTTTTTGAAACATTAACACAATTTGGTGTGTTCACCTTAGAGGTTTCCTAGTTTCAGTGAACAATATTTATTTATTTTGTGATTTTATTTCATATGTTATACAAACAAAATATAATTTCATGTTTATTGAGTGATCATCACTCTTATCTGAATAAATCAAACATAATTACACCACTAAATAATATCATTACTTATTTATATAATAGAAGAGTGAACCTGAAAACATGTTATGTTAGGATTGGATAGGTAAATGAGAGTTTCATAGGTATATAGGGAAATTATAAGAAGTTTCATAGATTTATTAACACCCTCCCCCTCGTATTAGGAAATCTGCCAGTAAACTCTTTTGTGGGTCTAACATATGGGATTTGACCTCCTGTAAAAAAATTGAATTTAAGGGGAGATATTTGACCTCATATATTATTTATCCCCATATGAATAACCAAAAAAATATAAAACTACTCCATCAATTTAATAATATATATTAGCTCAATGTTTTTCCTATTCACTTGAGTCACACACCCTTGAATCAACCATGTCTAATCCATTGAATATATACCTAGATGAAACACCATACACAAATCCCAAGAAATAAGATTTAATAAAGCGGTGTAAATAAATCTTCCACAACCATCAATAACACCTCACAATGAGAATACAATATATTCATTTGGTATTTAAAATCATAAAATCTTCTATCCACACTAAACTACATATTTACCAATAAGAAATACATCACCTAAATATAGGATACACTAGTGATCACATTGTAATTTCAAATATGGCATATTTTTAAATCTAATCATTCCACATACCATCCAAAAAAACTCTAAGTTCCTTAAAAAATAATTACAGTGCTTCATGAAGTCCTAATACATTATAAATTTCTTCAGAACAACTCTATTGAATGTTTTTCAAAATCCAACCACATGAAGAGACAAACTAAAATAATTAGAGTATCTTTCCTTAGGTTTATACTTCAAGATGACCTTTTTACATCATTTATAGACCATTGTGAGAAGAAAAAATTTATAACTATAAATATAAATTGGAAATGAATTTTTTACCTCATCTATAGACCATTCGAGGAGGAAAAAAAACTCTGACTCAAAATATGAATAAAACCCATTCATGTTTCTCAACAAATATTTAGAGTACCATTTCATGTCATTGTGAAAAATTAAAATGAAGTATCCCTTTGAAAAAATAAAGGATTAAATACATTATAAAAACAACTATTTTTAATCAACCACTCCCCTTCTTGATGGAGTACTAGAAAAATTTAAAATACAAAAATTATTTGAAACAAAACTAAACATCCAATTTTAAATAATTTTTAACAGAGAGTTAAAATATTTCACATCACTTGAAATAATAAAATATCAAAATTGTTCAAAATTAACTTCCATAAAGTACACACATACAGTGAAAAAATAAAAAAATACATAAAAAATGTTCACATGAATTTAAAATATCCAAATCAATTATAAATATTTTTTCTGAATATCATAATTAATACAACCACTACTAAAATATTTCTAATTTAAAATAATTCATTAAAATAAGAAAAAAAAAATTTTAAAATCCACCACAATTCACCAATCCACTCATTAATTAATAACCATTGATTTCAAATTTAAATTTGAAGGGAAGAAAAACCATTTTTAAAATATATCATAATCAGAAAAATTATTTTTTCCCCGGAGAAAATATTATTATGAAATCAATTATATCTACAAAACATTCTTTTAGATTTCAAAAAATGTTTATGAAAACATAAAACGGTCATTTTCAGAACAAAAATTAAAATAAAATGAAACAATATTGATCCTATAAATTATTTTTCAACACCAATTCACCAAAACAATATATATACCATCATCACACTAATGATTGATACCATTGGAATCAATTTGAAATAAAATAGAGACAAAATATAAATAAAATGAAAAATTAGAGCTATGAATACTTTGGATGCATGGTGTAACCAATTGTGAAAAATCCATGGAACAACCATAGTAATGGTTTGTAACCAAATATTTGTAGGCTCTATATTTTTTTTAGATATTGTGTGTGAACCATTTAACTACATGTATCTTTCAATTTCCCCCCCAATGCTGAACGATACCACCAATAATTCTTTTTGTACATAATATGGATCAAAATAATGAAATCTTATATAAAAAATAGAGAATAGTTTGAAACAACGACGGATTAATGATTAAAAACCAAACTACCCATGGTATCAAAGGATAAAAATGAGAGAGATATAATGATAATATCTCTACACCAACCTCTTGAGTTCTGACCGTTCTATCTTCAAACCACATGACATTCAAAATAACAAGGGTTTTATAAGAACATAGTAATTGAAGAAATCTGAAATATTATACTATTGTATAATGAACAAATAGAGATTACCAAAAAAATACCATAACTGACTTTTCATTTTCCCTAAAAGTCATTCCATATCCCCATTGGTTAGCAACTAGTGGATGAATACGAAGAATGAAAAATTACGAATGATTTCACAATTTGAATCTAATGAACCACCAATGATCCCACTCATAAATCATACATGAACCATCTATATGTTGTATTTTTACAAAATAAATATAAACAGAAACAATCCAATAAGAAATAATCAATAAGAGTAACATGAATAAATGAATAATCACAACATCACTCACATGGAATTAAATATATCTATTAGGATATAAAAAAAACATGAATAATATAAACTAAATAAATTAATGGTACATAAAGTGTTTATATATGGAATATGAAGTGATTATTATTTTTTATAAGTATACAGTTCTACGTATTAGTTGGGTATTGGTGACATTGGGCTGTTTGGTGTGTAGTTAACCTATTATGATGTCCAAGACCTTTGTATGGCCCAAAACTGGTCTAGCTTCCAAGTGTCTTTAAAAATCCATTAGATCATTTGATGAACCACTATTATATTCATCATTTCCCAAAATACAATCAGGGAGTGTCCATAGCAACGCGTTCTCATCCCTTTCCTACACCCATATATTGGTAATTGAAGAAACCTCTAACCTTGTTTGGAAAAATTAACCCAATAATACATAAATAATAATAATCCCCAAATTCACTACAAATTGTATTATATGAATATAAAAATAATATACAATATTATATGAGATTACAATCATTGATCATTTTAAACATTCCATAAAAATGTTTTTTCTAATTTCTTAGAATATGTTGATCAAAGAAAAAAATGTTTATTTTTCAATCATATTCTATTCATATATAGATTTATATATTTAGATCATATTAATTATTTTATTTATACATAGGGGTTAAATAATATTTTTAAAGTATATGTCGTAATTATTTTTGAAAATTTATTAATGTGTTGAAAATTTTTTTCGTCGTATCGTATTTTTATAAAAGTCAAAATTTTGAAACCATTTCGTTATTTTTCAAATATGTGATTTCAGGGTGTATTGAGTCATGTTTTAGGATTAGTATAATTTTAAATAATTAATATTATATTCAATAATTATGAGATATTGTTTAACTATTTTACACAATTTTAATAATTATTCAATGTTTTATATGCTGAAATAGACGGGTGGTTGATGCATTTATGAAATGTTTTAATGAAAGACTAATTTTAATTTGAAGATTCAGTATAACAAATGATAAAATATATGGAATGTTTTACCACCATTGGAGGTTTTAAAAGGCTCTACATTAATTGATACATGTGTGTACAAGCTACCCAATACTTGAGAAGATCTCTCTCATAGTGAAGCTCTCTTATTCTTCCTTATTTTCCAAAAAAGGCATTATATACATAGATAGTACATGAATCCTACAAAAATATTGATTAATTCAATACATTATAAAAATAAAAAAAAGTTGGGGATGTTTTCTATTTGGGGAAAGTAAACTTAATTAAGCTTATGATAAAATTGAATACAAAATTATCAATTGTTCAAGATACAAAAAATGGTTTCTTAATATTATAAAACTACATACTTTTGGGTTTGACACATGGAGTTCCTATTATCTGGGCATCTTATTGTTTTAATTTGTTATTTAGGAAACATTCCCAAGATATACAATGGATAAAGATTGAATAATGGAATTGAAATCAGTGGAAATGTCTTGATTATTATAAAACTAAAATTTTAAATTTCTATAATATTAGGTATTGCACACATTGGATTTTTGAACAAGAAAAAATATTATTTTAGAAATCCACATATGTGAGATAAAATCCAATGTATACCCTATAGAGTGCCACTTGTAGTGATATTGTTTTGGGATTTCAATTATTTTATCCTCATATAACATTATTGTTTGTGCCTTATTCAATCTTGACTTGAGGGATTTATTTAGACACATATAAGATGAATTTTCAATCCACTTACTTTGTGCAATCCTCCAATTTATAATAATATTCTTTAAAATATTTTACAAAAATCCAATACATAAAAAAAACTTTGTTAAAGGGATCAATGTCTAGGAAAAGACAAGGCTTCCAAAAAATAAATAATTCATGAAAACATTAACAGGATAAACCATATGATGTATCCTTTAGGAAGAAAAATTCTATGAGATATAATGAATCATGGGAACCAAATTTACCAAATCAAAATTCATTATTTTAGACTCTATACACCAATCTAGAATGGTGGTCTTTTACCACAAATCCCTCTACACTATCTAGTGGTTATGAAATGTTTTCATACAACCCATCATTTAATTCCTAATTCGAAGAAGGATACTAAAATCCCCACTCATAAACTACAAACAACCACTTTTAGTTTCCTTTTTCTAAACACAATACTATTATCTCATTATGTTAAACTAAATAGAATATTCCCTTAATAATATCTTTTTTAACTCGTACTATGTGTTTATTATTACTATAACAACAATATACACTAGGAGCCCCATTGTGATTCAATCACAATATTATAACTACTCATTATCCCCTTCATGAAGTATTACATGTTATCCTATATGATGGTTAGTTGGATAATAAATAGGGGTGAATTGAGTTCCTAAACAATTCCATTATTGAAAACCTCCCCCATCAGGTATAATCAATCAAATCCTTTTTTCTTAATAAAAATAGGCCTTCAAAATATTGGCATAAGGTAAATATATTTAACTAATTATATTCAATGTTTTTTCAAGGAACAAAATTACCTTATTTGACTCCACTAATAGTCAACTCCATGAGTTTTTTTGATTCCCACTATAACATCGCTTATATTAGGGGTCCCAGCTGAGTACAAGTATATATAAATTAATCATAAGGTCCAAGATCCTTCAATGAGGATTTTTATTTAAAATAATTATCCATGGTCTCAAATAAAAATCTTATACCGAGTGTAAAAAAATAATGAATGGACTTTGGAAGATACAATTTCAACACACAATTGTAAGAAGAAACTGACAATAGTTGATGATTCATCATGAGAAAAAAATAATTTTCAATTCATAGATTGGGATTATATTCAATTTATCTTTTATAAAATTTTACAAAAGACATTAAAATTCATGTTTTAAAATTTTATAGTTACAAGTGGTCATGGAATTCATGTCAATGAGTGTTTTAATTATTCTTCCCATTTATCTAACTCATATCCCTCTTCTTTTATCATGAAGTGATTTATCTTACTTTTATATATATATTTTTGAAACTAATAATGAGATAGTCATAAAATTCAAGTGATTCATGCATTTAGGTCTTGATAATAATGTAAATTAAGTACGTGCATCCATTCCTTACAAATAATAAAATTACTTTTCTTATATCATTTTCAAAGATCTTCTTTTTATTCAGATCCATTTATTCATAGAAAAGTGAAATACTATGCATATTGATTTTAACCATGATTTAAAATATATATTATAATATTATCTAAAATAATGAAAAGACTTATAATGTGATTATAAAAATAATCATGATATTCTATATAACATTTATTTTTTATAAGAAATGAAACTTGATGCCCTATTCATTAATAGATAATTTCAAAAGAGAATTCATAAGATAAAACAACTCTTCCTCTTCTCTGTAAGTTAAAATAACTTCAATATTTACTAATATTATAGTTTTTTTGTAATATGAATATGTTAAAGTTATATAATAGTTATCTTATACAATAACTTATTTTATTCATAGGATAATATTTTACAAATTTCCTTTCATAATATAATGACATCTCATATATTCATCCAGATGAAAACATCTATATTGAGAATTTAGAAACTCAACCATTCTCTTAATATGATAAAGTATTATATAGTTAGTTGAAATATAAACACAATTTAATTATTTTATACTAAAATATTATTTTATTCACATATGTTAAAATACTTTTTGAACGATCAAACAGTTTAATCAATGTATGATAAAAATTTGGAGACAGAGTGTAAGATAAATTCTTTTGATAAATGGAATCTTAAAAAACACAAGATAAAAATGTTATAATTACAGTAGGGATTTTTGGATTCCTGAATACACATAATATACAATATATGTTTTAATAAAATAGTCTTTCCAACAATATAACCTTTTTTGATGATCACAAATCCCATGAGATGGAAGAAAACATTCATGAGATAAGATTTTATTTTTCAAATTTGTTCTAGTAATGTTATTAATTTTGAATTGTAGACACTTATTTTTATCTTCCCACATTAAATAAATTATTATCCCCCTTATGAATGAAGTTCTTCCTCCAATTTTGAAATTAATAAGATGAATTTTTTATTGTCTTATGAATTAACAAATTTAAAAAGTTTATTTTTTATTATCCTTTTGTTCTCCCCCATTTTGGGATATCAAAATGAATTTGAGAAAGGAATAAAATTTATATCACACAAAAAAATATAAAAAAGTTAGTGTTGGAATTATGTTATTAAAATAATTATTATGGATCATTAAGCATATTAATAAAATAAAATATTAATAATGAAAAGGTTCTAAAAATATATCACATGGACAATAATTTGAAATAGTATAGAGTAAAAAATATAGCAGTGGCACAATCAATTAACAACAGTAAAATATATATAAAAATATTAATAACAAACAACCTAAAAAAGAACATAAAAATAATTCAAGCATTTAAATGTTTTTTTAAAATATATTTGACCAATTTAAATACTCTATAAAACAAGGAATGATTGAAATGATTTTAAAATTCTATTAAAAAAGGTATACATCAAGTGTTTTTAAAATTCCCACCCATCAGGAAACTAACTTCTTGAACTGAAGGTGTATCAACTGATGGGCTTAAAATGTTTTTAGGAGGTTCTTTCAGGAATTATAACATTTTTCTTGAGGTTAATTATGATTTTGGTAGAGGTTTGTTTGTTGTATCACCAAAAAAATCATACAAGTTTAGTAAAGATTCTCCAAGACTGGCTCGAAATCCTTCAGTGAACCTTACAGGTGTGGATTGAATGTTAATAAAATCTTGGTAAACTCTCTCCAAATAATATTTATCTTCAGATAAAAATAATTTTTTAGAGTGTATTTCTGGTTTAGATAAAGAAAACTATTTTTCAAACCTAATGTTTTACTTTGATAGTCATTATCATGGAAAAACATATCTATTAATATCTATATGGTACATCCATGCAGATCAATAATAGGAGGTCCTCAAAGACATACCCTATACACTTTAAAGAATTCATTAGCACACGAGTCTATCCTTTTTCCCATATTATTTTTGTTGTAGTCACAGATGGAATTGAAACAATTCAATATTTTTGGAGAAATGGTTCCTAGGAGATTTTGAATATATCCATTCATTGAAATTACAAAAAACTTCTTTAACTCTTCAAAATTAATATCAAAAAAATCCAATGGACAATTAAATGAAATGATTTACTTTCAATTTGTTGAGTTCTAAGATTCATGATGTTCCACGAAAGCATATACTTAATATTAATCATGATCGTTGGATGATTATTACTTGAAACTGCTTAAAACTAAATTGTATAAATCTTATCCCTTTTCTCAATTAATTTAATATTATTTTCCAAATAATAGGCCAACATTTTAAATCCAGTTATGCTGAAAATCGCATCTTTATTCATGTCTAAAGACAAATTCAGAACCATATGCACATTGTCTTTCAACATAAGTGAAATTCAATTTTTAGATTGATCAAGATAGGTAATAGATTGATATTGATCAAACTGAATTCTTCTTAATTCAATAATTAGGTCTTATTATAGATCTTGAATTATTTATTTTTATAGGATATCCCAATATAGTGAAGAACTAGATCAGGTTAAAATTTCTATCAATTGAAAAAAATTATAATTTGGTTAGAACATCCCTTTTATGTTTAATTCATTCAAAAATTTTCTAAGAGTGCTTATCTAAAATATATTGAACTAATAGCATCAATTCATTAACTCATTGTTTAGGCATGTAATTATCATGACAATTCATAATCACATTTCTAGATTCTGCCAACGAAGACTTCAGAGACTCCATTTTTAATGAAAACATCAAATATCTCTCTTTGTCTTTCTCATAAATAATTATACCAATATCAAGAACATCAGAAATTATACCTTCTTCACAAACCTGATAATGTATATCTTTTTGGAATTCTATACTCTCTCCTCCCACAAGTATTATTTTTTTAGTATGGGTTACTTCTTCATCATTATTCAATTCATGTGATTCATATATAGATATACTTATTTCAGAAAACATTTCTAGTTATTCATAATTAGATTCAAAAAAGAGACGATAGGTTATGAATATTATCTAAATGGTCATATAATGAACAATAAAAAACATGTCAGAGATAGTAGATTAAATCCAATATTTATTGACATGAACGGGTAGTAAAATAGGATTAGAAGGCGAACACTTTTGATGAGAAGTTTTTTCTCTAGGTTAAATGACAATGATGCATGTTATACACTTTTTAGAAAGAGTCTCTTCATCATCCAAGATTTATCTTATTTCAATATTTTTATTCTATCTATCTATCAAGACATTTCTTTCTTTTAGGTTGGATGACACTGCCTGAGTCAGTTTGGGGTCTACTTATGAATTTGAGATTATGTTAACTTATATATTTTATAAAATAATTCCCACAATAACAACATTTAATTAAAACACTTACATATAATGTTTTCAAACTATGGAAATGTGCTACTTTATTCTCATCTAAGAAACTCTAGAATTTCAAAAAACAAGGTTTAATATACATCCAAAAGGATATAAATATAAGTAATTGTTTGGAATATGGAACATGTATTTCAAGATATATCGTGTCATATTAATAGTGATTTAAATCATTAAAAAATAATTAAAATTAATTTCTTCAAAAAAATAAATTGGTTACTCATTGTTTCAGTGTGCTATTCTAGAAAGTATAAACACGGTTATAACTTTTCTTTCCAACAATATGTCCTACCCTAGTTTCTTTTCATCATTTTTTATTCTTATCAATGTATTTTTTATCTTCAATTGAGGGACTACATCAATAAAAACTAAATAGGTACTGACAAATGGGTAGCCTTGATGAAGACTCTTGAAGTCTTGAACTAACTGAATAGATGTTATTGAAATATTCTTATAGTTTACTATTTAATGATTCGAGTCATTGTTATCACAAATGTGAAAAGCTATAGATTCATAAAAATCTTGGGCTTCATTTTTGAAAATGAATAGGGGTTTCATTTCACCAAAGATACATTCCCATCCTTTTCATTTAATTTAATATCTTATTTATTAAAATATTTTTCTTGTACATTCAAAGAATATAAATTTCTCATCCACTCGAAAAACATCTTGAGGTCATTTGTATTTTATTTCTTCTTATAGATGCACCATTAGTTTTATTTTTTATACCCATTGAATATGGATTCATAGGGTTATTGTATTTTGGTGAAAATTGTTTTGATAGTATAAAGAAATAGGGTTAAAGTATTTTCAATCCATTTCACACATAGAGTTGATACACACTAATTTTAGATTAAATTATTTATTGGGCCACACTATGATGTTAATAGTATTTATTATTAGAAATAAGTGACATTATCTATTTGACATGACTAATACTCAAAATCTAAGCACAAAATGAAAACTAAAATTGGACAAAAAAATTTACTACCTCGAATATTAAAATATAATATATTTAAAAGTAAAAGTTTTCAGAATTAAATAATTATAATTAAAATATAATGAAATTAAATATTTCAATAAGAAATGGTTTAGTAAAAATGAATTATAACTGAATTTATATGAAACCAAATTCAAAATTGATATCATTCTTTTGTGAATGAAATCATAAAAAATTATATCTTAAATCAATGTAAATAGTTATTTAATGGTTTTTTTGAATTATTTGAAATATTGATTTCAATTTTTTATCCATTCTACTGGAACACAAAATAAAATTAAATAAAATATCCATTATGTTGTGCTAAATCCAAAAGACATGTACAAAATAACTTCCTGTTGTAATTTATTCAGTTTTGGAAAATCATAATTCAATAGAGTGTTATTTATTACTCAAACATGATACTAGGGATTTCTAATAAAGTCAAAGGTTCCTAAGGTAGTCTTCCTACATTGTATATATCCAATAATATTAGTATCCAAACATGAGATTAAATTAAAATCATAAGATATGGTAAAACAATATAATGAGACGTAGTTTCTTTTAAAAACATTAACTTTATTTTGGAGTTATTAAAATGTTATTCTTTTCGATTAGAGAGATATATTTCATGAATACACATAGAAAACTTAATGTACGACCTACTTGTAACAAGATATAAAAAACATAAATATGAATCCTATATAAAACATGTTGTCAATTTGTTTTCTAGTGTCATCTATATCAAGTATAGTATTGGAGCATCTAGTAGTTGGGTAAGTCTTATAGTTTTTAGGTCCATATTTAATAATTAAATCAAGTATGTATTTTCTTTGTTTTAAAACATTTCCTATTTCTTGATAAATTATAAATACCAAACAATAGTATAACTCTCCCATCGTTCTGACTTTAATTTTAATTTAGATATTTAAATAAAACCAATACATAATTTTTTATTTTATGATGTAAAAATTAAATTTCCCCAGCCATAAACATTACATAATATTGAGCTAATTCAGGAATTAACATTGAGGATCTTTTCAGGTTTTGGGTATTAGAGAAATAATCCATAACTATTACATTACATCTCAAATATTATAAAGTAGACACTTCTACTCAATATCCATTTTTTCATAAAAAAACCCTTAAAATAAATCAAGAATTAGTTTCTTGATATAAATCTTATTAAATTATTTCTTTCTCTTAACCTACCTTATTCCCTAAGAAAAATATATCAAAAAACATTAGATGAGCATAAAAATCCTATTAAGGTTTATAAAATAAAGATACAAATATAAGTCCATAAATACATACAAAACATAATCTCTTTAACACACATCATTAAATAATAAGATTTATGAATAAAATAGAAATCATAAATCTTAAAAGTAACTTGTGGAATCCATAACATACTTACATTGTGCCTTTCACAGCTACGTAGGGTGCAACGTTTGGAATACCAATCAAAGTATATTCTCTAAATATCTTAGGAGAAGCATTAATGTTTACCTCAATGATGGTACCCAATCCATTAGAGAGCTATCTCATGCTCACCATCCCAATTTTTATCATGGAACCATCCATATACGTAATAATTACCAGGAACCATAACATATTCAAACACATAAAACGAGCATAAAGGATAGATAAAATTTCCACATTTCAATCAAAATATATCATTTCAAGATATTGAAATAATAAATTTTTTCTAAGAACCATTTTCAATACCAAAATATGTACAAAAGAGTATATGGTATTTATTTTCCTTTTAAAAACATTTTGGTTTGTTAAGGAAGCGAAATATTAAATAATGCTCACAGCGACAGAAAAGTTGTTGTCACCACATACGTTAAAAAACATATTTTATTAGTAAAATTATTTGTAAAAAATAGATTCCTTTTGAATTAAAGTAAAAGTTAAAGTGGTTTATTATACAATAAATAAAATAAAGTTGTTTATAAATAAAATTATCCCTCAATGAATTTAAATTGAGACGAAGTCCCTTACCTCATGTCTGACATGACTTATTCATTCTTTAGTCTCCTGAATAATAAACTAAAACTAATTTATACATACTTTAAAAACTTTTTGAATTTTATTATTCCTTTTAAATCACTTATTACCATGTTCTAAACATCACGTAATTATTTATGTTAATAATAGTCGTTTTTTCGATATTTCGTACTTGATTCAAAAATGAACTTCTTATAATTACAAGTTGTCCATGTTGTCAACAGTCCATTATCTCCAAAATTATATTCATGATTTAGATAAAATATATATCATATATATCTCGTATATATACACATATATATATATATGCATTTATAATTTTACATAACATATGGATATAAGAAATAAAATGCACCATTCATGGAGATGGTTACATGTACGTACACAGGAACATTAATTTCATTTATATTTAATATTTAATGGAATTAAACATTAATGATACATAGGTATATTATGATTCCAATATAATATCATATATAATTTATTATGTCAATATTTTATATATTCCACATATGGAATGAACGAGTAATATCACTTTGAGGGGACAGTAGTCTATACTTCCCCAAAGGAAATTATCATATTTATCCATTACGGAAACCATAAAGGTAAGCTATAAAAGAAACATACAGAAGAATAGAAATAATAGAAATATAATATATATAAAATATAAATATAGTTCCATCATAATGGCCTCTATGAGAGGTGGTAGGAGATAATTGAATAATCATCATTTAGTGAGGCAGTAGTATGTCGTCCATAGAAAGGGTATGTTTGTATCAATTAGATAGAGGTGTGTGGAAGTGTAGATTGAATCCTTCTCATAAAAACATACTAGAATATTTAAAATATTGGTGTTCTTATAAAAAATAAAATAAAGAGAGTTTAGGGGTTTAGAGAAGGAATGTAGAAGAAAAGAACTTGATAGAAGACGTTGCCTTTAAATCGGGTAACTCCCTTTGGTTTGACCCAAAAAGATTTATTTAAATGAATTCTACCCAAAGTAAGGCTTCTAGATAAAAGAGAGGTATGTTAGACGATTATTGGAGTAGATTATATATGATCCAAGGGGCTTGAGAAGTGTGACTAATGAGTTAGAGTTGGTGTCCTTTTATAAGCGGGAGGAGGCGCTCTTTAAGAAAGTTTGAAAATATTATTTTATTATAAAATGATTTTGGGTTTCAAAAGGTCCAAAACTCAATAAATTTGAATATAAGATGAATATAAAATTTATTAAATTCATCCAATAGAAATTTTATTGGTTTCTGATAGTTTTTTAATCCTTATCATTTTTATTTAACACGTTGTTAACTTATTTAACTTTTACCAAGTTTTCTTGTATATTCATACTCTATGGTTAATATATTTACAATAAAATTCCCAGAGACCGAAAATGGATTATTACAAGAATTATGAATATTATATATGTAATTTTGCTAGATATTAAATTTTTAGGACTACTTTATCATTTAATAAAATATTAATTGATTTAAAAACACATTTTTTTTGATTTTTAAACTATTCATATCAGGACTTTTTAAAAAATTCATAAAAACATGATCAATTTGAGAAAAATTCATTAATTAAAGGATAAAAATTCATAATCAATCCATAAAATTCATGTATGGAATAAAAGTTTCAAAATAAATTTATTTTAATAATTATAATCTCATTTATTTGAAAAATTCATTAATGAGGTATTCATTACATCATCATTTTGTCATTAATAATTTTATCTATCTAAAGTATAAAAATTATAAATAAAATACCATGATGTAGTTAATAATTTTATATTTTTAATTAATACTTATAGATGAAAAGATAAGTTAATTAACCCCATATAAAAGTTTTTTTACTAAAAGATTTATGTTTATGTTATATTTTCCATAACATTAAATTAAGATTTATAAAATGTAGTTTTCATTTACAAGTGGCTCCATGGTGTGCCAAAATCGAACCAAGGATGACCATGGTCAGATACGTATTATCCAATAGGATTTACACATGTGTTAGGGTAATATAACATTATTATAATATTATTTTTTACCCTTATTTACCAGATATACCTTTTAACCATGGTAAATAAAATATTTACTCCAATTACTATTCACAATGTATAAACATAAAAGATACCTATTTACACAATTTAGAACTCTTGATTCCAAATATTGAATACATTTTTCCAATTTCATAACATATAAGTTACAGAAATTAATTTAAAATTAATTTTCATTGTTAAAACCAAAAAGGTGGGGTTTAAAAATAATTACTACAAAATATTAACACTTGTTTATATCCAATTTCAAGGTGAAATTGTTTCAAATGAAAAAATAGGATTAAATGATAAAAATATAATCCAAATAAACTTTAAAACAAATTAAAATTTTAATATAACTACATAAATAAATCAGTCGAAAAGAAATTTTTGACATAAAATGCATTATTTTTCACTATTCAATAAAAAATTGAACTTTATCAGACATATACCAAAAATTTACCCAAAGTAAATTTTGATATTCCGGTTCTAAAGAACATGTTTATTTTTTAAAATTTAATATATAAAAGTGACAAAAATTAGATTTAAAAGGGTTTCTCCACCAAAAGGGTAGTAAAACTATCATTTAAGAAATATTAGAGTATTTATGCTTAAAATTGGATTCATTCTCATTTTAAGCATATAATTTTTATTGGATAAATTTTAAAAAAATTAACAAACATATTTAATAATAATGTGGTTAGTTATATTCATTCCCACCAACAAAATGTCTTGGAATTTTCTACCATTAAAAATAATAATATTATATTATTATTTTTCAATATGACTCAATGATGTGTGAAACATTAGATTTCAAAAAAAACCCATTATTACAAATTTGATATGCCATAAAACATAGCATCCCCTTTAAAGTATAATTAATATTTTACTAAAAAATATTAATAAATATGAAAATGTTATATTTTCTATTTATCTGTGATGCTACATATTTACCCCCTTTTGGAAATTGTGTTCTCGCAATTTTTATTCACTTATCAAATAAGAGGGGTATTTATCCCTCATAGAATTATCATATTCTCGCGTTTCCTCTTCAACCATATAAAGTTTCCACAAAACCTTTATATAATGAAACACCTTATTCCATGACACCTGCTCTCTTCAGTCAAAAATATCGATTGTTTGTTCCACATAAGTGAGATTCTCTTCAAATTGAACTACCTCTGGACTTAAAACATGAGAATAATATGATAAATACATTCTCAACATTGAAACATAAAAAACATTATATACCTAGAATAATAATGGAGGGAAATCCACTTATTAGGAAACTAATCCAACATTCTCCATGATTTTATAGGGTCCAATGAACCATGGACTCAACTTTACCTTCTTACCAAAACACATCACACTTTTCCATGGAGAAACTTTGAGAAATACATGATCTCTTACCTTGAAAGAGAGATCATTCATCCACTTATCCAAATAATGTTTCTTCCAGCTTTGATATTTTCTCATGTGCTTCTGAATCAACTGAACTATTTCTACCATCTCCTCTACTAATTCTGGTCCCATAAACTTCAATTCACCTACTTCATCCCAAAATCTACAATTCAACAATTCTTTCTATATAATGCTTTAGATGAATCCATCTGTATACTAGAATGAAAAATATTATTATAATAAAATTCCACCAAAGAATGATGTTGGTCCCAACATCCCTAGTAATCCATTGAGAAAGCAGGTAGCGTGTCATCCAATATCTGAATAGTTTGTTCTGACTACCCATATGATTGGGGATGAAAAGATGTACCAAATTTTTATTCAGTACCCAAAAACTTCCGAAGGCCTTTCCAAAAGATAGAAGTAAACCCGATATCATGATCATATACAATGGATAGGAGATCTCCATGAAACTTGATTATCTATATAACATAAAACTGAGAAAGATGATCTAGAGATAGAGTATCTCAAATTTAAAGAAAATGAATTGATTTAGTCGATCGATCAATAATAACCCAGATTGCATTGTTACCTCGAGAGGTATTTGGTAAACCCACTACAAAATCGATGGATATATTTTTCCATTTCCACTTTCGCACTGGTAAAGGCTTAACCATCCCCTTCGGTATGTGATACACTTCTTCAACATGTTGACAAGTTAAAAACACCATAGTAATGTAAACAATATATCTTTTCATTTTTTCACACAAATAATACTTTCGAAGATCTCTATATATCTTAGAACTTCCAGGATGAACTGAAAACAGAGAACTATGAGATTCACATAAAAACTCTTTCTTAAACTATGAATCACAAGGCATCCATAATCTCTCCCCAAACCTAAAAACACAATCTTTATCAATATTAAATTCCTGAGACTTACCCTTATGAACAATTTCTACCTTTTTCTGAAACTCACTGTCATCTTTCTACTCTTACGTTTTTCTGTCTTCTAGGGATGATTGTACTAAAACCTAAAACAAAATAGAGTAATTTCCAACCCCAAAAACTTCTATCTCAAAGTTTATCAAATCATTAATCAAAGGATCTTGTTCCAAATGTATCATGGTTAATGTATCATTAGTTATTCAACTCAATGTGTCAGCCACTTTAGTTTCCTTTCCATGAAGGTAATGAATAGTGAAGTCATAATCCTTGTTTAATTCCAACCATCTCCTCTAACTCATGTTCAATTATTTTTGAGTGAATATATATTTCAAACTTTTTTGTTCAGTACATATTTCACATTTTACTCCATTGAGATGATGACTTCAAAATTTTAAATAAAAAACAATATCACCTAATTCAAAATCATGTGTAGGGTAATTTAACTCATGAGGTTTCAACTAACGTAAAGCATAATCAATCCCCTGATCATTCTATATAAGGAAACAACAATGTACTTTCAACAAATAATCACTTTAGATAAAATATTCACCATCTCTGGAAGGTAATTCCAAAACTAGAGCATTTAATAATATTCTTTTCAATTTTTGAAAGTAATCATCACATTCTTTTGTGCATATAAACATAATACCTTTTTGGGTAAACATTGTCAGTGGGCTAGATAACCATACCAAACATTCAATGAACCTATTATAATAACCTATTAACCCTAGAAAACTATGGATATCAGTTATATTTTGTGGGTCTTGTCCATTCATCAAAAACATTTTTTTGCAGGATCTACCGTAATGCCGTTTTTTGAAACCAAGTGACCAAGGAATGAAATTTGTTGGAACCAAAACTCACCCTTTATGAATCTCCCATTCAGTTTATTTTCTTTAAGGGTTTGAAATACAACCCTTAAAGAATTATCATGTTCTTTTTTTCTTTTAGAATAAACCAAAATATCATCAATAAACACAACCAAAAACTTATCCAAGAATTCACTAAAAATTGAATTCATAAGATCCATGTATAAAACAAGTGTATTAGTTAACCCAAAAGTAATTGATACAAGTTCATAGTGACCATATCTAGTATAAAATGTGGTATTCAAAATGTCTTCTTCCTTTACTTTGAACTGATGGTAACCCAAACTCAAGTAAATATTCATAAAATGCTGAGCTCCTTGGATTTTATCAAACAAATCTTTTATATAAGGAAAATGATACATGTTCATAACAGTGATGTTTTTCAATGCACTATAATAAATGAAATGTCTCATTAAACCATCATTCTTTTTAACAAACAAGATATGATCAACCCATGGTCATGTGCCAGGTCGAATGAAACCTTTTTCTAATAACTCCTACAATTCATTATTTAACTCTAAATGTTCAATTTGAGCCATTTGATAAGGGAATTTTGAAATTTTCTTAGCATCATGAACTAAGTCAACAGTAAATTAAACATCCTGATCATGTATTATACCAGGAAACTCCTTAGGGAAAAAAATCAAGATAATCCTTTACCATTAGCACATCATTAATATGAATAGTTACTTTGTTTTTAATAATATATGAAAGGTAACATTAATTTCCATCTTTAACTAGTTTCTCCGCCTCCTGATATGTAACTAAAACAAAGAGTTAATTCATGTACACAGACAAAAATTATTTCAAAAAAGAAACCTGTTTAGCTCTGTAGTCAATCTTATCATGATAAATGGAAATCCAATCAATACCCAAAATAACATCAAACTCTTATAGAGGTAAAACAATAATGTTTGTAGGTAGATTCTTTCTGCACAAAAGGAAATGATGGTTCTTATAATTTCATTTTGACTTGAAATTTCCTCCCAATATTTTTACCATATGTTTAAGATTCATATCATGAGATGAAATTCCCAATTTACTAGTAAATTTATTATAAATGAAGGAATGTGTAGACCCTAAATCAAACAACACATTGGAAAAATTTGAATAAACAAAAAGTATATCAAATACTACTTTATTTGAGGTCCAAACATCTATTGAACTTATTGCAAAGTATTTCACCACTCCATTATTCTTGTAGTTTGACTACTTCCCATCATTTGAGTTATTTATCGGACACTAATTTGATCAATGACCCATTTCATTGCACTCAAAACATTTTACTAACTGTAAATCAGATATTGTCTTACCATTACCATGATCAATTTCATTGTAATTATGAGACTTATGTCCAATTTTACTACATTGGAAGCACATACCAAAATTCAAAAGGCATTCCCTAACTTTCTTTTTACCACAATTTTCACAATCTGTAAACATAAGTATCTTACCATTAGAATATTTAGAAGAGTTCTTCCCTCTCATATGCCACCTAGACCTCTTATTTTTTTGTTTTTCAAAGAACACCAAATCATCAGCAAACTTCATTTTCACCTTCTCTTCACATTGAAAAATTGTTTCATCACTTTTGAACTCACAAGAAGCTAAATCCCTAAGATAGTTTGGGTTTAATCCATAGTAAAAATGATTTATTTTACTATCAAGATCTCTTATGATGTTTGGAGCATAACTTTACAGTTGAGTGCATTTTTCATCAAAATTAGCCACAGAGTCATCCTCTTGCCTCAATTCCAGGAATAAGTTTTCCATCCGAAGGTGAACCACTTTAGGAAAATATTTCTCAAGAAAAAAATCTTTGAATTAATCCAAATCCAGAGCATCAATCTCTTCACTAAACCTGATATTTTAAACCATCGACCACTACTGATCGGATTCACCATAAAAAATGGAAAACAACTATACTAACCTCTTGATGTTCTAAATATCCCATGAAATCACAAATCATATCTAGTGATTTAATCCACCCTTCAGCTAACATAGGGTTAGATGATCCTCTCAATGATGGGGGATGTTGACTCATGAAATTCTCCACTACAAACATGTTCTTATGTGGTTGATCTAGCTGATCTCGTACATGGATACCACCACCATTTATATCCTGAGTCAACTATGAAATTAATGCAACAAAAAATTCAGTTCTAATTTCGACCATTTTAGGTTGCTGATTTGGTAGGGTGTTTTCCTATTGATGTTGTCCCATCATAGTTGCCCTGTTTCCTCTACAGAAAACCATTCTGAACAAAGAAATATCTTAGGACAAGAAACAAGGTAATTTTTGAATGCTATATCATTTCAATATTACCATAAATTAATTTGTGGATATTAATTTTAACAATACCCTAACTCCTAAAGTTGCTAAACCGACCTCAAATACAAACTATAAGGATCCATCCTTAAACATTATATAATCTTGAGTTAAGTCAAGAATTCACATAAAGGATCATTTAATGTTGAATGTTTTAGAGAATTAGTTCATAACTATTACATTACATATCCAATATTAAAAAGTTCAAACTTCTACTCAGTATCCATTTTTCATAAAATAAAAACTCTTAAAAGAAAACAATAATTCCTTTCTTTATATAAATATTCTTTAATTATTCCTTTCTCTTATCTTACCTTGTATCCTATAAAAAACATTTCAAACACTTTGTATGAGCATAAAAATATCAGTAAGGGACATAAAATAAATAAATCATTAGTCCATCAATAAATAAAAACATTAGCTCTCTAACAGACATCATGAAATAATAACATTCATGAATAACATATAGAAAGCATAAATCATAAAGGTAACTTGTCGCATCCATAACATACATACATTTTAACTTTCACAGCTACATAGGGAGATACGTTTAGAATACCCATCATAGTATATTCCCTGAATCTATTAGGAGAAACATTAACTTTTGCCTCTGTCACAATACCCAATTCACTGAAGAGCTATCTTGGGCTCACCCGCCCTAGGTTTATCACAGAACCACCCATATACATAAACAATTCCCATAAACCATAACATATTCATAACACATAAAAAATCATAAAGGAAAGATAAAATTTCTACATTTCAATCACAATATATCACTTCAAGATACTGAAATAATCAATTTTTTGTCAAAACCCATTTCAATACCAATATATGTAAAAATATTATATGGTATTTATGTTCCTTTTAAAAACATTTTCGCTTGTTAAGGAATCCAAATATACAATAATGCTCCCGACGGTGGAAAAGTCATTGTCCTAGCATACATCAAAAAGAAACATTCTTTTGGTCATTTAGTAAAATGCTTCATAAAAAAATATTCCTTTTTAATAAAAGTAAAAGTCAAAGAGGTTTGTTATACCACATTTAAAAGAATGTCCTGTATAAATCGAAGTATGATTTAATGAAAGGAGAATGAGTTGAAGTCCCTTACCACAGGTCCGATTTGACTCGTTCGTTATCTAATCTCTTGAATAATAAAATAATGTCAATTTATACTTTCTTAAAAAACTTTTTTAAGTTTATTATTACTTTTATATCAATTATTACCATGTTATAAACATTAAATAAACATTTATGTTAATAACATCATTTAGTTGTTACTTGGTACTTGAGTCAAAAATGAACTTCTTATAATTATAATTTTCCCATGCGGTAAAAAGTACATTATCTCTAGAATGATCATCATGATTTAGATATCATATATATTATATATATCTAATATATATATGTATACGTATTTGTAATAGTATATAAAATTTGGAGATAAGAAATGAAATGCACCGTTCAGGGAGATTGTAAGCTGTACATATGCATGAATGCTATATTCATTTATACTTCATATTTAATGGAATTAAAACTGAATGATACAAAGGAATATTATAATTAAAGTATAATATCATATATAATTTCATTAACTCCAACCTTTATATGATCCACGTACGACATTAATGAGTCATATCACTTGGAGGGGGCGGTAGTCCGCACTTTCTCAAATGAAATTATCGTATTTACCCATTATGGAAACCATAAAAGAATTATATAATTGAATAATAAAGAAGAATAGATACAATATAAATATCATATATATCACAAATAAATACAGTACCATTGTAATGGCCACCACGAGAGGCGGTATGAGATAATTGAACAATCATTGTTTCATGATGCAGTATTTCACCATCCACATAAATAGTATGTTTGTATCCATTAGATGGTGGTGTGTGGGTGTGTAGTTAAAACAAATCTCATAAAAAATCCTATTATATTGAATATACAGGTATTTTTATTAAATGGTGAAATAAATAGAGTTAGGGGGTTGGAGAAGGAAAATAAAAGTAATGAACTTCAGCAAAGGGGTTACCATTAAATTCGGTAACTCCATTTGGTTTGAACTAAATGCCTTTATTGAAATGTCTTATGCCCAATAAAAGGATACTAGGTGTAAGATATGTATTTTGGGAGATTATTGGAGTATATTTTGGAAGATCTGAAGGGCTTGAGAGGAGTGAATAATGGATTAGAGGTGGTGTCTTTTTTTAAAATGGAAGAGGGGCTCTTTAGAAAAGTTTAAAAGTATTATTTTATTATAAAATGATGTTTTATTTTGAATGGTCCATAATTGATTAAATTATAATATAAGATGAATATAAGTCGAAATAAAATCAACCAATATGAATTGGACAAGTTTTTGATATTTTTTAATCTTATCTTTTTTATTTAACCGTTTTTTAATTTATTTGAAATTTACCATGTCTTTTGTATATTCATACTATATAGTTAATATATTTAATATAAAATTCTAAGTGACCAAAAATTGATCATTAATGACATTTGTAACATTATATATTTCATTTTTCTGAATCTTAGATTTGTAGAACTATTTTATCATTTAATAAAATATTGATTGATTTAAAATCACACTTATGTCCATTTTTATACTATTCATATCATGACTTTTTAAAAATCCGTAACAACAAGATCAGTTATAAAAAAACATCATTAATACAAATATAACTAGTCATAATCATCCATTAAATTCATGTATGATATTAAAAGATTCAAAATAAATTTATTTTAATATT
Source organism: Viscum album (assembly GCA_963277665.1). Taxonomy (NCBI): domain Eukaryota; kingdom Viridiplantae; phylum Streptophyta; class Magnoliopsida; order Santalales; family Viscaceae; genus Viscum; species Viscum album. The sequence continues at coordinate 1,811,192,144 of OY728123.1, read as the reverse complement.
TATAATCTCATTTATTTAGAAAGTTTCATTTTCACTTACAAGTGGTTTCATAGGGTCCAAAAATTGACCCAAGGATGCCCATGTTAAGAATGTATCATCCAATAGGATTAGTACATGTGTTAGGGAAATTTAAAATTATTATAATATTATTTTTTTACCCTTATTTACCAAATATAACTTTTAACCATAGTAAATAAAATATTTACTGAGGTTATTATTCACAATGTCTAAAAAAAGTTACCTATTTACACAATTTAGACCTCTAGATTCCAATTGTGGAATCCGTTTTTCCAAATTCAAAACACATTAGTTCGAAAAATTAATTTACAATTAGTTCTAGTTGTTAAAACGAAAAAGGGTGTTTTTAGGTAATAATAGCTATCAAATGATTGATAGTTGTTTATGTCCAATTTAATGTTGAAATTGCTTACAATGAAACAAATTGAGTTAAATGATAAAAAATATAATCCAAATTACACATTAAAACCAATTAAAATGATAATATAACTATATAAATAAATCAGATGAAAAGATAATTTGGACTTACAATGCATTATTTTTAAATATTTATTAAAAATGAACTTTATCATAAAAATACCAAAAATTTACCCAAAGTAAATTTTGATATCCCGCTTCTAAAGAAAATGTTATCTTTGTCAAATTAAACATATAAAAGTGATAAAACTATATTTAAAAGGGGTTATCCATCATAAGGTGGTAAAATGGCCTTTTAAAAATTATTAGAGTATTTATGATTAGTATTGGACTCATTCTCATTTTAAGCCTCTAAATTTTATCGGATAAATGTAATTTTTTTAACAAACATGTTTAATCTTAATATGGTTCGTTATATTAATTCCCATCAATTAAACGACTAGGCGTTAACTACAATTTAAAATAATAATATATATTATTATTTTTCAGTATGACACAATGTTGTGTGCAATGTAAGAATTCAAAGAAAGTCATTGTGGCATATTAAGTATGCCATCAAACATAGAACCCAAATTATGGTAAAATTAATATTTAATTAACAAATATTAATAAATAAAAAAAATTATATACTTTATTTATCTGGTATGCTACAAAAATAACCTCAATAACATATATCTGTACTAACAAAATATCTTATGATTGATTCTTTGTAAATAATATGTTATCTTCAATTCCTATATTAATAAAATTTGATAAAACAAAAAACATAATATTTCATATCATTACCTTAGTGATTCTTTAACTCCATATTGTGCATTTTTATGATTTAAAATAGAATTTTGAAAGTTAGGATTTTCAAAATAATGTGGTTGTTCTACAAAAACTTCCTCAATAAAAAATCCAACTAAAAAATAAAATTTTACATCAATGTGATATCATTTAAAATCAATATAATATTTATATGCAAGAAGGATTCAAATGGATTCAAACCTAGTTAATTGACAAAAATATTCTTCATAACTTAGCACTTTTTCTTGATTATATACTTTGGAAACTAATATTTCTTCATTTATAGTTATTACACCGGGACCATCAAGCTTCTTTCTAAAAACCCATTATGTCCATTTAAAAAATGGACCGAATATATTACAAATAATTCAAAAAAAAATATCTTTTAAACTAATTCATATTTTTGTGCATAGACAAGAATTTTCTTTAACCTAATAAGTCTTCCTCTAAGGATTTATGTTCTTGTTGATAAAAAATGTAGAGAATTCTACTGGGATTCATATGTTTCTTCTGTCTCTTAATCCTCTATCTAAGCCTCCCATAACTATTTCTAGAGGATAGTATTTATTATTTCTATGTATTCTGGGAAACAAACTTCCTTATGATCATTTAGTAACCCTTATTGGATTTTGTTTAATGTTATCAAGTTCAAAATCATTATCCTTTTTGTTGTTAAAGAGAGGTTCGGGTCTTATACCTCAATGGAGCCATTTTTTTCAATAGTGTGAATCATTGGGTGATCAAAGGGATCACATTCATAAAACATCACATGAGTTTATTATTCAACAATTCTAAATTTTTTTTTGAAAAATCTATAGGATTTGGAAGTAGTATAGTAATATAGGAAGATAAATTTATCAACTTTTGGATCTAATTTTCCATGATTATCGTTGGTGATAAATATATAATCATTTAATCAAAATATAATGATGTATCCTATATTTCGATTTCTATTGTACCATATATCATAGCGTATTTTCATTAATATATGTCATATTAGATATTTGGTAATGAAATAACATTTGGTGTTAATATACTTTGATCAAAAATATGTGGGGTTGTTATATTCACATAATAGAGTCCTATAAAATTTATACAAAGTATTTTTCATTCATTGAACACCATTATGTTGATGCGTTCTGATGGTTTTAGAATTTCTACCACATTAAATTCTTTTATAAATATTTATTAAATTAATAATTCTCAAATTTACTTCAACAATCACTTATTAAAGACACAATTTTGACAACTATTTTATTTTCCAATATTTTTCAGAAATTAATAAAAACATAACTCTCTTTTCTCTTATGTCTTAAATGGTATACCCATGTAAATATTTATAAATAATCATTTAACACCAAATAAAATATATATCATCAAGACAATAAAATCTAGTAGGTTTAAAAATATAAATATGGAAAGGTTATAGAGGTCTGGTTATAGAAACCTCTTTAATGTTTTTAAATACAACATCAGTTAATTTTCCATTTAACATGCAATACATATATTTTTTTTCCAATTTAAGGTTAAGAAAGTCAAAAATCAAATTTATCCTACATAATATCTTCTAATAAGGATAATTTTAATGCCAGATCAATCTATTCAAAATAAAAAAATCATCAATTTCATCATTTAAACAATTTACATTTTTTCTACCTATCAAAATAAGATCTACTATGTAATAATTGTCTATTTTAGGTGATTTAAATATGAGAAATATATCTTTTAAAACTAAAATAACATTGTTATGGAATAAATATAACATACATCATAATAACTTTAGAAGATACCTATCAGTTGGTGGTTATAGACATGAGAAAAAAGAACATTGTTGACGAGAATAGAATGAGGATTTACGATATATCAAATGCCTATTATTTTTCATTTTACATTTTCACCAAATGTGATATAGACTACATAGATTTCATATTGTGAGTGAAAAGTTTAGAAATCACTATTTATATTCCTTGAAAAATCACTATAAATAAACCATTTCTCATTAATATGTTTGTGATTTTCTCCCTATAGAGACCAGTCAAACAATAAAATTTTTGGTACCCAAACTGTTTTGGGCCTAGAAATGTTATCTATAAGAGATCTAGGAAACTAATTTATTTCCAAAAAACATAGAAAGTTTTTTTTGTAATTATTTTGTATTAAATGTATTTTTAATTTCAAATAATTTGTGATTTTACAAATTAAAATTTTTTGAACATTGACTTACTAAACCAAAATGAAAAAATGTATATTTATATAGGTTTTTCTTTATAGAAGTAGTGATCAAATATTTTTTGTAGATTTTTGGGATTTTCCCCATAATATCCTAGTAAAATATTTTCATTCTTATTTTTATTTTTAAATATTTTTTTAACATAATTTTCTACTTTTAAAAAGACACCTGCACTATCCTTAATGTTTTTAAATTCATTATGGATGTTTTTTTTTGTTTTAGCTTGTTCAGTATTTGAGGAAGTAGTGTTTCCAAATTGATTGTTTTGACACTAAAATCTGTTTGTTTAGATATTCTTATTCATTATCAGTCTTATTAAAATAATTTATGAGGGAGTTGATTTTATTTTTAAATATTTCATACATTGTTTCCAATATTGTACAATATTAGTTTCATTATTCATATAAAAAAATTTCATTTTTTGATTCATGCTCATGTACATTAGTGTAATAAGAATGTTCCTCATCTATGTGTTCAATAAAGAATATATTTTCCCTATGATCAGTAGATTCATCGTCTTATTATAATGATGTTCCATCGCTATAAACATTAGAAGCACTCTAAATGGAATTCATATCATCCCTAGATTTCATCTTATAACCATCCTTATTTATGTATTTGTTGTCTGCCATTTTTTCATCCTTGATCTATGGATAATCAATATTGATGTTTCCTAACATATTACACTCATAGTATATTAACCCATATGTAGTATCAAACTTTTTCTTTTACTTGATGAAAGGTCTTATAAGACATCTTCTGTGACTATATAATTTCATAAATTTTTGAGAAATATATTCGTGATTTTAATTTTATATGGAATTTCATAAGGAATCCACTTATTTAGATGTTTTAGGAATTTGTGTTTTTTAATTACCTCTACTCTTTATAAGTAGAAACCATCAAGGAATAATTTTCGTTGTTAATCATACTATGATCTCCAACTGTAGTTTCTATTTTAACTACATACATCTTGAGTGTTTCGATGAGATTTTTATCATGAAATATTTTCCACAATTAGATTGTTTAATGGTAGGTCAGATTCTTTTCCACTATGGTTTTAGTAATCTAAGATCATTTTACACTAGTTCGAGATTAGTGATAGGTGTTTTTAGAAAATAAAAAATATTTAAAATATCAATGATCCTTCCATTTGATTGAGTAATTATTTTACCTCAATCCATTTTGAATTTATAATTCATAAGATTGGTTGTTATATATATAAGCACCTTTCCATTGTTGGTACCTTCATATGTAAATGAAATAGTTATCCACATTTTTGTAACAACCCAAAGTTTTATCAATGAATATTCCATTATTATAATTATATAATACAGTATAATCACATAAATTCACATTAATAACATAATAAAGAAATTAATAAATAATGAAATAAAGTACTAAAGGAAATCTCTTGAAGTTATGGAACATAAACCAAATGAATAGTAACTAGACCTTTGGAATAGTAACACGACCTTTATTAATTGTAAACCAGAAAACTAAATAGTTACCTCACCAATGATAGTATAAATAAAACTTTTCCATCTAATAAGTGACAATATGATATAATTATATCATGGTATAAGTAAATAATTTTATTAAAAATAATTATTTAGGTGTTGTTATTTTCTATGTTCTTAAAATTTAATTATTTTTTTTGTCCGATTTAATAACATAAATGAAAATTATTTTCATTAAATGTATTCGTAAATTAGTATTGTTAAGTCTTTTTATTATAGAATAATTTAATGGTACCATACTTATTTTTTCAAAGTGATATAAAATCAATTATAATTTGAAATTAGTATTTATCAAGTAAATTATGATTTCAATTAAAAATTAATTTACTTAGATATAGAATCTTATTTTCATAACATGCATTTTATTTTTTTAATTCTACATGCCAAAAAATAGTTAGGGTGATTTTCTTTTTGAAATACATGAATAAATATTGAATGGTAAAATATGGTAATTTACAGAATTTATGCATTATAAGTTAAACAGTCTATTTATTAAGTCATGGGTGATGTAAGAAAAGTTTTCTAAGACTCACATGATCTAATTATTGTATTATATTTCAGGAATCAAGACTAGTTTTTACCTTGAGAAAAAAAATATGTAATGAATTAAATACAGTGACCACACTCATCAACCTCAACATCATTGTTTATAATAAAAAATGGGAGTTCCAAAGGCCTACACTGATAAATAAAAAAAGGTCACATGGAAAAGACCACATGGAAAAAGATCACATGAAAGAATAATGAAATAGAGAAATGAGGGCGCTGTGAGGACATAAGTAATAGAGGCTGAGAGCATCCCCATTAACTATTCCAACACATTCATGGGGAAGAGATCCCAAGATGGAGTAGTAGATAACCAACCCATCATGTGGAACAATGGAATCCAATAATCCTACTACTTTGTTACCCTCTCACCAAATGTGAAGGATCTCTATGTAGCTATTGATATACCTTGAGCACATATAGATAGATTGTGATATTGTCTATAGCGACCTATCTTTTTCGCATAAAGAGTTGTGGAGGATCATTGAATCGGTTTCCATTGTGGTCTGTTCAATGTGTAGTTCTCTGCATAAATTAAGACAAGTGATCATAAATATTCATTCTTCATGGATGGAGTCTCGGTGCATAAATGAAGTAGTGAAAGCTAGGATGACTGAACACATTGATTTTTGGACCAGGCCCTTGCCCCTCATGAGTCCAACGCGGAAAGATCAAATAGTGTTCATCATAAGACTACTCAGGTTGGGGTACCATCAGATCCACTAATCTGGGGGCCCATAAAGTGTATCCAAAAATATGGGCTATATAAGTTGACTTATAGATGGGGTCACTTTGATATTATTGATGGGTATGGAAAAATTGATCATTATGCTGTAGTTTCGGGAGAGCAAGGATAATCTTGAGCTCAAAATTAAATCAAGATTATCCTTGTTTATTGTATGCTAGATACACCAATATCTCAAAGCATGAATGTATTCTCTTTAATTCCTTTCCATCCTATTATGATCCAAACCATGAAACAAAATATTTAGAAAATAACCTCCCAGCAGATCATGAAGGGGATACTGGTGAAACCAACAAACATGTGAAAGATGTCTCACTCCTATTCACCTTTTAAAATTATGTGATTAATGGACTCCTCTTAGGTGGAATAGAAGTAGGATCATAAAGTGGTGATCTAAATACTCGTACGCTTAAGAAGCTCATTAGTAGGGAGGGCATGTTGTGAATGTTCCAAATGAGAAAAATTTTTTTTGTAGGAATTTTATTGCATCAGAGGGTGTGTCACTAGTAGTCCATACCATATGTAGAGGTGATAATATGACAATAATCCCTATATGATAATTCTCTCGAAGGAGTTCCATGAAACATGCACTTATCTGGCTCATATAAAAAGTTGATGAGATCAATGATCTTGCAATGATCCTCATTGAGGACAGCATGGGAGAGGTACGGAACATCCTTCAATCTCCTAAAATTCTAGTCCAGCATGGGGTATACATTGAAGCCAATGGTATTTCTTGGTAAATTTTGGTACCATAATTTGAAATCTCCTTTGCAAATGAGACACTTATGATGATGAAAAAGAGCCGTAAAATGGGGGAAAATGAGGTGCCATAGGGATGAATAATTCATCCTTAGTGGAAAATGGAATCAACTATATCAATTTTTCTTGAGGTTACCCCACATGGATTGAACTTCAACAGCTTTCCATGTGATATTGGCATGAGGACCATCCATTACTCCCTGTAAAATTCTAAGGTTGATACCTCCTTCATCATCCTTATATGTTATCTTCGACCTAGATGCCCAGTGATGTTTCCTAGTAGATTTGGAATCCCATATGAAGAAGACCAGAATCATCTAAATATTTTTATCCACAACATTTAAATACTTAAGAACTACTAAAATATAAATGAGGATCGAGATGAGAACTCTATTAACCAAGGTGAATCATACATCAAAGTAATGTTACTTGTTCTTCCAATTACAAATGCGTCTAGTGATGTTGTCTGCTATCTATTGAGTTCAATGAGAATCTTCTTCGGGGATAAAGGAGAACCAAGATAATCTATTAGCAAGTAGCTTATATGGAAGATGAAGAGAATACCAATAGAGAAATCCACTATTCCCATACACCTCTTTGAGATATAAAAAATTATTTCCTCACTGTTGACAATCTGTTCGCACCAAGAATAGTACTCATTTATTGGGTTGTTGAAGCTTTGAAGAGAAAATTTGTTTCAATATAGAAAAATAATTGTGTCTTTAGTATATATGAGATGATATGGATCACCAAAAGACTGACCACAATGATATTGAAGGATGAGTCCCACCGAGTGCCTACGGTTGATGAGACTGCATAATAAGTTCTATATCATGATAAATAAGGTAGCAGACATAGGATCTTCTTGGTGTAACCCCCACACTACTCTGAATAAATCTAAAATTTCCCCCGTGAATTACATCGCAAGACATGATGCATTGATGTACCTGAACAATATGTTTAAGAACCAAGGAGAGAATCCCTTATGGGAGAGGTCCCAATGAATGAAGTTCCAATTGATCTTTTCGTAAAAATTGTCCATATCTAGCTTGAGAATCATGTTTGAGCTGACCAAAATTCGATCAATACCCTTGGTTATCTACTATGCTAGGTCTATGGCCCCCATGATAGAGTGTCCTCTAATGAACCCATGTTTCTAATTAAAGACCCAAAAAACATCATGCTTTGAAAGGAACATAATAATAAGGCTTTAAAGAAAATTGAAAGTGTTGTTTCATAGACTGATTGGAAGATATTTGTTAAGGGAGGATGGATCTTTGATCATTGTAATATGGGACAAGGTGGATTCACTTTCTACCCGTGCAAGATATACCCTAGTAAGAAATAATTAATGGAGGTAATGAGGTTTTGCTTGATCATGCCCCTTAAATCATGGAAGAAAATACATGGGAAACAATCTAGTCCCACCACACTATATGGGTTGAAGATATAGATGGTCTCCAAAATCTCTCGATCATTTGGTAAGTACTGAAAGAGATCATTATCCCAATATGTAACAATGTATAGGATTGTGTCGAACATATCTTATCTGTCATTTGGGTTTCCTCCTTGCATGTGAGGATGTGGACAATCCAGAAGAGATTTAAAAGGGGATGTTTCCATACCTCCAACAACATCACGATCATCCATAAATGATCCATCCTCTATAAGGATGTTAGGATTGATGATCCTCTTCCTTTATTGAATGTAGGCATGGAAAAAATATGTGTTCCTATTACCCTCTTGAGTCCACTTAATATTTTCTTGTTCACATGGTAAGAGATGATGCTTGAGAAAAAGGTAATTCAGGATGTTCTTCTTCATAGAAAAGACATTGAAGATCTATTATTTCTATATATTTCCCAATGAAGATTCCAAACATTCAATTTTAAAATTAGATAATTCAAGGATTCATAGCTAGGGGATGAGTCCTATCATAGTCACACATATTTTCTTTGATATGTAGATTCTTTTTTGGAGTTTAGTCCACCTACAACCTTTGACCAGAGTTGACCACAATGATTCAATGACGTGATGATAGTCTGGGATTGAAGGCAAGTGCTTTACGAAGTAGATCAACCTCCTCTAATCGAACCTCCATTATTTATTTTGGTAATTCATTTTCTCTTTTTACCCAATTTAAATTCTATTTTATGTTTATTTAAATACTCTAAATGATGTTTATATGTTCCAAACTCATTTATCAAGATTCGTTCAACCTTTTTTTGTGAAAATATAAGTTTTTAAAATGTACCCTTCTTAATTATTCATGATAAGAAAGCCTAAATTAAGGGAAGCTCTCAAACTCTAACACATCTTCATGTGCACTCCATATTTTATTTTAATCAAATGTTATTTTTATAAAATCTCTCATTTTAAAATGAAAACATTATCGGTTAACTTCTAGATATATATGAAATATTACACCATTTTCTATTATAAATTCTCTCTAATATTTTCAATAAAACACAATAAAATGTTTTATTTATAATTTTCATTAAACATACATTTTATATATTTCAACTTAGGATTTAAATACCTAAATATTTTCTATTCTGATTTTCTATTCAAAATGACCATTTATTAATTAAATTCATTCTTTCATATACAACACTATAATATTCTTTTTTGATAATCCTTTTGAGAGGATTATGATACCCAATTATTTAGATGATTAATAATTTTTTTGATTACTTATTTATGATTCATTTTATATAAATCACACTTTTAAACTAGTTATGATGGGTCTAACCAAATTTCACTCCAATTAATTGTGTAATGATTAGTCTCACGATAAGTTATGTGCAATAGTCTTGGTGGTTATCCTTGACTCGTAATCCATGTGCAATGGTCTTGGTGTTTATCCATGAGTCATGCTCCTCTATGGGCAACGTGCCTTGAATCATCCTAAAATCTTGTTTTATTTTTCTCCCACATTACTTTTAATCTAAGATAATATCATCCAATTATATGATTCTTAATACATAAACATTTTACATACCTTTTTATATCATTATTTTATGCCTTCTAACCCATGTTCTAAGTGTTATTTTTATGTTAATTACATTATTGGGATTTTTTCTCATCCATTTTTTCATGTTATCCCTAGGTTATCTTATTCCAATGTAATGGATCAAATGATGTTTTGAAAACTTTATAAAGATTAAATAAAAATATTTTCTTATTTTTCGATCATGATGTTTAATTATGTACCTAATCTCGAAGACACTATAATTTATGATCCTTGTCTACTAATTTTATGTTTAATTATGATTAAAATCCTCTAATGATATCTGAAAAGTATAAGGTTGATATATTTTTTATTAGATAAAATGATAAGTTATTTTTGGATAGTAGAAATATAAGACTTTATTAATAACCCTAGGGGTAAGAATAAGTATGATAAAACATCCCAAAATTTTGGTAATCATAGAGTGTGTGGTTTATGAAAAACACAACCTTGTCATGATACTAAAAGTGGATGTGGTTCTAGCACATATGTACCTTGGATTGAAAACACTAACAAAGTGTTCTTGGCCATAACTGGGGTAACCTGGTATAAGAAAACATGCATTATTGTGCCCCTGGTTTGACACTCCTAGGGGATATGCTCTGGTAAATTCATAATCTCATTACAAATCATTATTTAGGGAATAAAAAAAATACCCATTAGAAGAAAGGTTAGAAAATATATCCTTGATAATGTAGATTGTAACTAAGGGGATCACATGTTATGATACAGTTTTCCATTATATGATTATCCATTAATGTTTAAATTTTCCATTTATTATGATAATTAGTTATGTATTGAAGACCCATAATTGAAAATTCTTTTTCTTATATAATGGATGGAAATATAATAACACATTTCAACAATCAATGTTATAGGGAATGTGATGATGTACCTCACAAAATTCCATATTTTATGGGAATGGGTACTCAAAATATTTGGAAAGTACTAGCCCAACTGGATCATATTATGAATAATAACTTGAATCATGTCAAATTCCATCCTCCTCCAAGAAAATAAAATGTTCCCATAATATAATTCATGTGGAAAATGCCTCCCATGTTTAGTGGACCATCTTATCCCATCATCCTAGAATAATGGATTGACTCTATTGAAAAGATATTCTCTATCCTCTAATGCTTAAAAGAAGAAAACATTTTATTGAATGTCTATTGTTTTAAGAGAGAAGATGATCAATAGTGAAAATTGAATAAAAATATGAAGTCCAAAGAGGAAGTTGAATCCATGGATTGGGAGGAATTCAAGAATTGTTTTCATTAAATATTTTCCTTGAAGCCTATGTATAAAGATGGGAATTTATTTCCTTGGGCATAAGAATAATGAAGATGAATTAGTCAGCGTGTATGAAGAAAACTTTACAAGGCTTTCAAGATATGCCTCTGGCCATGTCACGAACACCAAATACAAGGTGGATCGCTTCTTTAGTGGAATAAAGAAAACCCTATTAAAAGCATTGGCGATTTGAGACTTTGACAGTTATGATTAGACAGTCTGTTTTTCAATCAATGTAGAAATGTAGATTAGAGAAACTCAATGGTCTCATGGGACTAGTTAAAAAAGTTGAAAATGATGTCATATATGGGTGGATTAAAAAACAAATCTCATGATAGAAAAAACAAGAATATATAATGTGTCAAAATTGAGGGAATAATAATCATGGGAATATCTAAATGGATTTGGGAAATGATTAAAATGTGGAAGAATAGGGAATATGGCTAGGAATTTCTGAAAGAATATGAAGAATACCATTAATGTGGATGACTAAAGGATGGTTCGCATCAATTTTCAGCCAGTAGTGTTGATATAAAGAACATTGGAATTTATTGAAATATTCCCTAAGATTAGGGTTGTCAGATCAAATCCACAACAACCTCCAAGGTAACAAAAAAGGGCTTATTATATCACTACTGCTAAGGTGGATCTAGATGATGATGTGGTGATATGTATGCTAGTTATTCATTCAAGAATAGTGAATGTACTATTTTATTCAATTTCTATTCATTCTTTCATATCATGATTGTTTAGTAGAACTATTAAAACCCCCCATAAAATATGGAGGATGAGTTATTAGTGAAAATAGAAAATGTTGAAATTATTGAATACAAGGTATATAACTACTCCCTAGTTAAATATTGTTAATGTAACCTCTTAGTAAATATCATTATACATCCTTTGGTAGAGTTTTAAGCTATATTAGGAATGGATTGGATATCATTATACAAGAAAAACATTAACTATTGTGAACACAAGATCAGTCTACACATCCTGAATAATCCTCTAATTTATTAAAATATTAATGATTAATATGAATCTACATCAAAATCATCATCTTAGGTGTGGATATTACTTCCTTATAAGAAATCATATATCACTAAAATTATTATCATAAAGGAGATGATCATGATAAAAAACATACCCATATTGAGGGATTACAATAATGTATTCTTAAATAATTTATTATTCTTCCTCATAATCAAGTGGTTGAGTTCTCAATTGATCACATTACTAGACATCTACATATATCAAACAAACTATACAGAATGGCCACTATTGAGCTAGAAGTGCTAAAGAAGACATTACAAGAGAATCTAGATAAGGATTTTATAGACTCGAGTACTTCACCATGGGGTACAACATTTCTCTATTTCAAGAAGAAGGATGGATCAATGATCCTTTACATTAATTATCATTAGCTCAAAAATATCATGATAATGAACAAAAATCCCCTTCATATGATAAATGAGTTGTTTGATCAACTACAGGGGTCCAGTTATTTTTCTAAAGTGTTCATTGCTTTAGGATATCACCAAATAAATGTAAGGAAGTATGATATTCCCAGGATTTCCTTTCAGATGAGATAAGGACACTTGGATATCATATTGATTCCTTTCAAACTCACTAATGCTCCAGAAATTTTCATGGACATAATAAATATTTTCATTAGGGATTACATCAAAAAATCTATGGTAGTCTTTATTGATTACATTATGATATACTCCAAGTGAAAGGAGGAACATGAGGATAATTTGAATATTGTTCTATAGAATTTGTAATGGTAAAAAATATATAAAAATTATATTATGTGTGAGTTATTTATGGAGGATGTATCAATCTTGGGGAACATTATCACCAAAAAAAGAATATCTGTGGACCCTTCTACAATAAAGGAAATTTAAGAGTGGCCTTGGACAACTTATGTAAAAGAGATACATAGTTTCCATTTCCTAGTAGGGTATTACCAATTATTTTTGATGAAATTAAAATGATTTTAATAAAATAACCTAGATAACATGGAATGTGTTAAGGTATTTATAGACTCATGAATGTGAGTAAATTTTTAAGGATCTCAAAATAGGATTTTCACTATACTCGTACTCATACTCCCGATAGGTGGAGAACTATTTATTATATATAGTGATGATTCAAAATAATTATTTGGATATTTACTAATGTAAAATTATAAAGTGATATCCAATGACTTGAGGAAGTTGTAAATTCATGAGAAAAACTGTCCTACACATGATCTGGAGTTAGTGGTTGTGAACGTCGCATTGAAAATCTAGAGGCATTATCTCCAAGGGGAGAAGTTTGAGATATATAATGATCACAAGAGTCTCAAATATATATTCATTCCAATAAATATTAATATGAGCCAATGAATATGGTTAGAGCTCATCAAATATTTTTAATACTCAATCCACTACCATCACAGTAATTCAAATAAGGTAGAAGATTCTCTATGTAGAAAAGATCATGCATCTTTATAAATAATGAAAATTGATAAGGGTACAATCTTATTATATTTGATAAGGACGAACATGGGAATAATTATGGAAGGAACATCATCAATCCTTTATCAAATGATTTCTCAACCATCCCTTATGGAGAAAATTATGGATGCTTAAAGGAGATGTGAAAATTTAAAAAAAGGTATAAGCTGTCATGAATGGGAAATCCTCTAGGTTCAAGATCAAATAATATGGAGATGTATGACTTGGGTTATGACTATGAGTACCATCTAAACTAGATATAAATAAAGATATTCTTACTGAAGAACATAGATCAACCATATCTATTCACCGAAGGAGAAAAATTATGTTTCTATATCTCTAGGAGAATTTTTCATGGGACAATATGAAAAAGGATATCACTGAATACAAATCAATGTGCCCGATATGTCAGAATGTGAAGGATAAATGGAAAAAGCCTAAAGGGATGATGAAATCATCATCCATACAAGCATGGGATTAAGAGAACATCCCCATGGACATTGTCATTGGACAACTAAACACATACATGGGAAAAAATGATATATGGGTTATTATGAATTATCTTGAAAAGATAGATCAATTTATAACAATTAGAGAGGGCTTATCACTAGATAAAATTTAAAAAATTTACTTAAAAATGATGCTTGGATTCTTGGAGTACCACTATAGATTATATATGAACAAGATCTGATACTCACCTCTATGTTCTTTAAAAGTCTCTAACATTCTCCGAACATTGAGATAGACATTAGTATGAACTATCATCCTCAAACTAATGGTCAAACCTAGCAAACTATTTTGAAACTAGAATACATATTGAGAGTTTGTTATATTGACATAAAAAGAGGATCAAAACAAAATCGGCATCTGTTTGAGACCTCTAAAAACAATAGTTTCCACTCAATCATCTGAATGGCTCCATATGAAACCCTCTATGGGAAAAGGTATCGAAAAATGACATTCTAGGATGAGGTTGGTGAGCATAAACTGATAGGACCTGTAGTGGATGAAGAAATGGTGGAAAAGGTAAAAACCATCCAACATCACATCAAGTCAAAACAATTCCAACGAAGTAGTTATGTAGAAAATAATATATGAGACATAGTTTTTAATGTTGGAGACATGATATTACTCTTATTATCTCTATAGAAGAAGGTAATGAGATTTGGGATGTAACGCCTCGACCCTAGATACCTAGAGTCGGTGCATTATTACATAACATTGGCATGATCACAAAGGATCAAGTCTCGAAAGAGCGATTAGTTTAGTAGTCTTGGAAACACTAGATATATTCATAAGTCATACATTACATCATAAGGTAAAAAAAACTACAACAACATCTTGTCTTCATATCCCCTCATACTATCCATGCAGGTCATTCATAAATTACTTCTTTATAATCCTGGGAAAAATAAAACATTGAAAGGGGTGAGCTGAGATGCTCAGTAAGGATAACATTATAGCAGAAGCTTTCATAGATAAACGTAAACACTTAAGGCAGTTTATAACTAAAACGAAAGCCTTTTAAACATGAACTTCAACACAAAATGGAAAAGATAAAATAATATAATGCCATTTACTTACTCACATGGATATTCTACTAGTCGAATGATCACATGCAATATCAATAACCACTTTCATAATGATGGAATGCATAATGCCATACTATCATAACCACATAGCCAAGGCCTCATGCCAAGACTACAAATAAGATTTTGCCAAGGACTTGTGCCAAGACACTAGTTTGTCTCATGAGACTTACCGATGCATTGAGGAGCGATAGCAGGCTCCACCTGTCACTTACTAAGTACAATTCATTCCTCATATGAACAGGTTAAAACATAACATAAACATTCGTATTAAAACTATCATACAAAGTGTCAATACATTAACCAAAAACCATGAATGGTATAAAAATAGCACATCCACATTCAAACATAACTCATTCGATACAATATGGAAGCTTTTATTGTATCACATTAACCTAAATCAAGAATAATGAAGTATGTTACAATAGATGAAAATAATCATCAAAACTATTTGAGAGAAATATCCCCCTTTTTCTTCAAATCATTTAAAAGTCACACTATTTGGGAAGAAGCCATTTAAAAATAGATTTTTGAATCAAAGTGTCCCATACCACTTTGAAAATTTTTAAAAGGAGTTTTAATTTATAAACATTAATGTCCATATAAATAAATCCTTAAAACCATTTTTAAAACATGGACATTAATGAGAAAGATTTAGATGAATAAGTCTTCAAAAACATTTAAAAATGGTCTTTTAGTTTGAGATTTTAACCAAAAGAGAGACACTTGAATACAAATAATTGAGGTAATAAAAACATTGTAATATCATGAGAATAAAGGGATTCATGATATACTATGTCAAAGTACATTATATACACCACATAAAAGTGATTTGGTGTATATCAACAAAGAAGTCTCAATGGAATGTAAATTGAGATGAAATCTCTCATAAGGTCGTATCCTTAGGTTAAGGATAAATCAACAAAATAATTATGTGTGACAAATATAAATACACTAAATATGATTGGATATTCATTGTAAAACAATCAAAGTATATTCACACATATTCTTGTAAAAACAACACCAACGAATTGGATGTTTAACTCAACAAATGGTCAATGAGTTAAAATTACTCTTATCAAATTCATATAAATGACTTGAGAATTATCAATGAAGTGATTATGTGTATAAAAAGTATATCCACAGGAAGGGGAGTGGAACTTATGACATAATTAAATTAATAGTGATTCCACAAATAATCTTGGGGTAATATAATCAATGAAATATGTGTAAAGCCAAATGAGAGGAAATTGAAATCTCAAATTCCCTTATCGATTAGGTAACTTACGAAACATACACCCATGAAAGAAGTATCATACCATGATGATGTAAATACCCATAAATTAAAGTATATTACACAATTAATACAATCATGGGTAGTACACATACACCACATGCAATAATTAAGTGGTGAACAATGGAATTCTCACGAAATTACGAGTGAGTTAAGAAACCCCTTACTTTGTACTTTTTCCTTGGTCGATGGTAGGTTAACCTCCGGTATAATGGTGAAATAATTGTTATTGAATTATACAAGAATAATTTACTTTAATATTATATCATATAGGATCTTTTAACATTGATTTGTTAATAATATCTTAGAATTATCTTCATTTCGGGTGTTAACGGGTTCATTTTACTTTATATTCTTTGTTATGTGAGCCATATTCGTTATTAATGGGATGTATATTATTCATATCCAGAATGATATCAAGTCCTTAGATAATATTTTTAAATCATCAAATTATAATTATACTTGAATGGATATTATGGAGAATGAATCTCATCTCGTTCATGGATACGGTAGTTCGTACGTACGCACGAGCGACAATATCATTCTTTTGATATTAAAATAATATATAATTGGATGGTATATCATATATACAGAATAATTATCATGTTATATTTATTATTTACATGTGTTACCCATCATTATTATACCCATCCAAATAATAATATATTGAATTACAATTACACCACAACGTGGAGACGGTAAGCCGTACGTACGCACGTATGGTGACATGTTATTCAAAGGATGCATAAAATACTTAATATGGTTGTACCATATTTATAATAACATCACAGTATATATATTATACTGGAGTTATTATTTAATAATGGTAATAACAAAGAAAGAAGAAGTGCAAGAAGAAAGGAACTTGAAAAGGGGTGGTGAAAACATTACCTCTTCTTCGGGTTCTTCCTTTTGATTTGATCAAAAGGGCTCCATAGGTTGGATTTCTGATCTAACTAAGGCCTCTAGGTTGTAGTGAGGGAAGTTGAGAGAGTATTTGGGAAGGGGTTGGCCGAACCAAAAGGCTTTGAATGTGTGAAGAAATGAGAAGGAGGAGTTCCCTTTTATAAGATGGGTGAGGGGCACTGTTGACGCCGAAAAAAGCCCGCAACTCCCGGAGGAAGTTTTGTAATGACGAAGCGAAGTCATATTCAGAATCAGAGGCCTGATCTGGAGGCTTGGGAAGTGGTGCACAAAATAAAAGAGGATCCGTGCGCAAAAATGTTCTGCGCGCGAAGTGCTCCCGGGATTCGCGGAATTTGAAAGGTGAGGCACGCAATAATTGCACGCCCCGTGTCTCTGCGGCGAGAATTTGCGCGCAAGTTGTTCCCAGCGTGGAAAACTTCGTGCGCTGCCTGGATTCCACGCCGGAGGTCGCCTATAAATATAAGGTGACCTCGAATGGTTTGGGGGTTGAGGAATCCAAAGCGGCTCTCGTGCGCGCAATTTGGCTCCCCCCGCGCGAAAGATGACATCCAGGTAATCCCGAATTTCGTGCAACCTTGCCCCGGAGTTCGCCTTTGCGCGCAACTCCCCCGACTTCAGTGAATTGTTTCCTTTCCCCGGTTTCCCCACTTGCGTGCAATCCGTGGTCCGCGCATGCAATACCATGCCGTGTGCGGAAAACCTTGCGCGTAATTCCCTCTTCACGCGCAATTCCAATACTTCAATTACACTCCATTCCGGTGTTTTGCGCGCAAATCGTCCCTTTTGCGTGCACAGAGCCGAGGACCCCTCACCTTGACGCCCCTTGGCTGCCCCCTGCACCAGCACCTGATGTCTCCCCTGTCGGGCATGCACGCCATGCGTTGTTGTCCCACACGGCCTTCCAGGATCGTGCGAAGTAACCTCAAGGTCCCTTGGGTTGTGTTTCCCGTTGCATTGCTTTGCCTTATGCTTCTCCGAATAGGCACGCTAACGGCTATTGCTTCTTCGCATAGCCACGCTAACGTGGACCCCCCGGTGGTTTGCCCTGTGACCCCCTTTCACCATGGCCTTGCCGATGCCTTCTATTCCACAAGGGGTAGAGGGCGTTGGGCATGAAAGACCTAGGGGTGTGGAGCAAACCCACCTCGTCTAAGCTACAGGACGTTAAACTGCTAAGCACCTCGTCCTTAACACAAGACGTTAAACTGTGGTCCAACCCCGTGCTTTGCACGCAGGGTCCCCCCTAGCTCGGACATTTTTTACGCCACTCGTCTCCACAGGAATGGACTCTTCCTCACATGGAATGAGATTCTCATTGTCGGAGCGGAGTTTGTCAGCGGGGGAAGGGCTGCCTCAGAGCGTAAGCCCCTAACCTTTCGTACGGGTGATTGCACCCGTGCATCTCCGTAATTCCCCTCTGCCAAGGCCAGTGGAGTCCTTTTTCCCACTGTGCTTTGTCGCACCACGGGCCTCCACCCTGGAGTAAGACCCGGCACCAAGGGCTGCTAACCACACGTAAGCCCCTATTTCCTCTTTGGGCCGCTCAATGCATAAGCCCCATTCCACTTCTCACGAACGCACCCTTCGCGATGTGATCATCTGGTCCCTGGTCCCTCTTGTTTCCCACACCGAGCATGACTCACGTGGGCTTAGAGTGCGCGTCAACCATGACATCCTCCTATGGGCCGCCTCAGAGCGTAAGCCCCATCCCAGCGAACTACGTGGACTTTGATCCGTGCTAGCGCACGGTACGTAGGAAGCCTCCAAGAGGTTCAAGCCCACCACCCAGTCGTCCCGAACATTCCATGTCGGTTCACTGACCACCTTGGGCCGCCTCAGAGTGTAATCCCCAAATCTTCCGTCCCACATGACGTTAAACTGTATTCCGTCCCGCATGATGTTAAACTGTATTCTGTCCCGCATGACGTTAAACTGTATCCCCCCTCCTAGGCCGTCTTAGGACGTAAGCCCCATGCTTCACCCCACCATCCATCCTGATCCTTACCCGGGCCGCCACATCCCGGTGAGGTCATGCCACCCTTTCCCACTCCATGTCATACGGGAAGCCGCCCACATGCTGGCCCCAACATCGGTCTTTCCCCCTAGGGATCCTTTAACCCGATCCGTCTCCGCAAGACATTAATCTCGCGACATACCCCGTGTTAAAAATGGGAAGCTGAGGAAAACCTTAGACGGTACACATACCCCGCGTTCGATGTGGGATGCCTCGGGCTTCCGCGCCCTCGAGAAGCCCTGTGATGAGGGACCAAAGATAAACATGCCGACGATGCCCCAACGTGACCATTCTCCTCACCACAGGTTGCTGTCCCGACAAGACCCCTTGGAGCATCTTGACAGAAGCAGCGTAATTAACTAGCATCCATGTAGATATGGCACCAGGAATGAGCTTCATGAACCCATCTTAAATCTTTGAGGGAGACCCGGACTATGTGACTAGCTCCGAGGAGGAATCCACGGAAGGAAGAACCGACATCCCATCATCCAGGTTTCGATCAAGGAGCAGACGTCCCTGAACAATGAACGGATTCCGCCCGACTTTGGGATGCGGGAATGCGGGGCCACATGCAGCGCACCCTCCCCGGCGGACGGACGTGCGCGCCCCGGTGAAAGCATCGGAAACAAAAAAATGGTGAACCCGACGTGAAGATCTTCTCCTCAACACGGGGAATAGTAGCCGTTGGAGCATCGGAATAATAGCATGTCACCAGGTCCAGGTAACCCTCACCGGGATGTGAACCCGCCAGGGGTCGAGGCCGTCAGGACGTTTACTACTCCGTTCTATGATGTCGTCAGCATGGATCCCTCTCACCGACCATGGAAGACGGGATGATGTTGGGCATTTGTTGTTGATCTCCTTTCCTGTTGATACTAATGGGTTCATCTACCTGTTTCCAGGAATCGGATCACTACATTCGGAGCTCGATCACCACCTACC
Organism: Viscum album; assembly: GCA_963277665.1. NCBI lineage: Eukaryota > Viridiplantae > Streptophyta > Magnoliopsida > Santalales > Viscaceae > Viscum > Viscum album. Next base: position 1,811,171,550 of record OY728123.1, on the reverse strand, counting down.
CACTGGTGCAGGGGCAGGGGCAGTGCCAACGTGGCTACCCCGTGCGGTCCCGCCTATCCCACGGTCGCTCTGACTTCGACCGCCGTAGCAGCCAGGCATTTGCGCCCCCCCCCCCCCCCTCCCCGTCAGAAATCATCCAACGGAGGGTTATCAATAACCTGATCCGTAGGTATGACGAGGAAGGGATCATCCCGACTAGGGGCATGGCCCGCTTGGATCTAGATGCGGTCGTGCCTCACCACCATTGCCACCATCAAGGGCCGCACAGGGAGCCGCCGCACCCCACACCGACGTTCAACCGCTTCAGGAGCCTATCCCTGGAGCGCTGTTCCACATCCCTCCCCTACGCCAATGAGGTGAGGGATGTCCGGGTCCACCCGATCGGCGATCCATCACAGGGGTTACCGGTAAGAACCCCCGCCAGGCTGCGTCGACGCCGCTGCCCGATTCCCTGAGCCGAGGAGTAGGAAATTTTTATGCCCACACCACCGGCTCTAGCCCATCTGACACGACACCAGCGTCGGCCGCGAGTGGGGGAGAACGTCTGTCCCGGAGCACCAGCATCAGTAACCATTGTGGCCCCAGCCACTGCTGACTCCTGTTCCCAGATCCCTGAGCATGTTGAGCAGGGGCAGCCGCATGCTCGACTGGGATCGAAACCCCAACCGCCCCGCAGGCAGGTTGGGTCGAATCTCCCCGTCGTGGACACTAGCAATGGCCACTGCGGACCAATCCGCGGTGGTGCTGCTCACCATGAAGGCTCATACCATTCCACCGATCTAGGAAGGCGAAGGCCTCTTCGCGATGGCTATGCTTCGGGTACGACTCCTTCCAGCACCCACCGCATGGGGTATGAGGTCACTCCCCCTACCACCGGCCGTGAGCATGGAGCCATTGTGTATCCAGTAGCTCACTCACATGGAGGTCCTCCCCATGTCCCTTTCGACATCTGTCCCGGTGCTTCTCGCACCCCGGCCTCCGGTCCCCTCTGCCCCAGCTCTATTACAGTCGGGGGACTCGATGAAGGAAGTCGTCCATACCCTGAGGAACTACCCAGGGGCAGGAAGGCCGAGCATCGTCGCTGTCGGAGGAATTTCAGGGGAGTCCGGATGGGAATCAGATCAGTCTGTTTCTCGGATTCCGAGGTAGAGTACGACTCGACGATGGAACCTCCCCCTAACCTTTCGAGTTGAGGGCGTGGATGGGGATGCGGCGCGTTAGTCTCGTACTCCCCGAATGCGAGATCCGTATGATTCCCTCCTCCCTTCGAAGGTATATCTAGGAGGAAGAGGATTTGGCGTACAGCCAGGGATCAAGCCCGCGGTTGCCGCTGATCTCCTCGGAAGCACCTCCCGCCCCTGTTAGGGAGGGTGAGGAGCTCATTTGGCGACCGACGGAAGGATCGCGTGGTGACACACCCTCGGCGAGTACCGACGTTGCGACAGGAGGCCCATCTGCCAGCCCATCCTATCGCGACATGGAGGCCAGGGCACTGCAACCTCAGGAGGATGACCCAGGGATCAGCGGCCAATCTGCATGTTCACCGTATTCCCCGCCGGCCAGCTCACCGCCCCGACGACCTGCATCGGCGCCATTTCCAATTCCCCGACTTTCCATGGTGGACGAGTAGGGGCGGCATGTTCCGGACCTCGAGCCGGAGCTGTGGAGCTTCTGGACCATTCTTGTAGTGGGACACTTCCCTGAGAACTTTTGGCTGGTCGCAGAATCGGGTTTTGATGTGCCCGAGTCACTCACCCCGGGGGAGTTTGAATGCTTCCGCCAGATTCTTCGGGTGACTCACTCCCGCCTCCGTCATCAGATAGCGCCTTATCCCTGGAGCTAAGCGCATCTCGAGGATATTGGTGAGCAGTGTCGTTGGGTTGACCTAGCAGCACTCCCCGCGGTCTGGCACCCCGAGTCGTTGGACCTCCACGAGGACCTTCAGCAACAATGCGTCCAGAGTTTTCAAGTACTCCACGGGGTTATTGAGGAGGCCACCCCCCACGTGCACGTCTGTGGGTTGGGGCAGTACGCTGCTCTCCTCTTCTGTGCGATCCACCGGCAGCCCGACCCACTGGGCAGCCCTGAGGGAACGTCGCTGAGGGCAGTGGCAGTCAACATGGCTGAACCTTCAGATGAGGGAAACATTGTGGAGCCCCTCGACGGGGACTCACCCCCCAAGTACATGCCGATACTGGACCCATCTGGGAGGATTACTCGACAACAGGGGAGCCTCCTAGGCCTTCCTGTACCCATGGAGGCACTGGCGCTGAGCCGAAACATCGGCAAGGGTAAAGAGCCTGTCGGGCCAGTCAAACTCGCCGACCCATCTGCCTCAGTGCAGAAGGCAGAGGAAGATCCCGAGAAGGCCACGCTGCGCCAACAGCTAGCCGAGCAAAAGAGGCTGGTTGATGAGCTCCTGGCCGAACGCATTGCAGAGCGGCGACCTTTCTACGACAACCCTAGATCATGACAGCAGGGGCAGGAGCATCTACCCCTTGCTGAGATCCCCCCGGGCGACCGTGACCGTGTCCTGTTCGCCGACAGGGGAGACACTGGAGCCCATGTCAAGAGGACACAATATGTTTCGTCGAACCCTACTGAGCAGCGAGGCAACCTGGGAGACCCTGCTCGGTTTCCTCCCGCCGCTTCGACAGTCGCTCCCCCAGCTGCCCCCCAAGCCGCTGAGCGCGACTATCGTATCGAAGAGCCTAGAAATGCGATTGTGGTTAGAGATCCCCGTCAGGATATGAATCTCCATCTGGATGATCTGATGGAGGTACTCATCGCTCGCTTGGAGGCCCTGGAAACTCGGAAGGTGGTGATCCCACCAGATGGCAAGTCGTACCCCGCATGGGTGGATGACATGCCGGCCCCGCCAGGATGTGGGAATCCCACTTTTTCCCCCTTTAACAGGACCGGAGACCCGCCACAGCACCTGGCCCACTTCAACTCGAGGTGCGGGCCTATGTTAGGGACTTCGGCATAGCAGGAGGCTGCCAAGCTCTGGTGATTCGTTCAGACGCTGGAGGGACCAATGTTCGTTTGGTACAGCCAGCTCCATGTTGGATCAGTAACTAGCTGGGAGGTCCTTCGTTGACAATTCCCCTACCAGTTCAGTTCCAGAACCTGGAAGACGAAAATTTCAGACCTCATCAGGTGCAACCAAAGGCCCGACGAGCGAGTCGCGGACTTCGTCGCCTGGTGGAAGGGGCTCACGTACTCCCTAGACATGCCACTGACTCAGGAGCAATTACTGACGATGTGTGTGGGGAACGTCAAGGTGGAGTTTGTTCCTTACCTGATCACGCAGAATTACCCTGGAGGGTTCCGGGACTTCTCGGACAAGGCTCAGCGCCTTGAAGAAGCCCTACAACAGGCTATCCATGCACGTCTGCTGCCTCCTGTGATCTCCACAAGGAGAGCTTCCAGTGTAACGCCCCGACCCCAGTTACCCAGAGTCGGTGCATTAATTACATAACATTGGTATGATCACAAGAAAGATCAAATCTCGAAAGACCGATTGGTTTAGTAGCCTTGGAAACACTAGATATATTCATAAGTTTTACATTACATCATAAAATGAAAAACTAATACAACAACATAATGTTTCCACAGTCCACACTATAATCCCCTCATAATATCCCTGAAGGTCATTCATAACTTACATCTTCACATCCTGGGAAAAATAAAACATAGAAAAGGGGTGAGCTCAAATGCCCAGTAAGGATAACAATATAGCGGAAACTTTCATAAATAAGAATAAACATTTAAGGAAATGTATAACTAAAACAAAATCCTTTCAAACATGAACTTTCAACATGGTATGGCATAAATAAAATGAAATAATGCCATTTACTTATTCACATGGATATTCTACTAATCGAATAAACACATGCAAAAATCAATAACCACTTTCATAATGTTGGAATGCATAATGCCAGACTATCATAACCACATAGTCAAGGCCTCGTGCCAAGACTACAAATAAGATTTTGTCAAGGCCTTCTACCAAGACACTAGTTTGTCTCATGAGACCTACCGATGCATCAAGGAGCTATAGCGGGCTCCACCCGTCACATATTAAGTCCAATGCATTCCCATATGAAAAGGTTTAAACATAACATAAACATTCGTATTAAAACTAGCATATGAAATGTCAATACTTTCACCATAAACTATGAATGGTATAAAAATAGCACATCCACAGTCAAACATATCACAAAACCTTCAATACAATATAGAAGTTTTGTATCATAATAAATCAACTTCAAATAATCTTAAAATCCATCAAAGGATGTTGACATAGATGAAATAAAAATTCTTTTTAAAGAAATATCTCCTTTTATTTTGAAATCATTTAAGATCCATATAAAATAAAACATTTTCTTTGAAAATATTCTTATAAGCTTGTAAGGAAAGCTTTGAATATTTTATAACGGCGGAAAATAACCGCACCCGCCGTATAAGTTAAAAAAACATTCTTACCTTAATTCTGTCGAAAAGGTTAAAAAGGACCTTGTTTTGAAAATGACAGAAAGATTCCTCTTATAAAAAGTAAAACAAGGGTATAAATGACATTAACCCCTATTCTTGTAAAAATGATTTGAAATACATTTTGAAGAAACATGGATGTGGATGATAATGAGATCCCTGCAGATTATTACGTATAAACAACCTCGGATAATGAAGAGATTGTGAAATAAACCTTACCTTGTAATATTCCTTGGTTGGGGTAGGTTAACCTCCTGTATAATTGTGAAATAATTTTTATTAAATTATACATGAATCATATACATTCATATGATATCATATATGATCTTTTAACATTGCTTTGTTAACAATATCTTAGATTTATCGTTGTTTCGGGTGTTAACTTACTCGTTTTCTTTTATATGTTTTGTTACGTAAGTCGTGTTTTTCATGGATAGGTTGTATCTTATTCATATACAGAATGATATCATGTCCCTAAACATTATTTTTAAATCATCAAATGATAATTATACTTGGATGGATACGACGGAGAATGAATCTCATCGCGTTCGTGGAGACGGTAGTCCGTACGTACGCACGAGCGACAATATCATTATTTTTATATTAAAATAATATATAATTGGATAGTATATCATATATACAGAATCATTATAATGTTATATTTATTATTTACATGAATTAAATATCATTATTATACCCACCTAAATAATAATATATTGAATAACAATTACACCACGACGTGGAGACGGTAAGCTGTACGTACGCACGTATGGTGACATGTTATTAAAAGGGTGGATAGAATACTGAATATGGTTGTACCATATTTATAATAACATCACAGTATATGTGAGATACTGGAGTTATTATTTTTGAATGGTAAGAACAAAGAAAGAAGAAGTGGAAGAAGAAATGAACTTAGAAAAGGGTGGTGAAATCATTACCTCTTCTTCGGGTTCTTCCTTTTGATTTGATCAAAAGGGCTCCTTAGGTTGGCTTTCTGATCAAAATAAGGCCCCTAGGTTGTAGTGAGGGAAGTTGGGAGAGTATGTGGGCAGAGTTTGGCCGAACCAAAAGGCTTTGAAGGTGTGAAGAAATGAGAAAAAGGAGTGCCCTTTTATAAGAGGGGTGAGGGGCACCTTTGGAAAAGCTAGAGATATTAGTTTATAATAAATTCATATTCGGTTTACAATGACTCCAAAGTTAACTATTAAAAGGTTAAGGTGGGGATGGGTCGAAAACAACCCAACCAATATAATTTAGACAGGTTTGGGTACTTATATTAACCTTATCTTTAAGTATTAACTCTAAGTTAATTAGTTTCACTTTTACAATGTCTCTTTGTATTTTTATATAATATTGTTAATAAACATACTATATACATCCAAGAGACCCCCAAGTGGTCCATTAATGATGAACCTATCATGATATAAGTCTCTTGGCCGAACCTTATATTTTTAAGAATTTAATATCAATTAATAATATAATATTTGTTTTAAGAACTCTTTTATGTCAATTTTGACACTATTCAATAGTTGATTTTTGTGAAACTCATAACAGATTGATTACTTCGAACAAAGTCAATTACATCAATCCTAAAATATCATATTATACTATAAAATTAGTTTAATGCATTAAAAGTTTCATATTATATTTATTTGGGTATTTATAATATCAATTATTTTAATTTTTCACTATTATAGTAATTACTGCATCATCATTGTGTCATAAATAAAATAAATTATTTAATGTCTAAAAATTAAAATAAAATATCATTATGTTGGAAATCGTTTTATATTTCTAATGAATATTTATAATCTAAAATACAACATATATAACCCTATGTAACAATTGTTTTTCTAAAAGATATATGCTTGTGTCATTTTTGTATTCATTTTAACTTAATTAAAATAAAGTGTCATTATCACTTACAAGTGGATCCATGGGGTCCCAAAATCGACCCAAAGATGCCCATGGTCGACCATGTATCAACCAATAGGGTTAAGACACGTTTTAGGGTAATTTAGTATTATTATAATATTATTTTTTTAACCCTTATTTACTGGATTTACCCTTAACCATGGTAAATAAAATATTTACCGCAGTAATTATTCAAAATGTATAAAAATAAAAGTTACCTATTTACACAATTTGAACATCCTGATTCCAAATATGGAATCCATTTTCCTAAATTCAAAATATAGAAGTGGCAGAAATTAATTTAAAATTAATTCCCGCTGTCAAAACAAAAAGCGTGTTTTTAAGAGATAATAACTATCAAAAGATTGACACTTGTTAATGTTCGGTTTAATTGTAAAATTATGTCCAATGACCAAAATTATATTAAATGGTAAAAATATATTCTAAATATACTTTAAAACTACTAAAATTCATAATTTATCACTATTAATTATTTTGATTAAAAAATTTGTTTTTAATTAAAATTTAGTAATTTTCACTATTCATCAAAATATGAAAGTTATCTAAAAAGTACCAAAATTTCACCTTAGGCTAAATTAGATATTCCGAATCCAAAAATGAAGTCCATTTTGAAATACAGAATATATATAATTTTAAAAAGTAGGTATTACTATTCATAACGGCTAGTTTGATTGGTTGTTAGAACTCGGTGTTGCGTACAACACACGCTATCGCATTATTCAATGAGAAGCATACCGTAGAAGTTTGGGGTGTTACATTATCCCCTCCTTCAAATAATTGCGTCCTCGCAATTTCTAGGGTATTACTGCATAAAAAGACTCGGGTGTTTCTTCATCATAATTTCCTCAGGTTCCCACGTTGCCTCTTCCATCTTATGATTTCTCCACAAAACTTTTACCAGACGCGTCGTCCGGTTTCTCAGTACTTGTTCTCTTGTATCAAGAATCCTGACAGGCTCGTCAAAATATGACAGATCGGGTTCCAGTTCTAATTACTCATAGGTGAGTACATGCGTTAGGTCAGGCATGTATTTTCTCAACAGAGATACGTGGAACACATCGTGAACTTTGGAGAGACTTGGCGGCATTGCCAATCGGTAAGCTACAGCCCCAATTCGTTCTAGAATTTCGAAAGGTCTGATGTACCTGGGACTCAATTTACCTTTCTTACCAAAACGTACGACTCCCTTCCATGGAGATACCTTCAGGAAAACATGATCACCGATTTGAAATTCCAAATCCTTCCTTCGATTATCGGCATAGCTCTTCTGCCTACTTTGAGCTGCTTTGATGTGATTTTGGATTACCTTCACCTTTTCCACCATTTCCTCCACCAGTTCTGGGCCTACAAGTTTTCTTTCACCAACGTCATCCCAACAGGTTGGTGTACGACATCTCTTTCCGTATAACGCTTCATATGGTGCCATCTGAATACTCGAATGGAAGCTATTGTTATAAGAAAATTCTACCAGTTGTAAATATTGATCCCACATACCCTGAAAATCAAGTGAGCAAGATCTCAACATGTCTTCTAAGGTCTGAATAGTCTGTTCTGATTGTCCATCTGTCTGAGGGTGGTAAGCAGTGATGAAATGAAGTTCAGTATCCAGGGATTTCTGAAGACTTTTCCAAAATCTTGAAGTAAAACGGGGATCACGATCAGAAACAATCGATAAGGGTACTCCATGAAGTCTCACAACTTCATTAATATATAGTCTTGCTAGACGTTCCAGGGGTAGATCTTCTCTTATAGCAAGAAAATGTGATGACTTGGTAAGACGATCAACAATAACCCATATTGCATCGTTCCTTCTAGGAGTCTTTGGTATCCCCATGACAAAGTCCATCGTAATATTGTCCCATTTCCACTCCGGTATGGGAAGAGGTTGCATGACTCCTCCAGGCTGTTGCCTTCCAGCTTTCACTTGTTGACAAACCATACATCTTGACACAAAATCAGAAATCTCTCTCTTCATGTTGTCCCACCAAAAATGTTCCTTCAAATCTCTATACATTTTGGTGCTCCCAGGGTGTATAGAGAAATTGGAACTATGAGCATCATCCAGCAATTCCCTTTTTAGATCAGGTAAATCGGGAACACAAAGTCTCTTCCCGAATTTCAAAATCCCATCTTCATACACAAATTCTCTCAATCTCCCATCATTCACAGCTTTAATCTTCTTCTGAAATTCTTCATCATCGGTCTGAGAACTCTTAATCCTTTCTAGTAAAGATGGTTTGGCAACCATTTGAAAAAGCATTGATGTTTCACCTTCCCTGGTTATTCCCATGTCCACCTTCACTAGATCCATGAAAATTGGGTCCCTTTCAATTCTCATCATGTTCAAAACACCATGGTCTTTTCTGCTCAAAGCATCTGCCACCTTTTTTGCTTTCCCCGGGTGGTAGTGTATCGTGCAATCATAATCCTTGAGTAATTCAAGCCATCTCCTTTGCCTCATGTTGAGTTCTTTTTGTGAGAAAATATACTTCAAACTCTTGTGATCAGTATAAATCTCACATTTTTCACCATAGAGGTAGTGCCTCCATATCTTCAAAGCAAAGATCACAGCTGCTAACTCGAGATCATGAGTAGGATAGTTTTGTTCATGAATTTTCAACTGTCGTGATGCATAGGCAATAACTCTATCATTCTGTATAAGGACACAACCAAGTCCTTTCTTCGATGCATCACTATAAATAACGAACCCATCATTCCCCGATGGTAGAGTCAATATAGGAGCATTGACTAATATTTTCTTCAGTTCTTCAAAACATTCTTCACACTCTTTTGTCCAAAAAAATTTAACCCCTTTACGTGTGAGCTTCGTTAATGGGTTAGCCAATCGGGCAAAATTCTGGACGAAACGTTGATAATAACCTGCGAAACCAATAAAACTGTGTACCTCAGTTATACTCGTAGGTGCTGGACATTCTTGGATTGCCTTGGTCTTAGAAGGATCAACAGAGATTCCATCTTTAGAGACAATATGGCCAAGAAAAGAAATCTCTTGAAGCCAGAATTCACACTTGCTAAACTTCCCATATAATTCATGCCTCCTCAGAGTCTTCAAGATAATGCGCAAGTGATTTTCATGATCTTTATAGGTTTTGGAGTATACCAATATATCATCAATAAATACCACCGCAAATTCATCGAGATACTCCTTGAAAACTCTATTCATCAGATCCATGAATACAGAGGGTGCATGAGTCAATCCAAAAGGCATTACAGTAAACTCGTAATGCCCGTACCTGGTTCGAAATGCTGTCTTCAGAATGTCTTCCTTCTTTACACACAACTGATGGTATCCAGATCGAAGGTCAATCTTTGAAAAGTATTGAGCTCCATGTAGTTGGTCAAATAAATCATCAATGCGAGGTATGGGATACTTGTTCTTTATCGTTATAGCATTGATCTCCCTGTAGTCGATACATAACCTCATAGATCCATCTTTCTTTTTAACAAAAAGAACAGGGGCTCCCCATGGAGAAACACTAGGGCGAATAAATCCCTTATTACTCAATTCCTCTAGTTGTTTATTTAGTTCGACTAACTCTACAGTGGCCATTCTATAAGGGGTCTTCGATATAGGCCTTGATCCAGGAATCAAATCAATGGAAAACTCAACTTCTCGTTCTGGAGGATGTCCAGGTAAATCTTCCGGAAATACATCTACAAATTCTTTCACAACAGGTACATCCTCTATTTGAACATTCCTTTCCTCACCGACAGTTATTTCATTCTCATCCTCCCCAATATTTGAATTAAGTAGAGCTACTGGGGGTGGATCTAAATAAGAATTAGGTGGTGACGTTTCTGCTCTAAAGATAAGGTGTTCCTTACCATTATCATCAAGAATCGTAACCTCTTTCTTCTTACAATAAATCTTCACATCATAGTCTAAAAGCCAATACATACCGAGGATTATATCAAACTCAATCATAGGTATGACGATGAGATCAGCAGATAATGAAAATTTATGTGCTCTAATGGGGACTGATTCACAAAAATTTGTTGCAATGATACTTCCCTTAGGAGTTTTAACTGACAACTCCCTTATTAAATCAAATTGGAAATATCTAATTTTCTTAGCAAACTGGGAAGATATGAAACAATGCGACGATCCAGAGTCAAATAATGCATTTGCTAAACTTGAGGAAACCATTAAATTACCTGCCACCACGTCTTTTGGAGCTTCTACCTCTGCAGTAGTGATAGCATAAGCTTGTCCTTGATCCCTTGGCCTTTTCTGAGGTAAGTTCTCCTGACACTTAGGACATGCATTTGCATAATGCCCCATTTCCCTGCAATTGTAGCACTGAACGTTGGTGGCTTCCTTCTTCCCTTTGCAATCACGAGCTTGGTGGCCTTTTTCACCACACTTGTAACAGACTCTCATTCCCTTCAAGCAAGCACCGGGGTGTTTCTTCCCCCATTTACCACAAGATGGATATTCAACCTTTCCCTTCTTCCCCTTATTTCCATTACCAGATTGATCAGCAGGTCTCTTCTTCTCTTTCTTTGCTTTAAAGTCATATGACTTATAGAATTCTTTTTCGGCCTTGATAGCACATGAGACAATGTCTTCGTACGATGAAAAGGATTGTGAGACTAATGCTCGACGGAGAAATGATTTTAACCTATCAAACAAACGATCAATCTTACTTCTTGGGTTGCGAATATAATCTCCAGCATACCTCGCTAACCTTGTAAAGTTAGCCTCATACTTTGTGACATTCTCATCCTCCTTTTGTCTCAGACTTAGAAATTGCCTTTCCATATCTGCTCGATGGTCGCGAGGAATGTATTTTTCTAAAAACAGATCTTTGAACTCCCTCCATTCAATATTTGATACTTCATTATCTTCCTTCATGTTTTGAATCAATGACCACCATTGATCAGCATCTCCAGTGAGGCGGTAAACTGCCATGATAACTTTTTCCCTTTCACTGCTCCCCAAAGCCTGAAATATTTTCTCTAGGGAATTTATCCATTGCTCAGCTACTAAGGGATTTGTACTCCCATTGAACGTTGGTGGTTGTTGCCTCATGAATCAGTCTAACATTGATCCTCCACGCTGCGGATCAGGGTGCTCCATACGGGTAAGGTTATTATTCATAACCTGAGTAAGTTGTCCCAGTATGGTGATTAGCTGATCGGCACCAGTTGCATCACCAACCCCTCTATAATTATCTTGAGCAGGAGGGAAATCCCTACATGGAGTGCGTGCATTGATACGGTTTCCATTTCTTCCACTAGGCGCCATTTCTAAACAATGGCATAAACTAGATCAGTTTATGAATCAAAATACATAATCCCATACTTATAAAACACTTAACATAAATTGAACTATTTATGGATATAATCCATAATCATAAAAATGTTTTCTTTGAGGAAGTATATACTCATAAACCCTTTATAATGATTTGTAAAGAAAATGAGAGTTATCCTAAGCATATCCCCCAGGAGTGTCGTAACCAAGAGTGCAGCAAGGCCCGTTGTCGTGCACCAGTTCCTGTTCGAGTCTAGATCAAAGCGGTGTTTATGGGTTTTACCCCTAGGTATATCTGTGCCAGAGCTGCCTCTACCTGCTCGTATCCAGACAGGGATGTATTGCTCAGAAAACTCACAAAATCTCTACAATACCAAAAATCTAGGAAGTTCTTCTATACTAATCCTCAAAGTTCATCTTAGGTCTACGTGCTCTAATCAGAGATTATCTAAATCTAGTTTCCAAGGTTTGTACTAAAATTCCTCTGATACCAACTGTAACGCCCCGACCCCAGTTACCCAGAGTCGGTGCATTAATTAGATAACATTGGTATGATCACAAGAATGATCAAATCTCGAAAGACCGATTGGTTTAGTAGCCTTGGAAACACTAGATATATTCATAAGTTTTACATTACATCATAAAATGAAAAACTAATACAACAACATAATGTTTCCACAGTCCACACTATAATCCCCTCATAATATCCCTGAAGGTCATTCATAAATTACATCTTCACATCCTGGGAAAAATAAAACATAGAAAAGGGGTGAGCTCAAATGCCCAGTAAGGATAACAATATAGCGGAAACTTTCATAAATAAGAATAAACATTTAAGGAAATGTATAACTAAAACAAAAGCCTTTCAAACATGAACTTTCAACATGGTATGGGACAAATAAAATGAAATAATTCCATTTACTTATTCACATGGATATTCTACTAATCGAATAATCACATGCAAAAATCAATAACCACTTTCATAATGATGGAATGCATAATTCTAGACTATCATAACCACATAGTCAAGGCCTCATGCCAAGACTACAAATAAGATTTTGTCAAGGCCTTGTGCCAAGACACTAGTTTTTCTCGTGAGACCTACCGATGCATCAAGGAGCTATAGCGGGCTCCACCCGTCACATATTAAGTCCAATGCATTCCCATATGAAAAGGTTTAAACATAACATAAACATTCGTATTAAAACTAGCATACGAAATGTCAATACTTTCACCATAAACTATGAATAGTATAAAAATAGCACATCCACAGTCAAACATATCACAAAACCTTCAATACAATATAGAAGTTTTGTATCATAATGAATCAACTTCAAATAATCATAAAATCCATCAAAGGATGTTGACATAGATGAAATCAAAATTCTTTTTAAAGAAATATCTCCTTTTATTTTGAAATCATTTAAGATCCATATAAAATAAAAAATTTTCTTTGAAAATATTCTTATAAGCTTGTAAGGAAAGCTTTGAATATTATATAACGGCGGAAAATAACTGCACCCGCCGTATAAGTTAAAAAAACAATCTTACCTTAATTCTGTCGAAAATGTTAAAAAGGACCATGTTTTGAAAACGACAGAAAGATTCCTCTTATAAAAAGTAAAACAAGGGTATAAAATACTTTAACCCATATTCTTGTAAAAATGTTTTGAAATACACTTTGAAGAAACATGGATGTGGATGATAACGAGATCCCAGCTGATTATTACGTATAAACAACCTCGGATAATGAAGAGATTGTGAAATAAACCTTACCTTGTACTTTTCCTTGGTTGGGGTAGGTTAACCTCCTGTATAATGGTGAAATAATTGTTATTAAATTATACAAGAATCATATACATTCATATGATATCATATATGATCTTTTACCATTGCTTTGTTAACAATATCTTAGATTTATCGTTGTTTCAGGTGTTAACTTACTCGTTTTCTTTTATATGTTTTGTTACGTAAGTCGTGTTTTTCATTGATAGGTTGTATCTTATTCATATAAAGAATGATATCATGTCCCTAAAAATTATTTGTAAATCATCAAATGATAATTATACTTGGATGGATACGACGGAGAATGAATCTCATCGTGTTCGTGGAGACGGTAGTCCGTACGTACGCACGAGCGACAATATCATTATTTTGATATTAAAATAATATATAATTGGATAGTATATCATATATACAGAATCATTATCATGTTATATTTATTATTTACATTAATTAAATATCATTATTATACCCACCTAAATAATAATATATTGAATAACAATTACACCACGACGTGGAGACGGTAAGCCGTACGTACGCACGTATGGTGACATGTTATTCAAAGGGTGGATAGAATACTGAATATGGTTGTACCATATTTATAATAACATCACAGTATATGTGAGATACTGGTGTTATTATTTTAGAATGGTAAGAACAAAGAAAGAAGAAGTGGAAGAAGAAATGAACTTAGAAAAGGGTGGTGAAATCATTACATCTTCTTCGGGTTCTTCCTTTTGATTTGATCAAAAGGGCTCCTTAGGTTGGCTTTCTGATCAAACTAAGGCCCCTAGGTTATATTGATGGAAGTTGAGAGAGTATTTGGGCAGATTTTGGCCGAACCAAAAGGCTTTGAAGGTGTGAAGATATGAGAAAGAGGAGTGCCCTTTTATAAGAGGGGTGAGGGGCACCTTTGGAAAAGCTAGAGATATTAGTTTATAATAAATTCATATTCGGTTTACAATGGCTCCATAGTTGACTATTCAAAGGTTAAGGTGGGGATTGGGGCGAAAACAACTCAACCAATAGAATTTAGACAGGTTTGGGTACTTATATTAACCTTATCTTTAAGTATTAACTCTAAGTTAATTAGTTTCACTTTTACAATGTCTCTTTGTATTTTTATATAATATTGTTAATAAACTTACTATATACATCCAATAGACCCCCAAGTGGTCCATTAATGATCAACCTATCATGATATAAGTCGCTTGGCCGAACCTTAGATTTTTAGGAATTTAATATTAATTAATAATATAATATTTGTTTTAAGAACTCTTTTATGTCAATTTTGACACTATTCAATAGTTGATTTTTGTGAAACTCATAACAGATTGATTACTTCAAAAAAAGTCAATTAAATCAATCCTATAATATCATATTATCCTAGAAAATTAGTTTAATGAATTAAAAGTTTCATATTATATTTATTTGGGTATTTATAATATCAATTATTTTAATTGTTCACTATTATAGTAATTACTGCATCATCATTGTGTCATAAATAAAATAAATTATTTAATGTCTAAAAATTATAAATAAAATATCATTATGTAGGAAATCTTTTTATCTTTCTAATGAATATTTATAATCTAAAATACAACATATATAACCCTATGTAACAATTGTTTTGCTGAAAGATATATGCTTGTGTCATTTTTGTATTCATTTCAACTTAATTAAAATAAAGTGTCATTATCACTTACAAGTGGATCCATGGGGTCCCAAAATAGACCCAAAGATGCCCATGGTCGACCATGTATCAACCAATAGGGTTAAGACACGTTTTAGGGTAATTTAGTATGATTATAATATTATTTTTTTAACCCTTATTTACCGGATTTACCCTTAACCATGGTAAATAAAATATTTACCGCAGTAATTATTCAAAATGTCTAAAAATAAAAGTTACCAATTTACACAATTTGAACATCCTGATTCCAAATATGGAATCCATTTTCCTAAACTCAAAACACATAAGTGGCAGAAAATAATTTAAAATTAATTCCCACCGTCAAAACAAAAAGCGTGTTTTTAAGAGATAATAACTATCAAAAGATTGACACTTGTTTATGTTCGGTTTAATTGTAAAATTATGTCCAATGACCAACATTATATTAAATGGTAAAAATATATTCTAAATATACTTTAAAACTACTAATATTCATAATTTATCACTATTAATTATTTTGATTAAAAAATTTGTTTTTAATTAAAATTTAGTAATTTTCACTATTCATCAAAATATGAAAGTTATCCGAAAAGTACCAAAATTTCACCTTAGGATAAATTAGATATTCCGAATCCAAAAATGAAGTCCATTTTGAAATACAGAATATATATAATTTTAAAAAGTAGGTATTACTATTCATAACGGCTAGTTTGATTGGTTGTTAGAACTCGGTGTTGCGTACAACCCACGTTATCGCATTATTCAAAGAGAAGTGTACCGTAGAAGTTTGGGGTGTTACAGCCAAAGCCGAGCTCGCTGTTATGGCACAGATAGAGGCCCCCAGATAGCTAGAGTTGCTGTCGGTGAGGCCATCTCAGCAGGCTCATAGGGGTCCACCCCCACAGCCTCCGGCCCAGCAGCGACCGCCTCAAAATCGGCAGGTGCCTCCGCGTAACGCACCGCCACCACCAAGGCGAGGTAATCCGGCTCCGCCTCCTCGGCCTGCTCCTCCGGTCCCTGGCCATGGTTAGCCCCCAAGGGTCCCCTTTCCAGGCAGAATGAATCAGGCTTACTCGTTTGACGAGGCCCAGGTCCCCAGTTATTTCCGTAGCGCCTTGGAGGAGAGGATTGTGCAGCTGCCTGAGTGCCGGAAGCCAGAAGAGGCGTGTCTCACGGATCACCCTGACTACTTCCCTTATCACCGGTTCTTGGGACACACCATCCAACAATGCTATGTGTTCAAGGATTGTCTCCAAGACCAGATTCACAACAACGTAGTCAGGTTGGGCCCAGCCCTGGCACGGGTGGCAGGTGTCTTCGTGGGATCAGATGGTAGTAGTGGCGACGGGGATGGGTGGGAACAGGTTTTCGACCATGGGTCCCGGAAGTATAACGACTAGATGGCCCGCAGGACGGTCGCCCGTGCCCATGGAAACATCCGTGCCCGCCTTGACCGGCCAGAGCCCTCAGAATCCGCGAGCGCCGCTTCGGCCTCGTCGTCCCAGCCTGCTTCTTACCAGAAGAGCAGGCGGCGACGCAAGAAGAAAGAACACGCCCTGCCATTGCCGTCGTCTTCTCGCACGCTTGGCGATTTCATGCCCCAGGGAATGGGGATCCCTCCGAGACCCGGTCCGTTAATGGAAGACTCCTCGACCGAGAGCCCGAGGTATGCTTCGGTTAACACCATAGAGTTGGTAAATACCTTTGTGGCTCCCGACGACGAGGAGTGCTGGGTGAATCTCCCCGAAAGCCCGGGGTACGCTTTGGTTAATACAGTATAGTTGGTAAATCACTTTGTGGCTCCCGACGATGAGGAGCGCCGGGTGAATCTCCCTGAGAGCCTGGGATACGCTTCGGTTAACACCGTAGAGTTGGTAAATCCCTTTGTGGCTCTCGACGACGAGGAGCGCCGGGTGAATCTCCCTGAGAGCCCGGGGTACACTTCGGTTAACACCGTAGAGTTGGTAAATCCCTTTGTGGCTCCCGACGACGAGGAGTACCGGGTGAATCTCCCTGATATCCCGGGGTATGCTTCGGTTAACACCGTAGAGTTGATAAATCCCTTTGTGGATCTCGACGACGAGGAGCACCGGGTGAACCTCCCCAATGTCCCCAGCCGTCGTCAACGTCGACGGAGCCGTGGCTACGTGAATCGCTGGGGCACGACAGTCATCACCTCCAGTCAAGCCATGCACGCCACAGAGACCAGGCAGCAGGCCTGGTGTAGAGAGCAGCACTCGCAGCTCCCTCATCCAGTGACAACAGGTTCCCTTCCACCACCGTTCGTGTTGCTGGAATGGGCGGAATCGCCTTGCCCGCATCACAACCAGCCCAGCCCTGCCATTGGCCGACTACGGCCTTCCGGTCCTAGCATGGCAGCCACCTCTCGGGCTTCAGCTAGTGAACAGTAGGACGTGCTTAGTACCAGTCAGTCACCGGTCCCGCCAGCAGGGCCCGTCATGCCCCCAATCGCAGAGCGACCTCTTGTAAGAAGAAGCTCGCGATTGGCGCAAAAGTATGACGTCCTGAAGCATCTGGTCGGCATTCTGGCGAGGATTTCCATCCTGGAGGCCCTCCGCCTATCGTCTGAAATGAGTGAGGTGCTCGCCGAGGCTCTTAGGAGCCCCCTCCAGTTTGAAATGGAGGTAGCAGCCGCAGAAGCCTTCCACATCGAGGTGATTGAGGACGCCAAATGTCCGGCGGTTATCTCATTCTACGGTGAAGACGAAGACCCTCCCATACAGGGGCACATCCGCCCGCTGTACATCACCGGCCAGTTCAATGGCATGGAGGTCTGTCGCTGTCTTGTCGACACGGGTTCTGGGATTAACTTGATCCCAACTCGGACACTGCGAAAACTGGGGTTGTCTGAGGAGGATTTAACTCCCTCCGACCTCAGAATCCAGGGGTATGACGAGACCGAGCAAACTCCACTCGGCAAGATTCATCTGAAGACCCAGTTCGGCGGCTTAATTTCCAATACTGAATTCATGGTTGTCTCTCAGGACACTTCCTATAACGCGTTGATGGGCAGGTCGTGGCTCCATATTCACGCAGCGGTTCCCTCATCATACCATCAGTGCCTCAAATACTCCCTTAAGGGTCGAGTGGGTGTTCTCCAAGGAGATGCGTCCCCGTTTTCCTCTTCTGAAGCTCGTTACCTAGACGCAGACTATTACAAGAGCAAGGACAAGAAGATCCTGGAAGGTGAGGTTGAGCCTGCCGCTGTCGTGAGTGATCCCTGGGCAGGTTTGGATGACGCATATGTCTTCCCAATCCATCGGTTGGAGGCCACAACTCCCGATATGGGAGAGTGTTTTGTTGTCTCTGGTACCAGAGGAATGAATATTTCAGGGTGTAAGAGAAGGCAGGAAATCACCTCGTACTCTTACACCAACCAGGCCCGGGTGATCCCCGAGCCTCCTACCCCCGTACGATATCGGGACATTGGGCTTATGGCAATGGTGGTGTGTAATACGTGCATGTTTCGTCGAGCCGGGATCGACCGGCTCATGCCAACGTGACACCACTGCTTCGATGTCATAAAGTGTGGCCCCTTGGGCCGCATTCCGGATGGGATTGGATCAACCGCCTTTGTTGCTACGGTCTCCGCGGTGCATGAGCCTCCCGTTGTGACGACCTCTTCCGCCCAAGCCGGTGCTAGCTCCCCATCAGGGTCGAGCAGCCCCGAAACGGCTCCCCCCATGGACGATCTTTCCCTAACCGGAGAAGAAGACATGGAAGATGCTCCTCCCGCCTTTGAGGAGGGCGTCTCCACCACGGTCGACGAGCTCGTACAGGGGAACCTCGGTAGTGAGGCGGACCCGAGACCCACATTGGTCAGCGACGCTATGCCTACCGAGGAACGACAACGGTACATAGACTTCCTCAAACAGCATCGTGATGTGTTTTCCTGGAGTTATGAAGAGATGTCGGGACTAGATCCCCAGGTAGCCATCGACCGCCTTGGCCTCCCAGCAAACCATCGCGGGTTCAAGCAGCCTCCCAGAAAAATGCACCCCTTTCACGGTGCCATGGTTGATGCCGAAGTTGATAAGATCATTAAGGCCAACTTCATCAGGGAAGTCTAGTACCCCAGGTGGCTAGCCAACATTGTTCCCATCAAGAAGAAGAACGGGAAGATCAGGGTCTGCATCGACTTCCGCGATCCTAATTGCCACTATCCGAAGGATTACTTTCCCCTTCCCGTGACAGAGTTGTTGATCAACGCAACAGCCGGGTTCCAAGCCCTCTCTTTCATGGATGGGTACTCCGGGTATAACCAAATCCGGATGGCCCCCGAGGATGAAGAGTACACTACCTTCAGGGCACCCCATGGCACTTTCTGCTATCAGGTTATGCCCTTCGGCTTGAAGAACGCCGGTGCCACCTATCAACGGGCTATGCACCCCATATTCAAGCCGATCCTCGGGACACTGGCGGAGTGCTATGTAGATGACCTGGTGGTTAAATCTCATCAGCGCGAGTACCATCTCAGAGACCTCGAGAAAGAGTTCGGTTTGCTCTGTTCTCGTCACCTAAAGATGAACCCGTTGATGTGTGCCTTCGGGGTCACCTCTGGAAAGTTTCTTGGCTACATCGGCAGGTATCAAGGTATCGTCATCAAACCCGAGAAGATCAAGGCCATCAGTCAGATGCCTCCCCCGAGTAATATTCGGGAGATTTGATGCCTCCAAGGCCACTTAGCCTATATACGCCGATTCATTGCGAATCTGGCTGGCAAGTGTAAGCCCTTCTCTCGGCTCATGAAGAAAGGCGCCGCCTATGGGTGGGATGAAGAGTGCCAGACCGCTTTTGAAGAAATCAAGCAGTATCTACTTCAACCTCCGGTCCTGATGCCACCCGTTCCCGGAAGGCCGCTAGTCCTTTACGTGACCGCCCTGGAGAGATCTCTCGGCACCCTTCTCGCCCAGAAAAACAACAAGGGAACAGAGAATAGCCTCTACTACCTCAACTGCATGCTCCTTGACACGGAGATTAGATATTCTCCCATCGAGAAGAGCTTCCTGGTGCTCGTATTTGCCGTGCAGAAATTGCAGCACTACTTGCAGCACCATAAGGTACAGTTGGTCTCTCGGGTAGACCCATTGAAATACATCCTAAGTCGGCCTATGTTGACCGGCCGATTGGCATGCTGGGCAGTGATCCTCCAGCAGTTCGACATTAGGTTCGTATCTCAGAAGTCCGTCAAAGGACAGGCGTTGGAAGACTTCTTAGCTGCTCATCCAACCCCTGCGGACCAGCCGCTGGATGTGGGCTTTCCTGATGAGGCAATCCTCTCAGTCGATCACGCCACCCCATGCTGGCATATGCACTTTGATGGCGCCTCCCGAAGCCCTACCGGTATAAGGCTTAACGATCCTAGGCTTAACAGAGTGGGCCTGAGTATCATCTTCATCACCTCGGAGCAAGCTGTGCTTCCGTATTCATTCTTATTGTCAGAGGGTTGCACCAACAATGAGGCAGAATATCATGCCCTCATCACTAGCCTCGAGTTGGCTCTGGAGTTTAACGTTCCCCACATGTATGTAAAAGGGGACTCTGAGCTAGTCGTCAAGCAGGTTAACGGTGACTACGCTGTCAGGAAGACAGAGCTCGTGCCGTTGCTGGAGTGCACCCTCCATCTAATGGCTAAGTTCCCCTCCCGACCAGATGTCGTTCACATTCCCCGGTCACAGAACAGTAAAGCAGATTCATTGGCCAGCCTGGCCGCATCACTCGCGGAGCCCGAGCAGGATGACCTAATCATCCACGTGGCGCACCGAAGAGTCATTGCTCCTATTATCCCGGAGGGCGGTCATGGCCCGTGAGTGAACCATCTCACTGCTGGCGCCCCTGCATCGGGACCCCCCGGGGTTCCAGGCGTGGTGATCAAAACAGTTCCTGACTGGAGGACACCTCTGGTTGAATATCTCTGGAACGAAAACCCTCTGATGGACCGAGTGGAGCGGGAACGAATCCGGCGCCGCGCACCGCAGTTCACCCTTCAAAGCGGTCCTAGCCGTGAGAATCTCCTTTACAGGAGTGGGTTTGATGGTGTTCTCCTCCATTGTCTTCAAGGAGTTGAGATCCTACAGGTCATGCAGGAGGTGCACGCTGGCTCCTGTGGTGCCCACCAGGCCGGGCCGAAGTTGTCCCACCAGGTTCGGAGACTAGGATACTTATGGCCCTCCATGATCCACGACTGCATTGAGTATTCCAAGAGGTGACATGCGTTCCAAGTTCATGCTAACTTTGTGCATCGGCCACTGGAGCCTCTCCGTACTACTAAGTATTCTTGGCCCTTTGTAGTCTGGGGGTTGGATGTCGTAGGGCCCTACCCGCCGGCGTTGGCCCGCCAGTCTCGGTTCATCTTAACCGCCACAGATTTATTCTCAAAGTGGGCAGAGGCAGCCACACTTAGGGAAGTCAAGGCTAGTTCTATCGCCGACTTTGTGAGTTCCAATATCATTCATCGATTTGGAATACCTCGCGCTATCCTCACGGATAATGGAACCAACTTCCGAGCGGATGACCTGAAGAGATTGTATGCCAAGTACAACATTCGCTCGAACCACAGCTCCCACTATCATGTGCGGGCGAATGGACAGATTGAGGCATTTAACAAAACCCTCTCTAACATTCTGCAAAAAATGGTTGGTCAGTACATGAAAAGTTGGCCGTACAAGCTCCCCAACGCCCTCTGGGCTTATAGGATGATGACTCGCAATTCCACCCAGGTGACCCCGTATTCCCTAGTGTACGGAGCTGAGGCCGTCCTTCCCATCGAGGTCCAACTTCCCTCATTGCGCACGGCAGTCTACGACCAGTATGCGCCGGACAGAGTTGCCGAGATCCGTCTAGCCGAATTGGAAGCGCTGGATGAAAGTAGGCTTAACGCTTTACATAACCTGGAAATTCATCAGAGTAGGATGGCTCAAGCTTTCGATAAGAAGGTTCGCCTCCGCTCCTTCCTGCAATGTGACCTGGTGTTGGATTTCAGAGCGCCAATGATTCCCGGTAGGAAACAACCCAAGTTGGAGCCCAAGTGGGAGGGACCTTTTATTGTCCACAAGGTCTATCATAATAGTGTGTATTCCCTGGTGAATATGGATAGGGAGCGTATCACTCCTCCCACCAACGCCAGGTTCCTCAAGAAGTATTTTGCCTAAAATGTTCGTCCTACATGTCCTTAAACTGTTGGTCCTATATGACCTTAAACTGTTGGTCCTACATGACATTAAACTGTTGGTCCTACATGACCTTAATCTGTTGGTCCTACATGACCTTAAACTGTTGGTCCTACATGACCTTAAACTGCACTCTGCCCTACATCTGGGCTCCTCACGGTCCGAGCTCTAAGACCTAAAACTAAGATCCTCTCGGTCTGAGTTCTAAGACCTAAAACTAAGATTTATATTTCGTCCAACATGACGTTAAACTATATTTCCAGAACTATGTGTGTCTTGATTCCCATCCTAAGGGGAGACGTAGGACCGCCTGAACACCAATATGTCAGGTCCAGCCCCATCTCTTAGGAGATCCCACGATCCCCCGGTGCCCAGGGTGTTTGGCATTACACCCCCTCTTTTGCCCAGGGATCCGCCATCTCTTGGCCACTCTCGGACTGAGCCCTCTAACCCTTTCTAGTGGTCTGCTGATGTGCTCAAAGCACTCTGGTCTAGAACATGGAGTGCCAGATTCGACTTAGGAAAGTTCCATCCACTTGCCAAGCTTCGTGTTACCCTTCATTCAGGCCCCCGTCATCTTTCATACCCAGAGGGACACCCAAGAACGGTCTGGATACAACGCCCAAGGGCTCTCCTACCATCATGGGACAATATCCCCGAGGGTTTCAGACAACAAATTGATACAAATCCCGCGTTGTGAACATGGCCAGCAGTTGATGCTCGTTTGTTTGTCCCCATGGCTAACACGATAGGATGCTGTGTTGCGAACATGGTCAACAGTAGTCCTCAGTCGTCATGCCGGTTCCCCAGGCCCTGAATGTTGGTGGCATGGTTCATGTCATTTTCCTCCCCACTGTGCCAAGGTGGAATCTCGACACTCCTTGTACTAACTCTCAGTACACCCCCACACATCAGACAGACCGAGCTGCGTAACGGTGTCTCTTGGGGCTCCCACGGTCTGAGCGCTAGAGTATGTGCTTGGGTCTCTTCCTTGCGGGTCATGTGCAGCTTGACCTTCATCCCCTTAGGGGAGTGAGGAGTCACCTAGACATTGCGTTTCTGGCCCAGCATAGCTGGGAGCTAGCATCTGCTGCCCCTCCCTGGTTGTTGAACCCTCGTAGGCTCCTTTGCCCGAGGCTCCTCTCTCGGTTGGTCCAAACCATATGACCTTAAACTGTGTTGTTGGTCCAAACCATATGACC
This sequence comes from Viscum album, assembly GCA_963277665.1. Taxonomy (NCBI): domain Eukaryota; kingdom Viridiplantae; phylum Streptophyta; class Magnoliopsida; order Santalales; family Viscaceae; genus Viscum; species Viscum album. The sequence continues at coordinate 1,811,147,997 of OY728123.1, read as the reverse complement.
TTAAATTTTGTTGTTGGTCTAAACCATATGACCTTAAACTATGTTGTTGGTCCAAATCGTATGACCTTAAATTGTGCTGTTGGTCCAAACCATATGACCTTTAACTGTGCTGTTGGTCCAAACCATATGACCTTAAACTGTGCTGTTGGTCCAAACCATATGACCTTAAACTGTGCTGTTGGTCCAAACCATATGACCTTAAACTGTGACGTTGGTCCTATCACACGACCCTAAACTGTGACATTATCTTCCTGGTCGCACGACGAAAAACGACACTGCATTGTGGTGACCTCGCTGTAGAGGACATCACGTTGGGTATTGGTTTTATGCCATCCCATTTGTCAACGCCTATCACGACTTGATGCTTGTGGCGACACCATGGCCTGCTACTCTGGGTCTGGCGCTTCACAAAAAAAACCACTCACCTTAAAAGACAAACAAGATTTATCAAATGCCGCTTCTTTTAGTGCAAGGGCCACGCCCGCACTCCCCATTTTTCTTGGGCACTGGTATCTTACCATGTCACTTTTAGAACTACGTATGGCTTGATTCTCATCCTTATGAGATACATAGGAGCGCCTGGGGAACTTCCCCGTGGGTCCATCCTACCTCCGTGTTCGGTCCCTCGACTCGAGCGTTTCCCCGGAGACCACATGTTAAGTAGGGCTTAGGTCCTCATTCACGTCGGGTTTTGTAACCTCCTAGCCATGTGTCAGTTTCTCCCCCTTATTCACGGTTCGAGCTCTATGACCTAAAACTAAGATCCATATTCTGTCCTGCATGACGTTAAACTGTATTTCATCCCGCATGACGTTAAACTGTATTTCGTCCAGCATGACGTTAAACTGTATTTTCAGAACTACGTATGGCTTGATTCTCATCCTTATGAGATACGTAGGACTGCCTGGACGTTTCGTCTTGGGTCCAGCCCCAGGGATAACTGAACACCGTCCTTATTTATTGTCGGCCCCTCAGCCCGCCTTCATGAGAAATTGTGTAATCAGGATATCTACCTCGAGCATGTTTGGGATGCCCCATGATAATGATGGGAAGCGACAGTTCTCTCACCAAAGAGGTCTTGCCTAGAAATTGGGATGACCCGTGCTCAGGTTGGTACGTCCGCCTAATGCGCCTTTGCACTGGTGGCGAAATATCGAGAGTGTTGGACTCTATTCGAACAAGACACCACTCCACCTCCCGTGATTTGCATTCTCCCTTATTCAGACCCTCATTTCCTTTCACGTTTGACGGGACCCCCTAACAGTATGGATGCTCGACCTATGGTCCGCCTACTGTCATGGGCCAACGTTCCGGAGAACTGGTCATGTTTGACGGGACCCCCTAATAGTATGGATGCTCGACCTATGGTCTGCCTACTGTCCTGGGCCAACGTTCCGGAAAACTGACCAACAATATTTGAGTTAGGCCCCGTGTTGCGAACATGGTTGGCGGTCAGCCCTCATTTATTGTCCTCCCATTCCGGGCCAACGTGATATGGATGATGTGTTTCCGCCACGGTTGACAGTTATCCTCCATGGTTGCGCCCCATTGGGTTCTGAATTTGGGTAGCGTGATACACCCTTTCTCTCCATCCCCCTATGTTTGGATGGATTTCAATTCCCCTAGCATTGCCCCGCTCGTGTGTTAAGACACATTGAGAAGTCGACACATCAATTGGCCTGGGGTCTCTTCAAAAGTACAAGCCCGATTTTGGACGCCTGAAGCTTGGTCAATGCCCCACAATTGAACGGAATGATGGTACGAGCACCTCTTGCTTCTTGCATTGGGCATGTCCCACAGGAGCCTAGGGGTGAGTTGTTATTCATTTCGAAACCAAGTTTGATCGCATTAAAACAAGGGTACAAAAGAGTGGATTTGGCCATACATTGGATTGAGACGATGAGCAATACAGGAAAAATGTTCATGAGATGGCGAAAACAAAGCCCTCAGGGTTTAGCGTGCTGAAGCGATCTTCTCAGTGCTACTACCCTCTGGATGGTAGCCTCCATGATCACTTTTCACGCTTCGAAGAGTCTCTCCTCATCGGACACTATAGAGAGAAGCTCATTAGCCCTATCTTGTGCCTGCGCCCGCTCGCTTTGAAGCACGGTCATCTGGTGACTCGCCTCCACCAGTTGTTCCTGGGCATCAGCCAGCTGGGCGGTCAGTTGCTCCACGAGCTCCGAGCATGCTGCGATGAAGACCTCTTTATCTTCCACCTGCCCTTCGAGGTGCCGGACTTCTTGCTCCTCCCTCAGCAACGTTTGAGCGCCCGTCGATCCTTCCTGGCACTGGGAAATTTCGGCGCACCGGCGGATCTTGCGCATCTTCTCGGCCATGTAATCACAGACCGTTAGATGAAGGCGCTGAGCATCAGCCCCTCCGGTGCACAGGAAGCGCAGCCAAGTCTAAAGTGATCCCATCCGCCTCATCCAATCGGACTGGGGCTGCCTGAGAAAGCACTGGATACACTTCCACGCCTTGCGCCATGTCATCCGGATCTCCTCAGCTACCCTTGAGTCTGGGTCATCAATCACCTCAGGGTTAGAAGGTCGGTTCTTGGGGAAGGCTGCCAGCAGATCAGCAGCAGGATCCACCCCAGGGATGTCTTCATGAGGAATAGAATCCTCGACGTCCGGGCGACCTTCCCTCGCCCCAACAGCAATGATGCCTCCACCAGCATCTGACCTCGTTCCAGGAACAGCGCCGCTGATGTCCGCCACCCTCTGTTCATCTATTGTCAGGGCCGACTCAGTACAAAGAAGATGTTCCGAGCGAGGTGGTATGTCCACCGCTGTTCCACTCGCGGATGGCCCGGGCTCCGCAGCCTGACGTGCCTCCAGTGTTGAGATCACTGCGCGGGGCATACGCTGCTCAGACGGGATCTCTTGACCCCAAGCACCAGTAGTGAAGCGTGAGACTTACAGGAATCCAGAGCATCGGTCCCTAGTGTTCCGACCGCTGTAGGAGCCGCCATAAGGGGAGACCCCTCTGTGCTGGTTAATTCAATGATGGGTGTCGGATCCCCATCATGTCCCACTAGTTCCTCTCCGCCTTCCTCTGGTGGGGACGCCCGTCCACCGCTCAGCTGCCCCTGAGTAAGATTGGGATGTGATTTAGAAGTTGGAAAGTAGAATGGATGAATGAGGGAAATGAATGAAGACAGAGACAAACCTCGAGAATCTCGGTTATGTCGAGATCAGAGTCGGCAATCTTGCCGCTCTCTCGAAGACTCCCTTGGTAGGTCGCCCCTTGTGAACCCTCACCTTCGGGCTCCTCTTCTTCATCTTCTCCCTCGTCTTCGTCCTCTCCGGTTTCCTCCTCCCCCTCCGGATCTTCATCACTGTCGCCTTCTCCTGGCGGCATCGCTTCCGGATCATGCTCCTGGCCGAGCATCACTTTCACCAGGAAAGTTGGCTCCGCACGCCGCCCCCTTTGGCGAGCGTATCTTTCCATGGCCGTTAGATAAGCGTGCCACCAATGGAAGTTCACTCGGTCGGTAATCCAAACTAGTCCGACCTCCGGCAGTTGGATCCCGTTCTATATTATCTTCTGCCAGATGGCTTTGACGCTCAGCGATTGCCGCAAGGTCATCCAGGCCGACCATAGTGCTGGGAAAATTGCGTCTTGGGAAGGTTCAAGCATATATCTTATCTGCTTCCCAGGCAGTTCCCTGGCCGCCTCATGTGACCCACCTGCGGGTAACGAGGACGTGGAGGCACCATGTGAAGTTACCCCCGGACCGCAGGTCCCAATCCTTCAGCCAGCCATTCGTGTCATCTGTGATGCCCTGACGAAACGTGCTCGCGTAGAGGGCCGGAGTATCCTCTGCCATAGGGTCATCCCCAGTAATGGTCCTAGTCCTCGGGTTCAGGACATATACATCCATGTGTCTAGTTTCCCTGGCATGGCGACCATTGTTGGTGATGTTGTAGCGAGGAATTTCGTCCTCCCGAGTCACCCAGGACCGCAGTGTGTCAACCTCGAAGCCCGGCAGTGGTACCTTCTCCAGGATGCCAAAATTCCAGAGTGGGAGGTTGTCCGACAAGGGATATGCCTTTTGGGACGGAGTCAGCAGATTGAACAGGGTGAGATTATTGGAGACGATCACCTTAGCACCAAATACATCCTCGTTCGCCACCATTTCTGTCCTACGGGCAGCGGCTTCCCCCTCATCGACTCTGTTTGCAGCCATCTCGAATTTTTCGGGAGTTTGGCGAAATCAGGATGCAGTGCGCGGAATCAGAGTGTTCGGCGTGCAATCTGGCGGAGTTCCGCGAAATCCTAGAGTTCAGCACGCAATCGGCACGCTAAGCGCGGAAGATCTCGGTTTGGAGAGAAATCATGGACAACTTTCGAAAGGAATTCCGCGCTGCCAGTGCGTTATTACATGCAGCCACGGAGCGATTTCGCGCACGAGAGCGATAAGCTTATCGTGCGGAAAAAAGCGAAAGTACAGATCTAGGACCCAGTGCCTCTTTTTATAGGCGAGGCCAGGGTTCTGCGCCGCGCGGAGAGAACATTTCGCGCGCGTCTGTGGGTTTTGCACGCCCCGTCGGATTTTTTGCACGCAACTTGATCAGGAGACTTAGCTTTTTGGCGTTTCGGCGTTTCCCTTGGAATCCGATCGTTGCGACCTCTCGCCGATCCAATTCCTAGGGGGGGGGGGGCATTTGTTGATGCCGAAAAAAGCCCGCAACTCCCGGATGAAGTTTTGGAATGACGAAGCGAAGTCATATTCGGAATCAGAGGCCTGATCCGGAGGCCCGGGAGTGGTGCGCAAAATAAAGGAGGAACCGCGCGCAAAAAATGTTCTGCGCGTGAATTGCTCTCGGGATTCGCAGAATTGGACAGGTGAGGCGCGCAATAATTGCGCGCCCCGTGTCTCCGCGGCGAGAATTCGCGCGCAAGTGGTTCCCGGCGTGGAAAACTTCGCACGCCGCCTAGATTCCGTGCCGGAGGTCGCCTATAAATAAAAGGTGACCCCGAACGGTTTGGGGGTTGAGGAATCCGAAGCGGCTCTCGTGCGCGCATTTCGGCTCCCCACACACGAAAGATGACATCCAGGTAATCCCGAATTTCGCGTAACCTTGCTCCGGAGTTCGCCTTTGCGCGCAACTCCCCCGGCTTCAGTGAATTTTCCCCTTTCCCCAGTTTCCCCACTTGCGTGCAATCTGTGGTTCGCGTGCGCAATACCCTACCGTGCGCGCAAAACCTTGCGCATAATTCCCTCTTCGTGTGCAATTCCAATACTTCAATTGCGCGTCGTTCCGATGTTTTTCATGCAAATCGTCCCTTTTGCGTGCACAGAGCCGAGGACCCCTCACCTTGACGCCCCTTGGCTTCCCCCTGCATCGGCACCTGATGTCTCCCCTGACGGGCATGCGCGCCATGTGTTTTTTTCCCGCAAGGCCTTCCAGGCTCGTGCGAAGTAACCTCAAGGTCCCTTGGGCCATGTTTCCCGTTGCGTTGCTTTTCCTTATGCTTCTCTGCATAGGCACGCTAACGGCTATTTCTTCTTCGCATAGCCATGCTAACGTGGACCCCCCGGTGGTTTTCCCTGTGACACCCTTTCACCATGGCCTTGCCGATGCCTTCACTTCCAGAAGGGGTAGAGGGAGTTGGGCATGTAATCCCTAGGGGTGTGGAGCAAACCCACCTCGTCCAAGCTGCAGGACGTTAAACTGCTAAGCACCTCGTCCTTAACAAAAGACGTTAAAATGTGGTCCGACCCCATGCTTCGCACGCAGGGTCCCCCCAGCTCGGACATTTTTTACGCCACTCGTCTCCACAGGAATGGAATCTTCCTCACATGGAATGAGATCCTCCTTGTCGGAGTGGCGTTTGTCCGCGGGGGAATGGCTGCCTCAAAGCGTAAGCCCCTAACCTTTCGTACGGATGATTGCTCCCGTGCATCTCCATACTTCCCCTCTTCCAAGGCCATTGGAGTCCTTTTCCCACTGCGCTTTGTGGCACCATGGGCCTCCACCCTGGAGTAAGCCCCAACACCAAGGTTCGCTAACCATGCCTAAGCCCCTATTTCCTCATTGGGCCGCTCAATGCGTAAGCCCCATTCCACTTCTCACAGACGCACCCTTCGCGACGTGATCGTCTGGTCCCTGGTGCCTCTTGTTTCCCACACCCAGCATGACTCATGTGGGCTTAGAGTGCGCATCGACCATGACATCCTCCTATGGGCCGCCTCAGAGCGTAAGCCCTATCCCAGCGAACTACGTGGACTTTGATCTGTGCTAGCGCATGGTACGTAGGAATCCTCCACGAGGTTCAATCCCACCACCCAGTCGTCCCGACCTTTCCATGTCGGTTCCCTGACCACCTTGGGCCGCCTCAGAGCGTAAGCCCCAAATCTTCTGTCCCGCATGACGTTAAACTGTATTCTGTCCCGCATGACGTTAAACTGTATCCCCCCTCCTGGGCCGTCTTAGGATGTTAGCCCCATGCTTCACCCCACCATCCATCCTGATCCTTACTCGGGCCGCCACATCCCAGTGAGATCATGCCACCCTTTCCCACTCCATGTCATAAGGGAAGCCGCCCACGTGCTGGCCCCAACATCGGTGTTTCCCCTAGGGATCCTTTAACCCGATCTGTCTCCGCAAGACGTTAAACTCGCGACATACCCCATGTTAAATATGGGAAGCTGAGGAAAAACATAGATGGTACACATTCCCTGCGTTCATTGTGGGATGCCTCGGGCTTCTGCGCCCTCGAGAAGCCCTATGATGAGGGACCAAAGACAGACATGTCGACGATGCCCCAACATGACCATTCTCATCACTGTAGGTTGCTGTCCTGACAAGACCCCTTGGAGCGTCTTGACGGAAGCAGCATAATTAACCGACGTCCATGTAGATATGGCACCGGGAATGAGCTTCACGAACCCGTCTTAAATCTTTGAGGGAGACCCGAACTAGGTGACGAGCTCCGAGGAGGAATCCACGAAAGGAAAAACCGACATCCCATCATCCCGGTTTCGATCAAGGAGCAGACGTCCCTGAACAAGGAACGGATTCCGCCCGCCTTTAGAAAGCGGGAATGTGGGGCCACAATCAGCGTACCCTCCCCGGCGGACGGACGCGCGCGCCCCGGTGAGAGCGTCAGAAACAGGCACCTTTGGAAATGCTTGAAATATTAATTTATAATAAATTCATATTCGGTTTCTAATGGCTCAAAAGTTGATTATTTAAAGTGTATGGTGGGGATGGGTCGAAAATCACTCAACCAATAGAATTTAAACAGGTTTGGGTCATTATATTAACCTTATCTTTAAGTATTAACTCTTAGTTAATCAGTTTCAATTTTACAATGTCTCTTTGTATTATTATATTATATAGTTAATAAAATTACCATACACATCCAAGAGACCCCCAAGTGGTCCATTAATGATACAAATATCATGATATATGTCTCTTGGCCGAAACTTAGATTTTTAGGAATTTAATATCAATTAATAATATAATATTTGTTTTAAAAACTCTTTTATGTCAATTTTGACACTATTCAATAGTTGATTTTTGTGAAACACATAACATAATGATTACTTCTAAAAAAGTTAATTAAATCAATACTAATATGTCATATTAACCTAGAAATTAGTATAATTCAATTAAAGTCTCAAATTATATTTATTTTGGTATTTATACTATCAATTATTCTAATATTTCACTAGTATGGTAATTACTACATCACCATTGTGTCATAAATAAATTAACTTATTTAATGTCTAAAAATTATAAACAAACTATGATTATGTAGGAAATCGTTTTATATTTCTAATGAATATTTATAGTCTAAAATCGAACATATATAACCATATTTAAAAATTGTTTTTCTAAAAGATATATGCTTGTGTTATTTTTGTAATCATTTTAACTTAATTAAAATGAAGTGTCCCTATCACCTACAAGTGGCTCCATGGGGCCCCAAAATAGACCCAAAGATTCCTATAGTCGAACATGTATAAACCAATAAGTCTAGGACACGTTTTAGGGTAATTTAGTATTATTGTAATATTATTTTTTAACCCTTATTTACCCGATTTACCCTTAACCATGGTAAATAAAATATTTACTGCAGTAATTATTCAAAATGTCTAAAAATAAAAGTTACCTATTCACAAAATATGAACATCCTGATTCCAAATATAGAATCCTTTTTTCCAAATTCAAAACACAGAAGTATCAGAAATTAATTTAAAATTAATTCCCGTTGTTAAAACAAAAAGCGTGTTTTTAAGAGATAATAACTACCAAAAGATTGGCACTTTTTTATGTCTGGTTTAAATGTGAAATTATGTTCAATGACCAATATTGTATTACATGGTAAAAATATATTTTAAATATAATTTAAAAACAATCAAATTCATAATTTATCACTATTAATTATTTCGATTAAAAAAGTTGTTTCTAATTAAAATTTAGTAATTTTTACTATTTATCAAAATATAAAAGTTATCTGAAAAGTACCAAAATTTCACCCTAGGATAATTTCGTTATTCCGAATCAAAAAATAAAGTCTATTTTACCAAATTAAAAACATAAAAATTTCATTTATTAATTTAAAATTGATTCCCACTTTCGAAACCAAAAGGCATATTTTTAAGAAATAATAACTATCAAAAGTTTGACACTTGTTTATGTCCAATTTCAAGGTAAAATTACTTAAAATGACCATCATTGGATTAAATTGTAAAAAGATAATATATTTATACTTCCAAACCATTAAAATATATAATTTAACAATAAAAATTATTTTGATTAAAAAAGTTGTTTTCAGTTAAAATATAGTATTTTTCACTATTCACCCAAATATGAAAGTTATCAGAAAGACACCAAATCATTATTGATACTAAATTATTATGTACCAATTCTAAAGAAGAATTTCATTTTGTCAAATTGAATATATAAAAGTTTCAAATATTGGTTTTAAAAGGACTTCGCCATTAAAAGGTGGTAAATTTTCATTTTTTAAAAATACTTCTTTTATCTGAAAAAATGAATTTGTTTATAAATCTTGTCTTAGAAACTCATAATATGGATTAAAATTATAAGGATAATATATTATTTAAAACTTAGTTAATACTATTCATAACCTCTTTTGAACGACTAGTTTGGTAAGTCATGGTGTACTTGAACTCAGTGTTCCGTACAACACACGCTATTGTATTATTCAAAGAGATGTATACCGTGGAAGATTGGGGTGTTACATTCAACCCTCCTTAAATAAATTGTGTCCTCACAATTTTAAAAATTCGGCCTGAGAATGGAAAGTCCCACATCGAAAAAAGTGTCAATAAAACTATCACTTTAAATGAAATAAAGAGAGGTATAAAGGTCAACCATGATAACCCATACTCGGATTCTATGTAGGAAAACAAGGATATGGATGATAAACTAAGTGTCAAGTTCTAATAGAGAGGGATAGAAATTATGATCAGGAGAAAGTTAACAATTAGAAAACCACACACTTGTGTTGGGACAAACGACCATTAGTCTCCTAGCTGGAAAGTAAATAGACAACATTTTTTTTTGTTTTAAGTTATATTACATAAGGATGAGGAATTCATTTATGATATTGACTAAGAATATAAAGATATATACTTACATTTTAAGTAGAGTTTCATCCTTTAATAAATTTCCACCACTAACTCATTTTTTTAAACGATGAGTATTCAAGAAGACTTGGTCACATTGGAATATCTAGATTAATCTTCTATAGAATCACATGATCCATGAAGGATGAACTATATATTTATATTGTCTTTAGAGATTAATCAACACCAAAATGGTTAGTACAAGATCTAACGAACCCCCAAAAGGATATTCCTTGAAAGAAATAAACACTAATCTTAATTTCTAAAATTAAACCAACAATACCCCAAAGTTAAATAAATACCATTCAATAATCAATTGTCCTTAAAATCCTTCAATATAATCCAAACTAATATTGAAACCCAAAACATAGAATAATTTGATTATGTAGTCTCCCATGTTAAATTGTATCTCCAAATGTCATCAAATACTCTTAAAGTCACATACTTAAAAGTAATTAACCTCATCACATATTCTTTATTATAGGTTAATCATTTCCATAAATAACCCAAATCACTATAGATCCACAATAAAAACATAGATAAAAATCCACCATTACTCCTCTAATGACATCCCATAGTATTCTATTTTCCTTGGACATATAGTGTTCCCAACAAAGAGAACATCTTCCAAAATAACATTTATCACTTAATCACCAAATCATTTTCCTATACTAAGGGTATTCATTTGATAAGACATAAGAACCCAAATCAACATATTATTGATCAATAAAATCATTTAACTAAAAAAAATAGTCACACTAACCAGGGACTTCACGTAGTCCAGTGGTAGGTGATAAATCCCCATCACACTTTGGTTGTGGGTTCTATTCCCACAGCTTTGTCTGACGCGACGGGTTGTCACACGGTTTACGTGTTGTCCTTTTTCAAAAACTATATTTTATAATATTACCAAAATGAGATAAATTCCTCAAAATAACATAATTTACCACAAATGTTATATCATACCTTGCATTTTCATCCCAAATTATAGTAACTTATAATTATCTCAAACCCAATGATCATATAAAACCAAATGGTTATTTATACCTATATCCACAAGAGAAGAGACAATTCTTCCTCAAATATCATTCTCACATGGCAAACTGCGGGGTTACAAATACAAGAGAAAATTATTCCAAAGTAAACCCATCAACAAGGAGCGTGAATACTTTTTAAACATTTCTCCAACCATTTATTTCCACATAGATTCTTCTTTGACCAATAAAATATCCTATAGAATAGGACATTCACTCGAGTAATGGCCAGGTCTCCTACATTTACGGCATATGACTGTAAATGGACTCTTGGGGCCATTTTTATCTTCTTCCATAGTACTCTTCATTTTTCTTCGGCAATTCTTCACTTTATGTCCTTCTTTCCCGCATGTAAATCATTTCTTTGTCCCATTGAGACACTTTCCTGGGTGTCTCCTTCCACATTTCCTACATGATGAAAATTGAGGGTTCTTTTCTCCATGGTCTCCACTTCTGGAGCTCTTACCATTCATCACCTTTCTCTTCCTTGTTGAGTCTGGGAGTTGGTTAATATATATGTTGTTGATCATATTTTTGGAAAACTGATTTGGCATAAAGACGATATCTTTTACGCCTATCAACATTCCATTTTGTTGCTCATTTCCACCACCATTCCCACCTTGTACATCATTCTCAAAGTCACTATGACTTCCTTGGAATCCAGCCATTGACTAAAACCAGATAGCATTGTGTGAGTAACAATAGTCGTAAAATCATTTAGAGATAAACATGTCACCATATTCTCAATTTGAAAAATATTAGGATTAACCAAGTTCATTTACTCTCATCTTATATATATATTACTTAAATCGGTTTGTAAAAAAATGTAAATTATCCTAAGAATATCCCCCGGGAGTGTCGTAACCAAGAGTAAAGCAAGGCCCGTTGTCGTGCACCAGTTCCTGTTCGAGTCCAGCTCAAAGTGGTGTTTTCGGGTTTTACCCCTAGGTACATCTGTGCTAGAGCCGCCTCTACCTGCTCGTATCCAGATAGGGTTGTATTGCTCGGAAAACTCACAAAATCTCTACAATACCAAAATTATAGGAAGTTCTTCTATAATAATCCTCAAAGTTCATCTTAGTTATATGGGCTCTAATCAGAATTTATCAAAAAATGGCTTCCAAGGTTTGTACTAAACTTCTCTGATACCAACTGTAACGCCCCAACCCTAGATACCTAGAGTCGGTGCATTATTACATAACATTGGCATGATCACAAAGGATCAAGTCTCGAAAGACCGATTAGTTTAGTAGTCTTGGAAACACTAGATATATTCATAAGTCTTACATTACATCATAAGGTAAAAAAACTACAACAACATCTTGTCTTCATATCCCCTCATACTATCCCTGTAGGTCATTCATAAATTACTTCTTCATAATCCTGGGAAAAATAAAAAATTGAAAGGGGTGAGCTCAGATTCTCAGTAAGGATAATATTATAGCAGAAGCTTTCATAGATAAACATAAACACTTAAGACAGTTTAAACTAAAAAGAAAGCCTTTTAAACTTGAACTTCAGCATAAAATGGCAATGATAAAATAAATTAATGCCATTTACTTAATCGCATGGATATTCTACTACTCGAATGATCACATGCAATATCAATAACCACTTTCATAATGATGGAATTTATAATGCGAGACAATCATAACCACATAGCCAAGGCCTCGTGCCAAGACTACAAATAATATTTTTCCAAGGCCTTGTGCCAAGACACTAGTTTGTCTCATGAGACCTACCGATGCATCAAGGAGCTATATTGGGCTCCACCAGTCACATTCTAAGTCCAATGCATTCCTCATATGAACAGGTTAAAACATAACATAAACATTCATATTAAAACTAGCATACAAAATGTCAATACATTAACCAAAAACCATGAATGGTATAAAAATAGCACATCCACAGTCAAACATAACTCATTCGATACAATATGGAAGATTGTATTGTATCACATTAACCTAAATCAATAATAATGAAGTATGTTGACATAGATGAAAATAATCATCAAAACTATTGGAGAGAAATATCCCCCTTTTTCTTGAAATCACTTAAAAGTCACACTATTTGTCAAGAAGCCATTTAAAAATAGATTTTTGAATCAAAGTGTCCCATACCACTTTGAAACTTTTTAAAAGTAGTTTTAATTTCTAAATATTAAAGTCCATATAAATAAATCCTTAAAACCATTTTTAAAACATGGACATTAATGAGAAAGATTTAGATGAATAAGTCTTTAAAACATTTAAAAATGGTCTTTTAGTTAGAGATTCTAACCAAAAGAGAGACACTTGAATACAAATAATTGAGGTAATCAAAACTTTGTAATATCATGAGAATAAAGGGATTCTTGATATACTAAGTCAAAGTACATATATACACCACATAAAATTGATTTGGTGTATATCAACAATGAAGTCTCAATGAAATGTAAATTGAGATGAAATCACTCATAAGGTCGTATCCTTAGGTTAAGGATAAATCAACGACATAATTATGTGTGACAAATATAAATACACTAAATATGATTGGATATTCAGTTTAAAACAATCAAAGTATATTCACACATATTCTTGTAAAAAAAACACCAACGAATTGGATGTTTAACTCAACAAATGGGGAATGAGTTAAAATTACACTTATCAAATCCATATCAATGACTTGAGAATTATCAATGGAGTGATTATGTGTATCAAAAGTATATCCACAGGAAGGGGAGTGGAAATTATGGCATAATAAAATGAATAGTGATTCCACACATAATCTTGGGGTAAAATAATCAATGAAATATGCGTAAAGCCAAATGAGAGGAAATTGAAATCTCAAATTCCCTTATCGATTAGGTAACTTACGAAACATACACCCATGAAAGAAGTATCATACCATGATGATGTAAATACCCATAAATTAAATTATATTACACAATTAATACAATGATGTGCAGTACACATACAACACATGCAATAATTATGTGGTGAACAATGGAATTCTCACGAAATTAAGAGTGAGTTAAGAAACCCCTTACTTTGTACTTCTTCCTTGGTCGAAACCAAAAGGCGTATTTTTAAGAAATAATAACTATCAAATGTTTGACACTTGTTTATGTCCAATTTCAAGGTGAAATTACTTAAAATGACCATCATTGGATTAAATTGTAAAAATATAATCTATTTATACTTCCAAACCATTAAAATGTGTAATTTAACAATATAAATTATTTTGATTAAAAAAGTTGTTTTCAGTAAAAATATAGTATTTTTCACTATTCACCCAAATATGAAAGTTATCAGAAAGACACCAAAACATTATTGATACTAAATTATTATATGCCAATTCTAAAGAAGAAATTCATTTTGTCAAATTGAATATATAAATGTTTCAAATATTGGTTTTAAGAAGGCTTTGCCATTAAAAGGCGGTAAAATTTCATTTTTTGAAAAATACTTCTTTTATCTGAAAAAAATGAATTTGTTTATAAATCATGTCTTAGAAACTCATAATATGGATTAAAATTATAAGGATAATATATTATTTAAAATTTAGTTAATACTATTCATAACCTCTTTTGAACGGCTACTTTGGTAAGTCGTGGTGTAGTTGAACTCAGTATTGCATACAACACACGCTATTGTATTATTCAAAGAGATGTATGTCGTGGAAGATTGGGGTGTTACATGGGAAGAAAGGAAAGCTAAGTCTTAGGTACACCATCCGATTCTTGATTTTTGATTGTTTCAGGGGTATGGCCAATCGAATAGCACTCCCACGAACCATGTCTATTGTACATGATGTATACCTTGTATCCCTCTTAAGGATGTACATTCCTAATACTTCAAATGTGCTGACTTCAGATGTAGTATAGTTGGAGAATGATATTTCTTACGAGGAGTAGTGACTGAAGATCTTGGATTATAGAGATAAAGTTATACATAAGAGGACCACTCATATGGTCAAATCACATTGACGGAACCATAAGTATGAAGAGGAAGAAAGGTAAATAGATAATGTGATGAAGGAGAAGTACACACACATGTTTTCACCATTGTGTGTATAATGAAATTTCGAAGGAGAAATTTCATAAGGGGTGAAAAATATAACGACTCAAAATTTTATAAATGGAAATTAACTTATTATAATTATGTAATATTGTATAATCACATAAAATTTCACTAATAACACAATAAAAACATTATTAATGAAGAATTAATGAAATAATATTCATTTCTAGAAGATAAGAGAATATACTAATGGAATAATAACTAGACCATTGGAATAATAACATGACCCATATAAATGGTAAACAAGAAAACTGAATTGTAAACTCAAAAAGTATAAAATTGATAAAATTTATCCATATTATAAGTGAGAATGTGATTTATTCATATTTTAGTATAAGTAAATAAATATTTTGAATATTATTAATTAAGTATTTGTATTTTTGTATGTCATAAATAATTAATTACAATTTTATCTATAATTAAATAATTTAAAATAAAATTTATTTTCATAAAATGTATAGAAAAATTATTTTTTTAATGTCTTGTGATTATAAGATAATTTTATTACACATTATCTATTTTTTGAAAGTGATATAAAATCAGTTATAATTTAAAATTTGTATTTTTTAAGTAAATTATGAATTAAATTGGATTTAAATTTCTCATATTTAAAAATATATTTTCATAAAATGGAGGTATGTTTTTAATTCTACAAATCCAAAAAATTTAAGTGTGAATATTTGGGATTTTCCTTCAATACATGATTTTTTGGTGAATAGTGAAATATGGTAATTTACGGTATATATACATTATAAATTAAATAAACAATTAATTGAACTATATATGATTTAATAAGAACTTCTTCAAACTCACATGATCTAATTACTATATTTTGTCTTAATAATTAACACAATTTTATTTCATAAAAAAATATTTAACTAATGGATTAAATATTGTGACAATACCCTCTCCTCGACTATAAATACCACCCCTCAAACCTCTTTTAATCACACCTCCAAAGCTTTGAGCCTTGTAAAAATTCTAGAAAAAATCTCCTCTGAAGCCCCTCCTAGACATCCTGGATCATTGGATCTAGAAAAACAAAAAAAAATACAATCCCTTAAAGAGGTTCTCAAGTATATGCAATCAAGAGGTAAAAAGCACTTCATTGTTTTTAATTTGTTTTTCATGTTCATTTCTTTTCATTTTCCCTCCTCACCTCCCCAAATAGAAATGGTTTGGTAACTCTAGTAAATTACATATACTAGAATTTTTTTTTGATAATGAAATAATTCATCATCATCTCTATTCCCCCTCCTTTTATACTAAAACTAAAAACATCATCTCCGATGTGTTAATTTATCACATTCAATGCGGTGGGGTCTTAAATTTCCATTATCATATTCATGTCTGGTCGTGAAACCATTTTCATGGTTGAACCCAATAATTCAATATATATTATAACTTATTTAAAGTTTAGAATTCATTCTGTATAGATGATAGTAATTTATAAACAAAATGTTTTTATTGTGATCGAAACCACCAAAATAAAACCAAACGATTATCATTATCTTTTTGTATAATGATTCATCTTCATGAAATAAAACCAAATGATAAATAAGAATAATATAACCTATATAAGATCATTAATAATAGACATGTTTAATTATGGATAATTACCCCCACATTATATAAAAAATTATAAATGTATAAAAGTAAACTAATCATGAAAATCAAGGAAACCAATGCTCCCATATGGTGAAATTGAATAACATAGCCCATTAGAAAGGCCA
This sequence comes from Viscum album, assembly GCA_963277665.1. NCBI lineage: Eukaryota > Viridiplantae > Streptophyta > Magnoliopsida > Santalales > Viscaceae > Viscum > Viscum album. The sequence continues at coordinate 1,811,131,556 of OY728123.1, read as the reverse complement.
TATATGAAATTAATAATGTTATTATAAATAAAATAAATTTATAAATGGTGTAGTAATTATTAATTTATGAATCTAATTATATTATATAGGACATTAAGATAAATTGATTAACACCTTCATACTTAAGGTAAGGGACTCTTCCCAAAACACCATTATTCTTTCAGGTTAATCTTTTTTTCTTTTTACCCAAATTAAATTATCCTTTATTTTTAGTTAAATTTTTTAAATTATTTTTATATGTTCCAAACACATGTATAAGGATCCATTTAAATTATTTTTTGTGGATATACATGTTTTTAAAAGGATCCCTACTCAAATTTTCCAGATAAGCATGCCCGATTTGTGGGAACCTCTGAAACTGATACCGATTTTCAAGTGCACTCCATAATCTATTTTAATCCTATCATATTTTTCTAAAATCTATAATTTTATTATGAACATATTATTGGTTAACTTATGGTTTTATATGAATGATTTTTACCTTTTCTGCTTTAAAAACTCTTTATTATTATCAAAAAGAATAAATAAAATGTTTTATTAATAAAATTTCTTAAATAGTATTTTATATGATTTCACTTAGGATTAACATATGTAATCATTATATGTCTCTTTTTGAAATTATTAATTTCTATATAGGATTTAAATCCATTATTTCATGGATTCCATTATAGTATTCCTTTTTGATAATCCTTTGTGTAGGATAATGACACCCAATTCATTCCAAGGGTATACCTTTCGTTTGATTCCTTATGTATGCATATTTATGTGGAAATAATATTCATGAACATGTTATGATTGGTGAACCCAAATAGTTATCCATGTAATTAAGTAATGCTTAGTCTAATGAGATGTTATGTGTAGTTGTTTTGGTGCTTATCCTTGACTCACGCTCCATGGGAAACATTATTGGTGGTTAACCATGACTAATTCTCCTCTATGTGCAATGAGCCTTGAATCATGATAAAGTTGTGTATTATGTGTCTAAAAATAAGTATGAATCCATTATTATAAGATCACATGTCATCATTCCTTATATTTCATTCATGTTCTATAAATTTTAATATCATTGTGTTATGCCTTTTAACCCATGACAGTAGCATTATTTCTATGATTATTCCCTTAATAGGATTTAAATAGTACCATTTTTCATGTTATTCATAGGTTATCCTATGCCAATGTAAGGGATTAAAGTATTTCAGTAGAAAATTATTAATATAATATAAAATATGATCTTATTTTTTAATCATGAGGTTTAATAATGTAACTAATCTCTAATACACTAGACTTTTTCTATCCTTGGCTTGTAATTAGATGTTTATTTATATTCTAAAAAAATATAATGAAATGTTAAAAAAGATAGTGTTGTTATATATTTCATATTATATTTTCAATAGAGACACTCTATATAATTCATATGATCCGAATCTGTATATTATTTCATTCATAGTTTTGGATTTTAAGTAAAAAATTTCCTCAGTGGTAGAATACTATGTTTAAGGTCCTGTCTTTGTAATTTCATAGGGATTAAATATTTTGGAATAAAATATTATGCCCTGATTTTTTAGAGAAATGATCATGTCAGAGTTCTAGAAACAATAGTTTCCACCTTTTTGGAGATATAAACATGGACATACCATCTTGTTATCAACCATAGAATCAATTTGAAAATAATTATTTGGAAATAAACCATTGATAGCTTGGAAATCAATAGTTACTCACTCTGATAATAATTTTTGTTCTAGATAATGGATTCCAAAACACTCAAGATGGTGGTGAATTGAGTACCAAAAAAATTTATTTACTAAAAAACTCCCTCATCAGGAATGATCATTCAAATCATTTTATAAAAAGTTATAATTGTATGAAAAAAATTAATGATAAGAGAATGAACATAAAGGATTTATAGCGGTTTCGGGAACAAAAATCTCATAGTCCACCCCACTAACACTCTACTCCATGAGTTTTTTTATTTTCACTACAAAAGACTTTTTCCTAGGGTTCCCAACTGAGAACAAGTAGATGTCACTTAATACTCATGTATAAGATATTTTAATTAAGATCTCCATTTACAAGACCTATCTATTGTCTCAAAATACCCTCTTACACCGAGTGTAAAAAAAGAATGATTGAACATTGAAAGAGAAGGATTCATCACATATTTGCAAGAAACAACTAATAGTATTCCAAGATTCATCCGGAGAAAATGATATTCTTCAGTGTACATCTAGAGATTATTTTCAGTGCATGTGATAAACTGTATACGTAAATTAAGAGAGTTTATATTTTGAAACATTCTATCTACATGTGTTCATTAGAATTTTTGTGTATGACTGTTCTAATCATTCTTCAAATCTAGATATATAATATTCCTTTCCCTCCACAAATATTGATTTTTATTACATTTATATCACATTTTGAACAAAATAATGGGATAATTAAAATTTCTAATGAGTTATGCATTTTAAGATTGATAAGATAGAAAATTAAGGATGTGAATCCAATCCTTCAAAATATAGAAATTAAAACTATGGAATCATTTTAAGTGATCTTATTCATCTATAGATCATTCTATTCATAGGGAAGACTTGTACTATGAATATTAGTTTTTATATTAAATAGAAAATCAATTTCTGTTACTCTATAAAATAATGAAAATAATTATAAATAAATTAGGAATGTAATCATGGAATTTTTTTAATAGATAGATCTTGATAAGATATCAAACTAGATTTATGGTTAATCATTGTATAATTTCTCAAGAGTCACTGTAAGATAAAATATCTCTTTATATTCATCATAAGATAAAATTACATCAATATTTTTTAAGATAATTCATTATCATATGATTAATATGTTACTGTGATGAAACCGATAACTTATACAACTTATTAAATATTATTTAGATAATATTTTACAACTATATTTTTTATAATACAATTTCTTATCATATTATCATTCTAATGTAATCATATGACTTCATCATTCACCAACTCAACCATTCTCTTCATAAGATAAAGTTATATGTAGTAAGAAAAATTCTGAATTCGTTAGAATTCAAAGAAAAAAAATTCTTTGATTATCATAAGAAAAAATACTTCATAGAAGAAAAAATACTTCACTCAACCTCGGATAAAAAGAAAGATACACAACATAAGTAAATAATTTTTATGAAAAAAATATGAAAACTCCTATGATAATATTAGTAAAATAAAAGCTTGTATTTTTTGAGTCTTCAAAACACATAAAAAAGAATATATTGGAAAAAAATACTCTTTCTAATCATACCCTCAAGACTTCATCACCTTTTTTGGAATCATGAAAAATTCTATAGTATCCTCATATGACAATAAATCACGGGGGCTTCCCATAAATTATTTTAAAATTTTGGGATTACAATCCTTATGTGATAAGCGTAATATTACCCCCTGGATGGATATTAGGTATATAGAAAAAGTATATTCTAATAAGATGATCCTAGATTTAATATTTATGGTCCCTTGATTTGTACATGTCACAAATGAATTATTTATTATTTTACTCAATTGTAATGTATATAGAAGTTCGTTTTCATGGTTTTGTATCTTTTACGAATGTTTTGAACATAAATTTCAATTCAAAATGAAAATAATATCTTTCGGACATACTATTCATACCATGCCCCATAATGACATGAGGTTGATTCCAATTCATCGAAAATGAAATATTTATTATTTTGAAAATGTTTCAAGAAAATTATAGTTTTGTTTTCAATTTTTTTGAATTTTTGACCCATTTATTGTACTAAAATGGTGAGTAAAATTGAAAACACGAACATTTGATTATATGAGACAAACCAGGAATTAAATAAATATAAAATTAATTTTCACATATAAAAATTTATTAATCCTTAATTTTATAAAAATATAATGAAAATGTGAATGAGGTTTCATGGTATTGAGTTTACTGACCATGTTTAATTAAAAATTGTAAATTTTAAATGAAAAAACCCATTTTTAGTTATACCATCCACGTCATGTATAGAATTTATATATTGTTGATTATTACAGTTCTTAATTGAAATATTTATCTTTTTCCTAAAATATCAAGACAATCCATGCATGTTTTGTCATTTTTGATTGTGTGATGCATGGTATTAAAAAATGTAGTTAATAAATTAAAAAATGAAATTTCGATCATATTGGTAAAATTATGGATTATATGCACATGTTAATGATTAATTAAGAGAGAAAAATCAATGATGGATATTTTTTTCTAAAACAAAAATATAATTCAATAACGTTTAGTCAATTTTGGGTGTCTAGTGAGTATTTTGATATAAAATGATACTTTGAAGAGAAAAGATATCCTCAAATATATTTGGAAAATCAATAAGGAAGTAGGTTGAAATATAGAAATGTAACCCATATTGAGTAAGTTGAAATGTTTTCATGAGTTATTTTCATGTCCAAATCCCATATAGTGATAATAATAAATAATACCCGATTATTTCACCCATATTAAAGACTTTATCATGAATTGTTTTTTATCAAAGCGTTTATTAACTATGAAGAGAACAATATCCATCTATTTAGAGTTATAGTTCATTATTGAGAAGGATAGTATTATTTAACTTTTGGTATTACACATAACGATTCTACATTAATTATGAGGACGAAGGGGAAATGATTTCCTTAAGAAATATATTAAAATCCATTTTAAGTCATTTTATGCTCTTCATAGACATGAAATAAATCATAAAGAAGGATTATGTAATAGAAATGGATACATAATTCAAAGTGAAATTCATATTTATGTGGAGTCCATTAATACATTTCACAAATCAATCAATGGTCATTGGACAAAATAAGGATGAGAGAAAACAACTATTAATAATATCTAGGAAACAAAAAAATAACAATCGTAATTGAAAAAAACAAATTCATGAAGGCTATGGATATTATAACACAATGTAATAATCCCATAATAAGATTTGTTTTCTCATTTTTTGTGTGTGATTAATCTTTTTAAAAGAAAATTAATTTTTAAATTAAAACATGCACTTTCAATCATACCTTACACTGCATGTGTAATATTTTTATGCAATTGATTCTTATAGATAAAAAATAAAGTATTGTTATGTATCATATAATTTTAAGAAATTTCGAGCATCTTTTCTTGGTTTTTTATGTGTGATGAATTGACTGATCTAAAATTCAATTTTGATGGATTTTACGTACTATATGTCATAACTGACACACCATGTTCTGAATAGTTGTGTTCATTATTTTGACATGTCACAAATGAATTGTTGATATTTTTCATAAAATACTAAGACAATATAAGTGTGTTTTATTTCATTAGTAATTTATTCTTGTTTTGATATAAAATTTATTTGTAAAATGAATAAAATCATTTTTGGACATACCATCCACACTGTGTGTTATATTGACATACTACTGAATCCAACACATTAGAATGGATTTTTTATTATTGATTTTATGTATTTAGAAAATCAATATATTTTTTATGTTTTGACTATGTGTCCCACATTCTTCACAAAAATATCATTTTAAATTGATAAAATTAACATTCATTTATACTTGATATGCCATGTAACAAATTAAAAATTAATTAATGTGTGCATATCACAATTTAAATATAAATCATTTTCATAATACACAATGAAAGAAAAAAAAATCTTCATCATGTTTTTATATTTTTGGAATATATTTTAAATAAATATTTATTTTTTAAATGAAAAGATGAACATTCATTCATACTAGGCATGTCATTTTCAGGTGGAATATGTGGTTAATTATTATACATCAGAATTGAATTATTTATTTTCATCCTAAAATATCAACAAAATCAATGTTTTTTTGTCGATTTTAATTGTGTGATTCATTTTTCGAACTAAAATGTATTTTTGAAATGAAAATATACACATTAAATTATATTAACCAAAGTATATTTCATATTTTCTTGATAATTATTCGTAAATATGAAAATTAATAAATGGTCACTATTTAAAATAAAAAAATATATTATTGTGTTTGCTTAGATTTTTATATGTGATGTGTGTTTTGAACTAAAATGATACATTGATGTGAATGGATAGCCTTATACATTTTAGGTTAATCAAAATGAGAGAAGGGATAAATGTACACATGTGACCAAATATGAAAATAAAAAAATGAAAAAATGTGATATGTACATGTCAAAATCACCTAGATAGAGAATATTATGTAGTACATTAGTGCATCATCTTTACTGAATCCTTCATCGATAAGTTATTTTTACCTAAAAACATAGGTATGGTGTAGTTAAAAAAATTCATAGTACAGCCTTCAGGTTCCTTTTTAAATAATATAATTACCCCCATAATACATAAAAATCATGTGTTGACAAGAAACATGAGGTTGAAGAGTAATTGTTTTCCTTATGAAGGATAAAAAATTAAATATATAGGGTTTTTTTGCACTAAATTGGAAAAAAATAACAAATAAAGTGACATTCTAACAGTGATTTTATTTTAAACAGCAAAAAATATTCATATTGATGTCTGGTCTGTTCCCAAATTTAAAAAATAGCATTTAACACACTTATTCCTATATATGAATGGGTTATAAAAAATAAATATGATATCTGAGAAATAAAATAACTTTAAAACTTGTTATAAAGAAATATCTTTATCATTGCACCAAATATACTACACTGTTTTTCATTTAAATATAAGATATGAGTTATATATTTATAAACTGATTTACTAGAGGAATTAATGATTCCCATTTGGTCGATAATGTTTCTAATTCTATTTCCATAGAGTGGTTTTTATGATACTATTTATTTGAAGTAAATTTTCATATGATTTGGTTTATTTATTTTATAATGAATATCATTTGGTTGTTGTTTTTAGAATTTTCTAGGTCCATGACTATAGTTTTTATGAAAAAGGAAAAGAATATTTATAATGTTATCCTTATTTAGAAAAATCTATATGAACGAAGAAGGATACCATATAAAGAGATATTGTTAGATTTCAAAGGAAACAAATTTCCAATGAAGGAGTGTGTGGGGAAATCTAGAGCATTAGACTCTAATGAAGTACCACCAATAAGTTAACATTGGGGTCTATGTGGGAATAATATTTCTATCGATTTTTGAAACCCACATGAAAATCATGATAGTATTGATGCCAATGATTTTGAATTCTATAAGAACATTCTAGGTTACATCATGACGATGTGTACTAAACACTTTAGTGGTTTCATGGAACTCTAGGACACATTATCATTCTACAATGTGATAAGTAATTTTTCATGACTTTGACTCTTTTGTTTCTATTTTATAATAAAATTTACATGAGTGGAATAAAATCCGTACCTTAGACGATATTACTACAATGAGGATTTAATACGAATATTCTCAACTATATTCGTTCCACCCACTATATTTATGGACATACATTTACATATTCTGAATTTCAATCAAGAAATGATAAACAACTGTATAATGAATGGGAGAGGATAACTGATTCAATTAGGATACACCCCCAGGATGGTAAAGATATGTGGTATTGATTAAATTTTTTATAAAGGATTATCTTAGTTCATTCAATAATTTTTTTTATTCATTGGGAGGTTATTTAAGGTTGAAATCACTATTCGAGTGTAATTATCTTCTAGATGGGAAAAAAAGTTGCATATTTCAATAGTAAAATCAAGGAAGGATATAAAATAGGAGTTCACATAATAGAAAATATGGAATTTAAGATCTCAATAATGGATTCATTTACTATGATAATGGTTGAAATGATGTTTATGCATTAACCCCAAAATATGTATTATGGTGATGTAATTTATGTTCGATTATTAGTTTTAAAAATATTCTCAAGGATGGTTTAAAAAATAACAATGTAATGTCCCTCCCTAGGAGAACATGTTGATGTCATATAGATGTTATTGAACGTTACCTCAGGTGTTCCTACTCATACGCCAGAGGCTACTGACTAGTTTCAATGGTATAATATACAACATGGGGAGACTACACACTCTTTATCAAAGATGAAAAATAGAGTAAAAAAGAATATAATTTAAAATGATAATATCGATTATCCAGTATTAGACCATACCCAAAATATAGATATTTCATTATATATATATATGTCCAATGTCAATATAAACCCAAAAATAAATACACACTAAAAACACCCCAAGTGGTCCTGAGATCCCATTAGGTCCCACAATCCAAGTCCTATCCCATATCAGCCATATAACATTGGGATATTCTTTATATCCTTTCTCGGAATCATGAATTCTATCTGGGTAATAAACAAGGAGACCAAGTGATTGTGAGTACAACTTAGTAGGACACCACTAATAGTGTCTAAAACAATTTTCAATATTAAAAATTGTATGATGTATTATAAGAAATAAGGTACTTTAAAAAGTAAATATTTTTTAAAATTAATAATTCTTTAATTGACAACATAACTAGTCAGATTCATGATGACACCTGAACCATCAGAACATGTATCAGCCCATAATGAAGTTTAAACTATACCACCTAGGGAATATTAAAATTCATTATATGTTGTGATTTAATTTTTCATTCAATTACAATTTCATGTTAATTATGCATGTAACAATACTCTAATGACAATTTCATGGGCCTATAAAACCATGTCTTTTAGCCCATGTGTACTGAGGGCATGGTTTTTCTATCCCAAACATCATGGGTATTTGGAGCATCAGTCTGTTTTTCATACAATAATATCCACATGCATAAATTTGGGTCAAGAATTTCATGTCTTGTACCCCATGTGTATTTGGAGAATGAATCATTATCCCACACCCCATTTATCATTAAATAAATCATATATTACACATATCATATTCTTCCAGGGTAATCATCATTATCCTCTTTATAAAAAAATTCTCATCATGGTGAAAAATTCCAGTTATCAAATCAAACATGCTTCATTACAATAAAAAAAATTGTATAATATGAACAATTCACCATTTAACATTTATCAATATTTAATCATATATACACATAACCCTTAACGATTAATCCAACCATTCATTAATTCCCATTACTAACCAATTCATAATCACATTAATTCACGAAATTCATAATCTCATTAATTGACTGATTTATTCATTTCTAAAAATTAATTTCCAAACATGGAAATCATAATCGCAAAAATACAATATAATTTTTATAATCATGAATAAGGGAATTGAAAATTAGACCACCAACCTCAAGATCATTGATGAACTTTTGGTTAACCACAACCCTTAGAAGATATAGGATAGTAGGATTAACTACTATAGAAGGGGTTAGGATTCAAAACATATGACCAAGAGAAACCACCAAAATGAACAATTATCAGATTGTTCCACCACATAATCAAGAAAAATGAGGATGAAAATAAAACAAAATAAAAAGGGTATACCAGGATTCAAACACAGAACATCGACATTCCCAATTAAAGAAATTTCTCAAAATACATTGTGAGTGTCCCTATATTTGAGACAATGAAGGATACATAATGGTATCAAATAAAACTATATAAGCCTATTAAAAAGTATTCTCCTATATTTAGATGTTGTTTAATTCCATTACATTTCATGTAATTATTATTTTGGGTTTCACCAAAAAACCCATTTCCTCAGGTTAGTATTTATCTCAACTGATTATTACATGTGATGTAAAAAAGATTAAATGCAATGTAATATTTTTATCTCATGAGACGGTTCCCCACCCTATATATTTTCTTCCTCAAACTGTACCCCCCAAAATATTTAATATTATGAGGTAAAAACGCCAGGATGCTAATCCCATATATTTTATTCCTTCTCCCATATTTCATCTTGAACATAACCATGTTTCCGCAATACTCAAACTGTCATCATGGTCATTCAATGCAACACATTCACACTATGAACTGTAAAATATATTTTATTCTCCTAAAAGGATGCATCGAAGTTAATCTTAAAATCATAAACATATATCTCGTGATAATGTTCTAGATGATACCACCAAAGCAACAATATATGGAAAATATCATGTGTAGAACTGTAACGTTGTGGAAGATCCAATTGGTACACCAAAAACACAATTCTCCCCAAAATCTCAATTGGCCAAACAAACATTTGTGTCAATGTGAAAATCCAATTAATAAAATAGTGACCTAATCTAGGTGACACATGAAGAAACAGATAATCACCTACTATAAACATAACCAGTCATTGACGTCTATCTGTATAAGACTTCTACCAACACTGATCCATTTCTATAGGTTTCTGAATCAACTAAAAATTTTATGATGTCTCCTATATGAGACTCAGTCCCCAAAAATATAACACACCTACCACCATATATAGTAGATTTTATCCTCATGGTGTACCATAAAGAACCTCATATGGTTCCATCTAAATAGTCATCGTATTATTTTCTAAGTCAAACTCAATGAGTGCTAATTTTTTCCAATGAAATCCACCAATATCTTGGACATAAACCAAAAGCATATATTCCAGAACCTATAGTGTAGGTTTGTATTTCCAATCTGTATGTGGGTGGAAAATCATACTCAGAAATACTAGCATACCAAGAACCTTATACAATCAATTGTAGAAGTGAAATGTTTAATGTGTGTCATGGTATGAATATATTGTCAGTATCAAATTGTGAACATTGTTGTTGCATTCCATATTTGGTTAAATCGAAGTCACCCTCAAACTCTATGAAACATTAGAATAATGAAAAGGATGGTGTGTGATTGTTTCAAGTTGTGCACATAAGATTTCAGTCCACACACAAAACGTTACACGATAAATGTGATGTCAATTGGGTATCTTCCACCCCAAACAATGTAACAGCCACATACGGTGCATCTATGTGGTACCCTCTATGTGAAATAAAGGAAATCATGATCATATCCTTTTCACACACAATGAAACATTAAACATCCCTATGTGCACATTCTCTCTATGACACAAGCCATGGTTGTGTGGAAGTCCTATTTCGTGCCTAAAATATTGCACACCACTGTGGAATTCGTCTTCTATATATTGATGTTCCCCCATCAACGTAATCCTTTAGAAGATTAAGTGTCACTCCCAAATATATATGGATGGTATTCAATGATATCATAAAAATATAGAATCCTAAATGTAAAATATCTTGTGTGACATGTTCCCTATGGGTCCTCTCTAGAGTGGTCCAACATTTGATTAATCCTCACACAACATCTTTTAGCCTAAGGTAGGAAATTGAAAAATACGCCATGTTTTCCCTCTAGTCTTGAGAACAACCCAATCTTGTGATCGACCATTCCTTTTATGAGAAACTCTCCAATATTTTAAAAAACATCTCATTGATTCTCCATCACCTGCCTTTGTATCAAACCAACCTGTCTGAGCCCCTCTTGAGTGCAACCATCATGGCTTGCATGAATCTATTTCATGAATCCCTCTACGATTCTATATAGAAACTTCTAGATATCTCACTAGTCATCCTTTATTCTCATTGTGCATGTGTTTTCTTAACTTTTAATTTTGGTCATAGATACGCTAATTCCTCTGACTTTTTATCATAATGATGCTAAAGTGGACTTCATTAGTGACCACTACTTCACACTGTTAAAACCATAAATTTTCTAAGACATCATCCACCGAATGGTTGATTAGTGAAGGTTATATAATCCAATGGTATGAGGAGTGAGTCCCCCACATCCATGCTCCATAATGTGAAACTTCCCAACTACTAGATCCTCAACACATGACATCAAACTGTGGTCTCACATTCTATGGAAAACATATGATGTATCATGTATGAGTGATATGGAATTTTATCCTGCTAACATTGAATGAAATCATCTACACTAAAAATGTAATATTTCTAGGCATCCCTCATGGAGGATTCCCCTAGCCTTTCTTATAATACATATCACTTCAACTCCTATTTTCCACCATTGCTTATGAGGCTTAGTGAGTGGATTCGAACTCTCAATCCCCTGTCCCTCACCCTTGGAGAATTTTCACAATTGGACACTTCTATGTTTAATACCCACATACATAGAATGAGATCCTACTAAAACTTAATGAAATAATCTTTAGGAAACACCCATTCATAAGGCCAAAGGAATCTCTCACTAGAGTGTCATTTTTGACACGACAGTCATTCCTACTACTTCTTCTTGTATCTCGCATTGAGCATGAAAAATGTGTGATTATAAGATAGCAGAAATAATGGAACCTATCCCTCCTCAATGGGCCTCCTCCATAGGTTTAATCCCTATCATACTAACGATCCACAAGCATTTGGAATGTGTTATCCCCAACCACATGATCCATATCCATGGGACTCCACCATAAGATTAATTACCAATTCACTTTATCATATTACTCAGACATTAATTCCCAATCACCTAAGATACATAAGAAGCCTCTTTGAGGTCCAAATCAAAAAAAATGATTATTTATACACTAATTCCATCCCCTACAATTCACCCATAAACCATCTTTATTTTACCCAGGTTGCCACATCCTGGTATAATCGTGCCACCCATGTGGGTCGATCCTGCACGTAAACCTTACCACATCATCATTATTCCAAGAAGCAACAAAGAAGAATTCATAAAAAAGCCCCACATCATCAATTGAACTATGTGGGTTTTAATTCCTTCATTTATCATGGTATATAGGATATCTTCTTGAGGTTCAATCCCAACTAATGTAAAAACATTGTGCACCCCTCATAGGGGTGAACCTCCAGGATCCACCCCTAGAAGTGTCCAGATCAACCTTCATGGAGTGAAATATTCCATTCATTGGAAACACCGCCTTGAATCTACCTCCATGGGATGTTATGATCCATCCATCGGTAAATATTCTAGGTTCTCCCTCCAAGTAATGTACCACTCTGATCCGCCTCTAAGAGGCGTTCTAGGCTATATCACTATGTATACACAAGATGTTAAACATAAAACCTTGATCATAATGAAACCTCATGCTATATAGGGGATACTTGAGGTGAAATTATTCGGATATATAACTTTATAATGAGATACATCTTGTTCAACAATGGGATTCCAAAGGATATGTTCTCTAGATACCTCCATGAGATTCCATCTTATGAGTAAGAATCTTGGTGGCCAATGTTACAATTTCTAGACATGTCAGTGATGATAAACATGAATACTCACCTGACCACTGTTTTCATCCCTATAAAGTCCCCAAATAATGTATAGTCAAAATCAATGAAATTAACTACCATCCACTGAGTTATGGAACTACGAATGAGTTTTAGAAACCTATCCTAATCTATGAGAGAGACACAGACTATGATATGAATTCCATGTAAGAATTCTTGGAAGGATATACTGACATCCCATCATCCTACTTCAATCAAGGAGAAAACATTACAAGTGAATATAATGAACGAACCCCTAATTTGAATATGTGAATGAATGTAATTAATTAAATTATAGTTTCATAATGAAACACGAGGTGGGGCACCCCAACGAAAGAAACAGAAACAAAAATGGTGAACGCAATTTAACACTCTGCACCTGAATATGGATGCTTATAGAATTAGAGACATTAGTAGATAATTTTTTTTAAAAGAACCTACTATATGATTCCTAAACTTTCTAACCAAACAGTGGGAAAGGCGTGGATCTCAACAAAAATTTGGGTAGTTAAATGTTGTTTATTTAATATTTTGACATCTTTATATTTGATCTATCTGCATCCATGGATGATTTGATGATTTTGGGGAATTGCGAATTTATTCATAGAATCCTTATATATAAAAGAATTTTCATTATTTACATGACCCAAGCTACATGTAACCAAAAACCTAATTCATGAAAACACATGTGTATAAAAAATTTCGATGCAGAAATAAAGCATAACCCCACCTCACTAACATGGTATGTTATTCCATCAGGTTTCAGGAAACCACCCCTTATATCATCCGTAGAGATCATTCATAGGACAGTGATCAATGCCCTTGAATGAGGGTAAGAGTAGAAGTGAGTAATTCCCATGATAGATATGGATCTACAGGACCTATAAGATTCTATAAATCACTAACACCTCCTCTACAAAGGGCTTCGTAGGAAGTCGCTACTCCACACTCCATTGATGAACTATTTAGGGAGCCTCTACCCAAATCATTCACATGGATCACTCCCCTACATTAAGAAGGTTGGGGAAAACTAAATCACCCAATAAATGACCACCCTCTAGGAGTCTCCATACATGTCACCACCCATACATCATCAATGGTAGCACCAAAGAGTCCTCCATGCTATAGAATATGTGGATCATTCCCCTGATAGGATGACCTCAGTCCAAAAGCTTCAATGTCAATATCCAGCTGAATCATGGGAGGATACCCGTCAAGTGTATAATCTTATAATGATTTAGTTGCCTCTTCCCATACTATGCCATTCCATGAGGTACGTAATGTAGTATAGAAGGGACCCATAAACACCTGGTTTGCATCAATCCCTCAACCACCTCACTTAGAAGGTTATGTTGACTCTATTAACCATTGGTATCCCTTGTCGCAGTTACATGGTAGTATGTGACGATGAAACCCAGTATAGAGGACCTCCCCATGCCGTATACAACAAAAGTTGTGGTTCTTCCCACTTTCAATCCTAGCACAGAGTTCATCCCCATGTTCTGTACAATATCCAAAATAGTTTTCATCCCCTATTATTCAAAATCTAATGCATATGTCCTCCCTATATCACCATCAAATGGTTCAATGGTTCTTCTCACACAATTCCAAGGTCCAGTGGAGGTCCTCTCTACTATATCATAACCAGAGCAGAGTACATCCCCACTTAATCACTAACCTATACGAAGGCCCTCATTGTACTATCATCATCAGACCACATGGAGTCCTCCCCATTCCATAACCTCCTCAAGAAGTGGTCCTTCCCGCTCCAATAACTAACGATACAGATTTCCTCCTCATATCCCAAAAAATCAAGGTGGTGGTTCTCCATGTTCTATAAATCAATATCATAATGGTTATCCTGATTGAAAAAATTCTTCTACCTTGAAGAACCATCATGGGGTAGAATTTACATAGAAGAAAAAAAATACAAGGGGAACCAAGTCATTTTCAATCCCATTGACCTCATAGATTCTGAATCCATATACAACTCGATGATTGATCCTCCCCTATTAATCTGCATCGTAATACAAGGAAGGATCCTCATAGGTGAAATTCACTATCCCGGAAGGCGATATTCACCATACTATAAGGTGAGATAAATAATTATCCAAAAAACCATTCACAGGTACATACAGTTGGGGGAATGTTTTTGTCTCTTCTAGGGTATCATGGTACAGTTATATCTATAACCTCTAGTGTCATTATTTTCTTATACACGAGATAACAGAGAGTTCTTGTGGAGAATGATTTTAAATAAACACCTGGTATACCCGAATTTGACTATTGATTCCCTCATACATGAGTCAATGGTGAGTACCAAGTCCTACAGGGATGTGAGGATTCAATCGACATTACATTTGAGGGAAGAAAAACCAGGAAACAGTCACTCATCCCATGTAGTGTCTTCCCCAGAAGATGATCCAACCCTACCTTACTACCATCTAGCATCATAGCTTTTTGTTTATTATTAAGGATTTCATATGTTATTGGCACAAAAACTAGTATAGAAAAATTATGGCGTTCTTTGGGTGTCCTTCCTTGAATATTAGCTTCAAAATGGCCAAAGATCATTTTAATTTCATCCATTCCACCTTGGATTACAGCCAAAGCGATATTTTTGAAAACATTGTTCTGAAACAAGCCCCATGTAGATATTTTTTGAAGGGTTGAAGATAAGGTACATTCAAATTTAAGGATTTTCCAATTATTGATGCTGATTCTCTCTCTCTAGACTGTGTGGGTGAGGCATTATCGTGTAAGGACCTTCATTAAATTTTCAATTTTCTAGTTTGTCATGTCTAACATAAATCTTTTCCAACTGAGGGGAATATCTAGAAGCCAGGTATCAATGTTGTCTCTAAATATATCAATTATATGGAATCAAGGGTTGAATCTACTGATCATTTGTTCATTAATAGTGAATGTGATAATGATATTTGGGGTTTTCTTGGGTAGTTCACTAGGTGGTTGACTCAAGAGTTCTCTATTGACTACATTCTTAATCGCTTGTTTTATGGTGTTGATCAGCTAGGGTAGGAGAGAAAATATAGGGCCATAATTCTTTAAGAATGTTGTGGGATCATTTGGTCTACCAATAATAGTATCCCACACCCAAACTATCAAGGCATAATCCCTGGTAGTTTGTTCAAATAAAAACATTTAATACTAGAATTTTCTAGTTTATACAGAGACTTGGAGAAACCCCTTCTCTCAAAAACTACCTTCCCTTATTCCCCTCCCCTGTGATCAATATTGAGGGTCAAGTGAAATAGATTAGTTGGATGCCTCTTACATAGGGGAAAAACTAAACATAGAAGGTTCATTATTCATGAGATATATGCATGGAGGGGGTTTCATTTGAGAATGACGAGGCTTGGTTGTAGTTTCTTTCCATTATATTCTTTAGAATCGATATTCTCTCCAAAATGAAGCACAAGAACTACTCAAAGTCCTAGATATTTTTAAAAATTGAAATATCCCTCTTAAACTGATTGATATATACTCCCTAGTAGTTTATAATTGAATTATTGGAAAAGGGAAAAAAATTTGTCTATCGAGTACTCCATCAGAAGGTGTTATGAGATTTTAAATGACCAGATGACTACCATACATACCTGGAGAAAATGAAATATGGGAGTAGATTTACTAGCCTAAAAAAATACCCACATTTACCACCTTTATTTATTTTCATGTCTTGGATCATTTACCATAGAGTGTTCTTTTTTTTGTTACAGTTGATTCTCTCAAACACCATTTCTACAAGACACCTTAAGTTTTAGTTATAGGAACTCCAGGGAGTGGGTGTGTGTGTGTGGTGGCTTCCCTATCATCCAATCCACTTTCACACCAAGCCACATCAGTCATATCACCAGATTATCATCCAATGCCAACTAATGATTATTCCAACAAGGAGTCAAGCCCCACTTCTAATCATGGTATATTTTGGGATACTCTTATGGATGATCAGATATTAGTAATGTTCTAGAAAAATAGGTTCTCATTTTAATCATTATAGAGGCCCTAACAAAAAAAGGTCATTTTATTTCACAGGACCATCTGGGTGATGAGTTTTTATCTCTTTTACCACCAATTATTCTACCCCAAAAGGCAGGTTCACTTTGACAACATTGACAACAATGCCCCATAGTTGAGTTAGCAATACTCCCAATGGTGCAACATCCATTATCACTCAGATACAATTAGATCTATAAATAGAGATGAATTTAGAGCTTAACAGTGCTTTTTTTTGAATCATTGATGATGTATCTCCACACATGTTGATCCATGGTTGGGGATAGTATACCGCTATCCAATTTAGTCCAATCTGGTGATAGTCAGACCTAACCATTAACAATGAAGGTAAGTATCCAGGTGTCATCACAATAAATATGGATGATATCACATTTCCCTAGTAAGGGGACATTAGTGTAGTATATGATTGTGAGAACAGTCTGACCGATTTAGTGTAGTATTGTGTGGACCCTCACACGATGGTTCTCACCAAACTACAAAGGAAAGAACTCAGCCTTGGAGATCCACCTACATCATTACCTACTCAAAGAAATACCATAATTGTAAGAAGCATGCTAAAAATTATAATCTATTTGATCTTCCTGATGTATCACAAATGACTAAGGATGAACTAAAAATATCCCATCTTGAACAACATGAAGACAATCAGAACTGGATTACCAATGAGTTCATTGATGAGTGGCGCCCAGATTATGACACCCGTCGATAGGATCAGGTTCATCCTCAAATGGGGTATCAGGGGTTGAAACACATCCTTCTTGTCCGGTTTTCCCCAACCGTTCATGGAAATATAACACATCTATACATGATAGAGACCATATATTATGGAATGTTACTATTTTACGTGTCACCCAATCTACCCGAACATCATCCGAATCACCCTTGGGACCTGGATCATGTTTCTCCCAAAACTACTATATAGGTCATTCAATGAGCCTCTCATCCTTCATCCTATGTTGATGAGCCTGTTAATGCACTGGTGGTTAGTAATCCTCACCATGGTTGGAATCCCCTCTAGGAAGATTTGTTGGGAGATATCACTACTCACATATTTGTCTTAAAAATGATAGGTTGAAATCCTACCTGAGGGAAAGTCGTATCTGAAATGGGTGGCTGATATCATGCACCCTTAGATCTTGGGAATCACACTTTATTCACCATCATAATAATGGGAAATACACTATGGAATCTGTTCCACTTCATCTATAGTGTGAACCCATGTTGGAGACCCCAGAGCAGTAGGAAGCATCCATGATATGATGGTTTATTAAATCATTTGATGGGCCCACATTAGTCTGGTATAACAAGTTTCCCATTGGGTCTATCACATGTTGGGAAGACCTTCACATGATTTTTCTCTACCAATTCATCTCCACTACTCGGAAGACAAATATTTGTTACCTTTTCAAGTGAAAGAAACTCCCATATATGCATGTAGAATACTTCACACCCATGTGGAAGTGCCTCATATACTAGATAAACATCCCATTGAATATAACAGAAAATGGTGTGTGTGGGAAATTTCAAGACTAAACTATTTCATACCATAACCAATCTGAAATTCCTCGATAGATTCAAATATTTTTATAAAAAGACTCATCATCTATAAAATCCCTCATAGAAATCTAAGATAGAACATCCCTTGACTATATAGATTCTTATAATTAAATATAGTAATGGAATTACTTCCACTACAGTACAGGTGGGGGTTCTAGATGTGCTAGATTTGTTTCTCATCGATCCTCAGCATGTACAACCACACCATAGAGAGAATCCTCAACAAGCACTAATTCTCCCAGTACAAAATCGACTAGAACCTTCTTTGAAAGCACCCCCACTTAGATGAGATAATGTTTCTCTATCTAATCAATAGGATCTTGCCCCATGTCAAGAATAATCTCACAGATATCCCTTACAGGATAGAAGAAATCAAACCTACTACTTTCGAAAAGCCATGGTTCCCAATTATTTCAACCAAAACAATAGAGTTTGGAGCTATGAGAATATAGATATTCACATGAGGCTGATCTCACTGTCTTCTTGACCACTTCTATTAACAAAATATCCTTGGACATGTCAATATGAAATTCTATATTTTCAAGGATTGGATCCTACACCAAGTGCATATTCGTGTGGTCAATAATAGTTTAAGTCATGACATACGTGGACCACATCTTGGCCTAGGATGATAGTGATATTGAGGTATATAATTAATGGAAGTTGGTTTCTAAATATTGGACTCATATGTATGATGAATGGATGGATCACAGAGTTGTATCTTATTCTCATGACATCACCTTTTCCCGTTTAGGCCCGACAGAAGATTCTAATGTCATAGAACCTTCTCGAACTACCACTTCTTCACCTACATCACATCCTTATACATCTAGAAAGTGTAGGAAACGATGTAATAAGTGAATTCAAAGTACCCCTCAAATGTCAAATTCATATCATAGCCTCAGTGACTTCATGCCTCTTGATATGGGAATCAGAACAAGAATGTGTCTACTGTTAGAAGCCTCTTATTAGGATTATTAAAAGTATGCCTCTATGAATAATTTCACATTTTTACCCCTAAATTTTTCTCACTGAATAATAATATCAGTAGATATCTATAAATTTCTTTGGCCAACACCATCAAAGAATGAGTCGAGGATAAGAAAAATGCCAGAATTCCCAATCCAATACTTTATCCCTAGTCATGAAATCCACTGAAACCAGATAGTAAGTGCTTCATAGAGCTCAGCAAGCATGGTCCATCCATCCATATATTCCATATTCATCTCCATTGTTTATGGTAACAATTAATAAGGAAAAATATCTAAAGTGGCATCATGGTCAATCACATCAAGCTAAAACCATGCCTCAGTTATCCGATAGTCATCCAGTTGTAGTTCTTGGATGTTTTTCTAATTAAAAGCAGAATGTTACCTACATTATTCAGAATCTAGTGGTTCATCCAGATGTCCCCATTGTTCATCCCACCATATAGTGAATTCCTGAATGTAGGCATGTGTGACTTGCATAGAATTACAACATGATAATATATCTCACTTCCTACAAAACTCTTGATTCTTGAGGCTCTTCACATGTATGAAATGATGTAAGAGGCCCTTATAAAACCCTTGAAAATCCACCTCCTTTGAGAAAGAGGTAGTGGTGATAGAGAAATTATATAGTGAGGAGGTTGAGCTGTCAGAATGTGAAGAAACCTACTCTTTCTCTGGAGAAGATGAGGTCTCCCTCATATAGGTTCATATCCAACTTTTGTACATCACAATCCAATTCAATGGTGTGAAATTATGTCATTGGAAAGTTGAAATTGGTTTTTCGATCAATATCATCCTAAACTGAATGCTCTATATACTAGGAATCACTGAATTATACTTAATCCCCTATGACACTATGATTCAGAGTTACAATAAGACAAAGTAGAGAAGGTTTGGAAGAATCTATTTGAAGACCCAATTCACATGTTTGGTAGAAAACAATGAATTCATGGATTTGAATTTGGACCCCTCTAATAATCTGTTGACGAGTATGAATGGGATTCATCGGCATGCAACAATTCCCTCATTATATCACTGATGAAAAAAGTATTCTATCAATGTTAAAGTAGGCATACTCTAAGGTGGTGTGTCTCCCTTTCACTTTTGTGAATCCCATTTTAATGATGTGAAATATTACCCAGGAAAATTTAGTAGTTTTAGACCAATGATGTTGAGCACACCTATGTTGTAGCTAGTTTGTGGATAGATTTGGATGAACCATTTATCCACCTTAATGATTGTTGGAGGCTACAATGACAGACTTTGGTAATTGTGTTGTCATATCAGGGAGAATAGAAAACCACATCACCAAGTACAATTACTGTTGGAAGATTACATCATACTCCTATACAGATTAGGATTAGGAGATACAAAAACCCCCAAATCCGGTTAGGTTTTGAGAAGTTCTCCCCATGACTACAACTGTATGTTAGACCCGCTTATTCAATCAAGAAAGGATGAACAATAGAAAACTGATGTACCACTATTACTTTGATATCAATCAGGGACCTCATGGTTGAAATCCTTTTAGAATTGGAACAACATCCTATATCACTATGGTTTTAGTGGAGAAAGAGTCTCCTAGTGAGGATTCTACATTTGTCACCAAAGAAGGCTCCAATGTTCCACTAGAATTAGTTTTTTTGGAATAAATATCTCCCTAATATTCATATTCATCAGACAATGAAGAGTACCAAGAATACACTCCTACCACAATCTGAGAGGGTGTCTCCACCCACATAGATGTGTTTGTTTAGCTGAATCTTGGTACTGATGTAGATATGAGGCAATGAAAATTAGCACTACTATGCCCGAATAGAAACAAAATCATTACATGGATTTATAGAAGTATAACCTTAGTGTATTTTTTTGATCTATTAAAAAATTCAATAATAGTAAATCATGTTTCATTCAACGCAGTGTTCATCCAGTGACTCATCGCGAGTTCAAGAAGAATCCCAGAATAATGAACCATTCTTACAGTACCATCATCAAGGCCAAATATGAAAATATTATCAAATACAACTTTTTCTAGGAACATCAGTACCCCGGATGGATGTCGTACATCACCCCCATAAGGAATATTAACATACAAATAAGATTTTGTGTTGACTTCTAGGACCTAAACCTCCATTTTCAAAAGGATGATTTCCCCCTTCCTAGGATGGAGTTGATGATCGATTCCAGAACAGAGTTCTATGTTTTCTCCTTCACACATGAATACTACAGGTAGAATAAATTATATATTGACTTTAAATATGAGGAGTTTACCAAATTTAGAGTGCCAAAAGGTACATTATGTTATCAATTAATTCCTTTCTGTCTGAAAACTTCTAGAGCTACCTATCTCTGGGTTGTTCATCAAATCTTCATACTAATCTGTGGGATTCTAGTGGAATCTATGTGAATGATCTCGTAGTCAAATCTCACCAACATTAGGATCATATTAGTGATCTTGATAAAGTGTTCATATTCTTCCATTCCCATCATAGAAATTTGAACCCCAATAATTATTCCTTAGGGGTTACCTCTAGGATGGTTCTCATTATTGTTTTTCGATTTAGAGTCATAATAATCGAACTAGCGAAGATCAAATCCATCATCTAGATGCCTTATCTAATAAAAAATCATGAACATTGAGGTCTTCAATGCCACTTATCCTATATACGCAGATTCAACACAAATATTTTCCGAAATTATATTCCCTTTTCTAGACACATAAAGTGTGGCACCATCTACCAATTGGATGAAGAGTTCCAGACCATGTTTTAGGAGATCAATAAATATCATCTACATCAACCAGTTTTGATTCCTTCCATCTCATATAATCTCATAGTCATCTATGTAACCACCCTAGATTGGTCCTTTGGAACCCTTCACAACCATAAGAATAATGAAGGGACACAAAATACTTTATACTAGTCACATGCTAGTTGGCATAGAGTCTATATACTCTCTTATGGAGAGAGTATCCCTCGTATTGGTTTTCATAGTACAGAAGTAGAGAAATCACCAGCATCATCATAAGATATATTTGGTGTCTCCCATGGATTTTCTACAATATATCCTAAACCGACCCAAGTTTATAGGAAGACCGGCGTGTTGTGGCATGATTATCCAGAAGTTTGACATCAGTTTCTTTTCTAATGAAGCCCCTCAAGGGTGAAGCACTGGTTGAATTTATTGCCACCCATCTGGCCTAGTATATTAGTTCCTAGATCTCAACATCCTAGATGAGACCATCATCTCAATAGAACTATTTGATTCATGCAAGAAGATTAATTTCCATGGTTCCCACCAAGATCCCTATTATTAGAGGGATTAGTGATCACAAGATCAATAGAGTAGTCCTATGTATTGTCTTTATCTCCTCAACATAGGTTTTCATATCTTATTCATTCTTTCTATCAGAAGGATCCACCATTAATGTGGAGTATATATCTCTCATTATTGGTCTTGAGTTGGATCTCGAGATTGATGTTCACCAACTTCATGTGAATAGAGATATAGAGTTAGTAATAAAGTATATCAACATTGACTATATAGTTAGGAAATGAGAACTCATACCCATATTGATGCACAATTTCTAGATTTATCACAAGCAGTTCCGGGCCAGGAATATATGTTCATTATTGTGGTGCATAAAATATTCATCACAACAATCATTTCAGATGATGATGAATGTAAGTAGGTAGACCACCAGATTAGCGGTTATTCCACTACATGAAATCCAGACCCCCCCATAGTAGAAGAAGCCACTAATTGGAAAATTAATCTAATTGAGTATCTCCATCCTGACATTGTACCATTAGATAGAGCCTAACATGAGATAATCCATCAGTCCAAACTGTAGTTCACCCTCTAGATTGGGTCCAACCATGATTATAGTCTCTAAAAATGTTGTTACAGTGTAAATTTATTTTGTTTCATTCAAGGAGAAAAGATCTTTAATGTTATGTAGTAATTTCATGCTGAGTCATGTGGTGCTCATCATGTAGGGATGAAGGTATCTCAGAATAATTGAAGATTGGGATACTTATATCCATCCATTTCCTGTGATTGTATCGATTTTTCCAAGAGTTTTTGTTTATGTAAGATCTAAGCTAATTTAAAGCATCATATAGAAAATACCCTCTATAATAGAAACTATTATTTTCCCTTTAAAGATTGGGAACTTGATGTCATGAGACCCTATCCACCTTCAATAGATCATCAGTGTAGTTTCATTCTGACATCAATGGATTTCTTGTCCAAATGGAAAGAAGTTATCCCACTCAAATAAGTCAAGGTATAGTCAATTTTTGAATTTATGAGATCCAATATCATTAATCAATTTGGATTCCCTCATGTTATTCCCACATACAACGACACCAAATTCTGGGCTAATGATTTGAAGAATTTTCACTATTTGTAAAACATCCAATTCAAACATACATCACCTACCATAAAAAGTAAAATGGATAGATTGAGGTTTTCAACAAGACCCACCTGAAAATTTTACACATGATGTAGGGAAGAACAAGGACAGTTGGCCTGACAAGATCCCCAACTCCCACTGGGCCTATTAGAAGATGACATATTATCCCATCTATGTGACTCCATATTCCAAATTGTATGGAATAGATTTTATCATTACCAGTGATATTAATTTATTATTGCTCTAGAAAACCATCTATTATTAGAAGATGACAGACAATATAGCCACAATTCATCTATCTAAACTTAAATCCCTTGTTTAAAATAGGATCTGAGCCTCCAATAATCTTGAGTGGCAACATAATAAAATAGAAATATAAGTAAATTTTGAATGTTCAACTCAACTCTTTCCTCCATGATGATAAATCATTGGATCATGGAACACCAATGATACTCAAAAGGGTACCACCAAAATTGTAAATTTTGTAGGAGGGGCCATAAACCATTCAAAAGATCATTCCCAATGGTGCATAATCTTGGGTCACAATTGATTGTGAGTGTGTCCATCTTAAAACCTATTCTATGATCCTGATGTAGTACATTGCATATTGAGTCTTAAATCTAGAGAATACAACATTAAACTAGGTGTGTGCTCCAAACTCTAAGACCTTAAACTGGAAGTAATAGTTTTGGAATCAAGAATTTAAACTCTGTAGAGGTCTTATTTTAGAGCACATAGTGTAGTAAGAGCCTCCTTGGTTCTTATTCACAACGAGTTTTAGTTTAATTTTATAAAAATTTATATATAAAAACATAGCTCTCAACATCCTATTTGAATGATGATAAACTATGTTACAATTATCATCCTTGCGTCATGATGATAAACTGCATAGAAACCATAATCATTACAACATGATGTTAAACTGCATGGATTGTTCATGTCAATTAACCCAAAACTATGGTATTATTATCCTGGCCACAAAATGATAAACTAGAGAGCATTTACATTCTTGTTTCATGACATTAAACTATGTAAAAATTATCACCTTTTCCATAGGGTAAAAAATGTAATAGAACTGTGATGTTCTATTCGGATAGAACATTGCCTTCAGCACTGGTCATCTAAAGTGCCTTGTTCAAGAACTTTATATGGCTTGTTTCATATCTATAAAAGATATGTAATGATTCCAATATTTTATATCATGGTCCATCTACTCAAAAAAACACGAACAAAAAGAAAAAAATATATCCCTTCCATGTGTATCGATCATACCTACAGAGGGGGATCTCTCTCTAGAACTATGTGTGGCTTGATTCCCATCCTCATGGGATAAAATGAAATTCCCAAACACGTTTTCATTGGGTCCAACCTCAAATTTAAATATTTTATCTTAGGCCTCATTTATGGAATGCATGCCATCTTGGGTCCTATTCAAATTTGGCATTCCATCATTTTTTTCCTTAAACAAGTTTACAAGAACAATCTCGATATCCTTCTTAAGAAAATATGGGGAGCCATAGGGCCTCTGAAAAAATTATTTAGGTTAGATTTATTACTTCAGTATGCCATATATTGTGATTTCAGGGATCCTCCTCCCCATGGTTTGAACTCCCTGACCTAAAATGTGGACATTATAGTTCACATTAAATATTTTGATATTCTTCTCTTGGATGTATTTTTTAGTGTTGTTCCTATTTTTTCTTTATCTACATAAATATTTCTATAACGACTCACTATACATACCAATTTGAGATACCAACCCTAATGGTTTGAACTCTATGACACTAAATTTAGATCTCATTCCCTCAATGCTTGATATTAATCGACAACCATAACCTGAAAATTTTCAGGGTGCCTCATGATACTCATGGAATGATTTAATTCCCACACTAGACATTATTTCCCCCAACATTGTGGATCGTTGTCAATATTGTCTTCCAGAACATGGTATGTTTTGATTCCCATCCTTATCGAATATGTATTTATGCCCATCCATTTCTTTTTTCCCCATCTATAATATAATTTAAACCATCGGCCCCTTGGTTTCAATTATGGTCTAGGTACATGACACTTAACTATACACAGTTTATTTCAATGTATGTAACTAGTATGAGATCCCCCTTGGCTGTATTTACGGCAAGATATTACACATCCACACCACACAGATACCCTAAAAATTAGTGCTTTCCCATTCCATAAATTATGACTATAAATATGATACCCCACTATCTAGACCATATTGCTTTAAAAAGGTTGGAAAATAACATTACATTCATTTCATGTGGAAAATGCCTCCTTGGTACCTATTCACATTGATTTTTAAACCCTCTCACAACATTAATCACTATGAACACCTAGTTTATTCATAGTCCATGAATTAATACCATAAACATTTTTCTTCCCCTATATTCCAAGAAACATGAAATTAATTTGTTTTTCTTGTTCCACGAAAAAAAGACTTTAAACAGTTATCCCTAGTCCAAGTAACACTACATTAAATTGATTTCACTATCTGGGTTTGAATTCCACTATTTGATATAGCCCATTCCACATGTTAATCCTTTCTTGATTCATATTTACATTATCATTCAAATTCAGATGGACCCCATAATGGTGATGGTCTCATGCCATTGTGGCTCACTACATGTTTTTAGCCAACACCATAATGGATCTCTGGTGTGATACATCAAAAAATATGCTCGAAACATTTTCAAGGGTAGATTCTATGTTATATCACTCCATTTTTGACTTGTGTGTTCATGTGCCCTATGTTTAAAAAATGGTCAAAATTTGATCCATACTCACCAACTTCTCTAATTTCCAAACCTTGAATGTCATAAATTACCTTCTTTCCACACCCATTTACCATGATGGAATCCAACCCTTTGTGTTTCCTCTAATGTGACCTCCCACATGATAGGTAGATCCCATGTACATTTACTTTTTTCACACACTGATCATGGCTAACACATGTTTAGGTGTATGGTAAGGTGTGAACAAACATGTTCAAGCTACCTAGAGGACCTTATGGTTCAAACCCTATGACCATAAACTAGGATATGTTGGTCCAAGAAATCATTACCTTAAACTGCATGTCAATCCTTAGGAATATGTGGTTTGATGATGGACCACTCGTTCCTCATTCAAGTCGAAATCTACCTATTTCCCAATACTTTTGTGGTATGCAATCCTCTTCTATTTCCTTCATGTCTATATTACTTATTTCATTTAAAAAATATACATGTAATATTCATTTACATGTTCTATGCATCATTTCCTTAAACTAAATATCTAGGGTTGAGTATGTATGACCATAAACAAAGTGTAATGCCATAGTCATATGATATAAAAATATGGTACATGTCCTGAGTAGATCTTGTCAAACTGTACCATGTCTTGGACTCACCATATGATGTTGAACTGCATATCTATCAACTTCAGTTTCTTGACGTGAAATTGTAAAACATTATAGGACCTATCAAGAGATTTCCTTTCCTAATGATGGTCATCTATCATATTTTTCATATTCTCTTCTATGGATTGGTATCCTAGATAATTATTCCCTAGAAGGTGGTTTTGATCTTAGTTTAGACCAATATGCTTAAAAATTTCATTATAAGACATAATGGTGCAATTCCATGATTTTTTGAATCCATTAAAACATTTCTTCACTCTATTACCACACATTGTATTCACCTTATCTTGATCCTCATCTGTATCCCCATATTAAGGGACCCCTTAATGGTTGTGTGTCCTAACACATTGGCTCAACAACCATCCTTGGACATTTTCCCTAAATATTTTGGATATAATCTTGAGATAGGTTCTGTGTTTCAAACATGGTCAGCAGTCGACCCTCATTTTTTCCCAATTTTAATCTAATGGTACAGATACAATATTTTGAACATGGAGAGATGTTATATGTATTTCCATTCCATTATACATGTGTTCTAAATGTTGGTCATTGTGACTCATACTTCCCATCAACCTTTTGTTCGAATTTATTTCAACACCACATGATTTATTTCATTTGATCAATAGCACACAATAAGATTTCATCCTGCCTATTCTCAAAGCCATGTATTTTAGCCACAAACTCTCCTATCCTAAACACACTAGATGCTCGGTAAACTATAGAAAACCTTGAATGTTCGATGGTTATCTTTCGCTCTCATACAAAGTGAAAATTTAGGTTGTCATACCTTGTTTCTATTACAATGCATGAAGTATGCGATATTTGGGATTGGTCATTAGTTATTTCATTAATATGTTTAAAGTGAGATAATCAATGCAAGAAAATAAATGTTTCAATGTACACCAAATATTCAATGAAATAAAAAATTCCATTTCGTGGTCGGGACATCCACATGTTGGATCCTCTCATGTCATTATGCAAAATATCCTCTGGATCCTCCCTAGTGGTCGAGTGCTTCAATTGTGCCAACCTTTTCCACATAGAGTCCAAGATTTGATGCTTCTTATGAAGATATTTTTCCTCAGTAATGGCCTCTAGAAGAAGCTCATCATCTCTTTCCTGTGGCCGGCCACACTTAGCCTAAAGATTAGAAACCTGAGCGGTCACATACGTTATTTGGTGCTCGATGTCTTCCAGTTGAGCTCTCATCTTACTGTTGATCTTGGTTTTATTCTTGAGAAAGGCATCATGATCTCTTAATCACTCCAACTAATACTGAATCACCTTCTTGGACTCCTGAAGCTTTCTTATATTGTCAAACATGTTTTGACACTAGCAAAATTACAAGCAATGGATCCCATCCCACATCGTTTCATCAAGGTATTCACGAACTAAGAAATGAAGACCTCGAGAATTTCCACTTTCGATCGAAAATTGTGTAGTAAACAGTGAGTTTATACCATCCGACCAACTATATGTGTGTATAGATTCATATTAATGATGCCCTGGATGAACCTCCATGCCCTCCACTAGATGAAACTATTCTTTTAGCCACATCATGATTGGAGCCATCCAAATCTTTAGAAACTACATGCTTATACTGAAGAAAATCGACATGGAATATATTATCAGCGTATTCTTCTAATAAATTGTCCATGAATACATGCACCATATCATCGTGGGTGGCTATCTTCACTTTACTCTTCCTCCTCAAAAACCTCTCCCCTACTAGTTTCAAGTTTTTTCTCACCAGTGGAATCACTTGTAGTCACAGTATCCTGTTCATCCTGAACAACTAAGACCATATCATCATGGATGAAAAAATCATAATGAACAGGTGTAACCATAAAAAAGTGATCTCATGGATTCCTTTTCCTCGTCTGGTCACATGTATTTTAGTATTCAAAGAACATCATCAGATAAAATTTCCTTAGGTAGTCTAATCGAAAAATGAAAAGTCTGACTCTATGAAAGTAAGAAATTATAAGAGATAAGAACCACCGGGTTGAACTCTTAATTCACCAAAGGGACATCTACCATGGGAGGCCATCCTAAACTGGGTATTTCATTGATCTTCTTAGGTTCCCAGATTGATGATTGGGATTAAGAATCATAGACCATGAAAACATGTGGATGAAAACCCCTTCTAAAAAAATAATTGGCTTAATGATTCAAAATATTCCCTTACCTTGAGAAAGAGGAATATCTTTGATAATCCACCTTGGGTAATTTTCCACCATAAAATATGGTCCTAAGATAGGGATACTGAGATATGGTCCCAAATATATTTATAAAAGAATGCAATCTTTTTAGATTTACACTATGACCGCCTCAGCTCTCCCTCCACTAGACACCTCATCCACAACCGTATCCCCAAAAAACTCTGCTCCGAGTGTAGAACCTGAGGAAGTATCCTTCACACCCAATGGAACATCTTCACCCCATGTATTGGGGTCCACTTTCAGAACATCAAGATGCTTCTATATAGGATGAGTTCTATTTATTTTATTTGAGTAATAAAATAGATGAATACAAGAAATATATGTGTGGGTTAAATTTACTATGGGATACTAATCCAACCATTATTAGAATACCTTGATCTAACCTCTCTCATGTGGACTCCCTTGATGATAATATATCCCTTGGGATTCCCCATCTTCATCTTATTCCACATATTCTTCATTTTTGGTTTCTTCATCAGGAAGTGTTTCTTATGGATCTATCCCATAGGCAATAATTATATTTACCAAGGTGGTGGAGCCTCATAATTCCTCCTTTGGTATGAATAAACATCCATGGAATTTAGGTATGTTTGATACCAATGGATGTTCACCCTATATACCATCTTAATGTGACCAACAAATAAATTCTTGATATCATCCATCTTTAGATTCTAAAGCAAGTCTCCTATTGATAGTTACTATTATATTGTTATATAGGAAGACTAATTGGAGGGGAAGATGGCAGCAATATCTTGCTGAAGAAGATATGTCAACATCTTCATTGGGGCCTCATTCTCTGCCCCTCAAGGTCACATTTGGGACCACTCCCCTTAAATAGGGGGAGGTGTAGTGGCATCCAATGATATATCTACCTTTGTATTTATAGCTTGAGCCACCCTAGAGGTCTGGCTCACAACTTGAGAAGAAACCCATCTACTTCCTTGTGGCTCTATCTCCATGCTCACCATTGTGATTACCCAAATGCACTTCCATAGTATTTCATCTCAATATGATGCAACCCAATGGTTGGAATATCATGTCAATAGTCCTAAATGAATGTTGGCCTATGAAATAATGATGGTTTCTCTAGAACCCACAATCATTAGCATCAACCATTTGTTTCATAGAATACTGGGTTGTCGCTCTTTAATAACCCCCATATAAACTGTCATTGCTACTTGTTAGAGAATCTGAATTTCCTTGGGAAATGGTAAATCACATATGGATTGTAGTGGACATTTTCATCGATATGAACCTCTAAAAACCAACCTTCTATGAATAGTAGGAACTTCCTTTTCTCTAATGATTTTTGTTGGTTGTCCACCATCAAACCAACTAGTGTTGCAAAGTAGTGGAATTTTATGTTTGTGTGGTTTTTAATTCAGAGTTTCACCCTAGCATCATCAAGATTCATCAGATATACCCCATATTTGATCAACAATGATGGTCATAGAACAAAATTTGGAGGATGAATGGAATTAAAAAAGTTGTAACACCTCATATGTGGTGTGATCCAACTGTTCAAAAACTGAAATGGTGTACATATCCTTCTTGATACACTTCCATTCATAATAGAACTCAATATGATGTACAACCTAGATCGCACGAGTACTCCCATGTTAACCATGTTCCTAGATTCTAATATTCCTTCCATCACCAACAGTAGAAGGAACATCAACATATATTATTGTGGTAATATCACTAGAATCATCTAGTTGTCTGATACAACCCTTCTATTATGATGAAATCTAGAAAATTTGTTCATCTCATCACTTGAAGAAGCTGCAACAGCCTCGATCTAAGTAAGATCCTCTATGTTTCCCATTTTGAATGGATTATAAATCATTGTGGAGGAATAATTATTTATATGAAAATCTATTCACAAGATGCGGTGGTTCATGAAATATTATGTAATGGATGCGCAATACGTGTGCATTTTGGAAAAGGCAGAAGTAGAGAATAATTAAATTCTACATGAACGAAGTGGTTGAAGCTCACATTTTCACACAGGTGAATTGATATTCCACCAACAATAGTAAATCACCTATCGTGTGAAATGTCAAGGTGTTATATGTGAGCCCCCTATGCTTACCTATAAGAATGGACCAGACCTTCCACTCTTGTACAATTCTTCTTACGCACCCCAGCTGTTTTTCTCATAGAACTCCAAGAATTGACCATTCTTTTCAGTGTTTCACTAAAAACCCATCATTTTGGTCTCCTTTCAGATTAGATTTAGAGGGGGAAATTCGTAGGTATTAAATTCTGCATAAGGCTGCAACATGCCATCTATTAGAAAAGAGAACGCACCGTAAGACTCAACTGTATAGACCGAGAATGAGATAAAAGGTGAGAACAAGTAATGAGATATGTGTTCAATATTGAGATCTACATGAAAAACCCTTTCATTACCAATGTGATTCAAAACTAGTATCTTTGTCCACAACAACTTGAACAGACAAGTTATGTTTGAACATTTTGTTCCATCTTTGCAAATGAAATGAAATTGGGAACAATCCTTTTTCATGCCCAATGCAAAATCAAAAACCCCTACATGTTCTCACACGTTATGGATCAAGTCATGGTTATGTTGAACTACTCTTCCACACCTTATACTTTGTGATTATTCATGCAAGGCCTAATGTATATATTGATGTGAACCCCCACCCTTATTCATGGTGATCCTCCAGAAGTCACAGTGTCAGTCTGTTGCATGTTTAACTGGTCTTCTACAAAATCACTCCAATATGGAAAGCTCAAGGTATATAATCTAGTGTGATAGGTTCCCTATGGGTACCACCTTGAGTGACCACATAGTTTAGTAATTCTCACCCAATATCTTTTAACATAAGGTAGGTGAACACATAAGATCCCCCTTTTGAACACTCATAGTCTTGGTAAGAACCCAATATTATGCTCAACCCTTCCTTTTCACACACATCTAAAATCATGCATGAACCACCTCTTTTATCCTCTATGTCCTACCATTGTGTCAAAGCACCCTGTCTGATCCCCACTTTCAGGAAACCTCATGCCTTGCATGCACCTCCTATATAAAACCCTCTATCTTTGCATGAACGAACTTCTTGTTCCCTTGCGAGTCATCCCCAATATCGTTTGTACATGTTTTTTCATATCATTTGTGTTTTAGCATAGGTTAGATAATTTCATTTTCTTTTCAGAATAAGTAATATAACATGGACCTCATGGGTGACCCATCCACCACAACCTAAAAATAATAATTTCAGAATACATCCCCTCTCAGGGGTTGATGAGTAACAGTTATGTTAGCCCAATGGGTGAAGAGTGAGTCCCCCATGTCTATGATAGGCGACATAAAACATCATAGATCAAATTAAATCAACAAATGCTGTTAAACTGTTAGCTCACATGGTGTGGAAGAAACTAGATGTCCCATGTATGAGTGATATAGATTGATATCCTCTCCCCCTAGAATGAAATCATATGAAAAAAGAATGACAACATTCTAGAAATCCTTTAGAGTGTAATCCAATAGGTTTTCGTGTAGGAGGTAGCACACATGATTCTTTTTTCCTACCTAGGAAATGATTTTCAAAGAGGGAATGAAAAGTCTCAATCCCCTATCCCTATACATTTGGGATTTGTCACCATGGGGTACTTCTATGCGTAAGTCCCACTTAAAAGGAATACGATAATCATCACATGGAGTGGTTTACTCCTTGAGCATCTTCCTTGTGTAAGCCACACACATACTCTCATTGGATAATATTTTGTGACATGATAGTTAGGTCTAATTCTTCCTCTTGTTTCTCACGCCAACCATGAATCACATGGGTTTACTAGTTAATAGAGACAATGAAACCTATATATCTGTAATGTGCCTCCTCTTAAGGTGTTATCCACCATCATACCTATTATCCATGAGAATTTCATATGAGTAATACTCAACCATTTACTCCATATCCATAGGCCTAATCCTTTTGTGTAAGTCCCAACACCCCATCTCAAACTACACGGGATTTGATTCCCAATCACTTGGGATATGTAGGAAACTAATTTTATGCCCAAACCCAAACAACCCAACACATCATCCACTCCATCTCTCCAATATACTTCACCCATAATTCATTATAATTTTACCTATGCATCCACATCCGAGAAAAATCATGCCTCTAATCTGGTCTATTCCAATAAGTAATCCATGTCCACATTAGCACTTCTCCCAAAAGCATTAGGGAAAAATCATGATTAATCATCCCACCATCCGTCGAACTAAATGGGATTAGATCCCTGCATTCTAATCATGGTATATATGATTCCTTCGTGGGGATCGTTATCAACCCACGGTAAACCTTTGTGCCCCCTATTAGGGGTGAACCTCTGTGATCAAGCCCCAACGATGTCCTGATCAACCATCATCAGGTTTTATCTTTCCATTATGGGACACAACTCCATGGATTCACCTCTATGAGGTGTTCTGATCTATTCATAGGTAAAACTTCTAGGTGCTCCCTCCAAGGAATATAATTACGTGATCCTCCTCCACAGACCATTTTGATCAATATCACTCGCTCTCTGAATGATGTAGAACACGTAATGTGGCTCCTAATTCTACATCATTATAAACATGGTATAAATAAGGTAAAATACATGGATTATATGCCTTTATCATCAGATACCCCTAGATTTCCTTGGGATGCATCAGGTTCCAGACTCTAGATGCCTCCATGATATTCCCTCTTATGTGGATGAATATAGGTGAAAAATGTTCCAGCGTCCAGACATGCTAGAAATGCCCAAAGTGACTACTCCCTTGACCAAAGGTATCTTAACTTATCAAGACCCTTGGGAATTTCCAGACAGAATCATAGTAATTCACCAGTGTCCACAAAGAGATAGAGTAATAAATGTGTTTCACGAACATGTCTTAATCTATGTGGGAGATCCGAACTAGGTGAGGAATACAAAGTGGGATCCATGGATGTTTGGACCAAAATCACATCATGAAATTTTTATTAAGGGGAATAAATTTATGATAAAAGTGATGAAATCAACCCTCCTTTGGAATGTTGTAATATAGGGTAATAATTCAATGCTAGAATCATGATGAAGTGCAAGATAGGGTTCCCCAATGAAAGCATTGAAAACAAAAATATTCTGTAGAGCCCTGTGTAGACATACAACCTCTTGAACATACAAGTCACCCAATTGATCCACTGGGAATTTCTTCTGAGTAGGTAGGATATTTTATACCTTCATCAATCAGTCCAAAATCACCCAAATAGTGTCAGTCTTTTGAAGTGTACGCAAGATACCCTCCACAAAGTCCATAGTAAAATTGACCCACATCAATTTTGGAATGGGGAAGAGTTTAATAAACCAAAAGGTTTAATATTACTAAACACAATCTATTTATAGGTGTATAATCTTGTCAAAAACCCTAAAATATTTTTTTTCATGCTTACACACAAATACTGTTGACGTAGGTCACAATAAATTTTTGTCAAACCTAGATGCACCTCCCAAAATAATGAGTGAAAATCATGAATAATATCCTATCACATGAATATATACACAACAACATGGTTGCTGACATGGATTTTCTCATACTCATCTATGGTCCAGTATGATGGTGACTCCCCACCATCAAGGCTTTACCTCAATGATAAACACAGTGGATCCACATATTGTCTCTCCTTGATCCAACTCAAAAGTGTTGAATCAACTGCAACTAATGTGAGTTTCATCTTCTCTTTCCACTCTTTAACCAACATATGCATCTATACCAAGAAGGTAATCATCATCAACTAAGAACAATAATCCATAACTACCCAGGTGTACATTTTCCTACTCAAACCATCAAAAATACTTTTCCACTTTTTGATCATATATGAAACATGAAAAATAAAATGACCGCATATACATATCCAGCTTTAGATGTTGGAAAGTAAAATATTATTAATAAAAGTTATCAATTTTTTTTTGGTTTGTATACATAATTAATTTTTTACTCAACAGATAATTATTCCCACAATTAATGGAATAAAAAACTACAACTAACTCTAGGTCATGTGTAGGGTAATTAAGTTCATGTGGCCTCAACTTCTATGACCCATACACCAAAAAACATCACCCCTACATCATCACTACTCTAATAAAAATACCAGATACATCAAAAACACTATATACTCCTCACCCAACACAAGTACGATCAGAATTGGTGTAGTAGTCTAGTGCTTCATAAACTCATAGAATGTATTCTCACATTCTAAAGACCATTCAAACATAAATATGTTATTTTTTAAGCCCAAAATAGGTTCTATCATTTGTGAAAATTCATGGATAAACCTCTAATAATAACCTTCCAAGCCTAAAAAATGTGGATACCAGTGTAATTTCTGAGTGGTTCCCAAGAAACCGCCATCTTCACCTTCTTTGCGTCACCGGACAAAACTTCCACTGGGATATCTATACCAGAAAATGAACCTGGTCAATTTTTAATTGGAGATTAAATATCTTAGATTATATCTATTGCTCTCTCAGTGAACTCAAGTATGTTTCATGATCTTGGGAATTGTAATAACCCAAACTGATATGAATAAAATACCCCTTTTGATTTAATTAATGTATTATTATGATTATATACATAGAAACAAAATTCACTTCATTGGTTTTATTATATTGTATCATATTTAAAATATCATTATGATTATTAATGATGATAATATAGTTGTTAAAAATTTCTCACATGAATATTATAAATAAACCGTTTTACAGAATCCAATTGGCACAAATAAAGGAAGTGATGACCTCAACTAGTAGGATTATACCCTTTGAAGAGAATTTATCAGAGATTCTAATGAAGATATAATCTTTGGGATTTCCCCTTGAAGAACCCCAAGACATGATCCAAAAAGATAAGCCAGATTCAAACTGTTTGTGAGAGCAGATCAAGCTCATCAAGATTGCAGCCAAAACCATGTATGCCAAACCACCCCATGAAAGTCTCATTGTTTCAAACCTTAATCTTAAGAAATTTTCTACTGTTTAAAATGTATACACATAAAGACCCTTTATGTTGGGAAAAAATCCCTTAAGGCATCATTGAATCATTTTTGAGGTGATTGTGTTTGCTGAAAAAGTGGACATCTGTGTTGTGATTTTTGACAAGATACCAAGACATTCAAATTTGTTGGGACAGGGGATTTCATGGTGTCATGTTGAGTTTAAGGGTGGAAGGACTAGGGCAACGAGACTTGCATGCCGAGGGGAGACTTTCATTCCATCGCGCATGGTGTCCAAATGCCTATAAATATAGGTAGACCCCTCTTCATTCTGTATGAGCTCCACACATGGAGAAAATCTGAGCTCCCGTCACACAAGTGTGGTGGTCGCGCAAGTGGTGTGTGGTCGTGCGAGTAGAGGTTGCGTGATAGGTGGATGTTTCCCACCCAAGGTGGTTTGGGAGAGAAAGGAAGTGGGTCGTTAATGTTTAGATTTTAAGAAGGAGGTGTCATGCAAGTGGGTGAGGTGGACTTGCGTGCTAGATTTTGAAGAATCACGACTGGTTATGGTTGCACACCAATATTGGTTTGGGCATAAAAGGGAGTGTGTCTTGCAAGTTTGAAGTTGCAGAAGCTTGGGTCATGCAAGTGGTTGAGGAGGACTTGTGCGATAGTTATAACATGTGTGCCAAGAATTGTGCGCCGGCTTAGAGAAGTGCGCCAAGTATGGGTGATTCGCGGCAGGGATTCAAGGCTATGGGAAAGCTAGAAGATTGTCCGATACTTTTGGTGCAAAGTGAGATTTATCTATTGGTGAAATTTGGACTTCAACAAATCATCCACATAATGTAGTGTATATATTCATTAGTGATAATGAAGAGACCAATAGGTCTATAAACTGTGAGTGGATTTTTTCGAGAGCAGTGAGAAAAGGAATAGGAAGAAGGTGATCCTCTCCACTAGCAGTGAGAGAGAGAGAGATAAACAAGGAGTGACCCTTGGGAAAGTATTGAGCTGACCCTAAACTTTTTAAAGGTAGTGAACCTGGGAATAGAAGTGAACTAGCCCAAACCTTATAAACAGTAGTGCGCTTATAGTGAATTTGGTACATCGGCACATTACCGGTGTATGCTCCTTGGATGTAGCCCATGGAGGGTGAACCAAGTAAAAATTGTTGTCTCCTATGCATTCTTTACTTTTTGTTTATACTGTGAAACAAGAAAGAGAGATAAGTGTGTTTTGGTTAATAGCGAAACAAGATCAGAACGAGCATTTATTTTAAATTATTCATACCCTGATTCACCCCCCCTCTCAAGGTATTAAGCCTTGTGGACCTAACAATTGGTATCCAAGGGAAGGATTTTTATCAGAGGATGATATTAGGTCTTCTCTCAATGGAGGTCACCAATCATAAACAGATTCCGATATTTTATAGGAATAATTTTCAGCTATGGAAGAATCCGATGCAACTATACTTTCGATCTTTGGGAATGGATGTATTCACAGCAGCAACGCATGGAATAACAACTGATATTAATAGTGGTGCATTATCAGAAGCTGAGTGTAGAGAGTTGGATGCTGATGCCATATCAGTCAATGATTTAGGGAGATCCCTATCTATTATTATATATACAAAGGTGATGTCTTGAAAAACATCACATGCCATGTGGGAAAAGTTATTGAATATATATGAAGGGGAAACAAATGTTAGAGAGGAAAAGCTGCAAGTGTTGTGGAACAAGTATAAAGATCTAAAAATGAACCCGAATGAATCTGTTGATGCATTTTTTGATAGGGTAAGTGTTGTAGTGGAGGAAATGAGAGGTCTTGGAGAAGTTATTTAATATATAAAAATTGTGAAGCACATCCTGAGAAAACTTCCACCTCGGTTCAATCTAAAAGATCTGACATTGGATAACCTGCACAACACCCTTGTTGCATATGAAATGAGAAATGATGATAACAACGATGTGGAAAAGGGGAAACCCAAATAGGTATCATTTAAGGACATGGTGAAGCTCACCATTGAAGATTCTCAGGAGGATGAAGAAAAAAATGAGTTAATTTCATTCCTCTCCTCAAATATTCAAAGAGGAAAAGGAAAGTTCAAAGGGAAACTTATACTTTCTTTTTTTAGATATGGAAAAGTTAGACATCTTTCCACAAGGTTCCCCAAAAAGTTTCAAGAAGGAAATGATGAAGATAAATTTGATGTTCCCAAGAAGAAATCTTCAGCCTATGTAAAAGGGAAGAAGCATTTCAAGAGAAATTTATTCAAGAAGAAGAATATTCTTTCACAAGAAATAGACAGTTCAGATGAGTCTGAGGCTGAAGAGGTGAAGGAGATTGAAAATTTCCAAGATCATAGAGAAAATTATGTTGTGGTAGTTGTTGGTAGTTCTCAAGAGAAGAATGAAACTGAAGGTGTTGATGAAGAAGAATAAGTTGAAGAGAGAATAGATAGGCAAGCTAAGTTAGAGGCTACTCTTGAGGAGATAGATGTTTAGAGAGCTAATAAAAAGAAAGCTAACAAAGTTGTTCACGATGCCAAACTCTATATGAAGTAGAAAGAATAATAGAAGTCTGAGTTGATGGAAGAAATTGAGAGACTCAAGTTATCAAAACCATATAACTTAGAATCAGGGAGCGAGTATAAG
The DNA here is from genome assembly GCA_963277665.1 of Viscum album. Lineage (NCBI taxonomy): Eukaryota > Viridiplantae > Streptophyta > Magnoliopsida > Santalales > Viscaceae > Viscum > Viscum album. The sequence continues at coordinate 1,811,092,099 of OY728123.1, read as the reverse complement.
CTCAAGATTGGAGAATAGAAAAGGGAGATCGATGGCTTAAATAGAAAAGTGAAAGATCAAGTCATGTGTTGCGAAAAACATGAAGAATAAGAGGTCAGTATACGGTGAAAAATGAATGATCAAGAAAAACTCTTGACCCCCAATGTGATATCAGAAAATCAGGTCATTTAGAAGATAGAAAAATGATAGAGGAGGCCAGTAGTTCCACGGGAAAGAAGCAGCAATTGTCTCAGATGCTAAGGCTGAAATGGGGCTTGATAGAAAAAAAAAACTATAAATATTGATGTCAGACTGCAAGAACCCACTACGATATTGAAGACTGATTTTGGTAGAAAACAAAATCAGAATATCAGCAGATCCTAATGGAAAACCATCAGTGCAGAAGTGACACACAGGAATTATCCTTACATTAGGTGCTATTGGTACACTCAAAGAATGTGTGTTCTACAGCCAAGAGATACCGAAGGGCACAAGAACAATAGTGGCAGCCAAACAGAGCTCAATATTATAGAACATCCTTTTAATGTTTTTTATGTAGAAGATTTTGGCACATGTATATATATTTCACATCAATCATACAGAGGAATGTGTCGAAAGAAAACTCGCGCAGTCATAAATTGAAAATTAGAGAATCGACAAGTGAGCTGAGAAAAAAAATCAATTTGCAGCACTACAGGAAGAAGCTGGTCCACCACACTCTATGTAATATCATGTTCTCCAATACACACCAAGTTTGAAATGGAAGACATGGATTAGAAAGAAAAAGGATGAGAAGCCAGCAGTTGTGGAAATTTCCATTAAAGCTTCAGATCATTCAGGAGTATGGATCCTTCACAGTGGTTGCACATCCCATATGAAAGGTAACAAAGATGTCATTATAGGCATTATATATGACAAAAAATGTGTTGTCAAATTTGGGAATGATGAAGGGATGAAGATTATTGGTTCCAAAAAAGGATGAATTTGGGGGAAAAGAAATGAGACATGCTGATATCTTGGTAGTAGAGGGACTTAGTCATAACATGCTCGGTGTCAGACAACTATGTGACTCTGGGCACTCTATTCGATTTACCAAGAAGATGTGTGTTGTGAAAGGAAAAGATAGAGCAGTTGTTCTACATGAAAAAATGACAAAGGGAAATCCTTACCTTGTATGTGGGGAAGAAGATATGTGTAATTTATCCAGAGAAGAAGAAAACAATTTATGGCATAAGCGACTTGGTCATCTATGTCAATCATCGATGGAAGATCTTGTAAAATGTGATGCTGCTAGAGGCCTTCCCAAATTATCATGTGATCACACTCATACGTGCAATGCTTTCCAACAAGGTAATATCATCAGAAAGACATACAAGCTAGAAGAACTGGAATCAAACCGTGTGACAAATTGTTGCATGTTGATGTTTGTGGACCTATCTCACCACAATCCATAAATGGGCAAAGGTACTATGTTATTTTCATTGATGACTATAGCAGAATGACATGGGTATTTGTTATTGCCCATAAGTCTAATGTCTTTAGCGGCCTAAAATAGTACCTAAGGGAATATTAAAGGATGCTTGGACAGTAAATTCTGAAGTTCCGTATAGAAAATGGTACGGAATTCACAAACAGTCAGGTGGAAGAGTATCTCAAGAAACATGGGATAAGGCAATAAGTTTCATTAGGGAGAACCTCCCAACAGAATGTAGTAGATTAAAGAAGATATCGGATCATCAACAACATGGCCAAAACAATGCTTATTGAAAAAACCTACCAGAGAATGTTTGGAATGAATCTGTTTTGACATCGATCAATATTTCGAACAGGGCACTGTTTTGTCTGAAATAAGGGAAGACTCTATATTAAATGTGGTATGGAATGAAACAAATGTTGAAATACATTTGAATATTTAGAAGTAAATGTTTCATTCTCAACAAAGAAAACCATAAGAAGTTTGATTCACTAGGAGATGAGGGGATATTCCATGGTACTCAGGTAAAATAAATGCATAAAAATGATTCAACAAAAGGCTGGGAAAATAATTGAGAGAAATGATGTAACTATAGTTGAAAATGATGAGAATATTCAACAGCATAGTGAACAGTTTCTTGATGAAAGTGATGAAGAGGAAAGTAACACAGGAGGAGCAGAAGTTGAAGATGTTGTCCCAGAAGAAGACACTGATGATGAACAAGAAAGTGTCAAGTCTGTATTTGCATGGAATCCAAAGAGTCAAGCTTAAATTGATATGCAGAATATCAATAGTGATCAGAGAGCTCTAGTTCAGAAAAGAAGAATGAAGTCACTATAGAAGACATCTTTTCTATCTCAATTAGAGCCGAAATGCTTTGCTGATGTAGCTGAAGATGAAAACTAGGTCCAGTCTATGAATGAAGAATTGGACCAGATTGAGAAGAATCAGACGTGGGAGATTATTTCAAGTCCAGTAGATAAGAACGTCATCTGGTCTAAATGGGTTTTTCACAACAAGATGACCGAAGATGGCACACTGGTATGAAAAAAAGAACAACTGGTCTGTAAAGGAAACTCCGAAATAGAGGGAATTGATGTTGATAAGACATTTTCACTAATTTCATGGTTCGAGACAATCAGATTATTTTTAGCCATAGTAGTGCAAATAAAGTTCAAAGTGTTCCAGATGGACGTAAAATCTGCATTTCTAAATAGGGTTCTGTAAGAACAGGTGTAAATTGAGAAGCCAGATGTTTTTCTCATTCATGAAGATTAGAATAATGTTTTTCTGCTAAAGAAGGTGTTGTATGGGCTACAACAAGCACCTAGGGCATGGTACTCAAGCCTTGACCAGTATTTAAGAAGCTTGGTTCCCAGCATGGTGGAGTTGATTAGAATCTATATTTCAACAACAATTGTAATCAAAGGATGATGGTGCTGGTTTATGTCAATGAAATAATATTTGGCGGATCAGATGAAGCTCAGTGTAGAAAGTTTTCCGAATTCATGAAAAGTGAGTTTGAAATGTCAATGATTGGAGAGCTAACGTTTTTCCTTGGTCTACAGGTGACACAAGAAAGAAATGGAACATTCATTTCTTAATCCAAATATTCCATGGAGGTTTTGAAACTGTTTGGAATATAAAATTCCAAGGAGATGAAGTCTCTGGTGGCTACCTAAATGAAACTTTCCAAAGAAGAAAATGGAAACATAGTTAATATCACAAAATACAGGAAAATCATTGGAAGTCTATTGTACCTGACTGAAACAAGGCCTGACATTGTATTCACCACATGCTATGTAGTGAGATATCAGTGTAATCCTAAGGAATGTCACATGCATGTATTGAAAATAATACTTCACTATATCAAGGGCACGGTAGACTTTGGATTGACATATACTGACAAATCTCAGACAGAGTTATTGGGATATACTGATGTAGACTCGGTCGGTTCAGTGGATGATAGGAAATCGACGTCAGGTGGTGCTTCCTATCTTGGTGGATTATGTATTTCTTGGCTAAGAAAGAAACAAGATTGTATTTCATTGAGCACTATGGAGGATGAGTACACTGTGACCACTCAAGCATGTACACAACTATTATGGATGAAGCAGCAGCTTGAAGATATGGGAGTTGAACTGAAGTCTCCAATCAGAATTTGTTGTGATAACTCAAGTGCTATAAATCATATCAAAAGTCTCATCCATCACTCAAGGACAATGAACATTGAGATAATGTATCATTTTATCAAGCAGAAGGTTGAGCAAGGAATTTGGAAGTTTGTGTATGTTCTGACAGAGCTACAGATTGTTGACATTCTGACAAAGGCCTTACCAATGGAATCTTTTGAGTGACATCGACTGTCTCTGGGAGTTCAGTCGACTCCCCGAACTTGAAAGAGTGTGGATGTGGACCCACCTGTAACATCCCAGGTAAATAATGAATATGAAATGTTCATATTTGTGAATAAAATATTAATATTACTTAAAAGGGCATGCTATGTTCGATGGGGTACCCAATACGCAACAACAAGTTTCTTCAAAATCTTATGTTGCACTCTAATAATATAATAATGTTATTTTAAATGGTAGTTAATGCCTAACCATTGTAATGGTAGGAATGAATAGAACTAACTACCAAATGATTATATATTATTGTAAAATAATTTTAATTTATTCAAATAAATGTTAGAGGCTTAAAATGAAAATGAATCCAATTTTAAGCAGAAATCTTCTAATATTCTTTAAAAGGCCGATTAAAAGCCTTTTGATGGAGAACCCCATTTAAATCCATTTTTTGACAATTTTTTATGTTATATTTGAAAAAATAAAATTCTTTTTAGAATCGGGACATCAAAATTTACATTGTATAAATTTTTTGTATTTTTTTCGAAAAAGTTCATTTTTTAATGAATAGTGTAAAATGCTGGATTTTAATTCAAAACCTCCTTTTAATCTAATTTATTTATATTATTAGATTATCTTTTGAATTGGTTTTAATGTGAAATTAGAATATATTTTTAACATTTAATCCAATGGTGGTAATTGGAATTAATTTCACTTTGAAATTGGACTTAAACTAGTGTCAATCTTTTGATATATTATGTTTCTTAAAAACACACTATTTGTTTTGACAACGAGAATTTATTATTAAATTGATTAATGAAAACTATATTTTTTGAATTTTTTAAAATACAAATCATTTTTTAATTTGGAATATCAAATATACCTTAGGGTAAATTTTTGGTAATTTTCTAAAAAACTACAATTTTTGATGAATAGTGAAACCACTAAGTGGTAGTTAAAAAACTGATTTTTCGTTTAAATGAAATTTTACCACCTCTGTGATTCGAATTTCAAAAATAAAACATACATGGTTATAATTAGGATTTAAAATGTGGTTCAATGGGATGAAAATAATTTTTGGTAAATAGTAACTTTTAAGTTTCATTAATCGCGATTATAGGTAATTAGTGTAATTTAAGGTAAGGATGATGTTATAATAATATGAAATGACCATTAAACATGAATTAAAATTATTGTATGAGCCATGGACGACCAAAAAAATCCATGGTTCAACTTGGGGACCCCACAGAGCCACATGGGCAAGAAAATGACATTAATAACTTTTTATTTGAAGTTAAAATAAAAATGTCACAAACATGTATTGTTTTACTAAAACAATTTTTAAATGGGGTTATAAAAGCCATATTTTTTACTATAAATATTCATTAAAAATATAAAACGAGTTCCTAGATCATAATATTTTTTTATAATTTTTAGATATTAAATAAATAAATTTATTTATGACACCATGATGATGCAGTGATTATCTCATTAATGAACGATTTCAATAAAATGAAAAGATAATGTAAAATCTAAGCCATAGACTTGTCTAAAACCTACAAGATGAGTATATTTCGAGCCATTATCACCTTATACTCGAAATATATCAATGTGTGACCTTTAAAATCTAAAACCCATTTTAATATAAAGTAACATTTCATGACTTTCCAAGAGTTCCCCTCCTCCCTCTTATAAATGGCCCCCACCTCTACGTACTTACCCACACCTCTCAAGCCATTGGATAGGACAAACGCTTCTCAATTTATCTCTACACATACTTATATTCATCATATAATCCTTACCTTAGGAATAAATCTCTTCAAGAATCCATTTTGGTTCAAACCAAAGGGAGTTACCCGATTTGAAGGCAATGTCTTCTCTTATGTTCTTTTGTATTATTTTTCTTCTCCCACCACATAAACTCTTTTTGTTCCTTTATTTTGTAATAACACAAGTATCCTAAATATACTATTATGTTTTTATAAGAATTATTTGAGCTACACTTACACACACCTCCGTCTAATGGTTAAAGAACATACTATTTCGGTGGATGGCGAATTATTGCCTCACGAAACGATTATTGTTCAATGTTCTTTTAACACCTTTAAAAGTGGCCATTAAGATATCACTATATTTATATATGATATATAATATGTTTATGTTTTACTTATTCTTCTGTATTTTTCATTTATGGAATACCTTTATGGTTTCCATTATGGGTAAACACGATAACTTAATTTTAGAAGTGCGGACTACCGCCCCTCAAAGTGATTTGATTCGTTAATGCCATATGTGGGACATATAAGGGATGGGGTTAATGATATTATATATATGATATTATACTGGAATTATAATATACCTTTATATTATTATGATTTAATTTCCATTAAATTATGAAATAGAAATGAAAGTAGCGTTCATGCATACGTACAGATTACTGTCTCCATGAACGGTGCATTTCATTTCTTATCTCCAAATGTTATGTACTATTATAAGTACATATATATAATAGATATATATTATTTATATTACATCTAAATTATGAACATCATTCTGGAATTATAATATATATATATATATATATCTCAATTATTTTTAATTCCATTAATATGACAAAGTAATGGAAGTAGCGTTCATGCGTACGTACGGCCTACCGTCTCCATGAACCGATCATTTCATGTATTTTTACCTCAAAATGTTATGTAATAGTATAAAATGAATACATACTGGATATATATGATATTAAAATCGTTAATACTATTCTGGAGATGATGTGCTTATAAATACATGGACAATTCTTTTCAATCAAGTTCATTTTTGACACATGTACCAAACACCGACAAAAACAACTGATATTAACTCACATAATTAACTAATTATTATAACATTATAATATGTGATATTAATTGAATAATAAACATTAAAGGAGGTCCTTAATAAAATATTAATTGAACAAAGTTTATTATTCAGGAATATAAAGAAACTAACAAGACAAGTCAGACATGAGGTAAGGGATCCTACCTCTCTCTTTCTTTTTAAGTACCCCCTCTTATGTCATTTATTTTAAGATAATCATTCTTATGTTTGGGGATGTTCTTTTATATTCATCATTCTTTAATTTTTATGTTCCTATTATGAGAGACCCAATTTTATCTCATAAATCCATTTTTGGATGTCTTATGTGGCGTCGTTAGGATGTTGAGTTTTCGTAAGGGATTTTTCATCTGACTTTTATTCTCGTGGGATTTATTGTACATTTCCACCATTTACATTGAGTGGTGTATGTACTTCCCATTATTCTACACTTTGTGTAATATAATTTCGTTTATGAGTATTTACATCAATTTTGTATAGTCATTCTTTCATTGGGTGTACATTTCGAAATTTACCCAAGTCGGTAAGGGAATCGTTCACCCTCCTCTTTTTAAAAGACTTTTTTTTGTTAGGTCTTTTAATTTATATATTATTATGTTGGGTTATGTTCTAATATATCGTTATTGATGCAAAATATATTTCCAATTGATGAGATACCATATTTATCTCATCAACTCATTTTCTGAATTTTAAAGTGACGCTGTTAGGCTGTTAAATTTTTACAAGGGAACTTCTTAACCCAATTTCTATTTCTTTGGGTTCAACTTGTAGTTATTGAATATGTCATCCTATGAATATGTCTGAATGACCACTATTTGTTTTACACTTAATATCCACTTATATTGGGAGTATTTCTATTTTTCACACATAATTATGAGATTGAGTTATCCTTAATTGAATGATTCCTTCCTTATAAGGGATTTATTCTCATTTTACATTTCTATTAAGACTTCATTGTTGTTATGCACCAATTCACTCTTATATGGTGTATATACTATCCTTTAGCATATTATATCATGAATCCCATTATTCTCATTATATTATAATGTTCTGATTAAATGTTATTCCTCAATTATTTGTATTCAAGTGTCTCTAATTTTGTTAAAAACACTTTTACTAAAATATCTTTTTAAATTTTTTAATGATTTATTCTTATAAATATTTCTCATTAATATCCATGTTTTCAAAATGGGTTTTAAGGATTTATTGATATGGATATTAATGGTTTATAATTTTAAAAGCATCAAAGTGGTATGGGACTTCGTCTCAATCTCCTTTCATTGAGGAATATTTTGTTTTATACACAACATTCTTTTATACGGTGTATAAACCACTTTGAATTTTATTTTTATTCAAAAGGAATATTTTTATATGAAGCGTTTTACTAAACGAAAAAAGGGAATGTTTTTACGTATGCAGAGACAATGACTTCTCCGCCGTCGTGACCATTATTTTAGTTTCGGCTTCCTCTACAAGCCATACATTTTTTAAATGAAAAATAAAAACCATGTTTTACTTTTCTTTTATTTTGGTATTGAAAATGGTTTTGATATTGTTATGATTATATCAATGTGATTTTAATATCTTGTGATTGAAATATGGAAATGTTATGTTTCATTTATGCCTATTTTGTGTGATATGATTATGTTATGGTTCTTGAGAATTATTTATAAAGACGATTGGTTTCGTGATAAAATAAGGGTGGGTGAGCCCGATATAGCTCTCCAATGAATTGGGTAATGCAAAGGAGTTAAACGCTAAGGATTCTCTGAAGAGATTTATGGAATATACTATGATGGGTATTCCAAATGTAATAATGAGGGCTACTCCCTACATAAGAATGTAATGAATGCCTCAAATTACCTTTACAACTTATGATTTCTATGAGTTATATTATGATTTCATGAGGTATGTTAAATTGCTTATGTTTTATGAGTAAAGTATGATTTCATTGATTCTTATGTATACATGGATGTTGACGCTCCTTTCGTCACAGAATCTAAAAATCGGAAAAGGGGAAGATCTGAGATTAAAATGGTTCAACCTTTGAAGAAAACATCAAAAATCGACAAAGGGATGAACAAGGAGAACTTTTCCCATAGGCCGCGCAAGTTTCCTCATAGTCGCGCAAGTGGGCTTGCGCGACGCACTTTGGCGCGCAAGTGAATTGCGTGACCGAAGTGAGAACTTCCCGGTAACCGCCTAGGGTCTTCTCCTGCCTATAAATAGACCCTGTGGGCCCCCCACTAGAAGGAGGAATTTTTCCAGAAACTCGGATTGAAGCTCCCGATGCCCAAGTCTCATCTCAAAGATTCTGGAACACTTCTCAGGTAATTTCTTACCTAGAACGGAAGATCTAAAGAGAGGGAGGAAAGCCAAAGTGTTGAAACTCATCAACACTTGCGCGCCTGAGCGGTTATCCCTTAAGGGAAGTGGCCACACTTGCGCGCCACCTAACTCGTTCGATAGAACTTGTGCGTCCCTTTTCTGGAAGAACCTAAAGAGGATTCTAAAGGATTTAATAAAGAGTCACTCAAGTATTACAATGCTGGTTGAACATCACGCAAGTACCCCACAAATGTCGCGCAGGTATACCTGAGCGACCAATACTTGCGTGCCCACACAGTACTTGTGCGCCTTCCAAGACTTGCATGACCGTTCCTTTTTTGGGTGCCCATCTTGCCCATTTTACCCCTCTTAAGCCATTACACCTTTCTTATTCAAGATTCAGTCTTCAAGACACTCTTCAAATCCATTTATGGCATGATTTCTTGATTTGAATTCCTTATCTGAAAAAAATTCTGTGGAATATCTCTCAAAACATAGGGATTTACATATCTTTATGTCACTAAAGATTGAGAGTTCATTCATTCAACCTCATCCTTTAAGATGAGAGAATCCTTAATCTAGGTCTCCTTTTCAGGAATAATCCCCAGTTATTTTGGGCATCCTCCTCAGAAGTAATCCCCAAACCATAATCCCTTAACATGGGCTTTCTTTTCAGTAATAAGTCCCAGTCATAATTTTGGGCTTCCTTTTCAAGAGTAAGCCCCAAGTCCCCTAACTTGGGATTCCTTGATAGGAATAAGCCCCAATCATAAATTTGGACTTCCTTTTCAGGAGTAAGCCCGAAATCCCTTTATTTCTCTTTAACCAGTCCTAATTTACCTTTGATTTGGGATTCCTTCTCAGGAGTAAAACCCAATCATCAATGCTCTCCTAATCTGGGCTTCCTTTTCAGGAATAAGTCCCAAGTTTCAGTATTCAAATCTCCATGAAACACATATACCTTTATGGACCCTGTTCCTGGATTTTCTCCCTAAAGTAAATCCTAATCTTCATTTATCTGGGCAGTCAAACATACATAAGCCCCAAAACATTTCTTATGATTACATCTTTCATGGACCAATTGTCTATTTTATTACCAATAACTCTTGTTTCTCACACCAATCATGACTCACGTGAGCTTAGAGAGTAAAATTAATTATGACATCCTTCTTTGAGCCATCAATCATAAACATCATACTCCTTTACCCGAACTACATGGGTTCTGATTCCTTTTCCAAAACAAAGGATACGTTGGTAGCCCATTTGCGGGTTTGATCCCAACTCTGAAATAATGCATGTCCTTTTTAATGACAATAAACATCAAGTGGCCCACTGAGTGGCTTTAAAACCATCTTGGTCATCATATTGACCCAGAGACTTTTATATAAATGTTTTGAAGGATACCATTGACCAAGAATCTCTAAATAGATACAGACGATTCTCTATTGATGAAGAACATCGAATACATATAAAAGATTCTCTAAATTTCATACATATTGTCAAAACTAAAGGAAATCTCATTTTATACTTGGTAATGTAATAAGGATTCAGAAACATAAATTAAATCTATAAAGAGAGTCCCGGAGTAGACAATAATTCCCCTAAAAAAGGTGTGATGAGTCTGACCTCCCATCCTCTCGACCAATGCAAATTACTAAGCCTCATTAGTCCACAAGCTAATGAGTGCCTACCTTTGGAAAGTAGGTCCAAATGGATGTGGAATCATATGATGTTTCCAGTTCTACGAGAAAACCCGTTAGAAACCGATCGGAATTTTTGAATCTCTCATCTAGGAGGTCATTCCTGAATTCCGAGGGAAGCAAAAAATGGTGAACCCGATGTGAATACTTAACCATGTTAAAATGATGTTTTACCTATTTGTTAAGCCCCTATTTAAAACTCAATAAGAGGGCTAACAAAAACAATCATTGACATGTGTGCTCATCCAAAGGATGAAGTGGCTGAATTTATCTTGATTGCGTCTGTTATATGAAACAGGCACTCTTTTCCAAGATTTTCTGTATTTCCATAATGGATGCTCTCAAATTCACACTTGTGAATACTGCTACTACAAATACTACTGCTTCTATTCCTACTGGACCATCATCCGCTATGAGGTTGACATCACTTACTCAGTGTCTTCAACGCTGGGTATGAAATGCACTGGTTAAGGAGTACCGTCGACACGGTACCATCCCAACTCTGGAGGCTGCCCGACAGGACCTCCAAGTGAACAACTCACACAGGTCGTTTGGACAACGACGACCAGTGATCAAGAGGCAGGCGGTGCTGACAACCATCTCCAACCATTTCGGGTCATTATCCCCGGAATGCAATTTCCATTCACTCCATTACTCTGAGGAAGTGAATGAGCAGGTACCTCATGACCTTAATTCAAAAAGACAAGATTTCTTCCTGAGGGCTCCCATCGACAATCACCACCAGACTTGTGCGGCAGTGCGCCCTCAATATGATGAGGGTACTGACTTCAGGCGTTCGGCTCAGGTTCCTCGAACCCGAGTAGTCAAGATGAACCGCCTGAGACGGAATCCGGTTAACAATGGGCAGGTTCTCATCCCTGCCATTTCCGGAGAAGTCCACCAACCTAAATTGGTAGCGAACAATGAGCAGGCACTCACACCTACCCATTTTAATTCCTCTGTCCAGGAGACTCGTCTGGCAGCATCACACCAATCCCGCCAGGCAATTCCGGCGGAGTACTATAGGCAGGAACATACAGCTAATTATACATCATTAGATAGTCACCAGGCTCGCCTGACTACATATGATGGATCTCGTCAACTGTTTTTGGTGAAGTGTAATCAGCAGGCACATACACCTGCTAATACTAATCAATCCTACCAACAGTCTCGCTTGGTAGCACACAGAGAAGTCAATCGGAAAGCTCCGACGACAAACAGGAGGCAGACTCAACTCTCTGCCCCCACACTTGAGTACTGTCAGGATTCACTGACAGGAAAAGGAGGACAGGAGCAGGTACATACACCTACTCCAAGTCTGGAATGGACGTATATCCCCATTCTGGCAGCTGAAGTCACCAAGCATATTTTTTAAATAGTGAAAGAGAAGAAGCAAATTCCTGCTCATATTCTGGATGCTTGTCAGGATATCATAAAAGCTTCAGCATCATCTCAGGGAAAGACAAATAAATCTATCCCTAGAAGTGGATTGACACATCAAAGATTCACTCCGGAACAGACACACACATCTGTTCCAGTACAAGAGGGTTATGGGGCATACTCCCCCATATCATACGAACAACCAAGTCAGGAACATACACCAGATTTGAGTGATGATCGTCAGCCTAACCTGGCCATCTTTCCTGATCAGGCACATACACCAGCTCAAAGCAACCACATTCGTCAAAAAGTGGTTTCCAAAGCGAGTAAGAAGGAATCTATGAAAAAGATCCTCCCAGCATAGTCAGGAGATCAAAGGCCAATCTGTAACAAGGCCTTGCTCAATGCTGGAGTTCTTGAAGCCCTCAGACATTTATCTGTTGGAATTCAAGATTCTACTCCCTCAGTTCACAATAACGAGAACATTAATTCTGAAGGTCTTCAACATACACTTCCTCGTGAAGTCTTGTTTCGTGACAATTCGGTCAATCTTGATGTTTCATCTTCAGATGAGAGCCACAGGAACCCTCTGTGTGGTCAGAAGACCAAGGAGAAAGAGGTCTCATCTTTTGCTGTAACCCATTATGGTGGTCCTCCCCATGATGATTAATTTCGCTGCGAAAGTCCTATCCACAGTAGTGATTCACATTGCCTGGAAAATACTCCAGTGGACAATGTAGTGCCGAGAAATCCCTCTTATCTTGAGGCATTTGCAAATGCGAAACCAGTCATGTATGATGATTTATCGCTAACAAGTGAAACACTTTCTCAATCAGAAGATAGCCCAGGGTGTAGGTCATTCTCCGAAACACCCCTAAGTCATGCATCTTCTAGTTTGATTAATGATCTCTCTACCAATCTTATTGAATCTGATGAAGCAACAAGGAAACACCAACTCTGGTCAAAACAGGTAGAAGAATCTTCATTTAATGATGAAGAGGAAATGGTGAACATGAGGAAAAAACTGGCGAACAGTGAGGTACCAGTCATGTTTTGTCCTTTGGCTGACTCCCAGTATGACATTCGAAAAATGTTGACGGAAGATGAAGTCCATGATATTCGTCTCAACATATAGAAAAATCGTTTTCAATTGAAGAAGAAGGTAATATCTTATGATGAATATGAAAATCATCTTAAGATAATAGAAGGGCTACAACGTCAGATTGATTTGGAATCGTTATCAGTCTCTCGGTATCCGAAGGCTGAAAAGCAGCCGAGAACCCTTCAACGTTCATGCCTTGGCGCACTAAGAAAATTGTGTCAGTTAATTGCAAATGCCCCATCTAGTGTTCATATCAGAGGATGGGGTGTTCACAGAGCACTAGATTTCACAGTGCTTTCCAGTCAGCAAAGACCGCCGAAAATGGTCTCATGCAATGTTATTGCCCATGGAAGGCCACAGTCAATGGGATTTGTTTGTAATCAAAAGCTTGCTCAAGAACAGGCTTAAACTAGTTCCTCTCAAAATCAAGCATATAGAGAACAAGTTTTTGAATTGCTCCTACATCAAGAAGGCGAGAATATTACACAAGCCTCTCGTATAGATCAAACACATCATCAAATGACAGAAGTTTCAGAAATTATCCAACGGTCTGTTGAACCAGGTGGTAAAAGTGGATACAGGTTAATGCATCCAGCAAATTTCTGAACTAAGATTCGCAAGATCAAGAAAGCTTTTAAGAAGATCTCAGACATAGCATGTCAAGAGACACCCCAGCTTGTCATACTGGGGACTCCTTTAACCCAACCCTCAGAATCAACAAATGGGATTCGAGGAGTTGAGCGGAAACCGCAGGAACACCCCCAGTTCACGAGACTGGGGACTCTTTCAAATCATCAATCCCCTCCTCAGAGAATGTCGGTCTTTTCTCGATTGGGGAAGAAGCCCCAAGAGGAACGAAGATCCAAATTATCAGGAGATTCCCTCCAAGTTATAGCTCGTCAAGAAGTTCCTAAAGGATTGAATCAACAAAAGGCAAAGTCTCATCAAAGACATGAAAGAAGACAATACCACAGAAATATTGATATAAGGGATGCGATGCATTATGCATCAATCAATGTCATCAATGTCGTTGTTGCTAATCCACTAGAGGAGGCTCACTCAGGGGACTCAGATGAAGAGCTTCCTGCTCAAGAAAATGTACGTACCGATACAAATGAAGAAGATGTGTGTACACGAAGTCAAAGGATTACTCAGAACCTAGTTAATCCACTTCCCTCTCTCCAAAAAATATCCAACAAAGGGAGGGGAAAGAATCAGGTTACATATCCTTCCACCGGAGAAGGTCAATCGCTCTCATTAGAGCAAAGGTTTGCACAATAGGAGGAAGAAATGAAAGAATTAAGAAGGTTGAATGCAGAACTACTTCAGAGTAGTCTTCTTCTTAAGAATGCTGTAGTCCGAAAGCAGAATGAATTTTTTGTAGCTACTGAGATGGATCAGGAATATCCTCCTACATCAGTACACCCTCAGAGGTCTAATCCTACAGGTCAAGCACAACAACAGTTGTCAGTGCTACCATCAGTTGCAGTACCAACCACCACATCTGTCCAAGCTCCATTCATTGCACCTACCCAAGACCAAATTCAACCGGATGTTTATCAAATATTAATAACTACTATTGAGTCATTAACAGCTCGGTTAGAAACTATGGAAGGGAAACAGGAGCAAGTTCAACCAGAAAAGAAAGTTTACCCTAAATGGGTAGATTCAATTTCTCCTCCATCCAGTTTTGGAAATCCTGTTTTCCCTACTTTAAATGGATCCGGTGACCCTGAACAACATTTGACACATTACTTGTCTTCTTGTGATCCTATGATGGGAACTCCAGAGCAGCAAGAAGTAGTGAAACTCAGATGCTTCGTGCGAACCTTGCAAGGACCAGCTTTTGTCTAGTATACAAGCTTTCAATCTCGGTCAATCATCAGATGGGATGATCTTCACCAACAATTCCTTCTTCAATTCAGCTCAACTTTGCCAAAAACAACAGTTTTCGATCTTACAAACTGCAAGAAAAGGGAGAATGGAAGAGTCTCTGATTTCATTGCTCGCTGGAAAGGATTAACATATTCCATGAGTTTAGCACTCCCTCAGGAGGAGCTGTTGCCAATCTGTGTGTGAAAATTTGTGTGACAAATTACGCACGCCATTGATCCCTGTGAAATACACAGGAGGGTTTCGAGACCTTACTTCAATCGCTCAGCAGATTGAAGATTCCATTATACAGGCTAAGGCTAAATCTCATGTAATTCCATCATCTCCAGGAAGGAGAATGGGTAAAGCGGAAACTGCTACAGTTATTCTTAAACAAGCGCATGTACCTATTTCTACTTCAAAACCTTCATCTTCTCAAAGGGCTCCACCTCCTGAATGCCAACAACGAAGTCCGTTTCATCCAATTGGTCAAAGAGATCAACGACAAAAACAATTTTAGGATTTGAAGAGTAAAACAAACTCTTTCCAAAATGAGAAAGTTCCTGGTTACTTCATTTCATCCTTGGAAAATAATTTGGTTCAATTACCAGTGCCCAAGAGGCCAAACAAGGAAGGATATGAAGACAATCCCAATTATTGTCCCTTTCATCAAATGTTGGGGCATCCCATCCAGGAGTGTTTTGTCTTCAAATTACTCCTGCAAAAGATGGTCGACTTGGGACATGTCATGTTGAAAGGTTCTTCGACTCAGGTACCATGTGTTACTGCTATAGTTCCAGAGGTGGAAGGTGAATGGAAAGAAGTTAAAAGTAGAAATACACAGATGTATGATGATTGGATGGCCAGAAAGACAATCAATCGGACTCATGCCATTTTGCGAACACAATTAAAGAAACCAATTGTGTCTTCTGCCATGAATATTGCGGTAAACCCCTCTTCCTCAGAGGGTAATTCCTCAAAGAAATGGCTTGATTCAAAGAAGGAAAAATAATCAGAAGAAGATGATTATGTGTCAAAGCCTAAATTTTCTTTGACTCTGGAAGAATTTATGCTATCTACTTCAAAGCCACGGGAAACGCCCCATCAAACAGCACAGCCTAAACAGGCTAATCAGAAAGAGTCTTTATCAGATGAAGAGTTAATCTTTGGTTCTGTTAATATGATTCAATTAACAGATCCGTATTCCAGTCATATTTTCAATTTTGATGATCCTGAATTCCCTGTATCAAATAAGGGAATCTGAGGAAGTTCCAGAGGTTCAGGATATAGGGGAAGACGTGGATCTTTTCGAAGCCACTACTCCAATTCTACCCCTGCTAGCACTATGTATGCAGCAGAAATTCGTGGTAGAGCCCTTCAGCGAGCTAAAAAAGAACAAGCAAGTTCTTCTGCCAATAGCCAACTCAGTCCTGGCACAGTTATTTTGGAAGACCGATTGAAGGTTCCATCTTCTTTATCTTAGCAGGTAAATGGATCTAATCAGTCTAATCTTCCAAAACCAAGGATGTTGCCAACTTCTATCCCAATACAAGATGCATCAGCTTCTAAAGCATCTACTTCCAAGGTACCTGCTAAACCGCATGTTCCTGTTGGGAAACACAGACCTCTAGATCAAAAGTATGATATATTGAAACATTTGGTCCAAGTTCCAGCCAAGTTATCAATTATGGATGCTTTGAATCTGTCAAAAGATCTTCGGGAAGAACTCATCGAAGCTTTGTCAAGTCCTCAGGAGTTTGAAGCTGAAATTGCTGCAGCTGAAGTCTATCACATAGAGAATAATCCAGCAGAATTCCATGCAGTGATATCTTTTACTGATAAAGATGAAGATGATGTTGTGCATGGGCATATAAAACCTATGTACTTATCTGGCAAAGTCAATGGTGTAGATATCCGAAGAGCTTTCATTGACAATGGTTCAGGAGTCAACCTCATGCCCATTCGTACACTTCGTCGATTGGGCCTCACAGAATCTGATTTGTCTCCTTCTACCATGATGTTACATGGATATGATAAAAATGAACAAGAACCACTGGGCGAAGTTACACTCAGAACTCATTTTGGAGATCCTGTATCCAATTCGGATTTCATGATTGTTGATCAAGACTCAGCTTTCAATGTCTTTCTTGGAAGACTCTGGCTACATCAGCATGCGACTATCCCTTCATCATACCATCAATGTCTCAAATACTGTTTCAATGGTCAAGTTGGAACATTGTATGGTGATAAGGCTCCGTTCAAGACATGGGAGTCTCAATACATTGAGGTGGAATTTTATCATATGAAGGGAAGAGAGAAATCTACAATAAAGGAAATTACCAAAGTAAACGCTCCATATGGTTTGGAGAAGATTCCAGTAAATCCATTTACACATGTGAGTAAAGATTATGCGTTGCCTATCAGTCAAATTGACAAGGTATACTCAAATAAAAATACTCTTACGGAAAGATCCATAATGTCAATTACGGCAATCGAGCCATACAACATGGGAGAAATTGGTAACCCACCAAGTAGTAATGAAAGCACAAATGGTGACGTCTTCATTTCATCTGCTGAAATCCAACAAGTCTATACTTCTTCAATTAGGCCAGAAGGAGTTATAGAAGCATCAGAGGTGAATAATGATGTAAATTCTCAATCCATCATCTCCTCTTTATATCCCAAAGAAGACCCTTTATCATCTATAGGGTCAGAAATGGAAGCTTCTTCTTCAAAATGTGAAAATTTTGATATCTCTTCTGATCATGAAAATTTCGTTTTGACATCTACTATGCAAGTAGAAATGGAAGAAATAGCACATGATGAAGAGGAAGAGGAAGATCTTAGAGTTTCTCCTCCAGCATTTGAAGAGGGTACCTCTACCACTGTATTTGAACTCAGAGAAATAAATCTGGGTACAGAGAAAGATCCACGCCCCACATTAATTAGTGCGTCCATGACCCTTGAAGAGAAAGAAATTTATATTTCTTTTCTAAAGAAAAATAAAGATATTTTTGCTTGGAAATATACAGAAATTACTGGGCTTGATCCTGATTTTTCTACTCATCATTCGGGTTTACCAAAAGAAAATCGAGGATTTAAGCAAGCTGCGAGAAGAACACACCCAACTTATGCTTCCAAAATTGAAGCTGAAGTGGATAAGGTGATCAAAGATAACTTCATCATAGAATTTAAGTATCCCAAGTGGTTGACTAATATTTTCCCTGTAAAGAAGAAGAACGTACAAATTAGGGTTTGCATCGATTTCAGAGATCTTAATCGGTATTTTCCTAAAGATGATTTCCCAGTTCCGATTACAGAACTCTTAATTAATGCTACGACTGGTTATGAAGTAATTTCCTTCATGGATGGATATTTCAGATATAATCAGATCCGAATGGCCCCAGAATATGAGGAATCCACAGCCTTCAGAGCCCCTCAAGGTGTGTTTTCTTACCGGGTGATGCACTTTGGTTTAAAGAATGATGGTGCAACATATAAACGCGCCATGCATCGTATCTTCAAACCTTTCTTAGGGAAGTTTGTTGAATGCTATGTAGATGATTTGGTGGTTAAATCCAAACAACGTTCTAATCAATTGGCTAATTTGGAAGTCATATTCCACAAGATTCGACAACATAATTTGAAGATGAACCCCTTAAAATGTGCTTTTGGGGTAACCTCAGGAAAATTTCTCGGCTTTGTTATACGCCATCGTGGTATTGAAGATGATCCTGAGAAGACCAAGTAAATCCTTGGTATTTCACCTCCTCAAAATTTGAAATAATTAAGAGGACTTCAAGGACACTTAGCCTATATTCGGTGTCTCATCGCCAATTTGGCAGGCAAAATTTTACCGTTTACCAAATTATTTAAAAAAGGAGTCACTTACCAGTGGACTGAAGAATGTCAAGAAGCATTTTATGTTCTCAAGAAATACCTCTTGAGTCCACCGGTACTCATGCCACCTGTTGAAGGAAGACCACTTATCCCCTATGTAACAGCTCTAGAGAGATCATTGGGTGCCTTTCTTTCTCAAAAAAATGATGCTGGGAATGAAAATAGTCTCTACTATCTCATTAGAACTATACTTGAAGTAGAAACCCGGTATTCAAGTATTGATAAGTGCTGCCTGGCATTAATCTTTGCAGTTCAGAAACTGAGACACTACCTGAAACATCACGAGGTCCAATTGGTATCTCACAATAATCCGCTCAAATTCATACTTAGTCGTCCAATTCTTACAGGACATCTAGCAAGGTGGGCAGTTATTTTGCAGTAGTTTGGCATTTATTATGTGTCTCAAAAGGCGATAAAGGGACAAGCTCTGGCTTATTTCCTGGCTGAACATCCTTCAGTAGAAGACACATCTGAAGATATTGAACTCCCTGATGAGGAAGTTTTCTCTATTCAAGAGAGTCCTTAAACATGGGAAATGTATTTTGATGGTGCTTCTAGAAGTCCAATAGGGAAGAAAATGGAAAATCCTAAATTCAACAAAGTTGGTTTAGGAATTGTGCTCATTTCTCCAGATAAGGCATTGTTACCTTATTCCTTTTTATTGTGGGAAGGTGGTACCAATAATGAAGATGAATACCAAGCTATTATCACAGGATTGGAGTTAGCGCTTCAAGCACAAGTGAATCACTTAAAGGTGAAAGGTGATTCAGACCTGGTAATCAAACAAGTCAATGGGGATTATGCCATCAGAAAAGAAGAATTAATCCCTTTGTATGATTAAGTCAGAGAGTTAATGGCAGAATTCCATTCAGAAACGACATTTTCATATGTCCCAACATCACAAAATGATCAAGCTGATGCGCTGGCTAATATAGCCACAGCTCTAGAAGATCCAATTTAGGACGAGACAACAATCAGTATTGCCCATCGTCGTGCAATTTCACCTTATGTTCAAGCCAGAACAGAGGAAATTAATGAAATTAGTCCCATTCCTGAACCTTATGGTCATACTACAAGATGGATGTTACCTATCAGGGAATACCTTCAAAATGGAACACTTCCACCTGATAGAGCCGAGAAAGAACAAATCTGGCGACGTGTGGTCAATTTTACTCTTTATGATAGCCCAAACCACCTAGAGAAAATTATCTACAAACGTGGTTTTGATGGAGTTCTCTTTAGATGCATTGATGGTGAAGAGGCAATGGATGTAATGAAAGAAGTGCATGCAGGAGTCTGTGGTGCCCACCAGTCTGGACATAGATTGTCTGATCAAATTCGAAGGCTTGGATACTTTTGGCCTTCAATGATACAAGATTGTGTTAATTTCACAAAGAAGTGTCATTCATTCCAAGTACATGCCAACTTCATTCATCAACCTCCAGATTTGCTTCATACACCTAAATACTCGTGGCCATTTGCCACATGGGGAATGGATGTGGTGGGACCTTACACTTCAGCTACGACCAAGCAGTTTAAGTACATTCTTACTGCTACTGATTTTTTTTTCCAAATGGGCAGAGGTAGTACCTCTTAAAAAAGTCAGTTCTAAATGCATTGTTAGCTTCATCAAGTCTAACATCATTACTAGATTTGGTGTCCCTCATACCATATTGACGGGCAACGACACCAACTTCTGTTCTTCTGAAGTGAAGAAATTGTATCAAGAATACAACATTAAATCCAACCATTCATCTCAGTATCATGCGGCGGCCAATGGCCAAATAGAATCCTTTAACAAGACTCTTTCTAATATAATGCAAAAGATGGTGGATACAGATAAGAGGACATGTCTTGATAAACTCTTTCATGCTTTATGGGCTTATCGGACTACCACCCGCAATGCAACGCGGTCAACTCCATATTCGTTGGTATATGGAACGGAAGCAGTCTTTCCAATTGAAGTTCAATTTACCTCACTCTGAGTATCCATTTTTGATCAGTTATCTACATATGTGCTATCTCAAAAGCGACTGAATGAATTGGAACGGCTAGATGAGAAAAGATTGTGCACTTTTCACCACTTGGAAATCTATCAGAATCGAATAGCACGAGCTTTTAAAAAAAAAGTTCGTCTTCGTTCATTCATTCAGGGAGAATTGGTATTAGTTCTCAGAACTCCAATGATACCAGGAAAGAAACCTCCCAAGCTTGAGCCAAAATTGGAAGGACCTTATTCAATACATAGGGTCTACTCCAATGGAGATTATTCGTTAATATCGATGGATGGAGAACTCATTACTAATCCAACTAATGCCAGATTTTTGAAGAATTATTTTGTATAAATTACAAAATACCCCCAAAATGTCCCCGCAACATGACACTAAAATGTGCGGCACTAGTTCGTCCTTTCTATATGACGTTAAACTATACAGCAATGGTCCAGTATGACCTTAAACTCCTCCCTGGTCCATTATGACCTTAAACTATTCACTAAATGTCCCCGCAACATGACACTAAACTGTGCGGCACCGGTTTTTCCTTTCTATATGACGTTAAACTATAAAGCAATGGTCCATGTATATGACCCTAAACTATTCACACTTTTGTCCAGCATGACACTAAACTAAAAAAGAAGAAACAAATCCCTAATTTGTCCTCACTGCATGACATTAAACTGCACAGTCCCCCTTTCGTCCTACATGATGCTAAACTGTATTGTCTCTGCAACATGAGATTAAAATGTGCAGCACCAGTTTTTCCTTGCTATACGACGTTAAACTATACAACAACGGTCCATGAATAAGACCCTAAACTATTTGAAAGTCCCTTACGCCTGGAAAGACATTAAACTACATAATCATCAAAGGTCCTGTATGACCTTAAACTGTATTTATGTCTAGCATGACATTAAACTGCACCATCAACGGTCCATGTATATGACCTTAAACTATTCGCCCTTTTGTCCAACATGACATTAAACTGTATTGTCCCCATCATCCTAATTACATTACGCTAAACTGTATAGAAAGTCCTTGATATGTCTTACATGACGCTAAACTGTACTTTGTCGCTGCTACATGACATTAAACTATGCATCGTTAAGGTTGTTGCTACCTCTTGTTTCTCACAACGAGTATGACTCACGTGAGCTTAGAGAAAACCTCAACCATAACACTCTCTCTGGGCTGCTAACCATGTGTAAGTACCAACATCATTTTTTAGGTCATTGTCTCCAAGAATAATTTGATCATTAATTTATTCTTTAACTGAACTACGTGGATTTTGATCCTTGCCTTCCAGGCTGGGTACGTAGGCAACCTCCCAAGGTTCAAGCCCAAAAACAACCTCTTCACTTCGGTTCACCTTCATCTCATACGATGTTGATTTTTGAAACTGACCTTAGAATCAATATATTTACATTTGATTCACTTTCGTCCTTGTTATACGACGTTAAACTATACAACACTTTTGTCCGGTACGACAATAAACTACAATACTCTTTGATTTCCTCATTTGAGAGGGAACCATTATTTACATTGATTTTTCAATCATGTTTCATTTCAAAAGACTACGTGCATACATGGTAATGCCTAAATTTTTTTATCTCGGGTTAAACCATCATTGTACTGAACTCCCCATTCACCTTTCACATGTACAAACCAAATTTGTACAAAGGGTATATCTAGAACTATGTGGGATTGATTCCCATCCTTATGGGATACGTAGGAACATTCGAGTATCCCTCGAATCCAGCCCCAAGTCTTTTGGGCCTAACCCCAAATTTCACTTTCAGTCCCTTCGCTGAAAAGTCCCCATGAAAACACACACTGTGTATTCATTATTATGGTCTGAACTCTATGACCCTAAACTAAGATCTCTCATATTTTCGTCCTTCATGACGTTAAACTGCATTTCAAGAACTACGTATGGCTTGATTCTCATTCTTATGGGATACGTAGTGAAGTCCAAAATTTCAATTCAGGACCCAGCCACAACATGATTGTGGTTACCATTGACCTATGTATCTCTATATACATTGGACAATACCCATATTTATGTGTTATAATCCTAACCTTAAATATTTTCAGATCCTCATAACCCTTTTCATGACTTTTAGTCACAAAAAGGTCAAACTTATGAGAATTATTTTGCCTGACTATGTAGTACGTGCCCATAGGTGGCCCCGCATAAACAGTCCACATAACAGACATGTCATCCAAAGGATACTATTTATTTGACCATGCAGCCAATGCCCTTAAGTGGCCCTGCATAATTCAACCCCATAACGGGTTTGTTAAATGATGGTAACTTCATTCTTGAGAAGAATTCCTATTTTGTCCTTATTTGTCTTAAACAACAGTATGTAGGGATCCGTAAAAAAATAGCCATCCTTAAAATATTTGTCCCATATCCTTTTTCATGATCTTAAAGTATTCAAGTCTATGGTTTATTCTCTTTCACTACGTTTGGGTCAGACCTTCGTAGGAGTGATATTCATCCAGTTTTTCGATAATCTTGTCTGGAAATATCTTCTCCATGTTCAAGAACCTCTTTCCATACAAAAAACTCTATACTTTAGAAAATTTGAATCTCCATAAACTTTCACTAGCTTTTAGCACTAGGAAAGTAAATTTCCGAGAGTTCTTTTGTCTGACTATGCAGCATGTGCCCATAGGTGGCCTTGCATAAACAGTCCACATAATAGACTTGTCAGCCAAAAGATGCTATTAATTTGACTATGTAGCCAATGCCCTTAGGTGGCCCTGCATAATTCAACCCCCTAACGGGTTTGTTAAATAATAGTAACTTTATTCTTGGAAACTACTTCTTCTAATGCCTTTTAGCTCTTTTTCATATCATTCCTCAGATTCAAATTCTCTTAAGACATAGTTTACATATTTCCTCTCATACTGGAGTATGATAATATGTTTTCAGATAAATTATCACGGAATTGAATCAATTTTAATCTATTTTGGTCAAATCTATTTCGACCTTAAACATTAGCCTCTTTATGTCTGGTGTGCCTGACTTTAAACTGCCCACAAAAGCCAAAGGAACTCTGAATAAAATTCAAGTTCCAGCTCACTAAACATACATTTTGTATGATTTAGGTAATATTGAGTAATTGAAAGATTCAAAGTTTGTAGGGTTATTTTTAATAATTATAGTAGAAATCAAACTCTGCTTACTGGGACCATTAGCTTAGGTAAAATCTAAAGCATATAGAAAAAGAGAATTCAGGTACAAATAAGTGAAGGTGAAAGTGTTTTTCATTGATGCACAAGAGTTAGAAGGACATTCACAGACCGGATTCTCTTCTCTTTTTCAAAAATTACAAGAGACTTTCAACCTAAATCTTCATTTGATTTACGGCACCCCGAGCTTCATCAGCAATCACTTGGCATTCATTCATTCAACTGGATACAATAAGAGATGCAGTGAACCAACTCTTCTTGGAAAAATTGTAAAAGGATGTTCTTGAGTGCGGTTTGAGAAATATTTCTGCTGATCAAACAGTGAATCGGTTTCTGTCCAAGAAATTTGGAAGATGGAAACATGGATTTGAGAATGGAGCATTGGAAGTAAAGATCCATTTGGAGAGAGTACTCTTTTCAGATATTTCTCTAATACCATGTTTGTCTTCTCTCCACCAACTGGCAGCGGAAAACATTTCATCCCATGGGTTTTCCATTTTCATATCTGCAAGGAAATGGCATGGAAAGAGAACTTGAAAATTCACACCATTATTGTTACTCTTAATGAAAAGCATAACTGTAATAGAGGAGTAGCAGTGTAGCTGCATCTTAGGTGTATAGTTCTTTTCATTTGGAATATTGACTTCTTGCAGATGACCATGACCACACAAAGGCAGATAAATGCTCTGTGGAAAATTATGATGATATTTCTTCAAGTACTTAGCCAAATCTGGGAGAGTGCTGTTACAGATATCATAGTAATTATGGCCAATGATGTTCATCATGTCTTCAATCCACTTGCTAGCCAGTTCATCAGCCATTCCAATACCCTTGGGAACCATTTAATCTACACAAAATATGAATAAAATAAATCTTAATTGGGTTTATTGTTTCATAAAAATTTGTGAAGAAATTCAGAAAAAATGGATAAGGAATTAAGGCGCGCATGTCTAGAACTTGGCGCGCAAGTGTTTGGGTTCCGTGCTAGTTTTTGACACGTAAGTATAAAATTTCGCAAGTAGAAATACCTATACAGTAGCGCGGCAGCAAAGAAACCTCAGAAAACAGAGCAACTTGCACAGATAAGATGACATGCGCGACGAGAGCTCGAGAGGTTTGAAGTCCGGAAATCTGGATGCTTAGTATGGAAGTGAGGTCTTGAATTTATAGGCCAGGAGGCCTACCTGCATGCCATATCCAGTACACTCAAGACCTGTGCGGTGCACACTAGAGCGCTTCCCTTTGCGCACCGAAGACTTGCGCACCACCTTTTCCTTTGTATGTCTTCAATTTCCTTAGAGTCAAATCCTCATTTTCTATCAGATCCAACTCTGAGGGGGGACTTTTGTTGACGCTCCTTTCGTCACAGAATCTAAAAATCGGAGAAGGGGAAGATCTAAGATTAAAATGGTTCAACCTTTGAAGAAAACATCAAAAATCGACAAAGGGATGAACAATGAGAACTTTACCCATAGGCCACTCAAGTTTCCTCATAGTCGCGCAAGTGGGCTTGCACGATGCACTTTGGCGCGCAAGTGAATTGCGCGACCGAAGTGATAACCGCCTGGTAACCGCCTGGGGTCATCTCCTGCCTATAAATAGACCCTGTGGGTCCCCCATTAGAAGGAAGAATTTTTCCAGAAACTCGGATTGAAGCTCCCGACGCCCAAGTCTCTTCTCAAAGATTCCGGAGCACTTCTCAGGTAATTTATTACCTAGAACGGAAGATCTAAAGAGAGGGAGGAAAGCATAAGTGTTGAAACTCATCAACACTTGCGCGCCTGAGCGGTCATCCCTTAAGGGAAGTGGCCACACTTGCGCGCCACCTTACTCCTTCGATAGAACTTGCACGTCCCTTTTCTGGAAGAACCTCAAGAGGATTCTAAAGGCTTTAATAAAGAGTCGCTCATGTATTTCAATGCTGGTTAAACATCGCGCAAGTACCCCACAAATGTCGCGCAGGTATACCTGAGCGACCAATACTTGCGCGCCCACGCAGTACTTGCGTGCCTACCAAGACATTCACGACCCTTCCTTTTTTGGGTGCCCATCTTGCCCATTTTACCCCTCTTAAGCCATTAAACCTTTCTTATTCAAGATTCAGTCTTCAAGACACTCTTCAAAGCCATTTATGGCATTATTTCTTGATTTGACTTCCTTATCTGAAAGGAATTCTGTGGAATATCTCTCAAAACTTAGTGATTTACATATCTTTATGTCATTAATGATTGAGAGTTCATTCATTCAACCTAATCCTTTAAGATGAGAGAATCCTTAAACTGGGTCCCCTTTTCAAGAATAATCCCCAGTTATTTTGGGCATCCTTCTCAGAAGTAATCCCCAAACCATAATCCCTTAACCCGGGCTTCCTTTTCAGGAATAAGTCCCAGTCATAATTTTGGGCTTCCTTTTTAAGAGTAAGCCCCAAGTCCCCTAACTTGGGATTCCTTTTTAGGAATAAGCCCCAATCATAAATTTGGACTTCCTTTTCAGGAGTAAGCCCCAAATCCCTTAATTTCTCTTTAACCAGTCCTAATTTACCTTTGATTTGGGATTCTTTCCCAGGAGTAAAACCCAATCATCAATCCTCTCCTAATCTTGGCTTCCTTTTCAGGAATAAGTCCCAAGTTAGAGTATTCAAATCTCCATGAAGCACATATACCTTTATGGACCCTGTTCCTGGATTTTCTCCCTAAAGTAAATCCTAATCTTCATTTATCTGGGCGGTCATACATACATAATCCCCAAACCATTTCTTATGATTAAATCTTTCATGGCCCAATTGTCTATTTTATTACCAATACCTCTTGTTTCTCACACTGAGCATGACTCACGTGAGATTAGAGAGTAAAAGTAATTATGACATCCTTCTTTGAGTCATCAATCATAAACATCATACTCCCTTACCCGAACTACGTGGTTTCTGATTCCTTTTCCCAAACAAAGGATACGTAGGTAGCCCATCTACGGGTTCGATCCCAACTCTGAAATAATCCATGTCCTTTTGAATGACAATAAACATCATGTTCTCCAATTAGTGGCTTTAAAACTAGCCTGGTCATCATAATGACCAAGAGACTTTTATATAAATGTTTTGAAGGATATCATTGACAAAGAATCTCTAAATAGAGACAGATGATTTTCTATTGATGAATAACCTCAAATACATATAAAAGATTCTCTAAATTTATTACATATTGTCAAAACTGAAGGAAAGCTCATTTTATACTTGGTAATGTAATAAGGATTCACAAACATAACTTAAATCTATAAAGAGAGTCCTAGAGTAGACAATAATTCCCCTCAAAAAGATGTGATGAGTCCGACCTCTCATCCTCTTGACCAATGAAAATTCCTAAGCTTCATTAGTCCACAAGCTAATGAGTGCCTACCTTTGGAAGGTAGGTCCAAATGGATGTGGAATCATTGGATGTTTCCGGTTCTACGAACAGAACCGTTAGAAACCGATCGGAACCTTTGAATCTCCCATCCAGGAGGTCATTCCGGAATTCTGAGGGAAACAAAAAATGGTGAACCCGACGTGAATCCTTAACCAAGTTAAAATGATGTTTTACCTATTTGTTAAGCCCCTATTTAAAACTCAATAAGAGGGCTAACAAAAACAATCATTGACATGTGTGCTCATCCAAAGGATGAAGTGGCTGGATTTAACTTGATTGTGTCTGTTATATCAAACAGGCACTCTTTTCCAAGATTTTCTGTATTTCCATAATGCCTGCTCTCAAATTCACACTTGTGAATACTGCTGCTGCAAATACCACTGCTGCTATTCCTACTGGATCGTCATCCGCTCTGAGGTTGACATCACCTACTCAGCATCTTCAACGCTGGGTATCAAATGCGCTGGTTAAGGAGTACCGTCAACACGGTACCATCCCAACTCTGGAGGCTGCCAGACAGGACCTCCAAGTGAACAACTCACATAGGTCGTCCGGACAACGACGACCAGTGATCAAGAGGCAGGCGGTGCTGACTACCGTCTCCAACTGTTTTGGGTCGTTATCCCCGGAACGCAATTTCCATTCACTCCCTTACTCTGAGGAAGTGAATGAGAAGGTCCCTCAGGACCTTAATTCAAAAAGACAGGAGTCCTTCCTGAGGGCTCCCATCAACCATCGCCACCAGAATCGTGCGGCAGTGCTCCCTCAATATGATGAGGGTACCGACTCCAGGCGTTCGGCTCTGGTTCCTCAAACCTGAGCAGTCAAGACAAACCACCAGAGGCGGAATCCGGTTAACAATGGGTAGGTTCTCATCCCTGCCATTTCCGGAGAAGTCCACCATCCTAACATGGTGGCGAACAATGAGCAGACACACACACCTACCCGTTTTAATTCCGCTGTCCATCAGACTCGTCTGGAAGCATCACGCCAATCCCACCAGGCAATTCTGGTGGAGTACTATAGGCAGGAACATACAACTACTTATACATCATTAGATAGTCAGCAGGCTCTCCTGACTACATATGATGGATCTCGTCCACCGCGTTTGGAGAAGTGTAATCAGCAGGCACATACACCTGCTGATACTAATCAAGCCTACCAACAGTCTCGCTTGGTAGCGCACGGAGGAGTCAGTCGAAAAGCTCCAATGACAAATAGGAGGCAGTCTCAACTCTCTGCCCCCACATTTGAGTACTATTAGGATTCACTGACAGGAAAAGGAGGACAAGAGCAGGTACATACACCTACTCCAAGTCCTGAATGGACGTATATCCCTGTTCCAGCAGCTGAAGTCACCAAGCATATTTTGTCAATGGTGAAAGAGCAGAAGCAAATTCCTGCTCATATTCTGGATGCTTGCCAGGATATCATAACAGCTTCAGCATCATCTCAGGGAAAGTCACATAAATCTATCCCTAGAAGTGGATTGACACATCAACGATTCACTCCGGAACAGACACACACATCTGTTCCGGTCCAAGAGGGTTATGGGGCATACTCCACCATATCATACGGACAACCAAGTCAGGCACATACACCTGATTTGAGTAAAGATCGTCAGCCTAACCTGACCATCTTTCCTGATCAGGCATATACACCTGCTCAGAGCAACCACTTTCGTCAACAAGTGGTTTCCAAAGTGAGTAAGAAGGCATCTAAGAAAAAGATCCGCCCAACACAGTCAGGAGATCAAAGGCCAATCTGTAACAAGGCCTTGCTCGATGCTGGAGTTTTTGAAGCTCTAAAACATTTATCTGTTGGAATTCAAGATTTTACTCCCTCAGTTCACAATAACGGGAACATTAATTCCAAAGGTCTTCAACATACACTTCCTCATGAAGGCTTGATTCATGACAATTCGGTCAATCTTGAAGTTTAGTCTTCAGATGAGAGCCACAAGAACCCTCAGTGTGGTCAGAAGACCAAGGAGCAAGGGATCTCATCTTTTGCTGTAACCCATTGTGGTGGTCCTCCCCATGATGATGAATTTCGCTGCGAAAGTCCTCTCCACATTAGTGATACACATTGCCTGGAAAATAATCCAGTGGACAATGTAGTGCCAAGAAATCCCTCTTATCTAGAGGCATTTGTAAATGCGAAACCAGTCATGTCTGATGCTTTATCGCTAGCAAGTGAAATACTTTCTCAATCAGAAGATAGCCCAGGGTGTAGGTCATTCTCCGAACCACCCCTAAGTCATGCATCTTCTAGTTTGATTAATGATCTCTCTACCAATATTGTTGAATCCGATGAAGCCTTAAGGAAACAACAACTCTGGTCAAAACAAGTAGAAGAATCTTCATTTAATGATGAAGAGGAAATGGTGAACATGAGGAAAAAACTGGCGAAGAGTGAGGTACCAGTCATGTTTTGGCCTTTGGATGACTCCCAGTATGACATTCCAAAAATGTTGACGGATGATGAAGTCCATGATATTCGTCTCAACATATGGAAAACTCTTTGTCAATTGAATAAGAAGGTAATATCTTATGATGAATATGAAAATCATCTTAAGATAACAGAAGGGCTACAACGTCAGATTTATTTGGCATCTCTATCAGTCTCTCGGTATCCGAAGGCTGAAAAGCAGCCGAGAACCCTTCAACGTTCATGCCTTGGCGCACTAAGAAAATTGTGTCAGTTAATTGCCAATGCCCCATCAAGTGTTCATATCAGAGGATGGGGTGTTCACGGAGCACTACATTTCACAGTGCTTTCCAGTCAGCAAAGCCCACCGAAAATGGTCTCATGCAATGTTATTGCCCATGGCCGGCCACAGTCAATGGGCTTTGTTTGTAATGAAAAGGTTGCTCAAGAACATGCTTCAACTAGTTCCTCTCAAAATCAAGTATATAGAGAACAAGTTGTTGAATTTCTCCTACATCAAGCAGGTGAGAATATTACACAAGCCTCTCGTATGGAGCAAACACATCATCAAATGAAAGAAGTTTCGGAAATCATCCAACGGTCTGTTGAACCAGGTGATAAAAGTGGATACAGGTTAATGCATCCAGCTAATTTCTGAACTAATATTCGCAAGATCAAGAGAGATTTTAAGAAAATGTCAGACATAGCATGTCAAGAGGCACCAGATCTTGTCAGAAAGGGGACTCCCTTAACCCAACCCTTAGAATCAACAAATGGGATTCGAGGAGTTGAGAGGAAACAGCAGGAACACCCCCAGTTCACGAGACTGGGGACTCTTTCAAATCATCAATCCCCTCCTCAGAGAATGTCGGTCTTTTCTCGATTGGGGAAGAAGCCCCAAGAGGAACGAAGAGCCAAATTATCAGGAGATTCCATCCAAGTTATAGCTCGTCAAGAAGTTACTAAAGGATTGAATCACAAAAAGGCAAAGTCTCATCAAAGACATGAAAGAAGAAAATATCACAGAAATATTGATAGAAGGCATGCGATGCATTTTGCATCAATCAATGTCATCAATGTCATTATTGCTAATCCACCAGAGGAGGCTCACTCAGGGGAATCAGATGAAGAGCGTCCTGCTCAAGAAAATGTACGCACCAATACAAATGAAGAAGTTGTGCATACACGAAGTCAAAGGATTACTCAGAACCTAGGTAATCCACTTCCCTCTCTCCAAAAAATATCCAAGAAAGGGAGGGGAAAGAATCAGGTTACATATCCTTCCTCTGTAGAAGGTGAATCGCTATCATTAGAGCAAAGGTTTTCACAACAGGAGGAAGAAATTAAAGAATTAAGAAGGTTGAATGCAGAACTACTTCAGAGTAGTCTTCTTCTTAATAATGCTGGAGTCCGAGAGCCGAAGGAATTTTTTGCAGCTACTGAGATGGATCAGGAATATCCTCCTTTATAAGTACACCCTCAGAGGTCTAATCCTATGGGTCAAGCGCAACAACGGTTGGCAGTGCTACCATCAGTTGCAGCACCAACCACCACATCTGTCCAAGCTCCATTCATTGCACCTACCCAAGACCAAATTCAATCAGATGTTTCTCAAAAATTAATAACTACTATTGAGTCATTAACAGCTCAGTTAGAAACTATGGAAGGGAAACAGGTGCAAGTTCAACCAGAAAAGAAAGTTTACCCTGAATGGGTAGATTCAATTTCTCCTCCATCCAGTTTTGGAAACCCTGTTTTCCCTACTTTCAATGGATCAGGTGACCCTGAACAACATTTGACACATTACGTGTCTTGTTGTGATCCTATGATGGGATGTCCAGAGCAGTAAGAAGCAGTGAAACTCATATGCTTCATGCGAACCTTGCAAGAACCAGCTTTTTTCTGGTATACAAGCTTGCAATCCCGGTCAATCATCGGATGGGAGGATCTTCACCAAAAATTCCTTCTTCAGTTCAGCTCAACTTTTCCAAAAACGACAGTTTTCAATCTTACAAACTGCAAACCAAGGGAGAATGAAAGAGTCTTTGATTTCATTGCTCGCAGTAAAGGATTAACATATTCCCTGAGTTTAGCACTCCCTCAAGAGGATCTATTGCCAATATGTGTGTGCAAATTAGTGTGACAAATTACGCACGCCATTGATCCCTGTGAAATACACAAGAGGGTTTCAAGACCTTACTTCAATCGCTCAGCAGATTGAAGATTCCCTTATACAGTCTAAGGCTAAATATCGTGTAATTCCATCAGCTCTAGGAAGGAGAATGGGTAAAGCGGAAACTGCTACAGTTATGCTTAAACAAGCACTTGTACATATTTCTACTTCAAAACCTTCATCTTCTCGAAGGGCTCCACCTCCTGAATGCCAACAAAAAAGGTCATTTCGTCCAATTGATCAAAGAGATCAACGACAAAAACAATTTGAGGATTTGAAGAATAAAACAAACTCTTTCTGAAATGAGTAAGTTCCTGGTTACTTCATTTCAGCTTTGGAAAATAATTTGGTTCAATTACCAGTGCCCAAGAGGCCAAACAAGGAAGGTGATGAAGACCATCCCAATTATTGTCCCTTTCTCCAAATGTTGGGGAATCCCATCCAGGAGTGTTTTGTCTTCAAAGACCTCCTGAAAAAGATGGTCGACTTGGGACAAGTCAAGTTGATAGGTTCTTCGACTCAGGTAGAATGTGTTACTGCTACAGTTCCAGAGGAGGATGGTGAATGACAAGAAGTTAAAAGCAGAAATTCACAGAAGTATGATGATTGGATGGTCAAAAATACAATCAATCGGACTCATGCCATTTTACGAACATAATTAAAGAAACCAATTGTGTCTTCTTCCATGAATATTGCGGTAAAAACCTCTTCATCAGAGGGTAAGTCCTCAAAGAAATGGCTTGATTCAAAGAAGGAAAAAGAATCAGAAGAAGATGAGTATGTGTCCAAGCATAAATTTTCTTTGACTCTGGAAGACTTTATGCCATCTACTTCAAAGCCACGGGCACCGCCCCATCAAACGGCACAGCCTAAACAGGCTAATCAGGCAGAGTCTTTATCAGACTATGAGTTAATCTTTGGTTTTGTTAATATGATTCAATTAACAGATCCGTATTCCAGTCATATTTTCAATTTTGATGAGCCTGAATTCCCTGTATCAAATAAGGGAATTTGAGGAAGTTCCAGAGGTTCAGGATAAAGAGGAAGACGTGGATCTTTCCGAGGCCACTACTCCAATTCTACCCCTACTAGCACTGTGTATGCAGCAGAAATTCGTGGTAGAGCCCTTCAGCGAGTTAAAAAAGAACAAGAAAGTTCATCTGCCAATAGCCAAATCAGTCCTGGAACAGTTATTTTGGAAGACCGATTGAAGGTTCCATCTTCTTTATCTCAGCAGGTAAATGGATCTAATCGGTCTAATCTTCCAAAACCAAGGATGTTGACAACTTCTATCCCAATACAAGATGCATCAGCTTCCAAAGCATCTGCTTCCAAGGTACCTGCTAAACCGCATGTTCCTGTTGGGAAACGCAGACCTCTAGATCAAAAGTATGATATATTGAAACATTTGTCCCAAGTTCCAGCCAAGTTATCAATTATGGATGTTTTGAATCTGTCAAAAGATCTTCGGGAAGCACTCATCGAAGCATTGTCAAGTCCTCAGGAGTTTGAAGCTGAAATTGCTGCAGCTGAAGTCTATCACATAGAGAATAATCCGTCAGAATGCCATGCAGTGATATCTTTTACTAATATAGATGAAGATGATGTTGTGAATGGGCATATAAAACCTATGTACTTATCTAGCAAAGTCAATGGTGTAGATATCTGAAGAGCTTTCATTGACAATGGTTCAGGAGTTAACCTCATGCCCATTCATACACTTCGTCGATTGGGCCTCACGGAATCTGATTTATCTCCTTATACCATGATTTTACATGGATATGATAAAAATGAACAAGAACCACTGGGCGAAGTTACACTCAGAACTCAGTTTGGAGATCTTGTATCCAATTCGGATTTCATGATTGTTGATCAAGACTCAGCTTTCAACGTCTTGCTTGGAAGACCCTGGCTACATCAGCATGCAGCTATCCCTTCATCATACCATCAATGTCTCAAATACTATTTCAAGGGTCAAGTTTGAACATTGTATGGTGATAAGGCCCCATTCAAGACATGTGAGTCTCAATACATTGAGGCGGAATTTTATCACATGAAGGGAAGAGAGAAATCTACAATAAAGGAAATTACCAAAGTTAATGCTCCATATGGTTTGGAGAAGATTCTAGTAAATCCATTTACACATGTGAGTACAGATTATGTGTTGCCTATCAGTCAAATTGACAAGGTATACTCAAATCAAAGTACTCTTATGGAAAGATCCATAATGTCAATTATGGTAATCGAGCCAGACAACATGGGAGAAATTGGTAACCCACCAAGTAGTAATGAAAGCACAAATGGTGACGTCTTCATTTCATCAGCTGAAATCCAACAAGTCTATACTTCTTCAATTAGGCCATAAGGAGTTATAGCAACATCAGAGGTGAATAATGATGTCAATTCTCAATCCATCATCTCCTCTTTATTTCCCAATGAAGACCCTTTATCATCAATAGGGTCTGAAATGGGAGCTTCTTCTTCAAAATGTGAAAATTTTTACATCTCTTCTGATCATGAAAATTTCATTTTGTCATCTACTATGCAAGTAGAAATGGAAGAAATAGAACATGATGAAGAGGAAGTGGAAGATCGTAGAGATTCTCCTCCAATATTTGAAGAGGGTATCTCTACCACTGTAGTAGAACTCAGAGAAATAAATATGGGTACAGAGAGAAATCCACGCCCCACATTAATTAGTGCGGCCATGACCCTTGAAGAGCAAGAAATGTATATTTATTTTCTAAATCAAAATAAAGATATTTTTTCTTGGAACTATATAGAAATTCCTGGGCATGATCCTGATGTTGCTACTCATCATTTGGGTTTACCAAAAGAACATCGAGGATTTAAGCAAGCCGCGAGAAGGACACACCCAACTTATGCTTCCAAATTTGAAGCTGAAGTGGATAAGATGATCAAAGATAACTTCATCATAGAAGTTCAGTATCCCATGTGGTTGGCTAATATTGTCCCTGTAAAGAAGAAGAACGGAAAAATTAGGGTTTGCATCGATTTCAGAGATCTTAATCGGTATTGTCCTAAAAAGGATTTCCCAGTTCGGATTACAGAACTCTTAATTGATGCTATGGCTGGTTATGAAGTAGTTTCCTTCATGGATGGATATTCCGGATATAATCATATCTGAATGGCCCCAGAAGATGAGGAATCCACAGCCTGTAGAGCCCCTCAAGGTGTGTTTTTTTTAACGGGTGATGCCCTTTGGTTTAAAGAATGCTGGTGAAACATATCAACGCGCCATGCATCGTATCTTCAAACCATTCTTAGGGAAGTTTGTTGAATGATATGTAGATGATTTTGTGGTTAAATCCAAACAACTTTCTAATCACTTGGCTGATTTGGAAGTCATATTCCACAAGCTTCTACAACATAATTTGATGATTAACCCCATAAAATGTGCTTTTGGGGTAACCTCAGGAAAATTTCTCAGCTTTGTTGTACGCCATCGTGGTATTGATGTCGATCCTGAGAAGACCAAGTCAATCCTTGGTATGTCACCTCCTCAGAATTTGAAAGAATTAAGAGGACTTCAAGGAAACTTAGCCTATATTCAGTGTTTCATCGCCAATTTGGAAGGCAAAAGTTTACCCTTTACCAAATTATTTAAAAAAGTAGTCACTTACCAGTGGACTGAAGAATGTCAAGAAGCATTTGATGTTCTCAAGAAATACCTCTTGAGTCCACCGGTAATCATGCCACCTGTTGAAGGAAGACCACTTATCCTCTATGTGACAGCTCTAGAGAGATCATTTGGTGCCTTTCTTGCTCAAAAGAATGATGCTGGGAATGAAAATAGTCTCTATTATCTCAGTAGAACTATGATTGAAGCAGAAACCCGGTATTCAAGTATTGAGAAGTGCTGCCTGACATTAATCTTTGCAGTTCAGAAACTAAGACACTACCTGAAACATCACGAGGTCCAATTGGTATCTCGAAATAATCCGCTCAAATTCATCCTTGGTCGTCCAATTATTACAGGACGTCTAGCAAGGTGGGCAGTTATTTTGCAGTAGTTCGACTTTCAGAATGTGTCTCAAAAGGCAATAAAGGGACAAGCTCTGGCTGATTTCATGGCTGAACATCCTTCAGTAGAAGACACATCTTCAGATATTGAACTCCCTGATGAGGAAGTTTTCTCTATTCAAGAGAGTCCTCAAACATGGGAAATGTATTTTGATGGTTCTTCCAGAAGTCCAACAGGGAAGAAAATGGTAAATCCTAAATTCAAAAAATTTGGTTTAGGAATTGTGCTCATTTCTCTAGATAAGGCATTGTTACCTTATTCCTTTTTATTGTGGGAAGGTGGTACCAATAATAAAGCTGAATACCAAGCTCTTATCACACGATTGGAGTTAGCGCTTCAAGCACATGTGAATCACTTAAAGGTGAAAGGTGATTCAGACCTGGTAATCAAACAAGTCAATGAGGATTATGCCATCAGAAAAGAAGAATTAATCCCTTTGTATGATTACGTCAAAGAGTTAATAGTGGAATTTCCTTCAGAACCGACATTTTCTTATGTCCCAAGATCACAAAATGCTCAAGCTGATGTGCTGGATAATATAGCCACAGCTCTAGCAGATCCAAATCGGGACGAGACAACCATCAGTATTGCCCATCGTCATGCAATTTCACCTTATGTTCAATCCAGAATAGAGGAAATTAATGATATTAGTCCCATTCCTGAACCGTATGGTCATACTACAAGATGGATGTTACCTATTAGGGAATACCTTCAAAATGGAACACTTCCACCTGATAGACCCAAGAAAGAACAAATCCGGTGATGTGTGGTCAATTTTACTCTTTATGATAGCCCAAACCACCTAGAGAAAATTCCCTACAAATGTGGTTTTGATGGAGTTCTCTTCAGATGCATTGATGGTGAAGAGACAGTGGCTGTCATGAAAGAAGTGCATGTAGGATTCTGTGGTGCCCACCAGTTTGGACATAGATTGTTTGATAAAATTCGAAGGCTTGGATACTTTTGGCCTTCAATGATACAAGATTGTGTTAATTTCACAAAGAAGTGTCATTCATGCCAAGTACATGCCAACTTCATTCATCAACCTCCAGAGTTTCTTCATACAGCTAAATACTCATGGCCATTTGCCACATGGGGAATGGATGTGGTGGGAACTTACACTTCAGCTACGACCAAGCAGTTTATGTACATTCTTACTCCTAATGATTTCTTTTCCAAATGGGCAGAGGTAGTACCTCTTAAAGAAGTCTGTTCTAAATGCATTTTTAGCTTCATCAAGTCTAACATCATTACTAGATTTGGTGTCCCTCATACCATATTGACGGACAACAGCACCAACTTCTGTTCTTCTGAAGTGAAGAAAATGTATCAAGAATACAACATTAAATCCATCCATTCATCTCAGTATCATGCGGCAGCCAATGGCAAAATAGAAGCCTTTAACAAGACTATTTCTAATATACTGCAAAAGATGGTGGATAAAGATAAGAGGACATGGCTTGATAAACTCTTTCATGCTTTATGGGATTATCGGACTACCACCCGTAATGCAACGCGGTAAACTCCATATTCGTTGGTATATGGAACAGAAGCAGTCTTGCCAATTGAAGTTCAATTTCCCTCACACAGAGTAGCCATTTTGATCAGTCATCTACAGATGAGAAATCTCAAAAGCGATAGAATGAATTGGAACGGTTAGATGAGAAAAGATTGTGCACTTTGCACCACTTTGAAATCTATCAGAATCAAATAGCACGAGCTTTTAACAAAAAAGTTCGTCTCCGTTCATTCATTCAGGGAGAATTGGTATTAGTTCTCAGATCTCCAATGATACCAAGAATGAAACCTCCCAAGCATGAGCCAAAATGGGAAGGACCGTATTCAATACATAGGGTCTACTCCAATGGAGCTTATTCATTAATCTCGTTTGATGAAGAACTCATTACTACTCCAACTAATGCTAGATTTTTGAAGAAGTATTTTGTATGAATTTCAAAATACCCCCAAAATGTCCCCGCAACATGACACTAAACTGTGCGGCACCAGTTCTTCCTTTCTATATGACATTAAACTATACATCAATGGTCCAGTATGACCTTAAACTCCTCCTTGGTCCAGTATGACCTTAAACTATTCACTAAATTTCCCCGCAACATGACACTAAACTGTGCGGCACCGGTTCGTCCTTGCTATATGATGTTAAACTATACAGCAATGGTCCACGTATATGACCCTAAACTATTCACACTTTTGTCCAGCATGACA
This sequence comes from Viscum album, assembly GCA_963277665.1. NCBI lineage: Eukaryota > Viridiplantae > Streptophyta > Magnoliopsida > Santalales > Viscaceae > Viscum > Viscum album. The sequence goes on along the minus strand of OY728123.1, from coordinate 1,811,053,669 downwards.
CTAAACTGAAAAAGAAGAAAAAAAATCCCTAATTTGTCCTCACAGCATGACATTAAACTGCACAGTCCCCCTTTCGTCCTACATGACACTAAACTGTATTGTCTCTGCAACATGACATTAAACTGTGCAGCACCAGTTTTTCCTTGCTATACGACGTTAAACTATACAACAACGGTCCATGCATAATACCCTAAACTATTTGAAAGTCCCTTACGCCTGGAAAGACATTAAACTACATAATCATCAAAGGTCCTGAATGACCTTAAACTGTATTTATGTCCAGCATGACATTAAACTGCACCATCCACGGTCCATGTATATGACCTTAAACTATTCGCCCTTTTTTCCAACATGACATTAAACTGTATTGTCCCCATCGTCCTAATTAAATGACGCTAAACTGTACAGAAAGTCCTTGATCTGTCTTACATGACGCTAAACTGTACTTTTCCCCTGCTATATGACATTAAAATGTGCACTGTTAAGGTTGTTGCTACCGCTTGTTTCTCACAACGAGTATGACTCACGTGAGATTAGAGAAAACCTAAACCCTAACACTCTCTCTGGGCTGCTAACAATGTGTAAGTCCCAACATCATTTTTTAGGTCATTGTCCCCAAGAATAATTTGATCATTAATTTATTCTTTAATTGAACTACGCGGATTTTGATCCTTGCCTTCCAGGCTGGGTACGTAGGCAACCTCCCAATGTTCAAGCCCAAAAACAACCTCTTCACTTCGGTTCACCATCATCTCATACGATGTTGATTTGTGAAACCGCCCTTAGAATCAATATCTTTACATTTGATTCACTTTCGTCCTAGTTATACGATGTTATACTATACAACACTTTTGTCCGGTACGACAATAAACTAAAATACTCTTTGATTTCCTCATTTTAGAGGGAACCATTATTTACATTGATTTTTCAATCATGTTTCATTTCAAAAGACTACGTGCATACATGGTAATGCCTAAATTTTTTATCTCGGGTTTAACCATCATTGTACTAAAGTCCCCTTTCACCCTTCACATGTACGAACCAAATTTGTACAAAGGGTATATCTATAACTACGTGGGCTTGATTCCCATCCTTATGGGATACGTAGGAATGTTCGATTATCCCTCGAATCCAGCCCCAAGTCTTTTGGTCCTAACCCCAAATTTCACTTTCAGTCCCTTCGCTGAAAAGTCCTCATGAAAACACACACCATGTATTCATTATTATGGTCCGAACTCTATGACCCTAAACTAAGATCTCTCATATTTTCATCCTGCATGACGTTAAAATGCATTTCAAGAACTACGTATGGCTTAATTCTCATTCTTATGAGATACATAGTGAAGTCCAAAATTTCAATTCAGGACCCAGCCACAACATGATTATGGTTACCATTGATGTATGTATCTCTATATACATTGGACAAAACCTATCTTTATGTGTTATAATCCTAACCATAAATATTTCCAGATCTTCATAACCCTTTTCATGAATTTTAGTCACAAAAATGTCAAACTTCTGAGAATTCTTTTGCCTGACTATGCAGTGCGTGCCCATAGGTGGCCTCGCATAAACAGTCCACATAACAGACTTTTCAGCTGAAGGATACTATTTATTTGACCATGCAGCCAATTCCCTTAGGTGGCCCTGTATAATTCAACCCCCTAACGGGTTTGTTAAATGATGGTAAGTTCATTCTTGGGAAGAATGCCTCTTTTTTCCTTATTTGTCTTAAACAACAGTATGTAGGGATCCGCAAAAAATAGCCATCCTTAACATATTTGTCCCACATCCTTTTTCATGATCTGAAAGTATCCAAGTCTATGGTTTATTCTCATTCCCTACGTTTGGGTTAGACCTTTTTAGGAGTGATATTAATCCAATTTTTTGATAATCTTGTCTGTAAATATCTTCTCTATATTCAAGTACCTCTTTCCATACAACAAACTCTATACTTTAGGAAATTTCATTCTCCATAAACTTTCACTAGATTTTGGCACTAGGAAAGTAAATTTCTGAGAGTTATTTTGCCTGACTATGCAGAACGTGCCCATAGGTGGCCTTGCATAAACAGTCCACATAATAGACTTGTCAGCCAAAAGATGCTATTTATTTGACTATGCAGCCAATTCCCTTAGGTGGCCCTTCATATTTCAACCCCATAACGGGTTTGTTAAATAATTGTAACTTTATTCTTGGAAACTACTTCTTCTGATTCCTTTTATCTCTTTTTCATATCATTCCTCAGATTCAAATTCTCTTAAGCCATAGTTTACATATTTCCTCTCATACTGGAGTATGATAATATGTTTTCAATTAAATTATCAAGGAATTTAATCAATTTTAATCCATTTTGGTCAAAGATATTTTGAACTTAAACATTAGCCTCTTTATGTCTGGTGTGCATGACTTTAAACTGCCCACAAAAGACAATGGAACTCTGAATAAAAGTCAAGTTCCAGCTCACTAAACATACATTTTTTATGATTTAGGTAATATTGAGCAATTAAAAGATTCAAAGTTTTTTGGGTTATTTGTAATAATCCTAGTAGAAATCAAACTATGCTTACTGGGCCCATTGGCTTAGGTAAAATCTAAATCATATATCAAAAGAGAATGCAGGTACAAATAAGTGAAGGTGAAAGTGTTTTTCATTGATGCACAAGAGTTAGAAGGACATCCCCAGACTGGAGTCTCTTCTCTTTTTCAAGAATTACAAGAGACTTACAACATAACTATTCATTTGATTTATGGCACCCCGAGCTTCATCAGCAATCACTTGGAATTCATTCATTCAACTGGATACAATAAGAGATGCAGTGATACCAGCTCTTCTTGGAAAAATTGTAAAATGATGTTCTTGAGTGTGGTTTGAGAAAATTTTCTGCTGATCAAAAAGTGACTCTGTTTCTGTCCAAGAAATTTGGAAGATGGATACATGGATTTGAGAATGGAGAATTGGAAGTAAAGATCCATTTGGAGAGATTACTCTTTTCATATATTGCTCTAATACCATGTTTGTCTTCTCTCCACCAACTGGCAGCGGAAAACATTTCATCCCATGGGTTTTCCATTTTCATATCTGCAAGGAAATGGAATGGAAGGAGAACTTGAAAATTCACACCATTGTTGTTGCCCTTAACACACAACATAACTGAAATAGAGGAGTAGCAGTGTAGCTTCATCTCAGGTGTATAGTTCTTTGCATTTGGAATATTGACTCCTTGCAGATGACCATGACCACACAAAGGCAGATAAATGCTATGTGGAAATTTATGATGATATTTCTTCAAGTACTTAGCCAAATATGGGAGAGTGCTGTTATAGATATCATAGTAATTATGGCCAATGATGTTCATCATGCCATCAATCCGCTTGCTAGCCAGTTCATCAGCCATTCCAATACCCTTGGGAACCATTTAATCTGCACAAAATATGAATAAAATAACTCTTAAATGGTTTTATTTTTTCATAAAAATTTGTGAATAAATTTAGAAAAAATGGATAAGGCATTAAGGCGCGCAAGTATAGAACTTGGCGCGCAAGTGTTTGGGTTCCGCACTAGTTTTTGACGCGTAAGTAAAAAATAGCGCAAGTAGAAATATCTATACAGTAGCGCGACAGTAAAGAAACATCAGAAAATAGAGCAACTTGCGCGGCTAAGAAGACCTGTGTGAAGAGAGCTCGAGAGGTTTGAAGTCCGGAAATCTGGATGCTTAGTATGGAAGTGAGGTCTTGTATTTATAGGCCAGGAGGCCTACCTGCATGCCGTATCCAGTGCACTCAAGATCTACGCGGTGCACACTTGCGCGCTGCCCTCTGCGCACTGAAGACTTGTGCACCACCTTTTCCTTTGGATGTATTCAATTTCCTCAGAGTCAAATCCTCATTTTCGTTCGGATCCAACTCTGAGGGGGGACTTTTGTTGACGCTCCTTTCATCACAGAATCTAAAAATCAGAAAAGGGGAAGATCTGAGATTAAAATGGTTCAACCTTTGAAGAAAACATCAAAAATCGAAAAAGGGATGAACAAGGAGAACTTTGCCCATAGGCCGCACAAGTTTCCTCATAGTTGCGCAAGTGGGCTTGTGCGACGCACTTTGGCGCACAAGTGACTTGCGCGAACGAAGTGATAACTGCCTGGTAACCACCTTGGGTCTTCTCCTGCCTATAAATAGACCCTGTGGGCCCCCCATTAGGAGGAGGAATTTTTTCAGAAACTCGGATTGAAGCTCCCGACGCCCAAGTCTCTTCTCAAAGCTTCTGGAACACTTCTTAGGTAATTTCATACCTAGACCGGAAGATCTAAAGAGAGGGAGGAAAGCCTAAGTGTTGTAACTCATCAACACTTGTGCTCCTGAGCGGTCATCCCTTAAGGGAAGTGGCCACACTTGCGCTTCGCCTTACTCCTTCGATAGAACTTGCGCGTCCCTTTTTTGAAAGAACCTAAAGAGGATTCCAAAGGCTTTAATAAAGAGTCGCTCAAGTATTTCAATGCTGGTTAAACATCGCGCAAGTACCCCACAAATGTCGCGCAGGTATACCTAATCCACCAATACTTGCGCGCCCACACAGTACCTACGCGCCTTCCAAGACTTGCACGACCCTTCCTTTTTTGGGTGCCCATCTTCCCCATTTTACCCCTCTTAAGCCATTACACCTTTCTTATTCAAGATTCAGTCTTAAAGACACTCTTGAAAGCCATTTATGGCATGAGTTCATGATTTGACTTCTTTATCTGAAAGGAATTCTGTGGAATATCTCTCAAAACATAGTGATTTATATATCTTTATGTCACTAAAGATTGAGAGTTCATTCATTCAGCCTCATCCTTTAATATGAGAGAATCCTTAAATAGGGTCTCATTTTCACAAATAATCCCCAGTTATTTTGGGCATCCTCCTCAGAAGTAAGCCCCAAACTATAATCCCTTAAGCTGGGATTCCTTGTCAGGAATAAGTCCCAGTCATAATTTTGGGCTTCCTCTTCAGGAGTAAGCCCCATGTCCCCTAATTTGGATTCCTTTTTAGGAATAAGCCCCAATCATAAATTTGGACTTCCTTTTCAAAAGTAATCCCCAAATCCCTTAATTTCTCTTTAACCAGTCCTAATTTACCTTTGATTTGGGATTCCTTCTCAGGAGTAAAACCCAATCATCAATCCTCTCCTAATCTGGGCTTCCTTTTCAGGAATAAGTCCCAATTTAGAGTATTCAAATCTCCATGAAGCACATATACCTTTATGGACCCTGTTCCTGAATTTTCTCCCTATAATAAATCCTAAGATTCATTTATCTAGGCTGTCATACATACATAAGCCCCAAACCATTTCTTATGATTACATCTTTCATGGACCAATTGTCTATTTTATTTCCAATACCTCTTGTTTCTCGCATCGAGCATGACTCACGTGAGCTTAGAGAGTAAAATTAAATATGACATCCTTCTTTGAGCCATCAATCATAAACATCATACTCCCATACCCGAACTATGTGGGTTCTGATTCCATTTCCAAAACAAAGGATATGTAGGTTTCCCATCTGCGGGTTCGATCCCAACTCTGAAATAATCCACGTCCTTTTGAATGAAAATAAACTTCAAGTGCCCCACTGAGTGGCTTTAAAACTATCCTGGTCATCATAATGACCAAGATACTTTTATATAAATGTTTTAAAGGATACCATTGACCAAGATTCTGTAAATAGATACAGATGATTCTCTATTGATGAAGAACCTCGAATACATATAAAAGATTCTCTAAATTTCTTATATTTGTCAAAACTAAAGGAAATCTCATTTTATACTTGGTAATGTAATAAGGATTCATGAACATAACTTAAATCTATAAAGAGAGTTCCGGAGTAGACAATAATTCCCTTAAAAAAGGTGTGATGAGTCCGACCTCCCATCCTCTCGACCAATGCAAATTCCTAATCCTCATTAATCCACAAGCTAATGAGCGCCTACCTTTGGAAAGTAGGTCCAAATAGATGTGGAATCATTGGATGTTTTAGGTTCTACGAACAAACCCGTTAGAAACTGATCAGAATGTTTGAATCTCCAATCCAAGAGGTCATTCCCGAATTCCGAGGGAAACAATGGACTAATTTTTTCTTTTCGTATTGTTATAACCCTTACTGAGATTTTTATGCTCATAACAAGTTATTTTGAAATGTTTTTCACAGAACATAAAGTGGAATAGGGTCAAGGATGGGATCAAGGAAATGTTATGTTGTCTAAAACAAGGAACTAGACATGACCCTTTTGTTCAAGAGTTTTTATTTTGTGAATGAATTGTAACTGAGTAGATGTGCCTAATTTGTAATCTTTGAGATGTAATAGTTATGTCCTAATTCTCTAAAACTCCTAACCTAAAAAGATCCTCAATGTGAATTATGCAATGTAATTCAATATTAAGTAATGTTTTAAGGTCGGGTCCTTACAGTTTGTATCAAAGGTCGGTTTAGATAACTTTAGAGGATAGAGTGTTGTTTAAGCATAAGTGACAAGTTGTGTATAACCATAATGGTTATTATATTAGATAGAGTCATTGTTATTTTTGAATATTGGAATGAGTTTGAGATAACATGGATAAGTATATCTTAGTAATTATCTTCCTCTTTAGTACATGATGATTTTTTTGATATACTCACACTAACCTTTTTGGTTTTAGTAAATGGATGGCTCTAGCAGGCACCAAAGTGACACTGAGTTTGAAGGAAACTGTGGTGGTTCTCTATTTAAGAGACTGGATGAAATGGGGGATTCAATGAGAAATCTTGTTGTTATTCTAAACCAAATATCAGGAGTCATGATCAACCAATTGAACCTTGGTGTGTTCTGTAATGCATCATTATGAGAGAACCAACTGGATGTGGATGTTCAGGTAATAATTATAAAGGTAACCATTAGGGTTTATATGAATCTTACTTTTTAGGTAATTATGGGTTACTCTATTATATTATGGAATATGAAAGGAATGAGATAAACTTGAGGTTAAAATAAGTTATTGTTAGTTTTGAAGATTTTATCTCGTTTTGGGGAATGTTTTAAGAATTATATAGTTTTGGAAAAAGGACAACACGTAGAACCTGTGACAACCCATCACGTCGAAAAAAGCTGCAGGAATCGATCCCACAACCAAAGTGCGACTAGTATTTATTGCCTACCACAGGACATTGTTAAGTCCCTGGTTAGTTTGAAAAATTATTTTTAGTAAGATGATTTTATGAATCAAGAGTAAGTTGGTTCTGGGTTATCTATGGAAATTATTAACCCATCATGGAAGATATGTGATTAGGTTAATTACTTTTCAGTTTGAGACTTTAAGAGTAACTGATGTTATTTGGAGATAAATTTTAAGATTTACCTTGGAAGACTATGTGATTAAATCCTTCAGAGATTTGGGTTTCAATATTAGTTTGGTTTAGTTTGAAGAATTTGTTTGGACAGTTTTTTATAGAATGGTCTTTGTTTGAACATTGGGTTTTGTTGGACAAATTTTCGAGATTAAAAATAAATTTTATTTTTATAAAGGATTATCCTTTTTGGTATTACCTGATCTTGTACTAACCATTTCGGTTTGGTGAAGGTCTAAAGACATGGGAAATATATAGTTCTCTTTTTTGGATTAGGTGATACTCAAGATGATGATTATAGTAATCTTAAGGTGAAAAAGTCTTCCTAAATACTCACCTTTTAGAGAAAATATGATTTTGTGTATGAAATGTAGTATGAGATGAAAGTCTACACGACATGTGAGTATGTTTCCTTATGTTTTATTTAATCTCATAAATAAATTTCTTAATGAAAAGTAACATAAAAAAAATTTTGTCTGTTAATTTTTCATGCTGGGGGATCAAATAGCGTTTAACCCATCACAAGTTTGTGATTTTCTAGTGGTTAACTTTCTCCTAAACATGTTTTCTATCACTCTCCCTCAGAACATGACCCTTTGTTTTTTTCTTCCATATCCATGTTTTCATACATGGAATCCTAGTATGGGTTAACTCAGTTGACCTATGTACTTCCCTTTCATTCTTTTAAAGTGATAGTTTAATTGACTCTTTTTCTGATGTGGGGCTTTCAATAAAGTTTCCAAGCCCAATTTTAAAATTGCAAGGATGCAATTCCCAAAAGGGTGGAAGGATGTAACATCCTAGGTAAATAATGAATATGAAATGTTCATATTTGTGAATAAAATATTAATATTACTTAAAAGGGGATTCTATTTTCAATGGCATAGCCAATACGCAACGACTAGTTTTTTCGAAATCATACATTGCACACTAATAATATAAAAATATTATTCTAAATGGAAGTTAATGCCTAAAAATTGTAATTGTAGGAATGAATAGAACTAACAAACAAATGATTATATATGCTTGTCAAATATTTTTTCATTTATTCAAATAAATGGTAGAGGCTTAAAATGCAAATGAATCCAATTTTAAGCATAAATCTTCAAATATTCTTTAAAAGGTCGATTAAACGCCTTTTGATGGAGAATCCCTTTTAAATCCACTTTTTGACAATTTTATATGTTACACTTGGAAAAATAATATTCTTTTTATAATTGGGACATCAAAATTTACTTTGTATAAATTTTTTGTATTTTTCTAATACAGTTCATTTTTTAATGAATAGTGTAAAATGTTGAATTTTAATTTAAAACCTCATTTTAATCTAATTTATATATTTTATTAGATTATCTTTTTAATTGGTTTTATTGTGAAATTAGAATATATTTTTAACATTTAATTCAATGTGGATCATTGGAATTAATTTTACTTTGAAATTGGACTTAAACTACTGTCAATCTTTTGATATATTTTGTTTCTTAAAAACACGCTATTTGTTTTGACAATGAGAATTAATTATTAAATTGACTGTAACGCCCCGACCCCAGCTACCCAGAGTCGGTGCATTACTTCGTAACATTGGCATGATCACAAGAAAGATCAAATCTCGAAAGACCGATTGGTTTAGTAGCCTTGGAAATACTAGATATATTCATATGTTTTACATTACATCATAAAATGAAAAACTAATACAACAACATAATGTTTCCACAATACACACTATTAACCCCTCATAAAATCCCTGCAGGTCATTCATAACTTACTTCTTCACATCCTGGGAAAAATAAAACATAGAAAAGGGGTGAGCTCAAATTCCCAGTAAGGATAACAATATAGCGGAAACTTTCATCAATAAGAATAAACATTTAAGGCAATGTATAACTAAAACAAAAGCCTTTTAAACATGAACTTTCAACATGGTATGGCATAAATAAAATGAAATAATGCCATTTACTTATTCACATGGATATTCCACTAATCGAATAATCACATGCAAAAATAAATAACCACTTTCATAATGTTGGAATGCATAATGCCAGACTATCATAACCACATAGCCAAGGCCTCGTGCCAAGACTACAAATAAGATTTTGTCAAGGCCTTGTGCCAAGACACTAGTTTGTCTCATGAGACCTACCGATGCATCGAGGAGCTATAGCGGGCTCCACCCGTCACTTATTAAGTCCAATGCATTCCCATATGAAAAGGTTTAAACATAACATAAACATTCGTATTAAAACTAGCATACGAAATGTCAATACTTTCACAATAAACTACGAATGGTATAAAAATAGCACATCCACAGTCAAACATATCACAAAACCTTCAATACAATATAGAAGTTTTGTATCATAATAAATCAACTTCAAATAATCTTAAAATCCATCAAAGGATGTTGACATAGATGAAATCAAAATTCTTTTTAAAGAAATATCTCCTTTTATTTTGAAATCATTTAAGATCCATATAAAATAAAACATTTTCTTTGAAAATATTCTTATAAGCTTGTAAGGAAAGCTTTGAAGATTTTATAACGGCGTAAAATAACCGCACCCGCCGTATAAGTTAAAAAAAACATTCTTACCTCAATTCTGTCGAAAAGGTTAAAAAGGACCTTGTTTTGAAAACGACGGAAAGATTCCTTTATAAACCTCTTATAAAAAGTCAAAAAAAAGGTATAAATGACTTTAACCCATATTCTTGTAAATAGTAAAAATGTTTTGAAATACATTTTTAAGAAACATGGATGTGGATGATAAAGAGATCCCAGTAGATTATTACGTATAAACAACCTCGGATAAAGAAGAGATTGTGAAATAACCCTTACCTTGTACTTTTCCTTGGTTGGGGTTGGTTAACCTCCTGTATAATGGTGAAATAGTTGTTATTAAATTATACAAGAATCATATATATTAATATGATATCATATATGATCTTTTAACATTGATTTGTTAATAATATCTTAGAATTATCGTCGTTTCGGGAGTTAACTTACTCATTTTCTTTTATATGTTTTGTTACATAAGCCATGGTTGTTGTATCTTATTCATATCCAGAATGATATACAGTCCTTAAACATCATTTTTAAATCATCAAATGATAATTATACTTGAATGGATACGATGGAGAATGAATCTCATCGCGTTCGTGGAGACGGTAGTCCGTACGTACGCACGAGCGACAATATCATTCTTTTGATATTAAAATAATATATAAATGGATGGTATATCATATATAAAGAATCATTAACATGTTATATTTATTATTTACATGAGTTACACATCATTATTATACCCATCCAAATAATATTATATTGAATAACAATTACACCACGACGTGGAGACTGTAAGCCGTACGTACGCACGTATGGTGACATGTTATTTAAAGGGTGGATAGAATACTGAATATGATTGTACCATATTTATAATAACATCACAGTATATGTGAGATACTGGAGTTATTATTTCAGAATGGTAAGAACAAAGTAAGAAGAAGTGGAAGAAGAAATGAACTTAGAAAAGGGTGGTGAAATCATTACCTCTTCTTCGGGTTCTTCCTTTTGATTTGATCAAAAGGGCTCCTTAGGTTGGCTTTCTGATCAAACTAAGGCCTCTAGGTTGTATTGAGGGATGTTGGGAGAGTATTTTGGCAGAGTTTGGCCGAACCAAAAGGCTTTGAAGGTGTGAAGAAATGAGAAGGAGGAGTGCCCTTTTATAAGAGGGGTGAGGGGCACCTTTGGAAAAGCTAGAAATATTAATTTATAATAAATTCATATTCGGTTTCTAAAGGCTCCAAAGTTGACTATTCAAAGGATGAGGTGGGGATAAGTCTAAAACAACTCATCCAATAGAATTTAGACAGGTTTGGGTACTTATATTAACCTTATCTTTAAGTATTAACTCTAAGTTAATTAGTTTCACTTTTACAATGTCTCTTGGTATTTTATATATTATGGTTAATAAACTTACTATATACATCCAAGCGACCCCCAAGTGGTCCATTAATGATTAACCTATCATAATATAAGTCTCTTGGCCGAACCTTAGATTTTTAGGAATTTAATATCAATTAATAATATAATATTTGTTTTAAGAACTCTTTTATGTCAATTTTGACACTATTCAATAGTTGATTTTTGTGAAACTCCTAACAGATTGATTACTTCGAACAAAGTCAATTAAATCAATCCTAATATATCATATTATCATAGAAAATTAGTTTAATTCATTAAAAGTTTCATATTATAATTATTTGGGTGTTTATAAGATCAATTATTTTTATTTTTCACTATTTTAGTAATTACTGCATCATCATTGTGTCATAAATAAAATAAATTATATAATGTCTAAAAATTATAAATAAAATATCATTATGTAGGAAATCCTTTTAGCTTTCTAATGAATATTTATAATCGAAAATCCAACATGTATAACCCTATGTAAAAATTGTTCTTCTAAAAGATGTAAGCTTATGCCATTTTTATTTTTATTTTAACTTTATTAATATAAATTGTCCCTACCACATACAAGTGGCTCCAAGGGGTCCCCAAATTGACCAAAGGATGCCCATGGTCGGGTATGTGTCCACCAATAAGGTTAGGACACGTTTTAGGATAATTTGTTATTATTATAATATTATTTTGTTAACCCTTATTTACCGGATTTACCCTTTAACCATGGTAAATAAAATATTTACCACAGTAACTATTCAAAATGTCTAAAAATAAAAGTTACCTATTTACACAATTTGAACATCCTGATTCCAAATATGGAATCCATTTTCCTAAATTCAAAACACAGAAGTGGCAGAAATTAATTTAAAATTAATTCCCGCTGTCAAAACAAAAAGCGTGTTTTTAAGAGATAATAACTATCAAAAGATTGACACTTGTTTATGTTCGGTTTAATTGTAAAATTATGTCCAATGATAAACATTAAATTGAATGGTAAAAATATATTCTAAATATACTTTAAAACCACTCAAATTCATAATTTATCACTATTAATTATTTTGATTAAAAAAGTTGTTTTTAATTAAAATTTAGAAATTTTCACTATTCATCAAAATATGAAAGTTATCCGAAATGTACCAAAATTTCACCCTAGGCTAATTTTGATATTCCGAATCCAAAAATGAAGTCCATTTTGAAATATAGAATATATATGATTTCAAAAAGTAGGTATTACTATTCACAATGGCTAGTTTAATTAGTTGTGGTGTGTGTTAGAACTCGAGGTTGCGTACAACACACGCTATCGCATTATTCGAAGGGAAACGTACCGTAGAAGCTTGGGGTGTTACATTCTCCCCTCCTTCAAATAATTGCGTCCTCGCAATTTCTAGGGTATTACTGCATAAAAAGACTCGGGTGGTTCTTCATCATAAGTTCCTCGGGTTCCCACGTTGCCTCTTCCATTTTATGATTTCTCCACAAAACTTTTACCAGACGCGTCGTCCGGTTTCTCAGTACTTGTTCTCTTGTATCAAGAATCCTGACGGGCTCTTCGCAATAAGACAGATCGGGTTCCAGTTCTAATTCCTCATAGGTGAGTACATGCGTTGGGTCAGGCATGTATTTTCTCAACAGAGATACGTGGAACACATCGTGAACTTTGGAGAGACTTGGCGGCATTGCCAATCGGTAAGCTACAGCCCCAATTCGTTCTAGAATTTCGAAAGGTCCGATGTACATGGGACTCAATTTACCTTTCTTACCAAAACGTATGACTCCCTTCCACGGGGATACCTTTAGGAAAACATGATCACCGACTTGAAATTCCAAATCCTTCCTTCGATTATCGGCATAGCTCTTCTTCCTACTTTGAGCTGCTTTGATGTGATTTTGGATTACCTTCACCTTTTCCACCGTTTCCTCCACCAGTTCTGGGCCTACAAGTTTTCTTTCACCAACGTCATCCCAACAGGTTGGTGTACGACATCTCTTTCCGTATAACGCTTCATATGGTGCCATTTGTATACTCGAATGGAAGCTATTGTTATAGGAAAATTCTACCAGAGGTAAATATTGATCCCACATACCCTGAAAATCAAGTGAGCAAGATCTCAACATGTCTTCTAAGGTCTGAATAGTCCGTTCTGATTGTCCGTCTGTCTGAGGGTGGTAAGCAGTGCTCAAATGAAGTTCATTATCCAGGGATTTCTGAAGACTTTTCCAAAATCTTGAAGTAAAACGGGGATCACGATCAGAAACAATCGATAGGGGAACTCCATGAAGTCTCACAACTTCATTAATGTATAGTCTTGCTAGACGTTCCAGGGGTAGATCTTCTCTTATAGCAAGAAAATGTGCTGACTTGGTAAGACGATCAACAATAACCCATATTGCATCGTTCCTTCTAGGAGTCTTTGGTAGCCCCATGACAAAGTCCATCGTAATATTGTCCCATTTCCACTCCGGTATGGGAAGAGGTTGCATGACTCCTCCAGGCTGTTGCCTTCCAGCTTTCACTTGTTGACAAACCATACACCTTGACACAAAATCAGCAATCTCCCTCTTCATGTTGTCCCACCAAAAATGTTCCTTCAAATCTCTATACATTTTGGTGCTCCCAGGGTGTATAGAGAAATTGGAACTATGAGCATCATCCAGCAATTCCCTTTTTAGATCAGGTATATTGGGAACACAAAGTCTCTTCCCGAATTTCAAAATTCCATCTTCATACACAAAGTCTCTCAATCTCCCATCATTCACAGCTTTAATCTTCTTTTGGAATTCGTCATCATCGGTCTGAGAACTCTTAATCCTTTCTAGTAAAGATGGTTTGGCAACCATTTGAAAAAGCATTGATGTTTCACCTTCCCTGGTTATTCCCATGTCCATTTTCACTAGATCCATGAAAATTGGATCCCTTTCAATTCTCATATTGTTCAAAACTCCATGGTCTTTTCTACTCAAAGCATCTGCCACCTTGTTTGCCTTCCCCGGGTGGTAGTGTATCGTACAATCATAATCCTTGAGTAATTCAAGCCATCTCCTTTGCCTCATGTTGAGTTCTTTTTGTGAGAAAATATACTTCAAACTCTTGTGATCAGTATAAATCTCACATTTTTCACCATAGAGGTAGTGCCTCCATATCTTCAAAGCAAAGATCACAGCTGCTAACTCAAGATCATGAGTAGGATAGTTTTGTTCATGAATTTTCAACTGTCGTGATGCATAGGCAATAACTCTATCATTCTGCATAAGGACACAGCCAAGTCCTTTCTTTGATGCATCACTATAAATAACGAACCCATCATTCCCCGATGGTAGAGTCAATATAGGAGCATTGACTAATCTTCTCTTCAGTTCTTCGAAACATTCTTCACACTCTTTTGTCCAAACAAATTTAACCCCTTTACGTGTGAGCTTCGTTAATGGGTTAGCCAATCGGGCAAAATTCTGGACGAAACGTCGATAATAACCTGCCAAGCCAATAAAACTACGTACCTCAGTTATACTCGTAGGTGCTGGCCATTCTTGGATTGCCTTGGTCTTAGAAGGATCAACATAGATTCCATCTTTAGAGACAATATGGCCAAGAAAAGAAATCTCCTGAAGCCAGAATTCACACTTGCTAAACTTCCCATATAATTCATGCCTCCTCAGAGTCTTCAAGATAATGCGCAAGTGATTTTCATGATCTTCGTAGGTTTTGGAGTATACCAAGATATCATCAATAAATACCACCACAAATTCATCGAGATACTCCTTGAAAACTCTATTCATCAGATCCATGAATACAGAGGGTGCATTAGTCAATCCAAACGGCATTACAGTAAACTCGTAATGCCCGTACCTGGTTCGAAATGCTGTCTTCGGAATGTCTTCCTTCTTCACACACAACTGATGGTATCCAGATCGAAGGTCAATCTTTGAAAAGTATTGAGCTCCATGCAGTTGGTAAAATAAATCATCAATACGAGGTAGGGGATACTTGTTCTTTATCGTTATAGCATTGATCTCCCTGTAGTCGATACATAACCTCATAGAACCATCTTTCTTTTTAACAAAAAGAACAGGGGCTCCCCATGGAGAAACACTAGGGCGAATAAATCCCTTATTACTCAATTCCTCTAGTTGTTTCTTTAGTTCGACTAACTCTACAGTGGCCATTCTATAAGGGGTCTTTGATATAGGCCTTGATCCAGGAATCAAATCAATAGAAAACTCAACTTCTCGTTCTGGAGGATGTCCAGGTAAATCTTCCGGAAATACATCTACAAATTCTTTCACAACAGGTACATCCTCTATTTGAACATTCCTTTCCTCACCGACAGTTATTTCATTCTCTTCCTCCCCAATAATTGAATTAAGTTGAGCTACTGGGGGTGGGTCTAAATAAGAATTAGGTGGTGACGATTCTGCTCTAAAAATAAGGTGTTCCTTATCATTATCATCAAGAATCGTAACCTCTTTCTTCTTACAATAAATATTCGCATCATAGTCCGAAAGCCAGTCCATACCGAGGATTATATCAAACTCAACCATAGGTATGACGATGAGATCATCAGATAAAGAAAATTTATGTGCTCTAATGGGGACTGATTCACAAAACTTTGTTGCAACGATACTTCCCTTAGGAGTTTTAACCGACAACTCCCTTATTAAATCAAATTGGAAATATCTAATTTTCTTAGCAAACTGGGAAGATATGAAACAATGCGATGATCCAGAATCAAATAATGCATTTGCTAAACTTGAGGAAACCATTAAATTACCTGCCACCACGTCTTTCGGAGCTTCTACCTCAGCAGTAGTGATAGCATAAGCCTGGCCTTGATCCCTTGGCCTTTTCTGAGGTAAGTTCTCCTGACGCTTAGGACATGCATTTGCATAATGCCCCATCTCCCTGCAATTGTAGCACTGAACGTTGGTAGCTTCCTTCTTCCCCTTGCAATCATGAGCTTGGTGGCCTTTTTCACCACACTTGTAACAGACTCCCATTCCCTTTAAGCAAGTACCAGGATGTTTCTTCCCGCACTTACCACAAGATGGATATTCAACCTTTCCCTTCTTCCCCTTATTTCCATTCCCAGATTGATCAGCAGGTCTCTTCTTCTCTTGCTTTGCTTTAAAGTCATAAGACTTAGAGAATTCCTTTTCGGTCTTGATAGCACATTAGACAATGTCTTCGTACGATGAAAAGGATTGTGAGACTAATGCTCGATGGAGAAATGGTTTTAACCCATCAAAGAAACGATCAATCTTACTTCTTGGGTTGCGAATATAATCTCCAGCATACCTCGCTAACCTTGTAAAGTTAGCCTCATACTTTGTGACATTCTCATCCTCCTTTTGTCTCAGACTCAGAAATTGCCTTTCCATATCTGCTCGATGGTCGCGAGGAAAGTATTTTTCTAAAAACAGATCTTTGAACTCCCTCCATTCCATGTTTGATACTTCATCATCTTCCTTCATGTTTTGAATCAATGACCACCATTGATCAGCATCTCCAGTGAGGCGGTAAACTGCCATGGTAACTTTTTCCCTTTCACTACTCCCCAAAGCCTGAAATATTTTCTCTAGGGAAAATATCCATTGCTCAGCTACTAAGGGATTTGTACTCCCATTGAACGTTGGTGGTTGTTGTCTCATGAATCGATCTAACATTGATCCTCCACGCTGCGGATCAGGGTGCTCCATACGGGTAAGGTTATTATTCATAACCTGAGTAAGTTGTCCCAGTACGGTGATTAGCTGATCAGCACCAGTTGCATCACCAGCCCCACTATAATTATCTTGAGCAGGAGGGCAATCCCTACATGGAGTGCGTGCATTGATACGGTTTCCATTTCTTCCACTAGGCGCCATTTCTAAAAAAAATGGCATAAACTAGATCAGTTTATGCATCAAAATACATAATCCCATACTTATAAAACACTTAACATAAATTGAACTATTTATGGATATAATCCATAATCATAAAAATGTTTTCTTTGAGGAAGTATATACTCATAAACCCTTCATAATGATTTGTAAAGATAGTGAGAGTTATCCTAAGCATATCCCCCGGGAGTGTCGTAACCAAGAGTGCAGCAAGGCCCGTTGTCGTGCACCAGTTCCCGTTCGAGTCTAGCTCAAAGCGGTGTTTTCGGGTTTTACCCCTAGGTACATCTGTGCCAGAGCCGCCTCTACCTGCTCGTATCCAGACATGGATGTATTGCTCGAAAAACTCACAAAATCTCTACAATACCAAAATTCTAGGAAGTTCTTCTATACTAATCCTCAAAGTTCATCTTAGGTCTACGTGCTCTAATCAGAGTTTATCTAAATCTAGCTTCCAAGGTTTGTACTAAACTTCCTCTGATACCAACTGTAACGCCCCGACCCCAGCTACCCAGAGTCGGTGCATTACTTCGTAACATTGTCATGATCACAAGAAAGATCAAATCTCGAAAGACCGATTGGTTTAGTAGCCTTGGAAATACTAGATATATTCATATGTTTTACATTACATCATAAAATGAAAAACTAATACAACAACATAATGTTTCCACAATACACACTATTAACCCCTCATAAAATCCCTGCAGGTCATTCATAACTTACTTCTTCACATCCTGGGAAAAATAAAACATAGAAAAGGGGTGAGCTCAAATGCCCAGTAAGGATAACAATATAGCGGAAACTATCATCAATAAGAATAAACATTTAAGGAAATGTATAACTAAAACAAAAGCCTTTTAAACATGAACTTTCAACATGGTATGGCATAAATAAAATGAAATAATGCCATTTACTTATTCACATGGATATTCCACTAATCGAATAATCACATGCAAAAATAAATAACCACTTTCATAATGTTGGAATGCATAATGCCAGACTATCATAACCACATAGCCAAGGCCTCGTGCCAAGACTACAAATAAGATTTTGTCAAGGCCTTGTGCCAAGACACTAGTTTGTCTCATGAGACCTACCGATGCATCGAGGAGCTATAGCGGGCTCCACCCGTCACTTATTAAGTCCAATGCATTCCCATATGAAAAGGTTTAAACATAACATAAACATTCGTATTAAAACTAGCATACGAAATGTCAATACTTTCACAATAAACTATGAATGGTATAAAAATAGCACATCCACAGTCAAACATATCACAAAACCTTCAATACAATATAGAAGTTTTGTATCATAATAAATCAACTTCAAATAATCTTAAAATCCATCAAAGGATGTTGACATAGATGAAATCAAAATTCTTTTTAAAGAAATATCTCCTTTTATTTTGAAATCATTTAAGATCCATATAAAATAAAACATTTTCTTTGAAAATATTCTTATAAGCTTGTAAGGAAAGCTTTTAAGATTTTATAACGGCGTAAAATAACCGCACCCGCCGTATAAGTTAAAAAAAACATTCTTACCTCAATTCTGTCGAAAAGGTTAAAAAGGACCTTGTTTTGAAAACGACGGAAAGATTCCTTTATAAACCTCTTATAAAAAGTCAAAAAAAGGTATAAATGACTTTAACCCATATTCTTGTAAATAGTAAAAATGTTTTGAAATACATTTTTAAGAAACATGGATGTGGATGATAAAGAGATCCCAGTAGATTATTACGTATAAACAACCTCGGATAAAGAAGAGATTGTGAAATAACCCTTACCTTGTACTTTTTCTTGGTTGGGGTAGGTTAACCTCCTGTATAATGGTGAAATAGTTGTTATTAAATTATACAAGAATCATATATATTAATATGATATCATATATGATCTTTTAACATTGCTTTGTTAATAATATCTTAGAATTATCGTCGTTTCGGGAGTTAACTTACTCATTTTCTTTTATATGTTTTGTTACATAAGCCATGGTTGTTGTATCTTATTCATATCCAGAATGATATACAGTCCTTAAACATCATTTTTAAATCATCAAATGATAATTATACTTGAATGGATACGATGGAGAATGAATCTCATCGCGTTCGTGGAGACGGTAGTCCGTACGTACGCACGAGCGACAATATCATTCTTTTGATATTAAAATAATATATAAATGGATGGTATATGATATATACAGAATCATTAACATGTTATATTTATTATTTACATGAGTTACACATCATTATTATACCCATCCAAATAATATTATATTGAATAACAATTACACCACGACGTGGAGACGGTAAGCCGTACGTACGCACGTATGGTGACATGTTATTCAAAGGGTGGATAGAATACTGAATATGATTGTACCATATTTATAATAACATCACAGTATATGTGAGATACTGGAGTTATTATTTCAGAATGGTAAGAACAAAGGAAGAAGAAGTGGAAGAAGAAATGAACTTAGAAAAGGGTGGTGAAATCATTACCTCTTCTTCGGGTTCTTCCTTTTGATTTGATCAAAAGGGCTCCTTAGGTTGGCTTTCTGATCAAACTAAGGCCTCTAGGTTGTATTGAGGGATGTTGGGAGAGTATTTGGGCAGAGTTTGGCCTAACCAAAAGGCTTTGAAGGTGTGAAGAAATGAGAAGGAGGAGTGCCCTTTTATAAGAGGGGTGAGGGGCACCTTTGGAAAAGCTAGAAATATTAATTTATAATAAATTCATATTCGGTTTCTAAAGGCTCCAAAGATGACTATTAAAAGTATGAGGTGGGGATAGGTCGAAAACAACTCATCCAATAGAATTTAGACAGGTTTGGGTACTTATATTAACCTTATCTTTAAGTATTAACTCTAAGTTAATTAGTTTCACTTTTACAATGTCTCTTTGTATTTTATATATTATGGTTAATAAACTTACTATATACATCCAAGCGACCCCCAAGTGGTCCATTAATGATTAACCTATCATAATATAAGTCTCTTGGCCGAACCTTAGATTTTTAGGAATTTAATATCAATTAATAATATAATATTTGTTTTAAGAACTCTTTTATGTCAATTTTGACACTATTCAATAGTTGATTTTTGTGAAACTCCTAACAGATTGATTACTTCGAACAAAGTCAATTAAATCAATCATAATATATCATATTATCATAGAAAATTAGTTTAATTCATTAAAAGTTTCATATTATAATTATTTGGGTGATTATAAGATCAATTATTTTTATTTTTCACTATTTTAGTAATTACTGCATCATCATTGTGTCATAAATAAAATACATTATATAATGTCTAAAAATTATAAATAAAATATCATTATGTAGGAAATCTTTTTAGATTTCTAATGAATATTTATAATCGAAAATCCTACATGAATAACCCTATGTAAAAATTGTTCTTCTAAAAGATGTAAGCTTATGCCATTTTTATTTTTATTTTAACTTTATTAATATAAAGTGTCCCTACCACATACAAGTGGCTCCAAGGGGTCCCCAAATTGACCAAAGGATGCCCATGGTCAGGTATGTGTCCACCAATAAGGTTAGGACACGTTTTAGGGTAATTTGTTATTATTATAATATTATTTTTTTAACCCTTATTTACCGGATTTACCCTTTAACCATGGTAAATAAAATATTTACCACAGTAACTATTCAAAATGTCTAAAAATAAAAGTTACCTATTTACACAATTTGAACATCCTGATTCCAAATATGGAATCCATTTTCCTAAATTCAAAACACAGAAGTGGCAGAAATTAATTTAAAATTAATTCCCGCTGTCAAAACAAAAAGCGTGTTTTTAAGAGATAATAACTATCAAAAGATTGACACTTGTTTATGTTTGGTTTAATTGTAAAATTATGTCCAATGATAAACATTAAATTGAATGGTAAAAATATATTCTAAATATACTTTAAAACCACTCAAATTCATAATTTATCACTATTAATTATTTTGATTAAAAAAGTTGTTTTTAATTAAAATTTAGAAATTTTCACTATTCATCAAAATATGAAAGTTATCCGAAATGTACCAAAATTTCACCCTAGGCTAATTTTGATATTCCGAATCCAAAAATGAAGTACATTTTGAAATATAGAATATATATGATTTCAAAAAGTAGGTATTACTATTCACAATGGCTAGTTTAATTAGTTGTGGTGTGTGTTAGAACTCGAGGTTGCGTACAACACACGCTATCGCATTATTCGAAGGGAAACGTACCGTAGAAGCTTGGGGTGTTACATTGACTAATTAAAATTATATGTTTTTAATTTTGTAATATCGACATCATTTTTGAATTCAGAATATCAAATATATCTTAGGGTGAATTTTTGGTATTTTTCTGAAAAACTTCAATTTTTGATGAATAGGGAAACCACTAAGTGGTAGTTAAAAAACTGAATTTTCGTTTAAATGAAATTTCACCACCTCTGTGATTTGAATTTCAAAAATCCGACATACATGGTTTTCATTAGGATGTAAAATTTGGTTCAATGAGATGAAAATAATTTTTGGTGAATAGTAACTTTTAAGTTATATTAATCGCGATTAAAGGTAATTAGTGTAATTTAAGGTAAAGATGATGTTATAATAATATGAAATGACCTTGACACATGTCCTAACCTTATTTTATGAGCCATGGCCGACCAAAAAAATCCATGGGTCAACTTTGGGACCCCACAGAGCCACATGAATATGAAAATGACATTAATAACTTTTTCTTTAAAGTTAAAATAAAAATGTCACAAACATGTATTATTTTACTAAAACAATTTTTACATGGGGTTATAAAAGTCATATTTCTTACTATAAATATTTATTAGAAAGATAAAAATATTACGAACATCATAATATTTTTTTTATAATTTTTAGACATTAAATAAATAAATTTATTTATGACACCATGATGATGCAGCGATTATCTCATTAATGAATGAATTAAATAAAATGAAAAGATAATGTAAACTCTAAGTCTTGAACTTGTCTAAAACATACTGGATGAGTATATTTCTTACCCTTATCACCTTATCATTAAAATATATCATTTTGGGACCTTTAAAATCCGAAACTCATTTTAATATAAAGTAACATTTCATGACTTTCCAAGAGTGCCCCTCCCCCCTCTTATAAAAGGCCCCCACCTCTACCTCCTTACCCACACCTCTCAAGTGATTGGATAGGAAAAACCTCTACTCAATTTATCTCTCCACATACCTATCTTAATCATAGAAGCCTTACCTTATGCATAAAGCTCTTCAAGAAACCCTTTTGGTTCAAACCAAAGAGAGTTACCCGATTTGAAGGTAATGTCTTCTCTTATGTTCTTTTGTATTATTTTGATTCTCCAACCACCTAAACTCTTTTTATTCCTTTATTTAGTAACAACAATAGTATCTTAAATATACTAGTATGTTGTTATCAGAATTATTCAAGCTACAATTACACACACCTCCGTCTAATAGTTAAAGAACATACTGTTTCTGTGGATGGCGAATTACTGCCCCACGAAACGATGATTGTTCAATATTCTTTTAACAACATTAAATGTGGCCATTAAGATGTCATTATATTTATATATGATATATAATATGTTTATGTTTTCCTTATGCTTCTGTATTTTTCATTTATGGCATACCTTTATGGTTTCCATTATGGGTGAACATGATATCTTCATTTTAAGAAGTATGGACTACAACCCCCTAAAAGTGATTTGATTCATTAATGCCATATGTGGGGTGTATAACGGATGGGGTTAATGATATTATATATATATGATATTATATTGTAATTATAATATACCTTTATATCATTATGATTTCATTCCATTAAAGTATGAAATAGAAATGAAAGTAGCGTTCATGCGAACGTACAGATTACATTCTCCATGAACGATGTATTTCATTTCTTATCTCCAAATGTTATGTACTATTATAAGTACATATATATAATGGATATATATTATATATATTACATCTAAATGATTAATATCATTCTGGAATTATAATATATACATATATATATCAATTATTTTTAATTCCATTAATATGACAAAGAAATGGAAGTAGCGTTCATGCGTACGTACGGCCTACCGTCTCCATGAATGGTGAATTTTATTTATTATTATCTCCAAATGTTATGGAATAGTATAAAATGAATATATAAGAGATATATATATGATATTAAATTCCATAATACTATTCTGGAGAAGATGTGCTTATAACTACATGGACAATTCTTTTCAAACAAGTTCATTTTCGACTCATATACCGAACATCGACAAAAACATCTAATATGAACTCACATAATTAACTAATTATTATAACATTATAATATTTGATATGAATTTAATAATAAACATTAAATTAGGTCCTTAAGCAATTATTAATTGAACAAAGTTTATTATTCCGAAATATAATGAAACAAACAAGACAAGTCGGACTTGAGGTAAGGGATCCTACCTCTCTCTTTCTTTTTATGTACTCTCTCTTATGTAATTTATTTTAAGCTCATATTTATTATGTTTGGGGATGGCCTTTTATATTCCTAATTCTTTAATTTTTATGTTCATATTATTAGTGACCCTATTTGATCTCATAAATCCATTTTGGATGTTTTAAGTGGCGCTATTAGGATGCCGAGTTTTCGTAAGGGATTTTTCATCTCACTTTTATTCCCATGGGATTTATGCTACATTTGCCACCATTTACATTGACTGGTGTATGTACTGCCCATTATTCTAATATTTTTGTAATATAAATTCGTTTATGAGTACTTACATCAATGTTGTAGAGTCCTTCTTTCATGGGGTGTGCGTTTTGAAATTTACCCAAGTCGGTAAGGGAACCTTTCACCCTCCTCTTTTTAAAAGACTTCTTTTTGTTTGGTCTTTTAGTTAACATATTATTATGATGGGATATGTTCTGATATATCCTTATTGATGTAAAATTTATTTCCAAGTGATGAGATACCCTTTTTTTCTAATCAAATCATTTTCTGAATTTTACAGTGACGCCGTTAGGCTGTCAAATTTTTACAGGGGAACTTCTTAACCCAATTTCGATTTCTTTGGGTTCACCTTGTAGTTATTGAATATGTCATCCTATGAATATGTCAGAATGACCTATGGCTGTTTTATATTTAATATCCACTTATATTGGATGTATTTATATTTTTCACACATAATTATGAGATTTATTAATCCTTAATTTAAGGATACCTTCTTTATAAGGGATTTCATCTCATTTTACATTTCTATTGAGTCTTCATTGTTGTTTTGAACCAATTCACTCTTATATGGTGTATATACTCTCTTTTGGCATATTATATCATAAATCCATTTATTCTCATGATATTATAATGTTCTGATTAAATGTTATTCTTCAATTATTTGTATTCAAGCGTCTCTCATTTTATTAAAAACTCTTTAACTAAAATATAATTTTAAATGTTTTAATGATTTATTCTAATAAATATTTTTCATTAATATCCACATTTTCAAAATGGGTTTTAAGGATTTATTTATATGGATAGTAATTGTTTAAAATTTTAAAAGCTTCAAAGCGGTATGGGACTTCGTCTCAATCTCCTTTCATTGAGGCATATTTTGTTTTACACACAACTTTATTTTATAAGGTGTATAAACCCCTTTGACTTTTACTTTTATTCAAAAGGAATCTTTTTATATGAAGCGTTTCACTAAACGACATAAGGGAATGTTTTTATGAATGCGGCGACAATGAATTCTCTGCCGCCATGACCATTATTTGAGTTTCGGCTTCCTCTACAAGCCATACCTTTTTTTAAATGAAAAATAAATACCATGTTTTAATTTTCTTTTATTTGGTATAGAAAATGGTTTTTATTTATTATATCAATGTGATTTTGATATCTTGTGATTGAATTGTGGAAATTTTATGTTTCATTTATGCCTGTTTTATGTGATAGGATTATGTTATGGTTCTTGGGATAAGTTTATGAAGACGGGTGGTTCCGTGAGAAACTAAGGGAGGGTAGGCCCGATATAGCTCTCCAATGCATTGGGTAACGTGAAGGATTTCAATGCTATGTTTTCTACTAAGAGATTTAGGGAATATATTGTGATGGGTATTCCAAACGTAAGCATGAGGGTTACTCCCTACATAATAATGTAATGAATGCCTCAAGTTACCTTTACATCTTATGATTTCCATGAGTTATATTATGGTTTCATGAGGTATGTTAAATTTATTATGTTTTATGAGTAAATTATGATTTCATTGATTCATATGTATACATGGACTAATGTTTTCATTATGTATTGTTATAACCCTTACTAAGATTTTTATGCTCATCCCAAGTTTTTTTGAAATGTTTTTCACATGACATAAAGTGGAATAGGGTCAAGGATGGGATCAAGGAAATGTTATGCTGTATAAAACAAGGAATTAGACATGAATATTTTGTTCAAGAGTTTTTATTTTGTGAAAAAATGGCAACTGAGTAGATGTGACATCTTTGTAATCTTTGATACGTAATAGTTATGTCCAAATTCTCTAAAACTCTAAACCTGAAAATTTACTCAATGTGAATTATTCAATTTAATTCAATATTAAATAGTGTTTTAATGCTGGGTACTTACACCCCCCTTCCCAAGGTATGATGTGTTTTTCCCTAATATACTTATATATGTTCTCTACTCTGTTACGGACTGCAAAGGAGTGACCTTTGGGTTCATTGAAAAAGGGGGAGAAAACAATGATTGTTCAAGGGGGAGATAGTGTGGATATTTGAAAAATCATTAATGAAATGGGGAGAGGCTGATAGGTGGAGTAGCGAGATAGGGGGAGCAATGAAAAAGGGGGAGAGTATCAACTCTGATGATGGTAGAAGTGATCGATCAAAGAACATATATCACGACAGCTGAGGATCGTGATAAAAGCAGAAAAGTGGTGTAGAAGAGTGGTGTTGGAATATGGTAATAATATTTCCCAAAATTGGTATCAGTTTGGTGTCAATAGTGGGTGTCAGGGTTGAAGTGATTCATTGATGAAATTTGCATTTACTCTTGTTTCTCACGACGAACATTGCTCTTGTGGGCCTAGAGTATGCGTTGAGTAAATCCTTGATCTCTATCTGAATCGAAATAGGCGAATGGTGGCTGATGAATTAACGATGTATCTTTTTATGGAAGAGTTGTCAACAAACACAAAGGGGGAGATTTTTGGGAAAAAATCCATCAAGGAATCATTGAAGAATTTTTTAGGTGATTGTGTTTGTTGACAAAGTGGACATTTGTGTTGTAACTGTTGACAAAGAAAACCATGACATTCAAATTTGTTGATAAAGGGGATTTCTTGGTGGCATGTCCAGTTCAAGGGTTGTGGATAACAATCCATGTTTGATTCAAGAATGTCGACAAAGGAATGGATGATCTGGAGGTGGTTTTTGGAAAAGGGGCTTGCGTGCCGTGTACTTGAAGGAGAGGAAACTTATGTGCCATATGTTTTCAAGATCAGAACATCAAAATATGGAAAAGGGATAAGTGTTGCGCATGTTTTGGGTTAGGTCGCGTAAGTGACTAGCGCAGCAGAGACAAGAGCGGTTGGACTAGGGCGGCGAGACTTGCGCGCTATGGGGAGACTTGCACGCCATCGCGCAGGGTGTCCAAATGCCTATATATATAGTTCAAACCCTCCTCATTCTGTATGAGCTCAACACTTGGATAAAATCAGAGCTTCGGTCACACTGGTGTAGTGGTCGCGCAAGTGGTGTGTCATCGCGCAAGTATAGGTTGCACAACAAGTGGTAGTTGGGCGCCCAAGGTGGTTTACGCAAGAAAGGAAGTGGGTCGCGCAAGTTTAGAGTTGAAGGAGGAGGTGTCATGCAAGTGGGTGAGTTGGACTTGCACACCAGATTTTGATGAAGCACGATAGTTGATGGTTGCGTGCCAATATTGGTTTGGGCATAAAAGGGAGTGTGTCACAGAAGTTTGAAGTTGAAGAAGCTTGTGTCGTGAAAGTGGTTGAAGAGGACTTGCGTGCCATTTATAACATGCACGCCAAGACTTGCGTTCTGGATTAGATAAGGGCTCCAAGTATGGGTGACTCATGGAAGTGATTCAAGGCTGCGTGAAATCTGGAAGATTTCCCGAAACTTTCAGTGTAAATTGAGATTCATGTATGGGTGAAAGTTATACTTCAACAGAGCATCCAAATATAGTAGAGGATGTATTCATTAGTGATAATGATGAGACCTATAGGTTTATAAACTGTGCATGGATCCTTTACAGAGCAGTGAGTAAAGGAAGGGGAAAAATGTGATCCTATCTACCAGTAGTGAGCCAGAGAGAGAGAAATAGGGAGTGACCCTTGGGAAAGCATTGATCTGACCCTAAACTTTGTAATGGTAGCGTGCCTGGGCATAGAAGTGATCTAGGACAAACCTTGTAAACAGCAGTGCTCTTATAGTGAATTTGGTACACCGGCACATTGTCGGTGTATTCTCCTTGGACATAGCCCAATGAGGGTGAACCAATTAAAATTTTTTGTGTCCTGTGCATTCTTTACTTTTTGTTTATATTGTGAAACAGTAAAGAGAGAGAAGTGTGGTTTGCTTAATAGCGAAACAAGATGAGAACAAGCTTTAATTTTAAATTAGTCATACCCTGATTCACCCCCCTCTCAGGGTATTTAGCTTTATGGACCTAACACTTGAAATATTATTTTGTGCATTTTTTTTATATAATGATGAATTTATTTTCATTATATTATTGTTACTTTAAAAATTGTTTTACAATAAAAGATAGATAGTATTTTGGGTAATATTTGAATTAAATTAAGGAATTTATATTTATGAGTCAATTTATTTTTTAAATTAATAAAATTCATAGAAATGATATTATAATAAATTTTTTATTAAATATAAATTTCCATATAAGTTTTAATAATTCCAATGTAATTTTTATAAGGGTTTAAAAACCTGTCATTATAAAAAAACCCAACATTTTTCTATTAATGATTATTTTTTAAAAAAATGAAAATTCAAATATTGAAAAAATTATGTTTATAAAGTAACTATATTTTAGAATTAGAACATTAAAAATATCCAGTTGTGAAGTTTTCATTATTTTTTGAGACTGTCGATTTTTCATGTAAAAATTACATACTGTATCAATATTCAGTGTGTATTATGACATCATAATTACAAAAACGTGATGCAATAAAGATTGTAAAAGGTATCCAAGATAAAATATATTTTATCCTTTAATATAACATGAGTTTATTTTATTTTATTTATTTAATAATTACATTTTGAATCCTCCAAAAATTATATAATATTTTTATGTTTTAAAATACTTTCTTTAAGAGTATGTATAACTTCCACTTAAGAAAGGATGTTATTTTTTTATTTTGGGTCATGTTTCATATAAAATAATCAAAACCACAACCATTTTTATGTAACCATGGGAAAAGGGCCGTTTTTTGGTTTTGGTTAGTTTATTCTATAGAGTCCAAAAGCTATGTTTTCAAACTGATAAAAAATTCACCACTCTTTTCCATTATAAACGCAACCATGCTCCCATTTCTCATCATTAGAAATACATTAAGCACATATTTAATCTAAAATCTCATTTCTAGTGCCTTCTCTTGGATCCCCAAGATTACATGAAGCAACTCCCATGCATTTATAACCACACACTAAAGTAATGGATTTTTCCTTCTCGTATTTATTAAAACAATTTATTATCTTATGGATTTTAATTCAAATTAGTAATGTTGGGATATCTATTTACATGTACCTAATACTTTCAATTTATTTTAAAAATTATTATATTCCCCTTTCTTTCTAATCAACCTATTAAAATAATTTTTCTGTTTCAGCCTTATGTTGTCGCAATTTCACCTCTATTTTCTCATGTTGAAACAATTGTGTAGCGTATACCATACACAATTACTATTAAGGGTGTTCATATTTATACAATTATACTTCTTTTAAGTGGGGCGTAACTGTATTTATTCCACACACCATTAGATGGAATAACATTTGATGATTAATGAATCCATTTTGGATGATCTATGTGATACACAATAGCATGATAATGAAATGAATGTGACGGGTGCCCCATAAATTATATAGCTCTCCTATTCATTGGGTAATGTTTTGTCTCCTAAGACAACCTTCTAAGACATGAAGTGAACTTGATTCATTTATGGGAAATTTTCCATCATTTTGTCTTGGTAGTTACCCTATACCTATTCTTATGATGTAGTTTTTATGTTGATTCTAAAATTTCCATGTTTCCTTTATGTTTTAATGCAATATAATGTTTTATTGTTAATGTTTATGGTTATTACCCATTTTATGACCCATTTAGAAGCCTATATTGAAACATGGATTTTTTTCATGTCATAACAATTTTATTACCATACATGGATCTATTGATCACACCTTTCTTTTGAATGTCCCCGGGTTATCCCATGCAATTTGAAGTGCGAGCATGTTACGGAATTTAAAAAAACAATTTTTTATTTTCCTATTTATATAATCATGTAATGTTTGTAATTATAAGTGAAACTAGTTTTATCAATCATTTGGGTAGTATTTAGTGTTATCTTTGGTAATAAGTAATATATTAAGGTTTAAAAAAGATAATTGTTGTTATATTTTATAATATAGAAAAAAATTATTTTTGGGATTAGGATTATAATAATCTAGTTAACTACTTAGGGTTAAGACTATATATAAGAGATCATCCAAAAATATTGGTAATTATAATATATCTGTTTTATCAATATTATACATCATTTTCTAGATGCTACAAGTGGATGTGGTTCAAGAACATATTTACTTAGGGGTAACCACTCCGACATGATGTGTAGTGACTAATATGGTGTAACTGAGTACACAAAAATGGGCATTACTATACTCCTTGGTTTACTTTCATGGGGGATATTATTTCATAAATTTATAATCTCATTAAGAACCATTTTAAGGGACCAAAAAATACCCATTAGAATATATGTTAGGAAATAGATCATTGATAACATAGATTGAAGCCTAGAAATTCATATGTAAATAAAATAATGGAAATTTATATGTTATCTATTTAATATAATTGGATTATATTTTATGTGTCTAATAGATTTAAATGCTCATCCCTAAATTTCCCTTTATTATTCCCAGTGGCAAGAGATAGTAAGAATTAGGTAAATAATCAATTAGATTGGAAATGTGATCATCACCTCAATGAGATGAACAAGTCGATGGCAGTGGGAATCACCATCATTGTAATGATACTCTCTTAGGTGACTCAGGTTCTATATAGAAACATAGATCAGTTGTATTACCCAAATCCCCCAATAAAATAACATGATGCAATTAAGATTTCTATGAAAAAAATTCCTCCAACTTTTAATGGATCATCTGATCACATAATCAAGAAAAGATGGATCAAATCCATTGGGAGGATCTGCTTCATCCTTAAAAGTTTGAAAAAGGTGAAGGTTCTACTAGTTGTTAATCATAAGGATTGTGAAGTTGATCGGTGTTTTTCATTGATCAAAATATTTGATGCCTGAGGATTAAAATGAATCAATGGGGAGGAAATAATTCTTGAAAGTGTATTTTGATAAATATTTTCTTTTCACCCAATAACTTAAATTAGAAATGGATTTCATATCCATTATGAAAAATGATGATGAATATATCATGGTATAAGTGTAAAACATCATGATACTTTCACTATACACCTATATATTTTTCATTATCCTAAAATAATGGTTTCACTGCTTCTATAGTGGGATAAAACCTATCCCAATAAAATCCCCAACATTCTGTGAATTTGATAGGTGTGAAGAAATTGTCTGATTTTCCATCAACGTCGAAATAGAGAATGGTTAGATTCAAGGATATCATGGTGATATCAATGGAATGTGGATTTTAATTCTAGTGATATAGTGGAGAATTACTTATGTTCCAAGAAACTTCATAATTCTACTTGTCAAATGTCCGAAAATAGAACCCCAAAAATTGCCTAAGGGAAATGAGGAAAATATTTTTTTGCGAGAAAGAAAGACACCTAGATAATGATTTTGGATAGAAAAAACCCAATAATGTATTGGAATAATGGAATTCTATAGTCAACCCTGAATTCATTTTTATTTCTTCTACTACAAGAAAGTATTTCACTTTACAAACCAATGCACTAAGAAATAGGTTTCTAGAAAAAACAAAAGACATCCAAGGGAGAATGGATGGTATGTTCCCATCATCACAGCCTAGTTGCATCCCAAAAAATATAGTAGTGATAAGTACAATGTAAATTCACTCATGTAACACCACGAGCTTCCATGATACGCTTCTCTTTCAAAAATGAAATAGCTTACATTGTACGCAATTTCGAGATTCTAACACACCGCGACTAATCAAAATTCCCATTATAAATAGTAATACCAAATTTTTTGAAATTATAAATATTTTCTATTTCAAAATGGACTTCATTTTTGGATTTGGAATATCAAAATTATCCTAAGTTGAATTTTTTGTAATTTTTTGAGAACTTCAATTTTTTTATGAATAGTGAAAAATACTTAAAAACAACATATTTAATCAAAATAATATATAGTGATAAATTATAATATTGAGTGGCTTAAAAATACAATTAGAATATATTTTTACCATTTTATCCAATGGTGTTCATTATAATTAATTTCACTTTGAAATTGGACATAAACAATTGTCAATCTTTTGATATATATTGTTTCTTAAAAACACACTATTTATTGTGACAGTGGGAATTAATTATGAAATTCATTAATGAAAATTATATGTTTGGAATTTTTTAAAATAGACATCATTTTTTAATTCAGAATATCAATTATAGCTTCGGGTGAAAATTTGGCATTGTTCTGAAAATCATCAATTTTTGATGAATAGTGAAACCACTAAGTGGTAGTTAAAAAACCAATTTTTCGTTTAAATGAAACATTACCACTTCTGTGATATGATTTTCAAAAATATGACATACATGGTTGTCATTAGGAAGTAAAATTTGGTTCAATGGGATTAAAATAATATTTTGGTGAATAGTAACTTTTAAGTTTAATTAATTGCGATTAACGGTAATTAGTGAAATTTAAGGTAAAAATAATATTATAAAAATATGAAAATACCTTTACACTTGTCCTACCCCTATTGGATGTGTCATGGACGACCAATAAAATCCATGGGTCAACTTGGGGACACCATGGAGCCACTTTGGTAGGAAAATGACATAAATAACGTTTTATTTAATGTTAAAATAAAAATGTCACAAACAAGAGTTGTTTTACTAAAACAATTTTTAAATGGGGTTATAAAAGTCATATTTTTGACTATAAATATTCATTAGAAATCTAAAAAGATTTCCTAAATCATGATATTTGTTTTATAATTTTTAGACATTAAATAAATTAAATTATTTATGACACCATGATGATGCAGTGATTACCTCATTAATTAACGATTTAAATGAAATGAAAAGATAATGTAAAATATAAGACATACACTTTTCAAAAACCTATTGTATGAGTAGATTTAGAACCCTTATCACCTTATCCTAGAAATATATAAGTGTGGGACCTTTATAATCCTAAAAATCATTTAATAATAAAGTTACATTTCTATCTTTCCAAGAGTGCCTCTTCTCTCCTCTTATAAAAGGCCCCCACCACTACCACCTTACTCACACCTTCAAAGCCTTTTGGTCGGCCAACCTCTGACCAAATACTCTCTCAAATTTCCTCCCTTACTCTTAGACGCCTCTCTTTGGGCATAAGTCTTCCCAAGGAGGCCTTTGGCTCAAATCAAAAAGAGTTACCCGATTTTAAGGTAATGTCTTCTCTAATGTTGTTTTGTTTTATTTTGCTTCTCCAACCCCTTAACCTATTTTTATTCCTTTATTTTGTAACAACACCAGTATTTGAAATATACTAGGATGTTTTTATGATATGTATTTGGTTTACACTTACACACACCTTCGTCTAATGGTTAAAGAACATACTGTTTCTATGGGTGGCGAAATACTGCCTCACGAAACGTTGATTGTTCAATATTCTTTTAACACCTCTAATGGTGGCCATTTTGATGACAATATTTTCATATATGATATATATATTATGTTAATGTTATCCTTATGCTTCTGTATTTCTCATTTATGTCATACTTTATGATTTCCATTATGGGTAAATGCGATAATTTCCTTTTAGGAAGTGCGGACTACCGCCCCCTCAAAGTGATTTGAATCGTTAATGCCATATGTGGGATGTATAAAGGATGGAGTAAATGGTATTATACATTAAATTATACTGGAATTATATTACTCCTTTATATAATTATAACTTAATTCCATTAAATACGAAATAGAAATGAAAGTAGCGTTCATGCGTACGTACGGCTTACCGTCTCCATGAACGGTGTATTTCATTTCTTAACTCTAAATGTTATGTAATATTATAAATGAATGTATATAATGGATATATATGATGTATATGATATATAAATCATGAATATAATTATGGATATAATGGATATTTTACCACATGAACAAAGTGCAATTATAAGAAGTTTATTTTTGACTCAACTACCTAAGATCGACAAAACCACCGTTAAAAACTTAAATAATTACAAAATGATTAAGACATGGTAATAAGTGATATAAAAGTAATAATAAACTTGAACAAGGTTCTTAAGAAGGCAGATATTAACTCCAGTTTATTATTTTGGAGATCAAAGAATGGTCGAGTGAATTCGGAAATGAGGTAAGGGAACTTCTTAACCCAATTTCTATTCTTAGGGTTAATATCCTACTTTCAAATTATGGCATGATATTATTATGTACTATCTTGTATTTGTACTTTATTTATGTGTACTTATAGTGAATACACATAATAGATCTACTTTATTTAAAAAAATGATCTTTGTAAGGGTCTTCGTCTCAATCTCCTTTCATTGAAGCATATTTTGTTTTATACACAAATTTATTTTTTACGGTGTATAAACCCCTTTGACTTTGAATTTTAATAAAAAAGAATCTTTTTTTACAAAGCGTTTTACTAAACGACAAAAGGAATGTTTTTGTCTTACGTATGCAGCGACAACGACTTCTCCACCGCCGTAACCATTATTTGTGTTTCAGCTTCCTCTACAAGCCAAAATTTTTTTAATGAAAAATAAATACAAAGCTTTAACTTTCTATTATTTTTGTATTGAAAATGGTTTTTAAAGCGCTTTTATTATATCAATGTGTTTTATTGATATCTTTTGATTGAAATGTGGTAATGTTATGTTTCTTTTATGCATGTTTTATGTGATACGATTATGTTATGTTTTATGATATTTTTAAACCTATCCATATGAGAAATGCATTGGACTTAATTAGTGACAGGTGGAGCCCGCTACAGCCCCTCGATGCATCGGTAGGTCTCATGAGACAAACTGGTGTCTTGGCACGAGGCCTTGACAAAATCTTATTTGTGGTCTTGGCATGAGGCCTTGGCTAGGTGGTTATGATAGTCTGGCATTATGCATTCCATCATTATGAAAATGGTTATTGATATTTAATGTGATTATTCGACTAGAAGAATATCCATGTGAGTAAGTAAATGGCATTCTTTAATTTTATTTTTACCATATTATGCTGAATTTCAAGTCTAAAAAGGCTTTAGTTTTAGTTATACATTTCCTTAAATGTTAATGTTTATTTATGAAAGCTTCCGCTATATTTTTATCCTTACTGAGCATATGAGCTCACCCCTTTCAATGATTTAATTTTGCAGGATGTGATGAAGTATATTATGAATGACCTGTAGGGATAGTATGAGGGGATATGAGGAAATGATGTTTCTTTAGTATTGTTTTACTTTATGATGTAATGTAATACTTATGAATGTATCTAGTGTTTCCAAGACTACTAAACTAATCGGTCTTTCGAGACATGATCTTTTGTGATCATGCCAATGTTATGCAATAATGCACCGACTCTGGGTAACTGAGGTCGGGGGGTTACAGTTGGTATCAGAGGCAGTTTAGTACTAACCTTGGAAGCTAGATTTAGATAAACTCTTATTACATAACATATACCAAAGATAGACATTGAGGATTAGTATAAAAGAACTTCCTAGAATTTTGGTATTATAGAGATGTTGTGAGTTTTCCAAGCAATACATCCCTGTCTGGATACGAGCTGGTTGAGGCGGCTCTGGCACAGATGTACCTAGGGTTAAAACCCGAAAACACCACTTTGAGGTAGACTCGAATGGGAACTGGTGCATGACAACGGGCCTTGCTGCACTCTTGGTTACAACACTCCTGGGGGATATTCTTAGGATAATTCTCATTTCCTTTACAAACCACTATGAATGGTTAAGAGTATATACTTCCTCAAAGAAAACATTTTTATGTATTATATCCCTAAATAGTTCAATTTATGTTAAGTATTTTACACGTATGGAATTATGTATTTTTATTGATAAACTAATCTAGTTTATGCCATTGTTTAGAAATGGCGCCTAGTGGAAGGAATGGAAACCTTATAAATGCACGCACTCCGTGTAGGGATTTCCCTCCTAGTCAATATAATTATTGTGGATCTGGAGATACAACTGGTGCTGATCAACTTATTACCTTACTGGGACAACTCACTCAGGTTATGAATAATAACCTTACTCGTATGGAGCACCCTGATCCGCAACGTGGAGGATCAATGTTAGACTGCTTCATGAGGCAACAACCACCAACATTTAATGGGGGTAAAAATCCATTAGTAGCTGAGCAATGGATAAACTTTTTAGAGAAAATATTCCACGCCTAGGGGAGTCACAAAAGGGAGAAGGTTGTCATGGCAGTTTACCGCCTTACTGGAGATGCTGATCAATGGTGGTCACTGATTCAAAACACAAAGGATGATGAAGAAGTATCAAGTATGGAATGGAGAGAGTTCAAAGATCTTTTATTAGAAAAATACATCCCTTGTGACCATAGAGAAGATATGGAAAGGCAATTTCTGAGTCTGAGGCAGAAGGAGGATGAGAATGTCGCAATGTATGAGGATAACTTTACAAGATTAGCGAGGCATGCTACAGATTATATACGTAACCCAAGAAGTAAGATCGATTGTTTTTTATGGGTTAAAACCGTTTCTCAGTTGAGCATTAGTATCACAATCTTTCTCATCGTACAAAGATATAGTCTTGTGTTCTATCAAGATATAAAAGGAATTCTCTAAGTCTTATGACAACAATGTAAAGCAAGAGAAGAAGAGAATGGTGGAACAAGAGACAGATAAAGGGAAAAAGGGAAAGAATGATCTTCCATTATGTGATAATTGTGGGAAGAATCACCCTAGTACTTGCCTAAAAGGAATGGTAGTTTGTTATAATTGTGGAGAAAAAGGTCACCAGGCTCGTGATTGCAAGGTAAAGAAAGAGGCTATCATTGTTGAATGCTACAATTGTAGGGAAATGGGGCATTATGAAAATTATTGTCCTAAGCGTCAGGTAAACTTATCTCAGAAAAGGCTAAGGGATCAAGGCTAATATTATGCAATTACTACAGTTCAAGTGGAATAATTAATGTATTGGTGCTTTTGGAATCAAGGTTTACATTCTAGTTATAAGAATAATGTGATATATATAAGGATTGTGCTGCAGTAATTATTGTTTCAGTAATGTTTTAATTTGATAAAGGTAATCATATTTTTATTATGTTACAAAAAGAGAATCTTTAATTTGTTTGGGGAATCTGATGATACAATTGATTTTGGAATTTAGAGACATTTTAGAGAAAGTCTGGACAGAGGTATTTTGGATAACAATAAAGGTTGGAATGGATTAAGTTGATCTTTGGATAGTATTGTTTAAGGTTAAAATTTTTTTGAAGATTATTTTTGGAATATTATAACACTATAGTTTTAGGAAAAGGACAACCTGCAGGGTGGGGCATAACCCGTCGCGTCGGACAAAGCTGCAGGAATCGAACCCACAACCATAGTGCGACATGCCTTTATTACCTACCACTAGCCTATAGGAAGTCCCTGGTTATTACAAAATAGTTTTCCTAATCTAAATGGTATGTGGTAATATTTAGAACCTTATACAATTAGGATAAATAGAATATTTTTGAGTTCTGTTACCATTTGGATTGAAAGATGGGTTAGTTGTAAAATTTATGAAAGTCTACACGACAAGTAAGTACATTTCCTTACGTTCTTAGTAAATCTCATAAATAAAGTCCTCAACTTTATAAAAGTTAACTTAAAACAAAAATGTTGCCAGTTAACTTTTACAACTGGGGATTCAATGACTGTTTAACCAATCACAAGTTTGTGATTTTCTTGTGGTTAACTTCATCCTAATCCGGTTTTCTACAACTCTCCATCAGACCTTGATGGTTTGTTTTTCTTCCATATCCATATTTTCATAGAATCCTAGTATGGGCTATCTTGGGTGACCTTTGTACTTATCTTTCTTTCTTTTAATGTTATATTTTTATTAACCTTATTTCCGATGTAGGTTTCCCACAAAGGTATTTTCTATTTTCAACCATTTATTTTCAAAGAAAAATGTCAAATTGCGAGGACTCAATTTATTGAAGGAGGGGAGAATGTAACACCACGAGCTTCCACGATACGTTTCTCTTTCAAAAATGCAATAGCTTGCATTGTACGCAAGTTCGAGATTCTAACACTCTGCGACTAATCAAAATAGCCATTATAAATAGTAATAACAATTTTTTTTGAAATTATAAATATTTTATATTTCAAAATAGACTTCATTATTGGATTCGGAATATCGAAATTATCTTAAGTTGAATTTTTTGTAATTTTCTGAAAACATCCAATTTTATATGAATAGTGAAAAATACTTAAAAACAAATTTTTTAATCAAAATAATTTATAGTGATAAATTATATTATGGAGTGGTTTCAAAATATAATTAGAATATATTTTGACCATTTTATCCAATGGTGTTCATTAGAATTATTTTCACTTTGAAATTGGACACAAATTGTTTTTCAATATTTCGATATATATTGTTTCTTAAAAACACGCTATTCGTTGTGACAACGGGCATTAGTTATGAAATTAATTAATGCAACTTATATGTTTGGAATTTTGTAAAATAGACATCATTTTTGAATTCAGTAAATCAATTATAGCTTAGGGTGAAATTTTGGCATTGTTCTGAAAAACTTCAATTTTTGATGAATAGTGAAACCACTAAGTGGTAGTTAAAAAACTGATTTTTTGTTTAAATGAAACATTACCACATCTGTGATTTGATTTTAAAAAATCCAACATAAATGGTTGTCATTAGAAAGTAAAATGTGGTTGAATGAGATTAAAATAATTTTTTTGGTGAATAGTAACTTTTAAGTTAAATTAGTCGCGATTAAAGGTAATTAGTGAAATTTAAGGTAAAAATGATATTATAAAAATATGAAAATACCTTTACACTTGTCCTACCCCTATTGGATGTGTCATGGACGACCATGAAAATCCATTGGTCAACTTAGGGACCCCATGTAGCCACTTTGGTAGGAAAATGACATAAATAACTTTTTATTTAATGTTAAAATAAAAATGTCACAAACAAGAGTTGTTTTACTAAAACAATTTTTAAATGGGGTAATACAAGTCATATTTTTGACTGTAAATATTCATTAGAAATATTAAAAGATTTCCTACATCATGATAGTTTTTATTATAACTTTTAGACATTAAATAAATTAAATTAGTTATGACACCATGGTGATGGATCGATTACCTCATTAATTAACGATTTAAATAAAATGAAAAGATAGTGTAAAATCTAAGACATACACTTGTCAAAAACCTATTGGATGAGTATATTTAGAACCCTTATCACCTTATACTATAAATATATATGTTTGTGACCTTTAGAATCCGAAAAATCATTTCATAATAAAGTAACATTTCAATCTTTCCAAGAGTGCCCCTTCTCTCCTCTTATAAAAGGCCCCCACCACTACCACCTTACTCACACCGTCAAAGCCTTTTGGATCGGCCAAAATCTGCCCAAATACTATCTCAATATTC
Source organism: Viscum album (assembly GCA_963277665.1). Classification (NCBI taxonomy): domain Eukaryota; kingdom Viridiplantae; phylum Streptophyta; class Magnoliopsida; order Santalales; family Viscaceae; genus Viscum; species Viscum album. The sequence continues at coordinate 1,811,014,389 of OY728123.1, read as the reverse complement.
CTCCCTTACTCTTAAAATCTTCACGTTGGGAAGATGACTTCCCAAGGAAGCCTTTGGCTCAAATCAAAAAGAGTTACCCGATTTTAAGGTAATGTACTCTCTAATGTTGTTTTGTTTTATTTTGCTTCTCCAACCCCTTAAACTCATTTTATTCCTTTAGTTTGTAACAACAACTGTATATAAAATATACTAAGATATTGTTATGATATTTATTTGGTTTACACTTACACACACATTCGTCTAATGGTTAAAGAACACACTGTTTCTGTGGGTGGTGAAATACTGCCTCACAAAACGATGATTGTTCAATATTCTTTTAACACCTCTAATGGTGGCCATTTTGATGACACTATTTTCATATATGATATATATATTATTTTTATGTTTTCCTTATTCTTTTGTATTTCTCATCTATGGAATAATTTATGATTTCCATTATGGGTAAATGCGATAATTTCATTTTAGGAAGTACGGACTACTGCCCCCTCAAAGTGATTTGAATCGTTAATGCCATATGTGGGATGTATAAAGGATGGAGTAAATGGTATTATACATTATATTATACTCGAATTATATTATACCTTTATATAATTATAACTTCATTCCATTAAATATAAAATAGAAATGAAAGTATCGTTCATGCGTACGTACGGCTTGCCATCTCCATGAACGGTGCATTTCATTTCTTACCTCTAAATGTTATGTAATATTATAAATGAATGTATATACTGGATATATATGATGTATATGATATATACAACATGAATATAATTATGGATATAATGGATATTTCACCACATGAACAATGTGTAATTATAAGAAGTTTATTTTTGACTCAAGTACCTAAGATCGACAAAACGACCGTTATAAACTTAAAGAATTACATAATGTTCATGACATGGTAATAAGTGATATAAAAGGAATAATGAACTTGAAAAAGGTTATTAAGAAGGTATAGATTAACTGTAGTTTATTAATCAGGAGATCAAATAATGGTCGAGTGAATTCGGACACGAGGTAAGGGAACTTCTTAACCCAATTTCTATTCTTTGGGTTAATCTCCTACTTTCAAATTATGTCATGATATTATTATGTACTATCTTGTATTTGTACTTTATTTATGTGTAAATATAGTTAATATACATAACAGATCTACTTTATTTAAAAAAATGATCTTTGTAAGGGTCTTCGTCTTAATCTCCTTTCATTGAGGCATATTTTGTTTTGTACACAAATTTCTTTTATACGGTGTATAAACCCCTTTGAGTTTGACTTTTATTTAAAAAGGAATCTTTTTTTACAAATCGTTTTACTAAACGACAAAAGGAATGTTTTTGTCTTTTGTATGTGGCGACAACGGCTTCTCCGCCACCGTGACCATTATTTGTGTTTCGACTTCCTCTACCAGCCATAACTTTTTTTAATGAAAAATAAATACAAAGTTTTAACTTTCTTTGATTTTGGTATTGAAAATGGTTTTGAAAAAGTTTTTATTATATCAATTTGTTGTATTGATATCTTGTGATTGAAATGTGGAAATGTTATGTTTCCTTTATGCATGTTTTATGTGATACGATTATGTTATGGTTTATGATATGTTTAAAACTATTCATATGAGGAATGCATTGGACTTAATAAGTGACGGGTGGAGCCCGCTACAGCTCCTCGAAGCATCGGTAGGTCTCAGGAGACAAACTAGTGTCTTGGCATGAGGCCTTGACAAAATATTATTTGTGTTCTTGGCATGAGTCCTTGGCTACGTGGTTATGATAGCCTGGCATTATGCATTCCATCATTATGAAAGTGGTTATTGATATTGCATGTGATTATTCGACAAGTAGAATATCTATGTGAGTATGTAAATGGAATTATTTAATTTTATTTTTTCCATATTATGCTGAATTTCATGTTTAAATAGGCTTTTGTTTTAGTTATACATTGCCTTAAATGTTAATGTTTATTTATGAAAGCTTCCACTATATTTTTATCCTTACTGAGCATCTGAGCTCACCCCTTTCAATGTTTTAATTTTTCCAGGATGTGATGAAGTATATTATGAATGACCTACAAGGATAATATGAGGGGATATGAATACATGATGTTTCTTTAGTTTTGTTTTACTTTTTGATGTAATGTAAGACTTATGAATGTATCTAGTGTTTCCAAGACTACTAAACTAATCGGTCTTTCGAGACTTGATCTTTTGTGATCATGCCAATGTTACGAAGTAACGAACCGACTCTGGGTAGCTGGGGTCGGGGCATTACAATTCAAGAATAGAATAATTTATTTTTTATTAGGGTTGTACACATTCCATAATTTTATTAATGTTTAGTAGAACTACTGAAACACCCCTATAATGAATAGAAGTAGAGTTTTTAGTGAAAATAAAAAATGAAGAAATTATTGTATCTAATGTATATAACTCCTACACTACCATAATTTGTGGGATGAACTTCCAATTGTATGTTTCTGTGCTCCCTTTCATTTAATTTTATGCAATTATTGTTATTTATTGGTTTTCCCTATATATAGCAAGCATAAATTTTCATGATAAGGAAATAATTGTCGGTATCCTGAATCAACCATCTAATTTTGTACAAGTGCAATGTGGATGATGAATCTTTCTTAGCATGAAAATCTCAAGTATGGATATTATTTCCCAATAAGAAATCATATATATCTAAAATTATTAATTCTAAGTAAAGAACAATCTCTGAAGAGATACCTATTGGGAGGGTATACACTGATGTGTTTCCTAAAAAATTTACTAGTCCTCCTCTTAACTAAGAGGATGAATTTTCAATTGATTGTATACATGGGTCATTACCAATATACAATAAATTGTATAGAATGTATTTTGTGGAACATGAGTAGCTAAATAAATAACTATAGGAGAATTTGGATAAAGGGTTCATATTCCAAAGTGCTTTAACAAGGGTTTCACTAGTCCTATTTACCAATAAGAAGGATGGGTCCATGAATCACTGAATTGAATATAGGGAGATCAAAAAGATCCCAACAAATATGAATTATCCTATTTCAAATATTTATGACTTCTTCAATCATCTATGTGGAGCACAATAAATCACTAAAGAGGATCTATGGTCGGGATATTACCAAGTTTGGGTGATAGATGAGGATATCCCCAAGACTTATTTTCATACAAGGTATCATAATGATAATTTCATAGTAATTACATTCTGACTCACTAAATATTCATAAATATTCATATAGATTAATGAGATGATTCATTTGATATTATCTAAATATTTTGTGGTCAAATTTATAAATGATATTCAAAAATAATCGAAAAGTAAGTAGGAACGTGAAGAGAATATGAGTATTGTTCAATCGACCTTGTGAAGGGAGAATATTTATAAAATGTACAGAAAATTTGAGTTTTAGAAAAGGAATTCCCACTTATGGGACATGTCATTATAATTAATAAAATATCTATGGACCCTTCAAAGGCATAAGAAATTGATAGATGATAGAGGCCAAAATCTATGACAAATATCCATAGTTTCCTTAGATTTTATTGGAATTATCCTTAATTATTGATATATTCCTCAGGAGTTTCAAACCTTATAACCAATATAACAAAATGGTAATATGGTCTTGTTGGAATGATGAGTTTAGAGAGAGATTCATGGAGTTGAAAAATGAGTCTTACTACTGTACATGTACTCACACTACCCACATGTGGAGAACTTTTCATAGTATTCAGTGATTTATTTAATAACGTCATTGGTTGTGTGAATGAAAGATTTACAATGTGATAGCCTATTATTCATGTAAGTTGAATTTTCAGGAATATAACTACCAAAAACATGATCTAGATTTTGATTCAATGATCCTTTCTTTGAAAATGTAGAGGCATTATCTCATTGGGGAGAAGTATGAAATATATATATATATATATATATAAGCCTCATGTATATATTTACATTGAAAGACAAGAATATGAATCAATGAATATGTTTAGAGATGATCATGGATTATGACAACTCAATTCACTAAAATACATGGAATTTTAGTAAAGTGGAAGATCCTCTATGTAAAAAGGATCCAAAAATTTTATCATTGATGAGAATTGAGAAGAATCATATTTTCTTATATGTGAAGAAGATAGAAACAAGAATCATAGTGAAAGGAACATCATAAATCCTTTTACATATTATTTCTCAATAGTTGCTTTTGATAATTATAAATTATGTTCAATGATTTGATTTTTGAATTCAAAATAAAGATGATAATTTATGAAATGGGGAATCCTCAAAGTTCAATGTTAATGAAGATGTAGTTCTATGATTTGGGTAACGACTAAATGTACGATCCAATAATGAGATAAAATGATAGCTTATAAATTACAAAAATTTCTAAAACATATTTTTTCAAAAAGGGATCACAAATATGTTTTAAGATATCCAATAGAACTATTGGTGTGACCATACAAAGAAAGAGATCACTATTTATCCATCAATGTGTCTGGTATGTGAGAAAGTGAAGGATAAAAGAAAAATGTATAAAGGTATGATGAAACCATTAGCCATAAAACATAGAAATGGAAAAAAATAATCATAAATTTTAACACAAGAGATCCAATGAAATATAGAGAAAATAATTCAATATGGGTTGTAGTGGATGTCCCTACAAATACAGCCCAGTTTACTATAATTCGAGATAACTTGCCACCTAAACATCTTGCATGGATATATGTAAAAGAAGTTGTGGCATTTACTAGAGTAAAACTGTAGATTTTATCCAATAAATATATGATATTTTACTCCACGTTCTTAGAAAATTCTTCAATTATCTCTAAATAGTTAGCTGGACTATAATATGTCCTATCATCCTCAAACTAATGGCGAGTTTGAACTTACTATTCTGAGAATGTTCTATGGACATAAAGGAGGATGGGACCAACATCTGACGATGGTTGAGTTCAAATAGAGTAACAGTTTCACGCAAGCATTCAAATAAATCCCAATGAAGCACTCTATGGGAAGGGGTGAAGAACACCTACATGATGGGATGATGTTGGGGAAGGAAAACAGATAGGTCTTGAAATGGTTATGGAAATGTTGAAAAAGATTACGACCATTCAGAATAACATCAAGGATACTCAGAGTCAGAAAAAAATATATACTGAAAATTTTCATGTATACATAGAATTTGATGTTGGAAAAATGGTATTACCCAACATATCTTCATGGAATAATGTCATGAGATTTAGGAAGAAATTAAATCTTAGTCCAATATATATTGTCCCCTTTGAGATTCTTGATTATATGTGAGAGGTGGCCTATATAGTATCAATCCAACAAAAAATATCTCATCTAAATGATGTATTCAATGCCTACCTCTTAATAAGGTACATTCTAGATGACTCACATGTACATAATCCAATGTTGGTGCCTTTTTAGAATGATATCTCATATGGAGAGCATCCATTGAGGATCATTAATCATAGAGGGAAAGTTTAATGAAATAAAACAATTCAGCTGGTCAAAGTGATATAGAGTACCACATGTTTAGACAAGATACATGGAAACAAGATGAGGGGTTGAAATAGAGTTACCATCATCTATTTTAGTGTGGGAAATTAAAATTTTGAGTTCAGTATTTCTTAAGTAGAGAGATTGTAATGACTCAAACTATTATAGATAAAATTTCCATTGTTATTTAATTAAATATATTATTATTTAATATGGATATAGAAACACATGCACTTATTTAGTTATAGTTTATTATAAAATAATTAAAATAATATTAATCATTATTAGATTTGATAATAAATCCATTAAATAGTGTTCAAAAGACTTGTAAAACTATAGTTTTTAACAAATCCAATTGTGAAAAACAAAGAAAGTGATGTCCCCAACCACTAGGATCACACCATATAAATCCCCCATATAAAAGAATATGAGTTAGATATATTATTTAGGATTTTTCCTTAACCAAGACTAGGATGAGATCCATCAACTTAATCATGACGCAACCCGTTTATGGGGCTTGTTCAAGATTATAGAGATCACACCCCAAACCTTGGATGCCAAATCACCCCATGAAAATCTCACTATCATGAACCTTACTTTGAGGGTAATTGCTGGTGTATTAAAGGTATTTGTATCAAGACCCTAGAAATATGAGTATGTACATTACTCTTTATAAAATAATTAATATAATATCATCGAATTATTGATACATTGTAAATTAATTTTTTACAATAAAATAGAATAGTATACTTGGGTAATATTCTTGTTCAATTAAGGGATTTATTTAGATGAATTAATGGGTTTTTAAATTAAGAAATATTTTATTAAAATATTGTTATAAAAATAATTTATTAACTATAAATGATCATTTAACTTTAAGGAAGTCAAATATATTTTTATAAGGGTTTGAAAAATGTTATTGAAATAAAATAACATTTATAAATGAATGAAAATAGTTGTTTTAAAAGTGAAAATGAAAATAATTTGAATTTATATTGATAGAATGAATATTATTTTCTATGTGAAATCATTGAAACTATCCAACAGTGAGTTTTTTTAATTTTTGAAATAATTTATTTTTTCTGTAAAAATGAAATACCGTACATATATACAGTGTGTATTATGACATTATAATGGTAAAAACCCTATGTAATAAATATTTAAAATGTCATACAAGAAAAAATATATGTTTTTACTTTAAAATAAATTGTTTTTTAGTTTAGTTTATTTATTTTATAAATATAATATGAATCCCCCAAAACATATAAAATATTTTATGGTTAGAAATTCCTTTCATTATGTATATACCACCCCTCCACTTAATAAAGTGTATTATTTTATAATTTCTAGACATTGAATTAATAAATTAATTAAAACCAATCCCATTTGGCCGAAATCATGGGTAAAACATTGTTAAGGTTTATAGTTTTTGTTATTTTATTACATAGTGTCTAAAACCTATGTTTCATAAATGATAAAAATAATTTCACATTCCATTATGATATAAACCCACCCAAGCTCCCATTTCTCTTCACTAAAAATATGTGTATCACATCCTTACTCTACCCTACCCTCCCTAGAGTTCCCATAATGTTCCCCAAATCTCTCAAGAAGATTATCCTAGGCATTTTGATTTATACAATCTAGTAAGGGATCCTTTCCTTCTCTCCATTAGTAATGTTTATTTATTATCTTGTGCTTTCAATTTCTAATTCCATAGATTATGATAAAAATTTACATGTCCCTATTACTTACCATTTCATTTCCATGTTATGAGAGACCCATTTATCACTCATAAACCCATTTTATGAATTTTTATGTGATGCTGTTATTCATAAAAAATTACACCTAAAAAATTCAATGCCAAAATAATTTTACAGAGCAATCCCATACCAATTTTCAATAAATGGTGTTCATATGTATACACTTATACATATTTGACATGGGAAACAATTTAGGTATTACACACATAATCATGGAATAAAAAATGATGATGAATGAATACATGATGTATGATCTATGTGAAACATATAAGAATTAATAAAATGAATGTGACAGGTTCACAAAGAATTATAGAGGGATCCAATGCATTGTGTAATATTTAGTTTCATGAGAAATCATGTTGGGAAAAAGTGTGGTCCTATTTCCTTAATGTGATTTTTTCTATCATTATTTCTTAGAATTTATCCATGACCTATTTTTTTAATGCATTGTTTTAATTTTTTGCCACATTTTTCATATTTCATTTATGTTACCATGAAACATCATGTCTTATTGATAATTTTATGATTCTCATCCCTTTTATGCCCATTTACATGACTATTTTTAGACATGTATTATCTTATTCATGGTATTAAATGTATATTCCCTAAATGTGCTTTATGTATCACCACTTTCTAATGTATTTTCCCAGGTTATCCAATCGGTTTTATGTATGGTCATTTCAAGGAATTTTTCATTAAAGATGATCTATTTCCCTATTTAAGTTTTTATGTAATGTATCCAATTCTAAATGACACTAGGCTTATAAATATTATATGTTATATTAAGTGTAATATTACTAGATATTCATTTTTTAATGTATAATAAATGGAAAGGTTGTTATAGGCATGATCATCATGAGTCATGAAGGACACCAAGATGTCACTACAAAAAAACAACCACAAACTGATCCATGTGTAGTTGAAAGATTAAATCCATTGAGTCCATACACATTGGTTGATCATTTTCTAGTCCAAACAGCATCATGATGACCTCATATAATATATTCCTGATACTGAAAGTAGTCCATGGTATATCAAAAGGTTGAACTCTCAACTAATGATACCCTAATATCAAGTCAAATTTTTAGAAAATAGATTCACCTATCAACTGGTTAACCAAATTATCAATACAATGAAGATGATATAAGATATTCATTGTAATCATGCTAAAATTTTGGTAATAAACACATATATTCAAATCCCCATTATCCTTCATATAAAACATGATTATGGAGGACCAAGAAGACATACTGAAATGGATAACCCCCTTATCTGTTAACTCTTATAGTTGTGTCCTAATCTATTACACCTGTTTTTATTATATTATTTTGGATTGAATGGAAACCATATTATCCCAAGGAATGAGTTAAATCAAAACATAACATCCCACTCATGTGGTAACCCTAATAAGTCCTCAGGAAACACATCCTTGAACCAGACAACTATGGGTGGAAAGAATTCATTCCTTAAACTACCATCATAAAAAATTATACTTGAAACTTGGGACGTAAGATATCCCATTTTCTAATGAATTTTCCCTTCATGACTTTCTTAGATATCCCAATCTATGTTATGAACATTTTTTCCACCATCATGTGACATAATAACCACTCTCATGCATTAAAAATCTATGTGGGTTCAGTATGGTATCAACCAGTCCATAACCAAAATCATTTCAATGACCATCATGTTTTTTACATAAAGACCCCAATAGAAATGATACTCCCCAACCATGAGAAAATATCCCTTACACATACATAGTTCTCTCGACCATACTCCCCAAATTGTATCGATAATCGTAACCCATGTCATGAAATCCCTCGTAAGACCCAACCCATTAACAAGTTGTATATATATATAATGAATGAAATTCTATAGGATAAGATATGGAAAATAATGTGTAAATTTTACAATAATAGTACATATAGTTGTTGAGGGTACAACCTTTCTATCCACAAGTGTAGGCTTAACTACATGGAATTGTTCTACCCTGCTTCCTTGTAATGTATCTTGAGTAACCCGAGCTACACCACTATACTAATACAAGATCTATTACTTTACATAACATGTCCAAAACCTCAACCATAACTTCTAGTTTAACTCTAACTACGAGAGTGACATTGTGTATAGGACCGCCTCCTGATACTTTGACTCTTACTGAATCCTTCATCATTACACATCAATCATTGGTTCCTACAAAACCATTATAGATGTTCCATACTAACTCAATATATACACTCCATAAATGGTCAAGTAAACTATATAAATATTTGAACCCGCCTAATGCACTAGTGGTACAGAACTTGAGTAATGTTCTGAGTAATTGATCATTCCCCATGTAAACTCTAGTTTCCACTATTTTGGTCATAATTATCATATTAACACTTTCTAAACATAGAATAATTACCTCATATGTGTCCATTAGAAACCAACTATCCCCCTTGGATTCCACATTTAGGTTCCCCCTAGATATGAGTGTCTGATTCACAGCTTCTGAGAACCTTTTGATCCCAAAGATGTTAACTTGGGAATTAGTCTCCCATTTAATAACATCTTTAAAATAAACATTTGTAGAAGTATAAGACCCATCCAACTCTAGAAAAAATAACTTGAAATATATAAATAGGCCTTCATTTTTTATCTCAAACAAACTCTACTGGGTCAACCACATAAATTGTACTTCCATATCCTACATGAGTATCTTTGGTTAAAACTTCTCCAAGAACTTATACTAAAATTCCTTCTACTGCATATTCTTTACTTTTCTACCCTATGTCTGGATGCTCCAATAATTATTTTCTTGACAATTTTACATATAATAATATAGTTTAATAATTTTTTCTGCAAGAGTATTTGGGTGGTCAAGGATTTTCTGGCTATACTCAATCTTGAACTGAACTACCTCAGGCCCACCCTCACTAGTGATAGTTGTAGGGTGATGCAACTAGAAATATCATGACAATTCATACATAGTATTCACATAATTCCTTGGGTATCATTCCATAAAATATATAAAATAATAACAGTTCTCAAATAATCGATCACTCAGACCTTCACCAGGATGTATTGGAGCCTCTGGTTCCACCACTGGATGATCATCTATAGCCATATCTAATTTCTATTCTATCAACAAGTTTCATCATGGTGGCATGCCTCGAGAATTTCGAACATACATATTAAGATGTATAACACATAATTAACTCATTTATGTAAGATAGACTCAAATAAATCCATATCAACTCATCCCTGATACCCTAACTCATGGTTTATAATGATATTATATCAATATCCTTAACCATGCCTCATCTAAGTCACAAATAACTAATGGTAAAAAAACACATTTCGAGTTCCTAATTAGAAACCCATTTATATATTTCCTTTTTCCACATTTTGAATCATTTTAAATTATTGATATCTTATTAGGAACCTTTCATTGAATTTTTTTAATAAAAAATAAGCATTTGTTTAAACAAATCACCCAAAATACCATTTTTCCATGGTTTCCTAAAATGATTCATTTCACAATAATTCCAGAGTTCCTAGAATGATGCATCTATACAAAAATATTTTTCAATACTAAGCCATGAGTAAAATAATTAATATAATAACATTAAAATCAACGGAATCACCAAAGGTGAAATAATATCAAACTGTTAAAACAAATATCATTTAAAAACTCCCACCTTTGGTTGTTGATTTCCCCCGTACATTGTTTAGCTACTCCCATGAATGAGCTCATAACAATTCCATGACTCATCCTAGTCTCATATCTACATTTTCAAAATTCTACGATAATACAAATGAAAACAATTCTACCTTTGATACCACATAGTAATGTTCGGACCTGGGTGCCATATGCCAATTCCATGATTTGGTTTGGTATATGACATCATGCACACCTACACATATAAATTAAGTTTCCGACTAGAATAAAGGATATAATATAAAACATGGGGAGACTATACCCTCTTTATCAAAGCCCCACAATAGTAGAATTGAATAAAAAACTCCAAATTGATAATATACAAAAACCATAATAATACCAACACCAGTACAGTATATATGTAAATCCATATATGTGTCAAATGTAAATATGAAAACCCTAAATAAGTACACACACAAAAACCCCCAAGAGAGTCTTAAAATCACATCTGGTTATACCATCTAAGATTCATCCCAACTCATCCATTTAAAATAGTGCTCTTTCACTTATCATATCCCCAAAACATGACCTCTATTTGTGTACCAATCTGGCAACTCATGTCAGGTGTGAGTACAACTTAGTAGACTGCCTACAACATAATCTATCCCAATATGTTTTCTATAATATTGTATAAAGATGTATAATAAATATGGAATATTAAAAAAAGTAAAAAGTTTTAAAAATTCATTATTCTTAAATTAACAACATAATTACTTTAGTTCATGATGCCACCCGGAACACCAATACCTACATCAGGCCATGCTAGAGTTCAAACCATATAACATAGAGAATATTATATTTCATTATATCTTGAGGTCTCATTTATAATCAAATTCCATTTTCTTATCATGGATACCTAAAACTATTGTCCAAAACAAATGTTTGGAAAATATAACACCTTGTCTAAAAACTCATGTGTATCTCGGGAAACAGTCCCTATCCAACATCCCATCAATATTTGGATCATATTTTCATATCCTATACAATAATATTAACATGATTGAATTTTGAAATATAACTTCATGTTTAGTACCCCGTGGTTATTTATAGCCTTAGTACCTATCTGAAAACCCATTAATCAATCAATCACATAGATATTACATATATCATATTCATCATGTTTAATAATCATTATCCTTATTAGAAAATATTATCATTATGGTGATCCATTATAGTTATGAAATCAGACATGGTTCATTACATTGGTGACATGCCATATATTGAACAATTATAATTTTTCCATTTATCAAAATTTAATCATATAAAACATTAACTCTTAAATGTTAATAAAACTATCCAATAACTTCCATTATCATCCAATTCATAATAAAATTAATTGGATAATTTAATAACCCCATTAATTGATTAATCAATTCAATTCATAATTTAAATTTCCAAAAAAGAAAATTGAAATCACAAAAATATTGACGCAAAATTATATTAAAAACTATATTAATTGATAATAAAATAAACTACATCAATATAATTAATGAAATCTCACCAAAACACAACCCATAGTTGATGTAGAGAAGTCACATTAACAATAATAGAATAAATTAGGGTTCAAATAATTTGATCAAGATGAATCCCCAAAATCAATAATTGTAAATAGGTTACAGTACTTCATTGGGAAAACAAGGAATGGAAAAAGAAAAAAACAATAGGACTTCCCAAGATTCAAACACCAAATTGTGATGTTTTAAGATCAATAATTCTCATAAAATCACATTTGATTCTCCTTTGGGTTAATAAGACGAAGGTGTCATGATGGTATCAAAAAACACCAATGGAATTTCCCAAATAAAATCGATTCTCAAAAATTTACATGACCTTTATTTCCATTTAAATATCATGTACCTAATTTTAGGGAGTTACACTGAAAAATCTGTTGCCTCAAAACAAGATTTATCCCTATTAATTATTACTCATCATGAAATAATATTTCATGATGTGTTATATTTTTATGTCGCGAGTTAGTTCACCAAATGAAACCATTAATAACTTGTGTATTGACAATGATACATGTTATGTATCCCATTTACATGTAATTTAAATATTCTAAAGATTGTTTTTAGAGCCCCTAAACATATTCAAATAAAATGGATGTGATATAGCAAATAACATCATCTAGGATATCAAATAAGACCACCGAGGTTTCATTGTCTGTACTGAGGACCTCTTAGAAACGATAGGTCTATATTATGGAGGATTTATTGGATAACATTTTGAAAACCACAGGGGTTTTAATTCATGATTTGAATATTGATAATTGGAAATCCATTGATGAGGTAAAGTATGACTAATGGGTTTCATGTGAAATATTAAGATTCAAGTGGGACAAATAAAGAACTAATACATGGAGACACTAATAAGAATAATACATGGAGACATCTATCAATCACGATGAGATATAGAAATAAATACAAAGGATGGTGCAAAAAATTTATATTGAATAAGTAAGAGTAAATAAAAATGATTCAAAAGATGAGAAAACTGTAAAACAAATGAAAAAGGTTTAAAAAATGGTTTGAAAAGAATCCCCACTAAAATGTTGCATGTCACACTCTTAGGTTGATTTAATGATCAAATAACTCAATTATGTTTATAATTTTCTAATTTAATATATTCTATTATATAGGTTTACACAAAATCCCATGATGTTTTTCAAGTTAATGGATTGATTTTGAGTTATGTGAAGGCCCCACTCGAAGTCCCATGTAGGCTGGAACCAATAGATGGATATTATATTAGAAACCATTTAAGGATATGTACTAGAATGAATTGTAATTCTATATAGATCCAATAGTTGGATAGTACGCCAAAATAAACAATATGGTGGTATATAGATTGAAAATTTTACCTATCTAGGTACCATCGTTTAGATGATGACACTAATCAGCTATCTAGTAGTATTCTGGTAGAGAAAAGAAATATCCTTCTGTATTGTACCCCAATGCCTAGATTATCTCCCCAAAAGCTCTATTGGACCTCCCAAACTCTAGAATGATATTAAACGAATTTTTTTCTGTAAAAACACCCCAAATTATACATCAATGTATGTGTATAACATTATAATAATTTTCGATCCCTCTTTTATTATATTATGTCACTCTCACAGAATATTTACTATTATCTCACACTCTCAAACTCTTATCTTATTGTATCTTTTGATGATTATCATGAGTGTGCTTCATAGGTATTGAACAAAGGAGGTATATTCTTTTTAATATTATTTCATTCTCACTATATTGAGTGGGATGGTTTGGAAGATCACTACCATTAAATCTAATGGATCGTTCCACACTAAATATAAAGGATAATTTATCTTGCAATGAGTTTCTTGTTTTCTTTTAAAGGTAAGGGTTTAATTGAAAAACCCACTAGGATAACATGGGTATTATATTTAGGGATCCATTTTTTCAATTATTACCATTCCCATTTAACAAAATTTTCAATTCATTTAATTTTTATTACAATTGCATGAACCCAGTTATTTAATTACTATAGCTTGTAATTATTTATCTGGAAGATAATTCATATAATTTTTTTTTATCAATTTAATTTATCTAGAACAATCTATTTTAGTTATAATTTTAAAAACCATTTTTAAAAGGAAACCCACCCACCCTCATTCTATCTTTAATCAGAACAAAAATTATTATTAGGTCCATCATTGATTTCAAAACCATTTCTAGTTTGAATGATTATTCACTTAATGATGGAACCTTTCTTAGATACAGTTGTTGTTACAGAAGGAATCTCAATGAGTAGATCTCCATTCATTGAAAGGCCATCATTTTTTCATTATAAAAATAGAATTTAAAATTTTCGAAGAAGAATAGTTTATCCTGTTTAGAGAATAGTTTCTTATATCTATACACCCACTCAATAAAAATGAATAAAAAAGAACTTGCGATCATTTAGAGGCATTTGAGAATAACAAAAAAGACATTAATTAAAAAATTGGATGATATATAGTTATTACATTAATAGTTATTATATGTGCATGACTTATCCTGATATTTTAAAATTATTATAATTTACACATTAGGGTAGACAAAAAGTAATGGATACTGGGATCAAATTGTACCAAAATTATTTTGAATGATCTATCATTGATCCAATAAAGTATTCAACTGTAATTTTTTTTGTATTTAAATGGTATTGTTAATATAATGTTGTCATGAGGTGATTTAAATTCTAGGATGATACTCATGAAGAATATCAATTTAGTGTAGCCTATTTATTCAGAACCTAAGTTGACATTAAAAAATGAACTGAAAGTGCAAATAAATCCTTCTTATTGTAGAGAATATTGGGTCTATGATGGCCTATGATATTATAATGAATAGGAATACCTTTATTTTTTCCAATTTGGTCTTGGAGAATAATGCTATTAAATTCAATTCTATCATTAATTAATATTTAAAAATTCAAGAGTAGAATTATCATATTTTTAGAAAGATTAAAAAGTTATTCAAGAAGGGGAGGGCATATCACCGTGACAAGAAGAAGAAAAAAATAACTAAAAGAAAGATAATATGATATTAGGGTAACAAAAGTGTCACATAAATCCAATGTTACCCACTATAAAAAAGATAACATTGGGGAATATAGAAAGAAATAATCATTCAAAAGTGTCAACATAGAGTGAATATGATAAACCTTCCCCCCATCAGACTCAATTGATATAATCCTTACGTGTCTCATGGACAAAATTATGTTGATTCAAGAGGGAAATAATTCAACTTCATCTTTCCCTTTAGTACATTTAAATTATAAACATCAAAAAAATTCTACAAATAAACTATAAGAAGGAATTTTTAAAATTAAATTTAAATTCTTGATCTAAAAATATATAAAATCATGTTGTTTTGAACAACTATCAATTTTTTCAATAAAATATAAATCCATAGGAAGAAAACTAATATTTCAATGAATTCCATTAAAAAAATATGAAATTAAAGAAATAATATTCTATATGTTATTAGAGGAAAGCTAATGGATAAAAATTAAATTAAGAAAATTAAATGGTAATGGGGTTTGTTAAAAAGACCATCCCAATGTTAAACAATTGTATAATAAAATTAAATATGTTAAGGAATATCTTTCTGTGTTCAACCAATGTTAGAAGAATATGGATTTTATATTAGATTCCCATCAACAAGGGAAAGTTAAAATTTCGATTTTTTACTCTAATCATGAAATCCCCTCTAAAAATATAAAAAATATACTTTTTAACATTCATATATCAATATAAAGATTATAATTATTAGAACAAATTCAAGAACATGATTTATATTTGTGATTAAAACTAACTCATTATAGTATGCCCAAATATATTCATCGATATCAAAATATTTTTTCTAGAAAATACGATATATCTTATCGAAGATCATATTATCAAAAAATGTGGGTTTATAAGACCTTATTAGATGACATTTGTGAAACCAAACATTGGTTAATAAAATACCAATATTCATCATTTTTATCTAATAGAAATACCTAACATGGAATTCTCAATGAACTAAAATGAACATGGATCGTAGTTTATAAAGAAATAGATGATGTAGAATTTTAAATGTACATAATTTTTCAAATTCATTTCAAATTAAATTAGTTTTAATATTTCAATTCTAATTTTCAAACTAGTTTGACCCTGTTTCAAAGTACGTTTTAATATTTCTAGGAGATATATGTAACTATATTGCGACATTTACATTATAAAAGAATATTTTTATCCATTTCACCATTATTAGTTTCATTATAATTTAGTATTAATAATTATTTTTTAAACATTTTGCAATCTGAATTTTTTGGAATGAAAAATCACGTTTTAAAATCGTTCATTTAATATTGTTTTCCTATTTACCATACAATGTACATCATTCTTTTTAGGATGAATTTTAAACAGATAATTGTATTTATAAATCTTTTGAGATTATTTTATGTTTATGTAGATTTATATTTTATTATAAAACTATTGGTAATTACTGATTAGTGTATGATTACATTTATAAATTTTTTCAAAATTGGAATTCTTGTTTGAGTTTTCCACGATGCTACCAGTTAACTGGTTCTTTCACACTATGTATCCAATTGTGGTTTACAATACCGTTATTCTATTTTTTGCCCACTGTCCATCAAGAATATGTCATTGGTTAACTATTATTGTATTCACAAGTCCTATTAGCCTCTCATAAATTTAATATTGTTCTAACATTTTACTCCTCTCTATAATTTCCACACTATATTAACAATACATTAATATTTTTATAATATTAAAAATACTATTTCAAATTACTCAAAATAGTGGGAATGTGAACCACAATTTTCTTTTAAATGTATATTTTCAATTATTCTCATTTAGATGTATTTTTTTATTCTAAGTATATTTTTTACACTAATAGGTTGTAAATTAATTAATTCCTAAAGTTAATTTTAGAAAACATTCAATGTTTTTGAAATCATTAAATATTGAAATTAAATATTATTTCATATACTAATTTTGAAATTATTTTTCTAAATTATCTTAGGATAATTCTTTTACTCTTATTAAATATTTTTATCATTTAAAATTACATTATTTTGGAAACATATATTTTTCAGAGTATTCGTATTGTGTATTGTGTATTATCATTTCATAAAATCACCTTATTTTGAGACTTTTTTACTATATATAAAATGTAAAGTCTAATGTGAATAGAATGATTATTTTATCTAATTTTTCTTGTGGAATTATTTTTAAAATTACATTTATGATGAATGTTTTTATAAAAATAAACTAAATTAATTATTTTCATACTGAAAAATTAGAAATTAGAAATTTAAATATTTTTATAATATCATTGAAATTAATTAAAAAACATAAATTCCTTCGATCTTCCAAGATGAGTTTTATTATTTAATAGGATCATGCATTTCTAATGCCAAATTTCTAGGGAAGTAAACACTTTATGTTCATAATTATAAAATGTTCTTTTGGAAATATATTTTTTGATCAATATCTTGATGTAATAGATCTCTCTTAAATATATCCCATGATTTATTTCATTTTATATTTTAAATTCGTTAATTTATTTACTTCATAAATTTTGAATATAAAATTAAAAAATATTTTTTAAATCGATTTTAAAATCCACTTGATATTTATTGATATATAATTTGTCATTTTATTTTGGATTTCATGCAATAATTATTTTCAAGAAATATTTATTTTTTAGAAATTTTACTCTATTTTAGTATTTTCAACCTTGATCTCTGTTGAAGAAAGATTTACATTCACCTTGAGCTTAATTTAATTATTTGTGTTGTTTTAAATCATGAAATAATGGTTCTATAATAAAAATCATGATCTATATTAATGAAACTTCTCATTATAAAATCATTTTGTCATCTATTTATTTATCACCTTTTATATAAATCATTAATTGATTGATTTATTGGATTCACTCTAGTAGTTGATATATGTTTATTTTTTATTTTATTCATTTAAATCCTCATTAATATATCTTATGGATCCCCAATAATTTTAAATTGTGAATCTATTGAGGGAGAGGAAAAACATTAATATGAAATTTTTATAAATAGAAAATATTAAGTTTTATAGTAAAACAGATCATGATAAAATTTGTTTTATACTCTGGTATCATTCATATTAGGATTTGAAACCACAAGGGTGTGTAGTTTTTTCTCCTAAAATGTATTTTGAATATTGGAAACTTTTTTTGTTGGAAATTTGATATTAACAAATGTATTTGATGGAATATTATATTCAATTCACTAAATTAATTGTTTCTTTCATGGACTTCATTTTACATAGTTTATAATCAATAGTGGTTATAATACACTGGTTTGGGGGGATAATTTTATTTGATTTTAAATCATATACAAGAGATAAAATCCATTAATACAGGTTATGATTTCAAATTTATATATTTTTTCTAAAAAACATTCCCTTGTGTTTACTTTTTCTCAAATATTAATGATGTATTTTGAATGTCAGAACACATAGTATATTAAAATTTTATTTTTATAAATGGTTTTGAAAAAGTGAATGATTTCAATATGTAAATTTATTTACCATTTTATAACTCTAATATTGGGACTTTATAGGTTATTATATTTGTTGGCCTCAATTATTCATAGGCCACATATTTTTATAAATTCCATAATTGCATTTGACTAGCCTTTTTTATGAGGTTATTGATAATTTTAGTAAGGAAGAAGGTTATTAAATTAAATCTAGGAGTTATCTAATATATATATTTAAACTTATATTTTGGAATAATATTATAAAATTTAAGGTATGTTTACATTTTATCCTCATAATTAATATTATGAAATGGGTAAAAATCATTTTCAAACTATTTCAATTTTATTCATTTTCTTAGTTACAGATTTAATCATTATAGGAGGAGATAGTTTAAAAATAAATGAATATGTATAATGGTTTTATGGGGTAAATGTTTTTAGTTTCACATGGTATCATAAATTTTTTAAATTAATTTAAAAGTATAGTGGTCATTGAAATTAAATTATTCTTGAAATTTGAATGTTTTAAATTTATCAATATTTTTAATAACGAAGGATGAGATGTTTGGAAATTGAATTATTGATGAAATTATTTTTCATATCATCCTTGAATACCTTTCCTAAATTTCACATTTAATTTATTTTAAATGATTGGTTAAATTTCACGAAATTTTTTTGAAATTAATTTTAGTTATATTAATGAGAATTACAACATGTTTTCCTTAATGTGAATTAATTTTCTAAGGGTTTGTGATCATAAAAACATAGAATAATGTTGTCCCTCAATCTATTATATGGTTTTAATGATAAAAAACACCCAACTATTTTTTAGTATTTTTATTTTATGGGTTTTGTATTTTATGTTGATACACAATTCTACGAAGTTGTTTGACTGAACGAAGGGATCGAGGGTCACAAAGAGACCTCACATGAAGTCACAATAACTACAGAACTAGTGGCTTCTATATAGGGAGGAACTGGTAGGCCAGACTGTACTAGACATAAATTATATTCTATTGAGATACCACTAGTTGGATGGTGACACTAACCATCAATCTACTAGTGTTGAGAAATTCAACAAAATATCAATTCGTAGTAGACCCTAGTGCCTTTATTATCATCCTAATGAAAGTATTTCTCCCCCAAAATTTAAAAAATGATCCTAATTCATTGTTTTCCAAAAATAAATCCCCATTAGGTCATGGAATCATGTGGATAATTTGAATATCATTTTAAACCTCTCATGTGCTATTATGCCCCCTTGTTAAGTTATCTTCTCTCTCGTATCACACTCCCAAAATCTTGTCATGTTGTATCGTGATGGGAGGATCAGGAATAAGATTGATAGGGCGTGGAAAAATAATTTCTATAATTATTTTCTAGTTTTCACACTACTATTGATTATGTAGTTTTAGGTGTTCGCTATAATTGTATGCCAGGGGTTAGTGAACAAAACAATTAAAAGTATAGAGGATTTGGGTTTCTATCCACAACCACAAAAAGGATATCATTGTAATCTAGTTTCATGTTAGACCATCTAAAAAAATTTAATTACATATTTTCATTGGTATCTTCACTACTTTTAAATACAATTGTTTAAACCAAAACATTTCAATGTGCTTTATAGGGGAGATATAGGGATCCATTTGTGGTTTATTTCTGAACTAATTTTTCATATGATTTTATGTATTTTATTCATATTTCCACTACACATACTCATTAAATGTTTTTAATTATAATTCTTTATCTTGAAGAAAACCATTATATTTTTTCAATTTAGAAAAAATAATTTAAATCAAATATGTATATATATAATATTTTGAAATATTATTTAAATGGAAATACACCCCATTCATTCTCCAATTACTCGATCCAACACACCCTATAGTCTGCGACTACCTTTTCTACGTATAATACATGGATTAATATTGGACGAAAGGTGAGGAAAATTCATAGAGGTGTTTAAAAAGATATATATTAAAATTTTGTTGAAATATCTATAGAGAAAATTTCCCTCTATTTAATGATCTTGGAATAAATAATATAAAATCAGATGAGACTAGAGGAACATCAAATAATATCACTTATCGGATAATTCTCACTTCTGTTGTTGAATAGTATACAAAAGAAACAATGAGACCCCTAAATTATTATAATTCATATATATATTTGTTATAATGATTTTAAAAAACAATTGTGTTGGCTAGTATAGATTCGAAATATTTTTTATAATCTCTATTCAAGAGCCTCATGTTAGAGGAGATGATTTTGATATGTGTTTTCTTATATGTGGTAGGTACAATGGTGAGACATCTATTGTAATTTTTCCAAGATGACATGGTATAATTGGATCAATTTTACTTACCACTGTAATTTGTTCTATAATACATATATTAGGATAATACCCCCCATAATCTTGAGAAATCCATTCTTGTCCATGTGGTAAGCCTTGATTGTGCTCAATTATAAAGATATAGATTTAAGATTTATTTTTTTGTATGTAAATTTTATCACCCACCATGAAATGAATTATTTTTATTAAAAAAGGATAATCTAGAAGAAATAGTAAGGTAGATGCTGAGGATGCTTTATTCATTAAAAATAGATCTATTGGTGTTCGTTCTAGGAAGAATGAACATGATTAAAAAGAGTAAAGGAATGATGAAAGTATATAGGAAAAGAATAAGGACAATAAGGGTACTTTTTATCAAGAAGAATTCATTGGAGCCTATCCTATTTTGGAATTCAATGAACTTTCAATTGGTTTTTCAAAATGGGTGATAAAATAGTCGATTGTGACCATAAAAGTGGAGAATGTGTTACCTCGAGGAAGTGCGAGGTTAGTTTTAGAGAAGTGATATGGACCCATCAAAAAAGGGGAATCATAACCTCAATCCTGAATAGATCCATATTATTTAGCATCTATCCTACTGTCTATCATGTGTCATCAATGAGGTATGTTAGAGCATAACAATCATAATAAATGTTATTCTATGATGAAAAATTGTATTTTTTATGGTATTGATGGATTAAAGTTTTAATGTATTTATCAATTAGTTTTGGAAGTATTATAATCCCTATATAGTTTTATCTTACATCATAACGGATATTGTCATCTCACTATTTCATTGTTTTTCATATCCATGATTATTGATGTAAAATAACATTAACGCACCACCCTATCTCACATTACTACTATTATATGAACTAGTTATCTAAAAGACATGTGTTGCACCTCCCCATATGTAATAGGATTCCTACTAGAAGTGGGGTCAATATTAATACCATGAGAAGACTATAAATCTTATATTGAAGTGAAAATGACATAAAAAATAACCAGTTTCCATCCCTCATAATAAACAAAAAGAGGAATCCATAAAAGTTGATAAGAAAAATAATAAATAAAAAGAAGTATAATCTTGAATAGTCATTTCCAACATACAATGACCACCCATTGGAATGATTACATATACAAACCAGTAAAATAGAGGTAAAATATTTTGGCTCCATAACCACCCTGAGACATACCTCATCCCAGTATCTTGATATCACGTCATATATCCAACTCGATCATTCTAATACTAGAACCAAGATTCAACTCAACATTTTGCTACAATTCTCATGTCATAGATTCTAGAGTAACCACATGCAATTGCATCTAGAGCAGGGTGTTAGTATAAAAATCATTAGAAACCACCAATTTTGTACTTTACTAAAATAGTTATCCTATGATATGTGAATGTGATGTGATCAGCTATAAAAAATTAATAATATATCATGTTTAGAAATAAATAATCAATTGTGTCACAACATTCTTCTTCCCGATGTCGAAGAGTCTATGAGAATGTCATGGTAACTATGACACCATAGTATCACCATCTTCCCATTAACATTCATACTTAACTAGGTAAATAAAAAAAGCCATATTCAATTATCAGGTCCACAATCCCTATTGACCATACCTTCCTCTCCAAGTGCTAGAGTATCTGTGGACATGAATATCACCCCTATGGAATAATTATTCACTCACTATGAATCCCATGGTCAAAACATTATCATTATGAGTAGAATACCATAGTTTACCACTATTAACCCCTCATCCTCAAGAACCCTGGCTGATCCTTAGGGTAGCACTAGGGAATTCTTAATATCGGGAAAATAACTGATTACTAGGATTTAGAGGACTTGTGTAATTCTATACATATATTCATGAGTAATTTCTATGTGACCCAAGAAAGTAATGGGAATACCATTCCTGGAACCCACTCTTAATTTCAGGGTCCAAAGACATAACATACGAGATACATTCACATAATCCAAGGTGGTATCCTAATAATTAATTAAGGAGATAAAACATCCACCCTTGTGATTTCTATCGTCAATAATTAGGAATATTTACCCACCAAAAATCCCTTATTATTGTTCAAATACAATGAATCCTGGGAATATTTATTATTTTATTATTTTTTAATCACCTTTCCGATGCTAAGAATCTGTAATGGTATCACTATATTGAAGTAAATACTAACATTATAGGCATTACTATAAACATTAAATCACATAACTCTGATGTTAGATTATATGTAAAAACATTAATAATAACTCTTGAATCAAACATATATATCGATTATTACTGTGAAATGAATCAATCTACAATATACTATGATACTAGACCCCAAAATGGGTTTTCATCCAATGGTATCATCCATCGCAATATGTGATTCCAATATACCCAAGGAAATCAAATCAGTGCAAATCCCAACGGTAAATTGCATGTTATCTAAGGCAATTCTCTATCAACAGTCATAAATATAAATCATAATAATTATAGAACAAGGTCCAGATAAATTCTCACACATGTTTTAATCAAAATAACTCCCCATTAGTAATTTATGAGAGTTTATGTTCTATAGTGAAACACACAATCCTTGTTTAAAATTTAAAAATAATCTAGATCTAGCTCAGTTATTCAACAATGACACACTTAGGACACCTATATCAGATCATAGAAGAGGAACCCTCATATTGTTCCTTGATCTCATGATAGGTTTCTGGTCAAAAATTGATGGAAAAAGGATAGTACATCCTTCAATGTAATCATCAAGGTGGAAGTAACTTGCTAGTCACATTGTGTATATCACCTGAGAAATAGTTAAAAAGATAGGCAATGACCCATTTATCTCATCCTGGTCTCACAAGGTCGGTCCACTTCCCAACTCATCACCAATATTATTTTTGACTATCCACCAATGTAAATCATGTCTCAAGGTTTTTCACAATGTCTATTAGGGTCATTAACATCATGTCATGGAAAAAATCTAATAAGAGGTCACCAGAATATCCTACTAAGGGTTTACATATTCATAAAAATTTAATTCCTCTAATGGAAACCACTTAGGGGGTCCAAGTGTCTCAGTTCATGGGCTTATCATCAGTGGTTGTGGAGTTATGTATACACATTACGAGTAATGTGGACTAGGTTTTTATTCACATGCTTAGGGATTACCAATAATTTTACATTATAGTTTATATATTAAATTCAATTTAAATATTCTAATTTAATTTGAGGGAACCACTTATTGTGGAATCTCGCACATAAAATTCAATATATCAAAAAAATCAACCGTATGTCTATTAAAAAAGACCAAATTCCTCAAACTAAATTTACTCATTTCTTAAAGCAATTCTATATGATTTTTTAAGGATCACCAAGGTCTATCCATCCTCAATAAAAACTGCATAGACAGCCTATGATCTATATCAAACCAAATGATCAATTAAAATTAATTGTATCCCTATTTTAAAAAAAAAACCCATTTAAAAACAGTCTATGTAGTATGATTGTTAGCTTCAAATTTTCATCTGAACCACGAAGAAGCATGTTTTGGTTGAATAAAGAAAATAATCCACCCTAAAGAACCATTTTGGGGATAATAAATGAGGTGAAAAAATGCACCAATGGTTTCATGCAATAAATACATTTCACACACAAATATCATAAATGAAAAGGGAGAAGATATTTTTCAATGCTTCTTCATTGGCCAAATTCATTCCCAATTTAATCGCACATAAGAAATGAATTATGAACAAAAAAGGTCCCATTATCACAAAAGGAGATGTTGAATCATGAATATTGTGAGATTGAGCCCCATGAAAAAGGAATAATCTATGGTAAATTCCACTTCCACACCCAAGGCCTTGTGTGCTAGTGGATGAGGATTTCAGCTATAAATAGTTGGTCACCCCTCCCTTAGAGAGGCTCTTTGAACGATGAAACACACTCTATTTCATTTCAAACTGCTCTTTATATGACATTGTGAAACATAAAACAAAAATGGTAGAGAATATTGTATGACATGCCTCATATGGGAACAAACATGACTTGGCCTTCTGTTGAGTTACCCTTGCACAACTCCTTGTAATGTAGTTTGGGTTCATGAAAGGGAACTTACCTATGCACAACCCTGATCATTATGCAACCCAAATATTTTTTACACCAAAACATTAATACTCTATGTACTTTCCTTTCTCTAGATATCCCTGATAAGATTGTCCATGTGCTCAACACTACAAACATTCTAACAACAACTTTTGAGTTCCCTACCAAACATACTTTATGCCTACTGTGCACGTGTTATGTTAACTACTACTTCTGAGCATGGGTAGACTAACCCATGTTTCTTCTGATCAAGGGGACTCTAATGTGGACCTCGTGATTGACCATTCCCCCTGTAATTATTTCTTTGTAGTTACAGTGAAAATGCCTACCGAAATTCACATGAGTGGTGGTCACATACAACTAATGGTTTATGATTGAGTCCACCCACATTAGAGCTGCATGAGGTAAAACTTATTAGTTTCATGTCATATTTATACCGTGTTAAACTACGTGATAATATCCTTAGCACACAATGTAATACAATAGTCATACACTATTCCATAAGGTTAATATTCTCTATATACATGGGGAATGTGATGACCCTCCTCCATCTTACCAATGAGAATACCCATGCATCTCTCACATGGAATGAGTCCTCTAGTAATCATCCATGCATAAGCCCAATCCACTCCATAGCTTCAACTAGTAGCATCCATGAAGCTCAATGTGTAATACCCACACCAATAAATGAAATAGATATACTCATGAGAAAGGAATATTCAATGTGTAATCCCCACACCAATCATCATCGATGATCCTATAGTGACATGAGCGTCCATACCATATGAAGAAAAATTGGATGGATGGTATTGTTACATGGCCTTAAACCATAGCCTTTAACTATGTGAGTTTTGATCCATTCTTTATAATCAGGGCACGAAATATGCCTCTATAAGGTTCAATAATGACCAATGGTGATGTTTTGTGTTCCATCCTAGGGACAAACCTCCTAAATCATCCTCACGGGGCCTTATGATCACTCAATACTGGACCATCTTTTATAGGACATTCTTATAACATCCCAGTTAAAGATAAAATAATTACTTTTCACATTTATTAATTAGATTTTAATTTTTCTTTAAAAGGATGCTATTTTGAAAAGCATAAGGCCAACAGAATCTCTCCCTAGAGTGTCATTTTCGACACGACCATCATTCATACTACATCTTCTTGTATCTCACACAGAGCATGATTCATGTGTGATTAGAAGATAATAGAAATAATGAAACCTATCCCTCCTCGATGGGCCTCCTCTATATTTTTAATCCCTATCATACTAATGATCCACAAGCAGTTTGAATGTGTAATACCCAACCACATGATCCATCTCCATGGGACTCCACCTTAATTGTAAGTCCCAATTCCCTTTCTCAAATTACTCGAACATTAATTCCCAATCAACTAAGATACATAAGAAGCCTATTTGAGGTCTAAATCAAACAAAATGATTATTTATCAACTAATTCCATCCCTTCCAATTCACCATTAAACCATCTTGATTTTACCCAGGTTTCCACATCATGGTATAATCATGCCACCCATCTGGGTCGATCCTGCACGTAAACCTAACCACATCATCATTATTCCAAGAAGAAACAAGGAAGAATTCAGAAAAAATCCCCACACCATAAATTGAACTATGTGGGATTTAATTCCTTAATTTATCATGGTATATAGGATATATTCTTGAGGTTCAATCACAACTAACGTAAAAACATCATGCACCCCTCATATTGGTGAACCTCCCTGATCCCCCCTGGAAGTGTCCAGATCAACCTTCATGGAGTGAAATATTCCATTCATTGGAAACACATCCTTGAATCTACCTCTATGGGATGTTATGATCCATCCATCAGTAAATATTCTAGGTTCTCCCTCCATGAAATGTACCACTCTGATCTGCCTCTACGAGACATTCTTGGCTATATCACTATGTATACAAAAGATGTTAAACATAAAACCTTGATCATAATGTTACCTCATGCTAAATAGGATATACTTGAGGTGAAATTATTAGGATATATACATTTATAATGAGATACCTCTTGTTCAACAATGGGATTCCAAAGGTTATGTTCTCTTGATACCTCCATGAGAATCCATCTTATGAGTAAGAGTCTTGGGGGCCAATGATACAATTTCTAGACATGCCAGTAATGATAAACATGAATACTCACCTGAACACTATTTTCTTCCCTATAAAGTCCCTCAATAATGTATAGTCAAAATCAATGTAATTAACTATCATCCACCGAGATATGGAACTAGGAACGAGTTTCACACACCTATCCTAATCTATGAGATAGACACAGACTATGAGATGAATTCCAAGTAAGAATTCATGGAAGGAGATACTGACATCCCATCATCCTACTTCAATCATGGAGAAATCATTTCAAGTGAATATAATGAACGGACCCCTAATTTGAATATAGGAATGCATGTAATTAATTAAATTCTAGTTTCATAATGAAACACAAGGTTGGGCACCCCAACGAAATAAACAGAAGCAAAAATGGTGAAGCCAATATAAAACTCTTCACCTGAATATGGATGCTTATAGAATTAGAGACATTAGTAGATAAATTTTTTTAAACAACCTACTATATGATTCCTGAACTCGCTAACCAAATGGTGGGAAATGCGTGGATCTCAACAAAAATTGGGGTAGTTAAATGTTGTACATTTAATCTTTTGACATCTCCATCTTGGATCTATCTACATCCATAGATGATTTGATGGTTTTGGGGAATTGGGAATTTATTCATAGAATCCTTATAGATAAATAATTTTCATTGTTTACATGACCCAGGCTACATATAACCAACAACCCAATTCCTGAAAACACATGGGTATAAGAAATTTTGATGCAGAAATAAAGCATAACCCAACCTCACTAACAAGGTCTATTATTCCATCAACTTTCAGGAAACCAAACCTTATATCATCCAGAGAGATCATTCAGAGGATAGTGATTGATGCCCTTGAATGATGGTACGAGTAGAAGTGAGTAATTCCCATGATAGATATGGATCACCAGGACCTATAAGATTCTATAAATCAATAACACCTCCTCTACAGAGGGCTTCGTAGGGAGTCACTACACCGCACTCCAATGATGAATTATTTAGGGAGCCTCTACCCAAATAATTCACATGGCTCACTCCACTACATTAAAAAGGATGGGGAAAAATAAATCACCAAATTAATGACCAACCTTTGGGAGTCTCCATACATGGCTCCACCCATACATCATCAATAGTAGCACCAAAGTGTCCTCCAGGCTACAGAATATGTGGATCATTCCCCTAATATGATGACCCCAGTACAAAAGATTCAATGTCAATATCAGGTTGAATCAAGGGAGGGTACCCGTCAAGTGTATAATCATCTTATGATTTAGTGGCCTCTTCCCATGCTAGGTCATTCCATGAGGTACCTAATGTAGTATATAAGGGACCCATAAACACCTGGTTTGCATTGATCCCTTATCCACATCACATAGAAGGTTGTGTTCACTCTATCAACCATTGGTATCCCTTTTCATAGTTACATGGAAGTCTGTAACGATGAAACCCAGTATGGAGGCCCTCCCCATGTCGTATACAACCAAAGTTGAGGTTCTTCCCACTTTCAAACCTAGCATAGAGTTCATCCCTGTGTTTTGAACAATATCCAAAAAAGTGTTCATTCCCTATTCTTCAACATCAAATGCATGAGTCCTCCCTATATCACCATCAAATGGTTCAATGGTTCTTCACACACAATTCCAATCTCCAGTGGAGGTCGTCTCTACTATATCATATCTATAGCAGAGTACATACCCACTTAATAACTAACATATACGAAGGCCCTCATTTTTCTATCATCACCAGCCCACATGGAGGTCCTCCTCATTCCACAACCACCCCAAGCTGAGGTCCTTCACGCTCCAATAACTACCGATACAGATGTCCTCCTCATATCCCAAAAAATCAAGGTGGAGGTTATCCATGTTCTATAAATCAATAGCATAATGGTTATCCTGATTGAAAAAATTATTTTACCTTGAAGAACCATCATGGGGTAGAATTTACGTAGAAGAAAAAAATACAAGGGGCGACAAGTCATTTACAATCCCATTCACCTCATAGATTCTGAATCTATATGCAACTCGATGATTGATCATCCCCTAGTAATTTGCATCATAATACGAGGAAGGATCCCCATAGGTGAAATTCACTATCCCAGAAGGTGATATTCACCATCCTATAAGGTGAGATCAATAATTATACCAAAAACCATTCACAGGTATATACGGTTGGGGGAATTTTTTGATCTCTTCTAGGGTATCATGGTACAGTTATATCTGTAACCTATAGTGTCATTATTTTCCAATACATGAGATAGCAGAGAGTTCTTGTAGAGAATGATTTTAAATAAACACCTGGTAAACCCGAATTTGACTATTGATTCGCTCATACATGAGGAAATTGTGAGTAGCAAGTCCTACAAGGATGTGAGGATTCATTTGACATTACCATTGAGGGAAGAAAAATCATGAAACAATCACTCATCCCATGTAGTGTCTTCCCCAGAAGATGATCCAACCCTACCTTCCTACCATCTAAAACCATAGATTTTGGTTTATTGTTAAGGGTTTCATATGTTATTGGCAGAAAAACTTGTATAGAAAAATTATGGTGTTCTCTGGGTGTCCTGCCTTGAAAATTAGCTTCAAAACGGCCAACCGTTGTTTCAATTTCATCCATTCCACCTTGGATTACAGCCAAAGCGATATTTTTTAAAACATTGTTCTCAAACAAGCCCCATGTAGATTTTTTTTGACGGGTTGAAGTTAAGGTACATTAACTGTTAAGGATTTTCCAATTATTGATGCCAATTCACTCTCTCTAGACTATATGGGTGAGGCATTATGGTATAAGGAACTTCATTAAATTTTCAATTTTCTAGTTTGGAATGTCTGACACAAATCTTTTCCAACTAAGGGGAATATCTAGAAGCTAGGTATCAATGTTATCTCCCAATATATCAATGATAGGGAATCATGGTTTGAATCTACTGATCATTTGTTCATTAATATTGAATGTGATAATGAAATTTGGGGATTGCTTGGGTATTTCACTAGGTGGTTGACTCTAGAGTTCTCTATTGACTACATTCTTAATCACTTGTTTTATGGTGATGATCAGCTAGGGGAGAAGAGAAAATATAGTGCTCTAATTCTTTAAGCATTTTGTGGGATCATTTGGCTTACCAGGAATAGTATCCTGTACCCAAACTATCAAGGCATAATCTGAGGTAGTTATTTCAAATAAAAACTTTTAATACTAGAATTTTCTAGTTTATACAGAGACTTGGAGAAACCCCTTCTCTCAAAAACTACCTTCCCTTATTCCCCTCCCCCATGATCAATATTGAGGCTCAAGTGAAATAGATTAGTTGGATGCCTCTTATATAGGGGAAAAACTAAACATAGAAGGCTCATTATTCATGAGATCTATGCATGGAGGGGGTTTCATATGAGAATGAAGGGTCTTGGTTGTAATTGCTTTCTATTCTTTTCTTTAGAATCAATATTCTCTCCAAAATGAAGACCAAGAACTACTCAAAGTCCTAGATATTTTTAAAAGGGGAAATATCCCTCTCAAACTAATTGATATATACTCCCAAATAGATTATAATAGAATTATTGGAAAAGGAAAAATTCCTTCATCTATCGAGTACTCCATCAGAAGGAGTTATGAGATTTTAAATAACCAGATGACTACCATACATACCTGGAGCGAATTAAATGTGGTAGTACATTTACTAGCCTCCAAAGATACCCACATTTACCAGCGGTATTTATTTCCATGTCTTGGATCTTTTACAATAGAGGGTTCATTTTTTGTTAGAGTGGTTTCTCTCAAAATCCATTTTTACAAGACACATTAATTTTTAGTTGTAGGAATTCCAGCCTTTTCCATCTTTAATAGGAATGTTTTCATTGAGTGGGTGTGTGTGTGTCTGTGGTGGTTTCTCCATCATCCAATCCACTTCTGCATCAAGCCACATCAGTCATAACACCAGATTATCATCCAATTCCAACTAATGATTAGTCCAACAAGGAGTAAATCCTCACTTCTAATCATGGAAGCTTGTGGGATACTCTTATGGATGAACAGATATTAGTAGTGCATGAGACAAACGAGGTTCTCAGATTAATCATTATAGAGTCCCTAACACATGAAAAGGTCATTTTCTTTCACAGGACCATCTGGGTGATGAGTTTTTATCTCTGTTACTATCAATTGTTCTACCCCAAAAGATAGGTTCACTTTGACAACATTGACCAACAATGCCCCATGACTGAGTTAGCAAAATTCCCAATGGTGAATCATCTATTGTCACTCAGATATAATTAAATATATCAATAGAGATGAATTTAGTGCTTAACTATTCTTTTTTGTAATCATTGATGAAGTATCTCCACACATTTAGATCCATGGTTGGGGACAATATACTGCTATCCAATTTAGTCCAATCTGGTGACATCTAGACCTAACCATTAACATCGAAGATAAGTATCCAGGTGTCATCACAATAATTATAGATGATATCACATTTACCTGGTAAGGGGGAATTAGTGTAGGATATGATTGTGAGAACAGTCTGACAGATT
This sequence comes from Viscum album, assembly GCA_963277665.1. Classification (NCBI taxonomy): domain Eukaryota; kingdom Viridiplantae; phylum Streptophyta; class Magnoliopsida; order Santalales; family Viscaceae; genus Viscum; species Viscum album. The sequence continues at coordinate 1,810,982,285 of OY728123.1, read as the reverse complement.
TAGTGTAGTATTGTGTGGACCCTGACACGATGGTTCTCACCCACCTACAAAGGAAAGAACTCAGCCTTGGAGATCCACCTATGTCATTTCCTACTCAAAGAAATACCATCAAGGGTAAGAAGCATGCTAAAAATTATAAGCTATTTGATCTTCCTGATGTAGCACAAATGACTGAGGATGAACTAAAAATCTCTTACCTTGAACAACATGAAGACGATCAGAACTGGATTATCAATGAGTTCATTGATGAGTGGCGCCCAGATTGTGACACCCCTCGACAGGATCAGGTTCATCCTCAAATTTGGTATCAGGGGTTGCAACACATCCTTCTTGTCTGGTTTTCCCCAATCATTCATGTAAATATCACACATCCATACATGATAGAGACAAGATATTATAGAATGTGACTATAGTACGTGTCACCCAATCTACCCGAACATCAAAAAATCACCCTTGGGACCCGGATCAAGTCGCTCCCAAAATTACTATATAGGTCATTCCCTGAGCCTCTCGTCCTTAATACTATGTTGATGAGATAGTTAATGCACTGGTGGTTAGGAATCCTCACCATGGTTGGAATCCCCTCTAGGAAGATTTGTTGGGAGCTATCACTACTGAACTCTTTGTCTTAAAAATGATAGGATGAAATCCTACCTAATGGAAAGTTGTATATAAAATTGGTGGATGATATCAAGCACCCTTAGATCTTGGGAATCATACTTTATTCACCATCATAAGCATGGATAATCCACTGTGGCATCTGTTCTACTTCATCTATAGTGTGAACCCATGTTGGGGATCCCAGAGCAGTAGGAAGCAACCATGATGTGATGGTTTATTAAATCATTGGATGGGCCCAAATTAGTCTGGTATAACTAGTTTTCCATTGGGTCAGTCACTAGTTGGGAAGAACATCACATGATGTTTCTCTACCAATTCATCTCCACAAACATGGATGACAAATATTTGTTACCTTTTCAAGTGCAAGATACTCTCATATGTGCATGTAACATACTTCATACCCATGTGGAAGGGCCTCATATACTAGATCGACATCCCATTGACTATAACAAAAAATGATGTGTGTGTGAAATGTCAAGACTAAAATATTTCATATCATAACCAATCTGAAATTCCTCGATAGATTCAAATATTTTTCTAAAAAGACTCATCATATGGAAAATCCCTCATAGAAATATAAGAGAGAACATCCCATGACTATCTAAACTCTTATAAGAAAATATAGTAATGGAATTACTTCCACTACAGTATAGGTGGTGGTTATAGAGTTGCTAGAGTTGTTTCTTATCGATCCTTAGCACATACAAACTCACCGTAGAGAGAATCCTCAACAAGAACTAATTCTCCCAGTACAAAATCGACTAGCACCTTCTTCGAAAGCACCCCCACTTAGATGGGATAACATTTCTCTATCTAATCATTAGGATCTATCCCCATGTCAAGACTAATCTCGCAGAGTTCCCTTATTGGATAGAGGAAATCAAACCTACTACTTTCAAGAAGCCATGGTTCCCAATTATTTCAACAAAAATGATAGAGTTTGGAGCTACGAGAATATATATATTCACATGAGGCTGAGCTCACTGTCTTCTTGACCGATTCTATTAACAAAATATCATTGGACATATCAATAAGAAATTCTATGTTTTCAAGGATTGGATCCTCGACCAAGTGCATATTCGTGTGGTCAAGAATAGTTATGTCTTGACATACGTGGAACACATATCGGCCTAGGATGATAGTGATATTGAAGTATATAATGAATGGAATTAGGTTTATAAATATTGGACTCATATGTATGATGACTGGATGGATCACAGAGTTGTCTCTTATGCCCATGACATCATCATTTCCCGTTTAGGCCCGACAGAAGATTCTAATGTCATAGAACCTTCTCTAACTACCACTTCTTCACCTACAACACATCATTATACATCTAGAAAGTGTAGGAACCGATGTAATAAGTGAAGTCAAGGTACCCCTCCAATGTCAAATTCATATCATAGCATCATTTACATAATGCCTCTAGATATGGGAATCACAACAAGAATGTGTCTTGTGTTGGAAGAATCTTATAAGGATTATTAAAATTATGCCTCTATGAATAATTTCACATTTTTACCCCTAAATGTTTCTTGATGAATAATAATATCAGTAGATACCTATAAATGTCTTTGTCCAACACCATCAAAGAATGAGTTGAGGATAAGAAAAATGCCAGAATTCCCAATCTAATACTTTATCCCTAGCCATGAAATCCATTGAAACCAGATAGTAAGTGTTTCATAGAGCTCACCAAGCATGGTCCATCCATCCATATCTTCCATATCCATCTCCATTGATTATGGTATTAATTAATAAGGAAAAATATCTATAGTCGCATCATGGTCAATCACATCAAGCTAAAATCGTGCCTCAGTTATCCGACAGTCTGTTAGTTGTAGTTCATGGATGTTTTTCTATTTAGAAGCAGAATGTTACCTACATTATTCAGAATCAAGTGGTTCACAAAGATGTTTCCATTGTGCATCCCACCATATAGTGACATCCTGAATGTAGACATCTGTGACTAGCATAGAACTACAACATGCTAATGTATCTCACTTCCTACAAAACTCCGGATTCTTGAGGCTCTTCACATGTATGAAACGATGTAATAGGACCTTGTAAAACCCTTGAAAATACACCTCCTTTGAGAAAGAGGTAGTGGTGATTGAGAAATTCTATAGTGAGGAGGTTGAGCTGTCAGAATGTGAAGAAACCTCCTCTTTCTCTGGAGAAGATGAGGTCTCCCTCATATATTGTCATATCCAACTGTTGTACATAACAATCCAGTTCAATTGTATGAAATTATGTAATTGGAAAGTTGAAATTGGTTCTTGGATCAGTATTATCCTAAACTGAATGCTCTATATGCTAGGACTCACTGAATTATACTTGATCCCCTATGACACTGTAATTCAGAGTTACAATAAGACCAAGTAGAGATGGTTGGGAAGAATCTATTTGAAGTCCCAATTCAGATGTTTGGTAGAAATAAATGAATTCATGGATTTGAATTTGGACCCCTCTTATAATCTGTTGATGAGTATGAATGGGATTAATCTACATGCAACATTTCTGTCATCATATCACTGATGAAAAAAGTAATCTATCAATGTTCAGGTAGGAATACTCTAAGGTGATGTGTCTCCCTTTTACTTTTGTGAATCCAACTTTAATGATGTGAAATATTACCCAGGAAAAGATAGTAGGTTTAGACCAATGATGTTGAGAACACCTATATTGTAGCTAGTTTGTGGATAGATTTGTATGACCCATTTATCCACCTTAATGATTGTTGGAGGCTATAATGATTGACTTTGGTAATTGTGTTGTCATATCAAGGAGCATAGAAAACCACATCACCAAGTAAAATTACTATTGGAAGGTTACATTGTATTCCTAGACAGATTAGGATTAAAAGATACAAAAACCCCCCAACTCCGGTTAGGTTTTGAGATGTTCTCCCCATCGCAACAACTGTATGTTAGACCCACTTACTCAATCAAGATAGGTTGAACTATATAAAATTGATGTACCACTGTTACTTTGATATCAATCATGGACCTCATGGTTGAAAGCCTTTTGGAATTGGAACAACATCCTATATCACTATGGTTTTAGTGGAGAAAGGGTCTCCTAGTGAGGATTCCACATTTGTCACCAAAGAAGGCTCCAATGTTACCCTAGAATTGGTTGTTTTGGAATAAATATCTACCTAATATTCATATTCATTAGAAAATGAAGAGGACCATGAATACACTCCTACCACAATCAAAAAGGGTGTCTCCACCCACATAGATGTGTTAGTTTAGCTGAATCATGGTACTGAAGTAGATATGAGGCAATAAAAATTAGCACAACTATGCCTGAATAGAAACAAAGTCATTATATGGATTTACAGAAGTATAACCTTAATGTATTTTTTGGATCTATGAAAAAATTCAATAATAAGAAATCATGTTTTCATTCACTGCATTGTTCATCCAGTGAGTCATCGCGAGTTCAAGAAGCATCACCGAATAATGAACCATTCTTACAGTGCCATCATCAAATCCAAATATGAAAATATTATCAAATATATCTTTTTCAAGGAACTTAAGTACCCCAGATGGATGTCCTACATCAGCCCCATTTGGAATATGAACATACAAATCAGATTTTGTGTTGACTTCAGGGACCTAAACCTAGATTTTCTAAAGGATGATTTTCCCCTTCCTAGGATGGAGTTGATGATTGATTCCACAACTGAGTTCCATGTGTTCTCCTTCATACATGAATATTACAGGTAGAATAATGTATATATTGACTTTAAATGTGAGGAGTTTACCACATTTAGAGCACCAAAAGGTACATTATGTTATCAATTAATTCCTTTCGGTCTAAAACATTCTATAGCTACCTATCACTGGGTTGTTCATCACATCTTCATACTGTTCTATGGGATTCTAGTGGAATCTATGTGAACGATCTGGCAGTCAAATCTCCTCAACATTAGGATCATATTAGTGATCCTGATAAAGTGTTCATATTCCTCCATTCCCATCATCGAAATATGAACCCCAAGATGTATTCCTTAGGGGTTACCTCTAAAATGGTTCTAATCATTGTTTTTAGATTTAGAGTCATAATAATCAAGCTAGAGAAGATCAAATCCATCATCTAGATGCCTTATCTGATAAAAAATCATGAACATTGAGGTCTTCAGTGCCACTTATCCTATATACGCAGATTCACCAAAAATAATTTAGGCAATTGTATTCCCTTTTCTAGACACATAAAGTGTGGCACCATCTACCAATGGGATGAAGAGTTCCAGACCACATTTTAGGAGATCAATAAATATAATCTACATCATCTAGTTTTGATTCCATTCATCTCATATAATCTCATAGTCATATCTGTGACCACCCTAGAGTGGTCCTTTGGAACCCTTCACACCCAGGAGAACAATTAAGGGACACAAAATACATTATACTAGTCGCATGCTAGTCGTCATAGAGTCTATATACACTCTTATGGAGAGGATATTCCTCATATTGTTTTTCATAGTACAGAAGTATAGACATCACCGGCATCATCATAAGATATATTTGGTGTCTCCCATGGATATTATAAAGTATATCCTAAACCAACCCATTTTTATAGGAATACCGGCGTGTTGTGTCGTGATTATTCAGTAGTTCGACATTATTTTTTTCCTATAAAATCCCATCAAGGGTGAAGCACTGGTTGAATTTATTACCACCCATCTGGCCCAGTATATTAGTCCCTAGATCTCAACATCCATGATGATACCATCATCTCATTAGAACTATTTGATTCATGAAAGAAGATTAATTTCCATGGTTCCCTCCAGAGCCCTATTAGTAGAGGGATTAGTGATCACAAGATCAGTAGATTAGTCCAATGTATTGTCTTTATCTCCTCAACATAGGTTTTCATATCTTATACATTCTTGCTATCAGAAGGCTCCACCATTAATGTGGAGTATCAGGATCTCATTATTGGTCTCGAGTTGGCTCTCGATATTGATGTTCACCAACTTCATGTGAATGGAGACATCGAGTTAGTAATAAATCATATCAACATTGACTATGTAGTTAGGAAATGGGAACTCATACCCTAACTGATGCACAATTGATAGATTTGTCACATGTAGTTCCTAGCTAGGAATATATGTTCATTATTGTGTTGCATTAATTATTCATCACAACAATAATTTCAGATGATGATGAATGTAAGTAGGTAGACCACCAGATTAACAGTTATTCCACATCATGAAATACAGACCCCCCCATAGCGTAAGAAGCATCCAATTGGACAATTAATCTAATTGAGTTTCTCCATCCTAACATTATACCATTAAATAGTGCCTAACATGAGATAATCCGTCATTCCAAAGTGTAGTTAACCCTCTAGAGTGTGTCTAAACATGATCATAGTCACTAAAAATGTGGTTATAGTGTAATTTTATTTTGTTTCATTCAAGGAGATAAGATATTTCATGTTATGTAGGAATTTCATGCTGAGTCATGTGGTGCTCATCATGTAGGGATGAAGGTATCTCACAAGAATTGAAGGTTGGGATACTTATATCCAACCATTTCCTGTGATTTTATCGATTTTTACAAGAGGTTTTATTTATGTAAGATCTAAGATAATTTCATGCATCATCAACCAAATACCCTCTATAATAGAAACTATTATTTTCCCTTCGTAGTATGGGAACCTGATGTCATGAGACCCTATCCTCCTTCAACAGATCATCAGTGTAGATTCATTTTGACATCAATGGATTTCTCTTCCAAATGGAAAGAAGTTATCCTACTCAAATAAGTCAAGGTTTAGTCAATTTTTTAATTCATGAGATCCTATATCATTAATCAATTTGGATTCCCTCATGTTATTCCTATATACAACGACACCAAATTCTGGGCTGATGATCTGAAGAATTTTCACTATATGTAAAACATCCAGTTCAACCATACATCACATAAAATGAAAAGTAAAATGGATATATTGTGGTTTTCAACAAGACCCACCTGAAAATTATACAGAAGATGTTGGGAAGAACAAGGACAGTTGGCCTGACAAGATCCCCAACTCCCAGTAGGCCTATTAGATGATGACATAATATCCCAACTATGTGACTCCATATTTTGAATTGTATGGAATAGATTTTATCCTTACCAGTGATGTTAATATATCATTACTCTAGAAAACCATCCATGATTAGCAGATGACAGACAATATAGCCGCAATTCATCTATCTGAACTTGAATCCCTTGTTTAAAATAGGATCCGAGCCTTCTATAATCTTGAGTGGAACCATAATAAAATAAAAATAGAAGTAAATTATTAAGGTTCAACTCAACTCATTCCTCTATATTGATAAATCATTGGATCACTGAACACCAATGATACTCGGAAGGGAACCACCAAAGATGTAACTTATATAGGAGGGGCCATAAATCATTTACAAGACCATTCCCAATAGTGCATAATCTTTGGTCACAACTGATTGTGAGTGTGTCCATATTCTGAACTATTCTATATTCTTGATGTAGTACTTTGCATATTGAGTCTTACATCTAGAGAATACAACATTAAACTAGGTGTGTAGTCCAAACTCTAAGGCCTTAAACTAGAAGTAATAGTTTTGGAATCAAAAATTTAAACTCTATAGAGGCCTTATTTTGGAGCACATAGTGTAGTACGGGCCTCCTTGGTTCCTATTCACAACAAGTTTTAGTTTCCTTTTATAAAAATTTATATATAAACACATATCTAACAACATACGAGTTGAATTATGATAAACTATGTTACAATTATCATCCTAGCATCATGATGATAAACTACATAGCAACCATCATCATTACAACATGATGTTAAAATGCATGGATTGGTCATGTCAATTAACCCAAAACTATGAAATTATTATCATGGATGAAAAATGTTAAACTAGAGAGTATATACATTCTTGTTTCACGAAATTAAACTATGTAAAAATTATCACCTTATCCATAGGGTAAAAAAATGTAATAGAACTGTAATGTTCTATCCAGATAGAACAATGCCTTCATCACTGGTCATCTAAAGTTCCTTGTTCAAGAAATTTGTTTGGATTGTTTCATACCTATAAAAGATATGTAATGATTCCTAGATTTTATATCAGGGTCCAACCACTCAAAAAAAAATAACAAAAAGAAAAAATATACATCCCTTCCATGTGTATCGATCATACCTACAGAGGGGGATCTCCCTCTAGAACTATGTGTGGCTTGATTCCCATCCTCATGGGATAAAACTCAATTACCAAACACATTTTATTTGGGTCCAGCCACAAATTTAAATATTTTATCTCAGGCCCCATTTAAGGAATGGAAGCCTTCTTGATCCCTATTCAAAATTGGAATTCCATCATTTTGTTCCTTAAAAAATTTTATAGGAACAATCTCAATATCCTTCTCAAGAAAATGTTGGGAGTCATAGGGCCTTTGAAACATTTATTTAGGTCAGATTTATTACTTCATCATGCCATATATTCTGATTTTAGAGAGCCTCCTCCGCATGGGTTGAACTCCCTAACCTTAAATGTGGACACAATAGTTGACATTAAACATTATGATGTTCTTCTCATGGATGTGTTGTTTAGTGTTGGGCCTCTTTTTACCTTATCTACATAAATTTTTCCATAACGCCTCACAATACATACCCATTTGAGATACCAACCTTCATGGTTTGAACTCTATGGCACTAAATTTAGATCCCATTCCTTCAATGCTTGATATTAATCGACAACCATACCCTGAAAGTTTTCAGGGTGCCTCACGATAATAATGGAATGATTTAATTCCCACACTAGACATGATTTCCCCCACCATTGTGGATCTCTGCCAATATTGTCTTCTAGAACAAGGTGTGTTTTGATTCCCATCCTTATGGAATAGGTAATTATGCCCATACATTTCTTCATTGTTTCCATCAACAATATAATTAAAACCTTTGGCTCAATGGCTTCAATTATGGTCGAGGTACACGACACATAACTATACATAATCTATTTCAATGTACGTAACTAGTATGAGATCCCCCTTGGCTGTATTCACAACCAGATATTACTCTTCCACACCACACAGATACCCTAAAAATTAGTGCTTTCCCAGTCCATAAATTATGACTATAAATATGATACCCCACTATCTAGACCATATTGCTTTAAAAAGGTGGGAAAATAGCATTACAGTCATTTATTGCAGGAAAATGCCTCCTTGGTACCTATTCACTTTTATTTTTAAAACCTCTCACAACATTAATGACTATGAACACCCATTTTATTCATTGTTCAAGAATTAATACCATGAACATTTTGCTTCCCCTATATTCCAAGAAGCATGAAATTAATATGTTTTTCTAGTTCCACAAAAAAAGACTTTAAACAATTATCCCTAGTCCAAGTAACACTGCCTTAAATTGATTTCATTATCTAGGTTTGAATTCCACTCATTGATATAGCCCATTTCACATGTCAAACCTTTCTTGATTCATATTAACATCATTATTTGAATTCAGACGGACCCCATAATGGTGATGGTCTCATGCCATTGTGTCTCACTACATGTTTTGGGCCAACACCATAATGGATCTCTAGTGTGATACATCATATCATATTCTCCAATCATTTTCAAGGGTAGATTCTATGTTATCTCACTCCAATTTTTACTTGCGTGTTCATGGGCCCTATGTTTCAAAAATGGTCAAAATTTGACCCATACTCACCAACTTCTCGAGTTTCCAAACCTTGAATGTCATAAATTACCTTCTTTCCACACCCATTTACCAAGATGGAATCCCACCCTTTGTGTTTCCTCTAATGTGACCTCCCACATGATAAGAAGATCCCCTGTAAAATTAATTTTTTCACACACTGATCATGGATAACACATGTTTAGGAGTTTGGTAAGGTGTGAACAAACATGTTCAAGCTACATAGAGGACCCTATGGTTCAAAACCTGTGACTTTAAACTTGGATCTGTTGGTCCATGAAATCATTACCTTAAACTACAATTCAATCCCTAGGAATATGTGGTTTGATGATGGACAACCCGTTCCCCAATCATGTCAGCATCTACCTATTTCCCAATACTTGTGTGGTATTCAATCCTCTTCTGTTTCCTTCATGTCTATATTAGTTATTTCAATTAAAAAATATACTTGTAATATTCATTTACATGTTCTATGCATCATGTCCTTAAACTACATATCTAGGGTTGAGTAAGTATGACCATAAATAAAGTTCCATTCCATAGTCATATGATATAAAAATATGGTATATATCCTGAGTAGATCTCATTAAACTGTACCATGTGTTGGCCTCACCATATGATGTTGAAGTGCATATCTATCAACTTCAATTTCTTGATGTGAAATTGTAAAACATTATAGGACCTATGATGAGATTTCCTTTCCAGATGTTAGTCATCTATCATATTTTTCACATTCTCTTTTATGGATAGGTATCTTAGATAATTCTTCCTTGGTAGTTGGTTTTGATCTTAGTTTAAACCAATATGCTTAAAAATTGCATTATAAGACATAATGGTGCAATTCCATGATTTTTTGAATCCATTAAAACATTTCATCACTCTATTACCACAAATTGTATTCACCTTATTTTGATCCTCATCTACATACCCATATTAAGGGAATCATTAATGGTTGGGTGTCCTCACACATTGGCTCAATAACCATCCTTGGACATTTTCCCTAAATATTTTAGATATAATTCTGAGATGTGTTCAGTGTTTCAAACATGGTCAGCAGTCGACCCTCAGTTTTTTTCCCAATTTCAATCTAATGGTATAGATACAGTATTTTGAGCATGGAGATATGTTATATGTATTTCTATGCCATTATCCATGTGTTCTAAATGTTGGTCATTGTGACTCACACTTCCCATTAACCTTTTGTTCTAATTTATTTCAACACCACTTGATTTATTTCATTTGATCAATAGCGCACAACAATATTTCATCTTTCCTATTCTCAAAGCCATGTTTTTTAGCCACAAACTCTCCTAGACCAAACATACTAGATGGTTGGTAATCTATATAAAACCTAGAATGTTTTATTGTTATCTGTCACTCTCATACAAAGTGAACATTTAGGTTGTCATAACTTGTTTCTATTACAATGCATGAACTATGTGATATTTGGGATTGGACATTAATTGTTTCATTAATATGTTTGAAGTGAGATAATAAATGCAAGAAAACAAATATTTCAATGTACACCAAATATTCAATGAAATAAAAAATGTCATTTCATGGTCGAGACATCCACATGTTGGATCCTCTCATGTCATTCCTCAAAATAACCTCTAGATCCTCCCTAGTGGTCGAGTGATTCAATTGTGCCAACCTATTCAACATAGAGTCCAAGATTTGATGCTTCTTATGAAGATATTTTTCCTCAGTAATGGCCTCTAGAAGAAGCTCATCATCTCTTTCCTATGTCTGACCACACTCATCGTAATGATTAGAAACCTTAGCGGTCACATACTTTATTTGGTGCTCGATGTCTTCCAGTTGAGCTCTCAACTTACTGTTGATCTTGGTTTTTGTCTTGAGGAAGGCATCATGATCACCTAATCACTCCCACTAATACTGAATCACCTTCATGGAATCTTGAAGCTCGCCTATATTGTCAAAAAAAATTGACACTAATAAACTTCCAAGCATTGGATCCCATCCCACATCATTTCATCAATGTATTCATGAATAATAAATGAAGACCTCGAGAATTCTCCACTTTGGATCACAAATTGTGCAGTAAATAGTGAAGGTATATCATCTGACCAACCATATGTGGGTCTAGATTCAGATTAATGATGACCTGGATGAACCTCTATTCCCTCCACCAGATGAAACTATTTTCTTTTACCACATCCTGATTGGAGCCATCCAAATCTTTAGAAACTACATTCTTATACTCTAGAAAATCGACATGGAATTTATTAGCAGTGTATTCCTATAATTAATTATCCAAGTGGATATGAACAATATATCATTGTGGGTGGATATCATAACCTTACTCTTCCTCCTCAAAAACCTCTCCCCTACTAGTTTCAAGTTTTTTCTCACCAGTGGAATCACTTGTAGTCACAGTATCCTGTTCATCCTGAACCACTAAGGCCATATCATCATGGATGAAAAAAATCATAATGAACCAGTGTGACCATAAAAAAGAGATCTCATGGATTCCATGGCCTCATCTGGTCACAGGTATTTTAGTATTCAAAGAACATCATCAGATAAAATTTCCTTACATAGTCTAATCGAAAAATGAAAAGTAGGACTCTATGAAAGTAAGAAATTATAAGAGATAAGAACCACTGGGTTGAACTCTTAAGTCACCAAAGGGACATCCACCATGGGAGGCCATCCAAAACTGGGTATTTCATTGATCTTCTTAGGTTCCCTAATTGATTATTGGGATTAAGCATCATGGACCATGAAAACATGTGGACGAAAACCTATTCTGAAAATATAATTTTACTAAATGATTCAAAATATTCCCTTATCTTGAGAAAGATGAATATCTTTGATAATACACCTTGGGTAATTTTCCACCATAAAATATAGTCCTAAGATAGGGATACAGAGATATGGTCCCCAATATACTTATGAATGAACCCAATCTTTTTAGATTTATAGTATGACCACCTCAGCTCTCCCTGCACTAGCCACCTCAACCACAGCCGTATCCCCAGAAAACTCTGCTTAGAGTGTAGGACCCGAGGGAGTATCCATCACACCCAATGGGACATCCTCACCCCATGTTGTGGGATCCACTTTCAAAAAATCAATATTCTTCTATATGGGATGATTTATATTTATTTTATTTGAGTAATAAAATAGATGAATACAAGAAAGAGATGTGCAGGTTATGTTTACTATGGGATACTCATCCAACCATTCCTAGAATACTTTGATCTCACCTCTCTCATGTGGACTCCCTTGATGATAATATATACCTTTGGATTCCACATCTTTATCTTATTCAACATATTCTTCCTTTTTGGTTTGTTCCTCGGGCAGTGTTTCTTATGGATCTAGCCCATAGGAAATAAATATATTTACCAAGGTGGTGGAGCCTCATAATTCCCCCTATTGTATGAATAAACATCCATGGAATTTATGTATGTGTGATACCATTGGATGTTCACCCTATCCACCATCTTAATGTGCCCAACATCGAAATTCTTGATATCATCCCTCTTTAGCTTCTAAAGCAAGTATTCTGTTGTTAGTTACTATTATAGTGTTATATAAGAAGACTAATGGGAGGGGAAGATATTAGAAATATCTTGCTGAAGAAGATATGTCAACATGTTCATTGGGGCATCAATCGCTGCCCCTCAAGGTCACTTTTGGGACCACTCCCTTTAAAGAGGGGGAGGTGCAGGGGCATCCAATGATATATCTACCATCATAGTTTTAGCTTGAGCCACACTAGAGGTATGTCTAACAACTTGTGAAGAAACCCACCTACTTCCTCATGGCTCTAGCTCCATGCTCACCATTTTGATTACCCAAATGCACATCCATAGTATTTCATCTTCATATGATGCAACCCAATGGTTGGAATATCATGTCAATAGGACAGAATGAATGTTAGTCTGTGACATAATGATGGTTTTGCAAGAACCCACAATCATTAGCATCAACCATTTTTTTCATAGAATATTGGGTTGTCTCTCTTCAATAACCCCCAGATAAACTGTCTTTTCTACTTGTTAAAGAATATGAATTTCCTTTGGAAATGGTAAATCACATATGGATTGTAGCGGACATTTTCCTCGATATTAACCTCTAACAACCAACCTTATAAGTATAGTAGGAACTTCCTTTTTGATAATGATCTGTGTTGGTTGTCCACCATCAAACCAACTCATGTTACAAATAGGTGGACTTTTTTGTTTGTGTGGTTTTTAATTCAGTGTTTCACCCCAACATCATCAAGTTTCATCAGATGGACCCCATATTTGTTCAACAATGATGGTCATAGAACAAAAATTGGAGGATGGATGGAATTCAAAAAGTTGTAACCCCTCAGATGTGTTGTGATGCAACTGTTAAAAAACTAAAATGGTCTATATATCCATCTTGATACACTTCCATTCATAACACAACTCAATATGATGTACAACCAAGATCGCACGGGTACTCCCATGTTAACCATGTTCTTAGAATCTAAGATTCCTTCCATAACCAATAGTCGAAGGAAGATCAACATATATTATTGAGGTAGTATCACTAGAATCATCTAGTTATCTGATACAACCCTTTTATTATGATGAAATCTAGAAAAAAATTTCATCTCACCCCTTTAAGTAGCTACAACAGCCTCAATCTAAGTAGGATCCTCTATGTCTCCCATTTTGAATGTATTATAAATTTTGTTAGAGGAATCATTATTGATATGAAAATCTATGCATAAGATGCGGTGGTTCATGAAATATTATGTAATGGACACGCAATACGTGTGCATTTTGGAAAAGGAAGTAGTAGAGAATAAGTAAATTCTACATGAAAGAAGTGGCTGAAGCTCAGATTTTTACACAGGTGAATTGATATTCCACCCACAATAGAAAATCAACTTTCATGTGAAATGTCAAGGTGGCATATGTGGGGCCCCTCTTCTTACCTATAAGAATGTACCAGGCCTTCCACTCTTGTACAATTCTTCTTACACACCCCCAACTGTTTTTCTCATGGAACTTAAAGAATTGACTCTTCTCTTCATTGTTTCTCTAAAAACCCATCATTTTGGTCTCCGTTCAGATTAGATTCCGAGTGGGAAATTCGCAGGCATTAAATTATGCACAAGGCTGCTACATGCCATCTATTGGAAAAGAGAACGCACCGTAAGACTCAATTGTATAGACCAAGAATGAGATAGAAGGTGAGAAATAGTATTGAGATATGTGTTCAATATTGAGATCTACATGAAAACCCCTTTCATTACCAATGTGATTTAAAAATAGTATCTTTGGCCACAACCACTTGAACAGACAAGTTATGTTTGAACATGTTGTTCCATCTTTGCCGATGAAATAAAATTGTGCACAATCCCTTTTCATGACCAATGTGACATCAAACACCCCTACATATTCTCACACGTTATGGCCCAAGTCATGGTTATGTGGAATTCCTCTTCAACACTTTAGATTTTGTGATGCATCATGCAAGGAATCATGTTTATATTGATGTAAACCCCCACCCTTATTCATGGCGATCCTTCAAAAGTCATAGTGTCTGTCTGTTTCATGTAAAACGGGTCTTCAACAAAATCACTCTAATATGGAAAGATCAAGGTACATAATCTAGTGTGATATGTTCCCTATGCGTACCCCCTTGAGTGACCACAAATTTTAGTAATTCTCACCCAACATCTTTTAACCTAAGGTAGGTGAACACAAAAGACCCCCCTTATGAACACTCCTAGTCTTGGTCAGAACCCAATATTCTGCTCAACCCTTCCTTTTCATGCACATCTCAAATCATGAATGGACCACATATTTTATCCTCTATGTCCTACCATTGTGTCAAATCAACCTTTCTGATCCCCAATTTCAGGAAACCTCATGCCTTGCATGCGCCTCCTACATGAAACACTCTAGTTTTTCATGAACGAACTTCTTGTTCCCTAGCGAGTCATCCTCAATACCATTTGTACATGTTTTTTCATATCATTTTTGTTTTAGCATAGGTTAGATAATTTCATTTTTATTTCATCATAGGGAATCTAACATGGACCTCATGGGTGACCACTCAACCACACCCTAAAATAATAATTTCAGAATCCATCACCTCTCAAGTGTTGATGAGTAACATTTATGTTAGCCCAATTCTTGAAGAGTGAGTCCCCCATGTCTGAGATATGTGACATAAAACATCATAGATCAAATGTCATCGACAAATGATGTTAAACTGTGATCTCACATGGTGTGGAAGAAACTTGATGTCCCATGTATGAGGTAGATATATTGAGATCCTCTCCCCCTAGAATGAAATCATATGTAAAAAGAATGACATAATTATAGAAATCCCTTCGAGTGTAAGCTAATAGGATTTCATGTAGCAGTTAGCACACTTGATTCTCTTTGCCTACCTAGGAAATTATGTTCAGAGAGGGAATGAAAACTCCCAATCCCATATCCCTATCCATTTCGGATTTGTCACCATGGGGTACTTCTATGCGTAAGTCTTACTTAAAAGGAATGTGATAATCATCATAGGGAATGATTTACTCCTCGAGCATCTTCCATGTGTAAACCACACACATACTCTCTTTGGACAATATTTTGTGACATGATTGTTAGGTCTACTTCATCCTCTTGTTTCTCACAAAAACCATGAATCACATTGGTTTACATGTTAATAGAGACAATGAAACCAATATATCCCTAATGGCCCTCCTCTTAAGGTGTTATCCACCATTATACCTATAATCCATGAGAATTTCTTATGAGTAATTCTCAACCATCTACTCTATATCCATAGGCCTAATCCTTTTGTGTAAGTCCCAACACCACATCTCAAACTACATGGGATTTGATTCCCAATCACTTGGGATACATAAGAAACTAATTTCCTCCCCAAAACCAAAAAAACCCAACTCATTATCAACTCTATCTCTCCCATCCACTTCACCCATAATTCATCCTAATTTTACCTATGCATCCACATCTGAGAAATATCTTTCCTCTCATCTGGTCTATTCTAATAAGTAATCCATGTCCACATTAGCACACCTCTCAGTAGAATTAGGGAAACAATCTTGATTAATTATCACACCATCCGTCGAAATACATGGGATTGGATCCCTACATTCTAATCAAGGTACGTATGATTCCTTCATGGGGATTTTTATCAACCCAAGGTAAACCTTTGTGCCCCCTCTTAGGGGTGAACCTCTGTGATCAAGCCCTAACGGTGTCCTGATCAACCATCATCGGGTTTTATCTTTCCATTATGGGACACAACTCCATGGATTCAGCTCTTTGAGTTGTTCTAATCTATTCATAGGTAAACCTTCTAGGTGATCCCTCCAAGGAATATAATTACCTGATCCTACTCTACAATCCATTTTGATCAATATCACTCACTCTCCGAAAGATGTAAAACACGTAACGTGGCTCATAATTATACCACATTATAAACATGGTATAAATAAGGTAAAATCCTTGGATGATATGCATTAATCATCAGATACCCCTTGATTTCCTTGGGATGCATTAGGTTCCAAACTTGAGATGCCTCCATGAGATTCCCTCTTGTGTATATGAATATAGGCGAAGAATGTACTAGCGTCCAGAGATGCTAGAAATTCCCAAAGTGACTACTCCCTTGACCAAAGGTATCTTACATTATCTAGACCCTCAGTAATTTCTAGATAGAAGCATAGTAATTCTCTAGTGTCCATAAAGAGATAGAGTAATAAATGAGTTTCACGGACATTTCTTAATCTATGTGGGAGATCCGAACTAGGTGAGGAATACTTAGGGGGATCCATGGATGTTTGGACCGAAATCACCTCATACCATTTTTATTAAGGAGAATAAATTTATGATAAACATGATGAAATCAACCCTCCTTTGGGAAGTTTTAATATAAGGTAATAATGCAATGCCAGCATCCTGATGAAATGTGAGATGGGGTGCCCCAATGAAAGCATTGAAAAAAAATTCTATAGAGCCCTGTGTAGACATAAAATCTCTTGAACATACAAGTAACCCAATTGATCCATTGGGAATGTCTTCTGAATAGGTAGGAAATTTTATACCTTCATCAATCAGTCCACAATCACCCAAATAGTGTCAGGCTTTTGAAGTGTATGCATGATACCCTCCACAAAGTCTATTGTAAAATTAACCCACATCAATTTTTGGAATGGGAAAGAGTTTTAGTAAACCAAAAGGTTGAAATTTCTTAAACTTCATCTATTTATAGGTGTATAATCTTGTCAAAACCCCTAAAATATCCTTTTTCATGCTTACACACAAATACTGTTGACATAGGTCATGAAAAATTCTTGTCAAACCTTGATGCACCTCCCATAATAAGGAATGAAAATCATGAATAATATCCTCTCACGTGAATATACACACAACAACATGGTTTCTGACATAGATTTTCTCATACTCATCTATGGTTCAGTATGATGGTGACTCCCCACCACCATGGCTTTACCTCAATGATAAACACAATGGATCCACATATTGTCTCTCCTTGATCGTACTCAAAAGTGTTGAATCAACTGATACTAATGTGAGTGTCATCTTCTCTTTCACCTCTTTAACCAAAATATGCATCTATACCAACAAGGTAATCATCATCAACAAAGAACAATAATCCATAACTACCCAAGTGTACATTTTCCTACTCAAACCATCAAAAATATTTGATCATATATGCAACATGAAAAATAAAATGACATCATATACCGATCCAACTTTAGATGTTGGAAAGTAAAATATTATTACTAAATTTTATCGATTATTATTTTTTTGTTGTAAAACATAATTAAATTTTTACTCAACAGAAAATTCTTCCTGTATTTCAAGGAATAAAAAACTTCAACTAACTCTAGATCATGTGTAGGGTAATTCAGTTCATGTGGCCTCAACTTCTGTGACCCATACACCAAAAAACATCACCCCTACATCATCACTACTCCAATAAATTTCCCACATACATCAAAAACACTATATAATCCTCACCCAACACAAGTAGGATCAGAATTGGTGCAGTAGTCAAGTGCTTCATAAACTCATATATTGTATTCTAACATTCTAAAGATCATTCAAACATAAATCTGTTCTTTTTCAAGCCCAAAATAGGTTCAATCATTTGTGAAAATTCACGGATAAACCTCTAATAATATCCTTCCATGCCTATAGAAATGTGGATACCAGTGTAATTTCTGAGTGGTTCCTACGAAACGACCATCTTCACCTTCTTTGGGTCACCAGACACAACTTCCTCTGGGATATATTTACCAAGAAATGAACCCAGTTAATTTTTAATTAGAGATTAAATATCTTGGATTACATCTATTTCTCTCTTAATGTACTCAAGTATGTGTTATGATGTTTGAAATTGTAATAACCCAAACTGATATGAATAAAATAACCCTTTTGATTTAATTAATGTATTATTATGTTTATAGACGTAGAAAAAACATTCATTTCATTGGTTTTATTATATTGTATCATATTTAAAATATCATTATGATTGTTAACAATGATAATATAATTGTTAAAAAATGATCACAAGAATTTTATAAATAAACCATTTTACAGAATCCAATTGGCACAAATAAAGGAAGTGACGAACTCAACTAGTTGGATCATACCCTTTGATGAGAATTTATCAGAGATTCTAATGGAGATATAATCTTTGGGATTTCCCCTTGAGGAACCCCAAGACAAGATCAAAAAACATAAGCCTGATTCAAACTGCGTGTGAGAGAAGTTTCAGCTCATCAAGATTGTAGCCAAAACCATGTATGCGAAACCACCACATGAAAGTCTCAATGTTTCAAACCATACTCTTAGGAAATTTTCTATAGTTTAAAAGGTATACACATCCAGACCCTTGATTTTGGGAAAAAATCCCATAAGGCATCATTGAATCATTTTTGATGTGATTGTGTTTGTTGAAAAAGTGGACATATGTGTAGTGATTGTTGACAAAGAAAACCATCACATTCAAATTTGTTAACAAAGGGGATTTAATGGGGGCATGTCTAGTTCAAGGGTTGTGGTTAACAATCCATGTTTGATTCAAGAATGTCGACAATGGAATATATGATCTGGAGGCAGTACAAACAGAACTTATACAAGGTGACGTCGTTTTCCTGTGTTCGCCAAATTTTTGGGACTGAAAATCAACAAATAAAGAAAAGTGGTTTTTGTCAAGGGGAGTTGCGTGCCATGTACTTGAAGGAGAGTAAATATCCACGACATATTTTTTTCAAGATCAGAACATCAAAATATGGAAAAGGTATCAGTGTCGCACATGTTTCGGTTTAGGTCGTGCAAGTGACTAGTGCGGCAGAGGCAAGGGCGACAAGACTAGGGAGGCGAGACTTACGTGCCTAGGGGAGACTTGAACGCCATCACGCAGGGTGTCCAAATGACTATAAGTAATGGTTGACCCCTCCTCATTCTGTATGAGCACAACACTTGGAGAAAATCAGAGCTCCCATCACACAGGTGTGGTGGTCGGGCAAGTGTTGTGTGGTCGCACAAGTAGAGGTAGCATGACAGGTTGTAGTTTCCCACCCAATGTGGTTTGGGTGAGAAAGGAAGTGGGTCGTTCAAGTTTATATTTGAAGAAGGAGGTGCCGCGCAAGTGGGTGAGGTGTACTTGCACACTAGATATTGAAGAAGCGAGATAGTTGATGGTTGTGTGCCAATATTGGTTTGGGCATAAAAGGGACCGCGTCGTGCATGTTTGAATGTGTCACGCAAGTGGCCGAGGAGGACTTGAATGATAGTTATAACTTGTGCGCCAAGACTTGTGTGCTCGAATAAAGAAGTGCGCCAAGTAAGGGTGGTTCATGGTAGTGATTCAAGGCTATGTGAAAGTTGGAAGATTGCCCGATTCGTTCGGTGTAAAGTGAGATTCTTCTATGGCAGAAAATTGGACATCAACATAGCATCCACATAAAGTAGAGGATATATTCATTAGTGATAATGAAGATAACTACATGTCTATAAATTGTGAGTGAATCCTTTCCAGAGTAGTGAGAAAAGGAAGAGGAAGAAGGTGATCTTCTCCACCAGCAGTGAGCCAAAGGTAGAGAAATAGGGAGTAACCCTTAGGAAAGCAATGAGTTGACCCTAAACTTTGTAAAGGCAGTGAACCTAGGAATAGAAGTGATCTAGCCCGAACCTTGTAAATAGCAGTGCCCTTATAATGAATTTGGTACATAGGCACATTGTCTATGTACTCTCCTTGGATGTAGCACAGTGAGGGTGAACCACGTAAAAATTGTTGTGTCCTATTCATTCTTTATATTCTGTTTATATTGTGAAACGAGAAAGAGAGAGAAGTGTGTTTTGGTTAATAGCGAAACAAAATCATAACAGACATTAATTTTAAATTAGTCATACCCTGATTCACCCCCCTCTCAAGGTATTTTGCCTTGTGGACCTAACAATTGGTATCAGAGGGAAATCTTTTTATCAGAGGTTGATATTAGTTTTTCTCTCAATGGGGGTCACCAATCTTAAAGGGATTCCGATCTTCTATGGGAATAATTTTCAACTGTGGAAGAATAAGATGCAAAACTACTTCCGATCTTTTGGAATGGATGTATTCACATCAACAATGCATGGCATAACAACTGATATTAATAGTGGTACATTATCAGAAGCTGAGCGTAGAGAGTTGGATGTTGATTCCAAAGATGTCAATGCTTTAGGGGGAGCCCTATCCAATCTTATATATACAATGGTGATGTCTTGAAAAACATCACATGCCATGCAGGAAAAGTTATTGGATATATATGAAGGGGATACAAAGGTTATAGAGGAAAAGCTGCAAGTGTTGTGGAACAAGTATGATGATCTAAAAATAAACTCGAATGAATCTGTTGAGGTATTATTTGATAGGGTAAATGTTGTAGTGGAGGACATGAGAGGTCTTGGAGAAGTTATTTAATATAATAAAATTGTGAAGCACATCCTGAGAAAACTTCAACCTCGGTTCAATCTGAAAGAGCTGACATTGGATAACCCACACAACACCCTTGTTTCATATGAAATGAGAAATGATGATAACGATGCTGTGGAAAAGGGTAAATCCAAATAGGTGGAATTTAAGGCCATGAAGAAGCTCACCATTTAAGATACTCCGGAGGATGAAGAAACAGATGAGGTAACGTCATTCCCCTGCTCAAATATTCAAATAGGAAAAGGAAATTTCAAAGGGAAACGTTCACTTGGTTGCATTAGATGTGGAAAAGTTGGACATATTGCCACAAGGATCCCCAAAAAGTTTCAAGAAGGAAATGATGAAGATGAATTTGATGTTCCCAAGAATAAATCATTAGCCTATATGAATGGGAAGAAGCAGTTCAAGAGAAATTTCATCAAGAAGTAGAATCTTCTTTTATAAGAAATAGACAGTGCAGATGAGTCTGATGTTGAAGAGGTGAAGGAGATTTAAAATTTCAGTGATCGTGGAGAAAATGATATGGTGGCATTTTTCAGTAGTTCTCAAGAGAAGAACGAAACTGAAGGTGTTGATGAAGAAGAAGAAGTTGAAAGGATAATAGATATGCAATCTATGTTAGAGGCTGCTCTTATAGAGATAGATGTTTGGAGAGCCAAAACAATGAAAGCTAACCATGTTATTCATGTTACCAAACTCTATATACAAAAGAAAGAAGAATAGAAGTCTATGTTGATGGATGAAATTGAGAAACGAAAGTTATCAACAACATAGAACTCAGAATCAGTTAGCGAATATATGGTCATGATTGAATAACATAAAATGGAGATCGATGGCTTGAATAGAAAAGTGAAAGATCAAGTCATGTGTATCAAAAAACATAATGAAGAAGTGGTCAGTCTGTGATGAAAAATGAATGATCAAGAAAAACTCTTGACCCCAAATGTGATATCAGAAAATCAGGTCATTCAGAAGATTGAAAAATGAAAGAGGAGGCTAGTAGTTCAACAGGAAAGAAGCAGCAATCAGGCTCAGATGCTAAGGCCGAACTGGGGCTAGATCGAAAACAAAAAAAACTATAAATATTGATGTCAGACCACAGGAATCCACTCTAAGATTGAAGGTTGATTTGGGAAGAAAACAGAATCAGAATATCAGCAGATCCCAAGGTAAAACCAGCAGTGCAGACATGACTCACATGAATGCTCCTTACATTAGGTGCTATTGCTATGGAAATATGGGACACTCACGGAATGTGTGTTCTATATCCAAGAGATACCAAAGGGAACAAGAACAACAGTGGCAGAAAAATAGAGCTCAACATTATAGAACATCCTTTAAAGGTCATTGTTTTTTGTGTAGAGGATTTGGGCACATGGATAGATATTGCACATCCATACTAAATAGGAATCTGTCAAAACAAAATACAATCAGTCGTAAGTAAGAAATTAGAGAATCGAAAAGTGAGCTGCGAACACAAAATTGATTTGCAACACTAAAGGAAGAAGCTATTCCATCACACTCTAAGGAATATCAAGTTCTCCAAACCATGCCGAGTTTCAAGATAAAGACATGGATTAGAAAGAAAAAGGGTGAGAAGGCAGAGGTTGTGGAAATATCCATTAAAGATTCAGATTTTTCAGGAGTATGGATCCATGATAGTGGTTGCACATCCCATTTGACAGGTAAGAAAGATCTCATTACATGCATTATATATGACAAAGAAGGTGTGGTCAAGTTTGGGAACAATGAAGGGATGAAGATTATTGGTTCCGGAAAGGCTAAGTTTGGTTGAAAAGAAATGAGACATGGTGATATCTTTGTAGTAGAAGGACTCAGTCATAACTTGCTCGGTGGCAGTCAATTATTTGACTCTGGGCACTCTATCCGATTTACCAAGAAGATGTGTGTTGTGAAAGGAAAAGATGGAGCATTTTTTCTATATGGAAAAAGGACCAAGGGAAATCTTTACCTTGTACGTGGGGAAGAAGATTTGTGTATTTTCTCTAGAGAAGAAGAAAACAAGTTATGGCATAATCTGTAACACCCCAGGTAAATAAAGAATATGACATTTCATATTTACCTATATTTGTGAATAAAATATTGAAATGACTTTAAAGGGGAAGCTATGCTCGATGGCGTACCCAACACGCAACAACGAGTTTCTTGGGAATCTTACGTTGCACTCTATTAATAAAATAATACTATTTTAAATGGTAGTTAATATGTAGCCGTTGTATTGGCGGGAATGGATAGAAATAACTAAAATATGATTATATATGTTCTTAAATATTTTTACATTTATACAATAAAAGATAAAGGCTCAAATTACGGAAAGAATTCAATTTTTGGCGTATATGCCCTAGTTTTCACTAAAGGTTCACTTATCACCTTTTGATCGAGAACCGTCATTAAATATAGTTTTGTTCACTCTTAAACATTCTTTTGGACCAAATAAAACTCTTATTAAGAATCGGGACATCAAAATTTACTTTGTGTAAATTTTTGGTATGTTTCTGATAAAGTTCATTTTTTTAATGAATAGTGTAAAATGTTGTATTTTAATTCAAAACCACTTTTTAATCTAATTTATTTATATGATTAGATTATATTTTGAATTGGTTTTAAAGTGAAATTAGAAAATATTTTTACCATTAAATCCAATAGTGGTCGTTGGAATCAATTTCACTTTGAAATCAGACTTAAACTAGTGTCAATCTTTTGATACTTATTGTTTCATAAAACACCCTATTTGTCATGACAACGGGAATTAATTATTAAATTAATTAATGTGACTTATATGTTTTGAATTTGTCAAAAACGGACTTCATTTTTGAATTCAGAATATCAAATATAGCTTAGGGTGAATTTTTGGGATTTTTCTGAAAAACTTCATTTTTTGATGAATAGTGAAACCACTAAGTGGTACTTATAAAACTGATTTTCCATTTAAATGAAATTTTGCCATCATTGTGTTTTGATTTTCAAAAATCCGACATACATGGTTGTCATTAAGAAGTAAAATGTGGTTCAATGAGATTAAAATAAATTTTTGGTGAATAGTAACTTATTAAGTTTTTAATCGCGATTAGTGGTAATTAGTGTGGTTTAAGGTAAAAATAATGCTTTAATAAAATGAGATGAGCTTGACACATGTCTTACCATCATTGGTTGTATCATGGCCGACCAAGACAAGCCATGGGTTAGCTTGGGGACCCCATGGATCCACTTTGGTTGGGAAATGACATAAATAACATTTTATTTAATGTAAAAGTAAAATTGACACAAACATGATATGTTTTACTAAACCAATTTTTAAGTGGGGTTATACAAGTCATCTTTTTGATTATAAATATTAATTGGAAAGCTAAAAAGATTTACTACATAATAGTATTTTTTTTTATAATTTTTGGACATTAAATAAATTAAATTATTTATGAATAATAATGATGCAGCGATGATATCATTATTTGACGATTTAAATTAAATAGAAAGATAATGTAAAATATATGAACTAAACATGTACAAAACTTATTGGATGAGTGGATTTCGAATCCTTATCACCTTATCCACGAATTATATCAATGTGGGACCTTTTAAAACCGAAACACATTTTCAAATAAAGTAATATTTCTTTACTTTCCAAAAGTACCCCTCCTCTCCTCTTATAAAAGGCCCCTACCTCTACCTCATTTCACACACTCCTCAAGCCTTTGGCTCGGCCAACCCCTGCCCATTTACTCTCTTCACATCCCTCTCCTCATCCTAGAGGATTCCCTTTGGGCAGAATCCTTTCAAAGGAAGCCTTTAGGCTCAAATCAAAAGGAGTTACACTTTTAAAGGTAATTCATTCTCTCATGTTCATTTGTTTTATTTTGCTTCTCCAACCCCCTAAACTCTTTTTATTTACTTCTTTTGTAACAACACCAGTATCTTAAATATACTAGGATGTTGTTATAAGATTTATTCGAGCTACACTCTCACACAACTACATCAAGTGGTTAAAGAACATACGGTTTCCGTGGATGGCGAAATTCTGCCTCCCGAAACGATGATTGTTCAATATTCATTTAACACCTTCAAAGGTGGGCATTATGATGTCACTATTTTTATATATGATATATAATATGTTTATGTTTTCCTTAAGCTTCTGTTTTTTTTTCATTTTGGGCATACCATTATGGTTTCCATTATGGGTAAACGCGATATCTTCATTTAAGGAAGTGCGGACTACCGCCCCCTCAAAGTGATTTGATTCGTTAAATACCATATGTGGGACGTATAAAGGATGGAACTATGATATTATATATGATATTATACTGTAATTATAATATACCTTTATATCATTATTATTCCATTCTATAAAATATGAAATAGAAATGAAAGTAGCGTTCATGCGTACGTACGACTTACCGTCTCCATGAACGGTGCATTTCATTTCTTACCTCTAAATGATTATGTAATGTTATAAATGCATGCATGTACTGGATATATATGACATATATGATATCCAAATCAAGAATATGATTCTGGATATAATAAACATTTGACCACACGAACAACATGTAATGGTAAGAAGTCCACTTTCGACTTAAGAACCAAATATCGGCAAAACAAATATTATTAACTTAAATGATTACATAATGTTTGTTACATGGTAATAAGTGGTATAAAAGTAATAATGAACTTGAAAAAGGGTTCTTAAGGAATTAGAAATTAACTCAAGTTTATTATTCAGGAGATTAAAGAACGATCGAGTCAAGTCAGACCTGAGGTAAGGGATCCTACTCTTCTCTTTCTTTTTAAGTACACTCTTTTATGTCAGTCCTTTTAAAGCTCATCTTTCTTGTTATTGGGATGATATTTTATATTTGTAACACCCCAAGATTTCATAGTGTGTTAGTTCTTCAAAATAATTCAACAACTTTCACTACATGCAACACAAAGTTCAAGCACACCATGAATTACCAAACAAGCCGTTCAAAAGAGGTTATGAATAGTATTAGATAAATTTTAATGTTTATATAATCCTTATAATTTTAGAATCCATATTATGAGTTTCTTAGATATAATGCAAGAACAAATTCATTTTCAGTATTGCACTTTTATCAACTTTAATAGTGAACCCTTTTTAAATACTATATTTTAAACTTTTTGACTAAATGGGGACATCAAAAATTTAAAATGAAACATCCCAGGCTTCTACGGTACGCTTCTCTTTGAATAATGTGATAGCGTGTGTTGTACGCAACACCGAGTTCTAACAATCAATTAAACTAGCCGTTATGAATAGTAATAACTACTTTTTAAAATTATATATATTTTATATTTCAAAATGGACTTCATTTTTGGATTCGGAATATCTAATTTAGCCTAAGGTGAAATTTTGGTACTTTTCGGATAACTTTCATATTTTGATGAATAGTGAAAATTACTAAATTTTAATTAAAAACAACTTTTTTAATCAAAATAATTAATAGTGATAAATTATGAATTTTAGTAGTTTTAAAGTATATTTAGAATATATTTTTACCATTTAATATAATGTTGGTCATTGGACATAATTTTACAATTAAACCGAACATAAACAAGTGTCAATCTTTTGATAGTTATTACCTCTTAAAAACACGCTTTTTGTTTTGACAGCGGGAATTAATTTTAAATTAATTTCTGCCACTTCTGTGTTTTGAATTTAGAAAAATGGATTCCATATTTGGAATCAGGATGTCCAAATTGTGTAAATAGGTAACTTTTATTTTTATACATTTTGAATAATTACTGTGGTAAATATTTTATTTACCATGGTTAAGGGTAAATCCGGTAAATAAGGGTTAAAAACATAATATTATAATAATACAAAATTACCCTAAAACGTGTCCTAACATTATTGGTGGACACATACCCGACCATTAGCATCCTTGGGTCAATTTGGAGACCCCTTGGAGCCACTTGTATGTGGTAGGGACACTTTATATTAATAAAGTTAAAATAAAAATAAAAATGGCATAAGCTTACATCTTTTAGAAGAACAACTTTTACGCAGGGTTATACATGATGGATTTTCGATTATAAATATTTATTAGAAATATAAAAAGATTTCCTACATAATGATATTTTATTTATAATTTTTGTACATTAAATAAGTTATTTTATATATGACACAATGATGATGCGGTAATTACTATAATAGTGAAAAATTAAAATAATTGATATTATAAATACCAAAATAAATATAATATGAAACTTTTAATGAATTAAACTAATTTTATAGGATAATATGATATATTAAGATTGATTTTATTGACTTTTTTCGAAGTAATCAATCTGTTATGAGTTTCAAAAAAATCAACTATTGAATAGTGTCAAAATTGACATAAAAGAGTTCTTAAAAACAATATTATATTATTAATTGATATTAAATTCCTAAAAATCTAAGGTTCGGCCATGATACTTATATCATGATAGGTTAATCATTAATGGACCACTTGGGGGTCGCTTGTATGTATATAGTAAGTTTATCAACCATATTATATAAAACTACAAAGAGACATTGTAAAAGTGAAACTAATTAACTTAGAGTTAATACTTAAAGATAAGGTTAATATAAGTAACCAAACCTGTCTAACATCTATTGGTTCAGCTGTTTTCTACCTATCCCCACCTTAAAATTTAAATAATCAACTTTGGAGCCATTAGAAACCGAATATGAATTTATTATAAATTAATATTTCTAGCTTTTCCAAAGGTGCCCCTCACCCCTCTTATAAAAGGGCACTCCTCCTTCTCATTTCTTCACACCTCTAAAGCCTTTTGGTTCGGCCAAACTCTACCCAAATACTCTCCCAACATCCCCCACTACAACCTAGAGGCCTTAGTTTGATCAGAAAGCCAACCTAAGGAGCCCTTTTGATCAAATCAAAAGGAAGAACCCGAAGAAGAGGTAATGATTTCACCACCCTTTTCTAAGTTCATTTCTTCTTCCACTTCTTCTTCCTTTGTTCTTACCATTCTAAAATAATAAATCCAGTATCTCACATATACTGTGATGTTATTATAAGTATGGTACAACCATATTCAGTATTCTATCCACCCTTTGAATAACATGTCAACATACGTGCGTACGTACGGCTTACCGTCTCCACTTCGTGGTGTAATTGTTATTCAATATAATATTATTTGGATGGGTATAATAATGATATGTAACTCATGTAAATAATAAATATAACATGTCAATGATTCTGTATATATGATATACCATTCATTTATATATTATTTTAATATCAAAAGAATGATATTGTCGCTCGTGCGTACGTACGGACTACCGTCTCCACGAACGCGATGAGATTCATTCTCCATCGTAACCATTCAAGTATAATTATCATTTGATGATTTAAAAATGATTTTTAAGGACTAGATATCATTCTGGATATGAATAAGATACAACAACCATGGCTTATGTAACAAAACATATAAATAAAATGAGTAAGTTAACACCCGAAACGATGATAATTCTAAGATATTATAAACAAATCAATGTTAAAAGATCATATATGATATCATATTAATATATATGATTCTTGTATAATTTAATAACAATTATTTCACCATTATACAGGAGGTTAACCTACCCCAACAAAGGAAAAGTACAAGGTAAGGGTTTACTTTACAACCTCTTCATTATCCAAGGTTGTTTATACGTAATAATCTACTGGGATCTCTTTATCATCAACATCCATGTTTCTTAAAAATGCATTTCAAAACATTTTTACTATATACTAGAATATGAGTTAAAGTCATTTATACCCTTTTGACTTTTATAAGTGGTTTATAAAGGAATCTTTCGGTCGTTTTCAAAACAAGGTCCTTTTTAACCTTTTCGACAGAATTAAGGTAAGAATGTTTTTTTAACTTATACGGCGGGTGCGGCTATTTCCGCCGTTATAAAATCTTCAAAGCTTCCCTTACAAGCTTATAAGAATATTTTCAAAGAAAATGTTTTATTTTATATGGATGTTAAATTATTTCAAAATAAAAGGAGATATTTCTTTAAAAAGAATTTTGATTTCATCTATGTCAACATCCTTTGATGGATTTTAAGATTATTTGAAGTTGATTTATTATGATACAAAACTTCTATATTGTATTGAAGGTTTTGTGATATGTTTGACTGTGGATGTGCTATTTTTATACCATTCATAGTTTATGGTGAAAGTATTGACATTTCGTATGCTAGTTTTAATAAGAATGTTTATGTTATGTTTAAACCTTTTCATATGGGAATGCATTGGACTTAATATGTGACGGGTGGAGCCCGCTATAGCTCCTCGATGCATCGGTAGGTCTCATGAGACAAACTAGTGTCTTGGCACAAGGCCTTGACAAAATCTTATTTGTAGTCTTGGCACGAGGCCTTGGGTATGTGGTTATGATAGTCTGGCATTATGCATTCCAACATTATGAAAGTGGTTATTGATTTTTGCATGTGATTATTCGATTAGTAGAATATCCTTGTGAATAAGTAAATGGAATTATTTCATTTTATTTATGCCGTACCATGTTGAAAGTTCATGTTTGAAAGGCTTTTGTTTTAGTTATACATTGCCTTAAAAGTTTATTGTTATTTATGAAAGTTTCCGCTATTTTGTTATCCTTACTGGGCATTTGAGCTCACCCCTTTTATATGTTTTATTTTTCCCAGGAAGTGAAGAAGTAAATTATGAATGACCTGCAGGGATATTATGTGGGGATATGAGTGTGGATTATGGAGACATTATGATGTTGTATTAGTTTTTTCATTTTATGATGTAATGTAAAACTTATGAATATATCTAGTATTTCCAAGGCTACTAAACCAATCGGTCTTTCGAGATTTGATCTTTCTTGTGATCATGCCAATGTTACGAAGTAATGCACCAACTCTGGGTAGCTGGGGTCGGGGCGTTATAGTTGGTATCAGAGGAAGTTTAGTACAAACCTTGGAAGCTAGATTTAGATAAACTCTGATTAGAGCACGTAGACCTAAGATGAACTTTGAGGATTAGTGTAGAAGAACTTCCTAGAATTTTGGTATTGTAGAGATTTTGTGAGTTTTCCGAGCAATAAATCCCTGTCTGGATACGAGCAGGTAGAGGCGGCTCTGGCACAGATGTACCTAGGGGTAAAACCCGAAAACACCGCTTTGAGCTAGACTCGAACGGGAACTGGTGCACGACAACGGGCCTTGCTGCACTCTTGGTTACGACACTCCCGGGGGATATGCTTAGGATAATTCTCATTTTCTTTACAAACCATTATGAAGGGTTTATGAGTATATACATCCTCAAAGGAGACATTTTTATGATTATGGATTATATCCATAAATAGTTCAATTTATGTTAAGTGTTTTATAAGTATGGGATTATGTATTTTGATTCATAAACTGATCTAGTGTATTCCATTGTTTAGAAATGGCGCCCAGTAGAATGAATGAGAACTCCAGAAATACACATGATCCGAAGAGAAGGAAGGATCATATCTTTCATGGTATTAAGCTAGAATTTATAAGAGAAATAGTATCCCATGTATTATCATCATATGAAGAAATAATATCATGTGTTGATAAGATAAGTAAAGAGTTTACTGAGTCCTATGGCGTTGAAAGGAAGCAAGAGAAGAAAAGGATGGAAGAGAGAAAAATGGATAAAGGGAAGAGGGAAAAGAATAATTTTCCCATATGTGGTAACTGTGGAAAGAAACACCCTGGAACTTGCCTGAAAGGAATGAGAGTTTGTTATAAGTGTGGAGGAAAAGGTCACAATGTACGTGACTGCAAGGGTAAGAAAATGGTTTCAAATGTACAATGCTTCATTTGCAAGGAGTTTGGACACTACGCGAACCCATGTCCCAGTCATCAGACTATGCCGCAAATGATGTTATTGGATAATAATCAAGTTATGATACTACCACAGATGAAGAGGAATGATTAGAGTTCATATGTTGATTATGTCAATTGAGTGTTGTATCAACAATGTACTTGTTATAATAATTATGGAGTATATAAGGATTGTACTGCAGTACTATTTCATTAAGGACTTGAGATTGTGTGGAACAAAGAAAAGTGACTCAATAGCAAGATAAATTTTTAGAAAATATATGGTTGAGAGAATGATAAATCATAATATAGTTCTGATACTGAGGTAGTGATTTTGGAATAATATGTGATTGTTTTGGATAAATTATATTGGATATTCTTGACTACCTTGGAACTGATTAATGATTTGTATATTCCATCATTGTTGGGGTTTAAAACATTTTTTTGGATTAATGAAGTATATCCAGCATTCTATATGGAATAAGGGAGCATGAATGTAATCAATAAGGAATATGGTAATACATGATGAAGGTACTCATATGATATTACGGGGTAAAAAGGATCTATATTTTGTTTTCCTTCCTTATAAATGTTGGAATGTGAGTTTGGACAGAAGTATTTTGGATAGTTCTAGTTTGGATTATTTTGGATTGCCATAAAAGGACAACCCGGAGGTCGGGCGGCAACCCGTCGCGTCCGGCAAGGCTGCGAGACTTGAACCCGCAACCGAAGGGCGACAAGGGTGTATCACCTACCACTGGCCCATGAGATGTCCTGGAATAAGT
The DNA here is from genome assembly GCA_963277665.1 of Viscum album. Taxonomy (NCBI): domain Eukaryota; kingdom Viridiplantae; phylum Streptophyta; class Magnoliopsida; order Santalales; family Viscaceae; genus Viscum; species Viscum album. The sequence goes on along the minus strand of OY728123.1, from coordinate 1,810,950,335 downwards.
AATGTAGTTTTTGTTAAAAGATCATGTAGATGAATTATAAATTCGTTTATTTTGGAACCCTATACGAATAGTGTAAATAGAATTTTTTTACATTCTATTATCTTTTAGAGTGAAAGATAAGTTTGTGGTAGAAATTTATTAATGGATAAAACTCTAATTATAATGTAAGTATATCTCCTTATGATCTTAACCAATCTCATAAATAAATTCTTCAACATTAAGAAAATCAACTTAGAACAAAAATGTTTTCCTAGATGGTACCTTAAAGCATCACTAATTTATGGCTTTGGGATTTTTGTCCTTTTCATAGCCATGTTCTCTACCACTCTCCATCAGAGAATTGATGGTTATATTTTTCTTCCATATCCATATTTTCCTACATGGAACCCTAGTATGTGTTATTTTCGGTAATCTTCATACTTTTGACTCTTTATTTTAAATAGAGGCCTCATTGATTCATTTTTCGATGTGGGATTTCAACTAAGATATTTTGAAACGTCAAAATGTGTTATCCTAATACCCTATGTTTTGTTGAACCGATGGTATTTCAAATCATCATAGATTGATGAATTTAAGGACCTCAATTTTATACTTGTTTGTGATTGATGACTTCAATCACTACCTATAAATATTTACATTTTTCCTCCAATTATATGTCTCAAATTGCCACCAATGTTCTCCTAATCGAGATCATAATTTGGTGGTGACCCTTTCATTTCTCTTTTCCTCATATTAAGACTAAATTTTAGTAACCCAATTTCCGATTTGGGGTTTCCCACAAATATATTATATATTTTCAACCTTTTATTTTCGAAGAACAATTTCAAATTGCGAGGACGCAATTTATTGAAGGAGGGGAGAATGTAACACCCCAAGATTTCATAGTGTGTTAGTTATTCAAAATAATTCAACAACTTTCACTACATGCAACACAAAGTTCAAGCACACCATGACTTACCAAACAAGCCATTCAAAAGAGGTTATGAATAGTATTAGATAAATTTTAATGTTTATATAATCCTTATAATTTTAGAATCCATATTATGAGTTTCTTAGATATAATGCAAGAACAAATTCATTTTCAGTATTGCACTTTTATCAACTTTAATAGTAAACCCTTTTTAAATACTATATTTTAAACTTTTTGACTAAATGGGGACATCAAAAATTTAAAATGAAACATCCCAGGCTTCTACGGTACGCTTCTCTTTGAATAATGTGATAGCGTGTGTTGTACGCAACACCGAGTTCTAACAACCAATTAAACTAGCCGTTATGAATAGTAATAACTACTTTTTAAAATTATATATATTTTATATTTCAAAATGGACTTCATTTTTGGATTCGGAATATCTAATTTAGCCTAAGGTGAAATTTTGGTACTTTTCGGATAACTTTCATATTTTGATGAATAGTGAAAATTACTAAATTTTAATTAAAAACAACTTTTTTAATCAAAATAATTAATAGTGATAAATTATGAATTTTAGTAGTTTTAAAGTATATTTAGAATATATTTTTACCATTTAATATAATGTTGGTCATTGGACATAATTTTACAATTAAACCGAACATAAACAAGTGTCAATCTTTTGATAGTTATTACCTCTTAAAAACAAGCTTTTTGTTTTGACAGCGGGAATTAATTTTAAATTAATTTCTGCCACTTATGTGTTTTGAATTTAGAAAAATGGATTCCATATTTAGAATCAGGATGTTCAAATTGTGTAAATAGGTAACTTTTATTTTTAGACATTTTGAATATTTACTGTGGTAAATATTTTATTTACCATGGTTATGGGTAAATCCGGTAAATAAGGGTTAAAAAAATAATATTATAATAATACAAAATTACCCTAAAACGTGTCCTAACCTTATTGGTGGACACATACCCGACCAGGAGCATCCTTGGGTCAATTTGGGGACCCCTTGGAGCCACTTGTATGTGGTAGGGACACTTTATATTAATAAAGTTAAAATAAAAATAAAAATGGCATAAGCTTACATCTTTTAGAAGAACAACTTTTACACAGGGTTATACATGTTGGATTTTCGATTATAAATATTCATTAGAAGTCTAAAACGATTTCCTACATAATGATATTTTATTTATAATTTTTAGACATTAAATAAGTTATTTTATTTATGACACAATGATGATGCGGTAATTACTATAATAGTGAAAAATTAAAATAATTGATATTATAAATACCAAAATAAATATAATATGAAACTTTTAATGAATTAAACTAATTTTATAAGATAATATTATATATTAGGATTGATTGGATTGACTTTTTTCGAATTAATCAATCTGTTATGAGTTTCAAAAAAATCAACTATTGAATAGTGTCAAAATTGACATAAAAGAGTTCTTAAAACAAATATTATATTATTAATTGATATTAAATTCCTAAAAATCTAAGGTTCGGCCAAGAGACTTATATCATGATAGGTTAATCATTAATGGACCACTTGGGGGTCTCTTGTATTTATATAGTATGTTTATCAACCATATTATATAAAACTACAAAGAGACATTGTAAAAGTGAAACTAATTAACTTAGAGTTAATACTTAAAGATAAGGTTAATATAAGTACCCAAACCTATCTAACTTCTATTGGTTCAGTTGTTTTCAACCTATCCCGATCTTAGCATTTAAATAATCAACTTTGGAGCCATTAGAAACCGAATATGAATTTATTATAAATTAATATTTCTAGCTTTTCCAAAGGTGCCCCTCACCCCTCTTATAAAAGGGCACTCCTCCTTCTCATTTCTTCACACCTCTAAAGCCTTTTGGATCGGCCAAACTCTGCCCAAATACTCTCCCAACATCCCTAACTACAACCTAGAGGCCTTAGTTTGATCATAAAGCCAACCTATGGAGCCCGTTTGATCAAATCAAAAGGAAGAACCCGAAGAAGAGGTAATGATTTCACCACCCTTTTCTAAGTTCATTTCTTCTTCCACTTCTTCTTCCTTTGTTCTTACCATTCTAAAATAATAACTCCAGTATCTCACATATACTGTGATGTTATTATAAGTATGGTACAACCATATTCAGTATTCTATCCACCCTTTGAATAACATGTCACCATACGTGCGTACGTACGGCTTACCGTCTCCACGTCGTGGTGTAATTGTTATTCAATATAATATTATTTGGATGGGTATAATAATGATGTGTAAATCATGTAAATAATAAATATAACATGTTAATTATTCTGTATATATGATATACAATTCATTTATATATTATTTTAATATCAAAAGAATGATATTGTCTCTCGTGCGTACGTACGGACTACCGTCTCCACGAACGCGATGAGATTCATTCTCCATCGTAACCATTCAAGTATAATTATCATATGATGATGTAAAAAAGATTTTTAAGGACTAGATATCATTCTGGATATGAATAAGATAAAACAACCATGGCTTATGTAACAAAACATATAAATAAAATGAGTAAGTTAACACCCGAAACGACGATAATTCTAAGATATTATTAACAAAATAATGTTAAATGATCATATATGATATCATATTAATATATATGATTCTTGTATAATTTAATAACAATTATTTCACCATTATACAGGAGGTTAACCTACCCCAACAAAGGAAAAGTACAAGGTAAGGGTTTACTTTACAACCTCTTCATTATCCAAGGTTGTTTATACGTAATAATCTACTGGGATCTCTTTATCATCCACATCCATGTTTCTTAAAAATGCATTTCAAAACATTTTTACTATTTACTAGAATATGAGTTAAAGTCATTTATACCCTTTTGACTTTTATAAGTGGTTTATAAAGGAATCTTTCGGTCATTTTCAAAACAAGGTCCTTTTTAACCTTTTCGACAGAATTAAGGTAAGAATGTTTTTTTAACTTATACGGCGGGTGCGGCTATTTTCCGCCGTTATAAAATCTTCAAAGCTTCCCTTACAAGCTTATAAGAATATTTTCAAAGAAAATGTTTTATTTTATATGGATCTTAAATTATTTCAAAATAAAAGGAGATATTTCTTTAAAATGAATTTTGATTTCATCTATGTCAACATCCTTTGAAGGATTTTAAGATTATTTGAAGTTGATTTATTATGATACAAAACTTCTATATTGTATTGAAGGTTTTGTGATATGTTTGACTGTGGATGTGCTATTTTTATACCATTCATAGTTTATGGTGAAAGTATTGACATTTCGTATGCTAGTTTTAATACGAATGTTTATGTTATGTTTAAACCTTTTCATATGGGAATACATTGGACTTAATATGTGACGGGTGGAGCCCGCTATAGCTCCTCGATGCATCGGTAGGTCTCATGAGACAAACTAGTGTCTTGGCACAAAGCCTTGACAAAATCATATTTGTAGTCTTGGCACGAGGCCTTGGCTATGTGGTTATGATAGTCTGGCATTATGCATTCCAACATTATGAAAGTGGTTATTGATTTTTGCATGTGATTATTCAATTAGTATAATATCCATGTGAATAAGTAAATGGCATTATTTCATTTTATTTATGCTATACCATGTTGAAAGTTCATGTTTGAAAGGATTTTGTTTTAGTTATACATTGCCTTAAAAGTTTATTCTTATTTATGAAAGTTTCCGCTATTTTGTTATCCTTACTGGGCATTTGAGCTCACCCCTTTTATATGTTTTATTTTCCCCAGGAAGTGAAGAAGTAAATTATGAATGACCTGCAGGGATATTATGTGGGGATATGAGTGTGGATTATGGAGACATTATGTTGTTTATTAGTTTTTTCATTTTATGATGTAATGTAAAACTTATGAATATATCTAGTATTTCCAAGGCTACTAAACCAATCGGTCTTTCGAGATTTGATCTTTCTTGTGATCATGCCAATGTTACGAAGTAATGCACCGACTCTGGGTAGCTGGGGTCGGGGCGTTACAATATTAATCCTACTGTAATTTTTATGTTCATGTGATGAGAGACCCTATTCTCTCTCATCAATCCATTTTGGAAGTTTTTATTGGCGCCGTTAGGCTGCCGAACTTTCGTAAGAGATCTAACTTCTCTCTTTATTTTAAGTACTCTCCTTTATGTCACTTCTTTTAAGCTCTTATTTGTAATGTTGGGGGATGTTCTTTTATATTCCTCTTGTTTTAAATTATATTGTAATGTGATGATATAACCTATTTGATCTCATCAATCCATATTCGGAAGTTTTATGTGGCGCCGTTAGGCTGCCGAGTTTTCGTGAGGGATTTTTCATCTCACTTTTATTCCCGTGAGATTTATGCTACATTTTCCACAAATTCCATTGAGTGGTGTATGTACTGCCCATTATTCTACTCTTTGTGTAATATATTTTCGGTTATGAGTATTTACATCAATGATCTATTTTCCTTCTTTCATGGGGTGTATGTTTTGAAAGATACCCAAGTCGGTAAGGGAACCTTTCACCCTCCTCTTTTTTAAAAGACTTATTTTATTGGGTCTTTTAATTTACATATTTTTATGTTGGGATGCGTTCTCATACATCCTTATTGATGTAAATTTTATGTCCAAGTGATGAGATACACTTTTTATCTCTCATCAACTCATTTTGATGTGATGCCGTTAGGCTGTCAAGGGAACTTTTTATCCCAATTTCGATTTCTTTGGGTTCAACTTGTAGTCATTGAATATGTCATCCATTGAATATGTGTGAATGACCTTTTATTGTTTTACATTTAATATCCACTTATATTGGGTGTATATATATTTTTCACACATATTTTTGAGATTTATTTGTCCTTAATTTAAGGATACCTTCTTTATAAGGGATTTCATCACATTTGACATTTCTATTGAGGGCTCATTGTTGTTATGCACCAATTCACTCTTATATGGTGTATATACTGTCCTTTGGAGTATTATATCATGAATCCTTTTATTCTCATGATATTATAAAATTCTGACTAAATGTTATTCCGCGATTATTGTATTCAAGTGTCTCTAATTTTGGTAAAACCCCTTTAACCAAAATATTGTTTTAACTGTTTTAATTATTTGTTCTTATTAATATCCATGTTTTCAAAATGGTTTTAAGGATTTATTTATATGGCTATTAATGGTTTAAAATGTTAAAATCTTCAAGGTGGTATGGGACACTTTGATTCAAAAATCTCTTTATTAAATGTTTTAAATGGTTTTGGAAATGGTTTCTTTTTGAATGGATTCATTATTTCAATATCCTAAAATGTTATATTGTGATTGAAATGTGGAAATTTTATGTTTCCTTTATTCATGTTTATGTGATACGATTATGTTATGGTTCTTGGGCATTGTTATGAAGAACAGGTGGTTCCGTGATAAACTAAGGGCGGCTGAGCCCGATATAGCTCTCCAATGCATTGGGTAACGCAAAGGAGTGAAACGTTAAGGTTTCTCCGAAGAGATTTAGGGAATATACTGTGATGGGTATTCCAAACGTAACCAAGAGGGTTACTCCTTACGTAAGAATGTTATGAATGCCTCAAGTTACCTTTATGTCTTATGTTTTCTATGATTTATTCATGATTTGATATGCCTATGTTTTATGGGTAATGTATGATTTCATTCTTATGTATATATGAACTCATTTTTCCTTTCCATATTTTTATAACCCTTACTGAGCTTTTTATGCTCATCCCAAGTTTTTGAAATGTTTTTCACAGGTCAAGGGAAAGGTACATGATGAGATGATAGTGTCAAGGATGTGTCAAGAAAGAATCCGTGTTTTATTTTAAATAGGTTTCCGTTGATGGGAAGAATGAATATTGTCTTTTATGTAACCACTTTGTTTAAATGTGGAATGTAATGCAAGTTTCATGATCTAATTCTCTAAAACTCTAAACCTGAAAAGATCCTCAATGTGTAATCTTGTAATAACTCAAGATTAAGTAAGGTTTAAGGCTGGAGCCTTATAGTTGGTATCAAAGGTCGGTTTAGATAACTTTAGAGGTTAGGGTATTCTTTAAGCATAATTGAAAATTTCCATAATGGTTAGGATTTCAGAAAGAGTCTTAGTTTTAGATAAAGTGAATGAGTAAGTATATCTTATTGTCTATCTTACTCATTAGTACATGTTGGTTTTGTTGATATACTCACACTGACATTTCTATTTTTAGTGAATGGATGGATCTAGCAGGCACCAAAGAGACAACAGGTTTGAAGGAAACTGTGGTGGTTATCTGATTAAGATACTAGATAAAATGAAGGATTTAATGAGGAAACTCGTGGTTGTTCTAAACCAAATATCAAGGAGTCATGATCAACCACTTCAACCTTGGTGAGTTCTCTAATGCATCAGGTACGAGATGGCCAATTCGATGTGGAAATTCAGGTAATAATTATTAAGGTAACCATTAGGGTTTATATGATACTTAATTTTTAGGTAATTATGGGTTACTCTATGATATGATGGAAAATGAAAGGAATGAGATAAACTTGAGGTTAAAATATGTTATGATTATTCTTGAAGATTTTATCTCATTTTGGGGAATGTTTTAAGAATTATATAGTTTTGGAAAAAGGACAACACGCAGACCGTGTGACATCCCGTCGCGTCGGACAAAGCTGCAGGAATCGAACCCACAACCAATGTGCGACTGGTATTTATCGCCTACCACTGGACTACGTGAAGTCCCTGGTTAGTTTGACTGATTCATTCTAGTTATATGATTTTATGAATTAATAGTAAGTTGATTTTGGGTTATTTTTGAAAATGATTAACCTATCATGGAGGATATGTGATTAGGTTAATTACTTTTCAAAACGAGACTTTAGGAGCAACTGATATTGTTTGGATATAAATGTTACGATTTATCTTGGAAGACTATGCGACTAAATCCTTCAAATATTTGGGTTTCAATCTTATATTGGTTTACTTTGAATAATTTTATGGACACATTGATTATAGAATGATCCTCGTTGAACTTTGGGTTTTGTTGGACAAATTTTGGAGATTAAGAATAGATTTTCTTTTTATAAAGGGTTATCCTTTTCTGGATTATCTGATCTTGTACTAGCCTTTTTGGTTTTGGATTTGGTTAAAGTCTAAAGACATGGGAAGTATATAGTTCTATTTTTTGGATTAGGTGATTCTCTAGAAGTTGATTATAGTACTCTTAATGTGAACAAGTCTTCCTAAATACTCGTCTTTTGGAGAAAATATGAGTTTTTGTAAGGAATCTAATAAAGGTTGAAAGTCAATATGATAAGTGATTATGTTTCCTTATGAATAAATTCCTCAATAAAAAGTAACTTAAAACAAAAATGTTGTCTATTAACTTTTCCTACTGGGGAATCGAAGACCGTTTAACCCATCACAAGTTTGTGATTTTCTCGTGGTTAACTTTCTCCTAAACATGTTTTCTATCACTCTCCATCAGAACACGACCCTTTGTTTTTTCCTCCATGTCCATATTTTCATACTTGGAATCCTAGTATGGGTTAACTCGGGTGACCTTTGTACTTATCTTTCTTTATTTTAATGTGTTTGTTTTACCGACTTTTGTTCCGATGTGGGACTTTCAAGGATGTGTCCAAGCGCAATTTTAAAATTGCGAGGACGCAATTCCCAAAAGGGGGGAAGGATGTAACACCCCAGGTAAATAAAGAATATGACATTTCATATTTATCTATATTTTTGAATAAAATATTGAAATGACTTTAAAGGGGAATCTATGCTCGATGGCGTACCCAACACGCAACAACGAGTTTCTTGGGAATCTTACGTTGCACTCTAATAATAAAATAATATTATTTTAAATGGTAGTTAATATGTAGCCGTTGTATTGGCGGGAATGGATAGAAATAACTAAAATATGATTATATATGTTCTTAAATATTTTTACATTTATACAATAAAAGATAAAGGCTTAAATTACAGAAAGAATTCAATTTTTGGCGTATATGCCCTAGTTTTCACTAAAGGTTCACTTATCACCTTTTGATTGAGAACCGTCATTAAATATAGTTTTGTTCACTCTTAAACATTCTTTTGGACCAAATAAAACTCTTATTAAGAATCGGGACATCAAAATTTACTTTGTGTAAATTTTTGGTATCTTTCTGATAAAGATCATTTTTTTAATGAATAGTGTAAAATGTTGTATTTTAATTCAAAACCACTTTTTAATCTAATTTATTTATATGATTAGATTATATTTTGAATTGGTTTTAAAGTGAAATTAGAAAATATTTTTACCATTAAATCCAATGGTGGTCGTTGGAATCAATTTCACTTTGAAATCAGACTTAAACTAGTGTCAATCTTTTGATACTTATTGTTTCATAAAACACGCTATTTGTCATGACAGCGGGAATTAATTATTAAATTAATTAATGTGACTTATATGTTTTGAATTTTGTAAAACGGACTTCATTTTTGAATTCAGAATATCAAATATAGCTTAGGGTGCATTTTTGGGATTTTTCTGAAAAACTTCAATTTTTGATGAATAGTGAAACCACTAAGTGGTACTTATAAAACTGATTTTCCGTTTAAATGAAATTTTGCCATCATTGTGTTTTGATTTTAAAAAATCCGACATAGATGGTTGTAATTAAGAAGTAAAATGTGGTTCAATGAGATTAAATTTTTTTTGTTGAATAGTAACTTATTATGTTTTTAATCGCGATTTGTGGTAATTAGTGTGGTTTAAGGTAAAAATAATGCTTTAATAAAATGAGATGAGCTTGACACATGTCTTACCCTAATTGGTTGTATCATGGCCGACCAAGACAAGCCATGGGTCAACTTGGGGACCCCATGGATCCACTTTGGTTGGGAAATGACATAAATAACATTTTATTTAATGTAAAAGTAAAATTGACACAAACATGATATGTTTTACTAAAACAATTTTTAAGTGGGGTTATACAAGTCATATTTTTGATTATAAATATTCATTGGAAAGGTAAACATATTTCCTACGTAATAGTATTTTGTTTATAATTTTTAGACATTAAATAAATTAAATTATTTATGACATAATAATGATGCAGCGATGATATCATTATTTGACGATTTTAATAAAATGGAAGGATAATGTAAAATCTATGAACTACACATGTACAAAACTTATTGGATGAGTGGATTTCGAAGCCCTATCACCTTATCCACGAAGTATATCAATGTGGGACCTTTTAAAACCGAAACACATTTTCAAATAAAGTAATATTTCTTTACTTTCCAAAAGTACCCCTCCTCTCCTCTTATAAAAGGCCCCCACCTCTACCTCATTTCACACACTCCTCAAGCCTTTGGCTCGGCCAACCCCTGCCCATTTACTCTCACCACATCCCTCTCCTCATCCTAGAGGATTCCCTTTGGTCATAATCCTTTCAAAGGAATCTTTTAGGCCCAAATCAAAAGGAGTTACACTTTTAAAGGTAATTCATTCTCTCATGTTCAATTGTTTTATTTTGCTTCTCCAACCCCCTAAACTCTTTTTATTTACTTATTTTGTAACAACACCAGTATCTTCAATATACTAGGATGTTGTTATAAGATTTATTCGAGCTACACTCTCACACAACTACATCAAATGGTTAATGAACATACGGTTTCCGTGGATGGTGAAATTCTACCTCCCGAAACGATGATTGTTCAATACTCATTTAACACCTTCAAAGGTGGCCATTATGATGTAACTATTTTTATATATGATATATAATATTTTTATTTTTTCCTTAAGCTTCTGTTTTTTTTCATTTTGGAAATACCTTTATGGTTTCCATTATGGGTAAACGCGATATCTTCATTTAAGGAAGTGCGGACTACCGCCCCCTCAAAGTGATTTGATTCGTTAAATACCATATGTGGGACGTATAAAGGATGTAACTATGATATTATATATGATATTATACTGTAATTATAATATACCTTTATATCATTATTATTCCATTCTATAAAATATGAAATAGAAATGAAAGTAGCGTTCATGCGTACGTACGGCTTACCGTCTCCATGAACGGTGCATTTCATTTCTTACCTCTAAATGATTATGTAATGTTATAAATGCATGCATGTACTGGATATATATGACATATATGATATCCAAAGCATGAATATGATTCTGGATATAATAAAAATTTGACCACACAAACAACATGTAATGGTAAGAAGTCCACTTTCGACTTAAGAACCAAATATCGGCAAAACAAATATTATTAACTTAAATGATTACATAATGTTTGTGACATGGTAATAAGTGGTATAAAAGTAATAATGAACTTGAAAAAGGGTTCTTAAGGAATTAGAAATTAACTCAAGTTTATTATTCAGGAGATTAAAGAACGATCGAGTCAAGTCGGACCCGAGGTAAGGGATCCTACTCTTCTCTTTCTTTTTAAGTACACTCTTTTATGTCATTCCTTTTAAAGCTCATCTTTCTTGTTATTGGGATGATATTTTATATTAATCATACTGTTATTTTTATGTTCATATTATGAGAGACCCTATTCTCTCTCATCAATCCATTTTGGAAGTTTTTATTGGCGCCGTTAGGCTGCCGAACTTTCGTAAGAGATCTAACTTCTCTCTTTCTTTTAAGTACTCTCCTTTATGTCACTTCTTTTAAGCTCCTATTTGTAATGTTGGGGAATGTTAATTTATATTCATATTTTTTTACATTATATTGTAATGTTATCAGATACCCTATTTGATCTCATCAATCCATATTCGGAAGTTTTATGTGGCGCCGTTAGGCTGCCGAGTTTTCGTGAGGGATTTTTCATCTCACTTTTATTCCCATGAGATTTATGCTACATTTGCCACAAATTCCATTTAGTGGTGTATGTACTGCCCATTATTCTACACTTTGTGTAATATACTTTCGTTTATGAGTATTTACATCAATGATCTATTGTCCTTCTTTCATGGGGTGTATGTTTTGAAAGATACCCAATTCGGTAAGGGAACCTTTCACCCTCCCCTTTTTTAAAAGACTTCTTTTATTGGGTCCTTTAATTTACATATTTTTATGTTGGGATATGTTCTCATACATCATTATTGATTTAAATATTATGTATAGGTGATGAGATACACTTTTTATCTCTCATCCACTCATTTTGATGTGATGTCGTTAGGCTGTCAAGGGAACTTTTTAACCCAATTTCGATTTCTTTGGGTTCAACTTGTAGTCATTGAATATGTCATCCATTGAATATGTGTGAATGACCTTTTATTTTTTTACACTTAATATCCACTTATATTGGGTGTATATATATTTTTCACACATATTTTTTAGATTTATTTGTCCTTAATTTAAGGATACCTTCTTTATAAGGGATTTCATCACATTTGACATTTCTATTGAGGGCTCATTGTTGTTATGCACCAATTCACTCTTATATGGTGTATATACTGTCCTTTGGAGTATTATATCATGAATCCTTTTATTCTCATGATATTATAAAATTCTGACTAAATGTTATTCCTCGATTATTGTATTCAAGTGTCTCTAATTTTGGTAAAACCCCTTTAACCAAAATATCGTTTTAAATGTTTTAATTATTTGTTCTTATTAATATCCATGTTTTAAAAATGGTTTTAAGGATTTATTTATATGGATTTTAATGGTTTAAAATGTTAAAATCTTCAAGGTGGTATGGGACACTTTGATTCAAAAATCTCTTTATTAAATGTTTTAAATGGTTTTGGAAATGGTTTTTTTTGAATGGATTCATTATTTCAATATCCTAAAATGTTATATTGTGATTGAAATGTGGAAATGTTATGTTTCCTTTATTCATGTTTATGTGATACGATTATGTTATGGTTCTTGGGCATTGTTATTAAGAACAGGTGGTTCCATGATAAACTAAGGGCGGGTGAGCCCGATATAGCTCTCCAATGCATTGGGTAACGCGAAGGAGTGAAACGTTAAGGTTTCTCCGAAGAGATTTAGGGAATATACTGTGATGGGTATTCCAAACGTAACCAAGAGGGTTACTCCCTACGTAAGAATGTTATGAATTCCTCAAGTTACCTTTATGTCTTATGTTTTCTATGATTTATTCATGATTTGATATGCCTATGTTTTATGGGTAAAGTATGATTTCATTCTTATGTATATATGAACTCATGTTTCCTTTCCATATTTTTATAACCCTTACTGAGCTTTTTATGCTCATCCCATGTTTTTGAAATGTTTTTCACAGGTCAAGGGAAAGGTACATGATGAGATGATAGTGTCAAGGATGTGTCAAGAAAGAATCCATGTTTTATTTTAAATAGGTTTCCGTTGATGGGAAGAATGAATATTGTCTTTTATGTAACCACTTTGTTTAAATGTGGAATGTAATGCAAGTTTCATGATCTAATTATCTAAAACTCTAAACCTGAAAAGATCCTCAATGTGTACTCTTGTAATAACTCAATATTAAGTAAGGTTTAAGGCTGGGGACGTATATAATCGACATTTTCATTTATGTCAATCATCTATGGAAGATATTGTAAAAGGTGATGCTGCTAGAGACCTTACCAAATTATCATGTGATCTAACTCATACGTCCAATGCTTTCCAACAAGGTAAGATCATCAGAAATACATACAATCTAAAAGAACTAAAATCAACCCGAGTGCTCAAATTGGTGCATGCTGATGTTTGTGGACCTATCTCACCACGAGCCATAAATGGGAAAATGTACTATGTTCTTTTGATTGATGAATATAGCACAATGGCATGGGTATTTGTTATTGCCCATAAGTCTGATGTGTTCAGCTTCCTAAAACAGTACCGAAGGGAATCTGAAATGATGCTTGGACAGAAAATTCTAATGTTTCATATAGAAAATGGTACTGAATTCACAAACAGTGAGGTGGAAGAGTATCTCGAGAAACGCGGGATAAGGCATCAAGTTTCATCTATGAGAACTCCCCAATAGAATGGAGTACTTGAATGAAGAAACCAGATCATCAACAGCATGGCCAGAACAATGCATATTGAAAGGGACCTACCATATAAATTTTAGAAGGAAGTAGTTTTGACATCGGTCTATATTTCGAACAGGTCTCTGTTGTGTCCAAATGAAGGCAAGACTCCGTATTAAATGTGGTACAGAAATAAACCAATGTTGAAATAATTTAGAATATTTAGAAGTAAGTGTTTAATTCTCAACAAAGAAAACCATAAGACGTTTGAGTCACTAGGAGATGAGGGGATATTCCTTGGATACTCAGGTAATAGAAAAGCATATAAATGCTTCAACAAACGGCTGGGAAAATCATTGAGAGAAATGATGTCACTATAGTTGAAAATGAAGAGAATATTCAACATCACAATGAACAGTTTCTTGATGAATGTGATGAAGAGGAAAGTAACACAGGAGGAGCAGAAGTCGCAGATGCTGTATCAGAAGAAGACACTACTGATGAACAAGAAAGTGTCAAGTTTGTATCTGCAAGGAAGCCAAAGAGTTGAGTTGAAATTGATAGACATAATATCATTGGTGATCAGACAGCTCTAGTTCAGACAGAAGAATGAAGTCACTGTAGAAGACATCTTTTCTATCTCAGGTAGAGCCGAAATGCTTTGCCGATGTAGCTGAAGAAAAAAAACTGGGTTCAGTATATGAATGAATAATTAGACCATATTGAGAATAATCAGACGTGGGAGATTATTTCATGTCCAGCAGATAAGAATTTCATCAGGACTAAATGGGTTTTTCACAACAAGATGAATGAATATGGAACATTAGTTTGAAACAATGCACAACTGGTGTGTTAAGGATACTCCCAAATAGAGGGTATTGATGTTGATGACACATTTTCTCCAATTTCAAGGTTGGAGACAATCAGATTATTTTTATCCATAGCAGTGAAAAGAAAGTTCAAAGTGTTCTAGATGGACGTAAAATCTTCATTTCTGAATGGGGTTCTGGAAGAAGAAGTTTACATTGAGCAGCCAAATGTTTTTGTCATTCATGAATATGAGAATAAAGTTTCTCTACTGAAGAAGGAATTGTATGGGCTGAAACAAGCACCTAGGGCATGGTACTCAGGGCTTGACCAGTATTTAAAGAAGCTTAGTTTCCAGCGTGGTGGAGTTGATTAGAATCTATATATCAAAAAAAATAGTAATCAAAGGATGATGGAACTGGTTTATGTTGATGACATCATATTTGGTGGATCAGATGAAACTCAGTGTAGACAGTTTTCCAAATTCATGAACTGTGAGTTTGAAATGTCAATGATTGGAGAGATAACAGTTTTCCTTGGTCTATAGGTGACATAAGGAAGAAATAGAACATTCATTTCTCAATACAAAAAATACATGGAGGTTTTGAAAGGTTTTGGAATGGAAAATTACAAGGAGAAGAATAATATGGTTGCTACCTAGATGAAACTGTCCAAAGATGAAAATGGAAAGGCAGTTAATATCATAGAATACAGGAAAATCATTGGAAGTCTATTGTACCTGACTGCAACATGGCCTGACATTGTCTTCGCCACATGCCAAGCAGTGAGATATCAGAGTAATCCTAAGGAATTTTACATGCTTACAGTGAAATGAATACTTCGATATATCAAGGTAATGATAGACATCATCTTGACATATACTGACAAATCTCAGACAGAGTTATTGGGATATAATGATTCAGACTGGGTCAGTTCAGTGGATGATAGGAAATCGACGTCAGGTGGTGCTTTCTATCTTGGTGGATTGTGTATTTCTTGGCTAAGCAAGAAACCAGATTTCATTTCATTGACCTCCGTGGAGGCTGAGTATACTGCGGCCACTCAAACATGCACACA
Source organism: Viscum album (assembly GCA_963277665.1). NCBI lineage: Eukaryota > Viridiplantae > Streptophyta > Magnoliopsida > Santalales > Viscaceae > Viscum > Viscum album. The sequence goes on along the minus strand of OY728123.1, from coordinate 1,810,934,562 downwards.
ACTATTATGGATGAAGCACCAGCTTGAAGATATGGGAGTTGAAGTGAAGTCTCCGATCAGAATCCCGTGTGATAACTCAAGTGCAATAAATCATAGAAAAATTCATGTGCATCACTCAAGGACAAAAAAAATTGATATAATGTTTCATTTTATCATGTAGAAGCTTGAGAAAAAAATTGTGAAGATGGTGTATGTGCCGAATGAGCTACAGGTTGTGGACATTCTGACAAAGGCCTTACCCAAGGAAACTTTTGAGCGACATCGACTGGCTCTTGGAGTTCATTCGACTCCTCGAACTTGAAAGAGTGTGGATGTGGACCCCCTGTAACATACCTGGTAAATAATGAATATGAAATGTTCATATTTGTGAATAAAATATTAATATTACTTAAAAGGGGATGTTATGTTCCATGGCGTACCCAATACGCAACAATGAGTTTTTCGAAATATTACGTTGCACACTAATAATATAATAATATTATTTTAAATGGTAGTTAATGCCTTACCATTATAATGGTAGGAATTAATAAAACTAACTACCAAATTATTATATATGCTTGTCAAATATTTTTCAATTTATTCAAATAAATTTTGGAGGCTTAAAATGCAAGTGAATCCAATTGTAAGCATAAATCTTCTCATATTCATTAAAAGTTCGATTAACCGCCTTTTGATGGTGAACCGCTTTTAAATCCACTTTTTGAAAATTTTATATGTTATATTTGAAAAAATAAAAATCTTTGTAAAATTGGGACATCAAAATATACTTTGTATAAATTTTTGGTATTTTTCCAATAATGTTCATTTTTTAATCAATAGTGTAAAATGTTGTATTTTAATTCAAGACCTCCTTTTAATCTAATTTATTTATATGATTATATTATCTTTTTAAGTGGTTTTAACGTGAAATTAGAATATATTTTTAACATTTAATCCAATTTTGGTCAATGGAATTAATTTCACTTTGAAATTGGACTTAAATTAGTGTCAATCTTTTGATATATTTTGTTTCTTAAAAACACGCTATTTATTTTGACAAAGGGAATTAATTATTAAATTGATTAATGAAAATTATATTTTTTTTAATTTTGTAAAATAGGCATCATTTTTGATTTCAGAATATCAAATATATCTTCAGGTTATTTTTTTGGTATTTTTCTGAAAAAATTCAGTTTTTAATGAATAATGAAACCACTAAGTGGTAGTTAAAAACCTGATTTTTCATTTAAATGAAATTTAACCACCTCTGTGATTTGAATTTCAAAAATCCAACATACATGGTTCTCATTAGGATGTAAAATGTGGTTCAATGGGATGAAAATAATTTTTGGTGAATAGTAACTTTTCTGTTTTTTTTATTGCGATTAAAGGTAATTAGTGTAATTTAATGTAAAGATGATGTTATAATAATATGAAATGACCACGAAACATGTACTACCCTTATTGGATGAGCCATGACCAACCAAAAAAATCCATGGGTCAACTTGGGGACCCCACAGAGCCACTTGGGTAAGAAAATGACATTAATAACTTTTTATTTAATGTTAAAATAAAAATGTCACAAACATGTATTGTTTTACTAAAAAACATTTACATGGGGTTATAAAAGTCCTATTTTTTACTATAAAAATTCATTAGAAAGATAAAAAGATTTCCTACATCATAATATTTGCTTTATAATTTTTAGACATTAAATAAATAAATTTATTTATGACACTATGATGATGCAGCGATTATCTCATTAACAAACAATTTAAATAAAATGAAAAGATAATGTAACATATAAGACTCAAACTTGTCTAAAACCTACTAGATGAGTATATTTAAAACCCCTATCACATTATCCTCAAAATATATCAACGTGGGACCTTTAAATTCTGAAACTCATTTTAATATAAAGTAACATTTCATGACTTTCCAAGAGTGCCCCTCCTCCCTCTTAAAAAAGGCCACCACCTCTAACTCCTTACCCACAACTCTCAAGCCATTGGCTCAGACAAACTCTACTCAATTTTTTCTCTCCACATACCTATATTTATCATAGATTAGGCAGAAAGCTCTTCAAGAAACTGTTTTGGTTCAAACCAAAGGGAGTTACCCAATTTCAAGGTAATGTCTTCTCTTTTGTTCTTTTGTATTATTTTGCTTCTCCCACCACCTAAAATCTTTTTATTTCTTTATTTTGTAAGAACACCAGTATCTTAAATATACTAGGATGTTTTTATAAGAAGTATTAGAGCTACACTTACACACACCTCCGTCTAATGGTTAAAGAACATTCTGTTTATGTGGATGGTGAATTACTGCATCACGAAACGATGATTGTTCAATATTCTTTTAACACCTTTAAATGTGGACATTAATATGTCACTATATTTATATATGATATATAATATTTTTTATGTTTTCATTATTCTTTTTCATTTTTCATTTATCACATACCTTTATGGTTTCCATTATGGGTAAACACGATATCTTCATTTTAGGAAGTGCGGACTACCGCCCCCTCAAAGTGATTTGATTCATTAATACCATATGTTGGACGTATAAGGGATGGGGTTAATGATATTATATATATTATATTATACTAGAATTATAATATACCTTTATATCATTATGATTTCATTCCATTAAACTATGAAATAGAAATGAAAGCAGCGTTCATGCGTACGTATAGATTACTGTCTCCATGAACGGTGTATTTCATTTCTTATCTCCAAATGTTATGTACTATTATAAGTACATATGTATAATGGATATATATTATATATATTACATCTAAATGATTAATATCATTCTGTAATTAATATATATATATATATATATATCTCAAATATTTTGAATTCCATTAATATGACAATGAAATGGAAGTAGCGTTCTTGCGTACGTACGGCGTACCGTCTCCATGAACGGTGTATTTCATATATTTTTATCTCCAAATGTTAAGGAATAGTATAAAATGAATACATACTAGATATATATGATATTTAAATCATTAAAACTATTCTAGAGATGATGTTCTTATAACTACATGGACAATTCTTTTCAAACAAGTTCATTTTTAACTCATGTATCGAACATCGACAAAAACATCTGATATGAACTCACATAATTAACTAATTATTAAAACATTATAATATGTGATATGACTTGAATAATAAATACTAAAGTATTTCATTAATCAATTATTAATTGAAAAAAGTTTATTATTCCGGAATATAAAGAAACAAACAAGACAAGTCGGACTTGAGGTAAGGGATCCTACCTATATCTTTCTTTTTAAGTACTATCTCTTATGTCATTTATTTTAAGCTCATCGTTCTTATGTTTAGGGATGTTCTTTTATGTTCCTCATTATTTAATTTTTATATTCATATTATTAGAGACCATATTTGATCTCATAAATCCATTTTTTGATGTTTTAAGTGGCGTCGTTAGGATACCGAGTTTTCATAAGGGATTTTTCATCCCACTATTATTCCATGGGATTTATGCTACATTTTCCACCATTTACATTGAGAGGTGTATGTACTGCCCATTATTCTACTCTTTGTGTATTATAATTTCATTTATGACTATTTACATAATTGTTTTATATTCCTTCATTCATGGGGTGTACGTTTCGAAATATACCCAAGTCGGTAAGGGATCCTTTCACCCTCCTCTTTTTAAAAGACTTCTTTTTGTTAGGTATTTTAATTTACATATTATTAAGTTGGGATATGTTATAATATATTCTTATTGATGTGAAACTTATTTCCAAGTGATGAGATACCCTTTTTGTCTCATCAACTCGTTTTCGGAATTTTAATGTGATGCCATTAGGCTGTCAAATTTTTACAAGGGAACTTCTTAACCCAATTTCGATTTCTTTGGGTTGAACTTGTAGTTATTGAATATGTCATTCTATGAATATGTATGAATGAACTCTGGTTGTTTTACACTTAATATCCACTTATATTGTGTGTATTTATATGTGTCACACATAATTATGAGATTGATTTATCCTTAATTTAAGGATACCTTCTTTATAAGGGATTTCATCTAATTTTAAATTTCTATTGAGACTTCATTGTTGTTATGCACCAATTCACTCTTATATGGTGTATATAATGTCATTTGGCATATTATATCATGAATCCCTTTATTCTCATTATATTATAAGGTTCTGAGTAAATGTTATTCCTCAATTATTTGTATTCATGTGTCTCTCATTTTGTTAAAAACACTTTAACTAAAATATCGTTTTAAAAGTTTTAATGATTTATTCATATAAATATTTCTCATTAATATCCATGTTTTAAAAATGGGTTTTATGGATTTATTTATATGGAAATTAATGGTTTAAAATTTTAAAATCTTCAATGTGGTATGGGACATCGTCTCAATCTCCTTTCATTGAGTCAAATTTTGTTTTATACACAACTTTCTTTTATACGATGTATAAACCACTTTGACTTTGACTTTTTTTAAAAAGGAATATTTTTATACGAAGGGTTTTAATAAATGAAAAATGGGAATGTTTTTACGTATGCGGCGACCATGACTTCTCCACCACCATGACTATTATTTGTGTTTCGACTTCCTCTACAAGCCATACCTTTTTTAATTGAAAAATAAATACCATGTTTTAATTTTCTTTTATTTTGGTATTGAAAATGTTTTTGATATTGTTTTGATTATATCAATGTGATTTTGATATCTTGTGATTGAAATGTGGAAATGTTATGTTTCCTTTATTCCTGTTTTATGTGATACGATTATGTTATGGTTCTTGTGAATTTTTTATGAAGACAGGTGGTTCTGTGATAAAATAATGGTGGGTGAGACCGATATAGCTCTCCAATGCATTGGGTAATGCGAAGGAGTTAAATGAAAATGTTTCCCTGAAGAGATTTAGGGAATATACTTTGATGGGTATTCCAAACGTAAGCATGAGGGTTACTACCTACGTAATAATGTAATGAATGCCTCAAGTTACCTTTATATCTTATGATTTCTATGAGTTATCATATGATTTCATGAGGTATGTTAAATTGCTTATGTTTTATGAGTAAAATATGATTTCATTGATTCTTATGTATACATGGACTAATGTTTTCTTTCCGTATTGTTATAGCCCTTACTGAGCTTTTTATGCTCATCCCATGTTTTTTTGAAATGTTTTCCACAGGACATAAAGTGGAATAGGGTCAAGAATGGGATTAAGGAAATGTTATGTTGTCTAAAACAAAGAACTAGACATGAATCTTTTCTTCAAGAGTATTTATTTTTTGAAAAAAATGGAAACTGAGTAGATGTGCCTACATTGTAATCTTTGAGATGTAATAGTTATGTCCTAATTCTCTAAAACTCTAAACCTGAAAAGATCCTTAATGTGAATTATTAAATGTAATTCAATATTAACTAATGTTTTAAGGCCGGGTCCTTACAGTTGGTATCAAAGGTCGGTTTAGATAACTTTAGAGGTTAGAGTGTTGTTTAAGCATAAGTGACAAGTTGTGTATAACCACAATGGTTATTATATTAGATAGAGTCATTGTTATTTTTGAATATTGGAATGAGTTTGAGATAACTGGGATAAGTATATCTTACTGTTTATCTTCCCCTTTAGTACATGATGATTTTGTAGATATACTGAAGCATACCTTTTTGTTTTTAGTAAATGGATGGATCTAGGAGCCACCAAAGTGACAATGGGTTTGAAGGAAACTGTGGTGGTTCTCTGATTAAGAGACAGGATGAAATGGGGGATTCAATGAGAAATCTTGTGGTTATTCAAAACCAACAATCAGGAGTCATGATCAACCCATTGAACCTTGGTGAGTTCTCTAATGCATCATGTACGAGAGAACCAACTCGATGTGGAAGTTCAGGTAATAATTATAAAGGTAACCATAATGGTTTATATGATCCATACTTTTTAGGTAATTATGGGTTACTCTATGATATGATGGAATATGAATGGCATTGGATAAACTTGAGGTTAAAATATGTTACGGTTATTTTTGACGATTTTATCTCATTTTGGGGATTGTTTAAAAATTATATAGTTTTGGATAAAGGACAACACACAGACCGTGTGACAACCCATCACATCGGACAAAGCTACGGGAATTAAACCCACAACCAAAGTGTGACTTGTATTTATCGCCTACCACTGGACTACGTGAAGTCCCTAGTTAGTTTGACTAATTCTTATTAGTAGGATGGTTTTATGAATCAAGAGTAAGTTGATTTTGGTTTATCTATGGAAATTATTAACCTATCATGGAGGATATGTGATTAGGTTAATTACATGTCAGTATGAGACTTTAAGAGTAACTGATGTTATTTGGAGATAAATGTTAAGATTTACCTTGGAAGACTATGTGATTAAATACTTCAGAGATTTGGGTTTCAATCTTAGTTTGGTTTACTTTGAGGAAATTTTTTGGACAATTTTTTATCGAATGATCTTTTTTTGAACTTTGGTTTTGGTTGGACAAATTTTGGAGATTAAAAATAGAATTTATTTTTATAAAGGATTATCCTTTTGGGTATTATCTGATCTTGTACTAACCATTTTGGTTTGGTTAAGGTCTAACGACATGTGAAATATATAGTTCTCTTTTGTAGATTAGGTGATTCTCAAGATGTTGATTATAGTACTCTTAATGTGAACATGTCTTCCTAAATACTCGCCTTTTGGAGAAAATATGAGTTTATGTATGAAATCTTGTCGGATATGAAAGTCTACACGACAAGTGAATATGTTTCCTTATGTTTTATTTAAGCTAATAAATAAATTTCTTAATGAAAAGTAACTTAAAACAAAAACATTGTCTGTTAATGTTTCATACTGGGGAATCAAATAGCGTTTAACCCATCATAATTTTGTGATTTTCTAGTGGTTAACTTTATCCTAAACATGTTTTCTATCACTCTCCCTCGGAACACGACCCTTTGTTTTTTCATCCATATCCATGTTTTCCTACATGGAATACTAGTATGGGTTAACTTGGGTGACCTCTGTACTTACCTTTCTTTCTTTTAAAGTGATAGTTTAATTGACTCCTTTTCTGATGTGGGGCTTTCAATAAAGTTTCCAACCCCAATTTTAAAATTGCGAGGACACAATTCCCAAAAGGGGGGAAGGATGTAACATCCTAGGTAAATAATGAATATTAAATGTTCATATTTGTGAATAAAATATTAATATTACTTAAAATGGGATGCTATGTTCGATGGCGTACCCAATACGCAACGACGAGTTTCTTCAAAATCTTAGGTTGCACACTAATAATATAATAATATTATTGTAAATGGTAGTTAATGAATAACCATTGAAATGGTAGGAATGAATAGAACTAACTACCAAATTATTATATATTCTTGTCAAATATTTTTTCATTTATTAAAATAAATTTTAGAGTCTTAAAATGCAAATGAATCCAATTTTAAGAATAAATCTTCTAATATTCTTTAAAAGGTCGATTATCTGCCTTTTGATGAAAAACCCCATTTAAATTCACTTTTTGAAAATTTTATATGTTATATTTGACCAACTAAAATTCTTTTTAAAATCATGACATCAAAATTTACTTTTTATAAAGTTTTGGTATTTTTCCGATAAGGTTCATTTTTTAATAAATAGTGTAAAATGCTGTATTTTAATTCAAAAAATCCATTTAATGTAATTTATTTAAATTATTAGATTATATTTTTAATTGGTTTTAATGTGAAATTAGAATTTATTTTTAACATTTAATCCAATGATGTTCATTTGAATTAATTTCAATTTGAAATTGCACTTAAACTAGTGTCAATCTTTTGATATATTTTGTTTCTTAAAAACACGCTATTTGTTTTGATCACAGGAATTAATTAATAAATTAATTAATAAAAATTATATGTTTTGAATTTTTTAAAATTGACATCATTTTTTAATTTGGAATATCAAATATATCTTAGGGTGATTTTTTGGTATTTTTCTGAAAAACTTCAATTTTTGATGAATAGTGAAACCACTAACTGTTAGTTAAAAAAGTGATTATTCATTTAAATAAAATTTCACAACCTTTGTGATTTTAATTTAAAAAATCCAACATACATGGTTGTCATTAGGATATAAAATGTGGTTTAATGGGATGAAAATAATTTTTGGTGAATAGTAACTTTTATGTTTTATTAATCGCGATTAAAGGTAATTAGTGTAGTTTAAGGTAAATATGATGTTATAATAATTTGAAATTACCTTGACACATATCCTACCCTTATTGGATGAGACATGGCCGACCAAGAAAATCCATGGGTCATCTTGGGGACCCCACGGAGCCACTTGGGTAAGAAAATGAAATTAATAATTTTTATTTAAAGATAAAATAAAAATATCACAAACTTGTATTGTTTTACAAAAAAAAATTAAATGGGGTTATAAAAGTCATATTTTTGACTATAAATATTAATTATAAATATAAATATCTTTCCTTCATCATAATATTTTTTTTATAATTTTAGACATTAAATAAATAAATTTATTTATGACACTATGATGATGCAGCGATTGTCTCATTAATGAATGATTTAAATAAAATGAAAAGATAATGTAAAATATATGACATAAACTTGTTGAAAAACTTCTAGATGAGTATATTTCAAACCCTTATCACCATATCCTCGAAATATATCAACGTGGGACGTTTTAAATCTGAAAATCATTTTAATATAAAGTAACATTTCATGACTTTCCACGAGTACCCCTCCTCCCTCTTACAAAAGGCCCCCCAACTCTACCTCTTTACCCACACCTCTCAAGCAATAGGATAGGACAAACTCTGATAAATGTATCTCTCCACATACGTATCTTCATCATAGAAGCCTTACCTTAGGCAGAAATCTCTTCAAGAAACCCTTTTGGTTCAAACCAAAGGGAGTTACCTGATTTGAAGGTAATGTCTTCTCTTATGTTATTTTGTATTATCGTGCTTCTCCCACCAAATAAACTATTTTTATTCCTTTATTTTGTAACAAAACCAGTATATTAAATATACTAGGATGTTTTTATAAGATGGATTTGAGCTACACATACTCACACCTCCATCTAATGGTTAAAGAACATACAGTTTCTTTGGATGGTGAATTACTGCCTCACGAAAAGATGATTTTTCAATGTTATTTTAACACCTTTAAATGTGGCAATTAAGATGTCACTATATTTATATATGATATATAATATTTTTATGTTTTCCTTATTCTTAATTATTTTTCATTTATGGAATAACTTTATGTTTTCTATTATGGGTAAACACGATATCTTCATTTTAGGAAGTGCAGACTACCGCCCCCTCAAAGTTATTTGATTCGTTAATGCCATATGTGGGATGTATAATGGATGGGGTTAATGATATTATATATATATATATATGATATTATACTGTAATTATAATATACCTTTATATAATTATGATTTCATTCCATTAAAGTATGAAATAGAAATGAAAGTAGCGTTCATGTGTACGTACAAATTACTATCTCCATGAATGGTGCATTTCATTTCTTATCTCCAAATGTTATGTAATAATATAAGTACATATATATAATGTATATATATTATATATATTACATCTAAATTATTAATATCATTATGGAATTATAATATATATATATATATATATATCTCAATTATTTTTAATTCCATTAACATGACAAAGAAATGGAAGTAGTGTTCACACATATGTACGGCCTACCATCTCCATGAACGGTGCATTTCATTTATTTTTATCTAAAAATGTTATGGAATATTATAAAATGAATAAATACTGGATATAAATGATATTAAAATCATTAATAATATTATGGAGATGATGTGCTTATAACTACATGGACAATTCTTTTCAAACAAGTTCATTTTTGACTCATGTACCGAACATCGACAAAAACATCTGATATGAACTCACATAATTAAAAAATTATTATAACATTATAATATGTGATATGAATTAAATAATAAACAATAAAGGAGGTCCTTATGCAATTATTAATTGAACAAAGTTTATTATTCAGGAATATAAAGAAACGAACAAGACAAGTCAGATTTGAGGTAAGGGATCCTACCTCTCTATTTCTTTTTAAGTACACTCTCTTATGTCATTTATTTTAAGCTCATCATTATTATTTTTGGGGATGTTATTTTATATTCCTAATTCTTTACTTTTTATTTTCATATTATGAGAGACCCTATTTGATCTCATAAATCCATTTTTGGATGTTTTAAGTGGTGTCGTTAGGATGCCGAGTTTTCGTAAGGGGTTTTTCATCTCACTTTTATTCCCGTGGGATTTATGCTACATTTTCCACCATTTACTTTGAGTGGTGTATGTACTAACCATTATTCTAATCTTTGTGTAATATAATTTAGTTTATGAGCATTTACATCAATGTTTTATAGTCCTTCTTTCATGGGGTGTATGTTTCGAAATTTACAGAAGTCGGTAAGGGAAACTTTCACCCTCCTCTTTTTAAAAGACTTATTTTTGTTAGGTATTTTAATTTACATATTATTGTGTTGGGATATGTTCTAATATATCCTTATTGATATAAAATTTATTTCCATGTGATGAGATACACTTTTTGTCTCATCAACTCATTTTTTGAATTTTAAAGTGACGAAGTTAGGCTGTCAAATTTTTACAAGGGAACTTCTTAACCTAGTTTCGATTTCTTTGGGTTAAACTTGTAATTATTGAATATGTCATCCTATGAATATGTCTGAATGACCTCTGGTTGTTTTACACTTAATATCCACTTATATTGGGTGTATTTATATTTGACACACATAATCATGAGATTGATTTATCCTTAATTTAAGGATACCTTCTTTATAATGGATTTCAATTCATTTTACATTTCTATTAAAACATCATTGTTCTTATGCACAAATTCACTCTTATATGGTGTATATACTTTCCTTTTGAAGATTATATCATGAATCGTTTTATTCTCATGATAATATAAAGTTCTGATTTATTGTTATTCCATAATTATTTGTATTCAAGTGTCTCTCATTTTGTTAAAAACTCTTTAACTAAAATAAAGTTTTAAATGTTTTAGTGATTTATTCTTATAAATATTTCTCATTAATATCCATGTTTTCAAAATGGGTTTTAAGGATTTATTTATATGGATATTAATGGTTTAGAATTTTAAAAGCTTCAAAGTTGTATTGGACTTCGTCTCAATCCCCTTTGATTGAGGAATATTTTGTTATATACACAACATTCTTTTATACGGTGTATAAAAAACTTTGACTTTAACTTTTATTTAAAAGGAATCTTTTTATATGAAGCGTTTTACTAAACGACAAAAGGTAATGTTTTTACGTATGCGACGATAATGACTTCTCCACCGCCATGACCATTATTTGAGTTTCAGCTTCGTCTACAAGCCATACCTTTTTTTAAATGAAAAATAAATACCATGTTTTACTTTTCTTTTATTCTGGTATTGAAAATTGTTTTGATATTGTTTTGATTATATCAATGTGATTTTGATATCTTGTGATTGAAATGTGTAAATGTTATGTTTTCTTTTATGACTGTTTTATGTGATAAGATTATGTTATGGTTCTTGGGATTTTTTTATGAAGACGGGTGGTTCCATGATAAACTAAATGTGGGTGAGCACGATATAGCTCTCCAATGCATTGGGTAATGCAAAGGAGTTAAACGCTATGGTTTCTCTGAAGAGATTTAGGGAATATACTGTGATGTGTATTCCAAACGTAAGAATGGGGGTGACTCCCTATGTATGAATGTAATGAATGCATCAAGATACCTTTACATCTTATGACTTCTATGAGTTATCTTATGATTTCATCGGTTATGATAAATTGCTTATATTTTATGAGTAAAGTATGATTTCCCTGATTCTTATGTATACATGGACTAATGTTATCTTTTCGTATTGTTATAACCCTTACTGAGCTTTTTATGTTCATCCCAAGTTTTTTTGAAATGTTTTTCACAGTACATAAAGTGGAATAGGGTCAAGGATGGGATCAAGGAAATGTTATGCTGTCTAAAACAAGGAACTAGACATGACTCTTTTGTTCAAGAGTTTTTATTTTGTGAAAAAAATGGTAACTGAGTAGATGTGCCTACTTTGTAATAATTGAGATATAGTAGTTATGTCAGAACTCTCTAAAACTCTAAACTTGAAAAGATCCTCAATTTGAATTAATCCATGTAATTCAATGTTAATTAGTGTTTTAATGTCGAGTCATTACACCCCCTTCCCTGAGGTATGATATGTTATTTTCTAATGTACTTATATATGTTCTCTACTCCGTTACAAACTGCAAAGGAGTGACCTTTGGGTTCATTAACAAAGGGGGAGAAAACAATGATTGTTCAAGGGGGAGACAATGTGGCTATTTGACAAATCATTAATGATATAGGGATAAGTTGATAGGTGGAGCAACGAGATAGGGGGAGCAATGATAAAGGGAGAGAGTATCAACTCTAACGATGCTATAAGTGATCAATAAAAGAACAGATATCATGATAGTTGAGGATCGTGATAAAAGCAGAAGAGTGGTGGAGAAAAGTGGTGTTGGAATATTGTAATAATATTTCCAAAAATTGGTATCAGTTTTGTGTCAACAGTGTGTGTCCGAGTCGAAGTGATTCATTGATGAACTTTTCATTTAATCTTGTTTCTCACGCCGAGCATTACTCGTGTGGGCCTAGAGTATGTGTTGAGTAAATCCTTGATCTCTATCTGAATCGTAATAGGTGAATGGTGGCTAAATAATTAACAATGTATCTTTTTATGAAAGAGTTGTCAACAAATGCAAAGTGGGAGATGGGTGGGCGAAAATCCATCAAGGCATCATTGAAGCATTTGTGAGGTGATTGTGTTTGTTGACAAAGTGGACATTTGTGTTGTGATTGTTGACAAAGAAAACCATTACATTCAAATTTGTTGACAAAGGGGATTTCATGGTGGCATGTCAAATTCATGGGTTGTGGTTAATGATCAATGTTTGATTCAATTGGTGTGTGGTCGCGCAAGTAAAGGTTGTGCGACAGGTGGTAGTTGCGCACCCAATGTGGTTTGGGCGAGAAAGAAAGTGGGTTGCACAAGTTTAGAGTTGAAGAAGGAGGTGTCGCGAAAGTGGGTGAGGTGGACTTGCGTACCGGATTTTGAAGAAGCACGACAGTTGATGGTTGCAATCCAATATTGGTTAGGGAATAAAAGGGAGTGTGTCGTGTAAGTTGGAAGTTGTAGAAGCTTATGTTGCGCAAGTGGTTGAGGAGGACTTGTGCGCTATTTATAACTTGTGCACCCAGAATTGTGTGCCAGCTTAGAGAAGGGATCCAAGTATGGGTGATTCATGGAAGTGATTCAAGGATGCGAGAAAGCTTGAAGATTTCCCGATAATTTAAGTGTAAATTGAGGTTCATCTATGGGTGAAAGTTTTACTTCAACAGAGCATCCACATACAGTAGAGGATGTATTCATTAGTGATAATGAAGAGACCTATAGGTCTATAAACTTCGAGTGGATCCTTTACAGAGCATTGAGTGAAGGAAGAGGAAAAAGGTGATCCTATCCACCAACAGTGAGACAGAGAGAGAAAAATAGGGAGTGAACCTTGGGAAAGAAATGATCTGACCCTAAACTTTGTAAAGGTAATGAGCCTGGGCATAGAAGTGATCTATCCCAAACCTTGTAAACAGCCGTGCACTTATAGTGAATTTGGTACATCGGCACATTGTCTGTGTATGCTCCTTGGACGTAGCCCAGTGATGGTGAACCAATTAAAAATTGTTGTGTCCTGTGCATGCTTTACATTCTGTTTATATTGTGAAATGGTAAAGAGAGAGGTGTTTGGTTTGCTTAATAGAAAAAGAAGATCAGAACGAGCTTTAATTTTAAATTAGTCATACCCTGATTCACCCCCCCTGTAACGACCCAGTCTTTTTGAGTAGTATATTAACATACTCATATTGATTTAATAAGATTTTAATGGTTAATGCAGAAAGAGGAGTCGATGGCTTCATCCAGTAGACTCAACCCTTATGAAGCCCACTTATCAGAGCTTGGGAAGGAGGTAGCATCTGTGGGCTTCGCTTTGGACCAAGCCCAAGCCGAACTCCAGCGTGTCAAGCTTGAACGGAAATGCCTGTGGGAGAAGTTCAAGTTAGTAGAGATTACTACTAGGGCAATGTTATCTGAGCCTCCCTCAGATTCTCTCACCATAGCACACCTTACACTCAGGTCTTATGCCGGTGTTATAAGGGGCTATGTGACGAGACCCTAGCTTCCTTGTGTAATCCCTTCGGGTGAATAAATTGAGATTTCTTCCTTTAGTGATGTTGTAAAATTTCAAATGTCCAGATAATTTTAGAATGTATTTTATTAATGAATTTTGAAAAAGGGATATTTTTAAATATTTATGTAAACCCTAAATAACTAATGATGTGTAATGATTTTAAAAAAATGGTCTTCTACAAAAGTGTTCATTAAGGAATTTGGAGTCTAATAAGATCAACTTAATTTTTGATGAATAGTAAATTATGAATAGTGATTTTACGCTTAGGATTAGTAATGTGACCAAATGGATTAGTAACTTTCACTCAAAGAAAGTTTTAATATAATTTAGACACCTTGATTAAGTAATGTGATTCAATAAAATGGGTAAATAACAGTTTCATAAATTATTATTCAAGTATTAGTTTTTTCGGATGAATAGTGTTTTTTAATTAAAAATTTAATTAAAAATAATTATAAAATTATTTTTATAAAAATGACTTTATTTTTGAACTCAGAGCATCGATATTCTGTTATGGTAATTTTTGGGGATTTTTTCTGAAAAAATGAATTTTTAATGAATAGTGTATTTATTTAAAAATAAAATTAAAAATATTTAGAAAATTATTTTTATAAAATGGATTTCATTTTTGAAATCATAGCATTGATATTTGGTTAAGGTGAAATTTTGGGATTATTCTGAGAAAGTTGAATTTTCGGTGAATAGTGAAAGTATAGTTTTTAAGTTACGGGTGTTTAATGACATCATTAAATGATGTATTAAGTATATATTCAATATGGTCGAATTATGAATAGTAAGATAAGGTGTGAGGTGTCCCAAGTGGCCAATACCATGGGCAAATACCATGAGCAAGCCCATGGTTTTTCCAAAACCACTAGTGAGGTGTCCCTTGGCCTTTAATGCTTTGTCCCCTCACTTTCCCTATAAATACCCACCCTTTCCTCCTTTAGTTTTCACTCCCAACTCTCCCCCAACGAAGTTCTGGTCTTCTTACCTTCCAAGGAGTCCTCCAAAGGTTCCCCCAAGCCCTCAAGGTTCAATCCTTTGAGTTTCAAGAGTCACGTTTTAAGGTAAGGGATCTGACCCCTCTCTTTCTTTTCATGTAATCTCTTTTTTGTCATTCCTTTTCTGCTCCATGTTTTTATGTGAGAGGATGCTCTTTTATATTCCACTTACTGCCCTTTCATGTTTATATGATGAGAGATCTCCTCTTACTCTCATAATTTCGTTTTATGAAAGTTTAAGTGACGCCGTTAGGCTGCCGAATTTTTAAGGGATTCTTTCACCCTTCTCATTTTTCAAGATTGATTTTCATGTCAAGTCTTTCAAGTTCCTTTTTATTATGTTGGGGTATGATCTCTATATCTATCATACTGATCTCTTATGATCATATGATGAGGGACCCTATTTGATCTTGTCAAATCATTTCCTTTTGAAGTTAAGTGACGCCGTAAGGCTGCCGAATTTTCATAAGAGAAATCTAATCTTTTTTCCTTCCATGTTTTTCATTTCAAATGTTATGTCCCTAAAATTTCATTACCATGTCCATATGTCCTTATTATTATTTCACCCTACTGTTTTATGGATCATTTATGAGTGGGTGACCCATGTCCCCTCTCATTTCAATGTTTTCTAAAAACCCGTAACTTAGCCGTTATGCTGCAGAATTTTCCCCTCGAAATGCCTCTCTCTTTTCTCAAAAATTATTTTATGTTATAAAGTGAATACTCAAAGATCTTATTTCTACAAGGGTATTCAAATATATATCAAAATGTTCCATTTTAAATTCTGGGATTTACATACATGATACCCGCTTTCCCTTTCCATGGGTTTAAAGTGACGTAAAGATCATGTCTTTAAAGCAGTTTTTAAAACGTTATGATTATGAAATGAAACCCATTTATTTTATTCTATGTGGGTTATTTATGAAATGTTTGATGATGATATATGTGGCTCACATGATAATAAAGGCAAATTTAAGGGTGCGCCCTGATAGCGCTCCAATGCATTGGGTAATGATGTAACCACTAGAGATTACAATTTTCATGATACCTTGGTGAATAACCTTGGTAATTTTCAAATGACACCTTGGGGATGGACCTTGGTGATATGTTCATGATTGTCTATGTTAAATGATGTAGCCACATCTTCAAGTTATGGAAAATGTTGTTTTTATTATGAAATGCCTCATGATTTTCTTTCTCATGCCTTTAAGTTCTTTTCATGTCCTTATTGAAGTATATCAAGTTCACATGTAAAATGTTCCTCTTGTTTCCCTTACTGGGCCTTCTGCTCACCCTTTCTTTGATGTATGTCCCTAGGTTATGAGATGCAGTAATGAACCTAGGATGAACTTAAGGAGAAGCCTTTCAAGTGTTTAAGAAGAATGCTTTATTTTTTTTTCATGTATTTTGTTCATGGTTTCCAAGACACTAAACCTTAAAGATCCTCAGTTGTGTGTAATGTAATGAAAGTTTATGTTATAAAATGGCGGGATGTTATAGTTGGTATCAAAGGATGGTTTAGTTATTTTTGGAAATTAGGATATAAAAACTTTAGGAAGAACCCTATAGAAAAGTTTAAATATAGGAAAACTTCCTGGTATTTTGGTAAGTATTGAGTAAGTGGTCTATCAAACAAATACACCCCTGTCTGGATACGAGCAGGTAGAGGCGGCTTTGGCACAGATGTACATAGGGGTAAAACCCGAAAACACCGCTTTGAGATAGACTCAAACGGGAACTGGTGCACGATAACGGGCCTTGCTGCACTCTTGGTTACGACACTCCCGGGGGATATGTTTGGTTAATCACAAGCTTTTTATGAATCATTATGAAGGAATTATAGAGAAGTATAATTGTTTAAGCATGAAGTCTTAGTTAAAAGATTCATAAATGAAATAAGTTTCTCACTAAGGTTTTATTCTTTTAGAAGATGGCGGGCAATAGGAGGAACCGTGCCGATGGTGACCACAATGCACCATGTGCTGATGAACCTCCGATGGAAGCCGGAATGGAAACATTCATGCGAATGATGAACCAACTGACTCAAGTTATGAGTAATAACTTGAATCAAGATGAGAGGCCGACCTCACCACGAAGGGAACAACACTCTGTTGAGTCCTTCATGCGTCAACGACCGCCAACATTCAGTGGATCTACTGACCCATTGGTTGCGGAACAATGGATAAGCTCCATTGAAAAGATCTTTTCTGTACTTCATTGTTCGGAACAAGAAAAAGTCACCCTTGTTGTTTACCGCCTTGAGGGAGAAGCTGATCAGTGGTGGTCACTGATCAAAAACACGAAGCCACGAGGGGAGATGGAAGCTATGGAGTGGGAAGAATTTCGGGGGATTTTCTTTAACAAGTATTTCCCTCGTTCCATGAGAACGAAAATGGAGAAAGAGTTTCTCGAGCTGAAGAAGAAGGAGAACGAATCTGTCGGAAGCTATGAGATGAACTTCACAAGGCTTTCCTGTTATACCTCAAGCTTTGTCATGGACCCTAATGGGAAGGTTGATAGATTCTTTGGCGGACTACGACCACATCTGCGGAAGAATCTATCCAACAGGGACTATGATAGCTATGAAGAAATAGTTCGAAGTGCCATGAGAGTTGAACTAGAGTTTGGGGAGACACAGTGGTCTCACAAATCTAATGAGAAGAAGAGAACTCTAGAACCGAGCCTGGGAAGAAGTTTTGATCAGGAATGAGGTGGAAAGCACATGCAACATCCCACATGCAATAAATGTGGGAAGAAGCATTCGGGGAACTGCTTGATCGGAAGTGGCAAGTGCTATAGGTGTGGAAAAGAAGGCCATATTTCTCGGAATTGTCGTGGTGATGTGAAGCCTCAACTTCCCAACACTAACAATAGAGGAAAGATGGTTCTGGCCCTACCCGAAGTCACATGCTTCAAGTGTGGACAACTTGGGCACTTTGCTAATCAATGTCCAAATCCAAGGGCGGTGGGGGGGAATCACCATCAACCTCAGCAGAGGCCAAGGGAGCAAGGTCGTTCTTTCGCTATCACAACAGCTGAAGTTGAAGTCCCGAACGATGTGGTAGCAGGTACTCTTGTTGTCCTCTCAAAGCTAGAAAGTACTTTATTTGATTCTGGTTCTACGCATTCCTTTATTTCCTCCAAGTTTTCAAGGAAAATAGAATCAATCCCCGAACTGCTAGAGGTAGAGTTGTCAGTCAAGACTCCAAGTGGGATTATCCTTGCATCAACAGTATTTAGAGACTCTAGTGTTTACTTTGGTGAGCACAATCTTATCGCAAATCTAGTAGTCATTCCCATTATGGAATTCGACATTATACTAGGGATGGACTGGCTCTCAAAGTATAATGCTAAGATCAAATGCAGAAGTAAGGAAATCTCAGTAGTCTTGAAAGAACGACCTACAATTATCTTCCAAGGAGAGATATCCCGAACTGATCCCTATCTAGAAGCACCTCCTATAGCTTTCTTTATGGAGTTAATCGGTGATGATGAAGAAAGAAAAGGGAGCATACAAATAGAAGATGTTCCGATTGTTCAGGAATACATGGATGTATTTCCTGAGGAGTTACCTGGACCTCCCCCAGAAAGAAAGGTAGAGTTCTCCATTGAACTCGTACCTGGATCCCAACCGATATCAAAGACTCCGTATAGAATGGCAAATGTGGAGCTAGAGGAGCTAAAGAAACAACTCCAAGACTTGTTGGAGAAGGGGTTCATCCGACCGAGTGTGTCTCCTTGGGGAGCACCAGTTCTCTTTGTGAAGAAGAAGGATGGATCAATGCGGCTATGCATTGATTATAGAGAACTGAACGGGATCACAGTGAAGAACAGATACCCTCTTCCAAGAATTGATGATTTATTTGACCAACTTCGTGGGGCTCAATTCTTCTCTAAGATTGACCTTCGATCTGGTTATCATCAACTGAGGGTGAAGAAGGAAGATATTCCAAAGACTGCCTTCCGATCAAGATATGGGCATTATGAGTTTACTGTTATGCCCTTCGTCTTGACTAATTCTCCTGCTATTTTCATGGATTTGATGAATAGAGTCTTTAAGGACTACCTTGATAACTTTGTGGTAGTTTTTATTGATGATATTTTAATATATTCAAAAAGTCGTGAGGAGCATGAAGATCATCTAAGGGTTATTTTGAAAACTCTACAGAAGGAGAGGCTCTTTGGGAATTTCAGCAAGTGTGAGTTTTGGTTACAACAAGTGGCTTTCTTGGGGCACATCGTAACCAATGAAGGAATCTTGGTTGACCCTGCAAAGACAATGGTTGTGGAGGAGTGGCCTCAACCCACAACAGTAACTGAGATTCGTAGTTTCCTTGGTTTAGCGGGATATTATAGGAGGTTTGTGAAAAACTTTTCATGGCTTTATAATCCACTAACCAAGTTGACTCGAAAAGGGGTTAAGTTCATCTGGACAAAATAATGCGAGGAAAGTTTCCAAGAGCTGAAGAAGAGATTGGTTACTGCACCTGTGTTAACACTACCCTCTATCGGAGAAGGATTCGTTATTTTTAGCGATGCATCTCTGAAAGGGATTGGGTGCGTCCTCATGCAAAACGACAAAGTAATTGCTTATGCATCTCGACAGTTGAAGATTCATGAGCAGAATTATCCTACGCATGATCTAGAGCTGGCGGCAGTTGTTTTTGCTCTAAAGATATGGAGGCAATATCTTTATGGGGAGAAATGTGATATATACACTGACCACCAAAGTCTAAAGTATATTTTCACTCAGAAAGAATTGAACATGAGACAAAGGAGATGGTTGGAGCTTATTAAATACTATGATTGTTCAATTCATTATCACCCTGGAAGAGCAAACAAAGTCGCGGATGCATTAAGCAGGAAAGATCCTGTTGTTCTGGCAACAATGAGGATCCTGGGAGATCCCTTGGTTAAAGATCTAGTAAAACTGGACATGGGAATTATAAGGAAAGGGACATCATCAACCCTATCCCAAATTATTTCTCAACCTTCATTACTAGAGAAGATCAAGAAGGCTAAAAAAGAAGATCCTTTGCTGCAGGAGAAGTTCGAGGCTGTAAAGAATGGGAAGTTCCCTAATTTCAATATTGATCAAGAAGGTGTATTGAAATTTCGTACAAGACTGTGTGTTCCATCTATTCCGGAGATAAAGAAAGAACTGATGGATGAAGCTCATAGCTCTACTTTCTCTATACATCCGGGAAGCACTAAGATGTATAGAGACCTTCGTGATCATTATTGGTGGGATAACATGAAGATGGAGATTGCCGATTACACTACAAGGTGCCTGGTGTGTCAGCAAGTAAAGGCAGAATGACAACTTCCTAAGGGGGTATTACAACCGCTAACCATACCAGTATGGAAGTGGGATAATATCACTATGGACTTTGTAACTGGACTCCCGAAAACATCCAAAGGGAACAATGCGATATGGGTTATTGTGGACCGTCTCACCAAGACAGCCCATTTTATCTCTATTCGGGAAGATTTCTCTCTGGATCAGCTTGCCAAGATATACGTGAAGGAAGTGGTAAGGCTGCATGAGGTACCACTATCCATCGTATCTGATCGTGACCCAAGATTCACATCGAAATTCTGGAGAAGTCTTCAGCATGCTCTGAATACTGAATTGAATTTTAGTACGGCCTATCATCCTCAAACTGATGGCCAATCTGAAAGGACTATTCAGACACTCGAAGTCATGTTGAGATTATGATCAATGGAATTTAAAGGTGGATGGGATCAACACCTCCCATTAGTGGAGTTCTCCTATAACAACAGCTTCCATGCGAGTATTCAGATGCCACCCTATGAAGCTCTGTATTGAAAGCGGTGTAGAACTCCTACTTGTTGGGATGAAACTGGTGAGAGGAAGCTTCTTGGGCCTGATCTTGTGCAAGAAATGACAGAACAAGTTCATGCCATCCAACAACACATAAAGGCTGCTCAGAGTCGGCAGAAGAGCTATGCTGACAATCGTTGAAGGGACTTGGAGTTTGGTGTTGGTGACAAAGTCTTCCTTCGAATTTCTCCATGGAAGAGAGTCATGCGGTTTGGGAAGAAAGGGAAGCTCAGCCCTAGGTACATTGGCCCCTATGAAATCCTTGATCGCATAGGAGCAGTGGCCTATCGTCTAGTACTTCCACCGAACCTAGCTCAAGTTCATGATGTCTTCCATGTATCTCTCTTGAGGAAGTACATACCCGACCCTTCGCATGTACTGAATCCAGAGGTGGTACAACTGGAACATGACCTCTCTTATGAGGAGCATCCAGTGGAGATCTTGGACCGTAGAGACAAGGTCCTACGAAACAAGACTACCCACCTTGTGAAAGTGTTGTGGAGGAATCATAAATATGAAGAAGCGACTTGGGAGCCTGAGGAAACGGTGAAGCAAAAGTACCCTCACCTTTTTGACTAGGCCTCAAGTATAAATTTCGGGGACGAAACTTCTTAAGGGTGGAAGAATGTAACGACCCAGTCTTTTTGAGTAGTATATTAACTTACTCTTATTGATTTAATAAGATGTTAATGGTTAATGCAGAAAGAGGAGTCGATGGCTTCATCCAGTAGACTCAACCCTTATGAAGCCCACTTATCAGAGCTTGGGAAGGAGGTAGCATCTGTGGGCTTCGCTTTGGACCAAGCCCAAGCCGAACTCCAGCGTGTCAAGCTTGAACGGAAATGCCTGTGGGAGAAGTTCAAGTTAGTAGAGATTACTACTAGGGCAATGTTATATGAGCCTCCCTCTGATTCTCTCACCATAGCACACCTTACACTCAGGTCTTATGCCGGTGTTATAAGGGGCTATGTGACGAGACCCTAGCTTCCTTGTGTAATCCCTTCGGGTGAATAAATTGAGATTTCTTCCTTTAGTGATGTTGTGAAATTTCAAATGTCCAGATAATTTTAGAATGTATTTTATTAATGAATTTTGAAAAAGGGATATTTTTAAATATTTATGTAAACCCTAAATAACTAATGATGTGTAATGATTTTCAAAAAATGGTCTTCTACAAAAGTGTTCATTAAGGAATTTGGAGTCTAATAAGATCAACTTAATTTTTGATGAATAGTAAATTATGAATAGTGATTTTACGCTTAGGATTAGTAATGTGACCAAATGGATTAGTAATTTTCAGTCAAAGAAAGTTTTAATATAATTTAGACACCTTGATTAAGTAATGTGATTCAATAAAATGGGTAAATAACAGTTTCATAAATTATTATTCAAGTATTAGTTTTTTCGAATGAATAGTGTTTTTTAATTAAAAATTTAATTAAAAATAATTATAAAATTATTTTTATAAAAATGACTTTATTTTTGAACTCAGAGCATCGATATTATGTTATGGCAATTTTTGGGGATTTTTTCTGAAAAAATGAATTTTTGATGAATAGTGTATTTATTTAAAAATAAAATTAAAAATATTTAGAAAATTATTTTTATAAAATGGATTTCATTTTTGAAATCATAGCATTGATATTTGGTTAATGTGAAATTTTGGGATTATTCTGAGAAAGTTGAATTTTCGGTGAATAGTGAAAGTATAGTTTTTAAGTTACGGGTGTTTAATGACATCATTAAATGATGTATTAAGTATATATTCAATATGGTCGAATTATGAATAGTAAGATAAGGTGTGAGGTGTCCCAAGTGGCCAATACCATGGGCAAATACCATGGGCAAGCCCATGGTTTTGCCAAAACCACTAGTGAGGTGTCCCTTGGCCTTTAATGCTTTGTCCCCTCACTTTCCCTATAAATACCCACCCTTTCCTCCTTTAGTTTTCACTCCCAACTCTCCCCCAACGAAGTTCTGGTCTTATTACCTTCCAAGGAGTCCTCCCAAGGTGCCCCCAAG
Organism: Viscum album; assembly: GCA_963277665.1. Taxonomy (NCBI): domain Eukaryota; kingdom Viridiplantae; phylum Streptophyta; class Magnoliopsida; order Santalales; family Viscaceae; genus Viscum; species Viscum album. The sequence goes on along the minus strand of OY728123.1, from coordinate 1,810,911,374 downwards.
CCCTCAAGGTTCAATCCTTTGAGTTTCAAGAGTCACGTTTTAAGGTAAGGGATCCGACCCCTCTCTTTCTTTTCATGTAATCTCTTTTATGTCATTCCTTTTCTGCTCCATGTTTTTATGTGAGAGGATGCTCTTTTATATTCCTCTTACTGCCCTTTCATGTTTATATGATGAGAGATCCCCTCTTACTCTCATCATTTCGTTTTATGAAAGTTTAAGTGACGCCGTTAGGCTGCCGAATTTTTAAGGGATTCTTTCACCCTTCTCATTTTTCAAGTTTGATTTTCATGTCAAGTCTTTCAAGTTCCTTTTTATTATGTTGGGGTATGATCTCTATATCTATCATACTGATCTCTTATGATCATATGACGAGGTACCCTATTTGATCTTGTCAAATCATTTCCTTTTGAAGTTATGTGACGCCGTAAGGCTGCCGAATTTTCATAAGAGAAATCTAATCTTTTTTCCTTCCATGTTTTCATTTCAAATGGTATGTCCCTAAAATTTCATTACCATGTCCATATTTCCTTCTTATTATTTCACCCTACTGTTTTATGGATCATTTATGAGTGGGTGACCCATGTCCCCTCTCATTTCAATGTTTTCTAAAACCCCGTAACTTAGCCGTTATGCTGCAGAATTTTCCCCTCGAAATGCCACTCTCTTTTCTCAAAAATTATTTTATGTTATAAAGTGAATACTCAAAGCTCTTATTTCTACAAGGGTATTCACATATATATCAAAATTTCCATTTTAAATTCTGGTATTTACATACATGAGACCCGCTTTCCCTTTCCGTGGGTTTAAAGTGACGTAAAGATCATGTCTTTAAAGCAGTTTTTAAAACGTTATGATTATGAAATGAAACCCATTTATTTTATTCTATGTGGGTTATTTATGAAATGTTTGATGATGATATATCTGGATCACATGATAATAAAGGAAAATTTGAGGGTGCGCCCTGATAGCGCTCCAATGCATTGGGTAATGATGTAACCACTAGAGATTACAATTTTCATGATACCTTGGTGAATAACCATGGTAATTTTCAAATGACACCTTGGGGATGGACCTTGGTGATATGTTCATGATTTTCTATGTTAAATGATGTAGCCACATCTTCAAGTTATGGAAAATGTTGTTTCTATTATGAAATTCCTCATGATTTTCTTTCTTATGCCTTTAAGTTCTTTTCATGTCCTTATTGACGTATATCAAGTTCACATGTAAAATGTTCCTCTTGTTTCCCTTACAGGGCCTTCTGCTCACCCTTTCTTTGATGTATGTCCCCAGGTTATGAGATGCAGTAATGAACCTAGGATGAACTTAAGGAGAAGCCTTTCAAGTGTTTAAGAAGAATGCTTTATGTTGTTTTCATGTATTTTGTTCCTGGTTTCCAAGACCCTAAACCTTAAAGATCCTCAGTTGTGTGTAATGTAATGAAAGTTTATGTTATAAAATGGCGGGATGTTATACCCCCTATCTGGGTATTTAGCCTTGTGGACCTAACACTTGAAATATAATTATATACATTATTTTTTTATATAATGATGAATTTATTTTCATCATATTATTGTTACTTTAGAAATTGTTTTCATACAATAATAGACAAATAGTATTTTGGGTAATATTCGAATTAAACTAATGAATTTATATTTATGAGTTAATTTATTTTTTCAATTTATAAAATTCTTAAAAATGATATTGTAATAAATTTTTTATTAAATATAAATTTCCATATATGTTTTATTAAGTTTAATGTAATTTTTATAATTGTTTAAAAAACTGTTGTTATAAAAAAACCCAACATTTTTCTATTAATTCTTATTATTTTTTTAAAAGTGAAAATTCACATATTGAAAAAATTATGTCTATACAGTAAATATCTTTTTGAATCAGAACATTAAAAATATCCAGTGGTGAATTTTTCATTAGTTTTTGAGACTATCGATTTTTCATGTAAAAATTACATACTGTATAAATATTCGGTGTGTATTACGACATCATAATTACAAAAACATGATGCAATAAAATTGTAAAAGGTATACAAGACCAAATATAATTTATCCTTTAATATAATGTGAGTTTATTTTATTTTATTTATTTAATAATTCCATTATGAATCCTCTAAAACATATATAATATTTTAATGTTTTAAAATACTTTCTTTAAGAGTATGTATAACTTCCACTTAAGAAAAGATGTTATTTAATTATGTTGGGTCATTTGTCATATAAAATAGTCAAAACCAGAACTATTCTTATGTAACCATGGGAAAAGGGGTGTTTCTTGGTTCTGGTTAGTTTATTCTACAGAGTCTAAAAGCTATGTTTTCAAACTGATAAAAAACTCACCACTCTTTTCCTATATAAACCCAACCATGCTCCCATTTCTCATCATTAAAAATACATGGAGCACATATTTACTCTACAATCTCATTTCTAGTGTCCTCCCAGGGATCCCCAAGCTTACATGAAGCAACTCCCATGCATTCATAACCACGCACTCAAGTAATGGATCTTTTCCTTCTCCTATTTATTAGAAAAATTTATTATCTTATGCTTTTTACTTACAATTACTAATTTTGGGATATCTATTTACATGTACCTAATACTTTCAATTTAATTAACAAATTATTATATTACCCTTTCTTTCTAATCAACCTTTTAAATGAATTTCTCTTTATCATCCTTATGTCGTCACAATTTCACCTTTATTTTCCCATGTTGAAACAATTGTGTAGTGTATACCATACCATTTACTATTAAGTGTGTTCATATTTATACAATTATACTTCTCTTAAGTGGGGAATAACCATATTTATTCCACAAACCATTAAATGGAATAAAATTTGACAATTAATGAATCCATGTTGGATGATCTATGTGATACAAAAAAGCATGAGAATGAAATGGATGTGATGGGTGCCCCATAAGTTATATATCTCTCCTATTCATTGTGTAATGTTTAGTCCCCTAAGACTTCCTTATGGGACATGAAGTGAACATGATTCATTTATCAGAAATTTTCCATTATTTTGTCTTTGCAGTTACCCTATACCTATTCTTATGATGCCGTTTTTATGTTGATTCCACAATTTCCATGTTGCCTTTATGTTTTAATGCTATATCAAGTTTTATTGTTAATGATTATGGTTATTACCCCTTTTATAACCCATTGAGAAGCCTATATTTAAAAATTGATTTTTTTTCATGTTATACCAATTTTATTACCGTATAGGGATCTATTGATCACACCATTCTTTTGACTGTCCCCAGGTTATCCCATGCAATTTCAAGTGCAAGCATGTTAGGAAATTTTTTAAAAAGGATTTTTTATGTTCCAATTTATATTTTCATGTAATGTTGATAATTATAAGTGAAACTAGTTTTATCAATCATTTGGGTAGTATTCAGTGTTATCTTTAGTAATAAGTCATACATTAAGGTTTAAAAAAGATAATGGTTGTTATATTTTGTAATATAGAAAAAAATTGTTATTTTTGGGATTAGGATTATAATAATCTAGTTAACTACTTAGGGTTAAGACTATATATAAGATATCATCCCAAAAAATTGGTAATTATTGTCTATGTGGTTTATCAATATTATACATCATTTTCTAGATGCTACAGGTGGGTGTCATTCTAGAACATATTTATGTAGGTGTAACAACTCCTACATGATGTGTAGTGACTAACATTGTGTAACCATGTACACAAAAATGGCCATTACTAAACACCTAGGTTTACTCTTATTGGGGATATTATTTCATAAATCTATAAGCTCATTAAGAACCATTTTAAGGGATCAAAAAATATCCATTAGAATATATGTTAGGAAATAGATCATTGATAACATAGATTGAAGCCTAGAAATTCATATGTTAATAAAATAATTGAAATTTATATGTTATCTATCTAATGTAATTGGATTCTATTTTATGTGTCTAATAGATCTAAATGCTAATCCCTAAATTTCCCTTTATTATTCACAATGGATAGATATTGTAAGAATCAGGTAAATAATCAATTCGATGGGAAATGTGATGATCACCTCAATGAGATGAACAAGTCGATGGGAGTGGGAATCACCATCACTGTGATGATACTCTCTCAGGTGACTCAGGTTCTATATAGAAACATAGATCAGTTGGAGTACCCAAATCCCCCAATGAAATAACATGATGCAATTGAGAGTTCTATGAGAAAAATTCCTCCAACATTCAATGGATCATATGATCACATAATCACGAAAAGATGGATCAAATCTATTGGGAGGATCTGCTTTATTCTTAAAAGTTCAAAAAATGTGAAGGTTCTACTGGTTGTTAATCATAAGGATTGTGAAGTTGACCAGTGTTGTTCATTGATCAAAATATTTGATTCTTGAGGATGAAAATGAATCATTGTGGAGGAAGTAATTCTTGAAAATGTATTTTGATAAATATTTTCTTTGCACACTACAACTTAAATTAGAAATGGATTTCAAATCCATCATGAAAAATGATGATGAATATATCATGGTATAAGATTAAAACACCCTGATACTTTCACTATACAACTATATTTTTTTCATTATCCCAAAATAAATGTTTTACCGCTTCTATGGTGGGATAAAACCTAGCCTAAGAAAATCCCCATCATTCTGTGAATTTGATAGGTGTGAAGAAATTGTCTGAATTTCCATCAACATCGAAATAGGGAATGGTTAGTTTCAACGATATCATAGTGATATCAATGGAAAGTGGATTTTAATTCTAGTGACATAGTGGAGAAATACTTAAGTGCCAAGATATTTCATAATTCTACTTATCAGGGGTCTGAAAATAGAACCCCAAAAATTGCCTAAGGGAAATGAGGAATATATTTTGGTGTGGGAAAGAAAGACACCTAGATAACGATTGTGGATAGAAAAAAAACGCTAATGTATTGCAATAAAGGAATTCTATAGTCAACCCTCAATGCATTTTTCATTTCTTCTACTACAAGGAAGTATTTCACTTTACAAGCCAATGCACTAATAAATAGGTTTTTAGAAAAAACAAAAGACATCCAAGTAAGAATGGATGGTAATTTCTCATCATCACAGCCTAGTTGCATCCCAAAAAATTTAGTAGTTACTGGTACAATGGAAACTCATTCAAGAATAGAATAATTAATTTTTTATTATGGTTCTACACATTCCATAATATTATTAATGTTCAGTAGAAATATTGAAACACCCCTATAAAGAATAGAAGTAGAGTTTTCAGTGAAAATAGTAAATGAGGAAATTATTGTATCTAATGTATATAACTCTTACACTACCATAATTTGTGGGATAAACTTCCCAGAGTCTGTTTCTGTGCTCCCTTTCATGTAATTTTATGCAATTATTGGTATTTAATGTTTTTCCCTGTATATTGAAAGCATAAATTTTCATTATAATGAAATCATTTTCGGTATCATGAATCAATCCTCCAATTTTTGTAAAGTGAAAGGAGGATGATGAATCTTTCTTAGAACGAAAATCTCAAGTATGGATATTATTTCCCTATAAGAAATAATATATATCTCATATTATTAATTCTAAAAAAATAACAATCCCCGAATAGCTACCTTTTGTGAGGGTATACACTGTTGTGTTTCCTGAAAAATTTACTAGTCCTCCTCTTATCTTAGAGGATGAATTTTCAATTGATCTTATACATGGGTCATTACCAATATCCAATAAATTGTATAGAATGTATTTTGTGGAACATGAGTAGCTAAATAAATATCTATAGGAGAATTTTGATAAAGGGTTCATATTCCCAAGTGCTTTAACAAGGGTTTCACTAGTCCTCTTTATCAATAAGAAGGATGGGTCAATGAACCACTGAATTGAATATAGTGAGCTTAAAAAGATCCCAACAAATATGAATTATACGATTTCAAATATTTATGACTTGTTCAATCATCTATGTGGAGCACAATACATCACTAAGGATGATCTATGGTCGGGATATTACTAAGTTTGGGTGATAGATGAGGATATCCACAAGACTTATTTTCATACAATGTATGATATGATAAGTTCATAGTAATTACATTCAGACTCATTAAATATTCATAAATATTCATAGAGTTCATGAGAAGATTCATTTTATATTATATAAAAATTTGGTGGTCTTCTTTTTAGATGATATTTTAATATAATCAAAAAGAATGTAGGAACATGAAGAGAATATGAGTATTGTTCAATCGACCTTGTGAAGGGAGAAGATTTATAAAATGTACAGAAAATGTGAGTTTTGAAAAAGGAAGTCCCATTCATGGGACATATCATTATAATTAATAAAATATCTATGGACCCTTTAATGGCAAAATAAATTGATAGATGGTCGAGGCCAAAATCTATGACAAATATTCGTAGTTTCCTTGGATTTTATTGGTATTATCTTCAATTATTGAGATATTCCTCAGGATTTTAAAACCTTATAATGAATCTAACAAAATTGTAATATGGTTTTCTTGGAATGATGAATTTAGAGAGAGATTCAAGGAGTTGAAAAATGAGTCTTACTACTGTACATGTACTCAAACTACCCACAAGTGGAGAAATTTTCCTAGTATTCAGTGATTCATTGAATAACGTCATGGGCTGTGTGAATGAAAAATTTACAATTTGATAGCCTATTATTCATGTAAGTTGAATTTTCATGAATATAACTACCAAACACATGATCTAGAGTTTGATTCAATGATCCTTTCTTTGAAAATGTGGGGGCATTATCTCATTGTGGAGAAGTATGAAAAATATATATATATCAAAAATCCTCATGTATATATTTACATTTAATGACAAGAATATGCAGTAATGAATATGGTTAGAGCTGATCATTGATTATGACAGCTCAATTCACTGCAATCTATAGAATTTTATTAAAGTGGAAGATGCTCTATGTAAAAAGGATCCCAAAATTTTATCATTGATGAGAATTGAGAAGAATCATATTTTCTTATATGTAAAGAAGATAGAAATAAGAATCATAGAGAAAGGAACATCATCAATCCATTTACATATTATTTCTCAATAGTTGATTTTGATAATTATAAAGTATTCTCAATGAGTTGATTTTTGAATTCATAATAAAGATGATAATTTATGAAAAGTGGAATCCTCAAAGTTCAAAGTTAATGAAGATGTAGTTCTATGATTTGGGTAACGACTACACGTACGATCCAATAAAGAGATAAAGTGATAGCTTATAAATTGCACACATTTCAAAAACATCTTTCTTCACTAATGGATCACAAATATGTATTGAGATAACCGAGAGAACTATTGGTGGGACAATACAAAGAAGGAGATCACTATATATCCATCAATGTGTCTGGTATGTCAGAAAGTGAAGGATTAAAGACAACTATATGAAGGGATACTGAAACCATTACCCATAAAACATAGAAATGGGAAAAATAATCATAAATTTTGACACAAGAGATCCAAATAAATATAGAGAACACAATTTAATATGGGTTGTTGTGGATTTTCCTACAAATACAGCTCACTTTATTATAATTCGAGATAACTTTCCACCCAACCATCTTGCATGGATATATGTAAAACAAGTTGTGGGGTTGAATTGAGTTAAACTGTTGATTTTATACAATAAAGATATAATATTTTACTCCACGTTCTAAGAAAAGTCTTCAATTATCTCTAAATAGTTAGATGCACTGTAATATGACCTATCATCCTCAAACTGATGGCCAGTTTGAACTGACTATTCCGAGAATGTTCTATGGACATCAAAGTAGGATGGGACCAACATCTGCCTATGGTTATGTTCAAATCAAATAACAGTTTACACGCAAGCATTGAAATTGATCCCAATGAATCACTCTATGGGAAGGGGTGAAGAACACCTACATGATGAGATGATGTTGGGGAATGAAAACAGATAGGTCTTGAAATGGTTATGGAAATTTTGAAAAAGATTACGACCATTTAGAATAACATCAAGGATACTCAGAGTAATAAAAAAATATATACTGAAAATTTTCATGTATACCTAGAATTTGATGTTAGAAAAATGGTATTACCCAACATATCTTCATGGAATAAATTCATGAGATTTAGGAATAAATTAAATATTAGTCCATGATATATTGTCCCCTATGAGATTCTTGATTATATGTGAGAGTTAGCCTACTTAGTATCACTCTTGTATAAAATATCTCATCTAAATGATGTATTCAATGCATCCCTCCTAATAAGGTACATTCCAGAACCCTCACATGTACACAATCCATTGTTGGTGCCATTTTGGAATGATATCTCATATGGAGGGCATCCATTGAGAATCACTAATCATAGAGGTAAAGTTTAATGAAATAAGACAATTGAGCTGGTCAAAGTGATATAGAGTACCACATTTTTAGAGAAGATACATGGGAACAAGATGAGGGGATGAAATAGAGTTACCATAATCTATTTTAGTATGGGAAATTAAAATTTGAGTTCAGTATTTCTTAAGTAGAGAGATTGTAATGACTCAAACTATTGTAGATAAAATTTCCATTTTGATTTAATTAAATTTATTATTATTTAATATGGATATAGAAACACATGCACTTATTTAGTTATATTTTATTATAAAATAATTAAAATACTATTAATCATTTTTATATTTGATAATAAATCCATTAAATAGTGTTCAAAAGACTAGTAAAACTACAGTTTTTAACAAATCCAATTGTTACAAACAAATAAAGTGATATCTACAACCACTAGGATCATACCATATAATTCCCACATATCAAAGAATATGAGTTAGATATATTATTAATGATTTTTTAACCAAGACTAGGATGAGATCCATCAACTTAATCGTGAGGAAACCCATTTATGGGGCTTGTTCATGCTTATAGAGATCACACCCCAAACCTTGGACGCCAAACCACCCCATGAAAATCTCACTATCATGCACCTTACTCCGAGGGTAATTGTTGGTGTATTAAAGGTATTTGTATCAGGACCCTTGAAATATGAGTATGTACATTAATCTTTATAAAATAATTAATATATTTTCATCCAATTATTGATATATTGTAAATGAATTTTTTACAATAAAATAGAATAGTATATTTGGGTAATATTCTGGTTCAATTAAAGAATTTATTTAGTTGAATTAATGGATTTTTGAATTAAGAAATATTTTATTAAAATATTGTTACTAAAAAAATTTATTAACTATAAATGACCATTTAACTTTAAGGAAGTGAAATATATTTTTATAAGGGTTCGAAAAATGTTATTACAATAAAATAACTTTTATAAATAAATGACAAATTTTGTTTTAAAAGTGAAAATAAAAATAATTTGAATTTTTATTGATAAAATGAATATTATTTTGTGTATGAAATCATTTAAATTATCCAAAAGTGAGTTTTTTTAATTTTTGAAATAATTTATTTTTTCTGTAAAAATGAAATATCGTACATATATACAGTGTGTATTATGACATTATAATGGTGAAAACCCTATGTAATAAATATTTAAAATGTCATACAAGACAAAATATATGTTTTTATATAAAAATAAATTGTTTTTTAGTTTATTTTATTTATTTTATAAATCTATTATGAATCCCCTAAAACATATAAAATATTTTATGGTTATAAATTCCTTTTATTATGTGTATAACACCCCTCCACTTATGAAAGGGTATTATGTTATAATTTCACGACATTGAAATAATAAATTAATTAAAACCAAGCCCATTTGGCTGAAATCATTGGTAAAAACATTGTTAAGGTTTGTGGTTTTTGTTTTTTTATTATGTTGTCTCTAAAACCTATGTTTCAGAAATGATAAAATGAATTCCACATTCCGTTCCGATATAAACCCACCCAAGTTCCCATTTATCTTCATTAAACAGAATTGTATCACATCCTTACTCTACCCTACCCTCCCTACAGTCCCCCCAATGTTCCCCAAATCTCTAAAGAAGATTCTCCCAGGCATTTTGATTTATACACTCTTGTAAGGGATCCTTTCCTTCTCCACATTATTAAAGTTTATTTATTATCTTGTGCATTCAATTTATAATTCCATAGATTATGATATAAATTTACAGGTCCCTATTACTTCCCATTTCATTTCCTTGTGATGATAGACCCATTTAACACTCATATAACAATTTTATGAATTTTTATGTGTTGTTGTTATTCGGCAAAAATTTCACCAAAAAAATTCAATTCTAAAATAATTTTAAAGTGAATTCCATACCATGTTTCAATAAATTGTGTTGATATATATACACTTATACATATTTTACATGGGAAAAAATTTTGGTATTACACACTACATGATCATGGAATTAAATATGATGATGAATGAATACATGATGTATGATCTATGCGGAACACATAATAATTAATAAAATAAAAGTTACTGGTTCACATAGAATTATAGAGGGATCCAATGCATTGTGTAATATTTAGTCTCATGAGAAATAATGTTGGGAAAAAGAGTGGTCCTGATTCCTTTATGTGATTTTTTCTATCATGATTTCAATGAATTTATCCATGACCTATTTTTTTGATGCATTGTTTTAATTTGTTTCCATAGATTTCATATTGCCTTTATGTTATCATGCAACATCATGTATTATTGTTAATTTTATGAATATCTGCCCTTTTATGCCCATTGACATGACTATTTTCAGACATGTATTATCTTATTCATGGTATTAAATGTTTATTCCCTAATTGTGATTTATAGCTCACCACTTTCTTATGTATGTCCCCAGGTTATCCCATCGGTTTTAAGTACGGTCATTTCAAGGAATTTTTCATTAAATATGATCTATTTCCCTATTTATGTTTTCATATAATGTATCCAATTCCAAATGACACTAGAATTATAAATATTATATGTTATATTAAGTATAATATTATTAGATAATCGTTTATTAATGTATAATAAAGGGAAAGGTTGTCATAGTAATGATCATCATGAGTCATGGAGGACACCAAGATGTCACTACAAAAAAACAACCACAAACTGATCCATGTGTAGTTGAAAGATTAAATCCATTGAGTCCATACACATTGGTTGATCATTTTCTAGTCCAAACAACATCATGATGACCTCATATAATATATTCCTGTAACTGAAAGTAGTAAATGTTATATCAAAAGGTTGAACTCTCAACTAATGATACCCTAATCACAGGTCAATATTTGAGAAAATAGATTCACCTCTCAACTGGTTAAACAAATTATCAATACACTGAAGATGATATAGGATATTCATTCTCATCATTCTAAAATTTTGGTAATCACCACATATATTCAAGTCCCTATTATCCTTCAAATATATCATGATTGTGGAAGACCAAGAAGACATACTGAAATGGATAACCCCCTTATATGTTAACTCTTATAGTTGTGTCCTAATATCCTACACCTGTTTTGGTTAGATTATTTTTGATTGAATGGAAACCATATTATCCCATGGAATGAGTTAAATCAAAACATAACATCCCTCTTAGGTGGTAACCCTAATAAGTCCTCAGGAAACACATCCTTGAACCAGTCCACTATGGGTGGAAAGAATTCATTCTTTAAACTACCATCATAAAAAAATATACTTGGAACCTTGGATGTATGATATCCCATTTTCTAATGAATTTCCCCTTCATGACTTTCTTAGATATCCCACTATATATCATGAACATATTTTCCACCATCAGGCGACATAACAACCACTTCATGCATTGAAAATAAATGTGGCTTCAGTATGATATCAACTAGTCCATAACCAAAATCATTTCAATGACCATCATTTTTTGTATGTAAATACCCTAATAGAAATGATACTCCCCAACCATGAGAAAATATCCCTTTCACAAACATAATTCTATCGACCATACTTTCAAAATTGTATCGATAATTGTAACCCATGTCATGAAATCCACCATAAAACACAACCCATTAACATGTTGTATACATATATAATAGATGAAATTCTCTAGGATAAGATATGGAAAATAATGTGTAAATTGTACAAGAATTGTACATATAGTTGTTGAGGGTCCAGCCTTTCTATCCACAAGTGTAGGCTGAACTACATGGAATTGTTCTACCCTGCTTCCTTGTACTATATCTTGAGTAACCTGAGCTACACCACCATACTGATATAAGATATATTCCTTAACATACCATGTCCAAAACCTCAACCATCACTTCTAGTTTACCTCTAAGTACCAGAGTGATATGGTGTAGTGGACCGCCTCCAGATACATTGACTCTTACTGAATCCTTCATCATTACACATCAATCACTGGTTCCTATAAAACCATTATAGATGTTCCATCCTAACTCAATATAGACACTCAATAAATGGTCAAGGAAACTATATTTATATTTGAACCAACCTAATGCACTAGTTGTATAGAACTTGAGTAATGTTCTCAGTAATTTATCCTTCCCCGTGTCCACTCTAATTTCCACTATTTTGGTCAAAATTCTCATATTAACAACTTATAAACATAGAATAAGTACCTCAGAGGTGTACATTAGAAACCAAATACCCCCCACCCCTTGGATTCCACCATCAGGTTCCCCTAGATATGAGTGTCTAATTCACACCTTCTGAGAACCTTTTGATCCCAAAGATGTTAACTTGGAAATAAGTCTCCCATTTAATAACATCTTTAAAAAAAATTTGTAGAAGCATCAAACCCATCCAACAATAGAAAAAATAAATTGAAATTAATAAATAGGCCTTATTTTTTATCACAAACAAACTCTTCTGGGTCAACCACATAAATTGTACTTCCATCTCCTGCTTGAGAATCTTAGGATAAAACATCTCCAAAATCTTATACTAAAATTCCATCTACTGCATATTCTTTACATTTATACCCTATGTCTGGATGCTCCAATAATTATTCTCTTGACCATGTTACATATAATAATATAGTTTAACAATTTTCCCAGCATGAGTCGTTGGGTGGTCAAGGATTGTCTGGCTATACTCAATCTTGAACTGAACTACCTCAGTCCCACCCTCACCGGTGATAGTAGTAGGGTGATGCAACTGGAAATATCATGTTAATTCATACATAGTATTCACATAATTCCCTGGGGATAATTCCATAAAATATATAAAATAATAAAGGTTCTCACATAATCGATCACTCAGACCTTCACCAGGATGTATTGGAGCCTCTAGTTCCACCAATTGGGGATCATCTATAGCCATGTCCAATTTCCATTATATCAACAAGTTTCATCATGGAGGCATGCCTCTACAATTTCTAACATGCATATTAAGGTTTATAACACATCATTAACTCATTTATGTAAGATTTTCTCAAATAAATCCATATCAATTAATACCTGATACCCTATCTCAAGGGTCAAAATGATGTGATAATAATATCCTTAACCATGCGTCATCTAAGTCACAAATATCTAATGGTAAAATAACACATTTTGAGTTCCTAATTATAAACCCATTTATCTGTTTCCTTTTTCCAAATTTTCAATCATTTTAAATGATTGATATCTTATTAGGAACTATTCATTGAAATTGTATAATAAAGAATAAGCATTTGTTTAAATAAATCACCAAAAATACCACATTTCCATGGTTTCCTAAAATGATGCATGTCACAATAATTCCAGAGTTCCTAGAATGACACATCTATACAAAAATATTGTTCCATACTAATCCATGAGTAAAATAATAAATTTAATAAAATTAAAAATAAAGGGAATCACCCAAGGTGAAATAATATCAAACTGTTACAACAAATATCATTTGAAAAATCCCACACTAGGTAGTTTATTTACCCCCGTACATTGTTTAGCTACTCCCATGAATGAGCTCATAACAATTACATGACTCATCCTAGTACTGTATTAACATTTACCAAATTCTATGTTAATAAAAATGAAATGAATTCTACCTTTGATACCACTTAGTAATGTCTCGACCTGGGTTCCACAAGCCAGTTCCATGATCTGGTTTGGTATGTGACATCATGCACTCCTACCCATATAAATTAAGTTGCCGACTTGAAGAATGGATCTAATATAAAACATGGGGAAACTATACCTTCTTTATCAAAGACTCACAATAGTAGAATTGAATAAAAAACTCAAAATTCATAATATAAGAAAACCAAAATAATACCAACACCAATAGAGTAGATATGTAAATCCATACATGTGTCAAATGTAAATATGAAAACCCTAAATAAAGACACACAAAAAACACCCCATGAGAGTCTTAAAATAACATCTGGTTATACCATCTAAGATTTACCCCAACTCATCTATTTAAAATAGTGCTCTTTTACTTATCCTATTCTGAAAACATAACTTCTATTCGTGTACCAATATTGAAGCTCATGTCAGGTGTGAGGATAACTCAGTAGACTACCTACCACATCATCTAACCCAATATGTTTTCTATAATATTTTATAATGCATTATAATAAATATGGAATAATAAAACAAGTAAAGAGTTTTAAAAATTCACTATTCTTAAATTAAAAACATAATTACTTGAGTTCATGATGTCACCTAGAACACCAATACCTACATTAGACCATTCTAGAGTTTAAACCATATAACATAGGGAATATTATAATTCAATATATCTTGAGCACTAATTTATAATCAAATTCCATTTTCTTATCATGGATATCAGATACTCTAGTCTAATACAAATGTTTTGAAAATAGAACACCTTGTCTAAAAACTCATGTGTATCTCATGAATCAGTCCCTATCCATCACCCCATCAATATTTTGAGCATCATTCCATATCCTATAAAATAATATTCACGTGCTTGAATTTAGGACTATAACTTCATTTTTAACACCCCATGGTTATTTATAGCCTTAGTACCTATCTGAAAACCCATTAATTAATCAATCACATATATATTACATATATCATATTCATCATGTTTAATCATAATTAGCCTTATTATAAAACATTATCATTATGGTGATCCGTTATAGTTATGAAATCAAACATGGTTCATTACATTGGTGACATGCAATATATTGAACAATTCTCATTTTTTCATTTATCAAAATTTAATAATATAAATCATTAACCCTTAAATGTTAAGAAAACTATACAATAACTTCCATTATCATTCAATTCATAATAACATTAATTGGATAATTTGATAAACCCATTAATTGATTGATTAATTCAATTCATAATTTGAATTTCCAAAAAAATTTAAATGAAAAAAATATTGACACAAAATTATAAGAAAAACTATGTTAATTGATTATAAAATAACTGACATCAAGATCATTAATGAAATATCACCAAAACACAACCCCTAGTTAATGTAGAGAAGTCACATTAACAATAATATAATAAATTAATGTTCAAATAATCAGATCAAAATGAATCCCCAAAATCAATAATTGTGAATAGGTTACACTACTTCATTGGGAAAACAAGGAATGGAAGAAAGAAAAAAAACAATAGGACTTACCAGGATTCAAGAAAAAAATTGTGATGTTTGAAGATGAATAATTCTCCTAAAATCACATTTGATTCTCCTTTGGGTGAATAAGAGGAAGGCGTCATGATGGTATCAAAAAACATCAATGAATGTTTCCATATAAAATCAATTCTAAAAAATTTACACAACCTTAATTTCCTTTAAATATCATGTAACTAATTTTAGAGTGTTACACTGAAAAACCAGTGGCCTCAAAATATCATTTATACCTATTAATTATTACTCATCATGAAATAATATTTCATGATGTGTAATATTTTTATGTCATGAGTTAGTTCACCAAATGAAAGCATTAATGACTTTTGTATTGATAATGGTACATGTTATTTATCCCATTAACATGGAATTTAAATATTCTAAAGATTGTTTTTGGAGCCACTAAATATATACCAAGAAAATGGATATGATATAACAAATAACATCATCTAGGATATCAAATCAGACCACTGAGGTTTCATTGTCTATACTGAGGACCACCTAGAAAAGATAGGTTTATATTATGGAGGATTCATTGGTTAAATATTTGAAAACCACAGGGGCTATAATTAATGATTTGAATATTGAAAATTGAAAATCCATTGATGAGGTAAAGTATGACTAATGGGTTTCATGTGAAATATTGAGATTCAAGTGGGAGAAATAAAAAACTAATACATGTAGACAATGATAAGAATACTACATGGAGACACCTATCAATCACCATGAGATATCGAATGAAATACCAAGGATGGTGCTAAAAATTTAGAATGAATAAGTAAGAGTAAATAAAAATGATTGAAAAGATGAGAAAAGTGTAAAATAAATAGAAAAAGGTTTAGAAAATGTTTTGAGAAGAATCCCCACTAAAAGTTTTTATGTCACACACTTAGGTTGATTTAATGATAAAATAACCCAATTATATTTCTAATTTTCTAATTTAACATATTATATTATATAGGTTTACACAAAAATTCCATGACGTTTTTGAAATTAATGGATTGATTTTGAGGCATGTGATGGCCCCACTAGATGTCCCATGTAGGATGGAACCAATAAATGGATATTATATTAGAAACCATTTAAAGATAGGTACTAGAATGAATTGTAGTTCTATCTAGATCCACTAGTTGGATAGTATGCCAAATTAAACAGTATGGTGGTATATAGATTGAAACTTTTACCTATATATGTACAATCGTTTAGATGATGACACCAATCCGCTATCTAGTAGTATTCTGGTAGAGAAAATAAATATCCTTCTGTATTGTACCCCAATGCCTAGATTAGCCTCCCAAAAGCTCTATTTAACCCCCTCAAAAACACTAGAATGATATTAACCCAATTTGTTTCTGAAAAAACACCCCAAATTAGACATCAATGTATGTTTATAACATTATTATAATTCTAGATCCCTCTTTTATTATATTATGTCACCCACACAGAATATTTACTCTTATCTCACACTCTCAAACTCTTATCTTATTGTATCTTTTGATGATTATCATGAGTGTGATTCATAGGTATTGAACAAAGGAGGTATATTCTTTTTAATATTCTTTCATTCTCACTATATTTAGTAGGATTGTTTGGAAGATCACTACAATTAAATCTAATATATCGGTCCACACTAAATATAAAGGATAATGTATCTTGCAATGATTTTCTTGTTTGCTGTTAAAGCTAAGGGTTAAATTGAAAAACCCAACTAGGATAACATGGGTATTATATGCAGTGATCCATTTTTTTCAATTATTACGATACCCATTTATCAAAATTTTAAATTCATTTAATTTTTATTTCTATTGTATGAACCCAGTTAATTAATTACTATATCTCATAATTATTTATCTGGAACATAATTCATATAATTTTTTTTATCAATTTAATTTATTTAGAATCATCTAATTTAGTTATAATTTCAAAAACATTTTTAAAAGGAAATCCACCCACCCTCATTCTATCTTTAATCAGAACAAAAAATATTATCAGGTCCATTATTGATTTCAAAACCATTTATTGTTTGAATGATTATCCATATAAATATGGAACCTTTGTTAGATACAGTTGGTGTTATTTAAGGAATCTCAATGAGTGGATCTCCATACATTGATAGACCATCATTAATTCATTATAAACATAGAATTTAAAATTTTGAAAGAAGAATAGTTTATCCTATTTAGAGAATAGTTTCTTATATCTATACACGCACTCAATAAAAATGAATAAAAAAGAACTAGTGGTGAATTAGCATCATTTGAGAATAAAAAGAATACATTAATTAAAAAAGTGGAGGATATATAGTAATTACATTAATAGTTTTTATATGTGCAAGACTAATCCTGATATTTTAAAATTATTATAATTTACACATTAGGGTAGAAAATAAGTAATGGATACTGGGCTCAACCTGTACCAAAATGATTTTGAATGATCTATCATGATCCAATAAAGTCTTCAACTGTAATTTTATTTATTTAAATGGTATTGTTAATATAAGGATGTCATGAGGTGATTTAAATACATGGATGATACACGTGAAGAATATCAATTTAGTGTAGCCTATTTATTCATATCCTAAGTTGACATTAAAAAATGAACTGAAGGAGTAAATAAATTCTTCTTATTATAGAGAATATTGGGTCTCTGATGGCCTATGAGATTATAATGAATAGTGATACCTTGATTTTTTCCAATTTTGTCTTGGAGAATAATGCTATTACTTTCAATTCTAAAATTAATTAATATTTAAAAATTAAATAGTAGAATAATAATATTTTTAGAAAGTTTAAAAAGTTATTCAAGAAGGGGAGGGCATATCACCGTGACAAGAAGAAGAAGAAAATAACTAAAAGAAAGATAATATGCGATTAGGGTAACAAAAGAGTCACATAAATCAAATGTTACCCACTCTAAAAAAGTTAACATTGTGGAATATAGAAATAAATAATCATTCAAAAGTGTCAACATAGAGTGAATATGATAAACCGTCCCCCCATCAGACTCAATTGATAGAATCCTTACGTGTCTCATAGAAAAAATTATGTTGAGTCAAGAGGGAAATTATTCAACTTCATCTTTCCCTTTAGTACATTTAAATTATAAAGATAAATAAAATTCAACAAATAAATTATAAGAAGGAATTTTTGAAATTAAATTTAAAATCTTTATCTAAAAATATATAAAATCATGTTGTTTTGAACAATGATCAATTTTTTCAATAAAATTATAATACATAGGAAGAAAAATAATATTTCAATGACTTACATTAAAAAAACTATGAAATTAAAGAATGAATATTCTCTATGTTATTAGAGGAAAGCTAATGCATAAAAATTGAATAAAGAAAATTAAATTGTAATGGGGTTTGTTAAAAAGACTAACCCAATTTTAAAAAAAATTGTACAATACAATTAAATATGTTAAGAAATAACTTTCTATGTTCAGCCAATGTTAGAAGAATATGGAATTTAGTTTAGATTTACATTAATAAGGGAAAGTTAAAATTTTGATTTATTACTCTAATCATGAAATCCCCTCTAAAAATATTAAAAAATATACTTTTTAATATTCATATATCAACATAAAGATTATAATTATTAGATGAAATTCAGGAACATGATTTATATTTGGGATTGAAACTAACTCATTATAGTATGCCCAAATATATTCATCGATATCAAAATATTTTTTCTAGAAAATACTATATATCTTAAGGAAGATCATATTATCAAAAAATGTGGGTTTATATGACCTTATTAGATAAAACTTGTGATACCAATCATTGGGTAATAAAATCCCAATATTTATCATTTTTATCTAACATAAATAACTAACATGGAATTCTCAATGAACTAAAATGAACATGGATGGTAGGTTTTCAAGAAACATTTGAAGTAGCATTTCAAATGTACAAAAAATTTCAATTTCATTTTAAATTAAATTAGTTTTAATATTTCAATTCTAATTTTCAAACTAGTTAGACCCTATTTCAAAGTATGTTTTAATATTTTTGGGAGATGTATGTAACAATATTGTGACATTTACATTATACAGGCATACGTTTACCCATTTCACCATTATTAGTTTCTTTATAATTTAATATTGATAATTATATTTTAAAAATATCCAATCTGAATTATTAGGAATGAAAAATCACGTTTGAAAATCGTTCATTTAATATTGTATTCCTATTCTACATACAATGTACATCTTTTTTTTAGAATGAATTTTTAACAGAGAATTGTATTTATAAATCTTTTGAGATTTTTTGATGTTTATGAAGATTTATATTTTATTATAAAACTATTGGAAATTATTGATTAGTGTATGATTACATTTATAATTTTTTTAAAAATTTGGAATTCTTGTTTTAGTTTTCCACAAAGCTACCAGTTAATTGGTGCTTTCACACTATGTATCCAATTGTGGTTTACAATACCATTATTCTATTTTTTGTCCACTGTCCATCTAGAATATGTCATTGGTTTACTAGTAGTTTATTCACAAGTCCTATTAGCCTCATATAAATTTAATGTTGTTCTTATATTTTACACCTCTCTATAATTTCCACACTATATTCACTATACATTAATATTTCAATAATATTATAAATACTATTTCAAATTACTCATAATGGAGGGAATGTGAACAATAATTTTCCATTAAATGTATATTTTAATTTATTCTCATTTAGATGTATTTTTTATTCTAAATATATTTTTTACACTAATAGGTTGTAAATTAATTAATTTTATATTATTAAGTTCATTTTAGAAAACATTCAACGTTTTTAAAATCATTAAATATTGAAATTCAATATTATTTCATATATTAATTTTTTAATTATTTTTCTAAATTATCTTATGATAATTTTTTTACTCTTATTCAATATTTTTATCATTTTAAACAACATTATTTGGGAAACATATATTTTTCAGAGTGTTTGTATTGTGTATTTTGTATTATCATTTCATAAAATCACCATGTTAGGATATTTTTTAACTATATATAAAATGTAAAGACTAATGTGAATGTAATTATTATTTTATCTAATGTTTCTTCTGGAATTATTTTTAAAATTAAATTTATGATGAATATTTTTATAGAAATAAAATAAATTAATTATTTTCATAATGAAAAATTAGAAATTAGAAATTTAAATATTTTTATAATATCATTAAATTTAATTAAAAAACATAAATTCCTTCAATCTTCCAAGATGAGTTTTATTATTTAATAGGATCATGCATTTCTAATGCCGAATTTCTAGGGAAGTAAACACTATCTGTTCATAATTATAAAATGTTCTTTTGGAAATGTCTTTTTTGATCAATATCTTGATGTCATTGATCTATCTTAAATTTATCCCATGATTTATTTCATTCTATCTTTTAAATTCGTTTATTTATTTACTTCATAAATTTTAAATATAGAATTAAAAATTATTTTTTAAACCCTTTTTAAAATGAACATGATATTTATTGATATGTAATTTGTCATTTTTTTGTTTTCATGCTTTAATTAATTTCATGAAAGATTTATTTTTTATTAACGTTATTCAATTTTAGTATTTTCAACCTTGATCTTTGTTGAAGAAAGATTTACATTCAACTTGAGCTTAATTGAATTATTTGTGTTGTTTTAAATCATGAAATAATGGATCTATAATAAAAATCATGATCTATATTAATGAAACTTCTCATTATAAAACCATTTTATCATATATTCATTTATCGCGTTTTATACAAATCATTAATTGATTGATTTATTGGATTCACTCTGGTAGTTGATATCTGTTTATTTTTTATTTTATTCATTTAAATCCTCATTAATATGTCTTATGGGTCCTCAATAATTTGACATTGTGCATCTATTGAGGGGGAGAAAAAACATTAATATGAAATTTTTATAAATAGAAAATAATATGTTTTATAGTGAAAGTTATCATGATAAAAAAAATGTATACTATAGTATCATTCATATTAGGATTTGAAATCACAAGGGTTTGCAGTTTTTTCTCCTAAAATTTATTTTGAATATTCGAATCTTTTTTATTCGATATTTGATATTAACATATGTCTTTGATGTAATATTGGATTCAATTCAGTAAATTAATTGTTTATTTCATGGGCTTCATTTAACATAGATTATGGTCAATAGTGGTTCTAATACATCACTTTGGGGGGGGGGGGGCTAATTTTTTTAATTTTAAATCATATACAAGAGATAAAATCCATTAATACAGGTTATGATTTCAAATTTATATATTTTTTCTAAAACATTCCCTTCTATTTACTTTTTCTCAAATATTAATGATGTATTTTCAATGTCTAAACACATGGAATATTAAAATTTTATTTTTATAAATGGTTTTGAAAAAGTGAATGTTTTAAATATTTAAATTTATTTACCATTTTATAACTCTCATATTGGGACATTATAGGATATTATATTTGTTGGCCTCAATTATTCATAGACCACATATTTTTATAAATTCCATAACTGTATTTGACTAGCCTTTTTTACGAGGTTATTGATAATTTTAATAAAGGAGAAGGTTATTAAATTAAATGTAGGAGTTATCTAATATATATTTTTAAACTTATATTTTGAAAGAATGTTATAAAATTGAAGGTATGTTTACATTTTATCCTCATAATTAATATTATGAAATGTGTAAAAATCATTTT
This sequence comes from Viscum album, assembly GCA_963277665.1. Taxonomy (NCBI): domain Eukaryota; kingdom Viridiplantae; phylum Streptophyta; class Magnoliopsida; order Santalales; family Viscaceae; genus Viscum; species Viscum album. The sequence goes on along the minus strand of OY728123.1, from coordinate 1,810,889,173 downwards.
CAAAAAATTTTAATTTAATTCATTTTCTTAGTTAAGGATTTCATCATTATAGGGGGAGATAGTTTAAAAATAAATGAATATTTATAATGTTTTTATGGGGTAAAAGTATTGAGTTTCAAATGGGATCATAATTTTTTTAAATTAATTTAAAAGTATAGTGGTCTTTGAAATGAAATTATTCTTGAAATTTCAATGTTTTAAAATTATCAATATTGTAAATAAAGAAGGATGAGATGTTTGGAAATTGAATTATTGATGAAATTATTTTTCATACCATCCTTGAATACCTTTCCTAAATTTCACATTTAAGGTATTTTAAATGATTGGTTAAATTTCATGACGAATTTTTGAAATTAATTTTAGTTATATTTATGAGAATTACAACATGTTTGCCTTAATGTGAATTAATTTTCTAAGGGGTTGTCATCATAAAAATAGAGAATAATATTGTGCCTCAATCTATTATAAGGTTTTAATAATAAAAAACACCCAACTGTTTTTTAGTATTTTTATTTTATGGGTTTTTTATTTTATGTTGATACACAATTCTACGAAGTTGTTTGATTGAACGGAGGGATCGAGGGTCACAAAGAGACCTCACATGAAGTCACAATAATTATGAAACTTTTGGTTTCTATATAGGGTGTAAATGGTAGGTCGGACTGTACTAGTCATAAATTATATTATAATAAGATACCACTAGTTGGACGGTGACACCCACCATCAATCTACTAGCATTGATAAATTCAACAAAATATCTATTCGTAGTAGACCATAGTACCTTTATTATCAACCTAATGAAACTATTTCACCCAAAAAATTTACAAAATGATCCTAATTCATTTTTTCCCAAAAATAAATCCCCATTAGGTCATGGAATCTTCTAGATAATTTGAATATCATTTTAAACCTCTCATGTGCTACTATACCCCCTTAGTAAGTTATCTTCTGTCTCGTATCAAACTCCCAAAATCTTGTCATTTTGTATCATGATTGGAGGATCAGGAATAAGATTGATAGGGCTTGGAAAAATAATTTCTATAATTATTTTCTTGGTTTCAAACTACTATTGGCTATAAGGTTTTAGGTGTTCACTATAACTGTATGTTAGGGGTTAGTGAACAAAACAATTAAAAGTATGGAGGATTTGGGTTTCTATCCATAACCACAAAAAGGATAGCATTGTAATCTAGTTTCATGCTAGACCAACTAAAAATAAATTTTATTACATATTGTCATTAGTATCTTCACTACTTTTAAATACAATAGTTTAAACCAAAACATATCAATGTACATTACGTGGGAGATATAGGGATCCATTTGTGGATTATTTTTTAACTAATTTTTCATATGATTTTATGTATTTTATTCAAATTTACACTACACTTACTCATTAATTTTTTTTGATTATAATTCATTATTTTGAAGAAAACAATTACATTTTTTCAATTTAGAAAAAAATTTAAATCAAATATATATATATATATATATATATATATTATTTTCAAATATTATTTAAATGGAAATAAACCCCAATAATTCTATAATTACTCGATCCAACACACCCTATAGTTCGCCACTACCTTTTCTATGTATGATACATGGATCAATATTGGACGAAAGGTGAGGAAAATTAATAGTGGTGTTTAAAAAGATAGATATTAAAATTTCTGTTGAAATATCTATTGAGAAAATTTCCCTATATTTTATGTTCATGGAATAGATTATATAAAATCCGATGAGACTAGAGGAACATGAAATAATATCACTTATGGGATAATGGTCACTTCTATTGTTGAATAGTATATAAAAGAAACAATGAGACTCCTAAATTATTATAATTCATGTAAATAGTTAGTATAATGATTTTTAAAAACAATTGTGTAGGCTAGTATAGAATCTAAATATTTTTCATAATCTCTATTAAAGAGCCTCATGTTAGAGGAGATGATTTAAATAAGTGTTTTTTATATTTGGTAGGCACAACGGTGAGACATCTATTAGAATTTTTCCAAGATGGTAGAGTATAATTGGATCAATTTTACTTACCAACGTAATTTGTTCAATAGTACATATATGAGGATAATACCCCCCATAATCTTGAGAAATCCATTCCTGGCCACGTGGTAAGCCTTGATTGTGCTCAATTATAATGATATGTATTTAAGAGTTATTTTTGTGTATATAAATTTTATCATCCACCATGAAATGAATTACTTTTATTAAAAAAGGATAATCTAGAAGAAATACTAAGGTAGATGTTGAGGATCCTTTATTCATTAAAAATAGATCTATTGGTGTTCGTACTGGGAAGAATGAACATGATTAAAAAGAGTTAAGGAATGATAAAAATCTATAGGAAAGTAATAATGACAATATGGGTACTTATTATCAAGAATAATTCATTGGAGGTTATCAAATTTTGGAATTCAATGAACTTTCAATTGGTTTTTCAAAATGGGTGATAAAATAATTGATTGTGACCATACAATTTGAGAATGTGTTTCCTCGAGGAAGAGTGAGGTTAGTTTTATAGAAGTGATATAGACCCATCAAAAAAAGGAATCATAACCTCAATCATGTATAGATCCATATTAGTTAACATCCATCCTACTGTCTATCATGTGTTATCAATGAGGTATGTTAGAACATAACAATCATAATAAATGTTATTCTAAGATGAAAGAATGTATTTTTTTTCTGGTATTGTTGGATTAAATTTTTAATGTTTTTAACAATTAGTTTTGGAAGAATTATAATCCATATATAGTTTTATCTTACATAATAATGGATATTGTCATCTCACTATTTCATTTTTTTTCAAACCCATGATTATTGAAGGTATAATGACTTTAACGCAGCACCCTCTCTCACATTACTACTATTATATGAACTAGTTATCTAAAGGACATGTGGTTCACCTCCCTATATGTAATAGGATTTATACTAGACGTGGGATCAATATTAATACCATGAGCAGACTATAAATCCAATATAGAAGTGAAAATGACATTATAAGTAACCAGTTTCCATCCATCGTAATAATCTAAAAGAAGAATCCATAAAAGTAGATAAGACAGATACTAAATAAAATGAAGTATAATATTGAATAGTCATTTACAATATACAATGACCACCCACTAGGATGATTACATATACTAACCAGTAAAATAGAGGTAAAATATTTTGGCTCCATAACCACCCTGAGACATACCTCATCCCAATATCTTGATATCACATCATATATCCCACTCGACCATTCTAATACTAGACCCAACATTCAACTCAACATTTTTCAACAAACCCATGTCATATATTCTAGAGTTACCACATGCAATTGCATCCAGAGTAGGGTGTTAGTATAAATATCATTAGAAACAACCAATTTTGTACTTTACAAAAAATATTATCCTATGATATGTGAATGTGATGTGATCATCTATGAAAAATTAATAATCTAGCATGTTTAGAAATAAATAATCAATTGTGTCACTACATTCTTCTTCCCGATGTCAAAGAGTGTATGAGAATGTCCTAGTAACTATGACACCATAGTATCACCATCTCCCCATGAACATTCATACTTAACTAGGGAAAGAATCAAAAACCATATTCAATTATTAGGTCCACAATCCCTATCGACCATACCTTCTTCTCCATGTGAAAGGGTATCTATGGGCATGAATATCACCCCTATTGAATAATTATTAACTCACTATGAAGCCCATGGTCAAAACATTATCATTATGAGTAGAATACCATAGGTTACCACTATTAACCCCTCATCCTCAAGAACCCTGGCTGATCCTTATGGTAGCACTAGGGAGTTCTTAATATCAGGAAAATAACTAATTACTAAGATTGAGAGGACCTATGTAATTATATACATATAGGAATGAGTAAATTCTATGCGACCCAAGAAAGTAATGGGAATACCATTCCTGGAACCCATTCTCACGTTCATGGTCCAAAGACCTACCATACGATATACATTCACATAATCCAAGGTGGTATCCTAATAATTAATTAACGGGATAAAACATCCAACTTTTTGATTTCTGTCATCAATAATTAGGAATATTTACCCACCAAAATTCCATTATTACTGTTCAAATACAATGAATCCTGGGAATATTTAATGTTGTATTATTTTTTCAATCACCTTTTTGAAGCCAAGAATCTATAATGGTAACACTATATTAAAGGAAATAGTAATATTATAGGCATTCTTATAAACATTAAATCACATAACATTGATGCTAGGTTATATGTAAAAAAATTACGAATAACTCTTGAATGAAACATATATATGGATTATTACTGTTAAATGAATCAATCTACAATATACTATGATACTAGACCCCAAATTTGGTTTTCATCCAATGGTATCATCCATCCCAATATGTGATTCCAACATACCCTAGGAAGTCAAATCAGTGCAAATTCCAATGGTAAATTCCATGTTTTCTGAGGCAATCCTATAACAATAATAATAAATATAAATCATAATAATTATAGAACAAGGTATATACCAATTCTCACACATGTTGTAATCAAGATAACTCCCCATTAGTATTTTATGGTAGTTTGGGTTCTAGAGTGAAACCAACAATCATTATTGAAAATATAAAAATAATCTAGATCTATCTCAGTTATTCAACAATCACACACTTAGTAACCCTATATCAGATCATAGAAGAGGAACCCTCACATTGTTCCTTGATCTCATCATAGGTTTCATGTCATGAATTGATGGAAAAAGGATACTACATCCTTCGATGTAATCATAAAGGTGGAAGGACCTTGCTAGTCACATTTCAATATCACATGGGAAATAGTTAAAAAGATATTCAATGACCTATTTATCCCATCCTGGTCTCACTAGGTCGTTCCACTTCCCAACTCATCACCAATATTGTTTTCGACTATTCACCAATGTAAATCATGTCTAAAGGTTTTTCACAATGTCTATAAGGGTCATTCACATCATGTAATGGAAAAAATCTAATGAGAGGTCACCAGAATGTCCTGCTAAGGGCTTACATATTCATACATATTTAATTCATCTAATGGGAACCAGTCAGGGGGTCCAAGTGTCTCAGTTCATGGGCTTATCATCAGTGGTTGTGGAGTTATGTATACAAATTACGAGTAATGTGGACTAGGTTTTTATTCACATTCTTAGGGATTACCACTAATTTAACATTATAGTTTATATATTACATTCAATTTAAATATTATAATTTAATTGGAGGGAACCACTTATTGTGGCATCCCACACATAAAATTCAATATATCAAAAAATAAACCATATGTCTATTAAATAAGACCAAATTCCTCAAACTAAATTTACTCATTTCTTAAAACAAGTCTATATGATTTTTTAAAGCTCACCAAGGTCTATCAATCCTCAATCTAAACTGCACAAACAACCTATGATCTATATCAAACCAAATGATCAATTAAAAATAATTGTATCCAAATTATTAAAAAATATCCTATTTAAAAACAGTCTATGTAGTATGATTGTTAGCTTCAAATTTTCATCTGAAGCACCAAGAAACATGTTTTGGTTGAATAAAGAAAATAATCCACCCCAAAGAACTATTTCGAGGCTAATAAATGAGGTGAAAAAAATGCTGCAATGGTTTTACGCAATAAATACATTTCACACACAAATATCTGGAATGAAAAGGGAGAAGATATTTTTCCATGCTTCTTCAATGGAAAAAATCATTCCCTATGTAATCTCACATAATAAATGAATTATAAACACAAAAGGTCCCTTTATCACAAAAGGAGATTTCAAATAATGAATATTGCGGGATCGAGTCCCAAGAAAAAGGAATATGCTATGGTAAATGAAACTTCCACACCCAAGGCCATGTGTGCTAGTGGATGAGGATTTCAGCTATAAGTAGTTGGTCACCCATCCCTTAGGGAGGCTCTTTGAAACATGAAACACACTCTATTTCATTTCAAACTACTCTTCCATGACATTGTGAAACATAAAACACACAAGGTAGATAATCTTGTATGACATGCCTCATGTGGTAAAAAACATGACTTGGCCTTCTGTTGAGTTACCCTTGCACAACTCCATGTAATGTAGTTTGGGTTCACGAAAGAGAATATACCTATGTACAACCCTAATCTTCATGCAACCCAAATATTTTGTGCACCAAAACCTTAATACTCTATGTACTTCCCTTTCTCTAGATATCCTTGATAATATTTTTCATGTGCTCAACACTACAAACATTCCAACAACAACTTATGAGTTCCCTACCAAACATACTTTATGCCTACTATGCACGTGTTATGTTAACTACTACTTTTGAGCATGGATACACTAACCCATGTTTCTTCTGAGCATGGGGACTCAAATGTGGACCTCATGATTGACCAATCCTCCTATAATTATTTCTTTGTAGTTACAGTGAAAATGCCTACCAAAATTCACATGAGTGGTGGTCACATATATGTAATGGTTTATGACTGAGTCCACCCACATTAGAGCTGCATGAGTTAAAACATATTAGTTTCATGTCATAGTTATATGGTGTTAAACTGCATGATAATATCTGCAACATATAATGTAATACAACAGTCATACACTATTCTATAAGGTTAATATTCTCTATGTATATGGGGAAAGTGATGACCCCCCCCTCAATCTTACCAATGAGAATACCCGTGCATCACTCAAATGGAATGAGGTCCTATGGGAATCATCCATGAATAAGCCCAATCCACACAATAACTTCTACTTGTAGCATCCAAGAAGCTCAATGTTTAATACCCACACCAATGAAGGAAATAGATATTCTCATGAGAATGCAATATTCAATGTGTAATCCCCACACCATTCATCATCGATGATCCTATAGTGACATGAGAGTCCATACCATATGAAGATAAACTGGATGGATCGGTATTGTTACATGGACTTAAACCATAGTCTTGAACTACGTGAGTTTTTATCCCTTCCTTATAATCAGGACATGAATTATGCCTCCCTAAGGTTCAATAATGACCAATGTCGATGTTTTGTATTTCCTCCTTAGGACAAACCTCCTAAATCATTCTTATGGGGCCTTCTAATCACTCAATACTGGACCCTCCTCTATAGGACATTCTAATAACATCCCATGTAAAGATAAAATAATTACTTTTCATATTTATTAATTTGATTTTAATTTTTCCTTAACTGGATTATATTTTCAATAGAATTCCAACATGAATTAGTGAGTTTCTCTAAAATCTTACATTGCACACAAAATTGAGTTATACTAAATAATAATATATTTTTAATATTATTATTTTATGTGTCTGTTAACTCTTAGACATTCCATTGGCGGGAATGAATAAGAGTAACTATGTCATGTCAATACATTAATAAAAAATTATTTTATATTAATATAATAATTTTGATAGGATTAAAATAATGCTAAATTTAATTGTAATTGTAAAAATATATATACTCCTGAATGGTAGTTTTATCACCTTCTAAAAGAAAACAAATTTTAAATCTTAATTTTGATAGTATTGATTTTTTTATATGAAAAAATTATCTTTTTTATGAAATATAAATATTAAAATTTACTTTGAGTTAATTTTTGGTATTTTTCTGAAAACATTCATATTTTTCTGAATAGTGAATAATACAGAATTTTAGTTCAACTTCACATTCAATTTAGATAGAAAAACATAACAATGTTCGAACATTTTTGCTTTAAAAACCAGCTTTGTCATCCGATATATGGGATTAATTTAAAATCAATTTCTTCTACTTATGTTATTGGAATTATGAAAATTTGATTCCATATTTGGAATCAAAATAATCTATGATGTCTAATATTGTAAAATTAGTGTTTGACCAAAATGTTTAGTTAATGAAATTAAAATTTGTTACAGCAACTAAGAGGAAAACTTGCATATCAATTGACGAAATCTTAATATTAAGAACATAAATGACTTCGAATATTTTCCAAAATCCGTATGATATTACTATATAAACAACATAATTATATTTATTTTATTATTACAATTATTAGAGCCACTTGACCAAAGAATAACATGGGTGTAATTCCCAGTTCAAAAATTTACAAGAATATCACTCCCAATCTGCTATAAAAGAGCACCTCACCCTTTCCTATTTTAACACCTATCAAGAAATTTGGAACATCCAAATAACAAAAGAAATAATCACCCAAAATCCCTCCCAACACCGTATAATCACCAAATGGGGAATAAGACCAATGAATTTGTTCTTTGGTGTAAAAAAAGGATTTACCTGAGGAAGATATATATATCATCAACAAGAATTTTAAATTTATATCCTTCCAGACTCCGTAATTATTTATTATTCTATGACTATATAATAACATCAGTATCCTAAATATAATGAGATGTTTTTATGTTTATTATTCAAACAAAACATTCACACTCTTCCATCGAATGGGTAATGAATTACTGTTTATGTCTGAGAAACTACCACATCACATAATGATGACGTTCATTTTTCTATTACCATATCACTTGGTTGTGAATATTGATGGAAATATTTTTTTTGTTATATATATATATATATTATTTATTATGTATAATTTTTTTAAAATTTATATACTCAGATACCTTCATGATTTCAATTTTCTACAAATATGATTACATTGTTTGTGGATGTGTGGGCAGTCACGTCCTCAATGTGATGTGATACATTCACACACTACATGGAACATATATAATACGGGATTAATTAAAAATATATGTGACATAAATAAAATCTATATCATATTCATGAAATTATTAAATTTCTTGAAATATTATATATTATTTTCTTTTTTAACATCCATACATTGAAAAAGTGAAAACCTCATTTTGGGATGTGCCGACTACCGCTTCCTTGATGTGATGTGACTCCTTTTACTTCACAAAAATTGTATATATAAGTATGTTTGAATAAAATATATTGAATATATGATTTAATTATCATTATTAATATATAAATATTATTTACATTATTTCCATAACAATCATTAAAAGTTGGGAAAGTTACTCATGTGTACGTACAAACTACCATCTCCACGATTCTAATGTTGGTTCATTTATCATAACCATAATTCATGAAAGGGTATAATAAATTAACTTATGTATAAATGTGATAATTATTTCAAGATTAAAATTTTATATTTTTATATATAATGACCATTTTGACCAATGAAGACTTACCAAATTTGTTTTTGACTGATAAAGAGAATATGGTCAAAACAACAGACGCAAATGTAGTTGATCAAGTAGTTGATTAAAAATTATATTATGTGAAATAAAAGAAATGATAAAATTTAGAAAATTTATATAGTTATTAAATAATTAACATGCCTTAATTTAAAAATTAATATAAAGGCACACATGATAAGTCAGACTGAAGGTATGGTATTTTTTCTCAACATCCTTTCATTGAGGCATTTCTTGATGATACACACCATTATTAATTTATAATGTCAATATTAATCACCCTTTAAATTATAGATCTATATTTTATCTATTTCATTGTATTAAATATTTTTTTTATCTGTGAATATTTAATGGGGCTTATGATTCTAATATTCAATGTGGAATGGTAAATATTGAATATTTAAAAATTTTAATTTCATAATTTTTTCTCCTTCTAATTATTATTGATATTATTTTACATATTTATTTATGTGAATATAAAAGGGTTAGGAAGGAAATATTATGTTTATTTTAACTTTCATCCAAAATTTCATAAAATTAAGTTTTTACATGTTTTTTACAGAATTGTTGGACACAAAAATAATGGAATGTAATATTATTAACATACACAATGATAATAACTTTTCCACCTCCATGGAAACTATTTTATTTTATAATTACATTGAAATATTTCATGTTTTATTATATAAAAAACCATCATTCATTTTTTGGGTATTTAGGTACTAAAAATGGTTTTTAAAATAATGGTGTATTTTGTTTTGAAAATGGAAATTTAGATAGAAAATATTAATTTAATATATGAATTTTATTTTCATATGAATTAAAGAATTTTTTAAAATGATGAAATTGTGTATTTCAGGTTGTGGTTATTGGATATTATAAAGGATGGATGCACCAAGATATCATTTGGTGATCTCGATATAGCTCAAACAATTATTGTTCCTAGATAGTGCTCCAATGGAATGGTTAATGATTACATTTTCCAAATAATTATATTTCTACATGGTAGTATAGTTATTCAAATCTATAAGAGATCTCAAAGGGTTTTGTAAAGGATTAATGTGATGATGTACCAAGGTACTTATATTAATTTTCTATGTTTTTAATGATTTTCATGTAAATCATTTGATTTCAAATTTTAAAATAAATTATATTTATAAAATAATGATATTTCCATTTTTGGTTGAAGTGTTTTTAAGAAAGGGGTTTTCGTATGATTTAATGTTAATTAATTGAATAATGGGTTGTTTCTCTATATAACCCATAATATTATTTTTATGATCATCTCATGTTTCTTAATGTTTCTCACATGACTTAAAGATGACTAAGTTATTGTAATAATTCTTGTTTCATGTTGTGTAGTGTTTTATGAAAGTAATCATGAATTATTTAAATAATTTCAGATTATGGGAAAATGGATACTATTTAGAAGTGTCAACATTGTAGTTTATGATTTTCATATATATGTGTTTTGAACTAATTTTATAAAACTCTAAAACTAAAATGATCCTTAATGTGATAGAAAATAATATTCTTGAGTAAACTAAAGTTAATGTTATGATTAAGCCTATGGCCTTATAGTTTGTATCAACAGATGGTCTAGATAAATTTAGAGTTTCTGATAGTCTTAATAGAATTCCCTTAAATGAATTTATTCTAGGGTATGATAGAAGGATATAAAATTTAAATATTACCTTATTTTTCTATCTAATTAATGATTTGAAATATGGTTTTCCAGGGATAACATTATGAAGCTATAGTTTTAAGAGACTAAATGGAAAATATCATTCCAAATCAACATCTTGAGATCATCAGAAATGAAAAGAATGGTTTCTTGCACTGATGTGTTAGATGACTCGAGAAATAAATGGTGGAATTATCCTGTATAGATAGAAACCCAATATACCCTTAGTGACCATATATTTTTTGGATCATTCCATATATAAACACCCCTATCATTTAGGGGATCATCTAACCTAGTGTTTTCTAAATGATGGATTGAATACCTATAAAATATATTAGATGTCATTTAATATTCAGATGACCAAATGGAAAATATTTTAATTTGTAAATATGTAGATGACCCCAATTTGCGGTGGCCAATGGATATTAAAATTAGATAATGTGAAAATATTGATGTCTTGTAATTTGATGAATTTAATAATATTTTCATAAAGATGTTTGAATTTTAATAGAAAAAACAATTCCTATATACGTTTGAGAATTATTTTATAGTTAATATATAAATGTTACTAGATCCATGTTGAACATGAAAGGAATATGAGGATAGTTTGTAAATCCTTAAAATAATAGAAACTATATGAGAAAATTTAGAATATCTGAATATTTGTAGTAATAAATATTATTCACTGGTTACATTGTTTTTAAAAATAGTATAAATTTTATCTTATTAAAATGAATTTTGTTGAAGAATATCAAAGACCCGCAAATAAAAATAATAATCATAGTTCTATTAGATTACTAGTGTATTAAAAAAATAATTTTTACTGAAAATAGGTATCAGTTATCTATCCATCTGACTATGCCAACTCGAAATGAATTTGGGATCATATATACATGAAAATATGAAGTTTTGTTATAAACTAATAATAATATTGGTAAATATACATGTTTATTCCTTTCTATCTTCAAATGGATAATTATTCATCAATTGTAAAGCTTTATTAAAAATACATGGTAGTCTTCTAACGCAAAATTAAAAGGTAATATCTTATTCTTCATTTTAGTTTAAAATAGATTTATTGAATTAACCTACACATGATATTTAATTAACTACATTTGTTTTTTATTTAAAAATATAGAGGCATCATTTGTATGGAGTAAAGTGTTAAAAATATAATGATCAGAATAGTAATAAATATATATTCCCTCATAATGAATTTAACATGAGACATGGAATATTGTAGGAACTAATCAAGGAGTATAATTGCACGATTCATTATAATCGTGGAAAAGAAAATGACTTTGTCGATGATATGAGTCTAAAAAAGAATTCTACGTTAACCATGTTACCTTTGGAACATGACCCTTTGGTTAATGATTTGATGAATTTTTTCCTATATGTTGTAGATGTAGGGGAAACCTATATTTTTTATGTTTTAGTACATTTGAATTTGTTAGAATAAATATTGAGCTCACATAAGGTGGATTAATATTTGTAATAAATTATAGAATCCAATAAGAATAGAAAGTTTCTATAGATTCATATTTATTATAGATTTCTTTTATGATTTGGAAAAAGATTATGTGTGCCTTTTGATTTATAATTGAGGAATGATTTATTGACTAAACACCTTATTTCTCTATTTTCCATTCATTCTGGAAACATAATGATGTAAAGAGACCATTGAGAGTATTACATGTGGGTGGAATAAAAATATATATTTCTTTATTTAGAATGCTGTTTTAGAAATTTAAATTGGTTAATGTAGAAAGATAGTAATTGAAGGTGTTATTTCAAACATTTCTAGAATTCTAATGGAATTGGTAAAATATATCAACTAATTTCATGATAGGATATCTAAATAATTATTAAGGTAATAATTTTATTTTGTTTACTGTTGACCGATTGACTAAATATGTAAATTTTTCTCCTAATTTGGATAAAATGTATCTTGATTAGTTTTAATGATTTATTTAAATGATATTTTCAAGTTACATAGATTTCCTCTCTCTATTATATCAGATTGTACTCCCCGGTTCTTGTATGTTTATTTAAAAGGAAATCAAATGTTGTTGTGTGATGAATTAAAATTTAATACATCATTTCATCCTTAATATGATGTACAATCTAAAACAATGATTTAGACAATGGAATATATGATTCATTCTAGATAAATAGATTACTAGGGATATTGGTATCATCATATATCATTTCTTTATTTTTCTTATAATAAATTTTTTTTAATGCAACACAGAAATGGTTCCTTTCATTTATTTATATAGAAATAAGTGATAGAAAATATATTTTTGGGTTGATTTAGGATAAATAATGTTTATAGGACAAGAGATGGTTGAATAAATGAGAAATAAAGTTATGTTTATTTAGTGAAACATGAGTACAATTCAATGAAATTTGACCAGCTATGTGGATAACCAAAAATATATATCTTTCTTTCGAGTAAGGTGATCATGTATTTCAAAAAGTTTCTCTATGGAAAAGTGTGAAGAGATTTGGTTAAAATGGGAAGACGAGTTCATGGTTCACTAGACCATATAAAATCCTAGATAATGTTAGATCAGTTTCCTAATTGTTGTATTTTTCTCTCACGTTTTCATTGGTTCCCAAAACAATTCATGGCTTAATGTTATGGAATTATATACTAGATTCATCTCATGGTTTGAGACCTAATGTAGTTCAGATGGAAGGGAATCATTATTAAGAGGAACAACTAGTTTAGGTTCAGTACCACAAATACCATTTCTTATGGAATATGTTGATTCATTAGGTTAAGGTTTTATGTAAAACACAATGTTTTTAGATAAAACAAGGGAATCAGAAAATGATATGGTGTAAAAATGTTCCCACTTATTTGATATGTGAATAGAATTGGGACCACAAAATTTTCAAAAGGGTGAAGGATGTGACATCCTAATTAATGATAAAACATGTTTTTTTTCATATTTATTTATATTAATTATTGAGATAGTAAATTTACCATAAATTTTAATCTATTTATAATAGCATACCTAACACATAATAACTCGTTTCTCTGAAATCTTAGGTAGAATGCAATACCAAGTTATACCAAAAAAATATTATATTATTAAAATTTTTATTTTAAGTGCAAGCTAGAACCTAGATGTTTTATTAGAATAAATTAATAGTAAAAACTAAGTTATTTTTACACATGTTTTTTAAATGTTTTTACATTAATATAATAAATTTTATATGCTTAATATAAGAATAAATCCAATTTAAATTGTAAATGGCTCCATATTTCTAAAATGTATTTTCATAGCTTTTTAATAGAGATCCAATTTTAAATATAATATTTGATTGTGTAATAATTTATATATGAAATTATAAAGTTATTTTTTTAATTATAAGTATCAAAATATATTTTTTCAAATTTTTTGTAATTTTGCTGATATCATTCATATTTTGAAAATAGCAAATAATACTAAATTTCAGTTCCAAAACTGTTATTTCATCCTAATAATTGATATAGTTAAATTAGGTATTTAATTTTTTTTAAAAATTATAATTAGATAATTTTTATATCATTTAAATCAATTTAATTCATTGGAAGGAATTTTTCATATATTTTAGATATAAAAATTTAAAAACCCTTTGAACATTTTTTCTTTAAAACCCCAATTTTTCATCCCATATGTTGGATTACATATTAAATTATTATTTTCAATTGTTTGATTAGGATTTGGAAAAATAAATTTAATATTTCTAATAGTCCTAATTTATAATATCTAAAATGGTCAACATCATTTTTACCAAAAATATTAGTGAACAAGATTAAAAACAATTACAGCAATTAAGAGGAAAATTCTCTTAACAAATAACCAAACATTAAAATAAAGATCCAAAATGACATAGAAACTTATCCAGAAGACATATAATATTTATATTTTTACCATATATTCCATTGTATTTATTTTTTAACATTATTGGTTCCACATTACTTGGTAGAATTATATGTGGAATTCCATTCTCAAAAATTACAAGAATTCCACTCCCCCCACTACAAAAAGACACCCACCCTTCCCCTTTTTCACATATCTAAAAAAATTTGTATAATCAATTACTATAAAACATAATCTACCAAAATACCACCCTTATACATAGAGGTTTCTCCTTGGGCATAAATCCATCCATGAATTCTGCTTTTCAAACAAGAAAAGAGATACCCAAAAAAGATATAAGTTTTGTCAATAAAGGTTTTTACATCATCTCCCTCCTGAATCACATAATTTACTATTATTCTAGGATTATATAATGACTTAAATAGACGAAATATACTAACATGTTTTTATTTTAATGGTTATACATACACCTACACACACATCTGTCAAACGGGTAATGCGATTATAATTTTTGTAAGCCGAACTACCACCTCACATAACGATGCCTTTAATTTATCCATTACCAAATCTCATTACTTTTAATTATTATGGATATAATATTTTTATATGATATATATGATATGTATTATTTATTAATTCTTTTTTAGTTTTTATATACACATTCCTTCATTCATTTCATTTTTTGTAAATACAGAAACATTGTTTAGGTATGTGTGGACTATCGCCTCATATAAGCGATGTGATATGTTCACAAATTACATAGAATATATTAAGGATTAGTATAATTAAATATATTTTACATAAATAACATCTATATTATATTCATGAAAAATTTTAATTTCTTTAAATATAATAAATAATTTTCATTATTACCCTTTAACCCACTGAAAAAGTGATAACGTTGTTTGGGGACATATGGACTACCACCTCCATGAAATGATGTGATTCTATTTAGATATAATTAATTCTATGTATAAGTAGATAAAAATAAATAATGTGGTATATATGATATAATTATTATTTTCAGTAGATAAATATCACATACCTTATTTTTTTAATGATCATTGAAAAATGGGAACCTTACCTGTGCGTACGTATGGCCTACCATCTCCATGGATGTAATGTTTGTTCATTTTTCATTACCATAATTCATGTTTTCATTGAAAGGAGTAATTTATGTATAAATATTAAAATTATATAATGTTAATTATTATATATATGTTCATATAATGAAGCCTTTGACCATAGTTGGCCTACCAAATTCGTTTTTGACACATAAACCGAATATGGTGAAGACACCTGACGTAAACTTATTTCATTAAGTAGTTGATTAAAAAATTGTAGTAAGTGAAATAAATGTAATTATAAACATGAAAATTGATCTGAATAGGGTCAATAATTATCATAATTTTATTCTTTATGAAGATAAAAACACACGTGATTAGTCAAATTTAAGTAATGGATTTCGTCTCAATATCCTTTCACTGAGGCTTTTCTTGACGATATAATCCTTTATTCATTTATGAGGTATATATATAGCCCCATTGTCATTTTATATCCATATTTTGTCTATGATCATTTTATTTAATGTTTTTAAATGTTATTATTTCATTGGGATTATGATTTAAATGTACAAAGTGGTGTGTGAAACTTTGAATGATAAAAAGATTTAATTTTAAAAAAAATTACCCATGTAAACAATATTGATATTACATTTAATATTTATTTATATGGATATTAATGGGTCATAAAGTGAATTTCATTTATATTTTTAATTTCATTCATTTTTTTCAAAAAGGAATCATTTTATGTGTTTTAGATATAATGTTTCTAAAAATTGAAAAGGGATTTTCTATTATTAATGTACATAGAAATAATGAATCTTTCATTATAGTGGCCATTATTTTGTTTTTAGATTTCTTTTAATGATTTCATGTTTTCTTGAATGAAAAAAAACTCATACCTTTATTTGGGATTTTGGTATTTAAACTAGATTTTCAGAAAGAAAATATTATTTTGTTTTGAAAATGGTATTTTTGATTTAATATATTATTTTAATATATAAAAGTGATTTTAATATGAGTTTAAAAGAGTTATAAAAATTATAAAATGATTATTTTCATTTCGCGACCATTGAAAATTATATATGATTGGAGTTCCCAGATAGTGTCGGGTGAGTGTGTTATAGATTAAATTATGGGTACACCCATATAATGATCCAATTCATTGGGTAATAGTTATATTATCTAGAAAATTATATTCGATGTTGTTCATATAGTTATTCAAATCGGTAATGTTTCTATAAGGGATTAAAGTGATAATGTCCTAAGGTACCAACAAGAAGATTCTATATTTTATAATATATTTTCATGGAAATAATGTTTTCCAAAGGGTAAAATAAGAAAGATTTATTAATGGACGATATTTATATTTCTAGGTAAAATTTTGGGTTTTTAGGAAAGGTATTTTCATTAGTTTAAT
The DNA here is from genome assembly GCA_963277665.1 of Viscum album. Classification (NCBI taxonomy): domain Eukaryota; kingdom Viridiplantae; phylum Streptophyta; class Magnoliopsida; order Santalales; family Viscaceae; genus Viscum; species Viscum album. Next base: position 1,810,871,893 of record OY728123.1, on the reverse strand, counting down.
GGTTATAAATGTAATAAAAGATTACTTATTTTTATATCCCTTACATGATTTTAATTGTAATCACATATTATAAGTCTTTTTCATACGACTTAGGGATGAGTAATATTTTGGAATAAATCATTTTGAATTTTGTGAGGATTTTAATATAAGGGATCAGGATTTAATTTAATTAGTTTAGATAATGGAAAAATGGATACTCTTTTGAAGTACCCACATTCTAGTTTATGGTTTTTCTAGGTATGATTTATGGACTACTTCCCTAAAAATATAAACCTAATAATTATCAATGTGATAGAAAGTAATATTCATTAAATAAGTGAAGATTAAGTAATGATTAAGTATATAGACTTATAGTTCTGATCTGTTGGTAATCCTTTTAGGTGTCACATCCTCTCCTAGGTATAAATCTCTTAGATCCACATCAATGACTGTTCTGATCCAATAAATAATAGATCTTCCTCCACATGGAATTTTGGTCTATTGAAAAACCATTAAGGTGTCACATATTCTGTCATAGGTAAACAATTCTCATATCCACCTCAGGGGGTTTTCTGTTCAAGGAATCTTAGATATGCCACCATGGGGAATTTTTATACATTCAAAAACCATTCCACTGTTACATCATCCCTCATAGAGGTGCACCTCTCAGATCTACCTGAAGGGGAATTATGATCCATCAATCCTAGAACTTTCACCATGGTGTGTTCTTATCCACTAGAAAATATTTTAGGTGTGACATCTTCCTTACTATGGAAATACCTCCCAGATCTAAATCAAGGGTCATTATAATCCCTAACATTGGATTCCCCTCTATGGGGTGTTCTGATCCCTTGGTAGACTTCCTGGTGTGACATCTTCAGTTCAAGGGTAACAACTCCCTAATCCACCTTGAGGGGCCTTCTGAATGAAAACCTAGATCATTATCAATGGGATTTTTGATCGATAATCTTGGGTCTACCTACATGGGGTGTCCTGATCCATCTATCCTATTCCCATAGGATATTAACCTTTGGAATTTCTCTATAAGTCATTAAACTCATTCCCTGATGCACATCTACAAGATGTTCTAGTCCATCCTGATTGGACATAAAACTAGTGAAATTACCCAAAATACATATTACATGAATAATTATGGTTTTGATAAGGTAATGATCATTGGAATATGAACTCCCTTAAAATTTTTACCTTATGATCGACATGTTATTCCTTGGATTATTCAACTAATATTCCTTACATTAGATACCCTCCCAAGGTGATGAATACATGTGACTAGTATTCCCAATGTATAGATGTTCCCAACAGTGTCCAATGTTACTAATCTCCTGACCAAATGATTATGTCCTTTCCAAAGATAATTATATTTCCCATATAAGATTACTGAAATTGATCAATGACCACAAAGAGATAAAATAAGGAATGGGTTCCATAAACATGAATTAAATCTGTGAGGGAGACATGGACTAGGAAACGATCTCTACGGAGGAATCCATAGAAGGATGAACTGACGTACCATCATAACATATTGAGAATGGAATATAAATCACTTTGGAATTTAATTATTGATTCCCACATATGGAAATAAGGAATGCGTGGAATCAAATAATGACCTCACATGCATTGTACGCCAAACATGCAAGGGGGAGCCATTAAAACAATTGGAATGTGATATAGTGAACCCAAAATCAAAATATTATCAACAACACGGGGTCTAGTTGAATACAAGAAATCATAATATTATCATGTCACTGGATTCAAATATCTAAAAATATGTGGGAAAATGAAAATAGTGGGCCCATAATTTAACATATTAGAAAATAGGGAAGTTAACTACTAGGCATCCTTCATTTGTGACATCATCAGCATGGATATCTCATCATATTCAAATGATTTTACAACATTATGGTATTAATAATAGATTACCATGTGCCTATATTGACATCTGAATCCATGTTCATTAATTTAACCCATCCATGAAACTCTAGGAACCTAATTCCCACAATCATAGGGGTTGGAGAAACATTAATGCAGTAAAACCACACAACCCCACCTCCTTTATGACATATGCCATTCCATTATCTACCATGAACACAATCCCTATGTCATCCTCAAAAATAATCAAGAGAATTTTGATAAAAAAACCCTCATCTTATTGTACAATAATTAAAGAAAATTCTAATTAGGGATGTGGCCCACAAAGATGTATAAGTTTTAGTGCCTCACCAAAACAATTTCCCCAAATGGTCATGGTTGGGGAACCCCCCGCCCCTTCATATAGAGAATCAATTCTAGATTCTCTTCCAGGATCTATCATATGAATAATTACCCTACCCTGAGGATGTATGGGATTCTTGAGCCACCTATATAACAACTAATTATAGGGATCATTCATATTGGGCACTCACCATAACCCATTAGTGCTAGCAATGACCGGTCCCTCGTGTCAAGGAACATGTGGACTTTACCACTACACTGATGACCCTGGTATAAAGAACCACATGAAAACACCAGGGAAGGGTCAAAAAGAATTATTGAGAAGGGGAATCATCTTTCCTGGCTCTAGTGGCCCATTCCATTGTTGACACATTCCATCAGTTCCCTGAATTTGGGGGATATGTGTCTGTCTTCACCCGATTGGGATCGAGACCCCTATCACCTCATAAGAAGGCTGGTTTATCCCATTTAATCTTTAGAATCACATAAAACCAATATGGACCAATATATATCAATGATACTCATTAAATAGGTAATTCCCAAACCATAATCAACCCATGTGGAGGTTTTACCATCTATATCAACAACCAGTACGGAGGCCCTACTTATACACCCCCATTCAATCATTGATGTCGTCCTCGTGTATATTTTAACTAGGATGAAGGTTTCATTCACTAACCAACCAATCATAACAGAGTTACTCTACATAATGAAGAGGACACCTTCCCCAAATAACCATCTTGGGGTATAATAGAGAAAAAATATCAGTGAAGGCTAAATGTTGGAAAACTATAGGTCATCATTAAAGTCATAGGTCTTTCAGATTCCCCAGACACAAAATCCTCGGCGATGGCGTTTCCCACCCAAATTCTAAAATGTGGTGTAGGATCCTGAGAGGTGTTATTTTCCATCATATAAGGTAAAATCTATAGGATACCTAGATCTTTCTATAGGTACAAAAGGTTAAGGATGTTCTAGCTCCCTTACAGGGACTCACATTGCTGCCATCCCCATCACCGCTATTTTCCAAACAATATGAATCTCAAATATAGATAAGCGCGTTACAGTGTATTGGGATGAATCCTCTATATGGTAAGAACACATTTGATCCACTGATTAGTGAAGCATCCATTGTAGATGAATTATTTTTGATCACCCATTCCTAAAATTATGTGATGATGTAGTTATTCCCCCCAAAAGAGATTCCCCAGTGGTTAGAAAACAATTTAATCCCATAGAGACTCATCTACCAACCAACATACCAGAACAAAAATCCATGTTGGTGCCACCACCCATCTCTCTGCCATTTCTATTTAGTGTTTGGGATGACCAGAAATTGGGCCCTTCATCTTAAAAGAGGGAATATAGGAAAATATGGATAATGACTTGTTATCTGTGGTATTCTAGATGCTTGTAAATCCAAACATAAACATCCTAAATTCCCTCACCAAGGGCCATGACATGTGTTTCCTCCATAACATTTGGGTAATTTTTCACCCCCTCCTTGATCATATGTTACTATATCTAGGGAGCTAGGTGCACCTCGATTACATCAATCATTAGTGCTGAAATGTTGAGTTTGAATCACTCCTACTTGAATAGTAACTTTAGTTTTATGGCTATAATAATAACCTCCAAAATATATGTGTCAAGACCCTTACATTGATCCACATAATAAAAGAAGAAATGTTTCTACTTGTAAAAATTATGGGATAGGGAAAGTACACTTCTATCCACTTATGTACTATACTATGATTTCCTAACATACCCATAGATAATGAATGTTAAAATATAGGTATAATTTTTGATAATAAGTTCATTCCCAGCCCTCCAAAGGATCATATGGACACTGAAATAAATTTAGGTAATGAAAGGTAATATCTACCCTATGATGTAGCAAAATACTTGATAGACCCTCATACCAGGGTCCTTACCCACCTGAAAATTTAGGCACTCAACCTTGGGGACCCTTCTAAGACACCTCCCACCCATCAGAATATATATATAGGTACATAAAAGGTTTTATCATGTCATGATTAATGTATTTTTAGTATAAATAGGTAGATTATATTATATAGTACTTTCTCTATTAGGATTTAGAGAAGAAAATTATCATCAATAAACTCATTACTGATCAATATCCGAATTACGACACTTCCCGATAAAATGATTTTTCTCATAAATAAGGGGTAGATACATCCTTTTATAGTTTCCCCTATCTAACTCAGAAATCATGTGTATCTATAAAAACAATAGGAAGGAGAGTATGTTAAGAGACCAAGGTATGACTCACCAAACCTACCCGATCAGTGTAATTACCCTCCTTGATATTTGGGTTACGCCCCTCCTCATGCCACTAAGGATTCTTACTGGGTTGATGAGAATGTTAATGCATTAGTGGTTAGAGACCCTTATCATGATTAGAAGCCTCCCTAGTATGATTTTAAAGTAACTCTAACTGTAAAACATGAGTCACTATAGATGTGACACATATAAATCCCACCTAAATTAATGTAATACTGAGCATGGGTGGATGATATTCCAACACCCCTAGATTTTAGAAAACCATGATTTTCTCTGTTCAATGGGATGGACAACCCCTGTATAAATTTAACCACTTCAACTCAAGGTGTGGGAACATATTGAGAACACCATAGTAGAAGGAGTTCACCATGATTTTTTGATTCATTCCAATACTCAAAGGACCTACATTCATCTGGTACAACCTGATGGCTATAAGGTCTGTTACTAGTCAGGGAGAATTTCACTGATAGTTAATTAACTATTTATGCTCCCCCACATGCAAGACTGGTATTTATGACATTTTCATATGTATAAAAAATCCTAATGATCATGTATTAGGTATTTTTTCAATTTTAAAGGCCTCATGTACTACCTCTACATGACACTAAATCAATAGATGTCGCTAAATATTTGCATGGGTAATGTTAAGACTCGTTTTTTCACTACCCTCATCACTCAAAACGTCCATAGTGGGTTCTGACACTTATCTAACATGGCCCATCATTTGTTTGAGGTATTATTTCATGCATAGAAAGTGAGTCTTTTTCCTTGTCCATATCTTATGAGGAGTTATTATAGGGAAGATACTACCTCTTTTTTAAAGGTAGAGTCCCCTGATCCACTAGAGTTATTGGGTCCTGTCAATAAAAAGCCTTTTGGAGGGAAATAAGGCTCTCAAGAACAAGATTTCTAAGCACAAAATCTCTTGTCACTACCTTATAAAGGACGACAACCTAGATGAGAGAATAAATATCCATCCCCTCATCCTAATATGATCCATATTCAATGATAGGATCCAAATGTGACCATCCTTGATATTAAAAAAATAACTATTCTTTTAAGTTTACAGTAGCCCCCAAATAATACATTTGTCCCTGGAAGAATTGGATTCTAATGTTTCTAGAGTGCAGGAGGGAATAAGACACTAGATGCACTAACCACCCTAACCATTTCCCATACCATAGGATCCTTTCACAAACTATTATAGAATTTTATATGTTCATGGATTATATATAAGTCCCAGGGGATAATAGTTTGGTCAAATATGGAGATGTGATGACACAAGTAAGACATATATCTAAAAATCTCAGTAGAGTTAGTGTAGTTTCAGAAGAATGGATGTAGGCTTATAGCCATCAAAAATATATGTATGACAACATGTTAGATTTCATGGTAATTTCTCATGACCATGGAATCATCTATGCCTACTATTGTCGGCCCAAACCTTCTGTGGTCATTTTTCTTTCCCCGGATGATTCTTCTGTATCTATATAGAAGCCTCCCAAATCTCAGAATAGTAGGAGCCAGGTATGCAATGGATATAAGATTCCCATAGTGGTTCCTAATCAATCTCTGACCCTCATGTATTTCATCCTCATGAGTTATGAATAATCCCCAAGTCTACCCAACAATGGATGACACCTCAGATGATTATAAGGAGTATGACTCTATGAATTTTGTCTTATTGGTGGACATCTTCACACTTCCCAATGATGACTAATATTAGAAATTCCCCAGAATACATATGGACAATGACATTATTAGAGAAGATGAGGATATAATAACCAACCAAATTCTCTTGATAACACCTCAAACTGAGCAGTGAAAGATATCGAGACTATGCAACTAGTGTTGTGAAGAACCTAATAGGCACGGTCCTCAAATCTATCCTATTTATTAATATCACTACATTTAACCCTATTATCTAACCATTAAAAAGATTCATGACTGCACCTTTTTCATCATTTTCCAACTAAAGTGAGGCCTCGTAAATCTAACATTCAACCAAAATTAAAACATGATATTCATATTTTCATCATTAGGATATTTCCATAACCATATAGAATACATTGGTACAACTAGCATCACCCATTATGAATCCTCCAAAAGAGAACACATTGTTGGTAGAAAGGTGTAGATGGTACGATATTACAGTGTATCAAAGCACCTCTCAATCATTTCAGTGAGGCTCCTAATCCATGAGTCCCTTCGGTTGTTAAAAAAATATGTGATTTATTCATTTAATACTTCATGAGAACATTCCAATTTTATGTATAGTCAGCTGCCCATGAGGCCTACTATATAGAGGAGGTCATGAATGAGGAGATTTAATCCATCATGTTGTTCTCTGGATAGTATGAGGGCTCGCTCATACAGGGGAATATATTACTGTTGTACATCACAAGTCAGTTCAACAGCATAGAGACCCTCTACTACATTTTGGAAAGAAGTACTTTTATTAACCTCATCCCAACCCATATGATCTATATGTGTGGGATAGCCAATTAATATATGAATCCATCCAAATTGATGTTTTAATGTTATGACAGATCGATGTAGAGACAATTTTGTAGGAATATCCATAAGCACCATTTCAATTTCATGATATGAAGTGCAGATATAATGGTAGTCTCACAAAATACCATCACCAATGTGCTTATGGTTAGGCCTAGGATTCATCTACATGTGTGAGTCTCCACTTCATATCACCAGTACCTCAGGTACTCCCATAACGTTTGTGTAGGGGAATCTCCCTTTAACTGATGTGATTCTTAATATCTAAGTGGAATTTATTATATGATATAGGTGAATCAGGTTGATTCCAATGAGGTTTAGCAAAAAACAGTTACGACCAATACTTGGGAAGTCCAAGGGGATGTTTTCATTATTCCAATTCATTGGTAAGATGATATTATACCGAACATGGTATGTTTCATGTTATTTTAAATGAAAATTTTTCTTGGTGTACATTAGTGGAAGGAACGTCCAAATATTATCTCATACACTTACACAGGATCAGTCTGAGTGGTAAAATAATTCCCTACCCCTACAAAGTATCAATATGTTCACCTTATTGAAACCATTTCATGGCATTCTAGTCTGTTCTGTATAGGAAGGCTATGTTGATAGATATAAACTCGCAACTATTTCTTTGACATCAAGAATGTGAATTGTGGATGAAGGACTTATTCTATTGGATTGATAGTAATCATTTTCATGGTACTAGAAGTGTAAAAATTCCTCAGTGGATATTATGTTCCCACCCAAGCAATCATCATTGCTCCCCCTCAGTCATCGAGCCTATAAGAGTTACCTGCGCCTACCGATTGTCATTCCCCAAATGATGAAGGGGACTTGGAATATACCTCCTGCATTAGAGTAGGGTGTCTCCACCACTATCGATGATACAGTTCTGGTGAATATTAGTAATGATATGGATCTTAGGACATCGGTAATTAGTGTATAAATTCCCCCATAAGTGAAGAAGTATTTAATTTCCTCTCTGAAGAAGCACCACGATGTATTATACTTGAGTTATGAAGAGATTCTAGTAAAACACCCTAAATTACCCATACACCATCTCTATCTTCTAAGGATTCATCATAGATTTATGAAGTCTACCAAAAGGATAATCCCCTCCCATGATTCCATTACTGAAGACATGTTTCAAATGATTTTCAATTCCAACCTCTTCATAGTTGTTCAGTGCCCAAAGTGGGTAGCCAACATCCTCACTATTAGGGAGAAGAAGTGGAATATTCGAGTCTATATCAATATAATGGATCAATACATCCATTTTCCTAAGGATGATTTTCAACTTCCATGGATATATTTGTTTATCAATGATACAACTGGGTTCTAAGATCTCTCCATTATAGATGGATATTCTTGGTAAAATCAAATCTAGATGGCCCTTTATGATGATGAGCATGCCAACATCTAGGATCCACAAGGGAAATTTTTCAATTAGATAATTCCATTTGGATGGAAGAATGTAATAGACACATATCATTGGGTAGTTCACTGTATATTAAAATAGATTCTAGGGATGTTGGTGGGGTAATATATAGATGTCATGATGGTAAAATCTCACCAGCATCAAGATCTTCTCAGAGACTTTAAGAAGGTGTTTCTATTCCTATATTCCAAAAATATTAAGATAAACCCATTGAATTGTGAATTTGGGGTAACCTCCATGAAGTTTTTAGTCATCCCTATAACATACAGAGGCATCAATATTTATGAATTAAAGATCCTTTATTCCATTCAAATGCCTCCCCTAATAAACCTTCATGAGCAGTGAGACCTTCAAGGCCACTTGTAAAATATATGTTTCATCATTTCCAATTATTCCAACAAAGATATTCGCTTTTAAGGATCATTAATAATGGAATATTCTACCAGTGGGATGATGAGTGCCAGAAAAAAGTCGAGGAAATCAAGATGTATATGATACCACCAATGGTTCTGATGCCACCCATCTGAGGCAATCCTCTATTCCACTATATAGATACCCTAGAATTGTCTCTTTATTCCCTCCACATACATAAGAATGATCAAGTATGAGAAAATAGTTTATACCAACATTGTCATGTGATTCTTGAATGAAACACAAGATACTCCCCTACCGGGAAGAGATGCATCATATTGGTTTTTAAAGTGAAAAAGATACATATTTATCATTCTCATCGTGAGTTAAACCTGGTGTGATGTGTGTATTCACTGAAGTATATCCTAAATATACACTTATTTATTAGATAAATAGAAAGATGGGAATTGATTTTTTAGTATTTTGATATCATGTTCATTCCACAGAAATATTTCAAGGTTCAAGCCATGAAAACATTATTTGGTTGCACATCAAAACTGTAAAGAACCTTCCTCTATGTCAACATTCTAGATGAGGCTTCCTAAATAGTGGACAAGGTTATTCCATGCTGGATAAAATAGTTTGGTGATGTCTCCTAGATTCTGTCTGGTAGAAGGCTTGACCACCCAAGCTCAATAAAGGATGCATGTGGATCATCTTCATGACCATTGTAATGTTTCTCCTTCCATACAAATTCCAAATTTGAGAAATTCAACCCAATAATGAGGTAGATTATTAGGATATTGTTACTATTCTCAAGCTATCTCTCAATATAGATGTTCCCCATATTCATTGAATGGTGACTCAGAATTATCCATGAACCAGAATAATGGAGACAACATCATCTGAAATCTATATTTAGTGCCCCTACTTGAGCATAACCATAAGATAATAGTCCATTTCACTTCTTATCCAGAATTGACTTATGACCCTAAGTCATATAATGTTCAATGAGACAACCTGGCCAACTTAGTTGCATCTCTTGAAGATCTATACCAGGATGACCTATTTATTCATGTGGTGCATCAAACACTCATTTATCTAGTAATTATAGATTATGATAGATTATAATAAGGAAACTATCTTTACATTGGTTCTTTTATATCATGAAAATTGAGTTCCCCCAAAATTTGAGGATGAATGAAACTGAAAAAAATTACTGTTGACTATCTAAATCCTGGTATTATCATCCAAATCGAGCTAAGAATGAGAAATTTCATCGGTGTACGACATACTTTACCCTCCACAGAAGGTATAACATTGAATCATCTCTATAAAGATGTAGTTTAGATGTAATTATCTTATGTTTCACCCAAGTATATGTGATTCCCCAGTCCATGAATGAGGTCCATGTCATATTTTGTGGTGAAAACAAGGCATTATTGATGCTCTCTCTGAAGATTCATAGTTTGAGATATTTTTGTCCTAACTTGTTCTATGAGTGAAAAATATTTTCCATGAGTTGTCATGAATTTCATATCCATGACAACATAGTGAATTGACAAACATAGGTTCTCCACAAAACCAAGAATTCTTGGGCGTTCGGTGTTTGGGGAATCGATGTTGTGGGACTATACCCACCAGTGAAAACTCACAAGTAAAGGTTTATTTTGACCAAGATAGAAAATTCTCTATGGTGGTAGAATGGATTTCCCGCAAGGATTTCATAGACCAACCATGATCGGCATTGTGAACTCTGAAATCATATATCAATTCTGAGTCATGCATGATATGCTCACCAATAACAGAACTATCATCCTAGATATTGAGATGAAGATAATTTATGATAAGTTCAATATCATGTCCAATTATACTTCTCACCACCACATATAATAAAATATATAGATTGATGCATTTAATAAAACACTCTCTAATATTCTACAAAATATAGTGGTCTAGAATGATAAATTACGGATAGAAAATTTCCCCAATGAACGCTAGTCAAATTTGACCACAACGCGAAATTCCACTATGGTGACCACATACTCCCTTGTGTATGGAACATTGGTAGTTATACCCATTATTTTTACTTTCCATCACTCTGAACAACTATCTATGACCAACATATTCTAGATAAAACTGCAAAAGTCCATCTACTAGGCACGAATCCCACAATGGGAAAAGACTCATGGAATTGGAAAATCTAGAGGGAAATCATAAGAAGATATAAATAGTTTTTAATAAGAATGTTCACCTCCACACCATTCATAATCGTTATATGGTATTGGTTCTCATGATTCCAATGATATTGGGGTAGAAACCTCCAATTTTCAAGCCTAGATTGGAAGGACCACACATCATTCATAATGTATATTCTATTGGTGTATAATCATTGATAAATATGGATAGAGAGAATATAATTCCTACCCCAAATTACATGCTTCTCGAGATGTACTTATCATGGGAAGAATGACACATCCTAGGTGAACAAAATTAAACAATTCACTTAGATCCAACCCTATGACCATAAACTATTATTGCATTGACAAGAACCATGACATTGAAATGTGTTCGATTCTACTCAGTAATGTATTTCTTGGTGGTTGTCCTCCTTGGTACACATTCAAATCAATTTTTTCATTCCACTATAATATAGATACCCATTTGATACAACCTCTCACTCAATTGTTGGGGTTTTATGACCAGACACTAAGATCCTAACTATTCTTATCTCTATGACATTACACAAGGATTCCTTCTCTATGAATCATGACTTTGAACTACGTGTGATTACCCTCCAAATTTTCTTTTGTGTGGTGGTTGGAATCCATTATCCTTATTCACACTATTCCTATCACTCATCCACACTAAATATATCCATTTGAGAGGCCCATATTCTTGTTCCAACCACTATTACCATAAACTAAAATCTAATTATCTGATCATTAAGAATTAAAACTATTATCAATATTATTCTCTATGAAACATAACTTAAAACTATTTACAATAGGACTAAAAATTATGAACAATATAAATTTGAAGCCCCTATAGTCCATTATTTGTTACTTTAAACTAAAATTCATAACATCCTCATCATAGGATGATTTGTTGGAGTCTTAACCCATATTAAACTATGATTCCTCTTAATAAGTGACAATATGTACCCCATTTTGAATTGTGATGCCTCATGTGATATATAGGGGATGGCCAACAAACCTTACCCCATTCTGTGAACATAGGATTCTCCCCACATAATCATTTGTTGGATCAAGTTCCCCACATCAGATAGCAATTCCCTTACTATAATTGGTCTTCTATGATTCCATGTTATATAACTCCATGTACTTTTTTCCCTTCCTCATGGGATACATTTTAATCCACAAACTTCTCACATTTGGGCCTAATTTTATGTTCATTAACACTATTTAGACCTTATAATCAATCAATATATATGAAATATGATGATAAACTATGTACATTTTATCTCATGTTTTAAAACTATCACATGAGACTCTTTATCTCCATTCTCATTTGGCCTTACCTCTTTTGTACTGCATAGGTACTCTAGAGACATACATTTATTAGCCCAAGAAACATGAATTAAAATTATTTTCCAATGTCCAAGCATTATGACACTAAACAATGTGTTGTTTTCATCATGATTCTTGTGTGGTACGAAAGCCTCTTTTTTGTCATTCGCATCGAGTATAGCTCCATCCTTCCTTACAATTACCCTTATAATGAACAAATATATTGTTAGTTAATCATGATATTAAACTGATTGACCATATTCCAAGCACTATGGTTGTAAAATAATTTCTTTTGGTATATACAGTTTAATATTAAACTATGATTGTCTCCTCTAAAACAATGTGTTGATTGATTCCCATCAAAATGGGATATGTATTGATGCCTATAATTTCTCTCTCCAGAACCAGCTACAAATTCGCTATAAGAAAATTTGGTACTTGTTTTGAAATAACCAAAAAAATGTCTCATGGGACTAATTCAATCTATAATCCCCATTCAATTACATTTACCTATCGATGGTATGAGATTCTCTAATACATTGATACGAGGGGGAAACATTCTCAGTGCATGTTGCTAATTTGTAGTATCACCTCAAAAAAGTTTGTGATGCCTTTAAATAAGAGTTGATTTTTACATTGTATCAAACCAATATGCCCCATATGAAAAATATGGTATGGAAAATATCACCAACAAACAACATTAAAATATAGCCATACCCAAGACAATTTTAGGTTGCCTCATATCAATATATTATATGATTCAATACTATCATTCATGATGGTATCCCCTACTGACATCGGTGTCCTACCCTACCGTGTTTTAGAACTACATGTATTTTTATTCTAAACTTCTTAGGATATGTAGTAATGAAAAGATATTTTATCTGGGTTCCATCCCACCAACCAACTCATCACAAAACCATGTTCCATGTAGTATAACCTTAATCCATTTACAACATTCCTCTTAGGTTTCAGTTACCATGAAATCCTTTTTTGACCCTCATTCATGTCATCTTAATACCATTACATTTAATGAATACCACATTATGTTTCCCCATGGTTTGAACTATATAACCAAAAAATAAGATCAGTTCCCGATTACTTATATTATAGAACTAAACTGTGTACATGCCTCCTTGAGAATGATGTGTGTTGAGTGAGGTATCCTTGGCCCTCATTTGCATCAAATTATAAACTCACTATGCTATGAATATATGTACTGGTCGATTTCATGTACCAAATTCGTGTCCTTAAATTGAAAACTATAGTTCAAGAATTGTGACCATAGACTATTTTCTCTGGTAATAAGATTTATAACCTTAAAAAAATTACACATTTTAATTATCATGAACTTTAACAATCAATAATTTTTCAATGGGTTGTTTTATGTAGAATCATGTGGCCACCTAAGCCACATGTTCACATCAGGTAAAATTCCTATAATGTCACATATGTTCTTTTGAGACACCCTCCCCTTTTTTTGAACTCTTTGAACATAAACTAGGTTTTTAATTCCAAGTGATAGTACATTGATCTATATGTGACCCACCTCAAATTTTGTTTCCTAGTGTGGGTTATCCTAACGTACTACCCTCATTCTATCTCAACTCGCTCAATTGGATGGGTATATTCTAAAGTGATTTACTAAATCCTTTTTTCATGACATTAAACTGGGAATCAACCTCATGCAATAAAAAAAAGATTCACTTCTGACCTAACATTAGGAAGAGTTGGTGGGTTTCCTAGTGCATAATGTAACGCCCCGACCCCAGCTACCCAGAGTCGGTGTATTACTTCGTAACATTGGCATGATCACAAAAGATCAAGTCTCAAAATACCGATTAGTTTAGTAGCATAGGAAACACTAGATACATTCTTAAGTCTTACATTACATCATAAACTAAAAAAACTACAACAACAATGTCTCCATAGTCCACACTCATATCCTCTTCTGACTATCCCTGCAGGTGTTTCATAAAATACTTCTACACATCCTAGAAAATATTAAAACATTGAAAGGGGTGAGCTCAGATGCTCAGTAAGGATAACAATATTGCGGACGCTTTCATAAATAAACATTATCATTTAAGGCAATGTATAACTAAAACAAAAGCCTTTTTAAACTTGAACTTCCGCATAATATGGAAAAAATAAAATTATATAATGCCATTTACTTACTCACATGGATATTCTACTAGTCAAATAATCACATGCAATATCAATAACCACTTTCATAATGATGGAACGCATAATTCCAGACTATCATAACCACGTAGCCAAGGCCTCGTGACAAGTCCACAAATAAGATTTTTTCAAGGCCCCGTGCCAAGACACTAGTTTGTCTCATGAGACGTACCGATGCATCGAGGAGCTATAGAGGGCTCCACCCGTCACTTATTAAGTCCAATGAAATCCTCATATGAACAGGTTTAAACATATCATAACCCATAATATAATCGTATCACATAAAACATGCATAAATGAAACATAACATTTCCACATTTAAATCACAAGATATCATTACAAAACATTGATATAATAAAAACACTTTCAAAACCATTTTCAATACCAAAATAAAAGAAAAGTAAAACATTGTATTTTTTAATTTAAAAAATTTTATGTCTTGTAGAGGAAGCTGAAACTCAAATAATAGTCACGGTGGGGGAGAATTCATTGTCACCGCATACGTAAGAAAAACATTCCTTTTGTCATTTAGTAAAAACTCTTCGTATAAAAAGATTCTTTTTGAATAAAAGTAAAAGTCAAAGGGGTTTATACACCGTATAAATTAAAGTTGTGTATAAAACCAAATATGCCTCAATGAAAGGAGATTGAGATGAAGTCCTTACAAAGATTGTTTTAAAATAAAATTGATCTATTATGTGTATTTACTATAAGTACACATAAAGAAAGTACAAATACAAGATATGACATAATAATATCATGACATAATTTGAAAGTAGAAGATTAACCCAAAGAATAGAAATTGGGTTAAGAAGTTTTCTTACCTCGTGTCCGACTTGACTCGATCGTTCTTTAACCTCCTGAATAATAAACTAGAGTTAATTTCTATTTTATTAATAACCTTTTTCATGTTCATTATTCCTTTTCTATCACTTATTACCATGTTCTAAACATTATGTAATTATTTAAGTTAATAACAGTCATTTTGTTGATCTTTGGTACTTAAGTCAAAAGTTAACTTCTTATAATTACAAGTTGTTCATGTGGTGAAGTATCCATTATATCCAGAATTATATTCAGGATGTAGATATCATATATATCATATATATCCAGTATATACATGCATTTATAATATTACATAACATTTAGAGGTAAGAAATGAAATGCACCGTTCATGGAGTCGGTAAGTCGTACGTACGCATGAACGCTACTTTCATTTCGATATCGTATTTAATGGAATGAAATTATAATTATATAAAGGTATACTATGATTAAAATATAATATAATGTATAATACCATTTACTCCATCCTTTATACATCCCACATATGGCATTAACGATTCAAATCACTTTGAGGGGGCGGTAGTCCACACTTCCTAAAATGAAAATATCATGTTTAACCATAATGGAAACCATAAATGTATGCCATAAATGAAAAATACAGAAGCTTAACTAAAACATAAACATATTATATATCATATATAGTGACATATTAATGGCCACCTTTGAAGGTGTTATATTAGTGTTGAACAATCATCGTTTCGTGAGGCAGAAATTCGACATCCACAGAAACAGTATGTTATTTGACCATTAGATGTAAGTGTGAATAAGTGTTGATAGAATAATTCTTATAAAAACATCCTAGTATATTTAGGATACTGGTTTTGTTACAAAATAAATTAATAAAAAGAGTTTAGGGGGTTGGAGAAGCAAAATAAATCAAAATAACATAAGAGAAGACATTACCTTATAATCGGGTAACTCTTTTTTGATTTGAGCCAAAGGCTTCCTTGGGAATAATTATGCCTAATGAGAGGCTTCTAGGAGTAATATAGGGATGGTTGGAGAGTATTTGGTCAGATGTTGGCCGAGCCAAATGGCTTGAAAGTGTGAATAAGGTGGTAGAGGTGGGGGCCTTTTATAAGATGAGAGGAGGGGCACTCTTGGAAAGATTGAAATGTTACTTTATTATGAAATGATTTTAGGATTATAAAGGTCCCAAAATGATATATATCGAGCCTAAGGTGATAAGGTTTTGAAATCTACTCATCCAATAAGTTTTTGATAAGTGTAAGCCTTGGATGTTACGTTATCATTTCATTTTATTTAAATCGTTAATTAATGAGGTGATCGCTGCATCATCATAATGTCATAAATAATTTAATTTATTTAATGTCTAAAAATTATAAAAAAAATATCATGAAGTAGGAAATATTTTTATATTTCTAATGAATATTTATAGTAAAAACTATGACTTGTATAACCCCATTTATAAATTGTTTATTAAAAGAACTCATGTTTGTGACACTTTTATTTTAACCTTAAATAAAACGTTTTTAAAGTCATTTTCCTACCAAAGTTGCTCCATGGGGTCCCCAAGTCGACCCATGGATTTTATTGGTCGGCCATGACTCATCCAATATGGGTAGGAAAAGTGTAAAGGTATTTTCATATTTTTATAATATCATGTTTACCTTAAATTTCACTAATTACCTTTAATCTCGATTAATTAAACTTTAAAGTTACTATTCACCAAAATTTATTTTAATCCTATTGAACCAAATTTTTCTTCCTAATGAAAACCATGTATGTTAGAGTTTTTAAAATCAAATCACAGAAGTGGTAAAATTTCATTTAAATGAAAATTCAGTTTTTTAACTACCAGTTAGTGGTTTCACTATTCATCAGAAATTATAGTTTTTCAGAACAATACCAAATTTTCACCCTAAGCTATAATTGATATTCTGAATTCAAAAATGATGTTTATTTTACAAAATTCCAAACATATAATTTGTATTAATTAATTTTATAATTAATTCCCACTTTCACAACAAATAGCTTGTTTTTACGAAACAATATATATCTAAAGATTGACAATTTATTATGTCCAATTTCAAAGTGAAATTAATTATAATGACCACCAATGGATAAAATGGTAAAAATATATTCTAATTATACTTTAAAACCACTAAATAGTATAATTTATCTATAAAAATTATTTTGATTAAAAAAGTTGTTTTAAGTATTTTTCACTATTCATAAAAAATTTGAAGTTCTCAGAGAATTACAAAAAATTCAAATTAGGATAATTTCGATATTCCGAATAAAAAAATGAAGTCCACTTTGAAATATAAAATTTATATAATATCAAAAATTGGGTATTACTATTCATAACTACTACTTTGATTGGTTATGGTGTGTTAGAACTCGAACTTGTGTACAATGCAAGCTATTGCATTATTGAAAGAGAAGCGTATCATGAAATCTTGGTGTGTTACATTATCCCCTCATTCAATAAATTGCGTCCTCGCAATTTGAAAATGTTCTTTGAAAATAAAATGTTGAAAATATAAAATACCTTTGTGGGAAACCCTCATCGGAAATAGGGTTAATAAGAATATAACATTAAAAGAAGGAAAGAGAAGTGCAAAGGTCACCCGAGATAGCCAGTATTAGGATTCTATGAAAATATGTATATGGAGGAGAAACAAACCATCAAGGTCTGATGGAAAGTAGTAGAAAACAGGATTAGGAGAAAGTTAACCACAAGAAAATCACAAACTTGGGATTTGTTAAACGGTCATTAAATCCTTAGTTGGAAAATTTAACCGACAATGTTTTTGTTTTAAGTAACCTTTCATAAAGTTGAGGAATTTATTTAAGATATTTACTAAGAATTTAAGGAAATATACTTACTTGTCATGTAGGCTTTCATAAATTTTTACCACGAACCCCTCTTTCACTCCAAATGGTAACAGAACTCAAAAATATTCTATTTATCCTAATTGTATAAGGTTCCAAATATTACCACATACCATTTAGATTAGGAAAACTATTTTGTAATAACCAGGTACTTCCTGTAGGCTAGTGGTAGGTAATAAAGGCCTGTCGCACTATAGTTGTGGGTTCGATTCCTGCAGCTTTTTCCGATGCGATGGGTTAACCCCCAACCTGCAGGTTGTCCTTTTCCTAAAATTACATTATTATAATATTCCTAAAATAATCTTCAGAAATGTTTTAACCTTAAAAAATACTATCCAAGGTTCAACTTAATCCATTCTAACCTTTATAGTTATCCAAAATACCTCTATCAAGAACTTATCTAAAAGGTCTCTAAATTCCAAAATCAATTGTAACATCATATTCCCCATACAATGTAAAGTTTCTCTTATTGTCACATACTAAATATATGATTAACTTCCTCATATTAAATCCTTAATGAAAACAACAAGTACTGTAGTACAATCCTTATATATATATATGAAATTATCCTTATAACCAAAATATAATCCTTGAGTCCAAAAGCACCAATACATTAATTATTCCACTTAAACTGTAGTAACAACATAAGATTGTCCTTGATTCCTTGGCCTTTTCTGAGGTATGTTTCCCTGACGCTTAGGACATTCATTTGAATAATGCCCCATTTCCCTAAAATTGTTGCATTCAACATTGATAGCCTCTTTATTTCCCTTGTAATCACGAGCCTAGTGAGCTTTTTCTCAACATTAATAACAAACTCCCATTCCTTTTAGGCAAGTACCAGGATGATTATTCCCAAAATTATCACATAAAGGAAAATCCTTCTTTCCATTTTTCCCTTTATCTTTCTCTTGTTCCACCATTCTCTTCTTCTCTTTCTTTACATTGTTGTCATAAGACATAGAGAATTCCTTTTTTTCTTGATAACACACGAGACAATATCTTCGTACGATGTGAAGGACTGTGATACTAAAGCTTGATGGAGAAACGGTTTTAACCCATCAAAGAAATGATCAATCTTACTTCTTGGGTTATGTAAATAATCTAGAGCATGCCTCGCTAACCTTGTAAAGTTATCCTCATACTTTGTGACATTCTCATCCTCCTTCTTCCTCAGACTCAAAAATTGCCTTTCCATATCTGTTCGATGGTCATGTGGAAAGTATTTTTCTAAGAAAAGATATTTGAACTCTCTCCATTCCATATTTGATACTTCATCATCTTCCTTTGTGTTTTGAATCAGTGACCACCATTGATCGGCATCTCCAGTGAGGCGGTAGACTTACATGACAACCTTCTCCCTTTCGCTACTCCCTATGGCAATGAATATTTTCTCTAAGGAGTTTATCCATTTCTCAGCTACTAATGGATTTGTACCCCCATTAAATGTTAGCAGTTGTTATCTCATGAAGTGGTCTAAAATTGATCCTCCACGTTGCGGATCAGGGTGCTCTATATGAGTAAGGATATTATTCATAACCTGAGTGAGTTGTCCTAGTATGGTAATAAGTTGATCAGCACCAATTGTATCTCCAGATCCACAATAATTATCTTGAGCAGGAGGGAAATCCCTACACGGAGTGCATGCATTGATATGGTTTCCATTCCTTCCACTAGGTACCATTTCTAAACAATGGCATAAACTAGAATAGTATATGAATCAAAATACATGATTCAATGCTTGTAAAATACTTAACATAAATTTAACTATTTATGGATATAATCCATAATCATAAAAAAGTTTTCATTGAGGAAGTATATACTAATAACCCTTCATAGTGGTTTGTAAAGAAAATGAAAATTATCCTAAGCATATCCCCCTGGAGTGTCGTAACCAAGAGTGCAGTAAGGCCCATTGTCGTGCACCAGTTCTCATTCGAGTCTAGCTCAAAGCGGTGTTTTCGAGTTTTACCCCTATGTACATCTGTGCCAGAGCCACCTCTAACTGCTCGTATCCAGACAGGGATGTATTGCTTGGAAAACTCACAAAATCTCTATAATACCAAAATTCATGGATGTTCTTCTATACTAATACTCAATGTCTATCTTTGGGATATGTGCTCTAATCAGAGTTTATCTAAATCTAGCTTCCAAGGTTAGTACTAAACTGCCTCTGATAGCAACTATAACGCCCCGACCCCAGCTACCCAGAGTCAGTGCACTACTTCGTACATTGGCATGATCACAAAAGATCAAGTCTCAAAAGACTGATTAGTTTAGTAGCCTTGGAAACACTAGATACAATCATAAGTCTAACGTTACATCATAAAGAAAAAACTACAATAACAATGTCTCCATTCTCCACACTCATATCTTCTTCAGATTATCCCTACAGGTCATTCATTAAGTACTTCTTCATATCCTAGAAAATATTAAAACATTGAAATGGGTGAGCTCAGATGCTCAGTAAGCATAAAAATATTGCGGATGCTTTCATAAATAAAAATTAACATTTAAGGAAATGTATAACTAAAACAAAAGCCTTTTTAAACTTGAACTTCAGCATAATATGGAAAAAAATAAAATTATATAATGCCATTTAATTACTCACATGGATAATCTACTAGTCGAATAATCACATGCAATATCAATAACCACTTTCATAATGATGAAATGCGTAATGTCAGACTATCATAACCACGTAGCCAAGGCCTCATGCCAAGAACACAAATAAGATTTTGTCAAGGCCTCGTGCCAAGACACTAGTTTGTCTCATGAGACCTACCGACGCATCGAGGGGCTATAGCGGGCTCCACCCATCACTTATTAAGTCCAATGCATTCCTCATATGAACATGTTTAAACATATCATAAACCATAATACAATCGTATCACATAAAACATACATAAAGGAAACATTATATTTCCACATTAAAATCACAAGATATCATTACAACACATTGATATAATAAAAACACTTTCAAAACCATTTTCAATACCAAAATTAATGAAAAGTAAAACATGATATTTTTTTAATTTAAAAAGAGTTATGGCTTGTAGAGGAAGACAAAACTCAAATAATAGTCACGGTGGAAGAGAAATTGTTGTCGCTGCATATGTAAGAAAAAAATTCCTTTTTTCGTTTAGTAAAAACGCTTTTTATAAAAAGATTCCTTTTGAATAAAAGTAAAAGTCAAAGGGGTTTATACACCGTATAAATGAAAGTTGTGTATAAAACCAAATATGCTTCAATGAAAGGAGATTGAGACGAAGTCCTTACAAAGATCATTTTTAATATAAAATTGATCTATTATGTGTATTTACTATGAGTACACATAATGAAAGTACAAATACAAGATAGAACATAATAATATCATGACATAATTTGAAAGTAGGAAATTAACCCAAAGAATAGAAATTGGGTTACGAAGTTCCCTTACCTCGTGTCTGACTTGACTAGATCGTTCTTTAACCTCCTGAATAATAAACTAATGTGAATTTCTATTTTATTAAGATCCTTTTTAATCTTCATTTTTCCTTTTATATCACTTATTACCATGTTATGAACATTATGTAATTATTTAAGTTAATAACGGTCATTTTGTCAATCTTTGGTACTTGAGTCAAAAGTAAACTTCTTATAATTACAAGTTGTTCATGTGGTTAAATATGCATTATATCCAGAATTATATTCATGATGTAGATATCATATATATCATATATATCAATTATATACATGCATTTATAATATTACAAAACATTTAAACGTAAGAAATGAAATGCACCGTTCATGGAGACGGTAAGCCGTACGTACGCATGAACTCTACATTCATTTCTATTTCATATTTAATGGAATTAAATTATAATTATATAAAGGTATACTATAATTAAAGTATAATATAATGTATAATACCATTTACTCTATCCTTTATACATCCCACATATGGCATTAATGATTCAAATCACTTTGAGGGGGCGGTAGTCCGCACTTCCTAAAATGAAAATATCAAATTTAACCATAATGGAAACCATAAATGTATGCCATAAATGAAAAATACAGAAGCTTAAGTAAAACATAGACATATTATATATCATATATGGTGACATCTTAATGGCCACCTTTGAAGGTGTTATATGAGTGTTGAACAATCATCATTTCGTGAGGCAGAAATTCACCATCCATAGAAATAGTATGTTCTTTAACAATTTCATGTAGGTGTGTGTAAGTGTTGTTTGAATAATTCCTATAACAACATCCTATTATATTGAGGATACTGGTGTTTTTAAAAAAGAAATGAAAAAAAGAGTTTAGGGGGTTGTAGAAGAAAAATAAAAAAAATAACATAAGAGATGACATTACCTTAAAATCGGTTAACTCTTTTTTGATTTGAGCCAAAGGCTTCCTTGGAAAGACTTCTGCCCAATGTGAGGCTTCTAGGAGTAAGAGAGGGGTTTTTGGAGAGTATTGGGGCAGTTTTTGGCCAAGACAAATGGCTTGAATGTGTGAATAAGGTGGTAGAGGTTGTGGCCTTTTATAAGAGGAGAGGAGGGGCACTCTTGGAAAGATTGAAATATTACATTATTATGAAATGATTTTTAGATTATAAAGGTCCCAAAATAAAATATTTTGAGGCTAAGGTGATAAGGTTTCTAAATTGACTCATCCAATATGTTTTTGACAAGTGTAATCCTTGGATTTTACAATATCTTTTCATTTTATTTAAATCATTAATTAATGAGGTAATCACTTCATCATCATAATGTCAAAAATAATTTAATTTATTTAATGTCTAAAAATTATTAAAAAAAATCATGATGTAGGAAATCTATTTAGAGTTATAATTATTATTTATTGTAATAAATATGACATGTATAACCCCATTTAAAAATTCTTTTAGTAAAACAACTCATGTTTGTGACATTTTTTATTTTAACATTAAATAAAAAGTTTTTAATGTCATTTTCCAACGAATGTGGCTCCATGGGGTCCCCAAGTCGACCCATGGATTGTCTTGGTCGGCCATGACTCATCCAATAAGGGTAGGAAAAGTTTAAAGGTATTTTCATATTTTTATAATATCATTTTTACCTTAAATTTCACTAATTACCTTTAATCGCGATTAATTAAACTTAAAAGTTACTATTCACCAAAAATTATTTTAATCCCATTGAACCGCATTTTTCATCCTAATGAAAACCATGTATGTCGGATTTTTGAAAATCAAATCCCAGAAGTGGTAAAATTTCATTTAATCAAAAAATCAATTTTTAACTACCACTTAGTGGTTTCACTATTCATCAGAAATTGATGTTTTTCAGAACAATGCCAAATATTCACCCTAAGCTATAATTGATATCCCGAATTCAAAAATGATGTCTATTTTAAAAAATTCAATACATATAAGTTATATTAATTAATTTTATAATTAATTCCCGCTTTCACAACAAATAGCGTGTTTTTAAGAAACAATATATATCAAAAGATTGACAATTGTTTATGTCCAATTTCAAAGTGAAATTAATTATAATGACCACCATTAGATAAAATGATAAAAATATATTCTAATTATACTTTAAAACCACTAAATTTTATAATTTATCACTATAAATTATTTTGCTTAAAAAAGTTGTCTTAAGTATTTTTCACTATTCATAAAAAATTGGAAGTTCTCAGAGAATTACAGAAAATTAAAATTAGGATAATTTCGATATTCTGAATACAAAAATGAAGTCCATTTTGAAATATAAAATTTCTATAATATCAAAAAAGTGGGATTTTCTATTCATAACTACAACTTTGATTGGTTGTGGTGTGTTAGAACTCGAACTTGTGTGCAATGCAAGCTATTGCATTATTGAAAGAGAAGTGTATCGTGAAAGCTTGGGGTGTTACACATAATCCCCACACTCCATGTACCAATAACATGGAATTAAACTAGGAAATGTATTATAATCACATGATCTTAAATTCTATGATTTATCATACGTACCATATGTCATTAAAATCTATGTATCTCATCCTCCTTTCATGATGTGAAACTATATTGCATCTTATTCCCTCCCCCGAGAGTCTTTTTCATTCTAGTAAGGTAATCTATTGCAATGCCCATGTGACTGTCACATGGAATCCGAGATGATTATACCCAAAAAGTTGAGTTTGATAATTGATCACGAAGATACTACAACTACAATGTTTTCTAATCCATAATGGAATTATTATATGTGTGTTGAAATCCGTTTGAATAGTCTATCACTAAATTTCCACACTTCGTGTACCACTTATTTATATCCTCATTATCTTCTATATATAAAGGGACCCCCTAATGGAATAGTTTCTGGCCAAGGCTCACCTACCATCAAGGGTAAAGTCTCCAGAGGAATTTTGATGACATTCAAAGGCATGATCCGTGTTTTGAACGTTGATAATGATCAACCCTCATTTCTTGTCCCCACTCCTGACTATCATAATTGGATGATATTATTTTAAATAATGTCAATAGTTATCATCCACTATGATAACAACCTCCCTGTGTTCCCAATTGTTGACATTGTGATACAAACTCATAATTCCCCATTCGATTGTGTAGAAGTCCTTTCCCATAGAGTTGTCCTATTTTTCCATGAGGAAGGTTGGTATTGTAATTATTCTATTTTGAGATCCATGTTCTCCTGCCACAACCTCTCTCGGCATGAATGATCATAATGGGCATCCATCACTAATAGTCTCTGAGTGTTCAATAATTGTCTAACAAACTCTTATAAATGATTAATCTCATGGTTATCAATTGTTTATCACATCGAGAATATCTCACCTGATCTTATGGATTATTATTTTTGGTTGTCTAAGAATTATTATTGAAGTGAGATAATAATGAAAAAATATTAATTCCATGTATGATAGATAGTATAAATAAAAAAATGTGGAATTTGTGAGTTTTATTGACATACTGGAACCTCAATTGATTCCTTGAAAATTATCCCCTATGGATCTGCTCTAGAAACTAAGCATTGAAGCTATGCCAATATATAGCTTGTGGCCTTCAGTCCTACTACCACCTCCTGAGTTCTTCTTCCTCTTCAGAATCTGTAGGATGAATCTCATCAACCTTGATTTTTTTGGACCAAATCATTATAGAGAATGTCTATCTATGAAAATGTATTGTTTTATTGATTTGTGGCCTCCTCGAGCGGATCCCTTAGTCGTATTATACGATTTCATTGGGCATGGATAAATGCCACACACTCAAATTTTAACTCCTTAATATGTTTTATTTCATCATTGGATTCTATTATTTTTAAAATGCTATTAATATTCTTTTAGAACCAGAAAAAATCAAAATGTTGGCTTCCTTTGTGCACTCACTCAGTAAGGATATCATGAACCAGTGTGTGGAGACCATGAGTTCCCACCCCCTCCGTCGAATGGAATTTACATACAAAGATAGAAAGACCCCATCTAGATTACCAGGTGCATTTTTACAGTCTAGGTAATAAATAAATTTTTTCTCCTCCCCTCCTCGTGCCAGACTCTATGATTCTTCTCAGTGACCATATAGATAGAATCTTATAGATTCACATGTTCTACAAGTTTTTAATGAGGGAATGTCATAAGAATTACATCACCATAGTCCTCATATATAATAATATAGGATGATATGGATTCCATATCATGAGGTCGGTCATCCTCACTTTACGATTACATGGAAGCATCCCCTCCACTAGCCATAGGCTCCACCAACCCTTGACATCACCTATGACAAAAGAAGAAAATTCATAGGGGACCGTGACCAGATAAGAATTAACAAATGACACCTCAAGTACTAGAGTATCCATCAAGGAGGGGGTTATAGTTTAATTAGCCATAACTATTAATAGGGAATGAAAATTTTCGAGAATATATTGGAACATGAACATGTTAGATAATTTGATTACAAAATGACCAGTTGATATTGTCTGATAAAAATATTATAGAGGATGAGAATTGGAAAATTGATTCCGTAAGTCTTGCTTAGTAGTTCCACTATAGGAGACACCCGGACTCTAGTGGGTAGCGTTATAGCTGGAACATGGTATCCCAACATTGGATGAGAGGGAGATTTGTGAGGACCTTCATGATGAAAAAACAAACACATTGATTCAAAACCTCTAATAATTTTTTAAGGATCCAATGTGAATTGAGATGAACACTTACCATTAGGTAATGTGATTTTATTGATGATAAACCATGAGAATTAAATTTATTAAATAGTGGCCTATTCCATTGGAATGTCATGTCGTGGTCACCTAATAATAATATGGAGGACATGGGGTTCTGAGGCCATCTCTCTAATCCTCCTGGACTTAACTACTAACTGCTTCAAACTCTATAATAGGACCCAAATCCTGGTCTCTATCATCTAGTGGTGATACTTAACACCCCCTATTAGGGGACCCTTTCTTATTTCCTGTTTTCCCCTATACATGAAATGTTTTAGTTAAAGATATTGGACATAAAAGGGTATGGATTTTGGGATTTGTGTGATTTAGTAGTCTTATAGAGATATGTGACCATGTTATCCAATGATTTCACAATTTCACTGGAGCTCTTCACATCCCCATTGTAATTCCCCAACCCTAGTTACCAAGAATCAATGCATTTTTACATAATATTAGAATTATACAAGGAATCATGTCTCTAATGACTAATCAGTTTATTATCCTTGATGTACTAGATATATACATAAGTTTTACAATACATCATGAAATAAAAAAACATTATATACCCTTTGAACACTCTTATACCCCTTAGAATATTCCTGCAGGATAATCGTAATATACTTATTTGCATCTGGGAAAAAATAACAGATAATAAAAGGGTGAGCTCAGATGCTCAGTAAGGAAAACAAATATAGCGAAAACTGTCATAAAAAAGAATACATATTTAAGGCAATGTATAAGACTAGAACACAAGCCTTTTAAACTTAAACTTCAGCATAATATTTTAAAGATAAATGAAATAATGCCTTTTACTTATTCACATGGATATTCTACTAGTCGAATAATCACATGTAATGTCAATATCCTATTTCATAATGATGGAATTCATAATGTTGAACATCATAAACACATAGTTAAGGCCTCGTGCCAAGACTACAAATAAGAATTTTTCAAGGCCTTGTGCCAAAACAATATTTTGTCTCATGATTCCTACCAATGCATCAAGGAGCTATATCAGGCTCCAGCCATCACTTACTAATTCCAATGAATTCTTCATATGAAAAGGTTGAAACATAATCTAAACATTCGTATTAAAAATAGCATACGAAATGTCAATATTTTAACCACAAACCATGAATAACATATAAATATCCCACCCATAGTCAAACAAAACTCATTCAATACAATATGGATTATTGTATTATAATAAATCAACCTAAATCATGAATAAAATACACTGAAGGATATTGACATAGATTACAATAGTCATTAAAACTTTTTGAGAGAAATATCCATTTTTTCTTGAAAACATTTAAATGTTGCGCAATTTATCAAATAATTCGTTTAAAATAGATTTTGGAATCAAAGTGTCCCATAGTATATTGAAATTTTAAAATGTCTTTTTATTTCCAAACATTAATGTCAATATAATAAAATACTTAATATCATTTTTAAAACATGGACATTAATGAGAAATATTTATAATAAAAAATATTTAAAACATTTAAAACAATATTTCAGTTAAAGTGTTCCTAAAAAATAAGAGATGCTCGAGAACAAGTAATTGATGAATAACATTAATCAAAACATTATAATATCATGATAATAAAGGGATTCATGATATAATATGTCAAAGGACATTATATACACCATATAAAAGTGAATTGGTGCATAATGACAAAGAGGTCTCAAAGGAATGTAAATTTAGACGAAATGCCTTATAAAGACCATATCCATATATTAATGATAAATAAATGAAATAATTATGTTGGAAAAATATAAATACACCCTATATAATTGGATTTTAGTTTTAAATTAATTAGGTTACATTCACACATATTCTTGTAAAAACAAAACCAATGACTCGGATATTTAACTCAATGAATGGAAATTTAGTTAAGATTACCCTTAAAAAGATCATATAAATGGAATGTGAATTTATCAATGGAGGGATTATTTGTATCAAATTTATATCCATAGAAAGGGGGTGGAGATTACTAAATAAATAATATATAGTTAGCCCATGCGTAATCCTGTAGAAAAATAATCAAGGAAGTATGTGTAAAGCCCCATGAGTAGAAATTGAAATTTGAAATTCCCTTACCGAATTGGTAACTTACGAAACATACACCCCATGAAATAAGTATCATAAAATGAAGATGTAAATACCCATAAATTAATTTATATTACACAAATAATAAAATCATGGGCAGTACATACACCACACAAAAGGAGATAGTTGCAATATAGCATGAATCTCACGGGAATAAGCAGTGAGATGAAAACCCCTTACCATGTTTTAATCAATTGACTAGTATGACAAAAAGTTAATTACCAAAAAATGAATCACATGATACCATGAATATAAATAGAATCATGATAATATATGTCAAATGGAAGTACAAGATACATCCCATGAAATAAATATGTGGCGGAATACAGAAATCTCAAGGAATTAAAACTGAGAAAAGAAACCCCTTAACATGTTTTAATAAATCGAGTCGTATGACCAAAAGTTAATAACCACCAAATTAATAACATAATACCATATATATAAAGATAATAATGATAATATATATATCAAATGGCAGTACACAACACACCACATACAATAAATAAGTGGCGAACAACGGAAATCTCATGGAATTAAAAGTGAGATAATAAACCCCTTACCTTGTACTTTTCCATAGTATAGGGTATGTTAAAATCCTGTATAATGGTGAAATAATTTGTTTTAAATAATAAAATAACCAAATATATATATGTGATATCATATATGATCTTCTAATATTTCATTGTTAATGATATTTCAGTAGTATCATTGTTTTGGTTGTTAACTGATTCATTTTCCTTTATATGTTCTGTTATGTAAGTCGTGTTTGTTATATTTAGGTTGTATTTGATTCATATATATAATGATATTAAGTTCATAAAAAATATTTTTAATCATAAATAAAAATTATTCTTGGATGATTACGATGACAATTGAATCTCATCATGTTGGTGGAGACGGTAAGTCGTACGCACGCACGAGGGACAATACAATTCTTCTGATGATGAAATCATATATAATTAGAAGGTATATATTATACAAAGAATAATTAACATGTTATATTTAATATTTAAATAATTTATACTCATTATTATACCCATCCAAATAATTATGTTTTTGAATAACAAACTACACCGCAATGTGGAGACGGTAAGCTGTATGTACGCACGTATGGTTACTTTATCATTTATAGGATGGTTAGAATAACAAATATGGTTGTACCATATTTATAATAACATCACAGTATGTAGTAGGTATGGGATGTATTATTTTGGTATGGAATCCACAAAGAAATAGGAAGTGGAAGAAGAAAAGAACTTGAAAAAGGGTGGTGAAATTATTACCTCTTCTTCAGGTGTTTGCTTTTGAGTTGATCAAAAGGGATCCAAAGGTTGGATTTCTAATCAAAGTAATGACTCTAGGTTAATTTGATTGAAGATATGAGGCTATTTGGGTAGGTCTTGGCCAAGCCAAATGGATTTGGAGGTGTGATTTTGGGAGAAGGGTAAATACTCTTTTATAAGAGAGGTGAGGGTCACTTTAGAAAAACCTTGAAATATTATTTTATTATAAATAATTTTCGGTTTATAATAGATAAAAATTTACTTATTTCTAAGATGTGGTGGGTATGCATAGAAATACATTCATCCAATAGGATTTAGACCTGTTTAGGTCACCATATTAACCTTATCTTTTAGATTTAACTATGAGTTAAATAGGTTAACATTTACAGTGTCTTCTTGTATTCTAACACTATATGGTTAATAAAATTTCTCTAAACTTCCAAAGGAACCTCAAGTGGCTCATTAATGAAATATATAATATTATTTAATCCCTTTGGCCAAACCTTATATTTTTATGAATATTATATCGACCAATAATATAGTATTTGTTTTAAAAACTCATTTATGTCAATTTTGACATTAGTATTTGTATTTTTAAAAAATCATAAAAACATTATTACTTCGAGGAAAAATTATTTAATTAACCCTAACATGTAATATTAACATTTAAAATCAGTTTAATATATCAAAATTCTCTAATTACATTTATTTTGATATATATAATATCAATTATTTTAATATTTTATTAGTAAGGTAATAAATGCATCATCATTGTGTCATAAATAAATTTAATTTTTTAATTTCTAAAAATTATAAATAAAATACCATTATGTAGGAATTTTTTTTATCTTTATAGAGAATATTAATAGTTGAATTTATCTTATGTATAACAATATATTAAAAATGGTTTAGTTATTAGACATTGAATTTAACACTTTTAGCTATTCTTTAAATAAAATAATAATAAATGTCCTAATCAAGTCAATGTGAACGAAAAGGATCATAATTTACTCCTAAGGATGTTTTTGGTCGAATTATACTTATCCAATAGAATTAGGAATTGTGTTAGGGTAATTATAATATTAATTGTTCCATTAATTACCCTATTTACTTTTTACCGTGGTAAAAAAAAGTCAAAAGTTATTATTCACCAAAAATTATTTTCATCTTATAGAATAAAATTTTACTTACTGATGTCAACCGTGTCTCTCGGATTTTTGAAATTCAACTCACAGATGTGGTAAAATTAAATTTTATGCAAATTTTCAAAGGCTCTTAGAATGTGGGTAAAAGACCGTTAAAAGTTCAATAAAATTTTATACATCCAATTTAATTATAAAAATGACTCCAATGAATCAAATTGAATTAATATAGGTATTATGTATCTATATTGACTTAAATAAATAAAATAAATAATAATTTAAATGAAAAGACATTTTTAAAACCATAACATAGTGTTTTTCACTATTCAAAAAAAATTGAATGTTTTAAAAAAAATTCAAAATTTCACCTAATGATAATTTTGATATTAAAAATTCAAAAATTAAATCTATTTTAACAAATTTAAAATATTTACGTGTAATTAATTAATATAAAATTAATTCCCAATGTCAAAACCAAAAGGTAGGTTTTTAAGAAGTAAAATCTATCTAAAGATTGATAAGTGGTTATGTCAAATTTATATGTGAAAATACTTATAATGACCTACATTGTATTATGGAATAAAAATATAATCTTATCATACTTCCAAACCATTCAAATTCATAATTTAACACTATAAACTATTTCGATTAAAAAAGTGGTTATCAATTAAAATTTAGTATTTTTAACTATTCATCTAAATATGAATTTTATCATAAAACTTCCAAAAATCTATACAAAATAAATTTTAATGTCGTGAATCAAATGATAAATTCGATTTCATTAAATTGAATATATAAAACTATCACGACCTATCCCCCGGGGCCCGTGCCATGACTACCCCAAGCCCGCCTTCCATAGACCAGGGGCTGGCGACTAGGAGCAAAGGTATAAATCCCTAATAATGGGAAGGAGTTTCCTTTTGAACTATAAAAAAACACAACATAGTACAAAATGGAAGCAACAAACTAAGAAAAAATGTAAAAAAAGAGATTGATGAAAAGTAAAGGGGTTGGAAATACAAGCCCATCTAAAAGTACAAGTACAACAGAAAAGGAAAAAATAACTGAAAGGTGAAAAGCAGATCCTGGATCATCAACCACAGATCCTACTTGAAGGGTAGGTATAGATAGCCTCCTCAGCACTCCACGTCCGTTAGTCTCCTCCGGGTACTGACTCATCGTGTGGTCCACCTCTGGGTACTGTCCAGTTCTCGTACCCTCAGCCTCTGTCAGCGATGTCTATCTTCTACATCCAACACAATGAGGTGCGGGCATAGCCCATGAAAGGGTGAGTATAACGATACTTAGTAGGGCCCTGAGACCCTCAAGGTCTCACAAAATCTAACATGGATAAACCACAAGGTATTAAATCAATAGGTAACCCCACTTAGGTATATGACCATACATATACCTAAGTTAACTAGTAATCCATCTCAATCACGATGAAAACACAAAGATACTAACTCAGCTCACACAAGTATACAACTTATGTAGAGAGATAGAGATGATCAGATATAGCCACTGAATCATCTAAGCTGTCGGACCCACAGAAGATCTAAGACCAGCAGTTAGAACTATTGGAACCACACAGGATCCAGGAACAATAGTTGGAGCTTTCAGACCTACACAGGATCTAGGACCATCTATTCAGTCGAGCCCACATAGGATCCAGGAATAGAAGTCAGAACTGTTAGACCCACACAGGATCCAGGAAGAGTAGTCGAAGCTTTCGGACCCACATAAGATCCAAGACCAGCAATTAGTAATGTCGGACCCATACAAGAGCCAATAACAGTAGTCAGAGCAGTCAGACCCACAAAGGATCTAGGACCAACGGTTAGTACTGTTAGACCCACACAGGATCCAGGAACAGTAGTTGGAGCTCAGCCAGCCTCAGGGATTCCATTGGAGCACGATTGATTCTAGGAAGGTCTACTTCTCAAGCCAAGATTTAATACTTCAACTACCCCAAATTCTCGTGAATAAGTGTCATAGTGGTCCGCCACGTCATAGGGGTCTCAACACAATAGACGACACGTGAATCAGATGCCCGGTCTGTGAGTTATTATCCTTTTAGTCTCGGGGGCTCGGTTGGATTTGTGTACGATCCAACGTGATCTTATCTCAACTAAACCTCAAACTCTAGTGTTGTGTACTCAAATGGATGGCTATGCTCCAAGATTTTCAGTTCCACTGACGGATCATCAAATGGATGTTTGGTGCAAAGGATATGGCCAAAGGAAGTAAAGGGTCAGTAGTGGGCCTGGGTCCGGTCTGGCCTGGTCTGACCGACCCAACCCAAACAAGTCTGAGCTGACCTAGTCTTGGTTGACCCGGTCAAGCCTGTTGGGTCTGGCCTGACCCATTGGGTATGCCAGCCAGTTATATTTGACCCTGCCCACTGGACCCTGCCTCGCAGGCCGTGAGGAAGGCTCGGCCCGGGCTCAGGGCCAATTCGGCCCGGAGCATCGCGAAGGCACAACTCGGTGTGGAGGGTGCGCCCGGGCCGACACAGGCTCAGCCGGAGGTGGTGCAAGATGCACGAGGTGGCTTGTTTCATAGTGTTCATGGGTATCGTGGCCTTTTTTGTTGATGCCCCCATCACCTCATCGTTGTTATGTCGGCATGCCGAACAATGCCACAATAAGGAGAATCGATAAAGGATGTCGAGACATGTAAGGTTGGCCCGCACCCTCCGCATTTAAGGAGGTGTCAATTGGCTCATTAAGAAAAGAAAATGAAAATAACACATTCGAAAACAATTCATTTCTAACAATTGAAGAAGAATAGAAATGGTATAAAATCATCAAGTAATAAACCCCCTACCTTTGATTCGTTGTTCGTCGTTCATTGATGGAGTTTCGGAAGTCAATCATCGAAGACATCTCATGACGGTTGAAGCTTTGAGGAAGAAGCTGAAGAAGGTAGGCATTCTTCATTCTTTGTTCTTCATTGGGAGATGGGTTTCTTCGTTGGAGAAAACTAATTCTCCCAAACTCTCCTCTCAAAATCTCTCACTGAAAGGGAATTCCCAAGCCAAAAATAATATTAGTTTGTCTATTATTTTAGATGTTGGCACGAAATTAAAATGGAGAAAAAAATTAACTAGATAGGCTCCACCTAATTAATGTGAAGGATTGGCACAAATTAAATAAAGGGGAGTTGAAGAGGCTCTCCTATATTAATTGGTTCTTGAGAGATTCCCCACTTTAATGGGTAGTTTCAAGGGGTTAAAAGCTCAGGTGGTCCCCACCTCATTTATCCGCATAAGGGAGGTTGAGTTCGGGTGGGAACCACCACCATAACCTCTCATGGGAGGTTAAGGTGTGGTGGCCCCAGCTCCAACTTCCAAGAGGAGGTTTTAACCACCCAACATTCACTTGGCAGCTCAAATAAAATAAAGTGATGCACACTTTGTTTTATTATTATTTTCCATGTAAACCAAAAATCTATCTTTTAAACTAGACCCACTATCGTCGAAGTGAAAGTCTCCTTTAAAGAATACTGGCACTACAAGTTCAATGGTGCCATTGGATTTCAATTCTGAGCACCGGTTCAAAAGATATAAAAACCTGCTCTTACGTTTACTGAACGTACATGAACCAAACTTCAGAAATTTATTCAGGGCACACCGGGCCTCAGAATCATGCGCTGTAAATTTTCACGGACTCGTAAAATTCCCATGTATTTAAAAAAAACATATTCCAGGGAAATTATGGGTCTTTACATTCTCTCCACCTTATGTATTTATGTCCCCATAAACTACAACTCGAACTAAGGGAATTAATGGGGGTACTAAGCACACATTTGAGCCTCCCGCTCCAATGTTCTCTCTTTCAGATTCTCGTGCTTCCAACGAACGCACACCATAGGTATGAACCATCCACATAGGACCCGATCTTGTCGATCCTCAATCTCCACTGGAACCTCCATAATAGTTTCCTCATCGTCGACGTCCATCTCTCCATGGTCGATGTTTTGAAGGTTCAGGCACGTATATCCTCAGCTCGGATACGTGGAAGACTTCGTGCACACGGTGGAACTAAGGTGGAAGAGCCAGGAGATAATCCACCTCGCCTGCACTACTGAGGACCTAGAAAGGTCCGATGAATCTCAGAGATAACTTTCCACCTCGTCCAAATCTCCATAGACCTCTTTGAGGTGAGACACATAGGAAGATGTGGTCACCATCCTCAAACCCCAGTGGCCTCCATCTTATGTCAGCATATGACTTCTTCATACTCCGTTCAATCTTCATCCACTCCTGGATGATTTGAACCTTCTATGTGGTAGCTCGTACCATTTCTGGTCCCACCAGTGCTGACTCCCCAGTGTTAGTCCATCACAAGGGTGATCGACAAGGTTTAATGTACAACGCCTCAAAAGGTGACATCCCAATTGGGGAGTGGTGGCTGTTGTTGTATGCAAACTCCACCAATGGTAGGTGATCATCCCAGCTATGACCGAAGTCGGGGACACATGCTCGGAGAATGTCCTCGAGGGTCTGAATGGTCTACTCGGTCTGACCATCCATCTGAGGATGGAAGGTAGTTCTCAAGCGAAGATGCGTCCCAAAAGCTTCCTACAACCCCTTCCATAGCCAGGAAGTAAATCATACGTCAAGATCAGAGAAAATAATCGAGGGTATTCCAAGTATCCGCACAATCTCCTACACATAGAGGCATCCCAAACTCTCTACCGAACCCTACTCTCTGATCGGTAGGAAGAGGGCCGACATGGTGAGTCTGTCGACGATCACCCAAATCGGGTCGTGATCCCTAGATGTATGTGGAAGACCCATCATGAAGCCCATGGATATACTATACCACTTCGACTCTGGGATATCTAAAGGCTGGACCGAGCCTACTGGTATTTGGTGCTCCGCCTTCACTTGCTGAAAAGTGAGGCATCGAGAGACAAACTCTGTTACTACATTTTTCAAACCTGGCCAATAGTGCTGTCAACGAAGGTCCTCATACATCTTCTCCACTCCTGGATGTACCACAAGAGGGGAATTGTGGAACTCCCTCAATACTTCCTCCCGAAGTTCCACTGGTACCAAGGTATGTCCTCTAAAGAGGGTTTCATTCTCCTCAAATTCAGAAAATCCATCAGGTGCCTACCCTGTGAATATCTAATCTTGTCATGTCTCGCAATCCGCATCTCCACATTGCGCCTCCCTGAATCACTGAAAAAGTGGGAGAGTGACTGTAAGAGACTGCAAGAAAGCTGCTCTATCTCTATCCACAAAGGATATTTTTAATGCAACCAGCTACTCTATCGCCTCACCTAGCAGCTGTATACTAGATCTTCTACTGAGTGCATCTGCCACAATGTTCCCCTACATAAGAGTATAGACTATCTCGATGTCATAGTCCTGGAGGAACTGAATCCATCAATGTTGTCTCATATTCAAGTCATTATGAGAGAAGATATACCTGAGACTCTTGTGATCAGAGTACACAGTAAAACATTTTCCCATCAGATAGTGTCACCACATCTTCAAGGAGAACACCACTGCTATGAACTCAAAGTCATGGGTAGCATAGTTCTGCTCATGCTATCTCAGCTACCGAGAACCATACGTGATCACTGCTCGATCC
The DNA here is from genome assembly GCA_963277665.1 of Viscum album. Taxonomy (NCBI): domain Eukaryota; kingdom Viridiplantae; phylum Streptophyta; class Magnoliopsida; order Santalales; family Viscaceae; genus Viscum; species Viscum album. The sequence goes on along the minus strand of OY728123.1, from coordinate 1,810,835,317 downwards.
TGCATCAGGACACATCCGTGTCTGGTCCCTGATGCATCGCAGTAGACTATGTACCCTACACCTTCCTCTAGAAGCCTCAAGATGGGGGCACTAGTCAGGCTCTACCTCAGCTTCTGAAAGCTCTACTGGCATTTCTCTGACCACACGAAGGGTTTTCCCTACTTCAACAAGGCTGATAGTGGTGTTGCAACTTTGGAGAAGTCTAGGATGAACTTCCGGTAGTAACCAGCCAAACCTAGGAAACTTCGTACCTCTGTCACTCTCTCGGGTGGCTCCCAAGCATGTACCACCTCAATCATCGCTGGATCCACTGCAAATCTGGCCTCCGAGATGAAATGACCCATAAAGTGAACCTCTCGTATCCAGAACTAGCACTTCGAGAGCTTACCATAAATCTGGTGTTCTCGGAGTGTGTCTCGTACTACCTGCAAATGGGAGGCATGATCCTCCTCAGTAGTCGAGTAGATCAGAATTTTGTCAATGAAGACTACAAAAAAGAGATCGAGGTATGGCTGGAAGATCCTGTTCATGAGTCCCATGAACACTACTAGAGAGTTAGTTATGCCGAAGGGCATAACTAAGAACCCGTAGTGGCCGTACCAACACCTGAAGGCCGTCTTCGGCACATCCTCATCTCGAACTCTGAGCTAGTGATAGCCTGATATAATGTCTATCTTCAAGAACCACCGTGCTCCCTTAAGATGATCAAAGAGGTCTTCAATCCTTGGGAGAGGGTACTTGTTTTTCACAGTCACCTGGTTTAGGCAACAGTAGTTGACACAAAGCCTAAAGTTCCCATCTGCCTTCTTGGTGAACAAAATCTCGGATGCCCATGGAGAAACACTAGGCTAGATGAATCCCTTCCCCTACAAGTCCTCCAACTGTACCCACAGCCCACGAAGCTCCGCGATAGCCATCCAATACGCTGGTGTAGATATTGGTGTCATCCCGGGGTACATGTCAATATAGAATCCCACCATTGTGTGAGGAGGTAGTCCTAGAACATCATCAGGGAAAACATTCGTGTACGGATCCACAACTACAGGATAGCTCAGACTCTCCACATCAACTGCTCTGATGGTAATGTAGTCCAACAGATGAGTGATCAGTTGTACCCTTCTCCGAGTAAGTCTGTCATATGCTACAATGGCTCCCCTCTAACTGGTGAAGGTGAACTTGGTCCCATCTGTGCGAAGACACCGTACTTTGCGGCTAATACAGTCTATCTGACCATGAACTGTAGATAACCAGTCCATACCCATGATGACGTCATAAGGCCTTGACGCTGCTACAAGGAGATCCCAACCGAAGCTCTCGCCTCCTAGAGTATGCTCATACTACCGGCACCAGTGCATAATCGTCAAATCATCTCCCGTAAGATTCTCTAACCGTAAGGATCGAACTAACGGCTCCTTCAGAATATCTGAGCTCCGAACGAGGGAAGTGGAAATTAAAGGGTGATATGCACCTGTCTCTATAAGAACTACAACTAAGGTGGAGTAGACACAAATCGTACCTCGAATCATCTCTGGAGCTCCATGGTCATAATCCTTAGCTTCCTGGATCTGAACTCACCCATGTCCACCTGCTCCCATGTAGTTGGGGTAGTTGGGGTAGACCTCCTGGTGGTGGTGGTGGTAACACCTCATAACATCATCCACCACAAGCTGCACGACCAACTCCTGTACCACGTCTGCCTACTCCCTACGGACCGCCTCGGTCGAACCTCTGCCTCTGCCAGGGAGGTCCCTCAACTATCACCTAATCATCTGAATAGAGGGTCGGATAGTCACAAGACATGTGACCCTCCCCACCGCATGTGAAACGATGTCTGTTCCTCACATGACTGACTCTATCTCGTGTGCCCCGCACAACTGATCATGTATCCTGAAGTCATCCACCAGATGGCCAGGTCCACTTGGACCTCTACAACATCTACCTACTTCCAGTTGCAGAAGACTCTTTTTTATGTCAACTAGTCATGGGTCTCGCTGCTCGTGACTGATCATCAAGAAAAATCTCCACTAGGAGGGCTCTCTCTAACACCCCCGACTGCGTTGTGATGTTGAATGAGATCATCAACACTATGATATCCCGCCTGAGTCCTTTCTCAAAGGTTTGGGCCCTGAAGAAAGGGTCATGCAAAATACTTGTGGAGTAGCATGAGAGGTTGGTAAACCTCGCTGAGTATTGTGCCACCATCATGCTACAATACTGTAGATGCAGTAGGTCCTGTATCTGCACCGCACGTAGGGTGGCTGGGACAAAATCTGCCCGAAACAGGCTCTCGAAGTCTTCCTAGAGAAGTGTCGCCTCATCATACACCTGGAGAATCTTGCTCGACCATCAGTATGCTACTGCCTAAATAAGACTCGCAACAAGGATCACCATAAGGTTAGCTGGGGTCCTTACTAGTCTAAAGACTCTCACAACAGCCTCCAACCAATCCTCAGCTGCCTACGGGTTTGTCTCACCCCTGAACCTGGGTGGCCTCTAGTGCTGGAACATGTGCAACATGCTCAAGAAGCATGCACTCTCTGTTGCTGGGGCTGGTGGAATCGGTGGCCCAACAGGTAGTGGTACAAGTGGTGCCTCCGTTGTTATAGGGCCCTGCACTGAGACCGCGTCACTCAGTGGGCTGTCATCTCATACAACTCTCAGAACCCAGGAAAGATATTTGCATGGGGCCATCCTGAAAAGATATAGGTGTTCAATGATCAATAAGTTATACCTGGTGAGAATACTCAAAGCAATCAAAAATAAAACTCCTGAAACACACACGCAATCAGTGTTTTAGTGCATTGAGTCGAAAATCAGAATTCAGGGTCCTGGTGTATGGATACATCCGTCACCGCACCAACACTAGAATCCCTGGACTAAAAACCACACTCAGTACACTTAACACTATTGATTCACAAAAAAGAAAGATCAGAGTCCTATGTTCTATGGTAGAACTGATGCTTCAGATACCAATTTTTCACAACCCGTCCCCAAGGGACCATGTCGTGACTACACCAAGCCCACCTTCCATAGGCCAGGGGTTGGAAACTAGAACCAAAGGTGTAAATCCCTAATACTAGGAAGGTGTTGCCTTTTTAACTATAAACAAACACAATAGAGTACAAGCTCGAAGCAAAACACTAAGAAAAACTGTTTAACAAGAGAGTGATAAAATGTAAAGGGGCCGGAAATACAAGCCTAACTGAAAGTACAAGTCCATATGGAAAGGAAAAAATAGTTGAAAGGTGAAAATAAGCTCTTGGATCATCCAACATGGATACTAAATAATGTGTATGTATAGATAACCTCCTCAGAACTCCATGTCTATCAGTCTCCTCTGGGTACAGACTCATCGTGAGGTCCACCTCCGGGTACTGTCCACTCCTCGTACACTCAGCCTCGGTCAGCAATGCTCATCGTCTGCATCCAACACAATGAGGTGCGAGCATTGCCTGTGTAGGGGTTAGTATAACAATACTCAGTAGAGACTTTGATACCATCAAGGTCTCACAATATCCATCAATGATAAACTACAAGGTATGAAATCAATAGGTAACCCCACTTAGGTATATACCCATACATATACCTATGTTATCTTGTAATCCATCTCAATCATGAGGAAAACACAATGTTACTGACTCAGCTCACACAGATATATAACTTATGTAGAGAGATATACAGGATCAGATATAGCCACTGAATCATCTAATCTATCGGAACCACATAGGATCCCGGACCAGAAGTTAGAACTGTCGGACCCACATAGGATCTAGGAACATTAGTTGGAGTTGTCAGACCCACACAGGATCTAGGACCATCTATTTTATCGAACCCATAAAGGATTCAGGAACAGAAGTTAGAACTGTCGGACCCACATAGGATCTAGGAATATTATTCGGAGCTTTTAGACCCACACAGGATCCAAGACCAGTAGTTAGTACTGTCGGACTCGCACAGGATCCAGGAACAGTAGTCGGAGCTCGGCCAACCTCAAGGTTTCCACTAGAGCATGCTTGATTCGTGGAGGGTTTTCTCCTCAAGCAAAGCGTTGATATTTCAACTGCCATAAAGTCCCACATAGAAGTATCTCAGAAGATTTCCATGTCATAGGGGTCTCAACGCAATAGACGGTGCATCAATCAGACGCTCGGTCTGTGAGATATTAGTCTTTTAGCCCCTGGGGCCCGATTGGATTCGTGTTCGATCCAACATTACCCTATCTCAACTAAACCCCGAACTCCAATGGGGTGTACTCAAAGGGATGGCTAGGCTCCAAGATTTTCAGTGCCGCTGACGGATTGTCAAACGGATGTTTGGGGCCAAGGATATGGACAATGGAAGAAAATGGCCAGTAGTGGGCCCGGGTCCGATTCGACCCGGTCTGGGTTGACCCAGTCAGGCTTGTTGGGTCTGGCCCATCCCATTGGGTGGGCTAGACGGTTAGGTGTAACTTGGCCTGCTGGGCCCTACCCAGCGGGCCGCGTGGGCGGCTCGGCCAGGAGTGTCCTGAAGGCGCGACTCGGCGCGGAGGGCACGACAAGTCCAGAACGGCCAGGGCACTGCGAGGGGGGCCAGAATGCCGGTTGGTCGAGAGGCCGTAAGGGGTACAGTTCTCTAGCTCGGAAATGAGGCCGCAAGGGGGGGCCACCTTGAGGTGGCGTGCGGGTTGTTCGGGCAGCTGGACGGCCAGGAGGGCGAGCCGGCACGGGTTCAGCTGGGGCGCATGAAAGGCACGGGTGGCCGGGAGGCCGGGCTAGCGCGGCGCAGCCGGAGGCAGTGCAGGACATTGCGTGGGAAGCATGGTTCATGGAGGCCTCAGGTAGCATGACCTTTGTTGTTTTCGCCTCTGTCGCCTCATCGTTGTTACGTTGCCTTGCCGAAGAACGCCACAAGAAGGAAATTCGACAGAGGATGTCAGACCATGTTAGGTTGTCCCGCACCCTCCACATTTAAGGGGGTATCCATTGGATCATCAAGAAAATAAGATGAAGAATAACACATCCGCAAACAATTCCTTTCTAACTATTGAAGAATATATGAAAAGGATTAACATCATCATGTAATAAACCCCCTACCTTTGATTCTTCGTTTGTCATTCATTGATGGAGTTGTGGAAGTCTGTCGTCGAAGACGTCTCACGATGGTTGAATATTCGAGGAAGAAGTTGAATAAGGTTTGCATTATTCATTCTTAGTTCTTTTTTCTTCGTTGGGAGATGGGGTTCTTCATTGGAGAACTCTAATTCTCCCAAGATCTCCGCTCAAAATCCCCCACCAAAAGAGAATTTCCAATCCAAAAATATTATTAGATTCTCTATTATTTTAGATGTTGGCACAATATTCAAATGGAGAAAAAAATTAATTAGATAGGATCCACCTAATAGGATCCACCTAATTAATCTGAAGGGTTAGCACAATTTAAATAAAGGGTAGTTGAAGAGGATCCCCTATATTAATTGGAGCTTGAGAGTTTCTCCACTATAATGGGGAGTTTCAAGGGGTTAAAATCCCGGGTGGTCCCCACCTCCTTTATGCTCACAAGGGAGGTTGAGTTTGGGTGGGCCCCACCACCATAACTTCTCATGTGAGGTTAAGGTGTGGTGGCCTCACCTACAACTTCCATGACGAGGTTTTAACCACCCATCACTCACTTGGCGGCTCAAATAAAATAATGTGATGCACAGTTTATTTTATTATTTTTTTCCATGTCATCCTAAAATCTATATTGTAATCTCGACCCACTTTTTTCAAAGTGAATGTCTCTTTATGATAATATCGGTGTTTCCAGTTCAACGGTGCCCTCAAATTTCAATTTTGAGTAGCAGTTCAAAAGTTATAAAAAACCACTCGTACGTTTACTGAACATACCAGAACAGAACTTCAGAAATTGATTTCGGGCACACCGGACCTTGGAATCATTCACTGTAAATTTTCGCTGACTCATAAAATTCCCATGTATTTAAAAAAATTCATCTAAACTCTGGGTCATTAAAAAAAGTGTAAAATATTGGTTTTAAAAAGGGGTTCCTATTATAAGGTGGTAAATTTTTATTTTTTGAAAAATAATTCTTTTATCTGAACAAAATGAATTTATTCTTATATTATGTCTAAGAAACACATAATATGTATTATAAAAATATATGGAGTATAGAAAATTCTAAATATAGTTAACAGTATTCATAACTTCTTTTTGAAAAGCTAGTTTGGTAATTCGTGGTGTGCTAAAACTAGGTGTTGCGTGTAGTGAAAGATACTGAATTACTTTAAAGAAAATAGCTTACTATGAAATCATGGGGTGTTACATTCTTCCCTCTTCTAAAAATTTCATCCACCAAATTTAAAAATTGGGATTGGTAACTTCATTGAATGACCCATATCAGAAATAGAGTCAATAAAACTATCGCTTTAAAAGAAAGAAAGAGAAGTACAAAGGTCACCCGAGATAACCCATACTACGATTACATGTAGGAAAACATGGATATGGAAGATAAACTAAGTGTGAAGTTCTGATGGAGAGTGATAGGAAATATGAACCGGAAAATGTTTACCACAAAAAACCACAAACTTGTGATGGGAAAAATGATCATTAGTTTCACAATTGGAAAGGTAAACAGACAACGTTTTTGGTTTCATGTTCCATTTCCTAAAGTTAAGAAATTGTTTTATGTGATTTTCTAATAACATAAAGAGATATACTTACTTTTTATGTAGAGTTTCATCCTTTAATAAATATCTACCACTAAATCATCTTTTTTTAAACAGTAAGTATTCAAGATGACTTGGTCACACCTGAAGTACAAGAATTTACTTCTTGAGAATATTATGATCAATAAAGGGTAAACTATATATTTCCCTTGTCTTTAGCGATTAACTAAAACTAAAATGGTTAGTACAAGATCCGATGATCCCCAAAAAGGATAGTTCTTTAGAGAAAGAAATGCTAATCTTAATTTATAAAATTAAACCAGCAATACCCAAAGTACAATAAATACCATTTAATAAAACATTGTCCTTAAAATCCTTCAATATAATCCAAACTGATATTGAAACCCACAACATAAAAGAATTTTATTACATAGTCTTCCACGTTAAATTTTATCTCCATATAACATTGACTACTCTTGAAGTCACATACATAAAAGTAATTAAACTAATCACATATTCTCTATGATTGGTTAATCATTTCCATAAATAACCCATATCGCTATAAATCCACAATAAAAACATAGATAAAAATCCACCATTACTTCTCAAATGAGATCCCATAGTATTTTAAAAACCTTAGGCATATAATGTTCCCAACAGAGTGAACGTATTCTAGATTAACATTTATGACTTAATCACCAAATCCTTTTCATATACAAAGGATATCCATTTGATATAACATAAGATACCAAATCAAGTTATTATTGATCAATAAAATCATTTAACTAAAAATAATTAGTCAAACTAACCAGGGACTTCACGTAGTCCTGTGGTAGGCGATAATTCCAAATCGCACTCTCGTTGTGGGTTCGATTCCCGTATCTTTGTCTAACACGATGGGTTATCACATGGTCTGTGCGTTGTCCTTTTTCCAAAAACTATATTTTATAACATTACCAAAAAAGATAAATTCCTCAAAATAACCATAACATAATTTCACCATAACTATTTTCTCATACCTCGCATTTCCATCCCAATATTTTATAATTTGTAATTTCCTCAAATTCAAGGATCATATAAACCCAAATGGTTATTTATAAAAATATAAACAATAGAAAAGACAATTCATCCTATTTTTTTCACATAACAAATAGCAGAGTTAAATGTACAAGAGAAAATTATTCCAAAGTAATCCTATCAACAAAGAGTACTAGCACTTTTAATCATTTCACCTTCTATTTATTTCCACATAGGTTATTCCTTGACAATGATGTTATCTAATAGAATAGATAATTTTCTAGGGTAATCCTTAGGTCCCCTACATTTACAGCAAATGACTGTAAATGGATTTTTGGGATCATTTTTATTTTCTTCCATAGTACTCTTCATTTTTCCTTTGCAATTCATTACTTTATGTCCTTCATTCCCACACATAAATAACCCCTTTGTTCCATTGAGACATTTTCCTAGCTGTATCATTCCACATTGCCTACATATTTGAAATTGAGCTTTCTTTTCTCCATGTTCTCCACAGCTATAGATCTCATTATTCACCACCTTTCACTTCTTTTTTAAGTCTGATAGTTGGTTAATATATACGTTATTGATCATATTTTTTGAAAACTGATTCAGCATGAACACAATATCTTCTACACCTATCAAAATTGAATTTGATTGCTCATTTACACCATCATTCCCACCTTGTACATCATGTTCGATGTTACTATGACTTCCTTGGAATCCATCCATTGACTAACACAATAAATCATAGTGTGAGTCAAAAAACCATTGAGAGAATATCATAACACCTTATCTTCAATCTAAAACACTTTAGGATTAACCAAGGTTATTTATTATCATATTATATTAAAATCCTTCAAATCATTTTGTATAGAAAATGTGAATTATCAAAAGCATATCACTTGAGAGTATTGTAACCAAGAGTGCAGCAAGACCCATTATTGTGTACCAGGATACCCTAGGTCAAGCCTTAAACTCCTTGTCATAGTTTTTACTCCTAGGTACATCTGTGCCAGAGCCGCCTCTACCTAATCATATCTAGACATGGATGTATTTCTTGGAAAACCCATATAATATTTACATTACCAAATTTTTTGGATGTTATTCTATATGAATCTTCAATGTCTATCTTAGGGTTGTGTTTTCTATTCAGAGATTTTTTTTCTAAATCTAGCTTCCATGGTTTGTACAAAACTTCCACTGATACCCATTGTAACGCCTCGACCCCAATTACCCATAATCGGTGCATTATTATATAAATTTATCAGGATACAAGGAATCATGTCCCAAAAGACCAATAATTTTAGTAGACTTATAAGTAATAGATACATATGTATGTTATACATTACATCATGAAATAATGAAATCATTGTGTCCCCTTTGAACACTCTTATATTCCTTAGCCTATTCTTGCTGGATAATTTAATATACTTCTTTTCATCTAGGGAAGAATAAAACATATTAAAGGGGTGAGATCAGATTCCCAGTAGGGATAACAATATAGTGGAAACTATCATAAATAAGAAAAAACATTTAAGGAAATGTATAAGACTAGAACACTAGTCTTTTAAATTTAATCTTCAGCATAATACGGAAAAGATAAATAAAACAATTCCATTTACTAATTCACATGGATATTCTACTAGTCGAATAATCACATGTAATATCAATAGCTGATTTCATAATGATGGAATGCATAATTATGTATATCATAACCACATAGTCAAGGCCTCGTACCAAGACTACAAAATATGATTTTTTTTCAAGGCCTTGTGCCAAGAGACTAGTTTATCTCATGAGACCTATCGATGCATCGATGAGCTATAGTGGGATCCACCAATCACTTACTAAGTCCAATTAATTCCTCATATGAAAAGGATGAAACATAATATAAAAATTCTTATTAAAACTAGCATACGAAATGTCAATATTTTAACCATAATCCATTAATGACATAAAAATAGCACATCCACTGTCAAACATAACTCATTCAATACCATATGGATGATAGTATTAAAAAACCAACCTTAATCTAGAATAAAATACACAAAATGATGTTGACATAGAATAACATATACATTAAAACTATTTGAGAGAAATTTCCCCCTTTTCTTGAAAGCATTTAAATGTCACACTATTTATAAAAGAAGTCGTTTAATAGAGATTTTTGAATTAAAGTGTCCCATTCCACATTGAAACTTTTAAAAGGATTTTTGATTTCAAAACATTCATGTTCATATAAATAAATACATAAATAAATTTTTAAAACATGGATATTAATGAGAAATATTTAGAAGAATAAATATTTAAAACAATTAAAACAATATTTTAGTTAAAGAGTTCCTAACCAAATAAAAGACGCTTGAATACAAGTTATGGAGGAATAAATTTAATCAAAACATTATAATATCATGAGAAAAAAGTGATTCATGATATAATATGTCAAATGATAGTATATACACCATATAAAATTGAATTTGTGCATAATGACAAAGAGGTATCAAAGGAATGTAAATTGAAACGAAATACCTTATAAATATAGTTTCCTTAGGTTGAGGATAAATCGATGAAATAATTATGCGTGACAAATATAAATACACTCAATATAATTGGATATTAAGTGTAAATCAATCATGTTATATTCACACATATTCTTTTTACAAAAACCAATGACTTGGATGTTTATCTAAATGAATGGAAATTGAGTTATGATTACCCTTAAAAAGTTCATATCAGAGGAATGTGAATTTATCAATGGAGTGATTATGTGTATATAAGGTATATCTACAGAAAGGGGAGTGGATATTACTAAATAAATAATAAATGGTGATTCTATATATAATCTTGGAGTAAAATAATCAATGAAGCATGCGTAAAACCCAATGAGTGGTATTTGAAATTTGAAATTCCCATACCGATTTGGTAACTTACGAAACATACACCCCATAAAAGAAGTTTCATATAATTAAGATTTAAATACTGATAAATTAAATTATATTACACAAATAATAAAGTCATGGGAAGTACATACTCAACACAAAATGAAATAATTTCAATATATCATGAATCTCATGAAAATAAATAGTGAGATGAAAACCCCATACCACATTGTAATCAATCGAGTCGTATGACCAAAAGTTAATAACCACAAAATAAATCACATAATACCATGAATATAAAGTGAATCATGATAGTATATATCAAATGGAATTACATGATACACCCCATGCAATAAATATGTGGTGAACAATGGAAATCTCACGGAATTGAAAGTGAGATAAGAAACCCCTTACCACGTTGTAATTAATCGATTCATATGACCAAAAGTTAATAACCACCAAATGAATCACAGAATACCATGAATATAAATATAATCATGATAATATATACCAAATGGTAGTATATGATACACTACATGCAATAAATAAGTGGAAAACAATGGAAATCTCACAGAATTAAAAGTGAGATAAGAAACCCCTTGCCTTGTACTTTTCCTTTGTATAGGGTAGGTTAACCTTTTTTATAATCATAAAATCATTATTAATGAATTATAAAAGAACCAAATTCATAAATATTATAGCATATATGATATTCTAATATTCTTTTGTTAATGATATTTTGGTAGTATCATTGTTTTGGTTGTTAACTAATTCATTTTCCTTTATATGTTTTGTTACGTAAGTCATGTTTTTTATGTATAGGTTGTATTTGATTCATATCCAGAATGATTTTAAGTTCTTAAACATTATTTTTAATCATAAAATGATAATTATTCTTGAATGATAATGATGGGGAATGAATCTCATCGCATTCGTGGAGACAGTAAGCAGTACGTACGCATAAGGGATAATATCATTATTTTGATAGTGAAATCGTATATAATTGGATGGTATATCATATATATATATAACCATTAACATGTTATATTTATTATTTAAATCATTTACACTCATTATTATAACCATCCAAATACGAAAGGTTTTTAATAACAAACTACACCACGACGTGGAGACGGTAAGCCGTACGTATAAATATATGGTGACTTTTTCATTTATAGGATGGGTAGAATAATGAATATGGGTTTACCATATTTATAATAACATCACAGTATGTATTAGTTATGAGAGTTACTATTTTGTTATGGAAACAACAAATAAAGAGGATGTAGAAGAAGAAATGAAATTGAAAAAGGGTGGTGAAATTATTACCTCTTCTTCAAGTGTTTCCTTTTGAGTTGATAAAAATGGCTCCTTAGGTAGGCTTTCTGATCAAAGTAATGAATCTAGGTTGATGTGAGGGAATTTGGGAGGATATTTGGGCAGAGGTTGGCTGAGACAAATGGATTTGGAGGTGTGATTTTGAGTGAAGGAAAAGTACCCTTTTATAAGTTAGGTGAGGGTCATTTTATAAAAACCTTGAAATATTATTTTATTATACATAATTTTCAGTTTCTAATAGATCCAAATTTATTTATTTAAATTCGAAGGTAGGTATGGGTCACAATACACTCAACCAATAGGTATTAGGAATGTTTAGGTCACTATATTAACCTTATCGTTTATATTTAACTATTAGTTAAATAGTTTAACTTTTACCATATCTTCTTGTATTCTTACACTATATAGTTAATAAACTGAATCTAAACTTCCATGATATCCTCAAGTGATTCATTAATGACATATATATAATATTATTTAATACCTTTTTACGAGTCATATATTTTTATGAATATTATATCAACCAATAATATACTATTTGTTTTATAAAATCATTTATGTCACTTTTGACATTATTTAGTATTTGGTTTTTTAAAAATTTATTACAGCCTGATTACTTCTAAAAAATGTTATTTAAACAACCCTAAAATGTCATATTATCTTATAATATTATTTTAATTCATCCATATTCTAAAATTAAATTTATTTGGATATTTATAATATCAATTATTTTAATCTTTCATTAATACGTTAATTACTACATCATCTATGTGTCAAAAATAAATTTAATTATTTAATGTCTAAATATTATAAATAAAATACAATTATGTAGTAAGGATTTTTATATTTCTAATTAATATTTATAGTTAAATTTATCTTATGTATAACTCTCTATTAAAAATGCATTAGTTATGAAACTTTGAATTTAACACGTTTAACTCTTTTTCAGATAAAATAAAAAAAAATTTCCTAATCTAATCCCAGTAGATCAAAAGGATCATATTTTATTCATAAGGTTGATTTTGGTCAAATTATACTTATCCAATAGAATTATAACATGTGTTAGGATAATTATAATAACATTTTTACGTTTAATTACCATATTTACTTTAAACCGTAGTAAATAAAAGTCAAAAGTTACTATTACCGAAAAATTATTTTCATCTTATTGATCCAAATTTTACTTATTGATTTCAACCATGTCTCTAGTATTTTTTAAATTCACTCATATAAGCGGTAAAATTATTTTTTATGCAAATTTTCAAATGCTCCTTGAAAGTGGCTAAAAGACAGTAAAAAGTTCAATAAAATGTTATACATCTAATTTTATTATAAAAATGACTAAAATTAATCACATTGAACTAATATATTTATTATGTATCTAAATATTCTTAAATAAATAATATAAATAATTATATAAATAAAAAGTCGGTTTTTAAACAATAACGCAGTGTTTTTCATTATTCATCAAAAATTGAATGTTTTCAAACAAAATAAAGAAATTTACCCTAAAATAATTTAGATATTACAAATTAAAAAATAAATTCTATTTTACCAAATTCAAAACATAGAAGTATCATTAATTTATTTAAAATTAATTTTCGTTGTCAAAACCAAAAGGTGGGTTTTTAGAAGTACAAACTATCAAAAAATTAACATGTGTTTATGTCAACTTTAAATGTGATATTACTTATAATGACCTAAATTTATTAAATGATAAAAATATAATCTTATTATACTTCCAAACCATTCAAATTCTTAATTTAACACTACAAATTATTTCGATTAAAAAATTTGTTTTTAATTTCATGTTATTTTTTTCACTATTCATCAAAATATGAATGTTATCAGAAAAGTACCAAAAATTTATTCAAAATAAATTTTTTGTCCATATTATAAATAATAATTTAATTTCATTAAATTTAATATATAAAAGTGTCAAATATTGGTTTAAAAAAGGGGTTTCCATTAAAAAGTGGTAAAATTGTATTTTTCAAAAAATAAATCTTTTATTTGAAAAAAATTAATTTATTCTTATTTTATGTCTAATAAAAACATAATATGGATTCTAAAATTATATGGGGTATATATAATTAAATATTCAGCTAATACTATTCATAACTTCTTTTTGAACGGGTAGTTTGATAAGTTGTGGTGTGCTCAAACTCGGTGTTGTGTGTAGCGCAAGATATTGAATTAATTTAAAGAAAATAACATACTATGAAATCTTGGGGTGTTACACCCATAATATGAATCCTATATAGAAGAATCATCAACATGTGGAGTCTTCTCCCACATTGGATCGCCACCAAACATCGTCTATACTGAGGTAGATCGGGGATCATACACTCCTCAATGATATGAAAAGGATTCAATGGATGATAGTTATAATTTTACTCTCAAGGAAGATTTCATGGTTTTGATGCAGAGAGGTATAACATCTAGTAGATTGATTCTATCTTGGATAGCCTTCCACTATAGGTCCTCCATTTAGATGGGTGCTTGTAGAGTCCTCAAATCCATCCAGAGAGTGGGGAAGACAATATCCACTGTAGGCTATATTATCTTCCACACATTCCTCCTTAGAGTCTCCCTATATTCAATCATATCATCTTGACAACCTAATTCTTTCCCAAAATATCATTTTTGGGATCCCTCTCCACTAAGAGGTGGGGGTGAGACAATGCATTTTTTTCATCTCTACTACTACTCTCTCATGGACTACGCCATTGCCAAAAACACTCACCAAAGAGTATCTAGTCGACCACCCTACTGCTTTGGTACCACATTAACTATCTAAATAACCTTTATATTGTTTTTAAAGATCATATATAATTATTATGGAACACAATTTATATCATAATCTATCAATAGTACATCGTTAACATTGTTCGGCAGTGGAACAGTAGTCTCAACTAAGTCTACAAGCATCTGCATCAACCATATATAATAATGGATATAAGAATTCCATTCCTCACAGACCCCCATGTAGGCTCCCTTCATCGCTCACTGGAGTAAACCAATTATCCTAATAAATTTTTATGATGAATATGGTTTGTAATATAGATGTTCACCAATCTCGGACACTTGTACTCAACCCATGTAGCTCTTCAATTATTCCTTCTATCCACGTGTCTCCAACATGTTGTTCACCATCAGTCCATTTAGGATTGAGAAGTGGTAGATGTTGACATTTTCATTGTTTTAAATCCTGACTATGACCATGGTCTCATCGATTATAAAAAGATAGACCCTGACAATATTAAGTAGAGATGGTTGAAAACTGGAATTCGGAAGGGTGATTGCATTCGGTAAATCATTACACCAAAATTGATACATGATACATCAATGAAAGAACTAGAATGCTCAACATATCACCCTTGGTGTCTCCCCCCACCACATGTCCCATAAGGATATAAATATTGGACAACACAGGTTCCCCCAAATTTACCCTATTTCTGAAAAATAGTAATTCAGCCATCACCATCATCCTTGGGAGCATGCCCATCCATGCACTATTGACCCAAAGTAGATACATGATCATAAATTTTGGATAAAGGTAGTGTAGTGGAGTAGTGGATAACAAACTTCCACCATACTATATCACCACTAATAAAACATCACATCCACTAAAATCAAATAATATGATCCCTACCTCATCGTCTATGGTACTGTTTCACACTTCCTTCCCCACCCCAACATCCTGAAATCCTGATTCTTAATCAGGAACATTTCAATCCATAATGTGAATGGTTTCACAGACCAAACTAGAATTCCATCCAACACAACACCCGACCTGATTTTTGGTACGGACCGAAGGGAATTCCAGATCTCCGTAGGATATAAATGTGTTTCTAGGTATCAAAAATATAAATTAGTAATAAAATCACCCATTTATGTGACCAAAATAACTAACAATAGTAAAATATAAAAAAACCAATAACTATAACCTAACAAGGTACCAAGATTTTCATATTCAATGTTTACTATATTAAAAAACCAAAAAGGTTATAAAACATAATGGGAATGAAAAATATATCCCAAAAACCTCTATGAAACAAGAGATTCATCACCCTAAATCCACCACCACAAACTTCTGAAAGAAGTGGAAAGATAACACTAAATCCACCATCAGTATCATGATACTACTTTACTCTTCCTGAATTATACATAACAATTTATATATACCCCCAATGGTGTATGTAGGGTGTGATCCAAATCCTAATAAGATACAACCAAAAGGAAATGTTCCTTACAATGATATTAGAATAAAAAATAACCTGAAGTTTTTCATAAGAAAATATAATACATTTTCATGATTTTAAGGAAAACAATTTATCAAATAATTATTCTTGAAACAAAATAATACACAAGGCCTACTATATACTAACAAGTAGAAGAAAATCTCATGACATTCATCTCATAAGTGACCACCATAGGTAAATCCCTATGGTTAACCAGATCTAAAGGGACTCTAAAAACCTTGTACCTTGGCAATCAAAATCTTCCAATAAACTACCAACAACATCCTCTTCCATGAGACATTAGAGGAGAAAGAATCCCAATGTCTAATGGTATCCAAAATATCATTCCCATGAAGGATCCACTAGAGGGGAACACATCACAAGGTCTATTGGTCACCGATCATATCACTTGTTTTGATAGTTTTGAAATCATATATCTAGATTGATGAATATGAGTCGAAGCCATTTCCGAATCAACTAGCCTACTAGTTCTAGTTCACCCACCTCGATACCTGTGATTCCCTTTATGATCAAATTTCATTTCATATATCACATAAACCAACACATTCACATATGTATTCCATGAATAATATGTACACATGTAAATATACACCTATATATTATTTATATACTATGTAGAATTATTAAATGAAATTTATACAAGTAATATAATAATTGACATTAGATAAGCCCCATTCAAATCTTCTAAATAAAAGAAATTCATTTTTAGAATGTTATTCCCATCATCTTCATAATTCAAAAGTCACAATAATGGTGCCAAAAAGGCATCCAGTCTACTAAAAAATGCATTCCTCTTGAAAACCCATTTTCAACACATTCAAACCTCTTTTTCCATAGAAATAAAACTTCACACCTTTCAAACAATTCATATATCATTTTCATGAAACACAATAATGGGGAACACATTGAATGAAAACATTTTTTTCATTAGAAAATAAATCTCATCACATATGCTGGTAAAACCATTTCCTAAACATGTATTTCACAACAAAAGTAATCCATAAAAAATTTTAATCACTTAAGAAAGAATATAAAAATTAGGTAATAATGTAGTAGCTTGGAACCATATACCTCTCACATGGAATCATCATACAATTGGTGAGAAACTTCAACCAAACCACAAAACGACACTAACATGGGATGATTAAATAAAAATATCAATACTTTTAAAAAAACCCATGATCAACCCCTACTTAGGTCAAACAATCCACTATAAAATAAGATTCCATGAAAAAGGGAAGAGAAACCCTCCAATAGGAGAAACCATGGGAGGAGATAACTTACTTAAATATTCAGGAAGAACCCACACCCAATCTAGCAAAGGAATAGAGTATATGGTATCCAAGAGGGAGATAGGGAGTATGATAGGGCTACAAAGGTTTAATGGGGAAAGAAAGGGGGGATTTTGGGTTAAAAGTTTAGATAACACCAAAGTAATTTTTTACTTTTTAATAACCTTGACATGTCGCTTGGTTTCACACATGGTTTTCCAAACTGTGAGGTAACCATGAACCACTAAATGTACAAGAGGAAAATATTTCATGGTTATACCACACTTTGGGATAAACCATGCACTAGCCATGGGGTCTCCCCTATCCAAAAATGAAAATTTTCTACAAAGCTACCAAGAGGAGGGAAAACGATCTCCCTTGTCCATGAAATAATCATCTTCCACCTAAATCCAAGAACAAATTGTACATTTTCATCAAAAACAAATGAGGAACCCAAGGGAAAAATAATGATAATAAATAGTAGAATAGAGTAATATGGAAACACCAATGTGACAATTCTCTACACCATGAGAACTTCCCAACAATGGAATGTCAACCCGAAGAGTGATCAGAAAAAAAATATTCATCCACAATGCAACAATTTTACTCCAATGTCTCATTAACATTAGAACCATTCTAGAAAATAACTCAAAACAACATTGTGTTATTCCCATGAATCACTTTCTTCTAGGAATCTGTAATCTGTATTGGCTGCTCAAACATAGACAAATATAGCTCCAAAACAAACTCGTCACAATTAAACTCATGGGATGGATTTGAATTGTACTTTTTTTTAGTTCAGAGACATGGAATTTCTCATTGATTTATGAAAAATAGGAGGGAAAAAATAAATTTTATTTTACCGTACCAATCTGATTGGTAATCTCAAATGGTCAAAAATTTCTTAGTGTTAGCTTTTCTTTCTTACTCAAACAATGATGACCCTAGCAAGGTGCCACATTTTGGAACATCCATTCACCCATAGAATATTATCTGTATTGGATCCTCTAATTATCATACATATTTTTATGACTCTTAGTTGTCATCAACTATTTCCTAAATAACTTGAATTTCATAGACATCTATTACA
This sequence comes from Viscum album, assembly GCA_963277665.1. Classification (NCBI taxonomy): domain Eukaryota; kingdom Viridiplantae; phylum Streptophyta; class Magnoliopsida; order Santalales; family Viscaceae; genus Viscum; species Viscum album. The sequence continues at coordinate 1,810,816,810 of OY728123.1, read as the reverse complement.
CAAGGCTTGACCCTATCAATGAGGTCACTCCAACATAACCCCAATATAATGGCGACTGACAAAAATAACCATCAAGTTCTTCAATAGGAGACTTTTTTATTGAGTATTAGTTATTATTATTATATTAAAAATCAACCACTCCCATGTGGATATCTTACGAACCACCAAAATCCTGAACACATGCTTAAAACATGTCTCGAAAGATCTGATTTGACTGATTTATCTAACCATCCATTTGAGGATGGTTTTCGGTTCCCAACTAAACATGTGACCTCATATAATTATAAGTCCCTTCCCAAATCCATTAGGTAAAATGGGGTTCTAGATTACAGACAATCACTAATGGAACACCATAAAGCCTCATAAGATATTTAACATATGACCATCCGAACTCTTCCACCATTTCAAAATCTGTAATTGGATTGAAAGAGGAATATTTGTTCAGATAATCAGTCACATTTATAAACAGATTCTTCCTCAGGGTGTATTTGGAAATCTAACAATAAAGACCATGTAGATCTCTTCCCACTTCCATTTATATATGGTTATCAACTAATGTAAACTAGAGGGGGATTTGGTGCTTGGCTTTAACCTGCTTACCTCTACAACACTGTGACACAAAGATATATATATATATATATCCTACCTCACGCATGACAACAAGAACTTCCAGTGAATGTCGTAGTATATCGTAGTGGTACTAGGATGAACATCCCACATAGACTGGGGGCTATTCTACATCCCCACCTTCTTTAAAGACAACATCACCACAAGGCTACCCTTGAAGGAAAAATTACATCGGGAGACAATGACCAATCACCAGGAATCTCCCCAAAATTTAGAAATTACGTAGACTATTGACATATCCCATCTATTGACATATCTTAATGAAACAACTCAAGAAGACAAGTTTATGGAAGAAAACTGGCTAAGAAAAAATCTCCACCAAGCTCCTTAGCCTCCTAATGCTTCTAGGTAAGAAGACAAACCGAATTCCACTTATCACTGAAAATTTTCTATGCATGCACTGGCACTCTCAAACTCAACGAATCCTCCAAAATGTTACCATTTCCGGGGGTATAGGCTATATCAAAGTCAAAAAAATGATGGTAATTGACCTAATGATACTTCCTTGTGTTTAGAACATTCTAAGAGAATATTTATGTCTTGATTTTATGATCATTATTAACTATAAACTTCTCCCAAAAAAAGATAATTTCCCCACATCTTCAATCCATGATTCACTATTGCTAAATCCAGAAGATAGGATGGGTAATTCTTCTCATTTGGTCAGATCTAGCATGAACCAAAAGGTACCACAGGATCATCCTATATTGTCACACACCCAAAACGCATACAAAATGCACCATAACATACAATTTAAACCTTTCTATGATACGACAAGATCAAAACCAACTATTTGGTCATACTCCTATTAAGCTTTTCATAAGACTCTTGATACTCTTGGACCCAATAAAACTTTACATTCTTTTGGTGAGATCCATAAAGAAAAAATCAATCCAGAAGAAATTGTGAACAAACGGCCTATAATAACTTGCTAGGACCAAAAAGTTCCAGATTTCAAATGCATTACTCAACTGTTCCAATGAAATTTCTTCACTACACTTCTTAGGGTCCACCAAAACCCATTGTTATGAGATAACATGGCCCAGAAACCTCACCTAACTGATCCAAATGCTGCACATAGAAAACATATCCTAGACGTGATGACCCTGAAGTGTGCCCAACACAATTATCTAATGCCACTCATGCTCATACTCTGTTCTAGAATAGACCATTATGTCATCCACAAATACCATGATGAATTGATCAATGTTTCAAGGTACTGATTGAGTAAAAGAGATTTTATTTTTAAAGGAAAAATGGATCCCCCGCTTCTCCCATAGAATACACCCCACACACCACTATGTTTTTCAAATTTCTCAACCGTTGTGACCCCATCCGCCCAGTCGCCGCATGCTTCCTCTGCCTTATGTCTAGACCCTCAGCCTCTGGAATCCCTTGCCTCTCTACCCCTCTCCCATGGTGTTCCTCCTACCTCCTTTGTTGAGATGGTTCCTTAGAGCATGGATGTCTCCTCAGTTTTGTCCCCTCGGTAGATCTCCTTCAGAGATGCTCTATGCGGCCCAAAGCATGCCTCCCTCCAGCCCTGCTTCCCAGAGGTCAATGTGTCCCTTCCGCCTACCTTTTACAATGGAGCCTGCATATCCTTGGACGTCCCAGAAATAAAATTTTTGGAGGTGGAAGAGGAGACTTGTTTGAAATAGACCTTTATTTCTCATTTTGGATCCGCGAAACCTCCCCTATCGGTATTCTTGCATTTCCCCCAAAAGTGTGATCTTAGGTCCACGGATCAGATCATGGCGATCCACAAAAAATATTTTTGCATTGTTCTAGCCTCTGAAGAATACATTGTTGTGGTGTGGTGCAAGGTTCCCCAATATTTCAATTATTGGAGCATTTGCATCTCCCGGTGGTTGTTGGACACCCACAGGGGAAAGGAGAGCCCCCAACTTGCGGTATGGATTCTCCTTCTAGGCCTTCCAATCTCAATTCAGAATGAAGGTTTCTTGATAGTGATATGTTATTCCCTTGGCGGTTTCCTATGATTGGATGCCTGAACCAGCTACAATTCATATGCTTTGGTAGCCTTCTTGGGCCTAGAATTGGACATCTCCCCACTACCATTGCATCTCCTTCTTCGAATGCAAGATGGTTTCTTTTAAAATCAGGATTTATCTTACCCTGTCTTTCCCAGGTTCTTTTCATTCAACAAAATATAGGGACACTCTATTCGGGTGTGTAGATATTTCCACCATGGGGTTCCATGCTGACCTACCAGTGCTCTGGAGTCCCATACCGGGTCGTCTCCCTCGCCCTAAGTCCCTCCCAGGGAAGCTGTCCAATTTAAATCTCTGTAGGTTATAACCTTATTTTCTAAGCCCCCATCCTCTAAGGCATGGGATTCCAATGCCTTCTCCCCTCTAGCTTTCTAGCTTACTCCAAAACATTTTGGTCTTCAGTCCCTTCTTTTCTTGTCCATGGCCCCCCCTTCATGATGTAGGGCTGCCCCCTAATCATTCCCCAATGGATCCCAAGATTCTCTGCCTGGACTCCTCTTAGATCCTCCTCTAGTCCTTCCCTACAGCACTTCTGGCCTTGACTCCCCCCTTTCTCAATGCTTAATTCTCCAGATCAATCTGATGATGTCCTTCCCTTTCTCATTCTTAATTATCCAGATCAACCTATGATGTCCTTGGGAAGGCCTCCCCCATCCAGGAAAGACCACATGCCACTGTCTTGTGTCCTCCTATTTCTAGTCCTTTATAAGAAGACATGTACAGTATCAAAAACCCAGAGTGCTACCCTTTTTCCTCCTCCAAGGCCTGCAGACCTCCCCCCTGGCCTCTCCAGCTAGTTCAACTCCCACGTACGAGGTTAACTCCTTCGAAGTGGGAGTGTGCACTCGATCCCACCATAGGATCCTACAGTATCGTTCGTACTTGATCCCCAAGAAGGATTCGAGATATGGGGCTAGTGTGAGAGTGATATCCTTCCAATGATTCCCATCCTTTTTTGGAATGTCTGTGTCCTAGGTTCCAGGGTTGAAATAGATTTTTTTCTTTAGTCATCCAAAAACATAAAGTGGAAGTTGTTGGAATTATAGAGCACAAGATGAACTCATCCAGAATCAGTGATTTCACCTGGATAATAAAAATGTGTATAGTCATGCATGTCATGCCTTCGAACAGGTACATCTAGATCTTTTGGAATAATATCTACTCTATTGATTTGGTCCATCCAGGAGATCAATATATCACCACTAATGTTTCCAAATTCAACATCATCCTCCTTATGACCGTCACATATGGGGGCTGCGATCATCACCAAAGGGTATGCCTTTAGATAAACCTCTCAACTTTTGATATGGGGTCCCTCCCAAGGGTTGTTGGGGGAGACTTCAATGTTGTGGCCAATTCGGAAGAGAGGAATGGTAGGGGCACTTTCATTAGCAAGCTAACTATGAGTTTGTTGAGTTTATGGCGGGAACATACCTCATTGATCTATGATTCCAGGGCGATTCTTTTACGTGGTGTAAAAACAAAAGAGGTCCTCGTTATTCATAGAGTCACCTAGATTGATGCCTATACAATTTTTACACTACTTATATGTTCTCCAAATAAACTTTATGACACTTGTTGGGGGTCTCTCTAATCATTTCCCTCTCCTTGTGTCTTTGGAATCAGGACCGGTTCTTCAGGGGAATTTTAGATTCTATCAACATTGGGTCTCTATGCTGAGGATCATATCTTTGATCTAGTCGGTTTGGAAAGAACCCTCTCAGGGCCACTCTTGGGTGGAGATACACCACAAACTTAGGCATCTGAATTCTAGGATTCATGAATGGAAGATAGAGCACTCTTTCCCCCAATTATGATTTGGAGGAGGCGATGTTGGTGGAGGAATGACAGGAAGGTAAACTTGAGGATGCGTTGGATGAACCCACATTTTAGGATCTTTCTTGTAGGAAATATGACATATCGGAAAGGCATCTGCGGTAGGAACACTTGGAGAGAGTACAGTCAAGGATCAAATAGATCAAGGAGGGGAGAGTAATACTGATTGTTTCATGTGTTCTTGAAGGAAAGACAATAGCCCGCACATCCCAACATCATTTTGTATGAAGGGTACCTATTCGAATGATAGAGCAGTGGAGCGTGAGCTGTCACAAAATGTTTTAAAGAATCTCCTTATGGAACCCAATCCAAGAATACCCAATGGATACTCATGGAGAAAAACTGACATATTTTATGTGATACCTAACTACTTGTCTGACCAAGATAATGAAATTTTGAGCTCCATCCCATAGGTGAAAGAGATCAAAGAGTCCATGTAGAACCTCGATCTAGAGAGTGCCCCAAGGCCCGTCGGCTTCCCAGGATCCTTCTATAGAGCTGTGTGGTACATTGTGAAGTCGGATATCACTTCATATATCAAAGATTTTGTTTGAGGAGGAAGCCTACCAAGGGTTGTGTTTAGACCTTTATGGTGCTTATTTCAAAAAAAGCAGCCCGACCTATGTCATGAAATAATTTCTGGTGAGTCTAGGAAACTTTCCATACAAAATCTTATCAGGTATCTTATATACTAGGATTTCTGTCCATATTCCCCACTGAATAGAAAAGTATCTACATGGCTTTGTGTGGGGGAAATCGATTTAAGGATCCATTATGCTTTCAAAAGAAATTATAAGGGACCTCATCTTCAAAACTTGTAGGGAAATGGGGCGATAAAGATGGATATGAAAAAAGACCTTGATCAGTTGAGTAGGGATTCATTGACTCGGTTTTGGAAGGTATGGGGTTCTCTCCATGGAATATTGATATTATTTTTAGATTCTTCTCCTCTTTATGAATGGAAGTCATGTTTATGGGAAAATCCTACGGGTTCTTCAAAGCCCCCAGCTATGCTAAACAAGGTGATCCCATCTCTCTGAGCTTCTTCATCATCTCCCATGACATGTTTATCAATATTATATAGAGGAGCTACACCAGTGGATCGATTCATCCCTACTGATGGTGTATGGGATCTTGGGCTACCTCCAAACTTTTATTCGTGGATGACAACCTCCTTTTCATGAATTCTAATAGTATGTCGATTAGAGGCCTGGATAAGGTGCTATATGTTAATTGCTTTTGGAGCGGCCTGCTCATAAACAAAGGCAAGAGCCTTGCCTTTATCTCGAACATTTTTTCTCCAAGAAAGACATCAGCGGTTCATATCGCCCTAGCGATGCAACAAGGAATCTTCCCAATAGAGTACCGGGGTCTCCCAATACTCTAAGAATATTGCGCATAAGAGAATTAAACTTCCTCACCAGCAAGATAGTGGACCATATTCACAATTAGAAGAATAAATAAATCACTTTCGAGGGCTCTATGACACTGATTAGTAGTGTGCTCCTTACTACCCCTGTACATGAACTGTTCTCCATTAATGTTATAATGGGCGTCATTACCAACATTGATATGATTTGGATAAATTTAGTTGGGACCCCAAAGTAAAGGAAAAAAGCCACTGGTCCTTCTGGAATAGAATGACAAGACCAGCAATTGAAGGGGGTATTAATGTTCAAAACCTTATGGATACACTGTAGTGAATGGGTGATAAAATCGTCTGGGAAATCCTAGAACAACAATCTCTCTGGGGACAAATTATGAATACCTCATAGTATGGAAATATGGAATTTCTCAAAGGACATGGTTCCCCATTCTGGGCCTTGATCTTTCCCCTTGTTATCGATCTCCATGCGCATGCACGTTGGATCATAGGGAGGGGGGACATTTCGTTCTGGAATCAAAATTGGGAAGGGGAAGCTCTCGGATTTCGGATATGACCATCCCCCTCGATTTCATTTAGGGAATAAAGAAATCACCATTCCTTCATCACATAAGCATTGGATGATGATCAACATAACTCTTTTAACCTCATTGTCATTTCCCCTAAAAATGATAAATGTGTCTTCACCAATTCTTCCTCGAGGGTCCTCACATCACGGGAATTCCGCCATTCACAGGGATTCCAGGAACCTCCAAATAATGAGAATGATACCTGGTGGTGTAATGAAAAGCCTTCTATGTTCAAACTATTACATTGGAGAATCATAAACAGTGCCCTCCCAATGGAGGAGAATGTGAAATGAAGTGGGATTCCACTAGCTTCACTTGGCTCATGTTGTCAAAGATACAAGGAGGAGAGTAAGGACCACCTATTCTTCAATGGTGAATATGAAGGTGTTGTTTGGTGCTTCTTTGGGGTGTTCAAAAGTATCTTCATCCCTTACACAGATGACCTCTCTTTCCTAGAATAGTGATTCCATGGATCTAGAGATAGGGGTCTAGAGAAGATGGCTCGAACCATGATCATGCAGGTCTGATGCTGAAGTTTATGGTAGGCCTGCAATAAGGTATGGTATGAATGGATGATGGAATAGGCCTAAAATATCATTTATAGGACCAAAATTCTCCTCTTGGATATGGATAAGCTCTTCATCAATTGGAAATAGGCACCCTCACTCTGTAAATTGTGTTTCAGCTACCACATCTCTCTATATGTTAATGACAACAACATAGGGAAACTGGTTCGATAGTCCCTACCAACTAGAGGTATCAAACTCAACATGGACGTGCCATGCAACATGGGGATCCTTTGGGGTGGAGGGGTTTTTCAGAATGATCAATGCATCGTGGTGTTGGATTTCTCTTCCAGTATAGGCCAAGGAACCTCCATCCAGGACATGGCTAAAGATTTTCTCATAGGACTAAAAAAATTATTCCTAAAAAATGTTTGAGTTAAAGAAGAGGAAACTGTCTCCAATATTCTTCATGGCATCCTGGTTGGATGTTTCCAACCTCTGTGGTCCATCGAATTCATTAGCAGAATGTGTATGGATGATCTAAGTAACAACATCAAGATTATACACACATGGAGAGAGGGGAACCAAGTTGCGGATGACCTTGATTCTTTGGAGGTTACGGGATCTGATCCAATATGTCATCATATGGTGAGCCCCTTGAAACCCAAGGGTATCATCTTAATTGAAGGGGATTCCCTCGACCTTTTCTACTATGGACACCCTTAAATTTTTTTCTAATGTATGAGTTTTTTGGTGGATTTCAATTGTTCACTTCCTTTTATAATAAAAAATCAAATTGATGATGAGGTTAGGAACAAATTCTTTATCATTATATTATTAAAATTTTGGTAATCAGTACACAACCATAGATATCCATCAACCGTTTTCACAAATAGTAATGGTGTGGCTGAATGTGACTCATTGGGGAGAATGAATCCTTTTAATTCCATATATTCTACCTATACCTTTAGTTTACACAACTAGTTGGGGGCCATATAGTATGAGGGAAGAGATATCAGTTGTGTTCCCAGCTCCAAATAAATGGTGATCTTCACATAACGTTCCAGAGGAAAACTAGATAAATCCTATAGAAAAACAATTGGGAACTAATCCACCGCTGGATGTAATCCACTTTCAAGAGCACCATCATATTCCTCCAATGTGAGTGATGAGATATGATAAAAAATATTTCCTAACACCGGGTGTGGAGGTATAAGATGACTCGACTGGTGATCCAATTCTTTATAAAAAATGGGTTCTTCCAAAAAGTTCCTTAAGACTCACTCATCACCTATAGAAATAAATTTGTTAATGAAAATGTACTATCCAATCCATTACAGTTATCTCAAAGAGGTTCATCTCTAAAACAAAAAGATTGTATTCTAGCTCATCCACTAACATGATGTGTTCATAAGATGGACACCTAAAACCCATCTCTTTATTCTTACCAAGAATAATAAATGAATCCATCCCATACAACATAAGATCAGTTGGAAATTTTTACACATCATCATAGTGAGTATAAATGAAATAAAGCAAGTCACCAATATCAAATAGAAAAAATAATGTTAACGTAATAAGGAATGAACCTAGAAATATCACAGGCCATGGATCTGATTAAATTAGTAATTGGTCTTGCACATGGAGATTCCTAATATTAGAATGATATTAATAAATCCCACTAGTATATGTATCTTTACCCAAATGAATATTCCCAGGTTATGATCGAGTCTTCCCACAATGACAACCAAACCTGGAACACACTGTCATTGATAGATTTGACTGGACTGACATCCAAATCAAATCCATAGATCCAGCACCACTCTGATATAGGCACACCACATTTCAAAACTGCTACAAGTTCCCCATAGTTCCACATCGGTGAAATGGTACGCGAGGATATGAACACACAGAACACATTTTCCTTACTGTTTCACACTGATGGCACACAACCAACCAAGCATCGGAAGCCAAAAATGAGGACATCTAAGAAAGGTGTTCTAAACTACCACCAACCATCTTCCCTTACTCATATGGGTTCCTTTTATTTTTAGAATAACTTCTACTTCCCAATACTGATACTCCCCCATAGAAACCATACATACTTCCATGATCAATTTTAACCATCACAACATAGTCAAAAACCACATCATAGGTTTTCATATTGAAAAAGAATAATTCTGATCAAATCATATTCTAAAACCCCATCTCAAACATCTGAGCCTTCATCATCTCATTAGAAACATTCGTGGGTGTGTACCATACTAGCTCCCCAATGTGGTTATCAGAAACCATCAAGGTCTAGTCTCCTTATCTAATCTCCAAACACACTTGGGATCTATATAATTAAAAAATATTCAATCAAAATTTTTCATTGAAGACAACCTTGATATATTTCCATATAATATTCTCAGGCCTTCTAGTATGCACCACTGAGTCCCACCAAATTTTACTAGGACCTTCCAACATAAACGAAGTACACATTACTCTAACTACCATAGGAGTGTCATGAAATGGGAAAATCCTCTCTATCATCTTGAGTAAATCATCTACATATTGAGGCTCTCTACAACATAATGATGATATAATCTTGTTATTGGGGAACTCTGGCTATTTTACCATTCTAGGGCCAGGTTGGGCTTCTCTATACTAAGAAGGACTGGGTCTCACTCCTTATCCCAAGTCATTGACTTCCCCAAAAAAATATTTAACAAGCCACTGATCAATTGGAATATAATAACACCCATTATCCTTTTTATATGGAAACACATGAGGTCTCTGGGGGGGAAACTTTCTATATAAAATAATAAAAAAGGATAACCCCATAAAATACAATATATTGATAAATTGAAACAATAACAACAACTAATAAATGCTATTGTAATTGAAATCATAAACAATTAAATCTTAATATCAAGCCAACCAAACCACTCCACCCCACCCAGTTTTCATATATACTCTATAGGCTATATGTTTCACCTGTAGAATAATTAAAACCAAATTACCAATAATCCATGCAGACTTGAGTCATTGAACTAGGTTTATTCGACATACACTATACTGGAAACCATAACCTCAAGCACTAAAAACCCAAGCTGTGGTGTGTCGAAGCTCATCATGAAATATATTAAACCAAAAGTGTATAAGGTTCCCTGAGACCATTTTATCATGATACAAAACAAGCTTACATCCAACCCAACACCCAACCCAATTCATGGCATGGCCTAATGGGAAATCTATATCCACCCATGCAGGAATGTAGTGTGTGGGTATCAAAAATATACATTGGAAAAAATTCACCAATTTATATGATCATGACAAAAAATAATAATAAATCATAAAAACCTAATATCCATAAAAAAATGAGTTAAAAAAATTTAGATTCAATGATTAAAAAAAAAAAAATTGTCCTACAATGGAATAGGAATGACCAATCTATCCAAAAACATCCATGTGATAAGAGATTCACCACCCTTAAAACACCACCACCAAAACATTCTAGATGTGGAACAATAGAATATGGATCACCCATCACTATCATGATATGAATTACCTTTACCTAGGTTATAAAAAAAACTACGTACCCCTAAAGGTTTATGTACTGTGCGAGCGAAAGCCCAGTAGGGTTCCAACCAAAGAAATGATTCCATGCTATAAAATTATAATAAAAATTACCATTCACATTTTCAAAAGAAAAATTGAAACCATTTTTAGAAATAATTTCATAGAAAACTATTCCTCAATTAATAAATCTTCAAATAAAATGAAATAGAAGGCCTGTCATATACCAACGACTAGCAGCAGATATTATAATCATCATTTTCTATGTGGGAACCACAAGTAATTCCATAATGGTAACTATCAATAGTGGGACTCTATAATCGTTATTACTCAGTGATAAAAATACTCCACTAAACTACCAATAGTGTCTTCATGAATGATTCATTATAGGGGAAAGAATCTCATGGTTTAATGGTCTCCAAAAAATTATTTTTATGCACAATCCACTAGAGAGAAATGCATCCCATGGTCTGGTGGTCTCTTATCATATCTCATGTTTAGTTTTTTAGAATCGTAAATCCGAATAGATGAATATAGTTCATATCCACTTTTGAATCAACTATCATACTAGTTCTAGTTATTTTACCTAGATAATCATAATTCCATTTGTGATCAAATTTCGTTTCACAAATCAAAGAGACAAACAATTTCACATATACATTCCAAGAATCATAATAACACAATGAAATCACCAAAAACATAATTTATAAATTCCATTTTGATATATTAAAAGGAAAATATATAATTAATCCATCCATTTACATTGGACAAGCCACATTCAAATCCATACATAAAGTAAGTTCCTTTTTAAAAAATGCTTACTATAATTTTGACAATTCAAAAAACACCTTAAATGTTCTAACCAATGTATCTATGTTTTAAAAGATTCCTTCCTCTTGAAATTTTTTTTTCAACACATTCACACCACAAGTTCCACTGAAAATACATTTGACACATTTGACACAAATCATTTAACATTTTCATGAAACACAATAATCGGGAACACAAAAAAAACAAAACACTTTTTCCTTTAGAAAATACCTTTCATCATATATGATTGTTAATCCATTTAGAAAACATGTTTCACACCAAAAAAATAATCCAATTATCATTTTTAAGAACTCAAAAATGTATATTAATATAATATAATAATGTAGAAGCATGCAACCGCCTACATCTCAATTGGAAACTTAGGGAAATTGTTCAAAACCCATAGCAGCACCAAAACATTAACATAACAATGAATTATTTGACAATAAAAATCATTATTTCCACAAAAAACACATGATAAAACCCTAACTTTTCCAAACACCCTGCTAGAATATAATAACCCATGAAAGAGGGAGAAGAAACCCTACATTAGGGGGGAAACCTTGGGAGAATAGAGCTTACATGAATATTCCGAAAGATATGACACAAAATCCACCAAATAAAGGGATTATAGTGTTTAAAATAGAGAGATAAGGAGGCTCATATGGTTGGAGAGATATAATGTGTGAGAAATGGGGGATTTGGGGTTTAAATCCTAGGAGAATCAAGAATAATTTCACACTTTTTAATGAACGAGACAAGTCAAATGATTTTTCTACTTGGTTTTCCAAACCTTACAGCAACAATTAACCACTCAATCTACAAGAGGAACATACCTCATGCTTATCCCACATAGTTGGAAAAACCGTGCACCAAAAATGTGGTATCAACTGTCTAAAAATGCCAATTGGCAGCTCGGTTACCTAGAGTAGGGGGAAAAACATCCCATAACTATGTTCCAACTATACGCCACCTACTTCTATGCCAAAATTCACTACTTTTATCTATTAAAAAATCAAATTATTTCATCCTACTCAACACCCAACCCAATTCATGGAATAGATTGAATGGTGTCATAATCCCCATGGGATGATAACTAGTGCCTAGATATCAACAATATTCATTTAGAACAATTTCACCCATTTATTTGATCCTAAGAATAAAAAATAATTAGAAACACAAAACCAATAACCATAACAAGACGAGGTATAACAATTTTCTGATTCAATGTTTAAAACATAAAATACCATAAGGTAATATAATGGAATGAGAATGAAAAATATGTCCCAAAAACCTCTATGGTAAAAGTTAATCATCATCATCAATCCACTACCATCAACACTTGTATGAAGTGGAACTCTACCAACTGGATCCACCATAACGATCGAGATACAAATTTTCCTTAACTGGTCCACAAATAACAAATTCTACATAATCCTGAATGTGTTTGTGAAGTGTGAGAAAAATCAAAGTAGGATTCCAACTAATGAGAATATTACATGATATAACATTAGAAAAAAAATTAACCTTCAAATTTTCATAAAAAAAATTAAATTTTTTTAAAGGAAAACTTTAAGTAGAACCATTTTAGAAATAAGATTTATTAAAATAAAATATCACACAAGGCCTACCATATAACAAGAGATACCACCACATCTCACAAGAACCACCTCACATGTGAACACCATGGGTAAATCCCTATAGGTAAGTAGCCGTAGTGGGACTCTAGAAACCTCCAACCTCATTGATCAAAATCCTCCACTAAACTACCAATAGTGTCCTCATGCATGATTCATTATATGGGAAGCATCCAAAGTTCTATTGGTCTCCAAAAATAGCATTTCAATGAATGATCCCCTAGAGGAGAACACATACCAAGGTCAAGTGTTCTATGATCATATCTCATGTTTATATAGGGATTCCATATTATATCCTTTTATATGAATATGGGTCACATCCACTTTTGAATAAACTAGCATACTAATTCCAGTATACCAACCTAGATACCCAGAATTCCATTTGCGCTCCAATTTTATTTCACATATCACATATATCAACACATTAACATATATAGTCAAAACATCATAAAAAATCAATAAAATCACAACCTTAAAAATTTATAAATTCCATTTGGAAATATTACAAGAAACATATACATGTAATCCAACCATTTCAATGGTCTAGACACCTTTAAAATCCACACATAAACCAAATTCAATTCTAATACTCGATTACCTTTATATTCACAATTCCCAAATCACATTAAATGTTAAAATAAAGTTTAATATCTTTGTAAAAAATGAATTCCCATTGAAAATACCTTTTTAAGAATATTCACACCTTAAATGCCTTTGAAAATAAATTTTACACCCTTCATTCCATTCATATAACATTTTCTAGAAACAAAACAACAAGGAAAAATTGAAAAATAACTATTTTCTTATAGAAAATACATTTCATCACATATTCCTAATACACCATTTCCAAAACATGTTTCACATCCAAAAAATAATCTATAGAACATTTTTTAACTCATGAATGAATACAAAAACCATTGAATAATGTAGAAGCATGGAACCGCTTAACTCCCACCTGGGAAATTCTAGAAATTATTGTAAAACCACTTCCCCACCACCAAAAGACCCTACCAAGGAAATAGTTAACAAAAAAATAAATATTCCTCCCAAAAAAAGGACAAGATTAAACCATCCATAGGTCAAACACCCAGCTGGAAAATAAGAACCAAAGAAATAGGGAGAAGAAACCCTTGAAAAAGGAAGAAATCTTGGGAGAAGAGAAGTTATTCAATGATTCATGATGTATCCACACAAAATCCTTCAAATGAAGGGAGTCCTAGGGATCCATGTAAGAGTGAGGGAGGTGAATAGTGATAGATATATCAAATGGGGCGAGTAAGCGGGATTTGGGGTTAAAATATGAGAGAAATAAAAGGCAATTTTAAATTTTTTTAATGATCTGGAAAAGTTATAGGGTTTTCATGCATAGTTTTCTAAATCATGTGACAAATGTATTCCCCTCACTATCCATGAGGTACATTCTTAATTTTGTGCCTATACTATTTTATAAAGTGAGTTCTAACCGTGCGGGTTCCACTGTGTAAAAATCTAAATTAACCACATGGTTACCTAGAGGGTAGTGCATGATTTACTATAACCATGTGACAACTATGTACCACATACTACCAAGCCTCAATTCACCGAATTTCAAAAAAAAACACATGGGGATCCAAAAGGGGAAAAATAAATAAAAAACAAAATAGAAGAATACCTCAAAAGGAAAACACTACTGTGAAAATTTTACCCACTGTGAAAAATTATCTTTTTCAGAATGTCAACCCGAATCTTGATTAGAGAAGAAATATGGATATTCATTTTCAATCATAAAATTCTTCTCCCAATCCTCATTAACATCACAAAAATAAAACCAATGCACTCTATTCAATGGGATGGGCTTCACATGAATCGCTTTCTCTTCGGAATCCAAAATCTTTATTGGCTACTCCTATATAGATTAATATGGTGCCAACTCCATCTCTTACCAATTCCACACATGATATGGATATGGATTATTATTTTTAGATGATAGACATGGAACATTTCATGGAGTTATTTAAACCATTAGGGAAATGATAAACTATATTCTTCCTTAACAATATGCTCAATAATCACAAAAGGTTTAAAATACCTCAGTGTTATCTTTACTTGCTTACTAAGACAATTATGACCCCAGAGATGTGCCACTTTTAAGTACACCCATTCACCCAAAATAAATTTACGAAGCTAGGAACCTCTAAATAGAATATGACTTATGATGATTTTGAGCTGTCAATAACCATTTCATGATTATCTTGCCTTCATTAGATATCTCTTATTTTAGGCTCAATCCCAGAAAGAAGTTTTGGCCCACCTCACCCCTACATTGAAGTGACCGACCTGGATGACCATAATTCACTTGAGGAGGAGCTATTAAAAACAAATACTGGTAACTATTTTTATATCAGAACTATAAAAATCATTAAATTCATATCCCATGATCCTCCAAAATATAGATCACATGCCTAGAGTATTTCATCCCAGATCTGATTTGACCTCTCGATCTGACCATCCATTTGAAGATGGTATGTTGTGCTCAAATTGACAAGTGATCACATCACATTCAAAATTCCATCCCAAAACTGTGAGGGAAAATGAGGGACCCTATCAGAAAAAATCACAGACGACTCACCACGAAGCCTTATAACCACCTGCATATATAATTGGACCATCTTATTAATATCACTGAATATTTAATTGAAATTAAATTTCACGACTTTTTCTGGTGATAAATCACTAAAAAAATGGAATTAATTCATCATTTTGTATGATTATAGGTTAAAGTTTTTTTGGAAATAAAATCCCACCTCCAGGTTGGGATGGGTTGTGGCCGAAGCAATCTAAAGGGCCTTTGGGGATTTTATTTGACCTACCGACATGTTTACCAATGTGACATAAATTAAACTACATCCTTCCTCATACCTATCCACCACAAATGTGGATACACCCCATAATACATCTTGGTATCACATGGATGAATATCCAACTAAGACTAGTGGCTCTTATACATCACCACCTTCCTCAATGAAAACGTCACCAAAAAGTGACCGTTAAAGCAGAAAAATCCCTCATAAGAAAATGTCCAATCACCATGTATCTCTCAAAAATTTAGAAACAATATAGACTACTTGAGCAACTCATCGCTCATCTTCTCTAGATGAATCTACCCTCAGAAAAAAGGTTCCAGCCATACTCCTTCCTGGAACACACCTCTACTATTCTCCTTGGTATCCAAATGAATATTGACAAGAATACCAATAAAATTACATAAATCAATGGACTTATTAAATTATTTCAATAACACTATCATGATCAATTCATCCACCAAAATGTTACCTTTTCTAGTGATATAGACTACATCAATGTTGAACCCTATAAGGTACATGACCCAATGAGGTTTCATTAAGCTAAGATCATTTTGGAGAAAATTTCGATCAAGGATTTATGATACAAATAAAGTAAATGTTACTCCCATAAAAATAAAGGTGTCACTTATTCTAGGAATTCATCACCACTACTAACTCTATGCCATGGGTTGGGTAATTCTTCTCATGTGGTCGCAGTAGTGAAAAAAATATGAAATCACATGATCACCCTTCATCATCACACACCCAAGAACCATACATAAAGCATCCTGTAAGACCACCTAACCATTTTCAGGCTCTGAAAAGAAAAAAATAGGATTTTTGGTCAATAAATACATAAGATCAAAAAATTAATCCTTCCTTTTTGGGAACCAATAAAACTTTACCCCCTTGCGGGTGAGCACCATCATAGATGAAACAAGATGAGAGAATTATTGAAAAAATCACATGTAGTACTCTTCTTGAATAAAAAATATCCCAATTTTTAACATGTTCCATGGCCTCTCAAATTAAATAACTACACTAATCTTTTTTAGTTCTACTGAAACCCCTTGTTTTGAGATATCATGTACTAGAAAAATCACCTCTCAAGTCCAGAAGGTGCACTTAGAATACATCAGATAGAGGCAATGATCCCAAAGAGTGCCCAACACATTTCTCAAATCACATTAAAGGTTCATAACAATGAAGAAAACATTCTAAAAATCCATTTCAATTGAAAACTCCATTTTCAAAACATTCAATCCTCAATTTCATTTTAATATAAAATTTTCGTGTTTCATAAAATTCATATAAAATTTTTAGGAAACAAAACAATATGGAAAACATAGAAAACCAACCTCATTTCCCTTATAAAATAAATTTCATTACATATTCATGTTAAAAATTTTCCATAACAAGTTTCACAGAACAAAAATAATCCATAGACTATGTTTATTCACTCCTGAAAGTTCATAAAAATTGTCTAATAATGTAGAAGCATGGATCCACCTACAGCTTACATGGAATCTTTTGTAAATTGATGTGAAACTACAATATAACCCCCACAAAACACCAAAGAGGAATTAATTTACCAAAAACATCAATATTTACCCTAACAAAACAATAATAGGCCATCCCTAGGTCATAGACCTCACATGAAAATATGACCCAAGAAAGAGGGAGGTGAAACCCTAGAAATTGTAGGAACAGTGGGGGAAGGGACCTAACATTAATATTCTTAAAGAAACCAAACCAATTACATTAATGTAAGGGATTCTACCAGAGCCAATAGTTTGAGATAGAGGATCCTAGGGCTGGAATGCTTGAATGGTGAAATCAAGGGGGAGTTGTTTATAAACATTAAGAGTATATAAAAGAATTATAACACCTTTGAATGAGTTGGAAAAGTTTCTTGAGTTTCCATCAAGTTTTTCAAACTCATGTGGAAACCATGCTCTATTCACTTTCCAAGAGGGACATGCTATACATTTTGATCGCATAGTTGGAAACACCATACACTACCACAAAACAGGGCAAGGCTGGTTCCTACCTTTATCAGTGCTAACGGAAAAAAACTAATAAAGGGGTAGGACTTTATCAGTGCTAAAAAAGCATGGATAAATGTACCCTTTATCAGTTCTTTTCTTAGCGCTGAAAAAGGTTTCATTTTATCGACACTTTTCTTAGTCATGATAATGTTTATTGTATATATTAAATAAAAAACACATGTTATAACTATATATATATAATTAAATAATTATAAGATTAATAATAAATATATTTATTAGATTTATAGGATTTATTAGATTTATCAACTCATTATATTTATTAGATTTATTAATTCATTATATTTAATATATATATTTATTATATTTGTTTATAATTAATGTATTTTTTTATTTATAAATATATAATACTTTTTAATATATATGTATAATTATAAATATTTAATATATATTTATTTTACAATGAATTGGGGTCAATTAATATATCATACGTATATATATATATATGTGCATGCATAATGTTCATTTAGAAGCAACATTGGAATCTTCACTCGGAAACACGGGCCGATTGATATAGAGTTGTGGCACCATGTTGTCAGCGGGCTGAAAAAATTAATATGGGAAGAGATTACAGTAACATCATGATATCATTTATTTAATTTATTAAAATAAAATAAAATAAAATACTGAAATATTGACTAACTCTCCATCATCTCTTGCAGAGTGCATTTATAGTAGATGTCTCACACAAAGAATATGTATTAAGACTGGCAGGAAGTGTTCATATAGGCCTTCGCACCATTTTAACAAAATTTCATCTGAATGATGCTGAAGGGAAAATCAAGCCACACCCACCTCCTATTTATGCACACTTGATATCCCAAGGAGAGTGGGATGTATTTTACAACAGTCATGCAGAGCAGACTTTTCAGGTACTTTGTTTTTGGTAACAAGTTGTTTAACATTGCTTTTATTTGTTACATTGATTGATTGTTTTTACTTATAAAATAGCAACTGAGTGCTAAAAATAATGAATGAGCAGCAAAACCAGTGTACCCCTACCATAAAGCAAGGCTGTGGTACGCTTCAATTGTAAAACATTTGGTATGTATTTTAAAAATACTGTAATTCTTTTATGTGAAATAAAACAACACTGTAACCATGTTTCTCTGTTTATATGTAGATTGATGAAACAAAATCCCAAGACACTTCCATCCCATGCCATGTTCTATGGAAGGAGGCTCGTGTTAATAAAGAGGGGAAACTGGTAGATGAGATCACACAAAAATTGTGGGAAACATGTGTAAGTATGACATAATATAAATTTAGTTTTCTTTAAATCACTATTACATCCCCATGATTAATTATTTTCCCATATTTTCTATTTGAAATAATCAAAGAAATCAACAACACCCGGACCAGATGTGGACATACTTTTAGCAGCCTTGAGACATCCAGAATAGTATGTCTGTGTCAAAGGTGCGGGTTTTGGGTGGACACCCCAGAAATATTTTCATAAAAAAAACAAGAGAAGGAACAAACTAATGAAATGAAAATTATGAGAGATATAATAGCTACCCTTGAAGAAAAATTCCAATGTTAAGGAGAGTTGCTATAAACATTGATAGGGGAGAGGCGAAGAGAAGAAACAACTCCAGAACAACCCTCCCCAACCGCCACCACCTTTGAAGCGAGCCATTCCCCTCAAAGACCTGACTTAATCGAGGTAATAAATGTTATAATATTTGTTTTAGTGAAATGTGAATCACATAGACACTGATAACATTCGTATAATGATATTCTATAGGGTGAAAATGACTGTGATTTATATCTATCAACTCCCACCCATCACCGTGTAGCGAGGGCTAGAGTGTTGAATATGAAGAATGACATGCTACACTCCAAAAAACTTCCTACCAGTCATGTAAAAGTGTCTATTAATGTAGCTCATGAGACAAGCACTGAGCTACCTGTGCCAAATGACGATGACAACATTCATACAGGGGAAAAAGATGTTGGATCATTTGTTTCATTCCCATCGAATCTTGTAAAAAACATGTCGACCAGGAGGTATTCATTTCCAATTCATTTTTCAGGAAGAACCTATAACATTTAATTAGAAAATGGATGAATAGATGAATGTTATTACAGAAGGACAAAATGAAGGAGATAAAATGAATTAATGGCTCGAAAAGATCAACCAACCGATCAAAACGATCTACTGAGGGCACCTTCATCCCACCTTTTCTATATCCACATTTAATATCATTTCAATCTCATGTGGATACAAAAATGATGGTTGGAAATAATCACACAACTGTTAGTAAAAAATAAATGTATAGAGAGGAAACATTATATTTCTTTAGTTCTGACCCTGTAGTAGAAATCATCACATACTACTGGCTAGGTGCTTCAGTTATAAATGTATACATGAGTTATGTTTTCATGATTTGATTTTACAGAAGCTGATATACTATTATAATTATGGCTAAATACATTTCATATTTTTTGTAGGCATATATATGAAAAAAAATTGAAGGGATATTCCCGTGAATACAAATTTGGACTCGTTAGTCCTCACACAATGTCTACACAACAAAAAGAAATAGATTCCAATTTTTAGGCTGAATTAATGTCAAACCTGCTCAGAACGTTTCAATGAAAAATTAAGACTAACATGCTCTTTTTAATACCAATGTTTCATAAGTTAAACTCTACATTTTAATCATATCAATTATATTTTAATTTCTATCATTACTTATTCCTTTTTGTATTCTTAGGCTGCATTGGATTCTCATTGCAGTCAATTTGGATACTCTAAAGATTTATTTTCTGGATTCACTACATGGATATCCAACAAACCGACCACACATGATGGAGATTTTCAATTTGTAATATAATAGATCCAACATTTTAGAACTAAATATCTAGTTATATAATTTATTTTATCCTATAATGAGGATTCTATTATGATAGGGTGGTGTAGGAATGTTGTCTAAAGGCTGGAATGAATCTAGGGTCTAAGGACGACAAGGCACGCAAGATCTAAAAATGGACAAGTATCAGGGTATATATAATTATATTTTAATATCCAAAAACATATCAAAATAGATTAATTATTTTTCTCAATTTTTCTACAGTGGCCAAAACAAACAAACGGAAAGAACTGCAGTTATTATGTTTGTAAATTTATGAAAGAGATCATATTTCATGAATAATCTAGGATCCTGGAATATGTATTTTTGAAAATAATTACCAGGTCATTTAAAATATTTATTAATCCTTTGTATATTTATATTTTTTTAGTACTACTATGACTGTCACAAAAACTCATATTCATAATATGATATAAATGTGTTTAGAAATGAATGGGCAACGTACCTGATGGAAGAATGTAAATAAATAGGACAATGAAGGGGAATTCCTACTACTTATGTTATCTTTTTATGATCATTGATATGTCGATTTTTTACACTTACTGAACATATAGGATCAACCTTTCTTATGTTTCATATCCTTAGATTAGGAAAAATGGATTTAGAAATGATTTGAGTTTCTAGTAAAGAATAACATAATGAGAGACTATTATGAACTATTAACATACAGAAAACCAATAAAAAAATTTTATATTGTTTTGATGCTTTAGGAAAAGGATCCATGAGTCATTTGTGAGGTGTATGAATCATCTACACCTGAATATGATGCACGGTGTGACCTATATGGCTAAAAGTGTCTGATATCAATTTCAAATTGACATAATCTTTAGAAAACAACACTAATAACATATGAAAAACCGAAAAAAAAAACGTTTGGATTGTTTTGATACATTAGGAAAAAAATCCATGTGTCATTTGTGAGGTGTAAGAATCAACCACACCTCAATACGATGCACGGTGTGATCGTATGGGAAAAAGTGTCTGATATCATTTTGAAATTGACATTAACCTTAGAAAACAACACAAGTGACATACAGAAAACTGAGAAAACATGTTCTAATTGTTTTGATAATTTAGGAAAACGATCCATGAGTCATTTGTGAGGTGTAAAAATCAACCACACCTCAATCCAACACACGGTGTGACCGGTATGGCTAAAGGTGTATGATATCATTTTCAAATTGACATTAACTTTATGAAACAACACAAATGACATACAAAAAACTAAGGAAACATGTTCGGATTGATTGGATACTTTAGGAAAACAATTCATCAGTCATTTTTGAGGTGTATGAAACCACCACACCTCGACCTGACGCACAGTGTTACCGGTATGGATAAAAGTGTCTGATATTAGTGTGAAATTGACATTAACTTTAGAAAATAACACTACTGACATACAGAATACCAAGAAAACATGTTCATATTGTTTTGATACTTTAGGAAAATGATCCATGGGTCAATTGTGATGTGTAAAAATCAATCTCTCTACAATCTGACACACGGTGTGACCGGTATGGCTAAAAGTGTCTGATATCAGTTTTAAATTGACATAAACTTTAAAAAGCAACACTACTAACTTATGGAAAACCGAGAAAACATGTGCGGATTGTTTTGAAAATTTAGTAAAACGATACATGAGTCATTTTTGAGGTTTATAAATTTACAACACCTCAATCTAATTCATGGTGTGACCGATATGGATAATAGTGTCTGCCATCAGTTTGAAATTAACATAAACGTTAGAAAACAACACTTCTGAAATACAGAATACCTAGAAAATGCATTCAGACTATTTTGATAATTTTGGAAAACTATGCATGAGTCATTTGTGAGGTGTACGAATCAACTGCACCTCAATCTGACGCAAAATGTGACTGATATGGATAAAAGTGTCTGATATCAGTTTCAAATTGACATAAACTTTAGAAAAAAACACAAGTGACATATGAAAAACTGAGAAAATGCATTCAAATTGTTTTGATACATTAGGAAAATGATCCATGAGTCATTTGTGTGGTGTATGAATCAACCACACCTCAATCGGACGCACGGTGTGACTGGTATAGCTAAAAGTGTCTCATATTAGTTTCAAATTGACATAAACTTTAAAAAACAACACTACTAACATATAGAAAACCATGAAAAAATGTTCGGATTGTTTTTATACTTTAGTAAAATGATCCATGAGTCATAGGTGACATTTACGAATTGACCACACCTCAATCCAATGCACGGTGTGACCGGTATGGCTAAAAGGTTCTGATATCAGTTTTAAATTGACATTAACATTAGAAAACAACACAAGTGACATTCGGAAAACTGAGAAAACGAATTCAGATTATTTTGTTAATTTAGGAAAACTGATCTATTAGTCATTTGTGATGTTTATAAATAAACGGCACCTCAATCCAACACACGGTGTGACCGGTATAGCTAAAAGTGTCTGATATTTGTTTTAAATTTACATAAACTTTAAAAAACAACAATACTGACATATGGAATACCATTCTAACACATTCATATTGTTTTGATACTTTAGGAAAAAGATACATGAGTCATTTGTGATGTGTATGAATTGAATGCACCTCAATCCGACACACAGTGTGACCGGTATGACTAAAAGTGTCTGATATCAGTTTCAAATTGAAATTAACTTTAGAAAACAACACTACTGACATACGGAATACTAATAAAATGCATTTGGATTATTTCAATACTTTATGAAAACGATCCATGAGTCATTTTTGATGTGTAAGAATCATCCAAACCTCAATTCGACACATAGTGTGACCGGCATGGCTAAAATTTTATGATATAAGTTTGAAATTGACATTAACTTTAGAAAACAAAACAAGTGACATACAAAAAATTGAGAAAATTTCTTCAGATTGTTTTGATACTTTAGGAAAACTATTCATGAGTCATTTGTGAGGTGTACGAATCAACCTCACCTCAATCTGACGAACGGTGTGACCGATATGGCTAAAATTGTCTGATATCAGTTTCAAATTGACATTAACTTTAGAAAAAAACACAAGTGACATACGAAAAACTAAGAAAATGTGTTCCTATTGTTTTGATACTTTAGGAAAATGATCCATGAGTAATTAGAGACATTTTAGAATTAATCTCATGTCAATCCGACGCACTGTGTGACCAGTATAGCTAAAAGTACCTGATATCAGTTTGAAATTGAGATTAACTTTAGAAAACAACATAAGTTACATTCGACAAACCATGAAAATTCATTAGGATTGTTTTGATACATTAGGAAAGTAATTCATGAGTCATTTCTAACGTGTAAAAATCAACCGCACCTCAATTGGACGCATGGTGTGAACAGTATGGCTAAAAGTGTCTGATATCAGTTTGAAATTGACATTAACTTTAGAAAACTACACAAGTGACAAACGGAAAACTAAGAAAACATGTTTGTATTGTTTTTATACATTAAGAAAATGATCCATGAGTCATTTGTGACATGTATGAATCAACCGCACCTCAATCCGACACACGATGTGACCGGTATGGTTAAAACTATTTGATATCAGTTTTTAAATTGACATTAACTTTAGAAAAATACACAAGTGACATACGGAAAACTGAGAAAATGCGTTTAGATTGTTTTGATACTTTAGGACAATTATACATGAGTCATTTTTGATGTGTACGACTCATCCTCACCTCAATCAGACACAAGGTGTGATCAGTATGGAAAAAAGTGTCTGATATCAGTTTCAAATTGACATAAACTTTAGAAAACAACACTACTGACAAATAGAATACCGATAAAACACATTTATATTGTTTCGATTCTTTAGGAAAACGATCTAGGAGTCATTTGTGATATGTACGAATCAATCGTACCTCAATCTGACACACAGTGTGACCGGTATGGGAAAAAGTGTCTGATATCAGTATTAAATTGACATTAATTTTAGAAAACAACACAAGTGACATACGAAAAGCTGAGAAAACACATTCTGATTGTTTTAATACTTTAGGAAAACGATCCATGAGTCATTTTTGAGGTGTACGAATTGACCACACCTCAATCCAACACACAATGTGACCGGTATGGATAAAGTGTCTGATATCAGTTTCAAATTGACATTAACTTTAGAAAACAACACAAGTGAAATACGAAAAACCAATAAAATGCATTCAGATTGTTTTGATACATTAGAGAAATGATCCTTCAGTCATTAGTGACGTGTATGAATCAATCACACATCAATCTGACGCACGGTGTGACTAGTATATCTAAAAGCGTCTAATATCAGTTTCAAATTGACATAAACTTTAGAAAACAACACTACTGACATAAGAAAAAAAATGAGAAAATGAATTTGGATTGTTTTGGTACTTTAGGAAAAGGATCCATGAGTCATTTCTGATGTGTATGAATCAACTGCACCTGATTCCCACACACGGTGTGATCTGTATGGATAAATGTGTCTGATATCAGTTTGAAATTGACATTAACTTTAGAAAACAATGCATGTGACATATGAAAAACTGAGAAAACATGTTAGTATTGTTTTGATACTTTAGGAAAAAAATACATGAGTCATTTTAGATGTGTACAAATCAACCGCACCTCAATCCGACGCACGGTGTGACCGGTATGGCTAAAAGTGTCTGATATCAGTTTTAAATTGAAATAAACTTTAGAAAACAACACTACTGGCATACGGAATACCAAGAAAACACATTTGGATTGTTTTTATACTTTAGTAAAAAATCCATGAGTCGTTTGTGACATGTAAGAATCAACTTCACCTCAATCCGATGCATGGTGTGACTGGTATGGCTAAAAGTGTCTGATATCAGTTTGAAATTGACATTAATTTTAGAAAACCACACAAGTGTCTTACAAAAAACCAAGAAAACGCATTCATATAGATTTGATACTTTAGGAAAATGATATATGAGTCATTTTGAGGTGTACTAATTGACCGCACCTCAATACAACACACGGTGTGACCGGTATGGCTAAAAGTGTTTGATATCAATTTCAAATTGATATTACCTTTAGAAAACAACACAAGTGACATAAGGATAACTGAGCAAATACATTCGGATTGTTTTGATACTATAGGAAAACGATATATGAGTCATTAGTGACATTTAAAAATCAACCTTACCTTAATCTGATGCACGATGTGACTGGTATGGAAAAAAGTGTCTGATATAAGTTTCAAATTGACATAAAATTTAGAAAACAACACTATTGACATAAGACAAACTAAGAAAATGCATTTTAATTGTTTTGATACTTTAGGAAAATTATCCATGAGTCATTTGTGACATATATGAATCAACCTCATCTCAATCTGATGCACAGTGTGACCGGTATGGCTAAAAGTTTCTGATATCAGTTTTTAATTGACATAAATTTTAGAAAACAACACAAGTGACATACGAAAAACTGAGAAAACACATTCGGATTGTTTTGATACTTTAGGACAATGATACATGAGTCATTTTTGACATGTAAGAATTGATCACACCTCAATCCGACACATGGTGTGACCTGTAAAGATTTTAATTAGATAAAAAATCAGTATTTATTAAATGATATAAATCATCAAAAAATGTATTGATTTTACATTATTCCCTTTCATTTTTATCCGAATGAAAACATTTGAGTTTATCATTTCCATATTTTAGTTTCACATTTCCATATTAATGTATTCTTTCATATTAATGATCTATTTTATTTCATTATTGTATTAATAACATAATAATTTTTTTCTTATATAGGTGAAATGTTTTCCTTGAGTTTGGATGCTTTGTTTGGAAAACAATACCATGGATGACAATTTTTTAGAGAGGATCATGGATATCAAAGGATGAAACATTAATTTTTATAACTATTGTTGGATAATTGTAATTGTAACCATGTAAAATAGTGTTTTAAATGTATATAGAAGTGTGTTTTTTATATTCATGATTTTAAGTAAATGTATATAGCATGGCTTGTCAAAATAATGTGTGCGGGTGCTATTTTGTGTAAGTGTACATGTGTTATTCTATGCAGGTGATGGATTATGCTGGTGTGCAGGTGTGTAGGTGATGGTTGTGCAGGTGCAGGGGAATGTGCCTTTATGAGAACATTTTTGAGCACTGAAAAAGGACAACTTTAACAGCACTAAAAGAGTGCTGATAAAGAGACCTATTATCAGCGCTCAAGAAAGAGATGATAAAGAAACCCCTTTATCATAACTAGAAAATCACTGTTAATTCTAGCATAGATAAGGAGTGGGGCCTTTATCAGCCCTCTAAAAATCACTCATAAACTCCACCTTTATTAGCGCTAAAGAAAGAGCAGATAAAGGTGTACTTTATTAGTGATTTTCTGAGCCCTGATAAAGGGGACCCCCCATTTTCTACGCTGGCATTAACAGTGCTTTTCTAGCACTGTAAATGTCAGTTTCTAGAACTGATAAAAGGTCAACTTGTAGTAGTGATATATACACCAACCATATAGTTTCCACAATCCAAAATTGAAAATTATTTGAATTGTTACCTGGTGGGGGGTGTATGGTTTCCCCTTACCATGCACCACCTGATTCCAATCCCAAGTTCACCACTTTTCATAAAAAAACACCTGTTGATCCCAAATGAAAAAAGTATGATTAATAATAATTAAGACAATTAATCAAAATGAAAACACTGATGTGAAATTCTGGTGTTTGTAGACCTTTTCTTCTATGATCCAATTAAAGGAAAAGTTATATCATGATGGTGATGGAGGATATAGTTGATATGATTTCACATCCTACATGAGTATGTGGTGGTGGCTTTAGGGTGATGAAATTATTCTAACATGGAGTATTTTGGGATATATATGTTATTACCATCATGTTGTAGTACCGTTGGTTTTTTTATGTTGTAACCATTGAATCTAAAACTTTTTGTACCTCATTTGTTTATGGTTACTCATTTTTGGGAATTTTTTTATTATTGGTTCTTCTGATCATATAAATTAAAAACTACTCCATGGTTACCTTGTGGAGGGCCCTCAATTTCCCTCTAACTGTGAACCAACCATGCACCACCTATTTTCAAGCTCAAATTATCCACTTTTCATTAAAAATACATGGGGTTACCAAAAGGAAAAAATAGAGATAGAAAAAATAGGATAATAACTCAAAATTAAGGCCATGATGTGACAAATGGTATGTCCTTATTTAAGACATGTGAATTACCCATCATTTCCATCTATTCCTCTAGAATGTGTTGTACTTGGAGTGGATTCTATTTATTTCCAACCTAGTTGTTTTGAGATGGATGGAAATCATCAAAAAAGAACCCTTATAGTTATATTCCTCCAATAAATATAATTACAAAAAAAATTATTTTCACCTCCCCATGATTAATATGGAAGGTGTTTGTATCTAGGGAATACAGAATGAGGAGTTCAAGAAGTAGCTCCTACTGAAGGTACATGTCAAACTATGACATACAGACTACCTCATAGAGTCAAACCTAGCATAGATCAGCGTTATGAAGCTATGATTTTATAGCGTACCCAGTAACTACAATACCATTATCTGTTGAAATTTCCTTATGAACAAAAATCATGATACTTATGAAACCCTTGTTGTTATCA
This sequence comes from Viscum album, assembly GCA_963277665.1. Classification (NCBI taxonomy): domain Eukaryota; kingdom Viridiplantae; phylum Streptophyta; class Magnoliopsida; order Santalales; family Viscaceae; genus Viscum; species Viscum album. The sequence continues at coordinate 1,810,788,480 of OY728123.1, read as the reverse complement.
TGCATTCTTCTCTAAATAATACTCTCCAAGTGTGAAAGGAATTCTACTACCTCTATTTCATTCCCCGAGATCAAGCTAATTCACCCATTTAACATGTAGATTGACTTGTAATACTTATCCTTAGGAGTCATTCCAAATATAGTGATGTTCCAATGGTTGAGATCATCCTCATATATGAACTAACATAATGGTGTGTTGAATTTTTATCATGGGAAATTCATTTCACCCAACATCTCAAAATTACATATTGGAAGGTCATTTCTCAGTGGTTAATTCCTATATTCCTCATATAGTATGGCCACATGTTTTTAATTATCTAAAACAACCTTCAAAGCATGATGGACGTTAGGATTTACCACCAATTCAGCTCTCCATGAAGCTGTTGGAACCTCAATCCGAGCATCACATTATTTCTGAGTGATTTAACATTTGTTTTTCAATCCTAAGGATGGTTCTCACAAGAGTAGGATTTGAATTTTGAAAAGTCATGGGAGCACATAAGACTAGAAAAATAAGTGAAATACTAAGGCTCAGTCATGAAGTTTACTGAGCAAAAAGGGTTTTCCCAAATAGTAGATCCAAAAGTTCAAGGTTTCATACTAAAGAGAGAATTATCTGGGTGAGAGAGAAAATGCCTATTAGGAAAGAAGTAAAGGATCCCTATAGAGGGACCCACTACCTATTTATTGGAATGAACTATTGGTTTTGAACACAAATGACAGTCTTTCATTCCCAAATACAGACATTGCGTGCACCCATGAGAAAAGAAAGATGTCTCTAGCAATTCCCTCTGAACCTGACCTTCTAATCCCCTATCATATTTTTTTGTGATGTGTAATTTTTTATAATTTTAATATCATTTGATGAGAAAAATTACTAGTTATTAATGAACCAAGAATACATGAAACCCCAAAGAACCATTATGGGGATAATGAACATGGTTTTTATAAGTTCCAAATATTTCAGACAGGAAAGTCATTGAACACAGAAACACAATGTGTGCCAATGGAGAGGGGATTATTTTTTGAATCAAAAAATGAATAATGTATTTCTATGGAAACTTCATGCAAGAAATGAATTATGAGCATAATGGGTCACTGTGTACACCAAATATGACATCAAAATGGTAATATGGCATAACTAAGTCCCACAGAAATAGTAGAAGCTGGGTGTTGATCTCTCTGAGATAATAAGTTGAACTCATATTTTGATAATCCCAATTATGCTCAATTATAGTTTGATAATCCCTATTTTGAATAATGATTAATTACTTATTTCAGTATATCTGTACACCATGAACATATTCATATAATATAATATTTATATTATCTTTAGAGAATTCGGTTACTGGATGGTTATATATTCTAACATAACCCATTCTACTAATAGAATGCTTAAAAAGACAAGTGGTCACCATTACAAAACAAAGCTATCGATTTGTAAAGTCTACCATTACGTGAAGGTCACTGATACATCAAGTCCACCGGTACAACAAGTCTACCATTATGTGAAGGTCACCGATATAGACAAGTCTTTGTAATGCAAGCCTACAGATACAGACAAGTCGCGGTTATTCAACGCTACCGTTACAGAAAAGTTACCGAAGGAAGTCAATAGATAGAAAGGATACTGTTACACAAAAGGTCACTGGTACATTAAGACTACAGCTACCGATCAAGTCTACAGATAGACATGAAGTCTACTAAATAGAAAGGCTACCGTTACACAAGAGGTTACCGATACACAAGGATACTGATATCCAAAGCTACCGTTCCAGAGAATCTGACACTGCCTTAATTTATTTATCTTTGTTTAATCTAACCAACGATCATATCAGGTATATTTAAATCCTCTGTCATTTATTTAATGAAGGTTGATGGATGTTAGGGAACCGTACCTCGTACCTGCAAAAAGAAATCATTTCTTTTGTCGGATCTCATGCCATAAATATAAGAAGTCCCTGTTGCTGCAAGAGATATACACAAGATACAAGGAACATTCAAAGTGATACAAGTGACATGAAAAAGAAGAGCTCATATAGATATACATGCACAACCAAGAAGACACAGAAGAACATACACACTCACACTTACTCAAGAAGAGCTGTGTAATTTCATGAGGATTTTGAAGAACATAATCGAATACATTTTCAATATATCTGATACTGAATGTCAAGAAAATGACACTATGTTTTCTAAAAAAAAACCAGAAGAGGACTCAAAACAATTTCTGATCAATCAGAAGGAGTCCATAGCTACACTGCAATCACTAGAGCCATTCTAAACTCTATATCTTTCTCAGTGTTTTTTATTTACATTACGAGCAGTGTGTGTCATCAGTTTTAATTTTCAGATACACTGTCTCCTGATCCTTAACTGGAGGATTTGTAAATCCTCATTCAAACTCCTTACATATTCAATTTCCCACTGTGGATAGTGGTATAGGTCATGTGTGACTTGGAAACTTGTATTTTGTGTTGTTTTTGTTTCCTACGTAGAACAGTGGTAAGGGTATTTGACATGGACAGTTCTAAACTGTTGTAAACCCCAATCCATGGTGTGGATCAAATTTATATAAGTTGTTGAGAGGACTATGTCTCATCTTGAGACTGAACCTCTTGGTTATATCTATTGTGCTTTATTTAGTTTTATCTAAAACCTTTTATTCCACTGCCAAGTGATTTAAAAACTTAAATTGTTTTTCAATGTTACTCTGATAATTGAATTAGCAAGTGTTTTCATTACTTGAAAATAATTAGGTTTTTATTAAAATCTAATCTAATCTTCTGATTAGATTAACTGGGAATTAATCAATCACTTGAGAACCTAACTGAAAGTTTGGTTTACTTCAAATTCACTAAAATTCAATTAGTATTTTAAATTGGGGGATTTTAGTAAAGGATTATAAACTGAAATTTTAATTGGAACTCAATTCACCCCCCTCTTGAGTGTCCACTCCAACCAACATTTGGTATCAGAGGTTTAAAATATTTTCTGAAGTACTCTATTTTTCAACTGTGATTTTAGTTGTATTTTAATGTTCTTAAATTTTTTGTTATTTCTAAATTTTTATCTATTTAATTTTTTTGTTTTACCCTAGTTATCATGGATAGACAACTTGAATGTGTTGCTACTAATAGACCACCTTTTTCAATGGAAACAACAATGCTCAGTGGAAGATTAAGATAAAAATTCATTTAGAAATCATGGGTTTTGATATTTGGACTACCATAGAATCAGAATTTAAAATTCCCACAACTGTTATATCTACTTGGAATGAAGCTACTAAGACAACATCCAATAATAATTTCAAAGCTATGAATTCACTGTATTGTGTTTTAGGATGTGAGGAATTTAAAAGAATATCTTCCTGTAAGACTGCATATGAAATTTGGGATACATTATGTGTTTCTCATGAAGGAACAACTAATGTTAAGGAAATGAGATTGAACACTTATACTATTAAATATGATAATTTTAAGATTAAGCCAGATGAACCCATTTCTGATATGTATCTCAAGTTTAACGAAATTTTCAATACAATGATCTTACTTGGAAAGGATGTTCTATCAAAGGAGCAGATCATGAGATTTTTGAGATGCCTACCTGAAAGATGGAGGGGCACTTCTGTTTCAATTAGAGAATCTTGTGATATTGGTAAACTACCAGTAAAGGAACTTATTGGTATGTTGATGATGTATGAAGAAGAACTTAAGGTAAACAAAGAAGAAGATGATGAACCAAAAAGGAAGTCAGTTGCCTTCAAGACATCTACTTAAAAAAATAAATATAAAGAGAAAATTCAGACCATGTGTGATAGCTCAAGTTGTGATAAAAGTGCATCTGACAGAGATGTAGAAATGGATCACATATCTAGAAGATTTAAGAAGTTTTATAGGAAGAAGAAGTTTTTCATAAAATCAAATTACAAAGGTATGTATGACAACAAGGGACACTAGAAAAAGGAATGGAAGAAATCTGACAGATCTGATGAAGTTGTCTGCTATGAATGAAAAAGAAAAGGACATGTAAAATCAGACTGTGCAAAGCTAAAATACAAGAAGAAATAGGAGTATAAGGATAATAAGTATAAGAAAGACATGAAGGCTATGTGGAGTGGTTCTTAGGATAGCTCCAGTGAATCTGAAGCTTTTCAGACTTAAAGCAGAAATAATGAAAACATGTGTTTTATGAAAAATTCTTATGAGGTAACATTTGAAACTCATGCTTTAAATACATATTATTCTGGAGATGATTCTGAGTCTGAAAATATGTCAAAATATGAACTGTTTGAATACTGTTATTTGTTAGAAGAAACCTATAATGATCTAAAAGACAAATACAAAGGTTTAAAGAAACAGTATGCTTTAACTATTAAATATAAATCTGATCTTGACATAGCAATTGAAATGAATGCTCAGATGCTTAAAGAAAACACTGAACTGAAATGGTCAAATGAGCAACTTAGGAATGATTTTGAAATGTTCAAAAATGGAAAATATACTCTTACTCAAATGCTAGTTAAGAATATTTCACCTAGATATACTACTGGTATAGGCTACCAACCTAGACAAAGAAAAATATCCAAAACTAGATTTATTTTTAAATCTCGACAGAATGTAGATAGTTCTAGTTATGGAAGTTCATATGCTTAAAATAGTTATATTCATAGTTACAGATCCAACAAGTATTATCTTTCAAAATCTGTTGATTCTATAAATTTTATGAGACTCATAAGACAAATTTGGGTACCTAAAGTTTTATTGGCTAACCTGTCCGGACCCAAGAAAATTTGGGTACCAAAATAATTTCATATCTAAATCTATTTTGTAGGGAACTTGCTTAAAGAGATCTTGTAGAAAGACTTGGTACTTGGATAGTGGATGTTCAAGACATATGTCAGGAGACATCTAATGCTTTAATATATTAGTCAGAGTTAATGGAGGTTTTGTCACCTTTGGCGATAATTCTAAAGGGAAAATCATCGGCTTAGGCCAGATTGGTAACATTGACTTAGTATTAATTTCTAAAGGTCTATTTTTTGATAGTCTTATGTATAATTTACTATGTATTTATCAGTTATGTGATGATGGTTTTAATGTTAAATTTGAAAATAATTCATGCAATGTTTTTAATTCTAAAAATGCTTTAGTATTTCCTGCCTTGCGAAATGAAAATGTCTATGCCGTTGATTTAAATTCATTAGATATGAAAAATATTACTTGATTAAATACTTTTCATAATGAGTCCTGGATTTGGCACAGAAGATTCGGACACTGGAATGCACATTCACATAGAAAACTTACTAAGAAGAACTTAGTTAGAGACCTATCAAAACATTAATTCCCAGCAGATAAAGTTTGTAATCCTTGTCAAAAGGGAAAGCAATATAAAGTTTCATTCAAATCAAAGAAAGAAGTGTCAACTTCTCATCCTCTTGAGTTGGTTCACAAGGATTTGTTTGGACCTTCTTGACTTTCTAGTTTAAATGGGAATCACTATGTCTATTTTCTAGTAGATAACTATTCTAGGTATACTTGGGTATATTTTCTAGATCACAAAAGTGAAGCGTGTTCTCAATTTGTTAAATATTCCAAGTCTGTAGAGAACCTCAGTGGAAATAAGATTAAAACCTTGAGAAGTTATCATGTCCATGAGTTTGAAAATCATGATTTTGAATCCTAATTCTCACATAATGGCTATATTCACAATTTCACTGCCCCTCAGACACCTCAGCAAAATGGTGTAGTAGAAAGAGGAATAAAACCCTTCAAGAAATTTCCAGAACCAGTCACAATGAGTATGACCTACCTGTTTATTTTTGGGCTGAAGGTGTCAATACAGCTTGTTATATTATCAATAGTTTCTTGATCAGACTTGTTCATAAGAGGACCCCTTATGAGTTGTGGAACCATAGAAATCCTAAGGTTAACTATATTAGAGTTTTTGGTTGCAATGTCTTTATTATTAATACCAAAGATAATCTTGACATGTTTGCATCCAAGAGTGATGAATGAATTTTCCCGGGTTACTCTATTTCTAGTAAAGACTATAGAGTTTTCAATAAGAGAACCAAATGTGTGGAGGAATATGTACACATAAAATTTGAAGAAACTGACCGACATGAACCTAAGAACTCTCTTGAAAATATTGATGATTATCTCCCTGTTTTGAACCTTAATGATAAATACAGTGGACCTATAGTTAAAACATCTAGTTCTTCAAATTTTCCAAAACCTGCTTCTGTTGATTCTCAACCTGTTGATGAACCTGAAATCTCTAGCCCTACCTTTTCGAGACCAACTAGGATTATAAAGAACCATCATTTAGATGCTGTTGTAGGTAATCTATATAGAGGAACACATACTAGAGCTTCTATAAGAAATTAGGTTTAACATCAATCCTTTCATTCACAGTTAGAACCTAAAAATATCCATGATGCTATCAATGATGAATTTTGGGTAATGGCTATGCAAGAAGAACTAAATCAATTTGATAGAAATAAATTATGGGAATTAGTAAAAAGACCTAAGGACACTTTAACCATAGGCACAAAGTGGGTGTTTAGAAACAAAGTTGATGAATATGGAAACATCATTAGAAACAAAGATAGACAAGTCGCCTAAGGTTAAAATCAAGAATAAGGAATTAACTATGAGGAAACCATTGCACATGTATCTATATTAGAGGCAATTAGGATCTTACTTGCCTTTGCATCACATCTGAATTTCAAGTTATATCAAATGGATGCAAAAAGTGCTTTTCTAAATGGTTTTATTGTTGAATATATTTTTGTAGAAAAACCACTTGGTTTCTCAAATACTCACATTCAAAATAATGTTTTTAAACTTTCTAAAGCATTATATGGTTTAAAACAAGCTCTAAGAGTTTGGTATAAAAGACTTACAAATTTTATTATTTCAAAAGGATTCACAAAAGGAAATACCTATCCCACTCTTTTTATAAAAAGAATTTCAAAAGATATTTTAATAGTACAAATCTAAGTTCATGATATTATTTTTGGATCTTCTAAAAATTCTTTATGTACTTATTTTTCAAAGGTTATACAAAATGAGTTTGAAATGAGCTTAATGGGAGAGCTTAAGTAGTTTCTTGGATTTCAAATATTTCAAACTAATGATGGTATTGTTTTAAATCAAAGTAAATATACTAAGGATTTATTGAAACGTTTTGGTTTGGATAATATTAAAGGTAGTTATACTCCTATGAGTACCATATTTAAATTATATATTGATGAAACTAGGAAACCAGTAGATCAAACTAATTATAGAGGTATGATTGGGAGTTTAATTTATCTTACTACTAGTCGACCTGATATTATGTTTAGTGTATGTATGTGTGCTAGATTTCAATCTAACCCTAAAGAGTCACACTTAATTGCTGTTAAAAGGATTTTCAAATATCTTAAATATACTAATAATTTGGGACTCTTTTACCCAAAAGGACAATAATTTGATTTAATAAGTTATTCAGATTCTGACTTTGCTGGATGCAAGTTAGATAGAAAGATCACATATTGAACATGTCATTTACTTGGAAAGTCCCTAGTATCATGGTGTAGTATGAAACAGATTTCAGTTGCATTATCTACTACTGAAGAAGAGTATATAGCTGCTGGTAGTTGCTGTGGACATATTCTGTGGATGAAAAACACTTTATTGGACTATGGATTTGATTTTAAACATGTTTCAATTAACTGTGATAACACTAGTGTGATAAAAATCTCTAAGAACCATGCGTCTCACTCTGGAACCAAACACATTGATGTTAGACACCAGTTTCTAAGAGATCATTATCAAAGAGGTGATATAACTCTTTCATTTATAGGCACTAAACTCCAATTAGCTAATATTTTCACTAAGACATTATGTTCAGAAAGATTAAGTTTCATTAGACACGAATTAGGAATGATAGCTTACTCTTAAAACCGTTAGGATAAACCTCACTGTTAGGATAAACCTCACCGTTAGGTTAAACCTGACCATTAGGATAGACCTCACTGTTAGGATAAACCTCACCATTAGGATAGACTTCACCGTTAGGATAAACTTCACCGTTAGGATAAACCTCACTATTAGGAAAAACCTCACCATTAGAATAAACCTCGCCTTTAGGATAGACCTCCCCGTTAGGATAAACCTCACCAATAGGATAGACCTCACCATTAGGATATGCCTCATCGTTAGGATAAACCTCACCATTAGGATAAACCTCACCGTTAGGATAAACCTCACAATTTAAGGACACCTCAATGGTACATCTCTCGCGCTGATTTAAATTTTTGTATTAAGGACGAGACTTCGAATCGTTTTTAATATGAGATTTATTTTATATGTGAATCCTAAATGATATTAAAACAGACTCTAGACATCACTCAATCACCGCGAACCCATCTGTTCGAAACCCTCCTAACTAAAACCTCTCAGGCTCGCAAAACCCTAAGCCTCAGAATCTGAAATGTCCCATGTGAAGCGACGCACAGTGGATGAAGGGAGTGATGTGCCGCAAGATAAGAAGAAGAAAGTAACCAATGCTGGTGCTAGTGGAAGCAGAAGAGGTGTTGTTCAAAGGAATCCTGGGAATCCGCATTTATCGAAGTAAGAAATTTTAGTGGAAAGAAGTTTTGTGCGGAATGGATGATGGAATGTAAGTCCTTGATTGTAATGATTTTACAAGAGAATGGATGGCTCAAATGCTTCATGAACAATAATAGACCGTTTTATCCAGTAATGGTAAAAGAGTTCTATGAGTTTTTCTATTTTGAAACATCAGAAGAGGAGAAGAGGATGATTTCCTTTGTGAATGGTGAAAAGTTTTCATTTTCATCTGTTGAATGGGCTGAGAAACATAGAGATCCTCATAGAGGTGATTATGTATTTTATTCAAAATCCATACCTTGTGCTAGTGACTTTTTAAATTATGAGGACGCCTTGTTAGAATTGACAGGAAATGAAACTCCTAGAAAGATCATTGCTACAGAGATGGTAGGGGAGGATAAACTACTTTTTAAATTCATTCAGCATGTGATTTGTCCAAGGAGAGGAGATTTTCCTACCCTCAGATTTCAGGATATTTACTTGTTGTATCTATTAAAGCATGGAGTAAAGTTGAATTTGTTCAGATTTCTAATGATTCAGATTGTGGATATGACAAGACCGAAGTCTAAGTCCAATGCACTATTCTTTTCTAAGTTGATTTAAATTATATTGAAGGCAAAGGAGGTAGTTGGACCTTAAGATGAAACTAGTGTGGTTAAGTATAATTTTTTCATCATCAGGACTATTTGTAAGTTTATAAAAGTTAGCTAGAACCCTAGGAAGAAATTATTTGTTAATGATGAAGGTAAAATCTATAACAAGTACACTCTTGTGGACCATCCTTCTAGACCAAAGGATGTGAGGGATCCTGGTCTTGGACCAGATGAACCAGAACCGATCTACAGTGATGATGAGGCTGAAACTGAGGTGGAAGAGATGTATGTTGAGGACGGAGGAGACCCAGATTTACCTTCTAGTCCTATGCAACAAAATATTTCCTATGAAGCAGCTAGCCCTCTAAAAAAATACCAAGGAGAGAAACTATTTTGAAGGACAGTGATACTGAGTCCACTAAAGAAGAAAATGAAGAAGCATATCAGAATGTTGTCAAAGACACCTCTGATGAGGATGAGGCAACTGAGTCAGATGAGTTTGCTCATGAATAAAATGGGGATGTTTTTGAAGCAAATAATGAGGAAAATGAAGAAGAAGAGCTCAGTTTGAGCCCTCTGATAGATAGTAAAGTCAAGATAGTGCCTGATCAAGAAGTAGTAGTGGCATCTACTGTCAGTACCGAGGTAGTCATTGATGACTCAGAAAAGGATAGAACTCACCCCGCTATTGAAATATTATAGAAAATGGTTATTGAATCTACTGAAGTTTTAGAGGAGGTTGTGGAGGTACCACGAGCAAAACAGTTAGAGGAGATTCCTCAGGAGAAAGCTCTAAGTGAGGGGAAGCATATTGGTTCATTTTCTGTACTGTATGACATCGAAGGTAGGTCATCAGATCCAGGATACATGGTTCTTGGACTTGATTATGGAGATTCTGATGTGGAAGACCAGCCTCAAATGGAGTAAGTTATCCTACCTGTTGTGGCTGGAAATTTAGCAACCAAGGAGGACCTTGTGTCCTTAAATGGTGAAATTAAAGAAGCAGTGAGAGAATCAATGGCATATTTGAAGAAAATCCTGGTTGATGAGATGAGGACTGTGGAGCAATCCCTGGAGCTATCTCTAGGGTGTGTTGTCTCTAGTCTAGTGATCGAAATGATGGATGATGTTAATGTATGCCGTACTCAAATTGAGATTTGGACCGGAGCTGTGGTTGCTCTAAGGCAATCGATTGATTCATTGACTGCCTTGAACAACTCTCAAACCCAAGTGAATACTGATATCAGATACATCAAAGAAGAAGTCGAGAAATTTGTGGAAGTATTTGAGGATTTTAATACATCAATCAAAGAACATTTGAACAGTCAAGATGCATTTGTTCAGAAGGTGGTTAGTAATTTGACACAGTCTTTTAAGGAGATAGTGGATTTCTCAGTAAAACCCCTTCCCTCATCCAGCTCCACTGTGAACATTGACCAGATCAGAACTGTGACCTAGGAAGAGTTTTCTAAGGCCAATACCAGCAGCACCTCGGATACTCAAATCCTTGCTACCACAAGGGAAGTTAGAAGTTTTGTTCATGATCACCTTCGAGCAGCTACTGCATCTCAAGAGGCCATTAAGAATAAGGTGGATGCTTACTTTGAGAAGGTCTATACCAAGCATCAAATGACCAGTCATTTCAAGCTCTTGATGGAGAATATGAAGTTGCCTCCAGTAACTCAAGATTTCATAGAACAGGTTAGTAAGCTCAGGGAGCTTACTCCGGCCTTGGATAAATTCTTTGAAAATTGAGATGATTTTGTGTCAGCAATGGAGAGAGGAGGTAGTATTTTTATGGATTTTAGGAACCTGTTGCTACCATTCTTGCATGTGGATGCTAGAACTGTGATTATACCTCCTGCTCTTCCTACCTATGCCTCTGGGAGTACACATCAGTTGACTCCAGTTCAGGATATTCGAAGCTTAACTCCAATGATCACCCAGAAAAGCACAGATTTCAAATCTGATACAGTTTCAGTGGCTGACCCTCCAGTTGTTCTTTTAGCTATTCCCAAGCCATCTACTCAATTTGAACCCGCACCCTCTTCTATTCCTAAGGGGAAGACTCATGTTCAAGTGGAAGATGGAGTGATTCTAGATGTTTTTGATAGGATTCACATGTATTTTTTTAATACTGACTTTATAAGTTTGTACCTTTTGTGATTTAATGTAAATTTACTCTTACATTCTCCACTTTACTATGTATCTGTGTAATCTGTTCTCTTTTTGTCTCTACATTTCTCTTATTCTACCCTTCTTTTTGTTAATCACAAAGGGGGAGAAAATGAAACTAATAAGAACTAGGAGTGCAATTTCAAGGGGGAGAAAAATGAGAGCTTTGTTTTAAAAAAAAAAATTTGAAATTTTTTCCTATACAACCATTTTAATTTTCCTAATACTTTGGAATAAGTTGTGATTATCAAAAAGGGGGAGATTGTTAAACCCTCTAGGAGAATTAGTTTAGCACATATTATGATAATCCCAATTATGCTCAATTATAATTTGATAATACCTATATTGATTAATGATTAATTACATATTTCATTATTTCTGTACACCATGCACATATTCGTATATTATAATATTTATATTATCATCAGAGAATTCGGTTACTGGATGGATATATATTCTAACTTAACCCATTCTACAAATATAATGCTTAAACAGACAAGTGGTCACCGTTATAGAACAAAGCTACCTATTTGTAAAGTCTACTGTTACGTGAAGGTCACTGATACATCAAGTACACCAGTACAACAAGTCTACCGTTACGTAAAGGTCACAGATACAAACAAGTCATAGTTATGCAAGCCTACCGATATAGAGAAGTCACCGTTATTCAATCCTATAGTTACGGACAAGTTACTGAAGGAATTCTACTGATAGAAAGGCTAACGTTACACGAAAGGTCACCGGTACATTAAGTCTACCGCTACCGATAAAGTCTACCGACAGACATGAAGTCTACCAAATAGAAAGGCTACCATTACACAAGAGTTTACCGATACACAAGGCTACCGATATCCAAAGCTACCGTTCCAGAGAATATGACACTTCCTTAATTTCTTTATCTTTGTTTAATCTAACAAATGGTCATATCACGTATATTTTAATGCTATGTCATTTATTTAGTGAAGGTTGTTGGATATTAGGGAATCATACCTCGTACCTGAAAAAAGAAATAATTTCTATTACCAGAGCTCGTGCCATAAATATAAGAAGTCCCTGTTGCTACAAGAGATATACACGAGATACAAGGAAGATACATAAGTGATACAAGTGACATGCACAAGAATATCTCATACAGATATACATGCACAACCAATAAGACACATAAGCTCATACACACTCATGCTTACTCAAGAAGAGCTGTGTACTTTCACGAGGATTTTGATGAACTTAATAGACTACATTTTCACTGTCTCTGAACCTGAATGTAAAGAAAACGACACTCTGTTTTCCAAAAAAACTAGAAGAGGACTCAAAACCATTTCTGATCAATCCGAAGGGGTCAAGAGCTACACTGAAATCACTAGAGCCATTCTAAACTCTATATATTTCTTAGTGATTTATTATTTACATAACAAGCAGTGTGTGTCATCAGTTTTAATTTACACATACAGTGTCTCCTAAACCATAAATATAGGATCTATAAATCCTCATTCAAACTCCTTACATTTTCTATTTCCCACTATGGATAGTGGTAGAGGTCATGTGTGACTTGGACAGCTTTATTTGCTGTTGTTTTTGTTTCCCATAGAGAACTGTGGTAGAGGTCTTTGACCTGGATAGTTGTAAACTTTTGTGAACCCCGATCTAGGGTGTGGATCAAATTTATATAAGTTGTTGAGAGGACTAAGTCTCAGCTTGAGACTGAACCCCTTGGTTATATCTGCTGTACTTTATTTATTTTTATCTAAAACCTTTTTTTCCGCTGCTAAGTGCTTTAAAAACATAAACTATTTTTCAAAGTTACTCAGATAATTAAATTAGCAATTGTTTTCATTAATTTAAAATCATTGGGTTGGTTTCAAAAGGTAATCTGATAATGTGATTAGATTAACTGGGAATTAATCAATCCCTTGAGAACCTAACTCAAATTTTTTTCTTTAGTTCAAATTCATTAGAAATCAATTATTATTTTAAATTGGGGGATTTTAGTAAAGGATTTTAAACAGAAATTTTAATTGGAACTCAATTCACCCCCCCCCCTCTTGAGTGTGCACTCCGACCAACACTGGGTAAAAATCATCTTCCACACCCAAGATCTTGTGTGACCACCCCTAAGGATAAAATATATAAATATAATCTCACCCCTCCCTTAGGGAGGATCTTCAATTAATGAAGTGTCACTTTGCTGAGTGTAAAACCACTATTCTATGACTGAAAAGAACATGGAACACCCAAGGTGGTGAATCTTGTGTGATAAACCACATGTGGGTGCAAACATGACATGTTCTATTTTCATGTAACCCTCATGAAAATCCTCTTAACATAGTTCTGGTGTGTACAATAGAACCTTCATGTGTTAATCCCTGATCAGTGTGCAACCCAAATCTTGCGCCCAACTACACCTTAAGAATCCATGTCTTACCCTTTTACTAGAGATCCATTCAAATGAAATTAATGTGATAAACACTCCTAAATTTCATGCAACAACTTTCTAGTCCCCTAACTAACATCAATTTTCTCTCCAGTACACTTTTTACTGTACCTAATTCTTTTTATAATTTCTACTCCAACCTCTATTACTTATGAGCATGGATAAAGCTATGTGGTCTTCTTGATTGACCACTCGACCATTTGTTTTATCCTTGTAGTACCAAGGTCATGTCCCTCCCAAATCCACATGATTAGTAGTCACATAATCCCATGGGGTAAGAAATGAGTCCGCCCATGTCTTATATATATGACATAAAACTACATAGTTTCAAATTGTAGACATATGACATTAAATAGTATGACATTTTCCTCATCACATGATGTCAATCTATAATATTACTCTACCATAAGCGCATGATGCTCTGTGTATGAGTGGAGTGAGATGACCCCTAAACTTATAAATACTGACATGCCTCAAGCATCACTAATATTGAATTAGATCCTCCACGCATCTTCCATGTTTGATCCCCATCCATATCACCGCTACTAATAACATTTCCAAGGATGAACAAAGTGGAATCCCCACAGAAATACAACTATGAAAAATCAACTTATGAATGGAATATTCAATTCATAATCCCCACACCACCCCCCATTGATGATCCTCTTGATACATGAGTGTCCTTAGTATATAAATTCTATTTACATGTGCCGGTCCAATCAGATGACCTTAAACCGTGAAACTGAACTATGTGGGTTTTAAATAATGTCTTCAAAATAGAGTATGTAGGGTTACTCCATGAGGTTAAATCATATAAAATGGAATTTTTTTTGTTATGTCCTAAATAACCACCTCATAGATTATCTTTAAGGTATTTTCTAGTCAATCTATCCTAGATCTATCTCTAAAGGGCTTTCTAATCCATTGGTAATATATTAAGGTCTCCCAACATATCTATTTGGGACACACCTCCTAGAACTAATTATAAGTGTATTTCATTCAAGTATTTTGAGCTTATTTAATAAATTTAGTACTGTAGTTAAATGAAAATTATTTCAAATTTATGAACCATTTAAATAATTTTGTATTTTATGGTAGGATTCAATAGATAATTGAAAAAGTTAAAAAATGATAGTTCTCCCAAAAAGTGATGAAAAGTGGTGAAAGAAATATATTTGAGGATGATCATAATGAACTTCTAAGCCATAAAACTAATGAATAGTGGAAAAAGAGTTGTCTGGTGAAAAAAATTGAATTACACATTAGGTAATAATTACAAGTCATGAACCAATTCATGTTATGAAACAAAGATAGATCTTGAAGTGAATAAAATGGAAAATATAATTTATGCACAGTTTAATAATTAACATGTTGTTTAAATTTTTGGGATAAGATTAAACCTCAAATATTTTAGGTATCATTGATTTTTGACCAACTTTATTTATTATTACCCTCCACAGTCTACCTTTAAACCAATACAAAATAACCTTAATTAATACTAAATCTCATCTAGAGCCTGTAAATAATGTACTTTACTACTGAAATAGGAGAGATCCCATAGAAAAACTATTAGAGCATGAAGCTCGGTTATGTGGGGTCCTCCTATGTTTCTTCTCTAATTTCATTAAACTTTTGTTTTCTTTCCACCTTCCCTCTTATCTTATCTTCACTAGGATGAGGGGGAAATCCCTCCTTCTGATATTTTTATGTACTAAAATGGTAAAGGTTCCATTATAATTATTTAATTTTTACTATTAAGGTATTTGGTTTGTTGAAATTATTTTAATCAATTCCCAATACATTTTATTCGCTTTTATCACAATCACTAATAATTGAATAAAAAAGGATTCTTAAAATATTATAACTTAAAACCTTGGAGGCATGAACACTATAATTTTTTTTAAATAATGTTTATATACAATATTGATAAATACATTATTCAAAAAACCCATAAATTATCAAACCAAGTTAAATTGGGTACTACAACGACAATGATGGTGTGTGATGACCATTAGATCTTTATCATATTTAATTGGTCACCAAAAATGAATTAACCAACCAATTATATGATATAAAATTTCAAAAAAAACCTATAATTAAAAAACCAAATAATTATTTTCAAATATGTTACGAAACCAATAAATCATATATTCTTTTTCTACATTTTTCTTTTTCACAAAACTATTTCCAAAACAACAAAACCATGTTGTTTCATTTTATGAAAACAAATCAAACAAATATTTTATCACCTAATAATTTAATATAATAAAACCAAATAGCATTAAAAACTAATAAAACTAATTTATATTCTTTTTTGATCAATATCGACATATTTCTTCACTAATTTGAACTAATTTGTAGCTTCTCCTAAGTATTTATTAAAAAAACTAAAAAGACCCATTGGGAATTAACAATGAACCCATGGCCTATGAAATTGGTTCCATTTCCTGAGATGGTTACATGTTAGTTTTTACGAATTTAATTATTTATTTTGTGTTGTTTATTTATTTCAACTCATATATTTACATTATGTTTGCACGTACTATGACTTTCATATTTATAAATTTCTGATCCACAACCATAAAAGATATAAAAAAATAATATTTTAAATTTGATTCCCAACTAGAAAAAATACTGAGAATGAATAGAACTGAAACCATGTTGGTAACATAGAAAAATATACCTACTGAGATTCTTCAAATAGATCTATCTTTGGACACACTCGCCGAATATGGGTGTCCTTCAAGAACAATGTTGGAACTAGGCATCCTGATACCCCATGTTTTTGTAAACCACATTGTGATTAAGAATGAAATAATTTCATTGATCTCGAATAGAATGAAATACATTGGAATTACTCATAAATATATGAAAAAACTTTTGGGGAATTCTTTTAAGATCTACAACACATTCCAAATACCGAATGTCTCAAGTAATGTGGCATGAAATTGTCTTTTCTTGTTTTCATTATGTGAGAGAACTCAACGTTGGATTATAATATTTCTAGTGAATTTCATCATGACAAGGGATTCTCGGGTAAAAACATTCCCACCTTTTTATTTCCACCATCTATGTAAATTAACAGATGGGAAAAAATTCAAAAATTTATTCAATTTGAAGATGAATCTCTATATTATTCTATAGAATTATATAATGATATGAATCAAAAATTATCACATTATGGAATAGTAATATGGGTTATAATCCAAACGTTCAATGAGAGTTTTTCATGGGGAAACATGTTAATTATTGATGTTGTAGTTAGAGGATCACTGATGAATAAGTTGCCTTAACTGGGAAATATCATCTTGGGGGAAATGGAATGAAATAATTTTTAGTGGAATGGAGAAGGGGTAGAATGAGAATACATTCACACAGTCAATAATAATAAATTTTTGGTGGCACAACATATTTATTAACAAAGATGATGGACATTAGGATGGGCCATCAGAAAAACATGCAAAGAACATGTATTAAATACCCTAATTATGCTGATTAAAATACTTGAAATCAAATTTCAGGTTGGTGACCAGAACAATAAAAAGAATGGGGACTTGAAAAAGACCAAATGGTTACTAAAAATAATCAAACCAAGGACCCACATTAATTTTTATAGCCCATACTTATGATGAGTCACTAGAAAATTTCATGATAGATTTTGGGGTTGTACTAAAGGCCATTAATGAAGAGTAAGCATTAGAAAAGGACACATTGAGAAATATAGAGCATCAGGTTTTCGAAATTCACAATCATCATAGATAGAGCCACATTATGGTACTTCTAAGATTCTATTAAGTATGAAAAATTAAATAATTAAAATCTATATGGTTTATATGTTGGAAGAAAAGACAATTATGTTTTATATAATTTCAATTAAAAAAACCAGTTGTTGTATGTGATAAAAAAGTAGTACAAAAAAGGTACAATTAGCTAAAGAGGAAGACGAAGAACCACCATAGTACAGTACAATACATTATTTTATAGAAACAATTGAGATGCAAAGAACAACAACAAGAAAGCTAAATTATTGAAACGCTTTTAAAAATTTTATAAAAATATACCTTTTGTAGAAGCTCTCACGAACATGCCAACATTTTTGAAATAAAAAAATGATGGAAACCAATAAGAAGAATCGAGAAGAAATTTTCATAATATAACTCACATGGTACTGTTCATTATTGATATATTGGAACCAACCTAAAAAAAAGTCATCTTGGTTGCAATTCAATTAAAATATTTATCAAAGATTACAAATTTGAAAAATCATTTTTTGTCTAAGGTGTGAGTGTCAATATCATGTAGTACACAACATTCTAGAGTTTGGGACTTGATGGACTAATTCTTGGAAATTATTTTCATCAATTACAAAACGAAAAAATAAAATCCCCATTAGTAATTATTGAGGATATCCAAATTAGAGATGATATATTCAATATACACATTTACATCATAGTGATAAACATAGAAGAGGAGATAAATCCACTCATTCTAGTAGTATAATTTTTACCCATAGCATTGGTGCTGATGGATGTCTAAAGTAGAGAACACTTCCTTAGTGTTTTATGTGATAAAGCTAGTTTCAAGATCAACTTTATAGTAATGAAATACTATGTGAGAGAGTAAAATGAGTTTTGAGAAGGAAATACACATGATGTTGAGTGTGTTTCTAAATTTGAAGATGTACATGAGTTTGATGTTTTTGTTCAAGAGGATGACAAACTGAAGAATAAAGAGAAACTGAATTTCAAGACGAATGACACTATAGGGGTGACTGAATCGATTGCATTTGAGAAAGGACAATATGTATGGATGGTATATGAACCTCCATTTATATAATCATGATTCTGAAAAAATGGTAGATTAGTCCAATTGAGATCAAGAAAGTACTATTATCACTGTGAATTATGATGTTCAAAGAGGAATGAATGGGTATGATATATGGGTGAAAGACACAAATGTGACCCATAATAGACCCTATCCATGTAAAAAACATTAATCATAAATCACATGAGATGAAGCTAAAAGAGGTATGGTCGACCCAATGATGGTAAAAAAAATTTATTTCAAGATATAATCCAAGTATTTCTGTTTATTTAATTTCTATTTTTTGAGGCACAGATGATCACGATCCAACTATTTCAAAATTCAATGAAGTGGCCTATGAATTCACTGTCTTATTTTTTTCTTGAAGGACCATCAAGTCCCCATAAAGTACATGCAACCGGACTTAAAAGAATAAGTTATAGAAAAATTACTTGTTGTGGATGTAGTAAATGTTATAAATATTATACATGCAGCAAAATCAAATCCACGATTTAGGAAAAAACATTAATGGGAGTAATAATTTCATATTTAAAAAGTTTCAAATGTATTCAACACATTTAATTAGATTGTATAACTTCCATTTTCATTCCCCACATTTCATTAATTTTTAATCAACTAAACTTGAAGACATATACTATTTTATAATAATATCATTCAAGGAATTTAAATTTCATTTTCTATAATCTTGAAAGAGAAAAATATGAAAATAAAATTAATATAGATGATATTTTGTATTATTATTTTACAAATCGTGACATAAGGGTTAATGTTAATCATTGTATAAGAAATGTATCTGATATTTGGCCTTAAATTGAATTTATTATATTTTCATTAATTGATTTAATAATTCATTTTAATTTACATGAGTAGTTGTCCAAACCATTTCACTCATTCCCCAAACATCAACTAAGAAAATATTTCCTATTCTATCCTTTGTATATTACATTAGAATATTGGAGATAATTTCTTTTATATCATTATTTGAATAATATAACGTTATAACTGAACACAATCACTTTTAAAAAAATTGTAGACATTTTTTTTGTTAGTCCTTATCTTGCAACCAACCTTAAAATAATACTCTTTATTACCATATAATCCATGAATATACAATTTAATAAATTATATATGTTACAATGCTATATTATCCTTTCAATATTCCACTAAATATTTTGAAAAATAATTAAACATTTGTGTTGGGGAACAAAAACTCGTATAAGGGATTAATTTTTGGAAATGAAAAAGTGTGGGGGAGGGGGATTTAATGAGATTTTGGTAAGGCACTTATATTCTATTTATTACACACTATCATGAAGAAGATGAAAAAATATGGATTATGTCTAGGTATTTAAAAAAAATATTGCATTATCGGTGATACAATTTTTACTATTAATAATATTTCCATGAGAATATCATTAAGAGATGGGTGGTTGATGTGATAATTTTCCCTAGAACAAAAAATCCCAAATGATAAATATTATAATTATAAAAGTGGGTGTCTCATTTAATACATTTCATCTAATAATGATATTAATCTACAATTCTAGGATAATATGAGACATTTACTACGATTGTTTTCATTATCCAACCATTTAATTTAGTGAAAACCTCCTTTTATAGTATTATTTATGATATCATTTACCTAAGCACCGTAAACTACATATTAAATTCATTCTAAATGATGAATCCCTAATTATTATTTTTTATTTTTCATTTAGGTTATGGAGATTTAAGATTCCTTAACAACCTATATTACGTGTTATATTTTTGATGTATGAGATCAATTCTTGTTAAAATTGTTCCATGATGATGAGTAGAAAAATTCAAGTGAGGGATATTAAAATTGGAATGAAAATAAATAATTAATTTTAAATGAAAAGGGATGACTGATGAAGTGTATCTCTTTGAAAAGATAAAATTAATATACATGGTTTATTTTTTTCATTGAAAAGGGAGGAACTGATGAATTTTGCTTTTGTGATACTCAATGTTTTAGTTTTCCATTTGATCAATTATTTTAATTGATAATTTATTAGAAGCATGATAAAGTTAATTTCCTTTGAAGTATGTTGATATTCCATCCTTGAGGACTAGTATGAATTATTTTTTGGGTTATTTGATATCAATATGTCATGCATGTATTTCTGGAAAATTTAATAAATTGGTTTTTATATTCAAATGACCATTCTTTTCAATTTATAAACCATCAAATTAATTTTAATATTTTATTGATGGATATAATAGAGAAATTAAAAAGGTAAAAAATAATACAATATACTGATAGAAAATTAAATTGGTGTGATAGTAGATATTTGAGGATGATCATGGATAACTTCTAATTCACATTAATGAAGACTAGAGTTAAAATAACGATTCCATAGAAAAAAATATCACATTACATGTTATGAACCAGTGCATGTCGTGAAAGAGAGACACATCATGAATTAAAATGAAAAATAAATTGACACATTTTGTAATAATTTATAGGTAGTGTAAATTATTAAGTTGAGATTTAAGTGCCCATATTTGACATATCTATGATTTTTTGACCAATTTTAACACATGAGACCCACACTAAACAAATTTTAAACCAATCCTTAATTACCATTATGAATACCAGAGCTCATTTGGATCTATTAAAAGAAATTATTTCTAACTTCTATTATCAATATACTAGAAACCAAATCATGGAGTGAGAAGCTACATTTTTCATTTCCCTCCATAGTCTGACTTTTGTTTTCATGCTGATTTTTTATCCCTCCCTCTTATCCTCTCATCAATACGGCGAGGGGGTTAACCCAACTTATTCTAAGGTAATTTAATAAAATGGGTATGGTTATACTGGATTGATATCATTTTTTCTCCATGTATTTAGTTTTCATTAATTATTTTAATCAATTTCCAATCCCTTTTTTACATTTACCATGAGCATTGATAACTTAATAAAAAATGAGGCATGAACTTATGAAATAAAAAAACCTAAAGGATGCATGACCATTGTAAAATTAATGTGAAATTTGTCTTAAAAAAAGAATCTAGAAAAACTTTATTAAAAAAATTCTAAATTACTGGTGTAGTTAAAATAAGTTATTATTGCATCAAGGAGGGGATATCGTGACCATTTTATATTCCTTATCTCAACTACACCACCAATAACTAATTTACCAAAATACTTTCTAAAATCCAATTTCATTAGAACCCTAGAATTACCTAAAAATTGTTTAAATTTCAAATCTAATTAAAAACTAGTCAATATGATAAACTACGATTTCTTCTTCCCTTTTATCAAAAACTATTTCAAATACAACCAAACTGTGTGGTTTCGTTTTGATTAAAAAAATATTTTATCACATATTTAGTCAATATAATAAAATTATATATTTTTAAACATAATAAAATGAATTCACCATCT
Organism: Viscum album; assembly: GCA_963277665.1. NCBI lineage: Eukaryota > Viridiplantae > Streptophyta > Magnoliopsida > Santalales > Viscaceae > Viscum > Viscum album. The sequence continues at coordinate 1,810,766,428 of OY728123.1, read as the reverse complement.
ATGTTGATTTATCTCGACCTTATGATTTTATGATTTTAAATAATTATTTACATATATTGTTTTATTATAGATCTGTGTTTTGAATATACCCATTTTGAATTAATAACATCATCTAAGCCTATTATCCACTTCAAGAGGAATTATAATCCCACAATCCTAGATCAACCTGCATAGGGTTTTCAGATCCATTGGTAAACCTTTTAGCTATTACATCATCATTCTAGTGGAAGGACCACTGAGATCCACCTCAATGTGCATTCCGATCTATCAATCCCAGATCCACCTCAATGTGGTTCTTTGATCCATTGGTAAACCTTTACTGTGTTTTGTATTATATCTTAGTGATGAACCTATTGGATCCTTTCTAATATATTTTCTGATCCATCAATCCATTATCCACATCTATGGGGTGTTCTGATACATTGATAATCCTTTTTGGTCTGACATCACCCTCATAGGGTCTCACCACCCAGATCTACATCAATCGGTGTTATGATCCACAACCTTAGATCAACCTCCATGGGGTATTATAATCCATTAATAATCTTCCATGTAATACATCTTCCCTCACAAGGACACACCACCATGATCCACCTCAATTATAATTCTGATGAAATACACAGATCTACCTCAAGGTGTGTTCTGATCCACAATCCAATGCCTATAGAAATGGGTAATCATGATTTATCCATAATGTCCCAAAAAGACACGAATGTTGTTCTCGTCTCTACAAGAAATTTAACTTGTGCACCAATCCCTCTATACAATACATTCTGATCCATCACTATCGGATATATATCTTGTGATATAACCCAAAATTCCAACCTAATGAATACGTATGGGATGCATGATGTAAAAATACATGGAAGACTAATTCCAATGGCATTGTTAACTCATGATCAACATGGTATTCCTTGGGTTATACACCTAAGATTTCTTAAATTATATTTCCTCCCAAGGGGATGAATACATGTGAAAAATATACATAACATCTATCAATTCATAGGGATTCCCAACATGACTACTCTTCTAACAAAATGTTGATTCAATTTCTAAAGGAAATAAAAATGTCTAGACATGAGCTTTATAATTTACTAGAGTTAACAATTTGATATAACTGTGAAATGTGTTAAAAAACATTGATTAAATATAGGATGGAGAACCCAACATGGAAATTAGATCCAATGAGGAATCCCTGGTTGAAGTAAATCACATCCCACAATGTCGTCTGGATCAAGGAGTATACATTTCATTAAATGTAATGAAAGCCATCCACCATTGGAAAGCTAGAATACTGGAAAAATGAGAATTCAAATGCATGAATCAAATGAAAAACATGTAAGGAGGTCCTTTGAGAAAGCATAAATAAAAACTACATAACCACTAAAACATAAACTCATTATCATGTGACATAATGAATAAATATGATATTTCATGGTATGTTTTTTGTGGACCGATGGAACCATCCGGGTCAAATCCCTAAGCATAAAACTGAATTAAAAAATTAATTTAATAAAATTTACAGGAAAACAGTTAATAAATTTGAAGTACTATGATTATTTTATGAATCAATAAACGAACATGTAAAAACACCATCACATGACACCCTTTATGTAGGATGAATAAAATCCCCTTGATAATTGGGTGATTTCATCATCCTATAGTGGAATCTCAAATGAAAAAGTAATCCGAAGTAGTGTAAAATTTGGATGAAGATATGAGGAGACCAAAATTAACCAATAGAGTATAAGGAATAAAATTTATTATTGATAAAAAACATTTTAACATCCATATTGAAGGATTTTAAAAATGCGGGGAAATGGAATTGGGGGTTGAATCGTGCAAGTAAAGGAGGTGTAAAAAGGATAGATTTTCCTTAACAAAAGAAATGAGAAATGTAATTTTACAATTTTAAATGGGTTTTAAGGATGACCATTAATTTATACAACCATGAGATAATATCTATTTATAAAATCCACTCTCACATGGTTGGGTCACATGGTTTACCAAACCATTCACCAACCATTAAAATTAGCATGTTCTAGTCCACTATATTTTACACATTTTGTATGCATCTCTGTGAAAAATATGCACAAAGACAACAACCCAAAACCCGTTGCATGGTTTTCTATGAAATTAATTTGTTTCCCTCTAAACCAAGTACTAACTGTGACTAAAAAAAATACAGTATATAAATTGAGCTAACAAAATCCTCATTAAACAAGTGTCACACTATTTCTGATAGAATCTGAATAACAAACCACGAATCTTGACCTTGAAATTACAATCCTATTGAAATAGAAATTGAATATTCCAATACAATCTGAAACAACTAAAAACATCCCAGTATACAAAATTTGTCAAAAAACAAAACCATAAGATGTTAAAAATTTCAGAATTCTATTTAGATTATCAGATCACAATTTGACCCATTTTCTAGATGTAAACATAAAATTCCTCCTAATTTACCACACTCATATGTAGAAAGAAGTTATTAATGACTCCACACCATAGAACATATCATCTATGTGATTATGTGGTTTTTTCTAATTACAAATCATACTTTTCATTGGTTATCAATTAATTACCAAAAATATATATTCTAAACCATAATGTTTAATGAGATTCCACTAACAACTACCATAACAAGAATCACAATAGATCAAATGGCACGATTCCACCTTACACTATTATAAAAATACCAAGATAATATCCAAATAAATTTTCTATCTTGAGATATGTAACACCCCAAGCTTCAATAGTACATTTTTCTTTGAATAATATGATAACATGCATTGTACAGAACTTCTAGTTCTAGCACACCACGACCAATAAAACTAGCCGATATGAATAGTAATACCCACTTTTAGAAATTTTAAAAATTTTGTTTTTCAAAATGGACTTCATTTTTGGATTTGGAATATCAAAATTAGCTTACATTGAATTTTTGTTATTTTTCTGAAAATAGTCAAATTTTGACGATCATTGAAAAACACTGCATTATTGTTTATAACATAATTTTTATTTAAATAATTAGATAATTTATTTAAATTTATATTAGATAAAAATATATACATAACACCTATATATTTTCAATTTAATACATTGGAGTCATTTTGAAATAATTTTACATATATACAATTTTATTTAACTTTTTACTGTCTTTTACCTACCTTCTAGGCACATTTGCAACTTTGCATAAAACGTAATTTTACCACATATGTGAATTTAATTTCAAAAATCTGAGAAACATGGATAAAATGGGTAATTAAAATTTGGTTCAATAAGATGAAAATAATTTTTGATGAATAGTAACTTTTGACTTTTATTTACCACGGCTAAAAGTAATTATGGTAATTAAGGAAAAAATGATATTATAATTACTCTAACACATGTACTAATTTTATTAGATAGGTTTATTTTGACCATAATCAACCATATGAATAAAATATTATCCTTTTGGTCCACTTGGATTAGATTAGTACATTGATTGTTATTTTATTTAAAGAAGAGTTAAAAGTGTTAAATTCAATGTTTAATAACTAAACCATTTTTCATATTGGGTTATACATAAGATAAATTAGACTATAAATATTCATGATAAATATAAAAATATTTCTTATAAAATTTTATTTTATTTATAATTTTTTGGCATTAAATAATTAAATTTATTTATGATATAATGATGATGCGGTATTACCTTCTTAATGAATGATTAAAGTAATTGATATGATAAATATAAAAATAAATGTAAATTGAGACTTATGATGAATTAGATTAATTTTATATGTTAATATAACATGTCATGGTTGATTAAATATTTTTTTATGTGATAAAGTTGAAATGACTTTCGCAAAAACAATAGCAAATATTGTCAAAATTGACATAAATGAGTTTTTAAATCAAATATTATTTTATTAATTGATATAATACTCCAAAAAATATATATTTCGGTATAATGACTTATATAATGTTATATATATAAATAATGAACCACTTGGGGTTCTCTTTGATTTTTATAGTATGTTTATTAACCATTTATTATAATAATACAAGAATACATGGTAAAAGTTAAACTATTTAACTAAGAGTTAAATCTAAAATATAATGTTAATATGGTTACCTAAACCTATCTAAAACATATTGGCTGAAAGGTTATATACCCATACCTACATTATCATAGAAATAAATCATTTTTTATCCATTATTAACCGAATATAATTGTATAATAAAATAATATTTCAAACTTTTCCTAAAGTGACGCTCACCTCTCTTATAAAAGGGTGCATCCCATTCTTTCCAAATCACACCTCCAAAGCCATTTAGATTAGCCAAACCCTACCCAAATATCATCCCAACTACCCTCACATCGACCTATATGCCTTACATTTATCATAAAGACAACCTAAAAAACCCTTTCAATCATATCAAAAGGAAGCACCCGAAGAAGCAATAATAATTTCACTACCTTTTTCAATGTTCTTTTCTTCTTCCACTTCTTCTTTATTTGTTGTTTCCATACCAGAATAATAAATCCAGCACCTTATAAATTTTATTATTTTATTATAAATATGGTACAATCATATTCATTATTCTATCCATCCAATGAATGATATTTCCGAATACGTGTGTACGTATAGTTTACCGTCTCCACGTCGTGGTGTAGTTTGTTATTCAAACACTTAATTATTTGGAATAGTATGATAATGAGTATAAATGATGTAAATAATAAATAAAACATGTTAATGATTCTGTATATATGATATACCATTCAATTACATAAAATTTCATAATTAATATAATGATATTGTCACCCGTGCATACGTATGGATTACCATCTCTACAAACATGATGAGATTCATTCCCCATCGTAATAATTCAAGAAAAATTTTCAATTTATAATAAAAAATAATGTTTAGGAACTTAATATGATTCTGGATGTGAATCAAATACATTTTATCTATTAAAAATGACATAAATAACAAAATATATAAATGAAAATGAATCAGTTAACACCCAAAACAATGATACTTTTGTAATGTTATTAACAAAGCAATTCTAGAAGATCATATATGATATCATATTTATGTTTGTGGTTATTTTATAATTTAATAACAGTTATTTAACTATTATACATGAGTTTAACGTACCCTACATCAAGGAAAAGTGCAATGTAAGGGTTAATTCTACAATCTCTTCATTATCCAAGGCTGTTTATACGTGAGTATATACTAAGACCTCTTTATCATCGACATATGTGTTTCTTAAAAATGTCTTTCAAATTTTTTTACTGTTTCATATAATATGGTTTAAAGTAATTTATAACCTTGATTAAAGTTTTATAAAATGTTTTGAAAGGAATCTTTTTGTCATTTTTCAAACAAGGTACTTTATGACCTTTTCGACTAATTAAGGACGTAATGTTTTTTCAACTTATATGGCGAGTGCATCTATTTTCCTCCATTATAACACCTTCAAATATTCCCTTAAAACCTTATAATAATATTTTAAAAATAAATGTTTTCTTTTAAAATTATGTTACTTTTAAATGATTTAAATATAGAAAGAGTTATTTATCTCAAATTATTTTGATTTCATCTATGTCAACATCCTTTGATGGATTTTACATTTGATTGATGTTGTTTTATTATGATACAATCATAAATATTGTATTAATGGTTTTGTGATATGTTTGAATATGGATCTGTAATTTTTATACAATTAATGGATTATGGATAAAGTATTGACATTTTGTAATCTAGTTTTAATATGAATTTTTATGTTATGTTTAAACCTTTTCATATAAGGAATACATTGGACTTAGTAGGTGATGGGTGGGGCCCACTACAGCTCCTCAGTGCATCTGTAGGTCTCATGAGACAAACTAGTGTCTTGGAACATGACCTTGAAGAAATATTATTTGTAGTCTTGGAACATGGCCTCAACTATGTGGTTATGATGTCCCACATTATGCATTCCATCAATATGAAATTGGCTATTGATATTAAATGTGATTATTAAACTAGTATAATATCAATATGAATAAGTAAATGGAATTATTTGATTTATATTTTCCATATTATGCTGAAATTTAAGTTTAAAAGGATTTTTCTTTAGTTTTGTGCATTGCTTAAAATTATTATTCTTATTTATGAAATTTTCTTCTATATTGTTACCCTTACTAAGAAATTGATCTCACCCCTTTCTTATATTCAATTTTTCCCAAGATTCGAAGAAGTATATTATGATTAACATACAATAATAAGTTAAGGGATATAAGAGTGTTCAAAGGGGACACAATGTTAATTTTTTATTTCATGATGTAATGTAAGACTATTGTATGTATCTAGTACTTCCAAGGCTACTAAACTGATTGGTCTTTTAGGAAATGTTTCATTGTGATCATTCTAATGTTATGTAATAATGTAATGACTCTAGGTAACTAGGATTTGGGTATTACAGTTGGTATCAGAGTATGTTTATTACAACCCTTGGAAACTAGATTTATAAAATCTCTGATTAGAGAACATTACCTTCAGATAGAATTTTCGTATTAGTATTGAAGAACATCCTAGAATATTGGTAATGTAGATATTTTGTGAGTTTTCCAAGAAATAAATCCCTATCTAGATATGGGCAGGTAGGGGATCCTTTGACACAGATTTACCTAGGAGTGAAAACTCTGACAAGGAGTTTCGGGCTTGACCCGGGGTATCCTAGTACACGACAACAAGCCTTTCTGCTCTATTGGTTATGAAAATCCGCTGGGTATGCTTAAGATAATTCAAATTTTATTTAAAAACAATTATTAATGATTTATGAGAATATTCCTCCTCAAAAAAACATTTTATGATTATTGATTATATCCATAAACTATTCAATTTATGTTAAGTGTTTTTCAAGTTATGAATTATGTTTTGCGATTCATAAACTAATATAGTGTATGAAATTGTTTATAAATGGTGCCTAGTGGAAGGAATATAAACCATATCAATGCACATAATCCATATAGGTATTTTCCTTCTACTAATGGTAATTATTGTAGAGCTGGTGATGCAATTGATTCTGATCATCTTATCAGTTTACTGGGACAACTCCCCCGTGTTATGAATAATAACCTTACCCATATGGAGCACTCAGATCATCAACGGGGAAGATCAATATTATATTTCTTCAAAAGGAAACAAAAACCAACATTCAATGGGACTAAAAAATTATTTTTATTTTTGGAATGGATAAGTTCCTTAGAGAAAATATTTCATTCTTATGGGAGTAGCGAAAAGGGAAAAAGTTTTCATGGTAGTTTATCACCTCACAAGAGATGTAGATCAATGGTGGTCATTAATTCAATACAAAAAGGAATATGAATAAGTATAAAATATGGAATGGAGGTAGTATAAAGAGGTTTTCTTAGAAAAATAATTTCCTCATGACCATCAATTGGATATAGAAAGACAGTTTCTATGTTTGAGGCAAATGGAGGATGATAATGTCGCAATGTATGAGGATAAATTGAACAGGTTATCAAGGCATGTAGCTGATTGTATACATAACCCAAGGAGTATGTTTTTTTGATTCATAAATGGGTTAAAACCATTTCTCCATCTAGCATTAGTCTCACAATCTTTCTCAGCATACGAAGATATTGTCGCATGTACAATCAAAACAGAAAATGAATTATCTATGTCTTACGACTTTAATGTAATGTAAGAGAAGAAGATATCTACTAAACACTCTTGAAATGGTAATAAGGGGATGAAAGAAAAAGTTTAATTTCCATCATAATTTAAATGTAGTAAGAAAAACCCTGGTACTTGCCTGATAGTAATGAGAGGCTATTACAAGTGTGGTGAAAATGACTATGAAACTCATGATTTCTAGAGAAATAAAGAGGTTATCAATGTTGAATGATAAAATTGTATAGAAATAGAGAAGTATGAAAATGTATGTCCTAAGTGCTAAGGAAACATACCACAGATAAGACCAAGGGAGCAAGGCCAAACATATGCGATCACTACTACTGAGTTTGAAGCTCTGAATGATATCCTGACAGGTAATTTAATAGTTTCCTAAAATTTATCCATGGTTTTATTTGATTCTAAATCATTGTATTGTTTCATATATTATTAGTTTCCTAAAAAATAGATATTTCCAATTTGATTTAACAAGGAAGTTGTCAGTCGAAACTATTAATGGATGTTTTAGTGTAACGGTGTTTTGGGAATCGATCCACATTAGATCATATAAATGTTTTTTAGCTGCTGATCTCATCATCATACCCATGATTGAATTTGATACAATCATCAGCATGGATTGGATTTCAGACCATTATTTGAATATTAATTGTAATAAGAATGATGTTACAATTTTTTATATGACAAGGAGTACCATATCTTTTGAGAAGAAACATCACCACGTGATTCTTATCTAGATCACCCCCAGTAGCTCTACTAAATTGAATTATTGGGGAGGAATGAAATGAAATAACTATGGGTGAATAAAATAATGTTCAAATAGAGGACATACCAATTTTTCTATAATATGTTAATGTGATTCCAAAAAAAATTAATCTAGACATCCTCTAGAATCAGAAATTGATTTTTCATTGATTTAATTCCCAGTTCAAGGCCCATATCAATGACCCCTTATAGAATAGCCAATGTGGAAATTTTGTAACTAACGAAACAACTAGATGAACTTAGTCATAAAGGATTTATTCTTCCTAGTGTTTATCCATGGGGAGCCCCTGTTCTTTTTAGTAATAAGAATGATGGATCTTTGAGGTTGTGCATTGACTAAAAGGAGATCAATGTTATAATAATAAAGAACATGAATCCATTACCTCTCATTGATGATTTATTTGACCAAATTCATGGAGCTCAATATTTTTCAAAGATTAAATTTCATTTTGGATATCATCAGTTCTGTGTGAAGAAGGAATTCATTCCAAAAATAGTATATCGAACTTGGTACGAGCATTACGAGTTTACAGTAATGACTTTTTGACTAACTGATGCACCGTATGTTTTCATGGATATAATGAGTAGAGTTTTCTAGGAATATCTTGATGACTTTGTAGTGGTATTTTTTATGATATCTTTGTATACTAAAAAAGATACGATGATTCTAAAAATCACTTGAGCACTATTCTGAAAACCCTCAGAAGAAATGAATTATATGTGGTGTTTAACAAGTGTGATTCCTAGCTTCAGGGAATTTCTTTTAATGTCCATATTTTCTATAAAAATGGAATCTTTGTTGATCCTTCAATGACCAAGGTAATCCAATAATGACCAGCACTGATGAGTATAATTGAGGAACACAGTTTTATTAGTTTAGCAGGTAATTATCTGCATTTCGTTCAGAATTTTTCCTGATTAACAAACCCATTATCCAAGAACACATGTAAAGGGGTAAAATTTGTTTAATCAAAAGAGTGAGAATAATGTTCTCAATAACTGAAGAGAATATTAGTAAATAATATTATCTTAACTCTATCATCAGGGAATGATGGGTTTGTTATTTATAGTGATGCATCAAAGAATGTAATTTGTTGTGTCCTTATGCAGAATAAAAGGGTTTTTGACTATGCATATGGACAACTAAAAATTAATGAGAATATCTATCCCGCTCAATATCGTGAGTTAGTAGATGTAATATTTTCTTTTACGATATGGTGACACTATCTCTATGGTGAAAAATGTGGGATATATACCGATCACAAGAGTGTGAATCATATTCTCTCATAGAAAGAAATCAGCATGAGGAAAAGATGATTTCTTGAACTGCACAAGGATTATGATTTCACTATACACTGCAACCCAGTTATGGAATATAAGGTGACAGATTCTTTGAGCAGAAAGGATCACGGAGTTTCGAACAAGATGAGAGGTGAAATGGATCCTATGTTCATGGATCTAGTAAAGATGGATATGGGAATAATAATGGAAGGTGAAACATCAATACTTCTTAAAATGGTTTCCAAAAAATATTTAATATAAAGGATAAAATGTTCTCAGACCGATGATGAAGAGTTAAAAAAGAAAATTAAATATGTGAGTGATGGGAGATTGATAGAATTCATATGTGAGGATGGAATTTTACAATTTGGGAAGAGACGTTGTGTTCTTGATATACTTGATCCAAAAAGGGAATTTTTGGATTATTTACGTATCTCAAATTTCTCTATACACCATGGTATCACTATGATGTATACAGATTTGAAGTAAAAATTTTGGTCAGACAACATGAAGACGGAGATTGCTGATTATGTGTCTAGATGTATGGTTTGTCAACAGGTTAAGGCTAGAATAAAACATCATAGAGGATTCATGAAACCTCACCTAATAAATGAGTGTAAATGGGATGATATTATAATAGAATTTGTTATAGGGATACCAAATAATATAAGAAGGAATGATGAAATATTGGTCGTTGTTGATGGACATACCATGTCAGAACATTGTTTTGATATAAGAGAAGTTTTCCCACTTGAACGTCTAGAAATACTATACAATAATGAAGGTCAAAGAATTCGTGGATAAAAACTATAAATTGTTTCTGATCGCGATACTCATTTTAAATCATGATTCTGTAAAAGTATTTTAAAGGGCTTGGATAATGAACATCATTTGAGCACTGCCTTCCACCCTCAAACTGATGGACAATCAGTACAAACTATTCAAACCACATAACCCATGTTTAGATCTTGCTCACATGACTTTCATGGTATGTGGGATAAATATTTATCTCTGGTAGAATTTTCCTATAACAATATATCTCATTCAAGTATTCAGATGGCACCATATGAAGTATTATATGGAATGAGATGTCACACACCAACTTATTGGGATGATGTTGGTGAATGAAAACTCATAGGACCATAATCTATTTAGGAAATAATAGAAAAGGTAATTATTATCCAAACCCAAATCAAAGAATCTTCAAGTTGGGAAAATAGCAATGCCGAAAACCGAAGGAAGGATTTGGAACTTCATGTAATAGATTATATTTTGTTGAAGGTATCTCTATGGAAGGGTGTTATACGATTTTCTAAGAAAGGGAAAATTATGTCCCAGGTATATCAAACCATTTTAATTCTAGAACAAATTGGAGTTATAGCTTACCATTTGGAAATGCCTCCTAGTATCTCCAAAGTTCATGATGTGTTCCACGTATCATTTTTGAGAAAATACATGTCAGACCCAACACAAGTACTCACCTATGAAGAAATAGAACTGGAACTTGATCTACCTTATTGTGAGGAGCCTATCAGGATTCTTGATACCAGAGAACAAGTGCTGAGAAACCAGACGACTCTTCTGTAAAAGTTCTATGGAGAATCCATAAGATGGAAGAGGCAATGTGGGAACCCTATGAGATTATGATTAACAACAACCTGAATATTTATATGCAGTAGTATTCAATAAATTTATAGGAAGAAATTATTTGAAGGAGGGAAGAGTGTAATACCCCATGTTTCCATGGTACATTTCTCTTTGAATAATATAATAACTTGTGTTGTATGCATCTTTGAGTAATAGCACACCACGACCAATCAAAAAAGCTGTTATGAATAGTAATACCCACATATTGAAATTTTATGAATTTTATTTTTCAAAATGTACTTTATTTTTGGATTTAGAATATGAAAATTACCTTATGGTGATTTTTTTGTATTTTTCTGAAAAACATTAATTTTTTTATTAATAGTGAAAAACACTGCGTTATTGTTTAAACCTGACTTTCAATTAAAATAATTAGTTATTTTATTAAAATTTATATTAGGTAAAGATAGATACATAATACCAATATATGTTCAATGAAATTCATTGATGACATTTTATAATAATACATGATATAGAAAATTTTATTGAACTTTTTAATGTCTTTTACGCACCTTCTAGGCACATTTTTAAATTTACATAAAACCGAATTTTACCTCTTCTGTGAATTGAATTTAAAAAATCCAAGAGACACGGTTTACATTAGTATGAAAAACATGATTCTATAAGAAGAAAATATTTTTTGGTGAATAGTAACTTTTGACATTTATTTACCATAGTTAAAAGTAAATAGGGTAATTAAAGGTAAAAAATGATATTATAATTACCCTAACACATGTCATAATTATATTATATAAGTTTATTTCATCCAAAATCAACCTTAGGAATAAAATATGATACTTTTGGACCACATGGATTAGATTAGGAAATTTGTTATTATTTTATTTAAAGAAGATTTGAAAGTGTTAAATTCAATGTTTAATATGTAAAAAAATTTTAATATAGAGTAATATAGAAGATAGATTTGACTATAAATATTAATTATAAATATATAAATATTTCCAATATAATGGTATTTTATTTATAATTTTTAGACATTATATAATTAAATTTATATATGATACAATGATGATGCATCAATTACCTTATTAAAGAATGATTAAAATAATTGATATTATAAGGATACAAATAAATGTAAATTGAGACTTTTGATGAATTACAAAAATTTATAGTTTAATATGACATGTTAGGATTGTTTAAATAATTTTTTCCTTAGTGATAACGTTATTGTGACTTTCACAAAAACAAAATACCAAATAGTGTCAAAATTGACATAAATCAGTTTTTAGAACAAATACTATATTGTTAATTTATTTAATCTTCCTAAACATCCAAGAATCAGACAAAGGACTTTTATAAGGTTATATATATTAATAATTAACCTCTTGGGGTTCTATTGGTTTTTGTATATAATGTTTATTAACCATTTATTATAATAATACAGGAATACATGGTAAACATTAAACTATTTAACTAAGAGTTAAATCTTATTGATATGGTTAATATGGTGATCAAAATATGTATAAAAACAATTGGTTGAGAGGTTTGAGGCCCAACCCCGTCCACTAACTAAATCATTTCGGAGCTGTTATAAACTGAATATTATTGTACAATAAAATAATATTTCAAACAATTCTAAAAGTGACCCTCAACTCTCTTTTAAAAGTGTACTTCCCCTTCCCTCAAAATCACACCTCCAAATTCATTTGGCTTGGCCAAACCCTACTCAAATATCCTCCCAACTACCCTAAAGTCTACCTAAAAGCCTTACTTTTATTATAAATACAAACTAAATAACCCTTTTTATCAAATCAAAAGGAAGTACCCGAAGAAGAAGTAATAATTTACCACCATTTTCGAAGTTCTTTTCTTCTTCCACTTCTCTTTCTTTTGTTGCCTCTATACCAAAATAATAAATCCATTACCTTATACATAATGTAATGTTATTATAAATACGGTATAACTATATTAAATATTCTATCAATCTTATGAATGACATGCCACCATACGTGTGTACGTACAACATACAATCTCCAAGTCGTGGAGTAGTTTTTTATTCAAACACTTTATTATTTAGATGGGTATGGTAATGATTATAACTGATGTAAGTAATAAATATAAAAAGTTAATTATTTTCTATATATGATATATGATCCAATTACATTGTATTTCACCATCAATATAACGATATTGTTTCTCGTGTGTGCGTGCGTACGGATTACCGTCTCCACGAACGCGATGAGATTAATTCTCCATCATAATAATTAAAGAATAATTTCTATATTATGATTAAAAATATGTGTAAGATGTTAATATGATTATTTATAAGAATCAAATACATCCTATAAATAACAAACATGACTTATTTAATAAAACATATAAAGTAAAATGAAACTATTAACACCCAAAACAATGATACTACTGAAATATTATTAACAAAGAAATATTTAAAGATCATATAAGATATCATATTTATGTATGTAGTTATTTTATAATTCAATTACAATGATTTAAATATTATAAAATATGTTAATTTACCCTTGATCAAGGAAAATTTCAAGGTAAGGTTTAATTTTACAATCTCTTCATTATCCGCGGTTATTTATTTAAGAGTATCTAATGGGACCTATTTTTCATCCACATATATGTTTCATAAAAATGTATTTCAAAACATTTTTATTATTTTTTCTAATAAGGGTTAAATTCAATTATACCCTTGAATGAATTTTTATAAAATATAGTGAAAGAAATATTTCTGTCATTTTCCAAACAATGTACTTTATGACCTTTTCAACAAATTAAGCAATGAATGATTTCTAATCATATACAGAAGGTCATCTATTTCCTACCAGTATAACACTTTAGAATCATCACTTATATGATTATAAGAATTTTTTAAAAATAATTTTTTTATTTTATAATTATGTGGCTTTAAAATGATTCCAAAATATAAAGAGATATTTCTCTCAAATAGTTTCGACTTCTTCTATGTCGACATCCTTTGATGGATTTTACACTTGTTTAATGATGATTTATTATGATACAATATTCCATATTGTATTAAAGATTTTTGGATATGTTTTATTGTGGATGTGTTATTTTTATACCATTCATAGTTTATAGATAAAGTATTGACATTTCGTATGCTAGTTTTAATACGAATGTTTATGTTATGTTACCACCATTTCATATGAGGAATGCATTTGACATACTATGTGACCGGTGGAGCCTACGATAGCTCCTCTATGAATCAGTAGGTCTCAATAGACAATATAGTGTCTTGGCACAAGGTGTTGAAAAAATCTTATTTGTAGTCTTGGCACGAGGCCTTGACTATCTTGTTATGATGTTGGGCATTACACATTCTATCATTATGAAAGTGGATATTGATATTAAATGTGATTATTTGACTAGTAGAATATCCATGTGAATAAGTAAATAGTATTTTTTTATTTATCTTTTCTATATTATGCGGAATTTTAAGTTTAAAAGTCATGTGTTTTAGTCTTATACATTGCCTTAAATGTTTATGCTTATTTATGAAAGTATCCATTGTATTTTTATCCTTACTGAGCATCTGACCTCACCCCTTTCTTATGTTTTATTATTCCCAGGATACGAAGAAGTATATTATGAATAACATACATGAATATACTAATGGATATAAGAGTTTTCAATGGGGGCACAATATTGTTTTATTTATTTCATGATGTAATGTAAAACTTATATATGTATCTAGTACTTCTAAGGCTACTAAACCGATCGGTCATTCAGGATATGATCCCTTGTTATCATGCCAATGTTATTTAATAATGCACTGAATCTGGGTTACTAGGCTTGGGGACTTACATAATACATTGTTTATTCTTATTATATTAATAAATGATCTCAATTTCTTTAGCACCATATGTATTTTCTATTGAAAAACCACTCCTACATCTTAATGGCATGAATTGTGTAGTTACAAGATCACCAGTCCTGAAAATCAATGAGAACATTTTAAAAACACTATATCATACTGTAGATTCTCATTTCCAATATAAAATGGGTGTGCCTCCAGCATTTTATCAAAAAAACCGCACACCCGATTTTATTAAAAACAATTAATATTTACTTAAACATGTCTTCCCTATACAAAATAATGAACCTATTGTGGTTTTTTCTCACCACGTCCAATTTATTGAAAAAATATTGTTGGGCCTCTTTTGTATAACCTATCCCAATGACCGTTATAATCATTGTTCAATTCATCTTTCATATATGGTATCACATTCAAAAAACCACAAACTCTCCTAATTCTATTTCCAATTTAAAGACTCCATCCACAACGAAATATAAATTTATTTTAGATAAAAAAATGGTTGTTGAAATCTAATTTCAATATATACATTCCACTAATAAGTCACTCAACATCTATAACCTACTCAAAAAATGATATATCACATGCATCTAATATGACTCTCCCCATTATAGGATTTCTCTGTGCATTCCATCACTTGATCAAAACCCGAGAACCATAACCCAGACCCAATTCATCCCACAATAAGATACAAAAAAGTGAAAAAACACACTAAACTGAGCACCATCACATTATGAAATACATTTCGCACCTAAATTACTAAAATAGCTTTAATGGAATGTAGTAAGAGTAGATTCATTTCAAATGCCTGACTTACCATATAAGGACAATTTAAAATCCTCACCTAATAAATGGGTTGTGATGATCATAAAAAATATTTAAAACTAATTAAACATGGGATTGAACACTTTTTCTTTCTAATATATTATTTAATTACGTATTTTATGAAAATTATGTATACCATTCCAAACTCATCATGCACCATTACTGTATAATCACATTCCACCCAATCACTGAACCCAACACACGATATTGAGATTGTTCTCCCACCTTAGGTCAAATCATTTGAAAAACCTCACAGACAATTCCCACTTAAATATCCATTTAATCAAATAAGATTCACTTGTATTATAAATGTATGAAATTTTAAAAGACAAATTTTACTGATAGCATAGATAATAAATAACACCGATTTAAAATTAGGCACAAAATATTATTACATAAATGTTCGGGTTATAAAAATTCCGTTGAATTGGAATGTGTGAATAATTTTAACCACAATTTGATATATATATATATATAATATAAATAATCAATATAAATGTATTGAATATGCAATAAATTTTAATAAAGGAACTGTATTTATTAAAATATATTTTCCTCAAAATATATTTTTATTGTTTTTTCTGTGATAATAATATAATTAATTCGTATGAAATTTTTAAATTAATTTTTTAATATTGATATCATTAATGTAATCATAATTTCAAAATTATATAATATGGAATTTTTTTTTATTTAACTCAAAAAAATTTATTTTTCAGTTTAAAAAATGAAACAAGTAATTTTTGAAAATTAATAATATTTTAGTAAAAAAATTAAAATTCTTAATATTATAATCTTTTTCAAAACAAATATAATTTGACTAAAAATATCAACCATACCCAATTTATAGTTCTTTTTTCTTTTTATGTGGACATTCTTGACCATTATGTTTGGAAAAATTAATATTTTGATATTTGTCAAAGGATTAATGGGGGATAAAAGTAAAACATAAGGGTGAAAACATAAAATAACATTTCCAAAATATTTTCAATTATATTATTATGAATAATACTACTCTTATTTTCATCTTAATTTAATATTGAGACATTTTAAAATAATAATTATTTAAATTAATTTAGTTCTTTATGAAATTCCATTAATTCCCTTGCCCTCACTTATAAATGGAATCACACTCTCTCTTTTCATTGCATAATTTGATCTACCTAGCTAAACCATCCTGTAACCAATTCCCTTAATGTAATTAGTGACCTACTTCTAGTGGTTCTATCCATTCATAAAGACAACCCATAGTTCTCTTGAGATGATATGTAAAGTACGACCACCGATGAAAAGGTAATTTCCTTTAATAACTATTTAGTTTTTATTTATTTTTTAAATCCAATTAATGGGATATAACCGTCCTAAAATAAAATGTAAAATATTAATAATATAATAAGATATTATTAAGATTCAATAAAACCCATTTTCAACCTCTTTTCCATTTTATAAAACATCAATAATGTTTCATGTGCGTATGTACAACATACAATCTCCACATAAAAATGTAATTATTTTTTCCTTTCCAAATTATTTGGATGGTTATAAATATATAATAGTTGAGTATATATAATATAAGTGAAATAAATAATTTTATAGATTTAAAATATCATATATAATATTTTTTTCATTCCAAGCATTTTTAAAAATACATCCTCATCATTCATACGTGTAGACAATCACCTCCACAAAGCATTATGATCCCTTTTTAAATTTCAATTTACATAGATGGTAATAAGAATACATGTAATGAATAATATATATATATATATATATATATATATGTTTATGTGTGTGTTTCTTTGTGCATGTTTTTATATTTGTGTGATATAAAAATTATCCTGGAATGTTGAGATATAATTTACACTTTTTTCCATCCATTTAAAAGTAAAAATGATGTTCTTTAATATGTAGAAACAACCACCTCCATGAATAGCATAACTTATATTAAAATATATTCCTTTTATGTAAAAATAAATATATATAATTAATATATATAATATTTATTTCATTATTAGTATTTTTGATATTATGGAACCATTATCATTCTACAAGAAAAAACCATCAAACCAAAACCAACATGAAAAAATAAACAGCTATCATCCAAAAAAGTGATTTAAATAGATGTTAAATAACTGGTAATAAAACATTATAAATAAATCATATATTTTATGAAATAGATTATAATAGATGTATAATATATTTATAATATATATATATATGTATGTATATATATATTTGAAGGATTTTTAAATCATCCTAAAAAGTGATACCTGAGGTAAGGGTTTATCCTTTCACATTTACTTTTGTGAGACACATGCCATATACACCAATTATTTTGTTTTTTTGTATATATAATTCCCCTTGGATATGTGGTATCATGGGTATATTTATATTCATGTTATCAAATGTTTCATTAGATTTTATTTCATTTATGGTGGGTTTGATTCCAATGTTACCACAAGGGTAAGAGTTTAATTCAATATGTAATAATTATTAAGGATTGATTATGTTTATGACATAACTTAATTTTTTTTATCCTTACAAAACAAAACCAAAATATTTTGTTATCCATGTTTAATTTCAAAAAAATTACATAATTTCCTTAATTATGAATCCTTTTTGTTCTCAAGAGGACAAAATGATATTTTTAAGGAAATGAAACATTATTTTTCAATTATAAGATAATATTTTTATCCCACATCCATAATTTTTAAAAAATATATCCAAAAAAGTTTTTTAATTTTCACAAAATATTTATGAAACTCTGTATTTCCAATGTTTTACATTATATATAATTTTTTCTAACTATCATTTTTTCCATTTTATGAATGTGGAAACTTATGACACTTTGTTGAAAATGTGGTAGGAATGTTTTTTATTGTATTTAATGAATGGATTTTCCTATAGTTATTATCACCAAATAAATTATTTGTTACATTAAAATTTCCCATACTTCATTTTAGGGAATATTTTTTCCTGTCTCGTTGGAAATTACAAGTTTTAAAAATTAAATTTCTATATGAAAAATGATAATTATGTTAGGAATGTTTTTAATGATATATTTATGGAATTTCATTGTATCAATGTCAAATAAAATATTTTACTCATTCTACAGAGGGGAATTTTTTTCATTTTTCATTATATAGATTATTTGTGATCATTTTTCTTGTGAAATGTATTATAATTTCATATGATAGTGGTACAATAAAAATGTTTACATTTATATTGTTTCACCCCTTTTATATGATTAATTAATGAAGCTCAACATGTGATACGAGGATCCCAATATTACCCCTAGACACATTTTGAGGACCCATGAGATAAACTAGTTTGAGTATTTTGAAAATTCCATCCAATTTCCATATGTCAACTTGTCATAAGGTTGTGATATTATAATTATGATATCCAACATTATCCATTATATCATTATGAATTGAGTTATTTTATTAGCATGATTATTTATGTTGTTTAATTATCCATGGATTTAGTCCCCATTTTTATGGTTTAATTCATATGAAATTTATGATTATTTTTTTATCTCTCCTGTTTTTATGATGTTTTATTTATTTCATGATAGCTAATTTTGTTATCCAAAACGTAATGAGCATCTGAGCTAAAATGTTATTATGTTTTACTTTCCCAAAGATACAAATAATGGATATATAAAATAAATTTGGGATTTATAGGAATAAATAATAATTATGTAACAAAAATTATTAAATTTTATTTCATTTCATTAGATTTAATGTGATAATCACTTACGTACCTAGTATATCATGAAAAATAACATTTTATTTATTCATGATAGGATCCATTGTATTTTTTCTAATGTTGTAAATTAATAAAATACTCTAGAATACTAGGTTTGGGGTCATTCATGTTGGTATCTAATAAACCTTTGTATAATCAATCAAAACTTGATTTTAGAAAGAAAATATTTAGTAAAGGAACCCTCTAAAATACATTGAAGATATGTATATTTATAAGTTAACATCCTATAGTTTGTGTAAGGAAGATATAATGTGGGTCTTATATCAATACATTTATATATAGATTCTATATCTATATGTGGTTTTGGAACCCTTTAAACTAGGGGTAATAATATCTGAAAGAGTTAGTTGATTATATCTTGTCCATAATTCGGGTGAATAGAGAGTGTTCCCTTACTACTCACTTAGGTTGAAAATCCCACAAGATATGTTTTCAATAATTCAAATTTTTTATTGAACCATTATAAAAGATTTGAATAAATGAAAACAAAGAATTTATTATGTTAAACCTAAGGCATCATTTAACAAAAATAAACATTCATTATTTAGGCATCTTATAAATGAAATATCATTATTTATCACTATGATTAATAATGTCATTATATTTTTTTTATAAAATTAATTAAGCTATAAGGAACCATGTTAAAATTTAATGTGAAAAAAATTGTAACGACTATGAGAAATAAATTTGGATGATGTTAGAAATGAATGAAATTATTATTATGATTAATTATTAATCTGAATTTATTTTTAACAACTTTTATCTTAAATAAATATCTTAATCACCAATGAAAAGAATGATATATTTTTTTGAGGTCATTTATAGTGGAGAAATTTGTTGAAATAATGATCAATTTAATTCATTTAATAAATATGGAAGGAGACACCACATGGAATTACTGAATTTAATGGGAATATTTCTTTTGAGTTGAAATAATGTCTATATAGCAATAAATTTTAGAGGATTAAAATGTGTTAATTTTTTGGAACATAGTTATTAACTAATTCAATACAACAATAAAAGGGGTTAATTTCTCGACTAAGGAAGGAAATATTCCTTGAAAATAGTAGATATAAAAGGACTGTTTTGTTTACATTTTAATGTTTGAGAATTATAAAGTGTAATTTATATTTTTTATAATAATCCTAATACATCTAGGAATTTTACAATGTAATATCTATATAATTATTTTAATTTATATGTTCAATGGTATTGATGACCTATAAATTTGATTTATTAGTACATTGATATATTATTTCCAAGATGTGATGGGGGATTATAAGCCTTAATATGTCTCGGATGATGATTTAATAATGTTTATATATGATGGAAAGAAGATTGACATTGATAATATAAATTTGATAGTATTCCTTAACTAGAAAATGATTATTGATTTGACATAAAGATAATTTATGATGGAATTTATAAAACATTTGGATTCAAAAAAGATATTTGATATTATGTTATTTTATACATGGAATAAGGATAAAAATATTTTAGAAAACTATCTCTTATTTGAATTTTGTTTAGTGATATTGGTTTTCAAATATTTGGTACATGACATTAGGATTTAAATTGTGTTGATAGGGTGATTACTTACTTTTTATCTTTTATGAATTTCGTTGAAAATAATTGTATTTTGAATTTGGGTAGACATATTTTTCTACATTTTTAAGGATACATTTTAGTGTAATGGATTATATTGAAAAGCGATGGATAATATTAAGATTTTATATTTTGATGGAATATACAGAAAAACTATTTATAGAATTATTTAAATATTTAATTATAGATCAAAATAATTATCTATCTTTTATAGATTTTATGATCCATCAGAAAGTATTTTTAATGATTTATTTAAGAAAATTTTTTTTTGAATACTAATATTTTAGAAAAAGGATGATATTTTCGTACAATTAAAATAAAGGATTAAAATATAATTTTCATGAATTTATATTTTAAATTTTCATAGTATATATGATAAAGGAATCCCTCAAGTATAGGAAATGGATTTGTAAAAACAATTTATCCTTTTATGATCATCTCTAGTGATATATTATTCTCTTCAGCACTAATTGTTTTTATTTTTTGGAAATTAAAATTATTTTGGCCATGTTCTATATTATTCCTTTGGATTAATTATGTGTTAGTTTTCTCCTCCATGCACTTGTTATCACTTCATACTATAGTTCTCCTTATTTGAAGTTACGTTTTGAGTTATTACAAATGACCATTATATTTCCCTTTCCTTCTTCCAAATTAGAAATTTTATTAACACTTTTTTAGATGTTGGTTTTAAAAAAGAATTTTCAAATGTCAAATACTGTATTACTAATCAGAAGTGAAAATCAAAATTATTCTATTTTTTAATGGGGGGATAATGTAACACACCGATATTTTAAAATAACACTAGTTCTGATAGTGTATATAACACGTGACACCAACCATAAATGAAATAATAAATATTATTATTTAAATATTTTTTTAATAACCTAACTGGTTAAATTTAGGGTGTGAATAGGATTAATTTTTTTTAAATATATATATAAAGTACTACTCAAAAACAATTATTGATTAAATACTCAATTTTTATTAATGAAATTTTATTCATCAACATCTGTTTTTTTAAAAATGATTTATATATATTTTTGTGAGAACATATTATAATAAATTTATAGATATTTTCTAAATATTATTTTATAAAAATGAATTATTTTATTACTCATAATATTAAAATTATCTTAGAATGTTTTTTTTATTTTTCTAAAAATAATATTTTTCCAATGAATAATGGACAAAACAGTTTTTATTGAATCTTTCATTTTCTGTATAGGAATTTAATAAGTTCAATTTTTATATAAAATTATTTCTAATTAAAATGAGTACTCTCATATTATTAATAATCAATTTAAGTTCATTGGAATAATTTTTTTTATAGTGGTATAGAAATATTGTCTACTTAGAAATGAATATTAAAAAAAACATTTTTATTGAGTTATCCATTTCTTACACTTATATAAATTTAATATTAAACAATGGATTTTAGATTTTATATTGATAGATAATTTTTTAATGCATCGCTTTTATTTTTTTCATAGTTAATATTAACCATAGTAAATAATTGTCACCATAGTAAATACAAATTGGTTAATCAATGTTAATATTATAAGGAAGAAAAATAACCCTTACACTAATATTTAGCATATTAGATTATTGAATTATGATAATTACAATCTAAGACTTTCAGTTATTGAAATTTGGTTCTATATTTCTCTGATTATGACCATTATATTTTTTTAAGGAAAGAATAAATAAAAAATGTCACTCTACTGTCAATAATAAAAATAAATTTGTATAATAGGGGTAAAATAGGCTAATTTTAGTTATAAATGTTTTTTTATAAATAAAATTATTTCATAATTAATTGAAATTATTTTATTATTTTATTTGATTAAAAAAAACCCTAAATACTTATAAAATGATAATATAAAATTTCATCAAAATAAAGAAAAATAAAATAAATTATTTTAGAAACTCTACATGTAATATTTTTTACTATCTTATAGCGAAAAAAGAATTTTGTAGATATACATTACATATAAGGTAGTTTTTAAAATAATTTATTTTAATTCCCCCTTTGTATAGATTTATTTTATAATTAAATTAAATAAATAACTTCAATAATGATATTAATGTTAGTTTATAAAAAAAAATTTAAATAAAATATAAAAAATTCATAAAAATATTAAATTCAGACCTGTAATTGTAATATTACTTAAAATATCATCCACGGTGTATAATTGGGTTTTTATTTCATTTATTGATTCATTCCTAACCAATAAATTCTTGAAAACAATAATGTTACAAGATTTTTTAGAATGGTTAATGAGGCGTTATGAACGATAACAGTGAAAAAATCACAAAAAAATTATCTAAATTTTGCTGGTTGAGATTATTATATCTCAAAATAATATCACCATAAAAATAAATGATATTGAATCTATTTTGAAATAAAAAATATTTTATATCAATCTAATATTGTAAAAAATGCCAATAATGCCCCTCCTATCACATTTAAATGGACACCCATTTTCCCTTTTCATTACACCACACATGGAAACCTAGATCTACCAAGACCTAACCATTTTAATTTCCAACATCAATAGATAAATTTTCTAGGATGTTCCCTTCAAAAATACCAACCATAGACCTCTTAAGTGGATATATAAATGAATTATACAAAAGAAGGGGAAATTTTATTTATAGATTAATTTAATATTATTTCTTGTTCGACATTAACATTTTTTAGCATATGTGAATTTTAACTAATTTATAATAAATACACTTTTATTTTATTAGGATTTTGTTATAACCATTTTTATCAATTTTCTGTCCTATGAACTGTGAAAACATACCACCTGTGTATGTACGACATACCATCACAATATTGTTTGGTAATTTATTTTACATCACCACTTTATGAGGATGGTAATAAATATTGAAACATTATTTATATGTGATATTTAAAACATAAATTTTCAAATATAATTATATTATCATATATAACTTCTTACATTCAAATCCATTGGAAGATGATAACATCTCTCAAGGATATGTGTTCACTGCCTCATTCCTGAAGAGATGTGATCCTTTTTTCATTAATAATTTTAATGGTTAGTAATAAGTGTATATTTAATTAAAATATATTATATATATGTTATAAGAACGATCATGGAATTGTATATTATCATTTACATGTTTCCATTCGATCATTTGAAAAGTGAAAATCGTGTTTATGCATACGTAAATCATAATATACCCTTGAATGGTTTAAATAAATTTTCTATATATTAATTTTTAGGAAAATTATAAATAAAGTAAAATTTATATATATTAAATTTATATTATTATTAAAATTCAATACATTTTGGAACCATGATCAATGTAAATGGAAAAAAACTACCAAACCCAAAAATATATGAAAAATGTAGAAATTGACACCCCAAGAAGTTATTTAAATAAATGACCATAAATAAATGGGTGATAAAATTTTTTAATAATAAAAAATATTTAACCATATATATATTTATAGTTATAAAATATATGTATAATAAATATTCATTTACCATTATAGAGGTTCGAAAACATATAAATAAAGGAATACCTAAGGTAATGGTTACTCATATCACATTAGTATATGTTTGACATATACCACAGTAAACACATATTTCTTATATGTAACGTATATATTCTTCCCCACTAAAATAACATATCATTAATATATTAATAATCTTTGTATTTAATTATTATGTAATTTCATGTATTCTTGTGGTTTATGATTCAAATGATTCCACAATGTAAAGTGTTTATTCTTCAATCTCTTCATTATTCAGAATTATTTATTTTTAACCCTCAAATTGGGAAATTATTTAATTATTTTAAATTAAACAACATATCTTATTCTGATATATTTATTTCTTTATATTAATTTTTTATTTCATTTTTTTATTTAATGTATTCATGTTTTTTTTAAGGAAAAACTAAATATGATTTCAATTCGGTTGGGAATGATTTAATCCCATGTACATATTATCATTTAAATGTGTTCAATAAATTTTTTAATAATATCAAATAATATATAGAAATAATTATATCTATTTATTATAGTGATTCATTACATGTTTCAATGATTTTATTCAAAATTATTTTTTTCTATTATTCTATATTATTTATATTCTTAATAGTATCTTTAAAAATCATATAGGTAATTTTCCTTAGAAAAATATTTAATGTCTTTTTAAGGAATTTCTATTAAAAAATGACAAAAACAATATATTTTAATTTATAAACACTTAGTATATTTTTTATTATAAAACCATTATTCATTCTCTATATGGGTTTGATCTATTTGACTGTGGAAATTTTAGAAATTTCCTATTCTAGTATATCTATATGAACATTTACATTTACTATGTTTCCCCAAATTCCATATGATGATTTAATTATAATCTATTATTGTTTACCGGGACCCTTTATGTCCCTATGATTCATCACTATGTCTCTTGGGACAAACTATTTTTTTATATGAAATACAACTTACTTATTTACATATGTTTTCTAGGAACAAGAAATTCATATTTAGATTATAATGAATTTAATTATGAATTCAATCAATATGAAACAATTTATTTTTATCTATGGGATTATTTATATTTTTTACGTCATCTATGATTTTATTCACCATATTTATGGTATTAGTCATTAATTGTTTTTAATTATTGTTTATCTCTTCCATATTAGTTAGGTGTTATTTATTTTATAGTGAATAAATTTTTATCTTTTCATTTACATTGAATCTTGTCTCGCCCTATATTATGTATCCCTTGACCTAGGATACAAATAAAATATAAATGAATGATCTTAGTGATTTATTGGAAGAAATAATTATTTTATGAATGGTATTGTTATCATATATTTTATGTTAAAAAATTTATTTAGATAATCCTGAATATGTATATTTTTAAAAGAGTACTAAACATGTTAGTCCTTCAAGATAAAATACATTTAATTTTTTTATAATTTATTAAAATATAAATTGTCTCTAGGCTATCGATGTAAGGGTAATTTTACTAAAAATCATATCCAATAAACCAAATCTATCACATATTGAATAAAAGAGAATAAATCATACACCAACCTATTTCATCTCAAAAATTATAAATTTCCATCCATTATCTATTAATATTCCACTTTGAAGTGAAATATAAATATATAGGTATAATAATACTATCGATCGTTCCCTTCTAAATAATCTATGATACCTGAGGTAATAGAAAACACTTTTATTTCCACATAAAAATTTCATGTAATTTCTATAACAAAACCATATCCCAGAATCACCTTATTTGCAATAATTTGACATCCAAGAGCCAATGCATGATTCTATCCACAAAAGAACCAAAAAGTGGTATGGTCCCTAAAATTGGTTTCAATTCCTTGAAAACAGAACTCCAATTCACTAAACATGGAGTCGTATTCGAATGGTGTCTTGTGAAGGACCCAAGAACACACTGAGATGAGATAGGTAAAATAGGGTGTCAATTTTTTTCCCTCAATTGATGGACGTTGTTCCCACTTTTTTAGGAACCTGTTAACCTCGTCTGATAGGAAAATGATGAAAAAAAATCACACGCAAATATACAACCAAACAATTTTACTTGGTTCAACAATAAGGGATAATCAATTGGTAATACTTTGAAATTGGGTAGGTCATACCTAAATCCACTAATCATAAATTGTTGTTAAATATAAGAGATTACACACAATCACTTTTTTCCAGGCACAATTCCAATACAATATTTTTGGGATATCTCACTGCATCAGTCAAAACACTTACACTGACTTCCCCAAGTTCATTGAATTGAGATAAATATTTCATTGATTATAAATATGAAGGTTTCCTCAATATATTAGAATTAATTTATTTTCCCTTGTTTAGCCAGAGACTATATTTTCCTAATACTCTTGAGTTGATGCACTTTGAAATCCCTATTTACATGAAAACAGATATTCAAAATATCCTTTCATGAATCTCTTTTGTGAATCTCACTGATTCAATGCATAATACCCCATAAAAATAAACAAATCACTAATAAAAATATTGGTCATTAGTTAATACTCAACATGCCTTTTTCAATGCTCAAGATCGTGTGGAATGTTAGTTTCACGGTGTTCTTATGGATTCATCAAATTATTGTGATTCCAAATTTTCCTTGAAAAAGTTAATAGGAATTGAAGAGGGGTAGCATTATATTGATAAGATCAGATGATCTCAATGATCCTCCACCTCTTAATATACTTTCTAGATCATTAAAAAAACATCTCATAGCCCCTCCATTCAGAACACTACATTATAATTTATCATTTTTGGGAAGCTTTTAATCAAAACATCATTCTCCACAATGCTCTAATTATGGTAATTGTTGGATCACCAAAATCATTAAAAATTCTCCAATTCATCATCATTTGTGATGCTCATTAATGCCACATAGATGACCATCAACTTACCATGATCCTTCGTGAAACACATTTCATGAATCCCACCTTCCCGAGACTCATGCCTTTTCCATATTTTCATAAGGCCTTTAAGTAAATTCATCTTTTTTATGAAAGTTGTCCTCGAAATTTTGAACCCTAATAATTTGGAAAACACTGGGAAATGATGCCACCTAAAAAACTATTATCTACTCAAACTTGAAGATCCATTTCCATTCAAACTCTATGATAATCCAGGC
The DNA here is from genome assembly GCA_963277665.1 of Viscum album. NCBI lineage: Eukaryota > Viridiplantae > Streptophyta > Magnoliopsida > Santalales > Viscaceae > Viscum > Viscum album. The sequence continues at coordinate 1,810,738,334 of OY728123.1, read as the reverse complement.
GATGATTAACAATAAACACAACCATGGTATATTTATAGCAAAGAGCATCAATGGTTCCAATAATATCCCAATTTTGGTTTGTCAGAAATTTGTAGATAAATTCAATCTAGCACCATCCGCAATCAAAACAAGTTACATGAGAAACAAAACAGATTACATTTTATATTGATATGTGAATAGTTTGATATAGAAAATAATATGGAAAACATTAATTGTGTTCCAATGTTTTGTAATGCTTAATGATGTACCAGATAAGATCTGATAGTTTCCTCATAATCCTAAATTATTTACCCATTCTCATTGTCCCCCTTTTTAACACATTTAAATTCTCTACTTCAAAATTCTACCCATTTTGAAATAAACACAATGAACCTATTTTTTAAATGATTGTCTCAGAAACGCATTCCCCCAGAATCTTATCTCCCCCATAAACCTTCATTTCATCCACAAAAAAATTTAAAAAGATAACACAAATGGGTTTTTGGGATTATTTGTATCCTCCGCATGCCCTTGGTAGTGGTTGAACATCGAGGTTCAACTGTTGTTTCTCAAAAACATGTTTTAACAATGGCTAAGTCATAATTTCATCCGATTGGTTATTAGTTCTAGCATGATCCATTATAATCATGCCTTGTTCAACTATTTCCTTGATGAAGTGATATCTTATTTCAATAAGTTTTATACAAGAATGATGATCATGTTTCTTCATAAGATCAATTTATCTCTTGTTATCATAGTGAATCACTATTGACTATTTCACTTCATAACCATAATAATGTAGTGGTATATTCAACCATAATATCTGATTTCAAGCCTTAGAAACAGAGATATACTCTACTTATGAATTATTATGGGATGAATCTTTTTACTTATTTATCAACCATACCAAAAATTTCATTATAATAATGAATGATCCGCCACTTTGGGATATATATCAACTGCTTCTCTATTCAAGTTAACATTATAAAATTTTGATATTTCACCATCTATTCTTATAGTAATGTATAATTCATAATTGTGAGTACCCCAAATGAGCCTCATGATTCTTTTCACTGCCTTAATTTGTTATTACTTCATATTATTTTGAAATTAGGTCGCTAATCATATTGCAAACACAATATCTGGATGTGTCACTATTAGGTACAATAAGATTCCAATAATTCTCCTATAAATAGTGGGATCTATAGATGTCCAACCCTCATGATTTCCATGTTTTCTCCTAAACTATAATTGGATTTGACATTGGTTTGACATCATGCATATTGAATTTATTCATAAATTATTTGGCATGGATTTCCTGATAAATGGAAGTGTGGTATTTTATTTGAATGACTTTCAAAATCCATGATGTATGTGAGTCCACGAATCATAGACATTTCAAATTATGATTTTATGTCATAAGAAAAGTTATCCACTGATCCATGCCATCTTCGACTAAATATAATATCTTCTTTGTACACCAGTACCATGATATGATCTTTTTGAGAATTCTTCACATAGAGATTGTGATCTCATCCTCCTCTTTTAAATTGGATATTATTTAGATAAGATTTCATGAAAGGGTTCCATTCCCATGGATCCTGTTTTAGACCAAAAAATTACTTCCTTAATCTTAAAACATACATTTCATCATTACAATGAATAAACCCACTGGTTGTTCAATATAGACTTATTCTTCAAAAAGAACCATTCATTAAAGCTAGTTTGACATTCATTTTATAAACATTGCATCCTATTTTAATTTCCATGTAACAAAAATGGCTAATTGAATTGTGTAACATCCCGGAACAGAATTCCACTTAAAATGGAACCCCATTCCCGGTGGGTCACAAGGGTTCCAGAGAACCTCCCCAAATGTCAGAAACTACCGACTCGCAGTGAGGGCCTAGGGTAGATAGTGGGGAGACTATGACCGCATTTCAAGAGTAACACATAGGGAGACAATACTTACAGTAAATCGTGGTAGTGAAATAAACTATAGTCAATAAATGTAAGATAAGACATGAACACATATCAATAACCAGATGTATCTCATTTACAAAATGATGCAGATGGTATAAGTATCTAGAACATAAAATGGAAATGGAATAAAATACAAGTCCCAAAAAGAAAAAAAGACCAACAAGGTATCCCAGTATCACAAGCCTCAGCTTGGTCCTATGCTCCCATGTTCCAATGTCATAGTAAAAAAACTATACAAGGAAACTTACCCCTTTCATCACCTACAACCATATAAACTGTTTGGGGCCCCGAGAAGGCCCAAACGGGGTGGGAGATAAACATCCTAGCATGTAGCCACCTAGTTCTGTACAGTTCTAACAACAATATACAATGTTCTAGAATGTTAAAAACCTGTAATGTAAATGTGCATTCCCATGGTATAAGTTTATCACATTTAAGTAAAACCAACTAGCCCTCAAGGATACCTAAAAAAGAGTGTGCACTTAACAAGGAATAAAAAATCAAAGTGAACAAGTCACATATCAAGGCCGTAAATCCATTTGTATAATGAAATACACGTCCATTCTATAATAAAAAGTCATGTGTCTGAAGACCCTTTATTATAGTGAAATGTAGATTCCCATAGCCATGCCGTATAATAAAGATTAGAATCCCATAGCCACACTGTATAGTGAAAAATAAACCTTAAGGGTTAGATCCAAGGTGTATGTAGACCAAGGTATCCATGTAATATATATCTAGACAACGGAGGGACAGATCCAAGGAGCAAGTATAAGGCATCCCATCAAGTCCCATGGGAATCCCTAGTGGAAACATATTTAGGAACTTGTTGGGTTCCTAAGATCATGGAAATAGCATGTCCTATGCTCTCCCAAGAAAGCTAGATCCATTAGGTAGAATGGCTTAAAGAATCCCATGGACTCAAGCCCCAAGGGGAAGAGTCAACCCACAGAGTCTCATATCGTGTTCTATTTCCACAGAAAGTTTTCCATGGAATCGACCAGAATTTCATTTAAGCATTCAATTTAAACAGACATTCCATGTGAGTATACCCACTAACATCAACCTTCACAATCCATGAGTATACCTAGTCATGTAAACCATTTATCTATTATAAGAGTATGGTCCTACTAACCAATATAAACTATTTAACTATCCATTAGTCATTTCATATAGGTATACCCACCCATATAATCCATTTATCATTCCATACTATCAAAATAGACAAGGAATAAAAAGATATTCACTAAAAAAGGGGGAATTACATCTTATAAGAAAGATATTCAATTTATCAAGGCATTAATGAGATTCCTATAACTAAAAACACACAAGAACACACCCCTTGTGTGGTTTAAATAGTAATAAATAGGTTATTTCCATAAAGAACACCACTTGGGTTACCCAAAATCATGTAACAGGTGCTATCATGCCTAAAAACCTATGATCATCTTCACTAGGTACTACTCCAACTATAAAAAGAAATTCACTAAAAAACAAGGCATTGTCAGAATATCCAATAGGCAGCAAAAAGTCGAACACCCAAAAAGAACTGGAAAAGCCAAATGAAATTATAGAACACCTACCTCACCTCGGTAGTGGTCATCTCATCCATTATGATGTCTAGATTCATCCTGGTCTAGGAGAAATCTAAAGAACAAACTAAAAATAAGAAATTTGGGCATATGAACCTAAATTCAAATAGTGTAGTCATTGTTACAAAGAATCAATGATATATAAAAACGATTAGAGTTTTCACTGATATAGTTCCAACGAGATAGACCACACTTGAATAAAAGTCTATACAACTTCTCAAACTGAAAGAATAGGTTAGAAGTGTTTTTGCACAAAAAAATGGACGAAAAATTCTATCTTTAAAAAATTGAGGCTCCTTCTACATTTGTAAAAAACCAATTGGGAAAGTACATAACATGTACCCCATTTAAAAAACGTGTATGTACATGATGTGTATGCTATGTACAAGATGTGTACCTAGCCTGCATCTATTTTTCAATATTTTCTCTCCTTAATTCCCAAAAAAACCCAACCAGCCCATGACCCGATTTAGGGTCTAAGACAAAAAAGATTTGAATCAACATTTTACATAAAATTTAATATCCAAAGATTATGAAAAACCTGATATCTTACAATCTTCTCCCCTTATTGAAATTCATCCCCACATTTCTCTATGAAGGGTCTTCAAGATTTTTCAGGAAACAACTCCGACCACTGAGCACGTATGTTAGCCTCCCTATCCAAAGGCTAATACTATATAAGACCATGCTACCATAGCACCCATACTAGGGGAACTGAACGACCTTGAAAAACCATCATGCTCATTTCAACTATACGAATTAGATGTTACTCAAAGGACGAAATAACCTAAAACTCAACCTCATTAGGATGAAAAATGTGAGACAGGTCTGTGTGATAGTTGCATAGTTGAGATTCATGTAAGGCATTGTGCATCGATCTGTACCTCTGATGTAATTACAGCTGATAGAAAACCAACCCGCCTCTCTCTAGAATCTCGAACAACCTAACATATCTCATTGAATGATTACCATGTCCCTTGATTCTCCTATGTCCCAACTTCAGTGTAACTTCAAATAAATCCCAATCCATGACCTTGAACTCTAGAGGTCGTCAATGGTGATCGACGTATGATTTTTGACAACATTGTGATATATCCATCTACTTCTGAATCATCTGGACCTTCTCAAAAGTATCCGTCATGAGATGTGGTCTTTTAACAACTTCTTCTGTTTCCTCTAACCATCATAAGGGAGAATAGCATGTCTAACCATATAATTCCTTATAAGGTTACATCTATACCATTGTCTGATAACAATTATTGTAGGCAAACTCAACTAGGGGAATGTGCCTCTCCCAAGATCCCCCAAACCCCAATACGAATGCTCACAACATGTACACAAGAACCTATATTGTACATTATGACTTGTGATTAGTCTAGGGGTAGTATAATGTTCCCAAAAGAACCTATGTACCCAAAACCTTCTAAAAACATACCCAAAAACGAGACGTAAATTGGGAATCCCTATCTAAAATGATTGTTCTTGGTACCCCATGAAGTCATACCACCTATCGTGTGTAGAAAATTCTAAGATCATCAACACTAAAGGTCCCCTTGATCGAAATGAATGGTGAAACCATCATAGGTCTATCTATAATAACCCACAGAGCATCGCTACCACGAGGTAACCTCAGTAAACAAGTCATGAAATACATCGTGACATCATACCATTTTCACTTTATAATAGGTAACTATTGTAAAATACCAACTAGTAATTGATGTTATTCTTTCATTTTTTGACTGGTGGAATAGCTTATAACAAAACTAGTTACATCTCTCTTTATTACTGGCCCCCAGTAATGACGCCACAAATCTAGAAACATCTTGGTGAAAATGGGATGCACTGCCCTAGAAGAAGTATAAAAATCATGCATCTACTCCTCGCATATATCCAATAGAACACAAAAATTTCTATACATATGCAGAGTCTCATCATCTTCTACCGTCCAACTAGGAGTAGGGTCCTCACCTTCTATACACTCCCATAGTTCTAGGCCTTCTGAATCAGATAGCTTCTTCATACAAACTCTTTTTTTCTTGCTATATGTCACATCAAAATATAATAAAAATGTCTTCACATGTTTGTTGTGCACCTACAGATGTATCACTGAAAACAACACCATAAGCTTCCAATCACTACAGGCATGTTCCACTACCTATACTTGAGTCCTCTTATTCAATGCATCAGCCACTGTATTACCATTTGTAGGAGTGTAAGTGATCTCAATGTCAAAGGATTATAGGTACCCCACCCACCATCACTACCTCAAATTCAAATAACATTTCATAATGTTACACCAGAGGGATTTGTGGTATGTGTACACCATAAAACACTCTCCGAGTAAATATTTCCTCCAACAGTGCAACACATGAATAACTGCAGCAAACATGATATCGTGTGTAGGGTAATACCACTCATGAGGCCTAATCTACCAAGACCCATACACTAAAACTTGATCACCATGCATCAGCACTTCCCCCAGCCTAATACTAGATGTTTTATTGTATGCTGATTAGATCTTTCCCTACTATGGTAGTATCAATAATGGTGTTGATTTTAACATCCCTTTCAGCTCTTAAATTGTTATCTCACATTATGCTGACCACAAAATCCTCACACACTTCTTTGTCAAGCCTTTCAAAGGCACTGCTAAGCATTAAGATCTCTTTATAAGACATATGTAGTATCCATCATTCCATAAGAAACATTTTATGTTAAAACATTTCTTAGGATGGTCCTTAGAAACTATATCTCCCACCTTCTTTGTGTTCACTGGAACTCTTGTCTTTGAGATGATGTGACCCTAGAAGTGAATCTGATCCATCCAAATGTGTAACTTTGCGAGCATAGTATATAACTGATGATATCTTGATGTATTCAAAATGACCTCAAGATTTTTGTCATGGTCATTTCAATTGTGAGCATTCGCAAAAATATTATCCATGAAAACCATTACAAAATAATCTACATAAGGATGGAATACTCACTTCATCAATTCCATGAAAATTGCTAGCCTGTTTGTGAGACCGAACGTCATAACCATAAATTCTTATTACTAATACCAGATATGAAAGGCAGTACGAGGTATGTTTGTAGGTCGAACAAGCACCGTTTGATATCCTATACTCACATAGATCATTGAGAACTTTAGAGCCCCTTGCTTTTGACAAAACAAGTCATTTATCTATGGTAATGGATATTAGTTTTTGACGATCAGATTGTTCCATTTCTGATAATCCATTCATAGAAAAATATTTTAATCCTCCATTTTCACAAAAAATACTGGAGAAACCCATGAAGAAGTACTAGGTCTGTTAAACGCCTTCACCATTAAAAACTTTAGATTCTATTTTAGATCTGGTAACTCTGTCATAGAAATCCAATTAGGAGGAATGGATACCAGTGAAACTTCTAGAAATAGCTTGATGGATAACTCCACCACTCTATTAGGAGGAAAACTAAAATATTCATTTGGAAAGACATAACTGAAGTGCTCAACCACTTGTAGAAAGCCCCCCTGATAACTCGTTGATCATCTATAAATAAACTAGAAATCTAGGGTATCATCTCATCTATCCTACAATTCTTAGGTCCTTCTCTACCCACCTAGACATCCCATTCACCCTTGTGAATAAACACCGAACCTTATGGTGATGTGAAAGTCACCCTCCAAAGATAGAATTCAATGAATTCTTGATAAGATACTAACCAGTCAATCCTAATAATGACATCAAACCCTGTCATCTCAAGGACATATAAACTCCAGAAGATTTGGAACCCACCAACATCTAGGGGACACTCCATACACTGGAATGCATCATCTGTTATAACTCTCAATGTTTTATCTAGCATCAAAACAACCTCAGAAAGAAAAAAAAAGCCCAAGGAATTTTACCACTCATGCAGAGAGAAACCTGTTAGGGGGACCTATATCGAATAGAGAAGATGCAATAGTATAAGCTACTAAGATCGAACCTCTCACTATAAATGGTCTGAGATCCTTCTCATGTTGGGTCTATTACACTGCATATGCATGGCCAACATTACGGCCCTACGACCCTGCCTGGGTACCCAGAGATGATCCACCCTACTATCTATGAGAACCTATTGTCCTGCTACCATGACCATGACCACCACCGCCCTGACCTGAACAACCTACATAGCTCTAGATCCCAGCCTGATGTAGAGAAGAAGAAACATCCCCCAAACCCAATGTTTGAGATGACCCCTACCACTCACAGCTGGAGGGAAGGTCCTGCAAAACTGCTCCATGTGCCACATCCTACCACCTATATTGGACTCAATTGGGTTGCGGTATCCCTGATTTTTCGAATGGACTCAACTAACACAATAATAGAAATATGCCAAGATTCCTTCACCCATATCCTAACTATAACTCACATCGCAGCAAGCTATAAAATAGAAATTCCTACCCGAAGACGTAGATCCACTAGGGAGATAAACAACACACCCCTTCTCTATACCCCAATCTTCCCGTAGGTTCCACTCTATAATCTCTTCCTGGTTTATTGTGACAATGATAGAAGGAAACCTGATCATTTTGACCTGAGAGTTGATAGCATGTCAGAGACCTTCCTCGAAGCACCTCGGCTTTTACAATGCATCATTAATATACGTCGGCACAAAACATTGTAACTCTGTAAAGCATGTTGAGTATTCCATAATCATCATCATGCCCCACTCTAGTCACATAAAAACATTATCCAGTACTTCATGTAGAGTCTTAGAGTAAATGTAGTCATATATGTGGGTTTGGAATTCATCCCAACCCATATTCTACAAGCCATCAACTTGGTTCAATACATCATATTAGATCTTTGATTCTCCACAAATCCTATAAGTCTCAATCTTGACCCTCCTCTATGGAGGCATATCCATATACTAAAATATTACTAATGTGGTCCCTAGCCATATCACTGTAGCTTGTGGTCTTCCATCCCCTGAAAACGTAGGAGGATGATGCTGCTGGAACACCTGTGTCAGCTCATCCAAAGTCAATTCTGGCTGTAGTGCTCCTTGGATCTTCTGCATACCATGGAAGAAACCCTCAATGAACTGTGCCTCATCAACTATGTCTGTAAACACCTCAAATACCACAACTGGAACTATAGTAGGATCAACCAGTATCTCGTGGCCCACCATCTCTGATATATGGTCATTTCCTCCCTCACAATGTACCACTGGAGGTTGTCATGGTGGAATGTCTATAAAATGCCAAACACACTCTTTAGGAAAGAACAACATCAGTCCACAAATCTCAAAGTATATGAAATTTCAAAACCCTCCTAGAAACCATGTCAAACCCATAGACCACTCATAATTTTCGGATTTTATAATGAATTTCAATCAAACCACTTAAAACTATGCCTCTTGCACAAAAAATGTGATCTAGGTCAAGTCTTTATCCATCATTTGAAGTAACATTTCCATTTCACATTCAGTTATTTAGTAAATTTCACCATGGGTTACCAATTCTAATTACACGAGGGCCTATAAAACCTCATGAACCAAAATTTGGATAAAATAAAATTGATACACCTAACTAGTTCATTTTTGACTTTGAATTTCATTTCTTTGTCATTTACCAATTTGTAAGGTCCCATACTCTTCATGGATTGATAGATGGCGTCATATATTTTTCTACTTCACCCAAGTAACACAACAATAGGCACTACTATCATATCAACAATCACAAAAGCATGAAATATCTAATGCATCTTAGATGGTATGAAAAAATTAATGGCATGTGATACTAACACGAGTCCATAAAATGCATGAGAAGGAACACCCTCATCTCATCATGATTCCCCTAAAATAGAACAAAAAAAATGCATCAATAGTAACAGTAGAAATCAAGTGGATCACCCAATGGTAAAATTGAATAAAATATAACTGTCAAAATCCTAAAACTCAGAAATCTATTTGAGAAAATTTAGATTTCCCTTATTGGTAGGGAAGGAACTCTGAAGCACAATTTATTACCAAACTCTATTTATTACCTATAACTGTCTAATATCACCTAATAGTATGTAAAATAACTCCCCTAATAACACATTGTAATGTCCTGGACCCATATTCCACCTGAAACGACACCCCTAGCCTGGTGGGTCACAAGACCTCAAGGACATCTCAATAAAGGCTAGTGGCTGCTGACAAGAAGTGATGGCATAGGTGAGTCATAGGGTAAACTATTACCTCATTAGAAGAGTATCACAGCTGAAGTAAAAATATACAGTAAATAGAGGAAGAAAAATAAACAACAATCAACTAAAATATATATAAGACACAAATACATATCAATAACCAAAAGTGTATCATAAAAAATGATTTTGATGATACAAGTCTCTAGAATGAATCCATAACAACACGTGGAAATTTAATACAATTCAAGTCCCAAAAAATAACAAAAAGGAACTTAGGCATCGCAAGCCACAACTTGGACCTATTCTCCCCTACTCCAAATCCATAGTTAAAAACCTATAACAGTTTGTTTTCCCCTGCCATCACCTGTAACCATATAATATTTTTGGGCCCCCAAGGAGGCCCCAACAGGGTGTGGGATAATCATCCCAGTAGGAAACGACCTAGGTCTATACAGTTCTAACAGAAAATACAAAGTGCAAGAATGTGTAAACAATCAATAAAGAATGTTCATATTCCCATGGTATATGTCTATAGTAGTAAATAAAACCTACCAACCCATAAGGATAACTTCAAAAGATTCATCTCATAACAATGCATCTAAAAAAAGTTGACAAGTCACACAACTATGATGTACATCCATTTGTATCAAGGAATCCACAACCAAATTGTATAAAGAAGACAAGTGTCCCATGACCATACTGTATAGTGAAAAGTATCAACCCATGGCCTTGCCGTATATTTAAGAGTAAAATACCATGGCCATGCCATATAGTGAAAAGTAGACCCCAATGGATTGGTCTAAGGTGTCATCAAACCACAGAATCTATGTAATATATATCTCGACCCCAAAGGGACAGATCCTAGGAACTTATCCATGGTATCCCATTGATTCCAATGGGAATCCATCGTGAAAACTCAGTTAGGAATTGGTTGGGGTCCAAGAATCATGGAAATAACATGTACTACATGAGCCCAAGAAAGCCAAATCCACGAGCTAGCAAGGCCTGTGGCATCCCACGTATTCAAGACCCAAGGGGCAGAGTCAAATCTAGGCATCCACTACCACATTACAGATCCCTAGAGAGATGTCCATGGCATCGAACAACTATTCATTCAAGAATTCAATTTAAACATTCATTTTAAAAAAAAATCCATGTGTGTATATGCCCCCACATTAACCTGCACAATCCATGTGTATACCCACTCATGAAAACCATTTTCAACAACAAGAATATGAGCCTTCCATCCCACATAAACCATTTAACATTCCATTATTCATTTCAAATAGGTATACCAACCCATAATATAAATTTAACATGACAAAGTGTCAAAATTGAAAAATAATAACATGATATTCATTAAGAAAGAAATAATTACATCTCTTAAGAATGTAATTCATTTTATCATTGCATTAATGAGATTCCTCTAACTAGGGAAGCACAAGGAAACACCCCTTGGGTGGTTTAAATAGGAATAAACAGGTAATTTATTTATGGTGAACCACTGGGGACCTTGAATCATGTAATGGGTGCCAACACATATAATGGGAACCTATTTGAATTCCCACTAGGTCGGACTAAAACTACAATAAGAAACTCGCTAAATAATGAGGCCTCACTGAATGGGCCGAGGGGTGGAAAAATTGACGAATTCCCTAAAAGCACATGAAAAGATGAAAAAAGTATAGAGTACCTACCTAGAATTGGTAGTAGTCATATCATCTAGTACCAAGTCCTGAATCATCTGTTTTTTTTTTGAAATATGAAAAATGAACAGAGAATGGGAAATTACGGCATATGAGGCTAAATCCAAATAGCATAGTCATTGTTCTGAAGAACCAGGAAATGATAAAAAAGGAATCAATTACTCACCAATGTGGCCCCAATGAATGTTATCGCTCTAAAATTGGAATATCTATAGTATATATAACTGAAAAAATAGGATAGACTTGTTTTGTCTCTCAGAAATAGAAGAAAACTTTTGTCCATTAAAAATTGAGGCCACTACCTCTTTAATAAATAAACCCCACTAGAAAAGTTCATGAAGTGTACCCTAGGTACACGGTGTGTACCTGGCCTATATCTATGTTTCTACATTTTCATCCATTTATTCTAAAAAACATCCAAACTGGCCCCTAACCCGACATAGGGTCTAAGCCAAAAAAATAAAGTAAACAACATTTGATATGAATGTAAAGATTAGTACCTCAAGAAATCCAAGGATTTTACAACTCCACTATATCTATGGAAGAAAATGTTTATTAAACATCCATCTTCAATCTGCAATTTTCCTTTACACACTAATCAAGACATATTTATGATCACATTACCATTCTAATGAAATTTATTCTTGAAAATACACTTTGTATCATTTATATTGTGACTTTCATTCCTCTTAATAAGATCCCATGTCGAATTTTTTTCAATCTGATCTAAATTTTAATTCATGTATATTGAACATAATTCATCCATCAAAGATTCGTCAAATTATGATGGTTAAATGATTAATAAGAAGGTATAACATGTATTATTCATCATTCTATTTATCTTTTTGGGTGTTATCTAATGTCCACTGATGTTGGATTGGTCAATTTATACTCTTTGATTTCTCCTTTTAGTTCCAAAAGTATTTTCTCCAGTCATGGTTTCCTTTTATGATTCTTCTTCTGAAATAACTGTAACATACCAAGTAAGTAATTAATAATAGATATTTTTATCTATGTATATTAATGACTAAGATAGTGTTTTAGAAGCTTAAAATCAAAATAAATACAATCTTATGTATGGAATACACTAATATTCTTAAAAGATTGTTTTACTACCTTTTGATGGAAAACACTTTTTAAATCAAACTTTTGACAATTTTATAAGATATTTTTGTCAAAATAAACTTATTCTTTATTATTGGTATATCAAAATTTACATTGTGTGAATTTTTGGTATTTTTCTGACAATGTTCATTTTTTAATGAATAGTGAAAAATACTGCATTTTACATCAAAACTGCTTTTTAATCTACTTTATTTATATGATTATATTATCTTTTGAATTGGTTTTAAAGTTAAATTAGAATATATTTTTACCATTTAATCCAATGGTGGTAATTGGAATTAATTTCACTTTGAAATCGGACTTAAACTAGTGTCAATCTTTTGATACATTTTGTTTCATAAAAACACGCTATTTGTTTTGACAGCAGGAATTAATTATTAAATTAATTAATGAAACTTATATGTTTTGAATTTTGTAAAATAGACATCATTTTTGAATTCGGAATATCAAATATATCTTAGGGTGAATTTTTTGTAATTTTCTGAAAAACTTCAATTTTTGATGAATAGTGAAACCACTAAGTGGTACTCATAAAAACTGCTTTTCCGTTTAAATGTAATTTTTCCATCTTTGTGTTTTGAATTTAAAAAATCCGACATACATGGTTGTCATTAAGAGGTAAAATGTGGTTCAATGGGATTAGAATAATTTTTTGGTGAATAGTAACTTGTTAAGTTTTTATTCGCGATTAGTGGTAATTAGTGTAGTTTAAGGTAAGAATAATGTTTTAATAAAATGAAATGTCCTAGACACATGTCTTACCTTAAATGGATGTGTCATGGCCGACCAAAACAATCCATGGGTCAACATGGGGACCCCATGGAGCCACTTTTGTTGGAAAATGACATAAATAGCTTTTTATTTAATGTTAAAGTAAAAATGACACAAACATAAGTTATTTTAGTAAACCAATTTTTACATGGGGTTATACAATCCAGATTTTTGACTATAAATAGTAATTGTAATGATAAAAAGATTTCATACATCATAGTAATTTTTTTTTAGACTTTAAATAAATTAAATTATTTATGACATCATGATGATGCAGCGATTACCACTTTAATGAAGGATTTAAATTAAATGAAAGGATAATGTAAAATCAATGACCTACACATGTCCAAAACCTATTGGATGGGTATATTTAGAACCCTTATCACCTTAACCTAGAATTATTTCAATGTGGGACCTTTGGAATCCGAAAATCAATTTCAAATAAAGTAACATTTCTTTACTTTCCAAGAGTGCCCCTCCTCTCCTCTAATAAAAGGCCCTCACCTCTACCTCCTTACCCACACTCCCAAAGCCTTTGGATCGGCCAACCGCTGACCATATTGTCTCTACACTTCCCTATCTTACTCCTTGAATCCTCACTTTGGGCAGAAATCTTCCCAAGAAAGCCTTTGAGCTCAAACCAAAGGGAGTTACCCAATTTTAAGGTAATGTATTTACTTGAGTCCTTTTGTTTTATTTTTCTTCTCCAACCCCCTAAACACTTTTTATTCATTTATTTTTTAAAAATCCAGTATCATAAATATACTAGGATGTCGTTATAAGAAGGATTCTAGCTACACTTACACACACCTACATCTAATGGTTAATGAACATACTGTTTCCGTGGATGGTGAATTTCTGCCTCCCGAAACGATGACTGTTCAACATTCTTTTAACACCTTCAAAGGTGGCCATTAAGATGACACTATATTTATATATGATATATAATATGTTTATGTTTTCCTTAACCTTATGTATTTTTCATTTTGTTCATACCTTTACGGTTTCCATTATGGGTAAATGTGATATCTTCATTTAAGGAAGTGCAGACTATCGCCCCCTCAAAGTGATTTGATTCGTTAAATACCATATGTGGGACGTATAAAGGATGGAGTTATGATATTATATCTGAAATTACACTGGAATTATAATATGCCTTTATATCATTATGATTCTATTCTATAAAAGACGAAATAGAAATGAAAGTAGCGTTCATGCGTACGTACGGCTTACCGTCTCAATGAACGGTGCATTTCATTTCTTAACTCTAAATGAATATGTAATGTTATAAATGCATGTATATACTGGATATATATGATATATATGATATATACATCATGATTATAATTCTGGATATAATGGATACATGAACAACTTGTAATTATAAAGTGTTTATTTTTGACTTAAGTACCAATGATCGTTAAAACGATCGTTATTAACAGAAATAATTACATAGTGTTCATGACATGGAAATAAGTGATATAAAAGGAATAATGAACCTGAAAATGGTTCTTAAGAAAGTCGAAATTATCTCAGGTTTATTATTCAGGTCATTAAATAACGATTGAGTCAAGTCAGACCCGAGGTATGGGACTTCATCTCAATATCCTTTCATTGAGGCATATTTTGTTTTATACTCAACCTTCTTTTATACGGTGTATAAACACTATTGAATTTTATGTTTTTCCAAAAGGAATATTTTTTATACGAAGTGTTTTACTAAACGAAAAAAGGGAATGTTTTGTCGTATGTATGCGGCGACAATGACTTCTCCGCCACCGTGACCATTATTTGAGTTTCGGCTTCCTCTACAAGCCATAACTTCTTTTTAAAGGAAAAATAAATACCATGTTTTACTTTTCTTTTATTTTGGTATTGAAAATGGTTTTCATAATATTTTTGTTATATCAATGTGTTTTATAGATATCTTGTGATTAAAATGTGCAAATGTTATGTTTCCTTTATATATGTTTTATGCGATACGATTATGTTATGGTTCTTGGGAATTATTATGAATACGGGTGGTTCCGTGATAAACTAAGGGTGGGTGAGACCGATATAGATCTCCAATGCATTGGGTAACGTGAAGGAGTGAAACGTTAAGTTTTCTCCGAAGAGATTTAGGGAATATACTGTGATGGGTATTCCAAACGTAACCAAGAGGGTTACTCCCTACGTAAGAATGTTATGAATACCTCAAGTTAAATTTATGTCTTATGATTTCTATGATTTATTCATGATTTGATGAGGTATGTTAAAGTGCTTGTGTTTTATGGGTAATGTATGATTTCATTCTTATGTATATATGTACCCATGTTTCCTTTCCATATTTTTATATCCCTTACTGAGCTTTTTATGCTCATCCCAAGATTTTTTGAAATGTTTTTCACAGGTCAAGGTAAAGGTACATGATATGATGATAATGTCAAGGAAGTGTCAAGAAAGAATCCATGTTTTATTTTAAATATGTTTCCATTGATGGGAAAGAAGAATATTATCTTTATGTAACCACTTTTTTTATATGTGGAATGTAATGCAAGTTTTATGATCTAATTCTCTAAAACTCTAAGCTCGAAATGATCCTCAATGTGTAATCTTGTAATAACTCAAGATTAAATAAGGTTTAAGGATGGGGCCTTATAGTTGGTATCAGAGGTCGGTTTAGATAACTTTTGGAGTTAGAATTCTATTAAATGATTATCCAAAAATATATATTTTTTGAAATGATATAGCATTTGAAGATTACCATGTTGCTTCATCTAAGACATGTTTGTTCAGAATGGGTTTCCGCAGAGGAAACAGGGAAGTAGTGCTAGGAAGGCATACAAAAGGAAATAACCTTCCGAATCAGCTTCTCGAGATGGTCGGAATTGGAACTGAACAGTTTGTTGCAGTAATGGCGTAGTTGACTCAAGCGATAAATGGTGGTGTTATCCATGCACGAGATCAGACAAATCAACCGCAGAGGAACATGTCAGTGGTGGAACATTTCATGAGGCTACATCCCCCATCATTCAGAGAATCATCTAACCCTGTGTTATTTGAAAGGTGGATTAAAGCACTAGAGAAGATTTTCGATGTCATGGGGTGTTCAGACAATCAAAAGGTTAGTATTTCTTTTTACCGTTTGGAGGGTGAAGCAGATCAGTGGTGGTCGATGGTTAAAAATATCTGGGACACTGATGAGATAGATGCTCTCGACTGGGATGAATTCAAAGGTATGTTTCTTGAAAAGTATTTTCCTAAGGCTGTTCGACCTAGGATGGAAAATAAATTCTTGTAATTGAGGCAAGAGAAAGACTCGGTGGCTGCTTATGAAGAGAGGTTCACTCGATTGGAAAGGTATGCTCCAAATTTTATCCGAGACCTTGATAGTAAAATCAATATTTTTTTACTCAGGATTAAATCCAAAATATCGAAGGGCATTAGCTTCTCATGAGTTTAAAAGTTATGAAAAGCTTGTTCGATGTGCTTAGAAGGTGGAAATGGAGTTTGCCGATGATCAAGTGTTCTATAACAACCAACAGAAGAACAGACTGACGTGGCTGAAGAGAGGTATGAATTCTTCAAAAATGTCTGATGGTAAGAAAACTAAGATTCCAGTTTGTGATAAATGTGGCAAAAGGCATGCTGGGGAATGTCTTCTGAATTCTGGAAAGTGATACCGATGTGGTAAGATGGGACATAAGGCTCGTGATTGCACTGAAAAAGATCAAGGTGATGGTAAGACAAAATTTGATTTACAGTTAGTGAAATGTTATAAGTGCAATGAGATGGGTCACTATGCAAACGAGTGTCCGACATAGAGCTTGAGTGATGGGAAGCAGTTAGACTACAAGTAGAAAGGGGTGGTGAAATCCTTTGCAACTACTTCAGCGGATGTCGGGCCATCAAATGAAGTTGTATCAGGTACTTTGTTTGTGTTTCCATATTATGCCAGTATGTTGTTTGATTCGGGGTCTACACATTCTTTCATCTTTGAAACCTTTTCTAGTAAAATGGAAATGCCATCTCAAGAAATGACTTCTGAACTTGTGATAAAAACACCTGGGGGAAATGTTGAGGCAAAAAGAATTTATAATAATCTTCCTATCCTTATCTGTGGAAAGAACCTACTTCCAAACCTTATTGTTCTACCTCTAGTAGAGTTTGATGTTATCCTAGGTATGGATTGGCTCTCTATTTACCATGCTAAGATTGACTGTAGAGCTAAAGAATGTTCTTTTTAGAAATAATTTCAGTTTGTGTACAAGAATGAACCCTTATTATTTATAAATTATCAAGAGGTCGAGAAACTTGTAAAATATGGAAATGAATGTTACCTTGCACAAATCGTTGAAAATAAAGGAACTATTCAGATTAATGTTATTCCAGTGGTAAATGAGTATCCTGATGTTTTCCTGATGAGTTTCTTGGAATAATACCAGATCGGGAAGTTAAATTTACTGTTGACTTAGTTCCTGATGCTAAGCCAATTTCAAAACCCCCTTATCGAATGGATCATGTTGAAATTTTAGAGTTAAAGAAACAATTGCAGGAGTTATTAGATAAAGGTTTCTTTGACCTAGCAAATCACCATGGGGTGCTCCTATTTTAATTGTTTAAAAGAATGATGGTTTAATGAGACTTTTCATTGATTATAGAGCCTCGAATAATATCTCTGTTAAGAACAAATATCCTTTGCCTCATATCGATGATTTGTTTGATCAGTTCCAGGGAGCTATGTATTTTTCAAATATTGACTTGAGATCGGGGTACCATCAGCTGAAGCTAAAGGAAGCAGATGTTCTGAAGACCGCGTTTCGTACAAGATATGGCCATTATGAATTTGTAGTAATGCCTTTTGGGCAAACCAATTCTCCTGCTGTATTCATGGACTTAATGAATAAAATTTTCCATGAGTTCTTGAATAAGTTTGTGGTGGTTTTCATTGATGATATTTTGGTGTTTTCTAAAATTAAAGAGGAGCATGAAAGAAATTTAAGGGTTATCTTTCAAACCTTAAAAGAAAAGAAACTGTATGGAAAATTTAGAAAGTGTGAGTTTTGGTTGAAACAAATTTCTTTCCTTGGTCACATTGTTTCTATAGATGGGATAACTGTTGATCCTACAATAACAAAGGTTGCTGAAGAATGGCCAATACCCACAAATGTAACAGAGATTTGTAGTTTCATTGGTTTGGCAGGCTATAACCAAAGGTTTGTTAGAAATTATTCATAGTTATCTAGTCCAATGACTAAGATAACTCGGAAGGGTGTTAAGTTTATCTGAAAAAAAATGTGATGATTGTTTTCAGGAATTGAAAAGAAGATTGGTGAATGATCCAGTTTTGGCACTACATTCTAGGAATGGTGAGTTTCTTATATACAGTGATGCTTAATTGAAAGGACTTGGTTGTGTCTTAATGTCGAATGATCAGTTAATTTCTTATGCTTCATGTCAGTTGAAAACTCATGAGGTAAATTACCCTACACATGATTTGGAATTAGATGCTGTTGTTTTTGTATTAAAAATTTGGAGGCATCATTTGTATGGTGTAAATTGTGAAATATATACTGATCACAAAAGTTTAAAATATATATTCACTCAGAAATAATTGAACATGAGACAAAGGAGATGGCTATAATTAATCAACGATTATGATTGTACAATTCCTTACCATCCGGGAAAAGCAAATTAAGTGGATGATGCTTTGATTCGAAAAAGTAATACTTCATTAACAATGTTGCATTTGGAACATGATACTTTGGTTAAGGATTTGAAGGAATTTGGCATAGAAGTTGTTGGTGCAGGATGTTCTTCTATTTTGTTTCTGGTATCAGTGAAATCTTCTTTATCAGATAGAATCAAGCAAGCAGAGAAGCAAGACAGTGAGTTGCAGAAAAAGGTAGAGTTGGTTTAGAAATGTATGTTGCCTGAATTCAACATTGATAGTGATTGTGTGTTGAGATTTGGGAAGAGATTGTG
The DNA here is from genome assembly GCA_963277665.1 of Viscum album. Lineage (NCBI taxonomy): Eukaryota > Viridiplantae > Streptophyta > Magnoliopsida > Santalales > Viscaceae > Viscum > Viscum album. The sequence continues at coordinate 1,810,719,047 of OY728123.1, read as the reverse complement.
TGTGCCTTGTGATTCACAGTTGAAGAGAGAGTTGTTATGTGAAGCTCATAGTTCTTCGTTTTCAGTTCATCCTGGAAGTACTAAGATGTACAGGGACCTGCGGGAGTATTACTGGTGGGATGGAATGAAAAGAGATATTGCTGATTTTACTGTGAAGTGTTTGATTTGTCAGTAGGTTAAAGCAGAGCGGCAGTTACCGAAAGGGATGATTCAGCCTTTACCAGTGCCAGAGTGGAAAAGGGAGAATATATCCATGGACTTTGTTGTGGGATTACTGAAGACATCTCGAGGTATTAATGCAATATGGGTTATTGTTGATGGCTTGAACAAATCTGCTCATTTTCTTGCTATACAAGAAAATTTTTCCCTAGATCAACTTTCCCGTTTGTATCTTAAAGAGATAGTCAGGTTACATGGAGTTCCACTCTCCATTGTATCAGACCGTGATCTCAGGTTCACTTATATCGTTTGGAAAGGCCTCCAGAAGTCGTTGGGTACTGAATTAAATTTTAGTACATCTTTTCACCCTCAATCGGATGGGCAGTCGGAACAAACAATTCAGACCTTGGAGGATATGCTACGATCTTGTTAGATGGATTATCAGGGTTGTTGGGACCAACATCTTTCTTTGGATGAATTTTCATATAATAACAGTTTTCATTATAGTATACAGATGGCACTATTTCAGGTATTATATGGGAAGCAGTGTCGAACTCCAGCTTTCTGGGATGAAGTGGGTGAAAGGAAGTTGATGGGACCAGAATTGGTAGAAGGTTGGTAGAAAAAGTTCAGCTGATACAGAAACACATGAGAACAGCTCAGAGTAGGCATAAGAGTTATGCGGACAACAGGAGGAAGGATCTCTGTTTTGAGGTAGGTGATCATGTTTTTCTCAATGTATCACCATGGAAAAGTGTGATGCGATTTGGTAAGAAATGAAAGCTGAGTCCAAGATTCATTGGACCATATGAAATTTTGGAGAATGTTTGAGCAGTTTCTTACTGAGTGGCTTTACCTCCGAGTTTATCTCAGGTACACAATGTTTTTCATGTTTCGATGCTGAGAAAGTACATGCCAGATCTATCTCATGTTTTGAGTCCAGAGGTTGTTCAGCTGGAAGAGAACCTATCATATGTGGAACAACCGGTCCAGATTCTTGACCACAGGGAGCAAGTGTTATGGGATAAGGTGATTCATCAGGTAATGTTTTTGTGGAAAAATCACATGATGGAAGAGGCAACATGGGAATCTGAAAATGCAATGAGGGATAAGTACCCCCATTTATTTGAGATGTAAATAAATTACAGGGACACAATTTTCTAAAGGGGGGAAGGATGTAACATCCAAAGAATTTAATGAATAATAGATATTTTTATCTATGTCTATTAATGATTAAGATAGTGTTTTAGAGGATTAAAATGAAAATAAATACAATCTTATGCATGGAATACAATAATATTCTTAAACGATTGTTTTACTGCCTTTTGATGGCAAACCCTTTTTAAATCAAACTTTTGACAATTTTATAAGCTATGTTTGTCAAAATAAACTTATTCTTTATGATTTGGTACATCAAAATTTAAATTGTGTGAACTGTTCGTATTTTTCTGACAATGTTTATTTTTTAATGAATGGTGAAAAATAATGCATTTTACATCAAAAATGATTTTTAATATACTTTATTTATATGATTAGATTATCTTTTGAATTGGTATTAAAGTGAAAATACAATATATTTTTACCATTTAATCCAATGGTGGTCGTTGGAATTAATTTCACATTGAAATCGAACTTAAACTAGTGTCAATCTTTTGATACATTTTATTTCATAAAAACACGCTATTTGTTTTGACAGCGGGAATTAATTATTAAATTAATTAATGCAACTTATATGTTTTGAATTTTGTAAAATAGACATCATTTTTGAATTCGGAATATCAAATATAGCTTAGAGTGAAATTTTGGTAATTTTCTGAAAAACTTCAATTTTTGATGAATAGTGAAACCACTAAGTGGTACTTAAAAAAACTGATTTTCCGTTTAAATGAAAATTTTCCATCTTTGTGTTTTGAATTTAAAAAATCCGACATACAAGGTTGTCATTAAGAAGTAAAATGTGGTTCAATGGGATTAGAATAATTTTTTGGTGAATAGTGACTTATTATGTTTTTAATCGCGATTAGAGGTAATTGGTGTAGTTTAAGGTAAGAATAATGTTTTAATAAAATGAAATGACCTAGACACATGTCCTACCCTAATTGGATGTGTCATGGACGGCCAAGACAATCCATGGGTCAACTTGGGGACCCCATGGAGCCACTTTGGTTGGAAAATGACATAAATATCTTTTTATTTAATGTTAAAGTAAAAATGACACAAACATAAGTTAGTTTACTAAAACAATTTTTACATGGGGTTATACAATTCCGATTTTTGATTATAAGTAGTAATTGGAAAGCTAAAAATATTTCCTACATCATAGTAGTTTTATTTATAATTTTTAGACTTTAAATAAATTAAATTATTTATGACATCATGATGATGCAGCGATTACCTCATTAATAAAGGATTTAAATTAAATGAAAGTATAATGTAAAATCAATGCCCTACACATGTCCAAAACCTATTTTATGGGTATATTTGGAACCCTTATCACCATACACTATAATTATAACAATGTGGGACCTTTCAAATCAGAAAATCATTTTCAAATAAAGTAACATTACTTTACTTTCCAAGAGTGCCCATCCTCTTCTCTTATAAAAGGCCCCCACCTCTACCTCCTTACCCACACACCCAAAGCCTTTGGCTCAGCCAACCCCCACCCATTTTATCTCTCCACTTCCCTCTATTAATCCTTGAAGCCTCACGTTGGGAAGAAGTCTTCCCAAGGAAGCATTTGAGCTCAAACCAAAGGGTGTTACCCGATTTTAAGGTAATGTATTCACTTGAGTCCTTTGGTTTTATTTTGCTTCTCCAACCCCCTAAACTCTTTTTATTCATTTCTTTTGTAACAAATACAGTATCTTAAATATACTAGGATTTTTTTATAAGAATTATTAGAGCTACACTTACACACACATAAATATAATGGTTAAAGAATATACAGTTTCCGTGGATTGTGAATTTCTGCCTCCCGAAACGATGATTGTTCAACATTCTTTTAACACCATCAAAGGCGGCCATTAATATGACACTATATTTATATATGATATCTAATATGTTTATGTTTTCCTTAAGATTATGTATTTTTCATTTTGTTCATACCTTTATGGTTTCCATTATGGGTAAACGTGATATCTTCATTTAAGGAAGTGCTGACTACCGCCCCCTCAAAGTGATTTGATTCGTTAAATACCATACGTGGGACGTATAAAGGATAGAGTTATGATATTATATCTGATATTACACTGGAATTATAATATACCTTTATATCATTATTATTCCATTCTATAAAATACGAAATAGAAATGAAAGTAGCGTTCATGCGTACGTACGGCTTACCATCTCCATGAACGGTGCATTTCATTTCTTACCTCTAAATTAATATGTAATATTATAAATGCATGTATATACAGGATATATATGATATATATGATATATATATCATGATTATAATTCTAGATATAATGGATACATGAACAAATTGTAATTATAAAGGGTTTATTTTTTACTCAAGTACCAATGATCGTTAAAACGACCGTTATTGACTTAAATAATTACACAGTGTTCATGACAAGGAAATAATTGATACAAAAGGAATAATGAACTTGAAAAAGGTTCTTAAGAAAGTAGAAATTAACTCAGGTTTATTATTCAGGACATTAATGAACGATCGAGTCAAGTCATACCCGAGGTATAGGACTTCGTCTCAATCTCCTTTCATTGAGGCATATTTTGTTTTATAGTCAACCTTCTTTTATATGGTGTAAAAACCCCTTTGAATTTTATGTTTATCGAAAAGGAATATTTTTTATACGAAGAATTTTACTAAATGACAAAAGGGAATGTTTTTTCGTAAGTAAGCGGCGACAACGAATTCTCTGCCGCCGTGACCATTATTTGAGATTCGGCTTCCTCTACAAGCCATACCTTCTTTTTAAAGGAAAAATAAATACCATGTTTTACTTTTCTTTTATTTTGGTATTGAAAATGGTTTTCATAATATTTCTATTATATCAATGTGTTTTATTGATATCTTGTGATTGAAATGTGGAAATGTTATGTTTCCTTTATGTATGTTTTATGCGATACGATTATGTTATGGTTCTTGGGCATTATTATGAAGACGGGTGGTTCCGTGATAAACTAAGGGCGGGTGAGCCCGATATAGCTCTCCAATGCATTGCGTAACGCGAAGGAGTGAAACGTTACGGATTCTCCGAAGAGATTTAAGGAATATACTGTGATGGGTATTCCAAACGTAACCAAGAGGGTTACTCCCTACGTAAGAATGTTATGAACGCCTCAAGTTACCTTTATGTATTTTGATTTCTATGATTTATTCATGATTTGATGAGTTATGTTAAAGTGCTTATGTTTTATGGGTAAAGTATGATTTCATTCTTATATATATATGTACCCATGTTTCCTTTCCATATTTTTATATCCCTTACTGAGCTTTTTATGCTCATCCCAAGTTTTTTTGAAATGTTTTTCACAGGTCAAGGGAAAGGTACATGATATGATGATAGTGTCAAGGAAGTGTCAGGAAAGAATCCATGTTTTATTTTAAATATGTTTCCATTGATGGGAAATAAGAATACTATCTTTATGTAACCACTTTGTTTATATGTGGAATGTAATGCAAGTTTTATGATCTAATTATCTAAAACTCTAATCTCGAAAAGATCCTCAATGTGTAATCTTGTAATAACTCAAGATTAAGTAAGGTTTAAGGCTGGGGCCTTATATTAACAATGTCTCAGGACCCTTGAATATTCTATACTCCTTTATCTACTTCTGTATTTCAATCTATTCCATTCCAAATGTCTTTTACATCTTCAATCACACCAATATAAGATCCCATAATGGTATTTGTTGTATTATCTTCAATAGTCATAACATCAATTGTGGTTATTATATCATTTGTAGGCCTTTATATTCATTGAATATCCTAGGAAGATTCCTTATTCTACAACATAACCATACTTCTATTGATTTCCTTTTTTTGTTTTGAATGAAGCATTGAATTCTAAAAACATGAAAATAATTCAAAGAAGGATACCATATATGATGTAACTCATGTGGTTTCTAGGTTTCTACTATATAGAGCCATGTTCAATTTTTAGAATACACAATATCTTGAATAAACACTTTCCAGTAATGAAAAGAGATACGATTATCAATCCACATAATTCTGGCTATATTGTTCATCGGTTTCTTCATGCACAAAAAAACCATTTTATTGTGGGGTTCTCACACAACCCACCTCTTGTTTTATTCAATGTTGTTCCTAGAAATTTTCAAACGAAACAGATGTTTATTAACCACCAATATATGATTTTAGAAAATTTATTTTCTATCAAGTATAATTCTTATATATTCTTTGATATGTTAACTTGTAGTCAAGAACCTTCCACTTTCAACATATAAGCATAACAAACATTATTCTACTATAATAATCAATTACATAAATGATGTACCATTGTTCATATGTTTCAGAAACATTTATTGGACTACATTTCTCTATATGGAAGAGATCTAGAATATTTGTTGCTCATTTCCTCAATAGATGAAATAAACTTTAGACAACCTTCGCTTATATGAGAGAATCAAAAGTCTTTTCCCATTCACACTTCTGATTGGGGATATCCATGATTATCTTCATCATATATATATTTTCCTTGTCTGGTTTATTAATGTGACTAAACAACAGGTTCCACTAGTTGTTTTGTTCTTCAATGTTCATGTAGTAAATTCTCTCTTTACAATCAAAATGATATATATTTCCATCTATCCATCACTCTTTAATAATATAATTTCCTACCTTTCCACTAATATTGAACCCCTTTTCATTAAATTTCACCATTATTATTGAGTCACATAGTTATCTCACACTGAGTAGATTGTGACATAGACCATCCCCATAGAGAACATCAGTTTTATTCAGCTATGCGTTAGGTAGTTCTGTAATTCCACATCCCTTGTTTTTAAAAGCACCATCATTACCAAACCATACTTTTCAATCAACTAGTTTCTTAAAATTCATCAATAGTTCTTCATCTACCTTCATATGGGATGAGAATTTTCTCCCGTGAATCAAGGTGTTTCTTATCATTGGGTCATTGAGGAAAACATATAAAATGTTTGATGTTTCAATTTTCTACATTTCCTTCCATGAAATATTAGATTGGGTGATGGATAAAGATATCCATTAAAATCCCTTATCCATGTAAATATTTTCAGCATTCTTATAATCATTTTATAGAAGATAAAATATTTTTGTAAGTTAAACACAATCTAATGGATGGGTATTGGCATTCTTTTGAGTTATGTATGACTATTTTGTGCCTATCCTCTACCTGTAATAAACAAATGTATGAGAAATATTATAATAATTAAAAAAATATCCACAGAAATTATTTCTTACATAGGATATAGCATATTATTTTGTTCTATTATGATGACATCAAATCTACTCCCCATTCAAATTAATTCTTGCCTCTTAACAGTATGATATTGTTTGGCCCGAATTTCCATAGAGTGTACCTTTCATAAGAGGAAATGTCTTCTCCATTATGTTTATCCCCTTTTCTCCATCATTCAAAAATATAGTTTGGCTACCTATCATTTTGGGAAACTTGTATATAGGAATCATTTCTCATTTTATTTTGAGTTAGGGATCTATTTTTTAAGACATTATTTAACATTGTAATATGTTTAAATGGCGATTTCCCTTTTCTTGGATTTATATTATTTCCAGCGTTTGATGTTTTAGCATCATAAAAAATTCCACTCTCTTTCATGGATGTGGTTATTTGACCATTCAAAACCTTTTGTACTCTATCAAAACATCTTTTATATCTCTCCAACATTTCAAAACATTATAATCTTCAAAACCGTATATTTTTCTTTGATTATTTTCAATTTTATTGACATTATTGATTAATAATTAGTGGGAAAAATTATTATTCAAGACTCAATAGTGTTAGACATCCTCTCTAGCCTATATGTAAGGTCATTGATGACCTTTTCTTATTCATCAATTCTGAACTTTAGTCCCACTATAACTTTATGGGCTTTCAACGATTGGTAATTTCTATTTCACTACTTCCTCTAGTCGTTAAAATTCAACTCCAATATGATCAGCAAATTTTAACAAATCTTCCATTTATTATCTCTACTTTTTTCATCTGTTACATAGATTCCCATACATACCATTAGAATCCATATTTTGACAGTTCAGATCAGCATCAAAACTCAATTAATTATATCTAGATTTATCTTTTAATGGTTATGATTTTCCAAATGTATCCATAATAGATTCTTGGGTTCCAGATTTAAACTACTTTCCTTCTTCCTAAAAATAATCATTATCACCTACTTTTTTCATTAAAAATAATGAACTTTCTATATAATTTATTTTCATATTTAAATACTTCCATTTTAGAAATCCTTTTCAGAGGCATTTGAGATTTTCTAGTTTTACATTCATCATCATTGAACATCCTAGATCAATGAGAGGAAATGTAAAAAACTATACAATAATGAAAACATTCCAAAGGTATCATTACTTCCAAAATTACATTTCTTCTATTGAATTTCTTGGAAAAGAGTGAATGGATTTCATCTTCCTCACTACCTTCATCAAAATAGTCTCATGAAATCTCATGTTTTTCCATGGATTTGACTTCCATCTCTTTTCTAACAATAGTAATTATGTCCTCCGGTTCAAATAACATTTCATATGATACCAAAATACAATGTATATCATCCAATTAATGTATCTAATGGAATATTTCCTTAAGGTATGAAACGTTTTTATTTTAAAGAGGTGGAAGCCTTCTATTGATTTTCCTTACATTGTCAATGTATTTATTTTCTTCACAAATCCCTAAAATTTGTCCTACAACTTCAATAGTTCAATTGAGAAAGGAATATCTATTTTCTTCAGGATTCGTCTTCAGATCATCAATCTTACAATAAAAATATAGAGTTTTTACTCCTCTACATTATTGTAACATTCTTAAATATTTTTTATTTTTTTGTAAATTGATGTGGAAGATGTGAATATATTTACCTTTAGATAGATTTGATCATATAGAGCATATGTAAGGGAATTATGTGTCTTGGAATATGCATCATGAATTTTCTGGTTCATTTTAGTCATATATAGTCTAGTTGTATAAATAACCTAATTCCATGGTGTAGTAGAAAAGAGTATTTCTATTCTAAGAGATGTTAGTTGAGATATCATCCTATATTTCCAAATCTGAATGTTTCTTCCATAAATGCGGGGGAATCCCCTAGAATTTACTTAATTCTACTTGAAAACAAAAAATGATATATTTTACACTAGTAACCTACTATATGAATCCATTTGAAGGACCCTAGAACACCATGAGAGGGTAGGGTTAAATCAGGGTGTCAATTTTTTCTCCTAATGTGATGTATATAGTTCCCACATTAGTTGTAAATTGTTAAATTTATCTAATGAGAAAGTGCATCAAATAAAAAATAAAATAAAAAGAGACAACACATCAATTTTACATGGTTCACCACTAAGGGCCAGTTTAATGAAAATATATCAATAATGTGTTTTTCATAACTAAAACCACTAATCATTACTTATTGAGGAATATATAAGGGTTGATACAGTCACTCTATTCCAGAAACACTACCATAAAAATATTTTAGGGATACATTACTACATACCTCTAAACACTTTCATTGACTCCCATAAACTCTTTGGTTTCAAATAAGTATTTCTTAGTCTATCAACATTATTTTCATTTCAATGGATTGAAATTTAAGTCTTTTTCACTGGCAAGCCTGAGACTATGCTGGCACTGTAGAACCGAGTCGATGAACATTAAAATCCCTATTTCCTGGAAAACTAATTTAAAAAATACCTTTTTTGAAGATCCTTCACTAATCCCATTGAATCAACACAGAATAACCCATCATCATGAATAACTCATTAATCAAATTCATTGGAATCAATTATGAATGCAAAATCATTTTCATGATTCTCATGCTTGCATGGAATAATTGTTTTTTGGAGATCCCATGGATTCAAAAAATCAAAGAGATTCAAAATTTTCCCTGGAAGATTTCAAATGAAATAAAGTGGGGTAGCATTATATTTATAGGGTCGGCTGATAACAATTCTCTAAATCCAATTAGTTGATTTTATAGATCTTTCAAAACCACATTGGAATAGCTCATCCATTTGTGATGCTCTACTGGGATTTATCATTATTGTGATGCTTTCCATCAAACCATTTCAGGGCACGATGCTACAATTATTTTAATCGCTGAGATCACCATCACCATTTGTGAATCTCCAAATATTTATAATTTTTGATTCTCATCACTATCACATAGATCACCACAAAATTTTATTGATCCTTCACAAAACAAAATTTGTGAAGCCCATCTTCATAAAACTCATGCCTTATTCATTTTTTCATAAGGCCTTTTCAGAAATCCGAATTTCATGATACAAGTCATACTAAAAATGTATTCTAATCTTGACCTACAAGTCAATTTTCCTTAAAAACATCTTTATCTTCCATGTGAGGATTGGAAAAAAACACAATCCTTACTCAATTTATAGGAATGAACTACCTTGGTTCCAATTTCAAACTTCTCACACCATGCTCATTAACTAGTTGGGTATCAAAATTGGAAAATCTAATAGGACCCACCCCATGGATATAGAGACCCAAGATTGACATACATGGAAATTACATTACTTTTTCGGAATAATTAATACATAACAAAAATAGACACACGATGACTGTAATAGTTTAGTGTCTTGGGAAACTTGGAACATAATCTTCTAATCATGTTGAAAGATCTTCAACAACTACAATAAAGATCTCCCCCTTTTGTTTTCTTATCTAAAATATTTCCCTATATCCCAGGTAAAAGAAAACATAAAAATGGGGAGCTCAAATGCTTAGTAAGGGTAAACCTGGAGAACCTAAAATAATCCATTAATATTTTAATGTAAAAACATGAACTTAAAACATCAAAATCTTTAGTAATGCCATAAATCCTGGCAGTACATAAGGTATATATCACAAAGGAACATTAATCATGATAAAATAGCATGGTAATAAAAAATTTAATTATGGAAAACCATTAATCACATGATATTAATTCCATAGTAGCTACGGAATTCCTGCTAAGACCAACATAGTGGACAAATTCCATTAAAGAATAGGGTTTACTTTCCGTTCGATCCCTGTATTACTGAACCATATTTACTTGAAATTCCATCCATGTTTATCTCATGAGATATAAATCTTTACCCAATGTATCAGATAGAGATATAGGTCCCACCCATCTCATATTGAAATAATTCTTATGCGTTCCACAAAACAATCATAAATCATTCATCATAACCTGAAGAATAAAATGGGTTTCATAAACATCATACATTCATAAAATAATCCATATAAAACAAATGGATATCATTTTATCATAAGAAAAATCAATCATTTAAATAATAGAGACATTATAATTGAAACATAAACATACTAAATAATGTCATCTGATATGGAAAATAGTTTTGATCAAAAACATGAAATGAATTCTTGAGGAAAATGTCATATCTTCATCAAAATCATTTTCTTTTCTCCAAATACCGTGCAATTTTAAAAGAAAATAATTTTGTTGAAAAAAATCATGAAATATTTTGGAATACTCTTCATCTAAATAATGCATTATGAAACCATACGAATCCATTCATTCCATATAAGTTAAAAAACATTATCCTCGTACTTTTGTTGGAAAAGTCAAAAAGTACCATGCATTGTAATCAAAAAAAGATACCTTCTATACAATTTGGTAAAATTAAAAAAAGGTTAAAAAAGACTTAAAAAAATGTAAGAATAGTAAACACTTTATGAAAACATTTTTATAAAACATCGACATGGATGATAAATATAACCCCTGTAAATACTTACGAATAAACAATCTCGAATAAGAATAAGATTGGAATAATTATCACTTACCATTTATGATCGGTGAAATCATATGTGTCATAAATAAAATTACATGAATATTTAAATATCATATAATTCATAATAAAAATCATAAATCATTCATGGGAAGAATAGAAACCATACAAAAGAAATAGATTGTTATTAAGGCATATGTATCACAGAAATAAAAGTGAGATGAAATAATCCCTTACATTATGTCCAATTTCTTCAAGTATGTGTCCATGACTCCTATATAGTGGGTCTAAACATATTATTAACTTAAAACAAAACCATAATAGTATTTATGATATCATATATGACACACTTATGAGTTTATATTACCCTTTCATTTGTCAATTTCATGTTAAAGCAGCATTTTTTGTAAAATCATTTCATTTATCGTACGTGTTTTGATTTTTAATTATTCATATGATTACTTATATAATGATAACTTACTTCCAGAATGTAAAAAATGATTTATATATAATATATTTTCAGAATATATATATAATAGATCGATAAATGGAATGAAATACATCGTTCATGGAGACGGTAGGTCGTACGTATGCATGAACGTTGTTTCCGTTTCCTTATCAAATTGAATGGATGTAAATGACATATATATACAAATAAATCCAATAGAATTATTAGGTGACATAATTCTTTATTATTTATTATATATACTTTATAATCATTCTTGAATGGTTAACATGGAGAATGAATCTCATCACATCGTGGTGATGGTAATTTGTATGTACGTACGAGCGATGATATCGTTCCCATAATTATTGAATGGAATTGGAGTGGATGATATAATATCTAAGAATTATTATTAAGTTACAATAATCATATATATTTATTATTTCCACCATTATACCCATCCATGTAAAGTGGTGGTGGAAAAACAGATTACACCACGACGTGGAGACGATATTTCGTACGTACGCACACTCGATGATTTCTTTTTTAGTAGGATGATTAAATTGTGAAATGGGGTTGTTTCATATTTATAATAACATATATGTATATTAGTGATAATTATTTTATTACATTATAATGAAAAAAATAAATAATATGATGTAGAAGAACAAATAAATTTGAAAGAATCGGTAATGGATATTACCTTTTCTTTGACGCACCTCTTCTAAACCTCCTTTTAGGCCACTAACGTTAGTATTTGAAGAAGACCAGGACCTCTAGTTTTTTTATAGTGAAGTGTAGAAAAGAAATTTATGGGGTTTGTTGGTGCTTTAAGTCACAAAATGTTGTGAGGAGGAGAGGGAGGAGGTTCCCTTTTATAAGAGAGGAGAGGGGCACTTTTAGAAACCTCTACAATATTAATTTATAATAAAATCAAAACCCACATAAAACTTCCAAAATAACTCAAATTCTAATATGAGATGAGATAGGGTTTTTTTCACATTATCCAATAAAATTTATACAGGTTGGGAATTTATTTAAAACCTTATCAACTTGATTTATCCTTATTTAATCTATTTAAATTTTTTATGGTAATAATATTCTAAATTTTAAATTGTTATAAATAATTATTTAGGTGTTGTGATTATCGATAATTTGATACTTTATGAAAATTTTGACCATATAAATTTCAAATTTTTTTTAAATATTTTTGTGATTTTTAAACAATTTAATAATATGTTATTTTTATAAAATATCAATAGTGTCAATTTTGACACTATTCAATTAATTGAATTTAAATACAATCCACACAGAAGATATATTCAAACAAAAATATTTAATAGACCCATAACATGTAATATTCTTCTTTAAAATTCGTGGATAACATTAAATAGTTCATATAATATTTATTTTAATATTTTTAAAACAATTGTTTTGATATTCCCATCAATAAAATAATTTCTACATCACTATTGTGTCACCATTAATGATAACTATATAATCCCTAAAAATTATAAGTAAATCCACATGATGTATATTATTTAATTATATTTCTAGTGACTATTTATGTTCAATTTTTTATGAAGTTTATCACTAAATTAAAATTATTACACTTATAAGATATAAGAGAGTGACATGTTGTCACTTTCTTTGGTTTTAATAATAATTACATCCTTTTCATGGTCAAAATTCCATTAAATGAATATATTAAAACCCCTATGTGATATGAGTTGACTATCATTCATCCTATAGAATTTTTTTAGGTGTTATGGTAATTTTATAATCTTATTTTTACCATTAATTACCTGATTTACCTTTAACTATAGTAAATAAATTTTACCGTAGTTACTATTCATAATGTCTAAAAATAAAAAGTATCTTATTAACATAATTTGGACCTACTAATTCCAAATATAGAATCCATTTTTACAAATTCAAAACATATAATTTGTAGTATTTAATTTAAAATTAATCCGTTTGTTGAAATAATGGGTTTTAAAAGTTAAAACATTGCAAAATATTGAAATGTTTCTACCTATGAATTTAATGTAAAATTAATGATAATGAATTACATTATATTAAATGGTAAAAATATATTTTATTAATACTTTAAAACCATTCAATATTATAATTTAACCATATAAATTATCTTGACGGAAAAGTTGTATTTAATTAAAATTTAGCATATTTTTACTATTTATAAAAATATGAAAGTTAACAGAAAAATATTAAAAAATTACCCAAAGTAAATTTTTAAATACTTATTGAAATTATTAATTTTATTTTTTCAAATTGAACTCATAAATGTGTCAAAAACTATAATTAAAGTGGGTGTGCCATCAAAAGTTGGCAAAACTGTATTTTTGGAAAAATATTTTCTTTATACAAAAAATTGATTTTGTTCTCACAACGTGTTCTAAAAAATGTAAAAGAAGAATGATAATTTTATAAAATTCAACAGTTGGTTAATACTATTCATAACGGATAGTTCATAATAATATTACAACAATATATCTTTGTTTAGTTAAACCCAGTATTAAGTAAAACACATGCTTTTTAGGAAGGCCGCTCTTGCGTGCAACATAAGCCAAGAATAGTGTTTGCATATAATAAAAGATAATACGGTGTTGTATGTAGTGAAAGATAATTTCGGTGTAGTGTACAACACAAGACATCAAAGAAAGAAAAATTAATATTTCTCATAAAATCAGGAGGTGTTACATTCTACCCCCATTAAAATTTATTTCGCCCGCAAAATTTATCGGTGTTATAAATGTTTTAATAGTGGAAGGTTTCTTTCATAGAAACCCACATCATAAAAAGGAATAATAAAAATTAATTTTAAATACTAAATTATGAAACTTAATAGTGACCCAAATTAACTCATCACTGGGTTTCCACATAGGAGAACATAGGTGGAAATATGGATATGGAATAGAAATATAACCATCATGTTCTGATGGAGAGTGGTAGAGATCATGGCTATGAAAAAGATAAAAATCACAAAGCCATAAATTTGTGATGATATAAGGTACCATATGATTTATCGTATATGAGGGTACAAGGTCAACATTTTTTGTTTTCAATATCATTTCCCTAAAGTTGATGAATTTTTACACAAGGATAAATAATTACTTGATTTCAGTGTAATATCATCATTGGTCATTCCATGATCAATTTCCACTTCATCTCTTATTTAAAGAAATGATGTTGAATTTTCCCTTCTTGAAATGTTAGCAGATCAAGTGATAGAATGATAGGGTATTTCAACAGTCTCAAAAAGATAGGAAAAGTTATTAAATATACATAATTCCATCTATGGTGAGATTAACCATATATGATTCCAAAAATAGACTTATACTTTAACTATCATACAACTTAATAAAATAAAACTAATTTCTACTAACAAGGGACTTTCTATAGGCCAGTGGTAGGTGATAACGGCCTGTCGCACTTTGGTTGTGGGTTCGATTCCTATGTCCTTGTCTGACATGACAGGTTGTCACTCATCCTATGGGTTTTCCTTTTTTTCGAAAACTATACTATTATAAAATATTAGAAATAATATCAAAAAGTTCTAGCCTTAAAAAATTCTATCGGATGTATAACCTAATGCATTCCAATATTTCGGATTATCCAAAATACTTCTATCCAATTTCATAGTATAAAGAAAAAGATTATTAGACAGGTCATCTAACAAGCATGTGAATAAATTAATCATGTATTCTCTTGAAACATGAATTACCATTGAACATTAGTGAAAACATTAATTCTATGAAAAGTTAATTATTTCTTCATAGAAAAACACCAAAATTTCTATATACTCAAACCATGTGTTCACTTTGTCCTTATATGAGTTATGAGATCATTAATACTATGAAACATATTATTTTCTATGCATCCCTTCATTATGCGCATATCATCTTCTTTCCAAAAATATTTCAATCACTTTCATGGTTACTAGTACCATATAATTATTGAAAACCAATACATAGATATTCCAATATTCCATAATACTATAAATGAGATTCCACAACACTATTTTGGAATCCCTTACATATACACTTAATCATTCCACTACTTCGTTGTCATATTAAAAACTGCCAATACTGATCTCATGTGACTTCCCTTTTTTCTTTTCCTTAAGAGGTTGTTGATGTCGATCATCATTAACCCTCAGATTAGGGCATTGGTTAGCATAATTCCCCATTTGCTTGCACTTGTAGCATTGAAGTGTTGGTGGTGCGTTCTCTATAGTCTTTTATTTATTCACATAATTAGATACAATTTTCCCATTACTTCGACACTCAGCTTCTTGATGACCTTCATTTCCACACCTAAAACATCTTCTAGTCCCTTTAAGATAATCTCCACCATGCTTCTTTCCACACTATGAGCATAACGAAACATTCGTCTTCTTTCCACCATTGTTATGATATTTTTCCATGAACTCCATCTTTAGTTACTTTTCAAAACCATAATATAGATATGTAACACCAACTTCCAGTTCTACCATGATGGCATAACACACAATTTCTTCATAGCTGCTGAAGCCTCTTATAGCTAATTCCCTTCGAAGACTTGGTTTTAAGCCACTAAAGAATCAATCAACTTTACATTCAGGTTTGATGATAAAGAATGATGCAAACCTGGCAATCCTTGTAAAAATCTCCTCATATATACAAACAGATTCATCATCCTTTTTTTAAGCTTAATGAACTCATTTTCTGTCATTGTTCAAAGAATATGAGGGAAGAACTTATTGAAAAACAAGTTCTTGAACTCATCCCATTCCATGGATTCAATTTCATCTTGGGGCCTTGTATTCTTAATTAGAGTCCACCACTGGTATGCTTCACCTTCTAAACGATAAATAGCCAAAATTAATTTTTCATTTTCTGAATAGTGAAGTAAGAAAAATGACTTTTTGATGGTACTGATCCATTGTTCATCCACAAGTGGATCAGAAGACCCACTGAAATAAGGTGGATGTTGCCTCATGAAAGACTCAATAGAAAATTGTTCCTTTCTATGCTCATTTGGAAGTCCAGAATGAATCAATGCTTTGGTAAGTATAATAATAAGAATTTTCACACCATTTACCATAAAATATGGTTGTTCAGAAGGACAATAATTTTATTACCCAGTTCATTGATCATTAACACGGTTCCTTCGAGTTCCAGCCATTTTCTAAAACCCAAAAAGAATAGTGTCAGAGGCAAAAATCATACTAGGAAAACAACATAATCAAGGAGAGTACTTTCAATATCTAACATATTAGGTTTAATCCTAGGTTATTCATGATCATTATCATAATTCTAAAATTGTAACCTATACATATACTTAACCTTTCATACATCCCTAGACATACCTTAGAAATATCTCTAGGTATCTCACTAAATATTTGGCATCCTAGTTTCCAAAGGTTAACTAAACCTTTCCTATGATACCAAGTGCAGAGACCCAATCTTGACGTACATGGACATTACATTAATTTTTTAGAATACTTAATACATAAAAATAAATAGACACCCAAGGACTGTAATAGTTTAGTGTCTTTGGAATCATGGAACATAATCTTATAATCATGGTGAAGGATCTTCAATATCTCCCATAAAGATCTTCTGCTTTTGTTTTCATACCTAAAACGTTTCTTTATATTCTGGGGAAAAGAAAACATAAAAAGGGTGAGCTCAAATGCTCAGTAAGGGTAAACATGGAGAACATAAAACAATCAATACAATTTTGAACGTAAAAACATGAACATAAAACATCAAAATCCTGAGTAATGTCATAAATCTTGGTAGTACATGAGGAATAGATCACAAAGGAACATTAATCATGATAAAATAAAATGGTAATAGAAAATTTAATTGTGTAAAACTATTATGAACATGATATGACTTCCATAGTATCCAGGTCATTGCTACCAAGACTATTATAGTGGAAAAATTCTATTATTAAACTGGGTTTACTTGCCGTTGTAGCCCGGTATTACTAAACCAGAGTTACTTTCCATTCCAGCCTTGTTTATCACATGAGATATAAATCTTTACCCAATTTAATATAGGGATATATAGGTACCACCCATATCATATTGAAATAATTCTTACATGTGCCACAAAACAATCATAAATCATTCATCCTAACCCAAAGAATAAAATGGGTTTCATAAAAATCATACTTTCATAACATAATCTATATAAAACAAAAGGATATCGTTTTATCATAAGAAAAATCAACCATTTAAATAATAGAGAAATTATACTTGAAACATAAAAATATTAAATAATGTCATCTATAATGGAAAATAGTTTTGATAAAACTCTTAAAATGAATTCTTGAGGAAAATATCATTTCTTCTTCAAAATCATTTTCTTTTCTCCAAATGCCGTGAAATTTTAAAAGAAATTTTTTTGTTGAAAATCATAATGAAATATTTTGGAATAAGCTTAATTTAAATAAAGAATTATGAAACTATAAAACGCTATTCACACTTTATAAGTTAAAAAAATATTCTCCTCTTACTTTTGCAGGAAATGTCTAAAATTACCTTGTATGGTAAACAAAAATAAGATTCCTTCCAAACAATGTGGTAAAAGTCAAAAAAAGGTTTAAAATGAATTTAAACATACATGGAAGAGTAATAAACACTTTATGAAAAAAAATTATAAAACATGGACATGGATGATAAATATAACCCCAGTAAATACTTATGAATTAACAATCTCATAAAAGAACGAGATTAGAATAATTATCCATTACCATTTATGATTGGTGAAATCATACATGTCATAAAAAAACTTGTATGCATATTTAAATATCATATCCTTCCTAATAAAAATCATAATACATTCATGGGATGCATAAACACCATACAAAATAAATAGATGGTGATTAAGGCATTTGTCTCATAGAAATAAAAGTGAGACAAAATAATCCCTTACTTTATGTCCAATTTATTTAGTATGTGTCCAAGACTCTTGTATAGTGGGTCTAAACATATTATTAACATATAAAAGAACCATAATAATATTTATGATATCATATTTTATTCACTTATGACTTCATATTACCCATTTATTTGTCAATTTCATGTTAAAGCAGCGTTTTGGGTAAAATCGTTTCATTTATCGTACGTGTTTTGACTTGTAATTATTCATATGATTACTTAGTTAATGATTAATTACTTCAAGAATGTAATAAATTATTTATATATAATATATATTTAGAATATATATATATATATAATATTGATAAATGGAATGAAATACACAATTCATGGAGACGGTAGGCCGTACGTATGCATGAACACTGTTTTAGTTTCCTTATTAAATTTAATGGAATTAAATGATATATATATATACATAGATCCAATAGCATTATTATGTCATATATTTCATGATTACTTGTTATATATAATTTATAATCATTCTTTAATGGTAAAAATGGAGAATGAATCTCATCGCATCGTGGAGACAGTAATCCGTACATACGCACGAGCGATGATATCATTCCCATAATTTTTTAATGGAATTAGAATGGATAATATAATATCTCATAATTATTATTATGTTATAATAATCATATGTAGTTATTATTTCCACCATTATACCTATCCTTGTAATGTGGTGGTGGAATAAAAGATTACACCACGACATGGAGACGATATTCCGTACGTATGCATGCGTGATGATTTCGTTTTCCATAGGATAGAGAGAAGGTGAAATGAGATTGTTTAATATTTATAATAACATATCAGTTTATTAGTGATACTTATTTTATTACTTTATAATGATAAAAATAAATAATTGGAAGTAGAAGAAGAAATAAATTTGAATGAATCTGTAAAGGATATTACGTCTTCTCTGACGTGTCTCTTCTAAACCTCCATTTAGGGCACTAAAGCTGGTCTTTAAAGAAGAAAAGGACCTCTAATATGTTTCTAGGGAAGTGGAGAAGCAAAATGGACAGGGTTTTTCCGATCATTAAGGCTCAAAATGTTGTGAATAAGGGGGGAGGAGGTTCCCTTTTATAAGAGAGGAGATTGGTAATTTTGAAAGCCTCTAAAATATTAATTTATAATACTCTCAAACCCCACCTAAAAACTTACAAAATGACTAAAATTTGAATATGAGATGAGATAGGGTTCTAATCCAATCATCCAATAAAATTTAAACATTTTGGGATTTTATTTTAAACCTTATCAACTTGATTTATCCTTATTTAATCTATTAAATTTTATTTGTGGTAATAATATTCTAAATTATAAATTTTTATAAATAATTACTTATGTGTTGTGAATTGTCTATTATTAGATAATTTATGAAATTTTTGACCATATAAATTTCAACTTATAATTTTTAAAAATATTTGTGATTTTTAAACAATTGAATAATATGTTATTTTTATAAAATATCAATAGTGTCAATTTTGACACTATTAAATTATTTGAATTTAAATAAAATCCACACAGAAGTTATATTAGAACCAAAATATTTAATAGATCCCAAACATGTAATATTCATCTTGAAAATTCTTGGAGCACATTACATAGTTCATATAATATTTATTTTAATATTTTTTAAACCATTTATTTGATATTTCAATCAATAAAATAATTTCTACATCACTATTGTGTCACCATTAATGATAATTATTTAATCCTGAAAAAAATTATAAATATATTCACATCATATAGATAATGTAATTATATTTTTGGTGACTATTAATGTTTGGGTTTTTATAAATTTTTATCACTAAATTAATATTATTACACATATAAGATATAAGAGAGTGACAAGTTGTCACTTTCTTTGGTTTTAATTCTAATTACATCATTTTCATTGTAAAAAGTCCATGAAATGAATCTATTCTGACCCATAGGTGATATTGGTCAACTATTATTCATACAATAGAATTATGGTAGGTTTTATGGTAATATTATAATCTTATGTTTACCCTTAATTACCTGATTTACTTTTAACTGTTGTAAAAAAATTTATCGTAGTTACTATTCATAATGTATAAAAATTACAATTAGCATATTAAAAATAATTTGGAACTACTAATTCCAAATATGGAATCTATTTTTTCGAATTAAAAACACAATATTTTTAGTATTTAATTTAAAATTAATCCCGCTGTTGAGAAAACAAGTTTTAAAAGTTAAAACATTTCAATATATTGAAATGTTTATACCTATGAACTAAATTTAAAACTAATGATAATCACTTAAATTATATTAAATGGTAACAATATATTCTATTTTTACTTTAAAACCATTCAATATTATAATTTATCCATATAAATTATCTTGATAAAAAAAATTTTTAATTAAAATGTAGAGTATTTTTACTATTCATCAAAATATGATAGTTAACTATAAAAATATTGAAAAATTATCCAAAGTAAAGTTTTCAATACTTATTGTAATGGGTATGTTTATTTTGTTAAATTCAACTCATAAACGTGTCAAAATAAGATTTAAAGTCGGTGTGCCGTCAAAAGGTGGCAAAACTGTATTTTTAGGAAAAATATTTCCTTTATAAGAAAAATTGATTTTGTTCTCATAACATTGATATTGAAAATGTTTAAGATGAATGATAATGTTATAAAATTAAAAATTTGGTTAATAATATTCATACAGCTAGTTCATAATAATATTATAACAATATATCATTGTTTAATGAAACTCAGTATTGCGTACAACACACGCTATTGAGGAAGGTTTCTTTTGCATACAACACAAGACAAAAATAGTGTTTGCATATAATACAAGCTAATACAGTGGTGAAAATAGAACAAGCTAATTTTTTTGTTGAGTACAAAACAAGTCATAAAATAAATTAAAAATAATATTTCTCATAAAATCTCAGGGTGTTACAATGGATCACATGTAAAATGTCCATCAACATAACAAATTCCAAATTATATATTCTCACTAAGCATCTATATACATAAATACTCCCTCAATAATCTGAAACATCAAATAGTCCCCTAGATATCATTTTAGGTTATTTTCCTCAAGGAACAATAATAAAAATGTCATAACTAAAATAATTTAATTCTAATATACATTTTAAGTTTCAATATAGGCTATTACTAGAACATTTAATAACACAACCTTGGTGAATCACCCATTTTGAGTATCAACACAATAGAATACACCCCATTGGATCTATCCACTCTAGTGTCACACATGACGATATCATCATTTAAGATCTGTTCCATGATATTACAAAATCTACAACACAAATTCAATATCATACCATTACATGAAACATGTAAATACATCATATATTTGGTTATTGGTACCATATGTAATGGAACCAAAATAATAATTCCCCAAGTGGTTCATCTATATGAATATATTCCTATACTGATCCCTTAGGTCCTGTACTCATCCCTTACTGAGGGGAATGTACCACCATCATAACCATCTATTATCTTACTAGAGGAACCATAATAAATTCCACCAGAATAGTCCATATATATACAAGTTATTCTATGGAGTAGAATAACACCTAGAATTTATATTTGTAAAAACTATATGAGAATTTTCTAAAACATTAAACCTATGATCCTTAGTACATACTATTAATAGTAAAAAAAAGTCATTTTTCATTTTGATCTTAACTTTCTGATATGATACAATAGAGGTCCTCTTCCACTCTATGATAAGTTTCAATTCCAATAAATATCTCTTAACAATGATAAAATATATATAAAAAATGACTCAAAAAAATTAATTTCATTCCGATTGTGCATCACTAAAGGTAAAAATCACCAAAACTATAACAGGCCTAGCCATGAATATAGATCCCATACCTTGGGTAACATCGATTTCTACTAGAGAAATTGTTTTATATACACCAATACAAGTGACATCACATATCCGAAATAGTTTATGTCTACAATTCACAAAATCGAAAAAATTTAATACAATACTTAAAACAATCTTTGATACCCTATTGTATTTCCTGAACTTACCTCACTGTACTAATAGTTGATGAACCAGTTCTCCATGTGACCATTTGAATGTGTCCCCATATACCAGAGGCTATATAATATTAGTGGGGGTTAAGGGTAATATCATGGGTAGAAAATAACCCATTTATCAAAGTGTGAAGTAATGATAAAGAACACAAGTATAACCCCTCACAAACAACTATAACAAAATTCCATAATTATAAACAACCATGAAAATAAATAAAATTTAGATGATTCTCGAGCAACAATACCAAACATATAGGTACCACCCATTGGGACTACTACATATAAATAATTTTAAAAGAAATGTAAATTATAGTAGAGCCACATCCTCTATATGGAATACCACATCCTTGTATCCTAATGTTTCCAAAGCCATCTAGATCGGCCATTCATATCTTGAACTTGATCTTCATCCCAACCTATTATTTTAATATCTATACATGAGCTTCTGGCATAACCGTTTGAAATGTATGCCAGAGTAGGGTTTGAGTAAATAAATCAAAAGGTCATAACCAACACATCCCATTATATACCGATAAATACTAGGGTATGTGTATGTGAAATGATCATTAACAAAATGAATAATCTAAAAATAAAAAATACGGAAGATAAAACACCTCACCACCTACTTTGGTCTAATACTAAGAAGATTATGATTATTTCATTATGAATACACCTACATAGTATCACAACCACCCTATAGGGTACATGTATAACCTAGTACATCCCTAGAAAACATTTTTAATAATTGGGTTAGTGATCCTGAATGACTAAAAATGCAACATCCAGTTCTATAGTGTCTTTGAGAATAAGCATCACCTAAGTGAACAATCTGTTCATTCACTAGGGATCCCTTTATCACAACTCCATCATTATTAGTAGCATATCTGTGGTAGTGAAGAGGGATCTATAATACTCAAGAAATTAGGCTAAACTCTACAATATAACATCTGTATTCTCAATGATATGACATCAGCATATTCTTTATAGGGGGAGTAACAATGAAATCATATACATCTAAGTGTGATTGATTCAAAGGGGACCTAGGAAATAAAAGGTAATACAAACCATGGATCCCATAGTTAGTGTCCTTAGAATCAAATTACTCATGGATCCTCATCTAAACCATCGAGTGTAAGGGGGGTGTTTAATGCATTAATTTAAGGGATACAAAAATAATCCTTATGATTTTTCAAGATCTATTCATATGGATATACTCTAACCCTATATCACATACTGTAATTTGAATCCTAATAATCTTTGGAATTTTCAATGATCTGCTAGTATTTTATTTGAATTACAACCCCATACCACTGGTAATAGGATCACTTTTTTAATAAAATCCCAACCATCCCACGAATTAAATTACATTCACAATAACATATATCTAATTTTGTATCCTACATTCTATATATATACATCCACTCATATATAAACCATTTCACTTATTAGGTAACTTGTCCTTCCCTAATATTCCAAGAGATCAGACCCCAAAAGAATTGGTCATCCCAAGGTGTCATCAATATCAATATATGATCATCATGAATACTAAAAAATCAAACCAATTTTATTAATAACATCCTATTCCAATGAATCATAGGTAATCCCATATAATTATGATTAAATATAAATCAAAATAAACATTCTAAAAGGATTGGAGGAATAAAAAAATTCATCATCATCATCAAATCCCTCGCCGGTCATACATGTTAGTTAGGGGTCTAGAGTGACAATGGAAACCGTCACAATCCAAGAAAAAACAAATTCTAAACTTCTATCATTAATCAAGTCACCCACTGAGGTCAACTAGGTCACAAAATAACATGGGCACACCCACATGGGTCCTTGATCTCATCTATGATTTTGAGACAATAATTGAATCAAGATGTAATTAACATCCTTATATTCAATAATCAAGGGATCACAACATCATTGGATACAAGAGTTACTTTAAATGGAAAAAAGTTCATGAGATTGCCAATAACCCATATTTCTCATCAATGTATCACTAGGTCCGTCAACTGACCATTATATCACCCATATCCTATGGTCTATCCACCATGGATAAGCATGTCTCAAGGGTTATCACACATCCTAATGGGGAAATACCTATCCTGTCATGAAAACCATCTAATGCATTATCAAGATATGATCCTTCTCAAGGTTTACAAGGAAGTTATTATTTAAATCATTATAAGGGCTCCCCAAATAGGGGTAAAGGTACATAGAATTAATTCTGAATCCATCTGTAGCCAGGTCATTTTCTTGGATTCCTAAGTCTAACACATCCTATAGACTTATTCACTTATCTCAAAGATTCCCATTAACTAATAATTATAGTTTAAATATTTCAATTTATCTAAATATTCCCATTTTCTATGAGGCCACGAACTATGGTGATGTACCACATAACACATTCTAATTATAGAAAACAGAAAAACCATAGGGTTAGTATAAGAGACCACTTAGGCTAAACTGAATGATTTCTATTTTATGTGTAGCTCGATAGCTCTGTAGTTTCACAACAAAGTCCATCGAAGAACCATCTATCAAAAAAATACCCCGACTCCTATCCCAATCAAAATTTAACCAAATAATTACAAATAATAAAATTATTACTGATTATTCAATTAAAAACAATTAAATATAGTATAAAATATACTTGGAAACCTCAATATGGTGTTAAGATACACCAGAACCGAAGATAATAGCTCATGGGAGGTCTACAACAAACCCCAAACCCCAACCCTTCCAATCCACTAAGTGTTAGATACAATTAAAAAATTAATTTAATTAAATTTAAAAAGAAACCATTAATAAATTTTTCTTACAACATACCATTGATTATTTTACCAATGACCCTGCCTAGAAACCATCTTAGGAGGATCTCTTTACAGGATGAAAAAAATACAATTGATTATGAGGATCTTCCAACATGAACTAGTGGAATCATGAATGAAAATTTAAGATGGAGAAGTGTAAAATTAGAATTTATGGAAACTAGAGATCTAAATAGGATTATGGCTTCCATGAAATAAATTAAATCATTGAGAAAACACTACATGCCCACACTTCCATAAGGATTTAATAATGTGGAAAAATTGAAAAAGGACTTCATATCCTCTATGTAAAGGATATGTGGGATATAGAGTTTGAAACATAATAAAATCAGTGGGGAAGTATAATTTTATCATTTTTGATATTATTAATTGTTTATAAACATATTATTACAATATTTGAGCCGACCATGTTGTAGTAAATTTCTCAGCATACCTCTCTCGGATGGCTAGGCCTCACGATTTTCCAAACCATGCGCTGACTATAAGAATTTTCACTATTATAGTCTGCAATATTTCACATGGTTTATCAAAAAAAATGAACTAGTAATTTATGACAATAAAATATGAATGATTCAATATGATATATAAAATATTTTATATAAACACATAACTAAACATTTTGGGAAATCGTGTAGAATAGAAATTGAACTAGAAACCTCCTAACATTTACTCTATCACATAGTTTTTCAAATATAGTGCACACCAAACTATGACCCCTATGAATAATCCTAAAAAACAACCTAATCTAAACATGAATATTTTATGTCCCACTAGATTAACTATGTTACCTACCAAAAAAAAAAAATTCCAAATATCATCACATTAAGGAGTTACAACTATCAAATTTATATTTCAAATCAATACACAAAATTCAAACCGTCCCACAAATTGAAAATTCAAATTCCATATGAAGAACAAATCCTATCCATACACATGGTATATTAAAATTAACATGAAAACATGATATATATAATTTTATGATATTCAATGTAAATTGTTTTTATGAATTCATGGTTTTTATAGTTACTCTTCTATATTTTAATTTTAAAGTTTTAGTACTTATTTAAATTTTCAAACCCACAACTTGGGGACTCCATAATGTTGATCAGGGAGAAGAATCCAAAAAGTATCCCTGTTATTCAATTTTATAATTTTAGTATTAAATATTGTGAATGATAATTATTTTGATATTAATTATTAGAGAAAAAATGTGGTTATTAATTTGATGAATCATTATTTAGGGGGGACTGGTTATTTATTGTAAATGAAATTCCATTCATCTTGACCATAATTTAATATCTAAAATTCATGTTTATTAAGTTATTAATATTTTCCATTCCATGTGCTATTGAATTTTAGAATTTTTACCCATTCCGAAAATATTTCTGTACTGATTTTTTTATTTATTATACCGTATTTATTGAGTGATCTCCAGATATTTAAACCTACAAGAACATTCATTACTATCATCATAAATAAATTATTGTTTGATGTAACATTTAAAATTATTGATAATATTTTTTTAATACCATATCTTATAGACCAATCTTTACATTTCATCTTATTTTATCCCATAAAATCGCTAAATGAGCGTATTATTGAAGAGACAAATTACACACCTATTTTAACTTTTACAACTACACACATTATGTTTTTCATTATTCTCAATGTTTCATGTGTGGGGGGAGATTTTTCATGGTGTAATTAGTGTTTTATTTTATTATATGATTTTTTTGTGATTAAATGGGTTATGGGGAAGTTTCATTTATAAATATCACTATACATAAAGTTTTACCCAACTTTAAAAGATAAAAAAATAGATCCAAAAAAATAGAATATTTAAAGACTTGGAAAACATTTATTTTGTTTTTCTAAGGTAAAAATGTACTATTAAATAATTATTTATATTTATTATTTTGGGTTTAGTGGTGGATGAGAAACGTTACAAATGTTTAAAATTAAAAAAGAAACTATATAAACCAACAAGTTATTCATTAATTATTCATTTTCTTACTGATGACCATAAACTAAATATTAGGGAATTTGGATTATGTTACTTTATGATGAGGAAATTTTCATTGGATTTTACTTTTAATTATAGGATAATTTATTAATATTTAATCCTCATTTTGAAGAAAAGTTATTTTTTTATCATTTACGTATGCTATAAGAAGTGATTCCTTAGCCTTTTTGTCCTAATTTAATAACAAAGATGGTGAAGGACTCCTTTCACTATGAAAAATGATGTAGCTTCTCATGTTTGATTAATAGGGTATAAAAATAGTTAGGACCATTTCAAAGTGATTAATGTTGTATTATTGGTGTCTAACTATGTCCAAATGGGATGCCCTAAATGGGAATGGTGATGCTATCTATTACCTTGTTGGATAAGAGGAGAATCGGTGAAAACATTATTCAAGTATGAGTCTACACCTATTATGATCAGAATGTTATGGGGAAATAGATGACATGTTTTCACTAAGATTTAATGTGGAATCCATAGTCAATTATTTATTATACATTGAAGGACAATATTTGTTAGTGGCCAAAGAATGTGATACCATATTGTTTCACATGGATTAGTGATGTTATGTTTTTTTGAGAAATAGGAGGCTGGACTATTGTCTTTTTATAGGCCTTGGATCAATGAAATGAATGCTATGAGTAACAACTTCATTGTGGGGATAATATCATTTTAAATGGATTATTTATCCAAAAATTGATAGATTTTGTGTACAACAGTGTGTTAGAACCCATTTTGAATGGTTAAATTTCATAATTTGGATAAAACATAGTCATTTACTGATGGATATGATGGATGTTGTAACTACAACATAGTGGTTTATTTCAAGTATTTTTTTAAAGAAATAATTTTGAGAATTCTAGAGATTATGGCGACACAAATGTAGGGAAGGAATTATAAATTAGGGATAATGTTTTAATGGTAGATTATATAATTGTTACATGTTTTTGAAGATCATATGGTGAAGAATAATGGTAAATTACTCAATGTGTCACTTAGAAGGCTTATTTTGAATGTCAAATAATATTTAATACTTGTATTTTTTTAATCTTTTTGGAAGTCAACATTTTATGTGTTGAATAAAAACACTATTTCTTTTTTATGTTTTCATTATCTTCATACGGAAAAGTGAAATGAAAACATACTAAGTAGTTGTTTCATTGTTGATGTTGGGTGGTGAGTTCTCATATTCATCATTATAGTGCACAAGGGGTGTTAGTGAGACCACACCAAATTTTATTTGAAATGAAATTCTCAATTATTGATTTTGGTGAACTTACACATTGTTAATAAGTCTCGTTTAATGTAGAATTATGTCGGCGAACCATGTAAAATCCCTTTTAAAATTTACTTAATTAATTTCTTATTGAAATGAATGATTGGGAGAAATCAAATTCTTTTTAAAGGTTTTTGAAAAATTTCATCATGTTTTTTAGAAATTTACACCCTAATTCAACCACCCAAATCTCGTTGTGTTATCCTATATATGAATATATTAAGTTGTATAAAAAATTGTGGTATTTTCATTCTCTTTCATGGATACATAATGAAAACAATCAATTAAAAATGTATTCCCATCATTGAAGTTAATACTTTATTATTTTGTAAATACCGAATACTATAATATTTAATGTATTTGGAGATAAGTGTATAAAAAATAACCATTTAAGGAATCACGTCTAACATAGAGAGTTAATCCTTTATATAGATATATCATAATGAATTTAATTTAGATTACAAATCCATAATTTGTTTTTTTTGTTGTTTACTTTATTATCCTATTTTTCATGAAGGAAATTTGAGGAAAAAAGGCACATGTTAGCTATTAATAGATTTTTATTATTTATATTTGTCATTGAATGGTTCAAGAAAAAATGTTTCAAGATCTATGTAATGAAAATATTGACTAGGGAATGAATTCAAATTATTTGGTTACTTCCTTCTCTTATCATTTAAATATTCTTTTTGTTAACATATAAGGCCTCATAGAAGACCACAATGATGTGAATAACATGAATTGTATCATGAGAAGTCCCACTCCTCATTTCTTTGAAAAATTGTACTTTCTATGAGAAACATATTCTAAATTGACTTCACTCGATATTTTCTATATTATTCTTGATGATATTATAAGATAAATTAATACAATGATTCAAGAATGATGGAATGTTCTACGGATGTGGAATTTAGTTCTGTGAATAATATCTCATCCAATAATAGAATACAATTTAGTGAATTAGATGAAGTAATGTCAATATCCTCCTATAATATTAAGAGAGGATGATGGTGGTTTAAGGGTATTCTCACCATTTCTTTCATAAAATGTTCAATGGTGGGACATCATGTGTTTATATTTCCAAATATATATCAATATGATTATTATGATGAGAAAGATTATGAAAATATTAAAAATATAAGGTACAATTAATCTGAAATGGATGTCCATCAAAAGTAATAATTTTATTTCTAAATAAAAATATAGTTAAAGGTAAATTAAATTAAAAGAATTTTATGATTTTATGGATGATGTTGTGTTTATGGAAATTACAAATGCGCTAATAGATGATAATATTGATGACGTGAATGAATGACTCGAAGGAAGTGTCAATCTACTAGATGGTCATTATTTAATGTTTTACAAAATCAAATTTGGTGTGAATAGAAAATAAATTCCAATGCAGTGGTTCAATATTCTATGATAATAATATAATAACTAGAAGAAATAAAAAATTATATCTAATTTATATGATTAAAAAAAATCTATATATTCAAGATAATCAACAAAGGATGTTGAAAAAAACATAAATATGATCTACTGTATGAACATGAAGTTGGGCATTACAAACATGAAATTTTTCTTGAAAATAAAAATAAAACCAATGTAGTAGTGTATGATTCTATGTTCCTCATATAAAAAAATAATGAAGAAGAAAATTTACAGCTGAATTCTATGATTGATATACTCAAAACTATATTTTCATGATTTTTAAGAATAAATGTTGAACCAAAACATAGAGTTGATATATTGAAATAACATGAGGTATCACTTTAAGAACATGAAATTTGGAGTAACAAGACATATAAATCTAATTTAGTGGTTCCTGATTGGATGATCATCATATAATAAAAATAAAAATAAAATTTAGAGCCAAATTCAATTATTGAAAAACAGAAATCAATATTTTTTGTATAATTGGGAAAGAAAGTTAAACTGAAACATAATGTTGAAGAAAACCCAAAATGAATGATTTTATATATAAAAATAGCAATGTTTTAGTTATGATAATTGAGTATTTGGGATAATAATTTAGTAATTGCAATTAGATGTACGAATACAATTATTGATAATTGTATCCTGGTATGGTTAATGTGAATTTAAGGAGTCATCATAAAGTCAAGAAAAAGGATTTTCTTGTGAAGAATGCATACATATTATTAAATTTCATTAGTTTAACTATAAAAAGTATTAATTAAATATGTTGAATAAAACAATTTAACTACAGTTATTTTAAAACCACTGGTGCCAACTCCATAAAATAAGGTTGATATGTATGATTCTGGGTAGAAATCAAATATCATGGATATGTCTATTTATAAACCATTAAGAGGTAGTTTTGTTATTCAGAGGGATGCTGGGACATTTTTAATATGTGTGAAATATTTCAAGGAGGCCTTTCCTAGATAAACATCAATCCAAATAGGAGAGAAAAAATTATTAATCATTGTTTTTCTATAAATGGATACTAGTTTTGTGGATTATTTAGAAATAAGTAAATGAAATGTGAATCAAGGATAAAACAAATGTTATTGATAATAACTCAAAGTGAAAGAAAAAAAACTAGAACCATCATTCAAAATCAATAAATCTATGTATATATATTTTTGAGTATAATAATATTTCATTGAGCCATATTTTGAGGGGGTATATTAACTACCAAAATTGGCGATGAAAGGGAGTTTTTAGAGGGAAATGTTACTATAATTTCCTCAAGGGAAGTAAGAAAATTATCTCATGGATATAGAAAATTGGATTAACAACAAATATACCAAAAAATAATGATCTCATAATTAATTTCATACAATAAAATGATCATGTAATTCATCTTGAGAAGGATGAAGTTAATGATATTTTTTCACTAAAAAGGTGATCATGGGACGAATGATCTCATGATGATTTCATTTCTCTTGGTTAATGTTCTATTTCATAATTATAAATGTGTTAAAAAATTGTGTAACTAATTAAATATGGTATATTTCAGTGAAAAGTTATGTAGAATTAAAAGGAAACATTTTTTAATTATTCTATATTGGGAAGATCCAATGGAAACCTATAACTTATTAGAGATTAAAATCTCTTTGTGTTGTACAAAGTTGTGGAGAGAAGGATTTGTCATTTTTTAATTATCTATTTGATCCAAGCTTCATTAGAGAAGTTGGAAATGAGTAATAAATAAAGTGATATTCCTTATCTCATGTATGGTTACACTCATATATGTGATTCATGAAAAAAATAGAAACTTATCTAGAAGTCATGGAAGACAAACAAGAAAAAAGAATCTACTTTACATTATCATACTCAGATAGATGTTTGTTGGAAAATTTCCCAAAATGATATATATGTAAAATGGAGTAATATTTTGATTAATTATGATTTCAACTTTATGACATGGATTATTCATATCACATAGAATACCATGGGGTAAATATGTATCACTCTATATGGGAGGAGAGAAAAAAATGATTATTGATTAGAATATTTTGAAATTAAAAAGTGATAATGTGAATAAATTTAAAGATCATTAATTTGATTAATTTTTTTTGTAGAAACATATAATTAAAAAATAGGCTTTGTTCATTGAAACACCCTAGAAAAATGGGGTTGTATAAAGATGATATCATATAATCAACAACTTGCCCTAAAAAATGAATTTACAGAACTATTTTCTAAAATGATATTGAAAACAGTTTTTTCATGTGGATGTATAAATTTCCAAAAACGTTTTACAATAAGAATGTAAAGGGATAACTCCATATAAATTGTTTTTTGGAATAAAACCAATACTCAAATAATTTTTGTAATTTTGAATTAAATTTTTCATTATAAACTATTATAAGTATAGAAAATTGTATGATTGATGAGTTAAAAAATATTTCATGGATACTCATAAAATTTTAATTCTTATAAGTGTTATAACAAATGATGTGAAAATATGATTATGTGAAATGATAGTGTGGTGGTTTAAAGTGGTAAAATTTCCACAACACAAGAGCATATTTTTCATTCATGGCAATATATTATTGAATATGAATGATATGAAGAATAAAAATGTTCAAGTGGAGTTATGAGGAATGAAGATAAATATGATGAATACACATAGTGTGAATAATGTATAATGATTTTAGGAGGTTCATAAAGATAAACGATATTATATTAAGTCAGTAAAGTAAACATTATTGGAGACCAAACAACCATGATCAAATACTAAATAATGATGTTCTAACCAGACATTCCTTATTGTTGTTGGTGGATCAAATATCATTTAAATAAGATTCAAAGGAAGCTATTTGGCTCATGTCTATGAAGGAATGGATTGAAAAAATAGTAAAAAATAATACATGAGATTTCATTCCATGGAAAATAGATAATAATTTCATCGTAAAAATGATTGTGTTCTGAAATTATCATAATGGATGTTTCATAAATACTAATAAGAACCCATATCTTGTGTGAAATGGTTATTCCTTAATTTATTGAATTAACATTGATGATTCCTTCAAAACAATAACATGACATGTAACTATTAAGCTATACATATCAATTTCAATTAAAAAAGGGTTCAATGTATATAAAAATTATGTTAATTATATCATATTAAATGGTGTCACTATATCAGATGTGTGTATGGATCAATATTATTTGTTTCTCATTGGTGAAGATGAAGGAAATGTGTGATGACTGAATAAATATTTGTACAATGTTAATGATTAACAATGTTATATTAATGAATAAATAAGATTGTTTTTTATATAGTTGGACTTGATTATATCCTGTATATCAAGAAGGAGAATGAGTAGTGATTAATTGAGATTATCTCTATTAAAGACACAAATTTTTGTTATTTGGATTATAATCAATTTTGTTAGTTTTTAGATATTCTTTTTTGTGAATTTGAGAAGTCTCTAATTCATGAAATGCCATTTTCCAATAAATTTTAGGTTATAATGAATTTGGATGGTTTAGATATCTCAAAAATTAAATACTCTAAGGAGGTTTTATAATGATTTAAGATTATTTTTAGGCCCACTGAATCTTTATGAGATATGACCCTATAAATATCAAAATACTATGAGAGAAAAAATGTTAATGTGGATAATTATTGACAAATAATTAATAATTTTACCTATTTTACTAACAAATGAATAGATATTTTATTTTTAACATGTTAAGACACTCATTTTCAGAGTGGAACTAGGGAAACCAACAACTATGAAATGAATAGAATACTTCAATATATCTATAAAATAAAAAATTCATGAATATTAAATCAAAATGATTCATATAATTATATTTTTAGATTCATTTATGTTGATTGTGCTATTTAATTTAAAGCCAAAAAATATTAGGAGGTTAATTTTATCATTTTATTTCATGAATATAATGGAAAATAAATATATAGGATTTTCTATATTTGATCATTGTTTATGATGCTCTCCACTGAGGTGGACCCGCCATGTGTGTATTGAAACTGCTAGTGGTGTGCACACTGTACCCCCCATTCCAACTCTCCAAAGGTGGGATGAATCCATAACATAATCAGTGATGTTTTCTCTTTAATCGAAATAGGATGAGGTTATTTATGTTCCTCCTTCCAAGGATTCCCCCTCGGAACTCGTCTCCTAGATTTGGTATCCCTCATATATTAAGTTGTTTCTCGTGAAACTCGTTCCTAGTTCCATATCTTTGTGGACGCTAGTTAATTACTCTACTTCCATCAATACATTCCAAATATTTCTATTGGGGTTGAAAAAATCATTTATTAGAGTAGTTGAGTTGAAGAATTATTGTCATGTCATGATGATGTAAATCCGGAACACATTTCTTTATAGGGTTTCTCAAGGGTACAAAAAATGAGGATTCCTAGAGAGATCATGGCGTATCTTATGCTAGAAACATGTCTCTAATGTTTTCCTTAGATTCCCATGTTTAACATAAGGTATTCAATGATTTTATCATATATAAGAGAGGGATCAGACTGATTATAACACTAAAAATAGTCGACCAGATGGGTAAGTCCCAAGGTGGAACACCTAAAAGGATTACCTGATGAATTGATCAAAAAACAAAATTATTCTTTACTGTGGGTGATTTTTCCCAAATATGGAATATTTCACACCGTGTAGGCTGACTAGGACACCCCATAAGGAAGATCCAAGATGGTGCACCCCTATAAGTAATCTCCAAGGTTTACCGTTGGCTGGGATTGAACCTTATAGAGGCTCCCTATGCACCATGTGTAGAAGACATGGATAAAAACATACATAGTTATAAGGGGTGACATGGGACATATGAAATGAGACAGCTCAGGTGGATGACATGACCCCACCATTATAATGGTTAGGTGATGGATCAGATAGCTAAGGATTATGCATGGTTAGATGCCCAAGTGAATGGGGTGATCCCACCAGGATATAGTGGTCGAGATAAGAATTATGATGGATGATGGATGATTTAATGAAGTGGATGAGATGAATTGGGGTAAACTAATATGAAGATTATGGTGTTGGGTTCGAGCCTTAAGGTGGTTTCCTATGAACTAGACATGGGAGGCAGGGATCAATGTCAATGTATTTCTGAAATGGGTGATGAGTCATATAAGGAGGCTCCTCATAAGAATGGATTCATAGACGGGACCCAAAAGAAATGCAACCTTGGGAAGAGATATTATCTTCCCGAAACACATGGGTTCATGGGAGAGACCAAGATGAGACATTAATGATGGGTTTGAACCTCAGAGATGATTCCTACATTTCCTTATGGTAGGAAATCAAATTCAACATATTGTATAATGGGGCATAAAATCAAGGTGTAAAAAAGGATAGATACCTGGAGACATGCTAGGGCTTACACGTGAATAGTATCCCATTATAGTAGGGACACTCTTGGTTGGAGGAGTATGGATTGAGGGTGTGTATTATGCATAGATAGCTACCTAGGTGGATAAATAAACCACATGGAGGCATATCCAGATGATGTGTCCCAAAACTGGGAGATATCACATCATGTGGGTATGTCCTTAGGAGGGTACAACAATGTTTAGCATTAGTCTGGTTGAACTTTAGCGATTCTTCAGATGTACCCTGTTTAAAATAAAAGTATCAAAACTCTCATAGTTTGATAATACATCTTAACATCATGCTAGATGAAGGTTAAATGATTTGAAATGGTTAGTACAGATGGGTGTTGGTATTCAATCTCAAAGAGGCTTCCTATGCACCATTATTAAGAGGAAGGAATCAAAGTCCAGGTAGTTTGGTCATTGGGGGGCTTACCCTAAGTCATCGTCCTATAGAATAAGTCATCACCAACACTTTCTCAAAGACCACATGAGTCATCCATAGAGTGAGAAATAAGATGTAGCATCATAACTGATGATCATGTTATGAGAGGTGCAGCCCTGAGGGATATTTTGTGGGTTTTATACACTATGGTGGCCCAAGGAAATGGAGATTGGGACTTACTATTAGAGGGAATCTCGAGAAGGGTGTCCATATGTATGAGGATCATATTTTCATTGTACCGAGAGAACCCTATCAAGGTACGTGTTGAAGATTATAAGAAGATGTCTTGAGACACAAATGGAGACAATGCGTGGAGAGAGAGAGAGAGAATGCAGATTGAATTGGGGGAACTGAAAGGCTCCTTATTCCATCACCTCTCTAGTCTACTCAGACCTTCCAAGCATTTGGAAACTAACAATTTAACATCATGTGTTGAGGATCATGGTGCTTGGAAATTTATCATTCTATAGCTCAGATTATGAGGACTCACTTCTCACCCCTATGTCATACTTAATTTGTACGAACCAACACTTTGGGAAGGAAAGGCACAACAAATGACTAATTTGAAAGAGGTAGAGGAGAGGTCACTTGGGGGGGGGATAACTCTAGAATAGTTATTGAACGATGCAATAGAAATTAGTCTTTATATGAAAGGAAGCATGAGGCATAGAAATGAAATATGGGACACCACTCGAGGAACCCAAAAATCTCTCCGTATGAGCCTACAGGGCCACAGTAGAGAAGGATTTGGGACGAAAAAAGATTTATAGAGATTGGCTTTGTGAAGGAAAGGATCTTCATGAATGAATTATGCTTCATAAAGTAAGTTTTATCTGTAAAGGAGTGGGTGGGTTGGAGCATAGCTTCTCTTTAGCAAAGTGATCTTAATTTGGAGAGTGCTCCGTAAAGGCTTAATGCTTCACAGGGCCTTGAGAAATTCATAGGGTCACCTTCCTTCATAAAGGGATAAGTCCATAGTAATGGGAATCCACACCATATGTGGGGACCATAAAGAACCAAAAGAGTCATAGCTCACCCAAACTAGGTACCTTAGGCGATCCATCTTTGGGTTTGAGAAGAGCTTTGTGAACTAATATTTGAGAAGGAGAATGGTTGGGTTAACCATGGTTTGGGGAGGGAGTGAGTCTTCTACTTATAGGTAGGGGATGTCAGTGAGATTTATAGGGCTACTAGAAAAGAATAATTGGGAACTACGAAGGAATGATATGCATTAAATAACATAGGTTAATGATATAAGGCCCCAGCCTTAAACCTTACTTAATCTTGAGTTATTACAAGATTACACATTGAGGATCTTTTCAGGTTTAGAGTTTTAGAGAATTAGATCATGAAACTTGCATTACATTCCACATTTAAACAAAGTGGTTACATAAAAGTCAGTATTCATTCTTCCCATCAACGGGAACATATTTAAAATATAACACGGATTCTTTCTTGACACATCCTTGACACTATCATCACATCATGTACCTTTCCCTTGACCTGTGAAAAACATTTCAAAAACTTGGGATGAGCATAAAAAGCTCAGTAAGAGTTATAAAAAATATGGAAAGGAAACATGAGTTCATATATACATGAGAATGAAATCATACTTTACCCATAAAACATAGACACTTTAACATACCTCATCAAACCATGAATAAATCATAGAAAACATAAGACATAAAGGTAACTTGAGGCATTCATAACATTCTTACGTAGGGAGTAACCCTCTTGGTTACGTTTGGAATACCCATCACAGTATATTCCCTAAATCTCTTCGGAGAAACCTTAACGTTTCACTCCTTCGCGTTACCCAATGCATTGGAGAGCTATAACGGGCTCACCCGCCCTTAGTTTATCACGGAACCACCCGTCTTCATAATAATGCCCAAGAACCATAACATAATCATATCACATAAAACATGCATAAAGGAAACATAACATTTCCACATTTCAATCACGAGATATCAATACAACACATTGATATAATAAAAACATTATGAAAACCATTTTCAATACCAAAATAAAAGAAAAGTAAAACATGGTATTTATTTTTCTTTTAAAAAGAAGGTATGGCTTGTAGAGGAAGCCAAAACTCAAATAACGGTTACGACGGCGGAGAAGTCGTTGTCGCCGCATACGTACGACAAAAACATTCCCTTTTGTCGTTTAGTAAACGCTTCGTATAAAAAAGATTCCTTTTGAGTAAACGTAAAAGTCAAAGGGGTTTATACACCGTATAAAAGAAAGTTGTGTATAAAATAAAATATGCCTCAACGAAAGGAGATTGAGACGAAGTCCCATACCACCTTGAAGCTTAAAATTTTAAACCATTAATATCCATATAAATAAATCCTTAAAACCATTTTGAAAACATGGATATTAATAAGAACATTTAAAATGATATTTTGGTTAAAGGGGTTTTACCAAAATTAGAGACTCTTGAATACAACAATTGAGGAATAACATTTAGTCAGAACTTTATAATATCATGAGAATAAATGGATTCATGATATAATACTCCAAAGGACAGTATATACACCATATAAGAGTGAATTGGTGCATAACAACAATGAACCCTCAATAGAAATGTCAAATGTGATGAAATCCCTTATAAAGAAGGTATCCTTAAATTAAGGACAAATAAATCTCAAAAATATGTGTGACAAATATATATACACCCAATATAAGTGGATATTAAGTGTAAAACAATAAAAGGTCATTCACACATATTCAATGGATGACATATTCAATGACTACAAGTTGAACCCAAAGAAATCGAAATTGGGTTAAGAAGTTCCCTTGACAGCCTAACGGCGTCACATCAAAATGAGTTGATGAGAGATAAAAAAGAGTATCTCATCACTTGGACACAAAATTTACATCATTAAGGATATATGAGAACATATCCCAACATAACAATATGTAAATTAAAAGACCCAATAAAAGAAGTCTTTTAAAAAGAGGAGGGTGAAAGGTTCTCTTACCGACTTGGGTATCTTTCAAAACATACAC
Source organism: Viscum album (assembly GCA_963277665.1). NCBI lineage: Eukaryota > Viridiplantae > Streptophyta > Magnoliopsida > Santalales > Viscaceae > Viscum > Viscum album. The sequence goes on along the minus strand of OY728123.1, from coordinate 1,810,680,036 downwards.
CCCATGAAATAAGGGAAATAAATCATTGATGTAAATACTCATAAACAAAAGTATATTACACAAAGAGTAGAATAATGGGCAGTACATACACCACTCAAAGGAAATTGGGGCAAATGTAGCATAAATCTCACGGGGATAAAAGTGAGATGAAAAATCCCTTACGAAAACTCGGCAGCCTAACGGCGCCACATAAAACTTAAAAAAGTATTGATGAGAGAGAATAGGGTCTCTCATCACATGAACATAAAAATTACAGTAGGAGTAATATAAAATAATATCCCAATCATAATAAAGATGAGCTTAAAAGAAATTACATAAAAGAGTGTACTTAAAAGGAAAGAGAGTTGTAGGATCCCTTACCTCGGGTCCGACTTGACTCGATCGTTCTTTAATCTCCTGAATAATAAACTTGAGTTAATTTCTAATTCCTTAAGAACCCTTTTTCAAGTTCATTATTACTTTTATACCACTTGTTACCATGTCACAAACATTATGTAATCATTTAAGTTAATAATATTTGTTTTGCCGATATTTGGTTCTTAAGTCGAAAGTGGTCTTCTTACAATTACATGTTGTTCGTGTGGCCAAATGTTTATTATATCCAGAATTGTATTCATTATGTAGATATCATATATTTCATATATATCCAGTACATTCATGCATTTATAACATTACATAATCATTTAGAGGTAAGAAATGAAATGCACCGTTCATGGAGACGGTAAGCTGTACGTACGCATGAACGCTACTTTCATTTCTATTTCGTATTTTATAGAATGGAATAATAATGATATAAAGGTATATTATAATTCCAGTATAATATCATATATAATATCATATTTCCATCCTTTATACATCCCACATATGGTATTTAACGAATCAAATCACTTTGAGGGGGCGGTAGTCCGCACTTCCTTAAATGAAGATATCGCGTATACCCATAATGGAAGCGATAAAGGTAAGACAAAAATGAAAAATACAGAAGCATAAATATAACATAAACATATTATATATCATATATAAAAATAGTGACATCATAATGGCCACCTTTGAAGGTGTTAAATGAGTATTGAACAATCATCGTTTCGGGAGGCAGAATTTCGCCATCCACGGAAACCGTATGTTCTTTAACCATTTGATGCAGTTGTGTGAGAGTGTAGCTCAAATAAATATTATAACAACATCCTAGTATATTGAAGATACTTGTGTTGTTACAAAAGAAGTAAATAAAAAGAGTTTAGGGGGTTGGAGAAGCAAAATAAAACAAATGAACATGAGAGAATGAATTACCTTTAAAAGTGTAACTCCTTTTGATTTAAGCCTAAAGGCTTCCTTTGAAAGGATTCTGCCCAAAGGGAGTCCTCTAGGATGAGGAGAGGGATGTGGAGAGAGCAAATGGGCAGGGGTTGGCCGAGCCAAAGGCTTGAGAAGTGTATGGAATGAGGTAGAGGTGGGGGCCTTTTATAAGAGGAGAGGAGGGGCACTTTTGGAAAGTAAAGAAATATTACATTATTTGAAAATGTGTTTCGGTTTCAAAAGGTCCCACATTGATAGAATTCGTGTATAAGGTGATAAGGCTTCGAAATCCACTCATCCAATTGGTTTTGGACATGTTTAGGTTGTAGATTTTTCATTATCTTTCCATTTTAATTAAATCGTCAAATAATGATGTCATCGCTGCATCATTATTATGTCATAAATAATTAAATTTCTTTAATGTCTAAAAATTATTAAAAAAATACTATGATATAGGAAATCTTTTTATCTTTCCAATTACTATTTATAATCAAAATTTGGACTTGTATAACCCGACTTAAAAATTGTTTTTGTAAAACATATTATGTTTGTGTCATTTTCACTTTAACATTAAATAAAAATATATTAAAGTCATTTTCCAACTAAAGTGGCTCCATGTGGTCCCCAAGTTGGCCCATGGCTTGTCATGGTCGGCCATGACACAACCAATAAGGTTGGGACATGTGTCTAGGTCATTTCATATTATTAAATCATTATTTATACCTTAAACTATACTAATTACCACTAATCGCGATTAAAAACTTAATAAGTTACTATTCACCAAAAAATTATTTTTATCCCATTGAACCACATTTTACTTCTTAATGACAACCATGTATGTCGGATTTTTGAAATTAAAAACACAATGATGGAAAAATTTCATTTAAACGGAAAATCAGTCTTTATAAGTACCACTTAGTGGTTTCACTATTCATCAAAAATTGAAGTTTTTCAGAAAATTACCAAAAATTCACCCTAAGCTATATTTGATATTACGAATTCAAAAATGAAGTCCGTTTTACAAAATTCAAAACATATTAGTCACATTAATTAATTTAATAATTAATTCCCACTGTCAGAGCAAATAGCGTGTTTTTATAAAACAATAAGTATCAAAAGATTGACACTAGTTTAAGTCCGATTTCAAAGTGAAATTGATTCCAACGACCACTATTGGTTTTAATGGTAAAAATATTTTCTAATTTCACTTTAAAACCAATTAAAAAGATAATATAATCATATAAATAAATTATATTAAAAAGAGGTTTTGAATTAAAATACAACATTTTACACTATTCATTAAAAAATGAACTTTATCAGAAAAATACCAAAAATTTACACAAAGTAAAATTTGATGTCCCGATTCTTAATAAGAGTTTTATTTGGTCCAAAAGAATGTATAAGAGTGATCAAAACTATATTTAATGACAGTTCGCCATCAAAAGGCGATAAGTGAACCTTTAGTGAAAACTAGGGCATATATGCCTAAAATTGAATTCTTTCCGTATTTTAAGCCTCTATCCTTTATTGGATAATTGTAAAAACATTTAAAAACATATATAATCATATTTCAGTTATTTCTATCCATTCCCGCCATTACAACGGCTACATGTTAACTACCATTTAAAATAATATTATTTTATTATTAGAGTGCAACGTAAGATTCCCAAGAAACTCGTTGTTGCGTGTTGGGTACGCCATCGAGCATAGCGTCCCCTTTAAAGTCATTTAAATATTTTATTCACAAATATGGATAAATATGAAATGTCATATTCTTTATTTACCTGGGATGTTACATCCTTCCCCCCTTTTGGGAATTGCGTCCTCGCAATTTTAAAATTGCGCTTGGAAACATCCTTGAAAGTCCCACATCGGAACAAAAGTCGGTAAAAAAAACACTTTAAAATAAAGAAAGATAAGTACAAAGGTCACTCGAGTTAACCCATACTAGGATTCCAAGTATGAAAATATGGACATGGAGGAGAAAACATAGGGTCACGTTCTTATGGAGAGTGATAGAAAACATGTTTAGGAGAAAGTTAACAATGAGAAAATCACAAACTTGTGATGGGTTAAACGGTATTCGATTCCCCAGTAGGAAAAGTTAATATACAAAATTTTTGTTTTAAGTTACTTTTTATTGAGGAATTTATTCATAAGGAAACATAATCACTTATCATATTGACTTTCAACTTTTATTATATTCCTTACACAAACTCATATTTTCTCCAAAAGACGAGTATTTAGGAAGACTTGTTCACATTAAGAGTACTATAATCAACTTCTAGAGGATCACCTAATCCACAAAAGAGAACTATGTACATCCTATGTCTTTAGGCTTAAACCAGAACCAAAACCAAAAAGGTTAGTACAAGATCAGATAATCCAGAAAAGGATAACCCCTTATAAAAAGAAAATCTATTCTTAATCTCCAAAATTTGTCCAACAAAACCCAAAGTTCAACGAGGACCATCCGATAAACAATTTGTCCATAAAATTCTTCAAAGTAAACCAATATAAGATTGAAACCCAAATATTTGAAGGATTTAGTCACATTGTCTTCCAAGTTAAATCGTAACATTTATCTCCAAACAACATTAGTTGCTCCTAAAGTCTCGTATTGAAAAGTAATTAACCTAATCACATATCCTCCATGATAGGTTAATCATTTTTATAAATAACCCAAAATCAACTTACTCTTAATTCATAAAATCATATAACTAGAATGAATCAGTCAAACTAACCAGGGACTTCACGTAGTCCAGTGGTAGGTGATAAATACCAGTCGCACTTTGGTTGTGGGTTCGATTCTCGCAGCTTTGTCCGACGCGACGGGTTGTCACACGGTCTGCGTGTTGTCCTTTTTTCAAAACTATATAATTCTCAAAACATTCCCCAAAACTAGATAAAATCTTCAGAAATATTCACAACATATTTTAACCTCAATTTTATCTCATGCCTTCCACTTCAATCATAACATTTAGTAACCCATAATTTCCTCAAAAGTAAGGATCATATAAACCCAAATGGTTCTTTATAACTATGTCCACAAAAGAAAAGATAACTATTCCTTGGATAAAATTTGCCTATATTAAACATCAGGGTTACACATAATATAAAAAGTCTTCTAATGTAACCCCATCATCAAAAGAGACTTGATAATCTTAAGAATTTCACCATAACTCTTGAAGCCCTTTTATGTTGACATCTTACTCATTCAACATTCTTCATGATCCATTATCCATTCCTTTCCAACCTATTCCGAAATACCTCTTTCCTTTGATTGGTCATTGTCAGTTTCTTCATCCTCAATAGGAATGGCATTAGGTTTTGGTAAACGAACATTTGTACGCTCTTGGTGACCCCATTCACGAAACTTCTTCATAGAACATGTGTTTGCATAATGACCATGCACACCACATTTAAAACATTCAATTGATCCCTCAGAAAGAACTTCCTTCCCTTTCCTCGAGTCAACTGGATGTTCCTTTTTCCATGGCAAGTTCTTGCTTTATGACCTTCATTTCCACATCTATAGCATATTTCTATCCCTTTGAAACATTTTCCTAGGTGTTTCTTTCCACATCTTTGACACATAGGTTTTTGAGCACACGTACCTTTATGATTATTACCTGTACTTCCGTAGGGATTTGTTTCTTGCATATATGATGCCTTAGAGAAAACTCCAAGGTTTAGGTGGTAAATCATGACTCCAGATAGTTGGTTGAGGATAATCAGAAGAGTTTTCATTACAGCTCCCATATCATTCAGTTTTTTGCTCAAAAAACTGTCACAGTTTCCTTCACATCCACTGTTACTTTGGTGCCTGCTAGATCCAGCCATTTACTAAAACCAAAAAAGGTCAGTGTGAGTATATCAACAAAACCATCATGTACTAATGAGGAAGATAAACACTATGATACACTTACTCATTCACTTTATCTAAAACTAGGACTCTTTCTGAAATCCAAACCATTATGGTAATGTCACTTATGCTTAAAGAGTACCCTAACCTCTAAAGTTATCTAAACCGACCTTTGATACCAACTATAAGGCCCCAGCCTTAAACCTTACTTAATCTTGAGTTATTACAAGATTACACATTGAGGATCTTTTCAGGTTTAGAGTTTTAGAGAATTAGATCATGAAACTTGCATTACATTCCACATTTAAACAAAGTGGTTACATAAAAGTCAGTATTCATTCTTCCCATCAACGGGAACATATTTAAAATATAACACGGATTCTTTATTGACACATCCTTGACACTATCATCACATCATGTACCTTTCCCTTGACCTGTGAAAAACATTTCAAAAACTTGGGATGAGCATAAAAAGCTCAGTAAGAGTTATAAAAAATATGGAAAGGAAACATGAGTTCATATATACATGAGAATGAAATCATACTTTACCCATAAAACATAGACACTTTAACATACCTCATCAAACCATGAATAAATCATAGAAAACATAAGACATAAAGGTAACTTGAGGCATTCATAACATTCTTACGTAGGGAGTAACCCTCTTGGTTACGTTTGGAATACCCATCACAGTATATTCCCTAAATCTCTTCGGAGAAACCTTAACGTTTCACTCCTTCGCGTTACCCAATGCATTGGAGAGCTATAACGGGCTCACCCGCCCTTAGTTTATCACGGAACCACCCGTCTTCATAATAATGCCCAAGAACCATAACATAATCATATCACATAAAACATGCATAAAGGAAACATAACATTTCCACATTTCAATCACGAGATATCAATACAACACATTGATATAATAAAAACATTATGAAAACCATTTTCAATACCAAAATAAAAGAAAAGTAAAACATGGTATTTATTTTTCTTTTAAAAAGAAGGTATGGCTTGTAGAGGAAGCCAAAACTCAAATAACGGTTACGACGGCGGAGAAGTCGTTGTCGCCGCATACGTACGACAAAAACATTCCCTTTTGTCGTTTAGTAAACGCTTCGTATAAAAAAGATTCCTTTTGAGTAAACGTAAAAGTCAAAGGGGTTTATACACCGTATAAAAGAAAGTTGTGTATAAAATAAAATATGCCTCAACGAAAGGAGATTGAGACGAAGTCCCATACCACCTTGAAGCTTAAAATTTTAAACCATTAATATCCATATAAATAAATCCTTAAAACCATTTTGAAAACATGGATATTAATAAGAACATTTAAAATGATATTTTGGTTAAAGGGGTTTTACCAAAATTAGAGACTCTTGAATACAACAATTGAGGAATAACATTTAGTCAGAACTTTATAATATCATGAGAATAAATGGATTCATGATATAATACTCCAAAGGACAGTATATACACCATATAAGAGTGAATTGGTGCATAACAACAATGAACCCTCAATAGAAATGTCAAATGTGATGAAATCCCTTATAAAGAAGGTATCCTTAAATTAAGGATAAATAAATCTCAAAAATATGTGTGACAAATATATATACACCCAATATAAGTGGATATTAAGTGTAAAACAATAAAAGGTCATTCACACATATTCAATGGATGACATATTCAATGACTACAAGTTGAACCCAAAGAAATCGAAATTGGGTTAAGAAGTTCCCTTGACAGCCTAACGGCGTCACATCAAAATGAGTTGATGAGAGATAAAAAAGAGTATCTCATCACTTGGACACAAAATTTACATCATTAAGGATATATGAGAACATATCCCAACATAACAATATGTAAATTAAAAGACCCAATAAAAGAAGTCTTTTAAAAAGAGGAGGGTGAAAGGTTCCCTTACCGACTTGGGTATCTTTCAAAACATACACCCCATGAAATAAGGGAAATAAATCATTGATGTATATACTCATAAACAAAAGTATATTACACAAAGAGTAGAATAATGGGCAGTACATACACCACTCAAAGGAAATTGGGGAAAATGTAGCATAAATCTCACGGGGATAAAAGTGAGATGAAAAATCCCTTACGAAAACTCGGCAGCCTAACGGCGCCACATAAAACTTAAAAAAGTATTGATGAGAGAGAATAGGGTCTCTCATCACATGAACATAAAAATTACAGTAGGAGTAATATAAAATAATATCCCAATCATAATAAAGATGAGCTTAAAAGAAATTACATAAAAGATTGTACTTAAAAGGAAAGAGAGTTGTAGGATCCCTTACCTCGGGTCCGACTTGACTCGATCGTTCTTTAATCTCCTGAATAATAAACTTGAGTTAATTTCTAATTCCTTAAGAACCCTTTTTCAAGTTCATTATTACTTTTATACCACTTGTTACCATGTCACAAACATTATGTAATCATTTAAGTTAATAATATTTGTTTTGCCGATATTTGGTTCTTAAGTCGAAAGTGGTCTTCTTACAATTACATGTTGTTCGTGTGGCCAAATGTTTATTATATCCAGAATTGTATTCATTATGTAGATATCATATATTTCATATATATCCAGTACATTCATGCATTTATAACATTACATAATCATTTAGAGGTAAGAAATTAAATGCACCGTTCATGGAGACGGTAAGCTGTACGTACGCATGAACGCTACTTTCATTTCTATTTCGTATTTTATAGAATGGAATAATAATGATATAAAGGTATATTATAATTCCAGTATAATATCATATATAATATCATATTTCCATCCTTTATACATCCCACATATGGTATTTAACGAATCAAATCACTTTGAGGGGGCGGTAGTCCGCACTTCCTTAAATGAAGATATCGCGTATACCCATAATGGAAGCCATAAAGGTAAGACAAAAATGAAAAATACAGAAGCATAAATATAACATAAACATATTATATATCATATATAAAAATAGTGACATCATAATGGCCACCTTTGAAGGTGTTAAATGAGTATTGAACAATCATCGTTTCGGGAGGCAGAATTTCGCCATCCACGGAAACCGTATGTTCTTTAACCATTTGATGCAGTTGTGTGAGAGTGTAGCTCAAATAAATATTATAACAACATCCTAGTATATTGAAGATACTTGTGTTGTTACAAAAGAAGTAAATAAAAAGAGTTTAGGGGGTTGGAGAAGCAAAATAAAACAAATGAACATGAGAGAATGAATTACCTTTAAAAGTGTAACTCCTTTTGATTTAAGCCTAAAGGCTTCCTTTGAAAGGATTCTGCCCAAAGGGAGTCCTCTAGGATGAGGAGAGGGATGTGGAGAGAGCAAATGGGCAGGGGTTGGCCGAGACAAAGGCTTGAGAAGTGTATGGAATGAGGTAGAGGTGGGGGCCTTTTATAAGAGGAGAGGAGGGGCACTTTTGGAAAGTAAAGAAATATTACATTATTTGAAAATGTGTTTCGGTTTCAAAAGGTCCCACATTGATAGAATTCGTGGATAAGGTGATAAGGCTTCGAAATCCACTCATCCAATTGGTTTTGGACATGTTTAGGTTGTAGATGTTTCATTATCTTTCCATTTTAATTAAATCGTCAAATAATGATGTCATCGCTGCATCATTATTATGTCATAAATAATTAAATTTCTTTAATGTCTAAAAATTATTAAAAAAATACTATGATATAGGAAATCTTTTTATCTTTCCAATGACTATTTATAATCAAAATTTGGACTTGTATAACCCGACTTAAAAATTGTTTTTGTAAAACATATTATGTTTGTGTCATTTTCACTTTAACATTAAATAAAAATATATTAAAGTCATTTTCCAACTAAAGTGGCTCCATGTGGTCCCCAAGTTGTCCCATGGCTTGTCATGGTCGGCCATGACACAACCAATAAGGTTGGGACATGTGTCTAGGTCATTTCATATTATTAAATCATTATTTATACCTTAAACTATACTAATTACCACTAATCGCGATTAAAAACTTAATAAGTTACTATTCACCAAAAAATTATTTTTATCCCATTGAACCACATTTTACTTCTTAATGACAACCATGTATGTCGGATTTTTGAAATTAAAAACACAATGATGGAAAAATTTCATTTAAACGGAAAATCAGTCTTTATAAGTACCACTTAGTGGTTTCACTATTCATCAAAAATTGAAGTTTTTCAGAAAATTACCAAAAATTCACCCTAAGCTATATTTGATATTACGAATTCAAAAATGAAGTCCGTTTTACAAAATTCAAAACATATTAGTCACATTAATTAATTTAATAATTAATTCCCACTGTCAGAGCAAATAGCGTGTTTTTATAAAACAATAAGTATCAAAAGATTGACACTAGTTTAAGTCTGATTTCAAAGTGAAATTGATTCCAACGACCACTATTGGTTTTAATGGTAAAAATATTTTCTAATTTCACTTTAAAACCAATTAAAAAGATAATATAATCATATAAATAAATTATATTAAAAAGAGGTTTTGAATTAAAATACAACATTTTACACTATTCATTAAAAAATGAACTTTATCAGAAAAATACCAAAAATTTACACAAAGTAAAATTTGATGTCCCGATTCTTAATAAGAGTTTTATTTGGTCCAAAAGAATGTATAAGAGTGATCAAAACTATATTTAATGACAGTTCGCCATCAAAAGGCGATAAGTGAACCTTTAGTGAAAACTAGGGCATATATGCCTAAAATTGAATTCTTTCCGTATTTTAAGCCTCTATCCTTTATTGGATAATTGTAAAAACATTTAAAAACATATATAATCATATTTCAGTTATTTCTATCCATTCCCGCCATTACAACGGCTACATGTTAACTACCATTTAAAATAATATTATTTTATTATTAGAGTGCAACGTAAGATTCCCAAGAAACTCGTTGTTGCGTGTTGGGTACGCCATCGAGCATAGCGTCCCCTTTAAAGTCATTTAAATATTTTATTCACAAATATGGATAAATATGAAATGTCATATTCTTTATTTACCTGGGATGTTACAAATGAGACTATCTGTGAAAGGTGTTGGATGCCACACATGACATACATATATGAGAAAGCCCAGGAAGGGATCTAGATGGTATGAAAGAGATACAATTGAGTGCTGATCTGTGAAGGGTTCTAGATGTCGTAGGGGATATATGTTTTCACGTTGTCCAATAAAGGGAACTAGATGCCTCCAAAGAGATATTTTTGTGAGATAATCCATGAAGTATCATTGTATATAAGCTTCGAGAAATAGACAACATTGATAATTTGAACCATGTTTCATGGAAATTTGGGACAATATTTTTTTGTACCTATTGCGACTTTGTGCATGCCCATAGGGGCATATCACTGGACACCAAAAAATGAATCCCTCAAAATTGGATATGAAGAAATAATGGTCAGATTTGAATGTTAAATTATCAAAGACAATATTTCAGAATTTTCAAAATTAGATCGTCGAGCAGGGAGGGTTGTACAGGTCGCGTATCCATGTCGTTCAAATGCATCTTTGAAGAATGAGTGATAGGTCTCCATGAAGGGAACCATGAAAAGTCACTACAAAGGGATCCATGAATGGTGAGTTGGCGCTTAAATATAAATAGGAACACATTGATCTTTTATCCATACCTGGATCTATACGAATGATCATGCTAACACAATCAATTCATGAAGAAATATTCCCCACAAATTTAGCAGGGAGAACTAGGATCTACAATCTGGTGATCCGTGCACACTTTTCAGTGAATAGTAGAATCAAAATCTTTTTCTTATGTGCGACGTAAGCCCAGAACAAGGCTAATCATTGATCGGTCTATGTAATCAATCTCTGTTAATGGTATCTACATACAGAACCTAAAAATTTCTCTGAGTCTCGAGATGATGGATAATCAAGAGGATTCATGGGAAGTTATCATTGATTCTCTTTAGAGGAGAGAGATGGAAGACAACCCTCAAATAGGGTAGTACATTTGTAGTAATTAAGATCATGAATTGCTGACAACACTATTATCGAATGGTTAGATGGACTACCCGCTATCCAATCAGATGCATATATTAATCATTGGCTTGCATGATGACATATTCATTATTGAGGAATGTATAGATGATACAAACTACTGTATTAGGGGAATAATAGGAAAATAAATTGAGTACATAGTTAAAGATGGCCACATCGGGAAAGATCATTCTATAATCACATCGCACTGCCTCTACAATCATGTCAACAACATCAATGGTTAGAAGTTGGAGAAAGAGATATCCCCACCTTTGTACAAGAAGATAATTAAGGATTGTATTGGGAACCCAACTAAGCGATGGATCAACAACTAGGATCTACACCAAGGTGACAACATTTATGATGAGTGGGACAAGCCCTACTAGGCTTGCACATCCTGTGTCGAGTTTAAACATGTGATAAGTCATGTAGGCCTATATGAAGAGGTATGTGATTCTTAATTTCATGTTTCACAACCGACGAAGTTCAAACCTAAATTATTGTACCAGTGGTCACCGAAAACTAACAAATTCAATATTCACAATAGAGAGTTTGGTATCAGCATTTGGGATCTACATAAAATCACTATAATCTCGATTCTGGGGAGTTTGTATGATGTATTCTTCCCTTACATGAATGTATGGGAGAATTCAGAATTTATCCCTCTATTTGCCAAGAAATTACTTATTTTGGTTCTGAGAATGGATGATGACAATCAGAATGCAAGAGACATCCAATTAAAGTAGTGGTTTAACTGTTTTCCAAACATTCTACCTGAGGGAGTGGCAATACCAATGAAATTACTTCCAAGTCCCCCTACATGTCTGAGGGGAGATCAACAGGGAAAGAAAGGTTCTTACTGGTGGATCCAAGATGATGTCCAATGGACACTTTTGGGATATATCATTAGATATATCTAGTTTCTAATAGTTGGGATGGTTAGATTCATTTCATTACTGATCTGTGGGTGGATTCTTCCAGATAAAGACACACATATGGTAGTGTGGCCGAGTACATTTATTATGGAAGTGAAACTACCTTGTGGAAAACAAATCAACTTTGGAATACCGATTCTAGCAATGTTATATCATTTACTCAGGTCCATTAGTGAGGGAAAGAGACAATTTTGAATGTGTGTTCTATTCCATTTTTTATATAGATGGATAACTGCACACATGGGAGTCTATGAATACCTCAATCCCATTTTTCTAACTAGGATACACTCTGAACCAGCAATTCTGAAAAATCATAGACCCCCACCCACTTAAGCATGTCATGGCGACTATGTTGAAAAAAACAGTGCAAGCCAATCAATTCATTTTCCACCCATTTATCCTATTGATCGGAGCATTCACATATGATTCCCTAAACACTATATATAATTGGTCATATCTATTGTCTTTATGCGGCTGTGTCTGTTTCGCTCGGGTGGACTGTGAACCTTTTTGGGAACCATATACTCCACATCAGTTCACACTGGAATTCAAGTGTATACAGAGGATGACTCTAAAAGTGTACCTAGAGGTGATCCATGAGAACAACCAAAGTGTAATGGGACAACTGTTTTTGACATTCACATTGGAGTATGGAATGATGTGGGACGAGCTTTCACCACCTACCCCCACATTCGGTTTTATTCACTAATATACATTGATTGGGGAAGCTTCTTAACCATGTGAGATGTTATTTATTCCAAAAATCCAGAAAATTATTGTGTGGGTATCCGCGCCTCAATTTAAATGTTTGGAGGCAACACATAGACATTGTAAGTATAACAACCCTTCTCTTTATTACACATGGAATTAGCATGATCCAAGGCTCATTGAACATGGAGCAGGAGTAAACCCTCATTGAACCTAAAGCATGAGTAAACCCTCATTGAACTTGAATTAGCATGATTCCACACTCACTGCACATGATGTATCATGATAATAAATGTTACCCAATTCATTTGAGTGCTATCAGGGTGCACCATTCTTAAAAATTTCATTTAATGCATACGTGTGACACATGGATCATAAAACATGGATTTCATAAAAATCATCATTAATTCTACAATAAGGAATACAGAATTCATACATGAAACTCTATATTAAATTAGAAAATGTTCATAAAGGTGAATACCCTTGATAGAGAAATAGGCATGGTATTCACTGCACAATGACATTGGTTTGGAAAAACATTATGCAATTTTATCCGCATAACGGCGCGACATAAGAATTCATAAAAAATGTTGACGAGAGGTAACAAGATGTATCCTCATATATAAATTAAATTCACAGTATGGGGGTCATATAGATACATGCCCCAACAATTTTAATGGAATTTAGATTCATGATACAAAATAATTTCTTGAATGTAAATGATGAGAGAGAAATTCTTTTCGGAATTTTGGCATAGTAACGGGTATACATGAGAGGTATTAAATGATAGAGAAAAGATTATCTCGTCATTAAAACATAAAGAGGGAAGTATAGGGGTGGTGCTAAATCATACCTCAACATTTATAATTGAATATAAAAGGTCATAACAATATTATAAAACATGGATAAAAAGGTAATGTTTTAAATCTCTTACATGGAAGTGTGCTTCCAAAGGCATGGGAGAGGCTTGAGAGAGGCTTCTTGGGAAAATGGGGCACCATGGGAGGATTCTAGATATATGAGTCTATTGTTTTGATGAACTCTAAAGGCTTATAGTGAATAGGAAGTGGGATCTTGGGTGGGTTTATATAGGAAATGAGAGGGAATTCTTTATTATTTAGGTTTGGGACACCACACATTAAACTAATAAAAACCACAAACCAGACCATGGTTTTTGAAAAAGGGGAGTAGAATACAATATTTTATTAGGAAAATAGCCTTAATTCTTAATACAAAATGGTGGCTTATGTGGGGGTGATTCACAATCTCAAGGAAAACAATTTAAAAAGACTAAATGTTTTACAAGTCTTGGAGAGTCCACTAAAGCTTTGTAAAATAAATCAAACAAATATAAATTCACATTATATTTATGGTAAAACATATATTGGCCATAAATAATTTTTATATTGTTTTATTACATAACTATTGGGTCATTATGTTGTCATAAAATACATTATATATTTTAACGATATTTAATTATTACTCAAAAATTCGACTGTCTCAGAAAAGTATGAAAAATTCACCATTGGATAATTTCAACACCCCAATTCTAAAAATAGTATTCATTATATATAAATAAATTTTTAAATATGTGAATTTTTACTTTTAAAATAAAAACCGGAATTTATTGAAAATTCATGGGTTTTGAAAAGACAACTTTTAAACGTTAATAAAAATTACAATTGTATTCTTAAATATTGTACGATAATTTATATTTAATAAAAAGTAATTTACTAATAATATTTTAAAAAAATAAAATTTAATTAAAAAATCCATTAATTCATCAAAATATATATCTTAGTTGAATATTAACTAAAAAAATACTATTTGTGCTTTAAAAACCATTTACAAAGTAACAATTATAAAATGAAGGCATATTATTTATACAAAAAAAATATAAATAGTAATATTGATAGGGCCTTGTTACATAACCTCTTATACCACCCCCATAATACCAAATGGTATGGTGTGCGATGGTCACAAACTCTTGGGTTGGCTTAGATAACATCGCTCGAGTGGTAATCTCTATTAACTTCCACTTATCCCATAGTTGTTTTTGATCAATCTTAAAGTATTCAAGTTCGACTTGTGATTGGTCAAGAGCGAAGCCAAATTACGCCACCTCCTTTACGAGCTCTGAAAAATGGTCTTCGTATAGGGTAAGTCTATTGGATGGGTCCATCTCTTCCTTTGTCTAATTAAATTAGATTTGTTAAATCCAAATATTTATACTAATCTTGTGATAACTGTTCAATGACTATATTAGAAACGATCACAATTATTAACAGTACTTTAAAATATAGAAACATAAAACCAATGATATTCACATTTTATATAACTAGAATTAAACATTTAATTAGATCAAGAGTAATTTTCATAAATGAATGTTTGGGCCATTACAATCTTCACCCATTACAAAATGATTCCCTTGAAATTTCCATTTCCCACACTAAAACAGACATGGGTAACATTGCTTCATCACTTACTATGATTCCCACATTGCTTCATCAGTCTTTTGGTTTCACCAGAACAACTTAACAAGGGAAATTTTTTTATTTCATAGAACTTTTTCTCTAAGATCTAAGATCTTCACTCGTTTCTCCTCATAAAAAAGCTCATCATCTAACTGAACGACATATGAAGAGAGTAAAAGAGAAAGGTATGGTATGTAAATTGTTTATAATGATAAATGAAAGACTTCATGTACTTTGGCCATTTTAGGTGGAAGTGCTAGTTGATAGGCCACATCCCCAACACGATCAAGAATCTCAATGGGGCCGATGTACCTTGGGCTTAACTTCCAATTATGTGCAAACCTCATGACCTTATTCCATGAAGATATGAATAGAAATACCATGTCTCCAAGTTTAAAAACAAGATCTCATAGATAGTTATCATCATAACTCTTCGGTCGACTCTAGGCTGCCTTGATATGCTGATTAATGATGTTCACCTTCTCTACCATTTCTTTGACAATTTCAGGCCCTAACAGCTTACTCTCACTAATTTCATCCCAACATCCTGGTGTTCTGCACCTCTTCCCATACATGGATTCATAAGGTTCCATTAGTATGCTCAAGTGGAAAATGTTATTTTAGGAGAATTAAACCGGTGGAAGATGTTGGTCCCACCCTCCATTGACATCTATAGAACATGATCTTAACATATACACTAGTGTCTGAATAGGTCACCCAGATTGGACATCATTTTGAGGATGGTAGGATGTAATGAAGTTTAGATAAGTATCTTGAGATTGTTGAAGAATCTTCCAAAACATAGAGGTGAATCATGGATCTCGGTCAGATACAATAAATTGTGGTACGCCATGCAACCTTACCACTTCTCTAATATATATATGTGCCAATTGATCCTATGATAAATCCTCCTGAATTGAAATGAAGTGTGCAGACTTTGTAAGATTCTCCATAACAACCAATATTGCATTATTTCATTTAGATGTCTTCAAATGTTTGGTGAAAAATTCCATGGTGATGTTCTCTCATTTCCATATGGGTAAGGGAAACTATTTCATCATCCCCTTAGACTTCTGCCTCTCTAACTTCACATGCTGACACACCCAGCACTTTGATGTATACTCAGTGATCTCCTAATTTATATTATCCCACCAATAATGCTCTTGAGGATCTAAACAAATAATTGTATTTCCTAGGTGGGTAATGAAATTCAAACTATGTGCATCATCTAAAAGATCAATCTTCAACTCTGAACTTGATGGAACACATAGAATTTTCTCAAATCTCACAATTCCTTATTCATTATCATTGAACTCCAAGGATTTTCATTTTCTGATAGCTTCCAATTTCTTCTAAATTCCAACATCATCCTTTTGAGCATTCATTAACTTTTCTAAAAGAGATTATTGAGTAATCATTTGTGAAAGTATTGATGATGTTCCCTTCAATATGATTCCCATATCCATCTTCATCAAATCTAAGACGATTGGATCCTTTTCAATTCTAATCAATGATAAAATGGCTCGGTCCTTTCTACTTAGAGAATCTTCCACCTTTTTCTCTTTCATAGGGTGATAATGGATTAAGAAGTCATAGTCTCTGATCATCTCTAACCATCTCCATTGGCGCATGTTCAACTCTTTCTGTGTGAATATTTAACTGAGGCTTTTGTGGTCCATATTTATTTTACACTTCTCCCCAAAGAGATAATGTCACCAATTTTTTAAAGCAAAGATCCTCGCATCCAACTCCAGAACTTGTGTTGGATAAATCTTCTCATGAACATTCAATTTCCTTGAAGCATAGGTAATTACTTTGAACTTTTTCATCAACACATAACCCATGCCCTTCTTCTAAGCATCACTAAATTCCACAAAAAGATATCCACTTGTGGGTAATGTGAGAATGGGTGCATGATACACCCCATTTTCAGTTCCTTTAATCGTTTTTCACATTCATCACTCAAAGAAAATTTTACTCCCCTTTGAGTTAGCTTGGTAAGAGGATTATGAAATCTTGCAAAATTTCTCGAAAATCATCGATTATATCCATCCAATCCTAAGAAGCTATAGATATCTATTACCTATGTTGGCCTCGGCAATCCCTCTATTCTATCGATCATAGAGGGATCCACAGATATCCCATTTCTTGTTATGATATGGCCCAAGAATGAGACCTCATTTAGCCAAAACACACACTTTATGTACTTTTCATAGAGCTTCTATTTTGACAAGGTCTCTAGTACAGTTCATAGAAGCTCTTCATGATCCTCCATGGTTTCAGAGTATATTAGAATATCATCAATAAAGACAACCGCAAACTAGTTGAGTTAATCTATAAAAACTCTACTCATCATGTCTATAAATATTGATGTAGAATTACTAAGTCCAAAAGGCATTACTATGAATTCATAGTGCCTGTATCTTGTATGAAAAGAATTCATGGGGATATCTTCCTTCTTCACCGTTACTTGATAATATTCAAACCGAAAATATACCTTGGAGAAGTATTGTGCTCCCCACAGCTGATCAAACAAGTCATCAATTCCTGGGATAGGATACTTGTTCTTTATCGTGATTTTCTAAGATCGTGATAATCAATGAAAAGGCACGTTGACCCATCATTCTTATCGACAAAGAGGACAAGTTCAGCCAATGGTGAAGTACTTGGGTGTATAAACCCTTTATCTAGATTCTCATGTAGTTGTCTCTTCAGCTTCTCATGATCAATAATATCCATTAAATACACATTCATGGATACTGGCAATTCCCCAAGTATACGGTCATTTTTGAATTCAACATCTTTTCTAAGAAAAATACAAAACAATTACTCAGGAAGCAAATCAATGAATTTCATCATAGTAGGCATAACATCAAGGATGGTTTCCTCCATACCCTCAACCATGTGAGACAAATATGCATGCTCATAGGGCAGTAATATCCACACTTGAGATGATGGAGCTAAAGAAGATTCATATTACTCCTTGAATTTGTATAGAATCTGGGGTCGATTTTCCACATGCAGAGTGATTTCCCTCTCATGGAATTTTAAGTAGGCTCATTATAAGAAAAACCAATCCATTCCATGAATTGCATCAAATTCTATAAAAGAGAGTATGAAGAGGATTTATGGGAAATTCAATCCACCAATTAAGTTAGGGATGGAGTTATATTCATGAGATGTAATGATTTCCCCATTTTCCGTACTCAATGAAATCTTTACTTCTATTAATTATGGTGGTGTTGGGATTGATCTACTAAACATTCAAGATATAAAAGAATTCATAGAACTTGAATCAAAATGTATGTTAAATATTCTTGAATGATTTACTAGCATACCTTTAACCACTCCGTTTTGTGGGTTCACTTCGGTAGTAGTGATGGAAAAAGCTTTCTCTTGCTATCTTGGAGGTTGTTGGTTGGCTCAGAAAACCCTTGTCTTAGGGAACTGATTTACAAGATGCCCTGGTTCTTTGTAGTTGAATCAATGAAAAACATGTTGAGAGTCAAATGGATAATTCCACTCCTCTGTCGTAGTCGCAGGTTTTTCTTATCTGTATTTAATGGCTAGGTGCCCTTTTCTTCCACATGTAAATCATCTCCACATCCCCTTAAAGAAACTTCCAGGGTGCTTCTTTCCGCACCTTTGGAAATTGGGGTGCTGGATTTTCATAGCACCTTTGGATTTATCTATCAGACCACCAGAATTTAAGTCCAACATACACTTCTTATCCCCATGATACCATTGAGGTTCGCTGTTCTCCATTTCAACCTCGAGGGAACATCAGACAATTTCCTCACAACTGTTGAAGTCATAGATCGCCAAGGATTTCTACAGGCTAGGTTTCAACACACTAAAGAAGCAGTCAACCATGCATTCATGGGTAAAGACATAGCCAGAAGCGTATTGTGCAAGCTTCGTGATGTTTTCTTTGTACTATTTGATAGATTCATTGTCTTTTTTCTTGAGGGAAAAAAGTCCATTTCCATCTTATGCTGGAGGGTGCGCGGAAAGTATTTATCAAAAAACATCTTCCAAAAATCATTCCATTCGAACACCTCAATCTTCTCCTTAGGCTTCCTATTTTTGATTAACGTCCACCATTGATCGGCTTCACCCTCTATACGATAAGCATCCATAATAACTTTCTCTTGTTTGGAACATTGAATGATAGAGAATATCTTTTTAATAGAGTTGATCCATTGTTTGGTGATTGAGGGATCAAATGATCCACTAAAAGTAGGAGGCATTTGTCTCATGAAGATCTCAATAGCAACATGTTATTTCTTAGGGGTGGTTGAACATTCCTCTTGACCATGTTTCTATTCAATTCTTGAGTTAACTGAGATAGTATCGTGATGAAGTTTGTGATTCTGGCTCCCATCGGATTGGGCATCTCATTAGAACATTCATCACATTGGTCTTCACATTGGCTGTTATCCCGAGCCCTCTTATTACCGACCATTGGATAGAATAAAATAAATTTTAGGGGTAACAAAAAAAGGGTAATCCAAGGACAAAACAAATGACTTAAAAATAGCTTTTATTTCCTTTAATTATGAATCTATAGGCTTCAATCAATGTTATCCAACATATATTCTAATGGGTTGTTTTAATTAACTTAAGGATTTTTCATAATAAGCTTGTGAATTTACCAATGCATATCCCCCAAGAGTTTCATAACCAAGAGTGCAGCAAGGCCCATTTTCATGTATGAGGATACCCCAGGTTAACCCTAAAATCTCTTGTTAGGGATCTCACCCCTAGGTACATCTGTGCCAGAGCCGCCTTTGCCTACACATATCCTGACAGGGATGTATTTTCTTGATAAACCACTTAATAAATACTCATGAAATTATAGGTATGTTCTTATTATACGTAGTCTTTCCCCTATGTCATTGACTAGGGTTTTCTAATCCTAATCGCAAAAAATAACTAGACCTATCCTCCAATACAAACTATAACAACCCTCCTCTTTTTTAAACACTTAAACATGATTTATTACATAAACTATTCACATGGTAAAACCAGGAATATCGAGAGGTCTAGTGTCTTTGGGGATTAGGAACATTATATAACCACATAAAACATGAAACAAAACACCTTTATTGAAAACATCCATTACATGACAACTACATTCCATCGTACTTAACACTGCATAGGATAACCTGAAGACATTCATAAGAAAAATGGTGAGCTATAATGCTCAATAAGGGAATAAACATGGAATGATACAAGGAATACAATACAAGTTAGACAATAGGCATATCAATGGATCACAAGAGAAACATGAATATAAAATAATGATAAAGCATGATAATCATAACATGGAAATGAGGCCACAACACTTAACATGGAATTAGAATGAGCTAAATCTCATTGCACATGGAGCATGAGTAAACCCTCATTTCACATGAAGAATGAGTAAATCATTATTGTACATGAATTATCATGAGTCAAACCTCATTTCACATGACATTTCATGATACAATACTTTACCCAATGCATTGGAGCGCTATCCGGGCCCACCATTCTTAAACATTTCATTTCAGGCATAAGTGATCCACATGGATCATAAAAAATGGATTCATTAAAAATCATCATCAATTCCATGATAAGGAATATGGAATTAAAACACGAATCTCAATAATCAATAAGTAAATGTGCATAAATTGGAATAACTTGATAGGGAAATGGGCATGGTAATAACTACACTATGACTTTGGCATGCAAAAGTGTTGTGCAATTTCGGCAGCATAACAGTGTGACATAAGAATTCATTAAAATGGTTGATGGGAGAGAAAAGGGTTTTCACATAATATTCACATGAAATGGATATTAAGGGATTAATATAGATAACTCTTCCAACAATTGTAATGGAATTTATATTCATGATATAAAATAAATGCTTGAATGTAAATGAGGAGAGAGAATCTCCTTTCATAATTTTGGCATCGTAACAGTTGTACATGGGAGGAATTTAGTGACAGATAACGGGGTCTCTCATCGTTAAAACATCAAGATGGATGTATGGGGGAGGGGGGTATGACAACCCTGCTTTTTATTACAACTTAAACATGCTTTATTACATAAAACTTCACTTGATACAACAAAGAAGATCGAGAGGTTTAGTGTCTTTGGGGCTTAGGATCATTACATAAAAACTTTAAACTTGAAATACAACATCCTTATTGAAAACTTCCTTTACATGACCAGTACATTCCTTCGTACTTAGCATTGCATGGGATAACCTGAGGACATGCATAAGAAAAGGGTGAGCTATAAAGCCCAGTAAGGGAGTACATAATGAATAACATGAGGAGTACAATACATGTTAGGCAATAGGCATATCAATAGATCATAAGAGAGACATGAACATAAAGGCATGATAAATCATGATAATCATAACATGGAAATGTGGCAACAACACTTAACATTGAATTAGCATGAGCCAAGGCTCATTGCACATGGAGCATGAGTAAACCCTCATTGCACTTGAAGCACGAGAAAACCCTCGTTGCACTTGAATTAGCATGAGTAAACACTCATTGCACATGACGTATCATGATACTATACTTTACCCAATGCATTGGAGCGCTATAAAGGGCGCACCCTTCTTAAACATTTCATTTCATGCATAAGTGTGCCACATGGATCATAAAACATGGATTCATAAAACATAATAATTTCTTCCACGATAAAGGAATGTGGAATTCATACATGAAACTTTACAATCAATATGTAAATGTTCATAAAGGTGAATACCCTTGATGGAGAAATGGGCATGGTATTCACTACACAAAGACATTGGCTTAGAAAATCGGTGCGATTTCGGTAGCGTAACGACGTGACATAAGAATTCATAAAAAGGTTGATGAGAGAGAAAGGGGTTCCTCATCATATTTAAATGTAATGGACAGTAAGGAGGTCATATATATACATGTACCAACAATAGAAATGGAATTTAGATTCATGATAACAAAGTATTGCTTGAATGCAAGAGAAGAGAGAGAAGTTCCTTTCGGAATTTCGGCATAGTAACGGGTGTACATGGGAGGCATTTAATGAGGGAGAGATGGTTCTCCCATTATTCAAACAATAAGAGGGCAGTATGCGGGAGGTGCGAAACCATACCCCAACATTCATAATTGAAATAAAAAGGGCAATTCAACTTAAAGAAAATTGACAAAAAATGAGAAAGGAAGAAAAACCCTTACTTGGAAGTGTGCTTCCAAAGGCTAGAGAGAGGCTTGTGAGAGGCTTCTTGGGAGCTTGGGGAACCTTGAGAGGATTCTAGAGAGAGTAGGGCAGAGTTTGGACGAACTTCAAGGGCTTTGGGTGAGGAGGAAGTGGGAGCTTGGGTGGGTTTATATAGGAAAGGTGAGAGAATTCTTTATTATTTAGGTTTGGGACCCCTTATATTAAAATAATCCAAACCACAAACCATCCCATGGTATTTGCCCATGGTTTCTGGAAAAGGGAAGAGGAAAACAATATTTTACAAGGCCAAGGTCCGAACTTATTAAAAAATTAGGGTTGCTTATGTGGAGGTGAGTCACACTCCCATGGAAATTAATTTAAAAAGGCAAAGTGTTGAATAAGTCTTGAGGGCTCCATTAATGCTTTGAAAAGTGAGTCAAACAAACCCAAAACCTCATTATTTTAATGATAAAACATATATTGGCCACACCTAAGGATTATGGTATTTTATTACATCACCATTGGGTCATTATGATGTCATAAAACACATTATATATTTAAATGGTATTTAATTTTTACCCAAAAATTTGACTGTCTCAGAAAATTATGAAAAATTCACCGTTGGATAATTTCGACGTCCTGATACCAAAAATAATATTTATTTTATCTAAATAATTTTCTAAATATGTGAATTTTCACTTTTAAAATAAAAACCGACATTTATAAAAAATTCACGGGTTTTGACAGAAATGGCTTTCAAACCTTAATAAAAATTTTAATTGCATTCATAAAATTATAAGATCATTTATATTTAATAAAAATTAATTTAATATTAATAATAATATTTTATTAAAATATTATTTAATTCAAAAATCCTTTAATTTAATAAAATATAATTCTTAATTAAATAATAACTAAAAACATCATTTGTACTTTAAAAACTAATTACAATGCATCAAAAATGACTAGAAATTATATTCATTATTATATACAAAATAATGTACATGAACATGGTGCTACTTATTTGTTACATAACCCCTTAAAATAGCCGCATAAGACCTAAGGGTAAGGTGTGCGATGGTGACAGACTCTTGGGGTTGCTCGGATAACATCGCTCGAGTGGTGATCTCTATCAACTTCCATTTTTCCCGTAGACGATCACGTTCGAGCTTGACTTGATGAAGCTCATCTTGGGATTGGTCAAGGGAAAAGCCCAAAGACGCCACCTCCTTTCCGAGCTCCGACAAATGGGCTTCGTAAGGGGCAATTCTACTGGATGAGGCCATCGCTTCCTTTGTCTGAGTAGAAAATTGTTTCGTTAAAGACTTATATTTAAACTACCCAGATGATCACTGTTCAACGGCTATAAAAGTAACGGTCACAAATCTTAACGTAAAACTTAATGAAGTTGACATCTTATAAAAACATTTTTCATAAAGAAACATTTAACTGGATCAAGAGGGATTTTCCATTAATGAAACTTTGGGTCGTTACAACATTCCCCCCTTAAGAAATTTCGCCCTCGAAATTTTCCTTTCCCCACACTAAAACAAATGTGGGTAACTTAGCTTCATCATATCCTCCGACTCCCAAGTTGCTTCTTCAAACTTGTGGTTTCTCCACAACACCTTGACGAGGGGCATTGTCTTATTTCGTAGAACTTTTTCACTACGATCTAAGATCTTCACTGGTTGCTCCTCATAAGAAAGATCGTCTTCTAATTGTACCACCTCGGAAGAGAGTACATGTGAAGGGTCTGGTATGTACTTCCTTAAGAGGGATACATGGAAGGCATCATGCACCTTGGCCATAGTAGGTGGAAGTGCTAGTCGATAGGCCACAGCCCCAACACGATCAAGAATCTCGAAGGGGCCGATGTACCTTGGACTTAACTTCCCTTTCTTTCCAAACCTCATGACCTTCTTCCACGGAGATATGCGTAAAAACACCATGTCTCCGACTTTAAACTAAAGGTCTCGTCGACGATTATCTGCATAACTCTTCTGTCGACTTTGGGCTGCCTTGATATGCTGCTGAATGGTTTTCACCTTCTCTACCATTTCTTCGACCATTTCTGGTCCAAGCAGCTTACGTTCACTGACCTCATCCCAACATGCCGGTGTTCTGCACCTTTTCCCATATAGGGCTTCATATGGTGCCATTTGGATGCTCGAGTGGAAACTATTATTATAAGAGAACTCAACTAGAGGAAGATGTTGATCCCATCCTCCTTTAAAGTCCATTGAGCACGCTCTCAACATATCCTCAAGTGTTTGGATAGTCCGCTCGGATTGGCCATCAGTTTGAGGATGATAGGCCGTACTGAAGTTCAGTTCAGTATTCAGAGCATGTTGAAGACTCTTCCAAAACATAGAGGTACATCTTGGATCTCGGTCCGACACAATAGATAGTGGTACTCCATGCAACCGTACCACTTCCCTGATATATATCTGTGCCAGTTGATCCAAAGAGAAATCCTCTCGAATAGCAATGAAGTGTGCAGTCTTTGTAAGACGATCCACAATAACCCAGATTGCATTGTTGCTTTTGGATGTCCTTGGAAGTCCAGTGACGAAGTCCATGGTGATGTTCTCCCATTTCCATTCTGGTATGGGCAATGGTTGCATCATCCCCTTAGACTTCTGCCTCTATGCCTTCACTTGCTGACACACCAGGCACTTTGATGTATATTCGGCGATCTCCTTCTTCATATTATCCCACCAAAAGTTTTCTTGGAGATCTCGATACATCTTTGTGCTCCCTGGGTGAATAGAGAAATTTGAACTATGTGCATCATCCAAAAGTTCCTTCTTCAGTTCCGAACATGATGGGACACATAGTCTTTTCCCAAACTGCACAATTCCTTCTTCATTAACATTAAAATCTGAGGATTTTCCCTTTTTGATAGCTTCCACTTTTTCTTGGATACTCGCATCATCCTTTTGAGCATCCTTTAACCTTTCCAAAAGAGATGGTTGAGCAATCATTTGTGAAAGGATTGATGATGTTCCCTTCTTTATGATTCCCACGTCCATCTTCATCAAGTCTAAGAAGATTGGATCCTTCTCAATTCTCATCATTGATAGAACTACTGGATCCTTTCTACTTAGGGAATCCGCTACCTTGTTCGCCTTCCCAGGGTGGTAATGTATTGAACAGTCATAATCCTTTATGAGCTCTATCCATCTTCTCTGGCGCATATTAAGCTCTTTCTGTGTGAATATATATTTAAGACTCTTGTGGTCAGTATATATCTCACATTTCTCTCCATAGAGATAATGCCGCCAGATTTTCAAGGCAAAGATCACCGCCGCCAACTCCAGATCATGCGTTGGATAGTTTCGCTCATGGATTTTCAATTGTCTTGAGGCATAGGATATTACTTTATCATTCTGCATCAGCACACATCCTAAGCCCTTCTTCGAAGCATCACTGAATACCACAAAAAGCTCCCCACTTGTGGGTAAAGTGAGCACAGGTGCAGTGATAAGCCTCCTTTTCAACTCCTTGAAGCTTTCTTCGCATTCATCACTCCAAGTAAACTTTACTCCCTTTCGAGTTAGCTTGGTAAGAGGGTTGGACAATCGTGAGAAGTTTCTCACAAATCGTCTATAATATCCAGCTAACCCCAAGAAGCTACGGATATCAGTTTCCGATGTTGGCCTCGGCCATCCCTCAATTGCATCTGTTTTGGAGGGGTCCACAGATATCCCATTGCTTGTGATGATATGGCCCAAGAATGAGACCTCCTTCAACCAGAACTCACACTTGCTGTACTTGGCATAGAGCTTCTCCTTGCGCAAAGTCTCCAGTACAGTTCTTAAATGCTCCTCATTGTCCTCCTTGGTTTTGGAGTATATTAGAATATCATCTATAAAGACTACCACAAATTTATCTAGGTAATCTCTAAAGACTCTATTCATCAAGTCCATGAATATTGCTGGAGCATTGGTGAGTCCAAAAGGCATTACTATGAATTCATAGTGCCCGTACCTTGTACGAAAAGCAGTTTTGGGGATATCTTCCTTCTTCACCCTTACTTGATAATATCCCGACCGCAAGTCGACCTTGGAGAAG
The DNA here is from genome assembly GCA_963277665.1 of Viscum album. Taxonomy (NCBI): domain Eukaryota; kingdom Viridiplantae; phylum Streptophyta; class Magnoliopsida; order Santalales; family Viscaceae; genus Viscum; species Viscum album. The sequence goes on along the minus strand of OY728123.1, from coordinate 1,810,653,458 downwards.
TATTGTGCTCCACACAGCTGATCAAACAAGTCATCGATTCTTGGGAGAGGATACTTGTTCTTTATTGTGATTTTGTTAAGTTCACGATAATCGATGCAAAGCCGCATTGACCCATCCTTCTTCTTGACGAAGAGGACTGGTGCACCCCATGGTGATGCACTTGGGCGTATAAACCCTTTATCCAGATTCTCCTGTAGTTGTTTCTTCAGTTCTTCAAGCTCAACCACAGCCATTCTATATGGAGTCTTGGATATTGGTAGCGCCCCAGGTATAAGTTCAATTGAGAACTCAACATCTCTTCTTGGAGGAAGACCAGGAAGTTCCTCGGGAAATACTTCAGCGAATTCCCTCACAATAGGAATTTCTTCAAGGGTGGTTTCTTCCTTGGACTCAATCATCTGAGCCAGATATGCGTGCTCATAAGGTAGTAATATCCATGCTTGAGATGATGGAGCTAAAGGAGATTCATCTTCCTCCTGACACTTGTAAAGAATCGGGGGTTGGTTCTCCATATGGAGTGTGATTTCCCTCTCCCGACAATTTATGTTGGCTCTATATAAGGAAAGCCAATCCATGCCAAGAATTGCATCAAATTCCACCAAAGGGAGTATGACGAGGTTCGCTGGGAAATTCAATCCACAGATTATAACAGGGGAGGACTTATACTCATGGGATGCAATGATTGCCCCATTTGCCGTACTCACCGACATCTTTACTTCCGTGATTTGTGGTGGTGCAGGGATTATTCTACTAAACTTTTGAGATATAAAAGAATGCGTAGAACCTGAATCAAAACGTACGTTCGCTATTCTTGAATGAATAACTAGCGTACCTGTCACCACTTCGTTGTCGGGGTTCACTTCGGCAGAATTGATGGCAAAAGCTCTTCCTTGCTGTCTTGGAGGTTGTTGATTGCCTCCGATAACCCTTGGATTAGGGCACTGATTCGCAAAATGACCCTGTTCTTTGCATTTGAAGCATTGAACAATGCGTTGAGGTTCGAACGGAGCGTTCCTTCCCTCCGTTGCAGCCGCGGGTCCTTCTTGCTGACAGTTAACAGCTAGGTGCCCTTCTCTTCCACACTTGAAGCATTTTCTTGTCCCCCTAAGGCAATTTCCAGGGTGCTTCTTTCCACACTTTTGGCAAGTGGGGTGCTGGAATTTCTTAGCGCCGTTGGATTTATCCATTGGACCACCAGCATTGAAGTTCACCTTCCGCTTCTTGTCCCCATGATACCCATGTGATTCTACGATCTCCATTTCAACCTTGAGGGCACATCAGACAATTTCCTCATAGCTGTCGAAGTCACGGATCGCTAATTCTTTCCGCAAGCTAGGCTTCGGCCCACCAAAGAAGCGGTCAACCTTGCATTCGGGGGTAACGACAAAGCCGAAAGCGTATCGTGCAAGCCTTGTGAAGTTTGCCCCGTACGCTCCCACAGATTCCTCATCTTTCTGCTTGAGGGAAAGGAAGTCCCTTTCCATCTTAAGACGGAGGGTGCGTGGAAAATATTTATCGAAAAAAATCTTCCTGAATACCTTCCATTCCAAAGCCTCGATCTCCTCCTCAGGCTTCGTATTTTTGATCAACGTCCACCATTGATCAGCTTCACCCTCCATACGATAAGCCGCCAGGAGAACCTTCTCTTTTTCAGAGCATTGGAGGATGGAGAATATCTTTTCAATGGAGTTGATCCATTGTTCAGCAATCGTGGGATCAGATGATCCACTAAAAGTAGGAGGCCTTTGTCTCATGAAGCTTTCAATAGCGACTTGTTCTTTCTTAGGGGGGGTTGAACATTCCTCTTGACCAGTGTTTCTATTCAAAACTTGAGTTATCTGAGAGAGAAGCGTGACAAAGTTCGCGATTCCCGCTCCCATTGGATTGGGCATCTCATAAGTACAATCATCACACTGATCTTCACAACGGTTGTTAGCCCGAGTTCTCCTATTACCGGCCATTGGCTGGAATAAAAGGAAAGTTAGGGGTAACACATAAAGGGTAATCCAAAGACAAAAGTTGATGACTTATAAATAAACTTTAATCTCATTAACTCATGAGTCTATAGGATTCAATCCAGGCTTTTCATGATCTTCCTTCTAAAATATATTCTTAGGGGGCATTTTTCCCTTAATAAGTGTTCATACTAAGATTGTGAATTTATCAAAACATATCCCCCGGGAGTGTCGTAACCAAGAGTGCAGCAAGGCCCGTTGTCGTGCACCAGTTCCCGTTCGAGTCTAGCTCAAAGCGGTGTTTTCGGGTTTTACCCATAGGATACATCTGTGCCAGAGCCGCCTCTACCTGCTCGTATCCAGACAGGGATGTATTTGTTTAATAAAACACTTACTTAGTATTTACCAAAACTTAGGGATGTTTTTATTATGCTTAGTCTTGTATCTAAGGCTTTACTAGGGTTTCCTAATCCCAAAAATAACTAAACCTATCCTCTGATACCAACTATGACAACCCTGCTTTTTATTACAACTTAAACATGCTTTATTACATAAAATTTCACTTGATACAACAAAGAAGATCGAGAGGTTTAGTGTCTTTGGGGCTTAGGATCATTACATAAAAACTTTAAACTTGAAATACAACATCCTTATTGAAAACTTCCTTTACATGACCACTACATTCCTTCGTACTTAGCATTGCATGGGATAACCTGAGGACATGCATAAGAAAAGGGTGAGCTATAAAGCCCAGTAAGGGAGTACATAATGAATAACATGAGGAGTACAATACATGTTAGGAAATAGGCATATCAATAGAGCATAAGAGATACATGAACATAAAGGCATGATAAAGCATGATAATCATAACATGGAAATGTGGCAACAACACTTAACATTGAATTAGCATGAGCCAAGGCTCATTGCACATGGAGCATGAGTAAACCCTCATTACACTTGAAGCACGAGTAAACCCTCGTTGCACTTGAATTAGCATGAGTAAACACTCATTGCACATGACGTATCATGATACTATACTTTACCCAATGCATTGGAGCGCTATAAAGGGCGCACCCTTCTTAAACATTTCATTTCATGCATAAGTGTGCCACATGGATCATAAAACATGGATTCATAAAACATAATAATTTCTTCCACGATAAAGTAATTTGGAATTCATACATGAAACTTTACAATCAATATGTAAATGTGCATAAAGGTGAATACCCTTGATGGAGAAATTGTAAAGACCGTAAAATTCAAGGGAATTTTTTTCTTAATTTTCTTTGGATTTTTACAAGAGCGCGGTTTCAGACGGCACCTGATTCCGAGGCCCAGAGTGCCCGGAATTAATTTCCGAAGTTTGGCTCGGGTACGTTCAGTGAACGAACGAGCGATAATTCCTAACTTTTGATCCGGTGCTCGGAATTGAAATCCGAGGGCACCGATGAACTCGCAGCGCCGATATTCGCTTAAAGAGACCCTTTCGGGAGTTGCGTTTGTTGCGGGACGAAAGTTAGTTTTTAGGAGAATTATAAAAAGTTGAATAAAAAAATGTGGATTCTTTTTATTTCACTTTTGTAGGTTAACTCCTCTCAAAAGGAGTTGGGGGTGGGACCCACACCCACTTAACCTTCTTTGAGAGGATTATGTGTGGTGGGACCCACACGAACCTAAACCTCTCAACTTCCCCCTTAAACTCCCCTCTCTCCCTCTTAATTGTTTGTAAACTTAACATCAAATTAATTACACATGACATGTTAATTAATTAAGTGTTATGTTTGAATTTTGAAGTTTTGAATTCCTAGGCTTGGTAAATAAAATAAGGAGAGACCTTATTTTATTTTGTTAGCCAACTTGTGTGGATTTCATTTGAGAGCTCCTCCTCCATCTTCTTCATCTTGACGAAGAACGTTCATCTTGACGAAGAACGCTCAAACTCCGACGAAGAACGACGCCTCTCTTCTTCGTCCTCGGTGTCAACAAGAGGGAACGCCGCATCCTCCTCGGGCCTTCTTCGTCGGCAAACGAAGATCAGCCAACAACGTGTCGCATCGGACGTAACTCTTCGTCAACGGATTTGACGAACGACGACCGCGACGCCCGACTTCCGCGACGCCGTCTTCCGCGGAACGTAGAAGATTCTTTGAATCTCAAACCAGAGGTAGGGGATGTTATTTATTGATTATTTTATTCCATTCTTGAATCATGGATTTTTAGCATGACTAAACGTGAGGCTTTTGGATTTTCTTTAGTTATGTTATTATTTAACGTGAGGGGGGTCGGACCGCATGAACACGGCCGAACCCCCCCTCCTTAGTTCTCGTTTTATTCATGCGGGTGGAAGCAAGTGGCGTGGTGTCGTCGCACCACGCGGATGAACATGCTTATATTTTTCGGCATCGCCGCCGCGCTACGCCGAGGAGAGTCTTCAAGAACGCGACGCCGTCGCGCCGTGTTGGAAGGATTCATGGCACGGTGAAAGGGGCGCGGTGCCGTCGCACCGCGTCGGACGACGAACACCGCGGCCGGTTCCGGGCCGCGGCGGGACGAGAAGACCGCGGCCGGTTCCGGGCCGCGGCGGGAGAGGAGACCGGCGGCCGGGCCGCCGGCGTCGGAAGTCGAGGGCGGGACCGGAAATTCCGGTCCCGTTGGTAAAAACCGGCCGGCCAGCTGGCCGGCCGGATATCATAAAAACCGGGGGAATAAATCCCCCGGCCGGTTCAACAAACCCCCCTCTTAATGAGGGGGGGGGGGTTCAATTAAAGAGGGGGGGCAACAGCCCCCCGGTTTTATCAAGCCGGCCCCCACTTGCGGGGGCCGTTTTTTTTTGGCAAAGGCACGGCTCAAGGCCGTGCCGCCTTGAAGAAAAACGCGGGGCATAGCCCCGCGTGCCAACCACGTGCGGCGCCCAGCGCCGCCGCCGCGGCCCGCCGCCGCCGCCCGCCGCCGCCGTCCGCCGCTGCCGGCCGCCGCGCCGCCCAGGGGGGGGGGGGGGGGTCGGGCCGGGTCGGCCCGGACCCGGACCCCCCGTTTCGGACCAGATTTGGTTTTTGGCTCATAACTTGAGCCTCGGACCTCCGAATGACGAACCGTCTGCGGCAACGCGATCCTTGGATCGAGACGGTCGTTTCGGTATATCGCACTCAAGGTTTCGGTTTACTTTGAGTTCGGCCGGGTTGGTTCGTTCGCGAAACCAACCGGGCCTTCGGAGCGGAAACGCTCATATCTTGAGCTACGGACGTCCGATTGACGCGCCGTCAGTCGCGTTGTGTTCCTCTTAGTGAGACGGATCTTTTGGCATACTCCGCCCGAGGTTTGGACGCAGGTGGAGTACGGTCGGGTTGGTTTTTCCTTAAAAACCAACCGGGCCCCGGAGACGAAAATGCCAATATCTCTCAGACCGGGCGTCCGATCGACGCGCCGTCTGTTGCGTTGAGTTCCTGTTGACGATACGGAACTTTTGGATACATCAACTCTGGTCTTCGTGACAGTTGATGTATCAGCCTCTCGGCTCGTGGAGCGGACCCTCCGTACGAGCTTGCTGTGTGCGGGAACCCTAGTGCTGGCTGCGACTGTTCTACTGCTACGACTGCTACTGTGACTGCGACGACGACAGTACAGAGATCCTGTGTGGATTCGACGACGACAGTACAGAGATCCTATGTGGATTCGACGACGACGACTACAGCACTCAGCGATCCTACGTGGATCAGTGCTACAGGTTCTGTGTGAGCCCGATCCTGTGTGGGTCCTTGCGCTCAGCGGTTCTGTGTGAGCCAGCGCCTACAGGTTCTGTGTGAGCCCGATCCTGTGTGGGTCTTCTGCGGGGGTTAGTTACCTATCGATCCTTCGTGGGTCCGACGACTTAGATGGATCAGTGATCATCTTTATCGTCCTTGAAGAAGTATACCTGTGTGAGCTGAATCCTGTTGTTTTCCTGTGTGGATTGTGTTGTGCAATCCTGTGTGGATTAAATTTTGCTTTCCTATGTGGAATACGTATACTTTCCTGCGTGGACTGAGTTGTACTTGGGCTCGGAGGTTGGAGCGTATTTTATTTGATGACTTAGGTATATGTATGGGCATATACCTAAGCAGTGTTGGTTGTTACTTCGTGATTGTACTTTTCTTCGTGATTTATCCTTTGTGGATTTGAGAGACCTTGAGGGGTCTCGGGGTCCCTACTGAGTAGCTTATACTCACCCCTGCACGGGCTTCGCCCGCACTACGTTGTGTTGGTTGCAGACGACGGACAGCGTTGACCTTAGCTGAGGCTTGTAGAGCGGGACGGTACCCGGAGGTGGACCACTGGGCGGGACGTGCACGGAGAGGACGACGGGACCCGTGGAGCAGAGGAGCTATCTGTACCCACCCTTCAGGTGGGATTTCCAGTGGACAGCTCGGAGTAGCGGCTTTTACTTTTCAGTTGCTGTTTTTCCCTTTTCGAGTTGTACTTTACTTTCAGTTTGGGTTTGTATTCTGGCCCATTTACTTTTCCGCACTTTCAGTCGTACTCTACTTGTTTAGTGTTTACTTTCCACTTGTTTACTCTGTGGTGTGTGTTTACTTTTCAAAGGCAATGCCTTCCCTTTTTACCGGGATTTACGCCTTGGTGCTAGTCGCCAGTCCCTGGCCTATGGAAGGCGGGCTTGGGGTAGTCACGGCACGGACCCCGAGGGCGGGTCGTGACAAATTGGTATCAGAGGAGTTCGGTTCTACCGCGAACTCTGATCTTTTCTATGTGAAGCAATAATGTTTAGCGTATTGAGTGTGGATATCAGTCCAGGGAGTCCAGTGTTGGTGCGGCGGCCGACGTATCCGTACACCAGGACCCTGACTTCTGATTTCCGACTTAATGCACGAAAACATTGATTGCGTGTGTGTTTCAAAGTTTTCTTTGTGATTACTTATATCAGCTCACCAGGTATACTGTTCTAACCGTGGCGCACCTGTTTCCTTTTCAGGATGGCCCCACGACGGCAGCCAGCTAGGGTTCCGAGAGTCGAGCGAGACGACAGCCCACCGAGCGACGAGGCCTCGGTGCAGGGCCCTTTTCCAACAGTGGCACCGGCGGTAGCTTTACCCGCCGAGCCCCCGATGCTTCCAGCAGCAGCCGCTGACGATGCACGTCGCCTCAGCGCACTGCATGAGTTTCAGCGCCAGCGACCGCCCAGGTTTCACGGGGAGACGGATCCCCAGGCAGCAGAGGACTGGCTGGAGGCAGTAGTTCGAGTGTTTAGGCTAGTGAGGACACCAGCAGACCTCATGGTGATCCTCGATGCGAGCTTACTACACGCAGCAACAGGACGATGGTGGAGCTTGATGCTCCAGGTGCACGATGAGGCATCTCTTCTTTGGACGGACTTTGAGAGCCTCTTCCGCTCGGAGTTCGTCCCAGCCACCCTTCGTGCGGTGCGTATCCAGGAGCTTCTACAGCTGCGGCAGGGCAGTATGACGGTCGCCCAGTACTCGGCGAGATTTACCGATCTCTCGCGCTACTCGACCGACATGGTACGGGACCCATTCTTCCGGGCCCGGACCTTCGAGCAGGGTTTGAGACACGAGATCAGGGCATCGCTGATCTCCCTCAGCATACCGACTCAGACAGGAGTACTGGAGCGGGCCCTTCTGATCGAGAGCTTCCTTGCTGAGTCTACACCAGCACAGCGACCCACCGCAGGGCGGCACGTGGCAGAGTCATCTGCAGCAGGCAGTCGACGGATGACTCAGGGGTCCAGACAGACCAGACCTTCAGGCCGACGAACTCAGGGCACTGGCTCAGCAGTGCGGGGCACACAGCACGGAGCCAGTCTTCCGAGAGGCAGACAATGCTACTCGTGCGGCGGGCAGGGCCACATGGCTCGCGACTGCCCGACCCGCCGTACCGAGGAGCAGCAGTCAGTTGATGGACCACCGAGGCAGAGGCAGAGGGTCGACCGTGGCGGTCCGCAGGGAGGAGGCGGACGAGGCAGAGGAGCTGGACGAGCAGCTGGTGGTGGCCGACGCTTTGAGGCTCTACCACCACCACCACCAGGAGGTCCACCCCGACCACAGGGAGCTGGCGGACAGCGACAGGCACAGCTCCAGGCAGCAGAGGCCTACGACCACGGCGCACCCGAGATGATTCGAGGTACTATCTGTGTCTATTCCACCCTTGCTGCAGTTCTTATAGACACAGGAGCGAGTCACTCTTTCATAGCCACTGCCCTTGTTCGGAGCTCGGAGATTCCGACAGAGCCGTTGGCTCGATCCTTACGGCTAGAGACTCCTACAGGAGCAGACTCGACGATTACGCACTGGTGCCGGCAGTGTGAGCTTACTCTAGGAGGCGAGAGCTTCGGCTGGGATCTTCTTGTAGCAGCGTCGAGGCCTTACGACGTCATCTTGGGCATGGATTGGCTGTCTACGGTCCATGCACAGATTGACTGTTTTAGGCGCAAGGTGCGATGTGTACGCACCGACGGGAGCAGGTTCACCTTCACCGGCGAGAAGGGAGCCTTTGCAGCACAGGATGGACTTCCGCGGAGGAGAGGACAACCCTTTTCTCATCAGTTGGCTAGCCTTATCCTTGGAACAGTTGACGTGCGGAGTCCTGGTTTTCCTGCAGTGGTGGATCAGTTTGCGGACGTTTTTCCCGACGACGTTCCCGGGCTACCTCCTCGCAGAGAGGTAGACTTTTATATTGACTTGTACCCTGGGACAGCCCCGATATCCACTCCAGCATATCGGATGGCCCCCGCCGAGCTTCGAGAGCTACGGGTACAGTTGGAGGACTTGCAGGGCAAGGGGTTCATCCGACCCAGTGTTTCACCCTGGGCTTCCCCGATTTTGTTCGCCAAGAAGGCGGACGGGAGCTTGCGACTTTGTGTTGACTATCGTCGCCTGAACCAGGTGACAGTGAGGAACAAGTATCCGCTACCGAGGATTGATGACCTCTTTGATCAGCTCAAGGGAGCACGGTGGTTCTCGAAGATAGACCTCAGGTCAGGCTATCATCAGCTCAGAGTCAGAGACGAGGATGTGCAGAAGACGGCCTTCAGATGTCGGTATGGCCACTATGAGTTCTTGGTTATGCCTTTCGGTGTAACCAATGCTCCAGCAGTGTTCATGGCTCTCATGAACAGGATCTTTCAGCCATACCTCGATCGGTTTGTCGTGGTCTTCATCGACGACATCCTGATTTACTCTACGACAGAGGAGGAGCACGCCTATCACTTGCGAGTTGTTCTTGACACACTCCGAGAGCACCAGCTTTATGGTAAGCTCTCGAAGTGCCAATTCTGGATACGTGAGGTCCACTTTTTGGGACACGTTATCTCTGAGGCGGGAGTTGCAGTGGATCCCGCGAAGATTGAGGCTGTGTTAGCATGGGAACCACCCAGGAGCGTGACTGAGGTTCGGAGTTTCTTGGGTCTAGCTGGATACTATCGGAGATTCGTTCCAGACTTCTCTAGAATTGCAGCATCACTCACAGCTTTGACGAAGAAGGTAAAACCCTTCGTGTGGTCAGACAGATGTCAGCAGAGCTTCCAGGAGCTGAGGCAGAGATTGACTAGCGCACCTATCTTGAGGTTGCCTGAGGAGGGAGTAGGGTACGTGGTCTACTGCGATGCATCAGGGACCGGACTCGGATGTGTTCTGATGCAGGAGCGGGCAGTGATCGCCTATGGATCATGACAGTTGAGACCGCATGAGCAGAACTACGCTACCCATGACCTGGAGTTAGCAGCAGTGGTCTTCGCTCTGAAGACATGGCGACATTATCTGATGGGCGAGCGCTTTACAGTCTTTTCCGATCATCAGAGTCTCAGGTATATCTTCTCGTAGAAGGATCTGAACCTGAGACAGCGACGATGGCTCGAGTTCCTCCAGGACTATGACTTTGAGATAGTCTATACTCATGGGAAGGGGAACATAGTAGCCGATGCCCTCAGCAGGAGGACGGGCATTCAGCTACTCGAGGAGGCGACGGAGCAGCTAGCCTCTTTGCAGATATCCTTCGTGGCTAGAGATGGAGCAGCCTTTATTCAGTCTCTCACAGTCACTCCTCCACTACTGCAGCGAGTCAGGGAGGCACAGCGCGGGGACACTGACTGCGAGACACGGCGTGCACAGATATCCTCGGGACAGGCACCTGATGGTTTCTCCCTTGGAGCAGAGCACGACATCCTTTTCAGAGGACGTGCCATGGTAGCAGTCACATTGCGAGAGGAAGTGTTGAGGGAGTTTCACACTTCTCCTTTAGCGGTACATCCTGGAGTGGCGAAGATGTACCAGGACCTCAGACGACAGCACTGGTGGCCGGGCATGAAGAAAGCTGTAGCAGAGTTCGTTTCTCGATGCCTTACCTGTCAGCAGGTGAAGGCAGAGCATCAGGTACCAGCAGGCTTGGTACAGCCCTTGGAGGTTCCGGAGTGGAAGTGGGACGGCATATCTATGGACTTCGTGACTGGACTTCCACGCACTTCCAGAGGTCACGACTCCATCTGGGTGATTGTTGACCGACTCACCAAGTCGGCACACTTCTTACCCATCAGAGAGCAGGGCTCAGTGGAGAGCTTGGGACGTCTCTACGTTCAGGAGATTGTGCGGCTCCACGGCGTGCCATCATCTATCGTTTCCGATCGAGATGCCCGCTTTACTTCCTGGCTTTGGAAGGGGTTACAGGAGGCATTCGGGACGCAGCTACGTCTTAGCACAGCTTTTCACCCTCAGACGGATGGTCAGACGGAGAGGACCATTCAGACTCTCGAGGACATGCTCCGCGCATGTGTCCTTGACTTTGGTCGTAGCTTGGAGGACCACCTACCCTTGGTGGAGTTCGCATACAACAACAGATACCACTCCACCATCGGGATGGCACCGTACGAGGCGTTGTACGGGCGACCTTGTAGATCTCCTTTGTGCTGGACAGACCCCGGAGAGTCAGCACTGGTGGGACCGGAGATGGTCCCGGCCATGACAGAGAAGGTCCAGGTTATCCAGGAGCGGATGAGGACAGCTCAGAGCCGGCAGAAGTCATACGCTGACAGGAGGCGGAGGCCACTAGAGTTCGAGGATGGAGACCACGTCTTCTTGCGGGTCTCACCTCGACGTGGTATTCGGAGATTTGGCCGAGGCGGCAAGTTATCTCCGCGCTTCATCGGACCCTTCCAGATTCTCAGCAGGATTGGCGAGGTGGCTTATCGCCTGGCTCTACCACCTCAGTTGCACCGGGTGCACGACGTCTTCCACGTATCTCAGCTGAGGAGATACGTGCACGACCCGACACACATCATTGACCATGGGGAGCTTGACGTTGACGATGGGGCGACTTTTACGGAGGTTCCGGTGGAGATAGAGGATCGACAGGAGCGGGTCTTACGTGGGCGATCGATTCCTCTTGTGCGCATCAGATGGCAGCACAGGAATCTCCAGGAGAGCACATGGGAGCGGGAGGCTCAGATGCGTACTCAGTACCCTCATTTGTTCCCCTAGTTTTTGATGTATCTTTACGGGGACGTAAAGCCCGGAGGTGGGAGTAATGTAAAGACCGTAAAATTCAAGGGAATTTTTTTCTTAATTTTCTTTGGATTTTTACAAGAGCGCTGTTTCAGACGGCACCTGATTCCGAGGCCCGGAGTGCCCGGAATTAATTTCCGAAGTTTGGCTCGGGTACGTTCAGTGAACGAACGAGCGATAATTCCTAACTTTTGATCCGGTGCTCGGAATTGAAATCCGAGGGCACCGATGAACTCGCAGCGCCGATATTCGCTTAAAGAGACCCTTTCGGGAGTTGCGTTTGTTGCGGGACGAAAGTTAGTTTTTGGGAGAATTATAAAAAGTTGAATAAAAAAATGTGGATTCTTTTTATTTCACTTTTGTAGGTTAACTCCTCTCAAAAGGAGTTGGGGGTGGGACCCACACCCACTTAACCTTCTTTGAGAGGATTAAGTGTGGTGGGACCCACACGAACCTAAACCTCTCAACTTCCCCCTTAAACTCCCCTCTCTCCCTCTTAATTGTTTGTAAACTTAACAACAAATTAATTACACATGACATGTTAATTAATTAAGTGTTATGTTTGAATTTTGAAGTTTTGAATTCCTAGGCTTGGTAAATAAAATAAGGAGAGACCTTATTTTATTTTGTTAGCCAACTTGTGTGGATTTCATTTGAGAGCTCCTCCTCCATCTTCTTCATCTTGACGAAGAACGTTCATCTTGACGAAGAACGCTCAAACTCCGACGAAGAACGACGCCTCTCTTCTTCGTCCTCGGTGTCAACAAGAGGGAACGCCGCATCCTCCTCGGGCCTTCTTCGTCGGCAAACGAAGATCCGCCAACAACGTGTCGCATCGGACGTAACTCTTCGTCAACGGATTTGACGAACGACGACCGCGACGCCCGACTTCCGCGACGCCGTCTTCCGCGGAACGTAGAAGATTCTTTGAATCTCAAACCAGAGGTAGGGGATGTTATTTATTGATTATTTTATTCCATTCTTGAATCATGGATTTTTAGCATGACTAAACGTGAGGCTTTTGGATTTTCTTTAGTTATGTTATTATTTAACGTGAGGGGGGTCGGACCGCATGAACACGGCCGAACCCCCCCTCCTTAGTTCTCGTTTTATTCATGCTGGTGGAAGCAAGTGGCGTGGTGCCGTCGCACCACGCGGATGAACATGCTTATATTTTTCCGCATCGCCGCCGCGCTACGCCGAGGAGAGTCTTCAAGAACGCGACGCCGTCACGCCGTGTTGGAAGGATTCATGGCACGGCGAAAGGGGCGCGGTGTCGTCGCACCGCGCCGGACGACGAACACCGCGGCCGGTTCCGGGCCGCGGCGGGACGAGAAGACCGCGGCCGGTTCCGGGCCGCGGCGGGAGAGGAGACCGGCGGCCGGGCCGCCGGCGTCGGAAGTCGAGGGCGGGACCGGAAATTCCTGTCCCGTTGGTAAAAACCGGCCGGCCAGCTGGCCGGCCTGATATCATAAAAACCGGGGGAATAAATCCCCCGGCCGGTTCAACAAACCCCCCTCTTAATGAGGGGGGGGGGGCGGTTCAATTAAAGAGGGGGGGCAACAGCCCCCTGGTTTTATCAAGCCGGCCCCCACTTGCGGGGGCCGTTTTTTTTTGGCAAAGGCACGGCTCAAGGCCGTGCCGCCTTGAAGAAAAACGCGGGGCATAGCCCCGCGTGCCAACCACGTGCGGCGCCCAGCGCCGCCGCCGCGGCCCGCCGCCGCCGCCGCCGCGCCGCCCAGGGGGGGGGGGTCGGGCCGGGTCGGCCCGGACCCGGACCCCCCGTTTCGGACCAGATTTGGTTTTTGGCTCATAACTTGAGCCTCGGACCTCCGAATGACGAACCGTCTGCGGCAACGCGATCCTTGGATCGAGACGGTCGTTTCGGTATATCGCACTCAAGGTTTCGGTTTACTTTGAGTTCGGCCGGGTTGGTTCGTTCGCGAAACCAACCGGGCCTTCGGAGCGGAAACGCTCATATCTTGAGCTACGGACGTCCGATTGACGCGCCGTCAGTCGCGTTGTGTTCCTCTTAGTGAGACGGATCTTTTGGCATACTCCGCCCGAGGTTTGGACGCAGGTGGAGTACGGTCGGGTTGGTTTTTCCTTAAAAACCAACCGGGCCCCGGAGACGAAAATGCCAATATCTCTCAGACCGGGCGTCCGATCGACGCGCCGTCTGTTGCGTTGAGTTCCTGTTGACGATACGGAACTTTTGGATACATCAACTCTGGTCTTCGTGACAGTTGATGTATCAGCCTCTCGGCTCGTGGAGCGGACCCTCCGTACGAGCTTGCTGTGTGCGGGAACCCTAGTGCTGGCTGCGACTGTTCTACTGCTACGACTGCTACTGTGACTGCGACGACGACAGTACAGAGATCCTGTGTGGATTCGACGACGACAGTACAGAGATCCTCTGTGGATTCGACGACGACGACTACAGCACTCAGCGATCCTACGTGGATCAGTGCTACAGGTTCTGTGTGAGCCCGATCCTGTGTGGGTCCTTGCGCTCAGCGGTTCTGTGTGAGCCAGCGCCTACAGGTTCTGTGTGAGCCCGATCCTGTGTGGGTCTTCTGCGGGGGTTAGTTACCTATCGATCCTTCGTGGGTCCGACGACTTAGATGGATCAGTGATCATCTTTATCGTCCTTGAAGAAGTATACCTGTGTGAGCTGAATCCTGTTGTTTTCCTGTGTGGATTGTGTTGTGCAATCCTGTGTGGATTAAATTTTGCTTTCCTATGTGGAATACGTATACTTTCCTGCGTGGACTGAGTTGTACTTGGGCTCGGAGGTTGGAGCGTATTTTATTTGATGACTTAGGTATATGTATGGGCATATACCTAAGCAGTGTCGGTTGATACTTCGTGATTGTACTTTTCTTCGTGATTTATCCTTTGTGGATTTGAGAGACCTTCAGGGGTCTCGGGGTCCCTACTGAGTAGCTTATACTCACCCCTGCACGGGCTTCGCCCGCACTACGTTGTGTTGGTTGCAGACGACGGACAGCGTTGACCTTAGCTGAGGCTTGTAGAGCGGGACGGTACCCGGAGGTGGACCACTGGGCGGGACGTGCACGGAGCGGACGACGGGACCCGTGGAGCAGAGGAGCTATCTGTACCCACCCTTCAGGTGGGATTTCCAGTGGACAGCTCGGAGTAGCGGCTTTTACTTTTCAGTTGCTGTTTTTCCCTTTTCGAGTTGTACTTTACTTTCAGTTTGGGTTTGTATTCTGGCCCATTTACTTTTCCGCACTTTCAGTCGTACTCTGCTTGTTTAGTGTTTACTTTCCGCTTGTTTACTCTGTGGTGTGTGTTTACTTTTCAAAGGCAATGCCTTCCCTTTTTACCGGGATTTACGCCTTGGTGCTAGTCGCCAGTCCCTGGCCTATGGAAGGCGGGCTTGGGGTAGTCACGGAACGGACCCCGAGGGCGGGTCGTGACAGAAATGGGCATGGTATTCACTACACAAAGACATTGGCTTAGAAAATCGGTGCGATTTCGGTAGCGTAACGACGTGACATAAGAATTCATAAAAAGGTTGATGAGAGAGAAAGGGGTTCCTCATCATATTTACATGTAATGGACAGTAAGGAGGTCATATATATACATGTCCCAACAATAGAAATGGAATTTAGATTCATGATAACAAAGTATTGCTTGAATGTAAGAGAAGAGAGAGAAGTTCCTTTCGGAATTTCGGCATAGTAACGGGTGTACATGGGAGGCATTTAATGAGGGAGAAATGGTTCTCCCATTATTCAAAAAATAAGAGGGCAGTATGCGGGAGGTGCGAAACCATACCCCAACATTAATAATTGAAATAAAAAGGGCAATACAACTTAAAGAAAATTGACAAAAAATGAGAAAGGAAGAAAAACCCTTACTTGGAAGTGTGCTTCCAAAGGCTAGAGAGAGGCTTGTGAGAGGCTTATTGGGAGCTTGGGGCACCTTGAGAGGATTCTATAGAGAGTAGGGCAGAGTTTGGACGATCTTCAAGGGCTTTGGGTGAGGAGGAAGTGGGAGCTTGGGTGGGTTTATATAGGAAAGGTGAGAGAATTCTTTATTATTTAGGTTTGGGACCCCTTATATTAAAATAATCCAAACCACAAACCATCCCATGGTATTTGCCCATGGTTTCTGGAAAAGGGAAGAGGAAAACAATATTTTACAAGGCCAAGGTCCGAACTTATTAAAAAATTAGGGTTGATTATGTGGAGGTGAGTCACACTCCCATGGAAATTAATTTAAAAAGGCAAAGTGTTGAATAAGTCTTGAGGGATCCATTAATGCTTTGAAAAGTGAGTCAAACAAACCCAAAACCTCATTATTTTAATGATAAAACATATATTGGCCGAACCTAAGGATTATGGTATTTTATTACATCACCATTGAGTCATTATGATGTCATAAAACACATTATATATTTAAATGGTATTTAATTTTTACCCAAAAATTTGACTGTCTCAGAAAATTATGAAAAATTCACCGTTGGATAATTTCGACGTCCTGATTCCAAAAATAATATTTATTTTATCTAAATAATTTTCTAAATATGTGAATTTTCACTTTTAAAATAAAAACCGACATTTATAAAAAATTCACGGGTTTTGACAGAAATGGCTTTCAAACCTTAATAAAAATTTTAATTGCATTCATAAAATTATAAGATCATTTATATTTAATAAAAATTAATTTAATATTAATAATAATATTTTATTAAAATATTATTTAATTAAAAAATCCTTTAATTTAATAAAATATAATTCTTAATTAAATAATAACTAAAAACATCATTTGTACTTTAAAAACTAATTACAATGCATAAAAAATGACTAGAAATTATATTCATTATTATATACAAAATAATGTACATGAACATGGTGCTACTTATTTGTTACATAACCCCTTAAAATAGCCACATAAGACCTAAGGGTAAGCTGTGCGATGGTGACAGACTCTTGGGGTTGCTCGGATAACATCGCTCGAGTGGTGATCTCTATCAACTTCCATTTTTCCCGTAGACGATCACGTTCGAGCTTGACTTGATGAAGCTCAGCTTGGGCTTGGTCAAGGGAAAAGCCCAAAGACGCCACCTCCTTTCCGAGCTCCGACAAATGGGCTTCGTAAGGGGCAATTCTACTGGATGAGGCCATCGCTTCCTTTGTCTGAATAGAAAATTGGTTCGTTAAAGACTTATATTTAAACTACCCAGATGATCACTGTTCAACGGCTATAAAAGTAACGGTCACAAATCTTAACGTAAAACTTAAAGAAGTTGACATCTTATAAAAACATTTTTCATAAAGAAACATTTCACTGGATCAAGAGGGATTTTCCATTAATGAAACTTTGGGTCGTTACAGGGGGTGAGAAATCATACCATATCATTTTAAATTGAAAATAAAAGGGCATAACAATATTAAGAAACTTGGATAAAAAGAGAGAGGTAGGAATCCCTTATTTGGAAGTGTGCTTTCAAAGGAATGGAAGAGGCTTGAGAGAGACTTATTGGGATCTTGGGGAACCTTGGGAGGACTCTAGAAAGAAGATACAAGAGGTCAGACGAACATAAAAGGCACTGGGTGATCAGTATGTGGGATATTGGGTGGGTTTTTATAGGCAATGATAGGGAATTCATTATTATTTTGGTTTGGGACACCAACCATTAAAATAATAAAAATAAAAAACCAAAACATGGTTTTTGCCAATGTGTTTTTCCAAATAATAGTGGAAAACTATATTTTATGAGGCCAATGGATGAACTTTTTAAAATAATAGGGTTGCTTATGTGGAGGTGAGTCACACTCTCAAGGAAAACAATATTAAAGAAAAACTGTTTTATAGTCTTGGAGGGTCCACTAAAGCTATGTAAAATAAATAAATAAAAATCTAAAATCAAATTATTTTTTTTTTGATAAAAATTATATTGGCTGAACATAATGTTTATAGTATTTAATTACATCACTAGAGGGTAATTATGATGTCATAAATCACATTATATATTTAAACAGTATTAAATTTTTACCCAAAAATACGACTATCACAGAAAATTTTGAAAAATTCACCATTGGATAATTTCGACATCCTGATTCTAAAAATAATATTCATTTTATATAAATATTTTTCAATGTATTTGAATTTTTACTTTTAAAATAAAAACCTGTATTTATCAAAAATTCATGTGTTTTGACAAAAACAACTTTCAATCCTTAATAAAAATTGCAATTGTATTCATAAAAATTGTACCGTGATATATATTAAATAAAAAGTAAATTATTAATAATATTTTATTAAAATATTATTTAATTAAAAAATCCATTAATTCATCAAAATAGATTTCTCAGTGAAATATTAACTAAAAAATACTATTAATGCTTTAAAAACTATTTACAAAATAACAATAATAAAATGAATACACTTTATTTATAAAAAAATAATGTAAATAGTCATAGTGTGATGGTCATGTTACATGACCCATTATAACACATTCATAAAACCAAATGGTACGGTGTGCGATGGTGAAGGACTCTTGGGTTGGCTCGGGTAACATTGCTTGGGTGGTAATCTCTATTAACATTCACTTCTCCCGTAGTCTGTTCCGCTCAAGATTAACATGTTCATGCTCGGCTTGGGTTTGGTCAAGAGAAAACACCAATTACCCCACCTCTATTATGAGCTCTGAAAAATGGGATTCAAATGAGGAAAGTCTACTGGATGAGGCCATCGCTTCCTTTTTTTTAGTAAATTGGATTTGTTAAAGCTTTCTATTTATACTAATCATGTGATCACTGTTCAAGGACTTTATTAGCAACGATCACAATTCATAACGGTATTTTAAAATCCAAAAACATAAAAACAATGAATTTTAAATTTTATATAACAACAATAATAAATTTAATTAGATCAAGAGTAGTTTTAATTAATGAATGTTTGGGTCGTTACAGTGAGGGTGGTGCTAACCTAGTTCATGGAGACGATGTGCCAAACATAAGGGAAACAAGCCACAGACCTGCACCAGTTGAAGGTGAAATAAGGGAGATGGTAGTTCCAGACTAATTGGATCCAAATAGGATAGTCCAAAAGAGAGTATAACCATTAGTAGGTTCTTCAAGGTTCCCCCTCTGGCTCCTAGGAAGCATGTGTGTTATGCGGCAATTCCTTATTACCTTGTTTAACTGGAGGCCTCGAAAGACTGATAATTATGAAAAAACTTCCTCAATATTGAAAACCTATAGTTTATCCTCAATAAGAATGGGATGAAAATATGGGAATTTGGATTCTCCATAGATGGATTCAAGGGTGACCCATCCATTTGAAGAAAATTTTTAAATGAAATAGGGGAACTGGTATACTTCCGAGTAACTCCATGGACAATGAAAAGACGAGTAAGGGTGTTGTTTAACAAGACCACACAACCAATAATATTGGAAGCTCAACTGAGTGAGACCTTTATTTTGTTTAACTTGGATAGCTTCTGGGGGTAAGAGGTTGATGTTGAGGACCCTTTGGAAGATGAAAATAAAGTAAATTATAAGGGAATCTCTCTTTTGGAAGGAGACATCAGGGATCTAGAAGAGAATTATCTTTGAGATTTTGTTCCAACACGATATGTATGCCATGAATAATCTCTTAAACTATAAACCCTACCAATTTACCATTATACTTTAATCAATATATACTTGTGTAGGAAGACATTGTGCAGAACACCCTAACTGTCAAGGACAAAGATAAGACAATAGATATTGAAGACCATGCACTGGGAGTCAAATAGAGAGAAATAATGGCTGTAGATTCATGCAATGCTATAAAAAAGGAATGATTATATAACATGATGAGATATTAATCCTATATATAGAACCATGCCCTAGAATTATGGTGATGAAAATATGGAGGTGAGCCCATGAGTTTGACTATAGCGAGTCTCATGCTCCTTGTAGCCATACCTGTTTTTTTGCTCAATCCACTTGATTGAAACAACCATTGTATGAATATTTCATTGAATGGTGGGGGCCCTAATCATATAAAGGGTTTGAGGGTATGGGGAGGATTTATTTATAGGGGTGATAACCCCCACAGAATCAGTAAACCATTATTTCCAAGCTACAGTTCCTGGCGAGCAATCAATCACGGCGACGGGTGATGCCGTTGGTGGAACATAAAATGGAGATAGTTCAACTGAAATCATTGAGGTAGAATCAAGTGATGAGGACCAATCATGTATCCTGGAAATTAATTTCTCAGATACAATGCTCAAGGAAGATCCTGTTACTGATCTCATAGAACCATTTCTATAATATGAATCAGTTGATCCCTTAGATCTGAACGAATATGATTTTGACGTATCTGATGATAGCCAAAAGGCCCAACGTTGAGCATGGAAGATAATAAAAATCTTCCTAAATAAGGTTATATAATTTGATTTTATATGAATAATGGGATCTTTTCACATGTGGATACGAGATCTATGTGTTAGATAGGCAGATGCACGTCAACAACACTCATTGATCTGGGACTAACTGGCCGAGATAATGCTGGTGAGTAATCAACACATGGATGTAGATTGGTATTTTTAAAAGCCCAAAAATATCCAAAAAACATAATTATTCCATGAAATAAATTCAAAAAATATATGGGACGATGAGTGAGTATTTCAAATTTATCACTATGTAGTGGTAGTTCACTAAGCGTCCCAAGGCCCAACTAGATAAGGTCGATGATCTATCAGCATAAGCGAACTGTCATTTAATGAAACATAATTTTGAATAATACCAGATGGAGATTAGGGATGATGAGATTCAATCCACATTCACCAATGATGATAAGGATCTCAAGATGTTGCATGAAAAACTGGATGCTACACACCAGAAATGGTGGAATTAAAGCATTCCATTGAGGGAGTGGATCTGTAAGGGTTGCGTTTTGGTGGAACTCAGACATAATTTATTCATCCATATTTCCATATAAAATGTATGCATGGAAATATATCATACAATTTTTTATTACAGAATTTCAATTGTATCAGAGAAACAACTGACAATTAATCCCTAACCTCACATGGGTCATATCTGGTGTGAGAAACAAGGGACAATCGCACAACCGCTTTCATGGAATATTTGAGTTCTATATAGCCACTTAAGACTCTAGGTATAAATAACATCACACTATTTTAGAATGATAGGGGGTCTATGAATTAGAGTGTAAGGTTCTCAGAGCATTCAAACTAAATTTCCCAATATGCTCTGGTTCATAAGTAGGATGACGCCTGGGGTGTTGGTATAAATCTAAACAAAGGGGAATGAAAAATCTGAATCACACTACCCAAAATTAGGAACATAGTGAGGATGGAATTATGATGGAGGATAAATATTGATCATGTTCACAACATAGTATCCATATCTTGATAGCATGAAAAGTAGACAATCAAACGAGGTCCACCTTCTAACCATGATCGCAACATGGGGCCAAACATGAAGTTTCATATAATGACTTCAGGAACATTGGACCAAAATGGAAGGAGAGCCAACTAAACAAGGAAACATTCCATTAGGGGGTCCATTAGATGTGTAAGATCATGGGGATACAAATAGAGGGAAAACGAAGCATGAATACAGAGTGATGCACTACTTGAGTGGAGTCCAACACTCTTGACATTATTCCACCATGATTAAAGAACAGTGGGTGAGCGTATCATTCTGAACTGAGATCAGAAATTCTCTTATATAAGACCTCTCTGGCGAGGGCCTTGGATGCCTTGCAGTTTCACATCGTGCAAATTTGGATGATAGACACTCAGTTTAACATCATATAGTCTGGATGATACATTGAATTATTTAACAACATATGACTAGGACATTGCACATAGTTTAAGGTCATACAACATGGAAATTGGACAATAGTTCAATGTCTTGTTAGATGGACTAAGGGATCCTTGTTTAAGGTCATATAGATATGATTTTGAAGGGGACAAAAGGAATATGGTGTTAATGAACCAGGGGTTGGGCCCAGATGAAAAAATGTTTCGGTGTTTCTATGTATCCTATAGGATTGGGATTCAAGACAAACATAATTTTTGAGTTTTCATGGTTGGAAGTGGATTCAAAAAAAATGGGGCTATACAGTCTCAAGTTATAAAAATCATGGTTGTTACGTAGTTTAATGTATCATGAAATGGGACATTGAGAATACTTGTTTAACATCAAAGAGTTAATAACAGAGATGCCATGTTTAATGTTTTGGGTATGGGACATGTCTGTGTAGTTTAATGCGGTAATAATGAATGATATATTAGTTATTGGTTATAGTGCTCAAAATATATTTGAGATATGGAATGTGTTGTCAATAAATAACAAAACATGAATGAGTATAGAAGAATTCTACACCGTATTAAAGGTTCCCAAGAGAACATACACAAAGTTTAAAGTCATGATTCTTGGAATTTGGACTTGAAATCCATGTTTATGGTCATAGTGTTCGAGATGTTTTGGTTTTCGAATTTCCTATGTGTACATAAGCCTTACCAAAACCTTTAATCTCATATTAGATATGGATGGTTGGGAAAAAGGGGATATTTAAGATCTATACAACACATGAAAAAACATGAAAATGTAATTGAGGTGTGGGGCCAAGGATGGACCCATGATGTCAGTTCTCCCACTCAACATGCAAAGGTGCATAGAGAAATGACACCGAGTTTGTCAGAATTCTATCTGGACTTAAGGATGCGAGAAAGAATGTGAATCATGAAACCAACATTAGGAATGTGATTGAGTTAGATATATTGATGTAGGATAAATTGTGTATATGTTATCAAAAATGTATACATATCATGTGACCTATAATGGGAATAAACAATTGAGAATCGACCGCATACCATATTCTCTACACGGGGCATGCATCTAATTTTTTTCGAGATCCTCTTGGACATTGGTCCAAAACAATAGGTGAGACAAGATGGCATGAGTCTATGATGTCTTACGGTCCTTTTGGATGTGTATGGTAACGGGGAACCAAAATAAGGGCACACAAAGAACAATTGTGGGATGAAAGAATTTACTTGCAGAATCCAATAATTTATGTCCCATACCGCAACACATCTGATCATGTTGATATAGAAAAATATAAGCTGAGGGAATCAAGTTATGTTATATGACACAAAAAACGAGTAAGTAAAAGGGGATAAATGGGTTGATGAACCTAGGTCTGGACTTGAAGCCAATGATTCTAGCCATTCTTACGTATCCCATTAGGTAGGGAATCAAGCCACACATTGTTTTTGAGATGCAATGTAGTTTATTGTCATCTGATAAGGATAGAAGTGAATAGGGATTCTCTTGAGGGGGTTTACATGGTGTGGATGTTGTAAAATCATCGTGAATGAAGATCAAATAAACACACACCACACCACAAGAAATATTTAAAGATAGATAAATCCAATGAGGGATTCATAGATAAACAATCATATGCAAACCCTATGGTTGGACTTGAAGACAAAGTGTTTGGTAATTTTTATATATCCCATGAGGATGGGAATAAAGCCACACATATTTTCTGAGTTTTCCTATAGTTAAATGTAATGTGCTAAGGAAAAAAATTAAAAATATGGTTTGAAGAAGGGTTTTTCATGGAATGATAAAGATAAAATAATGTGAATGAGGGCCAAAGAGGCCTGTCACCACACCACGCATAATACCGGGAGGTACCTAGGGCAAGGTGACAGAAGAAATAGAACATTTGTGGAACCTAGGGAGGACCTTGAGACAAAATGTATGGGAATTCTTACTTAACCAACAATGGTAATAAATAAGACATATGTAATTCTTGAGCTTCTGTAAATTTAGTGTAATGCGGAAAAGACGTAGGAACATGGAAGTTCTCTTACAGGGGGGTGAACATGCCATTGATATTGAAAGCACGATGTGAATGAGGATGAAGTAAGATGAAAGAATAACAGACATAATACCAGGAGGGAACCTGTAGGTCAACAGATAGAAGATGGAGGATCATAGGGCCAGACCCAAAAAATATATATTTCTGGGCATTCCTACTTATCCTATGAGAATAGGAATTAGGCCAAATGTTGTTCTTAAATCACCGTGTAGTTTAACCTCATCCGGTGAAGATGGAAAAGATCATAGTTTAAGGTCCTAGAGTTCGGAACATAGGGTACATTTACTATTTGTAGTACCACTAGATGTTTATCATCGTGAAATATGATGAAGATGGATAGTCTTTTACATCTATCATCCCAGACGGATCATGGAGTTTATAGTCACGCATAATGGATGAAAAAGATCTCATGTAAAATACTACATGATGAATTTTTCATTGGTGGTAGGGGTAATTAGCTCACCATTCATGGTGAAATGAGTGTACACACCATTAAGTTAAAACTTTTAGATGATGTAATGTCCTTCCCATTGGGGCTCTATCTTTGGTGGATTTCTTATGGGTATCGTTGGCCTCCATTGGGGAAAAACCATATAACCTTGATGGAATTAGAGAATAAAAAATTTATTTTTGAAAGCACTAGATATCTTATTCTAGTTCTCTTCCAGATTGTTAAAATCCTAAATCCTATTCTAGTAGAGGGCCTCTACTATATGAAAATGGACTTCTGTTATTTTGTTTAATGACTGCTGACTTTATAGTGCTTTGTAGAGTGACGAAAACTAAATATCAATGGGCAGGACTTCCTATATTCTATAAAACTAGGAATATGGGGTCACCTTTGTAGAATTATGAGCCCTCGTCTAGTAATAAAAATTAGTGTTAGGGATATTTAATGAAAAACATATCTTGTTCTGACCAACCATCTCTTTTAGAATGTTGGTGAATGTTTTGATAAACACATCAATCTATCAATTCTCATTATCTTGATAGCAGGTAGTATTATTGAACAAGATACTATATTTGGCATACAATTTCATTAGTTTTTCTTCTATAATGTTTATGCCGTTATTAGAGATAATGACGTGGGGGAGTCTAAATCAATGAATGTTATTGGATATCCCCAATGCAATGATATAAAGGGCATTTAATACATTGAGTAGGATTGCCTCTACCCACATGAAAATTAATTCCATGGAAGTCAGGATGAATATGCATTAGAAAACTATTGTTGGTGGATATGGTCTAATGGTATCGAGTCCCCCCACTACAAAGGGCCATGTATACATGGTAGTATGAAGAGGCTCTAGTTGGTGATCCAAAAAATTAGCATGAATCTAAAATTCATGTCACCTCTTGGTGAACTCGATATGGTCATGGATCATTGTTGGTAAAAAGTATCCCAACCTTCAGATCTAATGAGAGATCATTGACCTATCCGGATGAGCATTATAAGAACTGACATGAACTTACTTCATAACCTTGGGAATATCATCTCCCAAAAATTCAACGGAGGATTAATCCTTTGAATCCATTCTGGTAGTGAATTTAATTTTGGCTAGGATCTCTCCGGGGAGTAAAATATGCTACACATTGACAGATTCATTCATGTACATCTTTGTCTATTAGTAGATGACCATGTTGGAGATACTCAATAAAGTTAGTCACCCAATTAGGGAACCCTTTTGTTCTGGTAGAGGGAATTGGATGTCCTGATGTGGGGGCACCAGTGATAAAATATTTCACTCACTTTTCATCATCAACATTTGAAGTGAGATGAAAGATGAGTATTTGATACACTAAATGTATGATCAAATCATCATGTCCAGGCTCTGTGAGTGTAGCGACAAGGCCAAACAAGGCATCACCTCAACCATTTTGTGACCAAGAAACATGAATGTCCTCAGGATAAGAAGGGAATTAGGACATTAATGGGAGAGTGCACTCTAAAAAGGGTAAGAGCTACAGATTTCAGACAACATAGTCACCATTAATCTATTTTATGTCCATCTCTGAGTCCCCCATCACATGTAAGTAAGGAAAATCAACCTCGAGGGCCAAATCAAGACTAGTGATGAGGGCATGATACTCTGCCTTGTTATTGGTGCAGCTTTTTGACAACCAGAATGAGTAGGAAAAAAAGCTATGTTGATGTGACGAAGACTATACCCAAGACTAGTATATTGAGTATTGGATCATTGATACTTCTACTAGTTAGAATCTAGGAAGCACCATTGATGTACATCCGTTGACAGGGAATATATCTATCCCCTAAAAGGATGACCTCGTTTGCGAAGTCAATATCTAAATACTAATCTATAGGGGCTCAATGGGTGGAAAGGAAGTCTTCCAGTGCCTATCCCATGACATCTTTCTGCGGTACAACCTATTGTATAATTGATGAAGAATCACTTCCCACTAACATAGACGACCTATCAACATTGGACAACTTATAATATACTTCATAAGGACTACACATCACACAAGATGCATCTCATGGTTCAATATATAATGTCACAACCTATACACTACCAAAACCAGTGTAAATAATCTCATCATGAAAAAGTTATATAAAACATTAGTTTCATTGAGAATATAGATGAGGAGGTATAAACTTCACACCATTTCTTCATTGCTATTCTGAGTGATAAGGGAACTAAGAGATCATTCCAGGGTTTTCACACAAAGGTCTAGAGACTTACAAAAAATGAGTGGCATCAAGACCAGATGCTAAAATAGGTACATCTTAATATATTCAAATGAGTTCTCTCATGCTTCATCCAATTAATATAAAGCACCATTTCTCATGTGTTGGGAAATGGGAACAAAAGTTCCATCCATATTCGCAATTAATCATTGTATATAGGCCATGTGTCCTTGAATGCCTCAAAGATCTTAAGGTTTACTCGAATGAGGCATCCTAATGATAGCCGCAATCTTATCTGGATCGATCTCAATGCCTCTTTATATGGAGATGAAGCCATTGAACATTCTAGAGGTAACCCTGAAGGCTCATTTAAAGGGGTTCGTCCTCAAATGGTGTGAGTGGAGGAATTCGAACACATTTTCAAGATCCTTGAGAAGATCATGAAACTGGCGGGATTTGACCACCAAATTTACAATTTAGTATTACAATAATGTCCTAAGGATCAACTTGAAGATGTGGTAAATGGAACACTGAATAGTGGCTCCTGCATTTAGCAAAAAAAGTTATTAATTGGTAATAAAAATTAAGAAGTGGCTACTTGATGCTAGTAGACTATTTATATTCAATAGCCATTCATATTTGGTCATATTTGGAAAACCCATCCATGAAGGGGGGATCATGGAATCCAAGAGTGGTGTCAGTCAATAGATTGGTCATAGGAAGGAGAATGTTTTCCTTCATACTGTGCGGATTGAGATCTTATACATCGATGCAGACTCTGATCTATATATTCTTCTTCCGAATGGTCATGATATTGGATAACCATCTGGGGTATTGGGCCTCCTTTAAAAAGTTAGTGTTAATGATATTATCAAACTTGGTGTCGACCAAGGCACCAAAAAAGGGTTCATTTTTCTAAAACGTATCTTAAACTAATGATGACTTCCTAGAAGACCAAGATAGTAGGCAGAAATATGAAGGTATATCCCTAGAATCTCTTCATATCTCATTAAAAATAATTCATAATGCTGCTTCTGAAAATACACATACTATTGATGTTCCTCTAGGGGCATGGATTTACAAATCACAATAGGCCTTAGGAATTCTATGGTACTAAGATTCACCGGTACCAACATACCAATGGTGGTGGAAAAACCTTCCTCATACACGGGAAAATAATCCTACAAACCCTCTTTAAACTATAAAATGAGATGATATTCCTTAGGGACCAATTCTTCTAAGATGGATGACCTGGATGGATTGTTAGGATTGGCCTGAGTGGAAGTGGAACCTTCATTAAGAGATTCCCACACTAATGAAACTATGAAAGTGAAGGTTTTTGACTCAGTTCCATCATGCCTTCGACTTAAAGGGCCACCCTTGATAATATCAAAGTAGTAGTGGTGCGCTGGCTTAGGATGGTTTCACCTAGAATGAATAAAAAACAATATATATAGTGTTGTGGTTGCCATGTGGAGAACATCCAGATATCTTACCGGAGTAAGGGGATTTGGAATTACTCATGCCTAGTTCGTGTAGGAGTATGAATTTATCTTCTAGAACTCCTTATATCTTGGAATGTACATTCCACTCACCCCTGTGATGAAAAATAAATGTCTCATGTTTGGGGTCATGGATTCCAACCGATGTGTTGAGAGGATGTAGGCATCAACAAAGTCTATCCACAGATCGACCATAGTTGTAGTGTATTCTTCCTTGTTGGAATGAACATTCTTGTCATTACATCTGTAATATTCAAAATCTAGGTAACATGATTTACATGAAACAAAGTGGGATGCATCACTCAAAATTAATCCCACTCTTCCATTAAGGGAGTTCTTTAGGCACTGGTGACAGGTGTACAAAACTACTTCATACAATTGGAGCTAAGGTCTACACATCAATACGTTGTAGGAAGTGTCCTACGAGATAACCATAAAATCAGTTATAGAAACCAAGCCACAAAATTGGGTATTTAGACAGATTTTTTTAACATTCATTTTCAATTTCCTATAATAACCTTTAATCTTCATGTTTGAGGGATCTAGATCTACATCAGAATGTCCCAACTTATGAAGCATCCAGGTGAGGATGAGATTTATCCATGAACCTGTGTCAAAAATACAATGGAATAAATCTCTTACATTGAAATGGAATATGATGTACAATGGGTGGATGTTTCCATACATAGGGGATCCTTCATCTTCTCCTGAGAATGAAATGATGGTCTAACATTCTGTATGATCATCTTCCTCAGCATGGAAGACTTCTACAACTACTACCTCAGTTTCTGTAACGACCCATGAATTTATAGAATAATACTTGTTTATTTCATTTATATTATATTAATTTTAAGTTTAAGGGGATACTTGTTATGATATCATACTCGGCATGCAACCACAAACTTCTTTGAAATCTTATATTCCACACAACATTTAGTTATACGAAAAAATAATACAATAATATTATTATTATTTTAAATTGTAGTTAACACCTGGCTTTTGGAATGGAAGGAATGAATAGTATCAACTTAATATTAATATATAATTTACACATGTTTGGTAAATGTGTTTATATTTATCCAATAAAATTTAGGGGCTTAAAATGAGAATAAAACTAATTTGAAGCATAAATACTCTAATATTTTTTGAAGATTGTTTTATGGCCTTTTGATGGGGAACCCTTTTTAAATCAATACTTTTTTAATTTTATATGCTCTATTTACCAAATTAAGGTTTTATTTAGAAGTGGGACATCAATATTTCCCCTGGGTAAATTTTATTTATTTTTCTGATCAATTTCATTCTTAATGAATAGTGAAAAATACTTCTTTTTAAGTCAAAACTGTCAAATCATCTGATTTATTTATGTTGTTAGATTATCATTTAAAATGGTTTAAAATTGAAATTTGATTATATTTTTATCATTAAATAAAAGTTTGGTTGTTGAAATTAATTTCACTTTAAAATTGGACATAAATATATGTCAATATTTTGGTAGTTATTATTTCTTAAAAAACACTAATTGGTTTTGACAACGGGAATTAATTTTAAATTAATTTCTGTATATTCTATGTTTTGAATTTGACAAAATGGATTCAATATTCAAAATAAGTATGTCCAAATTGTGTAAATAGGTAACTTTTAATTTTTTTCATTAGGAATAACAACTCATGTAAATATATTTTACCATTTTTAATGTGTAAATTTAATAAATAGGGGTAAAAAAATAATATTATAAAAAAATTAAATTACTCAATAATGTGTCCTAATCCTATTCGATGATATATGTCCAACCATGGGAATCCTTGGATTTATTTTGGGACCCCATTTAGCCACCTTTAAGTGAAAATTACATTTTATAAAAATCTATTATATATACTAATGTTGGCTTCCTCCAGCTTATATATCACTTGGACATGCATCCACGTCACCAAAAAAATAAATTCCTAGCTCCAGAAAGGCGAATCCATCCACCACGTTCCCAGTTCACCTATAGTTACTCACCTCTAACAACCACCTTAGGGTTTCCCTCTTTCCTTCATGACACACTACAAAGGTTTTGAGATCCCTTTATATACATCTTGTCTCTCCTCCATCTCATAGTTGCCACTCTATCTCAGATCTTCCATCAATCTTGGGCTTTCCCTGTAATCTGACGACCGATGTTTCTCACATAGGGATCTTGCCACCTACTTAAACTCCCACAAACAACGGACCAATCTTCCTCTCCCATTCTTCTCACTATTTTCTTCTCCTCCCACAATGTGCCTCCCAAATATACATTTCCATTTCAATCCTCAAGTTCTGTGGGTATTATTCTCCATTTGAATGACACCATCATGCGGTTCTTGCATTAGAAGGTTGACATCGACCTACAAGTGTATACTCTGAACTATTCATTTCCACAACCAATGATTTCACACAAAATCAGTCCATTCCTTAGAGATAGCTTCAGGTGATGAATTGGTCACTTGTATTTGAGGTAACAATTCATTTACACGATAGTAACCTAGACGCACTGTGTATTGAGAGTAATTTCAAAAACTACAAAAATATTTTATCATAGTTGCTTCTATGTCCTTGTCCTACAAAAATTAAACTAATTTCCTCCCCAACGAGCTACTACATCTTCTACATTGGTTGCCTATTTTAGGTATAAATTCGACACATCTACAAACCAGTCACCCAATTAAAGATATGAGGAGATATTTTACAAATGTGATAGCTTTAGATTGAAAGTCCATTACATATACATATTTATTCAATAATCATGAACAAGTAAATCATAATTCATTTAGTCTTTCTTAAAAAAATACATGTTTTTTAGTTTTAGGAAATTCTAAACAATTTCCCAAGCTTTCTGATGTTTTCATTTCCTCCACCAAAGTGCCTCCAATATTTTCATTTCCATTTTAATACTCTAGTTCAGTGGGTGTTCCTCTCTATTTTAATGAAACCATAGTGAGTTTCTTGCATTCTAAGGCCAAAAACGTCTTATGAGTGTACTGCAAACGGTTCAGTTCAAAAACCAATGATTTCAAGAAAAATCAATTCTTTCCACGGAGACCGATTCAACACAAAAATTGGGTTTCTTGTGTTTGAGATAACCATACATTTACACTTTAAAAACATACACACACTGAAGATCATGAATAATTTCGAATCAAACAATAAAAAAACTTTATCTTAGCTGTTGTTAGCTCCATTTCTTGTAACCATTAAACCAATTCCTTCTCCAACGAGCTACTATAATATCTAAATTGGTCTTCTATTTCAGGAATAAATTTGACTCACCTACGTACTGTTTGCCTAATTACTGAATTGAGGAGATCTTCTTCACATGAGATAGCTTCGGTTTGGAACTCCATTACATCCACCTATTCATTCAATAATTTTGAATGTGTAAATCAAAATGAATTTACTATTTCTTCCACAAATACATGTTTTTTTAGTTTTAGGAAACTCAAAAAACATATCCAACACATTGTTCTATATATTCAGCAGAAATATCTAAACTACTACTAATTATTTAGACTATTTATCTAGATGAATTGGTATTTATCTCTTTCAACACATCTTATAGTAAACAACTGGTAAACATAACTTCTTTTTAACAATACCTACCTTTATCATTTATTATCTTGCATTCTTTATCTACTGGTGAATGCTATTAAAAAAATTTCCCCTTACATGGTAAATGACTTACCTTTCTTTTCATCCCAAAATATATATTTATTCAATGTACCCACATATAAACATATCATGGTATCCATCAAAACCTTCACAATTCTACATAATGAAAACCAATACAAAGATACAATCACCATCAATATACAGAGTTGCAAGGTTGAAGAGGATATTTTACGACTATGACTTAGCATTGACGATCAGTTCGTTAAATCAACCATTCATATTTAATCCACTCAAGTATATGTCTGTATGATTTATTAACAATAATTTTTTTTGAATAATTATATTTAAAAAATATGAATTTTTGTGATCATTTCAATTTTTTATATGTTTAATATAAAAATTTCATTTATTATTTTCAATTGGATATTATTATAATTTTCATTTCCAATTATTTTTTTCACCGTTATATTATATTGAATCTTCTAAATCCATTATTTATGTAGAAAAATATGTTACATAATTCTAATAAGGAGGATTCGGTGCAACATTATTCTATAATGTGTGGAGATTTTGCAACTATAAGAATCCATGACAATGAAATTCAATCATCTATTAAAAAAACATAAAAAGTGGACTGAAAAAATGACTGTCATTTTGTGATTCTATAATAAGGTAATATTTAATTATAATTTCCTTTTTTTCTATTTTATTTACTTTTTTTTATATTTTGATATGTATTGCAAAAAATGTTTTCTAATATTATGTAGCTCTTTGTAATGATAATTTATTGTGTATTTTCTTTATTTTTCTATAATGTTATAACACTAATTTATTGCCTTGTATGTTCCATATAAGGAGCCCTTGTACTCCATCATTGGTCAATTTCCATTGTGTCTTTAGCAATACAAGAACACTATATTTTGAATGTATACATCCAATTTACTTCCAACATTTGAACATCTATTGCATTCTTCAACATTATGTGTTTTACATTTCTTTTTCTTTTTCATTATTATTTATCCAACTATTTAATTTATTCTTTTTCAATATTATTTAAATTTAATTATGAATGCAGCATTATTAGATGTAACAAGGTACTGTAGTTCAAATTTTTTAAAATTTAATTTATAAAAAAAGAACATCGATTGAATTACAATATAGATTTTATCCTTATTTTATTGGAGCAGCATAACAATGGATCTTGATGACTATGTCATAGTACTAGAGTTGTGTTTTTTAGATGAACTATGTATATTTCATCCACTTAGGTATATATATGTATGCATGATTAACAATTATTTTTATTGAAACTTTATTATTGACAAATATTCATTTTTTCTCATTTTCATTTTTTCTAGGTTTATTAAAAAATGTTCATTTATTATTTTCAATTTGATATTATTCACATTATAAATTCATATTATTTGGGTTTTTTCACAATTATATTTTATTTAATCTTATAATCCCATTCTTTATTTATAAAAACATGTTATATTATTTTGACGACGTGGAAGTGAAGGAACATTAATTTTTAACGAGTAGAGACTCTATGGATATGACAAACCATGATAATGCATGAGACCCATCTTATTTTCAATATAATTTAAATAGAATTATGAATGCAACATCATTAGAAGTTATTGGGTACTATAGATCTATATTAATAAATTTTAATTTATATAAAAAATTAATTACCATAGAATTAGAATATTTCTTATACACTTATCTCATAGAAGCACCATTATTGATGATCTTTACAATTATGTCATATCACATATATTGGGTTTGTTAAATCAATTGTGCATGTTTCATCCACTCATGTAATTTACAACTCACCACTATATTGTTTTCATTCAAACTACTTATTGTAGAATTTTTGAATACAATAAACAATAAAATATGTCCCCTTAAAACAGATTTCAAACCTTTTTATTTACCTATAGTCCAAACAATTTTTAATTAAACTACATCTTTTGTGTACCTTTTTAATCATTTTAGAAAATGTTGTCAATAATTTTATTGGTTTTTTATTTACTATTAGTTTTATTTATTGGTTTTAATGATTTTTTTATTGAACATCACTACGATATCTATAATTTGTAGTCTATTTTTAATTACTAATTAGATATTTTATCATTTAATTTAACCACATATACTCTAAATGAGAATTATAATTTTTTCCTTTTTCTATTTCATTTATTCTTTCATCCAAATCAAGAATATCATTCTTCATTTACAGAAAATTATCTATTCTCTACAGTTTCATTAGAGTTGTGTTATTATTATAAAGAATTAATGAAATATTAGAGTCTTTTTAGCTGTTGTATTGTATACTCTATACCACCATATCATTAAATATGTTTTCTTTTTTTAGTTGTCTTAAAATAAAAATTAGTATACAACTTGAAATATAATAACATATCAAATGATTCATTCTCACCTAATTTTTGGAATTATCATTTTTAGGAATAATTTTAACACCAAAAAATATACCATAATTTGTTTCCATATAAATGAAATCAAGGTTGTATCATGACAAGATGTTGGTGTGAAATTTAAATGGGTGCACATAGAATTTAGGGATATTTATCATAGGGAAAAAATAAATCCTTAAAATATGTTTATTGTTTATAATATTTTCTTTATCAAAACCCTTTTTATATTATCATCATTTATGTTTATGTGATCCACATTTAAGATATATATATATAGTAATTTATTTCTGATTATAAATATTTTCAGACTGAACAATTGTGTGAACTCTCACCCCATTTTTGAAATAAAAATTGAGAATTTTTAGCCTACATATGAATGTGATAATTATCATATATATTTTTTTTATGGATTCATAATAAACAATTTCTAATTAACCATTAATTTTTGGATTGACTTTTTTTTTTCTGTGTAGGCTGGAATTTTTCATTTTCAGTCCACTTGTGCAGCATGATATGTGTGAATCAGGTGTACATTCCATCCTATATTTCAATTTTAGATGAAAAAATCTACCTTATTACCTCTTATTATATCATTATAACTCTATAAATGTTGATTAATGTATGTAAATCCTTCTCAATGATCACATCATTTCAGAAAAATGGTAGTTAACAGTTCACTCCCACTTCTTCTGCAACTATTTCATTAAAGTTTCTTATCTTTTTGATTTTATCTCATAACATGTATAGTAAATATGTATTGGTCATAATATTTCAATTTATATTATTTTTTACTGTTTATTGATTTTATTTTAGCCTTTTAATTTAAACATTAGTTTCAGATGCTTATATTTTATTATGTTACTTTACTTCTTCCTAGGTTCATATGTTAACCTCTTAAGAATTTCCCCCTATTATGGTCAGAATCAAATTTTAAATAGGATTTATTGGAAATGAATATTTCAAATTCATGTGAAATTGGAAAAACAAAAAATTTCATCCATAATTCCTCTAAATTTAATGTCTGAAATAAAATCTGAAGTACAATAGTAGCAATATTCACATGATGCTATTTTAGTTTTGTCATCATGCATTTTACATCCAATTGTTGCCCATATTTATAATATAGTTAATTTTAATGGAAAGGAATCAGTGAACAATTATAGTGTTGGGATGAACGTTCTCGATCCTACACCATGATTGGGTGGAGTCACATTACAATTTGGGGAAATACAACATCAAGGAAGAGGGGATCATTTGGCATATTTTGGAGTAGTGGAAATTTTATTTCTATCGATCTATTATTTATTATTTATCTCATTAAATGTGAGTTTACATTTAATATTTTTTTGGATCAATATTTCCCTTTTTTTTATTATCAATATGTTCTTTGAGTGATGTATTATGTATTTACTATACTGTAATACGTTTTGTGCTGGAATAATTTATTTTATAGGTTATTATTTTAGTATTCCATTTGAGGATCACATGGCCTCAACTCCATAATTAATTATAATAATGATAAGAGTTTAAATTAACCATTTGAATGATTTTTCCATTCTTTTGTTTGAATTCTATTTGGTGAAATTAAAATTTTATTCTTTATAAATTAATGTAAATGTTTTATACTGTATTTATCATGTTCACAAAATTGTGTAACTTTTGTTTCAAAATTGGATTCAAAATTAGTTTCTAATCAGTTTTTATTTCACTTAATAATCCAATGTATTTGTAAAATTTATTTTATATTTAGTTTATTGATGTTATTGAAATCACCATCCTCATAAGTATTAAATTCCTTTATATTTATGATTAATGTTTTGGACTATATTCATGATGTATCCTAATTTTTCTCACATGTATTAAAATATTATGTACACCAATATTGTGATTAATGTATATTAAATATTAATGTTCATTATTATCTCTAAAACATATAAATATCTTATTTTGTTTAAATTTTTCATGCTCAAAATAAATTTTCATTTTTTTAATTTTTTCTCAATATTTTCTACTATAATGATGATGTCTCGATAATTTATAAGTATTCCAATTTTAATACCACTAGGTTGTGCCCATAAGGAAAATATATTCAAAATTATTGTTCATTAAAATATTTGAATAATGGTATTTTATTATTTAATAAAATCATCGTCTTATAACACAGTGTGAATGCACGGGCGTGTACTAGTTAATTTAATGTTATGGAAAATATAACATAAAAATATAATTTTAGTAAAAAACTTTATATGGGGTTATATAAGTGATATATTGGACTATAAATATTTATTATAAATCTAAGAATATTTCACACCCCATTGAATTTTATTTATAATTTTTAGACATAAAATAAATAAAGTCACGTATGACACAATGATAATGTAGTGATTATCGTTTTAATGAATGTTTTAAAATAATGATATTATAAATATAAAAAAATTATTTTGAAACCATTTATTCCATACATAAATTTTATGGATAAAAATTACTTGATATATTTTAATTAATTTTGTTTTTTCTAAAGAATCAAGTTGTTATATATTTTTTAAACGTCCTAATATGAATAGTTTATAAATTGACATAAATGACTTTAAAAAAAAATTAATAATTTATTAAACGAATAAATAATCATAAAAATATAATATTATTCGAAAAAACATATATGATGTTAATAATTCCCTTAATTATCCATTTTGGGAATCTTTGAATTTTATTATGAATATGTTAACCATATTGTATGAATATACAAGAGGATATGGTAAAAGGTAAATTAGATAAGTAAGGGTTAAAGCAAAAGGATAAAGTTAGTTTTATGCCCTAAAATTGATTAAAAATCAATTTTTGATAGGATTTAAAATGATTCTCTCCATATATTCATATTAAATGAGTTGGGGAACTTTTGAAATCGAAATACAGATTATAATAAAATAATATTTTCAAAAATTCCTAATGTGCCTCTCGTCCCCATTATAAAAGGCCATCACCTCTAACCCATTACTCACAACTCTCAAGCCTCTTGGATTATCCAAAATATGATCTAATAATATCCTAACATCCCTATATTACTCTTAGAAGACTTACCTTATGAATAATTAAATTCAAGAAAGCCTTTTGGTTAAAACCAAAGGGAGTTACCTGACTTAATGACAACATCTTCTTTCAAGTTGTTTTATTTTATATTCCTTTTCCACTCCTTGTGGTCTTATAAGTATTTTTTACATAACAAAACAAATATAATAAATATATTACATTTTATTTTGAGAATTATTTGAACTACACTTTCACACATCTCCGTCTAATAGATATGAACATACTATTTTTGTGGATAGCGAACTAATGCCTCACGAAACAATGACTGTTCAATTATCTTTTTCCACCTCTCATGGTGGAAATTATGATGGAACTGAAAATAAATATGATATTTATGATATTTATGATATTTATGATATATATATTCTTCTATAATTATAATTTATAAGCTATATTTATTCTTTTTAGGTTGTATATAAATGATAATTTCATTTGAGGAAGTGCGGACTACCGTCCCTTCAAAGTGATATGACTGGTTCATGTTATAAATGGAACATATACATGATGGAATTAATGAACCTTTGTAACATATATAACATATATATTATAATTTAATTATAATATACCTATGTATAATTTATTTTTCATTCCATTAAATATGATAAAGAATTGAATGTAGCGTTCACGCGTACGTACTACTTACCATCTCCATGAATGATCAATTTAATTTATTGTGTCAAAATTCTATGGAATATTATAAATATATATATAAGGGATATATATGATATATATGATATCTAAATAATTAATATCATTCAAGAGATAATGTAATTTTTACCACATGGACAATTGGTAATTATACCATGTCCATTTTTTACTCAAGTACCCAATATCGACAAAATGACCAATATTTACATAAATAATTATATAATTTTTATAACATGGTAATAAGTGATATAAAAGGAATAATAATCTTAAAAAAGGTTCTGATGTAAGTAGTAATTAACTTATGTTTACTATTCAGGAAATTAAAGAATGAATGAGTCATATCATACACGAGGTAATTGAATTTCTTATCCAAATTTCCATTCATTGGGTTAATCTTATACTTATTGATTATATCGTGATATGAATATGTTAGAATGATATATGATTATTTTAGACCGAATATATACTTATATTGGGGTATTTATATTTTTCACACATAATTATTTTGTTGGATTATCCTTAATGTAATTATACGATCTTTGTAAGAGAACCCTTCACCCTCCTCTTTTAGTCAAAGACTTCTTTTATGTTATGTCTTTTTAATTTCCATTTTCTTATGTTGTGATATTTTTTATATATCATTATTTCTATAAATTTTATTTTCATGTAATGATAGAATATTATCTATCACATCAACTCATTTTAGGAACATTGAAGTGACGCCATTAGGCTGCCGAGTTTTTGTAATGTACCTCTTCTCAAGCCTCTTTCATTGATGCATATTCTTGTCATTAAGAAACTTTATTATCCTATAAGGTTTTTATAATAACCTTTGAAATATTATATCATGAATCTTATTATTATCAGGACATAATTGTCTTCTTTTAATGTTATTCTTTAATTATTTTTATTCTAGTAATTTCTCAAGTGGTAAGGGACACTTTAACTAAAACATTGCTTTAAATGTTTTATGGAATTAATATTCTTAATCTTTTTCATCAATGTCCATTTTTTCAAAATGGGTTTAGGGATAAAATTATATGAATATTAATGTTTTAATTATTTAATTACATTTAATTGTTAAAAGTGGTATGGGACACTTTGACTCACAAATCTCTTTATTAAATGTTTTAAATGGTTTTGGAAATGGATTGGATATGTCAATATCTTGAAATGTTATATTGTGATTGTAATGTGGAAATGATATATTTAATTTATTCTTGTTTTATGTGTTATTATAATTTTATGGTTCTTGTAAATTGTTTACGTATATGGGTGGTTCTGTGATAATCCTATGGTGTGTGAGCTTGAGATAGCTCTCTAATTCATTGGGTAACATGATGGAGGAAAACTTTAATGTTTTTCCTTAGAGTTTTAGGAAATATTCTATAATGGGTCTTCCAAATGTAATATTTATTACCACTAGGATAGATACCCTGTTGGGGGGGGGGGGTGAATTAGGGTGTGACAGATTAAAACAACTCCCACTTTTTATCTTGTTTTTCTGTTAGACAAAACCCTCTTATCTATATCCTTCCGGATGAAAAGTATTAATAAACCTTAAAGCATGAACATACAGATAGATTTTTACTTGGTTCACCCTCACTTTGATATGTCAAAGGAGAATCCACAGACAATGTACCGATGTACCAATTCCACTATAAGCACACTGCTATTTACATGTTCGAAATGGACTCACTATCCCTCCTAGTTTACAACCACTCAAAATTTCAGAACTCACTACCATCTCAACTGAAGTGATCTCACTGCTTCTTCTGATGAACAAATAAGAGATTATAGACCTGTAGGTATCTTCATTTGCATTAATGAATTCATCTTCCACTGTATGTAAATACTCTATTGATGTCTAAATTTCATCTAATGATGAATACCCATTTACCTCAGAACACTGGTCAATTTCTTTGGAAATACCTTTGCAAAACACATTACTTCTCGAGGCTCACAATTTTATAAAGCTCAAACAAGACATTACGAAGCTCCATCTTTTTTGTGAATCTCACACCTTTGAAAATCTCAGGCTGTTGCGGACCTCAATTCTTTGAAGAGTGGCTTATTTCGTGAAGCTCATAGAGTCAACATGGATCACCCAACTTTCGCGGAGCTAGAATAGCCACCGCAAAGCTCTTTCCTTTTGCGAAGCACACTGCCTTCACAAACTACCTTCACGAACCGAGAGAAAAATATTTTCTTCAAAAAATATATCATTCTCTTGATGGGGTTGAGTTCTATTTATATGTGATTCCCCTGACCCTGGAACCTTACACACAAATTCAAACCCCACATCATCTCAAATTGTGATGCTATGAAGTTCTCGTAGAAATTTTCTCAAATTCGCGAAGCACCATAGAAATTTTCTAATCACATAGCTCATTATAATCACAGAGAATCCTGTAAATTCAATAATGCCTTCACCACGATGCTCCACTCGCAATGACCTTTTCCACCGTAATGATCTTCAAATATTCCATTCTCAAAGTTTTTCGTAATCGTGAAGAATCACCATCAACATTATTCTAGTCTTCACAAAATCTAATCCATGAAGCCTATATTCATGAAACTCATGAAATTACCCTATTGTGATGATATATTAAAGAAAATCCATATTTCGCGATGCTCACCAAACTCCAAAATATGGACCAAATTTTTTTGGCAAACACTGTAAAATGACGCCACCTTGTATCTATTCATTTATACCGCCTCCATATCATCCATTCCTTTGTCATGGTTCTTTGTCAACATGGATTGGAAAATACATCTCTGGAACATGATATTTCACCATGGAAACCTAACTTGTGAATAAACACAATCAACCCAAAAATACTGCAATGTTACCTTGAGGGTTTTTCCCAACAGTAACTACCTATGTGTCTGAGAAGGATACAATGTAAGTATGTTATGGATTCCACAAGTAACCTTAATGATTTAGGAGTTCTATGTGTTATTCACTAATATTATGATTTAGTGAGGTGTGTTAAAGATATTATGTTTTATGATTTAAAAGTATGATTTATTTGATTGGTATATATTCATGGAAAAATTATTTCTTTCAATGCTTTATATCCTAAACTAATATTTTTATGCTCATCCCAGGTTTTTGAAATGTTTTCCAAAAGACATAATGATAAATAGGGCGATGGATGAGATCATGGAAAAGTTATGCTATCTAAAAAATGGAACTAGACATGTTTCTTTTTTTAAGAGTTTTTTATTTTATGGAAAAAATGTATACTGAGAAGAAGTATCTACATTGAATATTCATGTTGTTATGTATAACTTATGACATTATTCTGTAAATCTCTAAACTAGAAAAGATCCTCAATCTAAATTGTTAAATTAATTCAAGGTTACGTAATGTTTAAGGATGTGTCCTCAATATTGGTATCAGAGGTAATTTTAGAATACATTAGAGGTTAGGGTTTTATTTAATCATAAGTGACATAATTGTAACACCCCCATATTTCAGTGTATGTTATATCTTCAAAATAATTAAATAACATGCGTTACACACAACACTGAGTTCAAGCGCACCACAATCTACCAAAATAGCCATTCAAAAGGCAGTTATGCATAATAATAAATATATTTGAAATTTTATATAGTCCATATAATTTTAATATCCATATTATGTGTTTATTAGACATAATATAATAATAAATTCAATTTTTTCAGATAAAGGAAGCTTTTTTAGAAAATGAAATTTTAGCTTCTTTTAATGGAGATCCATTTTTAAATCCAATATTTGGACACTTTTATATATTCAATTTGACAAAATAAACTTCTTATTTAGAATTGGTACATAAAAATTTAGTTTCTATAAATTTTTATTGTTTTCATTATAACTTTCATATTTTGGAGAATATTGCAAATTACTAAATACTAATTGACAACAACTTTTTTAATAAAAAAAATTTATTGTGATAAATTATATATTTTAATTTCATGGAATTATGATTAGATTATATTTTTATCATTTACTACAATTTAGGTAATTATATGTAATTTCACATTTAAATTTGATATAAACACATGTCAATCTTTTGATAGTTTTTACATTTTAAAAAAACTTGTTTTTTGGTTTTGAAGAATTAATTTTTAATTAATTAATGAAACTTATATGTTTTGAATTTGGTAAAATATAAGTTGTTTTTGAATTTACTATATCAAAATTAGCTGATAGTGATGTTTTTGTATTTCTCTGAAAACTTTCCATTTTTGAGGAATAGTTAAAAACACTGCGTTTTTGTTTAAAACTGATATTTTATTTAATTAAATAATTATTTTAAATAAATTTATTTTTAGTCAAAATAGATATATAATACCTATATGAGATAAATTTAATTCATTGGAGTCATTTTATAATGAAATTATATGTATAAAATTATATTGATTTTTTTAATGTCTTTTGGCCACCATCTAGGCACATTTGCAAATTTGCATAAAATGTATTTTTACCACTTCTATAAATTGAATTTCAAAACACCAAGAGACATGGTTGACATCATTAAGTAAAATTTGGTTCAATAGGGTGAAAATAAATTTTTGTCAATTGTATCATTGGAATTTTATTTACCACATTTAAAAGTAAATAGTGTAATTAAAGGTAAAAATGATATTATAATTACATTAAAAGAAGTCTTAATTCTACTAGATAAGTTTATTTAGACCAATATCAACCTTAGGAATAAAATATGATTTTCATTGACCCACTTGGATTAGGTTAGATCATTTATTATTATATTATTTAATGAATATTTAAAAGTGTTAAATTCAAATGTTCATAACTAAATTTTTTTAATATAGAGTTATAAATAAGATAAATTTGACTATAAATATTCATTAGAATTATATAAATATTTCCTAAATCATGTTATTTTATTTTTAATTTTTAAACATTGAATAATTAAATTAATACATCACACAATTATGATGTAGTAATTAACATGTTAAGGACTGATTAAAATAATTTATATTATAAATTTTACAATAAATGTAAATTGAAAAATTTTATGACATAGAAGAATTTTATAAGTTAATATAACATTTTATTGTTGATTAAAGGTATTTTTTACTATGTAATTAAGATGTTATAACTTTCATAAAAACCAAATACTAAATAATGTCAAAATAGACATAAATGAGTTTTTAAAACAAATAATATATTATTAAATGATATAATATCCCTAAAAATCTATAGTTCAGAAAAATGAGTTTTATAAGGTTAGATATGCAATTAATTATAAACTTTAAGCTATTTTTGAATTTTACATTATGTTTATTACCCATGTAGTTTAAAAATACAAGAAGAAATGGTAAAAGTTAAACTATTTAACTAAGGGTTAAATATAAAAGAATAGGTTAATATAGTGACATAAACTAGTGTAAAACCTATGGGTTGAATGTATTGAGACACATCCAAACAATATAGACAAACTAAATTTATTTGGAGATATTAGAAACCAAATATAATTTTATATTAAAATAATAATTCAATCTTTTCCTAAAGTGCCCCTAACTTCTCTTCTAAAA
This sequence comes from Viscum album, assembly GCA_963277665.1. Classification (NCBI taxonomy): domain Eukaryota; kingdom Viridiplantae; phylum Streptophyta; class Magnoliopsida; order Santalales; family Viscaceae; genus Viscum; species Viscum album. The sequence continues at coordinate 1,810,610,612 of OY728123.1, read as the reverse complement.
GGGTATTTCCCCTTCCATTAAATACACACATCCAAAGCCTTTTGGCTAAGCCAAAACCTACCAAATTATCCCACCATATTTCCACACTTTACCCTAGAGGCATTACTGGGAGATGAAAACCATCCTAAATAGCCATTTTGTTTAAATCAAAAGGAAACACTCAAAGAAGTGGTATTTTTTTAAAGGTTGGGGTCGAAGCCTTATTTTATTATTAAAGAAAAGCAAAGAACACTTTTAACTGGGTAGAGGGAGACTCATTACATAGCCCGAAGGCCCATCGTGTTTATAACCTATTACATAGCTCGTAGGCCCAAGTTTTTGTCCTAAGGACCATTATGTTAATAGTAACCCAGCAGCTATAGTGCCCGCCGCTGCTACAATACCCTACCGCCGCTACAGTACCCACTACTATAGTATCTGACTACTACTACTGTACAACTACAGTACTGCTACAGTAACCTACGCCCCATGGGTTTTGAACCCCCATTCTTCCCCTCTTCCACATTATCTTTCTTTGTTATTTCCATTACAAACTAACAAATCTAGTACCTTATGCATAATGTGATGTTATTATAAATATGGTACAACCGTATTCATTATTATATTCATCATATGAATGATAATGTCACCATGAATGTTTACGTATGACTTACCATCTCCACGTTGTGGTGTAACATGTTATTCAACACTATGTTATTTGTATGCATATAATGATGAGTAATATATATATAAGTAATGAAATTAACATAATAATGTTTCTGTATAATTAATATACTATCCAATTCCACACCTTTTAATCATTAAGTAAATGATATCGTCACTCGTGTGTACGTACGATTTACGGTCTCCACGACACGATGACATTTATTTCCACATTCACCATTCAACTATGATTATAAAAATACATATTATTAATTAGTATGTAGTATATATCATAATAATTCTACTATAAATTAATATATATATATATATTTACATTTATCTCATTCACTTACTTCTATTCAATATGATATGAAAATTGAAACAACGTTTATAAGTACCTATATCCTACCATCTCCAAAAATGGTAATTTCCATTTATTATATTTATTTATTATACATATATATATTCTAAATATATATGTTATATTAATAATTTTTAAAATACTGGATGTATTTAAATCATGATACATGTTATACGATCAAGAATAATAAGTTAAAACACTTACAATAATGAAAAAGTTTATTACACGAAATGTTACTTTAACATAAATATAATTATTAAATAGGTAGTATAAATTATTAAAAATATCATATATGATATCATAAATAATAATATGGTTCTGTAATATTTTATTAACATACTATGGTCATTATACCAGAGTTTAAACGTAACCTCAACTAAAGGAAAGTACAATGTAAATCTTAATTTCTCAATCTCATTATTATCTGAAATTGTTTATGTGTAAGTATTTTCTGTGATATATTTATTATCCATGTTCATGATTCATAAAATAAATTTCAAAAAATGATTCTATTAAGGTACTCTTAAAAAAACGTCATTTTAATTTTTTTTAAATATTTATTCTTTTAAATTTATCTCATTAATGAGCAGAGTTTCAAAATGGTTTTAAGGATTTATTTATATAGAAATGATTGTTTTAAAATTCTAATTAATTTTAATTGTATCAAATTGTTATAGAACACTTTGAATCAAAAATATTTTTTAAATAACCTCCTTTATAAATTTCTGACTTTTAAATTATTTTAAAAAAAAGATATTTCTCTCAAAGAGTTTTTCTACTCATTACAAACTATGTAAACATCCTTTACTAGATATTATTCTAGAGTAAGATAGATTTACTATAATAGAATCTTCCATATTGTATCAAATGAGTTATGACAGGTTTGAATGTGAATATTCAATTTGTATACCATTCATGGTTTATAGTTAAAGTATTGAAATTTCATATACTAGTTTTAGTATGAATGTTTCTGTTATGTTTAAAATTTTTTCATATGAGGAATGCAATGAACATGGTATGTGATTGATGGGGCTCTCTATATCCCCTCGACGCATCAGTAGGTCTCAAGAGACAAATTAGTGTCTTGGGTCAATGCCTTAACAAAATTTTATTTTTATTCTTGGAATGAGGCCTTGACTTTGTTGTAACGAAGTCCGACGTTAGGCATTCCCTCATTATGAAATTAGATATTACATGTGATTATTTGATTAGTAGAATATCAATGATCATGTTTATATAGTAATTATTTATTTATTTTTTCCATATTATATTCATTTTTATGTTTAAAAGGATGTTTTTTATTACACATATTTCATTAAATGTTTATAGCTTTCTCTAAACTATTTACCCTTACTGAGCATTTGAGCAACCCTTTTATTATGTTTTATTTTTTAAGGATTCAATGAAGTGTATTATGATTGATATGCAGGGTTAAGCAAAGGGAAAAATGGGATTCTAAAAATATTATTTATGTTTTGTTTTATATTATAGAGTGTAATGTTACATTCATGTATGTAATCTATTTTCCCATATTACTAAACTGATCAGTAATTCGGGACTTGATTCCTTGTAATCAGGAAAATGTATTAAAATAATGTGTCTACTCTGGGCTTCTAGGTACAGGGTGTTACATTTGGCATCAGAGGAAGTTTATTAAAATCCTTGGAAACTATATTTAGAAAAAAACTAATTAGATAACATTACCCTAATATAGACTTTGCAGATTAGTATAGAATAACTTCTTATAATATTTGTAATGTAGAGATTTTGTGTATTTTCCAAGAAATGCATCCCTATCTAGATACAACCCAGAAAAGGTGGCTCTGGAATAGATGTACCTAGGAGTGAAAACTCCAACAAGGAGTTTCTGGCTTGACCTAGGTATCCGGGTACAAGACAATGGGGCTTGATGCACTCTTAGTTACGACAATCCCGAGGGATATGCTTAAGATAATTCACATTTTCATTATAAGCCATTATGAATAATTTAAAAGTAAATACTTCCTCAATGAAAACATTTTTCTATGATTATAAATTATATGAATAATATATTCAATTTATGTTATGTATTTTTCAAGTTTGGAATTTTCCATTCTGATTCATAAACTAACCTATTGTATGCCATTATTTTCAAATGTCACCCAGTAGAAGGACTGATAACTCCAACAATGTGCATGATGTAAAGAGTAAGAAGGATCATATCATTCATGGTATTAAGCCAAAATTTTTAAGGGAAATAGTCTCCCATGTATTTTTATCATATGAAGAAATAGTATCATGTGTTAATTATATAAGTAAAAAATTATCCGAGTCCTATGGTTTTAATGGGATTCTAGAAAAGAAATGGATGGTAGAGATAAAGATGGATAAAGGGAAGAAGAGAAAGAAGGATTTTCCCATATGTGATAACTATGGAAAGAATCACATTGGTAAATTCTTGAAGAGAATTAGAGTTTTTTATAATTGTGGAGAAAAAGGACACCAAGTACGTGATTGCAGGGGTAAGAAAAATGTAACAAATTTACAATGCTTTATTTTCAAGGAGTTGGGACACTACGTGAATTAATGTCCAAATCATCAGAGTATACCCTAAATTATGCTATTGGATAATAAGAATGTTATGATACTACCATAGATGAAGCGGAATGACTAGTGTTCTAAGACTGGTATAAAAGAATTATTTCATTTTAGTGTTGTATCAATGATGTACTGGTTATATAAATTATGGAAATAAATAAGGATTCGTATATAGTAGTATTTCATAGAGGATTTGAGATTATATGGTTCTATGAAAAGTGACTTAACAGAAAGTTATAATATTTTGAAAATACTTGATTTAAGGAAAGATAAACGTTAATATGGTTTTGATACTGAGGTAGTGATTTTGGAATAAGATATGATTGATTTGGATAAATTATATATGATATTATTGACTATATTGAAACTAATTAATTGGTTGTTAATACATTATGGTTGGAGTTTACAAAATTTTTGGATATAAAGAGAATATATAGTATTCTATAAGGAATAATGGAGATTGAATGTAATCAATATGTTTTTATGGTAATTTAGAGTGTTACCATGTTTTAAAAGAATACTTGATGAAGGTATACATATGTTATTACATGGTAAAAAATATCTTCATTGTGATTATCGTCCTTATAAATTTTGGACTGTGAGTTTGGATAGAAGTATTTTGGATAAGTCTCACGGTTGGAATATATTAAGTTTTACATTGGATACTATTGTTAAGGTTAATGCATTTATTAACATTATTTTTGGATAGTTATAAAAAGGACAACCCGGAGGTCGGGTGACAACCTGTTGTGTCCTGAAAGGTTGCGAGACGTGAACCCGCAACTAAAGGGAGACAAGGGTGAATCACCTACCACTGGCCTATGTGATGTCCTAGTTTGTATAATGAAGTTTCTTTTAATAGTATTAGAAAATATTTATAAATTCAATATTTTTGGAACCCTATATGATTAGGATAAATAGACATGTTTTTGAATTCTATTATTTTTTGAAGTGAAAGATGAGTTTCAGGTAAGAATTAGTTGAGGGATGAAACTATACTTTTTAAGTATATCTTTTCCATCTTATTATATGAATAAATTAATTCTTAAATATTTGGGAAGGTATCATAAAACAAATAATGTGTTATCCTAATACCCAATGTTTTGTTGAACCAATGATATTTTAAATCATCATAAATTAATGGCATTGAGGCCCTCAATTTTACACTTGATTGTGATTGATGACCTCAATCACTACTTATAAATATTTACACTTTTACTATAATTATGAGTCCTTAATTTCCACCAATGTTCTCATAATCAAGATCATAATTTGGTGGTGAATATTTTATTTCCCATTCCCTCTTATTAAGACTTAATTTTGTTAACATAATTTTTTATGTGAGTTTTCCATAAAGGTATTTTTCTAATTTTAAATTTTTTTTTTGAAAAAAATCCTAATTATGAGGATGCAATTTATTGAAGTAGGGGATAATGTGACACCTCATGATTTCATAGTACATTATCTCTTCAAAGTAATTTAATAACTTGCGCTACACGCAACACTAAGTCCGAGCGCACCATGACTTATAAACCAGCCATTCAAAAAGAATTTATGAATAGTATTAAATAAATTTTGAATTTTATATAATCCATATAATTTTAAAATCCATATTACGTGTTTCTTAGACATAACATAAGAATATAGTCTACCTTTTAGATAAAGGATGCATTTTTCAGAAAATGAAATTTTACCATCTTTTAATGGAGAACCATTTTTAAATTAAATATTTTACACGATTATATATACAATTTAAAAAAAATAAAATTCTTTTTTAGAATCAGGATATAAAAATATAGTTTCAATAATTTTTTGGTGTTTTTCTGATAACATTCATGTTTTGGTGAATAGTGGAAATTACTAAATTTTAATTGAAAACAAATTTTTAATAAAAATAATTAACATTGCTAAATTAGACATTTGAATGATTTGGAAGTATAATTAGATTTTATTTTTATCATTTAATACAATGTAGGTCATTACAAGTAATTTCACATTTAAATTTGATACAAACACATGTCAATATTTTAGTAGTTTTTACATTTAAAAAAAATCGGTTTTTGGTTTTGAGAACGGGAATTAATTTTAAATTAATTTATGAAACCTATATTTATTGAATTTGGTAAAAAAAATTCATTTTTAAAATTGTAATATGAATATTATCTTCAGGTTAATTATTTGTATTTTTCTGAACAGTTTCTCTTTTTGATGAATAGTAAAAACACTACGTTATTGTTTAAAACTGACTTTTTATTTAAATAATTATTTATGTTATTAAAATTAGTTTAAGTCAAAATTAATATATAATACCAATATGATTTCAATTTCATTTAATGGAGTAATTTTATAATAAAATTATATGTATAATATTTTATTGAATTTTTCGACGTCTTTTACCAACATTTAGGCACATTTGCAAGTTTGTATAAAAGGCAATTTTACCTCTTATGTGAATTAAATTTCAAAAATATAAGAGACATGGTTGATATCAGAAATTATAATTTTTTTCAATGGGATGAAAATAAATTTTGGTGAATAGTAACTTTTGAATTTTATTTACCACCGTTAATAGTAAATAGGGTAATTAAATGTAAAAATTATATTATAATTACCCTAACACATGTCATAATTCTATTGGATAAGTTAATTTTGACCAAAATCCACCTTAGTAATGAAATATTATATTCTTTGACCCACTTGGATTAGATTAAGACATTTATTATTATTTTATTTAAAGAATTCTTAAAAGTGTTAAATTCAAATTTTCATAAATATTTTTTTTAAAATAGAGTTATACATAATATAAATTCAACTATAAATATTAATACAAATTCTAAAAAGATTTCCAACATCATGGTATTTTATTTATTATATTTTTACATGAAATAATTTAATTTATATATGACACAATGATGATGTAGCAATTGCCTTATTAATGAATAAAATAATAGTATTAATTTATATATGACACAATGATGATATTATAAATTCTAAAATAATTTTAAATTGAAATAGTTGATGGCATCCACGAATTTTCTAGGTGAATAAGGCATGTTATGGTTGATTATTGTTTTTTTGATGTAATCCAGAATTTATGGCTTTCACAAAAACCCAATACTAAATAGTGTAAAATTGACATAAATGTGTTTTTAAAACAAATACTACATTATTAAATGATATAATATCCCTAAAAATATATAGTATGGACAAACAACTTAGATAAGGTTACATACATAATTATTGATCTAATTTAGGTTCGATTGGAATTTTATAGTATGTTTATTAACCATGTAATATAAAAATACAAGAAGACATAGTAAAAGATAAACTATTTAACTAAGGGTTAAATCTAAAAGATATGGTTAATAGAGTGACCTAAAATTATCTAAAACCTATTGATTGAAAGGATTTAAACCCAACCCCACCTTATACTCAAAATAAATCTATTTGGAGATATTATAATCTAAAAATAATTTAATAATAAAATAATATTTCAAACGTTTCCTAAAGTTCCCCTCACCTCTCTTATAAAAGGGTACCCTCATTCTCTTAAATTCACAACTCCAAATCATTTTTATCGGCCAAAAGTGGCCCAAATATCCTTCAAACTTCCCTCAATTCAATCTAGAGTCATTACCTTGAGTAGAAATCCAACCTATAGAGCTATTTTTTTTAAATCAAAAGGAATCACCCGAAGAAGATCTAATTATTTTATCACCCCTTTCAATGTTCTTTTCATCTTCCACTTTCTCATTACTTATTATATCTATACCAAAATATTAAATCTAAAACCTTCTATATACTATAACATTATTCAAAATATGTTACAACTATATTAATTATTCTATCTATCGTATGAATGATAAATTCACCATGCATGCATACATACAGCTTACTATCTCCATGTCTTGGTGTAAATTGTTATTCCACATAATGTTAATTCGATGGATATAATGATGAGTAATATATATATAAATACTAAAAATAACATGATAATGTTTCTTTATAATTATTATTCCATCCAATTTCAAACCTTTTAATCATTAAGGAAATGATATCGTCACTCATGTGTATGTATGACTTACCATCTCCACGACACAATGAGATTTATTTCCACATTCACCATTCAATGATGATTATAAAAATACTTATTTTTAATAAGTATGTAATATATGACATAATATTGATACTAGATATATATATATATATATATATATATATACTTTTATGTCATTGACTTACTTCCATTCAATATGATATGAAAAGGTAAACAATGACTATACGTACGTACAACCTACCGTCTTTATAAATGTTGTTTTCTATTTCATAAATCTATCTGTTATACATATTTATATTTTAAATATATATGATATATAATCCATTTTTTATATTTTTTAATTATTTAAATCAGGATACATGTGATAAGATCAATAACAACAAGTTAAAAAACTTACGCTAAAGAAATTGATTATTAATCGAAATGTTATATTATCATGGAAATAATTATTAAATTGAGAGTATAAATTCATAAATGAATCATGTATGATTTCATAAATTTTAATATAGTTCTGGTAAAATTTAAAAACATACTATGGTCATTATACAAGAGGTTAAACATACCCTTGACTAAAGGAAAGTAGAAGGTAAGGGTTAATTCCTCAATCTCATTATTATCTGCGATTGCTCATGTGAAGTATTTTCTGGGACATATTTATCATCCATGTCCATATTTTATAAAATAAATTTCCAAAATGATTCTTTTATAGTACCCTTTAAATAACACATCATTTTAATGGTTTTAAATATTCATTCAAAAAAATATTTCTCATCAATGTCCAGGATTTCACAATGGTTTTAAAGATTTATTTATATGGGCATGATGGTTTTAAAAATTTAATTCCTTTCAAAAGTTTCAATGTGGTATGGGAAAATTTTATTAATTTTTATAAATGACTTACTTTATAAATGTGTTACTTTTAAATGATTTCACAAAAAGGTATATTTCTCTCAAAGATTTTTACTGATCATTTTCATCTATGTCAACATCCTTAACTAGATATTATTATTGATTGAGGTTGATTTACTATAATACAATATTCTATATTTTATGGAATGAGTTATGATATGTTTTATTATGGATGTGGTATTTTTATACCATTAATGTTTTATGGTTAAAGTGTTGAAATTTTGTATAAAAGTTTTAGTACGGATGTGTACGTTATGTTTCAACTTTTGTTTTCATATGACGAATGCGGTGGACTTAGTAAGTGACAGGTGGGGCTGGCTATAGCCCCTAGTTGCATCAGTAGGTCTCATGAGACAAATTAAGTTCTTGGCAGAAGAACTTGACAAAATTTTATTTGTATTCTTGGAACGTGACCTTGAGTATGTGTTAATGATGTCCATTGTTAGACATTCCTTCAGTATAAAATCAGATATTACATGTGATTATTCGACTAGTATATTATCCATGCGCATGTTTATATGGTGTTGTTTGATTTCTTTTTTCCATATTATGTTCATGTTTAGGTTTAAAATGTTGTTGTTTTTTTATTAAGCATATTTCATTTAAATTATATACTTTTTCTAAATTATTTACCCTTACTAAGCTTTTGACCTCACCCCGTACTTATATTTTATTTTCCCGGGATTCCAAGATGTGTATTATGATTGATTTGCAGGATGAAACTAAGGGAATAATGGTGTTCTCAAAGGATTATTTATTCTATGTTGTATGTTATAAGGTGTAATGTAATATTCATGTATGTAATCTATTTTCCAAGACTAGTAAACTAATCGGTCCTTTGGGATTTGATCCCTTGTAATCATGCCAATTTATTAAAATAATGCATCGACAATGTTCTTCTATGGTCGGGGTATTACAATAACCATAACAGTTATCATATTAGATAGATTCATAATTAGTTTAGCTAAATTGAATGATATTAAGATAACATGAATCACTATATCTTAGTATTTACCCTCCTCATAAGATATTATATGATGATTTTATTGATATACTCACATTTTCCTTTTTGGTATTAGAAAATGGTTGGATCTTGAAGGTACTCAAGTAACAATGGATGTTTAGAAAACAATGGTAGTTTGTTGAATAAGAAACCAAATGAAACAGGAGCTACTATAAGATATCCTGTTATTATTCTCAACTAACTATCTTGTGACTGGATTTACCACTTAAACCATGTAGATTTTTCTATGGAATCATATATTCTAAAATCAAGTCTCAATTGATATTATGGTAATTATCACAAAGGTAATTATATTCAAAAACCTATGTGTCAAGGATGTGTAAAGAAACACCATGGAATTTTTTTAAAAGGGATATAATGATGTTTTAGATGTGGTAATGAGGGTTATAAATCAATAAACTACCATGAAAAAAGTAAGCATCCCGTTGACTCTAGGAATGGGAAAGTTGTTATATCTAAAAAATATATTGAATGTTTTAAATGTGGTGTGCATGGTCATTATACAAATATATTTCATATAAAGAAGGTTCAGGAATGGGAACAACATGACAATAAAAATGTATGTTGACTAATACCTAATGCCATTTCATTTAAGGATGAGGAAAATGACAATGAACAATGAAAGGTATGGATTATTTCTTTTCTAATGTTGTGACATTATTGAATCTTTTGATATGACTGATTATTTTTTTATAGGAAATAAGTATTACAGAAAAAGTTGGAAAATAATGGATAATTGATATCGAAAGAATTTTGAATGAGTAAGAAGTCTACATATAATGGATTCAAGAGTTAGGGTAGATTTTAGGATAATGAAATTCTTAAGAGTATTAAGGCACTTTTGATGTCGGGATTACGTTGGAAGTCATTTTCTATTATGTGAAACCCTGATGATTGATATGTGAAAATGTTATTCAAGAATGAATTATCTCTTCTTGTGTTGAAATAAAGGATAACCTTAGGGGTTCATAAGATACTTTGTATTTTAGGTGATAAATACTTACTACATTTTGGGATGTAAACTGAAACATATTAGATAAACATTGAGGATAAAATATATTGTGTTCATTTTTGAGGAAATTGCCTTATTTTTAAAATATTTATAATAATGATTTGGTTTTAGAAAATGGACGTCTTACAAGATTGGTGATATCCCATCTCATCAGGCAAGGCCATGGAAATTGAACCAACAACAGAAGTGAGACAAGGTTGCTTCTCCTACCACTTGCCTACTTGAATTCCCTAGTTAGTATGACTTATTATTTTTAGTTAAATGATTTTATTGATCAAGAAAAATTTTATTTGGGAAATTATGTTCTATCAAATCGATATTCATATTATACGAAAATTATTTGGGGATTAAGGGATAAATGCTATTTTGGAAGATGTTTTCTTTTTTAGGAACACTATATACCTAAGGAAAATTGATGACTATGGGATTTAATATGGGGAGTAATATTTTAAATATTATTATGGAAGTATATATGTTTTCATTGTAGACTTATAGAGATTTGGGTTATTTATGGAAATGATTAACCTATCTTTGAGAATATGTAATTATGTTAATTACTTTTCAGTATGAGACTTTAAGAGTAGTTTATGCTATTTGGAGATAAATGTTAAAATTTACCATGGAAGACTACATGATAAAATAATTTAGAGTTTTGGGTTTCTATCATAGTTTTTATTAAATAATAGAGTTTTAAGGACAATTATGTATTAAATGGTCTTTGTTGAACATGGGTACTGTTTGTTGAATTTTGGAGATTAAGAGTTGTATTTTTATATATAAAGGAATATCATTTTCGAGGATCATTTGATATTGTACTAACCATTTTGGTTTTTGTTAATATCTAAAGATAATGGATATATATAGTTCATATTTTGTGGATTATGAGACTCTATTGAAATTAATTTTATCACTTCATGTGTGACGAATTCATCTTGAACACTCATTATTTAGAGAAAATATGAGTTTGTGGTAGAATTTTATTAGAGGATGAAACTCTACTTGAAAAGTAATTATATTTCCTTTTTCCATAGTAAATATCAAGAAAAATTCCTAAACATTATGAAATGGATACTAAAACAAAAAACATTTTCTATTTACTTTTCCTACTACAGAATCAAAGACTGGTTGAGCTATCATATGTTTTTGGTTTTTGGGTGGTTAACTGTTTCCTTGGTCATGTTTTATAATTTGTCTCCACCAGAACGTGAAACTTAGTTTCTCCCTAATATCCTTGTTTTCATGGAATCCTAGTATGTATTATTTTACGTATCCCTTTTAAATCTCAATCTTTCTTTTAAATTTATTTTTTTGTTGACTATTTTTTTAATGTGGGACTTTCAATGATGTTTTTGATCCAAATTTTAAAATTGTGAGGACACAATTTCTAAAAGGGGGGAAGAATGTAATGACCCTGGTATTTATAGAATAATAATTTATAATTTATATTATATGATATTAATTTTATGTTAATGGGGATGCTTTTTCGTATTGCGTACTCAACACACAACAATGGGCTTCTCTGAAATCTTACACTGCAAACATCATTGAGTCATACTGAAAATTGAAACAATAATAAAATTATTATTTTAAATAGTAGTTAACACAAATACCATGGAATGGCTGGAATGATTATTATCAACTAAAATTTTAAATATGGGTTACACATGTTTGTTAAATGTTTTTACCTTTATTCAATAAAATTTAGTGGATTAAAATCAGAATGAATCCATTTTTAAGCATAAATATTATGATATTTTTTAAAGCTAGTTTTATAACCTTTGATGGAAAACCCGTTTAAATAAAGTTTTTTCACTCTTATATGTTACATGTGAAAAAATAAATTTTTTCATTAAAATATGGTTATCAAAATTTTCTTTGCTATTTTATTATTTTTTGGAGGAAGTTCATTTTTTAATGTATTGTGAAAAATAATGCATTTTAAGTCAAAATTGTCTTTTCATCAAATTTATTTTTATAGATATATTATTTTTTAAAATGGGTTTAATATGTAATTGGAGTATATTTTTATCATTTAATCCAATTTTATCCATTGGAAGTAATTTGACTTTGAATTTGAACAAAAACACATGTCAATCTTTTGGTAGTTATTATTTATTAAAAACACTTTTTAATTTTGACAATTGGAATTATTTCTAAATTAACTTCTAAAACATATGAATATTGAATTTGGAGAAATTTATTCATTAATTTGAATCAATATGTCCAAATTTTGTAAATAGGTAACTTTAATTTTGAGAAATTGTGAATAGTATCTTTAGTAAATATTTGGTTACCCTTGTTAAAGGGTAAATTTGGCAAATAATAGTAAGAAAAAAATATTATAATAATATTAAATTACCATATGATGTGTGCTAATCCAATTAGATGATATATGTCTAACCATGGGCATTCTTCGATCTATTTTGGGACCCCATGGATCCACTTGTAAGTGAAAATGACATTTCATAAAAAATAATTTAATGTTATAGAAAATATAACGTAAACATATATCTTTTCAAATTTTTTTATATAGCATTATATAAGTTATAGATTAAACTATATATATTAATTATAAATCTAAAACTATTTTTCAAATCATTGTATTTAATTTATAATGATTAGACATCAAAAAAATAATATTATATATGACAAATGATGATGTAGTGATTACCTTTTTAATGATTGTTCTAAATAAATCAGACTATAAATATAAAAATAAATTTATTTTGATACTTATAATTCCATCTACAAGTATTATGTATAATAATGACATGTTATTGTAAATTTATTTATGGGAATTGAATGAATAAAGTTGTTATAGATTTTTTAAAAGTCTTGATATGAATAGTTTATAAATTGAACTAAATGTGTTTTTAAAACAATTAATATTTTCTAAAATGAAAACATAATCCTAAAATTATATTATTCTTCAAACTGACATATATAAGGTTAAAAATTTCAATAATGATCTATTTAGGGTCTCTTGTAATATTATAGTAAATATATTAACCATATAGTATGAATATACTAGAGGACAAGGTAAATGTCCATTATATAGATTATAAAAAAGAAATTATCTTCTTTTTATTTATCTTGGTTTTTAAATGCCATTGAGTATGAGGTTTTTTTTCTCTATATAAATTTTTGTGAGGAGTTGGTGAAAAAAACCTGTAAAATTTTGGGGGATTTCAGTTTATTGAAATGACCACAAAATTTAAAGTCATTTAATGAGGTTTCTTACTATAACCACTAAGAATAAATTTTCTTACATCTTGTAACAGGTGTACATAATACTCATAAAATAAAGGGATTAAACTAAAACCTATTAAGAACCATGGTGTAGTGACATGTTGAGATCAATTTTAGGGCTTTTCCAGACTCATATATATCAAATTATGAATTTTTATTTATTAATGATTCAAAATATATTAATCATTTATTTAATTTCAGTTACTCATAATTCTTCATATTATTACTATATCTTATAATTTTATTATCAGATTAATTACTTTAATTTCATTTATTTATTTTTATTTTTATTTTTTAACCTACTTTTAACCCCCTCTTAGAATCATTACAAAAAGTAAAAAAATGTATTAACGGAAACCATGATTTAAATAACATTATTGCTTTAATGGATATATCATTTAATTTTTCACCATACCTCAAATAATATAATTTCTATACAAGGAATATAAATGGGTATAGAACCATACATTGATTGATTAGACTAGTTTAATAAAAAACTAAAATGTCAAAATTCATATAAGAAATTGGTATCATGTTTGTATAATATGGATTCATGGATATATAACCACTCAAGAAGAAGAATAATAATAGACTCATGATCATAAAGATGCTTTTTATAATTATGGTAAATCATGAAATGTTATACATACCAATTTATATAGGATGGAATTTAATAGAGTTTGTAGGGGTAAAAAATCCCCTGAAAATTTTAAATTATAAGAAGATACACATGATGGATCCAATAATGTAAATGATTCCATGTTCAATGACATTATCTAAATATAATTATATATATTCTAATGAGTTCAAAACTAAAATTAATACTCCCATTTAAAATATTTCTAATAGATGACTGTCTATATGTGATGTACTAATTATAAAAAATATTTTTAATAATATAATTTGGTTCCTTGCTAGTGTTTGGAACAAAATTTAATAATAAAGAAATAAGTGATGGAAAGAAAAAATATCACGATTGAAGAGATCATTGGGTCCATCAAGACCTATGAAATTATAATTAGGGCTTTCGGGCCATTGGAGAATGAATCATCCAAATGTGAAGTGAATATTTACCATAATTATTAAAATATTACAACAATATTTAATAATAATAACAAATCCCACAATGAAAATAACAAGAATAAAAAATCTAAATTGGAGAAAATATGTTATGACTATAAAAAATGATTCTAAAAAATATAAATACACCCACTAGAGATAATTAAAAAATAGATAATGATGAAAAAGTACATTCTTCATAATTTTTACCATGAATTACAAGTGATGAATCCCTTTATTAATTGATCTCATGTGATTCCATCCTTAAGAGTCTCATTGATGAAATTTATGTGAGTTAGAGGTAAATTATTCATATTCATCATTAAAATTTATCCATATATATTATGAAGATAAAAATTATTCTATATTCATATAAAAATTTATTTAGTGAACTTACCACTAAATGAAATGAAATTAAAAATAAATACAATCAATTTTATTTTGAAAAATATCAAATTATCAAAGAAAATGATAAACTAAAATTGTAAAAATGAAAATTATGATTATTTAAATTCAAAAAATGTTGAATGTTATGAATGTGGATTATGTTTTTTATTAGGGGATAAGGAATTCATGAGAAATATATTATGTAATGAAATGCAAAAATTATTTGTTTAATAGAAAACCCAACAAATATTGTTTAAATACTTTTAAATATTTTAAGGAATTTTTTTCCATTCTCACACATGGTGATCATAATTTGGATTTAATATTGGGTTCCCAATGATATAATAAATATAATTATATCTTCGATACACAAATCAAGTATCAAGTGAAATCATTTAAAAAATGTATCCCTCAATATTAATTATTAAATTATATAATTAATGTTAGGATCATTATGTACGAGTGTCATTTTAGAAATTATTATTATTGTAGGATGAAATCTATTCATCTCCCATTAACTATTTTGTTGATAAAATCATATATCTCTTATTGAAATTAAATTTCTATGAAAAGTTGGGTTCCTAGTTATTTATTATATAATATTTTTATACTCAAATTTTTTTAAAAAAATATATAATTTCCAAATAATTTTTATTATAAAATGGCTCAAGAGAATTTAGAAAGGAAATATAGTATACATAGATGTTGGTTGAAATCATAACTTGTGAAATTACATTTTAAATTCAAAAATTTATACAAATTTATTTTAAATTTAATTATTTCCATTATTTACATATTTTTAAAACTATTAAATCACCATGAAGATGGGAATTTAAATATTATGGGTAGTTATGGGTAACTGTCATATGTTATTTAAATTAAAAAAGAACATGGTTGATCAATTTCATTATTATGAATATTTTTATAAAAATTAAATCTTGATTATTCCATTTTAAATACTCACTATACATTAATTTGGAAAATCCAATTCTAGTTCAAAAATATATATCTAAATCTTTTATTATTTTATTTATGTACAATAGTTATAAATATTCATTTGATTAATTTTAAACTGAGAGTTTGTTTTATATATTTTATGATATGTTTTAGTGCTTAAGTAGATCAATATTTTAATTAAAAAGTATTGGGAATTATTAGTCTATTTTGGAGTTAACATTGCATCAATGTTTTCTATTTCAAATTTTTAATTATTTTTTTTGAATCTCATAAATCCACAAGCTATCTTGTGCAGAAACATCAAGTAGCTATTTGAGATTTTTAGAACCATGATTCCATTTTTTATCCATCGACTAACTGGTTTTCTCATCGACTAACTTATTGACTATTTATAAAAAATCATGGCATCTCTCAATGCGATTATTTAAATTTTTTTTATTCCTCTATATTCTTCCCTCACTCTATTCTCAAGACATTAATATATCCATAATATGATAAAAAAAAATTAATTTCATAAACATGGTGACAATGAGAATCATGCACTATCCATCAAATTTATATTTTCAATTTTTCTTATATTGAGGGATTTATTCTTCACAATAAAGAATTTTTTGTTTGTATGTTATTATTAATTAAATTCCTTTTATGACATTGGTTTTGAAAATCATTTCAAAATTATAAAATCCTGACATCTTGAAATCCAATTATATTTTGTATTGGACATTTTGATATTATATATTTAAATCATCTTCGAATAAAAATATTATCACTATTTCAAAATGATTATTATTTAAGCCCCATTTATTTTAAAAAACAGTATTTGGCTTTGTATTCCACTCATTTATTATGGATTATCATTTTTTCATCAAACATTTTTATGAGATTTTCACTATTTTTAGATGTTATAAACGCGGAAGAATTAATTGAAAGGAATCATTGTTTTCTATAAAGGTTACCCATGCAATATATATATAATTATATGTATTTTAAAATAATTTTTTAAAAAATTTCAATTTTACAATACATTTAATTAAAGAAATTATAATTTAATATTACTACTATTTTTGGTATCTTTTAATTTTTAATGAAATATTTAAGTAACATTGATTTTGGATATTGGGTATCATTATTTCATGTCTCCATGCATTTTTAAATCCCTACATTCAAGGGGGAAACTATTTCTTTATAAAATCTATTTTTTATATACAACTATTTTAATCCATATATTTAATTCATTGATCAAAATTAAATTAAAAGATAGATTTATTTATTTCTATTTGTATAATTTTTTAGTCTATTTACTTAATTTTTTTCATTTTTTGAATTCAATGTATTATTATTTCATAACTTTTTTAGATATTATTTAACATTATAGATTTATATTTAACTATTTAAATATATTATACATGTTTCAAAATTAGTTCATAAAGATGTATTTTTAATGTAATTATCATCTCTTATAAAATTTTCATTATTTACCTTTTCATACGTGTAATTTACTTTCACCGTGAGAATAATTTAATAATGTTTATTTATTTTAAATATTTAATTTATAGATATATAACTAAAATATTGATATATATTAATAATAATTATAGACATAAAATCATCATATCGTGGATTTATTTATCTCCAATAATTTTATTCACTAATTGATATACTAATTCACTTCACTCTCTTAGGTGAGTTTTGTTTGTTTTCTCTTTTATTTACTTGACACTTGATTAGTATGTGATTTAGATCATCAACACATTTAGGGTGTGAATCCATTTAAGGGAAACCTAATACTTATGAATATGAAATAATTATAAAGTGATCATGGTAATTTTATGAGGCAACTATAGCATGATAATGTAATTTTTATACACACTTAGTTTTTAATAATTAATTTCAAATATTTGAGTGTGTGGTTTTTTTGATACTATATTATTTTTTTAAAGAGTAACATAATTATTTTAGAAATTGGATTTTAAAATATACAATTTTGGGTATCATGATCTACTAATTTAATGTCAATTTATATCTCATTATCATCATTTCACATTGTTTATGGTCTCATTTGGGTTTAGTGATATATTTTATGGGATTTAAAATTATTATTATATATATTGACTATAATAGATACACTCATTTTATTAAATTTGTGATTTTCAAGTTATCTTTTTTCTAAATCATGCACATATGTTTATATGTTCTCACATTTTAATGAATAATTTTGTAGGTTTTAGACCATTGAATGATAAATTTTAAGTTTTATAAATTTTTTTGGGAATAACAAATGTATACATGACATCAAATTAAATATAAATTTTCAAATATATTTATATAACATTAGAGTATATGGGATGTTCATTTTTTCTCTTTTATTCATGGATAATATCTTATTAGGAATTAATTGAATTTATTTATTATCCATTGTTTATAAGGGTGTTGATATTTACATTTATAGATAAGGTGGTGAAAATAGTAATATGACTTCTCTAATAAAATGAATAAAAATATTTTTTGGATGCATTTAATGAAATATATGGAATGGTCACATTATTGTCTCTTAAGTAATAATTTTAAATTTTTATAAATATACTATATATATTTTTATTTAATATATTTAAATTTTTTATTTTTTTACGTTATATAGGGAGACACATTTAACATAAAAAATTAATTTATATTGGTTTTTGGGGTAAAGGTTATAGTTTCAAAGGCAACTTAAATTTTTTCAAATATTTCGAAAATTAAATTTTATTAAAATTACATTATTCTAGAATAGTGAATGTTGTATAATTTTATATTTTTATTAAAAAATATATAGGTGTTTTAAAATTTAATTATTGAATAAATAATATTTTAAATCAATCATGAATACCATTCCAATTTTTTATTGAACTGATTTATTTTATTTTATTATGAAATATTGAAATTTACTTTCGTTATAGTGGAGATATTTATATAATTACATTATTTATGTTCAATAATTATCTATGTTTTTGTGACCATAAAACAAGAATAATTTTGTAACTCACAATATTATGTGGTCTTAATTATTAGTAATAGAAAATTATTTTTCTAATATTTCCATTTAATGTATTTTAGAATTTTAATCATTGAAACTGTCCAATGAAGCAATTATTCCAAATATAGGGATCAAGAAGCACAATAAGTACTCTCTTGAAGAATAAAGTTGGAATGAACAAATGGTTGTTAGGTAGGCTGGAAGTGGATAAATGTTTGGTGATCCATAAAATAGAAGTTCATTCTACATACCACTGGATGGCCAGTGTCACCCACTAGCAATTTAGTTACATTATTAAAAAATATTATTTTTTGGTGGACCATGAAACCTTCATTATCCTCCCAATGGTTAAAGTTTACCCTCAACACTACTAGATTGATCCTAAATCTATTTTGGATATAATGAAACCCCCATGAGTGTTTGGAAGAATGTGTATATTTTAAATATAATTTCAGCTATATATTGTGAAACATTGTGTCAATATCAATTTGTCTCCATTATTATCTACCTATCTACAACACTTCTCTTTTTATATTATACATGAAGGTTAATTATTTTACTTCATTGGGATTTTTCAAATATTATATCATATTTATATTTTTATTGGGGTCTCCATACCATTGGGTGTGATGTTTTTTGTGGCCACAATCATTGAGTGTCAGGAGTTGGTGTTCACCACTATTGAAAATTGTGGGGGATTTGTGTTTTTAACTACAACCACTACAATCATGGCATTTTAATCATGTTTCTTAATAATATTGTTAAACTAAAATGGAATTACTTCTTGTAATAGTTTTTTTTCCTCTAAATTGAAGTTTTTAAGAAAATAAATCTGAAGTATCATTAGGGGAAGACATTTATGGAGCTATATGTAGATTATTATTCAACTCTATAATTATATTTTTCCTTATATTGATTTTAAATTTTCAATTATTCTTACTAATTTATTTTATTTCATTCACATATAATTCATCACCATGTGATTGAATCATTTAATATATTTTATCACATTTATTTTTTTACATAATCTATTTTATCTATAATTTAAAGAATATTTTTTAAAATAAAATTCACCCCAAATCAATAATTATTTACTCAATGAAAAACATCATATAGTGAACCACTTCATTTTTTTTGAGTAGGTTACAATAGGATAAATTAGATGAAAAGAGACGCAAATTATTAGAGGTGATTAAAAATATACATATTAAAATTATTTCTTCATAATATACATAAAACATTCACAACTATGACAAGTTCATGAATTTTTTGTGGTCAAATTAGAGGAGGCAAGAGTAATTGGGAACAATACAACTTATGGAGGAATGATCAGCTATGTATTTGGTGAGTATATCAATGAAACAATCAGACACCAATTAAATTATAATTTCTATTTACACTGGTACTAATGAATTTGAAAAATAAATTTTTCTCAATTATAGATTGAATAATATTACATAAACAAAATTCATGACCCTAATATAAGTTGAGATGATTCCATTAAAAGTTTTCCTATATTTGGCGGATATAATTTTGATAAAATAATTACCATTACTTGAATATTTTATAGTCTATGTGGACTAATTTTACATTCTAGTGTAATTTATTTTTCATATATTGATGTGGAAAAGACCAAATATATTTTGGGATGTTCATTATTACTTGTAGGGAGACCCTTGATAAACTTCCAATGTGATGAATAGAGTTTATGAGTGGGTGGTGATAATGTAATGTTTATAATCCACTAATAGAAGAATAATATGAATAAAAAAATATTATCTAATTGCATATAATTATGGAAAATTTTATGATGTTTCAATCAATGTAAAATCATGTGAATGATTTTTTATATACAAATAAATTTATGAAAATGTTGAATGAAAAGAGGATGTTCTACTAGAAGATAATCAATATTGTGAAGGTAATTCTAAATTAGAAGGATTCATGGAAGGGAAAAAAGTTTGGGTAGTCAAATAACATCCATATTATTTTTTAATTTTGTTTAACACAAGTGAATTATGATAATGGTGGTGGAGAGATTGTCACCTTGAAAAACAGTGATGATAATTTTATAAAATCAATATAGTGATATCTATATAGAGTAATCATAATATCAACCCTCTACATATTTATATCGTGTTACATCCTTCCTACCCACTGTCATTTGATTTCACTGAGGTAACATATGGATTAATGAACAAAATAAAAGTTCATTAGTAGAAAACACTCATTTATTCAATGGATTGATGGAATTACTATTTAATTTTTTAGGAAGTTGTGTGGTTCCTATATATTTTATAGCTTAACTAATATTGGATCATATTTATTCACCCTTTATTATTGATGTTCTGGTATATCTTAATTATAAACATTCTAAATTAAACAATAATACTAGGATAACTATATAAAAAATAGTTGTACTATTTCACTAAATCACCCCATTTGCGCCTCCCCATATATTTGAGGCTACTTACTAGATGTGGGGTCAAGGCTAATAAAATGTTGATACATTCCATCTATATAATATATTTTAATAAGAATAATAAAAGCAATGTATAATTCATCTAAATAAACTAAAATTGTAAACAATAAATATAAATAAGAATGGTAATAAATAAAATATTGTACATACTTTAATAGCCTTATCCATGAGATATTTAATTCCAAGAGGGCCAATTATACATACATACAATTATGAATAATTTTAATGTTGTTTGATCCGAAACATGTCCAAAACATTTCTTATTTTAGTATCCTAATATCTCTTGATACATCCCACTAAACCATGTCAAACAAAAACCTAATGCTTATTCCTACATTTTCCGGCAATAACCTTATGACAAAAATTCAGATATCCATATTCAATAATGGGATAAGGATTGTGTGAGAATAAAAATTAGAAGGGAACCACCAAAATTCTCCCATAATAAGGGGTGTTTTCATTGAAATTTACATGTTATGTTTTCATGTAAAAATAATTCAGTAAACTATAGATAGAAAACAATAAATAAAACACCACCACACTATATGATTCATCCCAATTATGAAGATTCTCTAGGAATTTCATAGAAAACACTTCTTCATTATATTACCATCTCCCCATTAGAATACTTATATATTCCAATCCAAGACCAAAAAATGTCATCGATTAACAGGTCCCCTAACCTAATCAACTATAACATCCTTAACATGTTCTAGAGAGTCAAAAAATTATCATAATAGTAGAGGAACGTTTTTTTAGTCACTAGGTATCACATTCTCATACATCCATCAATTTTAGTAGTGAACCCCAAAAAATCACCAAGAATACATCATTTTCAATCTCTCAAGCTTAACCCCATAGAATAACATGGGAATTCATGATGCCTTGACAACAAATGATTCATAGGATTAGAGTCCCCAAGAAATCATATACATCTAGGAATGATTGATTCCTATGAAACCCATGAAATAAATGCTAATACTATCCATGTATCTCACCATTCGTGTGTTTGGAATCCAATTACTCTTGGATCCAAATTTGAACAATCTGTGGTGAATCAATGAGATCTTCGGGTGCATCTTAGGCATCAATAAATTGTATTAATAATCACTCTCAATATTTCAAACATTAGTGATTTGGGATACAATACCGAACATAATCTTATACCAGCATTAAAATCCCATGTATTGTGGAAATTATTAATATTATACTATTATTATCCATTGAATTCAGGCACTATGGAATTAATAATGGTATCATTATATCTAAGGAAACCATGCCATCATGAGCATTCATGTATCAATAAAATCACATAAATTTGATGTTGAATACTTGGTACAAACTCTAATAATCCACTCATACATCAACCATATCCTTGGATACTTTTTTTGATAGGAATAATCCACCATTATACCATGAGACATGGCCCCAAATAAAATAGAAATCCCAATTTATCATCCATCTCAATATTTAATTCTAAAGAATACCTGAAAATCAAACCTGTTTTATTTTCCATGGATGATTCTTAGGTATCCTATAGAATCACATATCATCATCAATAAATATAAATCAAAATAAATATTCAGTGAACCATTCATGACATACATGGATATTACATCATTTTATATGAATCTTCAATACATTACGAAAATTAAATTCCCATGGACCGTAATAGTTTAGTGTATTTAGAAACATGGAAACAAAATCTTATATATAGGTGAATAATCTTCAAAAAATCCCACAAATATTTCCACCACTAGTAAATCTACCTAATACCATTATTAATTATAAGGGAAATGCAAAAATAATAAGCAGTGAGCTTAGATTCTTAGTATGGGTAAATAAAGGAAAGTCATATACCACACATGTAAAAAGGGTATATAACATTATCATAACATTTGAAGTTCATACATTGAATATTAGTGATCATAAAAAATATTAGATGTTAATAGGACATGATTCATAATGAAATAATGTACATAATCCTTGAAAGAATATCATAAGAATAAAACATGGAATTTTGGAAAGCCCATATAAAAACCCAAAGCCAAGGAGGCCTACAAAGGCCTTTATAACATATTCGGTTATGGTTAATCACCAATTTACCTGCTTCAGGCTCGGTATACCCTCCAATATAATATCTTATATCATGCATAGTATTTCTGGAGTTTTACCCTCCTGTTTTGAGCATGGGATTTCCACATGTTTAACCTCTTATTTTGGGCATGGGACACATTCTTACTTACCCTATTGTTTCAGGCATGGGATTTCATCTAGTTTACCCTCTTGTTTCTAACATCTGATTTCTTCATGATTACACTCATGGTTAGGTATTGGGATTCCCTTTTAGGTACCAAATGAGATCATAAAACTTTTATCATTACACAATTCATTTATGGTATATATATGTCCCTGCCATCACATAATAAAATCATACATGCATGTTCCACAATACATTCATCATATCATGACCCATGTTAAGTGATGGGTTCTATAAACATTAAATAATAAGCCATGAATTAAAAGGGTATCAATAACATTACATCACATCATAACCTATGAAATATTTAAAGGTTTCATAATAATTAACTTAAATCATAAACTGTCAAAATAAGCAGGATTCAAAAGCATATAACCCCTGGGAGAGAAATGGAATTCAAAAACATATAACCCATGGAAGAGAAATGGGTTTCATAAAAATATAAACCATAGAAGATAAATATATTTCATAAACATATAACCCATGGAGAAAAATAGTGTTGATAAAGTTATTAAAATTAAGAATAACCTATTCATAGAATGGATATGAATATAACCCATAGATCATTTACTATAATGGCATGAGTAACATCAGCATATTTCCTCATAGATAAAAAATAATTTTCAAAAATTATTCAAAAAAATTTCTTGAGGATTATTTCGTTTTTAAATAAATAATTATTTTTAATACATTAATCTAATTAAAATCATTTTCAAAGAAAATACATAGAAAACTTTTAACCATGACTTGAAATCATTTTGAAATCCTTTTTCCTTGAAAAATAATAAAATAACCATCAAAACATTTTAAAAAATATTTATTCGAATTTGTTTTTGAAAACATATAATTGACGCTTAAAACTAATTTGAAACGATTTTTACATTAAAACATATGAAATAATCTTGAATATTTTTAGAAAAAACTTTCTTTGAAAATAATTTTACACCTGTAAATATGGTTGGATATTTTTTTGAAAATAATTTTCCTTAAAAATTATTAATATAAGTTTTCAAAGCTTTTGAAAATAATTTTCCTTGAAAATTACTTTTAAAAATAATTTTCATAATTATTACCCATTTAATGTAATAACTAAATTCATGATGGTGGGTAAATCTGTACATGTCATATGAAGTAAAATGAAAATTCCATTTTCACCTTAAAAAGGATAGAAAAATGCATTGTTTAGAAAGTGATAGAATGATTTCTTTAAAGAGATTGGTAAAATAAAAAAAGAACATAAATTTTTTTTAATTATTATATAATAATTATATAATTTTCATTGAAACAATTTTTAGAAATCATGGTTTTTAAGGAACATAGATTTTTGACTGAAGAGAGGGTAAAGATGACCTATCATAAAAATATATTCATAACTATATTATGTACCAAAGAGTATAAAATGGTTCCAATAAATGAATATACCATGAATTACTATAGGATAATATAATTCATGAATATTTCTTGAGATATGGATTATAATATTTAATCTAAGCAATCATAAACACAAACAATCTCAAAAAAAGAAATGATATAGTTCCAATAAACTCTTATCACTTAGTAAATTGGGGTCATACAATCCGTTAAAGAAAAATAAATTAAAATTAATCTTATAATAACTTGAAAATATTTATATGAATGATAAATCCTGTAAAATTTTTATATATACACCTTGAAATGAATTTAAGCATACAATAAAACATCAGTCTCAAAGAAAACAAACCGAGACAAATTTATTTGTCCAATTTGGGAACTAATGAAACAAGAACCCCTTGAAATAAAGGACATATAATTGATATATTAATTCCCATAAATTTATGTTTAAGATACATATAATTCAATCATGGTAAGTACCAACACCAACCAAAAGGTAGGACTGGCAAACGTAGCATGTATCTCACAGAAATAAAAAGTATATGATACCCCCCTTGCCTTGTGCCTTGAATCCCATCATACTAATAAAAAACACTTGTATAATAAATATAAATTTATTATATATATTTTAAAAAACCAGGTTATTATATATAACACCATATATTGCTTTATAATGAACTTATATTATCCACGTGTTAACTGTCATATGTTACAATTTTACTTCATATAATATGCGCTTTTTTCATATTTTTCTTAATTTGTATTATTGTTGGTGTTTATAAATATATCAGGATTACAAAATGTAAAACATGATAGAAATATCATGTATAAAAATTATATTATTATTATAATAATCTAATTAAAATATAAGTATGAATTGGATGCAACGTTCACAAAGATGGTATGTCATATGTACACATGAATACTCTTTATGATTAATTGTTGTGTTGAAAGAAAAAAACGTAAAATAAACATATGCACACATATATAAAATTATTAAACTATATTTAATATATTATATATATTATATATATTCATTTAAACTATTCTTAAAACAATTCATCTTGTGTATGAATGAATCATATCACTTTGAGGTGGCGGTAGTCTACACTTCCTCAAATGAAAATATTTTATAAATATAAAATAAAATGTAAAAAATATATGCTTTTAAAAAATGAAAAAATAGTATTAAATTAATATTAAATATAATATATTAAATATATAAAAATATTTTCCATTATAAATGGACACGATAGAAGTTGGTAATGGAAAAATGAACATTCATCGTTTTTTGAGGCAGTAATTCTCCGTACATAGAAAATTACGTTCCTTACAACTTAGATTGAGGTGTGAGTTAGTTTTTATAGTACCATTTACATAAAAAGTTCTCGTATATTTAGGATTGTATATTTTTTATATAATCATATAATAAGTAGATTTTTATTATAACACCCCGAGATTTTACGAAAAATAATCTTTTTAATTTCGTTGATGTCTTGTTTTGTATGATACACCAAAAAGAGCTTTCACTACACGCAGCCCTGACTTGTCTTTCATTACACGCAATCAAGACCTTCTTCTATAGCGTGTGTTGTACGCAATACCAAGTTTCATTAAACGAGTAATTATTATAATATTATTATAACTTAACTGTTATGAATAGCAATACCCAATTTTTGAAATTTTATCTTTCAAAATGGACTTCATTTTTGGATTCGGAAAATCAAAATTATCTTAGGGTGAAATTTTGGTATTTTTCTGAAAACTTTCAATTTTTGATGACTAGTGAAAACATTGGGTTACTATTTAAAAACCGAATTTTTATTTAAATAATTATTTATTTTATTTAACATTATTTTAGGTAAAAATTGATATATAATACCAATATAATTTCAATGTAATTCATTGGAGTCATTTTATAATAATTTTAGATATATAAAAAGTTTATTGAACTTTTCACTGTCTTTTACCCACCTCCGAGGAGAATTTGCAAATTTACATAAAAAATAATTTTACCACTTTTGTGAATGGAATTTCAAAAAATATGAGAGAAACGGTTGATGAAAGTATGTAAAATGTGGTTCAATGAGATGAAAATAATTTTTCGTGAATAGTAACTTTTTACTTTTATTTACCACGGTTAAAAGTAAATATGGTAATTAAGGGTAAAAATGATATTATTATTACCATAACACATGTCCTAATTCTATTGGATATGTTTAATTTGACCAAAAACAACCTTAGGAATAACATATGACCATTTAGGTCCACTTGGATTAGATTAAGACATTAATTATTATTTTCTTTAAAGAATAGTTAAAATAGTTAAAATCAACATTTAATAACTAAAACTATTTTAATATGGGGTAATACGTAAGATAAATTAAACTATAAATATTAATTAGAAATATAAAAATATTTCCAACATAATGATATTTTACTTAGAATTTTTAGACTTTAAATAATTTATTTTATTTATGACACAATGATGATGCAGTAATTACCTTATTATGGAAATATTAACATAATTGATATTATAAATACGCAAATAAATGTAATTTGAGACTTTTTATGAATTACGCTAATTTTATAGGTTAATATGTCATGTTAGTATTGATGTAATTAAATTTTTTTGAACTAATCATGTTGTTATGAATTTCACAAAAATCAATTACCAAATAGTTTCAAAATTGAAATAAAATAGATTTTAAAACAAATATAATATTATTAATTGTTATTGTTTTCCTAAAAATATATGGTTCGGTCAAATGACTTAAAAACAGTTATATATATTAATAATAAACAACTTGGGGTTCGTTTGGCTTGTTATAGTACGTTTATTAACCGTATAATGTAAGAAAACAAAAGACACAGTAAAAGTAAAATTATTTAACTTAAAGTTAAATCTAAATGATAAGGTTAAAATAGTAACCTAAACTTTTCCAAATTCTATTTGATGAGAGGATTTCGACCCATACCCACCTTAGCTTAGAAATAAATCAATTTGGAGCTATTACAAACTGAATATGACTTTATAATAAAATAATATTTTTAGTTTTCCCAAAGGTGACCCTCTCCTACCTTATAAAAGGGCACCTCCTCCCTCTCCTCCTCACACCACTTCAAGCCATATAGATCAGCCTAAACCTGATAATTTATCTTCTCCACTTCCCTAGAAAAATCCTAGTGGTCCTGGTCTTCTTCAAATACCAATCCTAGTTCCCTAAGCAGAGGTTAAGAAGATGGGCGTAAAAAAAGAGGTAATATCCATTACCGATCCTTTCCAATTTATTTCTTCTTCAACTTCTTCTTAATTAGTTGTTTCATTATAAAGTAATAAAATCATTGTTAATTATATACTAATATGTTATTTTAACTAAGAAACAACCCCATTTAACCATTTACCCATCCTATGGAATATGAAATCACCGCGCATGCGTATGTACGAAATACCGTCTCCACGCTGTGGTGTAATATGTTTTTCCACCACAAGCTTATTTGGATAGGTATAATGGTGTAAAGAAT
Source organism: Viscum album (assembly GCA_963277665.1). Lineage (NCBI taxonomy): Eukaryota > Viridiplantae > Streptophyta > Magnoliopsida > Santalales > Viscaceae > Viscum > Viscum album. The sequence continues at coordinate 1,810,581,727 of OY728123.1, read as the reverse complement.
AACTATATATGGATACTATAACATCATACTGATTATGAGATATTATATCATTCACTCCAACTCCAATCAAAAATTATGGGAATGATATCATCGCTCGTGCGTAAATACGGATTTCCGTCTCTACGACGCGATGAGATTCAATCTCCATGTTAACCATTAAATAATGATTATAAAGTATATATAATGAATAATAATGGTATATATAACATATAAATGGTACTAAATTTATTTATATTTTATTTAGTTAATTCCATTCAGGTCAATAAAAAATGGAAAACAGCATTCATGCGTACGTACGGCCTACCGTCTCCATGAATGGTGTATTTCATTTCATTTATCTATCTATTATATATATATATATATATATACTGAATACATATGATATACAAATCATGTTTTACATTCTGGATGTAATTAAATCATGATATAAGTAATAATAATATCAATAACAACAATTCCAAACAAGTACGATAAATAAAACGATTTTATCCAAAACGCTACTTTAACATTGAATTTACAAAAGAACGGGTAATATAAAGTCATAATTGAACCATATATGATATCATAAAAATTATTATTATTCTGTGATAATTCAATGACATTATTTAAATCATTATATAGGAGTTTCATATATGTACTAAGCATATTAGACCTAAGGTAAGGGATAACTTTTCCAATCTCTTTTTTATCTGAGATTGTTTATTCGTACGTATTCATTGGGGTTATTTTTATCATCCATGTTCCTGTTTTCTAAAAATGGTTTCATGTATGTTTAATGTCCTTTCTACCCATTTTTGACTTTTACTACATGGTATGTAAGTAATCTTTCGTCTGTTTATGTTACGACATGCATTTTTACTTTTTCGGCAATAGTACGAGAAGAATGTTTTTTTTAACTTATAAATCTTGAAAGGATTTATAAGGTTTTATAAAGCCTTATTTTTATGAAGCTTCATCCAAAATATTTCATGACTATTTTTAACAAAATATCTTTCTTTTAATAATTGTATGACGTTTTGTGAAAAGAAATTGATTTTGAAGAAGAAAGGGTGTTTTCCTCAAGAATTAATTTAAAATGTTTTATCAAAACCATTTTCCATCTAAGATGACATTATTTCCTATGTGTATGTTTCATGTATAATTTCTCTATGATTTACAAGGTTTAACTTTTCTTATAATGAAATATCCCTTTGTTTTATATGGATTATGTGATAATGGGATGATATTTATGAAACCCATTTTATTCTTTGGGTTATGATGAATGTTTACAGTTTTTTTGTAACAGAAGTAAGAATGATTTCATTATGAGAAGGGTGGGACCTATATCTCCATCCAATTAATTGGGTAAAGATTTATATCTCATGAGATAGACATGGCTGGAACGATAAGTTAATCTGGTTCATTATTACAGGACTGAAACGAGGAGTGAACTCAATTCAGAAAGGGACATTGTCCACTAAGATGGTCTTGGCAACAATGCCATGGATACTATGGAAATCATATCATGTTATTAATGGTTTTCCACAACTATATGTTTTCTTCCAATGATATTTTATTATTATTGATGTTCCATTATGATATATGCCTTATGTACTTCCAAGATTTATGTCTTTTCTCAATATTTTGATGTTTAGATTTTATGTTCATGTTTTTGAATTCAAATGCTTATGGATTGTTTTATGTTCTCTATGTTTACCCTTACTGGGATTTTGAGCTCAAACTTTAAATGTTTTCTTTTACCCAGGATATAAAAAAAGGTTTTAGGTAATAAAACAAAAGGGGAAGATCTTTATGGGAGACGTTGAGGATCTTTCACCACGATTAGAAGATTTTGTTCCGAGTATCCAAAGACACTAAACTATTATGGTACTTTTTTGTCTATTTTTGTTATGTATTAAGTATTCTGCGATAGTAATGTAATGTCTATGTATGTCATGCTTTGGGTCTCTGCAGTCAGTATCATAGGAAAGGTTTAGTCAACCTTTGGAAACTAGGATTCAAGAACTTTTGTGAGATCCCTAGTGATATTTCTATGTTATGTCTAGGGATGTCCCTAAGGATAAGTATAAGTATAGGTTATAGTCCTTGAATTATGGTAAAGATATTAGAATTAAACATAGGATGTTAGATATGTAAGGTACTCCTCATTTATTATGTTGTTTTCCCTATCTTGATGTTTTCCTCACGCTATTCTTTTTGGGTTTTAGAATATGGCTGGAACCCGAAAGAACCGTGTTGATCAATGTAATGGATGATGAAATGATTTTCCTCTTCAAAAAACCAATGTTATGGTAGATGGAGTGCACAATATTATTTCTATACTTAAACAAGCTATGAATAATTCTGGACTTCCAAATGAGTAGAGAAAGGAGCAACATTCTGTTGAATCCTTCATGAGGCAGCGTCCACCATCATTTAGTGGGTCTTCTAATCAATTAGTGGCTGAAAATGGATCAATACCACTGAATAGATATTTTCAGTGCTATAATGTTTTGAGCATGATAAATTCATCTTAGCAGTATATCGTTTGGAAGGTGATGATGATCAATGGTGGAATATTATCAAGAATATAAGGCAAACAGAAAAATTTGAGTCCATGGAATGGGATGAGTTCAAGAACATATTTTTCAATAAGTATTTCCCTTGTATTCTTCAAACAAAGATGGAAAAGGATTCCGTTGAGCTGAAGCAAAAGGATGATGAATCTATTGGTATATACGAAGTGAATTTTACAAGGCTTGCAAGGTATGCATCCAGCATTATCATCCAACCTGAAATAAAGTTGATCGATTCTTCATTGGCTTAAAACCAAGTCTTCAAAGGGAATTATCTATAGGAGACTTCAGTATCTATGAAGAAATTGTGCATTGTGCTATCAAGGTAGAAATGGAAGTTGGTGTTACATATCCATCTCATGGTTTGGACAAGAAAAAAAATATGGAGTTCACTGAGAAATCTCATAATAATGGTGAAAAGAAGATAAATGTTTCTTTATTCTCAAATTGAGGAAGGAAGCACGGTGGAGATTTTCAAAAAGGTACTAGAAAATATATCAACTATGGAAAAGAAGGTCATCAAGCAGTGGAGTGTTGATGTAATGGAAAAAGGGTTTCTAATGATATGAATAAAGTAAAGACTGCAGAGAATGCACCACCAACAATTCAATGCTTCAAGTGAAAAGAAATGGGGTATTATGCTAATAAATTCCCTAATACCAAGGTTAATGATGATCAATGTGAGCAACCTATTAACGAAAAGGACAAAGGGAAGTCACATTCAATCACTATTAGCAATGTTGAGTATGACAACGATGTGGATGAATGATTATGTGTTTATGTAAAGGGATTCCAAAATAATGTTGTGAAATATAATTTATAGTATTGTGGAAGATTGGAATATCTATATAATGGTTTGTTGTGGTTTTCAATATTTATATGGTACCGATAACCATGAAAAGTTATTAAAATATTTTGGAAGGTAGATGATATGTGAATAATAATTGGATAATGGGAAAATTAAATGTCTTATTGTATTCCTGAGCTAATGACTGATATAAGGACAAGATTATATCATTGTTTGAGTATATAGAATTTTTTGGATTTTGGAAAGAGTTATATTTTTTTAGAATTCAGGTTTTCACTAAGATTCAATGGGTATTCATTTTTTAAGAGAATACAAGATTAAGGTATTCACATGTTTGGAACATGATCAATAAGATATATATTTTGATATACGAGGGATAAATGATGGTATTCACGTGCTTGTTATATGACCTTTTTTTGTAATCGTTATCTTTATACTATGAGTTTGGAAAGATGTATTTTGGATAAGCCTAAAGTTTGGAATGGATTATCTTGAACATAAGTTAGTATTGTTTAAGGCTAGAATTTTTTTTTGATATTATTGAATGAATGTTATAATAGTGTAGTTTAAGAAAAGGGACAACCTGCAGAATGGGTGACAACCTGCTGTGTCGGACAAGGCTGTGGGAATCCAACCCACAACCGATGTGCGATAGGCCTTTATTGCCTACCACTGGCCTACAAGAAGTCCTTGGTTAGTAGAAACTAATTTAATTTATTATGCGGTATGATAGATGAAGTATAAGTCCATTTTTGGAACTATATACGAATACTATCACCATTGATGGACTTATGTATATATCATTTGCTAACCTTATGTTTGAGATAGATAGAATGACCTATCATTCTATCACATGATCCGCTAACACTTCATGGAAAAACAATTCAACTTCATTTCATTAAGAGACGAAGTGGAAATTGTTCAAGACATGAACAACAATGAGATTGTACCAAAATCAAGTAAGAATATCTTTTAATTAAAAAATTCTTCAACATTAGGGAAATTATCATGAAGTCCAAAAATGTTGTCCTAGTACTCTTATATCTGATGAATCAGATGGTACCTTAGATCATCAAAAATCTATGGCTTTTTGATTGTTGGTTTTTTCATAGCCCTGTTCTCTACCACTCACCATCAGAACATGATGGTTATATTTCTCTTCCATATCCATATATTCACTTATATTGTCCTATGTAGACCCCCATTGATTAGTTAATTTGGGTAACAGTTACGTTTCATACTTAAGTTTTTAATGATAAGTTTTGGTATTCCTTTTTATGATGTGGGTTACTATTAAAGAAACTTTCGAGTAGTAAACCATTTGTAACCCCGACGAATATTGAAGGTGAAATTTAGTTTATGGGGGGGTAGAATATAACCCCCCAAGATTTTATAAAAAATATCTTGTATAATTTCATTGATGTCTTATATTGTATGATACACCAAAAGGAGTTTTCACTACACGTATCCATGACTTGGATTCCATTACATGCAATCAAGACCTTCTTCGATAGCGTGTGTAGTACGCAATACCAAGATTCATTAAATGGGATATTTTTAAAATATTATTATAAACTAGTCCTTATGAATAGTAATACCCAATTTTTGAAATTTTATCATTCAAAATGGACTTTATTTTTGGATTCGGAATATAAAAATTATCTTAGGGTGAAATTTTGGTATTTTTCTGAAAACTTTCAATTTTTGATGACTAGTGAAAACACTGGGTTATTATTTATAAACTGCGATTTTAATTAAATAATTTTTTATTTTATTTATCTTCATTTTTGGTAAAAATTGATACATAATACCAATATAAGTTCAATGTAATTCATTGGAATCATTTAATAATATTTTTAGATATATAAAAATTTTACTGAACTTTTCACCGTCATTTACCCACCTCCTAGGAGAGTTTGCAAATTTACATGAAACGTAATTTTATTACTTCTATGAATGGAATTTCAAAAAATCTGAGAGACACGGTTGATGATAGTAAGTAAAATTTGTTTCAATGAGATGAAAATAATTTTTGGTTAATAGTAAGCTTTTACATTTATTTACCACGGTTAAAAGTAAAAAGGGTAATTATGGGTAAAAATGATATTATTATTACCATAACACATGTACTAATTATATTGGATAAGTTTAATTCGACCAAAAACAATCTTATGAATAAAATATGACCATTTAGGTCCACATGGATTAGATTTGGACATTTATTATTATTTTATTTAAAGAATAGTTAAAATAGATAAAATCAAAGTTTAATAACTAAAACATTTTTAATATGGAGTATTGATTTAGTTAACCGTTTTCGAACTAATCATGTTTTTATGATTTTCACAAAAATCAATTACCAAATAGTGTCAAAATTGACATAAATTACTTTTTAAAACAAATATTATATTATTAATTGTTATTTTATTCATAAAAATATAAGGATAGCCCAAATGACTTAGATAATTTTATATATATTAATAATAAAAACCTTGGGGTTCGTTTGTCTTGTTATATTAATTTTATTAACCTTATAGTGTAAGAAAACAAAAAGACACGGTAAAAGTAAAATTATTTATCAAAAAGTTAAATCTAAATTATAAGGTTACAATTGTAACCTAAACATGTCCAAATTATATTGGATGATAGGATTTATACCCATACCCACCTTATCTTCGAAATAAATCAATTTGGAGCTATTAAAAACTGAATATGACTTTATAATAAAATAATATTTTTAGTTTTTCCAAAGGTGCCCCTCTCCTCCCTTTTAAAAAGGCACCTCCTACCTCACATCCTCACACCACATTGAGCAGTCAAGATCAGCCAAACCCTGCAAATTTCTCTTCTACACTTACCTAGAAACATCCTAGAGGTCCTTGTATTCTTAAAATATCAACCCTAGTGACCTACGAGGAGGTTAAGAAGATGCGTGTCAAAGAAGAAGTAATATCCATTACCGATCCTTTCCAATTTATTTCCTCTTCAACTTATTCTTATTTAGTTGTTTCATTATAAGGTAATAACATCAGTATTAATTATATACTTATATGTTATTATAAATATGAAACAACCCCATTTCACCTTATACGAATCCTACAGAAAATGAAATCATTGCGCGTGCGTACGTACGGAATACCGTCTCCATGTCGTGGTGTAATTTGTTTTTCCACCACCACCTTACATGGATAGGTATAATGGTGTAAAGCATAACTATATATGGATACTATAACATCATACTGATTATGAGATATTATATCACCCACTCCAATTCCATTCAAAAATTATGGGAATGATATCATCGTTCATGCGTATGTATGGATTACCGTCTCTACGACGCGATGCGATTCAATCTCCATGATAACCATTAAATAATGATTATAAATTATATATAATGAATAATAATTGTATATATAAAATAATAATTCTACTGGATTTATTTATATGTTATTTACTTAATTCCATTCAAGACAATAAGGAAAAAAATAGCGTTCATGCGTCCGTACGGCCTACCGTCTCCATGAACAGTGTATTTCATTGCATTTATCTATCTATTATATATATATATACTGAATATATATGATATATAAATAATGATTTACATTTTTTATGTAATTAAATCATGATATAAGTAATAATAATATCAAGAACAACAAGTCCAAACAAGTATGATAAATAAAACGACTTTACCCAAAACGCTGCTTTAACATGGAATTTACAAAAGAATGGGTAATATAAAGTCATAAGTGTACCATATATGATATCATTAAAATGAATATGATTCTGTAATAATTCATTGACATTATTTAAATTATTATACAAGAGGTTCAGATATGTACGAAGCATATCATACCTAAGGTAAGGGATAACTTTTCCAATCTCGTTTTTATCTGAGATTGTTTATTTATACGTATTCATTGGGTTTATATTATCATCCATGTTCCTATTTTCTAAAACTTGTTTCATGTATTTTTAAATTCCTTTTTACCCATTTTTTACATTTACTACATGGTATGTAAGGAATATTTCTTTTGTTTACGTTACAAGGTACTTTTTAACTTTTTTGGAAAAAGTACCAGAAGAATGTTATTTTAACTTATACGGCATGAAAGGATTTATATGGTTTTATAAAACCTTATTTTCATGAAGAATCCCCCAAAATATTTCATGACTATTTTCAAAAAAATCTCTTTCTTTTAAAAATTGCATGACGTTTTTTGAAAATAAATTGATTTTGAAGAAGAAAAGATATTTTCCACAGGAATTCATTTCAAATGTTTTATCAAAACCATTTTCCATATAAGATGAAATTATTTCATATGTGAATGTTTCATGTATAATGTATATATGATATAAATGGCTTCACTTTCCTTATGATGAAATATCAATTTGTTTTATATGGATTATGTGATGATGGGATGATGTTTGTGAAACCCATATTATTCTTTGGGTTTTGATGAATGCTTCAAGTTTAATTTGTGGCACAGGTAAGAATGATTTCATTATGAGATTGGTGGGACCTATATCACCAACCAATGAATTGGGTAAAGATTTTTATCTCATGAGATAGACATGGATGGAATGATAAGTTAATCCAGTTCAGTATTATAGGACTGAAATGAGGAGTGAACTCGATTCAGAGAGGGATGTTGTCCACTAAGTTGGTCCTGTCAGCAATGTCTTGGCTACTATAGAAATAATATCATGTTATTAATAGTTTTCCACAATTATATGTTTTATTCCCATTATATTTTATCATGATTGATGTTCGATTACAATATATTCCTTATGTACTTCCAATCATTATATCTTTGCTCAATATTTTGATGTTTAGATTTTATGTTCATCTTTTTGAATTAAAATGTTTATGGATTGTTTTATGTTCACTATGTTTACCCTTACTGGGCATTTGAGCCCACCATTTATATGTTTTCTTTTCCTTAGGATATAAATAAAGGTTTTAGGTAAGAAAACAAAAGGGGAAAATCTTTATGGGAGATGTTGAAGATCTTTCACCACGATTAGAAGACTTTGTTCCCAGTTTCCAAAGACAATAAACTATTACATTCCTTTGGTGTCTATTTTTGTTATGTATTAAGTATTACGAAAAAGTAATGTAATTTCAATGTACGTCCAGCTTTGGGTATCTGCATTTATGGGTTCATAATGAATATAAATGAAAGTATTTGAGAGTAGATGTTACCTCTTAATGAGGTAACTCTTTTGGTTTGTACCCAAACAAATATTTGGACTGCCTCCTGTCCAAGGTAAGGCTTATAAGTGTATTGAAGGGATGTTTTGAAGTGGAGTTTGATATTATTGGTCAATTATGAGTGGTTTTGGATGTTTGAAGAAGTGGGATATGTGCTTCCATTTTATAGGGAAGAGAAAGCACTCACATGGAATTTCTAAAAGCAAGTTATGTGTACACATATTCTTACATAAATAAGGTTATAAAAATAAATCAAAATCAATAACGTAAGGTGTAAATACTAATAATGGATTTAAAATGGGTTTCCGACACGTATTTAGGACATTTTAGGCCCAAATATGATATTATAATCCCTAATTAAGCTTAATTTTACCTTAATATTTATGATTAAATGTAATCACTTTTATTAATAATTTTGATAAAAAATAAATATGATATAATTTGAATTTAAATATTATACTATTAAAAATTATGTTTTCCCTTTTTTTGAAATGAAATTTACAGAATCTATGAAACTATGATTAATTGTAATCCCTTAGATAGTAAGAAATTACAGGTCATTAGTGTAGAAATAAGTTGAAAAGCATATTAAGTTGTTATATTTAATTTCAATGATAAATTGATTATAATGAAATACACTATATTAATTGATTTTCACTTTATCTAATTTAAACTAAAAAATTTAATGTATAATTAATAATTATTTAAACTAAATGTTAGTTATTAACTAAAACACATAATTTTTCACTATTCTTCATAAAATGATTTTTCTTTAGAAATTCCTAAAAATACACTCTAATATAATTTAGAAATTCTAAATTAAATAATGATGTTTATTTTATCAAATATAATATTAGTATGTGTCTAAAATTAATATTTTTTAATACTATCTTATTCTAAAAAATTGTATTTTAAACCTATAAGGGAATTAAAAAAAATCATATATTTCATTATCAATATGATTTTCCATTAAAAAATTAAAAGTAAGATTTTAAAATTATTTATTACCATTCATAAAACTATGTTTAATGGAAATGTTATAATTATATAATTAAAAAAATATAACAATAAACTAATTTTTAGAAGAAACATCGGTATTGCTTACAATTTACGCCATGTCGGTGTTGCTGGCAGTGCAAGCAAAGTTGGTATTGTGTGTAGCATAATCCATGTCAGTACTGTGTGTAGTTTAAGACAAGTTAGAATCACATGTAGTGAGATATAAGTCAGTATTCTTTGTAAATATAATATTTTTATTTCTGTTTCAACATGAATATATGTATAAAACTATTTCTAGTTTCACATTAAATGAGAATATAAAAATATAAATTAATTAAAAAAATTAGTTTTACAAAATCTCAAGCTGTTACATTCTACGCACCTTAAAATGAATTTATCCCTCAAAACCTTCTCGGTTATCAATGTTTTAATACCTTAAATTTTTATTCAAAGAAACCCAAATCGTAAAAATTAATACTAAAGTATCCATTAAAAGTAACGTTCGGACCATAATAGTTTCACAATATAACATATATCAGGGTTTCCACATTGTAGAACATTGGTTGGATGATAAAATACAGACATAGAAGAAAAATATAATTATCACATTTTAATGTATTGTGATCAAGAATATGGTTAGGATAAATTTTACAATTAGAAAGACATAAATCTACGATGACATATGGGAACTTCTGATTCATCAAAAAAAATGTACTTTGATATTATTTTTGAATTCAAGATTCTTTTTCTTAATGTTAAATAATTTTCATGGAATGATATACTGACATAATTTCATAACAACCTCAACATTTGTTGTTCCTTGATCCAATTCACATTTTTCTCTAAAAAGGTAGATATCCTTTTAAATTTTGAAGTACTAACAAATCATCTGATCAATGATATGCCATCCCATTTTCATTAGTTGAAAGAAAAACAATATACCAAAAAGATGCTAGCATGAGTTGGTTGCCCAACCCATACCCCAAAAGTTTATTAAAAATAAAAATCCAACAGCAAGGTGAATACATGAGGTGCAATGTTTTTGCACCAACTGGAATTCAGATGATTACAAAATAAATGATAAACAAGAGAATGCACCTGCCATCCATTTTGGGTTTGTTTTAACCAGCATCATCCAAAAAAATATCCAAATGAGGCCGCTATCCAGATCTGCATTACAACTGCCAAGTACTCAATCCCTTCAGAGAGGCGTGCCTGTAGTCCCCTTCATTCTAGGAATTCCAATCTGAAAATTCTGCACAAAAACCAGGTATTTGTATCTCATGAAACTAACAATGCTGCTCTGCTAGTCCAGTAGGAATATAGGCATTCAAATCTAAAAATTCTGCACAAAAACCAGGTATTCATATCTCATGAAACTTCAGCAGCACAATAAAATGCTGCTCTGCACTAGATCAGAAGGTGCATCCACAATGATCCAAACATAATGAGACAGCGCTATTCCCACCGAAGCTGAGAGTAATCAAATTCGGGGTTCCGATCGAGCTCAAATTCCACCCTATCAAACATACGCTCCCTCGTAATGAGATAATCATCGACATATATTTCTTTATTACAATATTTTCTATAAGATAACCTTGCTTGCTCCTCAATCCATGTGTAGAAATCCTCCTTGTATCCTTCCTTAATAACCCGAGTGCAATTTCTAAGCTTAACTCTATCCGCGCGATCCTCAATCCAAGAGTAGGAGTCCTCTTCTTCTGTGGAGGAGTCCCCTTCATTATGGGATTCCGGTGCAGAGGTACTCTTGCTGACAACCGGCTGTGCAGGAATGTTAATTTCCTCAACTCGAGGCCCTGAAGATCTAGTAACAATGGTCCTCTCCAACTTGGAATAATCAATTCGCTTTCGAGTCTTCTTAGGGTGCTGAGTGATAAAACCATCAGGATCAACAATAGCTTTCTTACCTTTTTTGGCACTTGAGCGCAGGTATTCCTCCTAAATTCTATCCGCTTGCTCACTATCATCATGATTGGACTCACCAGAAACAGAATGCATCTCTTGAGCTTGCTCATTAGAGGTTGGAACAACTCCTGGGGTGCCAGTGCACATCTTAACTTCATTGACCATGTCCACAAAACCAGAAGGAGCAGAATTTTTGTCGCAAATCGGCTGTGCTGAACAGGATGCCGGAGGGTCCTTAGAATTAGAAGGCTCAGTCTGTTCAGCATGAGGCCTATCCTTCTCAATCCAGACTGAATTCCCTTCATTCGGGAAGTGTTTCCCAAGTTTCTGACGATTCATGGGATCCTTCCCAGAACCACACTCGCTAAGAGAGTGGCCAATCTGCATACAATTGGAGCAGTAGCTCGGTAAAGATTCATAAACCACTTCCTGAAAAAAACCTACATCCCCATTCTGTATCCAAATAGCAGAGGGCAATTTCTGCGAAATATCAACCTCCACACACACGCGGGCAACCGAAGGCCTTGAGAGCTTCTGAGTCGCGGAATCCATCTTAATGGGATTACCGATAAGCTTAGCAATCGGGAATAAAGCAATTTGCTTGAAAAGATGCATCGGCAAACCAGGAAATCCTATCCAAACAGGTGCAAGCGGTGATTCAGAGAAGCAATCAAAAGAAGGAGACCACTTGAAGACCTTCATCGTGCAGCCGCCAAAACTCCAAGATCCCCTAGACCAAAGCCGATAGAAATCGTTTGCAGAGGAAAGCCGAATAGCAATATGCATCGAGTTGAGCAGGCCGATTTCAAAATCAACAAATCCGATGGATTCGAATGATTTCCGTAGATAGATCAGAGAGGGACGATGCTTAATGATGAACATACAAAAAATTATAAATAAATGCACAATATTCACTTAACATTGATTCCCCTATATATCACAATGTAGCTCTTGGTTTTCACATTCTAAACAGTTGAATACCCTCATTGTATATTCCCCTTAAACATGGTAATATCATTAATTTATATTAATTATTTTTAAAATATGCATTCTTCTTTATTATAATTATTGCTGGATATATAATCAAAATACATGAAGTCACAAACTTTTTCCATTATTGAAAAACTACTTTCCATCATGTAAATAATCTGTTCCAAGGTAATCAGTTCCTTCGACCTTATTTATTGATTCCACACATATCCTTATCTTATTAATATTATCATAACATAAGAAACAAAATAATGTTTAAATTTACCTTAATCATGTGTTTTAGATTGACATCAACTAACCATTATATCAATTTTTTATTCAATAAGAACCATTTAATATGTTCTTATATATCCATATAGGAAAAAATAAACATAACAGTAATTATATATTTCACCATTTATATAATATGCCTCTTCAATCCAAATATATAAAAATATTGATTACATCATCCTTAATCCACTAATAATTCTACAACATTATAATACCTCTCTCATCTCACATTTCATCTATAGTATCTTCATCATCAGTAATGTAACTATTACTCCTACCACCTTGATGATCAATTGTAGGATATATCATCTAAGGAAATAGAGTTTCATAATGACCATTTAATACATACTTAAAACATGTAACTATTGATGGAGAGATATATAGGATAATATTCCTATCCATTTCACTAATAAGACTCCTCATTTTTCCCTTATAGTCACTTACAATAATATATTATTTTCCATGGTCAAAACATCTTCTTGTTCCTCTAGTACATTCCATAAGGTGAATCTTTCGACATTATTGAACAATGGAAACTGAATATTCATTTCTCTAGGGCCTCTATTACATAAACACTCATTGAATTTCTTCTTACTATTACTTATTGAGTTCAATAATTGGTCGTAGTACACATTTTTAATCATTTTTTGTGATAAAAAATTTGAAATTATCACAATATCTCTTACTCTAGTGATCATCCCACTTGAATTCACAACAATGAATCATTCATTACATTCAAAATTTATCTAGTTTCTTTTAGTTCCATAAAATGACTAAAACTAGAAGCATATTGTGAGTATTAGTTATCATTGTAGAAAACCAAATTGTCATGAAAATATTTATTTTCATGATGTCAAAATCATGACACCTTCCTTAATCGATGATACATTAGGTTCCTTATAGGATATTAATTTCAAAATTATATTTAAATCCATCATAATGGTTTGTGAATACATTGTGAATTCCAAAAGCATATCCTCCAGGAGTGTCAAATCAGGTGTAAAACAAGGCTGGTTGTCATGTACGAGATTAACCTGAGTCATGAATAGAATATCTTGTTATAGTTGTTACCAATATATAAATTTGTTTTAGATCCAATTCCTCCTATAGTATCCAAGAATGGATTTATTTTGTGGAAACCAATCACTCTATCATTCAAAAAAAATCAATGATATTGTCTTATATGATAAGTCATCCTTATACTTTCCCATAGATACATCTTGTGACATATCCATAGAAATATACTAAGGGATCTCACTAATGTTTTCACATCCTAGTTTTCATAGGTTTGATGAAAATTTCCTTTGATTCCAATAATAGAGACCCAGTATTAACATTCATGGATATTACATAATTTTATATGAATATTCTATACATTATAAAAATACATTCATGAGGACCATAATAGTTTTGTATTATTGGAATCGTGGAAACAAAATCCTCAATCCTAGTGAATGATATTCAAAGTCTATTAAATATATCTCTACCTATAGTACTTCTACCTAAAACGTTTCTTCATAAACTGGGGAAAGGAAATATAAGAAAGGGGTGAGCTCAGATTCTCATTAAGGTTAAATAAAGAAAATGTAAAAGTATAACATGAAAAAAGTGGTATAGAATTTGATCGTAACATTTGAAGATCATACCCTTCATATTAGATATCATAATAAATATTTTAAGTTAAAAAGAAATTAATCATAACCAAATAAAGTACAAAATTCATGTAAGCATATCATAGGAACACAACATGGTATTGTGGAGAAGAAATATAATAACCCTAATTACAGGTGTCCCACTAATGCCATTATAACAAGTTAGTATTTGGTTAATCAACTATGTACTTTCTTTGGGCATGGTATTACCCCTCATATAGCTTCTTCTATCGGGCTTTGGATGTCCTCCCTTGTACCCTCTTATTTTGTTCATGGGATTTACTCCCACTTGCCCTATTGTTTTAAACTTTGGAATTTGTACCATTAACCCTATGTTTTTGGGATTCTAATTTCCTCTTCTTTACCCTCTAGTTTAGATATTGTTATGACCTACCACATAACCTCTTCTTTTGGGCTTTTGAATTCCTCCCATTTACCCTCCTGTTTAGGACATGGTATTCCACCCATTTACCCCTTTTTTGTGGTCTGGATGCCTTCCCATTTATCCTATTATGTCATAAAAATTTTATCACTACCAAATGATTTTGAGGGAGATATAAGTCCCATCTATCACATATTGAAATCATACTAGCATGTTCCACAAAACCTTAATCATGTCATGACCCATGAAAAGAGATGGGTTCAACAAACATCAAATCATAACCCATTAAATTTAGTGGGTATCAATAAAATTTCATCACATCATAGCCTATGTTAGAGAGTTAGGTTTCATAATCATTTCATCATATAAAAAACAGTGAAATGAAGTGGTTTTCAAAATAATTTATCACATGGAAAATAAATGACATTCATAAACATTTAACCCATGGAAGAGAAATGGGTTTCATAAACAAATAACAGATTTAAGAGAAACATATTTCATAAAAAAATAACATGTGTCAAAGAAATGGGCTTCATAATGATGATGACATTAATAATAACTCATTCACAGAATGGATATTAATGGATCCATTAGATCATTTCCTATAATGGAATGAGTAACATCAATGGATTTCATCATAGATGAAATGTAATTTCGAGACAACATTCAAAAAGAGTTCATTAATTAAATATCATTTCTTCTTTGAAAATGGGTTTTAATAAATAAAATCATTTAAGAAACATTTTCCATGAAAATTCAATAAAAAATTATTAAGCATACTTGAAAAAAATTTTAAAACCTAATTTATTGAAAAATTATAAAATATGATTAAAACAATTATAAATATTTTTATTTAAAAACACATTAAAACCATATAACGAAGCATGATATATTTTGAAAACCATTTTGCATTAAAATATATTATATAAGACTAATTTTTTTTTAAAAAACCATTTCTTTGAAATTTTTTTTGAAATTGTAAACATTATCTGAATTTTGTTTTGCAAAAAACATTTCCTTGAAAACTTGTAAAAGAAGCATTACAATATTTTAAAAATAATTTCCCTTTAATATTAGATTTATAAAAAAAATTATTCAAGAGTAACATTATAAAAATGAAATAGTTGCTTTAGAGGCATGACAATAGGTAAATATGTACATGTTGTATGATGTATAAAAGGCATTCCTTTTCCAAGGTAAAAATTTAGAAATATACCTTTTTGGGAAAGAGACAATAAGATTCCTTTGAATAGATTGGTAAAAGAAAAAAAGGGTAAAACTATATTTTATATATTATAGATTAATTTTATAATATTCTTGGAATCCTATTATAGAAAACAATATTTTGAAGGAACTTAGATTTCTGACTGAAGAGAGGGTAATGTCGGGATTTATTGAAAACACTTTATTAACTATATTATTTACCAAATAGTATAAAATTGTACCACTACAGGAATATATTATTAAATAATAGAAGATAAGAAAATACATGAATTTTATTTTATATATGGATTATATGATTTCATTAAAGGAAGTATTAATATAAACAATCTCAAAAAAGAGTTCAGATTGTTTCAGTAAACTTCTATCACTTGGTATGTTGGTATAATACTTACCTTTCAAATATTTAAAATTAAAATAATATAATATTATCATTAATATATTTAGATTCATTATATATAATGTAAAATGAAATTATATACCCCTAAAATTATTTTAGACACATAACAGTACATGAGTCTCAAAGAAAGAATATTGAGACTAAACTATTTTACCGATTTGGTAACATTTGAATCTCAAACCCCACGAAATAAAGATCATAGAATGAATATATTAATAACCTTGAATTTAATATTATTATGCATTGAATGCAATCATTGGAATTATATATAACACAGAAAAGAAAAGAGTGGGGATCATTGCATGTATCTGATATGAAATAAACAGTGTGAAGAAATCCCCTTACCTTGTGTCTTCACTCTCATCATACTCATTAACACCACCTGTATAATTTTTTTGACATTTTTAGACATATTTTTATAACCATATTATTATATTTAATCCCATATATTGTTTTATTAAGACCATATATTACCTACTTTTTTAACATCTTATGTTAAGGTTTCTCTTTGAGGTATATTTCTTTTTTTTCATATGTGTCTTAATTTGTAATATTGTTGGTAATAATAATTATATCATAATATAAGAATTTAATGACTAATATAAATATCAGTTATATAAATTATTTTTTTATTATAATAATCTAGTATATATATGTATCAAATATTTAACATAGTTTACGGAGAGAGTAGGTCGTACGTACGCATGATCCCAATTTCTATTTAATTATCATATTGAAATAAAAAAAGAAAAATACATCTTTATAAAATTATTATAGTATATTTTTTATATCATATATATTTTATATATTCACTAATATCAACCTTAATACAATCCATGTAGTGTATGAGTGAATCATATCCCTTTGAGATGGTGGTAGTCCGCGTCTCCTCAAACGGAATTATCACATTAGCACAAAATGGAAAGTAAAAAAGATATGTTTTTTAAAAAGGAATAGAAAATATTAATTAAATAAAAGATATATAATATTTGACATATAATAATAAATTTTCCATTGTAATTTCCACCATGTTATTTGTAATAGAAAAATTAACAATCATCATTTCGTGACGCAGTAGTACTCTGTATACATAAACAATATGTTTGTTACACATGAGATGGTTGTGTGTGTAATTTTATATTGAACAATTCACATAAAAATTACTTGTATATTTTGGATAGTGGGTTGTATATATAGTCACTAAATAAAGTGAGTTTTAGGGGGTGTATGAGGAAAATTATTTAAATGACTTGAGAGTAGACTTTTTCTCTTAATTGAGTAACTCCTATTGGTTTCTGACAAAAAGCCTGATTGGATTTCCTTATTTCAAAGTGAAGGATAATATGCAAAAGGTAGGGATTTTGGGAATTGTATATGGTAGGTCTTGGTCGAACCAAATTTATTTTTTGGGTGTGAATATGTGGGTGAGTTGGTGGCCTTTCATAGGGAAATTAAAGGACTCACTTGGAATTTTTGAAAACAAGTTTGGTTTCTATGGATTTTTAACAAAAAAAGTTCGAAAAATAATATTTAAATAGATAATGTACGTATTATCTATTCAAATTTACATTAAATGGGTTTATAAAAAGTTTCATTCTAATTTGGTCCCCTTAAATTAATGTTTTGTCACTAGTTATGTTTAATTTGACCATAATCATTATGGTTAATTTCAAACACTTTTATGGATAATTTGGAAAAAAATAAACATGATATAAATAATATCTAGATATTATTCATATTAAAATAGTGTATGTAAATTTTTTAAAATTAAATTCCCATAATTGGAAAAATTATGAATAATTCTAATCTGGTAGAAGGGATGAAATTACAGGTCTTTAAAGAATAAAGAAGATCAAAATATTATTATGTTTTTAAATTAAATTTCATTGTAAAATATAATATAATGACCTAAATTCTTTAATAGATTTAAAATTTATCTAATGTGACCTTATAAATGTTTTTTGATACAATTATTATTTATTTAAAATAAAAGGAAGTTATTAACTAAAACACAGTATTTTCTTTATTCAAAAAAGAATGACGTTTCTTAAAAAAATTAAAAAAAAATTCCCAAAACTAATGTAGGAAATTTAAATTAAAAAATTAAATTGATTTTATCAAATTAAATTAATAAATTTGTATAAAATTATTTATTTTAGAAAAATCAATTCACGCGAGAAAACAATTCTTCAAATATAGAAGGGCTTTACCAAAAATAATATCTTTCATTGTCAATATGTTTTATTAATTTAAAAAAATTTTAAATAGTATTTAAAAATTATGTTATTAATATTAATATATCAAGGATTAAATTATCGGTTATAATTATCTCATTAAAAAAACAATAAAATGATATCTGGTAGGAAAATCGATGTTGTATGAAATATGCATAAGGTCGGTGTTACGGGTATCAGAAGACAAGTTGGTATTTCTGGTAGCGCATGCCATGTGTGTATTGCATGTTGTGAAATCCAATTTGGTATTTCATGTAAATGTAAATTTTTATTAACTATTTAAATATATATATATATATATATATATAACTATATCCAGTGTCACATGAAATGAAAAATATCAAAAAGATAAATTAATTCAAAAAAAATTAATTTACCACATTCGAGGTGTTACAAGAAAACCATAAGGGATATTAGAATGTAACTAGTTCATATCACGGTGAATGCCTCCTCATAAATAAATCCTTAATAAAAAATATACTAAATTATAAAGACCTAAAAAAATTGATAGTGACTCAAGATGATAGATAATCTCCACCCATAGTCAAAGTGAAATGCTTTATAATATTTTGAATACTCGTATTTATTAATATTTCAAAACACTTTTCAGGGTTAGATATACTATTTCATAGAATGCTTTTTATTATACAGACATAACTCCATAAATATTTTTATAAAACTCCATATCCTTTATTAATACATTATAAGATCATTTTTACATCATATAAATTATAGTTGAAAAATAAAACCCCAAAACATACAAAGAGTATTTTTTAAAAAATATTATAACATGTAGAAAACTATTTAGTTTGTGGGAATGAGAGTTTCTTGTATCATTGGAGATAATTATTTATATTTCAAATTTCAAGGAGTGGGGGAATCTTATGCTTGTAACATAAAGATGGATGGTGTCAATACTCCTCATTCAAATCCATTTGGGGATCATAAAATCATCACATAAGGAAAGATTAGTTAACTTATGGTCATAACATATGACATGAAGAGTCATATTATCTTCACTGAATATGTATTGATGAGAAATTATGTGTTTGTCACATCACAAAGGATGATTTATACAAATATAATCACAAAAGTAAATAGAGTTAATATTATTATCATCACATATGGAATAATGATTCAAAATTTTATCATCACATAAGGAATTATAGGTTCATGGAAAAAACTATATCATTATTTTTTTAGTGAGTAAAGGAATCTAATTACTGTTAAATAAGGTGGGAGAAGTTATATCCTCCCCATGTCCAAAAACTGGTGAATCTTATACTCAACACAAAATGATGTATGATTATGTTGTCATGTGTTCATCTTGTAGTAAAATATGGGTTATTTTGTTATTCTAATCCAAAGGAATTAAGGGTCATATTATTCATGTTACACGTTAAAAGAGGGTTAATATTTTTCTTGTCAGATAAGTAATTATGGTTTATCATATTCTCACCACATAATGAATAAGGATTCATAAAATTCACATCACATAAATAATATAATGTATTTCTTGATCTACTATTTAAGGGAATATAATTAATATCAAATATAGAAGGAATATTTTTTTGTCAAGTAAGAACAATTGGATTCCTTATTCTCATCATATATGTCAAATAATTTATTCTTAATGTAAAAAAAATGTTGGATTCTTATGATTATTTCATATATAAGAATTTCATATTCTCATCAAATAAGAAGTTATGGTGCACTATCATCCCCATGTTAGGGAATACATGAATATTATACTTATTAAATATGGATGTATATCTATGATCACAAAATAAAAATTGGTGGTTTTTTATAATCCTTATGAATGTACATTGTGTTGTGTTGTTCATATAAAAATTTGATGGCTAGGGAAAAAAATTTAAGTTAGGCATTGAGGAAATAATGTAATATTTTTCATTGGGGATCCTATAGATGTATTTATTATTTTAATAAAGGTGATCTTGTCTAAAAGGTACCACATATCAAAATGGGAGACTCTGTAGTTATAGTGTCAAGATTTAATATTAAAGAGGTTCCCTATATATATAGTTCAAACATGAATAAAAACCCACATTGTTGTATTTGAAAGATTTAAACTCATATAACTAGACCATTCCTTGTAGGTTAATTTTATTTGTTAAGGTTTTTAGTGTCATGCAGTAAGAGACTACAAGTGATTGTATAATGATTATTTATTAGGCTTATAGGATCAATCTTGTATGCAGTAGTGATAAGTGGGGGGTTTACAAGAATGTATCAAAACCCTTGGATAATGAGGAGGGACCGGAGGTTATGGTCCACAATATTTTGTGTCTGTATGGTGTTTGAATTATTGAATCCATATTAGAACAATGATGATCCCATATTTCATTACAAATCGTGGATGTTTTTATTGTGAAAGAAAAATCAAATGGGTTATTTTGATAAAGGTCTCACACATGGTTTGTGTTTCCTAAGACCATGTATTATGAAAGACTTTCATAAATTGTAATAAAGTTGTTGTTCCTGGATAAGAGAATCATAAAATAGTATAATATATTTTTTAATATATTTAAAGGATTCTATACGTTAATTGGTATAAATATTTCATTCTTATAGTATTTTTCATAAATACATTTAGTTAGGATTTCATGTGGCATAAAAATTTTGGTTACAAATCTTTAGATTCATCAAAATATATAGAAAACCCAAAATCCATAAATATTGAGAGTTTTGGGTTATTTCTAGAACTCAATCACATATATTTAGGAAAGTCAAGAAACACATTGACTTACATGAAACATTGTATTTTCCATCACCTCATGTTACTATCTTTTTCAATATGAGTTTCCTGATAATATATCATTTTTCATCACTTTAAAATCTATTATTCTTTATTCTACCTTGGTACATATTAAGTATATGTTTTATAACCAATGCGAAGAAATAAGGAACAAAAAATGACCAATAATTATATATAAATATATACATAAATACGTCAGTTTTCCCCAAGATATCAATAAATGAATATAGGATATATATATATATATATTACTGTAATATGATTGAATAAAAAACATTTCCATTTCATCAAAATATTAATGAAATTAAATGAAAAATATTTTTTTCAGAACTGTTATAACTGATTAGTGTACATGTTTTCATCTCCTACACTGAATTGAGATTTATATCATGTAATTTTTTTCCTTTTTAATTCCCAAAATCCCTACAAATATTTTTGATAACTCCATATTATAATTTTATACTTATCATCCCTGTTATTTTATAATTGGATCAGGTTTGAGAGGCTAAATTTAGTATAGCCATGAGTTTATTGATGTTGAATTGTTCGAAATCATTATCTGGATTCCATGAAGGTAAAATAAATTTTACATGGAAGTAAGGAATATACAAGATACTACATCAATGGACATTATTCCTGTAAAAAAATCTGGTGTTTCACTCCATTGATGCTAAATGTATCTCAATATATAGTAGGTTTAGATATCCTACAAAGAGAGGTATTTTATTCGATTTACATTTACATTCATCAAGGAAGAAATTCCACCAAAGGGCTATGTGGAGTTCATGGACTTCAGCTAGGTTGAATATACACCAACTAGTCCAATACCTCCCACATAGAACTGAGAATCAAAACCATCATTTTATAACATATAATAAAACATTTCTATACCCTATCTATATCCTTGAAATCCCAAAACATTATTTTGGTTAATGTTATATATAGAATTTTCTAATCTCTTAGAAATATATTAGTCCATGCGAGAGATGATGTTATTATTAATTATACTAGTGATTATTCTTATTACTTTTTTTATTTTTTTATTATATCATTTTCTTTGGATGGTGTGTCAATCCAATTTAATGGATTGGTCATTTCAAATTTATACGTGTGATTAAAAATGGTTTATCAGATGCATAGGTTGAAATAATTACTATGGATTTATTTTTCATTTTCCCATCCAGTATATGTCATCCTATTTAGATGGGGAATGACCATTGTGGCATGTTGAAATCTGAGTCTAGTGATGGTTCACATGACCCTTAGTTGGTTCATTTAGAAATCATATTATATCCTTGTAACAACCCTAACTATTATAAATGGAATTCCTGTTTGATTAAATAATTGTTTTTATGTAAATATTATATAAATAGAACATTTACTTCATTGATAAATCTAAATCATTATTTATCTTATCGAATTTATAAATTTTTTACATATAATAAGCATTGATTACAAATCAATTTTACAGTGATAATATTATAATTATAAATATAGGGTTATGTTAGATTAAATTGAGACATAAAAATGTATCCATGATCCCAACCTATAGGATTTCACCCTTAAATGCCAATTTACCAGATATTCTAATAGAGATAAAATCCCAATAATATTACTTTAAATAAGCCCATGTTGAGAAAAAAACTAATTTATTAGTGAAAATGTTTCTGAGAAAAGTTCAATCTCATTAAGATAACAACCTAAACCATGCACGCCATAAAACACCTTGAAAATATCGACATCACACATCTTACCCTTAGATTGTTTTTTTGTGTGTATAAAATGATATAAATCATGACTGTAATAATATGAATACGTATATTTTATTTCCAATATGATGATTATTTTATTTATTCATTAATATTTTTATGTTATAAACTATAACATAACGAGTTTGATAAAAATTAAATTTAAAAAAAAAATAGATATAGTATATTGGAGTAATATGTAATTTAAATGAAAAAAATCATTTTCAGGAATTCATGAATTCATGAAATAAATTTAATCTTAATGAAATATAATTTTTAAATTGTAAATAAATTATATCAATGATAATATAATTTTACAATTTGAAAATGTAATTTTTATAAGTTATATAACTTTGTTACTAAATTTTTTTAGAAACAAATGGTGATTTAATTTATATGATTAATTTATTATAATTTGAGTATTTTTTATTAAATAAATATCATTTTTAGAATAATCACATCCTAACTATCCTATGTGTTTTTTGATTAAATTATAAAATAGTCAAATTTTTATGTATAAAATTAATTACTATATTAATATATGGTATGTATTATGACATCATAATGACACAAAATTGATTCAATATTTTCCATAAATGGTATATAGAGTCAAATATATTTTCCCCCATAAAATAATGTTTTTAGGTTTTTTTATTAATTTTATAAACCCTATAGGAATACTCTAATACATGTATTATATTTTATGGTTTAATATTAAAATATTTGTAAAAAAAGACTCACTTCAACACCACCAAATGTTTTATTTTTATATTATAATTCCATGGGAATATGAAATAAAAAATCACTAATATTTGGTAGAAACTAGAGGAATATTAATAGAGGATTTTTGTATTGGATTATTTTATTATATAGAGTCCAAAACCTATGTTTTTAAAAAAAAACTAGTGAACTTCCCTCTATTATATGATATAAACCTAGAAAAACATCCATTCATCACTACTAAAAAACCATTGAGTTCATCCTTAATCCTCCCTACCCTCTAAATATTCCACCTAGGGTTCTTTTATTCTCTCACTATAATACTCCCATTCTTTTGGAATCATCCTCTCAAGGTATGGGATCCTCCCATTCTTCAATTTATTTAAGGAACTCCATTTTTGTTATGCCTTATAATTAAAATTTATTCAACATGGAATATATATTTCCAAATACATAGTACTGATATTTTGATTTAAAAGTGATTAAATACCCCTTCGTCTCTCATCTATACCTCTCATGATTCTTTATGTCCCTAGGTTGTACTGTATATATTATCCTGTAAATTTTCAATGACAAACTTTTGTTCAAGATCTCATTTGGTATTATAAATTTTAATTAAAAATGTATCATGTTTTAGTTTATATATATATATATACCTCTTATGACTTTTTTTATTTCTAATTGATGATTGAAACCTTTTATAACATCCTAATACACACACTCCAAGATTCAGTATTGAAAATGTAAGTGTTACATTTTCAGGTATGATGCAAATACCTATGAGATGATTATTTCAATCCAAACCAGAGAACTACAAAAGTAGAATTTGGATCATCTACACCATTGAAGATATTTTAGTATTATTATATTAGATAATTTAGACCAATTCCTAGATAAACAATTGACATTATATTAAATGATATATTTTTTCGCTAAACCTATATTTCCTTTTCCACATTAAGACATCATCATCATCCATATATACACATAACTCTATAAAAATATTAATATATAACATGTTGAAAAAAAACATTATAAGGGTGATCACATATTCACATTAGGTGAAAATATAATCAATAATAAATGAATTTCCTCTATGAGATCAAGAAGAGAATAAGGGTATGCTGAAATAATAAATTTACATGAGTATGACATATGAATATTGATACCCATCAATGCCTAGATAAACAAATATGAAAACATGACATAAGTCATTGGTAATGGAAAAATTTATCATAATTTATTATCATGTTCCTTGTCATATCAATATATATCAAATGAAACATCGTAAACCAATATATAGATTAAATAATACATATTGTTACGATGGAACATCATCTCATAGGTTGCTTATAGATCCCTTAAAATTGAAATAAACATATGATTGACTTCCAAAATAATTTTCTAGAAACATAGTCACTACCCAATTCATTGGAGTTGAATTTAGTCACACCAATCATATAAGATTTAGTGGGATTAACCCATCCAATTAAGGTGAAACCATAATTTCTATGAACCAAATAATTAATTAATCACACATTTAATTCATTTTATCATAAATCATTATAACATCCTTTATTATTTTCTAGAACATGATTAACCCACGGAATATAAACATGTTCCCTAATAATATATGTTTAACATGGTTAACTCATGGAAAAGAAATGAGTTCCATAACAATATATATGAAATATGATTAACCAATAAAAATGATACAGGTTCTATAACATAATATTTTAAACAAGACTAACCCATAGAAAAGAAACATGTTTCACAAGAATCTCTTTGAAACATTGTTATCCTCTGGAATAAAATGAGTTCTATAGAAATTGATTTAAAATAATATTAATACATACAAGAAATTTAATTACTGTAATATCAATAATAAATATAACCATTATATAAAAATTATTAATTTTTTACATTAGGAATGGAAATACTATTACCACATCATTATGAAAATTATTATGTAAAATACCCTTATCAATTTAAAAGTCATTTTTTAAATGTTAAAACTTTTTGATGATAATTTACTTTGAATGTAAACTTGATTAAATAAAAGTGAATATTATAAATACCATTTAAAAAATTTATCAATTAAAATATTATCCTAACATTTAAAAACAGTTTTTAAATAATTATTTGAAATATTTTTTAAAACGTGGTGTTCGATAAAAAGGAATTTTTTATCAGAGAGATGATATTTCATAATTTTTGTTAAATGATAGGTACAAAATGAGGGGAAAATTAAGAAAACAAATTTATTATAATGAAATAAAATGAGTATAATAAAAATAATGAGAACCATTTAGAGTTAGATCATAATATTTTATCATTGGAGACATAATCACAAAAAATATAGTTAATCAATGAGATTGTAATATCGATCTCATACGACTTTGGTAACGTTGAATCATAAGAACCATTAAATGATTGATCTAAATGAAATATATAATAATGTTATATCAAATAAATTTATGATATTACATATCAATTTAGAAACATAAAAATTTCATAAAACAAGATTGGTTCAAAACATGACATAAGTCTAAAAGAATGAAAATTGTGATATAAATCCATTTCTACTTTGGTAACTATAAAACCATAAAACCCATGAAATAGAGATAAAAATGGATAGTAATGTCCTCATAAATTTATGTATATTAAAAATAAAATAAATTAGTGGTCATTATATACAAAACAAAATAAAAATAATGGGTGAATATGTCTTATATATTGATGAAATAAAAGTGATAGGAGAAAAACTATTAACTTAAGTAAAATTTTTTACAGTTGTTCTTTATATTCATTATATAAACACATATTTCATATTAATAATGAATTAATTATAATATTTATATATAAATTATACATTTAAAATCAATAATTAATGATGATTATGGAAATTTAGTTAAATTTATGATCATAGAGTGTATAGTTCGTAAATATACATAATTAATGTTTCGAATTTTCAATGACCATTATGGAAAGAAAGTAAAAAATATAATATATTAATATAATAAATAATATATCATAAATAACATATTATTGAATTAATTATATCCATATATATCATTCATGTGATGCAGCGATGAAAAAATAAGAATCACGTTGGTTAAATGAGGTGGTTTTCCATATGTCAAAGATTGACACAACCACTTTCCTAATATGTAAAATGGTAATAATAAAAAGATATATTTTATTTAAATAAGTTTAAATATTTCATGAATATCATAATTATTTCATTTATATAATATTTTTTCATTATATATTCCCTTATTATATTCCACCTAACATGTTAGTGAAAAACTCTTTACATCTGTTTGTGAGGCGACAATACACCTTACACATGAGTGATGTTGTCATATCTCATATCTTATAAAATGTAAAAAGGGTATATATGATATAATTAATATATAGGAATTATAATATTATAAATATTATAAATATCATATATAAAAATCATTACCGTCATTATGACTCACCCTGAGAACAATAATGGAAAAACGAAAGACATCATTTTATGGGGTGGTAGTATATCGTACACATGAATGGTGATTACATAACCCATTTCATAGATGTGTGTTTTTTAAGTAATATCCTTTAAAATAAATGAAATAAAAATATTTATTTTAATTATATTATTATTTACTATTTTTACAATAATATTTTAAGGTGGTGGAGAATGTAATAAAGGTAAAACACATATTGATGAAAGTTTCCACTTCTTCGGGTAACTCCATTAGGGTTTCACAAGAAGCCTCAAATTGTTCAATTTATTTTCAAAGATAGGCTCTTATGATGATATTAGGGATTTTTTGAAGTTATTTGGTAAATTATGTTTCTAATATGTTGGTTTTGAAGGTGTGAAGAGAGAAGGAGAAGGGGTTGTATTTTATAAGTGGGGGAGATGACACACTTGGTATTTTTCAAAATAATGTAAGGTAAACCTATTTTTTACATACCTAATGAATCCAATAGTGAATCAAACTAGAATATATAAGGTATAATGTTGTACTATGTCCATTAAATAGTATTTGGAAATATTTATATGTCATATGGCAACGTATGATTTAATTTTTACCACTAAGTGAAATCTTTTTTAACTTAATCTATATAATGACATTTAATTAAATTCACTAATAATATTGGCAAAAAATTAATTATTCCATATTAGAAATTATAAATAATGGTGATTATTAATATTTAATACATGTTTAAAAATTTGACAAGAATAAGTGGAAAATTTTAATTTAATATTAATCATGATGGGACGTAGAGATGACATGTTTTTAAAAAGAATATTTCATTATAAAACGATTATTCAATATTTACTATATGTATAATAATAATCATTGAATGAAACTAAATTAATATTTAATTATATATAATATTTTATTTTAATTTCATACATTTCTTATTATGGATTATTTTAATTAATTTTAAAGGGGAATCATTATGAATATTTTAATAGTTTTCAGAAAAACAAGTCTTTAAACCAAATTATACTAAAATAAACTAAAAACTAATAAAACATTTGACTAAAACATGATTAATTGGATTAAATATAAAGAAATAATATTGAGATTATTTTATAAAAATAAATAACATATAGGTAGTTTTAAATTAATTTATTTACTGAAAATAAAAGGCTTCTTACAAAAGTTGGTGTTTTTAACTATTCACAGAAAAATCAATATTTTTAGAAAAAACACCAAAATTCCCCTAATGTTAATTTTGATATTAAAATTCCAAAAAAATGAAGTTTTTTCAAATAAATTTGTTAAAATATTCTATAAAATATTATAATATTTTTTCATGAAAATAAATAAAAATCATTTTTGATGAAAATGTATATTTAAAGAATAAAATCACACTACTACAAATTTAATGATTATTTAATTAAAATTTCTAAATAATTTATGTTGAATTTTATACATACATATATAAGTATATATTATAAATTATATAATACTATTCAGACCCTACAATTTAATGGGTAGGTTATAAGGACAATATATATTATGGTTTGTTTTAGTTTAGTGTTGTGTGTTGAAAACGCTATCAGGAAGAAAAATATTGTAATTTCTTATAAAGAAATCTAAACTATGTTTTTAATATAATGAAAGATAAAAATTGTATTCTATTTCCTTTATGATGTCAAACCTTATTTTCTTCTTCCGAAATCTTGAGGTGTTTCATCCTCCCTCTATTAATGAATTGTGACATCTCAATTTGACCATTATCTGAGTAATTGAAGGATAGTCTTTTTAAAATTATATTATTATAATTTTACATCATAAAAATGGTTAATACAACATATTCACAATAAAATAAAATGAAAAGAGAAAAGGTCATATGGAATAACACATAACTAGAATTCTAAATAAAAGAACATAGTGGGAATACATGAAAATCATAAATAATTATAGAGATTGATTGAGTACATTGATCACAAAAAAAGTGAATGATTAATGCAATGTTATGTTCCTAAAAACAATAAACATGTAAGGATTAAAATGGACATCAAATCCTCATAAATAAAGGTACTTTGATAAAATTTAAATATCAGGATTACCTTCATTGCGTTTAGAAATTCTCATACCATCTAGAAAAAAATAATTTGGAAATATACTTACATAAAAAATATAATTTTATCTTTTATTCAAAATCCCAAAAAAAAAAATATTTTCCCAAAAATGTTTTTTATTAAGGATTATTTATTTATTCATGTGTTGTGAATCCAATTACTCTTGGATCCAAATTTGCACAATCTGTGGTGAATCAAAGAGATCTTCGAGTGCATCTTAGGCATCAATAAATTGTATTAAACATCACTCTCAATATTTCAAATATTCATGATTAGGGATACAATACCGAACATAATCTTATACCAGCATTAAAATCCCTTGTATCGTGGAAATTATTAACAGTATAATATTATTATCCATTGAATTCAGGCACTATGGAATTAATTAGAGTATCATTATATCTAAGGAAACCATGACATCATGAGAATTAATGTATGAATAAAATCAAATAAATTTGATGTTGGATACAAGGTACAAAATCTAATAATCCACTCAGACATCAACCATTTCCTTGGAAACTTTTTTTGTTAGGAATACTCCCCCATTATACCATGAGACATGGCCCCAAGTAAATTTGAAATCCAAATTTATCATCCATCTCTGTAAGTAATTCTATAGAATACCCAAATATCAAACCTGTTTTATATTCCACGGATAATTCATAGGTGTCCTATAGAATCACATATCATCATCAATAAATATAAATCAAAATAAAAATTTAGTGAACCATTCATGACATACATGGATATTATATCATTTTATGTGACAATTAAATACATTACAAAAATTAAATGCCCATGGACCATAATAGTTTAGTGTATTTGGAAACATGGAAAAAATCATATATATAGGTGAATGATCTTCACAAAATCCCACAAATATTTCCACCATTAGTAAATCTACCTAAAACCATTATTAATTACAAAGGAAAATGAAAAATAATAATGGGTGAGCTTAGATTCTTAGTATGGGTAAATAAAGGAAACTCATATACCACACTTGTAAAAAGGGTATGTAACTTGAGCATACCATTTGAAGTTCATATTTTTCATATTAGTGATCATAAAAAATATTAGATGTTAATTAGACATTCTTCATAAGTAAATAAAGTACAAAATACGTGAAAGAATAACATAAGAAAAAATCATGAACTTTTGGAAAGACCATATAAAAACCCAAAGCCAAGGAGGCCTACAAAGGCCTTTATAACATATTCGGTTAAGGTTAATCACCAATGTACCTGCTTCAGGCTTAGTATACCCTCTAACATAATATCTTATATCATGCATAGTATTTCCACCATTTTACCCTCTTGTTTTGAGCATGTGATTTCCTCATGTATAACCTCTTATTTTGGGCATGGGACAAATTCTTACTTACCCTATTGTTTCGGGCTTGGGATTTCATCCTGTTTACCCTCTTTTTTCTGGCGTCATATTTCCTCATGATTACACTCATGGTTTGGTATTGGGATTCTCTTTTAGGTACCCTATGATATCATAAAACATTTATCATTACACAATTAATTTAAGTTATATATAGGTCCCTCCCATCACATAATAAAATCATACATGCATGTTCCACAAAACATTCATCGTATCATGACCCATGATAAGTGATGGGTTCTATAAACAATAAATAATAATCCATGAATTAAAAGGGTATCAATAACATTACATCACATAATAAAATATGAAATATTTAAAGGTTACATAATAATTTCCTTAAAGCATAAACTGTCAAAATAAGCAGGTTTCAAAAGAATATAACTAATAGGACAGAAATGGATTTCAAAAACATATAACCCATGTAAGAGAAATTTGTTTCATAAAAATATAATCCATAGAAGATAAATATATTTCATAAAAATATAACCCATGGAAGAGAAATTGTTTCCGTAAAGTTAATACAATTAAGCATAACCTATTTATAGAATGGATATGAATATAACCCATAGATCATTTCCTATAATGGCATCAGTAACATTAACATATGTCCTCATAGATAAAAAATAATATTCAGAAATCTTTCAAAAAAATTTCTTGAGGATTATATCTTTTTTAAATGAAAAAATATATTTAATACATAAATCTAATTAAAAATAATTTTCATAGAAAATACATATAAAACTTTTAAACATGACTAGAAATTATTTTGAAAACCTATTCCTTGATAAATAATAAAATAACCATCAAAACATTTTAATTTTTTTTTTGATTTTTTTTGAAAACATATAATTGACGGTTGAAACTATTTTGAATCCCTTTTTACATTAGAACATATGAAATAATTTTGAATATTTTTAGAAAACCCTTTCTTTGAAAATAATTTGACACATAAATATGGTTTGAATTTTTTTTGAAAATAATTTTCCTTAAAAAATATTAAAATAAGTTTTAAAAGTTTTTGAAAATAATATTCCTTGAAAAATAATTTTAAAAATAAATTTGTTAATTATTACCGTTTTACTGTAATATCTAAAGGCATGATGGTGGGTAAATCTGTACATGTCATATGATGTAAAAAGAAAATTCCATTTGCACCTTAAAAAGGACAGAAAAATGCATTGTTTAGAAATGGACAGAAAGATTTCTTTAAAGAGATTTGTAAAATAAAAAAAAGCATAAAAATAATTTTTAATAATTATATCTTATTTATATAATTTTCTTCTAATCCCTTTTTCGAAATCATGGTTTTGAAGGAACATAGATTTTTGATTGAAGAGTGGGTAAAGATGACCTATCATAAAAATAAATTCCTAACTATATTATGTACCAATGAGTATAAAATGGTTTGAATAAAAGAATATAGCATGAATTACTAGAGGATAATATAATTCATGAATTTTTCATGAGATATGGATTATAATATTTAATCTAAGGAATCATAAACACAAACAATCTCAAAAAAAGAAATGAGATTGTTCTAATATACTCTTATCACTTAATAAATTGGGATCATACAATCATTTAAAGAAAAATAAATTAAAATTAATCTTATAATAACTTGAAAATATTTATATGAATGATATATCCTGTAAAATTTATATATATACACCTTGAAATGAATTTAAGTGTACAAGAAAACATGAGTCTCAAAGAAAACAAATCGAGTCAAATTTATTTGTCTAATTTGGGAACTTATGAAACATAAACCCCATGAAATAAAGGACATATAATGGATATGTTAATACCCATAAATATATGTTTATGATACATATAATTAAATCATGGTATGTAACAAAACCACTGAAAAGGTACGACTAGAGAACATAGCATGCATCTCACAGAAATAAAAAGTATATGATACCTTCTGGCCATGTGTCTTGAATCCCATTATACTAATTAAAAACACTTGTATAATAAATATAAATTTATTATATATATTTTAATGAACCATATTATTATATATAACAACAGATATTTTTTTATAATGAACTTATATTATCCACTTATTAACTGTCATATGTTACAATTTTACTTCAGGTAATATGTACTTTTTTCGTATCTATCTTAATTTGTTTTGTCGTTAATATTTATAAATATATCAGGATTACAAAATATAAAACATGATAGAAGTATCATGTTTAAAAATTATATAATTATTATAAAAATCTAATTATAATATAAGTATGAATTGGAAGCAATGTTCACGGAGATGGTATGTCATATGTATACATGAATACTATTTATGTTTAATTGGTGTGTTGAAAGAAAAAAAAGTAAAATAAACATATGAACACATATATAAAATTATTAAAGTATATTTATTATATTATATATATTATATATATTCATTTAAACTATTCATAAAAAATCCATTTCGTGTAAGAATGAATCATATCGCTTTGAGGGGGCAGTAGTTTACACTTCCTCAAACAAAAATATTATATAAATAGAAAAGAGAATGTAAAAAATATATGTTTTTAAAAAAATGAAAAAATAGTATTAAATAAATAATAAATATAATATATTAAATATATAAAAATATTTTTCTATTATAAATGGACACGATGGAAGTTGGTAATGGAAAAACGAACAATCATCATTTTGTGAGGCAGTATTTCTCGATACATAGAAACATTATGTTCATTAAAATTTAGATTGAGGTGTGAGTTAGTTTATATAGTACCATTTACATAAAAAATACTAGTATATTTAGGATTTTATATTTTTTATATAATCATATAATAAGTATATTTTTATGGGTGTACAATGAAAATAAAAGAAAGGATTTGAGAGAAGACATTACCTCTTAATCAGGTAACTCTTTTGGTTAGTGCCCAAAGAAATATTTGGAATACCTTCTGTCCAAGGTAAGGCTTATAAGAGTATTGAAGGGATGTTTTAAAGTGGATTTTGATATTATTGGTCAATCCTGAGAGGTTTCAGAGGTATAAATAAGCGGGATAGGTGCTTCTATTTTATTGTGAAGAGAAAGGACTCACATGGAATTTCTAAAAACAAGTTAGGTGTACACATGTTCTTACCTAAATATTGTTATAAAAATAAATAAAAATCAATAATGTAAGGATTAAATACTAATAATGGATAGAAAATGTCTTTTTGACATGTATTTAGGTAATTTTATACCCTAAGATTATATTTTAATCCATAATTAAGCTTAATTTTACCTTAATATTTATGATTAAATGAAATCAATTTTAATAATAATTTTGATAAAAAATAAATTTGATATGTAACGCCCCGACCCCAGTTACCCAGAGTCGGTGCGTTATTACATAATATTGGCATGATCACAAGAAAGATCAAATATTGAAAGACCGATTTGTTTAGTATCCTTGGAGCACTATATATATTCATAAGTCTTACATAGCATCATAAAGTGAAAAACTACTACAACAACATATTGTCTCCATATTCCACACTTATATCCCCACATAATATCCCTGTAGGTCATTCATAATTTACTTCTTCACTTCCTGGGAAAAATAAAACATAGAAAATGGGTGAGCTCAAATTCCCAGTAAGGATAGCAATATAGAGGAAACTTTCATAAATAAGAATAAACATTTAAGGCAATGTATAACTAAAACAAAAGCCTTTTAAACTTGAACTTCAGCATTGTATGGAAAAAGTAAAATGAAATAATGCCATTTACTTATTCACATGGATATTCTACTAATCGAATAATCACATGCAATATCAATAAACACCTTCATAGTGATGGAATGCATAATGCCAGACTATCATAACCACATAGCCAAGGCCTCGTGCCAAAAATACACATAAGATTTTGCCAAGGCCTTGTGCCAAGACACTAGTTTGTCTCATGAGACCTACTGATGCATCGTGGAGCTATAGCGGGCTCCACCCATCACTTACTAAGTCCAATTCATTACCATATGAAAAGGTTTAAACATAACATAAACATTCGTATTAAAACTATCATACAAAATGTCAATACTTTCTCCATAAACCATGAATGGTTTAAAAATTGAACATCCACAGTCAAACAAAACTCATTCGATACAATATATAAGATTGTATTGTATCACATTAACCTCAATCAAGAATAATTAAGGATGTTGACATAGATGAAAATAATCATCAAAACTATTTGAGAGAAATATCCCCCTTCTTCTTGAAATCATTTAAAATTCACACTATTTTTCAAGAAGCCATTTAAAAATTTATTTTTGAATCAAATTGTCCCATACCACTTTGAAACTTTTAAAAGGAGTTTTAATTTTAAAACTTTAATGCCCATATAAATAAATCCTTAAAACAATTTTTAAAAAATGGACATTAATGAGCATGATTTAGAAGAATAAGTCTTTAAAACATTTAAAAATGGTATTTTAGTTAGAGTTTCTAACCAAAAGAGAGACACTTGAATACAAATAATTGATCTAATCAAAACATTATAATATCATGAGAATAAATGAATTCATGATATACTATGTCAAAGTACATTATATACACCACATAAAAGTGATTTGGTGTATAACAACAAAGAAGTCTCAATAGAATGTAAATTGAGATGAAATCTCTCATAAAGGCCGTATCCTTAGGTTAAGGATAAATCAACGACATAATTATGTGTGAAAAATATAAATACACTAAATATGATTGGATATTCAGTGTAAAACAATCAAGGGATATTCACACATAATTTTGTAAAAACAACACCAATGAATTGGATGTTTAACTCATCAAATGGAGAGTGAGTTAAAATTACTCTTATCAAATTAATATCGATGACTTGAGAAATTATCAATGGAGTGATTATGTGTATAAATAGTATATCCATAGGAAGGGGAGTGGATATTATGACATAATCAAATGAATAGTGATTCCACACATAATCTTGGAGTAATATAATCAATGAAATATGCGTAAAGCAAAATGAGTGGAAATTGAAACTTCAAATTCCCTTATCGATTAGGTAACTTAAGAAACATACACCCATGAAAGAAGGATCTTAAATTGATGATGAAAATAACCATAAATTAAAGTATATTACACAATGAATACAATCATGGGAAATACACACACCACATGCAATAAATTAGTGGTGAATAATAGATTTCTCACAGAATTAAAAGTGAGATAAGGCACCCCTTACTTTGTACTTTTTCCTTGGTCGACGGTAGGTTAACATCCTATATAATGGTGAAATAATTTTTATTTAATTATACAATAATCATATGCATTAATATGATATCATATATGATCTTTTAACATTGATTTGTTAATAATATCTTAGAATTATCGTCATTTCGGGTGTTAACGGGTTCATTTTACTTTATATTCATTTTTATGTAAGATATATTTGTTATTAATGGGATGTATATTATTCATATTCAGAATGATATGAAGTCCTTATAAATTATTTTTAATCATAAAATCAGAATTATACTTGAATGGATATGATGGATAATTAATCTCATCACGTTCGTGGAGACGGTTGTCCGTACGTACGCATGAGCGACAATATCATTCTTTTGATATTAAAATAATCTATAATTGGGTGGTATATAATATATACAGAATCATTATCATGTTATACTTATTATTTAAATGAGTTAAACATCCTTATTATACCCATCCAAAATAATAATATATTGAATAACAATTACACCACGACGTGGAGACGGTAAGCCGTACATACGCACGTATGGTGACATGTTATTCAAAGGGTGGATAGAATGCTGAATATTGTTGTAACATATTTATAATAACATCACAACATATATATATATATATATGATACTGGAGTTATTATTTTAGAATGTTTATAACAATGAAATAAGAGGTGGAAGAAGAAAGGAACTTGAAAAGGTGTGGTGAAAACATTACCTCTTCTTCGTGTTCTTCATTTTTATTTGATCAAAAGGGATCCTTAGGATGGCTTTCTGATCAAACTAAGGCCTCTAGGTTGTATTGAGGGAAGTTGAGAGAGAATTGTTTCAGGGTTTGGCCGATCCAAAAGGTTCTTAAGGTGTGAATAAATGAGAAGGAGGAGTGCACGTTTATAAGAGGGGTGAGGGGCACCTTTGGAAAAGCTAGAAATATTAATATATAATAAATTCATATTCGGTTTATAATAGCTCCAAAGTTTATTATTTAATGTTTATGGTGGTTATGGGTCGAAACCCACTCCACAAATATAATTTGGACAAGTTTGGGTCACTATAGTACCCTTATCTTTAAGTATTAACTCTTAGTTAATTAGTTTCACTTTTACAATGTCTCTTGGTATTTTATTTATTTGGTTAATAAACTTACCATATACATCCAAGAGACCCCCAATTGGTTCATTAATTATATACCTATCATTATATAATTACCTTGGCAGAACCTTAGATTTTTAGGAATTTAATATTAATTAATAATATAGTATTTGTTTTAAAAACTTTTTTATGTCAATTTTGACACTATTCAATAGTTGATTTTTGTGAAACTCATAACAGAGTGATTAACTCTAAAAACATTAATTAAATCAATCCTAGTATTTCATATTTACATATAAAATTAGTTTAACTCAATAAAAGTCTCAAATTATATTTATTTGGGTATTTATAATATCAATTATTCTAATTTTTCACTATTATGGTAATTAATGCATCATCATTGTGTCATAAATAAATTAAATTATTTAATCTCTAAAAATTATAAATAAAATATAATTATGTAGGAAATCGTTTTATATTTATAATGAATATTTATTGTCTAAAATCAAACATATATAACCCTCTGTAACAATTGTTTTTCTAAAAGATATATGCTTGTGTCATTTTTGTATTCATTTTAACCTAATTAAAATAAAGTGTCCCTATCACTTACAAGTAGATCCATGGGGTCCCAAAATCGACCCAAAGATGCACATGGTAGACCATATATCAATCAATAGGGTTAAGACACGTTTTAGGGTAATTTATTATTATTATAATATTATTTTTTTAACCCATGTTTACCGGATTTACCCTTTAACCATGGTAAATAAAATATTTACCGAAGTAATAATCCAAATTGTTTAAACATAAAAGTTACCTGTTTACACAATTTGAACATACTGATTCGAAATATGGAATCCATTTTTCCAAATTCAAAACACATAAGTGGCAGAAAATAATTTAAAATTAATTCCCTGTTGTTAAAACAAAAAGCGTGTTTTTAAAAGATAATAACTATCAAAAAGATTGGCACTTGTTTATGTCTGGTTTAAATGTGAAATTATGTTCAATGACCCAAATTGTATTACATGGTAAAAATATATTTTAAATATAATTTAAATCCACTCAAATTTATAATTTATCACAATTAATTATTTCGATTAAAAAAGTTGTTTTTAATTAAAATTTAGTAATTTTCACTATTCATCAAAATATTAATATTATCCGAAAGGTACCAAAATTTCACCCTAGGGTAATTTTGTTATTAAGAATCCAAAAATGAAGTCTATTTTACCAACTTCAAAACATAAAAGTATTATTTATTAATTTAAAATTGATTCCTTCTTTCGGATCAAAAGGCGTATTTTTAAGAAATAATAACTATCAAAAGTTTGACACTTGTTTATGTCCAATTTCACAGTGAAATTACATAAAATGACCATCATTGGATTAAATAGTAAAAATATAATCTATTTATACTTACAAATCATTAAAATGTATAATTTAACAATATAAATTATTTTGATTAAAAAAGTTGTTTTCAGTTAAAAAGTTAGTAATTTTTTACTATTCACCCAAATATGAATGTTATCAGAAAGACACCAAAACATTATTTATAGTAAATTATTATATCCCTATTCTAAAGAAGAATTTAATTTTTTCAAATTGAATATATAAAAGTTTCAAATATTTCTTTTTAAAAGGCTTCGTCATTAAAAGGCTGTAAAATTTCATTTTTTGAAAAATACTTCTTTTATCTGAAAAAATGAATTTATTCATAAATCATATCTTAGAAACTCATAATATGGATTAAAATTATATGGATATTAAAATATTTAATATTTAGTTAATATTATTCATAACCCCTTTTGAACGGCTAGTTTGGTAAGTCGTGGTGTACTTGAACTCAGTGTTGCGTACAACACACGCTTTTGTATTATTCGAAGAGAAGTGTACCGTGGAAGATTGGGGTGTTACAGTCACCTCTCCTTCAATAAATTGCATCCTCGCAATTTTAAAAATTGGGCTTGAGAATATAATGTAATGTCCCACATCGGAACAAGAGTCAATAAAACTATTACTTTAAAAGAAAGAAAGAGAGGTATAAATGTCACCCAAGATAACCCATACTAGGATTCTAGGTAGGAAAACATGGATATCGATGATAAAATAAGTGTCAAGTTCTGATGGAGAGGGATAGAAATCCTGATAAGAAGAATGTTAACAATAATAAAACCACAAACTTGTATTGGGACAAACGATCATTAATCTCCTAGTAGGAAAAGTAAACAGACAAAATTTTTTGTTTTAAGTTACATTACCTAAGGATGAGGAATTAATTTATGATATTGACTAAGAATATAAATATATATACTTAATTTTTTAAGTAGAGTTTCATTCTATAATAAATTTCCACCACAAATCAATTTTTTTTAAACGATGAGTATTCAAGAAGACTTGGTCACACTGGAAGAGCTAAAATAAACTTTTATAGAATCACATGATCCATGTAGGATAAACTATATATTTACATTGTCTTTAGAGATTAATCAAAACCAAAATGGTTAGTACAAGATCTAATGATCCCCCAAAAGGATATTCCTTGAGGGAAATAAACACTAATCTTAATTTCTAAAATTAACCCAATAATACCCCAAAGTTATATAAATACCATTCAATAATCAATTGTCCTTAAAATACTTCAATATAATCCAAACTAATATTGAAACTCAAAACATATAAGAATGTAGTCTTCCACGTTAAATTGTATCACCAAATGTCATCAAATACTCTTAAAGTCACATACTTAAAAGTAATTAACCTAATCATTTCCATAAACAACCCAAATCACTATAAATACATAATAAAAACATAGATAAAAATCCACCATTACTCCTCAAATGAAACCCCATAGTATTCTATTTTCCTTGGGCATATAGTGTTCCCAACAAAGAGAACTTCTTCCAAAATAATATTTATCACTTAATCACCATATAATTTTCCTATACAAAGGGTATTCATTTGATAAGACATAATAATTCAAATTAACATATTATTGATCAATAAATTCATTTAACTAAAAAAAATTAGTCACACTATCCAGGGACTTCACGTAGTCCAGTGGTAGGCGATAAATCCCAATCGCACATTGGTTGTGGGTTCTATTCCCACAGCTTTGTCCGACATGACAGGTTGTCACACGGTCTACGTGTTGTCATTTTTAAAAACAATGTTTTATAACATTACCAAAATGAGATAAACTCCTCAAAATAACCATAACATAATTTAACCATAAATCTCATACCTCACATTTTCATCCCAAATTATAATAACTTATAATTCTCTCAAACCCCAATGATCATATAAAACCAAATGGATATTTATACCTATATCCACAAGAGAATAGATAATTCTTCCTAAAATATCATTCTCACATGGAAAACTTTGGGGTTACAAATACAAGAGAAAATTATTCCAAATTAAACCCATCAACAAGGATCACGAATACTTTTTAAACATTTCTCCAACCATTTATTTCCACATAGCTTCCTCTTTGACCAAGAAAATATCCTATAGAATAGGGCATTCACTCGGGTAATGGCCAGGTCCCCTACATTTATGGCAAATAACTGTAAATGGACTCTTGGGACAATTTTTATCTTCTTCCATAGTACTCTTCATTTTTCTTCAGCAATTATTCACGTTATGTCCTTCCTTCCCGTATATAAAGCATTTCTTTGTCCCATTGAGACACTTTCATGGGTGTCTCCTTCTACATTTCCTGCATGATGGAAATTGAGGATTTCTTTCTCCATGGTCTCCACTAATGGAGCTCTTATAATTCATCACCTTTCTCTTCTTTGTTCAGTCTGGTAATTGGTTAATATATATATTGTTGATCATATTTTTGGAAAATTGATTTGGCATAAAGATGATATCTTTTACGCCTATCAACATTCCATTTTTTTGCTCATTACCACCACCGTTCCCACCATATACATCATTCTCAAAGTCACAATGACTTTCTTGGAATCTTTCCATTGACTAAAACCAAAAATCTTTGTGTGAGTAATAGTAGTCATAAATTCATTTCGAGATTAACATGTCACCATATTCTCAATTTGAAACACATTAGGATTAACCAAGCTCATTTACTCTCGTCTTATATATATATTACATTAAATCGGTTGGTAAAAAAATGTAAATTATCCTAAGCATATCCCCCGGGAGTGTCGTAACCAAGAGTGCAGCAAGGCCCATTGTTGTGCATCAGTTCCCGTTCGAGTCTAGCTCAAATCGGTGTTTTCAGGTTTTACCCCTAGGTACATCTGTGCCAGAGCCGACTCTACCAGCTCGTTTCCAGACAGGGATGTATTGCTCAATAAACTCACAAA
Source organism: Viscum album (assembly GCA_963277665.1). Classification (NCBI taxonomy): domain Eukaryota; kingdom Viridiplantae; phylum Streptophyta; class Magnoliopsida; order Santalales; family Viscaceae; genus Viscum; species Viscum album. The sequence continues at coordinate 1,810,540,210 of OY728123.1, read as the reverse complement.
ATCTCTACAATACAAAAATTATAAGAACAACTTCTATACTAATCCTCAAAGTTCATCTTAGGTCTACGTGCTCTAATAAGATTTTATCTAAATATAGATTCCAAGGTTTGTACTAAACTTCCTCTTATACCAACTATAACACCCCGACCCCAGTTACCTAGAGTCGGTGCGTTATTATTAAACATTGGCATGATCACAAGAAAGATCAAATCTCGAAAGACCGATTGGTTTAGAAGCCTTAAAAACACTAGATATATTCATAAGTCTTACATTACATCATAAAGTGAAAAAATACTACAACAACATATTGTCTCCATATTCCACACTCATATCCCCACATAATATCCCTGCAGGTCATTCATAATTTACTTCTTCTCTTCCTGGGAAAAATAAAACATAGAAAAGGGGTGAGCTCAAATTCCCAGTAAGGATAGAAATATAGAGGAAACATTCATAAATAAGAATAAACATTTAAGTCAATGTATAAATAAAACAAATTCCTTTTAAACTTTAACTTCAACATAGTACGGAAAAAGTAAAATGAAATAATTCCATTTACTTATTCACATGGATATTCAACTAATCGAATAATCACATGCAATATCAATAAACACTTTCATAGTGATGTAATGCATAATGCCAGACTATCATAACCACATAGCCAAGGCCTCGTGTCAAGACTACAAATAAGATTTTTCCAAGGCCATGTGCCAAGACAATAGTTTGTCTCATGAGACCTACCGATGCATCTAGGAGCTATAGCGGGCTCCACCCGTCACTTACTAAGTCCAATGCATTCCCATATGAAAAGGTTTAAACATAACATAAACATTCGTCTTAAAACTAGAATATGAAATGTCAATACTTTCTCCATAAACCATGAATGGTATAAAAATTGCACATCCACAGTCAAACAAAACTCATTAGATACAATATAGAAGATTTTGATGTATGACATTAACCTCAATCATGAATAATGAAGGATGTTGACATAGATGAAAATAATCATCAAAACTATTTGAGAGAAATATCCCCCTTCTTCTGGAAATCATTTAAAATTCACACTATTTGTCAAGAATCCATTTAAAAATAGATTTTTGAATCAAAGTGTCCCATACCACTATGAAACTATTAAAAGGAGTTTTAATTTTAAAACATTAATGTTCATATAAATAAATCCTTAAAACCATTTTTAAAACATGGACACTAATGAGTAAGATTTAGAAGAATGAGTCTTTAAAACATTTAAAAATTGTATTTTAGTTAGAGTTTCTAACCAAAAGAGAGACACTTGAATAAAAATAATTTATCTAATCAAATCATTGTAATATCATGAGAATAAAGGAATTCATGATATACTATGTCAAAGTACATTATATACACCACATAAAAGTGATTTGGTGTATAACAACAATGAAGTCTCAATGGAATGTAAATTGAGATGAAATCTCTCAAAAAGGTCGTATCCTTAGGTTAAGGATAAATCAACGACATAATTATGTGTGACTAATATAAACACACTAAATATTATTGGATATTCAGTGTAAAACAATCAAGGGATATTCACACATAATCCTGTAAAAACAACACCAATGAATTGGATGTTTAACTCATCAAATAGAGAGTGAGTTAAAATTACTCTTATCAAATTCATATCGATGACTTGAGAAATTATCAATGGAGTGATTATGTGTATCAATAGTATATCCACGGGAAGGGTAGTGGATATTATGACATAATCAAATGAATAGTGATTCCACACATAATCTTAGAGTAATATAATCAATGAAATATGCGTAAATCCAAATGAGTGGAAATTGAAATTTCAAATTCCCTTATCGATTAGATAACTTACAAAACATACACCCATGAAAAAGGATCTTATATTGATGATGAAAATACCCATAAATTAAAGTATATTACAAAATGAATACAATCATGGGCAGTACATACACCACATGCAATAAATAAGTGGTGAACAATGGAATTCTCATAGAATTAAAAGTGATATAAGAAACCCCTTACTTTGTACTTTTTCCTTGGTCGACAGTAGGTTAACCTCCTGTATAATGGTGAAATAATTTTTATTTAATTATTCAAGAATCATATTCATTAATACGAAATCATATATGATCTTTTAACATTGATTTGTTAATAATATCTTCGAATTATTGTCATTTCGGGTGTTAACAGGTTCATTTTACTTTATATTCATTATTATGTGAGCCATATTTGTTATTAATGTGGTGTATATTATTCATATCTAGATTGATATCAAGTCCTTAAATATTATTTTTAATCATAAAATGAAAATTATACTTGAATGGATATGATGGAGAATGAATCTCATCGCGTTCGTGGAGACGGTAGTCCGTACATATGCACGAGCGACAATATCATTCTTTTGATATTAAAATAATATATAATTGGATGTTATATCATATATACCGAATCATTATCATTTAATATTTAATTTTTACATGAGTTAAACATCATTATTATACCCATCCAAAATAATAATATATTGAATAACAATTACACCATGACGTGGAGACGGTAAGCTGTACGTACGCACGTATGGTGACATGTTATTCAAAGGGTGGATAGAATACTGAATATGGTTGTACCATATTTATAATAACATCAGAACAAACACACACACATATATATATGATACTGGAGTTATTATTTTAGAATGTTAATAACAAAGAAAGAAGAGGTGGAAGAAGAAAGGAACTTGAAAAGGGGTGGTGAAAACATTACCTCTTCTTTGGGTTATTCCTTTTGATTTGATCAAAAGGGATCCATAGGATGGCTTTCTGATCAAAATAAGGCCTCGAGGTTGTATTGAGTGATTTTGAGAGAGTATTGTGTCAGGTTTTGGCCGAAAAAGGGTTTTAAGGTGTGAAGAAATGAGAAGGAGGAGTGCCCTTTTATAAGAGGGGCGAGGGCACCTTTGGAAAAGCTAGAAATATTAATTTATAATAAATTAATATTCGGTTTCTAATAGCTCCAAAGATTATTATTTAACTTTTATAGTGGGGATGGGTCGAAAACCACTCAACCAATAGAATTTAGGCAGGTTTGGGTCACAATGTTACCCTTATCTTTAAGTATTAACTCTTTGTTAATTAGTTTCACTTTTACAATGTCTCTTGGTATTTGTTTATTATATGGTTAATAAACATACCATATACATCCAAGAGACCCCCATGTGGTCCATTAATGATATAAATATAATTCTATAAATCAATTGGAAAAACCTTAGATTTTTAGGAATATAATATCAATTTATAATATAATATTTGTTTTAAAAACTCTTTTATGTCAATTTTGACACTATTCAATAATTGATTTTTGTGAAACTCATAACAGAATTATTAACTCGAAAAAATTTAATTAAATAATTTCTAATATGTCATATTAACCTATAAAATTAGTGTAATTAAATAAAAGTCTCAAATTATATTTATTTGGGTATTTATAATATCAATTATTCTAATTGTTAACTATTATGGTAATTACTGCATCACCATTGTGTCATATATAAATTAAATTATTTAATGTCTAAAAATTATAAATAAAATATAATTATATAGGAAATATTTTTATCTTTCTAATGAATATTTATAGTCTAAAATCAAACATATATAACCCTATGTAAAAATTGTTTTTCTAAAAGATATATGCTTGTGTAATTTTTGTATTCATTTTAACTTAATTAAAATAATGTGTCCCTATCAATTACGAGTGGATCCATGGGGTCCAAAAATCGGCCCAAATATGACCATGATCGACCATATATCAACCAATAGGGTTAAGACATGTTTTAGGGTTCTTTAGTATTATTATAATATTATTTGTTTAACCCTTGTTTACCGTATTTACCCTTTAACCATAGCAAATAAAATATTTACTGAAGTAATTATCCAAAATGTCTAAAAATAAAAGATACCTATTTACACAATTTGAATATCCTGATTCCAAATATGGAATCCATTTTTTTTAATTAATAACACAGAAGTGGCAGAAATTAATTTAAAATTAATTCCTGTTGTTAAAACAAAAAAGCGGGTTTTTCAGAGATAATAACTATCAAATTGATTGGCACTTGTTTATGTCTGGTTTAAATGTGAAATTATGTTCAATGACCCACATTGTATTACATGGTAAAAATATATTTTAAATATAATTTAAAACCACTCAAATTCATAATTTATCACAATTAATTATTTCGATTAAAAAAGTTGTTTTTAATTAAAATTTAGTAATTTTCACTATTCATCAAAATATTAAATTTATCTGAAAGGTACCAAAATTTCACCCTAGGATAATTTCGTTATTATGAATCGAAAAATAAAGTCTATTTTACCAAATTCAAAACATAAATGTTTTATTTATTAATTTAAAATTGATTTCCGCTTTCGAAACCAAAAGGCGTATTTTTAAGAAATAATAAATATCAAAAGTTTGACACTTGTTTATGTCCAATTTCAAGGTGAAATTACATAAAATGACCATAATTGGATTAAATAGTAAAAATATAATCTATTTATACTTCCAAACCATTAAAATTTATAATTTAATAATATTAATTATTTTGATTAAAAAAGTTGTTTTCAGTTAATATTTAGTAATTTTTCACTATTCACCCAAATATGAAAGTTATCAGAAAGACACCAAAACATTATTAATACTAAATTCTTATGTCCTGATTCTCAAGAAGAATTTCATTTTGTCAAATTGAATATACAAAAGTTTCAAATATTGGTTTTAAAAAGGCTTCGCCATTAAAAGGCGGTAAAATTTTATTTTTTGAAAAATACTTCTTTTATCTGAAAAAATGAATTTCTTCATAAAACATATCTTAGAAACTCATAATATGGATTTAAATTATAAGGATAATATAATATTTAAAATTTAGTTAATACTATTCATAACCTCTTTTGAACGGCTAGTTTGGTAAGTCGTGGTGTACTCGAACTCAGTGTTGCGTACAACACACGCTTTTGTATTATTCAAAGAGAAGTGTACCGTGGAAAATTTGGGTGGTACATGATATAATTTGAATTTAAATATTATACTACTAAATATTGTGTATGCCCTTTTTTGGAAATTAAATTCAAAGAATCTATGAAACTATGATTAATTATAATCCTGTAGATGGTATGAAATTACAGGTCATTAATGTAGAAATAAGTTCAAAAGTATATTAAGTTGTTATATTAAATTTCAATGTAAATTGATTATAATGAAATAAACCATATTAATAGATTTTCAATTTATCCAATTTTACCTAAAACATTTAATCTATAATTAATAATTATTTAAACTAAAAGTTTGTTATTAACAAAAACACATTATTTTTTATTATACCCCATAAAATGAATTTTCTCAAAAAAGTCATAAAAAATAAAACCTAATATAATTTAGAAATTAAAAATTAAATAACGATGTTTATTTTATCAAATATAATATTTTTATGCGTGTAAAATTAATATTTTTTATTAATACTATCTTATTCTAAAAAATTGTATTTTAAACCTATAACGGAATTACCAAATATCATATATTTCAATATCAATATGATTTTCCATTAAAAAATTAGAAGTGATATTTTAAAATTATTTATTACTATTCATACTAGTATGTTTAATGGAAAGGTTATAATTATATCATTAAAAAAATATAACATTAAACTAATGTTTCGAAGAAACATAAGTATTGCTTACAATTTACGCCAAGTCGGTGTTGCTGTCAGCGTAAGCAAAGTTGGTATTGTGTGTAGAATAATCCATGTCAGTATAGTGTATAGTTTAAGACAAGTTAGAATCATGTATAGTGAGATATAAGTGTGTATTCCTTGTGAATATAATATTTTTATTTGTTTTTCAATAGTTATATGTATATATATATAACTATTTCTAGATTCAAATTAAATGAGAATATAAAAAAGATAAATTATTAAAAAATATATGTTTCAAAAAATCTCAAGGTGTTACATTCTACGCATCTTAAAATGAATTTATCCCTAAAAAACTTCTCAATTATCTAATTTTTAATACTATAAATTTTTATTCATAAGAACCCAAATCGTAAAAATTATTTCTAAAGTATCCATTAAAAGTAACATTGGAACCATAACAGTTTCACAATGTAACACATATATGGGTTTACACATTGTAGAACATTGGTTGGATGATAAAAGACAGACATGGAAGAAAAATATAATTATCACGTTCTAATGTATTGTGATGAGAATATTTTCAGGATAAATATAACAATTAGAAAGGCATAAATCTATAATGACATATGGGAACTTCTGATTCATCAAAAATGAATGTACTTTGATATGATTTTTGGTTTCAAGATTCTTTTTCCTAATGTTGAATAATTTTCATGGAATGATATACTTACATGATTTCATGACAACCTCAACATTTATTGTTCCTTGATCCAATTCACCTTTTTCTCTAAAAATTTAGGTAACCATTTAATTTTTTTAGTACAAAAAAATCATTTGATACATGACATTCCATCGCATTTTCATTAGTTGAAAGAAAGAAAATCTAGTTTGAATAGGATATCCAATATACCTAAATCCTTATATAGAGAGATACACTTGAATCTTACGAATTGAATCTAAATTTTAACTTAAAATATCTATAATTGGTTAACCTTACAACACCTTTTAATGATGAACATAGAAAAAATTACATAGAAAGGAAAAATATTCACTTAAATTTGATTCCCATGTATATCACAAAGTAACTATTGGTTTTTACATTCTAAACAGTTGAATACCCTCATTGTATATTCCCTTGAAACATTCTAATATCATTAATTTCAATTAATTATTTTTGAAATATACATACTTCTTTATTATAATGATTGCTGGATATATTATCAAAATACATGAAGTCATAAACTTTTTCCATTATTGAAAAACTACTTTTCATCATGTACATAATCTGTTCCAAGGTAATCAATTCCTTCCACTTTATTTATTGATTACCCATATATAATTATATGATTAATATTATCATAACATAAGAAACATATTAATGGTTAACTTTACCTTAATCATGTGTTTTTGATTGAAATCAACTAACCATTATATCAATTTTTTATTCAATAAAAACCATTTAATATGTTCTTGTATATCCATATAAGAAAACATAAACATAAAAATAATTATATATTTCACCATTAATATAATATACCTCTTCAATCAAAATATATATAAATATTTATTACATCATCCTTAATCCACTAAAAATTCTACCTCATCATAATACCTCTCTCATCTCACATTTCATCTATAGTATCTTCATCATCGATAATTTAACTATTAATCCTACCACCTTGATGATCATTTGTAGGATATATCATATAAGGAAATAGAGTTTCATAATGACAATGTAATATATACATAAAACATGTAACTATTAATGGATACATATAGAGGAAAATATTCCTATCCATTTCAGTAATAAAACTCCTCATTATTCACGTAGAGTCACTTACTTGAATACACTCATTTCCATGGTCAAACCATCTTCTTGTTCCTCTAACACATTCACTAAGGTGAATCTTTTGGCATTATTCATAAATGGAAATTGAATATTAATTCCTCTAGGGACTCTATTCCTTAAACACTCAATGAATTTCTTCTTACTATTGCTTAATGACATCAAGAATTTGTCATAGTACACGTTTTCAATAATTTTCTGTGATAAAGTTTTTGAAATTATCACAATATCTCTCACTCTAGTGATCATCCCACTTGAATTCTCATCAATGAATCATCCATTACATTAAAAATTGATCTAGTTTCGTTTAGTTCCATCAAATGACTAAAACTAGAAGCATAGTGTGAGCATTACTTATCATTGTAGAAAACTAAATAGACATGAAAATGTTTATTTTTATGATGTCTAAATCATGAAACCTTCCCTAGTTGATGACACATTAAGTCTATCATTGGTTATTCATTTAAAAATTATATTTAAATACATCATAATGGTTTGTGAATACAATGTGAATTCCAAAATCATATCCTCCAGGAGTGTCAAATCTAGTGTACAACAAGGCTGGTTTTCATGTACGAGATTAACCTGAGTTAAGAATGGAATATCTTGTTATAGTTGTTACCCCTATATACATTTGTTCTAGAGCCCCTTCCTCCTATAGTATTCAAGCATGGATATATTTTATGGAAACCAATCACACTATCATTCAAAAAAATCCAATGATATTGTCTTATATGTTATGTCATCCTTATACTTTTCCATAGATATATATTGTGACATATCCATAGAAATATACTAAGTTATCTCACTAATGATTTCACATCCTAGTTTTCACAGGTTTGATGAAACTTTCCTTTGATACCAACTATAGAGACCCAGTCTTAACATTCATAGTTATTACATCATTTTAAATTAATATTCTATACATTATAAAAATACATTCATAAGGACCTTAATAGTTTAGTATTATTGGAATCATGGAAACAAAATCCTCAATCCTGGTGAATGATATTCAAAATCTATTAAATATATCTCTACCTATAGTACTTCGACCTAAAATTGTTCTTCATAAACTAGGGAAAGAAAATATAAGAAAGGGGTGGGCTTAGATTCTCTTTAAGGTTAAATAAAGAGAATGGAAAAGTATAACATGAAAAAAGTGGTATGGAATTTGTTCGTAACATTTTAAGATCATAACCTTCATATTAGAGATTATAATAAATATCTTAAGTTAAAAATAAATGAATCATAACAAAATAAAAAACAAAATTCATGTAAGCATAACATAGGAACACAACATGGTATTGTGGAAAACATATATAAAAACCCAAATTATAGGTGTCCCACTAATTCCATTATTACATGTTAGTATCTGGTTAATCAACTATGTACTTTCTTTGGGAATGGGATTCCCCCTCGTATAGCCTCTTGTATCGGGCTTTGGATGTCCTCTCGTGTACCCTCTTATTTTGGTCTTGGGATTTACTCCCACTTACACTATTGTTTTAATCTTTGGAATTTGTACCATTAACCCTATGGTTTTGGGCTTTTAATTTCCTCTTCTTTACCCTCTTGTTTCGATATTGGAATGACCTACCACTTACTCTCTTCCTTCAGGCTTTGGAATTCCTCTCATTTACCCTCATGTTTAGGTCATTGTATTCCTCCCATTTACCCCTTTTTTGGGGCTGGGATGCCTTCCCCTTAACCCTTTGATCTCATAAAAAATTTATTACTAACAAATGATTTTGAGTGAGATATATGTCCCACCCATCAAATAATTAAATCATACATTCATGTTTCACAAAACATTAATCATGTCATGACCCATGAAAAGATATGGGTTCAACAAACATCAAATCATAACCCATTAAATTAACTTGGTATCAATAAAATTTCATCACATCCTAGCCTATGTATGAGAGTTAGGATCCATAATAATTTCATCATACAACAAACAGTGAAATGAATTGGGTTTCAAAATAATTTAACACATGGAAAATAAATGAATTTCATAAACATATATCCCATGGAAGAGAAATGGGTTTCATAAACATATAACAAATGTAAGAGAATCATATTTCATAAAAAAATAACATGTGTCAGCAAAATGGGATTTATAAAGATGATGACATTAAAAATAACTTATTCATAGAATGAATATTAATGGAACCTTTAGATCATTTCCTATAAAGTAATGAGTAACATCAATGGATTTTATCATAGATGAAAAATCATTTCAAGACAAATTTCAAAAAAAAATTCATTAATTAAATATTATTTCTTCATTGAAAATGATTTTTAAGAAATATAATCATTTAAGAATCATTTTCCACGAATATTCCATGGAAATATATGAAGTATACTTGAAATAATTTTAAAACCATAATTCATTGAAAAATTATAAATTATGATTAAAAAAATTATAAATATTTTTATTTAAAATCACATTAAATCCATATAACGAAGCATGAAATATTTTGAAAACCATTTTACATTAAAATATATGATATAAGATTCAAATTATTTAAAAAACCATTTCATTGAAAATACATTCGAAATTTTAAATATTATTTGAATTATTTTTTGAAAAAACATTTCCTTGAAACTTATAAAATAAGAATTACAATATTCTAAAAATAAATTTCCTTTAAAATTTGATTTACAAAAAAAAAATTATTCAAGATTAACCTTTTAAAAAGGAAATGGTTTCTTCAATGTAATGAAAATAGGTAAATATGTACATGTTATATGATGTATAAAAGGCATTCCTTTTCCTAGGTAAAAAGTTAGAAATATACCTTTTCGGAAAGAGACAACAAGATTCCTTTGAATAGATTTGTAAAAGAAAAAAAGTGTAAAACTATATTTTATATATTATAGGATAATGTTATAATATTCTTGGAATCCTTTTGTAGAAAACACTGTTTTTATGGAACATAGATTTCTGACTGGAGAGAGGGTAATATCGGGATTTATTGAAAACACTCTATTAACTATATTATTTACCAAAGAGTATAAAATGGTACCACTACATGAATATATTATTAAATAATAGATGATAATAAAAGTCATGAATTTTATTTTATATATGGATTATATGATTTCATCAAAGGGAGAATTAATATAAACAATCTCAAAAAAGCATTCCGATTGTTTCAGTAAACTCGTATAACATTTTATATTGGTATAATACATTCCTTTCAAAAAAAGGAAATTAAAAAAATCTTATAATATCATTAAAATATTTAGATTAATTATATATAATGGAAAATTAAATTATACACCTCTAAAATTATTTTAGACACATAACAGTAAATGAGTCTCAAACAAAGAAAATTGAGACTAAACTATTTTACCGATTTGGTAACATTTGAATCTCAATCCCCACGAAATAAATATCATAGAATGAATACATTAATACCCTTGATTTTAATTTTATGATTCATTGAATACAATCATTGTAATTATATACAACATAGAAAAGGATAGAGTGGTGATCATTGCATGTATCTGAAATGAAATAAACAGTGTGATTAAATACCCTTACCTTGTGTCTTCACTCTCATCATACTCATTCACACCACCTATATAATTTTTTTGACTTTATTAGACATATTTTTATCATATTATTATATTTAATCCCATATATTGTTTGATTTATACCATATATTACCCTCTTTTTAACATCTTATGTTAAGGTTTCTCTTTGTGGTATATTTCTTTTTTTCATATGTGTCTTAATTTGTAATATTGTTGGCTACTATAATTATATCATAATATAGGAATTTAATGATTGATATAAATATCAGGTATATAAATTATGTTTTTACTATAATAATCTATTATATATATATGTATGAAATATATGACCTAGTTCATGGAGAAAGTAGGTCGTACGTACGCATGATCCCAATTTCTATTGAATTATTATATAAAAATAAAAAAAGTAAAATACATATTTATATAATTATTATATTATATTTTTTATATCATATATATTTTATATTTTCACTAATATCATCCAAAATACCATCCATGTAGTGTATTAATGAAGCATATCGCTTTGAGAGGGTTGTAGTCGATGTTTCCTCAAACCGAATTATCACATTAGCATAAAATGGAAAGTAAAAAGATATGTTTTTTGAAAAGGAATAGAAAAGATTAATGAAATAAAAAATTTATAATATTTGGCATTTAATAATAAATTTTCCATCATAATTTCCGCCATGTTATTTGTAATAGAAAAATGAACAATCATTGTTTCATGAGGCAATAGATCTATGTATACATAAACAATATTTTTGTTACACATGAGATATATGTGTGTGTAATTTTACATTGAAAAATTCACCTACAAAATTACTAGTATATTTTGGATATTGGTTTGTATATATAGTCACTGAATAAAGAGAGTTTGAGGGGGTGTATGGGGAAAATTATTAAAAGGACTTGAGAGTAGACTTTATCTATCAATTGAGTACCTCCTATTGGTTTCTGACAAAAAGCCTCATTGGATTCCCTTATTTCAAATTGAAGGATAATATGAGTAAGGGAAGGATTTTGGGAATTTTATATAGTAGGTCTTGGTCGAACCAAAATGATTTTTTGGGTGTGAATATGTGGGAGAGTTGGTGGCCTTTCATAAGGAAATAAAAGGACTCACTTGGAATTTTTGAAAACAAGTTTGGTTTCTACTAATTTTTATCAAAAAAAGTTCGAGAAACCATAATTAAATAGATAATGTAAGTATTATCAATTAAAATTTACATAAAATGGGTTTATAACAAGTTTCATTTTTATTTTTTCCCCTTAAATAATTGTTTTGTCACTAGTTATGTTTAATTTTACCATAATCGTTGTGGTTAATTTCAATCACCTTTATGAATAATTATGGAAAAAATAAACATGATATAATTAGTATCTAAATATTATACTTATTAAAATGGTGTATGTAAATTTTTTAAAATTAAATTCACCAAATTTGGAAAATTAAGAATAATTCTAATCCGGTAGAGGTGATGAAATTACAGGTCTTTAAAGTATAAAGAAGATCAAAATATTATTATGTTTTTATATTCAATTTCAATGTAAAATATAAGATAATGACCAAAATTTTATTAATATATTTAATATTTAACTAATTTGAACTTATAAAAATTTTAGGTACAATTATTAATTATTTAAAATAAAAGGATGTTATCAACTAAAACACAGTATTTTAATTATTCATAAAAATTGAGGTTTCTTAAAAAATTATAAAAAAATTCCATAAACTAATTTTTGAAATTTAATTTAAAAAACTAAGATTTATTTAATCAAATTAAATTAATTAATTTGTATAAATTTATTTATTTTAGTATAATCAATTCATGCGAGAAAACAATTCTTCAAATATAGAAGGGATTTACCAAAAATAATATCTTTCATTATCAATATGTTTTATTTATATAAAAAAATTATAAATAGTATTTGAAAATTAGGTTATTAATATTAATATATATAAGATTAACTTCTCGGTTATACTTATCTCGTTAAAAAACAATAAAATGATATCTTGTAGGAACATCGGTGTTGTGTGAAATATACATACGGTCGGTGTTACGGGTAGCAGAAGACAAGTTGGTATTTCATATAGCGCATTCCAAGTGTGTATTGCATCTTGTGAAATCCAATTTGGTATTTCATGTAAATGTAAATTTTGACTAACTATTTTAATATATATATATATATATACATATATATAACTATATCTAGTGCCACATGAAATGAAAAATAACAAAAACATAAATTAATTCAAAAAAATTATTTTACTACATTTGAGGTGTTACAAATAAACCATAAGGGATGTTAGAATGTAAGTAGCTCATATCACGGTGAATTTCTCCTCATAAATAAATCCTTAATAAAAAATCTGCTAAATTATAAAGGCAAAAAAAATTGACAGTGACTCAAGATGATAGATAATCTCCACCCATAGTCAAAGTGACGTTCATTATAATATTATGAATACCCATATTTATTAATATTTCAAAACTCTTTTCGTGGTTAGATATATTATATCATAGAATGATTTTTATTATATAGACATAACTCCATAAATATTTTTATAAAACTCCATATCCTTTATTAATACATTATAAGATAATTTTTACTTCAAAAACGTTATAGTTCAAAAATAAAACCCCAAAACATACAAAGAGTATTTTTTAAAAAATACTGTATCATGGAGAAACCTATTTAGTTAGAGGTAATGAGAGTGTTTTGTATCATTGGAGATAATTATTTATATTTAATATTTCAAAGTGTAGGAGAATCTTATGCTTGTAACATAAAGATGGATGGTGTTAATACTCCTAATTCAAATCCATTTGGGCATCATAAAATCAGCCCATAAGGAAAGAATAGTTAACTTATTTTCATAACATATGATAAGATGAGTCATATTATCCCCACTGAATAATTATTGATGAGAAATTTTGTGTTCGTCACGTCACAAAGGATGATTTATACAAATATAATCACAAAATTAAATAGAGTTAATCTTATTTTCATCACAAATGGAATAATGATTCAAAATTTTATCATCACATAAGGAATTGTAGGTTCATGGAAAATACTATATCATTATTTGTTTAGCAATTAATGGAATATAATTATTGTTAAATAAGGTGGTATAAGTTATATCCTCCTCATGTCTAACAATGGGTGAATATTATACTCAGCACAAAATGATGAATGGTTATGTTGTCATGTGTACATCTTGTAGTGAAATATGGGTCATTTTGTTATTCTTATCCAATGTAATTAGGGGTCATATTAATTTTGTTACATGAGGAAAGAGGGTTCCTCTTTTTCATGTCACATAAGTAATGGTGGTTTATTATATTCTCACCACATAATGAATAAGGATTCATAATATTCACATCAAATAAATAATATAATGTATTTCTTGTGATAGTGATTGAGGGAAGAAAATTCATATCAAATATAGAAGAGATTTTTTTTTTGTAAAGTAAGAACAATTTGATTCCCTATTCTCATCATATATGTAAAATAATTTTTTTTCATGTAAAACAAATGTTGGATTCTTATGATTATTTCATATAAATGAATTTCATATTCTCATAACATAAAAAGTAATTGTGCATATCATCCTCATATTAGGTAATATGATAATATTATACTTATTAAATATGGATGTATATCTATTCTCATAAAATAAAAATTTGTGGGTTTTTATATTCCCTATGAATGTACATTGTGTTGTGTTATTCAAATAAAAAATGGATGGCTAGGTAAAAAAATATAAGTTAAGTATTGAGGAAATGATGTAATATTTTTCATTGGGGATCCTATATATGTTTTTATGATTTTAATAAAGGTGATATTGTATAAAAGGTACCACATATCAAAATGGGAGACTCTATAGGTTTAGTGTCGGGGTTTAATATTAAGGAGGTTCCCTATGTATATAGTTGAAACATGAATAAAATACCACATTGTTTGATTTGAATGATTTAAACTTATATAACCAGACAATTCCATGTAGGTTAATGTCATCTATTAATGTTTTTAGTGTCATGTAATAAGAGACTACAAGTGATTGTATAATGTTTATTTATTATGCTTATAGGATCTATATTGTACGTAGTAGTGATAAGTGGGGGGTTTACAAGAATGTATCAAAACCCTTGGATGATGAGGAGGGACCAGAGGTTATGGTCCACAATATTTTTTGTGTTTAAGGTGTTTGAATTAATGAATCCATATTAGAACAATGTTTATCCCATATTTCATAAAAAATCGTGGATGTTTTCATTGTGAAAGTGAAATCAAATGGGTTATTTTGATAATGGTCTCACACAAGGTTTGTGTTTCCTAAGACCATGGATTATGAAAGTCTTTCATAAATTGTAATAATGTTTTTGTTTTTATATATGAGATTCATAAAATAGTATAAAATATTTTATAATATAATGTTGGGATTCTATGAGTTAATTGGTATAAATATTTCATTCTTATAGTGTTTTTTGGAAATACATTTAGTTAGGATTTCATGTGGAATAAAAATTTAGGTTACAAATATTTAGATTCCTCAAAATAGATAGAAAACCCAAAATCCATAAATATTGAGAGTTGTGGGTAATTTTTAGAACTCAATCACATATATTTAGGAATGTCAAGAAATACATTGACTTATGTGAAACATTGTATTTTTCCATCACCTCATGTTACTAACTTTTTTAATATGAGTTTCAAGATAATATATAATTTTTCATCAATTTAACATCTATTATTCTTTCTTCTATCTTGGAACATATTAAGTATATGTTTTAGAACCAATACGAATAAATAAGGAACAAAACTTTACCAATAATGATATTTAAATATATACTTAAATACGTTCGTTTTCCCCAAAATATCAATAAATGAATCTAGGATATATATATATATATATATATATATATATATATATTGGAATGTAATATTATTGAATAAAAAAAATTTCCATCTCATCAAAAATATTAAATAAATTTAATGAAAAATATTTTTTTTCGAACTATTATAACTGATCAGTTTACATGGTTTCATCTCCTACACTGAATGGAGATTTATATCATATAATTTTTTTCCTTTTATTTTCCCAACATCCCTACAAATATTTTTGATAAGGCCATATTATAATTTTATACTTATTATCCCTATTATTTTATAGTAAGATAAAGTTTGAGTGGCTAAATTTAGTATAGTCATGAGTTTATTGATGTTGAATTATTCGATATCATTATCCTGATTCTATGAAGCTAAAATAAATTTTACATGTGAGTAAGGAATATACAAGAGACTAGATCAATGGACATTATTACTGTAAAAAATTAGGTGTTTCACTCCATTGATGCTAAACAAATCTCAATGTATAGTAGGTTTAGATTTCCTACAAAGGGAGGTATTTTATTCAATTAACATTTACATTTATCAAGGAAGACATTCCACCAAAGGGCCATGTTGAGTTCATGGACATATCCTTGGAAAAATACACACCAACTAGTCCAATACCTCCCACATAGAACTGAGAATCACAACCATAATTTTATAAAATATAATAAAATCATTGTATACCCTATGTAGATCCTTAAAATCCCAAAACATTATTTTGGCTAATATTATATATGGAATTTTTTAATCTCTTAGAAATATATTAGTCTATGCGAGAGATGACATTATTATTAAATATACGCGTGATTAATCTTATTATTTTTTTATTATATCATTTTCGTTGGATAGTGTGGAAATCCAATTTAATGGATGGGTCATTTCAAATTTATATATGTGATTAAAAATGGTTTATCGGATGCATAGGGTGAAATAAATACTATGGATTTATTTTTCACATTCCCATCCAGTATATGTCATACTATGTGGATGGGGAATGACTATTACGACATGTTGAAATTTGAGTCTAGTGACTGTTCACATCACCCTTAGTTGGTTCATTTTGAAATCATATTAGATTCTTGTAACAACCCGAACTATTATAAATGGAATTCCCTTTTGATTAAATAATTTTTTTATGTAAATATGTTATAAAAATCACATGTACTTCATTAATAAATTTGAATCATTATTTCTCCTATCGAATTTATAATTTTTTTACATATAATAAGAATTGATTACAAATCCATTTTACTGTTCTAATATAATAATTATAAATATAGGGTTATGAAAGATTAAATTGAGACATAAAAATGTATCCACGATCCCAACCTATAGGATTGCACCCTTAAATTATCATTTATCAGATATTCTAATGGATATTAAATCCCTATAATATTACCTTAAAAAACCCATGTTGAGAAAAAAAAAACTATATCATTAGTGAAACTGTTTATGAGAAAAGTTCAATCTCATTAAGATCACAACCTAAACAATGTACGCCATAATACACCTTGAAAATATCAACATCACACATATCACCCTTAGATTGTTATTTGGTGTATAAAATGATGTGAATCATGACTGTAATAATATGAATATATATATTTTCGTTCCAATATGATTATTATTTTATTTATTCATTAATTTTTTAATGTTATATATGATAACATAATGAGTTTGATAAATATTAAATTTCAAAAAAATAGAAATTATATATTTGAGTAATATGTAATTTAAATGAAAAATATTCATATTCAGGAATTCAGGATTTCATGAAATAAATTTAATCGTAATGAAATATTATTTCTAAATAGTAAATAAATTATATCAATGATAATAAATTTTACATTGTTAAAATCTAATTTTTATATGTTATATATCTATGTTAATAAGAAACTATTTTTTTAAAAAAATGGGTATTTAATTTAAATGATTAATTTATTATAGTTTGAGTATTTTTTATTAAAAAAATATCATTTTTAGAATTAGAACTTTCTAACTATCCAATTGGTTTTTTGATTAAACACTAAAATAGTAATATTTTTATGTATAAAATTAATTACCATATAAATATATGGTATATATTATGAAATCATAATGACATAAAATTGATTCAATATTTTCCATAAATTGTATATACGATCAGTTATACTTTCTTCCTTAAAATAATATTTTCAGGATTTTTTATTAATTTCATAAACCCTATATGAATCCTCCAATACAAGTAATATATTTTATGGTTTAATATTAAAATATTTGTAAAATAGACTCACTTCCACATAACCAAATGTTTTATTTTTATATTATCTTTCCAGGGGAATATGAAATAAAAAATCACTAATATTTGGTAGAAACCAGTGGAATATTAATGGAGGATTTGTGTATTGGATTATTTTATTATATAGAGTCCAAAACATATGTTTGTAAAAAAACTAGTGAACTTCCCTCTATTTTATGATATAAAAATAGAAAAAAATTCATTCATCATTACTAAAAAACCATTGAGTTCGTCCTTAATCCTCCCTAACCTCTAAATATTCCTCCTATAGTTATTTTATTCTCTTACTATAATACTCCCATTCTTTTTTGAATCACCCTCTCAAGGTCTGGGATCCTCCCATTCATCAATTTATTTAAGGAACTCCATTTTTGTAATGCCTTATAATTCAAATTTATTCAACATGGAATATATCTTTCCAAATACCTAGAACTTATATTTTGTTTTGAATGTGATTAAATAACCCTTCGTCTCTCATATATAACTCCCATTATTCCTTATGTCCCTAGGCTATACAGCATAAATTATCCTATGAATTTTCAATGACAAACTTTTGTTCAAGAACTCATTTGGTATTATGAATTTTAATAAAAAATTCATCATGTTTTGCTTTATATATATCCCTCTTATGACGTTTTTATTTCTAATTGATGATTGAAACCTTTTATAACATCCTAAGACACACACTCCAAGATTCAATATTGAAAATTTAAGTGTTACATTTTCTGGTATGATGCCAATGACTATGAGCTGATTATTTCAATCCAAACCAGAGAACAACAAAAGGATAATATGGATCATCTACACCATTGAGGATATTTTAGTATTATTATATTAGATAATTTAGACAAATTACAAGATAAACAGTTGACATTATGTTAAATGATCTTTTTTTACTAAACCCAAATTTCCTTTTCCACATTAAGACATTATCATCTTCCATATATAGACATAACTCTATAAACACATTAATTTATAACATGTTGAAAATGAAACATTATAAGGGTGAGATCATATTCACATTAAGTGAAAATATAATGAATAATAAATGAATTTCCTCTGTTAGATCAAGAAGAGAATAAGGCTATACTGAAATAATCAATTGTCATGAGTATGATATATGAATATTAGTAACCACCAATGCCTAGATAATCAAATATGAATACATGACATAATTAATTGGCAGTGGAAAAATTTATAAGAATCTATAATCATGTTCCATGTTATATCAATATAGATCAAATAAAACATCATAAACCAATATATAGAATAAATAATACATATTGTTACTATGGAACATCATCTCATAGATTTCTTATAGAACACTTAAAATTGCAATAAACATATGATTGACTTCCAAAATAATTTTCTAGAAACATATTCATTACCCAATTCATTGTAGTGAAATTTTGTCACAACAATCATATAAGATTTAGTGGGATCAACCCATCCAATCAAGGGGAAACTGTAATTTCTATGAACCAAATAATTAATTAATAACACTGTTAATTCATTTTATCATAAATCATTATAACATCCTTTATTATTTTCTAGAACATGATTAACCCATGGAATAGAAACATGTTCCCTAGTAGTATATGTTAAACATGGTTAACCCATGGAAAAGAAATGAGTTCCATAATAATTCATATGAAATATTATTAACCCATAAAAATGATATGGGTTCCAATACAAAATATTTTAAACATGACTAACCCATAGAAAAGAAACATGTTTCATAAGAATCTCTTTGAAACATGGTTATCCTATGTAATGAAACGAGTTCTATAACAATTGATTTAAAATAATATTAATACATACAGAAAAATAATTACTATGATATCAATAATAAATATAACCATTATATAAAAATTAGTAATATTTTTACTTTAGGAATAGAAATACCATTATCACATCATTATGAACATTTTTGTGTAAAATACACTTATCAATTTGAAAATATCTTTTTAAATGTTAAAACATTTTGATGATAATTTACTTTCAAAGTAATCTTGATTGATTAAAAGTGAATATTATAAATATCATTTAAAACATTTATCAGGTTAATTATTATCATAACATTTAAAAACTAATTTTAAATAATTATTTGAAATATTTTTAGAAAATGTGGTGTTGGATGAAAAGAAATTTTTTATCAGAGAGACGATATTTCATTACTTTTTTTAAAATGATAGGTATAAAATGAGAGGAAAATAAAGAAAGAAAATTAATTATAATGAAATAAAAAGAGTATATGAAAAATAATGAGAACTATTTAGAGTTAGATCATAATATGTTTTCATTGGAGTTATAATAAAAAAAATCCAGTTAATCGATGAGATTGTAATATCGATCTCATATGACTTTTGTAATGTTGAATCATAAGAAACATTAAATGATTGTCCTAATTGAAATATATAATAATGTTAAATCAAATAAATTTATGATATTACAAATCAATTTAGATACATAAAAATGTCATAAACCAAGATATGTACAAAACATGACATAAGTCTAAAAGAATGAAAACTGTGATATTAATCCATTACTACTTTGGTAACTATGAAAACATAAAACCCATGAAATAGAGATAAAAATTGATAATTATGTCCCCATAAATTTATGTGTATGAAAAATAAAATAAATTAGTGGTCATTATATAAAACCCAAAATAAAAATAAGTGGTGAATATGTCTTATATATTGATGAAATAAAAGTAATAAGAGAAAAACTATTACCTAAATTCTAATTTCTCACAGTTGTTCCTCATATTCATTATGTAAACATATATTTCATATTAATAATGAATTAATTATAATATTTATAAATAAATTATACATTTAAAAACAATCATTAATGATGAATATGGAAATTTAGTTAAATTTATGATCATAGAGCGTATAGTTCATAAATATACATAATTAATGTTTCAATTTTTCAATTACCATTATGAAAAGAAAGTATATAATATAAAATATTTATGTAATTATTAATATATCATAAATAACATATTATTGAATTAATTATATCCATATATATCATTCATGTGATGCAGTGATGAAAAAATAAAAATCAATTTGGTTAAAGGAGGTGGTTATCCATATGTCCAAGATCGACATAACCACTTTCCTAATATGAAAAATGGTAATAATAAAAAGATATATTTTATTTAAATAAGTATAAATATGTCAAGAATATAATAATTATTTCATTTATATAATATTTATTCATTATATATTCCCATATTATCTTCCACCTAACATGTTACTGAAAAACGATTTACATCAGTTCGTGAGGCGATAATACACCTTACACATGAGCGATGT
Organism: Viscum album; assembly: GCA_963277665.1. NCBI lineage: Eukaryota > Viridiplantae > Streptophyta > Magnoliopsida > Santalales > Viscaceae > Viscum > Viscum album. Next base: position 1,810,518,635 of record OY728123.1, on the reverse strand, counting down.
TATTATATTTTATATATTTAGAAATTTAAAAAATGTGTATATGATATAATTAATATATAGGTATTATAATATTATAAATATTATAAATATCATATATAAAATCATTACCATCATTATGGCTCACCCTAAGAACTATAATGGAAAAACAAAAGACATCATATTATGTGGTGGTAGTATATCGTACAAATGAATGGTGATTACATAAACCATTTCATTGAAGTGTGTTTTTTAAGTAATAACCTTAAAAATAAAACAAATAAAAATATTTATTTTAATTATTTTATTATTTTATATTTTTACAATAATAATTTAAGGTGGTGGAGAATGTAATAAAACAAAAACACATATTGATGAAAGTTGCCACTTCTTCGGGTAACTCCGTTTGGGTTTCAAAAGAAGCCTTAAATGGTTCAATTTATTTTCAAAGTTATGATATTATGATGATATTAAGTATTTTTAGAATTTATTTGGTAAATTTTGTTTCGAATAAGTTGTTTTTGAATGTGTGAAGAGAGAAGGAGAAGGGGTGGTCATTTATAAGTGGGGGAGATGACACACTTGGTATTTTTCAAAATAATGTTACGTGGACCGATGTTTTTACATACCTAAAGAATCCAATAATGAAAAAAACTAGAATATACAAGCTATAATGTTGTAATATGTCAATTAAATAGTATTTGGAAATATTTATATGTCATATGGCGCCGTATGATTTAATTTTTACCACTAAGTGAAATCTTTTTTACCTTAATCGATATAATTACATTTAATTAAATTCACTTATAATATTATTCAAAAATCAATTTTTCCATATTAGAAATTATAAATAATGGCGATTATTAATAATTAATACATGTTTAAAAATTTGACAATCATAAGTGGAAATTTTTAATTTAATATTAATCTTGATGGGACAGTGAGATGACATGTTTATAAAAAGATTATTTCATTAGAAAATGATTATTCAATATTTTCTATATGTATAATAATAATCATTGAATGAATATAAATTAATATTTAATTACATATAATATTTTAATTTAATTTCAAACATTTCTTAGTAGGGATTATTTTAATTAATTTTAAAGGGGAATCATTTGGAATATTGTAATAGTTTTTAGAAAACAAGTATCTAAACAAAAAAAACTAAACAAAACAAAAAACTAATAAAAAAGATGACTAAAAAGTGGTTAATTGGATTAAATATAATGAAATAATACTAAGATTATTTTATAAAAATAAATAACATAAAGGTAGTTTTAAATTAATTTATTTATTGAAACTAAAAGGCTTCTTACAATAGTTGGTGTTTTTAACTATTCTCGGAAAAATCACTATTTTTAAAAAAGAACAAAAAAAATCCCCTAATGATAATTTTGATATTAAAATTCCAAAAAATTGATCTTTTTTCAAATAATTTTGTTAAAATATTCTATAAAATATTATAATATCTTTTCATGAAAATAAATAAAAATCATTTTTGATGAAAATGTATACTTAAAGAATAAAATCGCACTACTACAAATTTATTGATTATTTACTTAATATTTATAAATAATTTATCTTGACTGATATACACACACAGATAAGTATATATAATAAATTATATAATACTATTTAGACCCTAAAATTTAATGGGTAGGTTATAAGGCCAATATATATTATAGTTTGTTTTAGTTTTGTGTTGTGTGTTGAAAACACTATAGAGCAGAAAAATATTGGAATTTATTATAAAGAAATCTAAACTATGTTTTTAATCTAGTGAATGATAAACATAGTGTTCTGTTTTCTTTATGATGTCAAACATTTTTTTCTTCTTCTAAAATCATGAGTTGTTTCATCCTGCATTTATTAATGAATTGTGACATCTCAATTTGACCATTATCTGAGTAATTGATGGATAGTCATTTTAAAATAATTTTATTGTAATTCTACATCATAGAAATGTTTAATAAAACATATTCACAATGACATAAAATGAAAAGTGAAAAGCTCATATGGAATAACACCTAACGAGAATTCTAAATAAAAGAACATAGTGGGAATACATAAAAATCATAAATAATTATAGAGAGTGATTGAGTACATTTATCTCAAAAAAGTCAATGATTAATGTAATTTTATGTTCCTAAAAACAGTAAACATGTAAGTATTAAAAAGGACATCAAATCCTAATAAATGAATGTACAATGATAAAATTTTTATTACTGGATTATCTTCTTTGAGTTTAGAAATTCTCAGACCATATTGACTAAAATAATTTGGAAATATACTTAAATGAAAAATATAATTTTATATTTTATTTAAAATCCAAAAAAGTAAAATATTTTTCTCAATTTGATTTATTAAGGATGAATTATTTATTCGTTATGCACTAAAATAAAAATTTAATGACCATATAACCATAAAAGTGATAAAAAGATCTTTCAATAGTAATTAAACATTTACCAAATCCAAAATGTATATCATAAGATAATATAATTCCAAAAATGAATAAACATTATGTGATACCATAATATTCCAAATTAAATAGTAATACCTAATGTTTGAACAAAATATTTCTATAAATAACTATCTTTGGAATTAATAATACTTTTATTGACTATGTTAGAAACCAAGTTATTTTATGGTTTTAGTCATATGTTCTTAGAATTAAAATCAAACATTATTCAAAAAATAAAATCTGAATTGATTCTGAAATAAACCTAATATTTATCTACAAAAATTTCATATTTAACTATACATCATCTAGGGAAGTGGTAGGGGAGACACCCTTATAATCCATTATATATGGCTTTAAGACCCAACACCTTTCTAGATTTGATGGTTTGTAACGAGACATATGGGTTGTCCCACCTTTTCAATTAATCATGATAGATAAATCCTCCCAAAAAACACCATAATTATCCTTGGGTTTAAAAATACCTTAACCCCAAAAAATATCTCTAAAATGAAAATAACAAACTCAATATTTTTAAAATTTAAAGAACTAAATTTTTTTGTCTAAAGAATTTAAATTATGATAATACAAAATATTTTAGACCAATAATGGTATGAATAAATATTAATATATCCTCACATGAATAAATACTAATCGCTAATGTTATCTATACAATCATTTGATGCAAACTATAACAACCTTGAGCCTATACTTCTACATTCTGTGTTAAAATATGTAACATAACATTTACTTCTTAGATAAGTTTAATTGATAAAGTATTTTTATTAAAATACCTTATATATCAAGAGGAAAAATTTCACCATTAACCTACTAGAAAACCTTTATGTTTTAGAGTTTTAATGAAATATGAAAAACTCTGACATAAACAACTAACATGACTTTAAAGAAGAACTTATCCCACTTTATCATCTCAATATTTTCACATTATGAAATCATCATCATCCTCAGGGAATACCTACAAGAAATAACATGGTCAAACTATTAATTTTTAACCTGGAGAAAATGAATCATGGGAAGCGTGAGATCAAATACTCAATAAGGGGAAATATAAGCATTATGAAATTAATTCCATTAGTTATAACAATACTATAAAAAGTTAAAATGGAATAATAAATTTAAATGATTATAATATTAAAATATTCATACCCATTAATATCTGGATAATAAAACTAGAATATATGGAATACATAATTATCAAAGGAAAAATTCATAAGAATCAGTAATAAAGTGACATGTGATATCAATATTAATCAAATCAATCATCATAAAATATAGAAACAATAAAAAATATTAGTTTTTTAGAACATAATGTCATAAAAACATTACATAACCGTTACATAACATATACAATTGGAATAACCATACCAATTTCGTACAATATAATTCCCCAGAAAACATAATATATACCCAGGGCACTAGAGAGCTATATGGGTTCACCCATCATATAAGTTATTACTCACTCACCCAATACTATGTGGGTGCCCTAATAATATTTAATGTCCAATAAATATATAATTAATAGATAATATATAAATTTAATTTCATCATAACTCATTAAAACAACCATTATTCTTTTTATAATATGATTAATACATGGAATGGTAACAGGTTCCATAATAATCTCATTAAAACACAGTTAACCCATGGAAAAAAATCAGGTTTCATAAAAATTTATTAAAAAATGATCAAACCATAGAAAATAAATGGGTTCTAAAAAATCAATAAAAAATGATTAGCTCAAGAAAGGAAACTAGTTTTATATTAATCTCTTTGACACGTGGTTTACCTGTGGAATAAAACAAGTACCACAACAATTTATTTAAAACCATCCAAATACATATAGAAAAAAAATGACGATATAATTATAACAAAATATCCTGATTTTGTCATAATTAAAAATAATGGTTGTTTTCATTGATGAATGGAAATAAAATAAAAAATTCATTAAAATCCTTTTTTGTGGAAAATACACTTTTCATTTTGAAAATAACTTTATAAAACATAAATCATTTGGGAAATCATTTTCTATGAAAAGAACATAAAATATTACAAAATAATATTTTAAAAATATTTTAATTAAATTATCCCTTTGTATTTGAATTTTGTATGAAAAATTATTTAATTGTTTTAAAAAACATGGTTTTTGAAGGAAAATTATTTTTGATGAAAAAGATGATTTTTTATAAAAAATGCACCTTTAAAATATTGAGTACATAAATAGAGGAAAATTATGGGAACAATTTATTCTCATAACATATATAATAGAGAAGAAAATTGATGAAATATATCTTAATATTTCAACATTGGATACCTAATAACAAACAATATTGATAATTGATTAGATTAATAATATCAAACTCTAACTTCATTGGTAACATCCATTCCCCATGATTGGATTTCCTTAACTGAAAAATAAATTACACGAGTGAGTTACATTATCTTTCACTAGGTTTTTAATTAATAGAACAATTCTTAGACACATCAAACATAAAAAATATCTTCATAAACCGGGTGAAAGGATACATAAAAATGGTTGATCTCATACTTTTAATAAAGGTAAATACAAGAGACATATAAACATAATCATGTTCACATAGGTAGGAGAACATGATCATGAATTTATAAGATCATGACCTGTATATAAAAGATCATAAACATTACCAAGACATAAATATGGATAGTTCATAAGACAATAATAAAAATTAAATAATGAACTTGAGCAATAAAATAATAACCTAGGAAAAAATGGAATTGCGGTAGAAACAGAAGGATATAATAATGATTTTCATGGTATTCAATGCATTCCCACCAGGGCTATCTTGGTAGTATGGGTTCAGATGCCATACCATCTTGGTATTCATTTTTCACTCCCATGACTATCTAAATTGAAAAAGTACATTATGTCTATCTCATGAGATATAAATTTTTACCCAATGAATTGGATGGAGATATAGGTCCCAACCATATCATAATGAAATCATACATACATGTGACATAAGATGATAAATAATCATATCATAACCCAAGAAATGGAATGAGGATCATAATCATGTAATAATATCATAACTTTTTGAAAATAAACATGTTTATTAACCATTTTATCAAATCCTAACCCATGAAGAAAAGAGGGCTTCATAAGCATGAAACCCATGAGAACGATAAGGATTTAGTAAACATTATGCCAGAAAAAATCAACTTTTTAAGGAAAGAATACGAATTTATTCATTGGATTATTTACACCAAAGGCCTGAGTAACACCAATATATGTCTTATTATATTGGAAATATTTTGAAAATATATTTTAAAAACCTTTATTGAGGAAAATATCATTTCTTCATAGAAAAAGTTTTATTTTATAAAAACTTCATGAAATATTAAAAGAAAACATTATTTTTAAAATAATGATATCTTATAAAGTAATCCTAAATGCATTATTAAGTCATAAAATTATGAAAAATTTATTAATGCCTTATATGTTTAAAAAAAATTCTTCTCTTACTTTTGTAGGAAAAGTCAAAAATTACCTCATCAAGAAATAAAAAAATACTCCTTTTAAACTATTTAACAAAAACTCATAGATGGGTAAAAACTAATTTAAATAATTGGAGAATAATAGTATGAATATTTTTAAATACATTTTTAGGAAACATTAATATGGATGAAAAATATTTCCCCATAGATACTTATGTATAAACTATACTGAAAATAATGAGATTATGGAAATAACCCTTACCATAGGCTTGATTTCATTCATATATATATATATATAAATCATGTATATTTGGTTAAATAATATTATAAAATTATTATAGAACCATATTTAGTTGATATCCTATATGATCATTTTATCACCTGTTTGTTAATAATATTTCATTATTACTCCTCTTTATGGTGTTAACTGCTTCCTTTACTTATTAATGTCTTGTCATATAAGTTCTGGTTTATGAGTTTAGGATATAGTTCAATAATTGAAAAAATAGAATAATTTAATAGATAAAATATGTATTCATTATATACATTTATTTAATCATTATTTATTGGTGATCAGGTAAAATAAATCACATAACCTCATAGAGATGATAGGTCGTACGTATGCACTAGTGACGATATCATTCACATAATTGTGAAAAAATATGGTAATGGATGGTATATAAAATTTTCCAGAATCAATATCATTTTATAATAATAATATATATTCATTATTTACATTATTATAACCTTTCATCTAATTTTATAATTAAAAAATCGCTAACACCATGGCGAGGAGATAATAGGTTGTACGTATGAACATGTGGTGATTTTGTTTTTTAGGCTATTTAAAAGGGGTGATATGGTTCTTTCGTTATCATAATAAAATCACATTATATAATTTTTACTTTATTTACTAAATTATAATGGAAAAAACATAAGAAAAGTAAGTAGAAGTGTAAATTCTATTGAGAGAGTTGTTAAAAGAGATTGCATCTTCTTTCGTGAACTCCATCTAGATATTCTATTAGGGTCACTAGAGCTTTAACTCTTAATAGACCAAAACCTCCAAAACTTGTCTGATAATGTTAGGAGGTGGAATGGATGGGTTTTGGTATATCATTAAATCTCACTCTTTTGTTATTATGTGATGGAGGATTATTGTTTTTATATGAGAGCAGAGGAGAACTTTTGGAAACTCTCAAAATAACAAAATAATATTAATTTTATTTTGACTTCAAATGGATACAAAGTGTGTTATTTTGAATATAATATGAGTAAGAGTCGAAATAATTTAAAATAATTATTTTTAGACATTTTTAGGTCATAGTATTAAACTTATCTTTGGGCTTCAAACCCTAGTTAATCCTTTTACCTATTATCCTGACAACTTGAATTGTAACATTTTATGGTTAATATAGTTCTATAAAATTATATAAAATCCCAAAATAGATCACTGATTAAATTTTTAACAACATTATTCTTATTTGGACATATTATATATTTTTATGAATTTTATATAATTTAATAAATCATTATTTTTTCAAAGTACAATTTAAGTCAATTTTGATATAATTTAATATTCTCTTTTTTAAAAATATCATGACAACATGATATGTAAAAACCCCACCCTTGTTTTCTATAGTCGGTGGCATATTTAATTAAATTAGTATATATATAAGAAAATGCATTCCGAGGGACTGAAATTTTGAGTTATTTTTAAAAAACTAGATACACTAATAAGTTTTACATTACATCTTGAAATGAAAAACAACATAGTATCTCATTTGAAAACACTCATATCCCATTGACTATCCCTGTAGGTCAGTCATAATATACCTCTTAACTTCCAAGGTAAAAATGAAAAATAAGAAACGGGTTATCTCAGATGCTTAGGAAGGATAAAAATATAGCATAATATATCATAAATAAACATAAACATTTAAAGAACGATATAAGATTGAATCACATGCCATTTTAACATAATCATGAGCATAATATGGAAATAATTAATCAAATAATTCCTTTTAAAAATCACAAGTATGTTCTAATTTCCAATTAATCACATATAATATAAACAACTAATCCAATATTGATGTAATTCATAATTTTGGACATCATAACCATTTCATTTAGGCCTCATGCAATGACCATACCTAAATAGGTAAGACATTAGTAAAAACACAAACTAATTTGTCTCATGATAACTAAATATGAATAAAGGGGAATTCATTAATGGGCCCCCTTCCGTTAGTAATTTCATTAAAGGATCCCCAACACTTCACTTAATATGTATAGTGAATTCCTCATATGAAAAAGGTCAAAACAAAACCAAAATAATCATTTGTATTAAAACTATCATAAGAGATGTTAATAAATTAACCCTAAACAATGAGTGGTATCAAAAGATATCATCCACCTGTCGAAAATTTCATAAACCCATCAACAAAATATGGTAGATTATATCATAAGAAATCAACCCAGTAAAGTATACAATCCCACTAATTTATGTTGACGTATATGAAAATAACCTAATAAAACCGTTGAAATATTTTTGATAAAAACACCTTTTGTTGAAATTATTTTTATAGGATTGAATTATTTTAATTGCATTTTTAGTGAATATAATTTTCAAATCATGTAAAGTAATCTTCTCTCATGAATTATATGTTAGATATTATTCTTTCATTATATTTTAGAGAATTTAAAAAATTACCTCACATGGAAAATGAATGAAAAATTTACATCAAATATTTTATGAAATTTAAAAAAATTGGTTTAAAAGACATTATAATATTTTACAAAATTAGCCAAAATATTTTAAATACATTTTCAATAAACATGTATATGGATTATAAATTTTACAAATAGATATTTACATATAATAATCTCGGAAAAAAAGTATATGGTCAAAGTAACATTTACCTTGTTCCTTCCTTTAGTTGAGGGTGACTTAAAATCCGATATAATGGTTAAATCAAGTAATTAAATAATAACAGAACAATATCCATATTTATGATATCATATATGATCCTATTATATCATTTTTTTAATAACATTTCATTATTAACATTTTTGGGGTTCTTACCAGCTTTATTTTCCTATTCATGTTTTGTGGTGTATTCTATCATCCTTATGAATTGGATATATATATTTTTCATATCCAAACTGATATGACATACATAAATATTATATTTAATCATCTTATACATTTTTATAATATTTATTGAATGGTTAACATGGTGAACGAATGTCATCATGTTGTGGATATGGTAGGTCATACGTATCCATAAAGGATGATATCAATCAATTAATGGTTAAACAAAATCGAATAGGATGTTATATTAATTATTCAGAATAATTATCATGTCATGTTAAATATTTTTATCCATTATACTCATCATTTTACCCATCCAAATAAATTAGTGTTGAGAACAAATTAAACCATGAATTGTAGATGATAACTCGTACGTACTCACACATGATAATATTTTATTTCATAAAAAGGATACAAAGAAGATAATGGTTTTCCCATAATCTTAAAAAAATCTAAGTATATATGTGATAATGTAGTTATTAATTAATATGGAAACAACATAAAAATATGAAGTAGAAGAATTAAATGAATTTAATTGAATTAGTAAAATGATTACCTCATCTTTGGTGGAATTCCATTGAATATCCACTTAGGGACACCAGGGATTGTATTTTTAGAATACTATGACCATCAAAAGTTAAAAACAATGTTTAGAGGTGAATTTGGCAGGGATTGGTAGAGTTAGAATGCGTATTTTGATATGAGGAAGTGAGGAAGGAGGATTATTCTTATAGGAGAGTGTAGGGGAAATCCAGGAATCCTTTAAAATATTAAATAAATATTAATTTATTTTGGATTTCAAATATATCCAAAGTGAGTTATGTATAAACTAAGATTAGTAAGGGTAGAAATAATATCCACCAATTAGTTCTTTAAATTTTTAGGCAACTAAACTAACGTTATAGTTTGGATTTAACCATAAATTAAACACGTTTACTCTTAATGTGACCACTTGGATTTTTACAATTTATGATTCATATATTTACAATGAAATTACAAACAAAACCTAAGTGGAAAATTGATTAGTTATTTAACATAATTTTAGTTATTTATCAAAACTATATATTTTTATGACTCTTATACCATTAAATAAAATGTTATTTGTTTTTTAGTATCATTTATGTCAATTTTGATATAATTTATTTTCTATCTTTTTAAAAATATCATAAAAACCAAATAACTTTTAACTAAAACTTCTGGTATATCTATAAAATTTCTAAGTCATCTATAAACTTATTTTATCTCATTAATTATGTCATATAATATTTTTTTTAATATTTTTAAAAAATTTATTTGATGTTTCCATTAGTTAAACAATTACTACATCATTATTATATTAGACATTAATTAAATTATTTCTTCTCAAAAAATTAAAAATATACCTTGATGAAGATAAATTTATTATCTATAAAAACCTATTTATCGTCTAATTTATATTATTTATAGCCTTATAGTAATATTTATTTAATAATTAAACTTATGAGTATGATATTTTTAATTTCTCTTTATATAAAATAAAAAAGAATAATTATTCTTTCCCAAGTGGAATAAAAAAATCACAATTTCTACCAAATGATTATTTTGGTCGAAACTCACTTATCCAATGAAATTATGCTTGTGTTATGGATACTTTTAAACATTATATTATTAATTTACCTTCAATTAACTGATTTACCATTTACCATGGTAAATAAATAAATAATTACTAAATTTATTATGAACCATAAAAAATAATTTGATTATATTTTATTATAAATATCTGAAAAAATACAACTTTTTTAGTCTTTTTTTAGATATTATAATCACATGAGTTGCTAAACTATATTTAATTCTATTGTGGTTAAAAGGTGGGTAAAAGAAATGATTAAAAATTTATAAAAATTATATATCTAATTTTAATATAAATTGATTCAAATAAACTAAATTGTATTAATATATATATTATTGATATATATTGACAATAAAAATAATTTAAATATATTATAATTATTTAAATGAAAAGTCCTATTTTTGAATACAATGTTGTATTTGTCACTGTTCATCCAAAAATAAAACTTTTAAGAAAAATACCACAAATTCACCAAAATCAAATTTTGATATTCTGAATTAAAAAATGAAGTAAAATTTGAAAAAAATAAAACTTATAAATTACGTAATTCGGTAAATAATTTGAGTACCTTCTTTCTAAATGACTATTTTGATAGATCATGTTGAACTCAATCATGGTGTTGCATGTTAAATAAGATGTCTAATTTATTTAAACACAATATATTGTGGAATCATAGGGCGGAAAATTCATCTCTCCATTAAAAATATCCTCCTCTAAATTTTGATAACATAACCTCATAATCATATTTATTTTTTTAACATAAATTTCTCACTTTACCACATCACCTTATCTATTTTATGGTTTCTATAATTAACCATTACCAATCAATTTGAATTATTCCTCAATAATTGTTCTTTAGTATCAATAATATTGGTAGTCTCTTCCCAATAATATATATCAGGATACATTTCTCTTTCTTCCATGGTGAGTACATGCATTGGGTATGACATGTATTTCTTTAACAGTGATTCTTGTAACACATCATGAACTTTAAAAAGAATTATAAGTATTTCCAAATGGTGAGATATAGCCACAATTACTTCTAGAATTTCAAGAGGTCCGATATTCCAAGGTCATAATTCACCCATCTTAATTAATCTTATATCACCCATCCATTGAGATACCTTCAAGAAAACTTGATATCCCACTGAGAATTCCCAATCATTCCTTCGGTTATTGGCATAGCTCATTTTACTAAATTGAGATACATTTATATGGGTATGAATAATCTTTTCTTTTTTCCATTATTTCCTCAAAACATTATAGACTTATGAGTTTTTGTTAACCAAAAACATTCTGACAAGTTGGTGTAAGACATCTGTACCCATATAACACTACATAAGTGGGAATTTGATAACAAAAATGGAAAAATTTGTTATATGAAAAGTATATAATAGGTTAATAATGATCCAGCATAATTTGAATATCAAGTGGGTATGACCAAAATATTTATTGAAATTTTTTAGTAGTCTTTTTTGATTCTCCATAAGTTGATAGTGGTAGGCCATTTTAAAAATAAGATCAATATCTAGGGCCTTATAAATTCCTTTAAAAAACATTATTGTAAAACATGGATCACAATAAAAAAATTGATAGATGTATACCATTATATATTACATCCCCATTAAAAAAAATTCCAACTATGTGTTTAAGAAGAAAATCATATCACATAGAATGAAAATGTGTTGATTTGTTAAGACAATCACCAATAAACCATATTGCATCATTTATTCTTGGAGTCATTAGTAAACCCATTAAAAATTACCTCATAATATCATATCATTTCTATATTGTTATATGAAGTGGTTTTCTAACTACTCTAGGATGTTTTATTCTAGCCTTCACCTATTGACAAACCAAACATATTGACACATAATCAACAATATCCCTTTCATGTTGTCCCACCATAAATGTTACTTCATATATATATACATCATAGTTCTTCAAGGGTGTATATTGGAATTTTTATATGAGAATTATTCAATAATTACTTTTTTATCTTAGGAATAGAGGTTACATAAAGAATATTTCCAAATTTCAAATTTCCATCATTATATATGAAGCCAATAAATCTTCCATCAATTATAGATTTAATTTTATTTTGAAATCCTTCATCATCAGAATGATAACTTTTTATCATTTTTTGTAAAAATTGGTTATCAACTATTTGAAAAAGTAGATATGTTTCACCTTAATCAATAATTCTCATATTCATTTTACTAGATCCATCAGAAAAGTATCCCTTTCAATTATCATTTTATCTAGATCTCCATAATCCATCCCACCCAATGCATATTCCACGTTATTTCCCTTCCCTTGGTGGTAGTTTATTATGAAATCATATTCTATGAGTAGAAGAAGAAATATCATCTTCTTTATATTGATTACAATACATGAGAAAATATATTTCAGTCTCTTGTGATCTATATTTATCTCACATATTTCCCTATAGAGATATTTTCCCTATATTGTTTTTTGAAAAAACCCACTACAAACTAAATATAATGAGTTTTATAGTTCTATTCATGATATTTAACTACCTATATGCATATCTAAAAACTCTATCAATCTTAATAAGGAAATAACCAAGAATATTCATTGATGCATCACTAAAAATTAGACACACATAATTTTCAAATTGTAAATTCTAAATATGATCATTAAACAACCTTATCATGCATTCTTCAAAACATTTTCCACACCCTTTGGTCCAAATTAATTGAACCATTTACATGTGAGCATGGTTAATAGGTAATCCAATCATGAAAAGTTTGGACAAAATGTCCATAGTAACATTATACACCATCAATATGTCGTACCTCCATTATGCTCATTAGATTAGAAAATTCTTATAATGCTTTTGTCTTTGTAGAATTAAAAAATATTCCATACACGGAGAAAATATATACAACAAAAGATAATTTCTTAAATCTAGAATTAACACTTGATAAGTTAAAAATATAATTCATCCATTACTGGAGTCTCAACAATTAAACACAAGTGATTCTCATGGTCTTCATAGATTTTATAATATACAAGAATATATATAATGAATACCATAATAAAATCATCAACATATTACATCAATACTCTATTCATGAGATCCATAAACATTGAGTGTGAATTATAAAATCCAAAGGTCATTAACAGAAATTCATAATGAACATACCTTGTCTGAGAAGCTCTTGTGATGAACCATCTTCTTCAAGATGAAGGAGAGATAATGAAACACAAGTCCCACCTCCAGTAGGCCTTGATATGGTGAACAACACCACGGGTATTGAAATATAACAAAACATGGGAGGATTTACCCATTTTATAGTAACCAAGATTCTGATATAGGATGTATCAAAATCAAACATATCCATGAGACATATATAAAATGAAACCAATATCTATCCTATATTCATGTTTATAGAAACACTTCTAGAAAAAAAAATCCAATGTATGTACCAAAATAAAACTATAAAGTGATATATAAACTGTCCCCAACATTAGAGATAGAAAGGTTTAGCACATTCCATGTAATCTCATTGGAAACCTGATAACATTTATATATTTATATATGGTGAGAATAAAATTATACTCAGTGGTGAAAAAGAATTGTCACCAATTCCCAAGTGGTAGAATCATACTAATTCCTCTGTTAGAATATAGTATAATATCAAACACACCTAACAAGGTATACTATCCACCCCCTACCTCACAAAGGCACGTTCATCAAATAATGCAATTCAAGTAAAGTATATTATAAGCACATCTATATTTGGATACCCTGCACCACTTCCCACTGGATAACTTCTCATACATAATAAAGAATTTCTAGATTCTACGACAATTTTCCACATGCCCCACTATCACAACCTGGATGCACACACCTAAAATGAACATCACATCCCTTCTTCCAACACCTTGGAACTAAACACCACACTTCTTGCCCGAAAACACCAGGGTCAAATACCAAAGACACATGGGAAACAAAAAACCTCTAAAACAACCAATAACATAAATTTGGAAGTAAATATCAACCTATATTATCCTTCCCTAAGAGTCCTGGGTGGTAAATTCCAAGAAGTGGGAGTAGGGTAATGTCTGTAACCAGCAATCCATCCTCCCATCGAAATGATGGAAAAGACACCCCCATAATAATGGGGTGTTCATAATTTAGTGATCAAAACAAGTGTGGTACATATAGAAAATCACAATAAACAACATGTTTATACATATAGACAACAAACAGTCAGCCCAACATATGAGTCTCCAAACAAATAACTTTCCCACAAAAACAATTAGACTTGATGCAACCCCTACATGCACATCCGCACAACCACCACAAATAAAACATCACCCTACACCTTTCATTTAACCAAGTATCATTTATTATTAATAATTTCACTTATTTTATTCCAAAACTACCTGGGAAACTACTATTCACAATAATACCCAACACATTCACTGATACATACAACACACAACCAGATTGTAGTCCCATTACACAAAACTATCCAACAACCGGGATGCCACCAAGAAGTCGTCCCACTTCTCCACAGGTCCATGAATTCAAAAATCAATCAATCTCAAAAACTCATATTACATCGCACTTATTACACCACCACATACAAAAATCCCATAGTGACCACCACTAAAACCACAGTCTTACTGCACACACCTACCAAACATTTCTTAGAGAACCAACTTTTCTCCCCACCCTTGTTCCCACAACCATGTTACCAACAAGAACACCATATAACCCTCATAAATCATAAAACCTAACAAGACACACAAAACACATAGACAAACCAAACAATCTGAGTGTATTATGATTTCTCCAACAATAGTTATTTAATTTCTTTTGATAAATAGAGGTGATCAGAAGTCATGTTTAATTCTGGGGAATCCTTTTCATTTAACAGAGTATACATGATTAAGAAGATTTCATGTTTAAATTAATTTAAATATATAATCAATAATAATCTAGAATCAACATGGTTGGAGAAGGAAAGACAAAAAATTTCCATGATTTTTAGAGAGATACCACCCATACCATTCACATTAATGATAAATGAGAACAGATAAAAAAATTGGTCTTATACATCTTCCCCATTCCCATATATTGCTTCATATTATCTTTGTTAAATTTTTTTCCATATTCACAAGAGGACATATGTACACCCACCCTACATGATAAATAATTAAAATAGAGACGAATAAATCCCTACCTGGATCAATATACTATCAATGAATCTTCATTATGCTAAAATAGGGGGTGTGTGAGTTGAAGGAAAACGCCAAGGAAAACTAGATTGATGTATATGGAAGAAAACATGGCTCCACAGGAAGGGAAGGATCTAGGCACTCCAAGAGGAAAATAGAAACGCACTAGGAAGAGAAGGTATCAACTTAGAAAAGCTATATTATACGTCCATATAATGGAAATGGTTTCAAGGGCCATTAAAGTCAGATCGTGTCTAAGACAAGACGGTTCAACTATTTCAATGTCCCAAGAGTGTTAGAATATAAAATAAATAATTAACATCAATTGAAACTCCTTTAAAAATGCCCAAACAGGGATTTAAACTTGATTGACCTCAGATAAAATGTACGATGGGAGAAACTGGAAACACTGGAAAAAATTTGAAATGATCCACCAATTGGCAAGTCACCGAAAATAAGCCACCGACATTGATCCACATATAGAGAGCCACTGTTAGTGAGCCAGAAATGATAATCTACCAACGCTGAGCCACTGATGTAGTGCTACTAAACATGACCCACCGATGTGGCCTATTGATGCCTAACTCACCTACTCCCTAACTCACCAATGATCTGACACACCAATGCCCAGAATCACTGACTCCCTGACTCACCAATGCCCAGACCTACTGATGACTCCACCTACTAAAACCATGACCTACTGATTCCCTCAACCTACCAACGCCTCAATTTACTGAATCTCTATCATATAGAAACCTTTACATACCGATTCTTCATCCTACCGATGCGCTAATAGAACTAATACCCAGACCGACTAATGCCTCGACCTACAGATTTCCATGACCAACCGGCATCTCGACCAACTGATGCATTTCCCTACCGAGGCCTCGACCTACTAATTCCTCAACATACCAATTCCCTTGACCTATCGATGCCTCGACCTACCGATGCCCAGTACTACCGAAGCCTCGACCTATCGACACCATGTCCTAAATACATGACCTACCGAATCCTAGACTTACTGACACCCTCAACATATTGATGCCTCGACCAATCGACATCCTATCATACCAAAGCCTCAACCTATCGATGCCCCGACATACAAACACCCTAGACCTACCGACTCACGGACCATCCTACGTGGGATACTGACACAACCTACTAACACCATGCTACCGATGATGAACTACTATTGCCTCATAGAACACCCCAAACACTGTATTTAGACAATGTATTATACCATATTGTTTTGGTCTATTATATGAGATACATCTCAAACTATTCTCTTCATCGAGAATTCAAAACCAAACCAAGATGAAAGAGGGGTGTGGAAGACCACCTTGTAGTATATTTCTGAAGGATAAATCGCATCATTAGAGTGAAACCTCAACATCCAATAACACCTCTTGAAAGATTCTCCAACCCAAAAAAACTGCCAGACAAACCACAAAACCATAAAAAGGTTACACTACCCGAACATATCAATCAGGGAATTGCTTCCCCAATTTCAAGATTCTATTTGCGTTGGGCGACACTGACTCACCCACACATGTTTAATATTATCTTCTAGTAATTAATCTTGATTAGGGATTAGTATAGAAACCCTTGACTTTTATATTTAACATTACATGATATTAAACATAATTATACATTTGAGTACAAGCCAAGCATTATAAAGACTAGTTTCTTGGAAGACTATGTACAATATAAAAAATTATAATTTTTTAAACACTATAATAAGCTCTTATCATCCATTGTGCTCATACATCTACATAGGATATCCTAGGGATGATGTTCACAATGGGATGAGCTAAAATCCCTATAAGTGAATTACCAAAAGAACTAAGCATTAAAAAATGTATAGAAGGCATGTCATGAAGATATAAAAAAAGACACGTAACATATGGAATCATGACATATAAAGATGATTTCATATTAACATTTAGTCATAGTAATGTTTCAACAATATAAAAAGTACTATATTATGAATCTAGGCTAACCACCAAGATTATTATACATAGTATCATAATCAAAGGCTAATTGCCAAGATCATCACACATAACATATCATGAGACTTAACATTACCCAATGCATTGGAGTGAAATCTGGTTGCAACCATATTAGCTTTTAAATATAATTTTTTCCATATAAAGAATCATAATTATTCAATATTACATAAACATAAGTGTTATCGATCGAATGAATTGGGTACCTTAATCATGAAATAATGCATAACTAATGTGCATTTCATAAAAGTGTCCATGAATGAAAGGAAAAAGAATATACATGGGAATTCAGAAGGGAAAATAAGAATGTGTCATGGAATTTGATGTCAATTTTAAGTTACAATATTTCATAAATGTATTTAATAAATTTAACAATAATTAATTTTTTAGAAGTTTTATGGAAAATACTAAAGATTTATCTAAAGAGAAAAGGGAACAACACCTTGTAAACATCTAGAAGTGATCCTAGAAGATTTTAAAAATAAAAATAAATATTTTATAAATACGATGGAGGCTTAAAACATAATATATAGTGCACTTAAAAATGGGTAATAATTTGGGATGATCCCTTAAAATATGTTTTCTTATTGAGAAGTATTGAGAAGGGAATCACTTAATAACATGTATATCCAAAAGATATAATGATGCAGGGGTATTGTTAAACTATTTTTTTACATGTATACATAAATGAAAATATGAACATAAATATATAATATAACTTCATTTAGGTAGAAAAAAAATGATAACTCAACCTGAAGGAAGAATGGAGATTCATGTAGAATTCCTTACGGATTATCACCATGATATCAGGTGAATTTATCAGGACATCATGATAAATAAAGGGGTTTATCATCACATATACATCATTAGGGATGTATGGAAAGGTTAAAAATCATATCCAATAATTATGTATTACACATAAAATGTAAATTCATAGAATAAATTTTTGAACAAAAGTGAAATGGAGCGGATCCCTTACCTTAAGTAAGATTGTGATCTTTTATTGACCTTAAAGACCTAAAGAATCAAATTAGATTCATTTATTAATATATAAAATAACTTATTATATGTGAAAAATTTCTATTCTAACCCTTTTATGTTCAATTATAACCATTTTGAGTTGATATGAGGTTCAATTACATTGTCCGGGTCAGTTTGCTTTCATGGTTTTAAAGATCGGTTCATGTTCTGATAAACATGCATGATGATAGTGGTTATCCAGAATTGATGTTATATTTTATTATTGAACATAAATATGATTAAATTTTGGAAAATGTAATTTGGTTACCTAATGTGATGTTGAATAATTATAGAAATCAATAGTGACATCCTTTTGGGTTAATTGGCGGTTTTTGACCACAAAGAACACATTTAGTTTTATAAACAAACACTATGTGTTCAAAAAGATTATAGAACAAAAGATGAGGAATAATTAATATGTTATGGTATTGTTAAACCATCAAAATGGTTTTATTAATACAATTAAATCTGGTAATAGAAATTGATAACTCGTCGTTCGGGCTTGTGCTAAATTAACACATCTCAAACGGTGGTTTCATTTCATCTAAATAAAATATGGGGAATGGACAGAATATAAATAATTATCCCATTATAATAATTTAATTATAGTACATATATATAACTATAGTTATCATACCATTTGAGTGAAGGGAGTTGTTTAAAAAAACAATAAAAGAAAATAACATAAAATAAATAAAATAACTGGAAAAAGGAATTAACCTCTTGAGTTTACTTCCATTGAGAACCTCTTAAGGGGAGAGTATTTGGTATACTAAAGATACTAGGGGCTATTGTAAGTGGGTAAGAATATTGGTAAGATAATTGGGTAGAATATTTTCAACGAACAAGGCTTGAGAGGAGTGAAGAGAAGAGGTAGGGATGTGTGGTATTTATAGTGGAGTGGAGGAGGGTTTTCCTAATATTATAATCATTATTTTATTATTTCTTCCCAAGACAAGAAATACTGAGTATTCTATGACCAAAAATAGTAATAAATTCACGTGAGTTCTATGTTTGGGTTCTTACATCACTTATGATGTCTGGAATAGTGGATTTCAATTAGGATGTATTTATAAGGTAAATTAATGTATTTTTACTATTCACCAGAAATTCATGTATTCCAGAAAAATCCAAAAAATTAACCCAAACCATATTTTGATGTGTAAAATACAAAAATAAAATCCATTTATCAAAAATAATATATAAAATATGATTAATTTAAAATTTATTTAAAATCACAATTTACTTTAATAACACGTATTTTAAAACATTTATTTTCTTCTTCCCGGATATTGGTGTATTGTACTTCCACTTGAATCTGAATTATATACTATCATAGATAATGTTACTATTCATCATGGTATTTCACTATTCATAAGGGTAACATTAATATTCATAAGTTTATGTTACTAATCACTAAAAAATCATGTTTCTCATATTTGGCTACAAATAACACACTAATTGCAATCATGTATGTTTGATTATTGAAATTCAAAACATAGAAGTGACAAACATATGTTTCAAGGTAACATAGTACTTAATAGTTCATTGAGATGTGATTTCTTGAGACATGTTTACAATACTATAATTTCTATTTATAAAACATTGGGTTGTCACATTCCCCCCCTATGAAATTCCACCATCTAAATTTCGTATTAAATTCTAAGCCATAAACAGGTGTGGGTACTTTTCCTTCATTGACTCCTCTAGTTCCCATGTTTTCTTTTCATAATTTTTATTCCACCATAGTAGCTTGAACGTGTGAGTAGTATTGTTACATATAACATTATATCTATGATCTGTGATCTTCACTCGAAGCTCCTCATAAGATGGATCTTCCTCCAAATGTACCACCCTTGAAGAGTGTACATGTGAAGGATTTGTTATGTACTACCTTAATATGGATAAATAGAATACATCATGTATATTGGACATGGTAGGTGGAAGTTCTAGTCGATAGGCCACAATCTCAACACAATCATGAACCTCGAATGGGATGGTGTTTCTATGTATTACCTTCCATTTCTTTCAAAACATCATGGCCTTCTTCTTTGGAGATATGGATAGAAATACCATGCCTCAAATTTTGAACTCAAGGTCTCATCGACAATTGTATGCATAACTCTTCTGTCGAATTTGGGGTTCTATGATATGCTGCTGAATGGGTTTCACCTTCTACACTATTTCATCGATGATTTCTAGTCCTAGCAGCTCACAATCACCAACATCATCCCAATACATTATTATTCTGAAACATTTCCCATAAAGGGTTTCATATGGTTCCATTTGGATGATTGAGTTGAAACTGTTATTGTAAGAGTATTAAACCGGTGGAAAATGTTGGTCCCATCCTCATTTGGAGTCTATAGAACATGCTATCATCATATCTTCCAGTTTCTAAATAATTCACTCAGATTGGACATCAGTTTGAGGATGATAGTCTTTACTAATGTTCAGTTCAGTTCTTAGAGCTTGTTGGAGACTTTTCCACAACATGAAAGTGATTTTAGGATCACGATTGGATACAATAGATAGTGGTACTCCACAAAGTATTACTACTTATTTGATGTAAATCCATTCATGTTGATCCAATGAGATGTCCTCTAAAATTGTGATAAAGTGAGCAATCATCAGAAGACGATCCACAATAACCCATATAGCACTGTTTCATCTAGATGTCTTTAGAAGTCCAGTGAAAACGTCCATGGTGATGTTCTCTACCTTCCATGTTGGTATGGGTATTGGTTGCATTATCTCATTATAATTTTGCCTCTAGGCCTTCACTTGATGACATACCATGCTCTTTGATGTGTATTCTACAATCTCGCTCTAAATTTGTCCCACCAAAAGTTTTCAGGGAGGCCTCGATACATTTTTTTGATCCCTAGGTGAATAGAGAAGTTCAAGCTATGTGTGTCATTCAAAATAACCATCTTTATCCCTATATTAAATGGTACAAAAAATCCTGACACAAATCATACAACTTCATCCTTTTCAATCAGGATCTCAAATGATTTCACTTTATTAATGTCTTAAACCCTTTTCTGAAGTTACACATCTTTCATGGAGCATCATTTATTTTCTCCACGAGGGATGGTTGAGCAATATTTTGAGAAAGGATTGAAGATGTTCCTCCATTAATGATTCCCATTTCCATCCCCTTAAAATATAAGAATATAAAATCCATTTAATTATCATCATTTATAAATACTCATGATCCTTTCTACTTAGAGCATTCACGGCCTTATTTTACTTACCAAGATGCCAGTGGATTGACCAGTCATAATCCTTGATGGGCAGTATCCATATCTGTTGGAACATATTAATGAATTTCTGTGTGAATATATATTTGAGACTCTTGTGATCAGTATATATATCATCTTCTCCCTAGAGTGACAATGCCTCTATATTTTAAATGCAATGATCATAGCCACCATCTCCAGATCATGCGTGGGATAGTTTTTCTTAGGGATTTTGAGATTCTATGAGGTTTTGGCTATCAATTTATTATTTTTCTTTATCACATTGGCTAGTCCCTTCATTGGAGCATCATTTTACACCACAAAGAGTTCTACACTTGTTAGGAGTGTGTGTACTGACACAGTGATAAGCATATGTTTCATCTCTTTGAAATAGTCTTCACCTTCTTGAGTCTAGATAAAAATTACTCCTTTCTAGGTCATCTTGATTATTGGGTTTGACTATCAAGAAATGTTCTTCTCAAATCATCTATAATACCCAGCTAGACCCAAAAAAGTTGTGGATCTCCATTACTGATGTTAGCCTGGGCTACTCTATAATTGAATTTGTCTTGTAAGGGTCCATATATATCCCTTTAATAGTGATAACATGCCCCATGAATGATACTTCCTCCATCCAAAACCCACATTTACTTTAGTTTTTATAAGGATTCTCCCTTCGCAAAGTCATAACAACATATTCAAATGCTCCTCACGTTCATCCTCTCTCATGGATTATATTATAATATCGTCAATAAAGACTACCAAATATTTTTTGATGTAATATATAGATACTATATTCATTAAATCCAAGAAATTTTTTGTGCATTAGTGAGTTCGAAGGGAATCACTATGAACTCATAGTGTCCATAACTCATTTCAAAACAAGGCTTGGGAATATCATATTTCAACACCTTTAATTAGTGATATCCTAACTGAAGGTCCACCATAGAAAAATAACAATCCTCACAAATGCTGATCAAATAAGTCATCTATCTGAGGAAGGGGGACTTGTTCTTAATTTTGATTTTATTTATATCATGATAATAAATGTAGAGGCGCATTGATCCATCCTTCTTCTTGATGATGTGGATCACCAGACCTCATGGTGATGTACATGGGTGTATAAAACCCTTCTACAAATTATCCTATAATTGCTTATTCCGCTCTTCCTAATCTATGGTAGCCATTCTATAAGGTATCGTTGATATAGGCAGTGATCCATGAATATTTTCAATTGAGAACTCAACCTCTTGAGCATGAGGACGACTAGACAACTCTTCAGGGAATACATTAGTGTAATCCCTCATGATTGGCATGTAGTAATGCATGATTATCTCTATTATCCCAATAATTTGAGCTAGACATGGTTTCTCATAAATAATTATTATCCACACATGAGAAAAATATTATAAAGTAGATTCAACATCCTCCATACACTTGTAATGAATTGGAGGATGCTTCGGGATGTGAGGTGTGGTCACCCATTCCTAAAATTTTTTTTTGGATTGGTTTAAAGATATCAAATCCATGCACATAACAGTGTTGAACTTCACTAAAGGATGTCTGATAAGATTTTCTTGGAGTTTCAGTCTACAAAAATTAAACGGGGAAGAGCTATAAACCATGGACACAATAATTTCCCCTTTCCGTATTCTCATGGATAACTTGTCCTCCATATTTTGAGGTGGCATTTGAATAGTTATACTAAACATGAAAGATATTGAAGAATGTATAGAACAAGAATCAAATAGTTCATTAACTATTCTTGCAGGAATAAATAGCATAAATGTCACCGTATCATTGTCCGGCTCTACCTCAGCAGTCATGATATCATAATCCCTTCATTGTTTCCTTATATATTTTTGTGGGTTTCCTCCGACAACCCTTGGCTTAGAGAAATTGTTTTCATAATGACCATGCTCCTTACTGTTGTAACACAACACCATTATCTAGGAAATGATATGAACCTTTCTTTCTTTTTCGACATTCGTGGGATGTGTCAAGTCCCTTTAGCGGTTCTTGGTCATATGTCTCATCTTTCCACATTGGAAGCATTTCTCGGTTTTCTTTAGACAATTCCCATGATGCTTCTTCACAAAAAATTTAGAAGTTGGATTTTTGGGCTTCATTCTATCATTAGAGTTTTTTATTGAACCACCAATGTTGTTCTCCATTTTTCACATCTTACCACTAGGACCACGAGACCACTGAGAGTATCCAATATTAATTTCAACCAATAGGGCACAATGTAAAATCCCCTCATAACTATCAATGACTGGAATCACCAGCACCTTCTGTAGACTCGGATTTAGTCCACAAAATAAGTGATACACCTTGATTTTAGTGTTTATAAAAAATCAGAGGTGTACTTTGCAAGCCTTGTTAGGTTTGCTTCATACACCATGATGGATCAAATTCCTTCAGCTTGAGACCACAGAACTCTCTCTCAATCTTGAGATAGAGGGTTTGAGGAAAAAATTTATTGAAAACAACCTCTTGAATTCCTCTCAATCCATGGAATCAATTTCCTATTGGGACATTGTATTATTTTTCAGTGTCCACCACTTATCCGATTTCCCATCAAATCGATAGACCACTTTTAAAACATGCTCTTCTTCTTAGCACTAGAGGATGGAAAATAACTTTTCAATGAATTTAATCCATTGTTCCGAGAGGATGGGATCATTAAATCCTATAAACAAGGGAGTCCATTTATTAATGAAGGATTCCACATGATTCATATTATTATTCATAACATGAGCCTGCTGAGAAGGTATTGTCATGATGTTTTTAGCACCCATTACCATCATATCAAGTATTTCATTAGTAAAATATTCACATTTCTTATCACATTGGTTTTTAGAGCATGTTTTATATTTACTGACATTAAATAAGAAAACTAAGTTACAATTATAGGGCTTGAATACATAATTATTAAACATAAAAAATTCCTTTTGTACATAAAAGGCTAAACTTTTATAGGAGAAGTATATCCTAACTTGTGGTTCAATAGGATTAAATCTAGGTTATCCTCACCCAAATTTTGAACTTATATTCTTATTGGATAATTTATTATTCCCTTAATAATGGTTTGTACTGAGCTCATCAATTTACTAAAGAATATCCCCTAGGGGTGACAAAAAAAGAGTGTAGAATGGCCCATTTTCATGAACTAGGATACCTCAGGTCAAGCCCAAAAATCCTTTTTTGATTTTTCACCCTTAGGTACATCTATTCCGGTGCTGCCTCTACCTATTTGTATCCATTAATAGATGTATTTTATTGACAAACAACTTACTCTATACTTACAAAAATTTAGGGATGTTTTCTAACACATCATATCATCCTTATGGTTCTTACTAAAGTGCTCTATTCCTAATCTCAAAAAATTACTTGAAAATCCTATGATACCAACTATAAAGACCTTATCCGTTTACATATAGAATTACATGATTTCAAACATATCTATACATCAGATTAAAAGCCAAGAATTGTAAAGTGTAGTGTCTTAGTTGACTAAGTACATAATAATACATTATAAAACAACTTTTTATTTAAACTCTATAATGAGCTCCTATCTTTCATTGTTCTCATATATCATTATAGGATAACCTGAGGATAACATAAAAAAAGGTATGAGATATAATCCCAATACGTGAATAACCATATAAAAAAAGAATATGCCCAAGGGATAGAAGGGATGACCTGATGATATAAAAAAATGAATGTAACATATAGAATAATAACATATAAACATTTATTTATATGAACATGGAGTCATAGTAATGTGGTAACAACATAACACAAGACTTTATTACGAATCTAGGGTAACCACCAAGATCATTTCACATAGTAGCACAAGCCAAGGCTAATGGCCAAGATCATCACACATATCATCTCATGATATTTAACTTTACCCAATTCATTGGAATGCAATATAGGTGCACCCATCTTATGTATTCATTAATATTTGTTCCATATAATGAATCATAAAAAATAAATATTATATAAACATAAGGGTTTTCTATGGAAAGAATTACATAAAGCATAACAAGTGAGCATTTCCTATAAGTGTCCAGGAATGAAAGGAACAATAATATACATTGAAATTCATAAGTAAAAATTGGAATGTTTTATGGGAAGTAATTTATGATATAATTGAAAACATGTAAGACAAATATTTATGAAATTTGGAATTAAAACATTTTTGGGAGGTTTTAAGAAAAATACAATATAGCCTTTAAAATAGAAAAGGGAACAATAACATAAAAACTAGAAGTGATTCTAAAGGGTTTTTACAATAAAAGGACTTATTCTATAAATAAAATAATGTCTTAAAAAACATAGAGTGCACTTGAAATCGGATATGAATTCGGAAAGTTCCCTTAAATCATGTTTTCTTATCAGGATGTATTGAGGATGGAATCACTTAATAACATGTATATCCCAATGAGAGAATGATTAAAGGGTCCTTACAAATGAACTTTATACATGTAAACATCAATTATAATATTCACATAACTAGATAAGAAATCCTTATTTAGGTATAAATAAAGATGAGGCAACCAAAAGATCAAATGAGATTCTTGTTGAATTCCTTACGGATTATTGACATGATATCAGGAGAATTTAAGTGGGTTTCATGAGAATGAAATGAGATTATCATCACTTATACATCATGAATGATGTACGAGTTAGGTGATAAATCATACCCCATATTTTGGATTTAAAAATAAAATCAAATAACATATAAGACATTCTTGAATAAAAGTGAAATGGAGAGGATCACTTACCTTATGTCTGATGGTGATCTTTTATTGAACTTAAGGACATGAAAAATAAAATTAGGATCAATAATTAATAATTCGAGAACATATGTTATATGTAAAATATTTATTATAACCATTTTATGTTCATTTATAAGCATTTTGTTTTGCTAAGAGGTTCAATTTCATTTTTCAGGTCTATTTTCATGCTTGGTTTTATTGA
Source organism: Viscum album (assembly GCA_963277665.1). NCBI lineage: Eukaryota > Viridiplantae > Streptophyta > Magnoliopsida > Santalales > Viscaceae > Viscum > Viscum album. The sequence goes on along the minus strand of OY728123.1, from coordinate 1,810,491,529 downwards.
TCGGTTCATTATCGTATCAACATGTATGATGTAGGTGATTGTCCAGAATTGAAGTTATATTTTATAATTAAAAATCTATTAGGTTAAATGTTTGAAAACATTATTTGGTAGCATAATGTGATGTTAAATCATTGTATATAACTTTAGTAAAATCCTTTTGGGTTAATTGGTGGTTTTTTGACCACAAAGAGCACATTTTATTTTATAAATCAAAACCATTAATAAAAATTATTAGAGAAAAATTAAGGGTCATAACACATATATTATAGTCTAGTTCAGTCATGAAAAAGGGTTCATTAGAAGAATTTATGATGGTAACCGAAATTGATAAACTGACATCCTTGATTATGCAAAATTAACACATCTCAAACGGTGTATTAATTTCCTTCAAATAAAAGATGTAGAAAGAAGTAAAGCTAATGAATTATCCCATAATCATAATAAATTTTTTGTAAATTTATGTTACTGGAGTTATCATACCATTTGGGTGAAGGTAGGTGAGGAAAGAAATAGAAAAATAAAATAACATAAAAGAAAAAAATGAATGGGAAAGAGGATTTACCTCTTTAGATTACCTCCATTGAGAGCCTCTTAAAGGGAGAGGATTTGGTAAATTGAAGAGACTAGGGGATGTTGGACGTGGTATAGGATCTTGGAATGATATTTGGGTAGAATATTAGAAAGGAACAAGGGTTTATAGGAGTGATGAGAAGAGGTAAGGATTGGTGATATTTATAGTGGAGGGGATGAGGGTGTTCATAATATTGTAATCATAAATTTATTATTTCTTCACAAGAAAATAAATATTTATTATTATAAGACCTATAAAAGTAATAAATATATGTGAGTTCTATATTTGGGTATCTAAATCTATTATGATGTTAAGAACAGTGGATTTAAATTATAATGTATTTATACGTTAAATTAATGTATTTCACTATTAAAAAAATCAAGTATTTCAGAAAATTAAAAAAATTCACCCAAACCATTTTTGAGGTTTAAAATAAATAAATGAAATCTATTTTTAGAAAGTAGTTTCTTAAATGTGATTAATTTAATATTTAATTTCAATCATAATTTTATTGAAAAATAATGATTTGAAAATATATATTTTCTTATTCCTAGATATTGGTTTATCATACTTCAACTTGAATCTTATTTATATAAAATCATAGCTAAGGTCACTATTCATTACGTTATGTCACTATTTAAAAAGGTCAAATAAATTTTCATAAGGATAATTTACTATTCACTATAAAATTAAGTTGGTCTTAATGGACTCCAAATAAATTATCGATCTCATCCGTGTATGTCAAATTTTCAAAATTCATATAACATAAGTGAAAAGCTTATGCTTAAGGTTCACATCGTACTTAGTTTTTCATTGTGTTGTGATTTCATGTGACATATTTGAAATAATATAATTTCCATTGATAAAACATTGGGTCATTACAATCAAGTCCTCCCCTCCTCATACATCTGTACATTACCACATCTCACATAATAAGAAGGAAAATCACCTCATAGAGAACAAGGTGAAATCATTAAATCTCAAAGAAAAAACATGAGAAAAACTCGAATCCAATCAGGGTACTAGGAATGAATATATGACTCCCCTTCCAAATGACTCTCCTTAAGGAAACCATCAATCCATAGGACACAATGGGAATGGTCCATCCACACAACACCTTTTCTCAAAGATCCTAGATCTCCACTTGTCTCTCCATGAACGTGGTTTCATCCTCAGTATCCAACGCTCCCCAATAAATGTCATGAGAGTCATAGTGAAGATAATGATGAAGTCATGAGACATTAAATACATCAAAAATACTCCTGAAGTGTGGTGTAAAATCCACCTGATATTCCACCTTTCTAAATCATACAAACACCTAGATTGAACTGATGAACCTAGGTGAAATCTTAATCCATCTACCGAACCTATACATCTGACGTATAGGGGACACCTTCAGCAATACATGTTCCATAACCTCAAACTCTAATGGCCTTATCCTAGGATTGAAGTATGAATTCTTACAGTCATGTTCTACCTTCATCCACTCACAGAAAACATGCATCTTCTCTTTCACACTCTTCACAATGTCCAGACCAAGAGAAGATTCCTTCCCCACTTTCGTACATCATAATGGTGAATGAAACTACATCCCGTACAAGGCCTCAAACGAATCCATTCCAATGTAGGAGTGATAAATTTTATTCTATGAGAACTCTACCAAGGTAAAATGGTTGAACCAATACCCACTAATATCCATAACACATTCTCACATCATGTCCTCTAATGTATGGATTGTTCTCTCTGTCAGTCCATCCATCCGAGGGTGAAAAGCAGTGACGAGGTGTAACTACGTGTCAAAAGAATACTCCAATCCCCTATAAACTCATGAGGTAAAACATGTAACATTATATGACATTGTGGATCTTGGAAATCCAAGAAAATAAACCACCCCTCCACATACCTTCATGATAGTGAATCCATTGCGCTCGACTCATTGATCTCTCAGTAGTGAGACAATTTTTTTCCACTAATCCACTACAACCTAGATTTCATTTCATCCTCCTTGAGATCGTGGTAATACTTTTATGGAATCAATTGATAGGTCATCCTACTTCCACTTTTGGAAATTAAGGGGCTACAACAAACCACTGGGAACATGAGGCTCAACCATCACTTACTGGCACACCATGTACTTTTCCACAAACTCTGCCACTGTCTGCTGCACCTCAGGCCACCAAAAATATTCCATCCAGACCTAGTAAATCATGGAAACTCCTAGGTATACCACTTTGGGTAAGATATGAAACTAAAAGAGAAAATCTATGCACATTTCTATTAGAACAAATATCTTTTTACTAATGAACATCGGATTCTAACAATCCTCTGACCATCCCTCCAGAGCATTACCCAAGTCAATGCGATCACACATCACATCTACCTTTGAGTGTCCCCACTGACAATCATCCATTGTTTTCCTCAAAGATGATTGTACCTTCATCTAAATTATAAAACCTCTTCATCCATCCATTCTTTCATCTAAGTGCAAGTCTGCCAAATCCTCTCTCACTCTCCATGAATCTGAAGATACCTAAACCACTTCTTTCTATGACTTCCTACTCCATGCATCGACCAATACGTTTCCCTTTAATAATGTGTAGGTTATCTCAAAATCATAATCCTTTAGAAACATCATCCACCTCTTTTACATAATGTTAAAATATCAGAAGGAAAATATGTACCTTAAGATCTTATGATCCATGAAGACCACAAAACAATCCCCAATGAGGTAATGTCACAAATAATTTAGTGAGAACATGACCACTGCTAGTTCCAGATCATGGGAGGAAAAGTTTCATTCATGGGGACTTAACTGCCAAGACCCATAGGATATCTCTCCCCATTTCCACATCAACACACAATATAATCCAAGATTGGAAGCATCAAAAAATACCTTGAACATCACTCCTTCCACTGTCATCCTGAGCACTGGAGCACTGACCAACAACCCCTTTAGATAATTGAATGCTTCCTGGTAATACTATCCCCACAAAAAATCTTATACCCTTCTATTAAGGGTTGTCAACAGAGCTTCTACTCAAGAGAAATTAGGTAATAATATCAAGTAGTATCCCGTTAGACTAAGAATATTTTGAACCTCCTCCATATTCATGGGTGGTTTCTGTGAAAAGTCAGCCTCACCCATTGACAAGTCTATTCTTACACCATACTATGACACCACATGTCCAAGGAAGTGGACCTATCGTTTCCAAAACATGAATATAGATAACTTTCTATAGATATGGTGGTGCCGAATAACCTCTATGATAGTACTGAGATGCTTAGTATGCTCCTCCTCTAACATCGAGTAGATTAGGATTTCATCAATGAATATGATGACAAACAAATCCAGGACCTCATGAAATATGTAGTTCTTAATCCCCATAATCTTATCTAGTGCATTCATAACACTGAATGACATAACCAAAAACTCTAAGTGCCAATACCTTTACATGAAAGTAGTCTTCGGGATTTCATCCTCTTTCACCCTTAACTGGGGATACCCCAACCACATATGAATATTATAGAACCAACATTCTACCCATAGTTGGTTGAAAATATCATCTATACTCAAGAGAGGGTAAGGGTTATGATCATTACCTGATTCAGCCTCTGGTAGTTTATTCACAGCCACAGTCCACCATATACCTTCTTCAGAAATAATATCGGAGTACCCCATGGTGAAATAATAGGTCAGATGAATCTTCTATTCATTAGAAATTCAATCTGAATCTGCAACTCCCACAACTCAGAAGGATCCATCTGATAATGAGCCGTCAAGATAAGATGAGCATTGGGATATATGTATATCCTGAACTCAACATCATGTATTGGGGAAGATCCAGGACCTCTTTAGGTAAAACATCCAAAAACTCTCTGAAAACTCCTGACTCCACCACATTCTATGCATTCATCGATCCAATTGGCAGGTTAGCTAACAAAGAAACAAATATGCTCCATGTGGTGGCTACCAACCTGAGATCTCCTCTCACCAAAGGAAGATACACGATGGAGTTTCACATATGAAAGAATAATTATTCTTCATAAGTAGTCGATAAATGCATTAATAGAGTACAACAATTTGATGCCACTAATAACATTGTAGGGCTGAATCTGTAGCAGATAGTGAACCCCACTAGACTGATGTGGCCCTAACAACAATCTACATACCCAAAAAACATTAAACAAGGTGTTTTGACCTCCAATTAGTGTACCCAATACCAAGGGCACATAATGTATCTCTATATCCAATCCTAAATCATGGGACATGATAAATGAAACACATTAGTGCAAAGCTACCAAATCAGACAAGGATAAAGAAAGGATACTAAAAAAATTGATTGTATCACAAATGATGTTCTGTCCTGCTGGAACTATAGCGTATGTAGAATGAAAATACAATTTCTCAAATCATCTTACAATCATATATCGAATACCTCCCAAACCACATCATGGTTGTGGTCCCTGAGTAGCACCATGAGGTCAGCCTCTTCATGCATCGTCTTCCCTTGGTGGAGCAGGGACTCACTATCCCAACTGCTAGAAAGGCCTGGATTGAAACTACTGCTGAGACATGCACTAAACCTTACCACCTCCACCATAATGAGCTTGAACTGGGCATTGAATATAAAGGTGACCCTAATCTCCACATGAAATACAGATCAATCCCACATCCATGGGAATAGGGTGATGACCAGAGGGTCATAAAATAAAATCAATGGGGTCGCCTCCCCACTTGTCAAAACCTTGATCGCCCTAACGTCGAAGACATGCTGATGAAAACCTTCCCCTTTGAAGAACATCGCTAACAACTCTTTCATGGCTTACATCCTCATGAGTTCTACCTTTCTACCACCTCATCCTTTTTCTGAACCTCTATGTTTGTCGGCAGGGTGGTGGGAGTAACCGCATACTAGAGGGAAAGATAGAGTGCCTCCTCTAAACGTCTCAACCCAGACTCATCATCTAAAATGATATCTATAAAAAATGTTGGAGATCCATGAACTTGATCCCTAATTCCCTCACCAATATACTCTCCAGTTAGAGGGAGTGTACCTCCTACCTCTTCTCATCCATCATCATGGAAAAAAGGAATTCCACTGAGAATTCATTAAAAAATGAGACAGATATAACATCAGTATCTTTACTCCCCTTGATGTAAAAAATACACCATTGACGCACAGATTCCCTCATCTAGCTCACTACTAGGGGAACACCATACTATGTCAGATCTTGGATCAAGATGAAATTTATCACCTAATTCTCATGAAAACTCTCAATCTCCATGTTGGAAATGTTGCCATCATACATCCCAAGAGTTTGTCACTTGAAATCACGATGTGTCTTCTTCCACTGATCATCCTCATCCACTGGATTGACCCTCCCCTGGTCAACTTGGTTTGCCTTCTGACCCTCCACTACTCATATCCCATGTGTGCGAAATCTGAGAGCCATATTTGAATGGAAAAAAAGAAACTCATAATCCATGTTAGTATTGAATTTATTTAGGATTAATTTTAAATCATTTTTTATTTAAATTTACAGAAACAAAATGAAGCAAACAATAACACAAGTCATCAAGAATCATGTACCATTCATAGGGTCTCTACCTACAATCGGTGTGGCCTCACTTGATCCTTATATAAACTCAGAGTCCTTGCATCAGATCACTATGGGGGGTGAAAATCTCGTGTCCTAACCAGTATTCCCTTGCCTATGTAACTCAATAAGACCAGCTTAAATTATTTCCCCACCAACACATTAAATCATCATCGTGCCTAACTCCAATCTCCATCATACATCTCAACCATCACCTTTGATACCATTCTATAAAAAGCCACCTACATTGAGATGAAGGAGAAATAATTGCCCCCAAATCCCACCTCCAATAAACCCTGGGGTGGCAACCATCACCAAGGGTATTGGAATCACACCAAAAATAAGAGTCATTACCCTATTTATAGAAACCATGATCGGGAGATAATATGTATCATCCTCAAACAACTCCAAGACACAGAAATATAAGTAAACCAAAATCTATCCTACATGCATGTTTAATGTAAAATTGACAGAAATATAAAGAAAAGATGAAAGTGAGAACCAAAATAAAACTCACTAGAGACACATCAACCATCCCCAATGTCTATTTTAATGAGTCCATCACTGTCCAATTAATCTCCATGGAAACCTGAAAAAAAAAATTATATACGTAGAGTGATCATATAAGTATACTCTGATGAGAAAAACCAAATTAATCTATTTAAAATTGGGCGAAGCATACTAATTCCCCTATGAGAAAACATCATAAACTCAAAATCATCTGACAAGGTAGACTATCCACCCACATCCTCACCAATTCAAACTCACCAAATAACAAAGTTCATATAATATAAAGTATTAGAATATCGATATTTGGATTCCCCTCACAACTTCCCACTTGATAATTGGTCATCCCTAATTGAAAAAATCCGTATGATACCACACCCTTATACAAGACCCACTATCACATCCTTCCCACTAACACTTGAGTCACACACCACACCCCTCCCGCAATCACATAGGCCACAACCACTACACGTCTCCCCCAAAAACACATGGGCCTCTTCTCAATGACACCTGGGAAAGAAGCAACCTCACGTTCAATAAATACCTTAAATATGGAAATAAACATCAAAATATTAAATCATGACCAAAGAGTCCTGGGTGGTAAATTCCAAGATTTGGTAGTAGGGTAATGTAAGTAACCAGCTATCCATCCTCCCACCAGGATGTTAGGAAAGAAACTCTCCCCCATAATAATGGGTTGTTCCTCACATAGTTCTCAACATGGGTGGGGTTTATATAGAAAATCAAAAGGATATAAAAGTTTATATATATCAGTAAAAAAACATTTTCCCAGCCTATGGGTTTCCCAACAAACAACTAACCCACAATAAAAACTACCCTTGCTACTACCCCTACATGAACATCCACAGATCCACCACAACCAAAACATAAACTGAACCCTTTAATTTAACCACATATCATTATTTATTAATAATATCACTTATTTCATTCCAACAATACTTTTAAAACTACTAACCCCAACCATATCCAACACATTCAGTGACACAAGCAGCCCAAAACCAGACTGTAGTCCCACTACACTACAATATCCAACAACCATGATGCCACCCAGAATCAATCCAACTTCTCTACAAGTCCATCCATTTTATAATAAATCAATATCTTAACTTGAGATTCCATAACACCTTATTCTCCACCTCATACAAAATCCAACATCAAACACCACTAAAACCACAACCCTGATGCACACACAATCCACTCCCTTCTCACAACACCAACCCTTTTTCCCACCCTTTTTCCCCCAACCACGCTACTAAAATCACCACCATATAATCCTCATAAATAAATTAACCCAAAAAATCCCACACATCATACATCCACACCAAAACAAGCTATGTGTATTTATATTTATCCAATAAATGTTCTTAATTTCCACTTTGATAAACAGGGGTGATCGAAAATCATGTTTGCTCTCATGGAATCCTGTTCATTTAACTGATTAAACATGATTAATCAGATTTCATGTTTTATTTTATTTCATGTAAGAAATCACAATAAGAATGATTAATCACATGTTACCTTGAAAATCCCACCAATTTCCACGATTTTCAAAGGGGTAAAACCAATAAAATTCAAATTATATATCAATAATAACAGATAAAAGAAAGAGATCATCATCATTATTTCTGTCCCCATTTATTCTGTTATATTATATGCATTAAATTGGTTTCATAATTATTAACAATAGTACATAAGTACACCCACCTTGCATGATACAAAAATAAAATATATTTAATGGAATCCCTACCTAGATCAATAGGCGGCCGACGATTCACCCTTTCACCAAAACAGGGGGTGTATGAGTTACATGAAAAAACTAAGGAAAATTGGATGGATGGATAAGAAACAACCAGTGAATCCATGGAACGGAATGGATCTAGGAACACCTATAGAATAACAGAAAAAAATTGAGAAGAGAAGGCCTTGATAGAGAAATTCTATATCATATATAAACAAAAGGGGAAATAGTTTCAAGGGCCATTAATGTCGTATCGTTGACAACACTATGTGGTTCGACTATTTAAAAGTCCTCAGAATGGTAAGATATTAAATAAGTATTTATTATCCTTTGAAATATCTTTATGAACATCCAAATAAGGATTTAAAATTGATTTACATCAAATAAAACATAAGATGGGTGAATGTGGAAAAATAGGGAAAAACTAGAAATGAGTCACTTATGGTTGAGTCACCGACCGCACGCCACTAACAATGAGCCACTAAAATTAATCAACTAATAGCGAGCCACGAATAGAGAACCATAGGCAGTGAGTCACTAACACTTGTTTACCCAAAGCTGGGCCACTGACATGACCTACCGACGTATGAATCACAGATTCCATGACTCATTGACCGACTGACTGAATGACACCCTGAGTCACTAACACCCTGACTCAACAATGCCCCGACCTAATGACACATCAACCTACTGATTCCTTGAACAACTGATTCTCTCGACCTACCGACGCCTTGACCTACCAATGCTATATCCTACCGATTTCAGGACCTATCGATTCCTCGAACTACTAACACCCTCAACCCACCTACGCGATGATCTACCGACACCTCGACCTACCTATTACCATGTTCTACCGACACCATGTCCTTCTGAATCCTCAACATACCTACACCCTCAACCAACCAACTCACTCTACCTACTGATGCTTCGACCTACTGAAGCCCTACCATACTGACACCTTGACCTACCGATGCCATGTTCTACCAACACATTATCCAACTATCACTTCAACCTACTGAGACTATCGAACTACCGATGCCTCACCCTTACAATTACCTATCCTAATGACGCATCATCCTACCGATGTTGTGACCTGCTGACACCTTGACCTACCAACACCTCAACCTACTGACTCCCTTTACCTACCAATGCCCTAACATACAGAAATGAGATACCGAAGCCAAACTACCAATGAAAAGCTTCTGACACTGAGCTAATGTTCCCCCCTAAAGAACCACAAACACCAGATTTTGAAAAAGCAATAGACCATGGCGGTCTGGGTCATTTTAGTTTTCTTTATAATGTCTTCATATTTCAATCGTAAATGGTGATATATAGAACACATGTTAATCTTGGAAAATAATTTTACCCCATACAGTTGATCAAATAAATCATCAATGTGAGGTAGAGTATACATGTTCTTTATTATAAAATCATTTACTACCTATAATCAATACACAACCTCATGGATCTGACTTCCTTATTGACAAAGAAAAAAGGTGTTCCCCATAGATAATCACTTGGAAGAATAAATCACTATTTACCCAAATATTAAAGATGTTTCTTCAATTACAATAATTTTATTATATCTATTCCATAGGGAGCCTTTTATATTGGTCTCTAATTAGGGATTAAATCAAGAGAAGACTAAACTTCATGCTTAGTGGGTGTTTAGGAAAATATTCTAGAAAAACATCAAATTTTTCTTTTAAAATATGTACATAATCAATTTAAAGACTACCTTTTTTATCTCAAGATGTTTTTTCCCTTTTTCCCTTAGAATATCATTCAGTAAAGATGGTGGGGGTTACTTTTCATAAGAGTTAAAATATAAAGTTTTTTAATAAAAAGGGATTCAATATCTTCCTCATATATTTTACTTTTCTTCTCCATGAAATAGATATTTGCATAATATTTTGAAATCCAATTCAAAACATGGATGATACCAAATTCAATAAATTGTATGATGACAAGGATAAAAACTAATGTATGTTTATGTGTCACAAAAGGTATTTAATGACATATCATCATTCTAGTGAGACATCCCTTAATGGTTTTGATTGATAACTACATTGTTAGTTCAAATGAGAAATTGAAAATTTTCAAAGAAAATGGTAAAATATAAATGAATGTGACGATCCCAAATAGTATAAATCATTGGCTATATTGGAGGAGAAAATGAAAGTACATACCACATCATCATTAGGACCATCAACCTCAGCTGTTATGATCACATAAGATAACACATTCTCCCTTGTAATTTTCATGGGAAATGTTTTTGATAGTTAAGAAAATAATTCTTATATTTCCCCATTTTTAAATTTTATAATTGAACATTTATTTCGTCATTCATCGTGATGAAACCACATTCTAGGTGGCCTTTTTATCCATACTAGAAATGAACAAACATTCTCTTTTTGCATGTAATTGGGTGTTCCATCCTATAATTAATGTATGGTGGAATGTTAGATTTTATTTTCTTCCCCTTATTTCTATATCTAGAGTGTTATGTGGCCCTAATTTTCTTCTTATTTCCATTAATGTCATAAGACAAAGAAAATTAATTTTATGTCTTGATATCATAAAACATTTTATCTCCATATTATGGGAATAATTTTGAGACTATTTTTCATAAGTGGAATGGTTTTAACCCATCAAATAATTAATCAATATTACTTATTGGTTACATATATAGTCTGTACTGTGCATTGGAATCCTAAATAATTTAGCTTTATACTTTTGAACATTATCATCCTCATTTTCCCTCAGACTCAAAAATTAACATTCCACATTCTCTAATAGTTCGTGGGGGAATTATTTTTCTAATATAATAACTATAAATTCCCACCTTTGTATATTTTATATTTCTTCATTCTCCTTAATTTTTTGAATCAATGTCCACCATTGATCCATATCTTATAACAAAAGATAAATTTACATGATAACCATATACATTTAGTTACATTCTAATTAATGAAATATAATCTCTAAGGAAAATATCCATTTCTGAACTTAAAAAGGATTTAGAGTCCCATTAAATATTGGGGTTTATTTACTCATGAATTAGTTTAATAGTGTTCCTCCACAATATGAACCAGGGTGCTTCATACAATAAAGGTTTTTATTTATAACCTGAGTCAGTCATCCCAGAATTGTTTTTTTCTTTTCATCACTAGTGGCATCACCAGCTCTACTATCTTTATCTTTAGATATTTATCTTATATTGGAGGGTAGTACCTACATGGATTTGTTGTGAAGATTTGGTTTTCATTCCTTCCATAAGGTTCCATTTCTAAAAAATGGAATACACAAGATTAGGTAATAAATCATAATTCATAATCCTAATATAGTAAAATAATTAACATAAATAGAAACTTTTATGCATATATAATGTCAAAATAATGAATATGGTATCTTTGAAGACATATTTTCTCATAAATACATCATAATGGGTTTTAAAAAAATATGAATTATAATAAGTATATCCACTAGACGTGTCAAACTAAGTGTGCATTATGTCCTATTATTGTGTACCAGGTTACCTCCGTAAAACATAGCACACCATTTCAGATTTATAAATCCTAGTTAAATCTCTTCCTAAACCACTACCACTTTTATTATCTATATACTGATTTATTTTCTAGGAAAACTGATATAATATGTATCTTATCAAAATTATATGATTTTATTCTATACTTATTTTCGATGTCTATGTTATGGTTATGTTCCCTAATCTATATTTTTGGTAATCTAGTTTTAAAGGATTCTACTAAACTTTCTCTAATAGTAACTATCAAAACCTCAAACCTAGTTTCCTAGGGTCGATGACTTATTTAAAAAAAAAATTACATTATAACAGGAATAATATACTGAAGGACCAAGCAGTTAGTAGTTTAGTAAAAGAATAGATATAAACATATGTTTTACATTACATCATAAAATAAAAAAAACAGTGTATCTTTGTTGAAAACACCCATAACCCTAAGACTACCATTCCAGGACATTCATAATATTCCTCTCTACAAACTGTGTAAAAATGAAACATAATAAAGGGGTGATCTCAGATTCTCTTTAAGGGTAATAAATATAAAGGAACCAATCATAAATAATCATAAAAAATTATGGAAAGGTAAGTAATTGAAACACATTCCTTTTAACCATAATCATGTGCATGATATGCAAAGAATCAATCAAGTAATCCCATCTAAACATTCAGATGGATATTATAATAGCTGAATAATCACATGAAATAATAATAACTATTCATATAATGTGGGAATGAATAATGGTAGACATCATAACCACACCATTAAGGTCTCGTTCAAAGACCATACATAAGGTGCTTATTAAACAAAGCTTAACCCTACACCTATAATGTTAAATGCATTGTTCACATGAAAAGGGAGAAACAAATCCAATGTAAACATTCTTACAAAAACAAGTATATAAAATGTTAGTACATTAATAAATAATCATGATTGGTATCTAGAAGCATATCCATAGTCCCAAATATAATAAAAACATCAATACAAAATGGTATATTGTATCATAATAAATAAAATTCAATTATGCCTACAATCTAACAAAGGATGTTGAAATAGATGAAAATAATATAATAAATCATTAAAAACATCTAGAGAAAAATATACCTTTTATTGAAATTATTTTTCATAGGGACATCTAATTTAATATAAAAACATTATTAGTGAATGGAATCTTCTAATATTTAAAAATATGTCTCACACATTATGTATAATTTAAATAAATATTCTTTCATTATATAGTCAAAAGGTCATAAAGTACCTTGTTTGGAAAATGATAGAAATTTTCCTTTTAAAGCATTTTATAAAAACTAAAACATGGGTAAAAAATAAACCAAAAAGTTAAAAAAGTTAATAATAATATTTTGAATACAATTTTAGGAAACATGTACATGGATTGTAAATATTTACATTAGATACATACATATAAAAAATCTTGGATAACAAGGAGATTGGAAAATTAACCCTCACCATTTATATTAATTTAGTTGATAGTATGTTACCCTATTATGTAATGGTTAATAAATTTTATTAATATATACCATAACTATATTCATATTTATGATATTATATATTATCCTCTTATATCTATTTTTTACTTTTTAATATTTCCATTGTTTCGAGTGTTAACTGCTTTGTTTTCATATAAATGTTTTGTTGTGAAAGTCATGTTTCTTTTGTATATGATATATTTTATTCATATAAAAAATGATATGAAGTTCATAATTATTATATTTACTAATAATATAAATTTTTATAATAATTATTTATTGGTTTACCTGTAGAATGATTCTCATCGTGTGGTGGAGATAGTAGGTCATACGTACACATGAGTGACTGCATCATTCCCTTAGTAATTAAAAGGTATAGAATTGGATGGTATATTAATTATAAATAATCATTATTATGTCATATATATTATCTATATCAATTATAAAAATCATTATACACATCCAAATAAATTATCAATGAAAAGAAAATTACACCACACCGTGGAGACTGTAAGACATTCATTCACAAACATGGTGATTATGTTTTTTATAAGATGGATAAAAAATTAACATGGATGTACCATAATCATAATAAAATATTTTTACAAATATGATATTATAATTATTACTTTACAATAGAAAATATATATAAAGGGGAATTAGAAGGCAAAAAATATAATTGAATTTGTAAAAAAAATACCTCTTCTTTGGTGGACTTACTTCGGATCTCTTATTAGGGACACTAGGGATGGTATTTTTGGATTCCCAAGACCATAAAAAATAAAATAATATTGTTTATAGGATAACTGGTTAGGTTTGTGTTAAGATATAAGGCTTTAGGTGGTGAGAGGATGTGATGAAGGTTGTTTCTTTTTATAGTAGACAGAAGTGGCACTCTCAGAATCCTTTAAATAATAAATTAATATAAAATTATTTTTGATTTAAAAAATATACAAAGTGATTTATTTTGTAGATAACATGACTATGGGTCTAAATTCTCTCTTATAATTATTTATTGATCAGTTTAGGTATCAAAATTAACCTTATCTTATGGATTTAACCATTAGCTAAACCCACTAACTCTTACCATGACAACATTGCTTTTTTACTCTATTGGGTTAAAATCATTACAATAGAATAATAAACAAACCCCATGTGGGAAATTTTTAAAATATAAAACCTTATTATAGTTTTTTGGACTAACTATATTTTTTATGACATTTATATCATTTAATAAAATTTTATTTATTTTAATGTATCATTTATGTCAATTTTGTTATTAATTATTATCTATCATTATCAAAATAATATAAAAACATGATAACATCACAAATACACTTATAATAAATTAATAACGTTTGTAATTTATCTTAAAAATATTTTATGTCGTTATTTATGTAAAATTATATTCTTTTTAATATTTTTAATAACATTTATTTGATATTTCCATTAATTAAAGAATTACTACATCATTATTATAGAAACCATTAATTGACTAATTTATTCTCCAAAAAAAATAAATAAAATATCAAGATGATGATAAAATTATTATCTCTAAAATAATTATTAATATTATAATTTATCTTATATATAACTCAATATTGAAAATTATATAATTTTTAAAATAATGAGTATGACATTTTTTACAGATTTTAAATAAAATATAATAAGTATATTATTACGGAACTGAATTATAAAGATCATAATTTCATCCTAGTGTTCATTTTGTTATAATACCACTTATTCGATGAAATTAAGAAATGTTCTAGGGTATCGTTTAAATATTATAACATTATTTTTACCTTTAATTACCTGATTTAACCTTAACTGTGGTAAATAAATAAAAACATAATATTGTTACTTTTCACAGAAAAATAAATTTAATCATTTTTTAGTATAAATGTAGTACTAATTAGAACTATTTATATTTGGTTTTCCATGTTATACTCACAAGAGTGTCTATAATAATGCTAATGTTAATGTGGTGAGAAGGCGGATGAAAGAGACATTTAAAAGTTCATTATGTTTTTATATCTAATATTAATATAAAATGTTTCCAATAGACTATGTTGGATTCAGAAATGTAGTGTAGATCTATTGTGATGTTATTAATAAATTTAATATGTAATAAATATTTAAATTAAATAGTCATTTTTTAACTAGAATGCTGTATTTTTCACTATTTATAAAAAATGAAAGTTTATATAAAAATACAAAAAAATCACTTTATGATAATTTTGATATTCTAAATCAAATAATGAAGCCTATTTTTTTAATATATATATATATAAATTTTATAATGTGGCTAATACTGTTAATAAACACCTTTTAAATGGCTAGGATGATAGAGCATGGTGCACTCGAACTCGGTGTTGTGTGAAACACATGCTTTTGAATTTATATAAAAAGAAATGTATCGTCAAATCATGGGGTATTAAATGATAACTTCACCCAAAAAATCTTATATATCATAAACATATAATATATATTAAAAAAATTTCTATGCCATTAATATTGTTAAATTATATTTATTTTAATATTTTAAATATAATATATTTTATATTCCAATAAATTGATCAATTAGTTCATCATAAATATATAAGATTTTAATTAAATTAGTTCTTCTATAAAATATAAATATAAATTAACATTATGAAGATAAATATATTATATTTCAAATGAATTTTTATTTTGTAATTTATCATCATTATAAAAAAATATTAAAAAATAATATCTTATTAATAATAGAAGGATAACATTTTTTACTTATCTTTATATAAAATATAATAAATGTCATTTTCTTACACAAACGGCTAAAAATGGTTATAATTTTAGACAAAGGAAGACTGATTTCAAAATCCATTCATCAAAAAAATTAATAAAATTACTAACATAATTTTATAATTTTATAATATTATGTTTACTTTTAATTACCTCATTTACCCTTAACCGTATTAAAATAAAAATTTAATAATTTTACTATAAATTTTTCCAAAAAACAAATGAAACCAAAGTACATAATTTATACCCATTGATTCCAAATATATAATCCATTTTTAAAAATTGGAAGCATAGATGTTGCAGTAATTAATTTAAAATTAATCCTATTAACAGGGTGCTATAATAGGTTTTTAAAGTTAAAACATGCAAAAGATTGAAACTCTATTATATTTGAATTCAGTGTAAAATTTTTGCATATGACCTAATTTATATTTACTGATACCAATTTAATCTATTTATTCATTAAAACAAAACAAAAATATAATTTAACACTATAAATCATTTCAATGAAAAAGTTTTTTTCTAATAAAAATTGGTATTTATTTACTAATGATCAAAACACAAAACTTATACTAAAACTACAAAAAAATCAAACCAATGTAAATTTTTATAACAAAATATCAAAGAAGAATATTGTATTTTCAAATATAATATTTAAATGAGTTAAAAATTGGATTTCAAATAGTTTGACAATAAAAATGAGATACTTTATTCAAAAAAAATAAAAAATTTATGCATAAAATTGGCTTGGTTCTTATATTATGTCTATAAAATATATTTGATGAATATCAAAAAATATAATTGAATTTATAATATATATATATTTTATTATTATCATTTAGTCATTTTAATTAGTTTTATTTATTAATAGAATATGACTTTGGGATCATAAAAATAAAAATATTTCATTTATATTTAATTTGAATATATTTTCGTTTCTAATTTATTGGTATCCAATGAATTCACATTTTCATACGTTCTTCAATACAACTAAAAGGGTCTAATTTAACATCTAGTTTATTATAATATTTAAATAATAATATAATGATGTTTTTTTGAAGCTTGTTGTCACATGAAACGAATACCAAGTCAGTGCGACGCGTAGCACAATCCATGTTGGTGTTGTATGAAAGAGATGTTTAATTTAGTGAAATTCCACACATCTATAAAAATTAATTTATTTGAAAATAATGTTTAGAAAATCAAGTGGAGTAACATTATACAAACCATTAAATTAATTTGACCCTTGAAATTCATCATGATGACATAATCAAATGAGGATACTTTTACCTCATCACATAATAATGTTCCAAAGTATATTTCTCATAGTGGTGATTTATCCACAAAACATTGACTAGGTGAGTGATATTTTTTTTGAAGAGAAATGTATATATTATAACGAATTTTAGCTTGTAGTTCATCGTATGAGAGATCCCACCCTAACAAAATAACCTCAATGATCATAAGATGTGAATGGTCAAGTTTATACATCCTTATGAGAGATACATAGAACACATCATAGACATGATAGAGATTTGGAGTAAGTTCCAATAGATAGGCTATTATCCTGATATGAAAAAGAAAATTCAAAGGGTATTATATATCTAGTGAGTAGTTTTCCTTTCTTTATGAATCAGATAACCTTCTTTCTTACAAAATTTGTAGAAACAACTTCTTAGTAACATAAAATTCTAGATAACACCTTTGGTTATCCGTATAACGCTTCTACAAATTATGTGCTACCTTGATATATTGTGGAATGGTTCTAACCATCTTATAAATATCTTCAATGATCATAGGTCCCAATAGAATTCATTCTCCAACTTCATCCAATCATGTTTGAGATCTATATATCTTCACATTTTGGTATTCATAAGGAGGCATATGAATTCTTGATTGAATTCTATTATTGAAGGAAAACCCACATAGATGAAGGTGTTAATCACTACCACCACTGAAATATAGAGAACAAGATTTCAACATATCCTCTAGGGTTTGAATTTTTCATTCAGAATGGCCATCTGTATGAGGATGATACGTCGTGATGAAACTCAATTCTATATCATGTTCTTGATGAATACTATTCCATAATTTTTTGGTAAAACAACGATCCAAATTAGAAACAATAGAATGTGGTACTCCATGAAATCTCACCACTTCCTTAATATATATACTTAAAAGTTTATTTAGAAGAAATTATTCTCTGATAACCGTGAAGATTGATGACTTAGTAAGGAGATGCACTACCACCAATATAGTATTAAACCCTTCAGAGGTTTTTAGGAGTTCAAAAATATATTTATGGTGCTATTCTCACATTTTCATTTTTGTATGGGTAATGGATGGAACATATCCTTAGAATATTGTCTTTCACATTTAGCATGCTATAAAACCAAGCACCGATATACAAACTCGTTAACATATATATTTATTTCATCAAATTAAAATTATTTTTTCAAGTCTCTATACATGTTTTTACATACAGGATGAAAAGAATGGAAAGATATGATCATCCTATAATATATCCCTCTTCAAACCAACTACGGAAGGAATACATTCTCAGTTTTTGAATCATATCATTCCTCCTGATCAAGGTAAAAGTCAAGATCATTTCTAACTTTCACAAGTATCCCTACAATGTCCATTTGATCCTCCTTAATCATTATAAGGATCGAGGGTTGAACATTTGACTGAACAAGAAATGTTTTCCCCATCCTTTAGGATTTCAAGGTCCATCCATTGAAAATGCATAAATATTGGATATTTTTGGATATCACTACAGGAAAAATAGTCTTATGCGACCGACAATTTACGATGAGATTATTTCCCCTTGAAAAATAGTCCTTCCCAGAGGTTATTTGCGACGAGGGGTTTGTCCCGTCACAAATAACATGTTATTTGCTACATGTTTTGGGGTCTCGTCGCAAAAAGTAAAGTGCGGTGTGGCACGGGTTGCGCACCAAAGTACGGGAAGGTTATTTGCAATGGGGGGGGGGATCCCCCCATCGCAAATAATGTGTCAGTCTGAGGGTATTTTCAATGGGATGTGTCACAATAGGTGTGTCGGCAGGTCACTTTTTGCGACAGGCCCCGTCGCAAATACCCATTTAGCCACATACAACAATTAATGCAGGCAAAGGTATTTGCAATGGGGCCCATCGTAAAAAGAATCTTTTGCGACGGTAATCCCGTTGCAAATAGTCTAGTTGCAACTAATCTAACATATATATACTCCCTCCATTTTTCTTTCTCTTCTCCTCATTTCTCACTTCCTCTATCTCTCTAAACTCTATTTTTAGAGTGAAAATTTCTCTGAGTTAGTTTTTTTACAGAGAAGTTGTGAAGTAGCTTACATCAATAGGAGATCACGTTTAAAGGTATTTATATTTTATTTAATTTAGTATTTATTTCATTTTTTATGTTAATTTTAATTATTGTGATTAGTTGTAATTAAATTAGATTCAAATTTTTTTGTTATCTGTATTTATTTGTAATAATAAAATGAAATTATTAATACTAATTCTTAATAATTAGTAATAATTAATAATTATTAATAATTAATAATTAATAATTAATAATTAATAATTCATAATAATTAATAATTATTAATGAAAAGTAGAATTATCTATAAATAATTACTTGTAATTAGTAATTAGTAGTTGTAAATTGTAGTTATTAATATCAATTAACGCTAATTAGTAACAGTTGTTTTTAATTAGTAATAATTACAGGCAATTAGTAACAAATAGGAATAATTAGTAATAAATAATATTAATTGGTAATAAATAGTAATAAATAGTAATATATAGTAATAATATGTTATAATTAGTAAAAATTAGTTATAATTAGGAATAAATATAAATAATTAGTAATAATTAGAATTAATAAGGAATAATTAGAAATAATTAGTAATAAATAGTAATATATGATTAACTAGTAATAGTTAGTAATAAATAGTAATAATTAGTAATAATTAGTAATAAATAGTAATAAATAGGAATAAATAAGAATAAATATGAATAATTATGAATAATTCGTAATAATTAGGAATAATTAGGAATAATTAGTATTAATTAGTATTAATTATTAATAATCAGTAATAATTAGGAATAATTAGGAATAATTAAGAATAATAAGGAATAATTAGGAATAATTTGAAATAATTAGGAATAATAAGTAATAATTAGTAATAATTAGTAATAATTTGTAATAATTGAGAATAATTTGTAATAATTTGGAATAATTAGTAATAATTAGTAATAATTAGTAATAATTATTAATAATTAGTAATAATTAGTAATAATTAGTAATAATTAGTAATAAATAGTAATAATTAGTAATAATTAGTAATAAATAGTAATAAATAGTAAACAATGCTAATAAATAGTAATAAATAGTAATAAATAGTAATAAATAGTAATAACGTGAAATAAATATAAATAAATATTAATAAATAGTTAAAATTAGTAATAATTAGTTATAAATAGTAATAAATAGTAATAAATAGTAATAAATAGTAATAAATAATAACTAGTAAAAAATAGTAATCAATAGTAATAAATACAAATAAATAGTAATAAATAGTGATAAATAGTAATAAATAGGAATAAATAGTAATAAATAGTGATAATTAGTAATAATTACTAATAATTAATAATAATTAGTAATAAATAGTAATAAATAGTAATAAATAGTAATAAAAATAAATAAATAGTAATACATTATAATTTTTAGTAATAATTAATAATAATTATTAATAATTATTTATAATTACTAATAAATAGTAATAAAAAGTAATAAATAGCATTAAATAACAATAAATAGGAATAAATAGAAATAAATAGTAATAATTAGTAAAAAAATATTAATAATTAGTTATAATTAGTAATAAATAGTAATAATAAGAAATTATTAGTGATTAATAGAAAGAAATAGGAATAAATGCGAATTAATAGAAATAAAAAAGGTATAATAAGGAGTAATTAGGAACAATTAGGTATAATAAAATTTTTTTGGAATAATTAGAAAAAAATAAGAATAAATAAGAATAAATAGGAATGTAAAGGAATCAATAGAAATAAATAGAAATAAATAAGAATAAATAGAAATAAATAATAATAAATAATAATAATTAAGAATAATTTGCAATAATTTGGAATAATTTGGAATAAATATAAATAAATATGAATAAATATGAATAAATAGAACTAAATTGGAATAAATTTGGATAAATAAGAATAAATTGTATTGTTAATAGTAACAATTAGTAATAAATAGTGATAGTTTGTAACAATTACTAACAATTAGTAATAATTAGTAAAAATTAGTAACAATTAGTAACAATTAATAACAGTTAGTAACAATTAATAACAATTAGTATCAACAATTAGTAACCATTAGTAACAATTAGTAACAATTAGTGACAATTAGTAATAAGTCGTAACAATTAGTAACAATTAGTAACAATTAGTAACAATTAGTTACATTTATTAATAAATTGTAACAATTATTAATAAATAAGAACAATTAGGAAGAAAATCAATTGTAATAAATTGTAATAACATCTAATAACATGGAACAGTTTCTAGTGGACTGACGACACTCCTTTTGCTCGATGACTCTTCTCTTTTCAACTTCACCGACTAAAAACATTATGAAAAGTATGCTTTGATGTATGCATATCCAATATCATATGTAAAAGTTTGAATATGCTATCATAGTACCACATTTTTGATAATGTGTTCAGGAAGTGAAAATTGCAAGAAGATGATTCATCGATGAAAATGTGGCTCTTTTAACTAACAACTCATTTTCTTGAAATTTTCTCACACATAAATCACAATGATGAATCTGCTCTGAGGTCCAGTATAGATTTTATAGAATATATGATATTACATTTTCCACATGAAGCTAAATGTTGATGTCTAGTATAGTTTTGATGGATGTACCCATTCATGATATGCATGCATAAATTGAAGAAAAAGTTACGTAACAAAGAATTTTTAAGGATCAATTGCTGAAGATTATTTGCAAGAGGAAATTTATTTTTTATGATCTAATTATTTTGAATATCAATATCCTTCAAAACAAAATCACATGGGATGAAACGAGGAGAATGTTAATGAAGAAATGGATAATAAATTATCAGTTTTAATCAGCCAAATCTTGGTTTTGGTGGAGTTTATGAATGTTGGTATTCAGATGATGAACATCGTATAGCTCATACATATGTTCTTCTCAACTGTGTAGAAATGATATCATTTTTATTGTGAGCGATTCTATCACTTATTTTATAATCTATGTAATAGAATTTAATATTATTTTATTTGAAGGTTATATGATAATAATATTAAGGAACAACATCCAAAAATTACTATATCTTCTCACAGAGAACGCAAACAAAAATAATTTTCAATTTTTTCAACAACTGCTAACATAAATTATTAACGGTTTAATATCAATTTTGTTTATTATTTATTATATTGATAATCGTTTTACAAATTTTCACGTGTCTCAACATAATGATGAAATTGATAAGTGACTGTGTATATTTAGTATCCACCATCCAAAATGGTTGAATCTTATAATTCATATGTGGTGAATGGTTTTTGATTTCATTCACGTGCATATGGGGAATAAAAAAACAATGAACAATAGAGTTTTCTTGAGATGACCACATCATAGAGAAACTGAATTTGACTTTTATGGCATTCTGGATGAAATTATTGAGCTGGGTTATCTAGGTCAAAATTACATAAAGATATTTAAATGTTGGTGGATAGATATTGAGAGAGGCTTGCATGTTCATTCGACTCATAGAATCGTCGATATTAAATATAAAAGTCTTCTTGCAGTAAATGAACCTTTTTTACTAGATCAACAGGCACATAAAATTTATTACAAAATGTAATGTGTTGTATCAAGAGAAATGAGTGATTGGTGGATCATAATAAAAATGAAATCTCAAGAAAATCACTTTACTCATACTGAATGTGGTTTTGCTGAAATGGAAGGAATTGAAATTTGTCAAGAGACTACTCAAAATCGATCTTTTTCATAAAGAGACTTGAATATCAATGATGTCACTCCACAATTAAGGATCTATAGTGATGAAGATGTTAATGATGTTACAAATTTATTTGAAATTACAAGAGATGATGAAATTGAAATTCATATGGATATTGATGATGTTGAGGAGGAATATGAAGACATTGACATTGATATCGATGGAGATGAGGATGAAGATAGACATTGATACTGTTAAATGATAGTTATAATCATAAGTAACATATATCTATATATAATAGTTATTTTTAACTATCTACTTAAAACAATCATTTTGGGTTTCATATGGATCCTGATTAATTTCACGAGTTACAGGATACTGAGATACCATTGGATGAGGGGGATTGTAGACCATCTGAACCTCAACCTACTGACAGTTTAGGGGGTAGGTGGAGGGGGTGCGGTCTTACACTACTAATGATTCATGACCCTATCCCCAAGTGACATCCACGTCTTGAAATTGATCTACGCACACAGATGTATGGTAACCTGTATATTTCAATTAGCTTTTATTAATTTATTTTTATATATAATAATTGTTTTATTATTTATTCCATTTTTCATTGTTTTGTGTGTGTAGCTATTGGACAGGGGAGGGCTATCTTGTGTAATTATGTTTCTTAGCCATGGATCACATGGTAATAGATTCCTATTGATGTGTGGTGTGACATGTTCAATCATTGGATGGTATGTAAATAAAAAATATTTATTTTGAAATTTATTTTATTAATAACTTGGTATTATAAATTATTTCTAGGGTTTATGGTTTCCCATCGATGATAGCATGAATGATGCTATCCACACGGCATGATAGGTGTCTATGCGTGACTGCTTACGTTAGTTTTTTCACAATTTGAGAAGAACAACCATTAAGAAAGAAAGAGTGAAAGAATTTGATTTGTAGTGTAGAGCCCAATAACCAGTGTACATTTCTTATGATGTTTGGGATGGATTATGTTTACACTGGTTTGGTGGTGGATTTTAGAGGAGATATTTAGTGGGACGGCAAAACCATGGGAGACATGGGGTGACATTTCGAGCCAGTAGTTTTACATTAAGTACACATCGAGAGTATCTGGTAAGTATATTTTTTAAATATTTTATATAACTTTAAATAAAAATAGTTTATTTTATATTTTTTTAGGCAGTCGAGCATCTGGATATTAAGGAGTTAGACATTTATTAGAGGATGTACAGTGATCCAGACACTGGAGAGATTAGAGGTGATCTCCAACGTTGGATTGTGGTTAGTATTATTATTTTTTAGTTTGAAAAATAATTGCATAAAATATTTTCACAATCTGAATATCAAATTGGAATTTAAGGAGTCATATGGGGCTGAGACCTATCAGATACACTGCCCACCATTTCGATGAGGCGACATGGATGCATGCAGCTCAACATTGCTTTGAGAAGGGCTGAGTAGTAGGTATCATCTCTCATTTGAATCCTGGTACTTATTATGGTACTGTTGTGATGTCAGCATCTAACTCGAGAGGAGATTATAGAGAGGCATCAACTTCTGCCTCATAGTATCAAGAGAAGTTGTGAACTCATCCTGAGCTTATAGAGTGTTTTCAAAAGCAGTATGAAGAGATGTGTCAGCGGCAACAGCAGCACGAGGAGGAGATGTGTCTATAGTAGTAGTAGCAGGAACGAAAGCATCACGAACAGAAGAAGTACATGAGTCGTCTGACTCATAGTTTAGGGATGGAGTTTTCTCTACAATCTCCTACAGATCATCCACCTCCTCCAAAAGATGACCCCTCCAATTATTATTTTTTATGTTAAGAATTTTTGAATTCAAGATTTGTAGTAATATGAACTATTTATAGTTTCTGTCTTTTATATTGGTGCAAATATTGCATAATATAACTTTTTTATTTTTAATATTTTATTAATTATTAGTAGTACTATAACATTATTATTTTTTTATTTTACTTATAATAATAAAATTTTATGATTTGTTATATTTTTCTATAAATATTGATAATTTTAATATTTTTTTATTTTTTATTATTTTATTAATATTAATATTAAATTTTTTATAAATCATTATTTTATTTAATATATATTTTTAGTATTATATTTTTTAATTTTTTTTATTTTACTAATAATAATATTTTTTATTTTGATTATTATTTTAATAATAATAATATAATTTCTTCAATAATCGTAATTTTATTAAAAAATTTTATTATGTTTAGTATTTTTAACGGGACCTTTTGTGACGAGCTACCATTGCAAAAATTTTATTTATATATAATGTATATAATCAGAGGCTTATTTGTGACGAGCCCATCGCCAAAAATTATATTTGCAACGTCGTATTCTACAACGGTCTATTTCTGACTGTACCCCATTACTAAAGCCTACATGCGATGGGATCCCGTCGCAACTATCCCATCTCAATTACCTCTAATTCCAGTAGTGTATTTATCATATAAATGATAGCATGATCCCTTCGACGCAAATCATCGGCTATCTTGTTTGTTTAAATGGGTGGTAATTTATTGAGAAGTTGTAATTTTTTATAAACATTAACCATATTCTTTGGTGAATGTTGAACTCATTATGTGTGAATACATATTTCAGGGTTTTAGGATGGGTATATATATCACACTTTTACTATAATGATAATACCTCAATATCTTTATTGAAAAAATTACCACCGGTCACTCTAAGTCAAGAGTTGGGTAAATTTTCTCATGAAGCATCAATGATCATGTGGAATAAGAGATAATATTACTATTAAATATAATAACATATCCCCATCATTTTCTCGAAGCATCAATATTGATTACAAACCCTTCAACACCATATGGTAATGTATTTAAAGGTGTGCTAACTAACCTTTTCATCAGTTCTTTGAAGTTTTCCTCACATTAATCTATCCGGAGGAACTTACAAGCCTTCCATGTTAACATGGTCAGAGGATTATGTAGTCTTGAAAAATCTCTATGAATCTTCGATAATATCCTGCTAAAACAAGAAAAATATGGTTCTCAGTCACCGTGGTTTTTTCATAATATCATTTTATGGCCTCTGGCTTTGATGGAACTACTAAAATACCACATCATCAAATTATTTTACCCTACAATTAAACTTGTTTCTGAAAAAATTTAAAAAATTTAAAAATTTAAAATGATTTATCATTCCGTAGTATCTTAAGAATAATTTGACAATCCTTTGTGAAAATTGTTTTAACAATGGTTTTGTATGTGTTCAAAACTAAAAAATTTTTATATGATTTTATTTGTTATTCATGAATCAGACCCAGTCCATCATAATGAGATTTAAAAGAAATTTAATATTTTCTGATTTTTTGAATTCAATGATAATGAGGGAGAAATGTTTTTTTAAAGAGAATTAATTTTTTTTCCAGACTCAGAGAATTAGACTTAGGACCATCGATATATTGTTGATGATCGTTAGACCCAAAATAATTAGAGGAAAATACTTTGGTTTTATGGATGTTTGTTTCTTTTCAATATTTAGAGAAATAAATCTGTTGATTACTTAGAAATTTAGAAGTTGTTGCTTGACGAAGACATATTGATGCTGAAGTGGTTTGTTGATGATTCTGATGTTAGGAGTTAGAACATTTCCATAAATTCTAATCAATATTAGATGTCTCTTTTCTAGTTTAAAATTTCTAAAAAATCATCAAAACTATCATTATAATACACTTTGATTAAATGGAGGTATCATAATGGTTTTATCAGTTTCATAAATCAAGATAATGTTTTCCAATGAGTAATGGATGATGAGGTTTGATACTTTTCAATTTTTTTATTAGTTTTATCATAAAATTAAATTGATCATAAGGAGTAAAGAATAATAATGGGGATTTCATCATTATGAAATATACATCATATTCCCAATATTTAAAAATTATGATAAATTTATGAATCTGATGATGTTTTAAGAAGTTCAATACTGTTAATTGTATTCATCGTTTTATACTATACATCGTTTTTGAAAAAAATCATCATACTGGGAATACCATTGTAATGGGAATTACAATGTAATGATTTAAAGTTGATACAAAAATCATAATGACGTGAGAAAAAAATATAAATCATAATTAATATACACAGAAAATGAAATCATAGTGAGTGGAGAATGAAACATAAATTATAATCATTTGAGAAATAAATGATTTGTAATAAACAGAGAAGACAATAAATTCATAATCAGCCGAGAAGATAATAGATCTGTAATGAGAGGATTACAAAGAATAAAAAAAATATAGATTCTAGAATAGTCTATGTGGTCAAACATGGAATTCAATTTTTCATAAACCTTTGAGAAATATAATGAGTATTGAAGAAGTATATTTTGATGTTTGAATGAATGTGTTTCTAATAGTTTTTATATTTTGAGGAAGTGGGGATCATTTTAATGTTTTTTTTCTAAGTCTCCAATAAATAGTTTCTTAAATAATTGGTTCATTGGTGAATTTTTACCCAATAAAAAAGAGAGGACTACTGATGGAATCATGGGAATCATTTCTGGCCTTCGATCTAGTATAGAGGATCAGAATGTTGAATGATTATTCTACCAATTTGTTCATTTGAGCAGAGATTATGTTTTATAGATTTAGAAGGGTTTAACCATATTGATTCCATAGTATAGAGAGAATCAGCTCCAAACTCATCATATTAAGAAAATCAGTTCTCGACTCAACATATTGAGAGAATCATATCCAAACTCATTGTATTTATTGAATAATATCCAGGCTCATAATATTGAGTTAATTCGATACAAACCCATTGTTTTAGGAAAATATGATCCACCAAAATCAGATTAATGATTTAGACAGAGCATATGTGAAGGTGTTTAAAAAATTATTTATTCTATTTTTTGGATAAATTGTTTTATAAGAAAAAAATAAAAACTAACAGTATTCAGACTGATTTTTCTTATCGGGAATATAATGATCCTCACAGGAGTGGTCGAATGTTGTATTCACTTATTTAAAATAGTGTATTTATATATGCCCAAAGATGTAACTATAATATAGATGTGGGTTCTCACATTGAGGATGAACCTTATAAATATTCTATGACATAATTGATTTATTACTTTTTCATGAATGAATATTTACTAAAAGATGAAAATAAAATAAATGTTAATAGATTTCATGGGTAATTTTCCTAAATGGTTTTCAATATATAAATATTAAAAAACTTATTCACCCCTGATGTAAGGTTTTATTCAATCCTTTAGAACATAACAATTCTTATCTGTTCTTCATGCTCTTATTTTCCCTTTTGTTATATAACCACATAATATATAAAACATCCAAAAAATGATTGAGGTAATCTCTAAAGGCTCTATTAATCAAACACATGAAGATATCAGGGGAATTAGTAAGAGAAATAAAATATTTTACTATATGTTCATAGTATCTGTACCTTGTAAGAAATGTATTATTTGTTATATACACCTTCTTGAAACTCAAATCTATGATATACGTAATGGATTTCAGTCATGGAAAATTATTGAGATCCGTGCACTTGAAAAAAAATCATCAACGTGGGAAAATGGACACTTGTTCTTGATTGTGATATTGTTAAACTCAAGATAGTCAACTCTATGTCACATTGATCTATTTTTCTTCTTTATAAAAAAACTAAAGAACAAAAAGGATACACACTTTTATGAATGAATCCCTTATCATGGATTTGATGGAGTTTATTATTTATTATTGAATCTCAATTGGGGATATTGAATAAGGATCCTTTGAAATTATTGTATAACCATTTATGTGAACTCTTCAAAACTCCACATCATGTTCTAGTTGATTACTAGGAAATTCGTCTAGAATAAAATACCAAAAATCATGAACAATATGTATATAATCAGTGTCAATTTTATCCCCATCCATTATAGACAAAGAAACGTTCTTAAGGGAAATTAATACTCATACATCATATGTAATCTCCATAAGAAGTTCATAATTATCACTACATTAAGATTTGATCATATGAACTTTTGAAGCATCCAACTTTACATACCTTCCTTGAAAATTCAAGTGAGATTTATAAAGAAAATTAAATCAATTCATAAGAAGAAATAATATTCATCTAGAGGAATATTGAATATAATTGTAGAAAACACATTCCCACAAACTTTAATAGGACATGAATCATAAACATGAGACACAATCATCATACCATTAAGGGTTTTCCCCACTAAATACACATCTAACCATTTTGGGGGAGTCATTACACCCTTAAAAATTAATTAGATATGAATGAGTGGGTAGATCAAGAATTATATAATACATTACAAGTTATAGAGTGGATGGTAAGTGTACCTTTCATCATTTTATATTGGACCCATTTTAATAAATAGTGATCTCATGGGATTTCCATCCATACCTTGGCTTAAGATATTTCTGATGTCGATCATCAACACTAGCCCTTGGGTTTGGGCACTAGTTATCATTATTCCCATTCTCCATACATTGGTAGTACATAATCATAGGATGTACATTTCCAACCAATTCACTCCATTTACATTGTAAGTTGACTTTTTCCTATCACATTGGAAATCAAAAGCCATATGTCCATCCTTTATGCACATAAAAAAAATTATTATTGCCCTTAAGAAAATTTCATCAATTATACTTCCCATACATAGGGAATAAAGGAAATACCCCAATTTATCTTCATTGTTTTTATATTTCTCATTAAAATATATCTTCATCTATAGATAAAAACCATGAGATTAATATGTGGATCTAGCCTCCATTTCAATGTTTATTTCACAATGAAAAATAAATTTATAGATACACTAGTATCTTATATACAACTCCATTTTGAGACATGGATTTAAGCCATTGTAGAACCTATCAACTTTACATTAAGGTTGGATGACAATTCCCAAAGCATACCTAGTGGGTATTTTTAAATTAACCTCATAGGATTCGATAGATTCATCATACCTTTTCTTCATAAAAAAACACTCTTTCTCTATCATGGTACAATGAATCCATGAAAAGTAATTATTCATAAATATGTTCTTAAACACATCCCAATCCATGGAATAAATTTCATATTACTACCTGATATTCTGAATTATTGTCCAATAATAGTTTTCTTGACTATCAAACTGATTAACAACCAGAATAAATTTATCACTCTTCAAATAATGGATTATGGAAAATATCATTTTAGTAATATGGATCCATTGAAAAAAAAATAGATAAGAATACCCAAGGAAATATGGTGGATGATTCATCATAAAAGACTGTACATAATTGTATTCTTTCCTATGTTATTTTGGATGTCAACCGTGATTTATATCTTAAGAATGTTTTGTGATTATAGAAACAATAATTTTCATTCCAACTCCCATTACATTTGGTTTCATAGATGTAGAATTGTTGAATTATCTATTAAAATCACCATTATCATGGTTTTATTAGGTTCTATCCATTTACTAAAACCAAAATCATAGAGTAATAAACTATTATCATAATGAAAGCCCACATAATCATGATAGGATGTCCCAATTGTGAAACATTCATTAATATATGTCACCTTAGGATCATCCTTGGTTATTCATATGTGACATATATTTAAATACTTCAAGATTGTTTATTAATATGATGTGAATTACTAATGAATATTCCATGGGAGTGTCAATATGGGTGTCTAATAAGGATTGTTGTCTTGTACCATGTTATGCCGAGTCAGGACCAATGAAATTTGTTGAAGTTATTACCCCTAGGTAAATCTTCTCCAGTGAAACATTCCTTTTTAGTATCCTGATAAGGATTTATTTATCTGAAACCACTTTCTCAATCATTTAACCAAATACCAAGACATTTTCTGTTTATTTTCCTCTTACTATACTTAAGATTAGTCATATAATTCTAGTTCTCACCAAGGATATGTCATCCTAGTTTACAATGTTTAAATAATTTGTTTAAATGATACCAACTATAGAGACCCTAAATTTGTAAAGATTATCAGTACATTACTTTTTTAGAATACATAATAAATTACACAAACATATCCCCAAAGATTGTATTAGGTTAGTGCCTCTGAAAACATGGACACCTAAACACTAGTATATAAAGCATTTAAATTTTATCCAACTAGGATATTATTAACTACCATCCTTCTTAGAAACATCAAATGTAATACATATATTCATAATCATGGTGAATGGAAACGTAAATAGCAGTGCTCTCTAATGGAAATTGAGGGTAAAAATGGTATATATATATAATAATAATAATAAAAATATGGGTATGAGAATATGATAATGAAAATAGAAGACCATACCATGCATATAAAATATCATAAACAAGATCATGACATAAAAAAATTAAATTTAATATGTTATTGATCAAAAATAATTAAATAAACTGAACAATGAATTAAAAACCTAGGAATAAAACTTGGAATTGTGGTTGACATATAAGTATATATTAAATATTTCCATGGTATTGGAGGCATCGTTGTGGAGGATATCTTAGTATTATGGGATCAATTGAGATAAAATCATGGTAGTCATGGTTACATCCAAAGAAAATCATAGTGGACAATGTTCCTTACGTCTACCTCATGCGATAAATATATTTACCAAATTCATTGGAGAGAGATATATACCCTATAAATCTCACAATGAAATAATATATACATGTTGCAAAATATCATAAATAATCATATCATATCCCATGAATTCAAATTTCTATAATAAATAGGTAATAATATCATAACATATGAAAAATAGATAGGTTTCATAATAATTTAATAAATGTATACCTCCTAAACATAAGCAAGTTTCATAAGCAGACAACCTATAAAAAAGATACTGATTTTGTAAAAAACATTTCATAAATGGTAAACAATTCTAAAAACGAATATGAATGTTTTATTTGGATTATTCCTTTGAAATGAATAAGTATCACCAATTTATGTTATTTTATAAGGTTAATTATTTAAAAATATCTTTTAAAACCATTCTTAAAGACAATATCCTCTCTTATTGGAAAATGTTTTGTTTTATAAAAATTCCATGGAATAATGAAAGAAAACATCTTTATTAAAAACATGAAATCCTATAAGGAAAGTATCAAGATATTATTTTGTCATGAAATTATAAAAAATATATTCACGATTTATAAGATAAAATAAAACATAATCTTAATACTTTTTCTGTAAAAGTCATAAAGTACCTTGTACGGAAAATGACATAAGATTCATTTCAAAACATTTGAAAAGGATTCCAAATTAGTTGAAAGATACATTAAAAATTATATAATAATATTAAGGATATTATTAAATACATTCTCTATAAACATTAACATGGATGATAAATATTTTCTAGTAGATACTTACATATAATCCATCCTGATGATAATGATATTGTTGAATTAACCATTACTGTAAGTATGATTTACATTATACGTATCAAAATAAACTGTATAATAGAGTAAATAATTTATTAACTTGTGAATAAATATAATCCTATGATATAAAATATTATCATATTATCCCCAATTTGTTAATAATATTTTATTGTTAATCTTCTTTCATGTGAAAACTACTTACTTTACTTATGCATGTTTTTCATGAAAGTCCATTTTAAGTGGACATGATATTGTTATTTAATTTAAAGAATACTTTTAGGGTAATATATAACAAATTTATGAATTATATACATTGATATAATAAAAATTTATTGGTTATCATGGAAAATCATTCTCATCATGTCATGGGGATGGTAAGTCGTATGTATGACCGATCGACATTATCTTTCCTTTAAAATGAAAAGATATGGGAGTGTTTGATATATATTTTTACACGATAAATATCATGTTATAATTATAATATATGTTCATAATTTATATTATTAAACTAATCTAAGAAATTTTAAATGAAAAATATTTTACACCATAGCATGGAGACGGTTGGTCGTACGTACGCACACATGGTGATATTTTTCGTAAGATGGACAAAAGGTAGGATATGGTTGGGAAATAATAATAATAACTTCTCAATATATATTTTATATAAATTTTTATTAAATTTTAATATAAACAAAACATGAAGAGGAATTAGATGAAGAAATACTCTTGATAGAGTCAGTAAAGGAGACTACATATTCTTTGACGAACTCCCTCTATATTTCTCTTAGGGACACTATAGTTTTTCTTATGAGAATTCCCACACCTCAATATCAATACTAATGATGCTATAAGGATAAATGGTTATGTTTTGGTCGATCTATAAGACTCATGGTGCAATGACTATGTGAATGAGGAGGTATGTTTTATTAAGATAAGGGATGATCACACTTGGTAACTCTCATAATATATAAGTAATATAAATTTATTTTTGATTTAAAATTGATAAAAAATCGAGGTATTTAATAGATAATACGATTATGGGTTAAAAACATCACAAAAAAGTATTTTTGGACCCGACTATCACATAATAATAACCATATATATTTCTATTAAGAATCAGTTAAACCCTTTAACTTTTACATAGATAACTTGACTTTTTACAGTTTAGGAATAATATAGTTACTATAAAATGCCAAGAGAACCTTAAAAGGTTCAATGATGACATTTTTAACCTAATTATATTTAGTTAGACTTTATATATTTTTTTATGAATTCTATATCAATTTATAAAATATTTTTTTAAATCCCATTTTAGTCAATTTTGAAACTATTCATTATTTCCTTTTTAGAAATATCCTAAAAAGATGATAACTTCCATCCAACACAACTAATATAATAATAAAATATCTAGTATATCCATATAATCCTTGTATGTTATTAATTATGTTAAATAATATTCTTTTGAATGTTGTTAATATAATTTATTTGATATTTCCATTAATTGAACAATTAATACATCATCATTATACAATGATTTGATTAAAATAAATATTCTTTAAAAATTAATAAAAAAATCATGATGAATATAAATTTGTTATATTTTAAATGATTATTTTATTTCAATTTTTATTATGTATAACATTGTATTAAAAATATATACTCATTACAAATTAGTGTATGAAATTTTTATCTTATCTTTAAAAAAAATATAATAAATGTCATGTTTTAAAAAAAAATTTACTAAAAAGGATACAATTTATTAATTTAGTTTTTTATTTCAAAATAAATTAATCCAATAAAATTAAGACACGATTTAGGGTAAATATATAATATTATAATATATTTTGACCTTTTAATTACTAGATTTACCCTTAAACACGGAAAATAAAATTTTACTCAAGTTACTATTGATGTTTCCCAAAAATAAAATAAACCAATTTATATAATTTGTAAACTATAATTATAAATTTAGTATCCATATTTCAAAATTATAAGCACATAAGTTGCAATAATTAATATAAAATTAATCTTGTTGATGGGGTGAGACAACATGTTATTCATGTTTAAACATGTGAAAGTTTGAAACATTTTTATATCTAAATTTGATGTAAAAACTATTCTAATGACCTGAAATATAATAAAAAATATATAATTAATCTAATTATATATTGAAACCAAAAAAATAATTTTACACAATACATTATTTTGATGAAAAAATTTGTTTTCAATTAAAAATAGTAATTTTTTTTAATATTCATCCAAACATGAATCTTATGAGAAAAAATCAATCAAAGTAAATTTTTTGTAATTAAAATTAAAATAAGATGTTTATTTGGTCAAATATAATATATAAATGTGTAAGGATACAGACTTAAAATCAGTCCCCATTAAAATTCAATAAATTAAATTTTCAAAAAATATAGGATTCTATGCATAAAATTGGGTGGGTTCTATTATTACTTTATTAATATTTATTTTATGAATATATATATTATTTAATTGAGTAAATAACAAATATATTTCATTAATATCATTCAATAAATTATATTAATTTAATTTATTAAAATAAAATAAATATAGGATGATAA
Organism: Viscum album; assembly: GCA_963277665.1. Taxonomy (NCBI): domain Eukaryota; kingdom Viridiplantae; phylum Streptophyta; class Magnoliopsida; order Santalales; family Viscaceae; genus Viscum; species Viscum album. The sequence goes on along the minus strand of OY728123.1, from coordinate 1,810,456,255 downwards.
AAATAAAAATATATTCTGTATATTTAATTAGTATATATTTTCATTCATAATTAATTGTTAACAAATTAATTAATTTTTTCATAATTTTGTTATTAATATTCTTTCTCACTAATTTAATAGAAATGTAATTATCTTATTTAAATAATAATAAAATGATCTTTCATGGAAACATGATGTTGTGTGTAATCCATGCCAAGTCGTTGTTGTGTGTAGCACAAGCAAGATGGTACCATATCAAATGAATGATTGATTTCATGCAATGAATGAAATAGATGAATTTTAATTTATTCAAAAATAAAATTTGAAAAAACTCGGTATTTTAGTGGTTGGGTTTTAGGTGGTTTCATCAGATGTGGTTGTGTGGTACATAACGTTGACTGGGGCTGGTTCTGTTGTATAAGATGTTAATTGATCCCTCAAAGAGGGTTTTTTGGGAGAATACTGTGAAAAGTGAAACCATTCATGTTTTTAAATAGCATTTCATTTCTTCAAATTTTTTCATCAATTTTTATTTATGAATTTACTATATGTTATTATTATCATTTATTATTCAATTATTTAAGAAATAATTTAATATTAATTTAATTTAATCAAAATTTTAAAACAAAATATAATCCAAATTTTCTATAAAAATTTGTATAATTGTAATAAAAATTATATTCATAAATAAAAATAATTATTCAATGTTTAATAGAATACATTACTTTAAAAAAATGGGGGTTTCAAATATTTCATAATAAATCACCTTCATTGAAAACCTAATTTATAATATTATATTTATTATAATTTTTATGGAAATTAATATATATAAATTTATGTATTTATAATATATGAATAACATTTCTGCATTCAATTGAAATTTTTATAATTTTTTTAAAATAAAATAGTATTTTATCAGTTGATTATTTAATAAAAATATTAACCAACATTTAAAAAAAATTATTCTTTGGAAACATATTATTATTTTTAAATAAATATATATTATTTTCAAAATAGTTATTTATAACGATTTTATAATCATTTAAAATAAAATATTAATGTTTCATAAATAAATAATCTAATAAACTAATTTATAATAAAATAATATTTTAAATAAGTCAACTTTTATAATAGTAGTATTAATAAGTCAAAAAATTATTTTAATATTAAATATTATTTATTAAATATAATAATTCATTTTAAATATTTATAACATAATATTTTCTGAAAAACTTTTTAGATGATATAATTTATTGTAGTAATGCATAATTTTAAAATATTAAAAATAACCAATAAATCAAAGTTTATTATTATTATAAGTTAATAAATTTAAATAAATATTTATAAATATAAAATTAAAAATATATTTTACAGGATGATATAGTCTCCCCTAACCCTTAAAAGAATTGCACTATAAGAATAGGTTCTTTGGAAAAATTAAAATATGGAATTTTCATCCCCAGATGTAAGCAAATATTGAACTTTGAGACTTCTATACTCAACAAAAAACATTTATTATTGAATATTGTCTAGATCATCGCTCATATACCAAGTGTGAAGCCTCGAATCAGCACTTCTGAATTCCGAACAAAAAAATTATGTTTGTTTTTTCATAATAAAAGAAAAATAAAAAATACACATATGATTTTATATAATATAACCATTTCATGGGTATATTTTAAAGAATTATACATATACAATAAAAATTAACAATGATGTACAAAAATAAAATAAAATAACTAAATTTCATCCTGTTTTCCAACACCAAAAGAAAATTCAACACCTTCCTGAAATTTTATGAAAACTATAGAAAATAAATATAAAACAATGGGTGAAAATTAATATGACCAGTAAGGGGATTTAAAATATTTTTGAAATACATTTCTTTGAAAATAATTAATATCTTTGAAAACATTTGTCAAATAATTCATTAGATAAAAATAATATTTGGAAAAGGAATTTCAACCCATATTTAAATATACATTAATAGGGTATTTTAAGTTGAAAACCATATACATTCAAAATAAAAATTATTTTCAAATTTTACATTGGATTTATCTATTTGGAAAATATTAATTAGTATGGATTAATTATGATACTCAGTGTTATGTAAGAAAACCATAAGGCCACAATGTCATACCTCAAGTGGTATAGCAAACCCTTAGGGTCATATGTTTACATTATACACTATTATATATAATTAGATACTCTAGTTAATAATTTAATAGTACATTTTAATGTTCCACCCATTCTCACTCATATATGATTTTTTTAAACCATATATAAATTATTTCTGTGGAAGACAATAATGATTAAAAAATTTATTATAAAGAACATTTTTTTGAGAATTCCAGAAAATAATTAGGAGAAATATATAAATGTAAATTTCTTCTACTATTTCAAAGAAATTATTATAATTTCTTCATAAATTAAATGAAAACATGAATCGATGCACATAAAATTTAAATAATATCTTAGATAGTGTACATATCTAATTTAATGATTACAGAAATGGATGTGAAATGAAACTTGTCACATAAAATGATTAAATTTATATAAAACTACTCAAAATATTAATCACACAAAAAATTATATGTTATAGTCCTATAAAATAATAACTATAAATTTTAAATAAAATAAAATACCCCTTTTAATTTTTTTGTCAAACAATAACAAAACAGGGTTTTGTTTTTTCATTATAGATTATGATAAATTCAAAAATGAAATTACTTATATATGACCATATAATGGTTTTATAATACCAATTTTCTTTCATGGGGTTAAAATAATATTGATTAACATATATATAAGGGTATATGAAAATAGATGATTTTTTTCATAGAAGAGTTATAATTGAATATAAATTTCAATAAAAAATAGAATCTTTTTTTCTAAAACATAGCCTTGAATTATTTTTAAGTACTCATAATATTGAATCTATATTTTGTAAATCAAAATACAACCCTTACTTGTTTCTGGAAACCTAATTGGGAAAGAATCTACGACCTTGCTGGTGAACTCGATCTAATGGGGGGGGTTTGGTTTGGGTCTTCTAATGAGGGAGGTGGGGTTCTCCCTCTATTTGACATACTTATAAAAGAAGTTACATTATGGATTGGGCCTTAAAGGGATTTTTATAGTATTTTAGTTTAAAAAAAACAAATAAAATTAAAATGATGTATTTTATCAAAAAAATTATCTTATTTACCTTAATCCCAAAGGAAATGATCCAAGCACATTAATGTGTTCATTTTTTTTATAATTTATTCCAGGTAAGGAAAACTAATTTTCAATTTCAATTACTGAGTTACAGATTAGGACATGATTTCAAGTTACCAATATGATCCATTTATAGGTTCCTCGATCCCCCGTTTTTCATTACTAAAAAAAACCTTGTCATGGTTAGGATGGATGATGTCAGTCCGTTTGGTCATGCATTGGGTTTTAGGGTAACGTCATCAATGGTGTTTTTGGTTTTTTTGGATATTTACTAGTGCTGGGTTGCTTGCAGAAGAAGGTAATGGTGTCCTCAATGAGGGTTTTGGGGAGCAGAAAATGGAAAATGTGATTAACCACATTTTTCAAAAATGTTTAAATTTATTATTTATTTTTATTAACTTTTATTTTAACATTTATTATTTATTATTATTATCATTTATATTTTTGTTAAATTAAAAAATAAATGGTCACTATTTTTATTCATAATTTAAAAAATAATATAATCCAAATTCTAGATCATAATTATCATAAATATTATATTAATTATATTCGTAAAAAATAATTATTTTATATATAAGAAAATATATATCTATAAAAACAAACTTATTTAATATATTTGATAATAAATGACATTTTATGAAAAAATAAATTATAATATTATTTTTATCACAATTTTTTTTAACTAATTTAGAGGAATTTAAGTATTTATAACATATAAATAATTTCTATGTGTTAAATTAAAATTATCATAGTCAATAAAAATAAAATAATATTTCATAATTCAATAATTTAATATAAATATTATCCAACATATAAAATAATTTTAGTTTATAAAATCTTTATATTATATTAAACAATATTTCCATTGCTTTCAAGATTATTGTTTATAATGATTTTATAAACCTTTCAAATAAAATTTGATTTTCTTATAAAAAGTAATAAACCAAATATATGTAATATTAAATATCATTTAATATAAAATTATTTTTATAAAATAAATATTTATAGTTTAAAATATAATTTTAATTTTATATATTATTTCATCAAAATAAAAATTCATTTAAAAATATTATAACAAAAGACATTAATAATATACATTTCATAAAATATAATTTGATTGTTTAATTTCAAGTAGAACTATTTAATTTCTAAATATTCAACTTAACCAATAAATGAAGTTTATTTGTTATTTATAATCAGTTTAATAAAATACTTATCAACTATAAATTGTGTTTATAATTTCAGGAATGTTATAAGTAGAAAATGATATATAATATTTATATAAAGATATTTCTGTCGTGAATATCATAAGTATTTCATGTATATTATATATATTCAATATATTTACCCTCATAACCTTCTATTTAACAAATTAGTGAAAAAACTCTTCACATCGCTTCATGAGGCGGTAATCCGCCATACACATGAGCGATGTTGTCGTACCCCCTATGATATATAATGGAAAAAGGTTATAAATGATATAATGAATCAAGAGGAATACATATCTTATAAATATAATAAATAAAATATATAATGTGTATTTAAATCATTATTCCCAACCATGAAGGGTTGTAATAGAAAAATGAATGAAGTCATTTCGCGAGTTGGTAGTCTACTCTACTCATGAATAATAATTTCATAAACCAATAGATTGATGTGTGTGTATGTTTTTAGGTCATAAAAAAATAAAAATATCTCATTATAGTTAGGACCCTGAGGTTATTGTATAATAATTATATGTGAATAATTTAAAAGCGAGAGAAATTAATAAAATAGAAATGCATGACGTTGAATGTTACCTCTTATTTGGGTAACTCGTTTTGGTTTTCCCCAAAGGCCATCCTTGGATGGATTTATTATCACAGTAAGGATTCATGTTTGAAACTAGGGATTTAGATAATTGATTTTAATATTTCCTGGAAAAAACAATTTTTTTAATGTGTGATGATAGGAGGAGAGGTTGTGGCCTTTTATAAGTGGGGTAGAGGACACACAGTTATTTTTTAAAATAAATGTTTTGTGAAACCACATTATTATATACCGAAATACACTAATAATGAAACTAAATTTATTTTATTGGAGATAATGTATATAAATGTCCATACAATATGTGTTGGACAATTTTCTAGGTCATTTTTCCACATAAGATTATATTTGAACCACTAAGTAAACTCATTTTTACATTTATCATTACAAATTATTTAAATTACATTTACTAATAAGAATGGTTAAAAAATTAATTATACCCAATTATAAATTATGAATTATTCTTATTCCCAATATGTAATTATATTATCAAACGTCATAACACATAAGTGGAAAATTTAAAATTAATATTTATCCTCTAGATGCGATGAGACAACGAGATTTTAATAAGAGTATTTTTTTTATAATATGACAATTATATATTAAAACCTTGGAATATTAAACTAATTGTATGAAAATAATTTAATAATAATGGAAATATAATCTAAACATATCATTTAAAATATTCCACAATAGGGATGATTTTAATTAATATTAATGGAAAAGCATTATTCATTTAAGAATAATTTTTTAGATAAATCTGTCTTTGAACTAAAAAACATATACTAAAATCCAATATAATGTTGAAGAAAAGAAGTTTTGCTGATTAAATACAATCCAATAAAACATTGTATACATAATATCACATTAAAAAACTAATTCTAAAATCATCTATTTATTGAAAATAATTGTTTTTATGAAAATGAGTTTTTTTTACTTTTCACCAAAAAATCAATATTTTTATAAAAATCCAACAAATTGAACAATAGTAAACATTACTATTATAACTAAAAAATATAAGTTCATTTTATCAAATAAATTTTTTAAATTTTCCAAAAAATATTTTATAATTTCATTCATAAAAATCAATAATAATCGCTTTTGAAATTACATATTTTCAGAGAAAAAATTAATTTATAAATTTGATTGATTATTTTATAAAAATTGTTAAATTTTTTATATTTATTAAGAAATATATATATAGTGAGTTTTTTAATACTATTAATACAATCCAAAATAATGGGTAGATTATAATGATAATATATATCAGGGGGCGTTTATGTTTGGTGTTGTGTGTTGAATACACTATCAAAATTAAAATTTACAGGGTTGCATAAAATGCAAGCTTAACTAAATGTTGCATGCAAAGAATGAAAAATTAATTGTTTTATGAAATTTATGTTATTGAAAATAAATTTTATATTTTAAAATCTCAGGGTGTTACACCATGAACTTTCTCTAATCCCTTCCACAGACCATTTAATACCCATGTTGTGTGGCCAAAATTATCCAATGATTTTTCATGCCAAAATTTTGTAAAGTGAATAATTGTACCACTTTCCACTAATGTAAATTCACTAAAATGGTCTTATAAATAATCCTTTGTGTAATTATATTATTTTATTCTATTTTCCTTAATAATGGGATTAAATGTATTTAAATATAATAATATGTTGAATGATTAATATGGGACTCTTTTTTATGTAATGAAATGAATGTGATGCATGAACCCAAATTTATATGGCTCTCCAATGAAATGGGTTTTTTATTCTCATGAGACATCATGTATGTGATTATGGAGTAAACATAACCTATTATGGTACTTTTTAGAACATGTTTTTATGTCTTTCACACTAGGATTGAATTATGTTTACGGTGCCATGTTTAAATTTGTTTTCAGCATTACCATGTTTCATTTATGTTGTCATGCTATATCATGCATAATGTTTGGAGAATAGGATTATAAAATTATTATGTGTCGTTATATACTATATTGACTAATGTTTTATTCATTCATTATGTTATACATTTCTTATTCCCATAATCGGCTTGATATCTCACCCATTTCTTTTATATGTCCCCAGGTTATTTCATGTAGTTTTATAAAATATGTCATATTATTAGTATGATATGGGAGTTTCCATTCATGTTTATAAATCATGTTTTATGTTATTATGTAATATACATAAATAAAAGAAGACATTAGTACTCTCAATAATTTGGTTTGTATTAGGATTAATATTATCTTATAAATCATGAAATAATGTCTATTAAAGTCAATTGTTTTTATAAGTTATACCAAGGGAATGTTTAGTTAGTTTTTGGATTAGGATTAGAAAATAGTAGTGTAAGATTTAGGTATAATAATTAAACTAGTTCAACATCCCTAATCATTGTTAAAGTATAGAGTAAATGGTTTCCAAGCAAATACATCCCTGTATGGATACAAAAGTGTATGTGGAACTAGATCATATTTACCTATGTTTAACAACCACGGAAACACCATATTGAGCTGTACATGTCTGGAAACTGGTGGATGACAATGGGACTTTGTATAAACTTGTGTTTACCCTCTCAGTGTATATGAATTGGTAAATTCAAAAGCTCATAAAAATCTATTATTAATGAAACAAAAATTCTTTTGATATTTTATGTAAGGAATTTATCAGGTAAAATGTAGATTGAAACCTAAATTTTTTTTATGATAAATAAATATAATTCAAATTATAATTAATCACATTATAATTATTGGATTATGATTTAAATTTAAAATAATTTAAAAGTAGTCATCCCATATTTTGACTTTTTTCTAGCCGATGTCCATAAATTGAAAGAAATGAGTAAACAACCAATGTAATGAGAAATGTAAATACTTCCCAACAATGATTCACAACCAAATGGGATTTGGAATCAATATATTTTCTAATTTTTATTTAATTCATTTTCTTGAAAAAAATAAAATTTGGGAAAATACCCCCCCCAAAAAGAGTAAGTCATAATTGATACATTTACGGGACAAAGGCCTCTAACTTTTGATTGACCATTTGATCCATAACATAAAGAACAATGTATTATCTTTATTTTTAATATATTCTCTACCATTTAATATTTGGATAAATACATAGTTATATTGAAACTTTATCATATATATGAAGAATTTGATTAGTGGTAGGAATTGATTATGAATATGAATTATGAGGAAGAGATCAAGGCAATGGGTTGGAAGTAATTATAGAAAATTATTTTTGATAAATATATTCCTCATACTTTATTACTAAAAATATTGAGGGGAATCTATAACCTCACGAAAAAGGATTAATAACCAATTAGGACATATGGAAAACTTATAAAAAATAATTCTATATAAACTTATGACATTGTAGTTACCATTGAATGAAATATAGACCACTTCTTTAGTGTACTGAAGCAGATTCTACAAAAATACCTGAAAATTCAGAAATTGTACAACTATGATTCTATTTAATTATTTTTATTACATGTCAAGATATAGATCATCAAATCACAATGGTCCCGTATGGATAATGGGGGATATTAGAGTTTAATTTTTCATGTATGACAGATAAATCTAAAAATGGTAAGAAATTTCCACATCTATATTTTTATTGGAGTGGTAAGTGGCACCCTAAAAATTTTCTAAGGTGGTGAGGAAATGCATTAGCTATGGAATTGAAGAAATATAATATAGTAATTTCTTATATGAGAAACCCACTAATGCGATAGACAACATGAATTTTCTGGTATGCTCATATTCTAGGCTCTAATGTTTTAAATGTAAGTAAAAAATTAAATTTGTAAACAAATAAAGTAATGAAATTGTTGTCGTAGACTATCAAATCATAAAACATCCAAGGTAACAATGGTGATCATATTCCATAACAATCACTGAGGTGGATCCCAAAAAAATTGGTTTCATGTATACTATTTATTAAATAAAGAATATAACATGTCTTTTTTTATTTTGGTTATACACATTCATCAATTTCATGAAATTATAGATGAACTATTGATTAAAAAACCAAATTAATTGAGGTTTATATTTTATTAAAAATAGAAAATGTGGAAATTATTTCATCCTAATTATATAAATCCTCCCCTACAAAATTGTTTATGATTAAATTCCCAAAAAATAATATGATACTTCCTTCAAAAAATTTTTACAAAAATATGCGTATGGAAAATAATTAAATATATAGATCCAACATAAATTTGTGAGAGATAGTAATCACTATTTTTATCATGAATTTTATTTCAATTATGTAAAAGTGATTAGGTGATGATGAATTTTCATTAATATTACCATCTCTATCACATAATTCTTTTCCCTATTAATAACAGAATATATCTTAAATGATTCTTTATAAGGAAAATTTATACTTCAACATATTACCATCGTGAGGTTATATTATAAATTGTTTTGTGATGAAATTCTTTATATTTCTCTTAGATAAAGGGTTATATTTTCAATCATTCATAGTTTTAGAGATCATAAAATATCCAAAATTCATAAAGAATGGCTATTAAGGATGTTGTGGAGATAAAGAAGAAACTATAGGTGAATATAAAGAAAGGTTTTATACTGCCAGGAGCTTTACCATGGGTTCCCCCAGTCCTATTCTCAGTATAGAAGGATTTGTTAATGAACCTTTTCATTGATAATCATGATATATAATAAATATCTTCTTCAATATATTTTTGATTTGTTCATTCTTGTATGTGTATCCCAATACTTCTATAAGGATGAACATCAGTTAGGGTACTATCTTATACGTTTTATGAATGATGACATAACATCCCTAGACTTTTACACATATTATTACATGATTTTTATCATAATAATATAAAAAATAAAACCATGGATTACAATGTCTTGTATATTTGGATGATTAGGTACATAACTTGTAATGATGAAACCATAATAAAAAATATATACTTAATAATCATAATGAGTTCCTAACTTAGATTAATCTTTTTCATTTATATAGGATAACTGGGGGAATACAAGAACAATGCGATGAGCTAAAAATACCAGTATGAGAATAATCATTGTAATAAAAAATAGAAAATTGGTTTCAAGTCATAATATCGTGGCATAAAAGGAATGGAACATAAATAATCATTGGGAATAATAAAATGTATTAAGATAGAACATATAATCATGGAATCTTAGGAATGGGTAAAAAACATCTAACATGATATAAACATGAGTCAAGGATAACTATCGAGACCATTACACATGGTAGAAAAAGTCCCATAAAGGAATCTGGTTAACTCCTTGTACCAACATAAAACCTCACAAGACTAATTTTTTTGGTGTATTAGATTTTTTATGGTCTCACCAATCATATCATGTTCATTAATATGTGATCCACATGAATAATCAATCATATGTTTTACCTATAGAAGAATTGGGTATCGTAATCATTTGATGAGGTATAATAAAAGAATGTCATAATTTATTCCATAAATTAGTTGATTTAAATAATGCATGTAAATTAATATGGGGAAATAGTAATATATAATGTTAAGTGATGTCAAAAAGAAGTGAATTCATGCAAAAAGAGTCTTTATGTGACATTATAAATTATCCATTTTAGTGCAGTTTAAGGAAAATATTATAGTGAGTTTAACGAGAAAAAATAAATTTTTTTTTAAAACAAGAAATGAACCACGATAGTTTTTTCAAAATAAAAGTTTCTATTTATAAATATAATTGAGGCTTAAAAAATATAATGTATTTCACATAAAAAATGAAATAAAATATAAAGTTCCAATTATTAAGCTTTCTTTTAATGAATAATTGAGAGGAGAACCTTTTTAAATCATGTATTCTATCATCGTAGAATGATGAACTGATCTAGATGCATGATTTTATAACATATTAAAATAATTTATAAAAATAATTTAATAATAAATAACAATTAATATCGGTAAAAGAGGGATAAAAATAACCTAAATAATAAATTGAGATAAAAAAGAATCCCTTTCATTTTATCCAAATAAAATTCTTTATTTCACCTTAATATACTAGATAAATATATTAATACCCATAATTAATTAATTAAGAACCTTTTATACACTTATTTGATTTATTGAAATATTAATATGTTCGTTGAATTTATTTTTAATGAGGTTCATGATTATATTTCGTCACTCAGAAGTGTTCGTTTTCATGGATTTCATGATCAATTCCCTTGTATATGAATATGGAAGTTCATGTAAGATGGGTATAGCTATCTAGAATTTATTGAAATTGTAATTAATTTACTTTCAAGAGATTAATTTTTCCTTAATTTTTTTCATAGTTTGAGGATAATACATTTTATAAAAATTTAATGATAATTTTATAGATTATTGTGGTCATGCAATGATAATCACAAACTAGTTTCATTTAAGTATTTATATTTATGTGAATAGTTTAGTTCAAGAACATAAAAAATGTTTTTTAATAAATTTTATAGTCTTTTTATACCATTATAATGATATTAATACCATTCTTAACGGAAGTATTGAAAAATACATTTCATACCAGGAGGATGATCAACATAACAGAGACAATATTTTCATTTTGTAGAATAAAAGGTAGAGGAGAAGATGTATTTTGATTAACTAATCATTTGCATGATAGAATAATACTATATATATAATACTAGATTTCTCATTTCACTTTGATAAGGTATGTTAAGAATAAAATATGAAAAGAATTTAAATTTGAAAAGAAATTAAAAGAAAATGAAATACAATTTTACCTATTGAATTTTTACTCTTTGAGAACCTCCATATTGAAAAGAGTTTCACATTTTTTGAGACCAAGGGATATTGGATGTGTGGTTTAGGCTTTCGATTTGGATTTTGTAGAATTTTAAAATTGTAAAAAGCATCAATGTTGTGAGGTGAATAAGTGTTGAGGGGTGGAATTTCTAGGGTAGGAGAGGGATGATTTCTAACTATTTTATTATTATTTTTATTTAGGATTAAGAAAATAATTAGTTTGTCTTTATCACAATACATATTAAAATAATGACGTATAGTTTTATATTATTAGATTATATTAGCTATGCATAAAATATGTATAAATAATTAATGTATTTGTTAAATACTATAAATTAACATATTTCACTATTTACCATAAATTAAACTATTATAGAAAAATCAAAAAAAGATTACACTACTAATTTTATGATGTTTATAATTAAATAATGGACTCTATATCCTATGATTAATATAAAAATTATGAGAAATTTAGCTTTTAAATAAAAGAATCATTTTTCCAAAAATAATGACTTTAAATTTATAACTGATTTTATGATAATCTTGAAAATCACATAAGGTATCTTAAAATTATCTTAAATTAATAAGACTAAAAAATATTAGTTTATGAATAAATTTTATGATTTTTTTTCTTTTTAATAATTTTATTAACTATAAAACTATAAATAAACATTTATTATTTCCAAAAAAATATAGCACAAAATTTATCAGTTTTAAAATAATTAATTAATTATATTATGATATAAATATATCTAATTTTGATTTATAAAATACATAAATTTTTTTATACATTCATAGGTAATGTTACAATTCTATTTTCCATATTACTATTCCTAATTATCACATTACTATTCAAATAGTCATGGTAATATTTTATTCATATAGTTTGATGAACTTATAGTAATACCACTTATTCCATTAACTATTCATTTAGAATTTTTGTATTTTGTGTTCTATGTGAAAATTATGTTCTTTATAATATATAGAATAAAAATAATAAGGGAGTTTCCAATGATAAAATTTCAGTATGTTAAATTCATCCCCCCTTATGAAATTTCTACCTTGAAATTTAATTTTACAAAATATTATTAAAATAATTTATGGTAATTCTCCTTCATTAGTTACTCTGGTTCCCATGTTTCTTCTATGTACTTATGGTTTCTCCATAGTACATTGACCATGTGATTAACTATTTTGTGTAGAAAATTATCTATACGGTTCAACATCTTCACAGGATCCTCCTCATAATAGTGATCATTTTATTACTACACCACCTCTGGATTTAGTATATGTGAGAGGTATAGTATATACTTTATCCAGTGGGATACATTGAATACATCATGTACATGAGACACCGAAGGATTATGTGATAGTCCATATGAAATAGATTTAAAATGATCTAGAATATTGAAGGGGTCTATGTACTTGGGACTTAGCTTTCCCTTAATCCTAAATATCAGGATATTATTCCATGGAGATACCTAGTGGAATACTATGTCTCTAACCTTACACTCAATGTGTTGTCGAAAATTTTCTTCATAGCTAATCTGTTGACTTTGGGATTCCTTGTTGTACTGCTACATGGGTATCAAATTCTCTACCATTCATTTGAACATTTCTAGTATTATGCTCATATTTTCTTGACATCATCCCAGTATGATAATGTTCTACTTATTTACACATTATTAGTGCATATTTGATACATTTGGATAATCAATTAGAAACTATTGTTGTAAGAGATATCTTTTGGAGGTAGATGTTGGTTCCATTCTCTGTTGATGTTCATAGAAGAATCGATCGACAATTCTTCTGATATCTAAATAGTCCACTCTTATTCAACATCATATTGAGGATGATAATTCTTACTGAATTTCAGCTTAGTTTTTAGAGAATTATGGAGACATTTCCAAAACATGGAGGTGAATCTCATTTCTCCTTCAGATATAATTGATAGTAGTAATCAGTGATGCCTTACTTTTAAACAGTTTTTTATCCATGAAACTTCACCAATTTTGAATTACTCTTAAATTTATTTAATTTTATCTATCTTTTTTTGAAGATCTATAATGGACAATATAGTATTATTTATTATACATGTATTTGGATGTCTAGTGACAAAGTCCATTGTAATGTTTTCCCACATCCATGTTGGTACAGGTAAAGGTTGCATCATTTACTCAATCCTTTTTCCTTTAATCATTCACGTATTGAAAAACCATTAATTTTGATGTATATTTAGTGATCTCCTTCTTCATATTGCCCCACCAATATTGCTCTCGATGATCTAGATGCATAATTGTGATTTAAAGGTGACTCAAGAAGTTTAAACTATGTGTATCATTAAAATGATCTTTCTTTATCTCTATATTTCATAAGACACAGTGTTATAAACCAAATATAAGGACTCCTTCCACATATATCTTCAATTATGAGGATTTCCCATTTATGATATCTTCCATTTTTTCTAAATTTTCTCATCTTTTCTTTGAGAATCATTTATTTTCTCAATACGGCATGGTTGTGAAATATTTTAAGAAAGTATTTTTCATTTTACTTCATTAAAAATATCAATTTCCCTCTTTTTAGTTATATGCAGACTAGAAACGTCTCAATTATGTTCAATAATAATGATTAGGGATCCATTATTCTCATATAATCCATAACATTATTTTCTTTACCATGATGATAGTGGATTGAGTAGTCATAATATTCGATAAGCACTAACAATATATTATATTGAATGTTGAAGTCCTTATATGTGAATATATATTTAATGAATTTATTATTATTATATATATCATACTTCTCCATGTAGAGGTAATTCAATTATATTTTAAATGCAAACACCATTTCCTCCAACTCTAAATAAGGCATGAGATAGTTTTTCTCCCAAAATATTAACTTCCTTGAGAAGTATACAATCACGCTATCATTTATCATTTGTAAAAAGACAAATACATTAATTTATGAATCCATTGATACCAAAAAGTGTTCAACACTTGTTTTTAGTGTCATTACTAGTGCAGGAGAAATATAATTTTCCAGCACTTTGAAGCGGGGTTCACATTTACTGGGCTATAAATCATTACTCCCATCCCAGTCAATAAGGATAATGTGTTATGAAAATCCTGATATATTCTTAATAATCATCTAAAATTCCCAGATAGTCCAAGGTAACTGTAGATATTTATTATATATGTTTTTATTGGGTACTCATAAATTTAAAATTATTTATAATAGTCTACATATAATTCTCTCATGGTGATTACATGACCCAATATTAATGATTAATCCATCCAGAAATGAAATTTATGGTACTTTTCATAGATTTTCTCCCATTGAAATGTCTGTACAATATTATTAAAATTATTCTCAAGCTTATCCTTTCTTTTAATGTATATTCAAAGGTCATCAATAAAGCTACCAGAATATTGTCGAGGTAAGACTATATTCATTTAATCATATAAAATTGATAGATCATTAGTGATTTTGAAGGGCATCATAATGAACTTATAGTGTCCATACCTCATTAGAATGGAAGTCTTATGAATATATTTCTTCTTCACCTTTAATTGGTGATATCCCATCAAAATATCAAACTAATTGAAATACTTTATCCCATATTTTTAATCATTCAAGTAATCTATTGGTATAATGGAACACAAGTAATTTATTGGTATTTTATTGAGCTCATGTTAAAAAATGAACAGGCACATTAAGCTTTCTATTTTCATGATGAAGAGGACTGTTGTACCCCATTGTAAGGCACTCAGGCATATGGAACCCTTATCTAAATTATTTTCCAAATTTTGTTTCAGTTACTCTAACTCATAATGACCATTTTAAAAGTTTTTTTTAAATGTAGTGATCCAAAAACAAGTTCAATCTAGAACTCGACCTCTGAGTCAGTATGAAGACCAGAAAATTGGTTAAGTAACACATCAGTGTAGTCCCTTTTGATGGGTATGAATTCGAGCATGATTCTTTACTTTTCCTCAGTCATTTAATCTAGATATTCATGCCCATAAAAAACAATATCCACACTTTTGAAGATGAATACAAAAAAGATTAATCCTCATCATTATACATCAATAGAATTGGATGATGCTTCTATTTGTGAAGAGTGATCTTTATTTCCAGATAATTGATGTTGAATTTTTATAATGATATCCAATCCTTGACCAATATTTCACGAAATTCCCCCAAAGGATGTAATACAATATTACCTAGGTGGTTAATTCCACAATCATTAACCAAGAAGATGTTTTTTATTTTGGACACAATATTTTTTTACATTTTCTATTCTCAATGATAAATCATCCTCCATATTTTGAGGTAGGGGTTGAATTGTTCTACTAAGATTTCATGATACAAATTAATACATAAAACCATAATCTAATAAGAAATTTCCTATTCCTAAATAGATAAATAGTGTAAATATCACCACCTAATTTTGAGGTTATATCTTAGTAGTATTGATTTCATTTTCCCTTACTTGTTGCCTTGAAGGTTTTTGTTGTTGATTACCTCTTAAAACCCATGACTTAGAGAAATTTCATGCATAAGTCCCATAATCCATTTAGATTAAAAACTAAACTATTGGACGAGTGTTGATATGAACCATTATTTATTCTTACATTTTAGTCATATTATTTATATCTGTTTAGATGTCATTGTCCATATTCCATTCTATTCCACATTTGAACAATCTCTTTGTCCACCTATGGTAGTTTTTAGGATGATTTTTCCCACACTTTTGACACATCAGTTTTTGATTTTATTTCTATCATGGGAATTTTTTTTTATTCTCCCATATTAATATATATTTTCCTCTTTTTATCGCCAAGATAATGGGACCACTAATAGTCTCTAATCTCTATTTTAATATTAAGCGAATGAAGGATAATCATTTCTTAGCTATCAATGTCTCAAATCACCAACACTTTTTTAGACTCATCTTAAGACCACAAAAGAAGAGATTCACCTTAATTTATATGGTCCTGGTAATGATAATGGAAAATAGTGAATTTCTTGTGATGTTTTTATTATGCTCTCCAACAAACTCATTTTCTATTTTCTTCAATATGAGGAACTCCCTCTAAATTTCAAGACGAAGAGTTTGGGGAAAATATTTTCATGAAATATTCCCACTCCAAGGTATCAATTTTCTATATGAACACCATTTTATTAATTAGTCTCTACCAATGATCATCTTCCCCATAAAAATGATATAATTCCCACAAAAAATTCTCTTCTTTTTATCACTAGAGGACATAGAATATCTTCTCAACGGAGTTAGTCAATTGTTCTACGAGGAGTTGATTATAAGATCTATTACAGAAGGGCGGATTTTTTTTCACATGATTGATTCAACCTCAACATGATATTTCTTAAGAGAATAGTGGTTTTTGAAATGGTTCATGTTATAATTCAATATATTATCCAGTTTTCCAGTACCATCTTGATGTTTTGAGCTCCCATTTCTATCTAATTTTGAGTTATACTAGGGAAATCACGACATTTACTATCACATTGATTACTGGCATGTGTCCTCATATTTATATCTATTATTAAAAAAATTATAAACAATTAAGGGGCTTTAATACTTATCTAATAAGAATAAAAGAAGAAAATGTTTTCCAAACAACGATAAATATGTAAATGAAAAGTATATAAAGTTTTGTGATTCCCTATGTTGAATATTTGTTATCCATGGTGAAAGAATCATCCCTATAGCACTAAATAAATATTTCTATTATTAATCACAAAAATAAATATAACTTTATCACATAAAAACTATAACTACCATGTCCTTTTTCAATTATTATTACATGATTTTAACATAATTATCTGAATAATATGACTAAGGATCGCAATTTATAGTATCTTTGGAAGAGTAGGTACATAATTAAAAAACATTAAAACAGACTAAAAAATCATAAATTAATCTCCACAATGAGTTTCAAAATTCTCTTGATATCATTAAACTCCATAGGATTGCCAAGGGAATAATTGAAAAAGTGAATAGCTACAAAGCCTATCAAGGGAATAAGAATAAGAATAAAACATAGAACATGGGCTATAAGGAATAACATGATGAAATAAAATTCATAAAACATGAATCAGAACAAGAAATAATGACATTTACAAAAAGGGAACATATAATCAAGGAATATTACGAATGTTTAAAAAATATTTAACATGACATAATCTTGTGTCAAGTACAACTACCAAGACCATTACACATGCTTGTAAAAAGTATAATAAAGGAATCAGGTCCACTCCCCATCCCAAAATTAAGTTTCATGACACTAATCATTAACTAAATTATGGGATAACTATATGGTGACACCCATTATAACTTCTTCATGAATATGTGTGCCTCAAGAATAATCAAGAATAAGTGAACCCCATAGAAATAATGGGGTATCATAATAGTGACATAAGGCATAAAAAAGGAATATCATAATGGTTTCCATGAATGAATGGACTACATTTTTATATGGAAATTAATACGGTAAAAATGTATACATAATTATATTTTATATCAAACTAAAGCTAATACGAAATAAAACATTTTAGTGCATCTAAAGGTAAAGATAAATATAATTTAATGAGGAAATGGTGTATTTGTTTTCATAAAACCTTACATGGAACAAGATAATATTCATGATCAAATGATTGATTTTTTTAAAATAATGGAGGCTTAAATATATTATGTAGTGAAGATAAAACTGGGTATGAAAATGAAAAGCGCCTTTTATTCGGGCATGCTATTTAGGAATAATGGAAAAGGGAACCTTTTTAAAACATATATTTCCCAAAAAAAGGATGAAATAATATGGATATAGGATTTTGAAACATATAAACATAATTTAGAATAATTATTTAAAAAATATAGTAATTAAATTATTTTAAAGAGAGTGAAATCATAACCGAAATGAAAAAATGGATGTTCGGAAATAATACCATACTATATGTCCAAACTGTTTTTCTATTGATCATAATGTCATGGATAATAAAATTATGTCCATTAATTATTTATTCAAAACATTTTATACATGTATTTAATTTTTTATAATTTTATTATATTTATTTATTTCATTTTTTTATTTGTAATATGCTTCAATTTCATTGCTCGTGAGTGTACATTTTCATAGTTTTCATGATTGGTTCGCTTGTATGCGAGTATAGAAGTTTTTTGAAAATGGAAATTATTATCCAAAATTGAGGTTATATGTTATTAATGAAAATGAATATATTTTTTGTTCTTATATATCCATTGGTTATATGGTATGATTATTTTGATTAGATAAAAATATACTAATAATATTTCATATTATTTTGGAAGTTCAATAATCTTCATGAAACCATTTCATTTTATTATTTAGTATTATGTACATTTCATTGTTTACAAACATAATCTATGTTATAAAATAAATTTTATATTCTATTTCAAACATTATAAGTGTTTTCTTTCTATCCCCAAATCTGGTAATGAAAAACCAAAACATGTCATCCACAAAGTTGGTGAATCATCACCTAACGTATGATATTTTATTTTTTTAGAATAAAAGTGAGTAGAGAAGAGGTTTGATGATAAATTATTAAAATAAAATGAAATAATTATATTATATATATTATAAAATAGTCATATTGTCAATTTATTAGGTGTGGTGTGGTGAGAATTAGAAACATAAATTAAATTTGAAAAGAAATTAAAAGAAAATGATATGTGATTTTACCTCTTGAATTTCACCTATTTTAGAACCTCTATATGGAAATGGGTTTTTAATTTTTTAATACCAATGGCTTTTAAACATGAGGTAGATTATTTGGAAGATTATTAGGAATAATTTTGAAAATTATTAATGCTTAAAAGGTGTGAGGAGAATATGTGGTGAGAGGTGATATTTATAAGGGATGGGAGGGGTGTTTTCTCATTAAACTATTCATTGTTTTATAATTTTGGATAAATAATAGGAATATATTTAAAATTATAACTATATATCTAAAAATAATTAATCAACTTTTGTCATTATGGGCTTCCATCAGGCATACATCAACTATGAATCAATAATTCATGTACTTGTTAAATACTGTAGGTTATTGGTCTTCTCTCTTGACAAAGCCCATGCCCAGCTTCATCATGTAAATATCGAATAGAACTGCCTACAATAGAAGTGGAAGTGGATAGAGATAACCTCACGTGCAATGTTATTTGAGCCATACCAAGTGTATTTCACCATCACACACCTTACCCTTAGGTCTTATGTAGCTGTTTTAAGGGGTTTTGTAAAAAATCCCTAGAAATATGGTTATGTACATAATGTTTTTATATAATAATGAATATACTTTCATTTTATTATTTTTACCTTGTAAATAGTATTTAAAAAACAAATAGTGTATTTATTTAATAATCAACTAAGAAATCTATTTTGATGAATTAATGGATTTTTGAATTAAATAATATTTTTAAAATAATAATAATATTATTATATTAATTCTTATTAAATATAAATGATCGTATAATATTATGAATGCAGTCATAATTTTTATCAAGGATTGAAATCCATTTTTGTCAAAACCTGAGAATTTTTGATAAATGTACCTTTTTATTTTAAAAGATAAAATTAACATATTTAGAAAATTATTTAGATAAAATAAATATTATTTTTGGAATCCAAATGTCGAAATTATCCAATGGTGAATTTTTCATAATTTTTTGAGATATTCAATTTTTTGGGTAAAAATTAAATACCATTTAAATATATAATGTCTTTTATGACATCATAATGACCTAATAGTTATGTAATAATATACAAAAAGCTTTATGTTCGTCCAATATATGTTTTACCATTAATATAATGTGATTTTGGGTTACTTTGAATTATTTTACAAATCATTAATGGACCCTTCAAGACTTATTAAATATCTTGTATTTTTAAATTGTTTTCATTAGGAGTGTGACTCACCTCTATATAAAAAACCTCATTATTTTAAGAATATTGGAATTTGTTCTTATAAAATATTTTTTTCCACTTCCCTTTTCCAAAAACCACGGGCAAAAACCATGGTCTGGATTGTGGTTTGGATTAGTTTAATGTGAGTGTCTCAAACCTAAATAATAAAGAATCCCCTCACCATTCATATATAAACCCACCCATTATCCCACTTACTCCTCACTCAAAGCATTTTGGGTTCATAAAATTCTACCATAATCTATCTATAATCCTCTCAAGGTTCCCCAAGCTTTCAATAATCCTCTGTTAATCCTCACTCAAGCCTTTGGATGCACATTTCCAAGTAAGGTTTTTTCTTCTATTCTCATTTTTTCCAATTTTCATAATGTTGTTATGCCCATTTAATTTCAATTATAAATATTAGGGTATGGTTTTGAACCTCCCCCATACTACCCTATTTATGTTTGAGTGATGGGAGACCCCTTTCTCTTTCATTAAATGCCTCCCATGTACATCTGTTACTATACAGAAATTCCGAAAAGAATTTCTCTCTCCTCATTTACATTCAAGAAATGTTTTTGTATAATGAATATAAATTTGGTTACAATTATTGGGACATCAATTTATATATCCCCCTTACATTCCATTTCATGTACATATTATGAGACACCCCTTTCTCTCTCATCAACCATTATTATGAATTTCTACATCACGCTGTTACACTACCGAAATTACTCTTATTTTTTCCAAGCCAATGTCATTGGGTAGTAAATACCATGCCCATTTCTATTTCAAGGATATTCACCATTATAAACACTGAATTATTTATTATAAAGTTTCATATATGAATTCCTAATTCCTTTATCCTAGAATAAATGATGATGTTTTTTGAATACATGTTATATTATCCATGTGGCATACTTATGCCTGAAATGAAATGTTTAAGAAAGGTGTACCCTTATAGCGCTCCAATGAATTGGGAAAAGTATAGTATCATGATACATAATGTGAAATGAGTGTTACTCATGCAAATTCAAATGAAATAATGTTTTACTCAGGCTTCATGTGCAATGAGGATTTACTCATGCTCCATGTGCAATGAGCCTTGGATCATGCTAATTCCTTGTTAAGTGTTGTTGCCATATTTCCATGTTTCTTGATTTATCATGGTTTTATGTTTACGATTCTATTATGATCCATTTATATTCCTATTTTCTAACATGTACTGTATTCCACATGTTATCCCATGATTATTCCCTTACTGTGATTTATAGCTCACCCTTTTCTTATGCATGTCCTCAGATTATCCCATGCAATGCTATGTACGAAGGTCATGTAAAAGAGTTTCCAATAAAGATGTTGTGTTTTATGTTTCAAGTTGTTATGTAATATTCATAATCACCAAAGACACTAGACCTGTCGATCTTCCATGTTGTATCATGTGAATATTTTATCTAATAAATTAAGGTAAGTGTATAATAAAAGATCTGGGCTGTTATAGTTGGTATCAGAGAATAGGATTACTTATTTTTGGGATTAGGATTATAAAACCCTAGTAAACGATTAGAGAAAAGAATAAGTTTAATAAAAAATACCTAAGTATTGGTCAGTATAGATTAAGTGGCTTATCAATAAAATACATCTCAATCTGGATACGAGCAGGTAGAGGCAGCTCTGGCATAGATGTATCCTAGGGGTATAACCCGAAAACACCGCTTTGAGCGAGACTCAAACGAGAACTGGTTCATTAAAATGGGCCTTGATGAACTATTGGTTATGAAACTCACATGGGATATTCTTTGGAAAATTCACAAGCTTAGTATGAACTATTATTAAGGGAAAAAAATTCCATAAGAATATATGTAAAGAAGTAGATCATGGATAACATAGACTAAAGCCTATAGATTCAAAAGTTAATGAAATAAAAGTAATATATATGTAATCCGTTTTGTATTTGTATTACCCTTTATGTGTTACCCCTATATTTCCTTTTATTCAATACAATGGATTGAAATAAGAGGACTCAGGCTAACTACCAATGTGAAGATCAATGTGACGATTGTAATAATGAGATGCCCAATCCGATGGGAGTGGGAATCGTGAACGTTTTCATGCTTCCCTCTCAGATAACTCAAGAATTGAATAGAAAAATGGTTCAAGAGGATTGTTCAACCCCCCATAAGAAAGAATAAGTCGCTATCAAGAGCTTCATGAGACAAAGGCCTCATACTTTTAATGGATCATCTGATCCCTCAATTGCTGAACAATGGATCAACTCCATTGAAAAGATCTTATCCATCCTTCAATGTTCTGAACAAGAGAAGGTTATCTTGGCTACCTATCATATGGAGGGTGAAGCTGATCAATGGTGGACGTTGATAAAAAATATGAAGCCTAAGGAGGAGATCGAGGGGTTGGAATGGAAGGATTTCCGAAAGATGTTTTTCGATAAATATTTTCCACGCACCCTCTGGATTAAGATGGAAAGGGACTTCCTTGACCTCACGAAAAAATATGACAAATCTATTGAAGAATATTAGGGAAACCTCACAAGGATAGGATGATACGCTTATGGCATTTTTTACCCCCGAATGCAAGGATGACCACTTCTTTGGTGGGATGAATCCTAGCCTATGGAAATTACTGGCGATCCGTGACTACAACAGCTATGAGGAAATTGTCTGATGTGCCCTCAAGGTCAAGATGCAGATCGAAAAATCTCAGGGGTATCATGTATATAAGATGTGTAAGGTGGAATTCAATGCTGGTGGTCCAATGGTTAAATCCAACGGTGCTAAGAAGATCCAGCACCCCACTTGAAAAAGGTGAGGAAAGAAGAACCCTTGAAATTTCCTGAAGGGGACGAGGAAATTCTTTAGGTGTGGAAGAGAAGGGAACCTATCTGTTAAGTGTCAGCAAGAAAGACTCGTGGATGCGATAGAGGAGAGGAACACTCCATTCGAACCTCAACATGTGGTTCATTGTTAAGATTACAAATAACCAGGGAATCTTGAAAATTAGTGCCCTAATCCAATGGTTTTTTGAGGCAACCAACAACCTCCAAGGCAGAAAGGGAAAGATTTTTCCATCACCACTGCCTAAATGAACCTCAACAATGAAGTGGTGATAGGTACACTAGTTATTCATTCATGAATAGCAAACTTACTTTTTGATTCAAGTTCTACGCATTATTTTATATCTCGAAAGTTTTATAGAACAATCCCAGCACCGACACAAGTCATGGAAGTGAAGATGTCAGTGAGTACGGAAAATGGGGAAATCATTGCATCCCATGAATATAACTCCTCCCATTTCATAATCTGTGAATTTAACTTTCTAGGGAACCACTTCATACTCCCTATGGTGATATTTTATACAATTATTGGCATAGATTGGATTTCCTTACCTAGAGCCAACTTAAATTGCTATGAAAGGGAAATCACTCTCCATGTAGAGAATCGACCCCCGATACTTTACAAGTTCAAGGAGGAAGATGAACCTTCTTTAGCTCCATCATCTCAAGCGTGGATATTACTACTCTATGAGCACAAATATCTGGCTCATATGATTGAATCTAAGGATGCAACCATCCTAGAAGACATGCCTATTTCGAGGGAATTTACTGATGTATTTCCCAAGGAATGCATGGTCTTTATCATAGAAGAGATATTGAATTCTAAATTTATCTTATACCAGGGGTGTTGCCAATATCCAAGAATTCATATATAATGGTTGTTTTAGAGCTTGACGAGTTGAAGAAACAACAACATGAGAATCTGGATAAAGGGTTTATACACCCAAGGGCTTCACCATGGGGTGCACCAGTCCTCTTCATCAAGAAGAAATATGGGTCATTGCGCCTCTGCATCCATTATCGTGAGGTTAACAAAATCAAGATAAAGAACAAGTATTCTCTCCCACAAATTGATGACTTGTTCAATCAGTGGCACGAAGAACAATACTTATCCAAGGTGGATTTGTGGTCAGTATATTATCATGTAAGGGTGAAGAAAGAAGATATCCCCAAGACTGCTTTTCATAAAAGATATGAGAACTATGAATTAATAGTAATGACTTTTTGGCTCACCAATGCAATAAAAATCATAATAGACATGATTAATAGAATCTTTATAGATTACCTAGGCAAATTTGTGGTAGTATTTATAGATGATATTCTAATATACTCTAAAACCAAGGAGGATCATGAGGAACATTTAAGAACTATACTAGAGACCTTGTGGAAGGAGAAGCTCTATGCAAATTACAATAAGTGTGAGTTCTGTTTGAAGGAGGTCTCATTCTTGGTCCATATCATCACAAGAAATGGGATATCTATGGATCCCTCCATAACTAATGCAATTGAAGGATGGCCTAGGCCAACATAAATAACAAATATTCATTGCTTCTTGGGGTTAGCAGGATATTATTGACGATTTGTGAGATACTTCTCACGATTTTACAACATTCTTACCAAGAAAACTCAGAAGGGAGTAAAGTTTTCTTGAAGTAATGAATGTGAAGAAAGCTTCAAGGAGTTGAAACAGAGGCTTATAACTGTGCTCGTGCTCAATTTATCCACAAGTGGATAACATTTTGTGGTATTTAGTGATGCTTCGAAGAGGGGCTTGGGATGTGTGTTGATGAAAAATGACAATTTCATGGCCTATGATTCACGGAAATTGAATGATAATGAACAGAACTATCCAACACATGACCTCGAGTTTGATGTAGTGATATCTGCATTGATAATTTGGCGGCATTATCTATTTGAGGATAAGTATGAAATATATTTGGACCACAAAATCCTCAAGTATATACTAACATTGAAAGAGTTCAACATACACCAACGAAGATGGATAGAGCTGATTGAAGACTATGACTACTGAATCCATTGCCCCCCTGGGAAAGCGAACAAGGTGGCGGATGCCCTAAGTAGAAAGGACCCAATGATTTCATCATTAATGAGAATTGAAAAGGATCCAATCTTCTTATATATGATAAAGATAGTCATGAGAATCATAATGAAGGAACATCATCAATTCATTCGCAAATGATTGCTCAGCCATAACTATTGGAAAGGTTAAAGGATGATCAACGGGATGATGTGGGAATTTAGGAAAAAGTGGAACCTATATGAAAAAGGAAAATCCTCAGAGTTTAATGTTAATGAAGAAGGAATTGTAATATTTGGGAAAATACTATGTGTTCCATCATGTCTAGAACTGAAGAAGGAACTTTTGGATGATGCACATAGTTCAAATATTCTATTCAACCAGGAATCAAAAAGATGTATCGAGATCTTTGAGAGCATTATTGGTGAGATAATATGAATAAGGAGATCACTGAATATACATCATACTGATTGGTTTATTAGAAAGTGAAGGCAGAGAGGTAGCAGTCTAAGGGGATGATGCAATAATTTCCCATACCGGAATGTAAATGGGAGAACATCACCATGGACTTTGTCATCAGACTTCCGAAGACATCCAAAGGAAACAATGCAATCTCGGATTTTTTGGATCGTCTTACAATGGCTGGACACTTCATTTCTATTCAGTAGGATTTCTAATTAGATCAAATGGCATAGATATATATTGGGGATGTGGTAAGGTTGTATAGAGTACCACTATTTACTGTGTCCGATTGAGATCCATGATTCACCTTAATCTTTTGGAAGAGTCTTAAACATGTTCTGAATACTGAACTAAACTTCAGTACGGCCTAACATCCACAAACTGATGTCCAATCCAAGTGAACTATTCAAACACTTGAGGATATATTGAGAGCATGCTCAATGGTCTTTAAAGGAGTATGGTATCAACATCTTCCTATTGTTGAGTTCTCTTATAATAACAGTTTCCACTCGAGAATCCAAATGAAAATATATGAAGCCCTTTATGGGAAAAGGTGCAGAACACCTGCATGTTGGGATGAGGTCGGTGAGCGTAAGCTACATGTACCATAAATGGTTGAAGAAATGGTGGAGAAGGTGAAAACCATTCACCATCATATCAAGCCAGCCCAGAGTCGACAGAAGAGTTATGTATATAACCGTCAAATAGACCTTGAGATTAATGTTGGAGACATGGTATTTCTACACATATCTTTGTGGAAGAATTTCATGAGGTTTGTAAAGAAAGGGAAGTTAGTTCAAAGGTACATCAGCCCCTTCCAGATTATTGATCGTTTCGGGACTGTGGCATATCGACTAGAACTTCCACCTACCATGGACAAGGTACACGATGTCTTTGATGTATCCCTTTTAATGAATTAAATACCAGAACCTTTACATGTACTCTCTTTAGAGGTGGTACAGTTAGAGGATGATCTTTCTTATGAGGATCAACCAGTGAAGATATTATATTATAGAGAAAACGTTATACGAAATAAGACAATACCCCTCATCAAGGTGTTGTGGTGAAACCACAATTTTCAAGAAGGGACGTGGGAATCAGAGGAGATGATGAAGCAGAATTACCCACATCTAATTTAGTGTGGGAAAAGAAAAGTTTGTAATAGAAATTTTTTAAGGGGGATGATTGTAATGACCCAAACATTCATTAATAGAAATACCAATAGATCTAATTAAATGTATCTTTATGGAAAATGTTTATAGAAAATGTCAAATTATATGGTTTTATGCTAAGAATTGTGACCGTTGCTAATATAGCTATTGAACAGTGATCACATGATTAATATAAATATAGGGCTTTAACCAATCCAATTTATCAAGACAAAGGAAGCGATGGACTCATCCAGTAGACGTGCCCCAAACAAATCCCATTTGTTAGAGCTCAAAAAATAGGTGGCGTCATTGGCCTTCACTCTTGACCAAGCCTAAGCTGAGCTTCATCATGTCAAGCTCGAACATAACCTCCTACGAGAGAAGTGGATGTTGATAGAGATCACTACACGTGCAATGTTATCCGAGCCACCCCAAGAGGTTGTAATCATCGTGCACCTTACCCTTATGTCTTATGTGGCTAGTTTAAGGGGTTATGTAACAAATCCCTAGTACAATGGTTATGTACATTATTTTTTTATATAATAATGAATATACTTTCATTTTATTATAGTTACCTTGTAAATAGTTTTTAAACAAAAAAATAGCGTTTTTAGTTATTATTGAACTAAGAAACCTATTTTGATGAATTAATAGATTTTTTAATTAAAAAATATTTTAATAAAATATTATTATTATTATTAAATTATGTTTTTATTAAATATCAATGACCGTATAATTTTATGAATTCAGTAATAATTTTTATTACGGTTTGAAATCCATTTTTATCAAAACCCGTGAATTTTTTATAAATGTCAATTTTTATTTTAAATGTGAAAATTAAAATATTTAGAAAATTATTTAAATAAAATAAATATTATTTCTGGAATTAGGATGTCGAAATTATCCAATGGTTAATTTTTCATAATTTTCTGGGGCAGCCAAATTTTTGGGTAAAAATTAAATACCGTTTAAATATATATTGTGTTTTATGACATCATAATGACCCAATAGTGATTTAATAAAATACTATAAACTTTATGTTCAGCCAATATATTTTTTACCATTAAAATAATGTTGTTTTGTTCTTTTTGACTTATTTTACAAAGCATTAATGGACCCTTCAAGACTTATTAAACTTCTTGTCTTTTTAAATTGTTTTCCTTGGGAGTGTGACTCACATCCACATAATCAACCCCATTATTTTAAGATTTTAGGATTTTGGCCTTATAAAATATTTTTTCCACATCCCTTTTCAAAAATATATGGGTAAAAACCATGGTATGGTTTGTGTTTTGGATTAGTTTAATTTGAGGGTCCCAAACCGAAATAATAAAGAATCCTTTCACCCTTACTATATAAACCCACACAAAATCCCACTTTCTCCTCACTCAAAGACTTTAGATATCGTTCAGCCTCTTCCCTCCTCTCTCTAGAATCATCCAATGGTGGCCCAAGCTCCCAATAATCCTCTCTCAAGCCTCTCTTAATCCATTCGAAGCACACCTATAAGCAATGGTTTTTCTTCCTTTCTCATTTTTGTATAATTTTCTTAATGTTGTAATGCCCTTTTAATTTCAATTATTAATGTTGGGGTATAGTTATGAACATCCCCCATACTTCCATCTTTATGTTTTAATGATGGAAGACATATTTTTATCTCATTAAATGCCTCCCATGTACACCTGTTACTATGCCGAAATTCCGAAAAAAATTTCTATCTCCTCATTTACATTCATGTAATTCTTTTGCATCATGAATATAAATTCAGTTAAAACTGTTGGAACATGTATTTATATTACACCCTTACTGTTAATTGTATGTACATATTATGAAAAATCCCTTTCTCTCTTGTCAAACATTTTTAAGAATTTTTACGTCAAACTGTTACACTGCCGAAATTGCACTGATTTTTCCTAGCCAATGTCATCGTGTAGTGAATACCATTCAAATTTCTCTATCAAGGGTATTAACCTTTATGAACATTTACTTATTTATTATAAAGTTTCATATATAAATTCCACATTCCTTTATCCTGGAATAAATGATGATGTTTTATGAATCCATCTTTTATGATCCATGTGGCACACTTATGAATGAAATTAAATGTTTAAGAAGGGTCTGCCCTTATAGCACTCTAATGCATTAGGTAAAGTATAGTATCATGATACATCATGTGTAACGGGTGTTTACTCATGATAATTCAAGTGAAAAAAGGTTTTACTCATACTTCCTGTGTAATGTGGATTTACTCATTCTCTATGTGGAATGAGACTTGGCTCATGCTAATTCCATGCTAAGTGTTGTAGCCACATTTCGATGTAATGATTATATTTCTTTACCATGCCTTTATGTTTATGCTTCTTTTGTGATCCATTGATATTCCTATTGTCTAAAATTTATTGTATTTTTGATGTTATCCCATTTTTATTCCCTTATTAGGCTTTACAGATCACCCTTTTCTTATGCATGTCCTTAGATTATCTCACGCAATGATAAGTACTAAGGTCATGTAAAAGAAGTTTCCAATAAAGATGTTTTGTTTTATGTTTCAAGTTGTTAGGTAATGTTCCTAAGCATCAAATACACTAGACCTCTCGATCATCCATGTTGTATCAAGTGATGATTTTATGTAATAAAGTAATATAAGTGTGTAATAAAATATCATGGTTGTAAGAATAACTATCCTAGGAATGAAAATTACGTGGCTGATTATCTTAATATAAATGATCCATCAATTATATCATTGATGATAAGTTATAATGATCCTATATTATTATAATTGAAGAGGGTGAACATGTTAATCATAGAAGGAGGAACATCCTCAATATTTTCATAAATGATTTGTAAACCATCACATCTAGATAAGATAATGAATTTCGGAATAGGTGTAGTGGGAATTAAGATGAAGGTGGAATATAAAAGAAAACATAAATCCTCTATGTTTAATATTAATGAGTAATAGGATATATTTTGTGGGTCATGATATTTTTTAATAAAAAAACCTAAGACAAATAAGTGGTTGTTTGATAATTAGCATGTAAAAACCTTTTCCATCAGTATATAGAGAATGAAGAGTTAGTTAGATCTCTTAGAGAACTATTGGAGGGACCATGTGAAGAAGGAGATCAAAGGAATATATATAAACATCTATTGTATGATAGAATTTTATGAATGAAAGGAAAAAAGTACATGTGGTTACAGAACCATTACCCATTCTTACATTATAGGGGAAAAAACCAAATACATTTTCACTAGTATTTTGAAGAAATAAAATCAAAATTATTATATATGGGTTGTGGAAGGTCATCATAAAATTATCAGTCACTTAATTTCAAATATATATTATTTTTCATGCAATCAAATTTCAAGGACATACATCAGATAATTGGTGAGGCTGCATTGAAAACCACAATCAATTATGTTAGATCATGATCCATTATTTACCTCTATAGTCTCAAAGAACCTAAAAATCTATAAATACCAAGTTGATCATCGATATGATAGATCACCAAAAATCCGATGGCTAATCTAATTAGACTATTCATGCACTAGAAAAAATTTTGAGAGCATGCTAGATTGAAGTCAAAGGTGGATGGAATCAACATCATTCTATAGTCAACTTCTAAAAAAGTTATAGATCCCAATCATTTTCCAAAATACATAATTGTAAATACCTATTGGGGAAGAGAGGTAGAATAACATCATGTTGGGATAAGGTTGGTGAAAATAAATTTATGGGACTTGAAATAGACGAGTAAATGTCAAATGTGGTCATGTCCAATCAACAACACAGCAAGGATACTCATTGTCAACAAAATATTTATACAAAAAATAGTTGACATGACTGAGAATTTGAAGTAGAAGATAATGAATTACTTTTCATATCTTTATGGAATAATTACACGACAATTTGGATGAATGGAAATATTATTATAAGGAATATTTATCCCTTTTATATATTTGATTACATTTTAGTGGTGTCCTATTTACAAGCACTCAAACATAACCAATCACTGGTACATGATGTGTTCCATGTTTCACTCTTGAAAAAGTACATTCAATACCCCTAAAATGTGTTGAATATATAGTTAGTAAACTTTTATAATGATCATTTTTATGAGGAGAAACTTTTTATGATTTAAATAATTGAGACGTCGTTCTATAAAAAAAAGACAATTCACATGGATAATGATCATTGGAGAAACCAATGAACTGAGGAAGTTGTCTGGGAATCAAAAGGTGTGATGAAATAGAATTACCCTAACATATTTTAGTGTATCAAATGAAAAATTGGGGGTTTTAATTTTTGAATGGGGATGATGGTAATGTCCTAATGATATATAATTTTAATTCTATTTTTTGAATAAATTTTTTGTTATGTAATTAAGTTATAAAGAATAGCTGTGATACATTGGTTATTATGAAATATATTCAAGTATATTGTATTGAAACTTTTATTAAAAGGAATAATCATTGATGGTATTTCTAATATAAAACTATCACATGGTTATTATAAATATAGGTTTATGATAAATATATTGTACACAAAAAAATTATGTGATGGCCTAGAACATCAGGTTTGAACCCTAAAAAGCTCATTTATTTAAGAATCTAAGGGAGATAAAATCCGTAAGATTTTCCCTCATCTAATCATAATCTAAAATGAGAAAACTAAATCATTAGTGAAACCATTTATGGGAGAAGATTAATCTCATTGAGATCATGGACCAAACCATGTTTTTTGAACAACCCCACAAAAATATATCCATCATGCCTGTAGAGACAAGAAGCATGATGTAAATGGACCTTACATTAATTTTTCGGAATACTTAATACATAACAAAAACAGACACACAAGGATCGTAATAGTTTAGTGTCTTTGGAAACATGGAATATAAACTTCTAATCATGTTAAAAGATCTTCAACAACCCCCATAACAATCTTCACATTTTTATTTCCTTACCTAAAACCTTTCTTTACTTCTTGGGGAAGATAAAACATAAAAAGGTTGAGCTAAAATGCTCAGTAAGGGAAAACATAGAGAACATAAAACAATCCATAAACATTTGAAATCAAAAACATGAACTTGAAATTTAAACATCAAAATCTTGAGCAAAGACATAAATCTTGGAAGTACGTAAGGCATATATAATAATGGAACATCAACCATGATAATATATAATTGTAATAAACATGTAATTGTGGCAACCATTCAGCACATGTTATGATTTTCATAGTAGCAAAGGCATTGCTTCCAAGACCATCTGAGTGGACAAAGTCCCTTTCTGAATCGATTTCAATCCTCATTCCAGTCATGTATTACTGAACCTGTTTAACATTCCATTACAGCTATGTCTATCTCATAAGATATAAATCTTTACCCAATTCATTGTAGAGAGATATAGTTCCCACTCATCCCATAATGAAATCATTCTTACTTGGGCCACAAAATAAACATACATCATTCATAATAACCCAAAAAATAAAATGGGTTTCATAAACATCATCCCATCATTACATAATCCATATAAAATAAATGGATATAATTTTATAATAAGAAAAGTGAAACCATGTAAATCATAGAGACATTATACATGAAACATACAAATATGAAAATAATTTCATCTTAGGTGGAAAATGGTTTTGATAAAACACTTGAAATGAATTCTTGAGGAAAATATCCTTTCTTCTTCATAATCATTTTCTTTTCACAAAATGTCAAGAAATTTTAAAAGAAAATGATTTTTTTGAAAATAGTGATGAAATATTTTGGAGGAAGCTTTATGAAAATAAGGCTTTATTAAACCGTAAAAATCTGTTCGTGCCGTATAAGTTAAAAAACATTATTCTCGTACTTTTGTCGGAAAAGTCAAAAAGTAACTCGTAAAAGAATTATTCCTTCCATACGATGTGGTAAAAGTAGAAAATGATAAAAATGACATTAAAAATACATGGAATAAAAGTAATCATTTTATGAACACATTTTGAGAACATATGGACAGGTATAATTATCATAACCCTGGTAAATACTTACGAATATACAATCTCGTATAAGAATGAGATTGGAATAATTATGCCTTACCTTAGGTCCAATATGCTTTGTATGGATCCGAAAATCCTATATAATGATATAAATATTTTCATTGACTTATTAATAATTATCATATTCATTGTTATGATATCATATATGTTTCACTTATGACATTATATTACCTGTTCTTTTGTAAATTCCATGTAAAAACATCATTTTGGGTAAAATCATTTCATTTATCGTATGTGTTTCGACTTGTCGTTCTTGATATTATTAATTATATCTTCATTTACATAATTCTATAATGTAAAACATGGTTTATATATACATATATATTATATATCGATAAATGTAATGAAATACACAGTTCAGGGAGACGGTAGACCGTATGTACGCATGAACGCTATTTTCATTTCCTTATTGAATTGAATTGAATTAAGTAGATGAGATACATATATATATATATAAATAAATACAGAATCATTATTATTTCATATATTTCATGATTACATAATATTTATACTCTATAATCATTTATGAATTCTTAACATGGAGAATGAATCTCATCGCGTCGGGGAGACAGTAGTCCGTACATACGCACGAGCGATGATATCATTCCCATGATCGTGGAATTGTATTGAAGTGTATGTATAATAATTCAAAATCAATATCACTTTAAAATAATCATATATAATTATTTATTTAATCCATTATACCCATCCAAGTAAGGTGGTGGTCGAAAACAGATTACACCACGACGTGGAGACGGTATTCCGTACGTACACAAACGCGGTGATTTCATTTTCCGTAGGATGGATATAAGTTAAAATAGGGTTGTTTCATATTTGAAATAAGATATCAGTATACGATTGATACTGATTTTATTACTTCATAATGAAACTACTAATTAATAAGTAGAATAAGAAATAAAGTTGAAAGAATCGGTAATGGACATTACATCTTTTTGAAGCGCCTCTTTGAAACCTCCTCTTAGGGTACTAAAATTGGACTTTGAAGAAGACCAGGACAACTAGAATGTTTCTAGGGAAGTTTAGAATGGAAATGGGCAGGGTTTGTTAGAGCTTGAAGGCTCCAAATTGTGTGAGGAAGAGGGGGAGGAGGTGCCCTTTTATTAGGGAGGAGAGGGTCACCTTTGGAATCCTCAAAAATATTAGTTTAATATAAATTTAAACCCCACAAAAAAACATTCAATAATGACTCAATTATAATATTAGATGAGATATGGTTGTAATATCATCAACCAATAAAATTTAGACATGTAGGGAATTTATTTTAAACATTATCAACTTGATTTATCCTTATTTAATATATTAAATTTTATTTGTGGTAATAAGATTCTAAATTTTAAATTGTTTTAAATAATTACTTATGTGATGTTAATTATCCATAATTAGATAATTTATGAAATTATTGACTATATAAATTACAATTTATAATTTTTAAATATTTTTGTGATTTTTAAACAATTTAATAATATGTTATTTTTATAAAATAACAATAGTGTCAATTTTGACCCTATTCAATTATTTGAATTTAAATTAAATCCACAGATAGGATATATTCAAAATAAAATATTTAATAGGTTCCTAATATGTCATAGTAATATATAAAATTAGTTGAGTACATTAAATAGTTCATATAATATTTATTTGAATATTTTTAAAACCATTTTTTTGGTATATCTCTTAATAAAATAATTAATTCAAAATTTTTGTATAATTATTTAATATACTTATTTGTTGCATAAAAATTAAAAATAAAATCCTTTTATGAAGATAAATATCAATGATTTTATAATTTAACTCGAATTTATCATCTTAAAATAACAACATCTAAATTGTTATCTTTATTAAATTATGAAGGTGAAAACTTTGGAATCATTTAAAATAAAATATTATAAGTGTCATAATCACTTATATAAGGCTCAAAATGGTCAAATATTCAACCATTAGACTATTATGGTTTACATTTACATGACCAATAAGTTTTGGTCAGGGTTTTGGTGCCTTTTATGGTCACTATTAGTTTAATAAAAACAATATTCTTGATTTTTCACTTGATAAACAATTTCTTCATCATTATTGTGTCACAATTAATGATAATTATTTAATCCCTAAAAATTATAAATAAATTCACATGATGTAGATTATTTTATTATCTTTCTGGAGACTATTCATGTTTGACGTTTTATGAAGTTTATCACTAAATTAAAATTAACATACTTATAAGATTTAAGAGAGTGACATGTTGTCACTTTCTTTGGTTTTAATAATAATTATATTATTTCATGGTCAAAATTCCATGAAATGAATCTGGTCCGACCCTTAGGTGATATGGGTCGACTTGTATTCATCTAATAGTATTTTGGAAAGTGTTAGGGTAATTTTATAATCTTATTTTTACCCTTAATTACCAGATTTACCAGTAACTATAGAAAATAAAATTTACCGTAGTTACTATTCATAATGCCCAAAAATAAAAAGTAACTTATTAAAATAATTTGGACCCACTGATTCCAAATATGGAATCTATTTTTACAAATTCAATACAGAAAACTTTCAGAAATTAAAATAAAATTTATCCCGCTGTCGAAAGAAAACGGATTTTTGTTTAAAACATTGCAAAAGATTGAATTGATTTAACCTACAAATTCAAGGTAAAATCAATGATAATGACATAAATTATATGAAATGGTAAAAATATATTCTATTTATACTTTAAAACCATTCAATATTATAATTTAAAAATATAAATTATTACGATGAAAAAAGTTGTTTTTAATTAAAATATAGCGTGTTTTTACTATTCATTAAAATATGAAAGTTATCAGAAAAATATCAAAACTTTATACAATTTAAAATTTTATATCCTCATTCAAGAGAAGATGTTTATTTTGTAAAATTGAACTTATAAACATGTCAAAAACTAGATTTAATGTGGGTGCACCATTAAAAGGCGGCAAAACCGCATTTCATTGAAAAATACTTATCTTACCCAAAAAAATTATTTTGTTATCTTTACATGTTCTAGAAAATGTGTAAGATTAATAATAATGTTATAAAATTCAAATTGTAGTTAATACTATTCATAATATCTAGTCGATAATAATATAATAACAATATATCATTGTTTAGTGAAACCCAGTATTGCGTACAACACATGCTATCGAGGAAGGTCACGATTGCATGTAATGCAAGCCAAGTTAGGTTGCGTGTAGTGAAAGACTCCATTGTTTTTTTTATAACATAATCCAACCATATTTCATTTACACATTGAATATATATATATATATATACATATATATACACTCAATGTTGCGAACTTAAAATTATGTTTAACAAGATCCAAGAATAGTGTTGTGTATACAGCAAGCTAATACAGTGTTGCATATAGTACAATCTAATCTTGGTGTAGTGTACAATCAAAGGAATTAAAAAGAATATATCTCATAAAATCTCGAGGTGTTACATTCTACCCCCCTTAAAATGAATTTCGTCCTCGAAATTCATTGGAATTTTAAATCGTTTACTATTCATATAAACCCACATCATAAAAAATAATACTAAAACATAACATTAAAAAAAGAAAGTTAGAAACATAACAGTCACCCAAGGTAACTCATCATTGGGTTTCTACATAGGATAGTATAGGTGAAAATATGGATATGGAGGAAAAATCTGGCGATCTTGTTCTGATGGAGAGTGGTAGAGAACATGGCTATGAAAAAAGCCAACAATCACAAAGCCATAGATTTGTGAAGATATAAGGTACCATTTGATTCATCGGATATAAGAGCACTAGGACAACATTTTTGTCTTTCAATATCATTTCCCTATAGTTGAAAATTTTGAATTAGAAAAAATACATGTTTGATTTTGGTACAATCTCACTGTTGTTCATGCTTTGAACAATTTCCACTTCATCTCTTAAAGAAATGAAGTTGAATTTGTTAATCGTGAATTCCTAACAAATCATTTGATAGAATGATGGGTCATTCCATTTATTTCAAAAAAAAAGGTCATCAAAAGTTATCAAATATACATAAGTCCATCTTTGGTGAGGTTAATCATATACGATTCCAAAAATGAACTTATACACCATATAGCATACCACATTATAAAATAAAACTAGTTTCTCCTCACCAAGGACTTCTTTTAGGGAAGTGGTAGGCGATAAAGTCCAGTCGCACTGCGGTTGTGGGTTCGATTCCCACAGCCTTGTCTGACGCAATGGGCTGTCACCCATCCTACAGGTTGTCCTTTTTCTAAAACTACATTCCTATAACATCCCATCAATAATATCAAAAAATGTTATAACCTTAAAAAAACTAAATTATATCCGTCATAATCCATTTCAAATATTTAGGGTTATCCAAAATACTTATGTCCAAGCATATAGTATAAAGAAAACAATTACTAGAAATTTCATTTACCGAGGATGTGAATTCCTTCATCTGTCCCTGATATATCTTGTTGATTACATTTCAATCATGTGAATAACTTAATCATGTATTCTCTTGAAACATGAATTACCATAGAACCTTAGTGAAAACATGAATTCTGTCAAAATTCAACTCTTTCCACATATAAAAATTCCAAATAAAATCAATATACTCAAATCAAGATTTCACTTTGTCCTTTTATCATCCATGATCTCATGAATACAATCAAACATCTCATTATCTTATTATCCCTTCATTATGTGCATATCATCTACTTTCCAAAAAAATCTGAATAACCTTTCATGGTTACTGATACCATTCAACATATACTTTCAAATACTTTAGGAAAAACAATAGTGTAACTATCCTTAGATGATTCTTTATTCCATTGTACAGTTAACTGTACAAAAAAATTCTTGATTAACATACAATCATTCCACTACCTTCTTAAACAAAGGACTGAGCTTCAACAATTATTTCATATCATATATCATTTGTAGTCTCCTCATCACCATCCACATAAATACTACCCATATGACCATGCTGATTCTCTTAATGAGATTTTACCTTAGGGAATTGGTTTTCATAATGCCGGTACATTCCACATTGAAAACATCTAATCATTGTTGATGTCAGAGCAATACCATTATCCTTGTCCATGGTGTTAACTGAACCTTTTCCTTTGCACTTACTGGCTTTGTGTCCTTCTTTTCCACACCCAAAGCATCTTCCAGTTCCTTTGAAACAATCTCCCCGAAGCCTCTTCCCACATGATTTACATGAGGGATATTGAACTTTCTTTTCTCTATGATCATCATGAAACTCCATTTTCTCTTATTATCTGAGTTGGGAAACATAACAAAGTTGAGATTATTGATCATATTATGAGATTTCTGATTAGGCATAATAACGATGCTTGGAATTCTAAATCCCATTACATTTGGTTGCTCATGAAGAATATCATTCCATTGTCCGTCACATCCTCCATTATCGCGAATCATCATGTTTCCAGTCATTTTTTAAAACCCAAAAAGAATAGTGTGAGTGGAAAAAATCATAATCAAGGGGGAGTAACATCAATATCTAACATATTAGTTTTAATTCTTATATCGTTACCATAATTCTAGGACTATATCCTATAATTATACTTAACCTTAGGGACATCCCTAGACATACCATAGAAATATCTCTAGGGATCTCACTAAAGTTCTCGAATCCTAGTTTCAAAAGGTTGACTAAACCTTTCCTCTGATACCTACTGTAGAGACACGAAGCTTGATGTACATGGACATTACATTACTTTTTCGTAATATTTAATACATAACAAAAACAGACACACAAGGATCGTAATATTTTAGTGTCTTTGGAAACTTGGAATATAAACTTCTAATCATGTTAAACGATCTTCAACAACTCCCATAATGATCTTCCCCTTTTTGTTTCCTCACCTAAAACGATTATTTATTTCCTCGGAAAAATAAAACATAAAAAGGGTGAGCTCAAATGCTCAGTAAGGGAAAACATAGAGAATATAAAACAATCCATAATCATTTGAAATCATAAACATGAACATGAAATTTAAGCATCAAAATCTTGAGAAAAGACATAAATCTTGGAAGTACGTAAGGAATATATCAAAATGGAACATCATACATGATAAAATATAATGGGAATAAAACATGTAATTGTGGAAACCATTCAGCACATGTTATGATTTCCATAGTAGCCAAGGCATTGCTGCCAAGACCATCTTAGTGGACAAAGTCCCTTTTTGAATCGAGTTCACTCCTTGTTCCAGTCCTGTATTACTGAACCAGTTTAACATTCCGTTCTAGCCATGTCTATCTCATGAGATATAAATATTTACCCAATTCATTGGAGGTAGATATAGGTCCCACCCATCTCATAATTAAATCATTCTTACTTGTGCCTCAAAATAAACATACATCATTCATAATAACCCAACATATAAAATGGGTTTCATAAACATCACCACATCATCACATAATCCATATAAAAGAAATGGATATCATATTATAATAAAAAAATTTGAATTCATGTAAATCATAGAGTCATTATACTTGAAACATACACATATGAAAATAATTTCATCATAGATGGAAAATGGTTTTGATAAAACACTTGAAATGAATTCTTGAGAAAAATATCCTTTCTTCTTCAAAATAATTTTCTTTTCACAAAATGTCATGAAATTTTAAAAGAAAAGTATTTTGTTGAAAATAGTCATGAAATATTTTGGAAGAATATTCATGAAAATAAGGCTTTATAAAACCGTAAAAATCTGTTCATGCCGTATAAGTTAAAAAAACATTCTTCTCGTACTTTTGCCGGAAAAGTCAAAAAGTACCTTGTAAAAGAAAGATTCCTTCCATACGATGTGTTAAAATTAGAAAAGGATAAAAATGACTTTAAACATACCTGGAAGAAAAGAAACCAGTTTATGAAAACATTTTGAGAACATATGGACATGGATAATAATCATAACCACAGTAAATACTTACGAATAAACAATCTCGGATAAGAATGAGATTGGAATAATTATCCCTTACTTTAGGTCTGATATGATTTGTATGGATCCGAAACTCCTATATAATGATTTAAATAATGTCATTGACTTATTAAATAATCATATTCAATGTTATGTTATCATATATGTTTCACTTATGACTTTATATTACCCGTTCTTTTGTAAATTCCATGTAAAAGCAGCGTTTTGGGTAAAATCATTTCATTTATCGTATGTGTTTTGACTTGTCGTTCTTGATATTATTACTTATATCCTGATTTACGTAATTCCATAATGTAAAACATGATTTATATATACATATATATTATAGATCGATAAATGGAATGAAATACACCGTTCATGGAGACGATAGACCGTATGTACACATGAACGCTGTTTTCATTTCCTTATTGAATTGAATGGAATTAAGTAGATGACATACATATATATATATACACACATAAATATAGTATCATTGTTATGTCATATATTTCATGATTAATTATTATATATTTGTTATAATCATTCATGAATGGTTAACATGGAGAATGAATCTCATCGCGCCGTGGAGACTGTAGTCCATACGTACGCACGAGCAATGAAATCATTCCCATGATCGTGTAATTGTATTGAAGTGTATGTATATTACTTCAGAATAAATATCACTTTAAAATATTCATATGTAGTTATTTATTTAGTCCATTATACCCATCCAAGTAAGGTGGTAGTCGAAAACAGATTACACCACGGTGTAGAGACGGTATTTCGTACATACGCACGTGCGGTGATTTCATTTTTCGTAGGATGGATAGAAGTTGAAATAGGGTTGTTTCATATTTATAATAACATATAATATATGAGTGATACTGATGTTATTAATTCATAATGAAACAACTAAAGAAGAAGTTGAAGAAGAAATAAATTTCAAAGAATTGGTAACATACATTACCTCTTCTCTGAAGCGCCTCTTTGAAACCTCGTCTTAGGGTACTAAAATTGGTCTTTGAAGAAGACCAGGACCTATAGAATGTTTCTAGAGAAGTTTATAAGAGAAATGGTCTGGGGTTGTCGGATCTTAAAGGCTCT
Source organism: Viscum album (assembly GCA_963277665.1). Classification (NCBI taxonomy): domain Eukaryota; kingdom Viridiplantae; phylum Streptophyta; class Magnoliopsida; order Santalales; family Viscaceae; genus Viscum; species Viscum album. Next base: position 1,810,414,887 of record OY728123.1, on the reverse strand, counting down.
AAATATTGTGAGTAAGAGAGGGAGGAGGGTCCCTTTTATAAGGGAGGAGAGGGGCACCTATAGAATCCTCAAAAATATTAGTTTAATATAAATTTAAACAACACATAAAAACCTCCAAAAATGACTCAATTTGAAGATTAGATATGATAGGGTTGTAATATCATCAACCAATAAAATTTATACATGTAGGTAATTTATTTTAAACATTATCAACATGATTTATCCTTATTTAATCTATTAAATTTTATTTGTGGCAATAAGATTCTAAATTTAGAATTGTTATTAGTAATTACTTATGTGACGTGAATTATCCACAATTAGATAATTTATGACATTATATACTATATAAATTTAAATTTATAATTTATAAATATTTTTGTGATTTTTAAACAAGTAAATAATATGTTATTTTTATAAAATAACAATAGTGTCAATTTTTACACTATTCATTTATTTGAATTTAAATTAAATCCAATCAAAGGATATATTAAAACTAAAGTATTTAATAGGTTACTAACATGTCATAGTAAAATTTAAAATTAGTGGAGTACATTAAATAGTCCATATAAAATTTATTTTAATATTTTTAAAACCATTTATTTGGTATATCTCTTAATAAAATAATTAGTACAACATTTTTGTATAATTATTTAATATACATATTTGTTGCATAAAAATTAAAAATAAAATCTTTTGATGAAGATAAATATAAATTCTTTTATAATTTTACTCGATTTTATCATCTTAAATTAACAACATGTAAATTGTTGTCATTATTAAATTATAGAAAGTGAAAAATTTAGAATCATTTAAAATAAAATATTATAAGTGTCATAATCGCATTTATAAGGCTAAAAATGGTCAAATATTCAACCATTGGACGATTATGGTTTACATTTACATGACCAATAAGTTTTGGTTAGTCTTTTGTTGCCTTTTATGGTCACTATTACTTTAATAAAAACAATATTCTTGATTTTTCACTAGACAAACAATTTCTGCATCACTATTGTGTCACAATTAATAATACTTATTTAATCCATAAAAATTATAAATAAATTAATATGATGTAGATAATTTTATTAACTTTCTAGAGACTATTCAAGTTCTATGTTTCATGATTTTTATCACTAAATTAAAATTAATATACTTAAAAGATTTAAGAAAGTGACATGTTTTCACTTTCTTTGGTTTTAATAATAAATATATTATTTCATGGTCAAAATTCCATGAAATGAATCTAGTCCGACCCTTATGTGATATTGGTCGACTTGTATTCATCCAGTAGGATTTTTGAAAGTGTTAGGGTAATTTTATAATCTTATTTTTACACTTAATTATCATATTTACCTTTCACTATGGTAAATAAAATTTACCTTAGTTACTATTCATAATGGCAAAAAATAAAAAGTATCTTATTAAAATAATTTGCACCCACTGATTTAAAATATTGAATCAATTTTTCCAAATTCAATAAACAAAAGTTGCAGAAATTAAATTAGAATTAATCTTGTTGTCGAAAGAAAACGGGTTTTTTTTAAACATTGCAACAGATTGAATTGATTTAACCTACGAATTCAAGGTAAAATGAATTCTAATGAAAAAAATTATATGAAATGTAAAAATAAATTCTATTTATACTTTAAAACCATTTAATATTATAATTTAACCTTATAAATTATTACGATGAAAAAAGTTTTTTTAATTAAAATTTAGCGTGTTTTTACTATTCATTGAAATATTAAAGTTATCTGAAAAATATCAAAACATTATACAATGTAATTTTTTTTATCCTGATTCAAAATAAGAAGTTTATTTGGTAAAATTGAACTTATAGTCATGTAAAAAACAAGATTTAATGTGGGTGCACCATTAAAAGGCGGCAAAACTGCATTTCGTTGAAAAGTACTTATTTTACACGAAAAAATTATTTTGTTCTCTTAACATGTTCTAAGAAATGTGTAATATGAATAATAATGTTATAAAATTCAAAATGTAGTAAATAATATTTGTAACGGCTAGTCCATAATAATATAATTACAATATATCATTGTTTAGTGAAACCCAGTATTGCATACAAGACACGCTATCGAGGAAGGTCGCGATTGCATGTAATGTAAGCCAAGTGAGGGATGCGTGTAGTGCAAGTCTCCTTTGTTGTTTTGAATAACATAATCCATACATATTTCATTTATACATTTAATATATATATATATACATATATATACACTCAATGTTTCAAACGTAAAATTATGTGTAACAAGATCCAAGAATAGTGTTCCGTATACTGCAAGCTAATACAGTGTTGCGTATAGTACAAGCTAATCTTGGTGTAGTGTACAATCAAAGGAATTAAAAAGAATATATCTCATAAAATCTCATGGTGTTACAATGCCCATTAAACTTAGACAATTGTTTTGTGTAATAACTAGATATATATTAAGACACTAATAATATGAATATAAAAATATTTATTTCAATAAAATAATGATTATATTTACTCATTATTGATTTTACATTTTAAATTATTATGAAATGAATTTGACAAAAAATATATTTTGATATGATAAACCACATGATTTATTTTTTAGTAATATAAAATTTCAATTAAGACATCACTTTTGATGATTAAAATAATTTTATAAATAAATACTATTTTAATCAAAAATTATTATTACATATTATATATAAATTTTAAATTGAAATATTTTTTTATGGAGGGATAATGTAATTTTAATAAGGCCCCAAAAAACAGTTATTTCCAAAAAACATGTGATTTTAAATATGTTCTGATTTTAATTAAATGATTCAATTCAAATATTTTGAGAATTATTTTAAAAAAATAAATATAATTTCAGTAAATAGAATTTACAAATTTTTCTGCAGTGATTTTTTTAATAATTTTCTTGGAAAATAGAATTTTCATGTAAAAATAAAATAAGATATATATATATACATTATATATTATGACATCATAATAACAAAAATGAAATATAATTTTCTCTATAATTTATATCCCAGAGAAAATAACTATTTACCCTTTAAAATAATTTTTTATGAGGTTATTTTAATATTTATATAAACCCTTTATTAATCCTCCAAAACCTATATTATATTTTGAGTTCTTAAAATCAATTCATCAAAATATTTACTCACTTCAACATTACTAAAAGAATTAATTTAATATGAATATTTCATGAAAATAAAAAATAATTAAAACCAAACCTTATTTATATGATCCCTATGAAAAACCTATTGTATTATTTTGGTTTTTATTACTTTATTTTATTGAGTCCAAAGCCTATTTTTGGAAAATAATAATGAACTCCCCTATATTTTCTTATATAAACCCAACCACTGTCACATTCCTCTTCACTAAAAAACTATGAATCATATCCTTACTCTTCCCTCCCATTTATATAGTCCTCCGTGATTTTTGAAAGCTCAAAATATGCACTAGAAATGATTTTGGAATCAGTATCTCAAGGAATGGGTTCCTCTCATTCTCATATTTTTTCAAGAACCTCCTTTATGATATTCCAATTAATTATAGTTTTTTCATAATTGAAAACATTTTTAAATGACCAAATTAATTGAAATTTTATTCAAAAATTATTACAAACCCCATTAAGTCTCAACCATCTATCCCATCATTCATTATGTCCCCCCATTATGTTGCCAAAATTATCTTGTGATTTTTCAATGACAATATTTTATTCAAAAACACATTTTGTCTTAGGCTTATAATTTCAAATTATTCATGTTATATTATTAAATATATATAAATATTAGATACCTTGTTATGTTGGTGTTTTGAGATACAAATTTCCCGCATATTAAGTCCTTCTGTTAACCATTATGTACCCATGTCATGCAGTACAATTTACCGTATGATTTTTCATGAAAACATTTTCAGTTGTAAATAGCAGTACCCATATCCACTCAATGTATTTATTCTAAATGTTATTGTGATTCAATTATTGGTTATATACCATTATGTGTTCGAAACAACTTAATATAGGGATAACATGGGATGAAATATGATTTTATGTTGAATAATCTATGTGGAACACTTATACATGTAAAAGAAATGATTACAATGGGATCAAAAAAAATTATATAGAACTCTAATGCATTGGGTAATGTTATAGACTCATGATACATCATGATTCAAATTTGATAGTTGTACTAATCCATTATTGTACTTTTTTTTCAATGTAATTACTTATTTACGGTTATACCTGACTAATAATTATGATGTAATGTTTAATGTTGTTTCTACATCTTCATATTGTCAATATGTTATCCTTCTATATCATTCCTCATTGTTAAGATTATGATTTTAACAATTTTATTTGTCATTAATATTCATATTTACTAATATTTGATTCATTCATCATTTTATTTTTTTATTATTCCCATAATGGCCTTTATGTCTCACTACAATCTTATGTATGTCCCCAGGTTATCACATGAATATTTAAGAAAGATGGTATATTATAAGAATTTGAAGAATGATATCTAAAATTATAATTTACTGATTTTTATGTTGTTAAGTAATGTAAACTTTTACCAAATTATACTAGGTATATTTTCCCTCTAAGATTTATTATGTGTATTCATATTTAGTAATTCATAAAATGATAATTTTCAAAGACAAGCTGCAGCACCCATGATTTCTTATAAGTAACCCCCAATTTATGTATTTTATGTATTTATTGTGTTGGGAAAGTATTTGAGGGTTTTTAAACCTTTTGGAATTTTTTGGGAGATTTTATATAGGTGAATGGTTTGATCACGGGTAGTAGAAATTGTACAACCCCTACAAGAAACCTTGTACATGAGACAATGGTTAATGGGAAGGCACATGGTTTTTCCAAAGAATGTGGTCGCCTTGGTGAAACAGTGTAACATGGGACCATGTAATTTATAATAGTTGGTCCATGGTTTTCTTAACCATGATTTCCAACCATGTGATTTCCTCCTTAAGGTAGAGGCCAGCGCATGATTAGTGCACAATGTTCCAAATCATGTGACAAACCATGCATGGTTTAAAAACAAGATAAAAAAATGGATCTAGGTAGGGATTATTTATTATTTCTTAGTGTTATCCACAATCCAACCATGACTGAAGAATTCATCCTCCTAATGGCTGTGAAACCCTTGTATATTGATATAGAAGCAGTCTTTCGGTGTTTCTTGTTTGATAGATGATCGATTCTTGTGGTAAGTCTAGTTTGATGAATTTCTCAGGGTTTTTGAATGATCAACATCCATATATCTATTGATTTAATATTTATAGTTTAATTTTTTATATATCAGTGGATGTTGATTCAAATCATGATTATATTTGGATTTTTTATATTAGGGGAAGATATCAAGGTCGTGGTTTTGAAGACTCTACCTAGTTTCTTGGGAGTTTTAGTGTTGTTCTTCAATTGTTTTATAAATACTGAGGTAGGTGGATTGAATCTAGAATCTTATATTAATAACATGATGGATTAGTTTCAAATTTATTTTTTTGGGTGAAATTTATTGAGAAATATTTATTCAATGATTGATGTTAATTTTATTTGGTGATGGTTTATGGTATTTTCAAATTTGGTGTTGTGTACAACGGTCAATTTGGTAGCATATTTTTAAAATGATGATTTAAAATGGTTATATATTATTTATTCATGGATAAAAATTGGGTTTTGATAAAAGGGATAATTTTATTGAAATTATTAATGGAAAAGTGGTCTAAATAAAATATTGGATTTAGAGAAATTGTTTGTTGTTATGATTTTCAATAAGAGTGTGGTTTTATTGTAAATATTGAATTAGTTTTGAAATGGTTTGGTTGGCTTGTGGTTTTCTTAAATTTATAAGAATCACTGGGATGATTAATGGTCTCGAATTACATCCATTAAGGGGTATGAGTTATGGATGTGATGTTCCACCAGAACTTGTAACATCAAGCTTGTGTGGTTGTGTGAGTGGGGGTGAATATGGGTGTGTGTGACTATGTGATATGTAATGGGTGATTCCAAATAAATAAATAAAACTGTTGGAATTAATTTTTGGGTTTTGATTAATGAAATTCTCTGTATTTGAGAAATAATGTTTTGGTAAATAATTATTTGGGTTTGTTATAAAATTTTGAACATTTTTAAATAGTTTTTATATAAATTATTTTATATAAATGTTCTAACTTTGTATATCCTCTTGGCATGGGTAGGTAATTAATTTGTAAAAAACTTATAGGTTTTCATTAATCAGTCTTACTTTGGAATGTTGGTTCTTTTTTGGATATTATTTATTAGGAAACAAGAAATGGTAAAGTATCACACTTATTTAGTGGTGATTCTTAATACAAGGTCATGTATTTCAAGTATAAGGTTGGAGTTATGTCTTGGAGTTTTTCATGTTTATTTTGCTTTTGTTTATACTATGGTCATTGATATTTGTATTATTCTACTATGGTACATTGTAATACTTTGGGATTGACATCAATTGTATTATTATTAGTTTTTTTACATTTTTAACATGAATCAAATAATGGTTTAGGTTATGACATGTTTTGTTGGGTTTTATTATATTCAAGGGGGAAATAACCCCCCATATGATGATTATGACCATGAAATTTATTTTTGGAATCTTTCACCTTGGGGATGTCACGTATGGTCATGTAATGTCTGTCTTCCATCCCAAGACAATGAGGAGGGGAAGCATGTAACAACTGGTATCAGTCTTGGTCCTTCAATATATATTTATGGAATATGGGGTATTGGCTTGTTCATTCTATGACTAAAAAGTATTCATCAGTTCTATCAATCATATATTTGAAATTCATTCTTTATTGTTCCTTGATTTGGGATTGTAGAAAGGGTAATGATTCTTGGGACATGAAATGTATAGAATACAAGGACATACCTAACATTTTTATACTAAACATCATGTAACCAGCGTGTTGGGAACACAAATTTTTTTGAAATACTTATTGGAATTAGACTCTCATTATCATGGGTTTATCCAATGAAATGATAATGGCCTAAAATAGGAAAAAGACTTCCCACAATGCCTTCTTATTTTATTTGAGTAATTATTTTTTGTAATTTTTTTATTTTTTACAGACATAGTAATTAGTTTCAAATGTATGGTTTTTGAAAAGATCCACATATTAATATTTTAAATTTTTTTAAATAATGTTGGAATTGTTAATAAATTTTTGAAAATTGAAATTGTTCATTTTTGAAAGAATATTTGTGATTGCTGTGATGTGGTAGGATTTAAAAGTTTATAGGCCTTGGATATCTTGGTAATAATAATTATGGTTTTCTATTTTATAGAAAATGGCACTCAGTATGAATTATAGACACCAACTGTAGGAAGCTTCAAAGAATGTGGTTGCACCAGAGCTAGATTCAAACCATTATCTAGTTAGGAGTATATTTCAAGATTTTTAGGATGTGGAAAGAGGGGGAAATGATAGATTAAACATGGAAATTGGATTATTTAATCCAATTATAGTAGTAGAGTACACCCATCTTTCTGGTGATTCAGTACTAGAGAACGCATTGATGTTGATGAATAGGACGAATCAAATATTCAATATCCTTATCACAATAGTATAAATGAATGTAAATATTGAAATGTATATGTTGGGGAATCTTGCATGCTAAATTTGGGGTAAAGATGTTATTGATAAATTAGTCTAAGGACTTTCATGGGAGGATTTTAAATAATTATTTAATAAAAAATTCTATCATCACTCATTTCGTATTTCAAGAACAATTGATTTCTTCACCTTGAAGTAGGAAAATCCTTTTGTCTCGGAATATGTGTCAAAATTAGGGAATTCCATGGACTATTCACCTAAGGATTATTCTAGTGCATCATTGAAGGAAAACATCATTGAATTAATGACAATGCCAAAGATCCTCTTGAATTTTTCCATTATTTGGATAACATATTATATATATGGTCAATAGAGGGAATATATAGTAATGGGACATCATTTTATTTATGGATTGGGAAGTATGTGGATTCCTATAGGAAGATATGAAAAACACTTCAAAAAAGAATAAGAGGGACACATATTTCCATGGTTGGAGATAGAATCATAATTTGAAGGATGGATAAGTAAATATTACTTTAAAACCTAAGAGAAATAAAATATGACTCCAATGTGGTTCTCTTTGTCACATGTTGAGTGAGTGTGAATCACCACCCATAGACTTCCACAATAGAAATTAGACGGGGAATCATTACCGATAAAGTCAGAGTGATATGTGGCCTACTTTTAAAAATACTTCACATGTGTCATAGGAATCATTTTGATCGATGGGATGTAGGAAGTAGAATAACACTCATCAGAAAAATAGAGCTAGACATGGTGATTCTAGAAACAAAATAACACATCATGTAGTGTAATCTCACCATGGAATAATGAAACAAAGTGTGGTGATCACCAAAATATATGGATATGAAAAGGATTATATGGATGATCAATCTAAAATATTGATGTTGAGAGGTAAAATTATTTTTTAATTCTTACATTTTGAATGATTTTTAATACTTGAGCATCCTAGTCATTTCATTCTCACCATACAGTTTATTTATAGTGTATAAAGGTTGGTATGATGCCTTCGGTATTAAAACTGTAAAATCCTCTTAGTCATGGTGAATGTTGAGAAATTGTGCATAAATCAGACTCTATGAATATTAATGGAGATTAATTTATATGGTACTTATCTATACATGGTATGGATATCTATGGTATAATACTTTGTATGTATTGGTTGACAGACTCTAAGGCTCCCATCTACAGTTATACCAGAAAGTTTAGATTCATGACTGAGGATGGCATCAAGCATCTCTTTAGCAGATAATTGAATATAATGATTAGTGAAAAGGTAACGTTATAACTAACAGTTGTAATGATAAAATACAATTTGGAAGCATTTAATTTTTCACTGATAGATGATATTGGGGATAATAATTTTCCAATATTTATTGATCAGCTTTAGGATGTCATTCTTGATATATTTTCAGGGTTTTCAATTAGGAGAGAAGTGAAGTTTACAATTGTTCTCCTCCTAGGGACTAGTCCTATTTCGAGACCATCATACCATATAGTCCCAATAGAATAAAGGGAACTGAAGGTGATGTTGGAAGATCTAGATACCATAGGGTTCATTCAACCTATCACGTCTTTATGGGAAGAAGAAGTCTTGTTTTTCATAGAGGTGGATGAAACTCATTGGTTATATTTTGATTATCGTAAGATTAACCATGTTAAGATAATGAATGAGTAACAATATACATGAATTAATTATCTATTTTATAAATTTAGGGGAGCTTCGTGGTTCTCCAAAATGGACATGTAGTCAATATATTAGCAATTGAGGTTTTAAAAGAAGTATATTCCTATGAAAACTTTCAGGAGCCGATGTAGCCATTACAAGTATATGGTTCAAGTATTTTGGCCATACAAATTAACCAAAACTATTTATGGAAATCATGAATTGGATATTTATAATATATCTACATTCGATTGTGTGGGTTTTTTTGGATGACATATTCGGGTTTTCAATGGAATCTACAAAAATAAGGGAAACACATGGAGATAGTTTTCAGAATCTTGAAGGATCATCTTATATATTCCAATTAATCAATGAGTGATTAAAAAATATAAGAGGTACATTTATTTTTCCATGTAATCTATGAAAATATATTTTTTTTGGATAGTGAAAATCTAGTGGCTGTTATCTATTGGGAAGTTCCGAATAATATCATTGAGATATGCAGTTTCCTTGGTCTAGCAAGTTATTACTGATGCTTTATTCATTATTTTTCACGATTATCCTCACATATGACATGTTTGAACGAGAAAAATGTTCAATTATAGTGGAGTGAGTAATGTCCGATATATTGTCAAGAGTATAATGTTATCCTTACATTGACACTAGTTTTATCTTTTATTGTACCATAATATGTGTACATGATTTATTTTATGCTTATGGATTATGGTTGGGATGTGTTCTCATGATGTGAGATCTTATTGTTTCTAATAGCTCAAAAAATTATTGTTTCATGAGAGGAAATACCCATATAATTATATAAAGTCATCTGTCATAGTCCATGATTTGCAAATATGGTGTAATTACCTCTTTAGTGTGAAATTTATTTTTTTACATGTCATAAAATATAGAAAAATATTTAATCACAAAAATATTTGTACCTATAATAAAGAAGAGGGTTGAAGTATCTAGAAATTTTCGACAATGACATAATGTATACACTGGGTAAAGTAAATATAGTGGAAGATACATTAAGAAGGAATTCATATGCCCATTTGAAAATAGATGATTTTGAACTGTGGTAGTTGGTGGCTTTCATATTCGACATGCACATGTAATGTGGAGTCTAGGGTGAAGTTTCTATTTTTTCTCTAGTTTCGTTCATTCTTAAATAGGTTGAGACAGTTAAAGAGTGAACAATGTCTGATTTAGATGGTTTTTCTACGACCAAAATTTAAAATGGTGGGGAGATAATTAAGGGATTGATGCAGGATGAGAGTTTACTATTGTAGTTTCAAAATCCAATCATCATACATATTTCTTGTAATGACCAACTTATTCATGCAAACGACAATTCAATATGGGTTGCTCTTCCTATAATATAGAAGATTTATAAAGCACTAAAAACACAATATTGGTTGTTTGGTAAGAAAATAAAAGTGGATGAGTTCATTTTGAGATTTTTACAATGTTGGTATGATAAAGTATAACAATAGCATCAAATAAGTATGTTTCAATCATCACATATTCATATTTTGAAATGGGAGAAGATATCTATGGATCTTGTAACATGTCTCCCAATAACGATTAAAAACGACAATTCCATATGCATTATAGTGGATAATACCATAAAGTAAGCCTATTTTATCACAATTATTGAATATCATATTGTGGAGAAATTGTGAAATATATATATTAAAAGGGGTAAAGAGAAATGGAGAACAAGTTTTCATAGTGTCAGACATAGATTTGATGTTTACAATTCATTTTTTTAGAAATACATACAGATATTCCTTATAACTCAATTGAATATGAGTATATCATTTCATCCTTAGATGGATGAGAAATATGAAAGGGTGATACAAATAGTGTAAGTCATGTTGTGGGATTGTGTAATGGAATTTGGTGGCTCATGTGAGGTTCACATATCATTAGTGAAGTTATTATATAACAATAACTATCAAGACACGCCACATATGGATTATTAGGAAGCATTTTTTGTGAATCCATGTCATTCCACAGTTTTTTTGGTGGAAACTGGTGAGACTTCACTAAAAGGGATAAACCTTGTACAAGAGGCAATAGAGAAGATTTATTTGATCAAGAAATTGATGAAGAAAACGTCTAGGTGTCATAAATCTCATGTGGATCAATGTTAATGTCCATTATCATTTAAGCTATGTGATCTTCTGTTCATTAGGATCTATTCTATAATTTAGAATCATCATTTTGGGAAGCATGGATATCAAGGTCCTCAGTACATAGGCTATGATGGAACTCTTGAATGAGTTGGTGGGGTGGAAAATTGGTGGTCCCAAAAACCATGGTCAATGAAATGCATTATCTGTTTCATGTATCTTAGATGAAAGAGTGTCATTCTGATCATGATATTGTCATTCGATGGGATTATGATGACATATATTCGAAGGATTTTTTGGTGAACATGTTAGTGCAACTTTTAGAAAGGAAATATAATTTCTTATGTAGAAAAATACTTGGCCTATTATGGGTTTTTTGGAAACATGATGAGAATCAAGAAGAGGCTTGGGAATAGGAGAAGGAAATGATTGAAAAAATTTGGGAAGTATTTTAGATAAATAACTGTTTTCTATATTTTAGGTATGGAAAGACCAATGGTATGGAGAATGTATCACCCTCCATTTCAAGTAAGTTACAATTTTTTTTATTTATATTATGTTTAAAGAGTGTTTCGGTGATGTTCTGGATGGTTTATAAATCTTTTGGAATGTTTATGGGTCTTTTAAACTGGTTCATGGTATGATCATATTCTATGGAATCTGTGAAAATTCTATGGGAAACTATGAATATCCAATAAGAAATTGTGCACAATAAGACAATGGCTCTGAAGGAGGTGCATGTGAAGGCACATGTTTTTTCCAAACCATGTGGATGCCCAGGAAAAACTAAGAATGTGTGATAATGTTATTTTTCATAGTTGGTGAACTATTTATCTAGCAATCAGATCCAACAATGTGAGTTTCATCTTAATGAATATGCTCACTCATGGTTAGGACACAGTTTTCCTAACCATGTGACTAACTTTACATGATTTAAAAAACAAGATCCACAAAAAGTGTATCTGGGTTAGGATTATTTTCCTACCTCTAGTTTTATCCAAAAAGACCCTACCTCTATATTTCTACCTCCCAATATTCAGGGAACCCTTTCACAATGATTGGATTAAATTTAAATGTATTTCATGGTGCATTGAAGCATGATTCTCGTGGTAAGTCTCGATTTGTGGTAGTATTGGTGGGTTTTCTAGGATCAAACACCCTGTATCTCTCTCTTAGTTTTATATATACTATTTATGTATGGATGTATATTCTGTTTTTTATGTTGGTCATGATTATATTTGTATTTCTTTTGTTAAGGGATGATATATAATGTGATTTTTTTGGATATTTAACCCTTTTCGTGGGTGTTTTAGTAATGTTTTTCATGTTCACCCTAAATCCCAAGATTGGTGGATTTAATCTTGACTAAACTATTTAGATCATGAATTATTAGTTTCATATTTCCTTTTCGTTAAATATATTGTTAAATTTTTATGAAATTATTGATTAAATCATTATATAGTAATGATTTACGGTATTGTGAAAATTGGGTGTCATAGACTACGATGATTTTGGTAACTTGATTTTAAAATGACGATTTTAAAATATTTATTTCAGTTTTATTAATTTAAAAATATATTATTTCAATTAAATGGTTTTTTTATTTAATGGGTTTTGGAAAATTGTTTTTAAGAAGAGGTTAGATTTAATGAAATTTTTTTTTGTTATGGTTTCCAATAAGAGTACAGGTTTATTGAAATAATTGAATTAGTTTAGAAATATATGTGTTGTATTGTGGTCTTATTAAATGGTTATGATTGGATGTAATTGGATGGATAAGGGTCATGATGTATAACAATCAAAGGGTATGGGTTATTGATGTAGAGTTCCATAGAAAATGGTAGCACAAAGCATGTATGATTTGATATAACATGTGTAACTATTTTAACTAATTTTTATATAAATTATTTTAAAAAAATGAGAAAAATTATTCAATCCACGTATATTGAGTAGGGATGAAATATGGTGAAAACCTATTACATTTAATTACTCACCCCATCTTTTCCACATTAATTATTTTGGTGATATTATTTATCAAGGAATAAGAAAATATAAAGTAGAACACTTATTTAGTGGTCCCTCGTGATAATTGGACATCGAGATGGATTTAGAGCATGGAGTTATATTTTACAGTTATCAATGTTTATATAGGTTTTGTTTCAATTATGTAATTTGATATTATTAGTCATCAAATGCGGTACTTTTTGGTACATTGGGTTTGATATAATTTGTATTTTCATGAGTTAATTACATTGATATCATTCATCATGTTTCAGTTTTTTATGGAATGTTTATTTTGGTTATTTTATATTCACAAGAAAATTCATCACTCATATGTTAATGATTGCTTTTAATTTTTTCTATCCATTGGTTCCTTGGAGATTTTTCTTAAGGCTAATTAATATCCTCCCTCCTTCTTAAGACAGTTGTGAGTGTATGGCATTACATAATTCTTGTTATAATCCAAGGTTTCATGATGGGATTTTTTTTGAAAACCCCTCTTGTTATTTTATAATCTAATTAGTTTGGAAATAAGAATGTGGGAACGCTAGAGGTTTTTATAGAAAGAGTTTCCTAAGAGATTTCTCATTAGATCCTTAAGTTTACATTGGTAGTGTGTGTTATAATCCTGAATTCAAGGCGGTTAACCATTATTATAATTTTTTTATAAGAGATTGTGATATTTTAAACTCAATTTATTATACCGGTGATTTTAGGGATACGATTGGTTAATTTTCATGAAAATTGAAATAGAACCAAAGTTGAAATGTTAGGTGAGACGATGAGGAAAACCATCCAACTATTGAAAAATTTGATTTTCCACTTCATTTTTGTGTTTTGAAAATCAATTACCTAGATACATTATTGGAAGATAAATTTTAAATATTTTTTCACATCCTTTATTTTTAACAAAATAGATGAAATACATTTCATGTCAGTTTTAATTGAATGCTATGAAAATATATTATAATATGTATAATGTGAAAGGTTTATCATATTTGTTTTTGTAAAATCGACATGGAATATCTATTTCTCTCAATTCTTCAAATATGTTATATAAGAAGCCATGTAAATATTATTATTTTTGAATTAAATAAATTTACATACCATAGAATTATAATTCATCATCTGAATCAAAACATGAAAATAACAACACAAATTATAGCATAAAATATTAGAACGAATTAACATAATTTCAATTTCAAAATTTTAGATTATAATTTTAAAATATTTTGCAAATGTAAAATAAAACATAAAAAAACATGTGAAATAATCAATAATTTTTATATGTAAACGATTTAGCTCATATAAATAACAAGGTAGAGGTTCATAAAAATGTTAAAAATTAAAATAAAATCTATTCCCATGTATTCTATAAATAATTATATGCTAAATTAAAGTAAATTCATGGATAAAATATAACATAGAGAAATTTTGTAAATTTCTGGGTTGAACTTATTTTGAAAATGTATCTTATAAAGTTATACCCATATTTCATTAGTGTATATTGATTTTTAATGATTTATTTCAATAAAAAAATTTATTTCAAAATAACATTTTAATTAGTTACAATCCAAATAATATAATTATAACTGAGAAGTCACCATTGTGGATGCATATTTTGTCACTTCAGTCATATTAACTATTGTAGAATAAAATTAATTAAATGACCAATTTAAAAATCATATTAATGAAACATATATATAATAGTATTATAATATTTATAGAGATGATTCAAATATATTGTTGAAATTTTCTAACACTTCATAATTTAAAGAAAATAAGAAATATGTGGTCTTCTTTTTTGGGAACAGAATAAAAAATATTAAATGACCACTCATATATATAAAATATAATTTTAGTGGATATTAATTTAGGAAAACAACACATTAAGAAATACATATTACATTCCCTTCAAGAGAAATAATTATCCAACTCTACATTCTATTATTAATAAATATTTCATCAAAAATTATAGTTCTTTTTTTAGCATTCACTATAATCAATTTTTGTGAAACAAATTTTATTTCAAAAAATCTATACTATGATGTCATGTAATATTTAATAAAAAGTGTATAAATAAAAATAATAACAACATTATAAATAATATCTTAAATTAAATAGAAATAACTGAGTGAATTATGAAAATTGACTTACATTGAAAGGACATGCATCATGTTGATTCCAAAAAAACATTGGTTACAAACTCCATCATATCACTATTTAAAGTTTTTTAGTAATATCATATCAATTTTTTTTCATTAATTATATAACATAAATAACCAAAAACAAAGATGAATATGTTGAAAATTTATAATCTAAGCAACATGTAGTTCTAAATTCATAGTTTATTCTACTTGTATTTGTCTTTATAATAGGAAATTACTTTATTGCATTTATGAAAGAATTAAATAGATAAATATATAAATTTTCATTTATTAAAAATAATTTCAAAGACAATATGATATAATGTATATAATCTATACATACCTCAATGGTAATTTATTAGAAAATTCAATATTTATAAACTAAATATACATCGATTGTTTTTCAATATAGTGAAATAATCAATATGAAATAGTTCTCTTTGTCATTGTTCTATAATGTCATTCATCATGATACTAAGATAATCCAATTCTATCTATAGTTGATGAAATATATCTCTAATATAATATATAATCTAATGTAAAAAAATAGTGTTGGGGATCGTCAACATATCACTCACAATATATTAGAAACTATAGAGAATGAGGGGTAGGATTTGGATATATGAGAAGTAGTGGAGAGGTGGAATATATTAGAAAAGTTCAATGAGTGGGTTTTTCATCATGAAATCATTTTTAATTTTTTAAACAATGACTATGTTAAATCCATAATACTATCATTGACCATCCCCACATCTCATATAACATATTTAGGGGTTCTGGGGTATCCTATGTGGCCATAAATATTTAATAAATAAAAAAATTTATATTTAAAAATAATAATTTTAATTTGGGGCCATGATAAATATATAGTTTTAAGTAAAGTTAAAATAAATATTTTAAAATTAATTTTAATTTACCTTGCAAAATATTTATTAGAAATTTATTTTTTCATATGAATTTAATCTTAATATAGATTTAATATGAGTGGTGACCTAATAGTTTATGACATTATTTTAATTATTTGTTTTATTATTCTATTTCAACAAATTATGTTCTAATTACTTATTTTAATTATGGGTATATAAATAATCTTCCTTTCCAATTATTTGTCTGAGTGTATATATGATCATACTGGAAGTTGTTTCTCTGTATTATGCATTATTATAATTTTAGAAATATATGAATACAATTAATGAGGGTGTGTTGTTAAAAATTAGTAAAATAAAACTTAGTAAATTATTAATTTTTTATTTTTTTTATTCTTTTACACAAAATGGATCAATATATAATGAATTTTAATTATCATTCATCTATTTTTTTATTTTTTCAATATTTATGATTTTTTCTATGAATTTTCATGTATTTGTGATAAAATTTAAATACTAACATGTATCTATAAATAAATTAAACATTTTTGGTGGATTTTTTTTATATTCATTTAATTGTAAATACATGATAATGGACACATAGTTTACTAAAGTGTAAATACAAATAGATTAAATTTTCTAATAAAAAATTAAACCCCTAAAAATATATTAAGTCATAAATCATTCCATCGCTTAATTTTGGACAAAACTGGATATATAAGGTAAAAATCAACATTAGTAGAGGGTTCGTCATACTAACAGTTTGATTTTATTAATGTAATTTTTTATATTTACTAATTTTTTTACTAGTTTGATTTTCATATTATAGTGACCCATACACTTATTACATATATATTACGTCTTAAGAAATGAATATTCCTTCCATTATCCAAATAAATGCTTGAGGACCACAAATGTTTACTATCTTTTGATACATAGATAAATAAAACAATTCTTCATATGTTAACTAACTCAAATACCACCATGTTCATCATAAATATAATTATTTTTTGATATATCATTCTTGAAACAAATATTTATAATTTTTGTAATGGACATGTAATGATGGATGATCTCAGAGGCCCAGTAAGGAACTACAATATAAATCCCCTTTGGTGGCGGTTTAAAAAACTGTAGTGAAACCTTTTTTAAAAGGGTTTAACAGCGGTTTATTAAATATCACCGCTAAACTGCCATTTTTTACAGTAGTGACACTTCCTCCCAAGAACCGACCCCGACCCCCTTCCCCCCGACCCCAATGACCCCACCTTCTCCCCCAACCCCTGTGAGCTCCGAACCCTATATCGGATCCCCACCCATGACGCAAGTGACGGTTCTCGCCGCCCATCAGCTTTTCTCACCGCCCATCATCACCAACCCCCTGAAGCCCAAGCTCACCTCCCTGCTACTTGTCCTGACTCGTTTCTCCAATGGATGCTTCATTCCCCCCCTTAGTGAGCCTCTCCGCCCAACACTACAATTGACTACCTTTTCTGCCCCTATATGTATGTTTGTATACCACTATAGTGTGGTTGTGGTATGATTTTGGGTGGGTTTATTTAAAGTTGGTTTAATCATAATTCTTTATTTTTAATCTTGATTATTGTGGTATTTTCTTCCATTTATAGTTTCCCATTCTTGGGAGAATTCATGTGGTTTCAATAACTATCATCTATGACCGAGATCTTAATTTACCTCTCAATTGTAGAAGATTTTTTAGCATGTTCTTTCATTATTTTTTCTAAGTAGTACTTTTTATCCTTGGATGGAAGGTTATACAGATAAAATGATCCAAATTCTAATGGTTGTATTGAAGATGTTTATTCTTGATTTTATAAGTTCTTGGGTGAATTATTTACCTTTTTTGAGTTTTACAATGATAATAACTATTGATTAACCATTGGTAAAACTCCATTTAAAGAATCGTATGAGGGTTCTTACATATCTCTATTGTCTTGGAACATGGTTTGAGAGTTAATTAATCTTAGACCAAATTCGGTGAAGAGATTGATAAAGAAGGTGTAGCTATTCTATGAGAGAATAAAATATGCTCAAGACCATCAAGTGATAAACTCGGGTATAAAGATGTTTATGTGAGATGGGTTTGAACTAGTGAATAATAATTCGTTTCTTTTTTTATGATTTCTTGAAAAATAAACATAATTTACCTATTATAGTGTGAAAACAAACTGCTTTAATCACACACACTATGGAAAAAAATAGAAAGAGACAATTGATATACTAGTTTCACCACCCAATTTGATAATTTAACCCCTGGCATGATTCATAATACGCTAAGCCAGTATGATCTTCTAGAATCACCTTGATGGATTCAATGAGAAGGGAATATCATTATCATTTATTATAACAATAACTATAATTTCATCACCCAAAATATCTCATTAATATATAGATATTTAAAAAAATATGAATTATCATTTTCCAGTATCTAGATTATCTCCTAATAATTAAATAGTACTCTCACTTTAAAATGTTAAAGCACACTCCACACTCTTAAATTACCTCATTTTGATCAATAGATCATCTTTATTATATTATGTTTCCATAATCTTATGCTATATTTTATGTTTGGTGATTTTATATTACATTTACTTCTATCATGGCATGCAATCAACTCTCATGAATCTATCATGGTCAATTTATAATTCACATGGGCCACATGCTCTCTTACTCATAAGACCTTGAAAAGGGTTTTCAAATAGATGACTCAACATTCCCTTTTATACATTCCACAACTACTTCTAATTCAAACCATGTATTCTAATCAATTTCCATTGCCATTGTAAGACTTTACTACTATGACAAGACAATCAACACTATAACCAAGAGAATCAAAGAAGACAACCCAACCTCAATATTACAATAAAGACATGGATTTTTCATATTCGTGTTGTTCCACTTAAACCTACCCACCAATGGGTCAAATAATACATTTTATACTTACCTATCGACATATATACTAAAAGTAAAACATCATAAGGTCAACTATAATTTCATTCTGATAGAGGTCTACGTTATGTTTCAACCCCCATTGATGATACATGATCCACCCCAGATCTGAAAAATTTAATCACACATAGGGTAACAACATGTTTCTACACATAACACTTTACCATGATACCCCCATGTTCTAAAATGTTCAACCCCAGACCATACCCAACTCTTTGAATCCAAATTTGAGGCCAATAATTTAAGGTAAGAGTTTGTTTCAATTTTATATTCCTAACTTTTTTTAATTATTATATGATTTTTCAAGCCCATATGTTAGTGATATAAATGTTATGGAATAATCAGTTTATACATATTTTTTGGTGGAGCACAACACACAAAAAACTACATGGATGGGATCATTGTTCTCGCAATCTTTTATGGATCTTTTATGATTGCATGCTTTGGTTTTCTAGTGGGTGATTTACCATATATCTTTATATATGAAAATCGTATGTAACATGTTTATATATTTTTTCTATAAGTATATATGAATATATTTACATATTTATAAGTAATTATGTGTTTTATTTTTTTAATATTTTGTTGTCACATTGTGATATACATGGATAAAAGTTGAATCACATTACCGAGTAACACAACTCAAAATGTTAAGGGTTTCAAAAAGTTATTAGATTTTGCAATTTCAATCAATCTGTTGAAGGGAGAATAATATTTCCATGTCTTAAATGTTAATTTATAATATGGTTGAAGAGAGATGATGATTATAAACATTTAATACTGATGAAATTCCCTAGAAAATACTTGCGTTGGATTTGGCATGGAGAATAGAATGTTACAGAAAGGTTGAGCACCGATGTAAATCCCCAAAATGAGCTTCTAACTTTATCGACAATGGAAAATGAAATGCCAATCATCATAAATTATTCATTCGAAATAGACAGACACCACTATCAACATAAAAAAATAACAGAATAACCAGATGAGGGTACTACAAATTGCAACGTTACAAGTGATGTTTTTGAGACTGTAACATATCCAGTTCAAGATGTTCAGTGTATGTTTTAAATATTCAAAGCTTTCATTTTCACTGAGATTATACTATATCAAATTTCTATGTGGAATTAAAAATAAGGAAATTTCCATGATATTAGAATTGTTTTTTGATGGATTTCCTGAAGAAAAAATCCCCGATTCCATTTATGATATGAAAAAAGTTGTTAACAGACTTGTTCTGAATTATAAAAAAAATACAAACGTGTCCCAATGATTTTATGAATTATTTGCGAGAGGATTCAAGTAGATAGAATTTTAAAAAATGATATACTATTATATGGTAGTCAATAGGTGATTTTTTAAGTCTAAATCAACATAATATCTTGAAGATGAAGAAAAGGAACACACCTGAAAAGGTTTTTTTTACATTCCTTTAAAGCCTCCATTGTAGTGATTATTCATGTCCTCAAAAATCACTAAACACATGAAGTGTAATTCTATAGATATTAACAATGATGGGTTAATGAGACATCCATGAGATTCAAAATCATGGAAGACATTTGATTCATTACATCTATATTTCTCAGTTGATCCTAGGAATGTTCGATTGAGATTAGTTTCCGATGGATTCAACCCATTTTGGACATTGAGTACCAGTTATAGCATTTGGCCAGCTGTTTTGATCCCTTTCAATTTGCCACAATGGATGTGTATGAAACAAAATTTTTTATCATTTCAATGATTATTCCAGGAAAAAAATTCATGGAAATGATATTGATGTATACTTGCAGCCTTTGATTGAAGAATTACAAGACTTATGAAGCGATGGTGTTGAGACATTTTATGACTATTCTAAAACAATATTCAAAATTCATTCTACATTAATGTTAACCAATAATGACATCCATTGGCTTGGGAATTTATCTTGTTGAAAAATTTACACGGATTTTGCATATCTTGTTTGTAAATATGATTTTGAGCAAAAATAGCTACCTCACAGTAGAAAATGGTGCTTCTTCTGACAATGAATATTTTTCGATGTATCCTATATATTTCAATTGAACATATCAAAATTTAATGGATTCATTGATTGTAGATCATAGACAATGTTGTTAAGTGGTTGTGAAAAATTGACAGAACATGGAAATGTGGAAACAGAATTTGGGAAGGTTCGTCATTTGAATGATTGTAGGAAACATGTTTAAAGTTCATCGTCAAGTGAAATCAGAATGCAATAATGGAAGAAAAAATTATATTCTTCAAAATTTCATATTGGGAATTTAATTTGTTACAGCATAATCTTGATGTGACTAATTTTGAGAAGAATGTATGTGATAATTTGATTTTCACAATGCTTATTGAGCCTGGAAAGTAGAAGGATCAACTCAATGCTCGCAAAGACATACATATAATGAACATAAAACATGTTCTCTAGCCAAATGAGAATAAAAATTATGCTCTAGGAATTGTTTAAATGAAAAATTACTTTAAAGATACATTCCATCAAATTTTAAAGAATGTGAAAGTATCTGATGGGTATTCAAGTAAAATCATGAGGTGTGTTGACTTGAAGAATCATAAGTCGCATGGATTGAAAAGACATGATTCACATATTATGTTACAACAGTTACTACCATTGGCATTACATACATTATTACCTGAAAACGTTACTGCTGTTGTACTCCAATTCAACTCATTTTTTAGAAAAATATATGGGAAATCTCTACATCCATTTCATATTGACAACCTCTTAGTGATGATTTTATTGACCCTTTGTCCAATTGATATGATCTTTCTTTTGTTGTTTTTTATTTTTACATGATGCATTTAACTGTGAATTTGGTTTAGGATGCTAAATTAATATGACTAGTTCATTATCGATGGATGTATCAATTTGAGAGGTACTTTATTTATATGTTATTTAGTTTTCTAAAAAAAATTTGGGACATTATTAAATGCATAATTATGATTATCTTATTTCACATACATATTGGAAATTTAAAATCTTATGTGAGAAAAAATCCTCAACCAGAAGGCTCTATTGCTGAAGGATATTTGGATGAGCGGTGTCTTACATTTTGTTCTAGATACTTGGATGATATCGAGCTAAGATTTAATCAAGTTGGACATGTTGATGACACATCAAATAAATCTCAAATGCATCATAAATCAAAAATATTTCCTACTATTGGACGATCAGTTCGGAGGACCTCAAATGTAAAACTAACAGAATTCGAATTAATATAGGCATATAGATATGTGATGCTAAATAGTGAAATTATAGATCTATATATTGAAGTGTTGAAGATACAAACAAAGATGTGAATGAGAGGCTAAACACAAAATGAGAAAGGTATAACGAAAGCAGTTAATAAAGATCTTGTAGAATGGTTTGCATAATGTGTATGTCCATAAATACTTCAATAAATATGAAAATAATTTAAACACAAATATTTTGTAAATATAAAAAAGTATATTTCTTTTTTATATCTTGTATACTGATACTGAAAAAAATTTGTGAGAATATTTGATGTTTCTTACTTGAGGTCACCTTAAACAAGTTAGAAAGTTTGTAGCTTACAATTCAAATGGATTTAGATTTCATACATTCAATAGAGATGCTGGTTTGAAAACATATAATAATGGTATATTTTCATTTTATAAAGTGACATACTATTGAAATATGACTGATATTTTTAAATTAAACTACCACCATCAATTTTTAGTTGTTTTTTTCAAATATAATGGGGTCTATATTATCAAAGGTATTAAAATAGATTCCTTGAAATTTAAATTTGTGAACTTCTCTCTCTTGATGGATATTAGTGATTGTGAACTGCATGATGCATTTATCTTATCATCCTAGGAACAAATGGCATATTATGTGAATGATTTTGTGGATGATGTTTTTAGTGTAGTTGCTCAAGTAATTCAAAATGATTTGTATGATATGGGTGATGAAGTGGAAGATTTGACCTCTGAAATTGAATCTCATGAACAACAAGAACCATAATTATATTTCCATCATGATGTTGAAAATATTAGTCTAGCCAGGTTAAATGAAGTTAATTATGTAATGGAAAAGAAACCAACCTAATTTATCTGGAAAATAATTGTATGTACAGTTATTTATTCATTTAGAAATCACTTATTTCATTTGTGTTGTCATTCATTATCAATGTTATGTATATTTTTCTTATTAGTACTAGGAATCTATTATCATTTTAAATTTTTTCTGAATAATTTTTTTAAATATATGTTTAAAACTCAATTTTATTTTATTAAATTATTGGAATTCCAAGGAGGAAACGATACACTTTTTCATCCACTACTCCGACAGATGACGATCCATTTTTCTCTATCCCTACAACATCTGAGCCACCAGCTACATGCCCCCTGCACCATCTCTTACACCCACTGTGAAAATACCTATAGTACCTAAGTCATCAAATCCCCCTTCAGTATCCTCTATAGTGGGGCAGCGGTGTGCCTCCTCTAGTTCATCACGGGCATACTAAAGGGTCAATGTTTTAGGTACAAATTTTGATATAAATAAATTTATTGCACTATTTATACAAATTATTTGTTCATTAAAGATGAAAAAGCAAATCTGGAAATAATTATAATAGGTTCAGATTTGTGGAATATGAATGGAGATAAGATAGTTGTCGCATTTGATTCATATGGGGTCCCTACAGATGATGTTGGGGGATTAGTTGGCCAAATTCTAGGATAGCTAGCAGCGAAGCCCATTTACCATTTCATTTATTATAATTATTGGAGACATATGCCTCCATGATGGAAAAATGATATTTTTTATTATCAAATAAAGGTAATTATAATACATTATGGTGTAATTGAATTTCTTATTATTAATATGTTCAAAATGAATTTCTGTATATAGATGTTTTATCACTTTATAGTTTCTGATGTGATATCAAGAAAGTGGAAGTTGAAAAAATCTTGGTAAAAAATGGAATGACTCTTAATGGAGACTGTGGAGCGATATCAATGATACTTCATTGATTGTTCTAAAAATTTATGAGAAGCTACCCAATGGGGAACCCAAATAATAGTGGACGGTTTTTTTACAAACATCATGATGAGAATCATATGGTATTTAAATATATATTATTATATTAACCTAGTTTTACATTTATATAAGAATAAGAATAATAGATGACAATGAATACACTACTATTAAATTTAATTATATTTAATTCATGATCAATGAATAAAGAATGCATCAAGCTGCACTAAGAATGTCATCCCTCACACTACAGGGTTATGAAGATTTTCTAAAAGGTGATCAACTCTGGTAATCATTTAATTAGATTAAATATTTATAAGACAATATTATATTATTAAATTATTAAATTGTTGATTTATATTTGTTTAATGTAGTCACATAGTTTAGGACACGAAACATCCTGAACTGAATTGTGGTTTGATGTTTACAAAAAATATAATGGATTTTTTGTAAATGAGCCTGCCAAAGACGATGGGGTATAAACTTATTTTTTCATTTTAATAACTTATTTTAAGTTTTTACTATGTAAATATATTTTGATATTTGATTCATAGGTGAAAATTAAAGAACCATGGGATGTCAATCCTTGGTACTCCGACTCAGACTCCCAGGATGACACAGTTGCTAAACTCATCAGGAAGGATCATCCTGGTAGAGTGTGCGGGATGGGTTTGGGATTCGTACCATCTATGGTCTTTGGTAGGCCACCGAGGATTTTCGATGCATCTACAATTAGTTGTAGTCAGTCAATACCTATAGATGCTCAGAGAGAAAATTCTTCCCTATGAAACACAATTCTAGACCAGGGGACTCAAATATCATATTTGCAGAAAGCGTGGACCGATATATATTAGTAGATGATAAGATATACTCTTGGTGGTATTACATCGACTGGTGGTGAGCAGGTAAATCAAAAAAATTAATAATAATATAGTTTGCAAACAATTATTGGTCTTATGTTTAAATATAAATATTCAACACTATTTAATTCTCAATAAAATGTTCTTACAGTTGGTAGAAGGATGTAGAGATGGAGTTGGAGAGGGTGAAGATATGTGTTTATCATCAGACCGTGATTAGTTGTATTGTTGATATTTGGGACAAATATGGTAACAGTCGGTTTGTATAAGTATCATGTGTGGCACATAGTTTCCACAAAACATTTTCATGACCTAACATTTTCTTGATTTCCCATGTTTACATTTACTTATTTTATTTATTTATGATGTTTCCTTTTTTGTATTGATTTCTCGAGTGTGGTATGCCCCATATATGTTGATTAATAATTGTGATGATTCATCTTTTATGATTTTTCATTAATTTATTAGGTTTGTTGGCCGTGGATGAGCATCCCACTTCAAATCATTTTAGGATCTCATAAAATCATCTCTCATGGAATCTGTGACCAATACGATGCTACGAACTATAAACCCTCCATGTATATCGAAATTAAATCATGAAATAGTTTCACATTCTTCCAACCTATCACACAACATGATACATTCTATAAAAATATTCTAACTTGTCTTTACTTGTTTAACCGATGAATAAATTTTCTCTGATGATACATAAATTGTTCCCATAAACCCACAACTACACCCACCGACTAGTATTACAATGATGATAAGATATTCTATTCAACTAATTAAATTCATTCTCACATATCCTACATTTTCTATCCCAATAAATTTACCACTACATTTCCATTTCAAAAATTTAAAAATATTGAACATCAAAATTTTCTACTTTCCCAGGAATTCATGACACTCTTGGACATTTATTCTTCCCTTGTGACTCATTTTTCTACATTCATCCTTATTTGAATATGAGATTCTAGAACATCGTCAATGGATGAATAATCTCATTTGGTAAATAATGTGCTAACAATATTTTTCCCCTATTCCAAGAAACATATATTTCAAGTTAAATGATTCATGATCATCTCTAACTATGTTCAAACCATTCCCAACCATGTATCCTTCTTCAACCATTCTATATGGTTATCTTGGGAGAACCACATGGATTCCCATGACCATGATCCTATGATGAAAACATTTAGAGGCCTTTATAAATCATTAAACCAAAATAAAGACAATCTAAGAATTCACCCAATAAAATAATATCTCAGAAACTATTAAAGTAGGGTATAATGTAAGGCATAAAGCCTAAAGAAAACATCAAGTCATTAAATTCATCCCCTCTTCGGATTATTTAACCTTGAGTAAGGCCTCTATATTTCACACCCAAAAAACATGGGCTATTGAGCTCGCACATCATATTATCATTTGTAAGACTCTTCATGCATATTTCCAGGCTCCCATATGGCTCTAACAAGTGACATCAGATTTTTCAAAACATTTTTTCACTGGAGTCCATAATTCACAACAAGCACTCCACAAATATTGGGTAATCCTCCCACTGAATGTAATCATAGTTGATCACATAATTTTTATAGAGAAAGAACAAATTAATATAAGTGACATGTAAAACATCACAAATTCTTTGATACTTTAGAGAAAATTCAATATATAATACCACTTTCATGACACTGTTGATAATACCAACCAACCCCATAAACATTGGTGCCAACATCCTTTGCTTCTGAAATCATTGATTCCCTGATAGAGGAGTCTCCCATAATAAAACTCAGACACCAACAATGAATTCCATGTGTTTCCTCAAACCATTGTGATATGATCTCTATTTTAAATGACAAGTGATTAAATTATTCTTGATCTAGTACAATCTCCAAAATAAATCTAAAATCATGAACGACCGACAATTACTACCTCCCATCCTAAGGATAACATATTAGCGATTGAAACATCCAACCATAAAGAGCATAAAAATGTTTCATTTGAATTGAATTATGGTTTTATTTAAATGTGATCTCGACCAAGGATTGGATATCAACCCAAGTTCCCCTAATGTATAATATGATGAAAATCATTGTGCAATTTAATTTTGTTATAATTGGTTTCCTAAATATGAAAATCTGGTCATTTTACTACTTTATTCTTAATTAGAATTTTATGGAAATAAATTGATGCCTAATGTATGATTTTATAAATTGTTCATAAATATGTAAATGGAATTGAATACAGAGAATGAAGTTGAAAATTAAGGTTGTTCTCAATATTAGAGGCATATTATTGTGGATTTATTATTTAAATTTTATTTAAACAAGAATATTTTATGGTGTACATTCTAGTTAATTTATATTTTCAATATTAGTAACACATCATAAATAAATAGATTAATACAAGACATTAAATGAACAATTAGTTCGATAAAGATAAATTTATGGAGTCGAGTAAGCCCATTTTCTTATTATGGATGGATTATTATTTTAGGGACTAGATTCCATATTGACTCTAATTGATGTTTTTTTTTCTTTTTATTTCTCTGTATGTAGTCCATTTTATATGTTGTTATGTGATCTTGGGATGGTTATTGGATGAAAAGGTATGGGTAGGGAGGCATGAGTTTTTGGAGTAGTTATCTCCAATAATAGTGGGATGTATGTTGATATGAATGGTTATGTCAGGGTTGGAACAGGTATAGATGGAATAGGTAGTACATATGATTTGAATTGTTTTTAGGAAATATGACATACATGCTTGTTTATAGTTTTGTTTAAAGGTCTAATGGACATGTGATATGTTTATCAGCATTCCTTTACCCACAGAATGATGCATTTGGTTGTTCATAGTTAAGAATCTATTTTCTTATTGACTGTATTATGTATTCTATTGGTATTTTGGTATTTTTGGAATCGTTTTTTAGGGAACTCGTACATGGGATGTAGAAATTGCTTCTTTTTTTCTAAATCTTTTTTTTAGTGGCGGTTTTAACCGCCACTAACTGTCATTATTTTTCTATTAGGGGTAGTTTTAACTGACACTATGGTCTTAAATTTAGTAGTGGTTTTAACCACCACTACAGTGTCCCGTCATTCACAAACATTATTCAGTGGTTATAATGTTTTTAGTAGTGGGTTTTCGGAGAAGGGGATAATATCTTTTAGCAGCAGTTAACCACTACTGAAATAAGTAATCCACGTCCGAAAAAACAACGGCTAAAAAAATTAAAATGTCTAAAAAATACACCGACTACAATGGTTCCCATAAACCACTGCTAAACTGGTTTAACCACCGCCAATAGTTTCCTTACACACACTTTAGCAACGGTTTTCCGAAACTGCCATAGAATCATATAGTGGCTTTTTTAAATTGCTACCATATCCAAATATATCCACCACAAAATTGTAATTTTTCTGTAGTGAGGGTAAACAAGAGATATATTAGGGACCATAAAAAAAATAAGAGGTGTATAATTATATGATAACATGAGTTTAATAATTGAATACTATACCATTTATATCAATTATCATAATTTTGATACATGGAATGAATATCTTCATTTCATAATATTTAATCATTGAAATTTTTATCCTAATGGATCTAGATAAATATTGAGAATGCAAGATAATTCCCATACAACTTAGGTAACATCTGATTTTTAATCCCCATTAAATGAATAATCATATGTTGATATTTTTAGAAAATGATATTAAAATTAATGTTAATATATTAAATCCATGATATGTCTATACACCCTAAAAAAACATGTGGTGAATAAGGGACTTGTCCCTTAGAAAAAAATTAAAACAGAAATCCCTTACTTCATGTCTCAAAGTTATTTTAACAAATTAGAACCTACTGTATAATAAATATAGGTTTATTATAAAGATATTATAAGAAAATAATAACATATATCATAAAACAGATTATTTTACTAATAATTTTTTATTAATCATTTTTCAACAATTATTTGTTAAAATCCTTGTTTCGAGTAACAATTGCATCATTTTTCATGTCTATTTTGGTTTGGTAGTTTTGGTCATTATACAATGATAATTGTTAAATAACTTCTTTAATTATTATCATGATATTAATATAATATAAAATAAATATATAAATATTTATATTCATCCATACAATTATTAATAGAATCCTGAATTACACCATTCATAGATGTGGTAGGCCATATTCATTCATAAAAGGTGTTTCCATTTTCTAGATGGATGGAATTGAATAATGGAAACTAAAATTTCCCCATTATTATATCAATTACATAATATATATCATATATTTTCATTACATATAAAATCATTACCTTCCATGTGAAAAAATAAATCATTAAATGTATGACATTGTTCTTTGAATGCGGTAGTCCACTCTTACACATGGGTGATGTTGTCGTTTTTCAACAAAATTTAAGGTAAGTAGTTTGATGCTATATTTTAGTTATATAAGTATAATTATTTCATTAATATTATATCTAATTACTAAATCAATATATATATATATATATTTGGGATGCAGGGATGGAAAAAATAATTACATCGATTAATGAGGTGGTAGTCTGTTATAGAAACAATCGACGGTTTCATTTACAATTCAATTAAGAGTAAATTGTTATAGGTTATTAAATTAACATAATAAAATATCATTTAATTGGATATATATATGTTATTTTATAAAAATTTATTAATAATATATTAATTAGGTGTAATAATGATGAAAATAAGAATCCATAGTTAAAAATTATACCGCTTCTATGGAGAACCTCCAGAGGTTTATACCGAAAGTCTTCATAAGATGGTTTTTAGATCAAACCATGGGATAAATGAATTAAAGAAGCATGTAAATAAAATTATTTTATGGATTTTATAATCCAAATACATATTTATGTTTATAAAGGATATATGATGATTTTTCCTTTTTATAATTGGGGGATATGATCTACATGGATAACACTTCGATATTTCATCAAAGAATACAAATTGATCATTCCAAGATATTTTCATAAATGAAACATTGTATTATAATTTTGGGTAGGATAAGGTAAAAATATTTATATCCAATATCAATTAAATAATTTTTAATGGAAAACATATCCATATATTTTTGTTTAACCCAATATAAATTTGTTTTAATCTTAACAAATATAATAATTTTTTTTCTTTTTAATTTATTTATTATGAGAAAAATTAAGTTAACTTTTTTAACTAATATTAATTATTATTATTAAAATTATGTAATCCATTTTATCAATTTAATTTCATATAATTTGTATAATTTAATTTAAAATCAATATTGAGAGAATTGTGGAAAAACTTATAATCTAAAGAAAAATATTTCTTAAGTATAAAAGGTTTTTATATCAAACATCAAAATAATATTTCTTAAAATCAAATTAATTTGATTAAAAATAATATTAATGAACCAATTTTTCTATCTTAGCTATTTTAATACAAAATGGAAGTTTAAAAATACTTGAAATGAAATAGTATTTTCAATAAAAATCCGTATTTTTTGTATTCAATGAAAAATTAAATTTTTTAGAAAAGAATAAAATATTAATTATATTTTAATTTAAACATGTTTATTTCAAATATAAAAATATTTTTTTTATAAAATTTATAATTGTAAAAAAATTATTTTTAATATATGTGTGTATAACACGATGAAACTGTTTTAAAAAAAATAGTTTTTTACAAAAAAACTAGATTTATTATTATCTAATGCCAAGAATATTTTTAAAATGTATGATAATTTTTTTATTTAATATATAATTTATAAATTTTATTATGATAATTATCAAATAAGGACTGTTTTAATTTATTAATATAAATAATCATTTCACTCAAAATAACACATTTTTAGGAAAAATATTTCTTTTAAATTCAAGTTATTTCTATTTTCATTTATATTAACATGATAAAACATAGTTTATTCAATATTTTTTAGAATATAATTTTGATAATTTAGTCAGTTTTTATCATAATCAACAGTTAAGCATCTAGTTTATAATAATATTCTATAACATGGTTTGTTAAAACTCTATGCTTCATGTAATATGATCTACTTAATAAATTTATTTTTTATGAAATAAATATTTCTTAAAATATCATGGTCTTATATTATAGTCCCCCATAAAAATGTAATTCTCCCTCAAAATTAAATTAATGTAATAAAACAAATTGATACTTTTTTTTCTTCATAACCTCATGTTCCCATGTAGCGTCCTCTTGGTAGTGGCGTCCTCACAAAACAATGACCAGTTGAGTGGTTTTTTATATAGATATTTCACTCTATGATATAGAATATCCATTTTATTTTCATTATAAGAGATAGTTTCCTTCTAGGGTATGATGTATTAATACAGTACATTTTACATGTTAGTTTTGTACTTCATTAAATGAGATACATAGAAAACAACTTGAACTTAAGAAAAATTTAGAGGAAGTTCCAAATGATATGATACCATATTTAATCGATCTAGAATCATTGTAGAGACTATATAAATAGGGAAAAGATTACATTTTTTTCAAACATCATAACCTTATTCCATGAAAAAATTCATCAAAACACCTTATCACTAACTTCAAATTCTATATCATTGTGATGATTTCCATAATAAATTATCAATAATAATTGAGTTGCCTTGAATTATTTTTGAATTGAATTAACATTTTATTCCATTTTATTAGCCAACTCAGGCACTGATAACTTTTTTTCTCCAACTATATAAAAAGAACACTATATTTTTACACATATTTTCATATAGATACTCAAAAGGAGTTATCTTATTTATTGATTGAAAGCTATTGTTGTAGAAAATGTAAAATGGAGGTAGGTTGTGATCTAAACCAACATTGAAATACATAAAAGATGATATAATTATATACTCCAATGTATTAATGTTCCTCAAGGAAAAACCAATTATCCAAGGGTGATAACTAGTTCTATAATATAAATCTACTTCCATAGGTTATTTAAGCCTTTTATCAAACATCTATGATAACCTTGGATCCCAATCCGACATAATAGAATGTGGTAATCCATAGATCCTTTCAACTTTATTTACTTATGTCGTTGATAGAAAATACATTGAAAAATATATTTTTTATTAATGATTTATATTATATTTTTAGGTTGATCAATTACAACACAAAAAACATTATGGACATAATATTATCTAGGGTTCCAGATGGTAAAATATATTATTATGTATCCCTATTTCTATTCTAGTATGGGTAATGTTTATAACAACCCATTATAATTATATGTCTCATTATAAACATAATAAAATAATAATCCATGAAATACAAATGAAAAAATATCCCTATCAATTCCAAACCACTTTAAATACTCCCTCAATACAGTATACAAATTTCTAATTCCAGGATTAATATATAATGAATAACTATGAGCATCCTGCAAATAATCCAAATAATGTAGCTATGGAACACATATAAGGTTCCTAAAAATTAGCATTCCCTCATAATCGTTGTTAAATCTAGGAACATTTCTATCATTCTTATATAGCACTACACCATCCTTTTATCCCTCACTAATATTCACTTAGACATTAGGTTTAACACTAATTTAAAAAAGATAATATTTATACCCCTCATTTATTATTTAATGTTACATCTTTTGAAAATTCATAAATATCAGATATTTTGGGACACTGAGTATAGATAATATAGTATTATCCTTTCAACTAAATGCCTCATACATCTTATTCTATTTTCTAGTGTGGTAATGTATTGATAAATAATAATCATTAACAAGCTCCAACTATCTTCTATAGTTCATATTAAACTCATTCTATGGGAATATATAGTTTAAAATTTTATGATCAATCTATATTTCACACCACTCTCTATAAATATAATTCCTTGCATGATCATGAGGCATAATTTATTTCCATGTAATTATTCAGGACATTTCATCCCATTTTATTCTTTTATTCATAACTATAGATAAATGTTTTTAATTATAAGTTGATGAAATCAAAGGTACACTAATTATACTTCTCTTTATATCAGTAAAATTTACTACACATTCATATGTATAAAGGAACCTTGATCCATTTTGAGTTAACATGTTTTGTGTATTGGAATTATGTTATAATTTTTATAAAAATTGTTGATAATATCCATCCCAAACCAAACAATAGGGATCTTATTCACTATGGATGGGATGAGAAAATTTAAATTATCCTATTTCTTTGATGTACCCACCTATATAACCTATCTTTAGATTAAATGACACAAAAAAGAAAAATTCGACATCCAAAATTCACTCATGGTAAATTTTTCAAATAACATATCCGTACATAAGGTATTCAGAAAAATACTCAGGTGGTTATCATGCTCATCCTTTCCCTTTGAATATTTATAATATCATCGAACAATTCTACAAAAATTGATCAGTGTAATTAATAAATACTCTATTATTTAAATCCATTTTTATGATGGGGATATTAGTAAGTCCAAAATCTATAACTTAACACTCATAGATTCTTTCCTTTTATATATTCATTCCATGGGAATTTCCTTATTCATGACACTCATTTGAAGATATCTAGAATGTTATTTGTATTAGATAAGTAATTATCTCAGTATAGTTGATCAAAAAATTCATTAATAAAGGGTAGATGATACATACTATTGATTGTAAACATTCTATATTCCCTATAATCAATGTTGAGTCTCCCTGATTAGTCGTTATTCTAAACAAAAAGAACATGTTTACCCCCATGGTGACACACATGACTGAATTATTCCATTCTCGTGTTTCACATGGATTTTCATCAATAATTATTTCAACTAAACCATTGATAGATTATAAGGTGTCTTTGAAATAGATGTATCAAAATTTATGAGTTATATTAATAAGTCAACATCACGGTTCAGTGGAACAATATGAAACTCATCTATAAAGATTTAAACTAACTCTCTCGCAATAAAAATATCATCAATAATGAGTTTCTCCCCAACAATCCATGATAAGTACCCTTTGAATAGGAACCAAAACCCCATAAAATAGATTAAATATCCATTGTAAATTCATATTTATCATTTCATTGACAAATGATCATTAGTTTCATTAGGACCCAACCTAATGGGGATCAATCCGAAACTACCCCAAGGCTAACTTCTCAAGCCATGGGCTATAGAAAAAAAAAGAAATGGTTATCTGACATGGGGTGGCCATGACCTATTGAACCTTTCTGAATAAACCCCCTTATCTTAATGCAGAAGTGCAGAGGAATAATACTAGAAAATGATTAAACAACTACAAATAACCCAAGAAAGAAAAACCTCTATTATGTACATGAGTTACAGAACGTTAAAATGAAAATTAAAGAGTAAAATACATATCAATCTAGAATGTTTTCCTAACATGAAAAAACCAGAATGCAAAATAATGAGAGATCCCAGCTAATGAAATCCATGATATAATCAACATATTTTTTCTATTTCAAAAGGTATCACTAATATCCTATATAGTCACCACAAAAATATTTATATCATCTACATAATACACAACACGTGTGGGAAATTCCCTTGTTGGGTCAGCTAATACATACCCAGTACGACTTCCCAAAATTTGGAGGTGGAGAAGTTTGATGAATACTGGGTATATTTGGATTGAAGAAAACTCAAACTAATCAAAGTGTGAAAATAGAATGCAATAACATGGATAATGATATAAATGTGATCAATAAAATGAAACCCAAAAGGGAGAGAATGAGACCCCATCTCATATCCCATCCTAGGAATATATTTTCATTATATCTAAGAGTCCATCAATGATTCCATATATCTCATGTGTCTCTTGGAAAAAAATAACAATTTCAATCAACACCTCTCCACTATTCCACATAATCAACGTGCCCCAATCCTGGGTAATGGATCCACTCTTTTGTATAAAAGGATGGTGCCACTCGGTATATAGAAAGATGGTCAACTCATAGTCTTGGTTGGAGGGTACTACTCAAGTAAATGAAATATGATCCTTTCCCATTCCAACTATAGGGATCTTCTCTAGTTGTTGGTAGATGAATCATGCCCATCCAAAATAAATAGTTCCACTCTAGTAGTTGAGGAATCATTACTATATATAACGGGAGGGTTCTACTCGGATATTTAATAGATGACCCATGCCCAACCTAGCTGGAGGGTGCCACTATAGTAATCGAGCACCCAATCCACATCTCTACAGGAGTATGACACTAGGTGGATTTGTAGAGTACCAATTCTCAATCTCAGAATGAGGGTTTCACTCTAATAAATATGTTGAAGACCCATTCAAATCCTTGTTTGGGGGTCCCACTCTATTAATCTACTGAGTACCTAGGACATTCCCAGTAAGAGAATTCCAATAAGATATCTTTGATGATCCTGCATGATCACTACTATAGTTGGGAATCACCTAAATATGCATTACACCCACAACATCTTGAATTTTATTATAAAATAAACTACAGAGGTCTCTATCGGCTTCTATATAGAAAACACACCGTATATGATGCTAATGGGAAACGCTTCAAGTCCAAACAAGGGAGTTGTGATGGGTGAATTTTACACAAAAGGGAAGAATGGATACACAAAATGTAAGGGGAACCACAAATTGTGTGGTCCCACAACATCAACTGGTCATGTCACTTATATTACATGGATCTCTACACATGAATACATTTGTGACAAGTATGTGGGATACATGGCTTGCCGTAGCCAACAATGGTCTGGCCTATCTTTTCTTGTCGTGTTCCTATATACATTCCATGTTTGTGTACTTCATCACATGTTGTGTACCAAATCATGCATGTTCTTATGTACTCTGATACTACATAATGGTTCACCATAACAAGGTTATCATGGTGTGTTGGGGTCCCACAAAATGTATGATATATATAAGATCAAGAAACCATTTCCACATCCACCAAGTCCCTACATTCTATCTATTCATTGGACTAAACAATGTGATGTAATTATTTATATAGAAAATAACATTCATTAACAAAACAATTGATCTGGTAGTTCATCTTTCAAATCCATGTTTGAATGTCATAAATTGGTGGATCTATCTCTGGTTGACTGTTTCTAGCCCTCCAGTGGCCAAAAATTGAATCTCTATTTCTTCGCCCGGATTGGAACACACATCATGCATATTCTGTCTCCATCTATTGTTGATTCACATTAAATTTCATCAAATCGATCACCCAATCCCCAGAAATCCACCACATCCATACCTTATTCAATGTTCCATTCCTAACACATGATTCTTCCATGAATCTAGGGGTCTGATCGGGCTTGGGGATGCCAATAAAAGTTGATCCATAACATTGTATTCTAAGGTAGAAGAACACACATAATAGAAGAGATAAAAGAACCAAAAAGGCCTAACTATCATGTGAAAAGTGTTCATTGAAAATGAAAAAAATAAGGGATTTATACAGTTGGAAACAAATTAATAAATAGATAAATCTTTAAATGCGTGCAGGTAATGCTTGGAAATTGGAATATATCACGAAAAAATATGATCCTTCTCAAAAAAATTAATAAATATGACCATAATCCAACTAATTTTGAGCCCTACCTAGTTTTTTATCATTCATCATGAACAATCACACCCACCAATGAATGATAGGAATCATTGTGTTTGATGAGTGATGATATGTTAGGATCCATAGGTTCAACATCAGCTAAAAATTATTATCAAATGAATAAGAGCATGAATGTATCTCAATTATCCCACAGTTTATGCCGAAAACCATGGAGGATTTGTTTAATGGTTATTAAATTAGAAAATCCAAATTAGGTTAATTAACTAATTAAATTAATTAATTATTCATGTAAATCATTTAATTCAATGAGCACAACCAATTTTATATGAATTCCTTGTGCCATCCTATTTTAGGTCACTCCTATGATAAAAATCATTTTTCTGACAAAACCATTATCTCTAATTATTTATTTTAGCTTCCATTTTATATTTATCTCATTTCCATTATGAAACCCCAAACACATAACATAAAATCTTTTTATATTTGAATAAAAATAATCCATTCATATCGGTCCATAGAATCACATGTCATATTAGTACCTGGTTAGGAAAATATATGTATAAATATTTCAAATTAATTCAATTAAAAAATATGGTCTTCATATTATTATTTATGTTAATATTTTCATCCCTAAAAATCAAAATATATGAAAAAAATATCAAGATACTATGCGCACATCTGGGTATCCCACTCCCAGAATCTCTCAGGTATGCTCATGAGCTGCCAAATCAAATAGACCAATGTGATGGTCCCTCCATGCATGGCCCTCTCCTATTGATGCTTGATCACCATTGGGTTCTCCTCAAATGTTTATTTCTCCTCAAGTTTCATATCTACTCAGTAAAAATTGTTCATAGGGTCATGAAAGTATCTCTTCATCTCTGAAACATTGATAAAATCATGAACCTACCCCAAATATGGGGGTATGGAGAGGTATTATTAAACATTACCAACTCTATGAAATACCTCAAATGATATTATTAATATTGAGGATATCTTTCCTCCCCAGCCGAATATCTGGAATCCTTGTATTTGGGAGACTCTCAGGGAAACATGGTCTCTCTGAAAGAATTCCAAGGTACCATGAAAGTGATCTACATAATATTTATTTTTACTCTATAATTTCCTCATCCAATCATGGATATCCTGAATCTTCCTTGTCATCACCTGAACCAGATATCGATGCACAAGATATTCATCATTGATCTATGTCCATCACAAGGGTTACATACATGTTCCTCTCATGTAGGGTATCAAAAGGTTCTATGCTAATAGTAGAGTTGAATATATTGTTTAATGTAAACTATAGAATTATAAAGTGATCCCCCCAACTCATGTAATAGAAAAATACACAATCCCTTATAGAATCCAATATCACCAGTTTAGTTTGATCAGTCTACACATTTTTTGGGGGCGAATGGTTGTAATCATCATCACCATCTGGGTCCCTATTTTAGTGTTCCTTTGTCTCCAAAACTATGACATAAACCATACATCACAGTGGAAATAATAGTCGAGGCCCCTCATGAATGAAATAAATATATCTTACATACACCTACCCCAATTTATCAACTGAACTCAGATCCCTTATATCAAGGATCAGTTCCAACATCATGAGTTGATCAAATATCACCTAGAAAGAGTTATGGCCCTTCATTGTCTATAGATGACCTATCACAATGTCAACAGATATGCACTCCCATTTATACTTTGGGATGTAAATGGGAAATAAAACACTTTTTGGAGGTTGGTGCTCATCATTCACTTATTTATTGGTGATTAACCATGAAACAAACTCACATATTCTTTGTCTCATTTATACCATCAAAACACCCTCTAATGTTCTTTGTACATCTTAATAATGATGGGATGTAAGGATAAAGGGGAACCATGAAACTCTATTATCTCTTCCTCCTACATCAAAACTAGGACCACTATCTATCCTTATAAATGAAAAACATGATTTCCACCTTCAAAAAATCACCTTGGTAAATACTCAGAAGATATAGGGTCTCATTGATTTCATATACAATGTATGTTAGCTAGGAATTTGTTACATGATGATAGGGAAGAGGAGTTAACACCAACAACTAGAGAAATGATGGACACTCCTTCTCAACTACAGTTATATGCAAAAAATAGAACAAATTATTTTCTTCATACTCCAAATTATTTTGGGACTTCCTACAATTGGAATCCACTACCAAATTTACCTTCATTAGAGTTTAGATTACCTCAAAGTCATAATAATGAAAGAACTCCAACCTGCACCTTTGTATTAGGATCAAGTCCCTCTACCTGAAGAAAAACCTGACACTTAGATGGTCAAAGAAAACCATGAAGTGATATCCCATAAGTTAGACCCTACAAATAATTATGGAGAAGACTACATCTATTATCTATAAGCCTTGAGAATCATTGTTATGCTTGTGGGATCTCAAATGACTCAACCCATATGCAATAACATTCTATCGATGCATCAACACACAACTGATTCAATATCTCGTGGCATCTAAATACAAAACATACTCTACACCATCTTATAGTACTCTCAATATAGATAAACTTGTTAGTCTTATCCTTATGCTCCTCAAAATCCCTCTGCAACTTCTCAGTCAAGGTAAACAAAAGCTGTTTTTTTTTCTTAGTGGTCATAAGGGATTTAATAATAGAGACATCTTCCAAAACCAAAATGTCTTACCCCACTATGCCATGAAATCTTCACATGTATAAAATTATCTCAGATGGTTTTGAAGAAAGCACTACTTCAATCATAACTGGGTCCACAGAAAATCCATTCTTAGGAAATTTATACAATAAAAAATAAACCACATATATCAACATCATGAGTTTGTTATAAAAGTCATTCTCCCAGAAAAAAATATAAGATTAGTGTGATGTTTTCTAAACGGTCTTACAATGAAATAGATTATATGATTATGTAATCAATCAAGATAACCATTGAAAGTTACATGTACAGCTCGAAATCATGGTAAAACAAATCCATAAACACGGTGGAGGCCTTCTTCATGACTAAGGAATCACTAAGAACTCACAGTGTTTATAGAGGCATCATAATTCCAGCATCAGAATATCTTCACCACAAACTCTCAACTAGTGGTAGTCGTACTAGATATCGTTCTTAAAAAACTATTTCCTTCATCACAAGTAATTGGATTGGTCATAAATCCTCAGAAAGGGGATATTTTTATTTGTAATTACATAGTTCTAGAGATGATAGTCCACAAAAATCAATAATATACTATCCTTCGTATTCATGAAAAACACTTGTTCTACCTAGGAAGACATACTTGGTATGATTAAACATTTCATCCAAACGTCCTCTAACTACAACTGAAACTCTTAGAGATCAGTACGGTCTATATAATGTTCTATAAAAGATATCTGATTGTTTCCATGATGCATGTCAATAAGAAACTCCATATCTAGACTTATAGATATTCCCAAAACATCCTTGGGGTTGATATTCATAAAATCATCAATGACTGAATAAATCGAGATTGATGAAGATTTTTCTACACCAAAGGGTATTCCTTCTATATGATTGGTTATGGGATCAATTATTATTCTGGTAAACCCACTCATCTTCTATGAGATCTCTCTCACCGACTGAAAGATATTTTTTTCCCATTAGTTTGAAGGAATAATACTCATCTATATTTACAAATAATTTGATATCAGACCATGAGAAACCAATCCATACTCATGATGACGTTACAAGGTTCCATCATGATAACCAAATGGTTCCACATGAACCTCTCTCCACCATGTCATAACTCACACTACTGGTAGATTAATGATACATAAGAATCATTACCTATGAGAACCTCCTGAAAAAGGTTACGGGAAAACACCAAAAATGCGATCTCTAATGTTATGACTCAAACCACTATGGTCCAACCCATATCTAACCCATAACCACCTCCAATAGGCCATGGGATGGTGACCTACATCAAGTCAATAATTCAAACAAATGGGAGGCATTATCTTAACATATATGTTCACATGCACACATATCCTAGCCCATACAATAATGAGATGTAAAAAAACTCAAACCAATGCATGCATTCTTCTAGGATCCCACAATATTTTATGATTGAAATGTAATAAACATGTAAAGATGTACCAAACATAAGACCTACCAAAAAAGTTCTATTGGTTAATATATTGGAAGGGAATGGACTAATATAAATTAAATCATCCAGTAAACCACCTTGGCATTGAAATCTCCAACTATACTACAACTATGCTCCACCTACTCCCCATCATCCCAACATACCTTCAAAAGCGTCGTCACATAAATAAGACATGACACATGCAAGAAAAGCCCATGTTGGGGTGAGTATAAAAATATACAGTAGGACACCCTAAAAACACAAAACATGAAGAATCACATATTTTAATCTCAATAGAAGATATAAAAATCAATGTTTAATTGAAAGACCCAAATATACACATTAAAGAGACCACACCAATAGGAGGTCATAACCAATGGTTTTCCATAGAATACTGCTTGAACCAATGATTGTTTTGGGAAAATCCACTCCATGAGCCATGTTAACATAACAAGAAAATGGTGAAGAGGTATATGTCATTAAGACCCACAAATGTAAGAAAATTGGTCTATGAAGATGATGAAAAAAAGATAGGGAAACACATAGATTGGGTAGGGGACACCATAAACCTAATATAAATCAAACCTATATCTATAGCATTATATATCTATGATATGACAAAATCTACTTATAGAATCCCTCCTTTTTATCTCATAAACTTTCATTACATTTTAGAAAACCGAGGATCTTTAAGGATTAGTGTCTTGGAAACCAGGAACATAATACATGAAAACAACATAAAACATTCTTCTTAAACACTTGAAAGGATTCTCCCCATGTTCACCCTATGTTCATTACTACATCTCATAACTTGGGGACGTACATCAAAAGAAAGGGTGAGCAGAAGGCCCAGTAAGGGAAACAAGAGAAACATTTTACATGAGAACTGGAGATACTTCAATAAGGTCATGAAAAGAAATTTAAGGCATGATAAAGAAATCATGAGATATATCTTAATAAAAATAAACTTTTTCATAACTTGATGATGTGGCTACATAATTTAACATAGAAAATCACGAACATACCACCAAGGTCTATCCCCAAGGTGTCATTTAAAAATTACTACGGTTATTCCCCAAGATATCGTGAAAATTGTAATCTCTAGTGGTTACATCATTACCCAATGCATTGGAGCGCTATCAGGGAACACACTTAAATTTGACATTATTATCATGTGAGACACATATATCTTCATAAATCATTCCCATATAGCCTAAAATAAATGGGTTTCATTTCATAATCATAACATTTTAAAAACTTCTTTAATGACATGATCTTTACGTCACTTTGAACAGATGGAAGGGGAGAGCGGGTTTCATGTATGTAAATCCCAGAATTTAAAATAGAACATTTTGGTATATATGTGAATACCCCGTTAGAAATAAGATCTTTTATTATTCACTTAATAACATAAAAATAATTTTGAGATAAAGAGGGAGGCATTTTGAGACGAAACGTTTGCAGCATAACGGCTACGTTA
Source organism: Viscum album (assembly GCA_963277665.1). NCBI lineage: Eukaryota > Viridiplantae > Streptophyta > Magnoliopsida > Santalales > Viscaceae > Viscum > Viscum album. The sequence goes on along the minus strand of OY728123.1, from coordinate 1,810,372,410 downwards.
CAGGGTTTTAGAAAATGATGAAAAGAGAGGGTACATGGGTCACCCCCTCATAAATGATCCATAAAACAGTAGGGGAACAGAATATAAAGGATTTAAGAACATGGTAATGAAATTTCAAGGACATTCCCTTTGAAATGAAAAACATGGAAGGAAGATAAAAATTAGATTTCTCTTATGAAAATTCGGCAGCCTAACGACGTCACTTAAAACATCTAAAAATGGATTGACGAGAACAAATAGGGTCTCTCATAATATGAACATAAATGATAAGTATGATAGATATAGAGATCATTCCACAAAATAATGAAAAGGAACTTGAAAGACTTGACCAGAAAATATAAATTGAAAAAGAGAAGGGTGAACGAATCCCTTAAAAATTTGGCAGCCTAACGGGCTACTAAAAACATCAAAATACTTTTTTGAAGAGATCAAATAGGGTCTCTCATCATATGATCATAAAAGTTCAGTATGATAAATTTATAGATCATACCAAAACATAATAAAAATTAACTTGAAATACTTTACATGAAAATAGATCTTGAAAAATGAGGACGGAGAAAGAATCCGATACAAAACTTTCGGCAGCCTAACGGTGCCACTTAAAACATCATAAAACGAAATAATGAAAGTAAGAGGGGATATCTCATTATATGAACATAAAAAGGACAATATAATTAATATAAAAGAACATCCTCTAACATAAGAACATGGAGCATAAAAGAATTGACATAAAATAGATCACTTGAAAAGAATGAGAGGGGTCGGATCCCTAACCTTAAAACGTAACTCTTAAAACTCAAAAGTTGGGACCTTGAGGGCTTGGGGGCTCCTTGGTAGGACTCCTTTGGAGGTAATGAGAACATAACTTCGTTGGGGTAGAGTGGGGAGTCGAAATGGATGAGAGGATGGCTTGGTATTTATAGGGAAAGTGAGGGGACAAGGCATTAATGGCCAAGGGACACCTCAGAAGGGGTTTTCTCAAAACCATGTGCTCTCCCATGATATTTCCCATGAAGTTAGGACACATGGGGCCCCCAATACAATATTCATCACCTTTGGTCCTCCAACCGATAAAATATCTCATGACATCATCATGACACAGTTATGATGTCATTAAACATACTGAAACCCTAAAACTATATTTTTACTATTCACTGAAAATTCAACATTCTCAGAAAAATACCAAAATTTCACATTAACCAAATATAAATTCTCTGATTTCATAAATGAACTCCATTTAATAAAAATAATATTCAAAATATTTTTAATTTATTTTTTTAAATAAATAGACTATTCATCGAAAATTCATTTTTTTAGAAAAATCCCCAAAAATTACCTTAACATAATATCGATGCTCAGAGTTCAAAAATGAAATCCATTTTATAAAAATAATATTCTAAATATTTTTAATTTAAATTTTAATTTAAAAACACAATTCACTCGAAAAAACTAATACTTTAAAAATAATTTATGAAACAGTTATTTAACCATTTTATTGAATCACATTACTTAATCAAGGTTCCTAGATTATTTTAATATTTTCTTTAAGTGAGGTTACTAATCTATTTCGTCACATTACTAATCCTAAGCATCAAATCACTATTCATAATATATTATTCATCAAAAATCAGGTTGATCTTATTAGACTCTAAATTTTGTACTGAACATAATTGTAGAAGACCATTTTTTTTAAATCATTACACATTTTTAATTATTTCAGGTTTATATAAACATTTTTAAAATACCCTGTTTCTAAAATTCATAAAAAATATCCATACTATATTTATCCGGTCATTTGAAAATTCATAAACTTCATCATAAGAAGAAATACCAATTTTTATTTAAAACAAAGGATTACACAAGGAATTTATGGTCTCCTTACATAGACCCTTACCAAACCAGCATAGGGCCTAAGTGTAAGGTGTGATAAGGTGAGAGAATCCAAGGGAGGCTCGGCCATTATCGCACGAGTATTAATTTCTATCAGTTTGAACTTCTCGTGAAGGCGATTCTGTTCTAGCTTCACACGATGAAGTTCGGCCTGTGTTTGGTCCAGAGCAAAGCCCAGTGGTGCTACCTCCTTCCCAAGTTCTGTTAGATGGGCTTCGATCGGTCCAAGTCTACTAGGTGAGGCCATCGAATCTTCTTTCTATAATAATTAACCAAGATTACTTGTATTTAGAGAGAAAAATCAAATATTTTAGTTTCCAACAATCATATTGACCAATGGTCATAAAACAGTAAAAACCCAATGGTCTCATTTTAATTATACTCCTGTTATCAAGTGAAACATTTTTGTTGAGTATAAAAATAAAATAAAATAACACATAGAATTAGGAAACAAGATTTATTCAAAATTTTGGGTCGTTACAATCTTCCCCCCTTAATAAATTGCGTCCTCGCAATTTTTAAAATTGGGTTTTGAAATTTCATTGAATGTACCACATCTGAAAAAAAGTTAGTAAAAATATTAATTTAAAAGAAAGAAAGGGAAGTAAAAAGGTCACCCGAGTTAACCCACACTAGGATTCCATGTAGGAAAACATGGACATGGAAGAAAAAAAAGGGTTAGTTCTGAGGGATGGTGATAGAGAACATGATTAGGCGAAATTTAACCATAAGAAAATCCCAAACTTATGATGTGTGTAAACGGTCTTTGATTACCTAGTAGGAAACGTAAACCATCAAAGTTTTTGTTTTATGTTCCTTTTCATAATTTTGAGGAATTCATTTATACATAGAACAAAAACATAAGAAAATATACCTACCTTCAAGTAGAGTTTCATCCTTTAATAAATCTCTACCAAAACTAATCTTTTCTCCAAATGATGAGAATTCAAAAACACTTGGTCTCATCAAAACACAAGAATCATCTTCTAGAGAATCACATAATCGACAAAAGATTAACTATCTATTTCTTCTATCTTTAAACATTATCCCAAAAACAGAAAGGGTAAGGTAAAACAACTCTTCAAAAAGAATGAATCCCCTAGGAACAGAGACTAATTTTAAAACATAAAAGTTCTATGGTACTACCCAAAGTTCATCTTAGACCATTCCATAAATAACGGTCCTTAAAATTCCTCAAAAGAACCCAAACTAAGATTGAAACCCAAATACAAGAAGGATTTGATAACATAGTCTTCCAAAATAAACTTCATTGTTCATCTCCAAACGTCATCAACCACACCTAGCATCTTATAACAAAAGTAGATAACCTATACATATTTTACCCAAGATTTGTTAATTATTTACGTAAGTAACCTAAATTACTATAAGTCCACCTTAAATTCATCAATTATTCAAAATATAAGTCAACCTTACTCAACTAAAATACCGTAGTAATCTATTTACCTCAATAAAATAGGGTCCCCAAAATAGTGAATGTCTTCCAAAATAATAATCATATTTTAATCCAGTGATCATCTCTGTCATATTAATACAGCAATCATCGCATTTCCTATCACATTGGTTGTTGGGACACATTCTTCCATTTCCCACCATTAAGTAAGAAGTGAAAGTATAATTAGAGGCTTAAATACTTAACCAATAATCATGAAAAGGAAATTAAAGCATATAAGGATAACTTGTAAAATAAAAGTATACCCTAACTTGTGATCCCCTAGTTTTCGAACTAGGTTACCATGATCATATATTTTTATGTGAATCTTTATTTTATTTTATCTTTGTTTCTTTAATAATGGATCATACTAAGCTTATGAATTTACTAAAGCATATTCCCTAGGAGTTTCATAACCAAGAGTGCAGCAAGACCCGTTGTCATGTACCAGTTCCCTTTCAAGTCTAGCTCAAAAAGTTGTTTTCGGGTTAACCCCTATGTACATCTATTCCAGAGCCACCTCTACCTGCTCGTATCCCAACATGGATGTATTTTCTTGGCAACCCCAAACTCAATACTCACCCAAATACCAAGAAGATTTCCTATTTTTAATATTTTCTATAGGGTTCTTACTAGAGTTTTCATATCCTAGTTTACACAAATAACTAAACCATCCTTTGATACCAACTATAGCATCCCGCCATTTTATCACATAAACATACATTAAATTTACAAAACCGAGGATCTTTAAGGATTAGTGTCTTGGAATCCATGAACATAATACATGAAAACAACATAAAACATTTTTATTAAACACTTTAAAGGCTTCTCCTCATGTTCACCCTAGGTTCATTACTGCATCTCATAACCTAGGGATGTACATCAAATGAAAGGGTGAGCAGAAGGCCCAGGAAGGGAAACAAGAGAAAAATTTTACATGTGAACTTGAGATACTTAAATAAGGTCATGAAATGAAATTTAAGGAATTATAAAGAAATCATGAGATATATCTTAATAAAAATAAAATTATTCATAACTTGAAGATGTGGCTACATCATTTAACATAGAAAATCATGAACATATCACCAAGGTCCATCCCCAAGGTTTCATTTGAAAATTACCAAGCTTATTCACCCAGATATCATGAAAATTGTAATCTCTAGTGGTTACATCATTACCCAATGCATTGGAGCACTATCATGGCACACTCTTAAATTTGAATTTATTATCATGTGATACACATATATCATCATCAATATTTTCATAAATAACCCATATAGCATAAAATAAATTGGTTTCATTTCATAATCATATCGTTTTAAAAACATCTTTAAAGACATGATCTTTACGTCACTTTAAACCCACAGAAGGGGAGAACTGGTTTCATGTATGTAAATCCCAGAATTTAAAATAGAACATTTTGGTATATATTTGAATACCCCTGTAGAAATATGAGATTTGAGTATTCACTTAATAACATAAAAATAATTTTGAGATAAAGAGGGAGACATTTTTAGACGAAAAGTTTGCAGCATAACGACTACGTTACAGGGTTTTAGAAAACGTTGAAAAGAGATGGGACATGGGTCACCCACTCATAAATGATCCATAAAACAGGAGGGGAACATAATATAAAGGATTTAAGAACATGTTAATGAATGTTTAAGGAAATACCATTTGAAATGAAAAACATGGAAGAAGATAAAAATTAGATTTCTCATATGAAAATTCGGCAGCCTAACGACGTCACTTAAAACTTCTTAAAATGGATTGACGAGATCAAATAGGGTCTCTAATCATATGAACATAAATGATAAGTATTATAGATATAGATATCATACCCCAACATAATGAAAAGGAACTTTAAATACTTGACCAGAAAATATAACTTGAAGAAGAGAAGGGTGAACGAATCCCTTAAAAAGTTGGCAGCCTAACGGCGCCACTTAAAACATCAAAATACTGAATTGAAGAGATCAAATGGGGTCTCTCATCATATGATCATAAAATATAAGTATGATAAATTTAGAGATAATACCCCAACATAATCAAAAGGATCTTGAAATACTTAAAATGAATTTAGATCTTGAAAAATGAGGAGGGAGAAAGAATCCGTTACAAAAATTCCGGCAGCCTAACGACGCCACTTAAAACATCATAAAATTAAATAATGAGAGTAATAGGGGATCTATAATTATATTAAAATACAAAGAAAAGTATAATTAATATAAAAGAACATCCTCCAACATAAGAACATGGAGCATAAAAGAATTGACATAAAAGAGATCACTTGAAAAGAAAGAGAGGGGTCGGATCCCTAACCTTAAACGTAACTCTTAAAACTCAAAGGTTGGGAACATGAGGGCTTGGGGAACCTTGGAAGGACTCCTTGGGAGGTAATTAGACCTGAAATTTTTTTGGGGAGAGTGGGGAGTCGAAATGGATTATTGGATGGCTTGGTATTTACAGGGAATGTGAGGGGACAAGGCATTAATGGCCAAGGGACACCTCAAAAGTGGTTTTCTCAAAACCATGTGCTCTACCATGATATTTCCCATGAAGTTAGACCACATGGGCCCCCCAATACAATATTTCATCACCTTGGGTCATCCAACCCATAAAATATCTCATGACATCATCATGACACAGTTATGATGTCATTAAACAGACCGAAACCCTAAAACTGTATTTTTACTATTCACTGAAAATTCAACATTCTCAGAAAAATCCCAAAATTTCACATTAACAAAATTTAAATGCTCTAATTTCATCAATGAACTCCATTTAATAAAAATAATTTTCTAAATATTTTTAATTGAATTTTTTAAATAAATACACTATTCACCGAAAATTCATTTTTTCAGAAAAATCCCCAAAAATTACTTTAACATAATATTGATGCTCTGATTTCAAAATTGAAATCCACTTTATAAAAATACTTTTCTAAATACTTTTAATTTATTTTTTTATAAAAAAACACTATTCACTTGAAAAAACTAATACTTGAATAAGAATTTATGAAACTGTTATTTAACCATTTTATTGAATCACATTACTTAATCAAGGTGCCTAGATTATTTTAATATTTTCTTTAAGTGAGGTTACTAATCTATTTGGTCACATTACTAATCCTAAGCATAAAATTACTATTCATAATTTACTATTCATCAAATATCAGGTTGATCTTATTAGACACTAAGTTTCATACAGAACATAATTGTAGAAGACCATTTTTTGAAAATCATTACACATTTTTAATTATTTAAGGTTTATATAAACATTATTAAAATATCCTTTTTCTAAAATTCATCAAAAATATGCATACTATATTTGTCCAGTCATTTGAAAATTCATAAACTTCATCATAAGAAGAAATACCATTTTTTATTTAAAACAAAGGATTACACAACGCAGTTAAGGTCTCCTTACATAGACCCTTATCACACCAGCATAGGGCCTAAGTGTAAGGTGTGCTAAGGTGAGAGAATCCGAGGGAGGCTCGACCAACATCGCACGAGTAGTAATTTCTATCAGTTTGAACTTCTCGCGGAGGAGATTCCATTCTAGCTTCACATGATGATTTTCGGCTTTGGTTTGGTCCAGAGCAAAGCCCAGTGGTGCTACCTCCTTCCCAAGTTCGGTTAGATGGGCTTCGATCGGTCCAAGACTACTAGGTGAGGTCATCGAATCTTCTTTTCTATAATAATTAACCATGGATACTTGTATTTAGAGAGAAAAATCTAAACGTTTAGTTTCCAACAGTCATATTGACCAATGGTCATATAACAGTAAAAACCCAACGGTCTCATTTTAATTATACTCATGTTATCAAATGAAACATTTTTGTTGAGTATAAAAATATAATAAAATAACACATAGAATTAGGAATCAAGATTTATTCAAAATTTTGGGTCGTTACACTACTGATACCGAATTCTAGGTGGAGGACAAATGTTGTCCCCATAGATTTCATGTAAATTCTAAAACCCCTACAAATGTAACAGATAATTATAGAGGATTGCACTCTAGTCTCCTGAGGGGAAACCACAAGTCTATATGAGACATGACCATCCGAGGGGAAAATATCCTATGATTTCAATATAATGTCACAACGTATCCATGAGTGAATAGAACAATAAATAACACTCTATATAGAATGGTTCAAACTAAGTTAAAGAATAGATAAAAAATATTAAAGGGGGGTACATGTTGTGTTCAGTAATTCCCAATTATTCACATGTGGTAAATCCCCACATGAATCTTATGTCATTATATATGCAACATGTAGAATAATTACATGGCATGTAGAGACACCAGAAATCCTTCCAGTTTCTCTTAGTCATGTCCTTATATGATGATCAGGTCCATATATCATCATGTGTACACTTGGCCATGTCTTTGTCCATGTACATAGAACACCAATGGTATATATACTTTTCCCATGTCCTTTTACTTCCCAATTTACATGTTGAGCCAAACAAAAAAGGTTACATACAATGTGGTATGGGTCACACATCATGTGATACATATAATCATCCAAAAACCATCTCTACTACTAAAAACTCCCACAAAACCTATAATCCATTTTTAAATGTTTTCTTGGACTTGATTTTCATGATATATTTTCCTAGGTCATGCATCACTCATTTCTTCCACATCCGTTGTCAATCCCACCAAAGAACACTTGAGCTGGGATTGATCACCCTCACCATCGATCATTCAATGTATTTTACCCCCCAAACGGATTGGGATTCCACCCATTATCATTCAATCCCCATAAACCACATGGGAAAATAATGAACCACATAATTAATATAGGTATACCAATGTTTTACCCTATATCACTGATGATTCTAAAAACTCAACAACTGTTGCATTTCTTACCAACAGTTTCTAACCGTTGCGCCAAATAGTGTTCATGAAATGATCATAAATAGAGTATTGTTCAAACCATTGGCCAAAATAAACACAAAATAAAATTGACTAAAAATTTTAAGAGAAATCTAAATTCTAAAAATTATTAGTAATGGTCCTTATATACTGTTTGTTTGACATATTTATGTTATTATAGTTCGAGATGAAAAAAAGGGATAAATAAAAAAAGAAAATTCTAAATTTATAGTTACTTAATTCAAAAAATGATTAGTATATCAATCATGGTTATGTAAATGATCCAAAATTTACTAGGATTAAGAAAATTTATCGAAATAAAATGAAAAATAACCCTCCTGGGGTTTGTATTGATAATTAAGTATGAATTTTTGTGTTTCGATCATTGATGATAGACACAGACTCTATTGGTATGATGAACCATGATTCGATCTTGATCCATAATTTTATTATATGAATTCTCTCAAAACATTGTTTGAATATCGAGGGTTTGAGAATCCAATCGTTAGGAAGTCATAAAATTGTATATTTATAGGGTAAATAGACATTTCATCAAAATAAAAAAAAATAATTGTTTTATTTATTTTCTCCTAGGATATATGTTTCTCAAATAGAACATGCCAAAAATTAATATGTCATACATGGGATAAAACCAAAATTCTAAACTCAATAGTGTCCTCAAATAAATTTTTCAGGGAACAGTTCACGTGTTATTCCATTTTTTCAGAAAGACTTTATGTGTGTTCTTTATAATATTTTTAATATATTTTAGAGAATTATTTCGAGCACACCGGGCATGGTAATCACATGGGTTCTTTGTGCATGATCTGAAAAATAATCCATATAATACCCAAAAAAACACATGGATAATCCAAGTCATTAAATTCTCCACACCTTAGGGACTTTTATCTGTAATAGAAAATCCCTACTCAAAAGTTGAGGATACTGGTATCACATATGAATCTTTCACTCACAATTTCTCTGAAATAGATGTCAGGGTTATCACCAGACACGTACAATGGGAATCCAACTCCCACAAAGGATTCTATTATTCCAATCCTTGATCTCCAGGATGTAATATTCAAAAGTATCTCTATCCTCAATATCCACAATTCCTCAATTGATGATGCATGATAGGTTATTCATTCACCTCCTTAGTCACAACATGTAAAATACCTCATTTCACCATTTGAGCTGTGGTGGTTGATCTAAGAGGTATGTCAACTCACCAATTCTACACATTACTTGAAAAGGACCAATGAGTCTCTAAGATAAATTTCAATAGCGGAAAAATAATATAAATTAGTCTCAAGGTGAGACCCTGGGGATATCTTGCGTAACTCATCAAACTCAATAGGAATTCATCATCAGTCTATATAAGGTTTCAAATAACTCTATGTCGACTTCATCTACACCTAGATGACTGAAAACTTATTGGTATTATCTTAGACCAACTCTGGGCTCATGTTATCTAAATCAACAAGAATATTAAAAAATAGTTTTGACATATAAGGTTACCCATAAAAATCCCCTAATAGTTCCATAGTAATGGTGGAATTGTAGCTATTGTTGTTGGAAACTATTTCAATGGGTTAGTGATCCACCCAAACATTTACAAAGTCTAACATGCAACCCCATATCATGTCTTATAGGACTTGAATGGTCTCTTCTATATGGAGGACATTCTAGGGTTTAAATTTCATGATCAAGAATTACTAAGTCCCAAATGTCACCTTAATTACTCTTCATAATGTAGATGTGAATAATTAAACATTACCATATATGATCATCAAGGGAACTCCATTGAGTCAGAATATCTCATACATATAGTGGTGTCTCTAGATCTCTATTAATATTTTCCCTAAAATATCTAGAAATATGGCCATCTTGGGAAGTGGGTCTAAAAAAACATAGAATTAATCTCTCTCAAGGTAGTATGTTTTAAACCTATCGTGATGTCCATAGATATCGCACACCACTTCCACTTTATAACCTCAAGTGGTGGATCTGAACTCACTAAAACATGGTGATCGACATTCACCTAAGGGGAAGTGAAGAATCAAGAGGAAAACTTTAAAACTCTTTTATTTATTCATGGCCATAAGAACTGATGTTGGAGGACCTATTATATCATTTCCACACATAAATTTACATAAAAAGGGGGTTTATGAAACATCTGCATCACCTCCTCCCCCAACATCAATGGTACCATGATTTTGCAGGTGAAAATGATAAGTTAAACCCAAATATAATAATATCTATCAGCTGCATTTCCAGTTGTTATTTGAGTATGTAAGGTCACACAGTTGGTATCTCCATGTAGAGAATACGTAAAAAGATATAAAATGAGTGTTATAAAAACCATAGACCAAAAATATGAAACATTATACATTTTTATGAAGGGAAACTATAAATAAGGTAACTAATTCAATATCTCTACCCACAACTCAGAATAATATATATTTTTGGGAAAATATTCCACTATGTTTTCTTTCCGTGAAGTATAGAAAAGTTAAAATTCAATGTTTTGGAGGAACTCTATCCATCCCCTCTCTCTGAAATTATAATTATTCTGAGGGAAGATATACATGAGACAGTTATGGTCAAATTAATTGATAAATCACATGTTCATCAAGTAGTTTCCCCACATCTTCAATGAAAAGACAAACACTACTAAATCAAGATCATGGGTCATAAATTTCTAATCTTTATTCTCAACTATAGTGGATCATAAGCAAGAAAGTCCTTCATCTTCATCTAAATACCACTATTTTTAGTACATAATGTATCACAGAACACTATGTACATGAAACAACCATTTGGAAATATCAGGATGTGAGAACTCATGAGCCTCTACCTTGACTCCTAAAACTCTACTGAAAACAATCCATCTATAAAAATGGATCCCTTTTCTAGTTAAATTCTATCATGTTTTCTTCTACTATGGATAAATTTGGTACAAAACTCCGATAGTACCCTTCCAAATCACAGAAACATTTCACATTGGTAAAACACTTGGGTGGATCCATAGAAAGAAATTCATCCATGTTCCCTGGATCCAATTATTATTTACCCATATAGATGACATGTCCCCATATGTGGACCACTTGAATCCAAAACTATCACTTCCATAGATTCACTTAATGTTTGAGGTCTCAGGGGGTGTCTAAGGAAATCCTCACATTTATCATGTGCTCCTACTCGGACACTAAATACACTATGATTTCATAGATAATGAAAGTAATTAATTGGTCCATGAAAGGATGAATAATCTTGTTATGAAGTCCAATGAATTCTACTTGGGTGTTCATTACACCGAATGACATCACCATGTAGCCATAGTGACCATATTAATATTCCAATGCCAACTTCTACATATCGTCATCCTCGTACATGCATCTGGTGATATTTTGATATGAGGTATATCATTGAGAACAATATATTCTATATCAACTAATCAAAGAGATTTTAAATACTCATTATTGGATACTTATTATTAACAATCACCTAATTCATGAACCAATAGTCCCCGAATAACATCAATTGCTATTTTGGCTACTTGGAGAACAACTCTAGAGATTCATAGGGAGAAACGTAGGATCTAAAATATTCATTCTACAAAAAATCCGAAAACAACACCCTCAACTCTGGAAGCTCTATGGGAGCTTTTTGATATTCTAGTTCAGATATGAGTTCTACCCTAGGATGTATGTCAATGCGTAATTATGACTCATAGTATGGAGGTAAACATGGTATGTCCTCAGAAAAGGCATCCTCATAATCCACCACCCCCACAAGAAACTAATAGCATTAATAATAGAATAATCTAATAGTTATGAAAGTAAATTATTATGAAATCAGATACACACCCCTATGTATGACCACATATTTCATTTCCAAGGTTTCATTTTCACCCAAAAAGGAAATCATTTCTATTCGGCTAAAGACAGAACACATCCTCCACCTAAAAAAGTAAATATCTATATGAAACATGGATAGAGAGTACAGAACTAAGATGAAAATGTAAGGCCTTACAACTATAATATATAGATCTCATATAAGACACCCACATCTATGTAGAAGATCAAATTTTCATCAAAGGTAAAAAATTTATGTGACACCTCCTATCAGAATCATTAACAATAATCATCGAGTCAATGTATCAACTGGATGTCTATGTCTGAAATGATATATGTGGTAGGGAATGACTCAATCCTATTTCTATAAATAAAAACGCTAATGTATAAAAGGGAAAAATAATTCCTTGTATAATCCTTTGATCATTGAGGTCATATGCCTCATTAGCTTACATTTATCCAAGACCCTATCCACCAACTCTCTAAGCCTTGGGCAAACCACCTAGGGGTGGTGGTAATAGTTCAATCCATTGAAAACATACTACATCCCTCACGTACCCTATTCAATATCTGACTCCCTATATACCAACATGGAAGTTCTTTGACTACAATCATGATGCTCACATGACTATCTCATAGTCATCTATTAGATGGTTTAAGAAATCTCGAGCTAGTTGTCCCCAACCATTTCTAGAGAAACAAAAACTCTCATTTATATGATTCAAGACACATTTAGAGACCTGAACCATTGACCCTATGTATTGGGATCTCTTCTGGATGCATCTTCCATGCTTATATCTTTGGGGTTATCAACCACTACCTACTAAAATGGTCTCATCTGCTAGGTTCACACTACCAGCTCTCACCACAGTGTCCTCTCTTCAAATAATCTCCCCACCACCAGGCATCCCTCAAGCACCACAACATAGGTGGGAATGTAAATGGATATCACTTAAGCCCTAATGTCTTTTTATAAGAACATATCAATGGTTTGATCTCTAGACAATAGATCATGCATAATATCTATCGAGTATCATAATATATCAATAAACATCACTAATTCATCTACCATGATCATACTACCCTACTGTAATTGTAGAATCTCTTATATATGTATCGATAATATAATATCTAGATAAAACTCCACTCTGAAGCGACACAAGAATTATATATAGTAGAGAGATGTATCATTATGTTACTAATTCACTAACCTCCACTATACCCTATAAGTCCCCTGAAAAAGACTACCCACCTGAACTCCCATCAGATTTGCATCCATCTCCACAATGAGGAAACAATCGGTGAGTGCCTCAACATTATCCTCAACCACCTTGTCATCTAGTTAACCCAAAAACCTAGGATTTCATTGCATATTAAACTGATGAATATCAATATAGCTATGTAAATCCTCAACTAATGTTTCAAGCGCTATATAATTCTCAATGGGTGGTGGTATTGATGCTGAAGCACCTGAAGGTCCTATCTCTAGCATGTGCCCCTATACTGATGCATTATCACTATGATGATTATCCCCTTGATCATGCATTGGTATCCTAGATGGATAGCTATGTGGAGGTATCCTAAAACAAAAATGATGTAACATGGTTATAACAGTATATATTTGGAGATGTCTTGTGAATGACATGGAAAACACAAACCATTCCTATATGACGTGTGTTCAAAAAATTTCTCTGAAACCAATTTTTACATGTACCTTGTCAAAAGTATTATGATTATAGACATGTTTTATTGATATGTCGGCTACCACACCAACACTAAAGTACTGAGCCTGAAAACCGAATGCAAAACATTAACCATTACTCCCCTAGAACAATCTCAGTAACTCTGGTCCTAAGGTAAAACCAACAACCATTGATACCACTCTTTCTGGACAAAACCCACCGAGTTCCGACCAATTACTAACACAAGTTGGCCTCCAATATGTATTTGTCTTTATAAGGCACCTTCTTTTTATTCCCCTATGTCACCAAAAAGGGTATTTGTATTTATATGGCATCGTACATGTATGAAAATCCCATGCAGTGGTGAGTATCACAATACTCAATATAAGACCCTAGAAACACTAAACATGAATAACCATGTATAGTTATCCCATTACATGATATAGCAATATATTTATAATAGAAACAACAATATATACTGAATTAATACACCTCACAACTAGGTGGTCATAAAAACTGTTATGTAGAAGATTTTTCTCAATGAAATGCTCATTCTATAAGAAACCACACCAAGATCTATGATTACATTAGATTAAATTGACGAAGAGGTATTGGTTATTGGTCCACTCCAAATAAACCCCAGTTTTCTAATATGACCATGATATATGGATAGTGGTTACAAAATAACTTTTTGGGTACACTACAAACCCAATATGGATCAACCTACATTGCAGGTCATCAAATGTCATTGATACCTCAAAACCCTAATGATAAGGCCTCACATATCAAGGATCAATTCCTTAATTAGGGAGGTCGTGATTATTTCACAAAAAACACCTATGTAAAAAATGATGTTAGATGATAACACTCCATTCTCATGGAGGGACACCAAAAATCTATTTGAGACATAACCCCTACAACAAATTAAAATTTTGTGATGTGGATTTAATTCAATATCATACCATTTTTTCAAGTCACCTATAGAGCATTTTAAACCTAAATGGGTCAAACTAAGGAAACGATGTTCTAAAAACACTCTTGATTGGTTGTACACAATATCTACCAGTGGTACAAGATGTGTCCATCAATCCTCATGTCTTTTCATACAGTGAAGGATCAAATGAAATATATATATATATATATATATAATACATGTAGAATAATTGCATGTCATGTAGAGACACATGACATCCATCCCATGTTTCTTATCCATGTCAGAGTTCGGTGGTCATGTCATTGTACAGACTTCTGTACAAATGGCTGTGTCCATTTAAATGTACAATGTGTTCCACCTGGTTGTGAACTTTTTCCCATGTCCTTTTAAATCCTAATGTACATGATGATCCAATCAAGAAATTCAACATACTGATCGATAGGGTTCACATGATGCGGAACCCCTATCTTTATCCTAAATTACTAGAATCCACTTAATTGTCCCCACATAATGTGTAATCCTGATTTACACACCGTTTGGCAAGGGATTTTATAGAAATCAAGGCCTCTATGATGCATCAGTCAGATTTTGCACCTCCACCATAATTCTATCCCAGAAATACTGCATATGTGGTTGGACAGACTCACCATTAACCATTTGAAAAATTCTAGCCACCAAATTAATTGAGATCCATCTATCATTGTCTATTTTCACATAGAACACTTGGGAAAACAATCAACCCATGATTCGGTTATTTTCTCCCCTGATCTACACTCTATCACTATTGATTCTCAAAATAAAATTTCCATCACGTGTCGCACCCACTTTTTCAATGTGTTGGGCCGAAGAATGTTAATGAAATGATCATGAAATGGGTATTCATCAAACTTTTAGGAAATATAAATACCAATGTTTATTGAAAGAATAAATGGGAGAAATAAAAAATCCACAAAAACATTAGGATTGAACCTCATGCATTGTGTATTTTTCCATGATCTATTGTCATTAAAGAAACTAAATGAAGATAGATAAATCTCCAAAAACAATTATAAAATTATTTCAATTAAATTATACTAAAGAAGAATGTATCAATTCTATTTGTGTAATTGATCCACGTATATCTTGGATTAAAAAATAGAATGGTAATAACAGAAGGAACAACCTACTGAGAATCTGTATTGATTTTTGATGAATAATAGTTTTCTTTACATGATATAAGGTATCTAAAAAATCCATTTCCATGATTATTCATGATATTATCCCGATCATTCATCATAAAACAAGAATTTCCTCCAATGGTTTTCTAGGGTTTTAGTGGGAATCCTAGATCAAATCCTATAATTGTATATTTAATGGATAAATATTCACTATATCAAAATAAACAAAAAATTTTGTTATTATATTTATATTATTTATCTTATTCATTTATGGTCATGAATAAAAAATCCCCAAATGGTCCATGCTGATGAATATTTTATCCCACCAAGGGTGAAACCCACATTTTGAACTCAAAAGTTCCCTGGGATTTCTAATCCTGGCCCTCGATCAAGAACTATTCCAATTTTTTAGGAAAGCTACAAATTTTTTATACATAATATATTTAATAACTTTTAAAAAATTATTTTTCTTGCATATGGCCTCATAATAACTTTCCATCTCAGCACATAGTCTCAAATATAATCATTATAATATCCCAAAATAATATTAGTATAATTATGTTTATTATATATAACTCTCAAAAAATCATTATAGAGATAATGGAATGTCTCAAACCCATGTCTTATAATAATAAGGAGTGAATATAATAAATAAGTATTATACCCTTAATAATCATGTGTTATTCTTTTTGGTAATCCTCCATAGCTTGCATCTGTATATAGCCCAAACCATCAATATTGTGATCCTCACTTGGGATGTCTGGTGGTTGTTCTGGAAGGATATCATAACATATCCAACCAACTACATATTTTCATTAAATAACTCCTCCCACTCCTCTTTCGTCTCCACCACCCTATGGAAACCTTTCCTCCCTTGATACATCACTAATGATGGTTTTTTCTCTACTATGGCTTTCATATTCTATCTTCCATTTATCCACATCATGTATGGTAGAGAAATCACATTTCGTGCTACCTCAACTACAAAAATCATAGCACCAACCATATATGTGCTTCCCTTTTACACTATGCATCCCCTATACATGTTCTCAATCTTGTGATGATCAATTATTCTATGATCACGGTGATTGACATCTTCTAGTTACTACAGATTAATCATCTCTATAAAGTATTATTCTAGCTCAAGAAAATTATTGTCTCTCTTGAAGGAATGTATCTTTCAATAGTGCCTTCTCCATCACCCCATCATAGATGGGAAAGTATAAGGGCTCCAACCATTCACATATATCTATGTAAATTCCCATCCCAAAGAACTATGCTCAGATGTAGCCATCCCATGTTCTGTCATCATTGTACTATATATGGTGTGTGATCCTTTAAGTGTACTCATCAATTTTCATTCCCCCATTCAATTGGACCAAAATATCTTGAATCTGAGATGATCAAAATATAGAAGGGTACCAATCATAAAGAAATAATTATTGGAATTCTAGAAATGAGTGTGTCACATCATGATGCATTTAGGTACCAAGAATCCACCAGTACCCTATGGAAAATTACAGCTTCTAGTACAACAACCTGATCTATCACTCTCCTAATAAGACAAAAAACATAGACCATAAACTATATCTAATAAGTCAATTCTGAAGGATTTGGGTCTCCACATAACATCAATATCCTGTTGAAGTGGATCTTGTGGAGCGTGATAATTCGTTGTTAAATGTGAGCATATCCAACAATTATTATTGAATTCTTGATAGTTGGGGGTGCTACTATCTATCCACATAAAGAGAGGATCTCATGAGATGAACACTGTTTTTATTCATCATCACTCATCATATTTTCATCATAATCTATAACTAGTAACATGAATGGTTTCCATTGTGATGCATCATAAAAATTTAATCAATACGTACCACAATCAGATGAATATATATATTTATATACATACAATAGGGAGCTAAATCAAGAAATAAAGTCAATGACTAAATAATATATAATGCATGTAACATTGATCCATGTAACCAATTTTTCTATATATAGAGTCTACAAGGAGTAATTCAAGGTCACAGTGAATGTATATATTGTCTACTGCACAAAGAATGGTTTAACATATATAGAATCTACACTAAAAACACTGTAAAACTATTTCCCTAATCATAACCTAGTAATCATAGAGGGAATAATATAAACACCATAACAAGGATTGAATCATATTTAATTTCAATCATCCCCATCCTAAACCTAAAAGGAATGAGCATTAATAACCACATGCTCACCTCCATAGTCCAGGGGCTGGATTCCAGAACCTAAAGGCATATATAATAGGGGAAGGAATTATCCTAATGGACCATTCTGTAGACACCCAACAATCTCAATGCATAAGTGTAGAGGAATAATAAAATAAATTTAGTAAAGAACTAGAATATAAACCAATAATAAAAAACCTATAGTGTACACAAGTGTAAGAGAATGTAGATGAAAAAAAATATGGGAATAATAAATCCCCAACCAGAAATATTTCCCTAGAAAAATACCATAATGAAAAATTCTGAGAGTCCCTAACTCTTGATCTCTAAGATTCTACCACTATACATGGTCCAATAAACAAGGTATCCCTACGATCCTCTATAGTCCCCACTGACCTTACCATCATCTTCATAAGACATAACACATGAATTCAAGACCTATGCACAGCTGAATACATACATACCCAATAAGACACCACAAAATATGAAGGGGGAGAAGTAAGAGACATAAGAGGAATTTAAAGATAATAAAATGACCATCCCAAAGTAATGAAGTTAAAAAAATAAATAAATATGGATATATATATACATACACAGATATATATATATATATATATATATATATGCTCAAACCTATAAACCCAAATGAGAAATAAGGGGAATTCATCTCACTTCCCAAATCTCGAAAAATATTTCCATTAGCTTCCAGTCTCTATCAATGACTCCCTTCATCTCACACATCATTCCAACTAAAAACATCTAATACATGACACACCTTGACAATGTGTTGCAAAACTAAGGTTCCATAATCTAAATGAAGAGGACCCATTCCATAGTACAATAGGAGGGTGCAGCTTAATATATTTCTATATTACTCATTCCCAATAATAGAATGAGGGTTCAACTAAATTAAATTCTTGAGGACATATGCCCATCCAATCGTGAGGGTGCCACTCTTGTAGTCTGTATAGGAAACATGCCTCGCCCAGCCAAAGATTCCCACTCTAGTAGTCGAGGACCCATACACTGATAAAACAAGAGTGTTACACTCAGATAACATCTATATGACCTATGACCATAAAATATGGAGGGTGCCACTATAGTAAATGAGGATCTATGTCTTGTCTCCATTGGAGGGTGGAACTATATGGATAGGTAAAGGACCCATTCCCCATCATAGTAGGTGGGTTACACTCAAATATATTTATATACGACCCATTACCATCACAACTGGATGGTTCCACCCTAGTAATCATTCAAGGACATATGTGTTTCCAAGAAATAGGGTGACACTGTTTTTTTAGGATACTACATGATCATGGATGTTGTTAGAAATTGCCATTACCAGAACATCTCAGATCATATATCAAAACTGACTATAGATTCCAATATCATGTTCTATTTAAAAAATCACTTAGTATAGGATACTTGTGGACCAAAATCTGAGTCCATACAAAGGATATATGAGAGGTTAAAGTTTCTTAAAAATGAATGATGGGGAACACCATGTATAAAGGGGACCATAAAGTGTGTGGTGCCACTACATTGAATAGAAGTTTCTATGATGGTACAAAAATCACGAGATATATATCCAAATATAGTTTTTAGGTGGACTACACAACATTCCTTATTCACCTGGGGTCCTTCCACTATTCCCTAGGAATTTCAGTGAATAATGATCATGTTCATGTACTTTGGAAAACAGAGTGGTCCTTGTCATGCTTTTGCACGTGCACTATATAGTACACTCTATGCTTCTATCACTGGTTTGACATAGAATGTGAGTGTTACACATGGTGTTTGGTACATTTAATCTCTAAATCCCTAGTCACCATAGCCATGGTATTACGTAATATGTGTTATTAGGAATACACGACATCTAGTAACGGTTTCTCCAGAATATCAAATCCATGCCTGCATCTCCAGATCTTGTATTTCCACCTTTGAATAAATTTTATAACTATCTAAAATTGGTTAATCAATCTATGGATAGTGATTTTTTTTCGTGGAAAGAAATTGAATAAATGTTTGTTCACTCAGAAAGGCACACAACACACTTGTATTCCATCTCCATCCATCTTCGATTCAGATTCTATTTCATCAAATAAATAACTTATAACCAAAAATATCACTACGTACATCCTCAGTTCAACAAGTCCTTCATCCCACATAATTCCCCTATGAATCCATGGTTCTGATTAGGCTCACTACCACCCAAAGACATCAATCCATAGACCCAAAGACCCATAGACCAATATAAATGAACACATGGAATCAATGGGAGAAAAAACAAAAAAAATATGAGGGGTTATTAGAAAAAAATTCACACACCATGAAAAAATAAAGAATTTATATTGGGATAAAAATTTAATAATAAATTAAATCTATAAGCAGGCATGTTCAATTTTGGGAAATGGCAGAAATCAAAATTTAACATGGTACAACTCAATCAATTTCATCAATAAGTGAATAATACATAAATTGATGAATGATACCAACATTGGATCATTCTTCATAGAATAACATTCCTTCCAATAGAGTAGGGGAGTCATTTCATTCCATTCTAATAGATATAACTATATCGAAATGTCCTTTATCATTTGAATCTGATTTTCCAATGAATGAGAGAAAGAACATCTCTCAATTCTCCCAGGGTTTATATGGCTATCCTTGGATATTTTATTAAATGGTGATCAAATAAAAAAATACAAATTAGTTTAATTAAATTATTATTAAAAATTACTATTTAATTAACCTTCTAAATTCATCACAATTTTTAGATTTTATCTAGACACCCATCACCAACATATTTTATGTTACACTAATGGTGAAAAATTCATTCATGACTCCACTGTGGTCTTGGATATCTATAATATAGTTCAAATTAATATTTAACCATTAAATTTTAGAAATATTCTGTGAATAATATAAAATGTAATTATTTTTTTTTAAAATTAATTTTTGAGAAATCTAGGTATGAGAATCACATTTTATCTCCACTCCTAGATATTCTAATATATGAAAAAGTTATTTCAAAATCCTAAATTGAAAAAAACTTTGTATGTATAGGTTTCTTCATAATATTATTCTTGAATCCCCTTCTTCAACAATTGAAGTGGTATATATGTAAAAAATTTACTCCATGTGTAAGATAACATTAAATTGAACTAGGATGCGAATACTGAGATTTACATGAAGCACATTCCCCAAAACATCATTTGATGAATAATCATATAATTTTTATGAAATCCTAATATTATTAGGGGTTTTAAATACTCATTAAACATCTAATAATTTTGGTGGATTTTGGATACCCCTGTAAAATTAACCAAATATTATATAATTGTTACTTCTAGAGTCAAATAAGTCATTAACTATTATAGAGTGGGTAGTAGGTGTCTATTACAAAACATTGTTATCATAACCCTAATTAAAATAGTGATCACATGAGATTTTAAGTTGTCTCTAAAAATATGAATTTTCATACATTGATCATCATCATTAATGAATAGATTTGAGAAATTGTTATAATAATTCCCACATACAATTAATTTTAAATACTTCTATGTGGGTGGTGCATTATCTTGTTATTTATCATTATGATTTTTAACTAGATAACTTATTTCCATCCATTAATCATTCATTCACTTGATTAACATCCATATAATCTAAAAACTTTTACTAATACCCATATGTAAATTTATTACATGTTTCAACCTATGCATTGAGTGTAATGCCAATCGTATTATCTCTATGGTTTCTAGAGTTTCCTTTGAATTCCATATTTCATTTCATATCCAAACCATGAGATTTATACTTAACTCAAATATCCATTTCATCCTTTGTAGAATATTATAAAATTTCATCATAGATACTGATTTCCCTTATGGGAATATCCATTTGGTGAGTTGGGTTTAACCTAATGAAAAATCAAACAAGCTTTCATTCAGGTTGATAATAATGCATGAGGATTACCTCCCAAGACTTGTAAAATTTCCCCCAAGTTACCAAAGGATTCCGAATCCTCATTTTTTAGATCAAATAATTCCTTATCCATTTTAATTTAAATCATATGATGAATTTCATTTTTGAAAAATAATATATTGATTTCATCCAACTGAATTTATTTAATTTAACCATGATGTATTTTTTATAAAAGTGCACTACTTGTCCACTTTTCCATAAGGACAATAGAAAACAAAAATGCCTTCTTGTTACACTAAACAATAGATAAATTAAAATATGTTTTCAATGATACTACTACATTTATTATCCACTAGTAGACTATATTAATGAATAAAATAATGCACCATTTTCCTCATGAGTGATTTAACAAAACAATGTTCTATCCTTTTCATGTATATAAGTAAAAGTGATCCATATATTAAATATGTGGTGTGATTATAAAAATAATATTTTACATTACATATCACATAACATTTAGTTTCTCAGGTGGAAAATAATTTCATTTTCTATCACATTTTTTATTAGAACAGTTCATTTAGTTTCCATCAATAGTTTAAAATCAGAAAACATAGTTTAAGTCCTAAAATTTATTGTTAGAAACAAAATAATAAGGAATAAAAAATTATATGGAATATAAATCATGAATCATTCGTATATATATATATATATGACACTATATTATTTAACTAGGCCATTCAAGATCATTACCGATTCAAATACTTTATGACAATTTATAAATAGTTTTTCAATTTGAAGAAAATATCCATCAAGAGTTTCTTGCTAGGGGTTCAGTAAGGCCCCTTTCATTCACCATTTAATGATTGAGTTGATGAACAATGTTCCTTTTAAAGAGTAATTATTCATTTGTAAAAATGTTTTGTATCTACATCCACATTTACTATCTAGATATAGATGTAATTGATTTGAACCCACTCACTATATTAATAACCAATATTCCAATATATTCTACAATACATAGAAATATCTTTTCACTTGTCCATATGGTTCTCCCTAAATATTTCCCATCCATGATCTGAAAGATAACTAAACCTGTTCTTTTATAACATCTATATCAATCTATGTGTTTCATAAAAATATATTACATATCAACATGTTAATAGTCATTGAATTTTATAAAAAACATGCATGGGGACTATAATGCATTAGTGTATTTTGAAACATTTATACAAAAACAACTTGAATGTCGGTGATGTACATTATTTCACAATAATTTCTAAATAAATAAAATTATCTGTGTACATATATTTCATAATATCGTTTATTATAACCAGAGTAAAGGAAAGATAAAAAAGAGTGAGGTGAGATGCTCATTAAGTGTAATCAAAGAATATATCCATGGTCACATCGGAATAACAAGGGAATATCATTATGAGAACCTGATAATAACATTGTAAAAGGTTATTCTACATAAAAAATATCATAATATTGATATATGGAATAAATCATGTTATTTTATAAGAAATGGATCACAATGGGATCAAATTCCATGATCCATGTGTACATGACATTGGCAAAATACATGGATATGTGGACTAAACATAATAATAAAAAATTAATTTTCATTGTAGCCACATATCATTTACAAGACATTTATACATGAAAGAGTTAAATATCAAATCTATTATAGTATTCATGGTTCACTCCTAAGAATATCACATTGAAAAGAGTCCCTTCATGAACTGGGATCACTCCCCATTCTAGTGAGTTTTATCTCATGATATATCAATAATTACGTAATTTATTAGAGAGATATATAACTATTTTCCCACACATCAAACATTATAAATCACAATGATTTTTTCAATATGATCATAAAACATTCATAATATAATAACCCCTACAATGTTGTTGTGATTAATACATAAATCAGCATAGCATACAATTTTGAAAGGAAACTGGTTTCATAACCATCCTGTTACTATAATCACAAAACATCTAGAAATCGTATAGGGATGGTATATTTGGATCATATCCCCGGTAGAACATAATTAGAATCATTGGTTATTGTCATTTATGAATATAATTTTTCTTAAAAAATAATTAATAACATTCTTGAGGAAAATACACTTTCAAATTTGAATATAACTTTCAAAAATATAATAGCTTACTAACTAAAAAAGAAATAATTTTATATTAAACAATTTTTTAATTTTTTAATTTAATATTTTAACAATTTATAATTAATGAAGGAGGAGAATATTATTCATGTCGTACAAATTATAATAGATATTTCATTCTCATTATCATTGAAATGTAAGAAGTAGCTTATTCAAAAAAATGACTAGAAGATTCCTTCTAACCAATTATTTAAGAAGTCTTAAAATTAAATAAATTATTTATAAATCTATATATAATAGTAAAATTATTATTTAATATATTTTTAAGAAGAATCACTTAGAAGAGAAAGGATATTTTACTGAATATAGAATTCAATTTAGGTTTATATAAAGTCATTAGTTTTGATTCCATGAGTAAATAAAAAGGGGAAAATGAAATAAAAACCTATAATTTCTATACATATTTAGAGGAAAATAAAATTAATAATTTTACTTTTATATTTACCATTATATTCTATCATCATAAACTAAATCATATACATTTTTGATAAAATAGTTGATTATAATGTAATATCATAACCCCTTTGGTAAAATCATCATTATAATCCATTTGAATTAAACAACCATATATGGATATTTAGATCATATTAAATTCATATAAATATTCAGAACTAATATTAATTGTCAATATATAAACCACTGAAAAATAAACAATTGGTGAATATGTCATGCGCCCCATGGAAATTAATGTGAGACAAAAATCTCTTACATCAATTGTTGACTCTCTTCAGAAATATTTCATACTACTATATAAAATGTATAGTTTCATAATAAATATATAATATATCAATAACCACATTTATCAAAATAACTATGGATTACTTATAATATTTTATCGCCCCTGTATTTACAGTTTTTGTTAATATAAATCATTGGAGTAATAAATACTTTATTTCCAATATAAATTTGTGTGTGGTAGTTTTTGTCATTGTATATTGATCATTCTTCTATAATATTTATAAAATTTATCATTATAATTATATATATATATATATATATATATATATATTTATTTAGTGTCATCTATAAATTTACATATGAAAATTTGAATTTCACCATTCATAGAGATGGTAGGCCATATGTATGCATGAAATTTTTTTATATTTACAATAGATATGGAATAAAATAAATAAAAATAATAAATTATCATTAAAACAAATTTTTATATCATATATATTACATATATTCATTATATATATTCTTATTGTAATCCATTTTTTAAAACAATTAAAAAATCATATCACAATTGCTTCGTGGAGGCGATAGTCCACATGTCACGAACCAACTCAGGACGACCATGAATTGATCACCCAAGATAGTCCGTGGCATGGACCAAAGAGAGGTCCTAATCCCCACATGCTAGAAACTATTTCCAAGGATCAAATATAAAAAAAATTTGAACGATTGTTTCCTGAAACTAGGATCAAATAAACCAAATAAAAAATTAGAGCACACAGAAAAATGACAACTAAAACTAAAATCAATATAAATAAATAGGTTCAGTAATAAAGAATAACTATGAGACTGAATAATAATAATAAGAAAACCAAATCATTATATCACCACATCCAGTTTTCCTCTGGGTCACCTCCAACCACTAAACTAGACCTGCTCTAACACAGAGAAGATGGACAAGGAACCAGAACCAATAGTCGAACCTGTAACTACAAAGGTAGGATATGTGGAATCATTAAATTGCATAGTAGGGATGCCAAGCGTGAACCATAAAATCCATGATTTTCCTTCAATAAAAATAATCCTTTATGGTAGTATGAAAATCTATTATAAAATTAGGTCATTCACATATTAATAAATCAACATCATTTTCCAATTTCAAAACCCAACACACACAACATACAATATTGGAAAAAAATTACAATTTTGAAAACATAATTCAAATTAGGAAAACAAGTAAGTGCTAAAAGAAATGTGTGATTTGAAAAAGATGGAATCTAATACCAAAGAAAATAAAAAATCAATATAAATAATAACCACATGTGAGCCTAAACATCCCTAGAAGACCCCTAGGGACCTCGATTCGGATCCACCTATCAATGTATGGTGAACCCTCTAAGTAAATAACCAACTAGATTCCCTAACCTAACCTCACTAGTGGCACATCCCACCTGGCCTATCTATAAATCCATAGGGTACTAACCCTTCAAATTTGGGGTTATAATGAATCCATCACTCGAACAACTAAAATATTCCTAAGATCCCATGGTGGTAGTAATCATGTTTAAGTAGGAGGCCCCCACATGCACGACTCATCTTACAAGACATCACCACACTTGCCTACCCAAAATAAAGACACCTTATATGATAACCCATAATGGGATATCCCTCTTATAGAGGTTTCCACTACACACCCACAGTTATATATATATATATATATAATACATGTATTTTTCATGAAATCCTAGGTGCCAATCGGGCTATGACATCATTTCAATATCTAAATTGTTTTCCAAAAACATTTAAAACACTAAACGGGAACACAAAATTTCCAAACACAATTTATTATAAAGGTTAACACAACATCAACCATTATTTGGAAGTGAAAAATAGGCCATTAACCATTACACCACAACGATACATTTTCCAATGATATATCAAAGTTCTATTTTTCCAAAAAACAATCAACTTGAAAAACTTACATAACTACCCCATAATTAGATACAGCAGACACACACCCAAATACCTCACTTTTTCCAAGTGATAATTTATCCTTTAAAAACTAACTCCAATTAATTTTATTAAAATTCCTTTAAAACTCTTAACTTATAAAAAATTTATAAAACAAAGCATATAATATATAAACAATTTAAAAAACAAACCAAACAATTTATTAACAATTATTGAAATAACTTATACAGTTTATAAAAATATTCATAAAAAAGATAAACATTTTATGAATATTTTTATAATTCCTCCAAATAATGTATAAATAATTATTTAAGCAACCCAAACAATTTATTACCAATTTTATAAAAAAATCAAACATCATACAAACTATTCCATAAATAGATCAATCAAATAGAACAAACTTGAAAACCCCATGAAAATCTATTGAATAGTATCATGAAGGTGGGTGTCGTGTTTAAAAATATATTTATACAACTTTTGAAATATATAGAACACAATTTCCATAAACTCATAAAAAATAACTTGGTAAAATACTTCAAAAATATTTTTAGAAAAACTGATTAACTGGAATACTCTATAGAAGATTAATCAAAAGTATTTAGATGGTGTGAATGAAGTCAAATATTTAATTAATAGCAATCAAGAATTAATTGGACTTAGTCGAAAAGGAAAACACGGATTAGCCTACCTTAATGGCATGGGACCAAAATGCTGCTTCAGCGCAAAGAAGAATAACCCCTTGTGAAAAAACATCATACCTAACACAACAAAAAATGTGAGAATTTCAAATCATTAAATTAGGGTTTGGACAAAAGAAGTAAAAAAATTCAAACGGAAGACACACCGATGGGGAGGAGTCTGCATGCCGGAGGGGAGGCAGAAGCACTTTGAAGTGGGTTCAATTTCATGCCAGAAGATCATTGGAATGGGTGGGGGCATGGGTTTCCCAGAAACGTTTGTGGTTGGATGGAGTGGGAGAGGGAGTAGTAGGACCACCACCACAACTGGCCACCAGAGAAAAGGGCCAATGAGGGGATGTTAGTCCATCAAGATGTCGATGCTGAGAGGTCGTGTCATTTCTGTTGGAGTTGGTGGCCTATAACTAACTAATTTTTATTTTATTCATCAATAAATACCTTATCACAACTGTATTATTCTTTTACAAGACAATTCATGTTATAATTTCCTAAGGATATCTGTTGTATTAAAGGGTCATAGCGGATCCCTACTATGATGAGGACTCGGATGTTCCATAACAATATTCTTAAATATATGTTCTATGGATGAATGATTTTATTTGTGGGACACAAAAAATACAGGCCATTAGGGGTCATGACTCATAAAACTTTGAGGAACCTTCTTGGGGTGTGCACCCTTGATAAATTCAAGGAGGATATTATGAAAATGAGACCAGCCAGTTGGAAATCCATATTTAATAGTTTCATTGGATATTCCTATCTGGAGATGGGTCTATTGGTCATTAGACTTTAATATTATTATTAATCGGTATTGAAACTCACGCTCTTAGAGATATTGATCAAAACTATGATGACACACTGTTTGCAGGGAGGTAGGATATGTTGAGTGTGTCATTAGTAATACTATATTAATAGATAATGAATGAAAGGATTTGTCCCACCAGTTTCATAATGAAAGTAGATATCTCAGGAATTTTGATAGAATTTATATAGCCTAAATAAATCCATGGTCGTGGTATGGAATGTGAATGTTCAATTTCTGGAATTGAAAGAAAGAATAATTGAGAACATGGGTTGATGGCACCAGCATGAAACCCACTTGATTCGAGATATTGAGAAAAATGGATTACATTACATGGTATGCGTTCGTAGGAGGTGACACGTCATTTTAGTGTTTACTTATTTCTATATGGAAACCTTGGCATGTTTCTAGACGCTAACCTTGGGCTGCAGGAAGGCTCCACCAAATTCCATTGAGAAATAGGCTTACAGTGTCACACACGAAGTGTTTCCAAGTATCATAGTTAAATATTAATTTAACATGTTGAATAAAGATTATACCCAATTGTGGTTTAATAATTATTCAAATATTGCAGGTTCCATTTATTTCGGCACTAGTAGTTTGAGAGAATATATTGGGGGAGAAATAATATAATTATTTGCGAGTAATGTAGTTATATTTTTTTATGAAATAAATATTCATTATTCAAGGTCTAAAAAATATGGTGAAAGAAATTAAGGGAATGGAAAAACCAAACTACATGTTGTATATATTTATATACTCACTGAGTAGTTTTTATGGGGATTTGTGTGAGATAATATTTTTTATTTAATTAAATAATATTATGTTTTATTCACGGGGTGCATGTCAACAAATAATAATTTTAAAATATTATTATTAGACATGGGGTTTTACTAGGAATTAAATGAATTGAAAAAATTCTTTGGGGTAATTATTTCAATTTTTTATTAAAAGTAATTAAAATAAAAATTATATTATTCTCTTTAACATATCTATTTTTGGTGGTTTTTCACATCATATCTAAATAATGATCTCAAGAAAAGATATAATTATTTTGTTCCCAAAATTCTCTCAAGCAATGAAAGAGATCCTACTCCACCGGATCAAGGAGAGAGCTTTCCAAATGGCTCTCAAGGCGACTAAATGCGGACAACACAAGTGAAGTCTCTTCCATTCTAGCACTCAGATATCCCTTCGGCGATCTCCAGAGATATGTAGAGCTTGGGTGGACCACCAATAGAGGAATCCTTCATTTGGATTCTATAGTTTAAGGGCGTATCACATCAGATCGTGACTAGAAACATCAACAGAGAGATAATTCCATCAAGGTAATTCTTTTCTTTTAATTGAATTATTTAAAACCAACATATGATGATATGCTCTATGGTTCCGGGACACAATTCTATTCTTTTGTTCTATGTTCAATTATGAAGATCCGTTATTTTATTATCGAGATAGATCTCAGATTGATTGTTATTAATGGAAAATTTAATGTTCGGTACAACCATCAATGAGCTTCCACTGCACTCAAAACCTACAAGAGGTATCAGAGGGGTTATATTGTTGATTATAATTATTTAGTATTTAATGGATGATTTATGAACATAATAATTTAGTTGTTTTAATTCAGGTTAATCATTCTATAAATAAGAATTTCGATATCTATTCCTCTTATTGTGTTTCTCGTTCACGTTACAGAAAGGTTTTTTTATTTTAATTTGGATTAAAATAAAACAGTGGATCTCATATAGGGGTGCCAATGCTTCTAGGAAGTACAAAACTAGAACACATGGAGTATATTAGGAAGTATAAATTGTTTGGAATAGGTTACATGAATTGGGAAGTTCCTCCCAACTAGGCTATGTAATTGAATTTTATATATGTATTTTAGACACTATGTGTTGACCATGAATAGGTGGCACACAGTTTCTAGAATACACGTCATATGGCCCACTGAACATGGTGTGTAGTCCCTTCAGGTTAGGGTTAGACCATGTACCCTGTATATGAGTTTCCTTAATAGAAACCATGTAACACAGATGCTACACAGAGTGTGTCCCAATGAATATGTCCTGTACTCCAATGATTTCCAACGTACATCTACATGCCATGTCCCTAGGCCTGTACTTCAGATGGACTGTTAACAAAAGTACACACCATGTAGTCAGAACTACATGATGTGTACTCATCCAAATTACATAGATTTATTAAAATTTATTATTATATTATACAAACCCTTAAGAGGTGTACCATAGTTCAGGTGTAAATCCGAGGCACAACACGTGATAGGTGTTATATATATACGTGTTTAATTTTACATCTGTGCAATGTTCCTTTCTAGTCATTGAGTAGTAATAAATGGGAATTCACCAGGTTGCCTCCAATTTACAAGTTACGTACAAAGATAATTTTAGGTAAATTTATTTGTTTAAAATTATGATGTATGAGAATATCAAGTAAATTCAAAAAAGGGTTTATGAAAAATATTATTGATTAATTAAAGATAGTTAATTGATTCGATTATGATTTATGTTAAACAAGAAAAATTAAAGAATTGAATGCTAGTTTTATTTATGCATAAATATAGTTTCATGTATGGATGATCATTATCTAGACCAAGACATTTGTATGTGAATGGTTTCTTTTAATTTATTTATTTAAATTAAATTGTTTGGCCTGCGAGCCTTCCCCTACATTACATGTAGGTAATGCGTTTTATAGGGTTATTTTATGTAAAAACCTATTTGACCCCTCACCCATGAGTGATATAAAATAATATGTAATGGAAGGAGCTCCAGATCTAGTGGAGGCGACTCATGTTAGGATCCACGGTGAAACCAATATAAGGAGATACAATAGTGGATAGGTGGAAAGATGTAAACATGAACCCAATAGGATAAAGGTGTTTATCCCCTAAGTCATAGGTTAGTTTAGCAAACACTATATAAACTAACAAATAGAAAAAGCTCATCATCATACCAATTATTTTATATCAGTCAGTTTCATGGTTTTTTTTATTGTGGATGTGTTGTCATGATCACACAATTAATGAATTAAACTAGAAAGCAAGATGTAATTAAAATAAGACCATATTATAGATAAATATTATATTAGACATTGTTAATAATTTAAGTACATCCTAAGTAATATTGACAATATTCTAATTAATGATAATAAAATGGAAATTTAGGTATAAGGATAAAATCCCTCATTGAAATATTATGTTTGTATAGACTTCAACATTATTGGATAGAATCATACCATTGTTTAATGTTCTTGATCAACCCCAGTTGGAGTACTTTCAATTATTGGGGAATTATAATTTAAGTTTTTTCGGTTGGCTTAACTTGGTTCACATCAGGGGTTGACTACCACAATAAGACATTGTCTGACCAAAAGGAAAAGGTTGAGGAATCCAAAATAAAAAGATTTCGTGATTGGGGAGTCCACTCAGCAGATCAAGGAGTTGCATGTCAATGCAGTTGAATTTTGAATTCCTTCCTAAAACCATTCAAGTTTCTTGACCAACTCTAGTTGGGGTAATTAGAAGGGAAATATAGATCCTTTTCACTATATTATTCACAAAATAGAACATTCTGAATTCAACTATGAGGGCTGTTGAATTTCAATAAAATAGTGGGAGACTAATAATTTTTAAATTATTTATTTGTCTAGTTTTGTCATTATAAAATTAATAAACAATTCCTCATATTAACTTGTAGAAATGACAAGAAAACTTACTTCAAACATGTTATTGTGAACCATACTCGATAAGAAAAACCTTTTCACTAACACCAATTTCCAAGAATGGAAGGGGAATTTACGCGTCATCCTTCATCATAAGATAAAATTGTATGTGTGGGAAGATCCAATTCCAGTTGTGCCTTGAGAAGATGTTAGTGATGAGAAACTATATCCCTACCTGAAATATATGGATGATTCCAATGATATCAAATGTTTCATGCTATCATCCATGTCTAATGAGTTATTGAAGCAACATAAAAACATAGACATTTATTGTATGATGTCTCTCCTTATGTATCTTTATGAAGAGAATGTGAGACATGAGAGATATGTGATCTCTAATGATTTTTTGAAAACTAATCTTGAAGAGTCCGACCTAGCATGGCCTCAGGTAGTCAAGCTTATAGATATATTGAGTCCTTGGAAATCATTGGGATTATGTTCCCATATGAGTTGTGTATAGATCACATCCTATCATCATTACCCAAAACCTTATATTGTTTAATTGTCAGCTACAACATGAAAAAAATGAGAAGAGTTTAGCAAAACATCCGACATTAATTTTCTAGGTAGATAATGAAATGGTGTGTAAAAAAACTATAGTCCTTATAGTGAATATGAAAAGGAAGGACAAGGCAAAGTGGCCAAGGATTCATAAATTGTCGGAAGCCCCTGAGCACCGTCCCTCCAAGAAGGGGAAGATCCAATGTTTGGGAAAGGAAAGATAAGAGGTATGTTTTGAATGTTGCAAGCAAGGACACTAGAAGAGGAAGTATACCCAGAAGCATGGAGATGCTAATGGTGCATTCATTATTGAGTATAACCATTCCATTTATACACATTGGGTATTAGTTACATCTTGTTGGACTCACATATATATATATATATTCAAATGTAGAAACAAAGTAGATTTAGACATATTACAAGAGGAGAGTAGGATCATCGAGCTACCAATGGAATGAGGATGGCTGTATTGGCTATTGGCGATTACCATCTCTCTTTTCAAATTAGGAAGATTTTTGTTTTCATAAATGCAATTATGTTCCTTGTGTAAAAGAGAACAAAATTTCAATATCATTTTTGTATATGTATGGATCTATTTTCATGTTTGGAAATAAGATTTGTTTCGTTTATAAGAATAATGTATGTTATGGTATGCCCCATTTAAATATTGGCTTGCATGTATTAAATTTTGAAAAACAAATTGTTCAAAATCAATAATGAAACAAACTCACATGATCATGCATCACCCAGTTGTGGCATTACTATCTTATTCATGAAAATGAGAAGTCCTTGAAAAATATCTTCTAGGATGGTTATTTAGAATTTATTGAGCTAAAACCACTTGATAGACGACATGCTTGTTAACAAGATAAAATGACCAAGACGCCTTTCACTGGATAGGGTTAAAAAGGCCATAAATCTTATAGGAATGATGCACACGGATGTGTGTGGACCATTTCCAGTAGAATATAGTTGTAGATACTAATAAATCATTATGTTTACTGATGATTTGAGTAGATATATGAATGTCTACTTAATGAGGTAAAAGTAAATATCCATAGAGAAATATTGGGAATTTAGGAATGGAGTGGAGAATCGGCTTGGTAAGAAGGTAAAGAAACATCTATCATATCGTGGTGGAGAATATATGAACCAAGAGTTCATAGAACTTATACAGGGGTCTAGGATTCTATCTCAAATCACTCATCTGTATACACTACTATGGAATGAAGCTAGTGAAAGGAGAATTCACACCTTGTTGGACATGATGAGGTTGATGATGAGTCATGAATATCTTCCAATATCCTTTTGGGGATACACATTACAAACTACAACATACACATTATACAGAGTACCATATAAAGAGGAAAATGGAATTCCCCATGAGATATGGAATGGAATGAAATTCATTTTTTCATACACACATGTTTGAGGATGTGAGGTGTTAGTTATAGCCTTATTAGGAAACAAACTTACACCCTAAGGCACAAAGTGTATCTTTATAGGATATCCCAAGGAAATGAAATGACATTACAAATATAAACCTTCAGATAAGAAGGTCGATGTAGCCAAACTAGGAAACTTTATTTATAGGGATCACATCCTCATAAAGGATAGTGGGAGAAATATTGACTTCGATGAAGTTGATGCTCAAGATACACAAGATTTTGTATAAGAACAAGTTCCAAGGTCCCTGTGGAGGAGGTTCTGGAAACACAATTACTATGTATGAGCTCAAGAGAGGTAAGGGAACCTGAGAGATATGGTTTCGAAGTCACCGTGGATGGTGAATAATTATTGTTGGAAAATGATGAACCTGTCCCCTACAAGGATGCGGTAGGAAGCTAAGAAGCTACTAGATGGCTAGAAGAAATGAATTCTGAGTTAGATTCCCTGTATCATAACAATTTCTGGGTTCTGGTCGATGAGCCAGTTGATGTGAATCATGTAGGATGAAAATGGGTATTCAAGAGAAAACTGAACACGTAATGTAATGTTAGCACCTATAAAGCACAGTTAGTGGCTAAAGGATTCATACAACATCATGTAATTCACTATGATGAAAACGTATTTCAAGTTTCAATGATTAAATCTATAGGAATCATACATTCCATATCAACATACCATGAATATGAGATTTGACAGATGGATTTCAAAACAACATTCCATAGAAGGAACCTTTAGGAAGATTTCTAAAAGACACAACTAGATGAATTTGTGATACTAGGTGAGGATAAACGGTTTTTCAAGTTACATGAATCCCTTTATGAATTAATGCAAGAATCCAGGTCATGGGTCATTCGATTTGATGGAGCCATAAAAGAATTTGGTTTCTTTAAGAATGAATGTGAGCCTTGGGTTTATAAGTGGTTTAATGGGAATGTGGTCATTATCCTAGTTATATATGTTGATGTTGTATTAATTATTGGAAACAATGTACCCTTATTACTATCAGTTAAGGGATTGTTGAACTAGTTTTTCTCCATGATGGACTTAGGAGAAGCATCCTATATTCTATGGGTCATGATCTTTCATGTAAGATCCAAGAGGTTTTTTGGAATATGTCTGAGTACATACAGTTTCTAGATACTAAATATATTTAGTATGGAACAATCCAATAGGGGATTGGTTCCAGTGTCCCATGGCCATCATATTTCTAAAAACACATCCTCAAACACAATACGAGAAAGCATTACTGAGTATGATCCCATAAGATATGGCTATAGGATCCATCATGTATGCCATGTTTTCTACCAGGATTGATGTTTCCTAAGCACTGGGCATGGTTGGCAGATATCTGGTAGATCAAGAAGAACAAAATTGGACTACTGTTAAGATTATCCCTAAGTAACTGAGAAGAACATTGGATATTTTTCTAGTGTATGGAGGATACAAGGAGCTTATCATCATAGGGTATGGTGGTGCTAGTTTTTAGAAAGATAAAACAATATAATATCACAATTTATATAATAATTATGTACCAAAGAAAGAGAAATGAGATGGAAGTGATCAAAGCAGCCAATTGTCAGTGATTCTTCAGGGGAGTCTAAATATATAATGTCATCTGATGTAGCCAAGGAATCCATCTATATTTTAAACATTTTCCAGGAGCATGATGTGGTTCCTATAAGTAAAGATATTATCTCACTCTATTGTGATAATAATACTATAGTTTCTCTTTCAAAATAACCAAGGTCACATCAACAGAAAAATAACATTATCCAAAAGTATCACCTCTTAGGGGATTTATATCAACGGTGTGAATTTTAAGTGAGTAGAGTGTCAACATAATATAACATTGAGGACCACATAATTAAAGGTATATCTCAGAAACAGCATGAATATCATGTGAGAGATAGCGGGTTAAAGGTTTTTAGCTGTTGGCTCTAGTCAAAGTGGGATTTTGTTGGAGTTGGTGGCCTAGAACTAACTAATTTGTACTTTACTCATTAATAATTAATTTATCACTTATTGATGGTTTCTATGAGTGAGAATGCATGTGATAATGTCTTATGGATAAATTTTTCATTAAAGGGTCATTCCAGATCCCTACTACGATGTGAACCCAAAAGTTCCATAACATTTTTATTGAATATATGTTATATGGATGTATGATGTTATTTGATGGACACAAATAATACAGGCCACTAGAAGTGAGGACTCATGATTCTTTGAGGCACCTACTCATGGTGTGCACCCTTTGTAATATGCATGAGGATATTATGAGAACGTGACCCTCCAGTAGGAAATCCACATTTCATAGTTCCATTAAATGTTTATATCTGGAGATGTGAATACTGGCCATTAAACATTAAGATTATTATTAATGGGTATTACAACTTTTGCACTTAAGGGTATTGATAAAAACTGTGGTGACACATTGTTCACAATGAGGTAAGATATGTTGGGAGTGTCATGAGTAATACTGAATTAATAGATAATGAGATCATGTATTTGTCCCTTCAGTCCCATAACAGAAGTAGATATCTTAGTCCCATTGATGGAATTGATATAGACTAAATAAATCAAGGGCCAAGGTACAGAATTGGGAAGTTAAATTTTGGCAAGACATTGAAAGAATAATCGATATAATGGGTTTATGGCACAAGAATATGGCCTTCTAGATTCAAGATATCGAGAAAAAGGGATTGCATTACATTGAAATCATTCATGTGAGATGATACATCATTTCGGCCTTAACTAATTTCTCCATGGGTTCTTTGGTGAGTGGCTGGAATCTGACCTTGAACATTAGGTAGGATCCACATAATTCCCTTGTGAATGAGGCCTAGAGGGTCACACACTATGTGTGCCCATGTATCTTAGTTAAATATTAATTTACCAAGTTGAATAATGATTATTCCGGATTGTTGTTTCATCGTTATTCAATGATTCCAGATTGCATTTATTAAACACTAGTTATTCAAGATAATATATTGTAGGAAAAATAATATATTTATTAGAGAGTAATAAAATAATATTTATTAGAGAATCAAATATTCATTATTTAATGTCTAATAAATATGGTGGAGGAAATAATGATAATGGAAAAACAAAATTACATGCCTTGAATATTAATATATACACTGTGTAGTTTTTATAGGGATTTGTAAGAAATAAAATTATTTTTTTAATTAAATAATATTAGGTATAATTCCCTAGGTGTGTGTTATGTAATATTATTAGTCAACTATTGTTATTAGACATGGGGTCTTACTATGAATTAAATGAAATTAATAAATACTTTTAGGTAATTAATTAATGTTATTACTCTAAGTAAATAAAATTCCATTTATATTATTCAAATTAGCCAAGAAAATTTTTGGTTGTTGTGAACAATGGATTTAAATAATTCTCTCAATGGAAGAGGTCATTATTTTCTTACAAGAATGGTCCCATGCTACAAGATAGATCCTCCACCACTAGATCAAGGAGATTTCTTTGCAAGAGGCCGTCATGGTAACCAAAGGAGGACATCCAAAGCGAAGGATCTCCCATGCTACCACTCAGAGATCCCTTTTGTGACATCCAGAGATACATGGAGCACATGTGGATCACTTCTAGAAGAATTAAATACCTTGATTCCCTGAAAAAATGACTGATCACATCAGATAATGACCAGAAATATCAATGAAGTGAGAATTCCATCTAGGTAAATCACCAACATTTGATGATCCTCTCTATGGATCCATGACTCCCTTAATATCTTTTGTTATCTATTCCATTTTTAAGAACCAAATTTGTATTATCATGACGGATCATATATTTCTTGTTGTTAAAAGAAAAAATTGAAGTTGGGTACCCCCCCCCCCCCCAAACTAGCTTCCGCTACGCCCAGAACCTATAGCTGCGAGGGAGAGGCACAATGAGGAGGTGAGGGGAATGGCCAGAGTGTAGTGGGACCTACTTTCCGGAGCCCCGAGGGGTGATTTTGGAGTATGGAGGGGCGAGTGAAGATATATAGTGAAGGGTTTCGGTGTAGCGCACAATACGGGGGGGGGGGGGGGGTTAGGGTCCCTCATTTTTTTAATTTTATAACAATAAAAAAACAATAAAATTGATGTTATAATGAATTTTGTAATAATATCTAAATTAATTTTTATTCAAAAGAAAAAAAATAAAAAAAATAAAATAATAATACAATAATAATATTATTCTTAGGAATAACAACAACAACATAATAATAATAATAATAATATAATTATCAAATTTATATTAATATTTTTATTTCATTTTATTTATGTTTTTCTCATTTTATTTTATTTCATTTTTCATTTAATTTTTTTCCATGCAATCTTATTACTTATTTAGGACACTAGGTAACTGTGGACTTGTTGCACAACTTAATAAACTATACGCAAGTAGTGCGTCTCATCCCAAACCACATGGGCACCAACCCAAGTACATTGTGAGACCGCATGGGTATGATAAACATTTGATGCCCATGTACCAGTCTAAAACCCAACAAAATTATCAAATTAAAAAACATTAACCATTCCTTCATCCCAAGCCACGACGAGAGTACCCAAATCTGTGAAGTAATAAAATAAATATGAATTTAAAAGTTATGGTGGGGAAAGTTTCCCTATGACCGACTCTTTTTCCCCCACAATGTCACCCATCCAAATGATAGACATAACATGAATTCATACCATATTTAAATAGAAATAAACCACAACATAAGAGAATTCTGGAAAATGAGAGGGTTCTCCCTACCAAAATAACTCAAGTATCATAGAAATTTAACACTACAACATACAACCCTATGAGGGTGGGGGAGGGGTGCGGGAACTCCCAATCGATCCAAACTAACTTCTATAGCATGAGAGAAAAACCACCTCCGCAAAGACATGTAACTCTTGACACAAATAAAAAAATTCCCCCAATACTAGAGAAAAACGTACAAGAAGATCATAACCCAAGTAGTGAACCTGAGCATAACTATAAATATAGATTCTTCAATAGGAACATACATCTCCAAATGATCATAGATAAATTGAGATAAACCCCAACAAAGTCCAAACCTAGTTTAAGAAAAATGCATGATTTAAAAAACCATAATCAAAAAAACATGACTATTGGATTTCAGTAGACCATCTTCATCACATTACTACATTTAGACAACAAACATAAAATAATTGTAAAACTTTAATAGTAGAGAAACTAGAACGAAAGGTCTTTAATTTTTAAAATCCCAACATGGAACACAAAATCCAAAACAAGGGTTCACACCATCATCAACTACTTATTGTGCATGATATTTTCTCCAAGACTTCTGGTTGGGGCTCTGGTGGCTGAATCATATCATGATTCACAAGTAGGCACTATAATACTTCAATAACATTGTCTTATTTAGGTTATGGTTTCTGTAGAAAATCACTAGATGTCCAGACACTCACAATGATGAAACATCTTCGAAGGGATGCGACATGATTCTATCATGTGCCAAAAACGTCCAAACTGATGGAATACATTCGTATGGTCCAATGAACTAGAAGACATAACAATTGTAGAGTATTAATTATAAATATTTCCCTCTAGAACACCCGACTTTCTAGATGGGGAACCTTTCTATGAAACTGGATACACTATATTCCCTACCATCTACACTCCATAGACCAATTCAGCTCAGAATGCATCACCAAAAATCACTTTGAGATGATGGTCCGTAGATGGTAGGACCCATAATTGATATACAGATGAAGACCCCCGATGAAGAAACAAGTCTTAATCAAATCATATTATTCTACCTCTAGAAAAAAGGAATCAAGTACCTTGAAATATTCAATATATTCCTTCACTGTTAGATGGCCTTATTGAATACACATGATCAATTCCCTTTTCATCATCTACACGTCATTAGCTATGGACCATTGTATGATGTAAGATAATGAAATCCAATGTCATCCCAAAATGCATTTATGGTAGGGTGAAAAATTCCCATTTGTACAGAGTAGGACCTTCAAACAGACCCAAAATGGAACACATTATGACAACTTTAGGAGTTCCCAATACCCTAAAGACACGCTCGACTGCTTTATGACACTATGCTACCTTTAATGGAATCTGATCATTTTAAAGGATAAGAACCATCTTAGAAGGACCAAAAACTAGGCATGACTTATCAAAAACCTTGGAGACCTTTCTAGGTGGAATTTTCTAAAGAACATATAAACCAAAATGTGAAAATTAATAACAATCAAAAGTAACATCAATATTAGAACCTTCATCTAATAACAACCAGCTAAAAAACTAAACAAATATACACAAAATAAAAAACAGTACATTAAAAAAACAGATTTAGAAAACAATTTCAAGCCATTAATTTAAAATAAACACCGAAGGCATCTGATAAACTATCACATATGTGAATATCTCTTTGATTTTGTTACCAATTTCATAAAATTACCAAATTGTCAAGCATAATAATTTTACCATTAAAACATATTTGAACAATCACAAAACCATTTAAAAGAAATCATAATCATTTCCAAAGATCCTTTTCATTTTCAAAAACATAGTTACACCAACCATAGAAATGAAAAAACATAACTTACACCAAACTATCAGAGAGAGGGACTATGGACTATGCCCAACTCGGTGACATGGTAGTGAGCCATTCCCCATGATGAAAATAAAATTAATAGGAACATGAATCGGGAACATGTATATCACATGTATCACTAATCTAGGAGAAATGACCACATGACACTAACTCTCCTCCATTATCATCCCTCTAATAAAACAAACCAGGACAATACAAAGACTCAAATTCCAAACTACCCCTGGAAACTCGAGGTTCGGAATTATCGAGGGTTCATAATGCCATTCATGTACCCACTCTTGAGTCCCTATAGTCCTAATATCCATCTATTGATCACCCCAAATAACAAGGGCGTCCTCCAATACCATTTTTTCATAAGCTAACCTAGGATGACCAAGAAATGGTTTCCCGAGAAGGTCTATGGCATAGCCCGAATGGAGTTCTCGATCCACACGAGCTGGAAACTAGTGTCGGGTGTCAAACATTCAATCAATTGGAACAATTTCGGACAAAAAAAGGATCAGATTAACCAAAAAAACAAACAAATCATGAAACAAACAGAAAATTAAAATTCAAATGAATGTAAATAAATAGGCTCAGTTACAAGGGAAAACTAACAGACCGAAAAATAAAAATTAGAAAACAAATCCATGCTATCACAACCTTCATGCGACCTCTTGGTCACATCAAACTACTAAACTAGACCAGCTCTAACACTGAGCAGTTAGACCATGAACCAAATCCAATATTCAAACCTACGTCTAAAAATATCAGATAGTCATTGGAAATAAATAGCTCAATAGGGATTCCATAATTGAACCATGGAATCCAAGTGTTTACTTTCCCAAAAATAATCTATTGATGACAAATTAATTTTCATTTATAAAATTCCGTTTTCAAATATTAATATATCACCATCATTTTCCATTTCCAAATCCAATGCATACAACGTTCCAGTTTGGAAACAAATTACCATTTTGAAAACAGAATCCAATTAAGGAAAATAGGGTAGTATAAATTGAAATGGGTGAGTAGTACAAGTTGGAAACTAATACATAAGAAAATAAACAATAAATATAAATAATAAACATGGGAGAGCCTAAACATATAAAGAAGAACCCTATATGTACTTAGTTTGTAACCACATATCAGTGTATGGGAATCCCCAAAGTTAATTACCAACTATCTTCCCTAACCTGGCCTCACTAGTGGAACATCTCTCTTGGCATGTCCTCAACTCTAGTGGGTCCTAACCCATCTAATCGGGGATAGAACGAAACCATCACTCGGTTAACTAAATGACGCCCTAGAACCCATGTTGGTAGTAATATTGTGTAAGTGGGAGGCCCTTTCATGCATGACCCATCTTTGCTAAAATCACCGCACTTGCCTACCCCAAACAAGAACACCCTATATGATAATCCATAAAGGGATATCCATCCTATAGATTTTCCCACTACACACAAACATATATATATATATATATATTATACATGTACTTGTCTCCAAATCTAATGTTCCAACCTGGCTGTCACATCTTGTCAATATCGAAATACTTTTGGAAAAATATTTAATACTCCAACCAATCACACATAATTTCTGAACACACCCCATTATAAATGTTAACTCAACTTCACCCATGAGTTGGAAGATCCAAACTAGCCTTTATCCGTTATACCACCAAACTGCATTTTCCATGACTATTTCCTAATTCCCAATTTTTTAAAAAAAATGATACTAGTAAAACAACCAAATAGACCCTTAACTAGATACAGCTAAGAATACACCGAAATACACCACATTTTCCATGAGGAATATATCATTTCCAAACTCTCACAAAATCATTTTTATAAAATACCTTAAAATATCAAAAATGATAACAATATTATAAAACAACCAAATAATTTGTCAATAATTATATGAAAAAACTCAAAATTTTATAATCAAATATATATACAAACCATCTAATTTATAAACATATTTTTTGAAAGATCAAAAAAAATTATAAACAATTTTTTATATTCAGGCCAAAAAATGAATAAATAATTATATAAGAAACCCGAACAGTTTACTATAAATTCTATATAAAAATAAAACAATTTTTAAACAATTCCATAATTGGATCACAAAATTGCACAGACTAGAAAAAAACATGATAATCTATATAAGAGTATCACGATGGTGTGTTTCATGTTTAAAACACTCTCAATACATCTTTTTTGCCTCCAATGAACATGATTTCAACAAGTACATAAAAACATACCCATGGAAAATACTTCAAAATTATTTTAAATAAAAACAATTAATATGAGAACACTATAAGATATTAAAAAAATGTATTGAAAATGTGGTAATCAAGTCAAATATTTAATTAAAAGAGCTAAAGAATTAAATGGACTTTGTATGAAAAGGAATTGAGGATTATCTGACCTCAATGGGGTGAAACTATGATTTCCCATTAATGGATGGACGAATAAACTCATTCAAATGAACCAAACACATAAAACATTGAGAAAAAAATCCATTAATAAAAAATCATGTCATTAGGGGTTGGTCAAAAAGAATGAAATCCACAAATTCAAAATGATATCACATCGTAGGGGAGTATTCTTCTTGCTAGAGGGGAGCTGGAGGCACTCCAACGGGATTTTTGGATCACGCCGGAAGAAAATCAGACCGAATAGGGGGGGTTGAGTTTTTCAAAAAATGTTGCGGCTATCTACAGCGGTAGAGGGAGAAGCGGGGAAGTTGCCTCTTCCAGATTCCAGACACTTGGGCTGGTGAGGGGAGGTTAGGACAATAGGACACTGGAGTTGGGAGGTCATGTCGTTGTTGTGCAAAGGTGCATCGTGAAAGAGAAGTGTGAGGATAGAGCAAAGATGGGTCGGCTAGCTGGAGCATGGAGGGGTGAGGACGAAGTCCCAAGGGGTGATGCCAGAGCGCAGAAGGGTGAGGGAAGAGAACTGAGGGGGAGGGGGTATTGGTGAAGTACGTATCTTAGAGGGTGGGGAGTTAGGGTTTTCTATTTCTTTTAGTTTATAATAATAATAATATTAATAATAATACAATTAATATAATAACAAAAGTTAAAAAAATACGTATAATCATTTTTCTTAAGAACCAAAAAAACAACAATAACAATAATAATAAAATATTAATAATAATCTTAATAATAATTACAATGGTATGTTATTATTATTATCAAACTTTCTTTTAAAAAAGAATTTTAGATATCTTATTATTAATTTATTGTATTTTTTATATATTTCAATTTATTTTCCATGAAATCACGTTACTTATTTTAAAAACTGGGTAAATTCATGCTTTCCAAACACCATAATAAACTATGCATAATTTTTGCACCTCATCCCAGACCAAAAAGGGACCCACACAATCACCTCAGATGACTGTATGGTTACTGCTAGCCATGATATTCTGGTTGAC
The DNA here is from genome assembly GCA_963277665.1 of Viscum album. Taxonomy (NCBI): domain Eukaryota; kingdom Viridiplantae; phylum Streptophyta; class Magnoliopsida; order Santalales; family Viscaceae; genus Viscum; species Viscum album. The sequence continues at coordinate 1,810,328,354 of OY728123.1, read as the reverse complement.
CAGTATAAAACCCAAAACAATTATCAAGCATCATAAATATTAACTATGTATTCAACTCGAGCCTCGAAGAGAGAACCCAGATACAAGATACAATAATATAAAACTAAATTTAAATGTTTCGGTGTGACAACACACATGCACACAAGAGATGATTTCATTTTTCAATGGATTGGAAGGTAGAAATGTAGATGTCATATTATAATTATATAAGAAAAGTTATGAAATAATTATTATATATATGATTTATATCCATTATCATATAAATAGGTAATAGGCTATTATGTAAAAAGAATTACATTAGTTCATGAGGTGGTACTCTACCATACACATGATCGATGATTTCCTTTCACATGTTTTTCGAAACAGAGAGAGTTGATGGTTATTTAATGGAAATGATAAAATATTTATATATGGTTTATAATGATTTTGTTATTCAATCATGGATAAATCATATTTTAAGGAGTTTTATTAATAAATAATACTCAAGAACATGGTATGAAATTATAAATCTTCTTCCGAAAACCACTATATGTTTATACCTAAACCCTTCCTATGATGGGAATCTAAAACAAATTAGGAAATATTTTATGGGGATGGATGTATGGATGATTTTTTATCTATCATTTTTTGATCCAAAATGATTTTATAGTTTCGAAAATAGAGGATATGTGGTGTCCTTTAATAAGTAGAAGGAGAGAACCCATTTGGAAAGCACATGTAAATTTCCTAAAGATATAATAAATATTAAATTACTACCGAAGGAAAATAATTCCATATTACCTTATAATATATTGTGGGTTACAATGTGGTATAAATATTTCCATCCATTACAATTTAGAAATGTTTACTTGGAATCCTTCCCTTTACCTTTTGGGTTAAATTCTCAGCAAACCCATTTTAATTGTAACTATGTTAATTAATTTTTACATTTTTATTATTCATTATGAAGAAATATTGATTACTATATTAAATATTTTTAATAATTTAAATTGAAAATATAGAATCAATTTTTCCAAATTCAATTCATTGATGTGGAAAACAATATTCAAAATCAATCCCACAAGCATGATGAAAATATTGTTATTAAAAGAAAAAAATTTCATAATAATGAAATGTTTTTATTTTAATGTATAAAATAACATAGATTACAATTAAAAAAAATAATTAAAAAATATATATTTGAAAAATATTTACATTTAAAACCATTTTTAAAATAAAATTTCTCATATAAAATTCTGTAAATGAAAATGTAGGTTTAAACAAAATTAAGTGATTTCAACTTTCTTTAAAAAATATAACTTTTTAGATAATTAAAAAAAGTTTAATAAAAAATAAATTTTAAATGATTCGTTAAAAATTTTAGTTAATAATTTTATATAATGATTATAAATATATAAATATTTATTTTTAAAATATATCTAAAAAATGTGATGAAATTTATTTTTCAAAAAATATAATTTTTATGAATAAAAATGGATTTATTCTTATCATTAGATGAGGAAAAACATTAAATGAATGAATAAATCATTTTATTTTTAAATATTATTAAAAATTCATTATTTTTTTACCAATAGTGGCATCTTATGTTTATTATGATTAAAACACATTTTGTTGATAAAAAATAATTTCTGAGAAATATTTATTTTACATTCAAATTATTTTTACATTCATTTCTAAAAAACATGATAAAAATTGAATTTATTTTATACATGGTTTAACCATATAATTTTAATATTTTTTCTATTCAATTAATACCCTAAAATTTAATATATTGGTTATAGTTTTATAATATATTATAGTTTTCAAAAACCTGGTGCTCCATGTAATATAATAAAATGAAAAAAAGTATTTTAAAAAAAATCCCTCTAATATTATGGTGTTACAAATAGAAATATTATAGACGATTTAGAAGAAAGTATTATAAATTTCAATTTTATTCTTCTTTAAAGATGGGACTCCACTCAAAAAATTAAGGATGTATAAGTTTATGTTGTTTTCCAAAAAGAATATAAGCTTGAATCTCTCAATGTAGTGGTGTATCCATAGCCTGGATTTCATTGAGTTGTTTTGAGGACCATTAAAACTAAAATAATCAAGTAACTGGGTACTTTATATCAATTTTTAAATATTACTATGATTAGATAAAATAGTTGCATAAATTTAAGATAATATAAATATAATATTTAATTAATGTTTTTGAAGAAAAAAGTAGTAATATAATTGTGTTTAGTTTTGAAGAAATCATATTAAAAAACTATAGATACATTGTGATAAATAGTGGTAAAACCACATTTCTTAATGGGAATGAATATTTAATAGTGGTAAGGGATCTTGACTATAGTAGTATAACATGAAATGAAATAATATGTTCTAAATTCTGAACTCTATGATCATCATTCTCAAGAGGTAATAAAGGATGAGAAGGATTCGTACATGGGACTTAGAAATGAAAAATATCATTTAAATATCTTAATTCATACATAAATATTAAAATAATTAAATATTATGTGTAATGATATTTATGGAAATATTACGATGTCTTCACTACAGGAAGTCATTGTGGATAATGGTTACCAATAAATAAATGAGTTTATAATGGAACTAATGAAATATTTATTGACAAATTGAACTAATTTTGGACCTCTTGTACTTTGGATGATATATTACATTTAATAACTAGATGAAATGTGATTCGGGTTGAAGTGGGATAATTCAATTAATCTCATTCTATAATACATACCATCTATTTTATACACATTCATTAAAATTTATCCAAATAATAGTTTCTAGGAACGACAAAAATATAATTTGGAACAAGATCTCTAAGTTTATTAAAATAAATTAAAATAGTTATTTATTATTGTGAATAGTATGATAGAGTAGGTGAAACTACCAACTCCTAGTAATACTGAAAGGGTAATTTTTCATGTATTCATATGAAACAAAATATTAAATGTGATAGAATTTACCATTATCATGTTTTATACCCATGTGAAGGATACATCACTAGAAGAAGAACCAAATTGAATAGATGAATATAAAAGAATGATTCACTACTCTAGGTATATTTATAATTAAATATAATTTATAATTTATAATCCCTTGTTATTAGATTCAATATTAAAATGTAATATTTGTTTCTAAATACATGAACTAAACAAGTCATGAAAAAATAGCATATGTTAAGGTACATTCTAAAAATTGTTAATAAATTACTATACCTACCTCTAGGGGGAAACACACCATTATTATTTCCAACTAAATGGTTAATTTGAAACTATAAATGTGTGTTTAATGATACATGAAAATTTAGGAATGAATTTTTTTAATGCTATTTTATAAAAAACTAGTACTTTAATAATGCTTGAATCATAGGTAATATATGATGAATATTAAAATAATGAAAAACTATAATACCAATTTTTGTAATGATTATGCATTATCCAGTAAAACAAAATTCAATTTTCATGTATATAAAAATTAATGTATTTAGACTCCTAGGGATAAAAACCATAGGTAATAATGACACATTAACTTATTTACTTTATTAAAAAGAAATATAAATAAATAAATGTATTAAAATGATAATTTCGAATTGGTTCAAGCATGAATTCTTCCAAGGAAAATGTAAAGGTAAATTATTATAATTTATCATATTCCTTTTAGAGTTTTAATAATATTAATTTCAAATTATGAAAGAAGAATAGATATAATATATGAAATTCTTTGGGACCATGAGTTTTTGAATATATCAACCATGCACTTATCAATAACTATAAATATATATTTCATGTACTCTTAAAATCAAATTTCCTTCTACACATAAAATATACGATGTTATTATAGTGAATCAGTGATGAGTGTTACATGAAAACATTTAAATTTAACACTAATTTAGATAAAAATAATTTCATAAGTCAGTAGGCAAACCAACATCACGTAAAACACAAAGTATATCTATTGTATTATAATTAATTTCATATAAGTAATTATTTAATTCCCTATGATGGAAAAATTATATTTCAGATATAGATAATGTTTCTATAAAATGGTGAACACATCTAATTGATATAGTAGAAAAAATGATTGACATATTTCTAGTCAATGTCATTGATCAGAAATTTCAACAAGATCTTGTGGTCAATGAAATGTACTAGAGACCCAAACAACATAGGATGATTAAAAATAATGTGGACATTTTTTATTCACTATGGAGGATGATATAATTCTAATTAAGAATAATGGATCCAATGAAGAAGAATTAATTGATAATGAGCTATGATTAATATGTTTATATAGACTCAACAAAGGATTCCATGTACCAAAGTTCTTATTCCTAATATATCGAATTTTACATATCTTGAAATTATGATGTGTTTGGAAGAATTTTTTTTTACTAATTGTCAGGTTTAGACTAATAAATAATTTTCGATAGATTAAATAGTCAAGATGAAATTTATATACATCATATAATGAAAACACATTATCAGTGAATATTATATATAAATGTATTTGAATTTAACATATAATTAACTCTATATATGAACATTATATTAGGAATTGGATATCAAGATCACCATTTTTTAATAAAAAATATTTACTTTATTGATGGGGGAAGAAGAGGAAAATGTTTTTGGGGGACTAAAATGATGCCGACCATGGTAGTCCCTAATTACATAATAAGCACATCCTGAGGTGAGGGATTCAGTTCTTGTGTAAAACGTTAGAGAAGATTCAGAGGGTGCCTCTGAGGTGAGGACGTCTGCTATATTATTCCCTTAACACCAAGTGTAAATAATTACCTTCCTCCTACTAATGAACTTCTTGAAATTACAGATCACATAAGAAACCTTCCACGAAGTGGGGGAGATACCAATGAGAGAGTCACATATTATTTTGGAATCTGATTCAACTGATGTTAAGGATATGCCCTTATAAGGACACATGGAAAAACCACTGTGGTTGGAATTATCCTCCATACCCAACAAACCGCCTTGTCCATAGGAATAACAGAAAGTATAATGAATAGAGGCATTGTGGTCACGTACAACACCTCTACCCTGCATGACTCTGCCATAACATGAGTCGTTCGTATTGAGTTTAAGGCCACAGTGAGGGGGAATCCAATGGATATAGTGGCCATGGGGACTCTCTGAGGGAATTGAATTATTTATTAACAAAATATCATTTAGAGAAGGATCCTCATACAAGCATTTCAATTAGACAAAGAACTCAGAGTCTACAATGGGTTAGTGGGAGTTCTACTATTTTCTATGATAAAATATGATTTACAAAATTTGAAAATTTATTCTTTATTTTTACAGTCATTTATGACATGAATTATATCATTGCTCAGAAGGTTGACAAAATGTTAAGACCCATGATCTGAGGAATAAGATCTAATGATGTGGTTCTATATGTTTCTTAGGCATATTTAACATATATATAATGATAATATATTGAAATTATTTTAGAGATAATTGTTTCTAATTGTTCATGGAATAAATAACTCTAACAAGATATATATTATACATATGAGAAAATTAAAATCATGATTAGAATTAAATTTGAATTAATGATGAATCTATCACATATATGAATATGTATACTAGATATTTGCAAAATATATATTATGGTAGGAAAATATTACATAATTCTAGGAGAACTGAAAAAATAGTATTTAGAAATATCCAATTATAGTTGAGAATGTACATGTGATATATAATTGGTGAATGTAGAGGAAATAATTTTTTATAAAGGTAGAAACTAGTATTTTATATGATTAATATGATGGAATATCCTTGTTAGGATAAGGTATTTTTCATGGGAATCTTATTCAAGCCATTTATTCATATATCTTGAAGTTCTAAGTACATTGAAAATTCAAATGTAACCAATGATATGTTGTACAACTTCACAGCTATTTCTCCCAGTTAATATAATATCACCTAGTACGTAATGTATTATCATTATATAATTTTTTAAAATTTATTGATAATGGTACTATATAACATATAAAGATCATGATAGAGAATAAAAATTTTATACTCAATGATATCATCACTTGGGAAGAAACACTCAATGAGGCATATTTACATATAAAATACTAGCCATGTAAGATAATGATAATGTCCCAATGAAAAAAATCCATAGACCAAAAAACTGATCATATCATTTGAGACATAATAGTTTAATCATTAGAAATATGGATATAGTTTATGTATGGGTGTTTTAAAATTGGGTTATATTGAAAATCATAAAATGTTCACTTTGATTGTCATATCCTGAATAAAAGTTATTTATTCATGATGCAATATATTCATAATATAGTTTATATTTTTTCATTTACTATTTAGTTTGTAATGTCTAGATATTACTTTTTGTATCTATAGGTTATAGAAGTTCCCAAATAAAACGAGAAACTCAAAATACTGTGACTATAATGTTAACGATAAGTGATATGGTGTAGATACATCATAATAACTGTCTAAAAATGACATTTGAATTTTTTTGGTTAGGGATCGTAACAATTGTAACATATTCTAAAGAAGATCAAACCTTGTGATCATGAGTACTAGAGATCATAAGGACTGGACCACCAATAGTAACACAACTAGTGTTGGGTGCCAATGGAAGTTCTTATCTGTGTGCATGTGTATATGTTTCTTGAAATGATAACATTATCAGTTTGTATGATTATATTATGTACCTTTATATAAGATTAAAACCATTTTTTTGTGGTGAGGTAGCATGCGTTGGTTTGCAAATTGGTGTCCTGAAAATGATTCAATGATCATGGTTGATACTGAATCCCTAATTTCATGTAAATGACAGTTTTAATGTATTTATATGATATATAATGTTTGGGTTATTTATAAAGAGTTTTCTTGATATTTTCTATATTTCGGAGACATTATTGGAGGTGTAGAGTTAATAGAAACCATGTACCATCTCCTAAAAATTGTGATAGTAGGATAGTGGTCAGAATGCTTTTTTATTGTTGGATCATGGTTTGTATATACCTTGAGAGTTCCAATGGGAAGCAATGAAACATAAAACAGTGGGGAATTAGTGGTTGGATCATGATTTTTTTAACCCTACTATCCAATCATGTGAGGGATTATCTGGGGATCGTAGCACCACACAATTTTTAATTGTCTTCCAAACCATGCGGCCTAACCATATGGTGTATAGTTAGAACACATAAAGATTTTTATTTATGTACAATTATTCCATAGGACACCCATTAATAATCTTTTTTCTAAATTTCTCAAATTTCATTTACTCCCTTGTCTTTATAGAATTTTCATTTTGATCTGGAAGCAACTAATAGGTGAAATAATGTGCATTTGTGATAGTGATTCGTTAGTAAGTCATTTTTTATCTACATTATTATTATATCATTTCAAAACCCTCTCATTTAACAATATATATTATCCATAGAAGTATTATCTATGTTATATGAAGGGAATATTGATGTGATAATGTATATTTTATTATGAGGAACGTGATTTAATACATGTTCTAATGTTTTTTAGTGTCGTTTATCAATTTTGGAAGCCGTTGTGAGGTAGATGGGTACTATATCATCACCACTAGATATAGAACGTGAAGGATTAATAGACATTAAAAAACTATTATAAATTATTATGGAATGATTTTAGGAATCTTCATGGAAACCACTTCTGTGTTATGTCTTTGAAACTTTTGAAATTGTATAGTTTCTTGGAAAATTTTATTTTCTGATAATTTTTTAATGATGAATTTATAATTATGATTTTTTTCATGAAAGGATAATGTTTTTTGAATTGTTTAATGATTGAAATGTATTATATGATTTTTTATAAATATTTTAATAAATTAAATGTTTTATATTAATTTTTTGGAAGGTAATTTTTTATATATAGTCATTGTGAGTGAATAAATGTAAGAAACATCATGGAATGTTTGTTTACCATTTGGTATCCAAGTATTAGTCACCTTGTGGTAACATTTTGTTTTAATAAGAGACATATCATGACTGTGGAAATATAACCTAGGAACGAACATTTGTGTATGTTTCAAGACATCATTTACCATTTTCATATAAAAGTATCCACATATATTAAATTATTTAAACATAATGCGTAAATTGGTTCTTGTCCTGGTGTGGTGTGTTTGGAAGTATTTTTTAAAATCCAACAAAGTTCAAACACACCCCCATACATGGGAATTTTTTCCCATTTGAAAATGTGATCAATCAAAAAATAGGTAAATACATGGTAAGAAATTGCTTTAGTGATGCTTCTTGATAAATTTGAATTTAATGTGCATTTTGAGATTCTTGTTGTTTGGGTTTTCATGGTGTTATGTCACTATTTTCTTCACATTTTATTGTATTTTTTCTCTCTTCAAGAATGTATTTTCTATTCCTATTGTACACTTATATAGTCTAATTTTATAGCCGTATTTTGTGTTTTATTTTTACTAATGGATCATATATATGATTAGTTATTTATTATATTTAATATCTATATTTTTAATGGAAATTCATCCACCAAATTTTCTTGAGTATCATGGGATTTATTTCTTGCATTTGGTGTCCTGGGTATTCCACCTAATGACTAGTAGCACCACCGCATATTCTCAAGCCACTGAAGAGGGGAAGGGTAAAAAATGATATTATTTTTGAGTAGTCAATCTATATTTTGGTTATAAATATTAATAGTTTGTTTTTTATTTTATAATAAAAAGGTTTAAATCTCTATTTGGGATGATAGTAAGGAGATAGAATTTTTAACACATGAAATATATTTCATAAAAAGACAAAGTGGCCCATATTATACTGGATTTCAGGTTAGAATTGTTTTTGGGTAAACACGTTCTTTATGAAAATTTGATGTGATTTTTTACCTCATCCTCATGGGGTTTGAAATTTATAATTTCATTATATGAATTGATATGAAGACTTCCAACAAAGACTAAATTTTTCATTCTACTTTTAATGGTTTATGAAATGGGAGAAATATTTTTATTTTTTAAAAAAATGTATTAATATTTTTTAAATTGAATTATTCATGTATTTTTATGTGAATATTTTGAATTTAGATTGCATAAATTGATTTTTAGTATGATTAAATGCGGTTTTGTTCTTTTTATAGTGAATATAAATGGTTTAATTCATAGGAATAAAATGAAATATGATGTGAAAAATTTTGTTGCACCAAAACCATAGGTTAGCCAAAAATTGGTTCAAATCATTGTACATGATTTTCAATCAATGGATAGGTGTATTATTAATAACCGTCCTTAGAATGTAAACTATTCAGTTTAGTTCTAATATGAAGAATCCACATATCGTTCATTGAATTTTTAATCTTGGGAAAGAATATTTTTTATTGAATAGGATAAAGTAAATTTTTTATTTCATCGTAACACTGAAAAATTGAATGATACATTGGAAACAAAAAATCTAGTGGATCAAACATGAAATAGGGGGAAATTATTTATTCAGGATAAAGTTCAACAAGGAAAAACATTTGAATACTTTTAATTATGTTTTAACAATAAATTTTATCATATCACTTTTAATATTTCATGAACAATAGACTGCATCTGTTTGAAGTAAGAAAATCTATCAGTGATAGAGTATGAAGAAAAAGATTTAATTCATTCATGTTTCATCATAAGTATTTACATGTTGTCCTTAAAGGGGGAAATTTTTTATTTTGGTTGTGATTTTAAATTCACTTAAATATTTACATTATTTGAATTACATCCTGTATATAAATGTTAAATCAAATTTTTCGTGAATAAATAGATATCTGTAGTAATTTAGTAACATGGATCATGTTTTTCCATAAGAAAAAGGTGGGACCTCTGTAGGGTCCTGAAAAATCCTCATGTGAAGTTAATAATCCCCTCCATTCAAGAGAGGATTTTTACCCAATTCCGTTTAGTGAATTAGGCAACAGAAGGAGGCCAATACTCAAAATTGGCAAAGGACCAACCGGTCCACAGACCGACCCGAGTGTTACGCGGATAGTTCAGTGATCCTTTCCCCTCGGCAGACCAGCCTAGTTCGCGAGATGGAGGTGGAGATCCTCCACATGCGCGAAGCAGAACAGGCGCTGAGCCGGTCCACTGTCATGAACAGCCTCATCCGCGGACCCCATCGACCAGCCCCAGCCACATCCGATGTAATTCGCGGAATGGAGGTGGAACCCTCCGCGACCGCAAAGCACTCTCCAAGCTTGTTTGGTTCGTGGGGGGGGGAGATCGTTTAGTATAAGGAGGAGATGTGATCAATGCTCCTCGCGAGTTTCTAATTGACCGATTCATACGTGAATCAAGTTTTCAGTCATGGGACTCAGAAAAAGGTGTCGCATAACCATAGAAACATCCTTTTCCCCGCTCTATAAAAGGTGATCGAGGGGAACAAAGGATAGAAGGAGAGAAAAGAGGAGACATAGAGGATATCAATCAGATTCAGGTGGAAGTATTTTGAAGGAAGGCTTGGAATTTTGGAAGTTCTACATTACGAACCAGAGTAGGCATGAACCTGGGAATGAACTAATAAGGGAAAAAATGCATAATAACACGGTGAACCACGAACTTAAAATAAAAAAGAAGCTAAGACAGCAAACCATGGACCCACCGTGGATGCACTCCCTGTGGACCAGGGAATTTATGCCCCTTTTCCGATTCGCCACACCGAATAGCACCCTCTTATATGGGTGGAGCTCTGACCGATGAACCTCCAGCCGATGTCTCCCTTGGCCGCGGCTGCTCGCATGGAACCCTCCGTGAACCACCCTGGTTTGCGGACCTAACCCGAATCCATGAACCACCCTAGTCTGCTGGATGCTCACCGTTCTACAAACCACCCTGGTTAGTGGGTTACCCATTAGTCCTCGGATCACCCTGGTTCGTGAATGGCCTTTCCAGCCATGTAGTACCTTCCTGTGTGAAGGGCACCACCACCCTTACCCTAGTGTGGCCTGTCGAATTCTTCAGACTTCCAGTTCCCCGAGCAAGATAAAATCCTCTCAATCCAGACATATCCTCCGTGACTCGCTCATTGGCCCACGCATCGACCCCGAGCTGAGGCCTCCACCGGAGCCACCTGACCCGTGTGATGTAACCGTCAGGCCCATCAGCACACCATTTTGAGTTCACATACCCATGGTATGCATGGGTGAAGGGGGTTCTCCGACCATTGAGCAGATTTCAAAAGCATTTCTGGGTTCACATTCCCAGGGTAATGTGGAGTCTGAGATCAGGAGCCCCCTTTCTAACCCTCCTCTTGTTGGCGCTGGGGTATTTCTCCCTTCTTCAGAGGGTACTAAAATACCCATCAGAAGGAATCCCCCATGCACCTCGGTTCTTCCCCCGAGAATAAAGGATGTGACTGGCACATGAGCACCTCTTTCCCTCTACCACTGTGCTTTGACACCTTGGGCATCAATCTCGTAGTAAGACCCGACCTTATGGGCCACCCTATACGTAAGCCTAACTCCACTCCTCACAGATGCAACTTTCATGATGTGATCATCTGGTGCATGCTGCCTCTTGTTTCTCACACCGATCATGACTCGCGTGGGCTTAGAGTAAGCATCGTCCATGACATCCTCTTATGGGCCTCCTCATAGTGTCGCCCCAATCCAGACCATGGGCCTCGTTAGAGTGTAATCCCCAATCCACACCATGGGTGTCCTCAGTGTGTAATCCCTAATCCACACCATGGACCTCCTCAAAGTGTAATCCCCAATCCACACCTCGGGCCTCCTTAGAGTGTAAGCCCCAATCCACACCTTTGGCCACCATAGAGTGTAAGCCCCAGGTCTATGCGAACTATGAGGACATTGATCCATGTTAAGGAATGGTACGTAGGAAGCCTCCCTGAGGTTCAAGACTGATCACCATCGGACCCCCGGGTCCACCTTCACGTCAGTTTTCCGACACCCCGATTCGAACTATATGGACTTTGATCCCTGTCTCCTAGGGAGGGTACGTAGGAATCCTCCCTGATGTTACAATCGGTCAATCCGACTATCTTCACATCATTTCACCGAGCTGCTCCTTGCACCGTCTCAATGAGTCAAAATTCTCTAGAGTCATTAATCCAATGAGGGATGGTAAACCTCCGACCTAAATGATTCTGAACCCCTACGTCCAGCTGACCATTGCCAACCAGGAGTAATCCCTAGATACTATGCTTGGGTACAAACCAAACATTCATGAACATATGAATACATCTTAAATCTATAAGAGATTCCCATAAGAGGCAATAATTCCCCCCAAAAGGGTGTGATGAGCCCGACTACCAATCCTCTCAACCAATGTGAGTTCTTAAGTGTCACTGGGAAAATCACCCATCGAATGCCTACCTTTGGAATGTAGGTCCATGCATCATCAGATATAGAATCATTGGGTGTTTTGAGACCGACATGAAACAAAAATGGTGAACCCGACATGATTCTTTAACCAAGAATGACAGATTTAACCTAATCCCACCCTGTGTCCCCTTGTATTCTCAAGGAGGGCCACACAAAGTCATTAAATACGCATGATATTATGAGATGATGTTTGACGGGTTTTTTGTTTGTATTTGTTAAAATATTTTACAAGTACCACACAGAACTCCCTTCGATCCAATGGCATCCTGAAGGAACTCCCAAGCACGTGCTTCCAAAAACGCATGGACCGGACATCCTCAGCTACGGAGGACCCCGTCACCCACCCAGCATCTTCAAAATTGGGTCTCTGACATGCTGATATGAGAATATCATATGAATGGTACTCTTCCGATGGTGGAGGCGGCCGTGAACGCCCTCCAATCCACTAGGACTCACCAGTCGCCTACCCAGTAGATGCCGCAAAGGTAGATATAGACAGCCCCTGTCACTGTCTCCAACTGCTTCGGGAGTCTATCTCTGGTACGTGACAATCCATACCTCCCTTATCATAAGAAGGCAGATGAGGTCGATGCTGAGGACCTCATCCCTGATGAATGGGGGTTCCGCTCCAAGGCCCCCACTGGAAGACGACGTCGTGGTCACGCCGCGACCCAACATCCACACGCCCAGGATTATGTAACCCCGAGGATCCAGGCCCACGCTCCCTGAGCTCTTGCCCCTAGGACCGCCCGATGAGGGCGGAAATCTTACAACCAGGGACCGGTCATCACCCTTGTCCCCATGGAGGAGCTCCGTTGCCCAGTCATGGAGATGCATCACTAATAGGCACATACACTTATTCACTCCTCCCAAGCCCACCATCCAGATATGGAGGCATCATGCGAGCAGACATGCATCCCCACCGAGCTCCATCAAGCCCGTCGATCACGCATGGTGGCATTTACCGAGAAGGCACCTCTCGCTGCCCAGGCTCGTGAAGCCCACCATCTTGACATGGAAGCAACCTAATGTATGTAGGGCCAGCACCTAGAAGATCCCCTTGACGCCTAATCCCAGCATGGTAGAAATCAACAAATATCGCCACCCAGATTTGGAGAAAACTTATATGTGGGCATGTCTCCCCTCCAACAAAGTCCATCGACCCGATATGGCGGGAAACCAATATATGCAGGGCCATCTCCCTGCGAATTCAAGTAAATTTTGCCATCACGATGTGGAGGCAAACAGAGAGACAAACCCGCGTATCCCGGTACAGGGGAAGATTCATTCACCTACCCTGACACAGGAGAATTTTCAGTACCCACTGACCACCGGAGGACCGGAGTAGGATATTCCTACTCCACTACTAGAATGGGCCTTCATACCTATTCCAGCCGAAGATGTCTCTCTAAATATCCTGGCAATGATGGAGGAGCATGTATCGATCCCAGATCATACCTAGCAGACTTTCAATAATTTAATTGCATCATCATCAGAAATAAGGATTCAGGCTAGTGAGCCCATCCCCCTAATCGAGGAGACTCATTTAAGAAATGAGATAGCCGCCTCAGAGCATATCTGCATCCCTGATTCATCCCAGGAGGGTTGCCGGATATATTACACGACGCAAGGGCAGCCGGATCGAGCAGCTTCACTCATTCCAACAGGGGGACACCCATTCATCATGGTGGATGCTCTAGAGCATGCATATATCCCTTCTAAAAGTGAATATGATCTTTGTCACATCCAAGAAGCATCACGAGATCCAATTATATAGTGACCCAACGGTGAAGGCTGTTGTTAACAGCAGACGGTCCCCAATGCCCACAGGAAAGCGCCCCGAATGCGCCGAAGGCAGCCGAAAAATAAAGAGCAGGTTCATGACTCTGCTCTGCTAGAAGCTGGGGTTCCCAATGCCACTAAGCGCATATCGAATTCTCAGAACCCTACCCACCCGTTAACATATTATGGGAGCGGCATTTGAAGTTGCGAAGGTCCTTCCTGCAATGTTACTACCAGCACCTCTTAAGGTCCTCCCCAGAGAAGCTACAGGGGCCTCCCCCACGGGCATATAATGATCAATCATGAGAGCTCCCCTTTTGATGCGAGTCACGGAAACCCTCCACGTGACCAGAAGATCGACAAGCAAGAAGGTCCTCCACTTATTTCGGTCCACCCTAAAGGTCCTCCCCGGGGTACACACTTCAAACACACTCCATGCAGTGGGACGATAGATTATGATAGTAGTCCTCACTATCATAGTAACAACTATGGAGGCCCTCCCTACAGTGACGTCCCATCATGACAAGAAGGCCATCCCCTTTTCGTAGCCTGCCCTGAAGGTCCTCCCCAGGGGTTACGCTGCAATGATATTCCGCGCAGCCTGGCGTCAGATCACAGTGGTAGTCCCTGCCACCCTGATAACAGAGGTCCTCCCCATAGAGACATTAAGCAACGAGAAGTTCCCCCCTCATTGTGGTACATTCTGAAGTCCCTCCCCAGTGTGTACCCTGTAGATATTCTCCCTACAGCAGCAGTAATGTTAGTCCTTTCCATTGCAGTAGCCGTGATGGTAGTCCTCGCCCCCACGACTTCCATTTCGAAGGTCCTCCCCATAGTGGCCCCAAGAAAAAAAGAAGGTCCTCCCCTTGTTGCAGTGTGCCTTGAAGGTCCCCCCAAGATGCACATCGAATGTTAAACCATTATGGTCATACTCACCATGATGGTGGTTGTTGTGAAGGCCCTCCCCGTAACAACGCTACGCAGCCAAAAGTTCCTCCCCTTGTTGCGACATGCCTTGGAGGTCCTCCCTAGGGTATGCACTACAAATTTCCTCTATGCAATGAGGCGTCAAGAATTAGTGGTAGTCCTCACCATAAAGGTTGTTATTGTGAAGATCCTCCCCACAATGACAAATCATATCCACAGGAAGGTCCTCCCCCTTCCGAATCAAGTATAGAAAATCCCTCGTATACCGAGGCACTTAGAAGGATGGGATCGAGCATGTCAGATTCTCACCTAGTCGCCAACGACACCCTTATTGAATCAAGAGATATTCCTGGGCCATGTTCATCTTCTAAACCTCCTCGGAATCTTCCACATGGTGATTCAACACCAACCAGTCCCAATGCCTTCAACCACACTGTCGACGAGCGGCTTAGTTGGCCCGACCAGGTAGAGGAGTCACTAGCCGGGGAGTATGCCGACATGTTTCACTTGATGAAACAACTGTCTAGGGATGATATACCAGTTATATTTTGGACAACGACCACCTCTCAATTCGACATACTCAGAGAATTGTCAGAAGAATTCATGCATGGCATCCGCCACAATATATGGACAACCATCTACCTACTGAAATCAAGTTTCCTTCCCTACGATGGGTATGTAGACCACGTCAAGAAAATAGGAGACCTCTTGTGTAACATAGACCTAGAATATCTTCCTCTGGAATGACAACAGTGACCCGAGAGGTGAAAAGGGAACATGTAGACAGCTTGGCTCTGTGTGCTACACCTGCTACGCCACCTCATCAGTGATGCTTTAGCGGGAGTCCATATCAGAGGATGTGGGAACATGGAGCTCTGCATTTCACTCCACTCCCCCCAGAAGAACCCGCTCGGCATGGTTTCATGCAAAATTATCACTTCAAGACAGAAATCGGGTGGTCTCCCTGTTTGAGAAAGTCAATACACCCAGTAGAGTCAGGCCTTGAGTTAGTCCTAGAAGTATCAGGCATGACGGGAACAATCCATTAAAGAACTCCTGAATCATACCACTGAGAGAATAAAACAGGCTTCTCACCTAAGAGAGGACAATCAACGATATTTTCCGACCTCCCAAAATGGGATTAATTCACAGATGAACTCCGCACCAAATCCAGTTCACCCCCGAATGGGGGCAAGCAAGATCAGGAAGTTAGCGATAACCACAGCCACTGCCGCAATCCAGGGACAACCCCATCCTGTATGGATGGGGGCATTTTTAACAAAAAAATTCCCCCTTAATACCAATAGAAATGGAATGAGACCCAAAATCCAAGGAATGGGGCCAACCCCATCCCTTAGGGATGGGGGCATTATTACCCCCTCAATAACAACCTCCCCCAAGCAAGTATGTATTATCTCATCTAGGGAGGACATTTAGAAGAGGAGGTTCCCGATCTATCCCGTCATTCGAATCATCATCCCCTCTGGGAGGAAGGCATGTTGTAAGGTCACATCAAAGATCTCTCTGCATCACCCTTCATCAAGAAGTCAGTAGGCAATCCCAGGTCACGAAAGGGAAGTCCAGCAGAAGACATGGGAGATCCTCTTCCTATTTGGAAGAAAACATCTTGTTTGCCCTGCGATATGCATCTATCAACATCATAGAGGTTAACCCCACAGGTGACACCCGAGATGATGCAAATCAGGATGGATCGGGAGATGATGGTTTCGGTCAGGCTGTGACTCACAACCAACCACCAGGTGTGCAAACCCGAAACTAGAGGGCTGCCCTAAATTTGGATGCCCCATCAGCTAACCTTCCTCTGCATACCCATCGAGCTTCCAACAAGGATAAGAACAAAGTACTGGTCACCCTTAATCCAACCCCTCTTCTTGACAAAAATGAGCCACTCACACTCGAAGAGAGGTTCTCATAACAGGAAGACGAAATGAATGAATTGAGATGGCTTAACACCGAGCTACTGTAGAGGAATAGTTTTATTTAAAATGAATCCCAAGAGGAGCCGCATATTGCACTCCCAGTTGGTGCACCTCAAAGACCTAGGTTTACCCTACCCAATGAGGCTCCTGGTCCATCCAACTACCTAAATGTGGATCTGGATGAAAACCAAGACTTCCCTCCACATAGGAAGCAACCCGAGAGGGCATGCCCGAACCCTCTGAGGGTGCCCCGAACAGAATATGCACCCTTGGTGCCGGATGAGCCTGGTCCTCAAGCAGTGCCTCATGCTGCACCTGCCCAAGACCGAGCCCAGTAGGATGTAAAATAGGGTCTCACCGGCACCATCAAGTCACTGACATCTCGATTGGAGGAGATGGAGGGCCGACACGCTCTGATACAGCCAGAGCAGAATCCCTACCCGGGTTGGATAAGCAATATGCCTCACCCACCCAATTTTGGTAGCCTTGTATTCCCAATATTCAATGGATCAGGAGATCTGGAACAACATTTTAAGCACTACTTATCCTATTGTGACCATATGATGGGGACTCTGGAACTACATGAAGTAGTGAAACTCAGATGCTTCGTACAAACCTTTCAAGGATCCACCTTTGTCTGGTATAATAGCCTGCCAGCCCAGTCAATCAAAAGCTGGGAAGACCTTTGGCAGTAGTTCATGTTCCACTTCAGCATGATGATTCCTAAAACAATAGTCAGTGACCTCATGAACCACATGGATAGGGTGAATGAGAGGGTCTCATATTTCGTCTCCAAATGGAAAGGTTTGACCTACTCTCTGAATAAGCCAATGCCTCAAGATGAGGTGATTTCCATATGCATCGACAATCTTCGAGATGTTTTGTGAACACCACTAATACTAGTGGAGTGCACCACTATCTCCTGCCATCTCTCGTCCATTGCCCAAATAATTGAGGAATCCCTGCAGCGGATCAATTTGAAGTCCCGAATAGCCTCCCAGGCACCCACAAAGAGAGAAACCAGAGCTGATGCATCCTCTGTCATGCTCAAGCCATCCCTTGTGCCTACTCCACCACTCAGGCCTCCACAAAATTGTCAAGGGCCCCATGTGTATCAGTGGCCACCTCCACCCACCTGGGATGATCAGAAAGGGTCAAAGGGGAACAAGTTCAAGGAACAATGACATAAATCATACACGTTCTGAGAGGACCAAGTCCACGACTATTTCATTACCACCATGAATTTCAACTTTCTTCACCTCTCGGAGCTGAGGAAACCCGGAGAAGTTGACCACGATGATAGGCCAGACTATTGTCCTTACCATCGAATGTTGGGACACAATATTCGGGAATGCTTCTTCTCCAAGGACCTCCTACAATGAATGGTAGACTCCGGAAGGTCGAGTTGGGACCACCCCCAACAGATGTGACATATATTTCTACCACCGACTCCGACAAAGGGAAGGGGTGGCAGGAAGTCACCAGCAAAAAGGGGCAGAAATTTGATAACTAGATGAATCAGAAGACTATCAACCGAGCCTAGGGCATACTCCGAGCTCATCTACAGCAACCGGTATTGCCACCAATAGCCCCTGAAGCCGCATATCCGACAGTATCGGCCTCACAACCCTCCACGAGTAGGTCTTCTAGGAGTAATCGAAGAAGGAAGAAACAATCGCAATAGTAGTCCACAATGGGACCATGGTTAGTCCCAAACCTGGAAGATTACTTGCCCTCAAACTTGGCGCCACAGGCACTGACCCACCAAACAGCACCATCAGGGACAACCGACCAGGTTGACCTGTCAGAGGATGAAGAGATAATCATTGGTTCCATCAACATCATCAATCATATGAAATCGTTCCCTGAGGAAGGGTATGGTTATGAACCCGAGTTCCCAACACGAGGAGTGGGGACAAGGAATCGCAGAGGAAAGGGATTCCCAGGGAGGCGTAGTTGTGGAAAAAACC
Organism: Viscum album; assembly: GCA_963277665.1. Taxonomy (NCBI): domain Eukaryota; kingdom Viridiplantae; phylum Streptophyta; class Magnoliopsida; order Santalales; family Viscaceae; genus Viscum; species Viscum album. The sequence goes on along the minus strand of OY728123.1, from coordinate 1,810,309,358 downwards.
AACTCTACAGTTGGACCTCGGCCCAAGCCATCATTATCACAAAAAACCATGGGAGAGCCCTTCAAAAGAATCATCAAGAGAATGAACATCCCTCCACATCAACAAGATGCCACCCTGGCCCCGTTATTCCGCAATACCCATCAGAGGAGGACTAAGAGTCTAGCCTCTTAATGCACACAAACAGACCGACTATGCTGAGTCCCTATAACCTGGGAACATCATTGGAACATGACCCTGCGGTGGGTCCCTCCTCATCACATACTCTATCTCCGAAGCCGCCTGATAGAACTCTCCCTCCAGCAGAGAATTGTCATCCGTTGGAGCAAAATTAGGACATCCTTAAGAAGCTGGCGTCAGTACCAGCCAAGATGTCCATCCTGGATGCCCTGGGATTGTCACCCGACCTCAGGGAGGCACTGATAAAAGCCTTGTTCAGCCCCAAGAAGTTTCAAGATGAGGTAGCTACCACCGAAATTTATCGGACGGAGACAGGCCTGACTGATTTTAATGTAGTGATTTCCTTCACCGATCAGGATGAAGATTCCATCATGCAAGGACACATAAAACCACTATATGTGTCCAACACAATTGATGATGTTAAGATCCGCAATGTCCTCATTGACAATGACTCTGGAGTTAACATTCGTCCCCTACAGACACTCTGTATGTTGGGATATAGTGAGGGTGATTTAATACCCTCAGCCACTACTCTACAATGTTACGACAAGATCGAGAAGAAGCCAATTTGGAAAATTAATCTAAAGGCCAATTTTAGCGATATTGTGGCCCACTCGGAATTCCTGGTGGTTCGACAGAGCACAACATTCAATGCCCAGCTAGGAAGGTCGTGGCTCCATAACCACATGGTTTTCCTTCGTCATACCACTAGTTTATTAAGTACTACATCAATGGGAAAAATGGGTCATTGTACGCCGACAAGGCCCCTTTCGAGCTCTCTGATTCACACTACATTACCTCATGATTTTTTGAGAAAAAGAAGAGGAAGCCTTTGGCCAATGGTGTTGACTGGATCCCTACTCCAAATGGTTAGGATGTGGTTTCAGACGACCCCCTCAGGCAGCTCAGAAGAGAATACGTACTGCCCATCTACAATATTGAGAGTAGGGGTTCGAGTTCGGACAGACACGCAGGTTCCCTCATGACTTCAGCCGAACAACCGAGCTTGACAATGCCGGAATGTCTGCCAACCCCCAATCTAGGGACGATTACTCGAGTGTGGATGCCCACGATGCCTCGCCCTCGCTGCCAGACTCGCAAGAACCTGTGATGGGGGCTCTTCCATCGTCAGATCTAGAAGAAGAGGGTTTGGGAGAAGAAGAGTAAGATAAACTCAAGGATACACCTCCTGTATTTGAGGAAGGTATCTCCACCATGGTGGACAAGATCAGGGAAATATACCTGGGTACCGAGGAAGATCTGGGGCCTACTCTCATTAGTACAGCCATGTCCCCCGAGGAGCTTTAGGAATATACATCATTCCTGTGGAAACACCGGGATGTTTTTGTATGGAATTTTAATGAAATTCCAAAACTCGACCCTGAAGTGGTGATGCATCACCTAGGTCTTCCAGAATACCACTGAAACTATAAACATGCCTCCAGAAGGACATGTCATTTACATGCCGCCAAAATAGAGGTTGAAGTCAATAAGATCATCAAAGCAAGCTTCATTCACGAGGAACAATACCCCATCTGGTTGACCAACATCATCCCCATCAAGAAAAAGAACGGGAAAACCCACATCTGCATCAACTTCATAGATCATAATCTCGAAAGATGACTTCCAAGTCCCAATCACCAAATTATTAATATATGCAATGGCCGGGTATGAGGCCTTATACTTCATGGATGGATATTCTACATATAATCAAATCTAAATGGCCCGAGAAGAAGAAGAAGCCCCTACCTTCAGAGCCCCCCAAAGAGTATTCTGTTATAGAGTTATTCCCTTTGGTCTCAAGAATGTCGACGCCACATATCAACACGCCATGCATCGTATCTTTAAACCATTACTGGGGATATTTTTTGAATGTTATGTAGATGACTTGGTGATTATGTCCAGGCAATGCTCGGATCACCTGTTAGATCATGATACCGTATTCAAAAAACTTCAACAACATAGCCTGATGATGAACCCCATGAAGTGCATCATCGAGGTTACCTCAATGAAATTCCTTAGATTCTTTGTACGCCATCATGACATCGAAGTTGACCCTGAAACGACAAAGGCTATCCTGGACCTGCCTCCGCCCCACAATCTCACTGAGTTGAGAGGATTCCAAGGAAACTTGGCCTATATCAGGTGGTTCATAGCCATCCTGGTGGGAAAATGTTTTCCCTTTACCAGGTTAATGAAGAAGGTAGTCACATACCAATGGACTGATGATTTCGAAGAGGCGTTTGACAGCCCAAAGAGGTACCTCTTAAGCCCACCGGTGATCATGCCCCTGGTTGAATGAAAAACTCTCCTCCTATACGTGACGGCCCTAGAATGGTCACTATGAGCCTTCATTGTACAAAAGAACGACATTGACAATGAAAACAGTATTTATTACCTCAACCGAACAATGATTGATACTGAGACTCGATACTCAAAAACTGAGAAGAGATGTTTGAATTTGGTCTTCACGGTTCAAAAGTTGTGACATTATCTACAGCATCATGAAGTCCATTTGGCCTTGCGTAATAACCCGCTAAAGTATATCCTCAGTCGCCCGATGCTGACTGGGTGGCTATCTTGATGGGCAATCATCCTGCAACAGTTTGACATCCGGTTTGTGCCTCGGAAAGCCATCAAGGGCCAGGCATTAGCAGATTTTCTAGCAGAGCACCCTCAACATGGACTACCACACTGGACATTGAGCTACCAGATGAAGACATCTTCACGGTTCAAGAGGAGCTCCCAACATGAGAAATGTACTTCGACGACGCATCTCGAAGCCCAACAGGGAAAAGGATGGAAGATCCCAAATTCAACAAGGTGGGTTTGGGTATAATACTCATGTCCCCGGATAAGGAAGGTTTGACATATTCCTTCCTCCTATCAAAAGGAGCTACAATCAATGAAGAAGAGTATCAAGGCCTATTTTTAGGCCAGGAACTCATACTCTAGGAACAAGTACAGCACCTTAAGGTAAAAGGTGACTCGGAACTGGTCATCAAGCAAGTCAATGGGGAATATGCTTTCAAAAAGGAGGAGATGATTCCACTGTTTGACCATGTTTGAAGGTTAATGGTGAAATTCTCTAAAGAACCAACATTGACACATATTCCCCGGTCCCAGAATGCTCAGGCTGATGCATTGTCCAACGTAGCCACATCCTAGGCTGACCCAGACCGGGATGAAACATTCTTCAATATTTCTCACCACCGAATGGTCTTGGAATATGTTCAGACCAAGTTAGTGGAAATCCATGATGTCAGACCTGTCTCTGAGCTGTACGCTCCCACCACTGGTTGGATGACCCCCATTGTAAACTACCTTCAATAGGGAGAACTTCCATCAGACAGGGATGAATTAGAGCAGATACAGAGAAGGGAAATCAACTTTGTCCTATATGGCGGCATGGGTCAGCAAGAAGTCCCCTAAAAATAATCCCTTGATAGATTCCTCGTCAGATAAATTAATGAAGAAGAAACTATTGTCGTCATGACTTAAGTTCTTGCCAGAGTATGCGAGGAATATCAGCCATGGACCAAGCTTTCCCATCAGTTTTGAAGACTCGGGTACTATGGGCCCATAGTGGCATGAGATTGGAAGTGTTTTACCACAATGTGCCACTCATTCCAAATACATGCCAACTTCATTCACCAACCCCCAGAGTTACTTCATCAGGCCAAGTACTCCTGGCCATTTTTTGTCTCAGGAATGGATGTTGTGGGACCATATCCCTCCCGCAACAGCCAAACAATTGAAGTATATCCTCATGACTACCGACTACTTCTCTAAATGGGAAAAAGTCGTACCCCTTATGTAATTCGGGTCAAGAAGTGTTGTCAGTTTGTTGAAAACCAATATGAACACTAGATTTTGTGTCCCTCATACCATACTGACGGATAACGACACCAAATTATGCTATGTTGAATTGAAAAAACAATACCAATAGTATGGTATCAAGGATAACCACTCATCCCAATACTATAAGGCAGCCAACAGATAGATAGAGGATTTCAACAAGACCATGTCAAACATTCTCCAGAAAATGGTGGACAAAGACAAGAAGTCTTGGCCGAATACACTCTTCCATGCATTGTGGGATTATTAAACCACAATTCCCACCACTACTCAGGCCACCCTGTACTCATTGGTGTATGACATAGAGGCAGTCCTTCCCATTGAACTCCAACTCCCCTTACTTCATGTTACCATCTGTGATCAATTATCCAATGATGAGCAATCAAAAAAGTGGCTGGGTGAATTGGAATAGCTGGACGAGAAGCGGTTGCACACTTTTCACCATCTAGAAGCCCACCTGAATCAAATTGCATGAGACTTCAATAAAAAGGTACGTGTTCGGTCTTTCTTGGAAGGATAATTGGTATTCGTCCTCCATACCACAATGATACCTGGAAGGAAACCTCCAATGCTGGATCCCAAGTGGGAGGGACCATACGAGGTACACAAGGTCTACTCCAATGGGGCATATACCCTGATCTCTATGGATGGTCAATTCACCACGACTCCTTCCAATGCGAGATTCCTAAAGAATTATTTCGCATAGAAACCAAGTACATCGTCCTTACCACACGATGATAAACTGCACGGACAAGAAAAAAAGTGTCAGATCATCCAAGCTGCATGAAATTAAACTACCAAGAATCCAACGGTCTTAACTCCATGACCATAGACTAATAGTACTTCGTCCTTACCGCACGACGTTAAACTGCACGGATAATAAGGGATAATAAAAGTTAAGAATGCCCCCTTCCCCTCATGTATAGACCAGACCTGGACGGGATGTATTCTTCATCCGAGGTGCATGACGTTAAACTGCCAAGCACCCAACAGTCCAAACTCTATGACCTTAAACTAAGAGCATTTATTCCTCATCACATGATGTTAAACTACATGGGAAATATGTTTTAGAAATCCCCTATCCCCTGTATGCACCAGACCTACATAGGGTGTACTCATTTCAGAGAAATACGTACAGCTTGATTCCTGCCCTCGCAGGATACATAGCGATGCCAGGGTTCCTCATCCGAGCCCAGACACCTCTCTAATAATAAAATTACCTTTTCCCCCATGTACGGATGAGAACTACGAGGGGTTTATCCTTTTTCCTTACAACACGACGTTAAACTGCACGGATTTTGAAGAACTATATACAGCTTGATTCCTACCCTCACAGGATAGGTAGCGACACTAGGGTTCCCCGTCCTGGAACAGCCACTCCCGAATTAATGTTAAAAATGCCCCCCCCGTGTATGGTCCATACCTACACGGGGTGTATTTTCTTTCAGAGAACTACGTACGGCTTGATTCCTGCCCTCACAGGATACGTAGCGATGCTAGGGTTCCTTGTCCTGTCCCAACCACTTTCAATTAAAAAAATTACCCCTTCCCCCGTGTACGGACCAGACCTGCACGAGGTATATTTAGCAGAGAACTACGTACGACATGATTCCTGCCCTCATAGGATATGTAGTGATTCCAGGGTTCCCCGTCCTAGCCTAGCCCCCAAATAAAAGATAAAAATGCCTTTTCCCCCATTTACAGACCAGACCAGCACGAGGTGTATTCCTCGTCCTTACCGCACGACGTTAAGCTGCATGGATAGCAAGGTTTAAAAATAACCCCTTTCCCTCGTGTATGGGCTAGGCATGCACGGGGTATATTTTTACGTCCTCTCCGCACGACATTAAACTGCATGGATAAGGAAAATTAAAAATGCCCCTTTCCCCCATGTATGGACCAGACCTACACGGGGTGTGTTTTTCATCCTCCCCGCACGATGCTAAACTACACGGATATTATCACAAACCACCAAAGATATATGGTGAAACGAGGTGGAAACACTCCATGCGCATTTTGATGCATCCTCCACATACATCAGACTCCACAGCCTGGATAATTATGGATGTTCATAACCATTCACAACCATCTGAAGTGGAATGTCATCGACCCGTGGACACCTTGGTACGACTATGCATACCATTCACTTAGTCTCTCTACATATTGATAGCCCATGGCCTGTCTACCAAAGGCATGATTTCCACAGGAAACACTCTTCCTAGATCTGTATGCTTACTGGCCCCAGACCCCCATAACATACGACCTGATCCAGAAATTTATGGCGTAGTGATATACAAGCTCATCCCCTTTTCACATCCAAAATTTCCAGGTTATCCCTAACCAGTTAGTCTCTGTATCCACTCGTGGTTCACATGATGACTTGCATCTACAAACATCTATACATTACTAAGATACTGTGACTCAACAGACAGTTATAGTGATGATGTTTCTTGTATGCTCGGAAACCACTATCCCCATGTGTCGAACTCTGTATTGTGAGCATTATCAGATTTTCATAATCATTCATGGCCATCAGGAGTGTAAAGTTATCAACCCATGGAAACCTTTGTATGACTATACATACCATTTCCTTAGTGGATCTGCATAATGATAGCCTCGGGCTCGTCTACTAAAGGCAATAATTCCACATGTGACACTCTTCCTAGCCCCGTATGCTTACCTTCCTCAAAGCCCCCATATCATCTCTCCTAATCCAGGAAACCTCATAGTTGTAGTTTATAACCTTCATCCCCCCACACCGTTTTGAGTATAACTGAGCATGTTAACTCAATTGTCCTTCGAGTGACTGCAGCAATAGTCACCCAGTGGTCTGAACTCTATGACTGCTAATGTAGGAGTACTTCATCCTTACCGCATGACGTCAAACTGCATGGAGTGAAGTTACACCCCCACACACAAAAATAAATCAGTGCAGCGATCTCTCTATGCTTTAACAGCAACCAGGGTCGTCCATGCCTGACATTCCAAGACATTTACTTCCCAAATGAAAGACTTCATGGCCAGGATAATTGCAAATCCTCATTACCACTCACGACCATTGGAATAGGAAGGTTATCAACATGTGGAAACCTCTTCATGAGTATTCATTCCATGCCCTCAGCGGATCTACATATTGATAGCCCCTGGCCCATCTACCAAAGGCAATATTTCCCCAGGAGACACTCTTCCTTGCTCGGTACGGTTACTGGCCTCAGGGCCCCCATATCATTTCTCCTGATCCAAGAATCCCTAGAACCGTGATTTACGCCAACCAACCCTTCTCCGCATCTTGGATATGACGATATGCTTGATCCCAGTTACATCCAAATCAAGAGTGGCCTTTGTAACTATGTCCATACCGTATGATGTCACACTACACGGAGCATCTTGTCCTCATGATGTAAAGCTGCAAGAATCGAGCATTGAACATCTAGGGAAATGCCTCTAACCACGAGCGGTTTCACTAGTTCAAAAAATACCCCACATCCTTAACACATGACGTTAAACTGAACGGAATCTAATAACACTCATCGTCTTTGCTGCATGACGTAAAACATCACATCATCCTTTAAAAATGCTCCCCGTCTTTACCGCATGACGTTAAATTGCACAGAAGTCAACCTCACCACATGACGTTAAGACGCATGGAGTTTTTCCTTACAACCTGACATTAAAATTCAATGGCATCGTTGAAACCCACCCAAGATATATGAAAAAATGGGAAAGGGATACTCCTGGCGCATTTGGGATGCATCCTCTTAATACACAAGACTCCATGACTAGGATAATTGTGGATCTCCATAACCACTCATGACCATAGAAGGTTGAAGACCATCAACCCGTGGACACCTTTGTATGACTATGCATACCATGCCCTCAGTGGCTCATCATAATGATATCCCCTGGCTCGTCCAGCAAAGGCATGATTTACCCAGGTGATACTCTTCCTATCTTCATACGCTCATCAACTCCAACGCCCCCATGTCATATATAGTGTTCCAAAAATGTATGGAGCAGTGCTTACAAGTTCATTTCCCACCCACATGCAAGTGTTTCCGAGGCACCCCTGCCCGATGGGCCTATGTATCCACCCACGGTTCACACGACAATTTTCTTCTACAAGTCTCATTCCAAAACTGGGCTACCCTGACTCAGCGGAAAACTACCGTGAAGATGTCTCCTTTGTGCTCGGGACACCATTATCCCAATATGTTGAACTCTGTAATATGAGCTATCCCATATTTTCATAATAATTCATGGCCATTGAGAGTGGAAAGTTATCGACCCGTGGAAACCTTTGTACGACTATGCATACCATGCCCTCAGCGGCACTGCATAATGATAGCCCCTGGCTTGTCCTTCAAAGGAAAGATTTCCGTAGGCAATACTCTTCCAAGCCCCGTACACATACCGGCCTCAGAGCCCCCATATCATCTATCATGATCCGAGAAACCCTAGAGTTTTAGTTTACACCTTCATTCCAACAAACATGATCAGAGCATGCCAGAGCATCCTAACTCAATTTTCATCTGAGTGATTATAGAAACAGTCACCCAATGGTCTGAGCACTATGAACATTAAAAAAAGATTACATCATCTTTGATGAATTACGTTAAACTACATGGAATATTAAAAATTTTGTCCTCGTCCTTATCAGATGACGTTAAAATGCATAGACTTCGTAATTACCGCATGACGATAAAATGCACGGACTCCTTCTTTAGTGAATGACGTCAAACTGCACGGCCAAACTCGTCATGATTCCTGCCAGGGATAGGGTTTTTCCTCCCCCCCCCCCTCAGTGAAAGGTCCAGACCTACAAAAACTACGACCTCACATAAACGTGGGGAGGGATGACTTCACCTGTTCTTAGAAATTTAGCCAAGACGTTTCTCCCGTTTCCAGACATCCTCTTTTCATAAACCATACTATTCAACTAGAAAGAGCCAAGCCCTTGTAAGCCACCCCTGGTGGTCTCTAATTTCAACTTCCTTGAAGTTTCTATACTATCAGAAGAAAACAATCATTGGCCTAAGGACACATTTCCATGACTATGCATACCATGCCCTCAGCGGCTCTATATATTGGTCGCCCCAGGATCGTCTACCAAAGGAATGATTTCTTTAGGCAATGTCACTTTCTATATGCTTTCTAGCCTCTGAGCCCCTATATCCATTCGGAAACCCACTGAGCTGAAGTTTACTACACCCTTTCACAACTCTGCCTAAATACGGTGGAACGTATCTTACAAGATTATCGAGGACCAGGAGAAACTGTTCCATTCTAGTTGATGTCCCAGTTGCATGACTTTAAACTGTGCCAAGCACCAACCATCCTTTATTCTAGATAAATGCATAGGATAGGAACCTTTCATACACACTCCTGATTGATACCGTTGTTCTCAATACCCATCAGACATCACATACCCTTTTCCATCCCACCCCTGGTGGTTTTCATAACCCATGGTGGTTTCTATAATCCGGACATTCATGAAGTCCTATGTCCATCAGAAATGGTGAGTCATTGACTTAATGACACCTTTTCACGACTGTGCACACCATTCCCTCATCATCTATGCAAATTTATCACCCCTGGACCGTCTACCAAATGCAATATTTCTTTAAGCGATGCCCTTCCCACCTCTGCATGCCTATATGGCTCCCATGCCTTGAGATATGCCATGTGTGTCTTTAAAATCTAAACACACTCCATCCACATGAATCTGATGGAAATTGAGACATCTTTTAATCAACCAAAACTCATTGGGGCCCTTGTCGTATTATATTTAGTCAAATATGTTTGACCTAAAACATAAGTAATGATAGTCCTAACAGTGGGACTTTAAACCACTCACAAAAAAGGCACAAAGCCTGTTAGGCCAAAAATCCGAAAAGGGAGACCTAAGAAAAATTCAGACCATACCCACTAGGTTCACACTAAATGAGCGTAGGAAAAATTTGGGCATTAAAAGAAAAGAAATAAATTTTGTGGGATTTTTCTGTAGAACCTTAGTAATAATCAAACTATACTCGTTAGACCCCATGGTCTCGGAAAAGGATAAAGCATGTTTATATTATATCAACTGTCTTTAACTCAGATCATTCTTGGTTCAGTGAATTTTTATATGAAATAACCATCACAGATGGTCTCTATCATAGGAGGAGACATTAAGAGTGCTAAAAGCGAAACATCATTTCATCCCATGACAAAATTGTCGAGGAGGGATTCCACAATCTGGAGCCTCATCTGGCATCAAAGGGCATTGCAAGAGATTTTCAGCTGATTCAATAAGTTTTATCAGGAACTGGTGAGAATCTTCGATTACATAGTAGAGATTCTGTAGCAATGTTGTCTCAGCTTCTGCACCAGCCCACACTTCTTCTGCCTCCTGTTTCGCCTTTAAGCATGAACTCATATCCTCCTCCACCCGCTACAACCCATTTTCAATAATGGCTATGACATTGGCCTCCTCCAACTACAGCTGATGTATGTTGCTTCTCAGCACCACAATTTGAGAGCACTACTTATGGATTTCTTCCAAGAGTCTCGCGACTGCTCTAGCATGATCATGAGCATCTTTTAGGTGAAGTTGGCTGGTCGCGGAAAGGTAAGATTCAGATTGGGCAGAAAAAAGGTGAGACTCAAAGCTATTAGGCCTCTCCTAGTTGGAAACCTCCTACATGAACAGATCATAAATTCCATGGTAGTCAAATCCGTCAAATCCCAGCAGCATGAACAGATTGTGCAGCTTCAGTAATCTGGCTGTCATCTTGGTCAAGGGAGTTTGGGAAATTAGCTTCTAGATTATCTCCCTTGCCCTTTGGTGAGCAGGATGGAGACTAGAAATGATCTTTTGATCTAGCTCAGATTCCCTCCCAGACAAAGACACATATTATGGGATAATTGTCACCAGGGAGGGACCCGATATGGCTTCAACCATGGCCCCCGACGCCATAGTAGCTCCACCCGCTACGATCATAGCCGCGGGCGCAATTTGGTCCATAGGCATGATCACCTGTGCCAAATGTTGTGGCCCTAAAATCATAGAAGATGGTAATACAAATGATTATCCCTAATTAGAAAATGGAAAATAATGGATTTTGCAGCAAGAGAATGAGAAACATGCCTCCAGTCATCAAGGCATTGGTGTTCTCAAGATCTACACTGCCGCCGCCTCTGGAGGAGGACACTACATCTTCAACGAGAAACATATTCCTAAGAGCCCCTAGAGGTGCCCAGGGCCTAAGGACGTGCCCAAGGCTGGAAGTCCACAAATCTACCTCTAAGCAGTTTTCTACAGAGATCATGCTCAGGGAAATCACTCCCCTAGTAAATAGAACAATGGCCCGCTCTAGGTTTTCAACGACTAGTCTCGGGGCAGGCTCTTCATCCATAGCCATGAGATCTATTAGGTTTGAGGCAGCTGGCCCCGTTGGACCTGGAGACCCCTTAGCAATTACAAGTGCCCCTTTCTCCCTTGAAATTAAGGGGATGTCTGATCACCATGAGTTTCGAACTCCAGCTATTCCTCCTCAGACGTATCTCTGGATAATGAAGGCAGGAGTAAAGAATCCATATAAATGGCCCCTCCAGCAGGGCCTGACATTTTTTCACACTTAGGAATGGCTGTAGGTGATCCCTCAGCTGACCAGAGGGCAGAAGGTACGAACGTGTGGGTAGCCACAGCCATATCCCCGAGTGGGCCTATACCACATGCCAACACAATTAATAACTAGTAGAATCAGAATATACGGGTTGGAAATTGATGAAACAGGAAGTCATAATTACCCAACGTCCCATGTCTAATCCATTTCGAAAAACAGGAAGCATGTTGCTATTTTTGGATCTTCCAAAGGTATAGTTCTTCGCTCAGGGCACTGGGAGGATTTGGAGGTGGAAAGACACTAGCTGGGTCCGCAATGGTCATTTCCATGATCTCAGCTGCATCGGGAGATGCCTCATCGATGCCCCCCATAACCAAAAGCGCGTATTCTACTATTGCAGTACCATGGGGGGTATACTCTGGAGAAGGAACTGCCCCCTGGGATTCCTCAGCACCCTGCATTAAGGTAAGAAACTTTAGAACCTTCACAGTAAAGTAGGAAGGAATACTGGAATGGATGAACATGATGAACTCTTCTTCGGGATCAGATGATTCAGGATGTCTTATCATCATAGACACCCGGGTAGACCCATAGAGCCGGTTCTGGAGAAAATGAACATAGGTGTCCATCTTCTTCAAAGAGGCAACTATTTTTTCCAGGTCCTCCTTTAACAGTAAGTGGGGCAGGGCGAAGATGGTCCCAATGCCCAGAAGCTCGAGAGAGCTTGCCTGGAGCAATGACCGAACATCTTCATCTAAGCTAATGTCCCTCTGATCATCCTAAATCCTCCATGCATCTGGGAATGCGGCCACAATAGGAACAGCTAGCTGGGGAGGATCGGCTAGGGAGGGATGAGTAGCGGTAGAAGTAGACAAAGGTGACAATGGCTGAAATGGGTGTCTAGGCCTCATCGCCATCCTATAATTATCAAGCGCTACCGGTGGGTGGAATCTTACAGGCGGGGGAGGTGTTTCCCTTACCTCATCTACTGTAGGGGAACCAACGGGATCGTTGCGCCCTTGGAAGTGATCACCCCCTCCTCCTCATCATCAATCACTGACCGCAGCATGGCTTGGACCCGGTGAGTCAACACCGCATGTCCTCGACGAGTGTAAATATAGGCCTTGAGGTCCCAGAGATACCGATTGACCCTCTCTGGGTCCACATCATAAATGATGTCAGCAAGAGCCGATAGGTATCCCAGGCCGTCGAATGCCACTTCTGACTCCTGGAGATTCTGCCACAAAGAACCGGGGTATTGGCCGCGAAAGGATGATCGGCCTTTAAGCACATCCCATTGGTCCCAGGCCGTCGGGATAGTAGCGTCAGAAAGAATGGCCAACTCTCTCTAGGAAGCTTCGAGAGCATGCGAGGAGACGCCGTTATCCGTTAAGACCTTCCCTGGAAGCACAAGGCTAATAGGGTTGCGAAGGACATTTCCCGGCCTAGTTAGGGTACTTCCCACCTTCCGCTTCTTTTTTTCCCTTCGATGGTTTATGGCTTGAGATACTGGGAACCCACAACCCCAACTGACCATTCGGATATGACTGTACCCAAGAGTCAGCATATTTCTTGGATAAGAAAGGAATGGGATCTATAAGCGCATGGGTCATAATATCACAACCAGTGTCCTCTCAGGTAAACATAAGCCACAATTTCCTAGCCACCAACAGATGGCAGTTCCGGTAGGTGCCATTAAGAGAGGGAGGACATAGTGCCTGGACGCAACCAAATTGACGCCCAAATCGGCAAGGTGTGTACCACTCACAGAACAGCTCCCCACCGATACGAGCTACCAAGACACCCTCTCGGAGGGAGAATAGGTAGCCCCGATTGGTAAATTCCTCTGATGACGTGTTTTTAATTGCACCAGTTGGTGAGGGGAATGGGAGGAAATTGAAGTGATCATAGTTTGAGATCCGACTTGACAATAGACGCTTGTTCTAAACCGTATTTTGTACTTCCTCCTCTTGGGACACCCACTCCTCTGGCATGACCCCACTGGTCAACAAAAAATATAGTCAGAATGTGGTGCCCAGAATCTGAAGGGGGTTGATGAAAGTATAGTAGTTCTTAACATGCGCTCCCAAACAACCGCAGAGGACTTGAAAAGGGCCGGCTACCCAAAATGGACAACTCCACTCAGTGATGTTGCTAATCACCAGTAGATCCTATCCATCACTAGGACAGCCTGGTTGATAATGTTTCTAGTGGCCAACTGGGCCGCTATAACGAAAGTGGAATCCCGCACGCCATCGATCTTGGTTAGGGGAAATAGCCATCCACCCAAGAACATGGCCAAAAACGCTTATAAGAGAAGTATTTGTTCAATGTCCGGCACAAGCTCCCATCCCCAGCTATTGAATTGACCTTCCTCTAGGATCATCTAGTAGCTACCACTCTACCTTCGCGATTCTATTAAAGGACAGCTTGTGGGCCAGCGAGGAATAACCATGTGCTCACTCTCTCTGGCGAAAGCTTTGATCCAGTCACGATAAGGTATAAGCTGTTTTGGAGAGATATCATGTTTCGGAAATTTATCTAGTTCCGAAGACGCAACCTTCAAACACTACCAGGCCTGGTTGATAAGCTTCCTTACGAAAGTGGGGGGGGGGGGTACTTTCATCATTGTCCACACAAAAGGAGGAGGCAAGAATTCATCATACATACCTCCAACAATCGGGCCCCCCGATATCTGGAAGATGTCCCAGGGGTTGATACCCACCTCTCCATTAACCAGGTAGAATGTGTTGGTGTCCCGACTCTAATTGCTCATGAGATGCTTGGCGAGGGCATGGGGCCGATGGGTATAGGTCTGGGACACCCAGCCGGCTTCATATAGGCCCACAGCCCGCAACTACACCTCGATCTCTGCACAACTCTGGCGAACCCAGAAGGGCCACCCCCAATCCAGTGACTTCTACGCCCCTCTAGATCGGAGGAGCTGGCTGGCTGACCAACCACCTTGGTAATTTACCATGGCCTTACGAGCAATTCTTTGGTAACAGTGAATCTCCCTATTTTGCTGGCACTGTTCTCCTGTCGAGGACATAGGAAGGTGATTCAGCATGAATCTGGCGGCTATCTCCCTCGGGGCTGGCCCCCTTAGTCTTTATCACTGCTCGAGGAATAGTTGTGGTAAAAATCCATGATAGAGGGTTCCTGTCATGGGAGGGAACTGGAATCGGTATATCAGATTATAGACTGAACCCGTAAGCGAGAAGTCTATTGGAAAAAGGATACTACTACTGCAACTCTGAGAGTAAACATGCAAGGGGGGGGGTACAATGGGGTCTGGCAGAATCCATCCTAAATGGAGCTAGTGACATCCTTCAAATGTTGATCGCCAACCAGAAAAGGCCCAGAAGCGAACCTAGTCACAGGATGAGGAGGAACCATATTTATCTTCTTCCTACGCCATGAAAATCATTCAAATGGTTAGTCCAAAATAATAAAACATTTAGAAAATACCAATTATTTGCAAAGGATTCCATCCAAGCCTCATTATGAAATTCACAAGGTGGCCTCATATGTTGGTTCGAGATGACAGCATCTCGCGAACCATACTTACGCGGGAGGCGTGTACTAAACCCTGTCCCATGGAGCGTTGACCAGAAAACCACGAACCAGGCTACCTCGCGGAACCTCAGCTCTTAGAATTAAGCACATAAGATCAAACTTAAAGTTTGTTTTTCAAAGTGTGGATTATTATGGTATGTGCTCCATTTGAAACCGTGATTCATGTTCCTTCACGCCCTGGCGTAACTCACTTTTTAGTTAATTAAAAGGTTTGGTTCGTGGCAGAAAAAATGGTCCGCGGGTGAAGGTTGCCGCAAACGAAGGTTGGTTCGCAGAAGTGGTAGCTGGTTCGTGGATGGAGCATCTTGCGCAGGAATGAGAATTTGGAGACAAAAAAGAATGATGGATCTAGTTTCACGAAGAATCTGGTAATGGAAAAATGAAGGGCCCCCTGTATTTATGGGCATGGTCCCCCACTGGGTCCACCCCTCTACCGCAAACCATCCAAGTTTCAGGACAACTCTACATCAGTATAACCTCGTCTTCATTCCGATCGGACCCCATTCCGATGGGGTGCATCTATAGGGTCCTAAAAAATCCACAAGTTAAGATAATAATCCCCTCCATTCGAGAGAGGATTTTTACCCAATTCCATTCAACGAATTGGGCAAAAGAAGGAGCCAATACTCAAAATTGTCAAAGGACCAACCAGTCTGCGGACCGACCCGAGTTTTATGCGGTTGGTTCAGTGAACAATTACCCTCCATGGACCAGCCTCATTCCCTAGATGGTGGTGAAGATCCTCTGTGGGCATGAAGCGGAACATGCATTGGTCCGGTCCACCATCATGAACCGCCTCAGTCGCGGACCGTGTTGACTAGCCCCAGCCGCGTCTGCTATTGTTCGCCGAATGGAGGAGGAACATTCCGCGGCCATGAAGCACTCACCGAGCTCATTTGGTTCGCAGGGGGGAGATTGTTATGTTTTTGGGGGAGATGCTCTCAATTCTCCCCATGAGTTGTGAGTTGACTGAGTCATCCGTGAATCTGGTTTTCAGTCATGGGCCTCTGCAGAAGGTGCCGCATGACCATAGATACATCCTTTTCCCCGCACTATAAAAGAAGATCATGGGGATGAAAGGAAGAGGAGGAGAGAAAAGCGGAGATGGAGAGGAGATCAATCAGATTTGGGTGGAAGGATTTCGATGGAAGGCTTAGAATTTCGGAAGTTCCAGTTCGCAAACCAGAGAAGGTGTGAACCTGGGAACAAACTAATAAGCAACAAAAACACATAATAACTGGGTGAGATGTGAACATAAAATAAAAAAGAAGCTATGACCGTGAACCATGGCCCCTCCACAGATGCACTCCCCAAGAACCGGGGAATTTATACCACTTTTCTAATCCGCCGCATCGTGTAGCACCCTCCTACGCGGGCATACCCTCGAACGACGAACCTCCAACTAGCGCTGCTCGTATGGAACCCTCTGAGAACCACCCTGGTTTGCGGACTAAACCTGAAGCCATGAACCACCCTGCTTTGAGGGATTCTCACACTTCCGCAAACCACCATGTTTCATGGAATGCCCATCAGTCTACGGACCACCCCGGTTCGCAGACGGCCTTTCCAGCCGCATAGTACCTTCCTGCGTGACGGGCGCCACCACCCGTATCCTGGTTTGGCCCGCTGAATCCTTCGGAGTTTCAGTTCCCTGAGACAAATAAAAACCCTACCGATCCGGCCTGATCTTCCGTGACTCCCTCATTGGACCACTCATAAGCCCCAAGCCAAGGCCTCCACCGGAGCCCTCAGACCTGTGTGATGTAACCCTCAGGCGCATCAGCGCACCATTTTGAGTTCACATACCCACGATAAGTAGGGGTGAAGGGGTTTCTCCAACCCTTGAGTGGATTTCCGAAGAATTACTGGGTTCACATTCCCACGGTAATGTGGATTCTGAGCTCGGGAGCCCCCTTTCTGACTGTCCTCTTTTTGGGGCTGGGGTACATCTCCCTTCTTCAGAGGGTACTAAAATACCCATCTCAAGGAAGCATGAATGCACCTCGGTACTTCCCCAAGGAATAAGGGAGGTGACGGGCACATGAGCACCTCTTTCCCTCTCCCTCGGCACTTTGTCATCGTGGGTGCCCATCTCCGAGTAAGCCCCGACCTTATGGGTTGCCCTTTGGATAAGCTCAATCAACTCCCCACAGATGTACCTTTGGCGATGTGATCGTCTTGTCCCTACTACCTCTTGTTTCTCACACCGAGCATGACTCACATGGGATTAAAGTAAGCATCGACCATGACATCCTCTTATGGGCCTCCTCATAGTGAAATCCCCAATACACACCATGGGTCACTTCAGAGTGTAAGCCCCAATCCGCACCATGGGCCTCCTCAGAGTGTAAGCCCCAATCCACACCATGGTCCTCCTCAGAGTGTTAGGCCCAATCCACACCTTGGGCCTCCTTAGAGTGTAATCCCCAATCCTGTGCAGACTATGAAGACTTTGATCCATGGTATGGCATGGTACGTAGGAAGCCTCCCTGAGGTTCCATCCCGATCACCATCGAACCCCTTGGTCCACCTTCACGTATAATCGGTCGATCCGACTATCTTCACATCAGTTCACCAAGCTGCTCATAGCACCGTATCAATGTGTCCAATTTCTTCAGAGTCTTTAATCTAGTGTGGGATGGTAAACCTACGACCTATGTGATTATGAACCCCTGCATCCAACTGACCATTTCCAACCAGGAGTAATCGATAGATACTATACATGGGTATAAACCAAAGATTAATGATCATATGAATAAGTATTAAATCAATATGAGAGTCCCAGAACATGAAATAATTCCCCCCAAAATGGTGCTATGATCCCGACTTCCCACCCCCTCGTCCAATGTGATTTCATATGTATCTCTGGCCAAATCTCCCGATGAACGCATTCCTTTGTAAAGAAGGTCCATGCATCGTCAAATATAGAACAATAGGGTGTTTCGAGACCAACCTGAACCAACATATAAATCAAAGAATAAGTTGATGAGGAAGAACTATTTTTGATGTGGTGGGACACTTAATAGAAATACCACAAGATTAATAAAATATCATTCGTGACTAAAAATAAATGTAGGATGTTGTCAATGTAGATTTTTCAATAATGTGAGGATAGAGTTCATATAAATATGTATATGTTCTCACTATGCTAATCATATGGGACATCATTTGTTAAAATATAGTATTTCTTCAAGCATAGGTGATGGATACACATCTCATGTTTCATAGAAATAATATTCATTTATTGTATGATTGTATTAAAATAATTTACATTATCATAATTGAGTGCGAAAAGGTGATTAAGGGAACTCCAAGAAACCACAACCTATGGAATATCTATAGGGTAATAAAGAGTAATGTGTAGTGAATATTAAATTATATGAAGGTGAGTTTGTGATCATGGATGATTAATTAGGTACATTTATGATGATAGTTATGATCATTTTTATTTGTATCCTCAGGAAATAGTTTTTTGAAATGATCATGTCCCACATGATTATTACATCTCATGATCTATAACATAGGTATTTTCATGTTGATATAAATTCCTTCAATTATGAAACACCAATATTCTCTTGGATAAGGGTAGTTTTGAGCATTATTCTATAAATATATTTATATAACAGTCTATGGGGATGAGTTTCATTAGAATTTATTTGTGATTTAGATGATGTAAATGAATTTACTTTTGGTATGGATTGGTTGAAATCATACATTAGATATATTGAAGGTTATCAGAAAAATTGTTATCTTTACATATCTTGATGGCATCGAGCATCTCTTTAGATTTTATTGGGATGTAATGGAAAAAAGTATTGTAATTTCAAAATTTTTGGTTAGATCCATATATTTTAAATTTTAAGTGATTGAAATTATATCTATTATTGAAATAAAATGTATATATTTTTCTTCTATTTTTACCAATATCTTGATGTTTTTATAGAACATATATTTTGGTTTCCACCCAAATGAGATGTAGAGTTTTTAATTGATCTTCAATAAGGGACCAATCCTATTTAAATTTTTTTTATCATGTTGCACCAATATTAATGAAGTAATTAAAATTATAGTATGAAGATTAGTAAAGCAAACATTCATTTGACATAGAATATCATTATGGGTATTAGTAGTGTTTTTAAAAAACAAAATCACAGTTAACTATTTATATTTGTGTGTATTATTGTAATATTAACCACGTCATGATAATTAGTTATTATGAAATTCATAAAATTGTTGATTTTTTCATAAATTGAAAATTACCAATTGGTTTTCTAAAATATTATTATATTTGGTATATCACCGACTACGAGTTTAGATATAGGATATTTAGATAATATCCTCAAAAAGTAAATATAGAAATTATGAATTTTTGGTAATCCATTTATTCCTATTAATCCACCAGCCATCATTATAGAATTGTTGAATAAAACAATACCAAGGTGCTTGGATTCCAGAGTGGTTGAGTCTTTTTATTAAATCATGGTGAATTATATGACTACTGTGTATCATAAGAAAAACTTGGATATATTATTGGGTATCTTATATGATAGTCAACATGATGCAATGTTATCATGGTGTGTTTTAAGGATATAAAAGGATTTTTTCCTTTTCAGTGTCATTTTTGAAAAATGATTTTATATGGATCCTAATAATATTGATGGTTTTATATTATTGAAACCACAAAATATTTTACTCTATATATATAGTCTCTAAAGCTTAGTAGGATACAATAGACCTTTTTATTGTGATTTCTCATGTTTGTTCATACAGATTATAGCTTTGATAAGGAATGTATTAACATTCTAATGGAATGATGAATGCCAGAAATCCACTCAAGAACATTCAGTTAGACATATTTTATCACATATACTCACACTCATAGATTATATAATAGGTTATGTTGTATATTATGAAGCATTAGGATCATGGTTGGGATGTGTTCTCAAATAACAAGAGCATGTTGTTGAATTTAGATCACGTCAATTATAATTTCATGATAAGAACTACCAAACACATGATTTTTAATGGGATGTTTTAGTTTATAACTTAACTAAGTGGTGTTAATATAATTTTAGTATGAAACATATGTTCAATAAAAATATTAAAATATTAAGGAACATCATATTAAAAATAGATTTAAATCTATCAAAATTATATTACATAAAACAACATCAAATGTATGAAATTATCATGTTTTATATATTGGGTAAAAGGAATTATGTATAAAAATTCATGAATATAAATTAATATTCTATGTTCGGAAAAGAGGCATTAGATAAATGGAATCATATATCATTCACTACTGATATGCATATAAATTATTCAAAATAAGGTAATGTTGTAGTTTTCTTTCTATTTTATGTTATTTTAAATTTGGGTAATGAATTTATAAATTCTAAAAAATATGATCCTGAATTTTTTATCATGTTTTAAAAAATTAATGGTCTATATACCATTGAGGGATAGAGGATTTATTGAAACTATTTGTTGTGTTTTAGTGGTCACATGGTCATACCATTAGATTTTCAGGAAAAAAATATTAGTTCCTACAACCATTTGATATCTGTTATCCATCATGTAATATAAATGATATATATATAATTGAAAGAAAATTTTTGGTGGGTTTTCTGAATGGAGTGGTGTATAAACATTTCATCAGATTCCTCACATATTAGTATTTCAAGGCAGAGAACCAATGTACAACAAGTATTATCTAGTCTTTATCAATTTTCATGTCAAAATGGGAGAAGATAACTATGTATTATTTGAAAGGTCTAGAAATTATGGTTTGGAAACATGATACCATATGGGGATTGTGGATCAACATAAGTAGTTGTCTCAGATTATTCCAATCTATTAAAATAATATGTTGGAATTCATTTCTAAAACAGAATTTCATGAAATTGTAAAAATCCATGATATTCCAAAATCAATTTAATCTTAGTGAGACCCTATGTTTACATAATGTTTTTTAATGTCCTTGTATCCCCACCATAAAACCTAATTGACAATGATTTTGTATTATGATCTTGAAATAGATGGAAAATCCAAAGGGAAGATCCAATCAATGGGGAATATTATTGTTTCCTGTGTAATTGATTTTGCTGGATCAAGGGAGGGTTATATATCAATATTGAGTTTTGATTGAATAATAGTGACTAAGCCTTGATAAATATGTCTCTTTTTTGTTGTATTTCACAAGTTTCCTTATAGATCTTTACTTTTTTGTTGGAAAAATGGTTAGACACCGAGGATTGGAGTTATCCTTATGCCATAAAAAAACACAATATACTCAGTTGATTAAAAACAGAATGTAGATGGAACAAAGTATCAATAAGTTATATGCCGATAATCGTCGACAACTATTTTCATTTGAGGTAAGGAATCAAGTAATCATGAGAATATCTCTGAGACAAGGGTATCATAATATTTTTATGTATAGAATAAAATAATTTAAATTAATAAACATTATCTCAATGGGCGATGTGATGATTTTCTCATCACTGCACCTTGTTAGGGAGTATCACTCAATGTTATCGAGATAAGGGCCCGAAGGGTCCCATAAAATTTGTATTTAGAAGCCTAAAAATTTATTTATAATTATACATGATGACATGGTGGGAACCATATATCTGGGTGAGTAATTTCCATGTTTATACAATCACAAAGGAAACACATAAATATAGTATTTTTTGAGTTAAAAATAATAACCATTGAGTTTAGTTATTTATTTTTTTCAACTTTAATTAAGTGAATATTAAGAAAAATATTTTCCAATGGAATATTAAATGTGAAATATTTTATTTTCATTAAATATTTATTTTGATTAAATTAGTTGAGTTAATTACTCATATATGATAGGTAATATTATTTTAGAGTTCAATATATGTGATACACTACATATGATGTTTGTGACATTTTTTAGGGTTATAAGAATTATTTTTTCATTAAATGAATGTAATAATTATTTAATGACCCTGTATAATTTTAACATGCTTGAAAATAACTATAAATTAAAAATTAAGGCCAAATTAGTGGGAAAATTAATTCCAATGAATTTTATAGTTTTCACTGATCCCTCTCATGTTCAAGAAGGAGATGGGTTTTATGGAATTTGAATCCATGTCCTCCGATATTGATCGAGGAAATAATGATTTAATGTTTGTTTGAAATCGAAATAAACATCAATTATCTACACCCAGTTTTTTGTGATTCTAGATTTATGAAGCTTATGAAGCACATGTGAAATAACTAGATGATTTTGAGTTTGGTTCCTTTGAGTGAAAATCTCCAATGATGAGAGTAACACATATACAATTGAAATCAGAATATACATGGTTTCAATTTAATATTTTACATCAAATGAAATTATTTGAGATTCATATGTTGTAATATGATAGTGATTAAGAAGGAAAATATTTTATGATCTCAATCAAAATTTATAAATTATAATTTCTTCATATTTTGTGCTTCAACTGGAAGTATGGTACCAACATTATGTATCATTTATTAAAGAATTGAGCATATATGAGGGTTTTCTAAAAAAGATAACAATAATATTTTTTCCTATCACTCCAATTAAATTTTTAGTTGCTTAAACTTCCGGGGTTTTTTCATATTCTAATTTTAATGAATTGCATGGGGACGATAGTCGCATGGTTTGGTGAACGATGGAATCCACATGTCATTATGGTTTACAATTTCACATTATTATATCATTTGTTCGTGTAATTTAAATTAATTTATATTTATCATGATTTTTTTATTATTTGAATTTCTTTACATTGTCAGAATATTTTGTGAAACCACGAATTAACCATTAAACAAAGAGTTATTCAATTAATTTTGTTCACACATGGATTCCATACACATACATCACACCTTTTTGAAAATAAATATTCATGTACCAGGTGAAACCATGTGATAAATTATATGTAAGTGTTATAGAACACCGCTTACCCATAGATAGTACAAACCAGATGGATGAAACAAACTATAAGGATTGTATATCCCTTGGCTTCCAAAAGATTAAAAGATGATTTACATTTCCAATGGGAAAACGAATTTTTTATTCCTATATTTAATTAATAAATATATTTACCTTCTAATGCTCATTTTTTTAAAGGTTTTTGCCAAAATTTTCTAATCCTATATCTCTCATGACCTATGTTCACAATGGTTGTTTCCCTTCCTTATTTGTATTATTTTAATTTTGACTGGCCTCCTTTTTTATTTTATCCGGTTTTTCATCAGTATTTTATATTGTAGTCTCAATATTTAAATGACATTAAACTCTATCCCATTTCACTAAGATTGGATATATCACACAAAACATAATTGTTATGTTTAGTGGAGTATAGGGTTTGGGGTGGGTACTAATTCATGTATTTATTTTAATAGAATATTCAAGGAATGTTATTTCATGAATGGGAATTCATCAATAAAGGTAATACATTCCATCTATTCATATCTTGATTCACCAATTCATCGAGTAGGTGTTTTTTATCGTTATTTAAATGGAATTTAATTCTATTATTGAGGAAATTAAATTATATAATTTATAAATTAAATGTATATTTCAAATGTATATTGAGATTGTAATGTTTGTTAATGGGGTATTTACGAGGAATAATGGCAGGAAATGTGGATTTCATATGGGGTGGATATAGTTTTAAAAAATTATTTGTTCGTTCCATGTGATGTTAAATGTTTGTTTAATGGATATTTTGAAATAAATTTCAAAAGATGGTAAAAATGATATAAATATCAATATGGTTTTTAGATATTTTATTTTTAGAACATTTAAATTTTATTTCATAGTTTATGTGAATCCTTATTTAGATCCCCATCATTCATATGGGTTTGTTTGATATGGATTATAGCATGAGGGGAGTAATATATATTTCATCTAAAATTATTGATGATAAGGGATTGTTTGTTGATATATTTTATGGGAGATATCATATTAAATGTTATTGTTTTTTCTGATCTACATGAATTACATTCCAATAATTTTTGGTTTCTCATATCCATTGAGTTTTACAATGGAAAACTAGGTAATTAAGTGTATGTCCTAAATATGGGTTACACTAGCATTGTGTCCACTCACCACATAGTTTAATGGGAGTATTTTACTATCCTATGGGGTTATGTTGTACTCAATGACCCCTAAGATAGTTTCAGATGATGATACTCCTATATTTAGTGGGGGGAGCATATGTATTGTGTTTTTTATATTTATATTTATAAAAAAATAGTTTTATTCCCATGATAAAAGATAATATTGGATAGTAGATTAACCATTTTGTATTCCCTTGTTTGATTAACCCGTATTAGAACAATTATTATCTTTGGTTGTTGGATTAATGGTTTTTTATCATCATTGGCATGGTTCATTGCAAGTTATTTTTTTATTCATGTTAAAATTTGGTTATATAAAATAATATTTTATCATTGTTTTTTATAAATGTGAATTTCTATGATTACATTGAAAAGTGGTTTTTTATTTAAATGAATCTAAATGGATGTAATGGTGTAAAATTATCATTTTCAATATGGGGATTTACTTGGATGAAATTTTTTTTATTATTGTATAGTATGTTCATTATGAGACAATGTTATATTTTGAACAATAAATGCCGAATAGAAAGAGTTCCATCCCAATAGGAACCGATTAAATTCATCTTCACCAAAAAACCCGTCAATGATGAATCTTCTTCCCATTCCATACATTTTAAAATAACATTGATACTCTATTATAGGATATGTGAAATCATAATTCCAAAAAATAAATCTACCATTCATATAGGGTCCCTAAAAAAATAAATTTCTCCATGGCTCAAAACTTCTCCCCACTATATCATATTTAATATTTCTTCACCTTCTGAGAAATATGTTTAATATCACCCATAGCGTAGCCCTCTAGTATCATTTTTAATGTTACTCACTCTATAGAAAAATAATGAACACCATGTAGAATCCTATACAATTATCCCATTCCCCACCTTCATTAATGGCCTCCAATTTATTGATTAGTAGTCACTTTAATGTTTTTCTATACTGCACATTTGAAAATCTTAGAATCCTCTCCACCTGTGTTTCAATGGACCTAAAATCCACAATATGAAAACTTCATAATATCTATTTTTATTTTACAGTTTTTGGGACTAATATCCAATATTATATAAAAATAACATACAATCCTAGTGTAAGCCACATTTCACTAATAAAGACATCTAAAATTCATATTTCATTTGATATGAAAACAAGATATATCTACAATAAAAAGTTAATTGAAAAATTATGTTTTCTATAGATAAAATGACCATAAATCAATACCATTATTATTATGGGTTTTGAGGTAG
This sequence comes from Viscum album, assembly GCA_963277665.1. Taxonomy (NCBI): domain Eukaryota; kingdom Viridiplantae; phylum Streptophyta; class Magnoliopsida; order Santalales; family Viscaceae; genus Viscum; species Viscum album. Next base: position 1,810,283,776 of record OY728123.1, on the reverse strand, counting down.
ACATTTAATACTCCCCAATAAAATCATAGATTCATTAGATATTCATCTATCCTAGAATATAATACTCTCAATTTTTATTTCAGGTATGAAAATCCATTTTAAGTGGACACACTTTTGATTCATATTTATCAATGATTAATGAATCTAATTAGTAAATATACAATTCTTCATCAAGGAAACCATTTATGATGGAATTTTTAAAATTCATTAGATATACTATATAAAACACTAAAATTTATATGTGTAAAAATAACTAAATAATATCATTCCATGATATGGGTTGAAATGTCTCATCATTAACAATTCAATCATTTTGGAATTACACATTGTACACCATCCATGAATATTTCATAGTCACCTTGAATTCTTCAGTGACATTATTTTGAAAAAACCATGTTTTATTAAAGAAATTCTTATCACAAAACCATAAAATAACATCCAATGTTTTATTTTTCTCAATTTGGGAAATATATTTATTTAAAATAATGACCTATTTATCATCATTATTTGGATATTTAAATTCATTTGGTTCATCCATCTATTAAAATGTAATGTTTTACATAGCCTTCCTTTTTTTGGTTTTAATGTGCGGTTTTATGTTCTCTTGTTTTTTTTTATTGGGGGTTTTATCACATTTGGTTTTTCATTATCAACATAGAATTTTTTTTTCAATTTTTATAATCTATATCATTATAAATGTTCTTTTAATTACATTAAACCCACTTAAATGTATATATTCTTTATAAATTTTATTTTAAATAATTCACTAGTTTTCATGAAAATGACACTCATGTGTTTCAACTATTAACCAACTTTCAACCACCACATTATTATTTCTCTCTATCATAATTTCAAATATCTTATTGTACAACTTATAACCAATAATTGAGTATCCTAGTATTAAAAAAGAATCACCTAAAACAAATAATTTAATACACAACTCATTTTTTATAATAAAAATTTCACTTCCAAATTCATATAGGAACAAGGATATAGGATTCATTTAACAATACATTTCACAGGGAGTTCTCCCTTTATTTTAAAATAGAAAATTTATATTTAAGATTTGAAATAATGATTTAATAGATTTGTTCCAATGTCATCATGGATGATACTTCTCAATAACTATTTTCATTGCCATTTTGTTGATTATATGACTTATTTTAGGTTTGAATGTCTACAATGATAAAAAGGAAAAATGAAGGGTGGAAGTGAATTGTGTTTTTCAAAAACAATTGTCATATTCACAACACCTCTCTTGTTATGTAGTGAACAATAATTTCTCTCTAAATGATGAGTGAGTACTGGAAAAAAATAAGGAAAAGTACAAATCCATATATAATGGTTCAGGGAATAAATATCTCATAGTCCACTTGAATCACACCTATCCTAAGGTGTGTAAAAAATATATTAAAATTACATATGTATAATACAGCTATTAATCATAAGTAGTCCTCCAAATGAGAGTTCATACAAAATAATTTTTTCACATTTTATTGGTTTTATGAAAACAATCATTTTTAAATAAATTTTAATAGTTTGAGAGAAATAATAAATTTAATTTGATTTATTTTAATAAAATAGGGAATATGGTGATTAGACTAGTTTTTGATAGATATAGCTATGTGAAATCATAGTTTTCATGTTTTGTCCCATTTTCATCCACTGACTGGTAAGAGAGAGATTGGTCTACTGAGTCCTTTCTCTCCCTTGGAAATATGATTATGATAATAATATTTATATTTGAATGCTAAAGTAGGTATATTCATCTTCCCATGTATGTAATGAGCATAAATAACTCACCACCATACCCTAATTTTTTCCTCCATATATAGAAAAGAATTGGGTGTTGGGATATATGGATCATTGATCAAAGCAATTAAAAATAACAGAATTAAACCCTAATACAATTTCACTTAGAATATAAAACTAAATAATGAATTTATACCATATTTAGAAGAAATAAGGGGTATTATTAATTTTGAAAACATGAACGCAATAAAAGAACATAGTTACAATATCACACTTTCCAAATCACACAATGAAACCACCCCTCTATGGATGGGGAAGTCAAGATGATGCAGGATAAGGGTGATATTACAATAGCAGTTGAAAAAATAATATGAAAAAATCTTTTGGAGTTCATTATTAAAATTATTTCCATACCAATTTATTGGATGTAGTGGTGATGGATTCTAATGGATGGGTTCACATACTTTTATTGGTGAGGAGGGAGAGTATTGATTCAAGAATCTATCCTCCAAAATAATTCCTATGTTTGAAAAATGAAATATAAGATTCCCATGTGGATACCTTCATGAATTTTGTTGTAAAATATATTTTTTTATCCCATCCAAATGTCAACAGACCTGGAAATATATAGTGAGAGTTTTTTGCTTGTTACATCAAAACAATATTCTAGCTAGAGAGACTCTTTCAAAAAAATTACATCTGAATTATCGTGAACTAATGGCCATGAATAATCCTGATTAAAGCTTAAAAGTTTTAATGAATGTTTTTCCTAGTTTCTTGTCCACTCATATGTATAATTTCATCTCATTTTTTACTCCCATTTAGTAGTTATGGACACCAGTGAAAAAGATAATAGATCTATGCATAGTTTTTGTGACCCAACTTGTGAGAATGTTGTGGCATTCCAAATGGAGGATTTACCATTGGGTCTAAAATATTGAAATGAAACCTAGGAGGTGTATAATCTTGAATTTTTTTTTCCAAATTTAGATAATAATAGAGAATATTTTTTACTAAATAAAAATATAATTTAAAATAGTAAAAATCCAAATTAGGTCATATTTTCGATTAAAAAAAAGATACCATAAAAATAATACAATGTGGAAATGTATTTAAAAATAATATTTTTTGGGGTTATTTTTTTATATTCAATGTAAAATTTTTGAAAATATTTTTTCTTTCTATTCCCACAATCTTAAATAATGCTTTTCCTCTAGTATAAAATCTTATTGTTGAATTTAGAGGGAACCAATATTACCTATATTCAAATTCAAAAAAAACAATAAATCCAAAAAATTTCAAATAAAATATAACTATCAAATGAGACAAAAAATATCATTTAAATTTCCCATTTATCAAAGAAATGATCAACTCATGTATTGTATTATCTCCCTTTTATAAATGGTGAAACTTATCTTCTCATTCATTCATGTTCCACAATTCATTGTTATTAAACATGCCAATAGATGAAATACCTCTATTTTAAATATTTTCTCTCATAACTCATCAAAAAATTCAATTAGAGTTATGGGCATATCATGATAACATGATCCTAATCCATAATATTCTCAATGAACTACATTATCAAATTTTTAAACATAAAAGGCACATCAAATCACGACAGACTACATTAAAGGATCAAATGACTATGAGGATTAAGGTTACAAAGTAGTAATTATTTAAAAATTAAGGCATAAGAAGGATGTTCATATCTTAATTACAATGCCTGATATCAAAAATAAAATTCAAATTAAATTCTCCTCTTCAAAGTATCAACTCCTAATTCTCCCAAACTCAATGTAAGGTCAGAATCAAATTATGCATAAATAATTATTTTCAAAACCTCTTAATGTTATCTTATTAATATTTTTTTTAGAAAACCTAATCAATTTTTTCTTCTTTTTCAATTTTAATGATTTTAATAAACCTCACATTACCCACCAAACCAAATATGATAAATATTATAGGTCTAGAAATGGTGATTTTTTGTTTCCCCAAATCAGAATCCATTTTCTCAATTATTGGTTTGTTTTTATTTTTTTTATAACCAAGAGGGGAAAATTGTGAAGTAATGTGAATGATTCCACAACTTTTTACAATTACAACAATATCATCCCCACACTTCTTTGTTATAATGTATATCCTTCTTTCCACCATGATTCCATTAACCCCTACACTTCAATTATAAAATATCTTGAAATTAAAAAGTGTAGGGTACGAATGGCTAAAATGGCTTGAAAAATGGATCATACCATTAAAGTTAATTTTTTATCTCTATGAAATAAATAAGAATTTATGTAAAGGTGGTATTTTATGGATAATCGTGTCTTCAATGGATTACTCAATCATTGTAAATGTGTTTTTTTGTAGTCATATATTTTAAAAAAACAAATGCAAGTTCTAGTAAATGTCATGTGACAAGATCACTAATAAATTATGATCAAGAATAAATCATAAGTACAAGGTTTATAAATCCTTTGAGGAATGTGAATATGATAGTGGACAATAACTCATGGTATGACCAGAAATAAAAAATAAATTCCCAAGAATTTCAACATTTCAAAGCATGAAAAAATATTGGGAAATTATATTTACAAAAATAAATTAATTTCCTTAAAACATGATTCGTAATTTTAATATCCATTATTCAGATTAATAATTAAATTCTCTATATTACTCGTTTATTATTGTTTTCATTGAAATATAAAACACAACATCATAAGATTACTATGAAACTCATGTCTCCATGATAATTAAAGTAAAGAACCAATTCTAGAGTATGGATATAATTATAGTTTTAAATCTCAAATCAACATTTTTTAAAATAAAATTAGGGAATTAAAATGATATTGAAGGTAAAATAAGAATCACTTTAGTATTGATTCTTTAGTTAGTTGGTGCATGTTCTTACCTACATATTTATCTTGATGCACTTTCACAACATGGGATCTATTATGTACCACCATTTTCATCATATCATAATCATAATTATTGGACCTGAAATATAAAAATAAAAAAAATAATAGCATAAGACACTTCTATCATGAAAAAATATAAATGAGGAGAATATTCAACTAAGGTAAAAAATGAAGGTTGCCTCCCGAAAGGGATTTATTTTAATATCTTGGGATTGACTCAAAATTTGATTTTTTTTCCAAAATCATTTACTATAAGATCTCCCCAAAATAAGTTTTCAATATAATAAATTATTTAATTTTTTTTTATTTATGTATATAAAAAATGGAATTACTAATTTTTATTAACTATAAAAGAATGATGCAACCTCTGAGGTATAAATTGTTAATCAAGTTGAAGGAGTGTGATCTCCTCCACTGGTTCTTGATGTTTGGTCGCATGGAACTTCATTAACCTCTTCCCATTTACAGTAAAAGGGTTTCTTCTCCTTTATTTTAGATTTTTAAATCACCAAAGGGGTATACGTGAATAATATTAAAGGGGGATTCACATCTTGAATTTCGTTTACATGGAATTAGTTTTTGTTTGTATTTGTATAATTGAAAATAATATATATGGTTAATGTTTAATGATTGAAAAAAATTTACATTGGACATAATTCTAATATCTTTATAGACTATTTAATTTTCAAAATATTACCTCCTAATTTCCTATATCTCCTACAACTGTAATCTTCTTCTATTTTGATCTTTATTAGGGTCCAGATTCATCACTATTACTACACATTAGGATTTGTGATTCAATTCCACAGGAAGGAAGAAACTATTTCAATAAATTAATCTATATTTGATAATCCCTATAGGTGTCTTATAGGATTATTTGTACACCTATAAATATTCGTCTGACCTTTGGCACAAATCATTCCTGTTTTGTTTAATAGTCTTTTTTGGAATGTATTTTATTTATCTATTGTATACTTTTTCTTATCCACTTGTTGGGGGATTGAATGATGTTGATGTTTTAGGAGGCACCGAAAATGTTTTATAAAATGATTCTATTTTACTTTTAATTAATGAGTTTCTTATTTTCTAATGATTTATAATGGAACTCCTAACCTATATAGTATGTTAGCATGGAAAAAAATCAAAAATAACTTTTGCAGCATGGGTTCTAGTTTCTTTTTCATCCACCCATTTTGAATCATAATTTATAGCTAAAAACATATGTATTTAAAAATAATATTTGGAGTGGTCCCATGATTTCTATTCCCCATACATAAAAAATTCCATAAAACGTTATTGGTTTTTGAGGTATTTCTAGTTGTTCTGAGATATTAATTGAAAAGTGGGATTTTTCACATATTTTACAGAATACATCTCCATCCTTGAATTTGTTGGGAAATTAATATCTAGATACTAAGACTTTTCAGTTTATCGAATGAGCTATATAAGAAAGTTCCACAATCTTTTTTATGATATAATTCAAACACTGAGTCAATATCACCCCCGGGGAAGCGTCTTCTTATGATTGGATCATTAAAAATTTTCCACAAAATAGTACTTCCTAAATATAAAATATTGTTTAATATTTAATATTAGTTTGATGATGATTTATTAGATGACAAGGAAAAAGAAATGTAACCAATAAATAAACAATGATGGAATGTTGAGGTACTTCACTATTGATTATGTGGAATTTTTCTCTAGGAAGATCATTATTGTGTGGGTTATGGTTTGAAATTTTTACTTTAGCAGTGTTGGTAGTTGGATTACATGATCATCTAACTAATTTTCGGTTACATTGTTTTCTTTAATTTCCAAATGAATCTATTTTAGGAGTTTCATACATCACACCAACCTTATTTTTGCATCTTAGTTTTTTATTAAATATCAGATTACTACATGATCGTAAAAAGAAACACATTTAATGTCAAAAAAGATATGATTGGAATTTATCTATTGAAAATAAAATTGTAAGAAACTTGTTATCGATGGTTGTGTAATTTATTTTTTTGGAATCCAAGTTCCTTGATTCATAAAATATTATTTGAGAATTTTATTAATTTTTCTAATAGAGAGGCTCCCACTAATTAGTTGGATGCATCACAAAGTAACTCAAAATGGTTCTCCCAGTTATGTGATTTTATTTTTTGTGGTGTGATCAACCTTTTCTTTAATTTTTCAAATGATTCGCTAACACCATTGAAATGTACCAAGGGAATTATATTGCCAAAAAATCATTTTATAAGAAAAAGTGCAAAAAAGGAAGGTGAATGTCATCTTTTCTTGGTCCTCTGGTGCAATAAATACCTAAAAGTATTTTGAGAATCCATTCAAAAAAGGAAATGAGTTTTTTAAGCTATCCTTTATTTCATCAAATTGATTAATTGAGCAGAAAAGTGGACTTTTTTGGAAACATGATTTAGATTCTTATAATATATAATCACCCTAATATTGTTTTGTATTCTCATGAGGATCATTCCATTTATTTCATTTTTAACTATGCTTAGGATAGTTTTTTGGACTACATTAATTGGGATGACCCAATAAGAATTATATATTGGGTAAATAATGTTATCTTTAAGAAATTTCACTATATGTTTCATAACCACATTAGTGATGGTGGGATTGAGTCTTCTATGAGGTTTTCTAACAGGCTATGAATAACATTATATAAATAATATATGACATAAGACCTTTGGATTGATTCTAGGTATATCACCTAAACTCCATCTAATATCATAGAAATTTCTTTTAAGAAGGTTAACTTGGAGTTTTCTTGTGAATGGTGTAGGTAATTGGTAACTATTATAGGTTATTTATCTATTTCACATAGGTACAAATACATCAAATCATTTTGTAATATATTACCTTCTAGACACAGGGTTTGTTCAAGTGATGATATTGAATTTATGTTTCCTTCTTATATGGTTAAATTCTATGTTATCATCTCATTCTCTTCAAATAAATAATCAAAAAAATAAGATTTTACCTCTTCCTCAATCATGAGATATAGATGTTTAGTTTTATGGGAATTGGAACATTAAATTGAAAAGTAATCTCTATTTGATATGAAGACATAAATAATACCTGAATCATCAATTGGTTTTATACCTTGTTCATGGGAGATCACATAAAAAGAGTCATTTCTAGAAGGATGTTGCATCATATCAATAATGCTGAAGTGTGTTATACTGTCTCCATGTTTTATTGTGAGTGTTCATTAGTGGACATTGATGATAGTACATGCTATTTTTAAGAAGGTTCTTCCAAGGATGATAAGAGATTGACATGGTGCTCAGTTATATTCTATGGTAAGGACATAAAAGTATGATGAAATGATAAATACTCTTACTCCTAAATGTATGTCTTCAATAACTCCATCTAGGATAATGGTTTATTAGTATTCTAATTATACAACCACTAGATTTTTTCTATTGATATACAAGGATGAAAATAATATGTGAAGAATAACAATTATTGAAGCTCTGGGATCACATATTGAGTCATTAAAATTTAATGTCCCAATATTTTAGGGAATAGAGAATTCCCCGGGATCTTCGCATTTTTGTGGTATTGGTGGTATGATTAGTGGAAAGATAATTCATCCTAATTATATTCTCTCACTTCCATTATGTTCCTTCTTTCAGTAAAACAATAATTCAAATATTTTACATATAGAGGTATTTGTAGGATTATCTCTTGTAGTGTGATGTTAATATCAAAATTCATGATGGTTTATGGAATTTACCATTTAATTCATTCTCATTCACCCATGTTTGATTATACTAATGTATATGAGAATGGTTATTGGAAATAATTTTTTCCCATTTTAGTTTTTGAAATGGTTTTCTAAAATTTCCTTCTTTAACCTTGTTCTTTACCTTTTATTGTTTAGGACTTATTATTTTTGATGGAGGGGTTAAGATTCAGGAGGTTTCTATGAATCACTATATTTAAAATTTTAGGAGGCTTGAGATCATTCCTGCTCAAAGTGGTTATTGCACTAACATTATCCAATTAGATTTAGAATTGTTTTTATAAGGATTATTCTATTGTTCTTGGTTATAATGTTCATAAGGCTTGAAAAATGATCAGTAATCTTTTTAATTATAGCAACCATTCCCATAATTTTTTCCTTCATCTGTATCAATTTATTTTCTAGTTCACTTTTAGAAGGTTTCTAATAATTATTTTGTTAGAAATATGGTAGTTGAAACGTTTTTTCATATTGGAAGGGTATTTTTTAAAGATTTTGTGAATGGTGATGTGGTATGATATTGCGTTTTAAAAGGTTTTATGGAATGGTTCTAATAAAATCCATAACCTGGTTGGGTGTATGGTTGACATGGATGATTTTACTAGAATTGACGTTGATGATATGTATCAATATAACATTCTTTCCCCTACACTTCTGTACATTGATCAGTGTAAAGATTAGTAAAATATCATAAACTACATACCTGAGTTGGTCCTTTTTTTCTTTCAGTTGGTTCAGAGAATGTTGTCCAATCAAACTATTCATTTTCTTTTTGAATTTCTTCAATTAAGGTAGAGGATGAATTAGAAGCACTTACCACATGGATGCCTCTAGTGCTCATTACTCTAGTTTGGATTTGCTATGAGTTTTGCCTAATAATCTCAACCAGAACTCAGATATTTATAGGAAAATTTGTAATTAAGGCTTTAATAGATGAGGAATCCTATATATTCTTATCATTGTCAATAAATCTCTAGTAAAATAACACACATAATTGGTCCTACTCCAGTTCATGGTGTGGGATGTTTGCACAATGATTCTTGAATGGTTCCTAGAATTTTTAGAGTCTCTCCAGTATATTGATGTATAAAAAAATCAATTTTTTATTATAGTGCTCCTAGAGGTGGGGAAGAATATATTAGAGAAGAATGTTTTGAGATTTTCCCAATCACTATTCCCCCAGTTACAGACTGCACAATTATTTCTTTGTCACTGCTTCGAGTGAGAAACGGAGTACCCTCCACTTTACATTCTCTTTCACAACTCCTCAGGGTATGAAGCATGAGTAGACATAGGTGAAAAAAATGATGTATTGACATGGGTCTTAACCTAAAAGATTATTAATTAGGAAAGAACTTGGATCACATAAATTCATAGTTTAAAATATTTTTTTTGTGGTAGGGACATTGAGTGGTTTATTTTGATTAGTAAATTGAGGTGCATAGATGATGTTTAAGGTTCAATTAGGATTTTAATCCATTATTTTAGGTTTATATTTTTAACTTATAATGTCACTTGAATCTAATAGGAGTGTTTCCTCAATCAGTATATATTTATTTTTTTTCTTTAATTGGGTTATTGTTCGATCAATTTTAATATCAAAATAAACTAAATAGTTATTTAAATTTTGGGTTATTCAAAAGAAATTACTTTTTTAGGTTTTAAAACATTTCATCATTTGAAAATCTGGCCATGTTTGAGGCACACCTATCACAAGGCATAAAAAACAATATTTAAATTACAGAATTATAGTTAGTTATTATCTCAAGACATTCTCGTAATGATGAGTGATCACAAAACAATGTTTTCAATTTTTATTGGATTTTTGAAAACAACTTGTTTTAAATAATTCGGAATAATATATGGAAAATAACTAGTTTTATTTTATTGGTTTTAAACAAATGAGAAATACGGAGATCGAAGGGGGTTTGGTAATACCTAGAGTTGTGCTATCATGGATTCAATGTTTTATCACTTTTTCTTTCATTGGATTATAAGAGATATATTTTTCTATTGAGTCTATTATCTCCCTTGAATTGATGATTAGGATAAGAATATTCTGATTTGAAACCTCAAGTAGGTCTATTCCCCTTCCCGTGTGTGTAACAACTATCAATAAATCACCACCCGACCCTAATCTATTATGACATATATAGAAGAGAATTGGGTATAGGGAGATATAGACCATCGACCTAGAAATTAAATATAACATAATGAAAACATAATGCACCTAAATTTATAATTTAAAATTGAATTTTGAATTAAAACTATATTTAGAAATAATATGTGATTTCATTAATTTAAATCACAAGAAGTCATGAAATTCACATAGGTGCATCCACCCCCTTTCTTGATCACTCTATGAAACTACGCTATATGGATGTGGAAGTAGATATGATGTAGGAGAGGAGAGAAATATTAATAAAAGATAAATAAACAATAGAAATAAATATATAAAATCTTTTTCACAACACATTTCATGTCAGTCTATTAGATGGTCTTGGGATGGATTGGAATGGACGTGTTCACTACTTTCTATAGTTTAGGAGGGATAATTTTAAATTTATACTCTATCCTTTGAAATGAATCATGCGTTTTTCAAATAAATATATAACTAATTTATATACCCATATATAGAATTTTTTGTAAAATACCATTCACATCTCCCCTCTAAATTGCAACGTATTTGGACATATATAATGAGAGTTAGTCCCATTTTACATAGAAACTTTATTTTTGTCAGTCAAACATTAAATATTTCAATCATCTAGATTATCAAGACCTAATGACCCTGACTATGATCAATTCACACATATAATTATTAATGAAAGATTCTTCCCAATTTAATTTTTATCAGTCTTTTTAATTTACCCTAATTTTGTCATCCCATTTTCGAGTTATGGTCCCCACATAAAAAAACTACCAATCATTGCACAATTTTCATGAGCCAACATGTGATATAGTTTTGATATTCCATGTGGAGGATTTTTTTGGGTACCAAAGAATGAAATGAATCCAAGAACTTATAGAATCATAAAAAAATAATTTATCAATTAATATTAGTATATAAAATGTTATGGTCCAAATATAGAATTAATTTAAAATAGTTAAAATCCAAATTAGGTTATTAATATTATTTGCCTCAAAATACCATAAATATTGAATTATTTGAAAATTTATCTTAAAATAACAGTTTTTTGGGATTAAAAACATTTAAATTTAATTGGAAATTATTGAAAATATTAGATATGTTGCTACTGCACCAAATATCGTCCCCATGAACTTTTTCACTTTCTATTTTAGTTATTCTTATCCAAATACCTATTAAACACAAATAAATTGGAGTAGGTAGTTGAAACATTTTAGGGAATTTACAGAGACTCTTGAATATTTAATAGGAAACTATATTTTCCACATATTAGATCAAGAATTAGATACTTTTTAATCACTTATTACATGATGGAAAAACAACAACAAATATATATATATTAATTTTATTGAAAAAATTGATTATAATTCATAGATTCAATAGAAACTAATAAATGTATATGGATCTTTAATAATTTACAAAAGTAGTTAGAACATTAAATTTTCACATGATATATTTAAATAATGTAACACCCGAGACTTTTATGTCATATAAATCATCAAAGGAATCTTTTTCTACACAACACTTGCTTGGCTTGCTTTACACGCAATCGCGACCTTCCTCGATAGCTTGCGTCGTACGCAATACCGAGTTTCACTAAACAACAATATGCTATTAAAACTAGCCGTTATGAATAGTAATAACCACTTTTTGGAATTTTATAAATTTTATTTTTCAAAATGGACTTCATTTTTGGACTCAGAATATCGAAATTAGCCTAGGGTGAAATTTTGGTATTTTTCTGAAAACTTTCAATTTTTGATGAATAGTGAAACCACTAAGTGGTAGGTTAAAAACTGAATTTTGCATAAAACATAATTTTACCGCTTCTGTGAATGGAATTTCCAAAATCCGAGAGACACGGTTAATATCAAGGACTAAAATGTGGTTCAATGAGATGAAAATAATTTTTTGGTGAATAGTAACTTTTTACTATTTTTACCGCGGTTAATAGTAAATAGGGTAACTAAGGGTAAATATGATATTAATATTACCCTAACACATGTCCTAATTCTATTGGACAAGTGTAATTCGACCAAAAACAAACTTAGGAATAAAATATGACCATTTAGGACCACTTGGATAAGATTAGGACATTTATTATTAATTTATTTAAAGATGGGTTAAAATAGTTAAAATCAAAGTTTAATAAGTAAATCATTTTTAATATAGGGTTATACATAAGATAAATTCGATTTTAAATATTCATTAGAAAGATAAAAAGATTTCCTACATGATGGTATTTTATTTGTAATTTTTAGACATCAAATAATTTAATTTATTTATGACACAAAGATGATGCAGTAATTATCTTGTTAATGAAATATTGACAAAATTGATAATATAAATACCAAAATAAATGTAATTTAAGACTTTTTATGAATTCCACTCATTTTCTAGGTTACTATGATATATTAATGTTGATTTAATCAACTTGGTTCGAACATATAATTCTGTTATGACTTTCACAAAAATCATATATCAAATAGTGTCAAAATTGACAGAAAATAGTTTTTAAATAAAATATTATATTATTAATTGTTATTTTATTCCTAAAAATATAATTTTCGGCCAAATGACTTAGATAAGGATATATATATTAATAATAAACAATTTGGGGTTCGTTTGGCATGTTATAGTAAGTGTATTAACTATATAGTGAAAGAAAACAAAAAGACACAGTAAAAGTTAAATTAATTAACTTAGAGTTAAATCTAATTGATAAGGTTAAAATAATACCCTAAACTTGTCTAAATCCTATTTGTTGATAGGATTTCGACCCATCCCCACTTTAGCTTCGAAATAAGACCCTTTGGAACCATTATAAACCGATTTTGACTTTAATATAAAATAATATTTTGAGATATTCCTAAGGTGCCCCTCTCCTCCCTTATAAAAGGGCACCTCCTCCCCCTCCTCCTCACACCAATTTGAGCACTCTAGCTCGGCCAACCCCTTCCATTTTCTCCTCTCCACTTCCCTAGAATAATCCTAGAGGTCCTGGTCTTCTCCAAAGACCAATCATAGTTCCTTAAGTGGAGGATTCAAAGAGGCGTTCCAAAGAAGAGGTAATATCCATTACCGATCTTTTCAATTTCTTTCTTCTTCAACTTATTCTTCTTTAGTTGTTTCATGATAAATTAATAACATCAGTATTACTTACATACTGATATGTTATTATAAATATAAAACAACCCTAATTCACATTCTATCCATCCTACGGAAAAATGAAATCACCGCGCGTGCGTACGTATGGAATACAGTCTTCACGCCGTGGTGTAATCTATTTTCCACCATCACCTTACAAGGATGGGTATAATGGTGTAATGAGTAACTATATATGATTATTATTAAGTAATATTGATACAGAAATAATATATATATATACTCCAATACAATTCCATGATCATAGGAATGATATCATCACTCGTGCGTACGTACAGAATACCGTCTCCACGATGTGATGCGACTCGTTCTACATGATCTTCATTTCATAATGATTATATAAATGAATTGAATGAATGAATATGGTATATACTACACTAATACCATTCTGGAAATGAATTATCTATAACCTAAAGATAAGAATAAGAATTTATTCAACAAAACACGCATAAGAACAAAAAGTTATAAAGACCCGAGTAACAAGTAACAATGAAATATTACTAACAAGAAGCTAATAATATGACCATATATGATATCATATCAATATGTATGATTCTGGAATAAGTCAATAACATTATTTAAACCATTATACAGGAGCTTCGGACACGAACAAAGCAAATCGGACCTAAGGTAAAGGAAATATCACAATCTCATTTTTATCCGAGATTGTTTATTCGTAAGTATTTACTGGGATGTATTTTATCATCCACATCCATGTTTACTCAATATGTAATATTATTTCCATCGACCTAAAATTGTTTAAATCCATTTTTACCCTTCGGTGAGTTTTTAGTAATACGTATGAAAGGAATCTTTTGTCGTTTTTCGTACGAGGTACTTTTTGACTTTTCCGACAAAAGTACGAAGAATGTTTTTTTTCTAACTTATACGGCACGAACAGATTTCTACTCTTTTATAAAGCCTTATTTTCATGAAGATTACTCTAAAAGATTTCATGACTATTTTCAATAAAATCTCTTTCTTTTAAAATTGCATGATCTTTTGTGAAAAGAAATTGATTTTGAAGAAGAAAGGATATTTTCCTCAAGAATTCAATTCAAGTGTTTTATCAAAAATATTTTCCATATCAGATAATAAAGAGTTCTATTTATATCCATATTTTTACATTGATTTGACTATGTTGTGATGGAATTATGTTTATGAATTCCTTTATCTTATATGAATTGATTTATGATGTCATGATGTTTCAAGAATCCCATTTTTGTTACATGTGTTATGCGATGATGTATGTTTTATGATTATGTGGCACACATAAGAAAGGATTCATTATAAGATGGGTGGGACCTATATCTCCCTCCAATGCATTGGGTAATGATTTTATATCTCATGAGATAGACATGGCAGGAACGGAAGGTTATTTCGGTTCAGTGATACAGGACTGAAACGAGGAGTGAACTCGGTTCAGAAAGGGACTTTGTCCACTAAGATAGTCTTGGCAATGAGTCATGACTAACAAGAAATGATTTTCCATGATTATGTGTGCATGCCACAAAGTTTCAAGTTTTATGTTATGATTATGGGGATCTCATTTTCACTTCTATGATTTATTCCATGTTAAGATATTATGATCTCTTTTGCAGGTCTTGATTTTCATAAAGATATGATATGATTTTTATTTCCTTTATTTGCCCTTGCTGAGCGTTTGAGCTCACCCTTTTATGTTTTCTTTTCCCCAGGTCAGGAAGATGGATATTAAGTAGAAAATGCTAAAAGGGACCCTAGATATGATGAAATAAATGGGAGACACTGTAGAAGATTTATGAACCAGTTGTTTATGTTTCCCAGTTTCTAAAGACACTATACCTATACGGTCCATTGTGGTTTTGTCATATGTTCTAATAAGTGTGCTTCAATTTTGAAGTATTAACAATGTATGTAAAGTGTGGGTCGTTATAGTTGGTATTAAAGGAAAGGTATAGTCAACCTTTGGAAACTAGGATGTGAAAGCCTTAGTAAGAACCCTAAGGATAAGTCTAAGCATAGAACACAATCTTAGAAATGGCCATGAATAACCTAGGATAAGACCATAAGCATGAAAGTTTTTTTGAATTATGTGGTTTCCTATTATAATTAGTGTTGCTCACACTATTCTTCTTGGTTTTAGTCAATGGCTGGAAACCGAAGGAACCGTGTTAATGCGGAATGCGATGGGAAATGCAATGATTGTCCCCCTGAGCAACCAAACGATATGGGAGCTGGAATGCAAAATCTTGTAGCCATGCTCACACAACTTTCTCAAGCTATGAATCATGCAGGATTTCCAAACGAACAAAGGAGGGAGCAACATTCTGTTGAATCCTTCATGAGGCAGCGTCCACCTTCTTTCAGCGGGTCTACTGATCCATTAGTTGCTGAACAATGGATTAGTACTACTGAAAAGATATTTTCAGTTCTTCAATGTTCTGAGCATGATAAAGTCATCCTAGCAGTGTATCGTTTGGAAGGAGATGCGGATCAATGGTGGAATCTTGTTAAGAATACGAGGCAAAGGGATGAAATTGAGTCTATGGAATGGGACGAGTTCAAGAACTTATTTTTCAATAAGTACTTCCCTCGTATTCTCCGAACAAAGATGGAGAAAGAGTTCCTTGAACTGAAGCAAAGGGATGATGAATCTGTTAGTACCTATGAAGCAAATTTTACAAGACTTGCAAGGTACGCTTCTGGTATTATTATCCAACCTGAGAGTAAGATCGATCGATTCTTTAGTGGCTTAAAACCAAGTCTTCGAAGGGTGTTAGACATAAGGGACTTCAATAGCTACGAGGAAATCGTTCGATGTGCTTTCAAAGTCGAGATGGAGATTGGAGTAACCCATCAGTCACATGGGTTTGATAAGAAGAGGAAGATGGAATTCAAAGAAAAATCTAAATCGCACACGGAAAAGAAGATGAGCTTTTCCTTATGCTCAAAGTGTGGAAAGAAACATGGAGGGAGTTGTCTTAATGGGACAAGTAAATGTTTTAAATGTGCAAAAGAAGGTCATCGGGCATTTGAATGCCGTGATAATGGGAAGAATATGTCTAATGATGCAAACAAAGGAAGGGATACACAGAATGAACCTACTACACTTCAATGTTTCAAGTGCAAGGAGATGGGGCATTATGCCAATCAATGCCCAAATCCAAGGGTTGATGATGATGGTCGACGTCGAAAAAATCTTAAGGCTAAAGACAAAGGAAAGTCACATGCAATTTCTATCAG
Organism: Viscum album; assembly: GCA_963277665.1. Lineage (NCBI taxonomy): Eukaryota > Viridiplantae > Streptophyta > Magnoliopsida > Santalales > Viscaceae > Viscum > Viscum album. The sequence continues at coordinate 1,810,266,810 of OY728123.1, read as the reverse complement.
CGATGTGGAGTACGATAACGATGTGGTGAAAGGTACACTTACCATCCACTCTAAAGTAGCAAATGTTTTATTTGATTCTGGATCCACCCACTCTTTTATTTCTGAAGACTTTTCTAAGGGTATCACTGTATTACCTCAACAATTAGATGTTGAGTTAGCTGTGACAACACCTAATGGCACATCAATCGCATCAAAAGTTTATAATTCTTCTCCGATCGAAGATTGTGGGAAAGTGCTTCCTGCAAATCTTGTGATCCTTCCTTTAGTGGAATTTGATGTGATTCTTGGCATGGATTGGCTTTCTCTACATGGAGCTCATATCGATTTCCAAAGAAGGGAAGTCACATTTCATATTCCAGATCAATCTACGATCGTCTATCAATGCAAGGATGAACATAACCTTCCAGTGGAAATTTCTTCCATCTTATGGGTATTGATTCCACTAAATGAAGGTTATTTATCTCAAATAGTTGGTGAGAAACTCACGATTAAGAATATGCCCATTGTACGGGAGTTTGATGATGTATTTCCGGAGGAATTACCGGGTCTTCCACCAAATCGTGAAGTTGAGTTTTCAATAGAACGCGTACCGGGTGCTTTGCCTATTTCAAAGACACCTTATAGAATGGCCCCAATTGAGTTGCAGGAATTGAAGAAGCAACTCCAAGAGAATCTTGATAAGGGATTCATACGCCCTAGTGCGTCACCATGGGGAGCACCTGTTCTATTTGTTAAGAAGAAAGATAAATCAATGAGACTCTGCATTGATTATCGAGAACTTAACAAGATCACTATCAAGAACAAATATCCTCTCCCACGCATTGATGACTTATTTGACCAACTACGCGGAGCTCAATACTTTTCCAAGATTGATCTTCGTTCAGGGTATCATCAATTAAGGGTCAAAAGGGAGGATATACCAAAGACGGCTTTCCGTACAAGGTATGGACACTATGAATTTATAGTGATGCCATTTGGTCTTACTAATGCCCCTGCTATCTTCATGGATCTAATGAATAGAGTCTTTAGAGACTATCTTGATAAATTTGTGGTAGTCTTTATAGACGATATTCTTGTCTATTCAAAGAGCAAGGAAGAGAATGAAGATCACTTGAGAATTATATTGAAGACCCTGAGAAAGGAGAAGCTTTATGCCAAATTTACCAAGTGTGAATTTTGGCTTCAAAAAGTTGCATTTTTGGGTCATATAATCTCAAAAGAGGGGATATCTGTGGATCCAGCAAAAACAGAGGTTATCGAAAGATGGTCAAGACCAACAACAGTAACTGAGATCCAAAGTTTTCTTGGTTTGGCTGGATATTATCGACGTTTTGTAAAAGATTTTTCACGATTATCTAATCCACTCACCAAGTTGACTCGGAAAAGAGTTAAGTTTGTTTGGACAGAGGAATGTGAAGAGAATTTCAAGGAGTTGAAAAGAAGGTTATCCAGTGCACCTATGCTCACACTGCCTTGTAGTGGAGAAAGGTTTGTGATCTACAGTGATGCATCCAAGAAGGTATTGGGGTGTGTTCTTATGCAAAATGATATGGTGATAGCTTATGCCTCACGACAGTTGAAAATCCATGAGAAAAATTACCCAACACATGATTTGGAGTTGGCTGCGGTAATCTTTGCATTAAAGATTTGGAGGCATTACCTTTATGGTGAAAGGTGTGATATTTATACTGATTATAAAAGTTTAAAGTATATTTTCACACAAAAGGAGTTGAATATGCGTCAAAGAAGATGGTTGGAGCTGATTAAGGATTATGACTGCTCAATCCATTACCACCCTGGGAAAGCAAACAAGGTGGCAGATGCATTAAGTCGACAAGACCATGCTAGTTTATCCATGATGAGGATCACAAAAGATCCAATATTTATGGATTTACAAAGGATGGATCTAGGAATTATAATGGAAGGGGAAAATTTTTATCTTTCTCAAATGAATGTTCAACCATCTATACATGTGAAGATTAAAGAGGCATAGAAAGAAGATGTCGAGTTACAAAAGAAGGTGAGAAATGTTCCTGAATTCAACCTTGATTGTGATGGGATAATAAAGTTCTGGAATCGGGTTTGTGTTCCTCCCATCCCCGAATTAAAGAAAGAGCTGCTGGATGAGGCTCATAGTTCTTCATTCTCTATTCATCCTGGAAGCACGAAGATGTATAGGGACCTGAAAGATTACTTCTGGTGGGATGGCATGAAAAGAGATGTTGCTGAATATGTCTCTGGATGCTTGGTTTGTCAACAAGTTAAAGTTGAGAGACAGAAGTCTAAGGGGATGTTACAACCATTACCCATACCCGAATGGAAATGGGAAAACATCACTATGGACTTTGTCACAAGACTTCCTAAAACATCCAAAGGCAATAATGCTATCTGGGTCATAGTTGATCGTCTTACAAAGTCTGCACACTTCATTGCTATTAGAGAGGATTTCTCTCTAGATCAGCTTGCCAGGATATATGTAAAGGAAGTGGTAAGATTGCATGGAGTACCACTTTCTATTATATCTGATCGAGATCCGAGATTTACCTCGAAGTTCTGGCGAAGTCTTCAGCATACTCTGGATACATAGTTGAGTTTCAGCACTGCTTATCATCCCCAGACAGACGGTCAGTCTGAGAGAACAATTCAAACCCTAGAAGATATGTTGAGAGCTTGCACTATGGATTTCAAAGGAGGTTGGGATCAACACCTACCTTTGGTGGAATTTTCTTATAATAATAGCTTTCACTCCAGTATTCAGATGGATCCTTATGAAGCTCTCTATGGAAAGAAATGCAGGACTCCAACTTGCTGGGATGAAGTTGGGGAAAGAAAGCTATTAGGACCTGATCTCGTTGATGAAATGGCAGAAAAGGTCAGATCTATTCAACAACACATAAGAGCAGCTCAGAGTCGACAGAAAAGTTATGCCGACAACCGAAGAAAAGACCTAGAGTTTGAAGTGGGTGATAAAGTGTTCTTACGAATATCTCCCTGGAAGAGGGTTATGAGATTTGGAAAGAAGGGGAAGTTGAGCCCTAGATATATCGGTCCTTTTGAAATACTGGATCGTGTTGGGAAGGTAGCTTACCGATTGGCGCTTCCACCGAATCTCTCTCAAGTTCACGATGTGTTCCATGTATCTCTCCTGAGAAAGTACATACCAGATCCTTCACATGTACTCAGCTCAGAAGTTGTACCGCTGGAGCAAGATCTTTCTTATGAAGAACAGCCGATAGAGATTCTGGATCGTAGCGAAAAAGTCCTACGAAACAAGACCACTCGCTTGGTGAAAGTTTTATGGAGAAACCACCAACTTGAAGAAGCTACATGGGAGCTTGAGGATATGATGAGGGAGAAGTATCCTCATTTGTTTGTTGCAAAGTGACGAATTTCGAGGGCGAAATTCTTTTTAAGGGGGGTAGAATGTAACACCCGAGACTTTTATGTTATATAAATCATCAAAGGAATATTTTTCTACACAACACTTGCTTGGGTTTCTTTACACGCAATCGCGACCTTCCTCGATAGCTTGCGTCGTACGCAATACCGAGTTTCACTAAACAACAATATGCTATTAAAACTAGCCGTTATGAATAGTAATAACCACTTTTTTAAATTTTATAAATTTTATTTTTCAAAATGGACTTCATTTTTGGACTCAGAATATCGAAATTAGCCTAGGGTGAAATTTTGGTATTTTTCTGAAAACTTTCAATTTTTGATGAATAGTGAAACCACTAAGTGGTAGGTTAAAAACTGAATTTTGCATAAAACTTAATTTTACCGCTTCTGTGAATGGAATTTCAAAAATCCGAGAGACACGGTTAATATCAAGGACTAAAATGTGGTTCAATGAGATGAAAATAATTTTTTGGTGAATAGTAAATTTTTACTATTTTTACCGCGGTTAATAGAAAATAGGGTAACTAAGGGTAAATATGATATTAATATTACCCTAACACATGTCCTAATTCTATTGGAAAAGTGTAATTCGACCAAAAACAAACTTAGGAATAAAATATGACCATTTAGGCCCACTTGGATTAGATTAGGACATTTATTATTAATTTATTTAAAGAAGGGTTAAAATAGTTAAAATCAAAGTTTAATAAGTAAATCATTTTTAATATAGGGTTATACATAAGATAAATTCGATTGTAAATATTCATTAGAAAGCTAAAACGATTTCCTACATGATGGTATTTTATTTGTAATTTTTAGACATCAAATAATTTAATTTATTTATGACACAATGATGATGCAGTAATTATCTTATTAATCAAATATTGACAAAATTGATAATATAAATACCAAAATAAATGTAATTTAAGACTTTTTATGAATTCCACTAATTATCTAGGTTACTATGATATATTAATGTTGATTTAATCAACTTGGTTCGAACATATAATTCTGTTATGACTTTCACAAAAATCATATATCAAATAGTGTCAAAATTGACACAAAATAGTTTTTAAATAAAATATTATATTATTAATTGTTATTTTATTCCTAAAAATCTAAGGTTCGGCCAAATGACTTAGATAAGGATATATATATTAATAATAAACAATTTGGGGTTCTTTTGGCATGTTATAGTAAGTGTATTAACCATATAGTGAAAGAAAACAAAAAGTCACGGTAAAAGTTAAATTAATTAACTTAGAGTTAAATCTAATTTATAAGGTTAAAATAATACCCTAAACTTGTCTAAATCCTATTGGTTGATAGGATTTAGACCCATCCCCACTTTATCTTCGAAATAAGACCCTTGGGAACCATTATAAACCGATTTTGACTTTAATATAAAATAATATTTTGAGATATTCCTAAGGTGCCCCTCTCCTCCCTTATAAAAGGGAACCTCATCCCCCTCCTCCTCACACCAATTTGAGCACTCTAGCTCGGCCAACCCCTTCAATTTTCTCCTCTCCACTTCCCTAGAATAATACTAGAGGTCCTGGTCTTCTCCAAAGACCAATCTTAGTTCCTTAAGTGGAGGATTCAAAGAGGCGTTCCAAAGAAGAGGTAATATCCATTACCGATCTTTTCAATTTCTTTCTTCTTCAACTTCTTCTTCTTTAGTTGTTTCATGATAAAGTAATAACATCAGTATTACTTACATACTGATATGTTATTATAAATATGAAACAACCCTAATTCACCTTCTATCCATCCTACGGAAAAATGAAATCACCGCGCGTGCGTACGTACGGAATACAGTCTCCACGCCGTGGTGTAATCTATTTTCCACCATCACCTTACAAGGACGGGTATAATGGTGTAATGAGTAACTATATATGATTATTATTAAGTAATATTGATACAGAAATAATATATATATATATACTCCAATACAATTCCACGATCATAGGAATGATATCATCACTCGTGCGTATGTACGGAATACCGTCTCCACGATGTGATGCGACTCGTTCTACATGATCTTCATTTCATAATGATTATATAAATGAATTGAATGAATGAATATGGTATATAATACACTAATACCATTCTGGAAATGAATTATCTATAACCTAAAGATAAGAATAAGAATTTATTCAACAAAACACGCATAAGAACAAAAAGTTATAAAGACCCGAGTAACAAGTAACAATGAAATATTACTAACAAGAAGCTAATAATATGACCATATATGATATCATATCAATATGTATGATTCTGGAATAAGTCAATAACATTATTTAAACCATTATACAGGAGTTTCGGACATGAACAAATCAAATCGGACCTAAGGTAAGGGAAATATCACAATCTCTTTTTTATCCGAGATTGTTTATTCGTAAGTATTTACTGGGATGTATTTTATCATCCACATCCATGTTTACTCAATATGTAATATTATTTCCATCCACCTAAAATTGTTTAAATCCATTTTTACCCTTTGGTGAGTTTTTAGTAATACGTATGAAAGGAATCTTTTGTCGTTTTTCGTACGAGGTACTTTTTGACTTTTCCGACAAAAGTACGAAGAATGTTTTTTTTCTAACTTATACGGCACGAACGGATTTCTACTGTTTTATAAAGCCTTATTTTCATGAAGCTTACTCTAAAATATTTCATTACTATTTTCAATAAAATCTCTTTCTTTTAAAATTACATGATGTTTTGTGAAAAGAAATTGATTTTGAAGAAGAAAGGATATTTTCCTCAAGAATTCAATTCAAGTGTTTTATCAAAATTATTTTCCATCTAAGATAATAAAGAGTTCTGTTTCTATCCATATTTTTACATTGATTTGACTATGTTGTGATGGAATTATGTTTATGAATTCCTTTATCTTATATGAATTGATTTATGATGTCATGATGTTTCAAGAATCCCATTTTTGTTAAATGTGTTATGCGATGATGTATGTTTTATGATTATGTGGCACACATAAGAAAGGATTCATTATAAGATGGGTGGGACCTATATCTCCCTCCAATGCATTGGGTAATGATTTTATATCTCATTAGATAGACATGGCTGGAACTGAAGGTTATTTCGGTTCAGTGATACAGGACTGAAACGAGGAGTGAACTCGGTTCAGAAAGGGACTTTGTCCACTAAGATAGTCTTGGCAATGAGTCATGACTAACAAGAAATGATTTTCCATGATTATGTGTGCATGCCACAAAGTTTCAAGTTTTATGTTATTATTATGGGGATCTCATTTTCACTTCTATGATTTATTCCATGTTAAGATATTATGATCTCTTTTGCAGGTTTTGATTTTCATAAAGATATGATATGATTTTTATTTCCTTTATTTGCCCTTGCTGAGCATTTGAGCTCACCCTTTTATGTTTTCTTTTCCCCAGGTCAGGAAGATGGATATTAAGTAGAAAATGCTAAAAGAGACCCTAGATATGATGAAATAAATGGGAGACACTGTAGAAGATTTATGAACCAGTTGTTTATGTTTCCCAGTTTCTAAAGACACTATACCTATACGGTCCTTTGTGGTTTTGTCATATGTTGTAATAAGTGTGCTTCAATTTTGAAGTATTAACAATGTATGTAAAGTGTGGGTCATTATAAATAACAAGAATGAAAACACTAGAAGTATTTTTTAAACATTCATGTATCCAACGTGTATCTCTGAAAATTTCTTTGTTGATCTTGAATAATATGATGCGATAATAAGATTCGGAAAAAATGATTACAATAGTATTTCTTTCACCACATAGATCATATCATTTATGTATCCAAAGAGTAGATATGAAAGCAATAGAACAATTTTTTAATTTCAATCTCAGTTTCCCCATGTGTAAATCTCCTTTCCTTTTTCGATATATCACTTATCCATATTTATAATGTAGGTCAAATAGATAGTTTTTAGTCTATATCTTGAAATACTACATGATAAATCACAAATATTTGAATTTAAAATCATTCAAGAGAGACATAACATCTAAAAAGAATATAAATGACACACTCTATAAAATATGATCCCTTGAAATTATCATAACAATATTTCCAAATGATATTTACATTCATCAAGATAGTTTTTGTAATCATACACCTAATATTGAAATTAAAAATCTATCATTGAATTGTCAAATATTGGGTTCCTTCATGGGAAGAAAAAATTACAAACATAGGGTTTTCAACATACAGTTGATTACAAACATAGTGTTGATAAATAGTAATTTCCATTCCTATAGTGATGATTCTAAAAAAATGGTTTATTATCTATACTTTTCCAAAAACACGAGGATCATTATACATACACGCTTTTTCAGACATAGTGTTTATAAAACTTATGTTTTGCATACAAATGTAGGGTAGGAGCAGCATTTTAAAAATACTTTTTAACATGACCTTAGAAGATTATAAAATATTTCTTTAGGATCATGGAAATTAATGTATTTAATGAATAAATATTATAATTGATATTAATTTCATGAAATTCACTACAAATCAACATTATTAATAATATAAATGTTGGTATTTCGGAGCATCAAAATTAAAAATAAATTAACATTATTTTTATATCAACACAAGGTCAAAACTCTCCCCCATTTTTATGAACCCAAAATCTATATTTACATTTATAAAATTTAATAATAAATTTTTAGAAGAATAAATTAAAAAACACAAATAAATAAAAAATATATTTCTCCGCCATTAATTTTTTTTAGAAAAATATTCCTATTTTTTTTAAAAATATTTCCCAATATATCTCTATTTCTATAAACAAAAAAAATAGATAAATAATTTAAAATTAAAAACACCATTATTCTATTTTTACAAACTTCTCCTCACTTCTCCAACTGTTTATGACATCAAAAATATAAGAGTTAAATGTATCAAATGAGAACACCCCCTAAATTCATGAATATAAAAATGTAAATAAGGGGCATGTAATCTTTTTTTAGTGGAAGAAATTTTTTTGAAACCAAATAATCAAAAAGAAATAGACCCCTCTAATATAGAATTTTTTAAACCATTCTAATCAATTAACCTATGTTATAACATATTTGATATTAATGAAATTTAAAAGGATTTATAATTTTTTATGACTCATATTTCACAAAAAGAATCATTACTTAGAGTAAAATATAACATATAATCATTTTATCTAATGTTTAGTGCATTCTTATGTGTAAGAAATGATATTATGGAACAACTTATAGAAATAATATTAACAACAAGATAGAAAAAACGGAGATTTTATAAAATAAATATATAATAAAATTTGTGTGTTTAAGATGGTTTAAAAGTTTTATCCTCGAATATATAAAATTCAACATTTTCCAATTAAAACAGCTAAAAATAATGATTTTTAGTCAATTATTGATTTCATTATCAACTGTTATTTGATATAGGGAGCTTTTTTCAACCATGAAAACTTTTATATTTTAAGGATAAAACTTAGTAGTAGCTTAATTTTTAGGAAACTCCATCTGTTATAATATTTCTATTCTAAATGATTCAATTAATTCCTTTCAAATTGAACATTTCTTTATGTTTGGATATTCCCTTCATAGTTTTTTTAATCATTTTTTATGTATTTATATTTTCTTGTTTCTTCTCTTTTTATTCATTGAAGGTATTGAATTTGTAAAAATGTTTTTTATGTGATGTATGAAAGGAAGAGACATTCAATTATTTAGAACAATGAGCTTATATATTCCATTAAACACACATTCTGGAAGAATAATTGACATTTAAAGATAAATAATCTAGATAAGAAGGATTAATTTTTCCGTTTTCTAAGAAAGTATTTTTTTCAGAATATTAAGTACTTGATAGTTTCATCTTTCTATGAGTGTTTTTTATTGGTCATTGAAGAAAATATTTCATTGAATATTGATACATAATTTTAAAGGTTATATGAAAATTGTTCTATGGTTTTATATATAAAAAATTAAATTTTGTTCTAACACATGGAAGATGAAGAATAAAATTCTTCAGTTAAAAAGATCAGAATAATCATACAAAATAGATATCTTTTTGATGAAATTTTTATAAATGAAATACTTCAAAAAATGGTAACGAAATGAATGAACAAAACATTAAATAAATAATATGATTATTTATATTTTCTTAAAACATTTATATGTGGTTATAATAAAATCACATTACTATATAATACAGTTAAGGGAATATATATATATATACACAATTTTAATTAAATACTTCCTTGATTAGGGAATCAAGCTCTAAAGATAATTCTATGGATAAAAAACTATTTCAAATATGATCAAAACATTAAGATCAATATTTCTATATAAAAAAGTATCCCGATACTGATTAAATTATTTATCTAAGAGGTATATTCTGGAAAATTATCAAATAAATGTTAATTTTGCTAAACATTTTTTTATAGGTCCACCAGTGTTAGAAATAAAATTTCTATGTAACTAGCATTATTTATTTTGTATAGAGTTTCTACTGTTTGACATAATTATTTATTTTTTATGTTAAAACATTTTTACCACTATAAAATTGTGTTTTATAAAGAATCAATCATTCTCGGAATGTTCTTTAAGAATATAATAAAAACCATTCCTTGTGGACAATATTTTTTCTATTCAAACATGGAATGAAATAATTATTATACTTTTTTCTTTTTTGATTACTTCTTATTCCACATTTCCCTTCTGAATTTAATAATAAAAGTATTTTCTTTGTATATTTTTCTTCATTTATCATCACAAATAAATATATTTTTAAAATATAATCTTCATCCAATAATTATTTAATCATATTCTAATGTAAATCACATGATATTTTAGATGAATTATATTTTAATTCTATAATATATTTTATAAAAATTAACATTATCAAATAAAACAATGTTTTAGTAGTTTTTAATATTTATATGAAATATATTTATGGATTATCATTTATCATGTATTATAAAGAAATACATATTTAATTCATCATATGATATTTTTTCACAACTATAGATTTGAGACAAAGTAGATTACACCACATTAGTATGAGTTATAAGACCAACCATTTTACTTTTACGCTTAGTCTAAGAATCTCCAAAGGTTTCATAATGTGAACCATAATAATTACACTAAGAAAAATTCATAATTTTCTTGTATTATACATTATTGTTGTCTTTCCTTTTTGATTAAAGTGAAGGGTAATTATACATTTTATACCTTATTTCTTTTGATTTACAACATTTATTTTTCTAGTTCTTATATATTTTATTCTAAATATTTTTTCAAATATTATATAAAGATATGATTAAAAAATTTTAAAATATGGATGACATGAATAAAATTTTTCATCCATAGTAGTTTTGAGAGCTGATTCTACATTATTGAATTTTTTTCATCTTCATCCTCTCAGCTGAATATAACATTAATATTCAAATCCATTCTTTTATGGATAATTTTTTTACTAATATACATTTATTTATAGATACAGATATCCCATTCAACATATTAGGTAGTAATGTGAGTACATTTAACACATCATTTGGTTTTTAAATTTTATCCCTCAAATAAGAAATACTATTTACAAATTTCTATGAATTTTATATTTATTTGAGTGACAGTTTCATCCTCATGCATTCTGAATTTATTAAATGTCAATTTTGAGTAGTGTACCTTAATTTGTTTTATATTATTAGTTCATTCATGTGAAATAGAACCTTCTTCCATATATAATATGTAGTATAACATTGAAATACATGATTGAACTCATAAAATTCTAAACCAGGGACAATAAAAATCACTGATTTCGAATTAAAGTCATATTCTCTTTCTTGTTTATTTGTCCAAGATTCAAAATCATCAAATGGATTTTCATATGTCTTAAAACCATTTTGTAAAACCCTATTGAAATATTATTTTAAAAACTAATCTAATGGGATTTATAGAATTCATAATTATCAAAATTAATGTATAGACCATTGAACATTATCATAATGTTTTCTACAATCAGACTTTTCAATATATGTTTGTTTGAATTTTTAACCCAGGATTTTTAGAGTATGTAAACATTCTTGATTTTGAAAAAGAGTCAATCATTTTAATCACTTTTTAAAAAACATAATACTAAACCAATTGAGAATGATTTCTTGGTGATATCAGATAGAATGAAACAAATATTGTAGAGGAAAATATACCAGTAGGATCTTTCCTTTGATGAAACTTTTTATGTTATAATAGATATGATCAAGAAAAAGAAATAATGGGTGGTGATTGTTTTTTTTTCAATAGAATTTGGAAAATTCATAACACATATCTTGTTATGTTGTGAACCTTTTATTCTATATTTAGGATGAGTGATCTTTTGAAATAAATATACAAAATAACACAATGATATATAGTGGATCCAGGGAATGAAGATCCCCTAGTCCACTCCACCAATGCTCAAATCCAAAATCCTGGTGATTTTCACTACTAGATACTCATATTTGGAAACTTATTAAACAAAAAACTGAGTGTAGGTAGTTGAATCCTTACATCGATTTCATAGGGACTTCTATTTCTTATAAAAATAATTGGATTCTACACACCTTAGTAAAAGAAGTTATTAGTTTTACTTGACAATGTCTAAGTAGCCAAAAGTCTGGTGAATTAGTATAGATTTATTTTATTAAGTAAATAGGAAAAAGAACATAGTTATAGTAGAGTCGGATAGATATATATATACCATCAATAATCCAAATCAACAAATATATAGTCAATGTTATATAGTAATTCATTGAATAGATGAAAATAAAACACTAGATATATGTTATAAGCATGTTTTTCTCCAAATTATAACTCCATAATAAGTTTCATCAATCTTACAGAATAAGATGTAGCATTAAGGTGCATCAGAAATAAAAGAAATAATAGTGACTCGATATGTTTTTTCTGAATCTATATATCTCCAAAGTTAGCACATAACGAAACAAAAAAAATTAATTTTTTAGTGATAGTTTTTACATATTTATGTTTCTTAACCTTTTTATGATGAATACCATCTTGGTATTTATATTTTAGGTCGAAAATCTCTAGTACAACATAGCTCCAAATTTATAAAACAATAAATTTGGAATATCTTAATTCAATATAATTAATGAGAGTTGTAAAACCTCATATGAATAGAAATGGTTTATTCAGATGAGTATGATCATTTTGATAGGTCAAAAAAAATACATTTAAATGATATTATCTTTCATCGTGACCAATGTAGAAAAAACAGATAATATCTCGAAATTTATACTCTATCATAAAAATGTCTAATATTTGGTTCTTTTATGGGATGAAAAATTCCAAACAAAATGTTGATGAGAAATACTATTATTTTGGAAAACTTATATTTGATTCATAATGTAGGGGTTTTATCCATAATTTTATAACAGTATAGGTTAAATAACCCATAAATTATATTTCAAATGTAGTGTTTATGAACCTTATGTTACACTTATAAACATACGTCATAAATAATTTCTCTAAAATACATCTAAACACATCTGGGGTACTTCGACAAATATTTCCAATAGATCAGTGAATTGAATATATTTCAATTATAAGTTATTTAATGAATAATAATTTTATAAAAGTTAATATCCAATCACCTTAATTAGGAACTTAAATTTGTGTTTTTGTAAGCATAAATACCAAATGTTGTTGATGATATTTTTAAACCAAGACTTTCTAAACAATTTATTCTTTCCACTAAACAAATTTTCTTAGGTGTTTTAATTGATGAATCCAAATATTGAAGTATTTGTTTCTGAAAATATTAATATACTTTATGATTATTAAATTTATTCCCATTGTAATATCAAAATTTTTAAATCAACATACAAAATATATTTTCATATCTTATTTGGTATTGAGTGATATATCATTGTAACTCATTCTTATGTGTGATATTAATAATCTCTAACAATTTAATAATATCATCAACTAAAAGTGCATAATAACATTTCCCATCAATCATTTTGGGTGATATTAGACAATAATCATTTATGTGAAAAAGATCAAGAAACAAATATGCCTTCATTTTAATTTTATTATAGGACATCCATATAATTGTCCCATTTTTACATGAATCACATATGGGAGTTTAATCATACATGATGTTGAGAATATAACTTTTTATATTACTCTATGCTAACATCTTTTGGGATTCTTAATAAAATGGAAAAATTTTCAATATCATGGCCCATTCTACTTCTATTTATATAATATAAAACAAATTTACTCTCTGACAAGGTATTTGTTTCCCATTATTCTTTTTCTCCATTAAATTAATTAACCATCATTCTATTTGATATTATATATCATTTCACTACAATAAAAATAAATTCTATAGTTATATAATTTTTTCATATTGAGAATATTATGAAATTTCCCTTTAACTGATAAATGTTAGTCCATCTGAAATAATTTTCTCAAATCAAGGGAATATTAATTGCCAGGATCATAAGGCCTTCACTATTATAAAATCAAATGACTCCATATTTTATTTTCATGAAATTTGTTATGAGTTAATTAAATATGATTTGGTGAGATGTGAATTAGTTAAAGAATATCCATTATCTCAAACTTTTTATTTCCCTAAATAAATATCAATAAATTTATACTCTCTGAACTCCCTTTCATCACCAATGTTTTTTATGAATATACATACTCCATAAATGGATCAATGAACTTATATTCTTCATCAATAACAAAAAATCTATTTAATGTTATAATAATATTGTATAAGGGTTCTGGAATATAATTTCTTGAACTTTTAGCTGTTCTATGTAATATTTGTTGCATCCTTGATGTGCATGTTATTACCTTATGCTCACAGCCTTAAAAAATTATTATTAATTAAAAATAAGATAATTATATATTATTATTTCTGATTTGATTTTGAATTTATATGAGAAATACATCATTTAAATAGTGAATATATAGTAATTATATCCTAAATATCTATAAGAAAAATTATAAAACTTTATGCATTCAAATCTACAGTGGCCACATTATGGTTTTTATTTCTATTGTCATGAATATAAACCTTAGTTTGTGGATTCAGTGTTATCAGTTTTTAAATTAAAAATAATATATTTATCAATTCAATGTCTTACAGTAATTATTTTTCTTATCTCGTGGAACATTTGATATTGAGGAATAGGTTTTCATTTTTCCTCAAAAATCGTGTAATCCTAACTTGATGATTCTAGGTTCTTATTCACTTTCATCATTCCATGTGTTAATTATTGTGCTTTATCACCACCCATATAACACTAATCCATATCTTCATCTGTAAACTCCTAAATTGTATAATATATATGCTAGATAGTTTATCCAAATCAATAAAAATTTATGTTTTTCTTATTATATTTTTTTTTCTATTTATCTTCATTCCCAAATGTTTAAAAAAAACATGTATTTTTCTATTTCAGTATCAAACATCAACAATAATTTTTCAACTTCAATTTGATAAATGTAGATCATTAAAAAATGAACCAATACATTTTTCCTTTCATTATTTTATCTAAAATATAATTATCTTCATGTTTTTTCTCATATATGTTCTTATAGATCATATCTTTTAATATATAATTCGTTGTAATCATTATAGTTATAATATCTTATATTATTTGTAAAATCTATCAACGTAACCAAAGCATTAACATATTCAAATTCTACAACATTACTATCTCTAATCTATATTCTTCATTATAAATATTATTTTCTTATTTGAATAAACTATAATAAAAATTATATGTAACATAATTCCTCATATTCATGTGTGTTCATTCATCATCAACATAACCTGGATTTTTTTTGAAATTTTTCCATCTAAATATTAACCATTATATATTTTTAGTATTAAAGATTATTCCATCAATTAAACCTTTATATTCATATCTTACTATAATATATAAGCAATGAAATAAACATTTAAATAACTTTAAATTATGTATTCTCATTTAGTGATATATTTTTCATAAAATTAAAGGTCACCTACCGAGTAAAGTCTTTTATTATTGATTAAATTAATCTGTTTCTCATATCATATAGCTGAAGAGTAACATGAAAAATATCAAGAAAAATCTATTACATATTATTTTCATATATTCAAAAAATATTCCTTAAAGAAGTTAAATTATTCTCATGATCCTCTTCATAAAATTATCACCTTCGATATCTTCACCATGGTCTCACATATCTTCAAAATGATCATTTAGAAAATTTAATAAGGCACCAACCATATCATTTGAATTAATTCAAAAATGATCATATATGTTTCATAAAAACTGTAATTTCTTCTATAAACCTTTGAATATATTTCAAAAATATTCATAATCATCAACCATGTAACATAAAATATTTTTCATGAAATTAACATAGTTAAAATATGATTGAAAATATTACATTCCAAGTTAATTATGGATTTGGATAATTTATCCAATTCTTCGTGATCTCTCCCCATTAATGATCAACTCTCTAAATCATCTACAATTATGTAAATAGAAGTTATATAGGAAACAATTCATGGTGACTAAAATTAGTGTTGTGACTATATTTTCTATAACTGGAAATTACTTAATTGAAATATCGTAATAAATGTTTTATTAATAATCAATATCATTATTCTACGAGAGAGAAATAAAAAAAATTGATACTACGTATTAGATCCTTTTAGATGAATATATCCAGATATGGGTGTGAATCTAGTTAGGTATGGTTATAAAAATTATGATCATATTCTATCACCCCCTAGAACATGTTTATTTTTTCTATCATTCCTCAAACTGAGTTATAAATGATGTAAATGTCACAATGAATTTTTCAAAGTTCTCCCCCAATAAGATACATCCATGGGGAATTTGTGACAATATGTTTATGAAAAAATCGATAAAATATCAATGAATTTATGTATCACATGGTGGAGGATCACTGGCCCTCCTAGTTCACTACCACAAAAAATTATAAAACTCACATCCCTCTATCAAAAACGACTCTTTGATCTTCATTTTTTCATTTTTCATCTATATCCAATGATAATGAAAACATACATTACAAATGGTTATGTATTCCACATATATAATTTCAAATTACTATGAAATGTTGTAACACTTGTAATATAATATTATTATACATTAAATCTTCCCAATGAGTAATCGATTGATACCCAAATCATTATACCTTATTTTTCATAAAAAATGTGAAGTACAGATTTTTATCTCCCCTTAAAATATCTTCTATTTTTTAAATATAACTATCTTATTCTATTTTAAATTATTACATAAATAAATTAATTAAAGAAATTTAAATATGGACTTGAAACTATACAGTAAGTGGTTGTGACAACTACTATCAAATCCAAGAGATAATTCCAAATTATTTTCAACTTATAAATTATTTAACACAAATACAACACTATGAATACTATCTTGTTGTTTTACATTAACATTTTATAAACTATTGGTGTATCCTCCCAATGAGTCTATATATAATAGGCATCCTTACAGTATTCCATTTCTAATGAAACTACAATAGTGTGGCCTCCCATAACTCATAGAATAAACCACACTCCAAGAATATTCCAATTTTGATGAGTGTAACCGCATGCTAGAAACCATTTAACACTAAATGTCCTTCAATTGACCATAGATATTTACTGAATCAACATTATCAATATGTTTATACTTTTTAATAATAATAAACCCTCCAATCACAACATGAACCACTATTTTGTGGTTGTGTAGATTTTTCATTATTGTATCACCAATTATGGGAACCTACTTCATTTTAATTCCTAAAACGCTTCCTCTAACATAGTTTGAACAAATAAACAAAATATATATATATATATATATATATATATATTATAACATATGTATATGATGAAATAAATAAATCATAAAATGAGGTTTAACACATAAAACTCATTATATGGTTATTAATTATAAATTGAGTTCAAATTTTCCTCCTCAAAAAGGGATAATAATGAAGATCCCAAAAATTTAATTTAAGAACATGGATACATAAAAGGTGAAAAGAATGAACACCATTTTTTTTAAAAAAAATAGATATAAAATTAATAATAATTTTCCATCCACCACCCAATCCCAATTTATTGAGATAATTGATTAGGTAATGGTAATTTTGGTTATCCAAAGAGAGAACCCATTTTTTCCTAGCTTTATAATTCTTTTCATTATTTTCATTTTGGACATAATATTATTAATATTTTCAAAAGGATTAAATATTTATTTATAATGATAGATAAATATGAGCCGTCACCAAAACCTATGGATGCACACCAAAAAATAATCACCTTAGTAGAAAAATCCCTTCCATGATTAACAACCTCTCCCCCAGACATGAATAATTGTATACAATGTGAAATGAAAACATTGTTTTAGGAATGGATAATATAAGAACATAATAGTTTTATTCCAAAAAAGATTAATTCAATGATTCATTGGGTGAAAATATGATTCAATATAAATTTTTTCCTCAAGGATAAGTCATTAGTCAATAAAAGACCTTGATCACATTACAAGTGTCTTTGTACAACTATAGAACTGAAAAGATACAAATGCATGCTCTACTAAGTTCACATGTCAAAATATATTTCAAAAAATAGAGTATAAAAAAGAAATTATAAACTGTATTTTAGTACACTTTTGGGAATGGTAACATGTGAAAAAATTCATTAACTCATGTCCTGATATATTATTAATAAATTATCAGTATAAATTTTAGATACTCATTACAATATAAATATAACGAATCTATAACTACACAAATTAACATGACCCCCATCATAATTCATGAAATTAATACCCACTAAGTTTATCTATAATTATTCATCCCAAACTATCAATCATTCACTCTAATGAACATTTAAATCTAAAATATGGAAACATTGGGTTCCCTAGAAAATTTGCCTTCAATATGAAAATTAGAATATATATATATATAGGTGTGTTTGAAAATTTCATAAAATACTCAAAAAATATAAAAGTAGTGGAGTAAAAAACAAAAACAAAAAATTCATACCCCCCTTCAAAGAGAATATCTTAAATACTACCACATTTTTGGTTATTATAATAAATTTTGTGTACGAATCAGTTTTTGAATTCATAACTAAATTATGTTTTCAATTTTCCGGATGAGTCAAATTATTATTGGATATTAAAAATAAAATTCAAAGAGTAAGGACATGTTAGATTGATGATGTTAGAAGTGTTTTGAGAACTCGATGTTACCTTATGTGTATTGGTGACTCTCATGAGATTTGGGTTGTGTTTTGAGAGTTTTTAGGTTTTTTTTGGGTGTACAATTTTGTGTGCATGTTTTGGGACAAATCATGAAACCCATTGAGTGTGAGGATGTTTTTAGTTTAATTTAGATAGATCTTTTTTTCTAAATAATTTTTTTTCATTGTTTATTTGAACCTCTTGTAATCCTAAATAAATACCAATTTAATGGTTTTTAATGGATGATTGGCATATGGTGTCATCTATTAATATTGAAGACTGTGATAATTGTAGTCTTCATGGTTAGCCAATTGATTGGAAAATCATGTGGTATAACCTTGAGATAGAGGTGTTCTCAAATAGATTCTATCTCACTATTAGTGAATGGTTCTCAACAATTGGTTGAAAAACTATTTGGACTTTAAAAAATGGAAAAAAATTTATCCCCACCACCAATTTTATAACGTTATTCCCACATTATCCCCTCTTATTTCATCGCTTGAGCTGACCTCCTTTTCTCATTTCATTAATCCTTAAAAACCAACAAGAGGGGTGTTAAAATTGGTGTATATCAATTATCTAATAAATTTTATAGGCATGATAAACCATTATTGATATTTTATTCTTTCCATTATAATTTTAGAAACATCTAGATTAGTTTTCCATTGATGATTCTACCAGATCATTGTGAAATAACCCTATTGACTAAAGAATTATATTCAACCTAGGATTAATGGATTCTGTCAATCTATCTAGCAGTTTTCATTTGTGGAATCATAAATGGTACATATTGTTGTGGATTTATTGAGTCTTTAATTTTTAATATAATAAATTTAGTTTGGGGGTGGCCACTAAAAATTAAGGGTTTGGTTTTGTTTATTTTGGCGTCTATTGTTGTCCTCCCATGATTTGTTGACTATGGTTCTTATGTGGTGTGGAGAAATTGTGAGGATTCAAAAATTATTACACAACCTCATGAAATTATTATAAATTCTAAAAACATTTATTATAATGAATTATTTTTGTTTTTTTATTTTTAGATCGGATCTCGAATAGTTTTTGTGGGATCAATTTCTCTTGGAAGGACCTTATTGAGCCTCAGTAATGGTTCGAAGCTAATCACAAAATTTTAATTTCTTTAGTTTGAGATTGGTGGTCTCTAATATGACCAATATTGACATTGGTTTTTTGATATATGGAATGCGTTGTGATAGTCACCACCATTGTATGTGATATCCCTTTTAATTGGAATATTTAAATATATTAAAATATATAAATTGAAATAATTATTTAATTGTACCCATGGAGTACGTTAATATTTATTCTGTACATGTTGATATTAGGTAATCGGCATAATGTTTTGAGCACTAATAGTTAAGGATTTGATCAGATACGTTCATAAAACCCCAAGGGGTGTGGTTTTGATGAATTAAATATGTTTTACCAAGTGACCCTCGAAAATAATCCATTAGTCAGCTACATTTGGGGGTGTGCCATGAATTGAAAGGGATGGTCCAAGAAGATCCAATGATAACCTTTTTTTATTAGCATGGGTAGAATGTATATAATTAATGAAAGATAGCATGGGTGAGAGGACTGACTAGGTGATACCATTAAGAGAAAGTTGGGTCATGGGCCATATATTTAATTTCTTCCAATTTTATGTACCTCATGTTTCCATTGGCGTAATTTTACCTTGTTGATGATTTTTAAGTGACTTGTATACTTTGAGTGTTGGATATTGACTATAAATCATGGATTATATCAAGGATCTTTGTTATTAGGACACAACTATTTTATTCCCTATAGGACCCTTGTGATAAACCTCATGATTGACTGTCTGGGATTAAGAGTTTTTTCTATGGGTAATGATGGTTGTGGCTGTCACCATTTACCCTGAACTGAAAGGTATATTTGATGGGAAATGGGATTTTTATGGTGATTTTAAGGGGAATTCAGAAATACTACATCATATATTTATTTATATTCATATTTCTATATTATAAAAGGTTATTACCCTGGATTTCATGGGAATTATCTATTGGTCCTCTCACATGTGTGATTTCTCATGTTTTTGGAGAATAAAACGATGACATGGATGAGACCTTGGTGTCCCAAAATTTATGGGGTCCAATCTTATTGTATATTAGGGAATGATTGTTATAATTACTATAATCCAAATAACTAATTGAAGTTGGTGTGGATTCCAAGATTTTGTAAATATGATCCAATATAAAAGAAATGTGATTTCAGACAAACATTAGTTCCTAGAATTTAAGGGGTTCTTTTGATTGAGAAATACCTTTTAGAATGGTCAGGTGTTAGGATTTGAATAAAAATAGCAGTAGACTATTTGAAATTCCCGTGATTCTCATTATTCAATTATATTAAATAGATTTTTGTCATGAGTATTTCTTCATGAATGGATATTAAAAATATTATGTGTGACAATTGTATCCCACCAACTGATGTGTTTGATATAAGGAAATATAGAGTCGGTGAACCATGAATGATTTAGTTGAGGAGTTGTGAAGAATTGATTTACAAGGGAATGGACCATGGGATCAATGGGGGTGAGGGGTATTCCTTGAAATTAATTGGGATTCCAATAAATTATCCATCCATGAATGTATAGAAATTCCTAGTGCCTCACTATCCTAGTATTCCATCATTACTCTATATAAAATAGGTACAATCATGGGGTTCAGCATGAGGGTTAGGTTAAGAGGGGTTCCATGTCACATCTAAGGATCCACTACCATCATAATAGAGGTGTGAGATTGGGATACATTATTAGTGAATAGAGGTTCCCCTAAGGTGATACTCATGCTTAGATACACTATATAACTAGTCTATGTAGGTGTGGTTGATCAGGTTCGTAGACCTAAGGTTCGACGATGGTTGTGGAGAATATACGAGGTGTTATGTGTTATGCCATGGGGTGGTGTAGATATAGTGGAGGCATTGTCATTTTGACTTGCATAATTACACTCTAGAATCATAATGATGCAGGGGTGATTTTTTTATTCATTTTTGTTTTGTATAGTTAATTTATTTTTTTAATCAAAGGATATCAGATATGCATATCAAAGTATATATGTGTCAGTATAGAGTTTCATTGGTAGTGACCTACAATATATTTTAATAACAACATATTAAGTCCTCCATTTCACCAAATTATCCATGTATCACTCACAAGGTTATTGAAATCACTAGTAGTGGTGATGCATGCATTCGGATTGGGCATGGTCGATTGGGATGGATCAGGTGATATCAAGCGACTCATATGGGGTACTTATGGAGTGGTTGTAGAGACAGAACCTTTTTATTCTTTATAAAAGTTTTATATATGTAATCTTTTTTAACGTAAGGTACCAAATTTTTGTTATGGGTTTTTAGGCAACTATATCATTTCATTTATTAATAAACATGTTAACATTTAGGAATACTTATTTCAATTTATTATTTTTTATAATACATAGTTATTTTTATCATTATTTCACACTGTGACATAGAATATATAGACTCCCCATGTAATTACCTTTATCCTCACTACTATTCATTAGCCTTTGGTGTAAAAAGAAGCACACTTGAGGGTACATGGATAACTATTCAGACTATTATTCATATAGTGATCTTGGTTTGAGAACATCAATGTTTTATCAGATATTGTTTTTAAATTTGTGTTCTATTTTTTGGATTTGGTCGATAGTATAAATATAATGATTTTAGGTATTGTTTTTTAACTCAAATTAGTGTGTCATGATTAACTTTAAGGATGGATTCCTATGTAATCAAGGTTATATGATCTATGCATTGGTCTTGAGGTTTTAAGGTATTTTGGATTCCATCTTAGGCTACTTCACTTGTGGAAATAAATTTATGTATTTTGAGTTATTTGAATTCTATTTTCTTCTTGTTCTACAAGAATGTGACCAATTAATTATTTTTATTCTTCCCATATAAAGGAAATATGTGACTCATACATAAAATAAGGCACACATGATCCAATTAAAATATGTATACTTGTGTGACCATCAAAATTGATGATTGAGGTAGATTTATTTAAAGTAAAAATTCTAGACCTATGATATTTTCCATATAAATACTTTGTTTCATTATACTCATTTGGTTTGACATTTATTTTTATAGTATATTATGGTAAAAGTTCTCATATATCATTTCGAAAGAATATTGGTTGAGACAATGGTGGAAAAATCCATTTAGTAGGGGATGAGTAGATGCCCTAACAGGTAAGGGAATTTAAACCATATAAGGAACACTAAGGGTGTGAGTATTATCTATTCCATTATAAAAAGTACCAGTAACATCTGATATTATAATTTTCTATATATCATGAAATATTATTCTTGTCAACCGATCATGTGGTTGTCGTTTTCTCTTGGTAAATATATTTATGCATGATTCCATTGGGTGTGAGAGATTTGTGGATAGATCATATGAGGAGTTTTCTTTTATATATATTTTTTGGAATGAGAGTGTTATTGGGGTTCCGTTATTCAATTATTTTGTAAGAACCAATATATCATTTTATAGGGGACTATATAGCAGAATTCGTTATAATAGGACCTCCTGACTATTGTTCACAATTATGGATCGTTAAGGATGATGTTTTCTAGGTATAGTTGGAATTTTTGATTATTAAGGGATCACACACATGTACATATTCTAATTGTAAATCAATTATTTTCATGTGTGATTATATGGGCCATTTTAGATGATAACTTGGTGGTTTTTTCTATGTGATAAGTCCATTGTCAGGCCCAGATAAAATGTTATCTAGGTGGTAGGACCCTGAGCCCTTTGAGATATGAATTATTGTTTGGCAATTTAGAGGCTCCTATTGATCAATGGAAACATATTTAAGTGGGTAATCTAGGATTATTTGATCCATTGAGGTGATAATTATGGGTATTAGTATGCATTTTAGATTAGTGAAAATGATGTGGTACTAGTATGTGGTGTTGGAATATATATTCCATTGATTTTATTTTAGTAAGAAAGAACTATTTTATATTTCCTTGGGAATTATTTTTTAGTTCTATCTTCAGAATCATTTGGATTCTTTAACATGTTTGTCTTGAAAATGTTCCCTAATGGTGAAACAATAGAGTGTGGATGGAATATTATGGTTTTAGGGATGTCCTTGGTTGGTGGATGATTTCATTTTTTCCATAGTAGGTGAGTAATGTTTTGTTAATGCAAAAAGGAATAAGCTTTATTATATTTTTAATAGACTAAAACATCAGAAGTAATTGTTAGTGTGTTTAGGTGGGTGATCCTAGTTTTCTGGAGAATTGACTTTTGGGTTCAAGGACTTGGTTGAGTGACTTAGTGTTATATGATTGTACACCCATGGGAGATGATGGGTTTGGAATGGTATACATAGTTTTTGAATGATACCCGTTTAAATAATAAATAATAAATTATCCTTATTATATTCTTGTTATATGAGACTTTAAGAGATAGTTGTGAGAATAATGGTATGTGGCACAGGTTTCTTATTTTAAAATGTGCCACCACGGTAAGGGAGAAATTTTAAATGGACATTATTTTGATAAATTTCAATGGGACCATTCCAAGAATCCATGAATGGGTAGTGTATGATGTTGAGATAGAATATAGGTGAGCATGTTTGTTTGCCTCTAATCATTGAATTTGGGTATGGTTTTGGATTGTTCATTGATTATCAAGGATTCTTCTAGTAAAGAAATTTTAAAGGAACACCAATGGGATGGAGAATCCTATCATCCATGAATGTTATGAATATGTTTGGGTATGATCATGATATTTACATATCATTTGGTTTATGCTTTTGATTGTAGTTTCATGTTAATAACTAGAAGAGTACCTAAAAATTTTTAATTCTTGGACAATGGATTTTTATTATTGGTGTTGAGCATGGAATGGATTTTATTTATATGAATGTGATCAGATCAATCGATTTTTTTTCAGTGGGGGAATCCAAAAATCAATTATTTTGGTCATCCAGAGGGTTATTGATGTATGGTTTGTAATGTTATTAGATGTGGGGATACAAAGACTATGCCAGGTTTGTGTTTATGTATATAAGGTGTATATTTTCAGTGTTGGATGGGTATTTTTTATGAATGAAAATAATAATTTTATTATTCTTGGATGGTTGAGGGATGATTTTTTTCTTAGAAATGTGAATTTGGATTCAGTATGTATGTATATTTACCCTTCTTGAGGATATTTGTTTGTGCTGAGTTGTAAAATAAATAACTTATTTAATTGGGATACACTATTAGTTCATTGATATTAAATTATTATAATGGGGAGAAACCTAATTTTGTTGATTAATTAAATGTGAAAACATTGGGTGTATTAGGATGGATGAATATAATTTTCTCTACATTTTTAGTTTTCTCATGGTCATGGGGGAACATCAAAATTTGATTATTTAGGTTCTTTGTTTTTAGAGTTGTGCATTGGAAGCTAATTCTGTGTTTGGGATTAGAACATGGTGATTTAGATGTGAATTGATAAATGGTATAAGTCAGTCATTAGAATTAATGACCCCCATAAAAAATCAAGTCTGGGAAGTGTAATGGTGGGGAGTTTGTAATATATCATATGTATAGATGTGTTTTGGAATTTTTAAAGTAGTTAAATTTCAAATTCCAAGGAGGGGTAAACTTTTTGCCAGAGATTCAAAATGTATATTTGAGTTTCATAACATATTGAATGATTTTTTGGAAAATAATTTTAGGTTTGAGAGGTAACTCAAGTGTCCTTGATAGTCTTGGGTGCATTTAGTAGAGTTTCATAAGTTATACTGGGTTGTGGTAAGGGTGAACGATTTAGTATGAATGGTTTAGGAGTTACCATGAAACACACAATGCATGAGGATAATTTTAGATATATTTATATTTTGTAAGGATTCCTGAAATAGTTAGTTAATGGTTTTGATTAATTCATGTGTATATTCAAGTAAAATGTGTTTTTTGGTTGGGGTTAGAGTTTTGGTGCTTGGAATGTGCCCTACCATAGAAAAACCATAAGAAATGTTATAGACTTGGATAATTCCAATTTGTATGGATGGAACATAGGTTAGTAATAATTTTGGAAAAACTATTGTAGATAGGTTTCTTTGAATATAAGTTCTCAAAAAATTCTGGAGTAATTTTTTAAAACATGTTTAGTACTAATATCATGTAAATTTCCTCTCCCCCAATGATTTTATTATATAGAAAATTCATTTTATTGGTTGTCCTTCTATAATGTGATATGGAATCCAATTCCATTACCCTCCTCCAAAACATTCAATAGGGGTGACCCAATAGGTTTTTCTTAGTGATCTATTTTATTCGTTGGGCTCTATCATCCGTAGTTTATCACATCTTCTCTTTGTCTAAATTTCATTATCTATATCTTAAATTTTATTCATACTATCTATTAAATAAGGGTGAAGTGGCCCAATTATAATGCATCCTTAAATTAGCATAGCTAGATGGATTCTTAGCATGGTGTCCCAAGATGGTCATATATAAAAATTTCAATGCAATGAAGTGAAATAAATTTATTCAATTATTTTATTTAAATTAAATAATATCAATTGTGTATTTGCATTTAATGATAAGGGATATAGATGTATTGGTGTATAGAGTCTATTCTGGACCTTATATGGGTAGTTTTCTTTGGTTCCCATGTTACCTGAAGACATTGTAAGGGTTTATCATTTATTACAGACTATATAATTGTTATTTAAATTGGAAATTAGTAAAAATTATTAATAAAATATTATTTTTTTTGTCTGGTTTAATATATGAGATCTTTTCATTTTGACAAGTTGCACTGTGATTTGAAGAATCTATGTCCGCTTTAGTGAAGATTCCTCATTTATTTTTAAATAATAATCTCTTAAATTTGAGTTATATGTTCTCATGTACTGGAATTATGATTCTTATGTATTTTATATATGGAATACGATGTGATGTATTCCAACAAAAGTATATCCTTCATGTTAAACTATAAAATATGAACTTAATTAAATATTTAATCAATAATGACAAATTAATGGGATTTCGTAATCTATGTATCTAATTTCCTTATCCATTTAGGTCATTGGGAACAAACATGATGCATCATCCATTGATGGTCAAGGAATTGGCCAAGGAAACATAGAGTTATATGATGGGTTTAAAAATTATAAATTAAATTATAATGGAAATGTGACACCTGAGTAGGAGAATATGGTATCCTACCTATAGATTTGTTCTATAGCATGATACATAAAAAATAGTATGTCATCTATGAACCCATAAGACACAATTATCATGGTTGTATGTACAATAGTTCATGGGTGACTAGTTTGGTGACCATAATGACCTAGTGATATCCTAGCGAAAATGATGGGACATGGGCCATCTCATTGAATCTCACCCATTTGAAATACAATGTGTATCTAGTGAGTTCATGCCTTTATGATAATTACACCATGGAATTTATTTTCCATTGAGAATCAGGTGATGAATCAAAACTATATATGACATCAAGAACCCATTTATTGGTGCCTCACTGTGTCATTAACTATGAAACCCTAGGGAATTACCTAATGAAAAACCCACTAAGAGTTGGTCTTTTTTAGAAATTGGTAGTTTTAAAGGTGGTTATCAACTTGGAATTCTATCACACATGTATGCCCGAAGGGTTTGGGATGGTGATAGTGAGAACATATGACCATTCATATGTGACCTGTATATAATTATTTTATTTCCTAAAATTTGGAAGTTATTGGACCATCACTACATATGTGATGCGAATAAAAAATTGATCCTTATTTGATAGGAATAATAATCCAACATGGCTTCAAATGAGAAATAATGGCATTCGTTATATGATGAGAATAAAGAATCCATCTCTTGTGATGTGAATTCAATTGAATATATTCCTTATGCGATTCAAATAATATTCCCCCAAACACATTATTATTTAATAAATTCTATCCCTTATTATATTAGTATACGAAAAATCCTCATTCCTCATGAGATGAATATTTGTGAAACGCCCATTAATTATGTGATGAGTATAAGATGAATCCTCCTTCCACATGTGATGATCATAAAATAACATATATTTTGTTAAGTGAGGAGTATATTATGAGCCTTGTTTTATTAGATGATGAACATATAATTACCTAACCATTCAACATTATTTGATGATAAAAATAAAACCTCATGGTTTGAAATCTGAAAAAATAACGTATCCTCACTTATTTAATTAGAATTACATTCCATCACCCCATAAAAAATGAAGTAATCATGATTATTTAAATCCTACCAATCATTATGTGATGAGAATAACATAAATTGTTATTTCATATTTTAGAATCATAATATTAAACCCATTTTCATCTATGAAAATAATATGATTAATTATACTTCTGTATGTGACAAACATAATATTTATCATTCACCCTTATGTGACATAGATATGACGAATCGTCCTTCCTTATGTAATTTGTATATGTTCAATTATCATTCCATATTTTATTATTATAATATTCCCCCATGGATTTTAATGGGGGAACACATGAACCATTCATCCTTATACTAAATTAATAAGATAACTCATTCATTGAAACATGTAAGGTGCACTAGTTCCCATAATAATACTCAACACACTCATAAACCCAATCTGAATAGTATTTTAATTATTAAGGAATTGTTAAAACACAATCCTCTTGGTGTGTTTTTAGTGTAATTTTTTAAAATTAGGGTTGAATAAATTAAAATGAGTTTATATGTCCTAATAAATGATTGGTCTATTTTTTATGAATTTTTATAGTGTTATTTCTTTAATAATAAAGTAATTTTTTTTCGAAAATATGTTGAAAAATTACTAGAGTTCCTAAAAAATTATAAGTTTTGGAATAAATAATTTTCCCCTTATGGAATATACAATTTTCTCTTGGACTCGAGAAAAAACATGATTATTTTTAGAGTTTTTTAGAAAGCATTTTTCATTTTCAATTAATGGATAGAAGAAAAGACACAGTGACACATTCAATTATGTTGTCACAATGATAATGTATAGGTGTATATTATATTCGATAGGTAGTCATGTAGTTGTAGAAGGTGTTGAATTGTGAATGGATTTTGAGATTAAAATTTTAAATGTACCTAATTTCAAATGAATAGTTTTGGTATTTTGTAACATTTTTTAGTGATATATATAGTTCTATACTTTTCAATTTGGTTGAGAAGTAGATTTAAAACCACATGTAGTAAATTTAATTCCATTAATAACCTTATGATAATTTCAATGAGTATATATGTTTACTATTGTTCATGTTTTTTGAAATTCATTTTTCCATAAAACATTTGAACCTGAAATGTCATGGAGGATGTAACATAGTATTATGTATCCTATGAATTATTGGGTTCATGCTATTTTTGGTAGAATCACCCCTAGAAGGAAAAAGTCATAATTTTATATATTTATGGATTGAAAGAAATTTAATGGTCAGGAAATGAACTCGAGATCCATTCCCTGAATTGGAATTTCAAGAAATATAAATAATAAGGTTTGGTGGGATGATTTGGGTGTTTCCTTTTACCAACTAAATAGATTAAATATATATGAAAATTATTATATATGAATGAATAGATACATATCATTGAATGTGTCTAAAATAATGGATATTAATTTCTTGAAAATAAGTGGAAGATAACAGATCTCATCATTGATGTAATAAAGGATCTAACCAATAATTATTGAATATTTTTTGAATGACATGGAACACAAAGCAATCCCAATCAAGAAATAAAAAAAGGTGGAGAAAAATAATAATGATGGAAGTAAAAAACTATTTTTATAATATTAAAATATAGTATAAGGGGGTAATATGTTGTTTTCTATATTGAATATTCTACAATCCTTCAAGTGGAAGAATGTAAAGTAGATAAATACACTAATACTTGTGTAATTGTATTCATGGTTTTGGAATTCATATGACAACGGAATATTGTGTAAAAGTGACTTCTTGGTGCTTATGAGTTTAGTAAATCTTGATCTTATAATGTTTGGAAACCCCTAATATATTTAGTCCCCATTGAATTTTAAAAACTTATAATAAAAATATTTTGGAAAATCTATATATTTTTAATGTATGCTCCTTTGATTAAAAAAGGTTTATGTGGACCCATTAAAACATTAATTCCATTAGTTTCTTACATTACCTCTTCATTACAGTTGTTGGGGATAGTGTGTTCTTAAAATTGGTGTAAAAATATCAGTAATAATAGTTGTAGAAGGAAATAGATATACCCTATTTCCACACCTAAATCAAGGTTTTTACCATGATTATGAAGAAAGTGGTATCATAGAATAATATTATTTGTGATGAATTATCTCTATAAAGAAATGATAGTGTTCGTAAATCTTTTGATCCAAATCATCAATGAATATAAATTTTTTGTATTTAAGAATCATATGAAACACTATTATTGATCATTTAGAATATACTTCTGTAGAGGTTCCACATGATATATTTTGTTTAGTGCTAACATGAGATACTATTCAGAATAAGACCATTGAGAGATTACTATTGATAACTAATTAATTAACATATATGGAGTTGAATTATCTAATTCCATATATAGAATTGTTATGTAATTAATATACTCACACACCATTTGATAAAATATTCATAATTCCAATGGTGGTGATTCAACGATATTTAGATCTCAATTTCATGTTTTATATATAATGTATGAGGATTTGGGGTTGCACCTAATTGAATTTTGTGATACATTACTTGATTTGATTAACAAAATTGTGAAAGATATCTATGAACTCATAGAAATTATCAATGATATTAAAACGAAAATCAGGATCTAGAGAAGCTTGAAACTGATATCAAACATGATGGTGTCAGTGTGTGAAGATAAGGATAAGAAAGGAAGTGTTGTTGGATGGTATATATAACATTTTCATTACATTCATGATGAGAATAAATTAAATATATACATATTTCATGATAATTATCTATAAGTTTAGTACATGGAAATGAAGAAACTAGTGTTTTAAGAAGATCCTAATAAAATATATGTTAACACGGTGATTTATTTCATAACCAAAACAGTGAAATTAGGAAATATAGGATTAAAATACATGTAAACACATGAATAATTTTCATATAGAAAATATTGGAATCTAGTAGAAAATTTCCAGTGAAATCTTATAGTGATAATGAAGATAAAGTACCGACTATGAACACTTTCAAGGATATAAATGGAAAAAGGTATTTAGAAATTAATATTATCAAAAGATAAAAAAATTGTTAGAAGAATGTATATTGTTTAGTTGAAATGGATGAGGTGGAGGTTGAGTATGATTAAGAACTTAGTGAGGATGTTCTTATGGCTCCAAGAGACATAACATAATCTGAGGACAATAATGATAAAGATATTGAAGTTGATGAAAATATTTAAAATAAAGTTGAAATGTATGTCAGTCAAATAAAAAATTATTCCTAGAAGGAAAAAATGATGATACATAAGGATTTATGTGATGTATAATTAATTAGAAGAAAATTTTGAGTTGATTGCTGACATCGAAAAAGTCAATTTAATAAATCATTAATTCCCAAAAAATTTCTTAAGAATAATCTCCAAATTCAAATGAAATAACGGATCGTCGATGTCATCATATATTTTCGAAATGAGTATGTATGAATATTTTATGAAGACAAAAAATAAGTCATGTTGATGTATATATATAGTTCAGATTTAATATTATTATGTTATATAAATATATAATATTATCTTTATCACAACAATTAAGTTTTATGTATATTTAAAATATAGGTTTTTTTATCAATTCTACCAAAATATTTGATAATTAATCATAGAATATAACTGAATGAAGCAATAATAATGGGTAAATTTATAAGTTCATCTTTTAGATGTTATAAAAGGTAATTTTATTAATACTACATACCACAAAAAATGAATATTTAATCAGTGATGCCTATAAGGATTATAAAAGATCATTCTTCAAGCATAGTTGCATGAAAAATACATAACACTATAGTGAAAATTTATTTCATTGAAAAATAATTTGAAATAATTTTATATTACCTTAAATTAAAGTTACTAACATATCTTAACTACCAAATCAACACATTACAATAAAATTGAAATGTACAATTTATGGGAAACTTAAAATTTTTAAATATATTAATAATAAAATTAACATGAAGAAGAAAATGGTGGTTATTCATTCAAATATTCTTGATAATATAATCTAAAAGAAATAAAGAAAACAACTTGGTTTAGAAGAAACCCCCACAGATATAATAATACTCAACATATAAAAATGTAATTTTAATGTAAGTTAAACTAAAAGGAAGGAAATGAACTATAAATATGAAACCATTATATATTGACTATAAATAAATAAATAAAACATGAATTATAATTTATAATACATAAATAAAAGATTAAAGAAATACCTAAATAGAAGGATAAAAAACTCATAAAAACATATTGAAATGTAATAGGTAAATTACATATTGATTTGTCTATTTTTTGAATTTAGTGAACATTATGTTATACCAGTCACAACATGTATCATATAAATGTTAACATTACAGTTACACATAAAATATTATTTTTCTTTCTTTTTCATAAAATAACATGATAATATGAGTTCATTTTATTTTATTTGATTGTGTGAATCATGTTTTGAAACATATTTAATTATTTATCTTATATCAAATACAAACATGTTATATAGATATTACAATATTAAATTGAGTTTTTTTAACAATTACATTAATAATTCAATGTTTTATATAATAAAATTGTCATTTCATGATGCATTAATTAAATACATATATTAATAAATGACTTTAATTTGAAATTATTTTGCATACCATGGGAAGAGTTGTGAAACATGAGAATCATTTTTTGGGATATATAAAAATATTCAAAACAATTTAGATTGGTGTTTCCTTGATACCCATACCTTAGTTTGATAAAATTATTATTTAATATATATATATTATATATATTTTACTTTGAATGTAATTAATAATGTGATAGATAGTAGATGAAGCTCACTTGAATATTGACTAACGGTATACATGATGAGAATACTTCCCAATGGTGGGATGTGTTATATATTTCTGGTTGGTGACCTAACATCAATCAGTGATGAAAAGACCATCAATTGTGAATAATGATTCATGGTAAACAAATTTGGAGGATTTATTTTGTACAAAAATATGTTTTGGTATTTTAAAAATGGATTCCTAATTTTTCAGTGTGTTACCTAGTGTTTTTAAAATGAGACAACATGTTCGATAGTGTACACAATCCAACACATTCTACTTAAGAAAACAACTAATTATTATCATGTTACCTTATAATCTAGTTATTAAAAGGTATGGAATGAATATTATTAATTTATTTATGAAAATATTTTTGGCATATGTAATGATTTATTTATTTTGAAAAAAATTTATATAATTGAAAATAAAACCTTTTTAATTAAGAGGAAATGTATTCCTAAAAAACTATTTAAATGAAAAAGAGTCTATAAAATAATAAAATGAATTTTTATGTATAATATTAATGAATTATATATGTAATATATTCAATATAAATATTAAAATTCAACTTATCGGTTTTTTAGATATGATATAAGAACAAATTCAAATTTTCGAATAAAATAAGTACTTAAAAAATATAGTTTTAACACCATTAAATGGAGAAAAAATTTTAAATATATATTTTAACTTCTATATGAAATATTTTACTAAATTAAATTCTTATTTGGACTCTGGAAATAAAAATTTACTTTGGTTGAAATTCCTGTATTTATATGATAAAATTCATAATTTAACGAATAAAGAAAAATACTACATTGAAATTCAAGACTAGTTTTTTGTATAATCTAATTATATTGGTGGAATAACTTTTTAATTTGGTTTAATATATAATTATATTAACGTTTTATCATTTAATTTATTTTATTACAATTGAAATTAATTGAAAAATGATATTATATATAAATTTAAGTCAATCTTTTGATGGTTTTTTACTTTTAAAAACTATTTTTCTCATTTTTACAATGGGGATTTATTCAATATATATTAATAAAACATATATGATTTGAATTAGGAAAAAATTATTTTATATTTCAAATCATAAGATATAAATTATGTAAATAGTTCCTTTTTAGATTTTATACCTTATTTATAGTAACCATAGTATATATAGATATATTACTACGGTTAAGGGTTAGTCCGGTAATTAGAGATGAAAATAATTTTAAAAAAATATAAAACTGCCATAGGAAATGTACTACATTAATTTGATGAGTGTGTCCCATAAATAAGTATCATTTGGTCGACTTTAGTACCACATGGAGCCAGTTGGATGACTTTAATGAATTTATAATATTATATTCAATGTATAGTCTTTTTTTGTTAAACATTTGTTTTTAAAAAGAAAATTACTTTAATTGGGAGTTATATAGGGAATATATTCGCTTATAAATACACTTTAAAATGATAAAATATTTACATATATCATTGTAATTAATTAATAATGTTTTAAAATTAAATAATAAAATTTTACTATGACACAATGATGATATAGAAATTTATTAAATAATGAATGAATCAAATAAATGATATTATAATTATTAAAATAAATATTATAATAGATATATTATTATATCCATGAATTTCGTGGATAATATTGAAAATTGATTGAATTTTTAATGTAGTTTTTTTAAATTATATTATTTTTATGATATTTTTTATTACTCAACTAATGATTATTGTTCAAATTGACACAATTTGTATTTTAAAATATATAATATTTTATTAAATGTTATTATATTCCAAAAATATATAATATTCGACCAAATGGTTAGGTAAAGTCAATATATATCATGAATGGAACCTTTTTAGGTTTTTTTACATTTTATATTAATTACATTAACCAAAAAAATATAAACAAAATAATATAATAGTAATGTTAAAAACTGTGAAATAAGGGTTAAAATGGTAAGTATTAAAAAATAATAAAAACTATTATAACTAAAATTAGATGAATTTAATTCAAACCAAAATTATTTTATCTTCTAAATAAATAAATTTTTGTACCGAAATTTAATTTGTATTAATTTAATAATTTAATATTTTTTAGGGTGCCCCTCCCCTGCCGTATAAAAGGGTAACAACTATTTTCTAATACTCACACATCCAAATCCTTTTTCAACAGAAAAGTTATACTCAAAACACTTACTAAAATCCATCCCCCATGTTATTAAGGCCCTATTTTATGTTGAAACCCCTTCTTAGATGATATAAGATTTTCTTCAAAGGTGATCAACCAAATAAGA
This sequence comes from Viscum album, assembly GCA_963277665.1. Classification (NCBI taxonomy): domain Eukaryota; kingdom Viridiplantae; phylum Streptophyta; class Magnoliopsida; order Santalales; family Viscaceae; genus Viscum; species Viscum album. Next base: position 1,810,231,724 of record OY728123.1, on the reverse strand, counting down.
GGTATCATTTTTTATTTGTTTTCATTTTATTTATTCTTCCAATTCCTCTAAATATTATTTTTAGAACATGAAATAATAAATCAATAATCCATAATATAATGAAATTTTATTCTAGTAATATAATCACCTAAATCCATCTCAAATTTCATCCAAATGGAAATGCACATTTCGTTCGTTTATACGGAGGACTACCGCCCCACAAGTTGATATTGTTCATTTTTTATTTTTAACTATCAAGAATGGTTATAATGATGGAATAGATATTTATATATTAATTTAATGAAATATTTATCATTTTAAAAGAATAAAAATTCAATTTTTTTCTAACAAAACATGCGCTAAAAAAAGAAAATGTCTTATATGCATACGTGTGAACTATCAAATCCAAGAAGTGATGTGAATCATTTTTATTCACCACATCACATGTATGATATATATAATTATATTTAAATGAGTTTTATAGTATCAATTACATTTTTATCATTATTGGAAGTTAAAAAAACAATTAGGTTTTTTCCATAAGGATTAATGAAAAAGGGAATGGTTAGTCATGCGTACGTATGACATATTATCTCTAGGATTATAACATTGTTCATTTTTAATATACATGTTTAATGAATGGAATTAAAAGTATAATTGTCATATAAAAGTGATTATTATGTCATTAATATTATTCTGGAGGTTATGGAATTATGAGTACATGGACTGTTGACATCAGTCCAAGTCCATTTTTGACTCAAGTACTGAATACCTACAAAATGTCTAATATGAACATAAATAAATATGTTATTTTTTTAACATGGTAAAAAGTGATATAAAAGGATTAATAATCATTAAAAGGTTATAAGTAATTTATAAAATCACCTATGATTTTTATCCATGAAAATATAGATTATATGTGATGATTCATACTTAATGTAAAAGATTTCTTCTTAATGTCCTTTCATTAAATAATTTCAATGTAACAAGAACCTTTATTATTTTATACAGTGTATATAAATCCACATTGAAATTTCATAGTCCTATTTTATATATAATAATTTTTTTTAAAATTCATTAATTCATGGAGAGTATGATTTAAATTTTTAAAGTGATATTGGACATCCTGAACATTTAAAGATTTAATTATCAAATCATGTCTTCAGGATAATAATTTTCATATTTATTGATATATATATATATATAAAAGGATTATAGATGAAATTTTATGTATATATTTAATTTCATTAAAAGTTTTAAAAATGGAATCTTTTTATACAATGTTTTTTACAATCTTTACAAAATGAAAAAATGAATGTTTTCTGTTCTAAATTATACAATGATGACAATTAATCCACTATTGAAAATGTAATTTGATACATGGATTCATCTATTAGACTTACTATTTTTAAATTTAAAATAAATAATATATAAATATATATATATATATTTGGGTATTTTGGTATTTACGATGATTTCTTAAATGAAATGTTATTTTTTTAAAAAAATTGTTTCCTATGGGATTAAAAAAATGATTTCAAAAGGGTTTTGTTATTCATGAAATGGAACATGAGAATTATATTAAATGGGAGAGTCAAAAATAGCTTATATGAAGGGTTTATCTCAATTGAATTTCATAGGTAATCATGTTATAGATAAAAAGGGGGTTTGAGGCAAATTATATATCATGATTGAGCCTGTATAGATTTTATAATTCCTGATCCACATTATAGATCTCAATTTTTGAAGTCATCTATATTGTTAATCAAATTTTATGAGATTACAAAGGGTTTTATGTATATGATTTTCTTGGTCACATAAATTGGATTTAATTTATTTCTATTGGTTTAATGTTTTTATTTGAGGAAAAAGTATTATTTCTATTCATGAAAAACTTTTCTGCTTATTTTTCTCAAATAATGTTAAACCGTTTTCAATGTTTTATCTAGAATAATGGTTTCATTCTTTTTATGTCCCTTATTGGGATTTAATTTTCATACAAAGTTTTAAATTTTTTCACATGACTTAATATTGGTATGGAAAAAGAATATTACATGATGAAATATATGAATATGTGTCTTGAAATGAAATATTATTTTATATTAATTTTTTTGGTGAAAAAAGGATATTGAGAATAAGTGTCCACATGTAATGTTTATGTTTACTATGTAGGAATTTATCCTAATTTTATAAAGCTCAAATCATAAAAGATATTCATATGTGAATTATAGTTCAATAACACTACTATCTGATATTTTTAAGACTATGTACTTATAGTTAGTATCATATGATGGTTTAGACAATATTAAAGATTAGGATGTCTTCTATTATGATAGAAAAATCATATGAGTTTATAATGTCAAGGTTTTTAATAAAGTTCAATATCCTAAAAACACCTTTTGAGTAATTATGTTCCAAAATATTAATGTGATTAATGATATTTTTAGAGAAGTTTATTTTTTAGGTAATTATGGTTATTGATTTTTGGGATTCAAAGTGAAAGGAATGAGATAAACATTAAGGTTAAAAAATTTCACACTTATTTTTGATGATTTTATCTCATTTATTGAAATGTTATAAAATTATATACTTTTTGTATAAGGAAAAAAAATAGACCACATGATAACCCATCACATTGGACAAGGCTGTGGTAATTGAACTCACAACTAAATTTTGATGTGGCTTTATAGCCTAAAACTCGCATACATGATGTCCCTATTTTGTATATCATTTAATTTTTAGTTATATGTGTTTATGGAATAAGAATAAGTTAAATATTAGAACCTATGTTTTATCAAATGGGCATCCTTAGTATATGAAAATGATTTGGGTATTAAGTGATATATATTATTTTAGAAGGAATTCACTAATTTTGGAAACCTATATACCAAATGAAAAGTAGATTAATAAGGGATTTTAGTTGAGGAGTAATGGTTGTATTTTATTTTGGATGAAACTATGTTTTGATTGTGTACTTTTGGAGATTTGGGTTATTTATGAAAATTATTAACCTATCAGAGAGAATATTTGATTAGGTTAATTACTATATGGTAAAAGTCATTAAAAGTTTTTGAAGTCATTTGGAGATAAATGATTATATTTATTAGGGAGGATTAGGTAATCATATTCGTTTGAATTATGGGTTTGAATTGAAGATTTGGATTTGTTTTTGGATTTAATGGATTATTATTTTTTGTATTATATTTGTTAAATTGTTGATATTAGTATTGAATTTTGGAGATTAAAACTACTCCTTATACTTATAATGGATTATTAAATTTAGGGGAAATTATCTGATCTTTTACAAACCATTTTGGTTTTTGTTAATATAGAATGGAATAATAATAAAAAAATATAATTTTGTGGTTTATGTGTGTTTCTAAAAGTTCGTTAAAGTGCTTCAGGCCTGAAACATTCATCTTAAATACTCATTATTCAGAGAAAAAGATGAATTTGTGGTAGAAATCGTTTAATGGATAATAAAATACTGGTAATGTAACTTTATTTAATTTTTGATCTTATTATATGTAGTAAAATAATTTTTTTTATTTATTAAATGGATCTTAAAATTGAAATGTTTTATGTTTAATTTTCTAACCACGATATCAATGATCGTTTAACCCATTAAAAGAATTTGGTTTTCTGATATCTATGTTTTTCCTGATCTTGTTTTCTATCACTCTCCATTAGAACATCATGGTTAGTTATTAATCCATATATATTTTTTCCTATACGTAATACTATAATGTTTTATCTCAAGTGACCTTCATACGATCCTTTATTTCTTTGAAAGTTGATGTTTAATAAATCATTTTTCAAAGGGGTGAATGAAATAATGATATTTGGAAGAGTCATACATTATTTATCTAACTCAAAATAAATTTTTGAGAATGAAATTTAGCATAGGGTGAGAATTTAACACCTCTAGTTCTTAATGGAAACAATAAGTTTGATATAATACATATTATACCACATCAAACTTAAGATAAAAACAAAATATTATTATGTTACCTGATAACTGAGATTTTAAAATGGAAGGAATGAAACGTATTAATTTATTTATGAATTTTTTACACATGTATTTAATTAATTCTTATTTGAACAATTATTTATAATATAAAATAAAACCCTTTTTACTAAAAAAGAAATGTATTTTCTGAAAAACTATTTAAATGAAAATAAGTGAGTTTATAAAATAATAAAATCAATTTTATAGATTTTATTAAGAAAATATATATGTTATATCATCCATGTAATGCTTAAAATTATTCTGATATTTTTATTGGTATGATAAAAGAAAATTGTCAATTTTTTAGAAAAAAGAAGTATTTTTTCAATAAAATGAATTTTACCACCATTTTATAGAGAAACATTTTATATGTTGTTTTTTTCAATTTTATATGATATATTTCACAAAAAAATACTTTTTTGGAATCGGGATATCAAAATTTACTTTGGCTGAAATTATTGTTATTTTGTTGTTAAAGTTCATATTTTAATGAATAGTTAAAATTACCACAATTAATTCAAAACTGTTTTTTGAATAATTTATCTATATTTATAGCATTCCTTTTTAATTGGTTTTAAATTATAATTTGGTTATATTTTTATCATTTAATCCAATTTTGAAAATTATAAATAATTTATAATTGAAATTATATATAGACACATGTCTATAATTTGATGGTTTTTTTACTTTTAAAAACATTTTTTTGCTTTTTTAAAAAAGTGATTAATTATAAATTAACTACCAAAAAATATATTATTTTATTTTAGAAAAATTTATTGAATATTTTAAATCATAAGATAAAATGTATTCAAATAGTTCCGTTTTAATTTTTTCATATTATAAATAGAAAAATTCGTAAATATTTTAATTATGACAGTTAATGGTAAATAAAGTAATTAAAGGGAAAAATAATATTATAATAATATAAAACAATACTAAAAATTTTCCTAATTTTATTTTATGAGTGTTTTATAACCATGATGATCCTTTGGTCTACATTAGGACCACATGAAGACACATAAATGACTTTAATGCATTTTATATTAAATGAATAGTGATTTTCATTACACTTTTTTTAAAAGAAATGTATTTGGATATGGATTTATATTGGGGATATCCTCAACAAGAAATAGTTATTAGAAATATAAAATGATTACGTACATCATTATAATATTTTTATAGTTTTTTTTTAAATAATTAAATTTAATTATGACACAATAAAGAGGTAATAAATTTTTAATTAATGAATGAATCAAATAAATGATATTATAAATATTATAATAAATATTATATGACATAATTTAATGATGTAATCAAATTTAATGGATATTTTGAAAATTGTTTATGAATTAAAATAGTTTGTTAAAACTTATCTTCCTGTAATGATATTGTTAAAACTCAACTAATGAATAGAATCAAAATTGACAGTATTGTTATTTTAAAATATAAATTATTTAATTAAGTGATATTAAAAATCCTAAAAATATAATATACTGAAAAATAGATTAGATAATTCCACGTATTCATTAATGGCACGTTTTTTTGTTCTTTGACTTGTTATTGTAATTACCATAACCAATAATATGTGAAAAATATAATAACATGGTAAGATTAAAATAGTAAAATAACGGTTAAACAAAAAATATAACTATTAAAAAATATTCAAAACCAGGATAATTTTTATTGGATGATGTGGATTCAATCTAAAATAATCTTATATTTGAGATTAAATATTTAGGGACCATTTTTAACTGAAATTGACTTTATATAAATTTTATATTTTAAGAGCTTCCAAGGGTGCCCCTCCATGATTGTATAAAAAGTTACCCACTATTCTCTAATACACACACTGAAAAATCATCTTGGAAACTCTATTATACACAAAACAAATCATCATAGAATCCCTCAAAAAATTCTTGGGGAGTTAGTTTAGGTAGAAAAAACCTTTTTGAGGTGCTAAGGGGTTCATTATAGGTGATCAGCTGAATAAGAAGTATCATTTTCAAAGTTTTTCTGTTTTATTTCTTCTCCCACATCATCTAAATATTATTCTTCTAAGCTGAAATAATAAATACCTTATCCTATAATTTCTTAAATATTATTATATTAATTTCATCACTTTAATCCATCTCAAATTTATTCAAATGGGAAATGAACATTTCTTTTGTATGTACAACGGACTACTGCCTCACGAACTGATATTGTTCATTTTCATTACCTTCTATCAAAGCTAGTTATAATGATAGAATAATTGTTCATATATTAAATTGAAGACATATTTATCATTTTAAATTAATAAAATTTCAATTATTTTCTTAACTTTCATTAACATTAAAATTATAATGTTGTTCATGCATATGTGTGAACTATCACCTCCATGATGCAATGTATATCGTTTTTATTCAACTAATTACTTGTATGATATAAATAAATAAATAAATATATGTATATTTAAATTATTATTATTAATTTAATAATGACATTATTATTATATAATGGTAAAATAATAATTACCGTATCACTATAATGATAAATGATAAATGGAAACATTACTCATGCTTACGTACTACTTACCATATCCATGATTGTAACTTTATTTATTTTTCATATACATATTTAATGAATAGATTCAAAAGTATAATTGATATATAAAATTTATTATTATTTTATGAATATTATTCTATATATTATTATTTAATGTCCACAGAGACTATTGATATCAATCCATGTTCAAATTCGAAATCAAGTATCAGATATTGAAAAAACACCTAATATGAACTTAAATTATTATTTATTTTTATAACATGGTAATATGTGATATAATAGGAAGAATAAACTCAAAATAATTCTCAATAAATTATAAATTATCTATAGTTTTTTTCAGTAATATTACTATTGTACGTGATGTTTCATACTCAAGGTAAGAAATTTCGTCTCAATCTCCCATCATTGAGGCATTTCTTGATAATATGCACCTTTATTATTTTATAAAGTGTATATACTGGCACTATGATGTTTCATATCCATATTGTATCTATACTAATGTTGTTTTTTGTTTTGTTAAATTTATTAATTCATTTATATTGTGATTTAAATGTTCGAAGTGGTATGGGACACCTTGAACATTTAAAGACATAATTATAATATATTTTATTCATGATTTTAAATTTACTATTTATTTAAAAGGATATTAAACAATTATAAATGAAATTTTAGGCCTCTATTTTATTTCATTCATTGTTTTCCAAATTTAATATTTTTATACAAAGTGTTTAACTTTCCATACAATATGATATAAGAAAATATTTCTGTTTTAACATATACAATGACAATGACTTCTCTATCATCATAACAATTATTTGATACATAGCTCACTCTATAAGAAAAAATGTTTTTAAAATAAAAATAAATAACATATTTCTTTTTTTGGTATCTTGGAATTGAATATGAGTTTTTATATTGAATGTTGTTTTTATTTGAAAATGTCTTTCATATGGGATTAGAAGATTTTTTCAAAAGGTTTTTATGATTCATGAAATGGTACATGAGCATTATATAAAAGAGGTGAGCCCGATACATCTTATACAAATGGTTGAGTCAGATTTAAGCTCACAGGAGATCACGTTATATCTTATATGAAGGGTTTACCCCCAGTATAGATCACGTGTGAGTGCAATATTTCTTATATGAAGGGTGATCCCCATTAAAGATCTTCAATATAGAAGTCAGGCATACGATTATTCCAATTGGAAGTGATTTGAATGGTTTTTTTGTATATGATGATCTATGTAACCTATATTACTACTAATATATTTCTATTTGTTAAAATTATTTCTTTGAAAAAATGTGGAAGTGTTATTCATGTGATTTTTTTAATTCACTCAGAGAACGTTAAATGGGTTACCATGTTTTGAATAGAATAATGGTTACATTATTTTTTATCCCTTATTTTTTTTTCTGATATCCCACGTTTTAAAATGTTTTTCACAGGTCATAATATTATTAAGGGAAAAACAATATTCCATGATAATATTATTGAGGATGTGTATTGAAAATAAATCTTTTTTTATTTAAAAATTGTTTCCTTTAGTGAAAAATTTATTAACGATTATAAGGTTACATTTATAATGTATGAGTTTACAATGTAATATATTATACTAATTCTCTAAAACTATAAATATAAAAGATCCTCAAATGTGACATCTAGATAAAAAACTCAAGAATAATATATGATTTAGGGCATGTCCTTATATTTGGTTTTATATTGGTTCTTTTTAGAAAACAAATATTCATAAAATTTACCAATGAATAAGTAGAACCAACAAAAGTGAAGTAATTGGAAAAGGTGATATTTTCACACAATATAACTTCTGTAATCCCATAAGTATATTTAATGATTCTATATCAAATTTCACATAAATCCATTATAAGAATTAGGGCCTCTGTTCAAGTGATCATTATCGTAAACAAGACAAGTTTATTGGAAACATCTATAGGTACAAGAAATTTTTAAAATTAACCTATATGATTCCTATTACACATCAGGTTTTAATGATATATTTCTCTTAAAATAATATTAATCTTTAAATATACTATTATATATGAGACACTAAGTCTAAATGAGAAACGATATTTTATACCATTATAAACTAGTTTTTAATTTTTTTGAATTAATGGGAATAGAAAAATCATTAAAATATTTCATAATTGTCTTATAAAAATAAAATATATTGACAAAGAAGTGTTTTGTTTTTTTGAAAATTCATTATATGATTTAAAAATATATCTTCTCTCAAAAAACATTTGTTCTGAATTTTTGTTCCTAATAAATAAATATAATATCATCCACATTTATAAACATTATTAAGAAACAAGATATTTTAAATAAATATGTAGAGTTAAGTATATAGTAAATTTTTGAGATCTTTTAAATGATATATATTCTTAAATGAGTAGTGAAAATGCTGAATTTTATAGAAAAATACAATTTCATTTAAATAAATTGAAAATTAGGAATATTTAATAATTTTTAAAAAGCATCATTAGTTCATATATATTATTTTTAAACCAATTTAGGTATTTGGAATTTTTTATATATTAAAACTTGTATAATTAAGAATTCCTATTATTTGGATATTTTGATTAGTTAGTTTCATATTAAATTATTCCACTACTATGAGTTGAATTAAATAAAATAGAGTAAAAAATTTGTTTTTAGAATAAATTATATAATATAATTGTCAAAATTTAATTTTCTTGTCTCTATGAATAGTGATATTAGTATATAATTATTGACTCACTAAAATGGTAATGTTTCATAAAAACCATTATAATTGAAAAGAAAAAAAACTTTTGTTTATTATATTGGATAATGGTTTTTATAAAATGATTACATGATGGAATTAATATTTTTATTTCAAATCATTATTTTTAATTCTATAACTCTTGATTAACTTTTGTGAATATATGTTATATTTTATGTAATTAAAAAAATTGAGACTTAGTATTTAATAATATTTTTAGAATATTTCCTTTTGTTTAGGTTTTCAAAAAATATATAAAAAAGACTTTGTTTATTAATTAACAAAAAAAAGTTGAAACTAATTTATTATTTCATTCAGTTTAAAATAATTTTTACTCTTAAATTAGGTATTTTCCTAAAAACTATTGTTTATCTGTTCTGTATTATTAAATTAAAATTCATTCCTTCATATTATATAAATAAAATATGATAAAATTGTTTAATAAATTGGAATCATTATTTCCAATTTTTTATAGAATTCCACTTTAATTTTTTGTCATATTATTATGTAATCATGGTGAAATGATATGTTATCATAGTTTGGGGTAAATTGGAATAAATTAGTTTAAATAGAAGATATTTCTTAAAATGTATCCAGAAAATTGTCAAAGGAGATTGGTCGAGTTAATTTAATAACTGTCACATATAATCTGGTAATTTTAAGTTCCTTGTATCAATGAGACATGATTAGGATAGACACATTATTTAATCGTTTTTGTAATTCCTATTGTGTTCCTTCCCTCCCCTATACAAGGATATCACCTATCCTCTCTTCTAAACATGTCAAGAGTGTTAATTATAATAGAATTTATAATATAATTCCGTCCATTATTTCTTACCCATATTATATTCCATTATTCATTCCAAAATACATCACTTCAGTGGATTCAGTTGCAAGACAAAGGAGGTTTCTCAGTGAAGATAAACATCTCTTAACTGAGTATTTATAATTTCATATCTTATTTTAAATCTTATAAATCAATTACATATTTTATAAATTAATTGATTAATTATCTTTGTGATATTTAATAGTTATTATAATGATGTAATAACATTATCCACCTTATTCCCATATGTTGGAAAATAGTAAAGTCACTCATCCTTATGTATAGACTACCACATCTGTGTGGGGATGTGATTAATTTTTTAAATTATTAATTTGATAAAAGGTATTAATGATAAAATATTCAATATATATTATAAATGTGATTAAATAATGACTATAAAAAGGTGAATTATTTTTTACATTTCATTCATTCTATCAGTCAAAATCTGAAAACATCATTCATGCATCTGTATGACTAACATTCTCCTTGAGTGGTAACATTTATCATAATATATATATATTTTATAGAATAATACAAATACATATAATGAATATATATTATATTTATATGATTATTTAATTTTTTCATATGATGGAATAATGATAAAATCATATGTACCAAAACTACAGAATGAAAATTCTCATGAAAAATGTAGCGGTTAACACCTAGAAATAGAGATTATAACAAGGAAATGTTATTAATGGGTGTTTAAATGATATAATTAACCATGGTATTTTAAAAATTAAAATGACCCTAGAATAAAATTATAATAGATTTTATATTATTATATTATTGTTTAAATTTCTTTAGAAGAATGTGAAACATGATGTATGGTTTTGATGTTATAAGCTCATTGTTTTTCAAAGATTGTTTATTATTAATACTTTGATTATGGAATTTAATGAAATTTCTCTAAATAATTTATTTAATTTTACAACATACATGATAGAATTTTAAATTATTTCATTATTTTCATTTTATTTTCATTAAGTATTCAAGAGACTCAATTGATGTTTTTAAGGAATACCAAATGTATTTCCCTTTTCATTGTTATTTTTGTTCTCACTTTCCCTTACATTATAAAATTATTTTCAAATATTTATCAAATATTCTCTTATGATTATTTATAATCATTTATAACATTATTTAATGTTAAAATAATGTTTAACATTTATCATTTTGTTTCTTTTTTATGAAGATATTTTTGACATTTTCAAAAAATGTGAAATAATATTTGTTTTAATGTGCATGGAATGAATGGAATTTCTTACCATTATGACCACTCAATGAATTGAATATTACATCTCGTGTTATTGTGATTTATTTCAAAGTACCTTTTTTCAGATAATAATTTTAATGTTTTCATATTTTTAAGATGTGATTTAAAATTGAACTATTCATTTCAGACAAAAAATATTATTAGTGATATTTTAAAATATTTATCTATTTGTAATTGCATGCTATGATGTTAATTTTGATTATATGAGTATATGTCTAATGATTTTTTCCATATTCTTTAGCATTATGGTTTCTGATTATCATTATGCTATTTTGATGAATCTGATTTATTTTTCATGAGTTTTTCTCAGATATATTATAGAAATATTTGTTAAAACTATTTATTTTAAAAAAGTTATGACATAAGAATAATGATTTTTAACATTTTTTCACAATCATATGAATAAATTATGACTATCTAATGTGTGGTCTTCGAATAATTATTTCCTCAATTCCATTCAGTAATGATGGATATCTCATTAGATAACATGAGTAGGAGTGGGGAGTGAACCAAACATAGTATGGGGCCATTTACATAACAATAGTATTGGGTGTGAAGCATTACTATGGATACGACCGAATGTGGATTGAACACAAAAACCTATGGTAGTTTTGGAAAAGACCATTTTCTAATGAGATTATTTTAAATTATTATTTTTATTCAATATAAATATGTATTAGAAAAATATTATTTTCTCATGGATCATTTTCATTAAATCTAATAACAATAATGTCTTATTAACTCTAATATTTTTTTTAATTACACATTATTATCATCTATAATATCCATTTTGTTGTTTTTAAATAAAATTCTTGTGTTCTCATATCCTTATTCTCATATGATATTTATGTTCTTTGTGATATCTATATAGTTCAATCGTACCGAGAATCATAGTTCACCCTACCATATAATTTCTTTAACCATTTTATTAATAATTTTTTTCATTATTATATTTCTATGAAGGGTTATAGTTATAAATAAAATAGTGTGAGATGATGAATAAAACTTATGAAATAGTTTTTTCTTCTTCTATGTTTCCAAATACTATAAAACTATACATTTTTACTGTGTATTATTATGTTTTTTAATAAATATAAATACAATACGATCAGATATTTATTTATGAAAATTATGGAAATAAATTATTAATACCAACGAAATATTTCGTTATATTTGGAAACTATAATAAGAAAACATTAGTGAGGGAACATGGGATAATAATTTTTATTGAATAATTTATAATGTTAATTTAAATAAAAGAATGTTTTTTCATAGAAAACAACAGTTTATAGAATGATAAAGTGTTAATTGTGTTGGAATATATGAATATAGTGGAATTGAACCATTAAAATAGATGATCAAATATATCTTGACCATAATTCTAATGCATGGTGAGTGTTAAATTATTACTCCCTTGGTTTGATACTCATAGGGGATATTTAGGGTTTGTATTAAATTCTATTTACAAACCATTATGATGGATTTGAATATATGATAACCCTGGATGAAAAAGGATAAACAAATTGTGTAATATGATAAAAATTATGTGTCATGATTTGAAATTCCTATGAATTTTTTTTAATTATTGATCACTCTAGTATTTGATTATTTATAGTAATAATAGTCACTTTGGTTTTACAATGGGATTGAAGAAATAATTATAACATAAAGGTTGTTTCTAGTGTGATCAAATATTTAGGTATATTATATGAAAATAGTTTTAAGAATTTAATTTTATCATGAATGTCTCAAAGAATATTAATTCAAATCCTCAATGATTAGATGTTACATTAGAAGTGAAAATATATAATAGTATACATAACACATCTCATGTCTATGATTTTTTAGAATTGATGTTTGTGGGATTGTGCTTCATAAAAATCATGTTATTCTCCCTCTATTTTAATTTTATTTAATCTTAATAATGGATTTTATTTCATTATATAATGACCATATCAATTTTTTGGAAGGAATTTAATATTTTATATGCCACAAAAATTATGATTCTCTTTCAATGTGAAGGAAAATTTGAAAATCAAATGGAAATTAAATGTCTTATATTTTTCTTAATTTGTATTAAAAATGTATATTTGTTAGGAATGGATAGGTAAATTCCCATAATTGATGATATTGTTGTTTTTGGGAGTTTTTCTATTCTATTCTGAAAGCATTTCATTATCTTCCACCAAATCATTTTGTTTTTTATTCAATGGAACACAATGATAATGCCAGAGAAATTTCAAAGAATAAATATAGAAAGAGACAAATTGATTTATAATAATTAATTAATAATTTCTATTGGAATCTCAATTAGTTAATAATTTAGTAATGTGTGTCACCTAGGGGTGTACCTGTTCATTTTTTATAGACAAAATGAAGAATAATGTGACTGTGTATTTATTATAGAAAAATTAACATGATCACTATCAAGAACATGTATCATCGAACTCAAATTGATGACTTGTTTATTCAAATGATAAAATAACAATATTTTTCTAAGATATACCTTCAATTTGGATAACATAAATTTGAGGGTCACGAAGGAGGATATACCCTAAATAATATTCTATATAATGCGTAGACACTATTACATTATATGGATTCTTTTTAGTGTTACTAATACCCTTTATATCATTATGTATTTATTGAATAATGTTACTATATATTACCTTGATCTGTTTATGATAGTCTTACAAATGATATTCTAATATATTAAATGCTAATATAGGAGCATGTTGATTACTCGATGAATGCTCTGGAAATCCTAAGGAATGAGAAGTTTTTTGGGAAATTTATCATGTTTTTTTTTCAATGAGTTCAATATTTGGTAATATATTCTTCAGTGAGTGTATATTTTTGGATCCATCAATGTCAAAGAGATATTAAATGTCTTACCAAAACAATCACACTAACTGAGAACATTATATTTCTTTATTTTCATGGATATTAGTAATGTTTTGGGGATTGTTTTCATAGATGTATAATCCAATTACCATGAAAACATGGAAGGGATAAAAAACCCATGAGAAATAAGAATGTAAGGAATAGTAAAATGAATTAAAAAGAATTTTTTTCATCATATATGTTCTTACAATACCCTATAATATATAATGGGTTTTGACTTAAAGTGATTCATCTAATTATCAAATGTGATGTGTCCAAATGAATAATGATATGGTGATTGCATATACCTCAGTAAAATTTAAGGTTCACCTGAACAATTACCCAAAAAATGACTTTTCTATTGTTATGATAATTATTTCTAAAAATATATGGTGGAATTATATTTACAGATAAAGGTGTGAAAGAAATACAAATTATAATATTTTATGGAATGTATTGTTGAAACCATGGTCGTTCTATGCATGAATTGGAGTATGGTTTGTGTTTGTTGTCAATCCTCATTGGAAGTTCATAATTTGTTCATGTAAATTAATCATATAGTTATAGAAAACAACAATATTGAAAGCGGTGCCGTTTTGAAGTGCTTTTCAAATTTTTGGGCCTGAAATTCATAAAATGAAGACATGAGTTGTTGGAAAAAGGAGGTGTGTGGATAGAATAAGTGGTGTGTGAAAAAAGTGATTTGTGCACGAAAAACTGCATGGTTCATGAAACATTTTGTGGTGCATGAAAAAAAGCACGGTGCACGAAATAGTGGAGTGAGTTTTTTCATGTAAGAGGTGTTTTGGAATCAGAACGTCGAAAAGTGGAAAATGCATTGGTTATGCGAAAAACATGAAGATGTGTGTGAAAAACGATTACTGCAAAAAACGTTATTTGGCGCCAAATGAGTGGTTTTTCATGCCATGATGGGTTTTGCGCCTGGGGTTTTGGTGAGGCCTATAAATAAGAGGTGAACCCCTCATTCCGTACAACTGAAGACATAGAGACGATCCGAGGGCCGATGCATGTAAAAGGTTCACATAAAGGGATTTGCTTGAAAAAGTCTGAGTTGCGTGAAAAGGACCGAGATGCATGAAAACAACCATGTTGCGCGAAAAAGGAGAGGTTGCACGTAAAAGTTAAAGGTGCATCGAAAAGTAGAAGTTCCACGTAAAATATGATGTTCCATGAAAAAGGAGAAGTTGAGTGTAAAAGTGGAGGCTGCGAGAAAAAGTGAATGTTGCTCATAAAGGGGTGTTGGGAGAAATATGTTTCCACGTGAAAATCATGTATAGCATGAAAGTATGAGATCATGCACAAAAAGGGTAGGTGATGTGCAAAATCATTAGTGTACAGTATTTTCACATTCGGATTATTCGGTTCAGTGTGTTCAAGTGCGTCAATTCAGGACTCCGATGAAAGAAGAGTCTCTTGCTAAGCATAAGCAAAGACTTCAATGCGAATCTATTAAAGAGACCATCACCTCTATAAACTGACTGGGACATCACCAACGGTAGTGAGCCAGGGGGAGTCAACGTGAGGGACCCGAGGGATGCAATGGGCTATCCCCGAACATTTATAATGGCATTGAGCCCGGGACATAGTGATTGTTCTCAAAATATAGTAATCCACAACTAGTGATGAATAGTTGAATTTGGTATGACTGACAGCCTGTCGACGTATTCTCCTTGGACGTAACCCTTAGCGGTGAACCAAGTAAAAAGTGATATGTTATATCATTGCATGTGAATGTTTGATTTCTGATCATATCCATCATATATGTTTTACTAGTTCCAACAATGTTGAAACAAGATCACTCAGTTTAATATAAAAAGATGACACCCTGATTCACCTCTCCCCTCTCAGGGTGTATTGTGGTCCAACAAGTGGAATCAGAGGGTAAAGGTTTATGGTGTTAGATTTGTCCTTTTCCATCACGGAGAATGTAGTCAATGCTAAGGGAATACCACTCTTCGATGGAAGTAATTTTCAGATTTGGAATAAAAAAGATAAAAACTCATTTAATATCACTCAGAATGGAAGTCCTCTTTGATACTGTGCAGTGAATAAACGTAACTAATCCAATAGGGCTTGCTATGACTGATACTGGTAGGAAAGATCTTGACGCAGATGCTAAGGCTCAGAATGATATCACTGCGAATCTTTCAGATCAGATCTGTCTAAAAGTGATGAGTTACACCTCAGTAATGTCTATGTGGGATAAACTGGCAAATATTTATGAAGGAGACAACAAATTAAAGGAGAAAAAACATCAATTAATGCACAACATGATTGAAGATCTAAATATGTATTCTAATGAGAATGCTCATTCATTCTTCAATAGAATTACATATGTAGTGGGGGAAATATGAGGTTATGGAGAATAAATCAAAGACATTGATATCATAAAAAATGTTGAGAAGACTTCCACTTATGTACAATGAAAAGGTGTCATCCCTTGAAGAAGGAGATGTATCTAATATATCTTTGGATGATCTGCCATGTAGTCTAGTGGGATATGAGATGAGAGTCAAACCCAAAGATTCCATGACTCGTGTTAGTAATGAAATGAAGTTCAAATCCATGGAAAAACTGAAAATTTAAGATCATAGTGGTGGTGAATATGTTGAGGGAAAAGAAATTATTTCACTCATATCTAAGAATCTGAAGAAGGAAAAGGTTAAATTTAAAGGTAAGCTACATCTAGCATTTTTTCATTGTGGAAGAGTTGGGAACATTGCCTCTTAGTTACAAAGAAAGTTTTATGATGATGAGAGCTAATCAGAAGACATCAAGAAGAATTGGAAAAGGGTTTTCAAAAAGGGATACATCAAATCTAGAAAGAATGTATAGAATAATAGTTTTTTCAGTGAAAAGGAAGATGGTGATATTTAATTTTCTGAAGAAGAAGAAGTACACAAATTTATAACTGGAAACCATGATTACATGATTGCTACCATTGAATAGTCAGAACCCTTGATCAATAAAGGTAGAGATAATCAGATAACTCCTAATAGTGATCCAAAGATTCAAATTAAGGATGAATTTTCAAAACTTGTAAATAAATGTAAGAGATGCAATAAGTGGAATGAAATGGAGAAAGAATCATCAAAATATGTTTATGAGATTGAAGCTGAAATTGAAGACTATAATAACTAGTAAGAGTTTAGTCTTCAATCCTTGAAATTATAGATGACATTGTAGAACTAAATCATATAATTGAAGAATATGCAAAGGTTATAAATGAGCAATCATCCAGTCTGGAAGACAAGTCCAAGATGGTGGAGGGTCTTGAAGAAGAAGCTGTTTCTCTTAGAAGTAAACATGAATGTCAGTCAACCATAAATGAGGGTAAAAAAGAAATTCATTTTTGAATATTATCAGATGCATAGTTACTAGTACGAGCCACGTGTGGTTCAGTTGAAGTTGGAAAAATATTGAGTAATCAAAGACCTGCTAGCATGGGAAAGAGCGGAATTTACATTGAATCTGGGACATCAACAACTGGAAGTGAATAGGTCAAAAAGAAAGACAATATGAACGTTGGTCATGTTGAAACATTTACTTATGTGCTGAAAAAGAAACCCTCAATCCAAACTAAAATAAGAGCTAACGATTATCCACAAACTTTCAGAAATGATAGGTAGTCCAACCATTCTCCCAAGGAATAAGGCATGAGGTAAAATTTAAGTTATAACACATTTCCCCTCATGAAGAGTTAGTAATGTGGCTATTTGGGTAATACCATATCATATTGCGAAGAGGCATGGATCTATTTGAATGGGGAGGGTCTGGGAATTCCAAAAGGGAGGACGATTTCATATCTTCCTCCTTAAAGAAGAAATAGTTTATATGGTTACTATTATGATTGTTCCAAAGTTATCCATAATTCTTTGTATTGCAGGAAGAGATATGACATGAGAAATTCATACAAGTATCAGAGATGGGTCAATATTCACCCCCTTGATGATGTTGTTCTCACAAAATGGGTTTCCCCTCTGGAAGAATATTATGGGTATGAAAATTCTGATTATGTGGAGGAATGTATTAGAAGACCATCAATATCCTATAATCAATCCAATATCTCATGGAAATAAAAGAGAAGATTGAGAGAACCAATCTTACAGAACTAGCCCTCAAAGATACAAAGAGCAGTAACACCTGGAATTTTTATAGTGGATTCTCTTCCCATTTGACAGGAAATGATGACCATTTGAAGAACATTAAAAAGAAGGTTAATGGAACAATGATGTTTGGTAATGATGGCGCTTTGAAGATTAAACGCAGCGGGAATACTTCTCTCGCCAACGGAGAGATCAAGAATACTAAAGTTTCATTTGTGGACAGTCTACGTCACAATCTCCTCAGTGTGAGTCAACTCTGTGACTCAGGGATTATAGTAAATTTCAATAAAAAAGGATTCACTATAAAGGCAATAACTGGGAATTCTCTTAAGAAAGGCTTCAGAACAGATAGAAAATTATATCAGGTTGACAACAAAGTGAATTCCTTATATTTTTCTATTAAAGAAGAAAACAACATGTGACATTGAAGGCTGGGACACATTAACCAACTAGACATGGAAAATATATCTAAGATGAAGATAGTCATGGATATCCCGATTCTGAAATGTGAACAGGAACAGAATTGTGATTCTAGAATATAGGGGAAGCTAGTCTATAATTCATATCGACCAAAGAAGAAATGAGCATCAAACCATATTGATCTCATCAATACAGATGTATGTGGCCCGACAAATGTTTCCTGAACTCATAAAGAGAGGAACTTATTCCTTTTCATTGATAATTATAATAAAATGTCTTGTGTAATGGTTATTCATAGGAAGAGACAAGTACTTTATTGCATGAAAACTTATCACCGATTTACCGAGAATGATATTGCATAGACAATTAAAGTCCAGAGAACTGATAATAGAGGAGAACACACATCTATTGAGACTAATAATTACCAATAAAAACATGGAATATGACATGAGGTAGTTTCTACGAGAACTCCACCACAAAATGGAGTTGTTGAGCACTGGAATCGACAGGTCAAAAATATGGCCTGGACTATGCTGATTGTGAGTTATATCTCTTGCCATTACTTGAATGAAGTTGTTGAAGCTATAGTGTATATTCACAATCAAACAGGGATTTATATAGGAGAAACAAAGACACCATATGAAAAGTGGAATGTAAGGAAGCCTTAATTGCATGAATTTCATGTTTTAGGATGCAAATGTTTCATTCAAAATAAAGAATAAAATCAATGGAAGTTTGGTGACAATGCTGATGAAAGAATATTTCTAGGATATCCAATGAACAGAAAATTATAAACGTGTTTAAATAAACACTTAGGGAGGATTGTGGAAAGCAACTATGTTATGATAATTAAAGGAAACCACCCAAATGATTCAAAAAATTCATATGATTGTTAGATCAAAGATGATGATGAATGTGAACAAGGAGTAGATGCATGTACAGAAATTGAGAAAGGTGT
Organism: Viscum album; assembly: GCA_963277665.1. Lineage (NCBI taxonomy): Eukaryota > Viridiplantae > Streptophyta > Magnoliopsida > Santalales > Viscaceae > Viscum > Viscum album. The sequence goes on along the minus strand of OY728123.1, from coordinate 1,810,211,940 downwards.
ACAAAAACCATAGAATCCAAATCATGATGTTGACTCAGAAGAAGAATCTTAAGTTGAATCCATAGCTGGAGAAAATTCTATTGAAACTCGGAGGAGGAATCGATGAGAAGAAATTGATAAATAAAACATCATTGGGGATTTGATGAATCCTAGACAAACAAGGAGAATGAGGAGTAATGAAAAATCTGCATTATTATCTACAGTGGAACCATCCTCATTTGAAGAAGCTACAAAGGATGAATCATGGGTGTAAGCAATGAATGTAGAGTTAGATCAGATTGACTAGAATCATACTTGGTATCTAGATAAGAGACCTGAAGGTTATAATGTGATTAGTAAAAAGTGGATTTTCAAAAAAAAAGTTTGATGAGAATGGAAGTGTTATCAGAAGAAAAGAAAGACTGGTATGTAAATGATATTCACATATTGAAGGGGTGGATGTTGAAGAATCCTTTGCACCAGTGGATAGACTAGAGTCAATCTGGATTTTTCTTGCCAAAGAAATCCAAAGAGTATATAATGTTAATCAAATGGATGTTAAGAAATCATTCTTGAATGGTATTCTTGAATAAGAAGTCTATATAGAACAACCAGTGGGTTTCCTTCTTGGTACAGATGAAACACTGGTTTGTAAACTAAAGAAGGCCCTCTATGGATTGAACCAGGCACCACGAGCATTGTATTCCTGGCCGAACTCTTTTCTTATGAAACTAGAATTCACAAGAGGAGGAGTAGATCACCATATCTATGTGAAGAATTCCATGAATGATCAGTTCATGGTTCCAGTGTACGTTGATGACATTATATTTTGTGGAAGCAGGCCAAAATCGGTAGATGCATTTTCCAACCACATGAAATCAGAAATTGAAATATCATTGATTTGGGAGCTCACATATTTTTTTAGGCTACAGGTGACTCAAAAGAAAGATTACAGTTTCTTCTATCAAGAAAAGTATATAAGAGAGTTGCCGATGAAATTTAATACTCATGACTCCAATCCAATGTCAAAACCAATTGTAGTTGGAACCAAATGTAGAAAGCATAAGGATGAGACCTCTATTGATCCCACCATGTATAAGAGGATCATCTAGAGCCTACTATACTTGATAAAGACATGGTCAGATATTGTTCTTGCAACATTTCTAGCGGCCCACTTTCAGATTAATCCAAATGAGGAACATATGGGGGTAGTAAAAATAAACATGAGGTACATTCAAGGTACTCATTAAATTGGGTTATACTTTGCTGCAGGAAGGGATAGTGAATTATTAGAATTTTCTGATACAGACTGGGATAGTGATGTAGTGGATAGATAGTCCACCAGTAGAGGAGCCTTCTATATTGGGAAAAAATGTGTTCGCTGGTTGAGTAAGAAATAAGAAAGTACTTCTCTTAGTACTATTGAAGGCGAGTATATTTCTGCTACAAAATCATGCACTCAACTGCTATGGATGAAACAACAACTGATAGATAATGGTAATGAGGTGAAACAACCAATGGTGATTTACAGTGATAACAATAGCACAATTGATCTTATGAATAATCATGTTCAACATTATCGTACAAAGAATTTTGAAATCCTATATCACTTTATCAAGGAAAAAGTTGAACAAGGCATGATTAAAATGGATCATGTGGGGACTGATGAGCATGTGGCTGATATCCTGACCAAGCCATCGTCAGTGGCTGTGTTTGAGAAACATCGGTAGAATCTCGATGTTCAGCCACCTCCCAATGCATAAAGAGGCTATGATATACCCCTCTCCCCAGTTTTGTTAAATGTTTTTAATCTTTTTATCGATGTGATGCAGGTTTATGGGGGAGATAATATCTAGGGGTGTTTCAGTAGCTCAATGGTCAAATACCAGTATTTGGATTTATTGTCAATAGGGGAGAAGGAATACATTCAAGACGTGTTCTATGACATGATGAGAATTTGGTGTTAGGAGGACATGTAATACTTTCAGGGAATGTAATTCACTATGGGAAAAAGTGGTATTAGCGACGGGTTATTTGCGAAGGGGATTATGCCCCGTCGTAAATAAAGAGTTATTTGCGATGGGATATTCTCACCCGTCGCAAATAACCGGCTACGGTAACAGGTTATTTGCGACGGGAAGGGGTTGCCGTCGCAAATAACTTGGCGGCAAGGGTTATTTGCAACGGGCCCCGTCGTAAAGAATCCCTTTTATTGCCGCCCATAATAAATGCGGCCAGGGTTATTTGCGACGTCCCATCGTAAATAATACAAATTGCGACGGGAATACCATCGCAATAAACCCCGTTGAAAATAATTTAACCTATAAATACATCCAGCCTTGACAATTTTTCTGAATCTGAACTACTTTCTTCTAGTTTATATTTGTTGAGTGAGTTTTGTTTTGCAAGTCGATTTCAAGGAGGTTGCGGGGATCATCCTACAAGTACAACAAATTTAATGCTCGAAAACCAGTTTAAGAATTTTTTTTCTGAATTTTAATTTAATATTTATTTAATGTTTTTATTTTATATTTTTACATTCGTTTTTATTATTTCTTATTAAATATAATTATGTTATATTAAGGTATTAAAATTGATTTGTAAGATTTCATTATTAGTAATTAACAACATTTAATAATTAAGTGACTGTAATTAGTAATTAATAACTTTAATTTTAATTAAAGATAATAATTAGTAATTAATGAATGTAATTAGTAGTTAATGAATGTAATTTGTAGATAATGAATGTAATTAGTAATTAATGAATATAATTTGAAATAATTGGAATAATTCAAAAAAATACTAATAATTAGAAAAAATTAACAATAATCAGTAATACGTAACATTAATTAGTAATAATTAGTAATAATTAATAATAATTAACAATAATTACCAATAATTACCAATAATTAGTAATAATTAACAATAATTACCAATACTTAGTAATAATTAGTAATAATTATCAATAATTACTAATATTTACCAATATTTACCAATAATTGCCAATAATTGTCAATATTTTCCAAGAATTACAAATATTTACCAATATTTACCAATAATTGTCAATAATTGTTAATATTTACCAATAATTAGGATTAATTACCAATAATTAGGAATAAGTACCAATAATTAGGAATAATTACCTATAATTAGGAATAATTAGCAATAATTAGGAATAATTTCAAATAATTCGGAAAAATTACCAATAATTAGGAATAATTACCAATAATTAGGCATAATTACCTATAATAAGTAATAATTATCAATAATTAAGAATAATTACCAATAATTAGGAATATTAGTAATAATTAGCTAATTGGAAAAAACTAGCATGATCATTATCTTTCTCAAATATCTTTCCATCTCTATATTGGTTTTATGAAATCTTTTGTCTCCACATGTAATATTTGCATTCTTTTTCAAAATTATCAACCTACTCACCAATAGAGAGGTGAAAGTGAATGCAAATATTACATGTGGAGACAGAATGTTAAACACACAGATGAAAGGAGAAGGGGATCGCATCGCAAATACCAATAATTAGGAATAATTACCAATAATTAGGAATAATTACAAATAATTAGGAATAATTACCAATAATTAATAATAATTACCAATAATTACCAATAATTAGGAATACTTACCAATAATTAGGAATAATTAGTAATAATTACCAATAATTACCAATAATTAACAATAATTACCAATAATTAGCAATAATTACCAATAATTACCTATATTTACCAATATTTTCCAATATTTACCAATAATTGTCAATAATTAGTAATAATTACCAATAATTACCAATAATTAGTAATAATTAACAATTATTACGAATAATTAGTAATAATTAGCAATAATTATCAATATTTACCATTATTTACCAAAAATTTACAATAATTGTCAATATTTACCAATAATTAGGAATAATTACTAATAGTCAAGAATAATTACCTATTATTAGGAATAATTACCAATAATTAGGAATAATTACTACTAATTAGGAATAATTACCAATAATTAGGAATAATTAGGAATAATTAAAAATAATTACCAATAATTACCAATAATTAGGAATAATTACCAATAATTAGGAATAATTATGAATAATTAAAAATACTTACCAATAATTACAAATAATTAGGAATAATTACCAATAATTAGGAATAATTAGTAATAATTAATAATAATTACCAATAATTACCAATGATTAATAAAAATTACCAATAATTACCAATAATTAGGAATAATTAATAATAATTACCAATAATTACCAATAATTAGTAATAATTACCAATAATTAGTAATAATTAACAGTAATTACAAATAATTAGTAATAATTAACACTAAATACCAATAATTAGTAATAATTACCAATAATTACCAATATTTACCAATAATTAGTAATAATTACCAATAATTACCCATAATTAGTAATAATTAACAATAATTACCAATAATTAGTAATAACTAGTACTCACCCGTGCATTTGCACGGTGATAAAACACAATTCTTAGTTCATGCGTTCTCATGAGGATATGGTTCACTACTTTTATAGAGGCAATAAAAATTTTTTGAAAAATAAAAGAAACTGGGAAAATTGTTAATAGTACAATGGCTGGTAATTAGTAACCTAAATTTAGTGGGAATAATTCATTAAAAGGAACAACAGTTTCATAAAAAATGTGAATAAAACATTTTAAGAATATATACATAATCTATTAACAGTATAGACTATAAAGGAATGGAAAATTAAGAAACGATGTTGAAAATAACTGAATAATGATTGATTATCACTTACCATGAAATTAAATCATTCTTTTGGTTTCATAAATAAGCAAACCCAGCTGCTGGTGGGTTATAACCAATGCATAATATAAGCACCATCCCAATGCAGTATGAAATAAAGTTTAAGTACAATATTGATATGAAAATATAAGTTGATGTCACTGCCACTCCTGGTTTTCCATCCTTCTGTAAACCTGTGCCAGAGCTCCTGCCAAACTGCAGTCCCATGGTGTTGTGTCCTGGAGCCGCTTGACCCATGTGGGGAGCTGAAATTTACAACAATGAAATTAAAAGAAATACATAATCAGTTGGTTTGGGTACCTGTATGTCATGCTGATGAGATGAATCCATACCAGCAGGAGACCAGGAACCGGTACTCATGGCTTCGGGGGCCTAAGAATTGGGTGCAATACCAAGTGGAGACCCTGAAATTCCTGCTCATAAAAACCCCATTGAAAGATGAATGGCTTATTATCAAGTACTTATCACTGAAATGTAGCAATGTACATTAATAGGTGGAGATGTCGGCCGAAGTGTTTTAGGACTAACCCCTTAAAGTATAAGGGATTAAATGAGAATACTTTCCCCTGGTTAAAACAAATAGAACTGAGTACAAGAAAGAAAGTGACCCAAGAGAGTGCAGTATCATCAAATAACATAGTAGAAATAATTTTACAACCAAACATAGGTCATAACATACATATAAAAAGAATGAATTAAAAGTTTCACTGAAAGATCACATAAATATTTAAAAGGGAACACACACCACTGGAATTTTCTTCATCTTCTCAATGAATTCCTTCTGCATTTGTAAATCTTTCTTCTAATTTCAAAATTCATCAATAGATATATTCCCATTCGTGCTAGCAGCTGAAGATGGCCCTTCTATAGTAGATTTTCTAGGAACTTCATGAGATATGGTAATACTATCTCCCATATTTTCATATCTGGTGAAAATTGAAGATACCTTGGTAAGAAGAGGGTGAGTATGGGACAAGGTGGTATTTGAATCATCCCTTGATAGAAAAATTGTTGGTTCCAGAGCACCCCCTAAATACAGAAATAGTAAAATATATAAATCAGCAAAAAATAAAAATTCTTGAATCTACACATTCCATCAAATGTGGAATTTCCACATTTCAGTATACCATTTTCATAGAGAAGGATGAGTAGGATGGAGTAAATGTTCATTGCTCATCTATTCTTTCAAAGAATGTCAACAAAACCTGCAGGGTGAAAATCACTGCATCAATATGATTATATATGGATGGGAAATTTATGAATCTAAATATAATAGTACACAATTAAGAGAATATTTCAGTGAGATGCCATGCTGCATAAAGATGAACACTCTCACATACCATTTAAGAGAGCCTTCTTTATTTCCATGCAGATACACCAACAACCGACCATTAAAATGAACGCTCTCATATACCTTTCAATGTTGTTACTGTTGGACCCTTAAAATCAATAGTAAAAACACTGGGGTCCCTTCTTCTTCTAATATGGGAGACCTATGAACCCAACAAAGCAATTCCAAATCCCCTGTGACATTTATAATTCAACAAGGAAGTGTGAAAATGACTCATGATAACCACTTTTTCACTTATTCCATCTGGAATAGCTGCAGAATTTTCTCAGACATCATCACAATAGAAGTTAGAATAAATTATAATTGAAAATAATTAAAATTTGTTATCATTATGGAAAAATAAAAAACATAAAGTATCATGTATTTAAAATAATAACAATTAACAAAAACAATGAAACATGTAGTTTTAAATTTCCAAAAAACAGAATAGATCTTGTTTGGAATAAAGGAAACAGAACAGAAAGTTTACATTACCAAAAAAAGGGCGAAAACTGTAAAAGAAACTAATTTTTTTTAAGAGAAGATGGTGTGCCACTTGGATCCAGACCCCATTAATCATTTCTCGTTTTTTATCAACTGCCAGTAGAGTATTGCTTCGTTACTACAGTGGACCTACACTTCTCGATGTTAGAAGACAGTAAAATCATTCCGTACAACAGTTAAAATAACAAACGAACTGATCGAGTGGGATCAGAAAAATTTATAATGTTTTTGTGCATGTCACATTTGACTCATGAAGTTACCTTTTCCACATTATTTATATACCTTGCATCAGATTTCAGCATCAGTTTCTCTACAAATTTCACGTCATCAAAAATTGATATAGAGAAGTAAAAAATTGCATGAGCCACCGGTCAAAGAAAAAACATATTCCACTACTCTAAAAAACAATGAGATACTGAAATAATCACCCCCACACCAAAGTAAAGATAAACTCTCTTTGAACATGATCAGTTCACAAGAAACATGTTTGATTACAATACAGATTTTATAATTTCATCCATATTCAAGATATTGCAAAATGTTAAACATATATTTTATATAATACTATAATTTCATATTAGAGAACACTGTATAAATCAATGGTTAATCATGGATAGAAGATTATAAAATAAGAATTTATCAGTCAATAAAACCAGAGCTAATTAATCCCAAAATCTGAAAAAAAATCCGAAATGCTTTTTTGTGTCCATCCTTTTTCCATATTTGGAAGTTAAAATAAAGATAGGTCCTTACTGATGGTTTTAAGTGAAGAAATATTCAATTAATTCATAATTGAAACAAAAATCAAGCATTCAGAGATGCATGCTCACAGTTCAAGAGGAAAGTTGTCCTTTCAGAGCTCTAAATAATACTGAAGGCAACCTTAGCCAGTCTTGTTCATTCGTCAGCTTGTTCTTATCCGAGAACATCCTTATGTCAGCGTCCTGGAAACCTATACCTTCATGATGAAAGGAAGGTCCTTGATCATGGGATTCACTGAGAAAAAGATCCAATTAATTCACAATTGAAAGTAAAAAATTAAGCATTCAGAGATGCATGCTCACAGTTCAAGAGGAAAGTTGTCCTTGCTAGAGAACAGAAGACTCAATAAGTTCATAGGCGGTTATACTGCTATTTCTATCATAAAGAAAGACCAAATAATATATGATGGAAATGAAAGTGGGAAAAAAGAAAAGTTAAAAGCTACAGTTACAGGCAGAAAGTTACAGAAATTCAACATATTTTAAGATAACTTAATCTTGCATTGCATCTAATGATACCCAATTGTATTCTCAACAGTCTCTGAAATTAAGAGGAAATAATAATTTTCTTCTTTTCCACCTACACCTACATAAATAACCATCAATGAGAGTATATATATCGATCATTAAACACAAGTCTTAGAAATGAGGCTCATAGAATCTGTTGAAAACATTTCACTGCATAGAAATGGTGCACCCAAAAGCATCTTGGAAATAATGATGATACACATGGCAGTACATGTTTCCCAGAATCAATACATAAAAAAATTTAAGATCCCTAGATGAAATAGGAAAAAGAATTTACTACATGTAAAGAATATCTCATCAAATGTTATAGATTGAAAATTCAAAGGATGAAAAACATAATATCTCTAGGGATTCTCATAACCGTCCATTGTTAGCCGCACACAAGAAATATGAACAGAAAGAAAATAACTATTGATGATAACATTAACTGTCAAAAGCACAAGAAAAATCCATCACAAAGATCAAGCTAATGAAAAGGGTTATTTATAGAAGACCCAGAAAAATAAATGGAAAGAGACAAATATTCTATATAATGGGTATAGATAATGGCTGTACTGGATATGATATATACAAATGTGTGAAATATTATTGGTAGAAATAAATAATAAAGTAAATCATTATTGAATTCTAAAAAAGAATAAGATAATAAAACAGAACAAAATGATCCACCGATACCTGAAAATGAAAACTCATTTCTGCTCACATTCTTCAATATGTCTTCCAAATTGATGGGAAACAGAACAAAATGTACTGTTTTGAGAATTCTGGATGATTATTCTTAATATCACTGGATGATGGAAGGTAAAGGTAGACCGACTTAACAAAACTGAAATTAATCAGTGATTCCGAAGACAAGGTATGATTAAAATAGTTTAAACTACCGAAAAACCTGTGTTGAACATAACCAAAACACAACATGGTTGGTTCTTATGAACATACGTGTCCCTGGGAGACACGATATACCCACGAAAATAAGTATAAATGCCCAGATTTGAATAATTTGGATATCCTACCTCTGATAATGAATCCTAACAAATAGGGAATTAGAGTCAGCTAGAGGTTTGACATGGATCCGTAGGACTACTGGAGATAGGTCCATTCCCTTTTTTTCCTACTACAAACCTAAAAACACAGTCCAAGAATGTGTCAAAAACATGTTGATTTGCAATGAACAGATGACCAATGTTAAAAATTTTAGATGAATATCATATCATTTCCAACAATTTAGTGAAACATAAAAGTGATTGTCTTGGATTTGCATGTTTGATTCAGTCACATCCATGCACAGTTAACCATAAAGTCTCCATGTAATTAACATATATCCATACATGAACTATTAATCAACAGTTACAATTGAAATTTTATTTGGAAACAAATTAATCAAAATAGAAAACATGATTGGTATATGAACTAAACAGACTGCAACAAAACACATGTTCTATTATCTATATATAAGAACTTCATTAATATGAAAATATGTAACATTGAAACTGTTTATAAAAAATAGAAATATATTTTCAATAGAAAAGGCAAACCAAAAATAGAAAGCATCTTTTATTATAATTAAAACTTCAAAAATAATAACTCACACTTAATCAAAACAGAATTAATAATGTCTGGAATTACCTTTTTGGTGGTGTTAAATATTTTGGTAACAGCCTGTGTTTATGTCAAGAAAGGAATAGTTTACAGATATCCAGGTGGCTAAGACTTCATATACTGCAATTGAGTATTCATCTTAATGAACTGCAAGTTAGAGAATGGGGAAAATGCACATAACGACATAGCAATTGTAGAATGAATAGTGTTTTGGAAAAAAATATCAAATTCCCAAACACTACCCACCATGAAAATGTAATAATACCCAACGATTTTCCCCAGATTACAGCCCAAAATAAAGAAAACATAAATACATATGAAGCTGGTTTCTTTGTTTCATTTACTAACCCGGAAAGGAAGGCGTTTTTGTTCTGAGTCTCCCGTACAAGTAATATTTTAATGGTTTCATAGGAGACCATCATACATTACTGTTTACAATCTTCCATCTAAGGAATATTTTCGTGAACAGCAAGGAAGAAGAAAAAAATACTCTTGAAGATAGAGCATTACAGAATTACAGAATTAATTAATTTGAAAAAAATAGGCAATCCACAGACTACATATGCAACATCTAACTCAGTAAGTGAACTCTCGATTTTCATATAACATTCAGATAACATACCAATCTGTTGAAGAGTGATGTTATCCTTTCTGAGCTCCAAATAAAACTGAAGGCAACATTTTCCAGTGTTGTTCTTTATTGAGCTCGATCTTATCCGAGAACATATCTATGTTAGCATCCTAGTAACCTATACCTGCATGGAAACAATGTGGGAAATTTATAATTCATTCAGTTTGTATGCTTTTAGTGCATAAATAAAACACGGTGTAGTCAATAGGGAAAACAAATTACCTGCATTAATATGATCACATGAGCACGCATATAAATTATTCAAACCCAGAAACGAAAAGATGATAATAGTCTCTAGTACACAAGTGATTGAAATGAAACATACCTAAAATGGGTGTATGGAGTTATAAGTAACCAGGACAACCAATGCTTGATGATGAAGATTGCAATGAAACTTACCTGAACCAAAAAATAACTTAACACAGATTATAAACATAGATTCTTACAACCCAAACTGGTTTCATAACTATGGAAATATGAATCTAACTATGTGAATATGAATCAGAAAATTTGACAGTTAGACATACCCGATGTTTCTCGCAGAATCAAGAATGGATATCGTGAAGCAGTGACGTGGGATTGGGTTTTAAGGAATTGATGTCTTGATGCAGGTATGTTGGCTCAGGCTCAGGCAGCGGATCCATGAATTCTTGGAGGCGAAGGTGGAGCAGGTTTAGTTGAAGAAACAATATGTAGAGGTGATGGAACCAAGGAGCGACTGAGGGAAAATTTTTTATAAGACATGATTCACAGAAACAGCTAAAGACGTGATTCACTACAACAACATATAAATCATAACACAATCAAACATTGTTGATGGAATAGATAGATATAATGGCGAAGCAAAGTGTACTTGACATGGGGACATAAGGCCTCCTCGGAACTATAACATGGTGAGCAGCGCATCGATGCAAAGAAGATAAACGTGAAATAGAATGAGAAGTAATCATGAGCCGAAGGTGGGTGTAGCAATAGAAAAAATGATGACCATATATATATGGAAAACTAATAATGATATGGAGGTGAATTTGCAGTGCGTCTAGGTTTAGACAATGTAGAAGACCGATTACCTTATCAACAGATGCGGTCGCTGGATTGCAGGAGTAGAAGAAGGATCGGGATGGGTACCCATATCGGGAACCCTAGGGATATTGATAAGATAGGTGCAAGGCGAGTGGATGCGGGAGGAAGAATCTGGAAGTGAGGAATCGTAATGTCGGAGATGGGTCGTGGTGATGCGTTGGTCGGAGTCGAAGCGGGATCGGGATGGGTAACCATATCAGGAAACCTAGTCATACTGAGAGGATAGGTTCAGTGTGAGTGGACGAAAGAGGAAGAAGCTGGAAGAGAGGACGGGAAGCCTCGAGATACTGAGAGGATAGGTGCAGCGCGAGTGGACTCGGGCGGAAGAAGCCGGAAGCGAGGAACCCTAATGTCGAAGATGAATCACGGTGATGCGTCAGTGGGAGTCGATTTGTGATGGGTATCGCGGGGGTTCAACTGGATTATGGAGGGTGATTTGGTAAATGGATTGGCAAAGTGGGTGACGTGGTGCAATGTGGAGGTGACACGTAGGCATAGAGACACCAAGGTTTAGTAGATATAGTGGATTACCAAGATTCATTTGAAATTCCTATTGATGTATTCACATGTATAGAGAAAACAATTAGAAAATAATCAAATAAAACTTTAATCATTTAATAATTAATAGAAGACTAAATGTCATAAATGAGTAACATCCAGCATGAAACCATCCAGCACCCTGGAAAATGTCAAATATAACAAAACATCCCACATTAAATGACCTCCAGCATGAAAAACCCAAGCTAATCAATCTGCAAAAAAATGTCCAGCATCAAAAACCGCCAACATGAGTAACGTCCAGCTTAATAGAAAACATATAGAAAGAAAAAATAATACCAAAACGTCCACCATGAAAACCATCTAGGATGACCAGAAAAAAGTCCATGAAAAACGTCCTGCATAAAAAACTCCCAACATGCAAAACTGACAATCAACTTGATAAAAACCCATACCAAAATTTCCACCATGAGAAATCCAGAAAAAAACAATCTGCAGATAAAAAAACATTCAATAGGTATAACCTGCGAAGACAGAATATACGTACATGAATTAACAGTAATGACCTTTCCTACAATAATTCATTTGTGTCGAATTAGTTTTGGCCCATATAATACCCCATAAAATTTACAACTGGTGTATAAAGTAAATTTGGTATGTAAATCTTATAAAAAAACCTTAAAACTGAGTAGTATACATGTTCTAATAAGGTAATTGTAATGTGCAGACTCCAAAACAGTATTTAATGCACATAAGATTTTAGAAAAAAGGAATGAAAACCAATTAGATAGTTAAAGTATTATTAGCACGACATTGCATCAGAACATCTTAGTCTGATTTCTCAGTTTTCTTGTTCAAATTACCCTTTGTTCTCCTCTCTAGTTGACTACAATAACATGTACTAAATTTCACTCCACAATAATCATTGTTTCCTCCATCTTGGTTCGTGCCTCTAGAGTAAGCTGACTATTAGTCCTCTAGTGATACCATTATTACATTAGTGTATATTTAAGGACATTTTGTTGTCCATTCACAATTATCCTCCCCTAAATCAAATCCAACACTGAAAAACATACATTAAAACTATCATCACAAACCCCATATCTCAATAAAACCGAAACTATCATTCATACAGTTATCACCTTCCCAATAAAACTAATAATATCAGACATTCATACTTTTAGCACCTTCCTCTCAAAATTGAACCATAATTGGAAGAATGATGAGGAAGTGTTTTTAAAAAAATTACCTGGGAATGGCAGTGGAGACAAAAACATAGTTGTCACCCCTCACCGTCCCTCCTGTGTTGGAGACAAAAAACCTAAGGGAATGAGACTGGAAATAGGGACAATGTGATGGGTTTGGCCTCCCCAAACCGAGCATCATGGCTTAATGGGTCAACATACCTTTTACAGGGTGACCCATGAAGATTTGTTTCAAAAGGGATTTCTCTGTGCCACTGTCCTCCTACAATCAATTTATTAAAACTATGGAATGTTCAAGAACACATTCAAGAACAAAATATAGCATACTAAAATTATCACGACATAATAAGAGAGTAAACATACAAAACATGCTTCCAATGAATACAATATTCAAGATTTGAATGGAAACACATATATTACATACCAACCTCGTATATAATTAATACCAGAAATATAGCATACTAACATTGAATGGAATCGAATGAACAATATTATAGCTTATATGACGGCATACTAAGAGAATATACTATCATAATGGCTTGATGGGTTAGCATACCTTATACAGGGTGACCCATGAAGATTTGTTTCAAAAGGGATTTCTCTATGCCACTGTCCTCCTACAATCAATTTATTAAAACCGTGGAATGGTCAAGAACACATTCAAGATCAAAATATAGAATACTAAAATTATGACGACATAATATGAGAGTAAACATACAAAACATGCTTCCAATGAAAACAATATTCGAGCTTTGAATGGAAACACATATATTACAAACCAACCTCTTATATAATTAATACCAGAAATATAGCATACTAACATTGAATGGAATCAAATGATACCAACCTCTTATATAATTAATACCAGAAATATAGCATACTAAAATTGAATGGAATCGAATGAACAATATTCTAGTATATATGACGACATACTAAGAGAATATACTAACATAATAGTAACATATATGACAACACAATTATGTAAATAGTAAAAACATGTAGTGAATACAACATACTAACAATGAAGACAATATACAAAAAAATGAATGAGAATAGATATTGGTGAAATAATATAACTGACAGTGAAATAAAATCATAGCATTATAAGATGGAGGTGTAAGACTGACCAGTTGTGAAAATAATTGATGCAGGAGTCGACTATCACAGCAAACCATATATATCTGTTCGAAGGAGTATCTGTATGTTGGTGCAACTGTAGATGTAATCATAGTGAAGGTCGTAGGGATTGAGAATTTGGGAAAACCGAAATTCGGTAGAAGATGAAGTAGACGGTGATGGCTGAAGAAGATGAAGGAATCGAATGCGCGGAAGCTGGATATGAGAGAATGTAGGAACCCTAGTTTAGGGAGACAGAAACGTCAATCGATAGAGGGAACGCAACAGACCTATTTTAGTCGCGTAGAAATGGTGAAATAGCTTCTGAGTAGCAGAGAAACTGAAGGGCGCAGGGATCAAGAATTAGGTAATTCCATACTTCGGTAGAAGATGAAGCAGACGGTGATGGCCGAAGAAGATGAAGGAATTAGATGCGCAGTAGCTAGATTTGAGAGGATGTAGGAACCCTAGTTTAGGGAGACGGATACATCGAGCGAGAGAGGGAACATAGCAGACCTAATTTTGTCATGCCGATGTCGAAGGATAATTGACCGTGGAAGGCGCCAGAAGAGGGAAACAATATGCGGGTCTAGCTGTTGGTAAGGCGGTCGTCGAAGGCGAGTTGCGGGAGGACTCAGATGGAAGACGGTAACCCTAACTGCGCAGTGGTTGAGCGGAGAAGGCGTCGGTGGTAGTCGATTTTCGAAGGGCACGTCGGGTGTATTTGGTGAAGGTAGTGGGTGAAACGGTAAATGTGTATGAAAATATGGGGACGTGGCTTCACGGTGTGGTGACACATATGCCTGGGAGTACCCAGGTTTAGTAGATATAGTGGATTAACAATAATTACTAATAATTAGTAATAATTACCAATAATTACCAATATTTTCCAATAGTTACCAATAATTGTCAATAATTAGTAATAATTACCAATAATTACCAATAATTAGTAATAATTAACAATAATTACCAATAATTAGTAATAATTAGCAATAATTACCAATATTTACCAATATTTACCAATAATTACCAATAATTGTCAATATTTACCAATAATTAGGAATAATTACTAATAATTTCGAATAATTTCAAATAATTAGGAATAATTACCATTAATTAGGAAAAATTACCAATAATTAGGAATAATTACCAATAATGAGGAATAATTATGAATAATTTAAAATAATTACCAATAATTACCAATAATTGGGAATAATTACAAATAATTTGGAATAATTAGGAATAATTAAAAATAATTACCAATAATTACCAATAATTAGGAATAATTACCAATAATTAGGAAATATTAGAAATAATTAATAATAATTACCAATAATTACCAATAATTAGGAATAATTACCAATAATTAGGAATAATTAGTAATAATTAATTATAATTACCAATAATTACCAATGATTATTAAAAATTACAAATAATTACCAATAATTATTAATAATTAGGTTTAATTAACAATAATTACCAATAATTACCAATAATTATTAATAATTACCAATAATTACCAATAATTAGTAATAATTAATAATAATTACCAATAATTAGTAATAATTAACAATAATTACCAATAATTAGTAATAATTACCAATAATTACTAATAATTACCAATATCTACCAATAATTACCAATAATTGTCAATATTTACCAATAATTAGGAATAATTACCAATAATTAGGAATAATTAGTAATAATTACGAATCATTACCAAAAATTAGGAATAATTAACAATAAATTGGAATAATTACCAATAATAAGTTATAATTACCAATAATTAGTAATAATTACCAATAATTAGTAATAATTACCAAAAATTAGTAATAATTACCACTAATTACCAATAGTGACCACTAATTACCAATAATTAACAATAATTACCAATAATTAACAATAATTACCAATAAATATTATTAATTAACAATAAATAGTAATAATTAACAATAATTAGTAATAATTATCAATAATTAGTAATAATTAGTAATAATTACCAATAATTACCAATATTTACCCATAATTCCAAATAGTTTCCAATATTTACCAATAATGGACAATAATTGTCATTATTTACCAATAATTAGGAATAATTACCAATAATTAGGAATAATTACCAATAATTAGGAATAGTTACCAATAATTAAGAATAATTACCAATAATTGGGAATAATTACCAATAATTAGGAATAATTACAAATAAGTAGGAATAATTATCAATAATTAGGATTAATTACCAATTATTAGGAATAATTACAAATAATTAGTAATAATTACAAATAATTAGGAATAATTACCAATACTTAGGATTAATTACCAATAATTAAGAATAATTACCGATAATTAGGAATAATTAATAATAATTAGCTAATTGGAAAAACTAGCGTGATCATTATATTTCTCTATTACCTTTTCATCTCTGTATTGGATTTAAGAAAACTTCTGTCTCCACATGTAATATTTTCATTCTTTTTCAAAATTATCAACCTACTCACCAATAGAGAGGTGAAGGTGAATGCAAATATTACTTGTGGAGATAGAATTTTAAACACACAGATGAAAGGAGAATTGTAACATAATATAGAAAATTATATTATTTTAATAAAAATAATAAAAAATATTAATAATGTAATAATGTTATTATTATATAATTTGTATTTATGAAAAAATAATATTAATATTATTAAAATAAACAAAAAATTATAAAATATTCAAATTATCAATATTTGTAACAGGATTTGCTTTATTCTTAACATGTTCAATTCTTAAAGGGTCAACTTTTAGGTCTATCCCAATAAAAAGTTTGCGTTAGTCATGTCTGATGTAAACTCTATAATTATCCTTTCTTGATTGTTTTTTTCTAAAAAATTATTCAAAACCAGTGATGCTTTTATATTTTATAGAAAAATATGGAACAACGATGTCGTCAACAGTCATTATTAGATGACCGCATATGGATAAATCAACATAGAAATCCAAATGGTTCTGGTTTAAATCCTGTATATATAGAGGGTGTGGAGACGTTTTTTTCATTTGCGGCATCAAATCCAGAATTTTTTTCAGAAGGAACAATAAAATGTCCTTGTAAAAAATGTGCACTGAGAACATTTGACACGTATGAAAAAGTTGGGGAAAATCTCTTGTGTTTTGGTTTTCAACCGGATTATGATTTTTGGTATCAACATGGTGAACGTAGTTCTACAGAAGGTGATACTAACTTGATTCTGCATCCATCCCAGTTTCAAAATTTAGTACATGACGTTGCAGGTCAATCTATTCAACATAAAGAAACTCAAGATGATTTTGATTCAACTCCTATGTTGGCACACTCTTATTTTTATGAGTTGATGAGGTCTACTGAGGATGAGTTATGTCCTGGTTGCAAGATAAGAAAATTAGAAGCAGTTGCAAAATTTATGGCTATCAAATCAGATAATAGAATTTCAAACACCTGTTTTGATCAAATATTTTCATCGGATAAAACACAGTTACCCAAAAGAAATGTTTTTCCTGCAAATTACTATGAGAGTAAGAGGCTGGTTCAGAATTTAGGACTTAGTTATCAGAAGATTCAGGCATGTTCAAATGATTTCATTTTATATTCTGGGGAAAATGAGTCGTTGGATAGTTGTCCCACTTATGGGAAATCGAGGTATAAAGAAGCTCATCATGGAATGTCTGGCTTGATTCCTATAAAATAGTTGAGATATTTTCCTCTTACATCCAGACTTCAGCATTTATTCATGTCTAAAAATACAGCGAAAATGATTTCATGGCATAAAACGAATATTTCAATTGGTAAAAGATTGAATCATCTGGCCGATGGTTATTCATGGAAACATTTTGATAGAGTGCATCTTTCCTTTTCTTTAGAAGCCCGAAATGTGTGACTGAGACTTTCCACTGATGGTTTCTATCCATTCAGATCTTATGGTAGTCAGTATTCGTGTTGGCCTGTCTTTTTAACTCCATACAATTTACCTATATGGATATTGATGAAGGAACCGTATATCTTTTTGAACATACTAATCTCATGACATCCGAAGAAGAATATTGATATTTATTTGAAACCATTGATTGATGAATTAAATATAATGTGGAGTACTGGTTTTAGTACTTCTGATGTTGCTGTGAAATAGAATTCCATACTAAGAGAAGCATTGATGTGGACAATCAGTGACTTCCCGGCTTATGGAATGTTATCGCACTGGAGTACACATGGGACGAAATCATGTACTTATTGTATCAGAGAGAACAATGCATTTATGCTCTTCCATGGAAAAAACCTTGCTATTTTGACTGTCATCCCAGATTTCTTCCAGTTGATCATCATTTTTGCCAAAACAGATCTCATTTTAGAAAAGTCACAGTTGAAAGGGATGGATGTCCAAAAATTCTATCAGGTACGAAGTTAAAATCAATTGTATATTCATTACCTCCCTTCACATTTGGACCCTCAATAAACCAATAGAAAATTTCTGGTTTTGGGAAAGAACACAATTGGCTAAAATGTAGCATATTTTCGGATTTTCCATATTGGTCTGATTTGCTGGTCTGCCACATGTTGGATGTCATGCATCTTGAGAAAAACTATTTTGATAATTTGTTTCATACAGTTTTGGATACACAAGGAAAGAGCAAAGATAATGTAAATGCACGATTAGATCTTGCTCAAATTTGCAGGCGTCTAGAACTCGAGCTGTTTCAGAATATCAGAACAGAAAGGTACGAAACCAAAATCCGCTGATACATTGTCCAAATAATGCCACTTATTATTTTTTCACGGGATTGAATATTTGATACTTCTAGATGGATGTGCTTCTAATTTGGGTAGATGTGTAAATAATGGTCATATTACTGGATTAAAATGTCATGATTTTCATGTTATAATGGAAAGAATTCTACCCATTGGATTAAGAGATATGTTGAATTCTGTGATATGGGATTCCATAACAGACGTATCATATTTTTTTCTGGACATTTGTGCGGCAACAACATATTACGATGCTCTATGAAAACATAAAGAAGATTTTGTTGTAATTATATGTAAACTGGAAAAAAATTTCCCGCCATCATTATTTGACTCAATTGAAAATTTGATATTACATTTGCCATATGAAGGAAAATATGGAGGTCTGATACAGTTTCGATGGATGTACCCATTCGAAAGATGTATGCAGAAATTGAAAAAAAAAGTACGCAACAAATCATTTGTTGAAGAATCTATTGCTGAAGCTTATTTGCAGGAGGAGATATTTTTTTCTGCTCCCACTATTTGGTATCAAGTATCCTTCAAAATACAACCGCATGAGACAGATCGAGGGGAATATTGATGAAATCGATAATCAATTATCTGTTTTTAACCAGTCAGAGCTTGGTTTTGGTGGAGTTCATGAACGATGGAATTCAGATGATGAACACCACAGAGCTCATACGTTTGTTCTGTTCAACTGTGAAGATATGATATCATTTGTACTGTAATTTCTTCTATTACATATTCTAATATTTATGTTACAATAAATAACATTATTTTTTATAGATTGTATGAGAATCATATGAAGAAACAACTTCAAAAAATTACAACAGCTTCTCTCGAAGAACGCAGATATAAAAATTTTTCTCAGTGGTTTCAAATACTGGTAACATAAATTTTTCATACTTTAACATCTCCTTCAATTTATAGTTTACTATATTGATAATTATTTCAAAAAATATTTGGTGTCTCGACATGATGATAAAATTGAAAAATGACTTTGTATATTGAGTAAACCACCATCCAAAATGGTGAAATCTTATAATGCATATGTGGTGAATGGTTTTCGATTTCAGACACATGCATATGGGGAATCAAAAAAAACAATGAATAGTGGAGTTTTCTTTAGAGGATATCATCATAGAGAAAATAAAGTTAACTTTTATGGCATACTTTATGAAATAATTGAACTCTGTTATCTAGGACACCATTACATAACGATGTTCAAATGTCGGTGGTTTGATACTAAGATAGGTGTTTTTGTTCATCTGACTTATGGAATCATCGATATTAATTGTTAAAGTGTTCGTGAAATAAATAAACCATTATTACTAGCTCAACAGGTACATCAAGTTTATTATGAAAAGTATTGTTCTACGTCAAGAGACTTGACTGATTGGTGGAGCATAATAATAATGAATATTTGAGACAATAAGTTTAGTCAAAGTGAATGTGCTTTCACTGAAGTGCATGGAATTGAAGTTTTTCAAGTGAGTACTCAAAATCAATCTTTGTTACAAAGAGATAGGAGTATCAATGATGACACACCTCAATTAAGAGCCAGTGATGATGATGATGATGGTAATGACGTCAAAAATGAATTTGAAATGGTAAGAGATGAAGCAATTGGAACTCAAATGGATATCGATGATATTGAGGAGGAATATGATGATGACACTGACAGATATGAAGATGATGATGAAGATGAACATTGATACAATTCAATGGTAGTTATATATAATCATAACTAATATATATGTATATATAATAATAATTATCAATTATTTGATAACAACATTCGTTTTATATTTCAGATGGATGAGGACACATTTCATGAGTTGGCGGATGATGACATATATTTCGATGCGGATGAGTTGCTGGCACCTGACCCTCAGCCTGAAGGCGCTTCAGGGAGTACGCGGAGGGGGCGCGGTCTTTCACGACTGATGATTCCTGACCCCATCCCCAAATGACATCCACGTCTTGGGTTCGATCCACACACCTGGAGGTGTGAAAACCTGTGCATTTTACTAATATTTCATTAATCTATTTACATAATAAATGTTTCATTATTGTTTTTACAGTTTTCCACATATAGTAGTCTGACACGTCAGTACTATTTTGCGCAACTATTTTTCTCAGCCATGGATGACATGGGAGCATATTCCTGTTGATGTGGAGCAGGCCATGTTCGGTCATTGGTTGATACGTGTGTAAATAAATAATTTTTATTTTGATATTTATTTCATTTATAACTTTATATTTTGAATTATTTGTAGGTTTTATGGTATCAGATCGAGGATACCATGCGTGACGCCATCCACGAGGCATGCGAGGTGTCCATTCATGATCGCTTTCATCAATTTTTGCACAATTTAAGAAGAGATGCCATGAAGAAAGCATGAGTGTCAGATTTTGACGAGTCATGTAAAGCACACCGACCAGAGTACATTTCATCTCACGTATGGAATGGATTATGTGCACACTGGTTGAGTGGTGGCTTTCAGAGGAGATCATCAGTGGGGAGGTAGAATCGGGGGAAACAAGAGGTGAGTCATCGAGCTGGGAGTCATACATTTAGTACTCATACACTACATTTGGTACGTACATTTTTTATAAATAGTTTATATAACTTTAAATATTAACAATTTATTTTATATTATTATAGGTTGTCGAGCACCCTGATATTACAGAGTATGACGTATATCGGAGGATGTACACCGATCTAGCTACTGGGGATCTCAGAGGTGATCTCTAGCGTCACATAGTGGTCAGTATTATTTGTTTCCAAGTTTAAAAATAAACTGCATATAATATATTGATAATTTTAATTTTAAATTGAAACTAAAGGAGTCATATGAGACCGCAGCATCACAGACCAGTGGCCATCAGTTTGATGGGGCGGCATGGATGCAGGAGACCCAATATGCCTTCGAGAAGGGTCGGGTTGTTGGTATCGGCTCTCGACTAACGCCCGGAGATTATTATGGCAGTGCTGCGATGTCAGCATCCAACTCGAGAGGAGCTCGTGCATCTTCTTCTGCTACACAGTATAGGGATCGGTTGCGATCTCAAACTGAGTTGATAGAAATTCTCCAAAAGGAGCAGAAGGAGATGTGTTGGTAGCAGCAACAGCATGAGGAGGAGCGCCAACGACAGCAGTAGGGGTATGAGGAACAAATGAGTTGGTGGCAGCAGCAGCAGGAGCAGATGGAGTACATGCGCCGACTCACTCATGCCTTAGGGATGAAGTTTCTTCTACCAGCAGACCATCCCCCTCCCCTCCTCATTCAGATTAGTTATTTTTTGATGTTATAAATTTGTAAATTTAAAACTTAACATTTTTTCTATTTCGAGATTCTGTCTCTCTTATGCTGGTGTCAATATTGTATTATTTAATTTCTATTTATTTTTAATACTTTATTATTTATTATTGGCATTTATTTTAATTTTTTGTTTATTTTATAAATAATAATATTACTCTTAGTATTTTATTTGTTTTATATTTCTTTTTGCAAATGTTGATAATTTTTATATTTTTATTTTCTAATTATTTTAATAATATTATATTCAGTATTTTTAATACATAAAAAGTTTCAAAAATTTTAACTAAAATAATAATTTTTCAATTATTTATAATAATATGAATTCAGTATATTATTAATTTTATATAATATAATATTATTTATATTACAATATTAATGTGATTAATAATATTATTCATATTTTATAATATTAATTTTTTTATATATATTTAAATTTTTTTATATTTAAATTTAATTATAATTTTTTAAATATTTTAATGAAGTATAATTTTATTATTACTATTATAATATTAATTTAAATAAATTTATTAATAATTTTTTTTTGTATACATATTTTGGATGGGATAATCATCCTGTCACAATAAGTAATTGCAACTGGACAGTATCCCTTCGCAATTAAAATTTTTTAAAATTATTTTAAATTTCCTATTGCGATGGGAAAATATTCCCATCGCAATAGGAAATTGCGATGGACCCATCACAATTACTTATTTCTTTTTTTTTTGGACAAAAAAATTTAACTCTTTCATGACGTTATTTGTGGACCGTCCCAAATAACATTTGCGACGGGCCTATCACAAAAGTGTTATTTAACGATTTTAATATATATATCGATTAGTATTTGCGACGGGACATATTACCGTCGCAAATAATATTTTTAGCGACTAACCCATAGAAAATAGTGTGAGTTGCGAAGCCATTTACCGCAATGGGTCATTTGCGACGGACCCCCGTCACAAATAGCCTTTTGCAATGGGATCCCGTCACAACTGACCCGTCGCTAATGGGCTTATTTCCAGAAGTGATTCTTCTGTGAAACAGTATGAGAATTGACGAGGTATCATTAAGATTTCCAAATCATGAGATCCCTATTCAAGCTTCCCCTATTGTTTTCTACACCGGTCATTGCTCACATAGACTTATAGTGTTGGCTGAGTTGATTCATGAGTTTTTGGTTTTCATTTGGTTGGTGCTCTATTGAATTTATTTGGTGATTTTCAACAAACGCAAAGTGGGAGATTTTTAGACCCTTTGTCATTCTATGAATGAAATTGAGTATAGTTTGTGTTTTTTCAATCCTCACTTAATGTTCATAATGTGTGCCAATAAAGTGATCATATAGTTCAAGAAAAAAACAATATTGAAAGTGGAGCTGTTTTCCAGTGTTTCCCAAATTTTTGGGCCTGAAAATCAGAAAATGAAGACATGGGTTGTTGGAAGAAAGAGGTGTGTGAAAAGAGGAAGTGGTACGTGAAATAGATGAGTTGGGCATGAAAAACAGTGTGGCCTGCGGAAAACAGGGTGGTGCGCAAAAAATAGCATGGTGCGCGAAAGAGTGGAGTGAGATTTTTTGCGAAAGAGGTGTTTCAAAATCAGAACATTGAAAAGTTTCAAAGTCATGGGCTGCGCGAAAAACATGACGATGTTTGCAAAAAAAAATTCGTGTGTGAAAAGTATTTCACGCTGAATGAGTGGTTTTCCATGACCATATGGGTTTTTCACGTGGGGGTTGGCGACACCAATAAATAAGACGTGACCTCCCTCATTCAGTACGGCTGGAGACTTAGATAAGATCTGAGGGTTGTTGCGCATAAAAGGTTCACCTAAAGGTAGTTGTGTGAAAAATTCCTAGTTGCGCTAAAAAGACCGAGTAGCGTGAAAAAGGAAAAGTTATGTTAAAAAGGAGAGGTTGCGCGTAAAATTTGAAGGTGCGTTGAAAAGTATAAGTTGCATGTAAAAGTTGATGTTGCAAAAAAAATGTGATTTTTTTCATAAAAGTGGAGGCTACGCGAAAAAGTTAATGTTGCGCATAAAGGGGTGTTGGGAAAAATATTGTTCAACACGAAAATCATGTATTGCATACAAATGTGAGATCTTGCCCACAAAGGGTAGTTGCTATGCGAAATCATTATTGTAAACTCTTTGCCCATTCTGATTATATGGTTCAGGGGTTCAATGTGTTCAAGTGAATCAATTCAAGTCATAGATGCAAGCAGAGTCTCGTTATAATCATAGGCAAAGACTTTAATGCGAATCTATTGATGATACCTTCACTTCTATAAAAAACTAGGACATCACAAGGGGTAGTGATCCAGGGGAGTCAACGTGAGTGACCCGAGAAACACAGTGGGCTATCACTAAACATTTCTAATGGTAGTGATCCTGTGATAGAGTGATTGTTCCCAAACCATTGTAATCCACAAATAGTGAAGAATAGTGGAATTTAGTATGACTAACAGCCTATCAGAGTATGCTCCTTGGATGTATCCCATAGTGGTGAACCAAGTAAAAAAGCGATGTGTCATATCATTGCATGTGAATGTTTGATTGCTGATCATATCCATCAGACTTGTTTAACTAGTTCCTACTAATGTTTAAACAAGATCCATCAGTTTAATATAAATATTTGACACCCTGATTCACCCCTCCCTTCTCAGGGTGTCCTGTGGTCCAACAAGTGGTATCATAGGGTAAAGGTTTCTTGTGTTATATCTATCTTTGGCCATCATGGAGAATGTAGTCAATGCTAGGGGAATACCTCTCTTTGATGAAAGTAATTTTCAGATTTGGAAGAATAGGATGAGACCTCATTTAATATCCCTAGGAATGGATGTCCCCTTTGATACTATGCAAGGAATACAAGTTACTGATCCAACAGGGATTTATATGACTGATACAGACATGAATGTTTTTGACACAGATGCTAAAGATCAGAATGCTATCACTACGGCTCTTCCAGAACAGATCTATTTAATGTGATGAGTTGCACCTAAGCAATGCTTATGTGGGATAAACATGAAAATATTTATGAAGGAGACAACAATGTGAAGGAGTAAAAACATCAAGTCTTGAACAAAATGATTGGTTATCTAATGATGCATCCTAATGAGAATTCAGATTCATTCTTCAATCGGATTACAAAAGTAGTGGGAGAAATAAGAAGTCTTGGAGAAGAAATCAAAGACATTGATTTCATAAAGAAAATGTATATAAGACTTCATCCTATAAAAAATGTAATGGTGTTATCACTTGAAGAATGAGATCTATCTAAAATATCTATGGATGATTTGCTAAGTAGTCTAGTGGCATATGAGATGAGTGTCAAACCCGAAGATGCCAGAACTCATGTTAGTAAGGAAATGGCGTTCAAAGCCATGGAAAAATAGAAAATTTAAGAAGATATTGGTGGTTAATATGGTGAGGAAAAAGAAATTCTTTCTCTCATTTCTAAGAAGCTAAAGAAGGGAAAAGGTAAATTTAATGGTAATCTATATCTGGCATGATTTGGTTGTGGAAGAGTTGGGACCATTGCCTCTCAGTTCCAATGAAAGATTGATGATGATGAGAGAGAATTATAAGACATCGTGAAGCCTAAAGAAAAAGATTTTCAAAAAGGGATACATCAAATCTTGAAATAATGTACAGAAGAATAGGTTTGTCAGTGAAAAGGAAGATGATGATATTGAATTTTTTGAAGAAGAAGATCAAGAATTTAATATTGGAAACCATGATACCTTGATGGCTACCATTGAAAAGTCATAACCCTTGATCAATAAAGGCATTGATAATCAGATTAATCTTATTGGTGATCCAATGATTAAAATTAAGGATGCCTTTTCCAAACATGAGAATAAATGTAAGAGATGCAATAAGTGGAAAAAAATGGTGAATGAATCATTAGAATATTTTTATGAGCATGAATCTAAAATTTAATACTAGAAGAACTAGTGAGAGTTCAGTCTTCAATTCTTGAAATCATAGATTAACTTGTGGAATTAAAGCTTAGAATTGAAGAATAAGAAAAGGTCATAAATGAACATTCATCTAGAATTGAAGAGAAGTCCAAGACTGTTGAGGTTCTTGAGGTAGAATTTGTTACTCTTAGGAGTAAACATGAATGTCAATCAACAAAGAATTAGGGTAAGAAGAAAATTTATTTTGGAATATTCATAGATGCAGAGTTATAGGTAGGAGAAAACTGTGGATCATATGGGGTTGGAAAAATATTGAGTAATAAAAGACCCTCTAGCATGGGAAAGAGTGTAATTGGCTATGAAGCTGGGACATCAACTACTAGAAGTGAAGAGGGCCAAAAGAAAGACAAGTTGAAAGTTTGTCATGATGAAATGATTCCTGAAGTGCTGAAAAAGAAACCCTTAATCCAAAATAAAAGAATAACTAAAGATTATCCTCAAAATTTCATAAATGACAGGTAGTCCAAACATTCTCCATAGAAAGAAGAAATGAGTATAAATTTAAGTGATAAGACATTTCCCCTCATGAAGAGTCAATTCTATGGCTATCTTGGTCACACCATGTCATATTTAGAGTAGTCAAGGAGCTACATGAATTGGGAAGATCTGGGAATTCAAAAAGGGAGACTGATTTCATATCCTACACCTTATAGTAGAAATAGTTTCTATGGTTACTATTATCATTTTTCTAACTTTGGATATAATTCTATGTATTTCAGGTAGATGTATGACATGTAAAATTCATACAACTCTTAGAGATGGGTCAATATTCACCCTCTTGATTGTGTTGTTCTCAAAAATAGGTTTTCCCCTCTTGAAGAAGATTATGGGTATGAAAAATTTGATTATGTGGAGTATTGTATTACAAGGCCACCATTATCCTATACTCAATCCAATATCTCATGGAAATAAAATAAGAAGATTGAGAAATCCGATCTTTAAGAGTTAGTCCTCATAGCTACAAAGACTAGTTGCACCAAGATTCTTTATAGTGGTTTCTCTTCCCATATGATGGGAAATTATGGCCTTTTTAATAACAATAAAAAGAAGGTTGATGGAATAGTATGGTTTGGTAATGACAGTGCTTTGAAGATTAAAGGCAGCGGGAATACTTCTCTTGCCAATGGAGAGCTCAAGAAGAAGAATTTTTTCTTTGTGGACGGTCTATGTCACAATCTCTTCAGTGTGAGTCAACTCTGTGACTCAAGCCTCATAGATTCTTTCAGTCCAAAAGGATTCAATATAAAAGGGAAAAATAAATAATTCTCTTATGAAAGGCTTCAGAATAGATGGAAACTTATATCAGGTTGACAGTAAAGTGAACTCCTTCTATTTGTCTGTTAAAGAAGAAAACAACATGTGACATCTAAGGCTAGGGATCATTATCCAACCAGACATGGAAAAGATATCCATGCTGAAGATTGTCATGGATATCCCCATTCTAAAATGTTAACAGGAAAAGACTTGTGATGCTAGCATACGGGGGAAGCTGGTCTGTAATTCATATCAACTGAAGAAGAAATGGGCATCACACCTTCTTGATCTCACCCATATAGATGTATGTGGCCCAATAAATGTTGTTGGAACTCATAGAGAGAGGTGATTTTTCCATTTCATTGAT
Source organism: Viscum album (assembly GCA_963277665.1). Lineage (NCBI taxonomy): Eukaryota > Viridiplantae > Streptophyta > Magnoliopsida > Santalales > Viscaceae > Viscum > Viscum album. The sequence goes on along the minus strand of OY728123.1, from coordinate 1,810,184,220 downwards.
GATTATAATATAATGGATTGTGTAATGGTTATTCACAGGAAGCGACATGTACTTGATTGCAGGAAAACATATCTCCGAATTTCCGAGAATGATACTAGATGGACAACAAAAGTTCTGCGATCTGACAATGAAGAGGAATACACATCTATTGAGTTTGATAATTACCTAGATAAACATGGAATATGACATCAGGTAGCTGTTGTGAGAACTCCACAACAAAATGGAGTTTTTGACCGCTTGAATTGAAAGTTCAAAAATATGGCAAGGACTATGCTGATTGAGAGTTGTATCTCCCAACATTACTGGAAAGAATCTGTTGAAGCTGCAACGAATATTCATAATCGAATGTGGATTTGTATGGGTGAAACAAAGACCCCATATAAATTTTAACATGGAAGGATTCTTTCGATGAAATAATTTCATGTTTTTGGAAGCAAATGTTTTATCCAAAATAAAGAATGAAATAATGAGAAGTTTGGTGAAAATGCTGATGAAAGAATATTTATCGGAATCCAATGAACAGAAAAGTATACAAGTGTTTCAATAAGCACTTGGTGAGGATTTTGGAAAGCAGTTATGCTAAGAAAATTGCGGGAAAACCCCTAAATGCTTCAAATAATTCCCATGATGATGAGATCGAAGATGATGCTGAATGTGAACAAGGAGTAGATGCATGTACAGAATTGGAGGATGGTGTACAAACCCCACAGAAGCCACATTGTGATGTTGAATCAGAAGAAGAATTTGAAGTTAAAACCATAGCTGGGGAAAATTAAATTTAACATCAGAGGAGGAATCGATGAACAGAAATTGATCAATACAACATCATTGGGGATTGGACAAAACCCACGCAAACAAAGTGAATGAAGAGTAATGAAAATTCTGCATTCTTATCTATGGAAGAACCATCATCATTTGACGAAGCTACAAAGGATTAATCATGGGTTGAAGCAAGGAATGAAGAGTTTGAAAATATTGACTAGAATCAGACTTTGAATCTAGTCAAGAGACCTGAAGGATATAATTTGATTGGTAAAAACTGGATTTTCAAAAAACAAGTTTGATGAGAATGGATGCATTATCAGAAAAAAAAGAACATCTCGTATGTAAGTTATATTCATAGATTAAATGGGTAGATTTTAAAGAAACCTTTGCACCGTGGTTAGAATAGATTCAATCCATATTTTTTATTCCATGGAAATCAAAAGATGATATAAAGTTTATAAAATGCTTATCAAGAAATCTTTCTTGAATGGTGTTATTGAATAAGAATTCTATAGCGAACAACCAGTGGGATTCCTTCTTGGTACAAATGAAAAAATGGTTTGTAAACTAAAGAATTCCACCTATGTTTCGAAGTAGAAACCACGAGCATGGTATTCCTGGATGGACCCTTTTCTAATGAAACAAGAATTCACAAGAGGATGAGTAGATCACAATCTCTATGAGAAGAATTTCTTGAAAGATCAGTTCATGGTTCTAGTGTATGTTGATGAAATTTTATTTGGTGGTAGTAGGGAAAAATCAGGGGACGAATTTCCCAATCACATGAAATACGAATTTGAAATATCAATGATTGGGGAGATCACATATGTTTTGGTGTTGTAGGTGACTCAAAAAAATATTACACTTTCATCTCTCAAGAAACGTATGCAAGATAGCTGATAAAGAAATTTAATATGCATGACTCCCAACCAATGTCAACTCCGATTGAAGTTGGAACCAAACTTGGAAAGCATGTGGATGGGACCAATGTAGATCCCACAATGTACAAGAGGATCATTGGGAGCCTACTACACCTGACAGTGACAAGGCCAGATATTGTCTTTGCAACATGTCTAGTGGCCCGCTTTCAGAGTAATCCAATGGAGGAACCTATGGAAGCAGTAAAAATAATCATGAGGTTCATTCAAGGTACTCATAACTATGGGTTATAATTTACTGCAGGAAGGGATAACGAATTATCAACATTTTTTATGTTGACTAGGCTAGTGATGTAGTGGATAGAAAGTCCACCAGTGGAGGAGCCTTCTATATTAGGCAGAAATGTGTTGGATGGTTGAGTAAAATTAAGAAATTACTTCTCTTAGTACTACTGATGTCGAGTTTATCTATGGTACAAAGGCATGCACTCATCTGCTATGGATGAAACAATAACTGACAGATATTTGTAATGAGGTTAAACAACCAATGGTGATTTACTATGATAACAAGAGCGCAATTGATCTTACGAAGAATCTTGTTCAAAATTCTAGTACAAAGCATATTGAAATCAGATATCACTTTATCAAGGAAAAAGATGAACAAGGCGTGATTAAAATGGATCATGTGGAGACTGATGATAAAGTGGATGATATACTAACCAATCCTCTATCAGCAGCTGTGTTTGAGAAACATCGTTTGAACCTCAGTGTTCAGCCACCTCCCAGTGTATAAAGAGGTTATGAGATACCCCTCTACCCAGTTTTGTTAAATGTTTTTAATCTGTTTATGGATGTGATGCAGGTTTATGGGGGAGATACTATCTTGGGGGTGTTTTTAATTTCTCAATGATCAAATACTAGTCTTTGGATTTATTTTAAATGAGGGAGAAGAAATAAATTCAGGATGTGTTCTGTGACATGATGAGAATTCATTGTTAAGAGGAGAAGGAATACATTGGGGGCATGTAATGCTTCTATGATAGAGTAAGATAATAGTTGGGGCATCGTTTAGATTTCCAAATCATGGGATCTCAATTCACACTTCCTCTCTTTTTTTACACCGATCATTGCTTACGTAGACTTAGAGTGTTAGCTGAGTTGATTCTTGAGATTTTTGTTTGCATGTGTTCGGTGCTCTATTGAATTTATTTGGTGATCTCCAACAAAACCAAAGGGGGGGGGATTGTTGGAACCATGGTCGTTCTATGCATGAAATATAGTATGGTTTATGTTTGTTGTCAATCCTTATTGGAAGTTCATAATGTGTGCTATAAAAGTGATCATATAGTTCGAGCAAACAACCGCATTGAAGGTGGTTCCATTTTTCAGTGTTTTCCAAATTTCTGGGCCTTAAAATTGAAAAATGAAGACATGGGTTGTTGGAAAAAGGAGGTGTGTGCAAAGAGTAAGTGGTGCACTAAAAACAGCATGTTGCACAAAATAGTGGATTGAGGTTTTTCCCTTAAGAGGTGTTTCAGAATCAGAACATCAAAAAGTGCAAAAGGCATGTAATTTGCGAAAAAACATGAAGATGTGCGTGAAAAATGATTCATGCGTGAAAAGTATTGTGCACCGAATGAGTGTTTTTCATGCCATGATGGGTTTTTTTCATGGGGATCGGTGACGCCTATATATAAGAGGTGATCCCCCACATTTCATATGACTAAAGACTTAGAGAAGATCTGAGGGCTGATGTGCATAAAAGGTTTGCGTAAATGGAGTTTTGTGAAAAAGTCCGAGTAGCAATAAAAAGATCGAGTTGCACAAAAAAGTCCAAGTTGCGCAAAAATGATCAAGTTGCATGAAAAAGGAGTGGTTCCGGGTAAATGTTGAAGGTGTGCAAAAAAGTAGTAGTTGAGCGTAAAAGTTGATGTTCCATGAAAATGGAAAAGTTTCACGTAAAAGTGGAGGTTGCACAAAAAAGTGCATGTTTCGCATAAAGGGGGTGTTGTGCGAAATATTTTTCCGCATGAAATTCATGTATAGAACACAAATGTGAGATCTTGCGCGCAACTAGTATATGTTGCGCAAAATAATTAGTGTAACCTATTTACACATTCTGATTATCTGATTTAGTGGTTCAATGTGTTCATGTGCATCAATTCAGGACTTCGATGCAAGCAGAGTCTCGTTCTAAGCATAGGCAAAGACTTCAATGTGAATCTATTTAAGTGACCTTCACATCTATAAACTGACTGGGACTTCAGCAAAGGAAGTGAGCCTGGGGGAGTAAATGAAGGTGACCTGAGGGATGCAGTGGGCTATCCTTGAACATTTGTAAAGGCAGTGAACCTGAGATAGAGTGACTATTCCAGAACCATTGCAATCTATAACTAGTGAAGAATAGTGGAATTTGGTACGACTGACAACATGTCGACGTATGGTCCATAGACGTATCCCTTGGTGGTGAACCATGTAAAAAGTGTTGTGTCATCTCATTGAATGTGAATGTTTGATTAGTGATCATATACATCATATAGATTTAACTAGTTCCTACCAATGTGGGAACAAGATCCATCATTTTAAAAGATAAAGTTGACACCCCGATTCACCCCTCCCCTATCAGGGTGTCCCAGGGTCCTACCTGTATTAACATAAGAATAGATAAGTATATCCTACATAAGATATTTAGAGTCTATTAATGATTTTTATTGCTCAATAAATTATAGCCAAGGTAAAGTGAACAATATTTTTATGATTTTTGTTAAAATGATCTTGTTATCTTATCTACAATGGGGGTAAAAAAATATCCAATATTTTTATAATTTTAAAAGATTGATATAGAAATCTTAATCAATGGGGAGATGTAATATCTTTTTCAAATAATTATACATCCACAAATGTAGTTAAATTTTAAGGTTGTAAAAATGAAATAATTAGAATATATAAATTAGGTGTGGAATTTTTGAAATATTAAATTTGATTTTGATAGAATGATAGATTTCATGAACTATGTTTGGTTCCCATCAATACCAAACCTAAAGAATAATATACTGTATTTTTCTCATAGTTCATCAATATCTATTCATCCAATATGTTTGATATAACATTATATGTAATTAAATAAAATGTAATTTTTATATTTATTAATATTTATAAATTTAGATATTAATTTTATGTTAAGGGGACGCTTTTTACGATTGATCACTAGACATGAAACAAGTGGTTTCTCCAAAATCTCGCATTGCACACAACATTGAGTTATACCAAAAAATAATCTGATATTTTTATTATTATTTTAAAGAGAGTTAATTCCTAGTTGTTTTATTGGTGGGAATAAACATAAAAATTATATTATTATTGTGTATATATGTTTTAAATATTTTACATTTAACTAATTAATTTGAGAGGTTTAAAATGCAAATAAATCCAATTTTAATCATTAAATAATGTAATATTTTTAAAGGAAGTTTTACCACCTTTTGATGGGGAACCATTTTTAAATATTGTTTTTGACAATTTAATAAGTTATTTTATGGCATAATAAATTTCTTATTCAAAATTGAGATTTTTTGATAATTTTTTTCTATTTTTCTGATAACATTAAAATTTTAATCAATTGTTAAAAATCCTACATGTTAATTCAAAAAAAAATTCATCTAATTTATTTATATAGTTTGAATATACTATTAAATGTTTTTAGAGTTTATCTAAACAAGGTTTATATAATTTAATACAATTTAGGCCATTGGAATCAATTTAAAGTTGGATATATAAATAGAAACATTTTAAACTTTTGAACGTTTCAGTTTTAAAACCCATTATTAGTTTAGAGTGTAGAATTAATTTTAAATAATACTTTCCAATTTATGTAAATGGAATTTGATAAAACAGATTCAATATTTGATATAATAATATCTAAATTTGGTTTTATGGTCAAGTTATTTTTTAGTTATAAAAAATTTTCCACGGTAAGAACATTATTTACTATAGTAAAAGTTAAATTTTTTACAAGGTTAAAATTTAGAAGTAAAAGGCATAACATACCTAAGAACGACAACATTTAATGGGTTTTTGAGGTGTTCCGTGACCGTAAATAGACTATAAAACTTTAATTACAATCCAATGTAGTGGAAATTAATACCACCTCTATATAGTTGGCTTTTAATATAAAAAATCAATAAATTAATCACTTGAACCCACCTCTCCTCAAGTACTAATACCACCATCCCACCAGCATTTTATATCCTAAAATGCCTTATATCTCCTCAAATATCATCCCAAACCTCTACATATCAATCTCCTCAGGTCCATGTGCTTTTTTTCTCTATAAAATACGAAATCCATGGTCTTCTAGTGTCTTTAAAAGAATGGATATTTAAGATGTAACTTCTCAAAGTATCCTTCTTAATTTATTTCCTTTTCTAAATTACACTAACCTCCTTTATCCATTAATGAATTACTATTACAAAATAATTTAAATACTTAAGTGCTATGTTTCTAATGGAATATCTCATATCCATTTCATTTATCACCTCCTCATTTTCAAATAAACGAAATTGTTGTCCAAGCCATGCTGGTCAATCCCGTCTATGAATAATGTTTTTGTAATTTTTCCTTTCCTACATTCATGGAAGGTCTTTCAACCATTATTATGGTTAAATAAGATTTTAATATGTATATTATAACCTATTTCATATTCTGGATTTGTTATATTAAACATACCATCATACATTCAATATAGTTGATATATGATAATTTCTTTTGAGGAAGTGTAGACTACCGACCCTTCGAAGCGATATGGAACATTCCAATAATAAATGGAATGTATAATAGTTTTTTTATTAAACTACATGACATATAAAAAAAATAGAAAACCAAAATTATAATTTAATGCCTACTCTTTTAATATGATAATTAAATGAATGTAGTGCTCATGCGTACATGTGACCTACCATCTCTAAGAACAATTCATTTAATTTAATATCACCAAATATTATATATCATATTTAAACAATAAATATAGTTATAGATGATATAAATTTGAAGACATGTACAATTTTTATCAACAAAAGTTCAATTTTTACTCGAGTACCAAATATCAACCAAATGTCAAATATGAACATAACTAATTAAAAAACATTTATAACATGGTAAAAAGACATATAAAAGGAATAATATAATCATAAAAGGTTCTCAATAAAGTAGAAATTATCCAATGTTTTTTATTCAGGAACATAATGATTATACATGAGGAGTCAAACTCAAGGTAAAGGAATTTATTAACCAAATTTCCATTATTATGGTTAATATTATACTTCCTGATTATGTTGTTATATGATTATTTGATAAATAAAATTTGATATAGAATCCTGTATTTATACATGATTTATATTTATTTTTTGTGAATATACGTAATCAATATATTTTATTAACAAAGTGTTCATTATAAGGGAAATCTTAACCCAATCATTATTCATTATGTTAATTATTTAAGTCCTTGGTTTTTTATGAGAATATATATGTATAACCTATGAATATTTTAAACTATATATCTACATTTATTATCTATTTTTATCTTTTTTATAAATATTAATTTCATTTATTTATCATAAGTCTAATGATACAATATTTGTAAGGAAATTCCTCTCATTCCCCATTCATTAAGGAATATTTTAAAATATACATTCCTTTCTTTTCTATGATATATAATCAAACCCTATGAAATTTAATTTCATTAAATGATTTTAAAAAGGAATCTTTTTCGATTATGTGTTTTAGTAAATGAAAAAGGAATGTTTTTTATCATATGCGACAATAGTGACATTTCTAGTACCACAAGAATTATTGGATATTAGGATTCCTCTACAAGTTATAATGTTTTAAAAAGAAAAATTAATACCATATACCATTTTAACATATTTTGATATTGATATTTTTTGATAAAGTATTTATTATTTTAATATCATGAAGTGATATATTGTGATTACAATGTGGAAATGTTATTTTTCTTTGATCTTTATTGTATGTGTAATGATTATGTTATGGTTATGGGGAACTGATTATGTAAAAAGGTTGTTCCATGATATATTGAGGGAAAGTGAGCCCATGATATCTCTCTAATTAAATGGGTAACATGATATAGGTTAACATTAAGGTATCTCCTAAGAGATTTCAAGAATATACTAAAATAGGTATTGTAAACATAACAATAAAGGATACTCCCTGTGTGAATGTGAATGATAAAAAGAAAGTAATATTTTTATTCCACAAATTACCTTTACAATTTATGATTTCAATGAGTTTTTATGTAATCCTATGATTTCTTGAGGTATGTTAATAAGATTATGTTTCATGGGTGAATGTTATGGTTTCATGGGATTATGAGTATTCATGGACTAGTTTTTATTCCTTATTTTATATCACGCAATGAGATATATATGCCCATCCCATTTTTTTTAAATCACATGGAATAAGGATGAGTAAGTGAAATGAAGAAGTCAAGAATATTTTTATGAAGAAAAGAAAACATGTTTTTTTAACGGGTATCCTTTGGTTGAAAAAATTGATTCAGTTTTGATAGTACACTCTTGTATGTTTATGGGTTGATATGTAATAATAAAAGACTAACTCTCTAAGGCTATAATCCTAAAAATATAATTGATGTGAATTTAATTCAAATTATAGACTTCTCTCAATGTTATGTAATATTTTATGTATGGGGCCTTATTGTTTTTATTGGAGGTCTGTTAAAATAATTTTGAGAGGGAGAATATTATTAATATAATATACATAAATTATTTTTACTTTATGTTAAAATTGTAATGATATAGAATTTAAAGATTACCATGTTGCTTCACATATGATATGTCTATTAAAAATGGTTTTCTACAGAGGAAATAGGGAAACTATGCTAGTACAAAATCTGTAAGAAAAAAACCAGCCAAATAAACAACATGATATGGTCAGAATCAGAACAAAAACTTTTGTTGTAGTGATAGAACAATTGAATCAGGATATAAAAGGTGGTGGAATCCATGTGCGAGGTCATCCATGTCAATCATATAATAATATGTTGGTAGTGGATCATTTCCTAAGGAAATGTCCCCTATCATTCAGAGGATCATATGACCCAGTGAAAGATAATGGTTTGATTAAACCACTAGAAAATAATTTTGATATAATTATGTGTTCATAAAAAAAGTTTACTCTTATTGTTAATCATTTTCATGGTGAAGTTGATGAGTGGTGGTAGATAGTTATAAATATCAAGGATAGTAAGGATATTGATTCTATTGATTGGGATGAACTCAAAGGTATGTTTCATGAGAAATATTTTCTAAAAATAGGTCTATTTAGGATAGAAAATAAATTGTTGGTATTAATGTAGAAAAAATATTCCACGGCTTCTTATGAAGAGAAAATCACATGATTTTCAAGGAACGTTCAAAATATCATTCAGGATCTTGATAATTAAATCAATAATTTATACTAGAGATTAAATCCAAATCATTTAAGGGAATTGGCTTCTCAGGGGTTCAAAATTTTGGAAAAACACGTTCGACTTGTAGAAAAGGTTAAAATGGAGTTTTCTGATGATCATGTGTTCATTGAAAAAAATAATAGTAAATAAATGATATGTTAGATCAATGAGAAAAATTATTCAAAAAAGTCTAATGGTAAAAAAAAATTAGGTTTTCATTTTGGGAAAATTGGGCTAAAAACCATGTGGTATTCCTTTTAAATTCTTTTAAGGGCATCAAATGTGGTAAATTGTGTCATAATTCTCATAACTTCACTAAAAAATACAATGGTGAGACAAATTACAATATACAATTAGTGAAATATTTTAAATATAATTACATGGGTCATTATGAGAATGAGTGTCTGATAAAGAATTTGAATGATGGGAAGCAACCAGACAACAAACAGAAAGGTCCGATGAAATCCATTACAACTACTTTAGCAGATGTTGGTCCATCAGATGAAGTTATATCAGGTACATTGTTTGTTTATTTAGATTAAGTGATGGTTTTGTTTGATTTTGGGTCTACATATTATTTAATTTCTAATAAAATTTCCAGTAAACTTGGAATTAGATCTCAAGAAATGAATCCAGAACTTATGTAAAAAGTTGTGAGGGGAAATATTAATACAAAAAAAAATTATAGAAACCTTCCTAGCATTTTTTGTGGAAAGAATCTACATTCACACCTTATTATTTTCCTCTGGTAGAGTTTGATATTATTATAGGTATGTACTGACTTTCTTTTTATCTTTCTAGGATTGAATATACCAAAAAATAGGTTTATTTTCAGAAAACAAATCAGTTTTTTTAAAGAATGAACCCTTCTCATTCGTAACATATCATGAAGTTGAGAAACTAGTAAAATATAGAAATGAATGTTTCCGTACAAATATTGTTTAATATAAAAAAACTATTCATATTAATGATGTTATAGTGGTAAATGAGTATCTTTAATTTTTTGTTAATGATTTTTCATATAATATACCTCATTGAGAATTTGAATTAACTGTAGACTTTGTTACTTATGCTAATATAATTTAATAACCCCCTTATCAAATGGATAAAATTGAAGTTTTACAATTAAAGAATCAATTTCAAGATTTATTAGATAAAGGTTTCATTTGACCTATGACAACACAATGGGGTTATCTCATCTTTTTTGTTAAAATGATATTGTTCAGTATGACTTTTCATTGATTATAGAGCCTTGAATAACATCATTTTTAAGAATAATTGTATTTTTTCTCATATTGATGATTTTTTTATTAGAACTAGGGATATTCGTATTTTTTGAAGTTTGACATGAGGTCGGAGTACCATCAGTTGAAAGCAAAGGAAGCATACATTCTGAAGACTAGGTTTTGTACAAAATATTTCCGTTATTAATTTTTATTAATTCTTTTTTAGGTTAACTAATGAACCTGTGGTATTCATGGATCTTATGAATATAATATTCCTTGTGTTTTTCAATATGTTTGTGGTTGTTTTTATTTAGGATATTTTTTTATATTCTAAAATTAAAAATGATCATGAATGTCATTTAATATTTTCCTTTCAAACCTTAAAAGAAAAGAATCTATATTGTAAATTCAGCAAATGTGATTTCTTATTAAGAAAAATAACATTCCTTGGCCTCATTGTTTCTAAATTTGGAATAATTGTTGATCATGAAAAAAAAATTCTAAATAATTTCCAAGAACCACAAATAAAACTGAGATTCATAGTTTTCATGGATTAGCAGGTGATTATTGGAGGTTTGTTGAAAAAATTTCATGGTTATCTATCCCACTGATTATGTTGAATCGAAAAGGTGTTAAGTTCATCTGGTAAAAAGAATGTGATCAATATTTTCAGGAATTGAAAATAATATTGGTGAATGCTCTAAATTTTAAATTACCTTCCAGAAACGGTGAATTTTTAATCTACAATGAGTCATTATTGAAAGGATATGGTTGTGTCCTAATTCTAAATGATTGGGTAATTACTTTTGTTTCACTTATATTGAAAACTCATTAGTTAAATATCCCTAAACATAATTTGGAATTAACTGCTATTTTTTTCATTAGAAATTTGGAGGAATCATCTATTGGAGTAAAATGTGAAATATATACTAACCATAAATGATTAAAGTATATGTTTACCTTGAAATAATTGAACATGAGACAGATAAGATGGATTGAATTAATCAAAGATTATGATTTCCGAATTCATTACCATCCTGGAAAATTGAACAAAGTGGTCGATGGTTTAAGTCATAAATCTAATGCTACATTAACCTTGTTATGTTTTTAACAAGATCATTTGGTTAATGATTTGATGAATTTTTTCATGGAAGTTGTTGGGGCAAAAAATTCCACTGTTTTTTCTGTTATCAGTGATATAATCTCTATACATCATAGTTAACAAAGCGTAGAAAGAAGATAGTGAGATGATGAAAAATGTAGAATTGGTTTAGATGCGAATGTTTCCTAAATTTAACATTATTAATGATTGTGTTTTGAGATTCGGAATGATGTTATGGGTGCCTTATAATTCAAAATTGATGAATGTTTGGTTTTGTAATGCTTATAGTTCTACGTTTTCAGTTCATCCGTGCAACACCATGATATACAGAGTCCTTCGAGAGTATTACTGGTGGGATGGAATGTAAAGTTATATTTCTAAATTTACCAAAAAAAATGTTAGACTTGTCAACAGGTGAATGTATAATGATTATTTACAAAGGGGATGTTTTACGATTTCCCAATTCCAAAGTGGAAATGGGAAATTATATCTATGGACTTTGTTGTGGGATTACTGAAGACATCTTGAGGAAATAATGAAATTTGGGTTATTGGTGATCGATTGACTAAATCTGATCATTTTGATCCTCTTTGAGATGAAAAATATCTAGATAAACTATCTCTGTTGTATAAAAATTAGATATTATGTTTCCTTGGAGATCCCCAATCTATTGTATATGATTGTGATCCCATGTCTTCTTCAAACATTTATAATGTCCTATAGAAGACAATAAGTACTGAACTAATATTCATTACAACTTATCATCCTTAATAAAATGGGTATCAAAACAAATAATTCAGACTATAGAGGATATTCTGCGGGCTTGATCAAAGGATTACTATGGATATTGGGATAAATATGTTTCTTTGGTTGAGTTTTTTATAATAACAGTTTTCATTCCAGTAAACAGATGACTTCATTTGAAGCATTACATGTAATGTTTTCCCAAACTCCACCTTTCTGGGATTAATTACATGAATGGAAGTAGATGGGACCAGGATTGGCAGAACAAGTGATACCAAAAGTTCAGTTGATTTAGAAGTAGATGAGGACTGCACTGAGTAGGAAGAAAATTTATATAGATAACTGGAGGGAGGTTCTTTATTTTGATGTAGGTGATCATGTATCTATAAAATTTTCATCTTGGAAAAGTGTGATGAATTTTTCTAAGAGATGGAAGAAGAGTACACAGTTTGTTGGACTCTATAAAATTATGTGAAAAGATGGATAAATCATTATAATTTGGATTTAAGTCTGATTTTATCTTAGGCACAATTTTGTTTCATGTTTCAATGTTGAGAATGTATTTTCCAGATCGATATCATGTTTTGAGGCCAATGGTAGATCAGTTAGAAGATACTCTTTTTTATAAGGACCAGCCCATCATGATTCATGAAGGTAGATATAAAGGGTTATAGAATAAGGTGATTCATCAGGTAATTGTTTTGAGAAAAAAAAATCATATTTTTTAATAGACAACTTGGGAATATGAAAATGGTATGAGGTAGAGAAAACCCCACTTATTTGAAAGGTGAATAAAATTTTAAGGACACAATCCCCAAAAGGGGGATGGATGTAACATTCGAAGTAATTAAATAATACGAATTTTTTATATTTATTAATATTTATGATTTAAATATTAATTTTATATTAAAGGGATGTGTCTTCTAATATCTTACTTGACATGCATCAATGGATTTCTATGAAATCGAACATTCCACACAACATTGATTTATAGAAGAAAATAATACAACAATGTTATTATTATTTTAAATTGTCATTAAAGCCTAGACATATTATTGGAGAGAATAAATAGAATTATAAATATTATGATTTTAAATATTTTTTAATTTTTTTTACATTTATCAATTGCATTTTATATGTTTAATATGAGAATAAATCCAACTCTAAACATTAAATACTCTAATATTTTAAAATGGAAGTTCTATAGCCTGTTGATGGATAAACCTTTTTAAATGCAGTTTTTGAAATTTATAAAAGTTGTATTTTTCATATTAATATTCTTCTTTAGAATTGGGTCATCAAATTTATTTTGAAAAAAAAGTTAGGTATTTTTCTGATAATTTTCTTTTTTTAATGAATAGTGAAAATACACAATTCTAATTCAAAACTGGTTTTTCATCTAATTTATTTATATAGATAGATTACATATTAAATTGAATTTATAATTTAAATATACTATGTTTTTATCATTTAAATCAATATAGTTCATTGTATTAAATTTGACGTTGAAAATATATATATAAACATTTCAATCTTCTGAACATTTTACTTTAAAAACCCATATTCAGTTTTTTTTGCCGAATTGATCTTAAATAAAATTTTCCCAATTAATTGAATTTAATTTGATTAAATGGATTCCATATTTGGAATTAAATTTTAAAAATTAGTATTTAAGGTCAATTTATTTTTTAGATATAAAATATTTACCATGGAAAAAAAATTATTTGATGTAGTAAAAGTAAATTTTGACAAGGGTTAATGTTAAAAGTTAAAAGAATAACATAACTAAGAACTATAACATTTAATGGTTGTTTGAGTTGTGGATCGACCATAACCACAAAAAAAACCTTAATTTCAATCCAAATTCACGAAAATTAATTCCACCTTCATATAGTTGTCTTTTAATATAAAATAATCAATAAATTAATCTTGTGAACCGTCCTCTCCTCAATCATAAATACCACCTATCCACCACACTTTTTTTGACACACAAAGAAAATTATCGAGTAAAATATATTCCCAATCCTCTCCACCTAATTCTCCCCACATCCAAGTGCTGCTGGTCTCACCAAATGTCTAAATCCAAGGCCTTAAAGGGTCTTTCAATAATAGTGGTATGTTTCTCAATGCACCTCTCTTAATTTATTTATTTTTTATGATTTGTCATCACCTCATTAATCCACCATTTCATTATTAATAAAAAATCATGCATATAAAAGAGTGTTATTATAATAATTGAATATATCAAATATAATTAATTTCCCACCAACTGTTTTTTAAATTAAGGAAATTGTTTGTAGCAACTCGGGTTTTTGGCCCTGTCAGACTTTGGAATATTTCTACGAATAATTCCAGAGCTAAGCGCGAAGACGGCGTGTGATTCTGAGGCTCGGTGTGCCCGGAATTAATTTTATAAAAATATTAAGTATTTTTATACTATGCCCGTGGTGGGGGTGTGATATCTCCTAAATGGTAGCTCAGAACGGGAATCTGAGGGCACAAATGCGTCCAGAACGTGCCGTTTACACTAGGAGAGGTGTAAACTTTGTGGGCGCGTGCCTGCGGTGAGAAACGCCACCAGGGGAATTTTCGTAAATAAGTGGCGAAGTTAGTGGGCGAGCGTCGGCTCAAATTACTTCTAAATGGAGTCTCGGATGGAAAATCTAAGTCCGCCGTTACGTTCAGAACGGCGCTTTTACCCTAGGGGTGACCTTACTTTTGTTCGCATCGGGAATCGAGTCTGTGGCGGGTTTGGCGTCGGCGGGCAGCTGATATAAATATCAGTGCCCCCCCTTTATCGTTCCTCTCGGCGTTCTTCGCCGATCTTCACTGCCGCTCTGCCGAATCGAGCAAACGAAGCGCCCACGAGCTAGGAATTCGACGGCGGACATTCCAGGAGCGTGCAACAGAAGCTCTATAGCGCATATCTGAGGCAGAACGTCGGCGTTCCGCCCGCGAGGTAGGCGGTTTGAGTTTTGAAATCCTGGACCCCATTTATTTGTTGTTTTTCTTCAAATCGTTATATGGGTTGTATAGTTTGGGTCCCAAGGTTTCCAAAACATGTTTCAGATCTGATTTTGGAGCATCGGGGTGCTCCCGGGGATCCCCGGATGTTTTCCAGCGGAAATCCCGGATTCCGGCGGCGGCCATGGCGGAATCCGGCGAGGCACGGCGGCGGCACGGCGGTTTCCGGCGACAATGGCGGCGGCACGGCGGAATCCGGCGGCGGCGCGGTGGTTTCCGGCGAGGCTGGCGGTGGTCCGGCCAGGATTTTCCAGGGGTTCTTTAAACCCCTGTAAGTCGCAAACCGTAACACCGATTTGCAAGCCGTTTTCGGCGACGCGCTCCTTGCGTCGAGACGGACCTTTTGAACTCACTTTGAGGGTTTAAGGGTTCGGGATCGTGGCCCGAGAGTTAGAAATGTCGTATAAAATAATATTATTTTATTATTTTACGACTTCGCGCCCTTGTAACTTCTACCCCGAGCGTCTGATTGACGTGCCGCCAGTGGCGTTGTGACCCTGATGGTATGACGGACTTTTTGAGATGGTTTCCGGGTGTTGGGACTATGAACGGGGTGCGGGCCCCACGAGGCCGGGTTTGGGCGTTTGCAGAGAAACACAGCTTCTGCACCAGGAGTCCGATTTTGTCGGATGAATAGTCGATCCTATGTGTTTTTCCGAGAGGAATGCAGTGGTGTGTTCTGTTCGATGAGTTTCGGAATCCAGGCGTGGACCCCACACGAGCTAGACTTCGGTGAATAGTACCTTTTTCACCGGGTGTCCGTTTTCGACGTGCGAGTAGTCGATTCCGCTTGTTTTTCTCAGGGGATTGTCGTGGTACGGTCCGCTCGATGAGTTTCGGGATCGTTGTGTGGGCCCCGCACGAGCTAGCTACGGTGAATAGTTCCTTTTTCACCGGTGCTTCGTTTCGGGTGAGTAAACAGCCTATCCTGCGTGTTTTTCCACGTGGAACGTGATGGTGGCCTCGGTTTTGGCTTAAGAGGGGCACAGTGTGGCATTGTGGCGGGTCGCTCGGGTTAGCGACATTTGGACCAGCAGTGGTTGAGGGTTCTCCCTTGGTTCATTCCTATGAGGGTTTGTGTGGTATCACATCCTTCTTATGGGTTTGTGATCCTCTCGATGGGATGTTTAAATTGTTAGAGTTGTGGTATCCCTCCGGTGGGCCCGGAGTGGATCCTCTAGCATCTTTACCCTAGATCGGGTTCTTGGTATCGCTGTGACCGCTTATTCACGGGCGGCAATCCCCTATCTAGCAGGTTAACCCGAAAGGTTTCTGGAATCATCGGGAATATGATCCCCTACGCGGTGGGTCGCGCACAGTATGGTTGTGGCATTGTCGGGTTTACGATCCCCTACTCAGCATGATGTTTATAGTAGGGTTGCTATATCGTTGGTTATGCGATCCCCTACTCAGCGCGTGGTTTCGGTAGGGTTGTGGCATCGTCAGTTCGATCCCCTACATTGCGAGTTATACTAGATAGGGTTCCGGTATTGTCGTGACCATCTTTATATGGATGATGATCCTCTATCTGAGTGTAGAGCTTCTGTCGAGCACCAGATCGGGTTGTGGTATCCCCCAGCGGATCCTGGGTGTGATACCCTATCTGTGAGAACTACGTATGCCAGATCGGGTCGTGGTATCCCCCAGCAGACCCTGGGAGTGATCACCTATCTATGAGCTACGTATCCCAGAGTGGGTCTTGGTATCCCCTAGCGGACCCTAGCGGCGATCCCCTATCCGAAGAGTTGGGTGGTTATGTGGTTTCAGCGATGTTTCCTCAGTGATATTATCCAACGAGCGTGGTCTCTCGGGTGGGTGTCTGAGATGTTTGTTCGGGACCTGATGGAGTGTATCTCTCAGATGAGTGTCATCTGGTATGACAGTGTTCGTGGTGTACTCTCCTGGTTGTGGACAGTTGCTGGTGATGAGGTCGGTACCTCTTGTGGCTTTGTGGCGTGAGATGTGTATATCTGGATTGTTCAAGGTGTATGTATGGACATACACCTGAGCTGAGCTGAGATGACTAGTTATGTTTAGCAGAGGGTGGTCACGAGATGGAGTTTCTCTCTCGTCTGGGTTCCCTCTGGTCGGGTTGAGAGGATTGTTGCCTTTCAGTTGCTCCCTTGGGTTTTGGGTTTTTGGGGTGCCTACTGAGTATGTTTATAGTCACCCCTGCACGGGCTTTTCCCGCTCATGTTTGTGTCTTGTGCAGACCACAGGCCTTTCGACGGAGTTCCATGTGGACCCGGAGTAGGCGGATCTTAGCGAGCGTGTTGACCGGGGTGTTTACCGGAGCTGTGCTGAGGGAGCTTTCTGGCGGGTGTTTGTGGTAGCGTTCCCCTTCTTCAGAGCAGGTTGGACGCGCTTTTGTAGTTTTCCTTTGGTGGGCCCTGTTTTTCCCTTTGTACTTTTGTTGTTGCACTCTGGTTTGGGATAGATTGTATGCATGCATTTACTTTTCAGTTTCTATAACTCTGCACTATTGCATGTAGGTGTTTGTGTGTGCATGTTTACAGGTACCTTAGGCTAATGCCTCCCATGTGTGTGACAGCCTACTCGGCGCTAGTCGCCAGCCCCTGGCCTATTAGAGGCGGGCTTGGGGAGTCGCGGCTCGAGCCCAGTTGGGTCGGGTCATGACAGAGTGGTATCAAAGGAGGTTCCACCTTTGAGATCTCATAGCGTAGCTGGTCCAGTTGTGAGCTTGGTTTGGGTTGAATAGCGGTAGTGTTAGGATGTTTTGAGTTCGGCTATCAGGCCAGGGACTCTAGTGTTAGTGCGGCGGCCGACGTATCCATACACCAAGACTCTGATAACCTGCCTTTCGACTTGGGACATTCGTACACTGGTGGTTGGGACATAATGGTACATGCATCATATAGGACTGGGTTTTTGGTTTTTCCTTGTCCTTATTAAGTCAGCTCTCCAGATATACACTTTGACTGTGGTGCATCTTGAATGTATTTTAGGATCCCTCCACAACGAGATCCAGTGAGGTTTCCGCAGCAGGATTGTGCTGATGACCCGCTCCGTGTAGTGGCTGTGGTGCAGGGCGCAGGTTCTGATGTTGCACTTCCAGGTGGTCTGCCAGTTGAGCCACCACCTGTCGAGCAGCTGGTTGTGCCGTCGGTGCAGGACGAGGTTGCGTGCAAGCTGAGTGCGCTTCTCGAGTTCCAGAGGCAGCAACCTCTGAGGTTCCAGGGTGATCCAGACCCCCAGGCAGCTGATGACTGGCTTGAGGCAGTCACCCGAGTTTTCCGCCTAGTGAGGACACCTATAGATCAGATGGTGATCCTAGAGGCGAGCCTTCTACATGGTTCTGTCGGGCGATGGTGGAGTTTGGTGACACAGTCCCATGACGAGGAGACGCTCACATGGGCAGAGTTTGAGTGGCTCTTCAGGGGGGAGTTCTATCCTGTGAGGATGAGGTCAGTGCGAATCCAAGAGCTTCTGCAGCTTCGACAGGAGAGCATGACTATGTCGGAGTACTCAGCGAGGTTTACAGACCTGTCGCGCTACTCCCTGGATATGGTTCGAGAGCCGTTATTTAGTGCTTGGACCTTCGAGTAGGGCTTACGCAGGGACATCCGAGCAGGTGTGGTTTCCTTGTGCCTTCCCACCTATGCTGGGGTGATGGAGCGAGCGTTGGTGGTGGAGAGTTTTCTGGTTGAACAGTATCCCCCTGTTATTGTTGGGCATTCGAGAGCTGAGACTTTGATGGTCGGATCAGCATCTGGTAGATGACGTCAGACTCAGGGGTCTGGACATGGCCGACGTTTCAGGAGGCGACCCCAAGATGGAGGATCTGAGCCATAGGGCTCACAGGGCTCGCAGGCCAGTTTTGGTCAGCCGTAGGAGAGGCGGTGTTACGCTTGCGATGGTCGGGGACATCTTGCTAGAGATTGTCCAACTCGACGTACTGTGGAGAGGGAGCCGGTCGATGGACCGCCTTGGCAGAGGCAGCGTCTCGAGCAAGGAGGTCGCATGGCGGCAGACGTGGCGGTGGAGCTCGTGCAGCGGGAGGCGGTGGTAGGCACTATCAGTTTCCACCACCCCCACCCCTAGGTTGTCCACGCCAAGCTCAGGGAGCTGGTGGCCGAGGGCGAGGACAGCTGCATGCTCTGGAGGCAGTCGACCCAGAGGCACCGCGGATGGATAGAGGTATGCCTTGTGTCTTTTCAACTTACTGCAGTAGTTTGTCAGACACTGTTTGCCGGTACTCTTTCCTTTTGTTGCTTGCTCGAGTTTTGTTCAGGGCGTTGGTAAGACCCTGTGTGGGTGTTGGTTGGTGAGCTCGCTGGTGTGTGAGACCCAGTTGAGAGTCCAGTCGCTTTCCTTGTGCTTAGGGCTTTTCGGGGATGAAAAGTTCTAAGGTGGGGAGGATGTAGCGACTTGGGTTTTTGGCCCTGTCAGACTTTGGAATATTTCTACGAATAATTTCAGAGCTAGGCGCAAAGACGGCGTGCGTTTCCGAGGCTCTATGTGCCCGGAATTAATTTTATAATAATATTAAGTATTTTTATATTATGCACGTGGTGGGGGGTGTTATATCTCCTAAACGGTAGCTTAGAACAGAAATATGAGGGCTCAGTTGCATCTGGAACGTGCCGTTTACCCTAGGAGAGGTGTAAACTTTGTGGGCGCGGGCCTACGGTGAGAAACGCCACCAGGGGCATTTTCGTAAATAAGTTGCGAAGTTAGTGGGTGAGCGTCGGCTCGAATAACTTCTGAATGGAGTCTCGGATGGAAAATCTGAGTACGTCGTTGCGTTCCGAATGGCGCGTTTACCCTAGGGGTGACCTTACTTTTGTTCGCATCGGGCGTTGGGTCCGAGGCGGGTTTGGCGTCGGGGGGCGATTGATATAAATATCAGTGCCCCCCTTATCGTTCCTCTTGGCGTTCTTCGCCGTTCTTCGCCAAAGCTCCGCCGAATCGAGCAAACGAAGCGCCCACGAGCTCAGAATTCGACGGCGGACGTTCCAAGACCGCGCAACGGAATCTCTGGTGCGCAGTTCTGAGGCCGAACGTCGGCATTTCGCCTGCGAGGTAGGCGGTTTGAGTTTTGAAATCTCGGACCCCGTTTATTTGTTGTTTTTCTTCAAATCGTTATAAGGGTTGTATAGTTTGGGTCCCGAGGTTTCCGAAACATGTTTCAGATCAGATTTTGGAGCACCGGGGTGCTCCCGGGGGTCCCCTGAAGTTTTCCAGCAGAAATCCCAGATTCCGGCGGCGGCCATGGCGGAATCCGGTGAGGCAGGGCGGCGACGCGGCGGCAGCATGACGGTTTTCGGTGACGGCGGCGGTGGCACGGAGGAATCCGACAGTGGTGCGGTGGTTTCCGGTGAGGTTGGCGGTGGTCAGGCCAGGATTTTCTAGGGGTTCTTTAAACCCCCATAACTCGCAAACCGTAACTCCGATTTGCGAGACGTTTGTGGCGACGCGCTCCTTGCGTCGAGACGGACCTTTTGAACTCACTTTGACGGTTTAAGGGTTTGGGATCGTGGCCCGGGAGTTAGAAACGTCGTATAAAATAATATAATTTTATTATTTTACGACTTCGGGCCGTTGTAACTTCTACCCCGAGCGTCCGATAGACGTGCCGTCAGTGGCGTTGTCACCCTGATGGTACGACGGACTTTTTGAGATGGTTTCCGGGTGATGGGACTGTGAACGGGGTGCCAGCCCCACGAGGCCGGGTTTGGGCGTTTGCGGAGAAACACAGCTTTTGCACCAGGAGTCCGATTTTGGCGGATGAATAGTCGATCATGTGTGTTTTTCTGAGAGGAACGCAGTGGTGCGTTCTGTTCGATGAGTTTCGGAATCCAGGCATGGGCCCCACCCGAGCTGGCCATTGGTGAATAGTACCTTTTTCACCGGGTGTCCATTTTGGACGAGCGAGTAGTCGATTCTGCTTGTTTTTCTGAGGGGATCATCGTGGTACGGTCCGCTCGATGAGTTTCAGGATTGTTGTGTGGGCCCCACACGAGCTAGGTACGGTGAATAGTTCCTTTTTCACCGGTGCTCCGTTTCGGGCGAGTAAATAGCCTATCCTGCGTGTTTTTTCACGTGGAACGTGATGGTGGCCTCGATTTTGGCTTAGGAGGTGTGCAGTGTGGCGTTGTGGAGGGTCGGTTTGGTTAGCGACGTTTGGACCAACAGTGGTTGAGGGTTCTCCCTTGGTTCGTTCCTACGAGGGTTTGTGTGGTATCACAACCTTCATATGGGTTTGTGATCCTCTCGATGGAATGTTTAAACTGTTAGAGTTGTGGTATCCCTCTGGTGGGCCCGGAGTGGATCCTCTAGCATCTTTACCCTAGATCGGGTTCTTGGTATCGCTGTGATTGCTTATTGATGGGCGGCAATCCCCTATATAGCAGGTTAACCCATTAGAATTTCTGGCATCATCAGGAATATGGTCCCCTACGAGGTGGGTCATGCACAGTAGGGTTGTGGCATCGTCGGGTTTACGATCCCCTACTCAGCATGATGTTTATAGTAGGGTTGCGGTATCGTTGGTTATGTCATCCCCTACAGAGCGCGTGGTTTTGGTAGGGTTGCGGCATCATCGGTTTGATCCCCTACATTGTGAGTTATACCAGATAGGGTTCCGGTATCATCTTGCCCATATTTATATATACGATGATCCTCTATCTGAGTGTGGAGCTTCTGTCGAGCACCAGATCAGGTTGTGGTATCCCCCATCAGATCCTGGGTGTGATCCCCTGTCTGTGAGAAGTACGTATGCCAGATCGGGTCGTGGTATCCCCCAGCGGACCCTGGGAGTGATCCCCTATCTGTGAGCTACGTATACCGAAGTGGGTCTTGGTATCCCCTAGCGGACCCTAGCAGAGATCCCCTATCCGAGGAGTTGGGTGGTTTTGTGGTTTCAGCGATGTTTCCTCAGTGATGTTATCCGACGAGCGTGGTCTCTCGGGTGGGTGCTGAGATGTTTGTTTGGGACCCGATGGAGTGTATCTCTCGGATGAGTGTCATCTGGTATGGCAGTGTTCGTGGTGTACTCTCTTGGTTGTGGACAGTTGCTGGTGATGAGGTCGGTACCTCTTGTGGAATTGTGGCGTGAGCTGTGTATATTTGTATTGTTCAATGTGTATGTATGGGCATACACCTGAGCTGAGATGAGATGACTATTTGTGTTTAGCCGAGGATGGTCACGAGATGGAGTTTCTCTCTAGTCTGGGTTCCCTCTAGCCGGGTTGAGCGGACTGTTGCCTTTCAGTTGCTCCCTTGGGTTTTGGGGTGCCTACTGAGTATGTTTATACTCACCCCTGCACGGGCTTTGCCCGCACATGTTTGTGTCTTGTGCATACCACAGGCCTTTCGACGGAGTTCCAGGTGGACCCGGAGCAGGCGGAGCATAGCGAGCGTGTTGACCGGGGTGTTTACCGGAGCTGTACCGAGGGAGCTTTCCGGTAGGTGTTTGTGGCAGCGTTCCCCTTCTTCAGAGCAGGTAGGACGCGCTTTTGTAATTTTCCTTTGGTGGGCCCTGTTTTTCCCTTTGAACTTTTTCTGCTGCACTCTGGTTTGGGATAGATTGTATGCATGCATTTACTTTTCAATTTCTATATCTCTGCACTATTGCATGAGGTGTTTGTGGGTGCGTGTTTACAGGTACCTTAGGATAATGCCTCCCATGCGTGTGATAGCCTACTCGGTGCTAGTCGCCAGCCCCTGGCCTATTGGAGGCGGGCTTGGGGAGTCGCGGCTCGAGCCCCGTTGGGTCGGGTCGTGACATTGTTGTCCAAGTTATGCTGGTTAATTGCCTCCGACAATAATGTTTTTTTCCTTATCAATGACCACAACCAAGGATGGTTTTAAAACCATTTATATGGTCAAATAATTTTTTCTTATGTATATTATAAAATATTTTCTATTCTGGATATGTTATATTAAACATACCTTCATTCTTTCAATGTTTTTGTTATACGATAATTTCGTTTTGAGGAAGTGTGGACTACCGCCCCCACAAAGAGATATAACTCATTCCCACTATACATGGAATATATAAGTGATGTTATTATTAAAACTATTATGAATATATTAATTTAATATAATACTGAAATTATATCATGATTAGTATTTTTCTTAATACGAAAAATAATTGAAGGCAGCGTTCATGCGTACATATGGTCTATTGTCTCAATAAATGGTGTATTTGATATCTTATCTCAAAATATTATAGATAATTATAAATACATATATACTAGATATATATGATACTTATATAATTAATATATTTGTATATGATGGATGTTTTATCAACTAGACTATTTAAATCTAAACAAGATTATTTTTGACACAAGTACCGAATATGAACAAAATGTTCGACATAATCATAATTATTAGGTAGTTTTTATAAAATGTTAAAAAGTATTTTAAATTGAATAATTATCATTAAAAAGTTCTCAATAAAATTATAATTATCCTAAGTTTTTTATTCAGGGACATAACAATTTTATGTGACGAGTCAGACCCAAGGTAAGGGAATTTTGTTAACCCAATTTATATTCTTCGGGACAATCTTATACTTCTTGATTAGGTCGTGCTATATTTTATTTGACAAATGAATTTTGATATACTATATTTTATGTATACTCGATGTATTTTTATTTATCGCGAATTCACATAATCTATCTATTTAATTAACTAAATTTTTTTTGTAATGGAAATTTTTCTCAATCTCCATTCATTGAGTTAAATATCCACGTCATTGGTTTTATTTTTCCCTGAATATGTGTGAATGACCTATGATTATTTTACACATAATATGAAATTATATTGGATATATTTATATTTTTCACAGATATTTATGTCATTGATTTTTTCTATAATCTAATTATACAATCATTACAAGGGACTTTGTTTTAATCTCCTTTCATTGAGGTGTATTATGATTTATACATGACTATCTTTTATATATATTTTAATTACCCATTTTTACTTTTAATTTAATTCACTTTTTTTTAAGAAATCTTTTTCCACAAATCATTTTAGTAAATTAATAATGTAATGTTTTTTATGATGTATGGGGTGACAGTGACATTTTTACCACCTTGGGCAATATTTTATATTTAGCTTCCTCTACAATCAGAAATGTTTTAAAAAGAAAAATAAATACTATATACACTTTTTAGTTATTTTGGCATTAAAATTGGGTTTAATAAAAGATTTATTATGTTAATATCATGGAATGATCTATTTTTATTTCAATGTGTAAATTTTATTATTAATTTATGATTGATTTATGTTTTATGGTTATGTTAGTGTTCATGGAAATTATTTATGTATACGGGTGGTTCTGTGGTAAATGGATGGTGGGTGTTCCCATGGTTTATCTTCAATTAATTTAGTAACATGATGGTGTTAAACATTAATGTTTTCAGTAGTAGAATTAGGGAATATACAAAATCTGTATTGATGACTTAACCATGATAGTTATTCTTATGTGGATTTGAAATCAAAAAAGTTTGATATGGATTCCACAAGTATTCATTATGATTTATAATTTATGTGAGTTTTATGAAATCATATGATTTCATGTGGTATGTTAACGAGATTATGATTTATGGGTGAATGTCATGATTTAATGGGATTAGAATTATTCATATACTAATGTTTTCATTTCCTATTTTATATCCCTCACTTCCCTTTTTGTTCTCATCCAATGTTTTTTAAATATTTTCACGGGGTATAATAATGAGTAAGATAAAGGAAGAATTCATCAATAATGTTATAATGAAAATAAATATCGTTTTTAAGGGTTTATTTTGATGAAAAAAGTTTATATTTTTTTATAGTATCCCCTTGTATGATTATGGTATGATATGTAATAATAATGGCCTAATTATAGAAAACTATAAACCTAAAAATATCATCTATGTGAATAGATGTCAAATTATTTACTTATATAGATATTATGTAATTTTTTAAGGCTAAGTTCTAACTAATGATGTTGTTAAGATATCTAAAAAATTATTTAAAGAGAAATAGCATTAAAATTTAAATTGTGGAGTATGTATCTCAGTTCGTTGTATGTTTTCAATTTATGGCTGAGAAAAATATACCTAATGGGATTCTAGAAACATAAAAAATATTTTAATGGAAATAGAATAAATTGTGGTTTTTTTCATTTTAATCCCCAACAAGTCTAAATACAATAAGGTTATTTTGGTTTTAGTCGATCTCCTTACCCATTCAACATACAACCTTACCCTAATAAAAGATTTATCTCTTGACTATATTTCCCAAATATTTATTAATGATATTTTATTGTTTTAGAGAGTACCACATTATTTTGTATCATATTGTGATCAATGGTTTCACAATATATTTTTAAAAGGTATTTAGAGGGATTTGTATACAAAGTTGATTTTTTGAATTTCTAATCATCCTGATATGGATAGTCAATCTGAGAGATCCAATTTAATACTAGATGATATTATGAGATCATGTTCTATGGATTTTAATGTGGGTATAAATCAACACCATCCAAATCTAAAGGTTTCTAACATAAATATCATTCACTCAATCATTCATATGGATCCATATGAGGCTCTCTATTATTGAAATTATGGTACATTTATATTTTTGTGACGAATTGAAAAAAAATACCGTATTGTAAATTGTAAAAGGTTATTAAATGGTAGAAAAATATTGATATGTAATAGACCTGACACCAGTAACCCATATTTGTTGTCTTACATTATTAAATTCTCATAAGATACAAGGAATTGAATACCTAATTAATTAATAAATTAGTCTTCTCAGTAATATTAATTCATACTTAAGTCTAAATATGAATTTGAAAACAAAAATTATGATAAAATATTTCTTGGAATAAAATTATTACCTCAAGAATATCCTTACATATCATCTATAGTACAATTAATTTATTCTTATGAAAGGAAACATAATAAGGGTGGGTTTAAATGGTCAGTAACGGTTACATAATGTATATTATATCATGAATCAATAATCATTAATTTTTATGGAGTCATAAATAATTGAACATACATGAAATTTAATCAATAATATTAAAATCAAAATAATATAATGATAAATAATTCTAGAAACTAAATAACTAAAAAAATTCAATTTATTTAATAAAATAACAATGGGATTCATCAAGAAAAAATATTATTTTCCAAAATATCATGGATATTAATAACTATGTTCTTAATAAAGGAATGTATTTATTATTTAATGTTAGGTATCTGGAACGTGATTCATATACCATCAATATCATTCTTCATGATCGATTAAATATACTAGATATGACTCATATGTTTTTCAACCAATTTTTCACATACAACCTATCAATTGATTGAGGGGATATTTATAATTGACCCACACCTGTGGCTTCATGTCCAATTTATTCCTCATATATTGAATATTTTATTTAATTCATGAAAATTTTTCATTATTATCATAAATCTGTATTGGGGTAAGGATGTTGATTTATCAATCATTCCCTTGTTAATTAATTAATGTTCAAAGTAATAATATTTTGTAATAATGGCATATTGTTCAGGAAATAATCATATCCATTATGATTTACTATGGATATTTAAAAGATATGTATTTTCTAATGATAAAAGATTAAAATAAATTTATTCATTGAAGTTAAAGTAATAAATCACAAAATAAAACACAATTATGTGATAAATTTTTCTACTTGGTACTATTCTAGTCAAATACACTTAGATGAAATGATTCAAATTTATACATAATATAGCATTGAGTATGAATTAATCAAGATATTATAATTCAAATTGGAATTATATACAGAACATAAAATTTAATTAGTGTATGATAACAAAGAGGTCTCAATGGAAATTAAATTGAGATGAAATCCTTTTCCACCTTGTACTATTCGATCCAAATCCACATTAATGTAATAATTCAATCTAAAAAAATTAACATTGAGTATGATGTTCTCATAATATTAAATGTGAAATGGGTATCGTATAAACCATATATAATAAATTGATGAATATCATACAAATGTTCTTTAGTGAAAGGAAATTAAGATAAAATGCCTTGACTTATACACTATTATGGATGAACATTACTAAAACACCTATATAGTGATTTTCATAATGTTTTATCATATAAAATATGAAATTAATATATATAATATCAAATAAGATAATTTTTATATAATCCTATCACCAATTAATTAATTTTCTTTTATTTTTTTCTTTGTTTGAGGTATTATTTCCCTAAATTTTTCATTCATATGTTGTTATGAAATTTGTGGTTATTGTGTACTGTATATAGTTTCAAAATATTCTGAATAACAATCTTGAAAAAATTAATATATTTTTATATCATTTATTATTCTAAGTCCAATCATGAAATATGTTTTTTTGAGAAATTTAGTATGTTACGATCATACAGATGGTAAGTCATTAGTATTCATGTTTAATTCATCAATTATTCAAAGATCAACATGGAATTAAGTGATAAAATATTTTATCATTAAAAAAGATTAAAAAAATAAAAAATAAAATATTTTATCTCTAAATTTTCTTATATATATATTCAATTTTGTGTCATGAGGAAGAGAGTCTAATCACTTTTTAAAGCTAGTTGTCCATTAGTACATAAATGATGTTATCCTAATTCTGTAAATGAAAATTCAAAAAAAAATCTTGCATTATATTTTAAGAATGAGAAATTTCTCATAGATAAAACAATAATTTCATGTATGTTACATACATTGACAAAATTTATCCTCATCCAATTCTTTGTAAAGATGTAGTTAAAGATGAATCACATCACTTAGTGAGGTAATAATCTTACATAAACAATATCAGTGTTATCATATCCTCTAAGGAATGTATAGTATAAATATATATATATTTTATGTAAGGACTCCATTTGTATAATTATGTTATAAATATAAAATATATTCATTGAATACATCATTACATAAAACCGTTAGAGGTCGAAATAAAAAAGTGAATTAAGACATTTTGTAAAGAGTTTGTACATTGTACACATGAGGAATGATTTCGTAACCCATTCAATATAAGTATAGATGTTTTGAGGTCCTATAATTAAAATAGAAATTAAAATATCATGTAAGATACTTATATTAATATTTCATCATGTTTTAATTATAACTGAGTTAGCTAGAGGAAGAAATAAAATAAAATCACTCGTTGAGGATTGTGACCTCATCTACCAGTATTCTACATAGTTTTTCAAAAAAACCATTCCTTGGATAGATTTATTGTAACAACCTAGAATCATATCAATGAAATTAAGATTATTATATAATATATTATAAAACACATAAATAAAAAATAATACATTATTCACCTAAACAAATAATGATATGATGGGTATTTTTAGAATTTGAGGAACCAATACCAATAGAATTGTTACCTGACTCATAGAATTGTAATATGGCCACTATGAATAGTAATCAAACAAATAGAATAGTAATTTAAATTAGTAAATTATAAATAAATGGAATCTTTGTATAATTTAAAATATGTTATAATTACATCATGATGAAAGTAAATAATTTTCTTTAAAATGATAAATTATGTTTTAGTATTTTCCTAAGAAATAAATATTGAATTAATATTATATAATTATTATAATTATTTAAAATGACATTTATTTAAATTTTTTTGATTAATATCTTAATATTTTGTGTTATTATAAATATAGTATAATTTAGATGACCTTAATTAATTTTTCAAAGTATCATAAACTTAGTAATAATATTAAAATCATTATTTTTGAATAAATGATTTTTTGATATTAAAATTAAATATACATTATCTTAAA
This sequence comes from Viscum album, assembly GCA_963277665.1. Taxonomy (NCBI): domain Eukaryota; kingdom Viridiplantae; phylum Streptophyta; class Magnoliopsida; order Santalales; family Viscaceae; genus Viscum; species Viscum album. Next base: position 1,810,155,180 of record OY728123.1, on the reverse strand, counting down.
AAATACTAAAAAAATGGAGTCCATTTTTGAAAACAAAACTTAAAAAAAATTGGATAATTTTTCAAATTTTTATAATATAGTTGAATTTTTGGTGAATAATGAAATATGGTACTTTTCAATAGTTAAAAAAACATTGATTTATTGAGTCCAAGATGATGTATGGATGAGGTAATAATGTTTTTTATAAATCTATCATAAACCATTAATGTTACATTTTCCCAACAATCAAGCTATGTATAGCCTTGATGCAAAATAATAATCAAATTTAAGAAATAATCAAAATCAACCTCTCCTCCCACTATAAATACCACCCTCATCACCACTTCTTCTAACACCTTATAATCATTAAATAATTATTATATTCAGACTAATACCACTTACAAAAATATTTCCCACGTCATGGTCTTATGGATATCCCCAAAAGACCAAACCAATGTACCATAAAGAGGATCCCAAGGAAACGACATTGAAGAGGAAAAATCATCCATCATTCTTTTTAATTTATGTAATTTCTTATCTTCCAATCAAGTACTGTATCATAAATATTATAATAACTATGATATAATATATTTAATTTAATTTTATTATATTAATGGAATATCCATCATTATGTTTCTTATCATCTCCTTTTATTCTAAAAATTAAAACATCATCCTTGAGATGTCGATTCACCACCTTCGTAGAAGACATGTTTTCATTTTCTGACACCACCTTCAAGGTAGGTCATAATTGCATTATTATAGTTAAAATATATTAAACCATGTATATTATAACTTTTATCAGGTTTTTAAATACACACACACACACACACACACATATATATATATTAATCATTAAGAAAACTAATTTGTGATGATCGAAAAGAGGAAAAATAAACTAATCTTTTTTTATGTAATCAATAACTCTCATATCAGTGAGAAAATTATACATTGGAATAAATAAAATTATGTAATTATATTAATAAAATATCATTAACATTATAGAGTTTAACTTTCATTTTACATGAAATCCCATAATTAAACTCCAAGGATCCAATGATAAAAACATTAAATTAATTCTCACATAATGATGAAATGAAATCTAATTACTCATTAGAAATTCCATAAATAAACATAAAAAATATACTAAATAGAATAATTGTATTATTGGTTCTCAATCAATTAGTTAATTTGTTTAGTTTTATAATCTAGGACACAAATTAAAAATTTATAACACTCTCAAAAAAGGTAAATGATTATCTTTGATCCCCCATTTCCCTCATGTTATGCCTTCTCACACTTTCACCGAATGTAATTATTAATTATTCCTTTTTAAACCTTCTAATTATTTTGTGTATGTTCAAGAAATATGCATATATCTGAATTATTCTTTATTTAATGGGGAAATATAATTTTTAAGGATTCATTTTCAATTCCTCTTGATAAGAAATCATGATTAAATGAAACGTTCCAATTTCATAGCCATTTTTATGTACACTCATAATATCTTTTAAAACACCAATAATTTTTTTCTAATGTCACTAAATTTATCATGTTAAAATATATTAATAAATTTTTTATTTTATTCGAATAATTATTCCTTTTTTCTTTAAATAATCATTTATATTTTAACTTAAACCGCATAGAAGTTGATGATTTATAACATTTATTAAACTCTTTTTACATGTTTTCACATTATTTGGACAAAAATAATCACTATTTATACCTATTTCCCTTATTTAATGTCCATGTGTTATTTAAATCCATTATTTCTTGAACAACATTATGATATCCCCTTCGTTATACTTTATTAAAATACAATCATACCCATTTCATTCCACCGGTAAACTATATTTTAAAACCATATGTTAGATTCTTCATGTGTCTTACATATAAATTAACATATTTTTATGGGTTTTGGAACTAGAAAATTCATCTATTAAATTAATCAAATGCATAAGGACATGATCCCAGAGCATAGCTCATTTCGCAGGCTTCGATTTGACTGGTTGTGGAGCCCGAATGGAGTTACGGATCAGATGTTATGGCCATTCGAAGTCAGACTGCTAGAAATGGCCATGCAGGATGATTTCAGGGTAATGTATGGATTTGCATGTAAAAAAGTAATCTTATGCGTAAAGAGGAATGTTGTGCGTAAAAAAAGAATTTTGTACAAAAAATGAATCTTGTGCGTAAAAAAGGAATCTTACACGTAAAAAAGGAATCATGCATGTGAAAAGGGAATCTTGAGTGTAAAAATAGAATCTTGCGTGTAAAAATAGGTTTTCATGTAAAAAGGTAATTCTACGTGTAGAATGGATTTGCATAGAAAATTGGAATGGGATTATCCAAGCATCGACATTCAAGGCTTCGCCTATAAATACAATTGCACCCCCATCTTCCCGAGGATGCACCTGAAGGTGGGTCACCTATCTAATGCGCGTAAGTCCGCATTTTCTGAGCTTGCGTGTAAACCCCCCCATCTTGCGTGAAAAATGAAACTTTTTCATGTAAAGGGGGAAATGCACCGAATGTTTCGCATAAAATATTATTTTTGTGCGTAACAATTCCATAGTGCCAAATTGTTTCATGCGCCAATGTTGCACATATCCAATTGCGTTCACACCTCCCCTATTGTGGGAAATTCATCTCTTATTTTGCACAATTCATCTTCTATTCTGCACAATTCCTACCCTATTGTGCGCATGGCCGCCTATTGTGTGAAAAACTCCCATATTACACGCACACCATCCCTATTGTGTACAATTCCTACCCTATTTCCCACACGACCGCCTATTGCACGCACATCTCCCATATTGCATGCACACCTCCCCTATTGCGCATAATTCCTACACTATTCCGTGCATGACCACCGTGTACATCCCCCTATTGTTCCACATAACCCATATTACGTGTACACCTTCCCTATTACACGCAATTCCTTCCCTATTTCTCACACAACTCCGCTATTGCGCGCACACATCCGGTATTCCACACAAGCCTGCCCTACTGCATGGAGACCTTCATTATTGCACGCAACCCCTCCTTCTAGCGCGCAGCCCATCCTTCATGTCACTCATATTATGTTCAACTCTACATAAGCCTATTCCTGATGGTCTATATCGTGGGGGCGCAGCCCCCGTACCCCACCAGGACCGCAGCCCAGCACTGAACCCAATGAAAAATGGAGAATCACAATGCAAATTTTTTGGGTCGGGACATTGACATTTTCTATTATGCCCTTTTACACATCCACCTTCCACCTATGGAATACGTTCATTTGAGATACACCTCTACACACCAAGAAACACCATGAGTCGACATATTTATCTAGGTTCATTTCCCATGTCATGAGTTGAGATTCTCACCATCAATTCCCCGAGTACCTTGAGTCGAACCATTCCTCAAATAACTCATCCAAACTCCATCACATGGCTCATATGCTAGGTTAAACCAGAAAGGGTTGCCCTTGCGTAAGTCCCAACACAATCCATTTCTAGGATCCTTATGCTTAATAGTACTATCTATATGACTATAAAATGTAGTACTCTTTATCTGACAAATAATAGGATGCCTTTTTCTCCAAACAAAAGATGCCTTATTCACAAAGCATAAGATGCCAATAGTCCTGTCTACATGACTATAAACTGTAGTACACCCTATCTTCCAAACATATGATGCCACTTTCTCTAAATAGGAGATGTCGTATGATCCAAGCATAAAATGCCTAATTCCATGATTATAGTGGTGTAATTTCAAGAGTATTGTAATCTGTTCAAACATTCCATAACCCCACCTGAGGCTTTTTGTGTCCTTCATTCGGATCTTCATCCACTTCCATGTCTAAAGGGACCCTCTAATGGCCTGGTCCCATGCCACATTGCCTCACCCACCGTCCTGGGACAATACCCTGTAAGTTTTTGGACAATGCTTCAATTTAGGTCTGTGTTTCGAACATGGTCAGTAGTTGACCATCTTTTTCTTGTCCCCATTTTTGGCTAACATGATATGTATGATGTGTTTCGAACACAGTAAATAGTTATCCACCATCGCCATGCCACCCTCATTACGTTCGGAATGTTGGGCATGTGATTTACAAATTTCATCTCCCTTTGTTTGGACTGATTCCAACACCCCTCGGAGTTATCCCACATGTTCACTCGCGCATAAGTGTAGGCCCAAGTTATATTCCCCAACCCACGAGAGAGTTGGGATGCCCTCAAGGACAAACATGATTATTTCCTTTGGGTAGCTTCCACGCATAATCCCCATCCACCATCACCACTCCTTAGTGGAACCCATGCATGCTAACGGCTATTGATTCTTTTCATAGCCACGCTAACGTGGACCCCCAGTGGGATCACCTCACGACACCCTCTGGCTGCAGTGATTCATTACCCTTCTCTTCACCATGGTGTAGGAGGTGTCAGTTATGTAAGTCCTTGGGGTGCGGAGGGCACCCATTTCATCCGAGCTGCGTGATATTAAACTGCCAGATGCCATCATCCTCAGCACATGATACTAAAATGTGACCTCACCCTATGCCTCGCATGTAGGGTTCCCCATCTCGGACATTCTCTACACCCACTGGTCTTCACAGGAGTGAAATCTTTCCTCACATGGAATGAAATACTTTTTATTAGAGTGACGCCTTCCCGTGGGGAAAGGGAAACCACCCTGGTGTATGCCCCTAGCTTTCCTTGCAAGAGACAGCACCCCTACTCCTCCTCTCTTCTTGGGAGCCAAATCCCTCTCCCACTGGGCTTTGTCACCACCCAGTCCCCCCTCCTGGAGTAATTCCAAATCATAATTTTTTGGGCTATTAACCATGCGAAAGCCCCTATTTCCTCTTTGGGCAACCAACTACGAGTGGCCCCAGTCTACTTCCCACAAACACACTTTTCATGACTTGATTTCCAGATCATTGCTATCTCTTGCTTCTCACACCGATCATGACTCACGTGGGCTTAGATCAAGAAACAACCATGAAATCCTATCCGCACAGCCTAGAGTGTAAGCCCCACAACCCATTCCTGAACTACGAGGTCTTTGATCCTTGCCATGGAATGGTACGTAGGAAGACTCTATGAGGATTAAGCCCAACACCCGGTCGTTCCGACCACCTTTACGTTGGTTCCCCAAACCCATCCCGAACAATGTGGAGTTTGATCATTACTATGTAAATGTATGTAGGACACCTATCTGCGGTTCAAGACCAACACCTCATTGGTTCTGACCACCTTCACGTCGATTACGACCCCATCTTGAACTATGTGGTCTTTGATCCTGCCAAGGAAATGTATGTAGGAGGCCTCCTTGAGGTTCAATCCCACCACCCGGTCATTCCGGCCCCCTTCACATCAGTTCAAAAAGCCCATCTCAAACAACATAGACGTTGATCCTTGCAATGGAATGGTATTTAGGACACCTCCCTATGTTTCAATCCCAACACCTCATTGGTTCCATCCATCTTCACATCAGTTCCCATCCCATCCGGAACTATGTGGTATTTGATCCTTGCCAAGGAAATGTACATAGGAAGCCTCCATGAGGTTCAAGCCCATCACCCGGTCACATGGACCTCATGTACGGCGGTTCATCCAATCAACTTGAACTACAAAGTCATTGATCCTTTCCAAGGCATGGTATATAGGATGCCTCCACAAGGTTAAATCCCACCATCCATCTGGACCCTAGGTCCTCATTCGCATCGGTCCACCGACCCCATCCCATATAAACTATGTCGGTTTGATATCTATCACCTAGGTAGGGTGCGTAGGAATCTTCCATGTGGATAAACCCCATCTAGTAGTAAACCATTGTGAAGGAAATCAGTGGTATGCCATTATGACCCCCTCCAGCTGTAAGCCGTTGTGACCCTATCCAGTGGTAACCCTTTGGAAACCTATCCAGCGGTAATCTGTTGTGACCTCAATCTATGGTAAGCCATTGCTTCCCCAATTTAATAGCAAGCCGTTGTAATCCCCTTTGTTGGGACCCTCTCCATTGGTTTGTCCTTGTGGTTTCAAGCCAAATTGGTTTTCAAACCATGCGTGAGCCCCATAAACATCATCAGTTTGTCGTCCTATGTGTATGCCGCAATTCTAGTCTATTGCATGGTCATTCCTTCGAGCCTATGTGTTTCTGGAAGGTCATTCCCCAACCCATAGGATCTAATTTCTCTAGATCCAATACATTCATCCATTCTCATGGGCCCCCTATTTAGGTATCCCTTTTCCCTACCAAAATATGAGGACATTGATTCCCTTTCACAAGGATATATAGGAAGTCTCCTCAAGACTCAAGCCCCACATTACCATCATCCTCATAGTGGTTCCATCGCATTCACCATCTAATTCTTTCAAAAATTCCATCATCCATATTGATTTTTACCTAGGCCACCACATCCCTGTAAGGTCATGACAACTCACACCACTATATCAGTTTTCCCTCCATAGGATTCACCAATCTGATCAACTCTTATCAGTGTTCTGATCAGTCTAATCCATCTCCGCCAGATGTTAAACATGCGGCGTACCCTATGTTAACCATGGGAAGATAAGAAAAACCTCATAGACATGAAAAGGGCATACTATTTCTTGTATTCGACATGGGATGCCTCGGGCTTCTGTGCCCTTGAGAAGCCTTATAATAAGGGGAAGAAACGCAAATGCGCCAGTGTCCTAGTGTCTAGACATGACAATGATGTCCAATGCGACTACTCCCCTAACCAAAGGTTTATACCCTAACTGGTCCCTTTAGAATGTAACGATAGAAGAAGTATAATTAACTGGTGTCTATGAAGATAATAAACTTGTAACATTTTCACGAACAACATCTTAATACTATATGGGGGACCCGGACTAAGTGATGAGTTCTGAGGATGATTCCATATAAGGAAGAACCGAAAACCCCGTATCTCATTTCGATCAAGGATTAAACTTCATTTAACAAGGAATAGATGTTTCCCACCTTAGGAAAAATGAAATGTGGTGAAACAAAACTATGTCGCCATCCCCCAACCTGACGTATGCACACGCCCTAATGAAACTGTCAGAAACAATGGGTTATCCAAGAAAGTTATCTATTACATTGTTTAGTTTTTAACAGCATGTTGGGATAGGGAGTAACCCTAATTCTAATATGGTACATTGTCCACCAAGTGATATAGTTTTGGATGTTATTCTTGAATATTGTTTATGCTATATTTTCTATTTACACCTCTTCCTACAAGACAATTATTTAATGATACCATTTTCTACATGTTAGGATTCCATATGTTTATTCTTATTCCATTTCTTTTTTAAAACATCATGTCATTTCTTCTAACCGAAGTATTATGCTTTATTCACATTAGTATTCCCTTAGTGGGAATTATAGATCATCCCTTTGTTCATTTATTCCATATTTTGTCCAATATAGATAACAGATCTTAAAGGACAGTAGGTTCTCAATAAGAAGATTATATAAATGATGATTCTATTTTTGTTTCATGGTTTCTAATTATGTATCTAATCTTCCAAATACCCTAAATTTTATTATCAATGAATTGTTTTTGATGATAAATTAATTTTAAAATCATTTACTAATATGTGAAAAAGTTTATGTTCTGTATATTTGGTATTAAAGGAAAAATATAATTATTTTGGTAGACTAACATTATAAAAAAATAATATGAACACTAAGGATAATCTTATCACCATGGATAACATATATTGAAACATATTAAATCATAAGTTATGATATACATTACATTTGAAAATTTAGCCTTCTTTGTTCAAAGATTCTTTTTTATATTGGTTTTAGTTAATTATGGAATCCAAAATAATTTTAATCTATTTTTCTTAGTTATTAGATATAAATAAGAGAACATTTCCAACCATAAAAGTGATAAGAAATGTGAATATGTTTCTAATGAAATTCCAAATATGATGGGAATGGGAGCTCAAAAATTCTTGATAGTACAGACCAAACTGGATCACGTTATTAGAAACAACATGATTCATATAGAACACCCTTATACTTCTAATTAATATAATGTTGTGTTTGAATAATTTATATTAAAAATGTCTCCTATCGTTACTGCATAATCTAATCTAATATTATAGAAAAATTGATTAATTCATTGAGGATATATTATATATCCTTCAATGATATAAAAGGGGTAAATTCATACATGTGTTTTATAGGATGGATAAAGACATTCATCAGTGGTGGACACAAGTAAAAATCACAATGTATAAAGATGGTATTAATTCCATGGATTGACAAAGATTCAAGAAAATATTTTCAGAAAAAATATTTTCCATGAAATCATCATCTTGTGATGGAGTGATTGTTCCTCAAACTAAAGAAAAAGGAAGAAATGTCTATCTTGGTATGTGATTATACATCACAAGACATCCATATATTTAATTAACATGAAAACATGTAATATCTCCTATTTATCTAACTAAATCCATGAACACAAAAAGTGTTATCCATTCAAGACATTGTTTTTTATGATTTTATATTCCATTTATCCCTTAAGGGTGAAGTATATATTTGTGACTCTGAGTGATCCCATGGTTTTGGAGATAATAATTAGAAAATGGAGTTTATTATGGTATGATCAACTGATAAATCCCACGATGGAATGAAAACATATCATCCCACTTGTCAATAGTGAGAGAAAAAAAATCTTAGGATTTGTCTAGATAAATGTAAAATTTGATTTAAATGTATAGGAGAAGAGAATAGGGATAATTATATCTGAATAGATTTTAAGATGCCCATAAAAGATGAAAAATTATAGAATTTTCATATCTAATATCATACAATTGTGAACTATTTAAACAATAGTGAACATTGTCATTATGTTATCTAATTCCCCAAGCCAATAGTTATTTGAGGGAATAAATAAAAAAGCTCCATGAAGAATGGATAGTCATAGTCTATCACTACATCCGTGGTGGATACTGAAAATGATGTGGTGATAGGAATTCTAGTAATTCATTCAAAAATAATGATTATTGAATTTGATTTTGGTTCTATGTATTCTTTTATATCATGCATGTTTATTATATCTATTCAAGACACACATTATACTTCTGAGGATAAGTTATCTTTGATAATAGAAAAAGTGGGAATTATTGAATCCCTTGTATATAACTCCTCCATAGTCAATGATTTAGGAATAATCCTCCAAGGAAATCTGTTCTTAGTTCCTTCAGTAGTGTTTGATGTTATATTGAGAATGGATTGGAAATTTTTATATTAATCCAACATCAACTATTTGGAAAGGGATATTAGTCTTTACATCCTGAGGAATCCTCAAATTATGTACATGTATAAAGAGAATAATGAATCACCTTTTGAATTTTCATCTCAATTGTAGATATTGTTTCTCCTTAAGAAAGTATATCACGATCAAATAAATAAGACAAATGAGAGAATAATGTTGGAAGGAATACCCATTTTTAGGACTACACTGATATATTCCTTGAAAAATGTATTGTCTTTCTGATGACTAAGAGGTAGATTTCCCAATTGAGAATATTCTTAAATATCTTCTTAAATCAAAGAATCATTATATAATTCCATTAATTGAGTTGGTAGAATGAGTGAAATCATTTCAAGATACTATAGTATCACTGTAAGAAACACTATAGCAGTAACACCATAGGAATTATAGCATTACTATAGAAGGGATTTGGGCGTTAGGGACTTCTATCCAAAGAGACCATGGAGTAGCCAAGTTCACCTAGAATAGGCCCTATAAGAGGATCAGAGCAAAGAGTAGGAGTCAACAGAAGCAGAGATAACCAGTTTGGATGAATGAGAGGGTATTCCAATCACCACCAGGACCAGGCACTCTGCAACTTTGTAGATGGAAGTGCTATTTGATCTGGAAATCAATGCGAGGAGCTAGTAGATCAGTGATGCAACATCTCAGGAGGAACAATTCTATTAGGTTGGGCCTACAGGACCTGTAATGGCCATAATATGTCTTTGGGGCTTTTGGTTATGAAAAATTAAGAAGAAAAAAATGGATTTATTATTGAAATTGAGCCACTCAAATCATAAAATCCAAAACAGAAAAAATAGATAACTAAGAATTTGATCATAATTGTAGATAATTCCCATAATATTGATTTATATATTGATTGTGTCAAAATAATTAAGTATCTTAGAAGATAATTTATGTTTATTTGATTCCACTACATTAGATAACCATTTTTTAATGCCATAAATTTCTATTATCTATTTTAAAAAATTTACTATATTTTTAAATACTATTTAAATTAAAGATAAGTTATTAGTTTAAATAATCATTAAAAAAGAATAATTGATTTTAAATAATGTAATTTTTAATATTCGGGACAATTAACAACAGTTCTTTTAGTGTTAATAAAATGAATTTTTATCTATAATGGACTGGACCTCTCCAATCAATTCCTTTATGTGAATCTGGTGATTGAGATGTTCTGAGGAATGAAGGAGAATCATTTGAAAAGATTCCCTAATTTCCCAGTTTCTCATTTTTTAATGGTAGCTCATTCCAACTGTAGCTCATTCCAATGGTAACTCATTCCAACGGTTGCTCATTCCAATGGAACCTCTTTCAAATGGTAGCTTGTTCCAATGGTAGATCATTTCAATGGTGACTCAAGAATAGAAACTCATGAATGGTGAATCGCAAAATAGTATCTCATAAAATAATATCTTGTCCAACTATGAATCATCCAATAGTGAATCATCCAATGGTGAGTCATCCAATGGTGACTCGTCCAATGGTGACTCATCTAATGTTGACTTGTCCAATAGTGCCTCGTTAACAATGTTTACAACTCCATAAAATGTTTCCCCTTTGAATTTATCTCTAAAGATAAATGTACTCAAATCCCTATTTTGTGGGATTTATGTTTGAGTAAAAGAAAATAACTCCAATGGAGAATTTCATGAATGATTTGGTGCCATTAGTTTTCAAAATATGTAAGGTTGATTATATATGCCTTTAAAGGATAATCTAAATTTTATCTTAAATTACTGCTCCATTTTGATTTTCATAGTAGTCCATATATTTTCCTCTAGAAGAATTTTTAGTGCATGATAAAAATTATAGTCATATAAGTTAACATATATTGATGTAACTCATGACATTCTAGAATATTTCTTAAATGTTCCATCCAGGTCCTTTGAGTAAATGAGTTATTCTTAATGTCCAGGTCTTTATGAAACCCATTCCTCCATCTTTGGTAACATTATTATGAAATCCATTTCTCTTTCATAGGTTATATGATTTAGAATCATGATTATTTTTAGGGGATATATTTATGATCATGTGATTATGAAAAATGTCACTTTCTATAGGTTTTGATATGTTTACTTGTTTATTACACACATTTCATTTCATGGGTTATGATATGCTTATTTATGATATTGTTTCACATGTATATGATTAATGTTTTTGATGGGTGGGACCTATATCTTCTTCTAAGTCATTGGTTAATGACTTATATCTTATTATATTGATAGGGTTGGAATGACAGTTTACTTAGTTCAGTGAAATTGGGATGGAACAAGGGTTTACTCAGTTCAGTAATACTAGGCTTGAATTACGGTTTACTGAGTTAAGTAATACAGGGCTAGAAAGAGGGTTTTCTGGGATCAATGATATCATTCTAGAAAAGGGTTTACTCGATTTAGTAATACAAATATAGAATGAGGGTTTACCTGGTTATGTTATGTAGGGCTATAATGAGGGTTTACTTAGTTCAATAATATAAAGTTGGAGCATGGGTTCACCTGATTCATTAATGGACATTTTTCACTAATACGGTTTCTTATTGATTCCAAGCCTACTATGGAAATCATTATATGCTTATGCATTGCCATAATCCATGTCTTAATTCACTGTCATACTTTCATAGCTTATTTCCATTAAATAATTGTGATTTATGTCATATGAACATCCATGTTTTATACCATGATTCTGGTATATAATCTTTGATATAAACGCTATTATATTATTTTTATGGATCATTTTCTCATAACCTTATTGTCATGTTTATGCTTACATGTCTCCCTTTACCCCCTTACTAAAAATTTGACCTCACCCTTTTGGATGCTTCCATCCCCAGGTTATAATGACATGTATTATGTTTAATGTGTCTAGGGAGGGTTCTAGTTATGAATAACCAAGTGGCAGAAAATTTAGATCACATATTTTCTATTTTTATATATATATGTTTCAAAATAATAATACAATCTATGGTGTTTGGGATTCTTATTGTATAATGTATAACTATTCCACAAAAGATATGTAATGTTTGTGATTGTAAAGTGAGGGTCACATCAGTTAGTATCATAGAAAAGGTATCGTTTACCTTTGGAAACTAGGTTAAGAAAAACATAGTGATATCCGTTTTTTTATTTCTATGGATATGTCTAGGGATGTCTCTAATGACAAGTATAAGGATGATTTATCATTTAGGAAAATGTTCTGGAATTTTGGTTAATGGTAGAGTGAGCGGTATCCCAGAAATAAATCCCTATCTAGAAAAAACAAGTTGATGTGGCTCTGGAATAGATGTAAAAATAGGCAACAACACTGACAAGATGTTCTGATATTTACATGGGGTAATATGGTAAACAAAAATAGGCCATGCTACACACCTAGTTTGACACTCTTTGGAGATATTCTTTGGGAATTCTTGAACTCTTCACGGACCATCAAAAAATATTTAGATATAATTTTTCTATGAATAACATATTATAAAACCATGATATCATATATTATTGAAGTTATCATGATTTAAACATCTTATATGTAATTATTTTCTAGGAAATGTGGATTTTTTCTATGATAAGTAATGATCACACTATGCTTTGGTTTTTAGTCAATGGAAGGAACCCAAAGGAACTAGATTAATGTAAAATGTGAATTGAGATTTTCTAATGAGCAGTCAAGTGGGATGATCAATAGAGTTAGAGATGTCCTTATCATGTCTGATCTATTTTCATGGAACGTGATAATTTTTTTTACCTCCACCTACTCAAAAACTCACCATGTAATAGATAGAAAGAATTCACGAAGAGTTCTAGTAATGGAGACCATGGAGAAAATTCAGTTACCTTTTTGACATAAATGTGGAAAGACTAAACTATGTGAATGTATTAGAGGAACAAGAAGGTTTCTTTGAACATGGAAAATAAGGATATATAGCAAGTGAATGGAATGGAATAATTAAGAGTTCAATTAATGTAATGGATGGGTATTGTTTCCTCCCAAATTATTCATCTATTGTTATGTGTTTTGAATTTGGAGAAAATGAACATTATGCAACCCAACGTCCCAAGATGAATTTTCATAAGGAAACTCAACAAGGGGTGTATTTAATGGTTATATTGTGGGTTATAAGATTCAACAGATGAAATATGAAAGGAAATTGGAATTAATTTTAATGGGTCAAGGATGAAGTAATCAACGCATTTATGTATTTGGATTCTAAATTTGTGGATGATGAAATATAAAAATGGTTGTTCTCCTTGTGTATTTGGCTCAATTTTTTCACGTTTATATTGAATGTTCCCTGTGGACTGCTGAATTGATTAAATGTTAATATGAAAATATGAGTATAGTAAGGTAAACCATACCTTGTTATTTATGATATGCTAATTACTAGTGCAGAAAACATTTTTTATGGTAGTTATTTTTTATTTTTTACGTTGGATTTTGGCATAAATTATTATAGGAGACATTGTAAATAATAATCTGAAGCATTTTTCATGTCATTTTATTAAAAACTGGCATGAAAAATGCTTTGGAGTCTTGATTTATTATGGAAGTTTTAAAATAACTGATGTGGTATCTACTTTTTCATGATTGTTTTAGAGTAACCTACATAATACACTGCACATCCAAAGAGTTTATCATATATGTTATGTAAATAAACGACGTTATAAACCAGTCTTCCAAGCGGTTTTCACCTCGGTTAAATAATAACTAACGTGAAAACATATATACTACGTCGATTATTAAATAACTGAAACAAAAAACCAATTTCATTCCATTTATTATGTAATTTATCAAATAACCGGTGTAAAAACCTATTTTCATTCCATTTATTATGTCGGTAATGAAATAACAAACCTAAAATTCCATTCCTATGCATTTGTAACGTCGATTTTCAAATTATTGACATTAAAACCCATAAACATTCATTTTTAACATCGGTTATAAAATAACTAACGTAAAAACCAATTTTTTTAATAAAATTGTTCAACCAAAACTATTCCCTGCAAAAGAAAACCTAATCCAAACCAAAAAAGAACTAAACTAGACCAAAACTAGACAACTCGATTGGATATCCCACCTAGAACCCTAAACCCCCCCTACCCCACTAGACACTCTGACACCACTGGACAGCTCCCCACCACCTGGACAACCCCCACCCTCCTGGACACCCTCCCACCCCCATGGACACCCCGGACACCCCCCACTCCCCTAGATATCCCCCACACTCTTGGACACCCTCCCACCCCGATGGACACCCTAGAAACCCCACCCCACTAGACATCCCCCACTCCCCTTGTAACCCCCCACCCCACTGGACACTCCCACACCCCTGGACACCCCTTGGAGAGCCCCCACCCTATTAGACAACCCCCACCCTCTTGGACACCCTCCCACACCCAAGGACACCCCAGACACCCCCAACCCATTGGATAATCCTTCCACACCCGTGAAACACCACTTCCCCTACCCCACCGGAGACCCCCACAACCCTAGATACCCCCTGGATAGCCCCCCCCCCCCCCACCCCTCCCGAATACCACCACATTCATGGACAACGCTCCACCCTCGTGGACCCCCTCCCAGCCCCATGGACACCATGCACACCCCACCCAACTGGACAACCCTCCCACACCCCTACAAACCTCCCACCCCACTAGACAACCCCCTCCCCTCTTCATTATCCCCCACTCTTCTAGACAACCCTCCTTCTCACATGGACACCCTCCCACCACCATGGACACCCTAGACACCCCCCCCCCACTCCCCTAGAACCCACCACCCCTAGACACCCCCACCCTCCGGGACAGCCCCCACCCTCCTAGACACCCTCCCATCCCCCATGGACACCCCCACCCCTCTGGAATACCCCCCCCACACACCTAGAACCCCCCCCCCCACCCACCACACCACATTGGACACCCCCACACCTTTAGATACCCCCTAGACAACCCCCAACCCTCTTGGACAACCCCCACCCCTTGGAAAACCCTCCACCACCATGGACACCCTCTCACACCCATGGACACCCTTAACAACCCCACCCCACTGGATATCCCTCCCACACCCCTAGAAACCCCCACCCTACTTTACACCCCACCCCTCCTCGATAGACCCCTCTCCCCTAGAACACCTCCCACCCTCTTTGACAACCCCCACCCTACTGGACACCCTCCCACCCCCATGGACCCCTCGGAAAACCCAAACCACTGGACAACCCTCCCACACCAAGGGAAACCCCCCCTCTTAAACATCCCCCCACACCCCTGGATAGCCATCCCACTCTTCTAGACACCCTCCAACCCCCATGGTCACCTTGGACACCCCCACCCCACTAGACAACCCTCCCACACCCCTGGAAACCCACCCACCCCACTAAACTCCCTCATATCCCTGAACATCCCTTGGAAATCCCCCCACTCCATTGGACAACACTCCCACCCCCATTAACTCAATGGACACACTCCCCCAGAAGAACTGAATCCATACCAGAAAAACCGTCATAACTAGACCAAAATAAGAAGTGGACCAAAATTAAACGTTCACATAAATAACATTCAAATCATACAATTTCAACTAAAAAAAAAATAAATCCAACCTAAATGACTACCAAAAAACAATTATAATGAAAATATTCAAAATTACATTTTACACTACAAAAAATAGAAAAATCCAATCAAACATGTAAAATAATTTGACAATTTCACATGTAAGTATTTTAAATCTTGAGCACTATATGGTTGAGAATCATCAAATAGCTACAATGTGAAAAGATAGTAGTTAACAAGTATAATGAATAAATCAAATGAAATATTATAGGAATGTTTAAATGGAAATATTACCAGGTCAAAGTGTACAAGTGTTCAAGTTGTAATTATTTCACACATAAATATTAACATATAATATCCTCATTCGATGACACCTTGTTGTTCGTGAAAATTATTCTTAAATGATTGTAAATTAAAAATATTATTTTTATGTAAAACATCTAAAAGTACAAATTATAAATGGATATTTACCTTTATATTTAGTTATTTGATCATGGCACTCATTTTCTATGTGTTTTTTCAAAAGTAGACCCATCCTAGGTAAGAAAATAATACGAATGGGATAAATTTAAAATTCATTATAATATATACAACCATTAATTAATTAAAACTTATTGTTCCAACATATTCTTAAAACATTCCCTTACATTTACTTGGACAGAGCATAACTAATAAAGTGTTTTATACCTTGGAAAAATACATCTAACATCCATTGACCACTAATAAAAGAAAATTTTAATGTTAGTGATTTTTTATGATAAAATATAATGAAATATTTTCCATATATATGTTTCATACCTCTCCCAAAAATGTATCATCCAAAACTTTTTGATTATATTATATTCAAATCTTTGAGAAATATAAAGCATTCTCTTTTCCTCATCCAATGAATTTACTTCAAGGGAAATAGAATGCGGGTCTATGAATTCATATACATCTATTTGATCATTATTGTCACAAATTATATAAATATCACTAATCAAAAATATACATAAGAATACATTTTTAAAAAATATAATGTAGGGAACAGTTGATAAAACATACATGGAAAAACATTCACCATGTTGATTCCCAACTTATCTCTAGTAACAAGCTCCATGATATCAATTTCTGAATCCCCACATTTGTTGCTCGTTCACAAACATGAGAATCCATTCAAAACTCAAAATGATCTTCCAACAAATTTGAATATCGTGAAAGTCTATCCAGACTACTAGAATTTGTCACTGATGTCATAACCATTTGTCCTTATTGTTGTCTATAATGTATTTCTTTACCTTTGAAGTATTCATATACAAATAAATAGAAAAATATATTAGTTTTCAAATGTTAAAAAAACTTTAATAAATAAATTAAATAGAAGATATCACGTACATACCTCTACGGTAATGAGACTTAGAAATCTGGATAGGCAAATTAAAAAAGGATGATACTATATCCAACTATAATTACCCCATCTATAGGTATTGGTACTCGAGCTTATCTATCTATAATATCTTATACAGATACCCTATAATGCTCTACCTCTAACTATTGATGATGAACTGTATCTTCTATACAATAAACCAACCCATATGAAACTATATGATGTGTAGGATCATCAAAATACAACTCACAAAAAGTTGGAAGTTGTGGCAGAGGATTATGATAAAAAAATGTTGTTCGCAAGCTGATGTGGGGGAGTGGGAACTACTGGGGGTGGTGGAGGATAAATAATGGTGTCTTCCGGGGGAGGTAGAAGAGTGGGAGTTGCTGTCTGAAATTGTCTTTCCTTGTCTGCAAACATAGACTGTACTGATGCTCTAATCATTTCTTCCATCTTTGCATTAATATTATGAACACAAACCTCCAAGGATTCTATTTTTTATAAACAACCAATACAAAAGAAGTTGATGAATGTGGCAACAATTTTCTTATAGTTACTCCAATCAGATATCCTCATACTCAAACAGGATATTCGGGATTTCCCAATGCTGTAGATTAAATATTGTGCCTCCAAGCAGCTGTAAATTCCCCATATGAGCTCTAATCCTAAAGAAAATCCTATATTAATTAATTGATCATTTCTATAATAATTAAATTTATATAAAGAATATAGTTGACCTAAATAAATAAAATAAATATCTTATAATCCTCTCAGCTACAATTCTCAAATAATCCAAAAGATATTTCCCCTTTTCCCCATCTGAGCTCACCTCCATTTTTCTTGTCTAGATGTAGAGGATAGAGGGGAAACCTTTCCAGAGCTTGAAGACTCTACTCTCAATTTTTGTAAATTTTCCACCATTATTTTTTCTCTGAATAATGTATACCTCCCCTGGATAAACTATGAGGGTATAAATATTTGATTGGATCTCTTGATGATATGTCCTTTTTTCTATAAATAAGGAATAATAAAACATTAACAAAACATTAAAAAAAATCAATTATATAAGAAAGTTTATAACTGTTTACATTGAACTTACCAAAAATGAATCTTTTCTTTGACATTAAAATAATTGTTTTCATGTATCTTCATATATGAAATGATATATATGACATGGATTTTCATGAGTCCTATGACCAAAAATGAAATCATATGTGAGGTTTGATTTGGAATCACTCCATCTCCTTGCATCCATCAATATGCATTTCTTCCTGACACCTGGAGTGTCAGGAATATCAACAGTCATCTGATAAAGAAGAGGTAAAACATATTATACTAGAATAATTTAAATAATAAGAAAACTATAGAAAAAGATCTTACCAAAATCCTCTCCTTCAACTGAGATATTTTCGCTTTGTCCACACATTTCCAATCATTATAAAAAATCCATACTTTTCTCTTGCCCTGAGTTGATACAATACTCATAAAAACTTTTTAATTTGGACCACTTGAAATATCATTCTCATCAAACTCAACAACTATCTTCAGGTCCTATATATGATCAAGTGATATTTTTGATAAATGTGTGCACCAACGTTTACCAACTCTTGAACACTTCTTTTTCGTTATGGGAGCACATGAGGAAGATTAGGGAACATCAAGAGAAGCATGTGAATGTTCTTCCCCAGAGGCATAATCATTATTCTCATCTCTAAAATCATGTGGTTGATCAACTGGTTGACAAACCATTATCATCAAAATAAAAAATCATTAGTTCACAAATATGCAAATTCAAATATTACAATACTAATGTAAACAGAAAATGGAGAATTTAACTAAGTTACATAAGAGTAAACATGGTTGATATGGTAATCATACTAAATAATGGTAAACATTGTAATCATGGTAAATATGGTAGTGTAATTTTCATTAAACAAAATCAATAAATATATAAGATACATAAATTTAAACTGTGATAAACTATGTTAAACACGGTAGACTAGGTAAACATGGTAGACATGGTAAACATGGTAAACACGGTAATGTAATTCTCATTCAAAATAAAAATAGATATATAATTTATGTAATGGTAAACATGATAAACTGATCTAAACAAAATTAAAATGAACAAAAACATCTAAATATTTGTTTTAATATGCATTTTAATACAGAAAAAATTACAATATCTAACATTTTATGAAAATAATAAATGTAAACAAGAAATAAAGACATGATACCTATAATATTCAAAATGTACAAATGGATTTTTTCCCCAAATTCCTTTGTCCTGATCGTTACTTATGGGACAAACCATGTCTTCAACATTCTCATCATTTTGTTATGCTAATACTTCCATGGAAGTAGGGATCTCATACAAATAAACATCTTCATCAAGTTGATACTCACCAATATATTTTTTCCCTTATAAAATACCAGACCACTACTTATCTGATTGATCAACTACATAGAAAATCTATTATGCATGTGTTTCCATTATAAAAGAATCTGTTGTGTATTCAAATCTATTCATATTAAAAACTACCATTCCAAATTCATCGTGTCTCACACTATTGTTAGCGATAAACCATTTGATGTTAAAAACAGGAAAATAAATTTTAAAGTAATGAACCTCCCATATTTCTTCAATGACATCATAATATGTAGTTGATGTAGAAATTTGGGTTTTGTCTTTAGAACTCGATAAATGCATTACTTCTGCAAACACCAATACACCACTATTATGAACTACCCTTCTGTTGTCATGAGCTTTCGTATGAAATGTATAGCCATTAATGTCATCACCAGACATTGTTATCACATTTAAACATGGACCACCCACTAAACATCTTATTGTATCTGAAACATGTGATCAACCAAGCAAGGACTTTTTAATCCATGAAAAAAAATGTATTGTTTTTTCATTAAAAATCAACATTTATATATTATTTTGAGGACCTTGTTTCAACTCATTAATAGGAAATGTGATATACAGCTGAGAATCGGTTATGTTATTCAAGATTTATAATTCTAAATTCTTCATCTATTCAGCTAACAACGATTTGACTTTCAAACAATTAATCCCCTTTCCCTCATTATTAACTCGTTCATGGAAAGATGGAGGCAAACCTATGTGCTCCGCCGCTACTATGTAGCTCGTAAAAAACTCCAAAAACTTATACGAAATATACTTTTCAATAATGGATGCTTCAAGTTGATATAGATTCTTAACATATCCCTTCAATATTTTCATATTCCTTTCAAAAGGATACATACAATGAAGATATACAGGTCCATAATGCTTTATTTACCGAACCAGATGAATCCTATAATGCACCATTATATCAATATATGATGGAGGAAAATACATTTCCAATTGAAAAATTATATAAATTTCATTCTTTTCGAAAATGTTCAAAGCATTTACATCAGTCACCTTATTACAAATTGAATTGAAAAAATAACACAACATCATTATATTCATTCTGACATGGATGAGAAATATTCCCCACAATGCAACTGGTAGATGTTATTGCATCATGACATGACAATCATGAAATTTCATACCTATTAACTTTAAATCATTCAACGAGACAATGTTTTTTCAGTTGTAGAAAAACATTGAGGCACTTTGATATAATGAAGACTCTGAAAAAAGCTAATTCTCTCTTTCGTGGATAATGTATGAAAAGCTGGGGGAAGAAATGTTCATCTTCCATAAGGAGTGGGGGATAACTCTAGAAAAATTCCCACTGATAGTAAGTCTAATCATTCATTCACCGAATATTTTGTCATACCTTTAATATACAGAAATATTCCAATCAAAATATGATAGATATTCTTGTCCACATACATGACAACAATATTTTGTTTCACTTCATGATATCTCCAATATGATATCCACAAAAACATTTACATTTTCATACAAATGTGTCTACCATTACTCGATTATTGTGTGTTTCTCAGTGTCATAACAATGTTTTCTGCCCTCTCAAAATACTCATCTTGTGATAATGGTTTTGGTGAAATATCACATTATTTGGATCTGTTGAATTCATTTTTTAGTCTTATATAATTGTGATCCATAGGCAAACACTTTCGATGAACCATGTACACTATTTTCCTCCCATAATTCAAATGACAATATGAAGTCTGTTGTTCGCAAATTGGACATGCTTTATTCCCCTTAACACTTTATCCATAAAAATTTCGATATACTGGGAAGTCATTTATAGTGAACATAAGCACTTCATGCAGTTGAAAATATTCCTTTTTTTACAAATCATACACCCTAATACCATCCTCCCTTAAAAGTATCAAATCACCAATCAATGGTGGAAAGAAAACATCATTATCATTTTTGGGTTGCTTCAGACTAGAGATCATTGTACTCAACATGACATATTTTCGATTCATACATACTTCAGGATAGAGGTTGTAAATTACCAATAAAATAGGCCATAAAATATGTGTGCTACTGAGGGTTAATTATGGATTCATTCCACTTGTAGACAACCCTAGACTGAGATTTCTAATTTCATTTCAAAATTTAGGATAATTTTCATCAATTTTCATCCATTGTGGACAACCTGCTGGAGTATGTATTTTTCCATCACAAATCCACCCATCAGCATTCAATCATAACCTTTTTGAATCATGTGAATTAGAAAATAAATGTTTCAAACAATGAATTATAGGAAGATGCAAAAATACCTTGGAAGGGATCTTTGTAATCTCTACATCAGCCTATGATTTTTCATTCAACTTATACTATGATGTCCCACATTTATGACACTGTGACATAAATTCATATTACTTCCTATATATCATACAGTCATTTGGACATTCATGTATTTTATTATATCTAAATCCCATCGAGCATAATATTTTCTTGGCCTTATAATAGGAATCTGGAAGATCGTTTTCTTTTGGAAGAATGTCTTTCAACTATTGTAACGGCTCTATAAAACTTTTTTCACTCCATCCATGTTTATCCTTTTAGTTAATCAATCATAACACAACTTAAAAAACCCATAAAATCCGTACAACCAGGATACAATGGTTTTTCCGCATCACCATATAGACGCACAAATGTTGGTTATATCTCAATTTGTCCTGTTGTAATTTCACAGATCATTTCTTCAATTCCATCAGAGTTAACAGCTGGAAAATCATCATCATCAGTATATTTGACATTCTGTCCAGTTTCACCATTCCAAATCCAAGGGTTGTAACTCGGATTAAAACCATGTCAAATCAGATTATCTTTTATCCCACTACTTTTCAACTTTTTCATATCCAAATATCTCAGGGATGGACAAAGAAATGTCACTGCTTAGACCTTTTCCTTTAGAAAATTTCAAAAAGGAATCAACCCCTTCATCATATTCATTTATCATTAGATGTGCCGAAATCCATATTTGAATCATTATTACATATAACAAATAAAAAATTATACATTTTTTTTATGAAATGACTTATATATATTTATATGAAAAATAACATAATTTTAATGTATCAAAATTTGAAAGTATGAATCAAATCTATGCATAGTTGAAAACAAATATGCATGAAAATGATATTAAAAAGAAAATATAGTTAGATATAACAATTTTAAACTCATCCTGGATCCTTTCTTCTTAAGGTACACAAAGAATACATCCTGATGCAACTAGATACCAAATTCACCCTTTTGAAAAAAGTAAAATGAACTGTAAATATTAAAATATATATACATTCACTAATAAAAATTACAAATATCCCAATGATTTGAAAAAATTGGGATAACCCCTAAAACCGTTGGGATAGAATACCCCAATGGTTTCACACACCATTGGCATGATGGTCATTGCAATAGCCCATATACCAATGATTCTACATGAACTGTTTGTATAGACTACCTGATGTTAAAATATTCCAACAGTTTCAATGAAACCTTCGAGATATATATATACCAAGGGGTTTCCATGGGGGTAGGGGGATGTTTATGGTGGGTGGGGGGTGTATATGGGGGTAAGTACAATCCACGGGGGGTAGGGGCTGTCCATGGTGTCCAAGGGGGCAGGGGTGTCCAGGGGTAGTGGTTGTCCCTATGAATTTCACTTAAATAAATGATTTCATTTGCTGCTAGTTTGAAATACAGGAAAATAAAAATATTTTTTCTAAAAATAATCCTCATGAAAACTTTTAAAACCAAGAATTAAATTTTACCAAAGAGACACCCCACAATTAGGAAGCATAATCATCGATAATATAATGAGGGCAACAGGTAAGAAGTATTAAAGTAACCATACTAGATGAGGCACCTAGATTATCTCCACAAATAAAAAAGTTTCATAGAACATGGTTACACCTAAGATCTTATGAAAAAATATAGAATATATTATAACCTAATACAGCATTTTGGTCTCCCTGATGTAATCAGACAGCCCTAACGCATGAGTGGAACCTTCCTCAAAGTAGAGCGTGTTTATACTATGGGTCAATTAGCCAGAGAATATTATTAAAATAGTGAAGCAATCACTCTCAAATAATCCACTAAAAATTCTAGGTTACCATGTTATTTCTAAAATGGGGGTGATCTGAAGAGTATAAAAAAATGAACCATATATAAAGAATAAGCACAAGTCACACATAAGACATACACCAACAAGAATCACCCTAGATAATCACTCTAAGGAAGTCCCCTTTCCTTTGGGCCATCAACGCAATACATAAGTTCCATACCAAGGACATTCCCATTCATTTTAATAATTATAAGGCAAGACACACAATCAATGGAGAGTTTTCCAATGGAAAGCCACTTTCTAAAAGTGTCGACCAGGACACACCCATTATATTAAAAGAAAAACGTTTTTCAAGGTATCTAAACACACCATTTAAGGATCCATGAAATATTTAAAACACATTTCAAAAGGCAAAACATCGTTTGGAAATCATAAACCGCTTATAAGGGCCAACTAGGATTTTAATCAAACACTTGTTGTGTAGGGCTATGTGAAATAATTCTATAAAATTTAATTCAATGGGAATGTAACATGATTTAATTCAAGTAATCTTTCAAGAAATTATATATTTTTAACAAGCATTAAATCAATGCATATACATTATGAAATCAATGATTCTGGAATTTAAATGCCAATGCATATGGAAACCTACCTCAATCTAAGAAGACTTCAGTAAGGACCACTCAAAATGGATTCAAGAAGGTCTAAGTGATCAAGGAACACAAAGAAGAACTATAAAAAACCTAAATTTTGAAACAAAGAAACAAGAACCCTAGACCAATGGAACCAATAATGAAGAAGAACAACTAAGACGAAAATGGATGAAGGAAGAAGAGGGAGAAAGAGGATATTATACAAGAAAATCACAAAAAACTTGTAGAAACCACTTGGAATCACCATTGGAAGGATGCGAGAGGCATGGAGAAGAGTTGGTGGATAATAATAGGGTTTCATGTTCCAAATGGCGTAGAAAGAGGTGTTTTTGTGTTAAAATTCAATAGGGGAAATGGTAAAAAATACATTTATAAAGAACTCGTGAACTATTCACAGTTAGGCTACACCCCCTGGACACCCCCTAGATATGCCTACCCCTTGGATAGCCCACTCACCACCCTGGAAACCACCCCCAACCCCCCTTGGACACCCCCACCTACCATGGACACCACCCCTCACTGCCTACCCACTTGGACACCCCCCTGGACACCCCCACCCCCTGGACAACCCCCTCACCCCCTAGACACCACCCTCACCCCCTAGACACCGCTATCCCTGAGGAAATACCCCTAACCCCTGAATACTACCCCCACCCCCTACCCATTGCACTCATCCCAGGACACCCCCACACACCCTGGAAACCAACACCCCTCGACAGCCCCATCACCCCCTGAACACCCCACCCCCAGGAGACCGCCACCCCCTTAAAAAGCACCCCCCCGGACACCAACCCCACCCCCATGGACAGACCCTGAATACCACCACCCCCTAAGATATCCCCCACCCACTGGATAGCCCCCCAAACCCTCTTGACAACGCCCACCCCCACCCCCTTGGTCACCCTATACCCCCATGGACAGCCCACTTACCCCCTTAGAAACCTCTCCCCACACCTGGACACCCCCACCCCATGACAATCCCCTAAACACCTCGACGCCACCCCCACCTGCCTCGACACCCATATCCCATTGGAAAGCCACCTCAATCCCCTGGACACCGACCACCCCCCTTGGACACCCCACAGACACCACCACCCCCTTAAACCCCCCCCCCCATGGAAAAACCCACCCCATGGACACCCATACCCCCTTGGACAACCCACTCAGCCCCCTAGACACCCCCACACAGCTAGACATCCCTACCCCTTTAGACAACCCCATCAGCCCCATGTTAAAACCACTCACACCCCTTGGTCACCGCACCCCGCTTGGACAACCCCGCACCCCCCAATTCACTACCCCACCACCTTTGACACCCATGAAAACCCCCACACCTAGATATACCCCACCCCCTAGAAACCCCTACCCACTTTATTAGTCCCACCCCCTTGAAAACCACTTATTTGTGCATACACCCAAGGTAGAACACGCAAAAATCATAAACTTGCAGGATATCACTACAATATGTTTATTTTATCAGAAAAGAATTTATCATGGTATTAATGAATGAAATGATGAATACCATCCTAAAACGAACAACGAAAAAAAACATCTCAAAAAATTATTTTAGTGCATCGCAAAAAATAAAAACTGAAACTGAGTGGTGTGAGGATTACTTGAGTGTTGTGAGTCAACCTGATTGATCCGATGATAATAAATATGAAGAACAATGTTGGCTAAATGAGTCTTAAGGGAATGACTTTGAAAAATAGTTCTTATGTTTTCTATGTGAGAGAGACGAGTCGCAGGTCGCCCGATAGAAGAAAATAGAATGACTGAATACGAGGTGTGATAAATCATATAAAATCATTATCACATCTGTTATTTACTAACTAACGTGTTAATTTTTTTTATTTTTATGACATCAGCTATTTAATAAACAATTTAGGAAACAATTTATCATGTTAGTTCTTTTGATAACCAATGTGATAAATTTCCATGATTAGCTTTATCACGTTTGTTATTTAATAACTGATGTGATAAATCACAGAGATTCGATATATCATGTCGGTTATAAAATAACTGATGTGATAAAGATAATCTTAGTATTTTTATGTCGGTCATAAAATAAACAACAAAATTTATTTATTCAAATAGATTTATCACGTCGGTTATATAGAACCAACATGAAAAATACTGATGTGTTAAATGTTTTTTCTACTAGTGAATGTTGTATGAATAAATATACATGGGATATGAATACATAAATCAAAAAATACAGATTACCTTGGAACTTAGTATGGTCTTGTTTTTAGGAGTTTTGTGTTACCACTAATAATGTTTACAACATTTTTTTGTATTTAAGGTGTAAATCCAATATAATTTCGAACAATGAAGAACATATGTTTTCCAAAAGGATATCTTGTAATTATGGTTCTTACCATGTTTCAAAGAAATATTAATTAGGGTATTTACGTGTTTATAATGTTACAACCAAGAGATACATTATGATATAGGGGAATAAATGTTAATTGTATTTCATGACCCTCTTTCTATGGTTTTGGATTTTCATCTTTTTGAATGGTTATAAGGCTATCAGTTCATGAATAGTTTATGTTTAACATTGGAGGAAGTGTTTCTGCACTTTGTTTTTTTGATAATCTTGGATAAAAGGGTAATTAATTATTATCCTTATTTGAAGGATGTTAATATTATATATTATATTAGTTCAGTTTTAGAAACAATACACCATGTATGTCCGGTGACAACCAATTATGTTCAGAAATTCTGCATGTCTTGAACCTATGATTGAAGGATGATAAGGGTTTCAGACATGTTAGTTGGAGTAGATTACTCAAGAAGGGGGTGAATTGAGTATCTATAAAAATTTATGTTACCAATATCACTTAAAAAACATCCCCAATAGAAATTAATAAATCCTATTAAATCAAGGTAATATGGTTATAATTGTTTGATTTTTAAAAAATCTTCTCATAAGATTGATTAATTATTAGTAATTTCAATTTTTATTATTGATACAAATTTTGATGTAATTCTAAGATGGAAAAGTAGTTATAACTTCTATCAAAGACTAAAAATAAAAATAAAATTTATTTCTTTATTAAATACAATGTAAAGGAGAGAATAACTAAATTAATAGAATTAGAATATAAAATTAGGTGTTTTTCTCATGATGAGACCTAATCCAGTCAACTTTGTTATCACCTTCCTCCAAAAATTTTATATTAATAAGAATGATCCACAACCAGGATCGGGGTAAAAAAATGTTTACAAGACTATCTAGGTCAGACAACCTCTTCTATAGTTCCGTGTGGATTAAAACTACTAGGTCACACAAGGAACTCTTCCACACTTATTTGTGGGAGTAAACAGATGTAAGAAATGATAAGAGTAATTATATGTATTATCATTCAGTTTAAAAAAAGAGACAATGTTTTTTTTAATATAGACACACAATCAGTACATGAAAAATAAAAACATTAAACAATAGAGAAAAGATGATTAAAAGTGGTAAGAAGTTCTTTGGGTGCTATTATATGCTACTCCAGACTTGTAGAATGAAGCAGATTCATGAATCATGTCTTCTTGGAAAAAATAGAGTATCACAGATCTGGTGCTCTGGTTTCCAACTCGATGTGTTAAGATTTGTACCACATGTTTTCCTAGTGTTCATAAAGTGAATATTTTTTCTCTAAGATATACGACAATATAGACTTTTTGGAATCGAGAGTGCTTCTTGTGTTCTTTGGTTGTATCTTGATGCAGGTATTAGTTATCTTTTAAAAATTCCCTTTCTTCTTCTTCTATGATTTTCTCTTTTTGTAGCTTGTCTTATAGTTATTTATAATTATAGGTGAAGATATAGGAACTGACATTATGTTTATTTTGAACCTCATACATCATACGGTTAGGTGATATGTCTATAAAGAAACAATAATTATGTCAATTCATTTAAATGAATCCAATGTGACATTTAAAAATAAAATTGAAATTGAAAAAACAAATTAAAGAACAATTTCATAGTTTTTCATTTAACGAAATCACTTGAAAACGATGTAACTAGGAAGAAATTCATTATTCTTTTCCTTTGAAAGGAGAGATAGTCAGGATGTTACAAATTCATTGAGATCCTGAATCGATAGCAAAAATACGGTGTTAGGATCACAGTTTCAAGTCCTTTTCCAAACTTTTAATGGTGAGAATGGAACTGGTGTCCTAGACATAATGAGATCTAGAACTGTTTAAAGTGTAGGAATCATGGTTTCTAGGTCTCGGTGTCTGGGTAATGGTGTCTGGGTCACATTGTCTTGGTCACAATGTCTGTGTCATGTTGTCTGGGTAACTGTATCTTGGTGATGGTGTCTAGTCCATCTTTAGAAAACCAGAACCAGTGCAGACTCATAGTTTATCAGACATAGCCAAATATCGGAAAATAGTCTTAATTAGATATATTTATATGAGGAATTATAATTTCTTATTCATATAAGATATTATTATAGAACAAAATTTAATATAGTTTACAATAATATAAAATGATTTATTAGAATCAAAATATAGTTAAATTTTATTTAAATCATAATGAAACCAAACATCTCTACTTATGATATGAGATAGATTAATAGGATTAACAAGCTTTTTGATCATTAAAATAGGATTAAAACAAGATGGGTCCAATAATATCCCCCTTTTGATGATAAAAAATTATATCAGTAAAATTTATGTTCATAGTTTTATTCATAGTGTGCATTATCCCCCTTAGTGTGTTGTTCTCCGCCTTTTGGGATTATCCAAAAAATTATAATAAATAAAAAGAATAAAAGAAAGTAAATAAAATAATAGACAACAACAACTCACATTAAATTATATAGAAGTTTATGTGACATTAAAAGGAGTATGAAAAAGTATAAAACATCCCTAACAAGCTACATGATTCAATTTTCTTCAACATTATCTATCTTCTCATTTCCCTTGGCAGAAACATCAGAAGGAGACATAGGAGAAGAAGTATAGGTTGAAAACGCATGTGAGCCTACTATTAGATAAGGAAGAGGGATCACTTAAAAACAAAGAATGCCAAAGTTGGTTTGGTAGAAGACCAAGTCATGTTTTCGTCTAGGAAAACAAGTCTAATCATGCTTAGATCCTGAGATATAGACATCGAGGCAGGGGGAAATGTCGTTGAAGAGAAAGGAGTTAAACCAGGCCACAGAGGTTCTTGTACATGAGAGACAATATCATTTCTCTACACATGATGATAAGGCTTCAACAATAAAATGTAATCATTAATGAGCTCACCACCATACTGAATTATTTTATCAAAATCATCTTTGTTCTCCATGAACATGTCCAATGGAGGAGTGATTTTTTTGAGCTTTTGGACTTGAGTCTTGAAGTGTTGAGTGATAGGAGGTATTTTCAAATTCTTTACAAGATATTTGAAATTATTGTCATTTTCATGATTAGAGAAGATCATATTAATATAGATATTCACATTCATAGTAATTTCTTCCAAAGAGTTGTTAAAATATTTTGAAAGAATTCTCATCAAATAAAAGACTCTATCACTATTCTTGATAAATGTGGATAATATTTCTATTTCAAAACCAAATAACACTGATTGACGTTCTTCTTTAATAATAGTTCTGAGAATATCACACTCAAAATAGTGAGATAACTATCCAGAGGCAACAAAGGCTGGAATAACTATAGTGAGGGACTTGAACTGATTTTGAACATTTTTTAGAAATATATTTTACTTATCAATCAGATTTTTGAGACTAAAAAAAAGATCATGAATATCATGGACTGTATGGATGTTTCTCTGAGCTACTTTATCAAAATTTAAACTCCAGTTTGTTTGAATAAGAGATAAAATTTCTTGTGGAATCTGACCGCTAACATCCTCAATAGAATGAGTAATAGGTTATTTTCTTTATTCCAATTATTTGTTCATATATTCAACCATAGCTTAGAGAGACTTGAACTCATCACTTATAAACTTGTTCTCAATTCTACCCTCTCATATTTTATGAATCTCTTTCAGTTGAATCTGCCTTATGATTTTCTCTAACAATATGGCATCATCTCTATCACAAAGATGTTTCACAGGAGAAGGTTTTGTGTTCATGAGATATTCAAATCCATGTAATAAATTATATACAAAGATATTCAAATCACCGATAGTAAATGAAGAATAAGGTTCATGAGAATGATTAGGAATAGAAGATGAGACATGGTCAGGTTTCATTATAGAGATTACTTCTAGAGTAGAAATTGGTTTCAATTGAAATATAGAAGAAAAGTTTATGCCTTTAACTGCGGTTTCCTGGTAATTATCCACATTAATGTTTCTTGTAAACATATACCACATATCCATATATTTTGATTAATAGGATTAGGAACTTTAATAATTTCTAGACTGGGGTGATGCACCCCCTCAATAGGTGTATCTTTCATAGGACATAGAGATTCAGTCCCATGACCTGTTTCTAAAAGTTCATCTTTAATAGCTTCATCAATTTATTTTCTAGCCAACATGAATTCTTTTTCTATTCATCCTTCAGTAGATAGGATATGATTAGGATTAGCTTATTCCTCTATATGTTCCTCAACTGTAGTCTCTTTCTTAATAGGATATTCTTCTTCTAGATGCTCCTCAAGAACAACCTTTTCTTGAACATTAAACGAAGATTATTTTACAGAATTGGTTTCTTCTTATCAATCAACACTTCTTTCAGTAAAAGGTACATACTTCACAACTATATTATGTGGAATAGGTGGAATACCTTATTTTTTGTCTAAGATAGTTATTCCATAAGTACAACAACATCCTCTTCTTCTTCTTCTTCTTCAATATGATATTCAACAATTTCATCTAGTTAAACACCAGGATCTGCTGTGTTTTAAGGTCATGAAGTATGCAGAAACAAATTAAACATATCAGATATCATTTCATTATCCTCTGACCAAGACTTTGTCCATGGATTCCAACATAATTTCATATAATTGACTATAACCATTGAGATATAGAATTCATAGTCTTGGATGACTTCATCATTTTTCCAAACATTCAATTAGAATAAAAAATAACAAAGATCAAACTTACGTATAATAAGTAGGTAGTATTTGAATTTTTCTAAATAAATTTACACATGTGAAGTATAACATATATACAAAGATTGATATTGTGTTCATTTTTCATAATCTATATCAAAAATATATATTGATACATGAGGGTAGAAAAATATCCATTCCACAGAATAATCCTATTTTGAATGAACATAATCATCCACCTTGATTGACCATACAACTCTGCAGAAATTGCCTATATTTTCTTTTTATTTATAGTCAAGCTGCCCAAGGCCTCTTCTAGGGAAAAAATTTCACTAGGTGGAGGAGGACTTATCTGGTATACCTCAAAGGTTCCTTCATGAGATATCCCTTTGAAGGAAGCCCATAACCTTTGGAAAAATAGAATCTTGGACCATTAATCAAGCTTTATACAACAAAACCATCTTCATCTTTGAATGAAAACTGAACAAACTGATAAAACTGAACAACATGTTATGGATAAATCAGCCTTTCCTATTTTTCGATCCAATTTACCCATCCATGTTCTTCTAGTACTTCCATAACTAAGTAATTACATGTTATAGACCACTTAGGACAAATTTTTTTGGTACTACTATTCTATCAACAAGATTAGGGTTTAGTGGTCCTTAGAGTGCTACCTTTGGTGCTCTTTTTTATTTATTATAAGATCTGTGCTTCTATGGAGTTGATAATGATGGGCAATTCATCCTGGGAATACAATGATGTGTTGATAAAGGGAGTTAAATAGATGAAGGAGGTCTTACAGTTTGAAAGAGAGGGGTTTCAATTTTTAGAGATGAGAGCTCAGGTGAGGAAAATAGTGAAAGACAGTTGGTTTTCATCATTTAGGGATTTTAAGCATCACAAATTCAAAAGTGTAGGATAAAAACAATAAAATAATCCACACAACACTATGATAAATAAAATAGAAATAAAACATAATAGTGTTATTACGATATGTCTGGAATAGATTATCGTAGTGAAACCATAAAATATTGATATAGTGAGACCAGAACATGTTCTCACGGTTTCACCTCTACTGTGTGACTCCAAATTGTACGACCGTATTATTTTGAAATGTATGTTCAAGACAGTAACTTAGAGTCAGTAACTATGAGACCATAAATATGAAATTGTAACATCAAGACAGTAACATGTAGAGCTTTGAGAGTGGGACAATCATCGTAAGATAGTGAATTGTGAAACAATAAATCATGAAACTGTAAAGTTGTGAAATAGTCATCTGTGAGATAGTAACTATTGAAATAATACATTTTCTAGTTGAGATTTATCATTTGAAAATCATTTATTATGTAATCTATTATTTCCAAATTTCATGGTTTTGTGAATATATTAGCAATCTGATATTCAGTTCCAATGAATTCCAATGTGATAACACTTTTTTAATAATGTACTCTCAAAAGGTGATGTCTTACATCAATAAGTTTTGTCCTGGAATGTGAAATAGGATTCATTGAAATTTTAGTATCATTTTATTGTCACTATTTATGGGAACATACCTAAATTGATATTAATAATCTATTAATGTTTCTTTCATTCAAACAAATTGTGCACGAGGAATACCAGAAGCTATGTATTCATCTTAAGTAGTAGATAATGCAATACATAATTGTTTCATACTACAGAATGACACTAGAGACTTGCCTAAAAATTGAAATTTTCTAGAAGTTCTTTTTCTCTCTAATATAAAACCACCATAATTGGCATACAAATTACTAACTTACTCTAATGATTATACTCTATGATAGAACACTTATAGATTGGGCAAATGTTTGACGTATTTGAAAATCCATTTAACCATATTTAAATGATATTCTCTTGGATTCTATAGAAAATGAGAAGATATACATACACTAAACAAAATTTCAAGTCGCCTAGATGTTAAGAAGATTAAGCTTCCAATCATTCCTCTGCAACTGGATTTATCAACAGATTTTCCATTTCCATCAAGATCCATAATACAGGAACTACTCAATAGTGTGTCATTAATATTAGTGTTATCCAAGAAAAATCATATTATAATATCTTTAGTATAATTTCATTGTTTTAAAATAATAACATCTTTATTTTCAGAGATTTTAAATCCAACAAAAAGTTTTGGTTTACCCATTAAACTCATTTCAAATTCATTTTTCATCATTTTAGAGAACTCAATACATAATTAATTTTTTGAAGAACATAAAATGTTATCATCTACATAAATTGGAACTACTAAAAGATCATTTGAAATTTTTTTTATTAAAAAATGAGGATTGACGATACATTTTTTAAAACCATTGAAAATAAGAAAAATACTTAATCTATCATACCAAGATATTGGATCTTGCTTTAAACCATACAAAACTTTTGATAATTTAAAAACATGATTTTGATAGTGAGGATTTTTGGAACTAGGGGGTTGTTCAGAAATGACATCAATAGCTATATACCCATTTAAGAATTTACTCTTGACCATTATTTTATATAGCTTGAAATTTATATGGGGAGCATAAGCAAGAAGGGTTCTGATGGCTTCAAGTCTAGATACTGGTGCAAAGGTCTCCTCTTAGTTAATTCCTTCTTATTGAATATAATCTTGTACAACCAATCTAGCCTTGTTTCTAAAACTATTAACGACTTCATCTACATTATTTCTAAACACCGACTAAGTTCCTATGGTAAATATGTCTTTGTCTCTATCAACAAGTTTCAAAAAAATAATTTCAATCTAATTAAGTTCTTCTTGCATAGCCCCCACCGAAAATTCATCATTGATATCATCATTAATGTTCATAGGTTCTTGTTGTGAAAAGAAAACATTATGTGCAACCTGATTTATAATAGAATCTCTTGTTTATTTTTCTCTATCCATCTCTCCAATAACATAATCTAAAGGATGGCCCTTAAGGGTTTTAATTTCTCTTGAAAAAGAGTTTCTAGTTATTTCAGGTTCTTTAGCTGGTTTGAGGTCATTATGACATGAATCTGGATAATTTCTAGAACTGAATGATTTCACCGATTCCTTTATAGGATAGTTAGGTGACATAACATTGATGTCCAGATTTTACATAACGTCCTAAATATTCTCTATATAGGAACTAGGATCCTGTGGGTAAATCTCATCAAACAAGAAAATGACATATTCCACCACACATTTAGTTCTTTTCTTAAACACTCAATTGGATTTACTAGAGATTGAGTATCGTATAAAAACTCATTCGTCACACCCAGATAAAAACTTTCCAGGATTTTATTTAGTATTTAGGAAACATACTTTGCATCAAAATTCATTTAAGTAGTTTCCTTTGGGTTTTATATTATTATATAACCCATAATTAATTTGTTTAAGAATAGGTTTAATCAACACTTAATTTATAATATATAATGTCCTATTTACTGCATTATCACAAAAGTAAATAGCTAATTAAAATTTTCTAATCATGGTGCTAAATATTTCATGCAAGGTCCTATTACTTCTTTCTATAACTCAATTTTATTGATGTATTCAAGGGGAATAGAAATTATGATTATAACCATTTGTGAGAAAAAGGTTTCAAACTATTTATTTTCATACTCATGGCCATGATCACATCTTAGATATTTAATTCTAAGTCCACTATGGTTTTCTATAGTTTTAGAATATTTGGGGAAATGAGAGTGGGGTTCACTTTAGGGAGCTACAAAGAATGTCCATGTATACCTAGAAAAGTCATCTACAAGAACATAAAAATAGTTCTTCCCATTTAATCTAGAAACTCTATATGGTCTAAACAAATATATATGAACCAATTAAAGAGGTTGAGAAGTTGAAACTTCATTCTTTTGTTTGAAGGTAATTTTGTGTTGCTTTCCCTTTTGACATGGATTACATAATTTATCATTTGGAAACTCTAGTTTGGGTAGATCTTTGACTAAACTTTTTCTAGTTATCATTATTATAGAGTGAATATTACAGTGTCCACGAATTCTATGACAGAGATAATATTATTTGTGAAATACACATAAACATAAATCATTTTGAGAAAATAAATAATCTATCTTAATAGAATATATATTTTCATTTCATAGTGAAAAAAATACTAATTAATTTTTATAATTAAAAAAATTGAAGTAATAATATTCAAATATAACATGAAAGACATCATCTCATAGTTGTGAAATACTAAGTAGATTATATTTCAGTCCATCAACCAAAATAACTTTGGAAATTAAAACTGAGTTTGAGTTAATGATTTGGCCATGGACAATGATTTCTCCTTTGGCATTGTCTCCAAGTGTGACATGTCCACTATCAATATTGTTAAGTTCTTGAAGCATGATTATTCTCCTATCATGTGTCTTTTTTAGACACTATCCATGTACCATTAGATTTTAGAGGAGCTATTTAAATAATATTATTACAAAATATTCAAATGAAAATAGACTTTTCTACCCATATCTGTTTGGGTCCAGTAATATTAGAAATTGGGGCTTTAGGAACCCACGTCTAACTCATAGATTTATTATAAGAATTATGTAAAATATTAGAGAAATATACACTATTTGGTCCAAAAAACCATGTAATAATAGAGATTGTATTGTAATTTGAACTAGAAAAAGGTTTTCATAAACTATGAGTAAAACTGTATGTTATATATTTAGAAAAAAAATTTCTTTTTCCAAAATTTCTTTTACCTGGTTGATAGAAAATAATAGTAGTTTATTTAAGGGAAATTTTTTTACATAGAATTTTCACCACAATATAATTATCATAAGTAAACCGTTTAAGATCATTTTTAAACTTCACATTAGATAGCTTTAATTCATTGTTTTCTTTGAGAAACTGAACATTTTTATCTCTTTCTATAGCTTGTTCAGATTTAACAGTTAATGTAAGAGAATATAGTTTCCTTAAAGACATGTATTTATCTTTTAGTTCATGAAATTTCCTTTTAATTATAATGTAGTACTCAAACATTTGTTCTTTATTAATATTTTCATAATAAAATTCATCTCTTGAATAATTGGAATTTTGTACAAGAGATTCTAAGGGTTTCCTCAGATGATTTTTTTCATGAATCACATATTGTCTTTGTTAGACTTTTTATCATGTGATGTCTCTGAGTCACTTGAACAATCCTTAGAAACACTGGAAGTTACTTTCATTTCCTTTTTATACATTCAATTTTGGACATCAAAATTATTTTTATATTTGAGCTTGGGACAGTCATCCATTAAATATCCCTTTCACATAAATTCATAACATATTATCTCATCAAATGTGTCATTTATTTTCCAATCATTCGTCCAGCTTCACTTTTGATCGTATCTTCCATTGATGTTAGGAATTCTAAAAAATTTCATCCTTTTGTAAACTGTCATATAATATCTGGCTAATTATTCCTTATCCTCATCATTATCAGGTGAAGATTATTCTCTGCTAAAACATTCTAAAAATACATTCAATTTATCCTTTGGTTTTTGTTCAGAATTAGTGGTCTTAAATTCCACCAATTTTCTTCTGGGTTCATCCTCCTCTTCTTAGTTGAATTTCAACATCTCTTCAAATACCATCAGTTTCCCAATGAGTTTTTTACATGTTGTTTTATAACGCCACATGTCTTTTTAATTGAGATATGGGTTCCTACCCATCTACCAGGCATGCATATTATAATCCTCATAATTTTTTGTTTTTTAGTAACTTATCTTCTTAGATAAATAATTGTGTTGAAAAATTCATTGAACCTGGGATACATATCAGAAATAGTCTCATCAAAATTCATTTTAATGTTATCATATTTAATAGTACTAGTATTAAGTCTCAATTATTTCACAGAAGATGTTAGTATATGTGAAATAGAAAAAGTATCCCAAATTCCTGGGCAGTTTTACAGGCAGATATTCTATTAAATTCCACATCTCATAAAGAGAAATATAGTGCATCCATGGATTTGGAATTATTGTTATAATAATTCATGGTTTTTTTATCTCAAATAATTCTATCAGTATCAAAAATAATATACTCATCTTTAATTGAATACCAAATTCCAAACCCCATACATTTTAAATGCATTTTCATTTTAATTTTCTATTGGGAATAATTAGTTTCATTAAAGAATGGTTAT
Organism: Viscum album; assembly: GCA_963277665.1. Classification (NCBI taxonomy): domain Eukaryota; kingdom Viridiplantae; phylum Streptophyta; class Magnoliopsida; order Santalales; family Viscaceae; genus Viscum; species Viscum album. The sequence goes on along the minus strand of OY728123.1, from coordinate 1,810,117,698 downwards.
CTGTTTTTTGTAGAACCTTCATGTATACCATCTATAATAAATAAATTCTTTGAGTGGTATATAAATATATAAGTAACATAAATTTATATATTTTTAAAGTACAACTATAGTAACAATTAAATAGGATTAGACAAAAAGTATTAATAAGAATAAAACCTCTAATACAAATTGTTTGTCGGAGTAGATTACTCAACAGGGAGTGAATTGAGTATCTAAAAAACATTCTGTTAAAATTTTCACTTAAAAATATTCCCCAATAATAATGAATACAACCCAATTAATCAAGATAATATGGTTATAATAGTTTGTGTATTCAAATAAATTCTATGAATATTGATTAATTCATAGTAATATTAATTTGAGCTATTGATACAACTTCTTAATGTATTATAATAATGTAAAGTAGTTATAAATTACATCATATACTAACTATTAAATTAAAATCTAGTGTTTTATGAAATACACAATAAAGTAGATAAAAAATAAATTAAAAAACATGGGGATAAAATAAGCTGTTCAGTCTCAAAACGAGACCTAATCCACTCCACTTGTTGATCACCTTCCACAAAGCAATTTATATTAGAAGACTAGATCCTCACCCTAGATCTGGGTAAACAATAGGGCACATGTCTATCTTGGTCACATGACATCTTCTAATGTTATTCATCTTTAAAAACTAATAAGTCACACAAAAACCTCTTCCACACTAATACATGATAGTAAATAAATGTATGAAGTGATTAAAGAAAGGATATCATGAAACCATTTGATTAATATAGTAGTCTCTGTGTGTTTTTAATAAAAACACTCACACACTGTCCAAAAGCGTAAAATAGTACAAAAAAGGGAAAAATTGATGAGAAGGCGTTAGAAGTGCTCTAAGTGTTAATATATTAATCTCAGGACATGAAGGATGAACAGTATTAAAGTATGTAGTATTTTTTCAAAAAACAGAGTATCACAGATCTTGTGTTCTAGTTTGCAACTCGATGGTATAAGATGTCTAAATTGTGTTCTTCTAAGCATTGGTACTGTGGAGATTTTTTTGGCCTTGATATATGACAGTGTAGACTTTTTGGAATCAAGTGTACTTCGGGTGTTAATCAGTTGTATCTTGTTGCATGTATCAGTTCTATTTTTAAAATGATTTCTATTTTTATTCTATGTTTGGGTATTTATGTATCCTAGCTTATCTTTCTTTTTAATTAGATATGAACTTTTTGGAACCAAAATGATGCATGTATTATTCACCTCATACCTCTTACTCTCAGGTGATATGTCTACAATGTATCATTAATTATTTGAGTGCCTTTAAATGACTCAAATATGACCATTAGAAATAAAATTGAAAATGACAGAATAGATTAAAGAACAATCTCACAATTATTTTTAAATTGTTTCACATAGAGACAGTGTTACCATAAAACCGTATCTTATTCTTTTCCATTGAGCGGTGATACAATCATGATGCTATAGTTTCATTGCGATCAGGAATTGGTAGCACAAATTTAGTGTTAGTATCACATCATCTGGTCATTTTCCAAACATCGAATGGTAAGAATGGAACCAGTGTCACATATATTATGAGATCAGGAACTGGTTATGATTTTTGTGCCATAGTTTCTGGGTCATACTGTCTAGGTCACGGTGTATGGACCATGGTGTTTGGTTCACAGTCTCTGTGTCACTTTGTCAGGGTCACCATGTTTTTGTCATTGTGTCTGGTCCTTTACCAGAAAACAACAACCAATGGTAGGAAAAAGGTTTCCCATACATAGAAAAATATTTTTAAATATTATTAAACAATAATATTCAATAAATGTATAAAACATAAGAATTCATATAATAAATATTTATCAAAAAAATTAAATATAGTTTACAATAATCAATCCTCATTTATAAGAATCAATATTGAGTGAAATTTTATTTATTTGCTAATGAAACCAACCATCTCTACAAACGATTTGAGATATGTTAATAATATTAATTGGATTTGGGATCATTAAAACATTATTATAACATGAGTTGTCCAAAAAAACCCACCAGAGGCTTATACAATGTCCTGGTTAATGTGTATTTATTTTTATTGAATAAATATTTATTATGAACAATATGTTTAACTTTTTATTTTTATATATTAATGCAATTTGTTAGAGCTGTTATTTTTTATGGGACATATGATCCATTAAAAGTGTATTTTAGTTTTTTATTCATCAATTCTAGTTTCTATTAATTCATTCCATGAGTTAATGGATGTATTATACAATTTTCAAATCACAACCCAAGAATGATATTTTGTTTACAGAAATTTATCAAGAGTTACTCAACGTTATGAATGTGATATAATATTAACTTAATTTTTCATTGTGCTGATGGCCTTTTAAATCATCACATATTTAGGAAATTGAGTCCCCCCAAATTTCTTTTATTATTCAATTGATTGTGATTGATAACCTCAGTAACCCCTATAAATATTTATGGTTTTCCTCAATGTCCAACCTTCACTCCAAACATATGTTCTCCTATGTGGAAACACAATTATATGATTCTTTGGGTAACCATTAAGAATCAAAATTTCCCATTTTATGGCTGTTTTAGTATCAATTTTTATGATTTGGGTTTCTATGAATAAAACATCTATTTATTAAACCATTGATAACCTAGATCAATTTTGAGGGAAAAATTCATTTTAAGGGGAGTATAATGTAACACCTCTAGATTTTGAGAGTTATTATTTTTCAATTTAATTTAACATTAAAGTACTTTTCATTTCACATTACACTAGAACTTGTTATATATATATATTAAAACATTAATTCATTCAATAATTTAACATGTAATAATAATTTGTCTTGCGCTATATGCAATAACAACATGGCTTGCAGTACAAGCAACACTGACTTGGTGTACGACGCCCACAAAACTGAGATTCTAAGAAAAAAAATCTTCTTATGGTTTTAATTTTTTTCAAATAATTAAACTATAACCTAGATACTAAACAAATTAAGATCTACTGTTCAAATATTTTGGTTTTATATAAATAAAACATTTTGATAGGGGGTGATAATATTTTTGGTAAAATCCTTTTATTTTAATAATGTTGTTTTCATGAATGAATTAAATAAAATATTAAAAGTAATTTTAGAGAAAAATAGAAATTTAAATGGATAAAATAAACATAATTTTTAAAATTATAATATATAAATTATCTGATGAGGAATTTTTGAGATTTTTCTAAGAAACATCATTTTTAATGAATAGTGAAAAATACAACTCTTTAGTTAAACACTTCCTTATTGTTTAATAGTTTATTAATGATGAATCATATTATAAATAAGTTTTAAGGTTAATTTTGATAAATATTACATATAAATTTACCATTAAATTCATTAGGATCAACCTAACTTTGAAGAAGAATATAAACATTTTAACAAATGTGAGAGATTTTCCCTACATTAAAATCCGTTTATTTCTTCATGTCTGCAAGATTACCACTAATATTAAATTTCATGATTCACCTATTGTAATTTAAAAAATACAACAATGACCATTAAATTATGTCTAATAATAAGAGTCTAATAATACCATGATAGTTTTTTCAGAATGGTTAGTTAAAGTGATTATAATTCAGCACAGTAATTAAGGAAAAATAAAGATTAATTTGGGACTAAACCATAAAATTAAGGGCCCAAATGACCTAGAAACTTTTCCAACATTCATTTTCGGTCCATAGTTCGCCCGTAAAATAATAATTATTTATTTTGGTTGGTTTGTAAGAATTTTTAAGGTAATTACATGTGCACACATAATTTGTTTCTAAAACTTCCATGTAAGACATTTTCCTTCCCTTTAATAGGCCACCACCAATACCCATTACTCAAACATCTAAATATCCCTAATATCAGAAAATAACTTCCCAAATTGACTCCCAAAAATCATACTTTCTAAATTGAATCCTCCCTTTGGGACAAAACCCTATAAAAGAATCCATTTGGCACAAACTAAAAGGAGTCACTTGATTAAGATGTAATGACTTCTCTCAAGCTTCTTTCCATTATTATTCCTTCTCTGACCCCTCCACTCTTTTTATTCTATTATTTTGTGAAAAACCCACATCCTTAATATAATAAGATATTTTTAGGGAAATGGTCTGACCTAAAAATACACAAACCTCTATATAGGCAATGGTGAACATGCTCTTTCGGTGTTTGAAGAACCATTACCTTACGAAACGATGATTGTTAATTAGTCCATTACAACCTATTATGGAAGATATTATGATGAAAAAAATATTTATATATGTAATGTATTATATTTATTATTTCATAAAGAATATTTATTTCTTTTACAACACACTTCTTTTACATTTCATTTTTTGTTAATACAATAATCTCATTTGAGGATGTGTTGACTACCACCCCCTCAAAGCGATATGATTCAATCACACACCGCAGAGAAGAAATTAAAAATAGGATTAATTAAATTATCTGATATATATTCTATATTAATTATACTATCACAATTATATATATATAAAAACATATATATATATATATATATCATTTTCATTCTTTCTTTCTATACAATAATAAAAATGGAAAACAACGTTCATGGGTATATACGGCTTACCGTCTCCATGAACGGTGCATTCCATTACGTACTTCATTATTCAATATATTATTATAAAATAATTATACCAGATATAAATGATATTTATATCATTTTAAAAATTCTAGAATCATGATATATGTATAATGATCAATTAAATAACAAATTAAGACACATACGAAGAATAATGTAAATATTACACAAAGTGAACCCTTAACATATGATCATTAACAAGTGGGTAATTTATGTTATAATAAAAAAAATATGGTAATATATTTGAGAATATTATTCATTATAATGTGTATAATAAACATAAATTTATTATACTGGAAGCCTATTTTAGTACAGAGATAGTCAAGGCAAAAGGTAAGTGGATTTCATCTCACTTTTAATTTATTTAAGATACCAGCTATCTTCACCACTGTTTCATTTTGTATGTTGAATGAACATCCTATGATTATTTCTATGTATACTGTAAATAAATTTATTTTTATTTAAATTCCAAATTTATTATCCTTGTTTCATGGGGTTTGAGTTTCAAATGTTACAAAATTTAGAAAAAATGTTTGTCTCAATTTTCCTTCTTTGAGACTCGTGTTTTGTTATGCACTGAAACTATATTTTTAGGGTGTATATACTCCCATGTTACATTATATATCATGAATATAAATCATTTAGTGTTATTATAAGATTTTTTTAATTACCTTTTCAAACAAGTATATCATGATCCCATGATACCATGTTATTAGAGTTTATTAAGACAATGTTATTACTTTTTAAGATTATTAATGTTTATGCTTCTTTTGATAAATTTTATTTTCCATCTATCAAGAATATTCATGAGTTTCCTTACCCTCTATTATTTCTAGATATTATCATATATTGGATAGATTTTCTAATTTTTGGAACATAAGATAGTTAATATTGTGTTTTTAGGAAAGCCTGAATTTCTTCTCTATTCATTCAATAATCTGTACATTCTAGAAAGAGTTTCCAAGAATATTATACAATTACCCTATAATATCTAAATATTTATTACCAATTTTTACTTTTACAAATCTATTCAGGGGAATATTCATATGTACTTTTGAACAAGTAAATTTTTAAACCTTTTTATCGTGCAAAAGTAATGATCTTTTGACCTCATATGACAAATATAGACATACCTTCCATCATTTAATTAAATCTATATTTTCATTGTTAAAAAGGATAATCATTAAGAATTTTTTTTTTATTTTAATTTTCAATGAAAAATCATTTCAAAATAGTTTCAATATTATTTTAAATGATTTCATGGAAAACTATTTTCAAAATTTTTTTAAGTCTTATTAAAAACTATTCAATGCGTTTTCAAAGAAATGGTTTTCAAAACGTTATTAATATTATTTTTTATGTTTTCACAAAAACTTGTTTTCAAAAAATATTCAACATTTCTTTTATAAATATCCATGAAAAATGATTTCATGATTTCATTATAAAATTTCAAGGTATTTTCAATGAAATTGTTTTGAATACATTTTCAAGATTTATTTAAAAAATTCCATGTTCTTCATGAATCCCATTCCTCCTTCATGGGTAATATGTTTATGAATTCTATTTTTCTTTCACATGTTATATTCCTTGGAAACCCAGTTCTTTTCACGGTTTATGTTTTTAATGAAATGATTATGAAACATGTCCCTTTCCACAGGTTATGATATTTTTACATATTTTATATACTCATTTCATTTAATTGGTTATGAAATGATTATTTATGATCCAGTGGAATATGTATGTAAGATTTCATTATGTGGTGGGTGGTTCCTATATCTCCCTTCAATGCATTAGGTAAATATTTATATCTCATCATATAGATAGGGACAAAACGAGGGTTTATTTGATTTTGTAATACATGGATAGAATAAGATTTTACTCAGTTAAGTAATGAAGGGATGGAATAAGGGTTTACATAGTTTAGTAAGACAGGTTTGGAATGAGGTTTTACTCAGTACAATAATATAAGGCTGGAATGAGAGTTTACTCAGTTCAGTAAAAAAGGACTAGAAAAGTAGTTCATCCAATCCAGTAATGGAATTTTTCCACTAAGATGGTCATGGAATGGATTCCTTGAATATAATTTATATCATTATATGATTATGGTATTCCATAATTACATCTCTTACTTGAATTTTATTCTTTCAAGGATTATGTCCTTTACATTATTTTTATTCATGTCTTATGAACAACTATTCTTTATTAAATGATTCATATATATAATCTTTAATATGTATGGTATGATATACTATTTAATTATAATGTTCTCGTACCCTTATGATCATTCTTATGCTTACATATCTCCCTTGTTTAACCTTAAGAGGCATTTGACCACACCAATTTTTATGTTTCCTTCTACAGGTTAAAAATCTATCTATTATGTTTTATTTGTCTAATATGGGTGGTCGTTGTGAAAAACCATGTGGGAGATAATGTAGCTCACATATGTACTAGTTTTATATTTCCGTGTTTCCAAAGGCATAATACCAACTATTGTCTTTTGGTGTCTTTCTGCATAATGTTTATGTATTCTGAAAAAATTATGTAATTTTAATATCTTTAAAGTGAGGTTCACTTCATATGCTACTCACTTCAACTTAATCCCTTTGATAAAAATCTATCAATAGGTGCTACTTCTAGAGCATGTGATTATTCTGTATATGTTACTTTCGCTATTTATCAATAGGCATTGCTTCAACAATATCACACTACAATGTGATAGGGTGTTTATTTCTTAGTACCACATTGTGATCTTGGAAAAAGTTCTGAATCCATAAGGCTTATCTATCAGAATCAAAATATGCTATGTACACGGACTCCTCCATAGATTCTGCTACAACTAGATGCTTTGACCACTTTCAGCTCATAGCTTCTCCATTGAGATAGAAAAAATATCTTATTTACAACTATAGATCATTCTGATCAGTTTGAAAATGATCATCAATATACCCTCTAATAAAAAGCTTTGGGTCTCATGTTTACCCCAGGAACATATTTTTTTGTTATTATCAGATACAAAACGATTGACTTAGTAGTAGTCTAATATTTTTCTTCTAGCTCTTTCATATATCTACCTACCATGGTTAATGCATAGTTTTCATGAAGTCTATTAAATAATATGGCATACATTATTGATCATATCACCACAATGTATTGGATCTTACTCATTTTATCATTCTCATACTGTGTCTGGGGACATATTTCATAGAAATATGTAAACTATGTTAAAATGAAACCAATACCATCTTGGATTGTTCAATAATAAATATCTTTAGTATCTGGTCAAGATAGGTACTTTGGCTTAGACCATGTATCCACTTTGATCTATCATGAATGATCAAACACCCTTGAATGTAGGCTGATTCTCCTATGTCCTTCATATAGAAACACTTGTTGAACCAGTCCATAAAATATTTTAAGTCTCATATGTAATTTACAATAAATATTATATCATCAACATATACTACGAGGATAACGACTGAATCCCCACTAAATAATTTATAAACACATAGATCACATTCATTTTTAATGAAATAAAAATATTTTATGGATCCATGAAATCAAATGTTTCAAGACCTAGATGCTTGATTGAATCTATAAATGGATCTTTTTAACTGTAAAATACTTTTGGCATCACCTCGTGTCTGAAACCTTCCTGGTTATTTCACTTAGACATCTTACAAAAGGTTATCATTAAGGAATGTTGTTTTGAAATACAACTACCAAATCTCATATTCATGGTAAGATACTGTGGGAAAAATTATTCTGTTGGATTTAAACATTGAATCTAGTGAAAGGGATTAATTATTTTTAATTATGTAATGATGTTTACACCCTTTAGCAACTAGCCTTTTATTGATGGTACTTACATTAACTTCCATGTTTAGTTTCCTCTTGAATTTCCATTTTCATCCAACAGACATTACATCAAATGATGAATTAACTAGAACCCAAAAATTGTTCTGATACATGAAATCCATCTCAAATTCAATAATTCTATACATTTATCAGAATCTAATCTCTCTAATTCCTCATATAAGAGAGTGGTTCCTCATTTTATAGTAATAATGAGTCTCTATCCTCAATGACTAGAAGACCGTATCTCTCTATTTCCCTCACATTTCTTACACTCTTACTCTACAAAAGTGTTTTAAGAATTTATTATTCCATGAGAACCAATAGAACGTTTTCCTATACCAACTCATGTGTATCTTGAGCATCAACTTCATCAATGTCAAGGTTCATATTAGTAACCTTTTTTGGATGTTATCTCTCTCAAGAGAAACAACTTGTCTAGGAATAATAACATTCTTTTATGAGGGGTTGTATAGTTAGTATCCTTTTGTATCCATGGGGTACACTATAAAGATATAGTTTATTCTTTATGGTGATAGTTTGTTTCCTGAGAAAACCATAACAAATGCCTCACATCCCCATACACATGTACACAGTAAATTTTTTTTCATTCCACTCCACATCTTAATCGGAATACCATTTTCTCATTATTTAGTACTTACTTTAATGTGTATTTCATAGCTTGAAATGCATATTACCAAATGGATAGTGGATGATTTGTTTAGATCATCATCGACCAAATATTGTATAAAAGTTATAGGTCATCCTTTTACTAATACCATTTTACAATAGTGTATAAGGTGTGGTGAGTATAGATAGAATCCCAAAATCTCATAATAATAAAATTAATTATTGGTTAAGTTACTCTCCACCTTGATCTGTTCAATGATTCTTTATCTTCTTATCATAGTGATTCTCTACATTATTCTTGAATTCTATGAATTTGTTGAGGGACTCCGACTTATACCTCATCATGTAAATATAACCATATCTTCTCAAGTCATCAGTAAAAGTTATGAAGTAAAAATATCCCCCCATATCTTATACTGTAAAGGGTTCTCACATAGCAGTGTGTACCAATCCTAGAAGCTCTATGACCCTTTCACACAGTCCAACAAATGGTGGTTTTTTCATTTTCCCATGCAAACAATCATGACATAAATCAAGTGGATTTATCTCAAAAGAGTCTAAATAACAATAACTACATATCTTTTTCAAGATCTTCTCATTTACATGACCTATAGGGTGATTCCAGAACTAGGTGTCATATGAGTCATGGAACATGATTTGTAATCGATTTCCAACAATTGTTTTTTAATTGAATATATACATACTGTTATTTAATTGTGCCATACCATAATATATGTTTTCCTTATAAAAAACAAATTCCATATCCAATTATGAAAATAAAACCATCTATATCTATTTATGATACCAAAATTTTGATATTGTTAACACTTGCTACATAATAAAAGTTATGTAAAACAAAACTCCTCGTGGTTGATAATGAATGTTGGTAACCAATGGCATGAGTAGCCATCCTCAAACCATTGGTAACTTGTAGATCTGCCACTCCTCTGGGAATTTTCTAAAATCTACTTTGTTCTTTCATTTGAATATATAAGTGAGAACCACAATATGTATGTAATACCCAATGTGTAAAAATGGAGTCACTACACTTGATAATGAATACACCATTGGCATCCCTTTACCTCTGGGTGAACTTCCTCTAATAGTGTCCTGAATTTCCACTTGCAAAATAATCTTCCTCATTTTACTTACCCTAACATTGGATCCTCTTTTATCATTATCATATGGGTCTCAAGATATTAATATAGTTTATTGTTATTAGACCTCATTTCCCTATCCTTAGGCTTCATATTCACTATAAGGATAATGTGGTTTTCATTCTCTTTTTACTTATCCACTTGGAGAATAATATCATATGTTTTGGTTCAATATTCTCATTATAACTCATCTTATAATTCACAGTAAAACTATATAAGGTCTTGGGAAGTGAAGAAAGTAATAGATTTTTATGAAACACATACAAGAATTTATTCTCTATGATGTATAGATTTCAATGTAGGTGATAAGCATGACAACATGAGGCCTAGATGGTGCAGAATCTTCATGTTTTTTCATGATAAAAGCATTTGAGAATTAATACCTATATTCTCTAGAATTCTCTTGATACAGATCCTAAAGGTGAGACATCATGCTATATGCATCAATTTAATCACGTTTCTTAAGATCAAAATTCACATTGATGATATCATGAAGCCTTGGACATATTTAGCATCATTTAGTTTTTTCTCGTATAAAGAGAGTTTCTCGTCACTCACCTTATTCGCAGGCACAACTAGTAAATTTTCATCAAGAACATATAGTTTTCTTTCATGAAGAATGATGACCTGTTGGTGGCGCCAGTGAGTAGGATTTCCTTATCGAGTAAAGATCACAATGATATATTTTAAATCTTGTTTTATATTGTTTCTAAAAATATTATGAGCATAATTTTAGTACTTTATCAAGATAAAATTAGAAAAATTAATAAATAAGTAGTAGTCTCCCAGTATTTTATCGAAACACAATCACCCCCACCATTGGATTTAGAATATCATGATTCTTGGAAATTCAAGTGGAAATGATCCATTCTCCCCTTATAATTTCACCAACATTGGTTAGTCAAACTACTTGAAAGGTATTAGGTAAGAATTATTTATGCAAACAAAATTAACTCATAGTTCCATGATGCATTGAGTAGTCTCCCGAATTATGAAATAATTAATTTGTAATTCCTCATCCTTTTATTCTTAGCTACACATAGCAATTCTTTTGAAGTCAACCCTTTATTTCAACCAAGTTATGTCAACCCAAAATCTCAAATTAAAATTCCCTAATAATTGAAAGAATCACAACTTTATCTTGTTAAGAACTTTGAAGTATGATTCTATTCTATCCATTGTAATAGAATGCTATAACAACTTAATGTTTAATTGATATATTTTATCATTTATGCATAAATTAAATTTAATTATTTTTTCACATTCTTGTTAGTATAAGTGGTGTTACATAAGTCATTAACCATATCTTTAGATAAGATTTATGCATAAGACAATTTATTTTTCATCCATATTTAAATTATTTTCAATTTGTTAATTATCTCATTGCGACAAAACAACTATAATTAAATAACCATGCAACTGGTAGAATAAAAATAAATGTTCTGATCATGAGTATGTTAAAATGGTTAATTTCTATAGTTGTGGATAAACTAACTACTATCCTAGTGGAAAACACCTTTAACTAATTAGGTTCGTGATCACTAGTTTGCACCTATCCACCATTGTATCTCTTTGGATTAGTTTCACCTCATCTTTTTACATGAACCACCTCCAATATCATGGGAGCTACATCTATTATATTTGTTTTTACTCACACACAAGTGTGTTGAAAATGTGGGTTTACCTAAATGAAACCATGGGAACATTTGACCTACATATTCATGAGGAGAGAAGGCATGCATGCGAACAATTTAATTTAATAATAATTTAGAAGAGAAACCAATCACATACAATGATCTGGTGTGGCTCATGATCATCCACATGAATGAAATGAATTACACATTTAATTAAACTATCATTTAGTTAATTAATCATTATTATTTAAGATAAATCATGCTCAAATCGATTAATTATTATCTATAAGTATAAATCTGTTTATCTTAAACATTTTTTATATTTTATTGAGATTATCATCCACTATAATTTTAAACAAATTAATAAATTAATTTAAAATTAACTATGTAAATAACTATACAGTGTATGTAAGATGGTGAATACCCAATTAAAACTACATGACATGTATTATACTTGAATACACTTTGTTATTTTTGACATATAGGATACCCATATTATTATAACTATAATATAACTCATATATGATATGAAGATCATTAATATTACATAGATGTTAATAAAACACACACACACACACACAGACACACACACACACAGATATATATATATATATATATATATGTATGTATATCCAATCCTATTGCATGGAAGGTACCTTCATTATACCTACAAGTGAGTACAACATTCAAGGGTTATATAAGATAATATTTTTTAAATCTATGTAACACACAAATGTACATGGTGTATAGACCTGATCTACATGGAATGTATATTCTTCATCGTGGATCTGATGTAAATTCATAGGGACTAAACGTGTGAAGAGTTTTCAGAAATCATGGAGTACATGGGGTGTCTAGTGGACAAACACTATATTGACTCCATGTTACATGGTCACCAGTTGGGTAGTCCTTGTATAAAATACATGGCCCGGCCCTGACCTGAAATGGACTACACGCAGTTTCCAGTGGGTGACACGATACATAGTCCAGCTAACCATGTGTTTATCTATCCTTTTCAAAACCTGGGGTAAGAATTATCTACAACGAATGTCATTAAGGCACGCAGGTTGATTAATTTGTTGAAATACTCTTAGTACATTTAACACAACTACATGGTGCATAGATCTAACTACATGTCGTGTACTACTGTGTTATATGGACAGAACCCTTGGCACCTCTTGATGAGTTCAAAGATTTATTTTTAATCACAAAATTAATTTTTTTTGTTATATCTTTGAGAAATGATAGAGGAATAACAAATCATGTTTTTTAGAATAAAATTAATGATTAAAAATGAATTAACAAAATAAATTATTAAACCATAATAAAAAATTAATTATTTAAAAATTTTAATCAATAAAATTCCCCACTGTGATTCCACATTTAGGTTCTGGGTACAACCGAAGCGCGGAAAGGACACTGCCAAACATTATTTTTTTTCTATATTCAATAAACAATCTAGGATCAATATGATGATGAACACCTCTATATGAGGAATTTAATAAAGGATTTAGAAAAAGGAATGGAAACTCAAATCCAAGAGAGAGTATCAACATATTTTTTTTATAATTCATTAAATTAATTAAACGAATTACGTATATGGTGATTATTTCATTGTTGATGCTTTTGACACCAGATTTGTAGTGTGCCATTATAGCGTTGTAGAGATCAAGTGTAGATCTAGTCTAGCGGAGATCAACATGTGTTCTAAATATATCTGGACATCACAAAATCTGTCTATGGGTTCCATCATGGATTATCCTTGTGAATTTTATATCTACATTTGGTCACCTTGAGAACCACTTCCAAAGCATTCTCCATGATCTGGTGGATGAGGATATCTCTCATTCTTGAGAGTATTCTTGGAAAGGGATAAACTCTCTAGGCTTGAGATCATTTCTTCAATTTTTTTGTGCACAACCCATTAGGCATCACCTGGCCAGTGCTTATCTAATAAAAGAATACTATAACCAAGAATTTAATTCCCTAGGTTAATATTAAATAATTTTCACATTTTCCTTAATTATTTTATTAATCCTAGAAAAACCCTCATGTCACATAATAACGAAAATATTATTATTTCCTAAAATTTTCTAAGACTACATATTATAATTAATTAATATTTAATTATATAATATTCAATATTATTATTTCTCACAAAAACCTTAAACTCAGTCTTCCCATCCTCTTCAGAATTTATCAAGCCCTGAATAAATTCTATTTATTTATTAAATAAATATCAATGCATTATTCACTGATAAATAAATATTCATTTATTATTCCACTAAAAATATATTCCTTTGAATAACTAGTGAATAATATATACTATCAGGGAAACATAAATAATTATGAAACCATGACCATGAATAATATTTAGTCAATATGTTACATAACAAATTATTTTACAGATATACTAGATACAGTTAGTGTGTGACCTTCTATGCCTATTTGATACTAGCATTAGGAGAACCTGCCAAAAGTCCAAGGATAGAACCTAGAAACACACAAAGGAACCCATAAAGATATAATTTCATGATGAAATGACATGTCACCACATACGAATTCTTACTGTGTAACATAATCCTTGTATCATAATATCTCTAATCGATCGGGCTGAATGTGATTTCCATCATCTTATATGCTCAATATCCCTTTCTTTGACATCCTAGAAATAAAACATTCCTAAAGAAAACCATTCCATTAATTTATTTAGGATTTTTCATTTTCATCAAATTGATTGAGATATTATCTTACTTTAAATAATAGAAAGTATAAATCCTTTCTAACATTATTCATTAATGCAATATTATTTGTAATGAACCAAAGATATCTTACCTCACTGTAAACATTTTTCATAACTGTTTTCATCAATACATCTAAGTGTGTGACTCACAATATATATAAATAATAACCATAATGTCTAAAGACCAAAACACGTGTATGTAGATACGAATATCTAATGACAATTATAAATGTGGATATCCTACTATCGGGCCTCATTCTCATAATATCCTACTAGATAACACCAAAGGCATAAATCATTGGAAAGTTCTTCAAAGTCATATGATTCTTCACCATAGATATTTAATATCATTTATGTCCCCCAACTGATATCATCTATCTATAGAACATATATTCAAGAATAGTGTCATAGCACATCAAGGATATCATTATAGAAGGGATCTACTATGACCTTTAAGTGAGATAGTTACTCAATGGATATTATTACACAAAATGATATAATGAATAACAATCATGATGTGACAAATAATATATTAATATTAAAAACTTTAAATATAATTTATCATAATGTGAAAAAGATGTTTTTTCAGGGCACCGACTCAAACATAGTTATGCATTGTTGAACCCCTGAGCATGAAAAAAATAAATACGAAAATCAAACATTATAGATTATTTTGAGATTGAAGGAAAATAAATTAATTTCATAAAATTTTGGTTAGATTGGATAGAATTTTTTGGAATAAATATATGGAAATCCCCATATTAAAATTGATTATTTTTAGGTGATTCACAAGAGTATAAAAACAATATAAATTATAATAGGGTAGATATGTGCCAATAATATATTTAAATCATAAGAATATTTCATAATGATTATATGTCTAGAATAGTTCATAATTCACTTAAATGTTTTATGGAAGAATGTCTCTAGGTGATTTAGTTACCTCAAATATCCTTGTTAATATGATACTTTTGGCCATGTACAGTTCATGGGAACCTAACATAATGTAAATAAAAGATGAAAAGGAAATATAAAATATATAGATTTAAGAGATAATTGGATATCTCATGATGTATGAGATTATAATTAAGAGTAAGGACAAGAAAGATTCCCAAGATTACTTTGATAAGATTACTATATCACTCAAATATCATAATGTCAAATCATTCATATGTAATGAGGATATATCTCATCTTAACTGAAGATAAGAAATATTCTTCAAGAAGAAAAATAAGTATCACTATCTAAACAAGGAAGAGAAAAAAATAATATAGAGGTAAGATGTTGTGACAAAAGATAATTTCATATAAATATGAAGCTCCACACTCAAATAAAGAAGTTTAAGGATTTGAAAATAGGACATAAAACTTTCAAGGTGTCACCATTGAGTTCCACTGATGAATCCCTCTCATTAATAGACAAATGTGAAGGATTACGCATTTTTTTATGGATTAATTAAGGTTAGTAAAGAGGTAAATATGATCCCTTAATGTATCCACTCAATAATTTTAAATGATAAAATTATATGATATTCTTGGGAAAAAGTTTCTGATTTCTTTTTTGATCATTCCCCGAATCTCAAAGATCATAAAATGTAATAAAATAATGTTATCATTTAAATAGATAATATAATCAAATAAAATGATATTTTAACATGAGGAAAATAATATATCAAAATATTAGTCATAAAAAATGATGAATGTTTAAAACTAATCATCCATTTGTTATTATAGGATAATGAATGCATAGAAAATGAAACATGTAATGTTAAGGGAAAAATAGCTTGTTGAAAAGAGTAACCTGTGAATGAAATTAATTAGATTATAGAACCTCTTCCAGTATAATCCAAATGTGAGTACAGGTTTAATTTAATTATAGATTCCCAAAAACATTGGAAAGGATAACCTTATAGGATTTACATCTGAAAACTAATTTCTAAACTAGAATAATAAATTAGGGATCTTGATTTATCATTGTTATTGAAAAAATACTATTTATAATGGTCCCAAATATATTCATCCCCCTTCAAATATATTATTTATAATATATTATATAAATTATTGAAATTTAAAATACAATAAAATGTAAATTCATAATTAATTATTTTTTAACATTTTAGGATACAAATACACAGTATTAAAATCTATAAATTATTAATTTATTTTTTAAAAAAATGTACCAAGTGAATTGCTCAATGAACTATATTGTACAAGTATTGTGAATGGTCGAAATGTAAATACTTCAAATCTAGTTGGATAGAGCTAGTTGATTATTTATACTAATGAAACTATATATATATATTTATTCACATAAAAAAGGACCAAAAGGATTATTAGTCTTGGTAAACTAAATTCAGTCTTGAATGTCACATTAAAATTGGAAACATAAAATGAAAAATTAAATTTTCATTGAAAAAAATTCTTTTGTCTATAATTTACATTCATATCATTCATAGTAATCACCATAAAATAATATAGAAATAGAACAAATAATTTTTACATTAGATACTCTATAAGGGAAACACATAGTGGAATAAAAAAACTAATCTATAAGTTATAGTCTATATGGAATGGTAAATTACTAAAAAATCATGTCATTTAATCAAATAAATTTGAAAAAGAGTATTATGGAAGGAATAAATGATGATAAAAAATTATGTTCAAGTAATCACAATTTTTTGAATCTTATACATGGATATTTTAACAATTGATGTTAATCTCATTAACATCAATTACTAATCTCATAAAGATCAAATTCACTAGTTTGGACATCATGGATTAATTATCAAGGACTTCTCAAAAGAAATCTTAAATTAATGGCTAAGGCCTCAACCAAATTACAAAACAAAATTTTCTCATTAGACATATTGATATGTTTAGGGATTTTAGTGTGACCATTACATCCAATACAATTTACAATTCATTGATCATTTGAAATTGGATAATAATAACTTAATATATAATCAACATAAACATTTGTATGGGAAATATATATTATAAAACATTAATACTTCCCCGAATTAACTATGTATTTACCATCTAATAAAGAATAAGGATGTAATAATTACATCATCCCCTAGTTATATATAAGTATTATAATGGGCTATTTTTATTTAATAATTAAAAATACAATAAATATATCATTATAAACATTCTTGAGGGATATGCAATTTTTATTTTGAAATCAAAATTGAGAAAATAATTGAAATATTTGTAAAAAAATATTCAGTATAAAAATAATTAAATAATTTAAGGGATGATTCAATTAAATGGGTATTCATTACATTTTTATATTCCATTCATGCTGAGTATATTAAAAAAATTATTCATTTCAAAAATTTAGTAAAAAGTCAACAGGTACCTAGTTTCGAAAATAAAATGAAAATTCAATTTAAATTATATTTTAAAAACTTAAAATTAGGTAAAAATATATTTAAATAACCATAGTATAATTTTGAATAAAATCATTTATGACATTTTTAAGATACATCTATATAGTTGAAAAATTAATTTAGTCTGAAGAGATAAATAATGTTATCTTTTCCAAAAAATATTCTCATTAATTTTAGGTAATAAAGGGAGTAAAATTTTACAATTACTTGAAAAAATAATGAAAAACTATTTGAGAATAATATATATGGGGTTTATGATAGAAAAATAAAATAAATACGGTAATAAAGACTAAATGATAAACAATCATAAATAATGATGACATTGTGAAATGAACTCCAACCACTTTGTTATATTAGGAATCATAACCCCATGAAATTAATATCATCTCATAAAACATTATATACAATTAATATAATTATATTCATGATATAAAATAAAAAGTGATTTAGATACACATCAAAATAATGTTATATTTATAACCTAAAAATATGTCCCCCAGAATACATTTGATATGAAGAGCCCATACAATGATAATAACGTTGAACATAGAATTAATCATAAAATTATCTTTGTGGATCTAATTTAAATTCATATAAAAATTAAAATAAAATAAAATATAATAAAATATAATTACATAGATAATCATTGAATATCAAAACAATCAATAACTAATATAACCCATTGAATTTTTTTTGTTATGAAATCCCTTACCACATGGTAACATTCTTGTGAAAGAAACATTAAATGAAATAATTAAAATTGTAACATTAAAATAGCATTTATGATGTAGGAATACTGATATAACTTGTAAAAGGGTAATAATATATACTATTGAAAATAAATTAGGTGCATAGTAATAAAATATGCTTTAATGAAGTAAAATGGATACAAAAACGATTACATCAGGTTTGACTTCCATCATATGTGTATGAAACTCATGTATAATAAAAATTTATTAATTATATCTAAATATCAGTAAAATAATTTATTATATAATCAAAAATATTATTTAAATAAATACTTTTATCACTCAATTATTAATAATTCATTGTCAAATCACTATTCTAGGTAATAACTGCTTTATTTATCATGTATGTTTTGGTTCAATAGTTTTTGGCCATTTAAATTTATAATGAATTTATCATTTGAAAAAATTTTACCATGATAAAAATATCATGTTTATTAATTATATATATTTATTATACTGCATAGATTATAGGGAAATAAAAAAAAATTACAATATTCCTAGAGAGGGTAGGGTGTTCTTATGAGTGAAAGGTGTTTCCATTTTTATACAGATGGAATGAAATAAATGTAAATAATATTTCACCTTTAAATAATATTATTATATCATATATATTCATCAATTATATAATTATAATAGTCCATATTGAAATAAAATGACAAATGCATCACATCGCATTTTGGAAGTGGTAGTCGACACCATGCACAAGCGAAGATAGCATTCCCAAAATGATTCAAAGGTAAGGCTGTTGATGTCATTTTAATATTATATATTGAATTATATGTCTTAAATAGTATGAATAATATTAAAATACATCCTTATATATTTCTTTGAGAGGATTTTATGAAAAATTAATTATATCAGTTCACGATGCAGTAGTCCTCCAATCACAAGATCGACTTTTTCATTTCTTATATGATGGATGTGAGGATTGGTATATATTATTAAATTAAAATTAAAATTTATAAATATATATTAGATAATGGTTTTATTAGTTTTAACATATTTAAGTAATATTTAAAGGATTTATAAATATATATATATATTGAAATCATATGGTTAAGAACTATACATCTTTTTCAGAATACGTCTTTACGTTTATACATAATACCTTAATATAGTAGTTATAATAAAAAACATGGAATATAAGTCGTAGGGTTAAATTTAATAATGTTTCATGTGTGGGGTATTTCCAAAATATAAGATCATGAAGTTGTAGAGAGGAGAGTATAGGGGTGTCCTTATATAATTGGTTGAGATTATAAACATTGATTTTTTTAAAACAATAAAATACACACACGTTTCACTCACAAAAAAATGTCTAAAATATAAAAATGTCTATAAAATACAAGAAATATATTCTAAATATATCCATAAAATTTAAATTTATATATTTTTAATTAATTTTAACACTTATATTTTTAGTTTAACACTCATAAACCAGTTTTATCCTTAACAGCGCTGGTAGATTTTCACTGTTATTACAATTAATTAATAACAAGAATTTATTTAAACTTATTTCATAATATTTTTTATTATCATTAAATTTATGGAATATTATATTAATTTAAATTCATGAATTTGTCATTATATAATATAAAACTAATCCTGGAGGAATGATGAAACTATGACATTCTATATAAGTTATTTTAATTATAACATATTTTTATATCAAAGTTCAACATAAAAAAGAATAAAATTACCAAAAGTGGATTAATAGTAATAATATTGATGTAAATATAATACTATATAAATTTTTAATAAAATATATTTTTGTAAATTCTTTAAAAAATATTTTAATTATAAATCATTATTTTTTATTATTCATAAATTTTTTAATATTTTTAGAAAAATATAAAAATTTCACTCTAATATTATTTTATCATGATGATTTCAAAATTAAAGTGATTTTTTCCAAATACATCATATATATGTGAAAAATCAATTTTAAAAATAATTCTACAAAACATGGTGTATAATAAATTTATAAATAAAACCTTTTTTCCAACTATAAAATTTGGTTTATTATTATCTCATGTATAGAATAATATAACATGAATGATAAAATAATTTTTAATTCAAATTATTTAAATTTAATTAATAATTTCCATGAATATTGATTAATTTATATTATTTAATGAAAATTACATTGCATGTATAAAAACTATTTGAAAAAAAGAATTTATTTTATTTTCAAAATATTTTTATTTATAATCAATTAAAAAACATTGAATTTAATTTATACACCTGTAATGTATATATTTTTCAACAAATATTTTCCCTATTCAAATCAACTACATTAATGTCTAGGTTATGACTATCAAATTTTTAAAATATATTTCACGGTTCCATTAAGAAAATTGTTGTCTTTCCATCATATAGAACTAAATTTTCTTTTTTTGAATATTTGTTTGTTAAATTTTCTCGACCTTTAAAAAATTACATGTTCACACATTTTACTTATTTTCATCAAATTATGGTATTCCATATAAAAATAAAATTTAGTAACTCCACATCATTAAAATGGATATCAAATCATTATCTAGTAGAAGGGAGAAAGAGAAGTTAAATGTGATATAAAATTACACATAACTAGGTATCAAAGTGTATAAAAATTACTGGGATGTGAAAATATGGACATTGATGAAATTCGTAACACAATGATAAAAAAAAGTGTGCTTTAGATAAATGTTCAGAAAAAAATTATTGATCATGGGAAATTTAACATCTAAAAAACCATAACATGATTAGGTTTGGAAAAGGCCATTAATTCATCGTTATTAAATCTAATGGGATATTTTTTAAAGATCATTTTCATTGGGTTAGGGAATTCATACACTATATAGGTGGAGAAAATAATTAAATATACTCATTTGTAATTATAATTTCATTAATTCACTAAATTTAAACAATAATTTCATTTTATTCTATAAAGGATTTTTATTAAAGATGATCTATTTATACTAAAAGAACAAATATAAACGTTCGATGGATAACATAATCCACAAAATGATGATAAGATATACCTCTAGTATTTACTAAATTAAAAATTCTTGTAGGTGGAAATCTAATATGGAACTATATAATACATAAATATCTAAATTTAAATAATAAAACCAAGTGTTTAACAAAAGAACTTCTTTAAATATGTAACTGTATATCCCAAATAACACCAATAAACTCTAAATTAAATAGTGTATTATCCTAAAATGTAATTTCATACACTTCATATTATACCTCAAAAAATTTAAAATAATATATATAAAAATATTCCTTATGTTAAAACTAATATATATATATACATATCTTATCATAAAAAAAGTTTCCCAAAATAGGATTAATCACCGTAAAATAATAAAACTGTAAGAATATATTTTATCATATAACATGATTCCCAATATGCACATAGTATTTATCACTAAAATAATTTAATTAAAAATAAATTCTTACTAAATTATACATAATGTAGGATAGTGTATGAAATTTTACTCTTATCACCCTTCAGTTTTAGGATCAATCTTTAAATCCTTTTCAGATGCGATGAATTTTCACCTGTCATGTGGGATGTCCTATTTCAAATAAAATATGAATAAAATTTTTATAAAATTACCAAATTTTAATAAATAATAATTACCTAACCATGAAATATATGATGAAACTTAAAGGTTAAAAATACCGTTAATCATATTTCAAAACCTTTGAAAATTTTGGTCCATAAATAATATTTTCCCTATGTTATATACTAATCCTAGTGGTTGTATTTACCATAATGTCTTACAAAATATCCTGAATATTCATAATTACCTCACCATTCATGGTCTGACTGGGTGGGTGATGAGGTTCTTTCTGATGCTTGTATTTTCTGTTTGCTTCATTTTTGTCTTCAAAGAATTATATAAGCCTTTAGGCTTTTATTTTGGGCATTTGTGCCCTTTTCATGTAATGGGTTGCCTCTTATCCCAGTCCTTTTAAGAGGTTGTTTATTTGTGGTTCAATAAATAGGGATTTCCCCTCATCCTTTAATAAAAAAAATTCAATCCAAGATGGTAACATTAAATCATATTTTTATTTTACATTAATACATATATTACTCCTGAATGACACAATCCATAGATGTAATATGAATATAAAAATAAAAATACCCTCATCCAAAATAATTATAATTAGATCCCCTAGTTTATTTTATTTTACAATTTATTTAGAAATTTTAATACTACAAAATTAATTGGATATGTTTTAGGATGTGTTTTGGAATTCCTTGGTGGTGTTTCTAGAGGTTCACATTTTAAGTGCGGTTAGTAGAAATTTAATATATAATATAGGAAACTATTCAAGGGAAGATAATGAGATCTATTTAAGAGAATGGTTAGAACACAATTTATCCAATCAATTTACATTCCAGAGAAAACCCATGTTGTTTTAAATTGTGGTAAACACATTATATGTTCATTGTTTCTCTTACAGTGAGAGACAATAGTTTGAGGTATTGGTGTAAGACAATATCTCATGCATGGTTGGCACATCGTTTTTTTTAACTAGGTGAGGAAAGTATCCAAGGCATTGTATTATTATTTTAAACACTAAATGGATGGAGAACGATATTCAAATCCATGTGGCCTATCTATGCAGAGTACAATTGAATATATATAATTTGTTTATATATATGTACTTGATCCTCGAGACCCTTGTTAATTAAAAAATCATTAATAATACAAAAAACTTATTCTTCCAAATTCATGATAGAAAATTCAATTTGATATGGGTATGAGTATTATGTAATTCAATTCCCATTGAGGATCCAGATTATTCAGTAAGTCTCTATTCTTAGACATTATTTATTAATCCATGGTTTATATATATTTCCCTTTCTCAAAACCATAGTTATATATTTTTATGGTTATATAATTGTGATTTGGATTATTTATTGATCAATTATTTATGGATCTAATGAAGGTAACTTGATACCTGATAGAATCAAGAAAACATATACGTTATTCTTCATTTTTTGTAATGTTAACAAGTAATTTTTCTTCTCTCTCAACTCCACATTATTATGACATGAATTATTTGAGTGAAACAAATTGTGTTTATTGATATTATTTCTAAATTATTATGTTATACTTATGGGAAGAGACTCTAGTAATAGTTTTTATAAATGGGGTTAAATGGTCTATTTTGTTAAAAATACACTTTGATGATGATTTTTAAATGTTGATTTTAAAATAGTGGTTTCTGTTTCTATAAATGTAAAATTCTTAATGAGATATTTTAAATAATGAGATATTTTATGTGAAATGGATTGTGTTGGGTTTTTTCATATGTGGTTAGTGTGGGTTCAGCGTGATTAGATGTGTCCCAATAGAAGTGGAGGGTTCCATTAGAGAACCCAGAATTGTTTATATTCTTATGAATTGCTAGATGTATGAATGACCTCTTAAGAGTATGGAAGTATCACTATATAATTCATGTGTGGATGTGCAGATGTGTAGGATCATGGAATATGTATTCTAAATAGGAGTAGAAATGTTTTAAAGGTGACTTTTTATTTCCTTTCATGGAAAAATATTTTTATTGAAAAAAACTATTTTAAATTATGTGACTATTTTATAATAATTTCCTAACATGTTTTCTCCTGGTGGCATGAGTTGTGAATACATTGGGTGAATCCTATTAGGTTTAGTCACCCATCTTTATCAGGAACATTTTTCTATTTATAGATGTCACTTATTGAAACACATGTAATGGAATGATATCTTAGTTATTTTGTAATGCTTTATGAAAACATAGGTGTGGCTTTTTGAGTTGGTTTTTTGAGGTGGTCTCGAGTTTCTAATTGGATGCCTTTGGGATATTTTTAATTTTTTTCTTTAGATTATTTTTCTTATGTCACATAGTTTCTTCTTATAATTCAATATGGTTATTGGATTGTTAATTTATTTAATTTTATTTTTGGACTCGTGCATCATATATAGGTTTTTTGTTTATATATTTGTGTTTTTGATTATTATCATTAAATAGGTTATTTTATAACAAGTATTATTGAGGCATATTTTTTGTTATTTATTTCCTTTTGTGTCTTGGGGATGTCAACTAAGTCCAATAACACCCACCACTACTTCCTAAAACAATTGGTGATGTGAGTGATGTTATATTATACAATGTAATTATTTAATCGCAATAAATAAAAACCTTAACACTTTTAATATAATTTTTTTTATAATAAAGTTATTTCTATGATCTAGTAGTTAATCATTAAATGAATAAATTGAATTGTATAGCGGAATGGTTCCATGAATTTATTATAATGAACTATATATAGAAATATATTATGATTTTTTTAATATAAATTAAAACCCTTACCATTAATTATCACTTCATTGGTCTATTCCATTCCATTATATGTATAAATCCTTTTCCATTTCCCTTGAGTCATTCTCTTAGGTGCCTCGTTACATATTTCTTATATGAAGTTGATTGATACCTATTTACTCTATGGTATCCCCAACAAGCTCTTAGTGGACTTTACTATACTCCTCTAGAGTGAGTCTAATATTTAGTTAGTGTATATATTGTTAAAAATATATTGTGATAACTGAATTTGATTAATCACAATACTTTTCTCTACATTCATCATAACATTTGATTGATCACCATCACTATATTTTCCATTAGTTTTAGAATTTAAATAATTCTTCCATGTTCTATCCATTATGTAATACCCAAAATCGGAGTGTGAGAATAAATTATGTTAATTATTAATCATAATGAAAATTTTAACTACTGTAAGAAAATTAACCAAGAGTTTCAAACATGGTGGGCAGTACGACCCCCCTCACAGTGAAATATAATTATGATTGAGATATAATCAAAAAATATATTTTTATTGTTACTTCCACTAGATTATTCCTTTCCTAAAAAATCCACATTTAATATCCATAAAAATGTATTCGGGTGAAAACACAATAATCCCAAAATTACCATTACTATTAGTTTTTATCCCATAAGTATACTAATCAACAATTAAATTCAAAGGGTTATATTTCCAAAATTATGTTTTTCTATATCTAGTTACAATGGATTATAATAAACATCCAATTATACAAACTACAAGGTCACAGAATCTATTAGCCTAGACCTGATGGGTATATGATTACATTAGAAATTGGTACGAGTAACCACTTCCATAATGAATGAATACTTTCATATAATTGTTAAATAGGATACATATATGAAACACACCTTACATTTAAAATATTAGAATATAACATAGAATTTTTTAGATCAACATTAATATACCTATAATTTCATTAGATATCATTCATAGTACACTACTAAGCATACTTGGGAAAGGAAAAATAATGTTGTGATCATATGGTTATATAAATTAGAATATAACATGTAATAAATAAGGAATCATCTATGTAGTGAGGTGAACATAAAAAAATGTTCCATTAAATGAATAACTTGATCAAAAGGGTAGCATGGAAGGAATAAATGATGACTGAATAATTCTATAGAACTAATCATGTCAACTTGAATCATTTCAATGGATATAAATATTATTCAAATAAATCTCATAATAATTAATAAAAACTCAAATAATTAGGTAATGAATAATTTCGGACGTTACAAATATTAATTTAAGGCCACATTTCAAGACCACATAAATAAACAGGTATGGTAAGAAAAAAATACGCATACTAAATAGTCACGAAGACCAACAAATCCATATCAAGAATATAGTGTTCCCCTAACATAACTTCTATAGTCCAATGTATTCATCATATTAATGGTAATAATAAAAAATGACCACATAAGCAATATATACATTATTATTGAAAATATATAAAGAAAAATTATACTACTTCCCCAGTCAAATGAATCATAAAACACCAAAATAAGGATAGTATCACTAAAACATATCCATATTAGATTATATGGTTAATAGAGGATTATTTTCCTTAATGAAATAAAAATAACATAAAAGGATATTTTAAAATTCTTGAGGAACATACACATTAAAATTTTTAATCTACTTTTAAAAAATTAAAATCTTCCAAATATTAGGAAAATAATTTTATGTAAAAAATAATAGATTCTTGTAAAGAAATAACCAATGTAATGATTGGTTAAGATAGTGGGTTTTCTATTTCAGGATGAGTACATTAAATAAATTATTCATTTCACATTTATGGTACAATCACAAAAGTAAATTTTTTGGGGAAAATTAAAATTCTATTTAACCCATTTTTTATAAATTCAAACATGGTTACGGTTTGATTTTAAATATATTAATAAAAAAAATAAAAAATCATTAAATTAATTTTATAAATCCTAGATATAAATAAGAAATAATATTATTACAAAGAGGTAAATAAATTTTATTATTCATCAAAACATTTTCTCAATATATTTAAATAAATAAGATAAAATAATTATACTATTAAATGAAATGTTAATGAATATCCCATGTAGAAGAAAAAATAATGATTTTATGACTTTAATATCAAATAATTCCTCCAATATAGACTTAAACATAAACAATCTCAAATAATGATGATACTGTGAGATAAACACTTATTTCTTTGGTCACCAACATAAATATGTAAAAAAATTCAAAATATATAATGTGATAAGTTACATAACATAAACTAATTATTTATAAACCTATATAGGCTCCCCCTAATGCATTAAATTCATTGGCATACTAAACTAACAATATTTGGTAAGCATCTGATAGAGAACCACAATTTACACTGTCCTGAATTTTATACATCTCTATTGTGAAAAAATTTATTCTTAATGATAAAAAGTAGTGATGTATCAAATTATTCTACATTTTAATATATCTTCCATTGAATATGGGAATCATTTTGTGATTGAAAAACTCAATTGAAACCCTTGAGAGAGAAACCCTGATATGAATCTTCCTTTATGATTCAAATGTTATCTCTACTTAGATAAATACCCAAAGAGGGGGTGGATTAGTGTATGGAAGATTAGAATAACTACGCCTTTAGATTTTGTTTCATAATCAAATAAAACATACTTTTATACCATTACCATAGAAATGTGTAAATATATATGAAATCATGCCACAGACGCATCAATTTTTATTAGGTTCACCTTCAATAGGATACATCCTACAAGAATACAAAAAACAATCTGCAAATATACCAAATTTACTAAGGCACACTACCAAATCATGGTTCAGGATAGACAAATTTTATACCCCGGATTATTACCTTTATAATGTTAAGTGATAACAAATTGTCTTCCCTAGGACCAATCCATAACTGTAATTTGATTCAACAATTACAGTGGAATGGATTACCAAATTTATCATTCTTTTCTCAGTAATCTAGATAGGATACACACATAGTTTATGGAAAAGTGAAACCCTTCATGATCAGTAATTAATGAAACCAAAATTGTTGTAATTTACTATGTTGAATCTAATTCTAGGATACTCATTCACTTATGTGTAAATTCTGTGATTAATCAATTCACCTTTATAGAAAACTAGAACAAAATTTTTATTGTTTTAGATATATTAATTACCTATTATTTTGAAATATCATTAGGATATGCCTTGTTTTTTCATTGAATACATTGAATTTATTAGTGAATACACTCTTTAGGAATGTATTGTCGATTGGTGCATATCCTCTATCATCTATCTCTTATGAATTCAGATATTTCAATGATATTTTTCACAGGGCATGTAAGAACGTATCTCTACGGAGAAGAATCTAGTGTGGTGCCCCTAAATGAGACCCTTATGTTTAAATCCCTATATGATATCCTGGAATGTACCCCTAAATGTGATCCTACCATGAACCATGTTTAGGCTTCATGATAGATCGTAGTGTGAATCGTATTCCTTATTTGGGAAAGATCCTAGCATGTATCCAGTTCACAAGTTTCATGATTTCCTAGTGCATATCCAATTTGATAATTTCACATGATCATGGAGTATAGAATGTTCACTCTTTGCACGAGATCATGGTTGGAGTCCCCTTTCTCGCTTTTTGAAAGAATGTTTTTAGATCATGTGAAACTATTACATTATTTAAATCGCATATATTTTTTTGGCGAGATCTCTCCTAAAACATCCATTATTAAATATCCTTATGGACCTCCTTCTTGAACATTTCCTTAGATGAAATGATTTGAAATAATATTTACAGTGCTTAAAGAATGCTTAAGGGGTATTTATATGCATAAATCTTCCACCTAAACTCTACAAATTGTGGAAAATTGTATGTTTCAGTAGAATAATTAACACTGAAAACATTTTATCACTAGATAAAAGGTCAATATTATAATGGACAATGATTTTTTCATCCAATGCATGTTTTATACATTGTGATATTTGATACAATCACGAGAACTATGTGATATCCCATCGTGAGATCCAAAGACAATCAAATGTGCATCACGAGACCCCATCACAAGATCCTAAGAAAATCATTTGCTTTGTGAGATATCAATACAGGATTATTTTAATCATTTTTTCTCTAAAAGATCAATTAAACAATTTTGATTTCACGATTTCATACATCTCACCCATGGGTGAGATCAGACATTAGTGGTCTCTTGAGATCAAACATTTCTCCCTTGTGCATGTTAATCACACATTCATGAGATCTTAGTGTTATCCACATTCTCACATTCCACAATATCCTAGTGCAAAACCTATATGATACATTCAAAAGATCATAGATTTTGTGCCTCGAGGTGATTAAAAAGTTATTTCTTTCCGGATATTATTTATTTCAGGCTTTCACGAGATCAAAAATATATGAAAACACTTCATTCCTTATTTAATAACCGTCCTTATTATTGAAAACTCAAACCTTGTCAAAAAACACAATATTCCTAAAATCAATATCATGAGGGATTTATGCCTAATAGAAAATAATTTATATAGTACTAAAGGATCACATACAAGGATATCATAGTATAATGGGTTGACTCCCGAAACCATCGTAGTTTTCAATGTTCACTCCCAATCCCATCATAGAGTAAAAAGTAACATAATAAACTCATTACAATCTATGTTCCATGGATATCTATATTAGGATATATAAATAATTACGCAAGTTGTTTTAGTGATATATAGTCCCAAGCAGAGCATAATAAATATCACTTGTCTATACATGAAAAGATCATAAAAATTCATCATATCAAAACCCATTAAATAAATATTATTTAAAAAATATTTCATCATATATTATCATTTAGAAAAGAGATAGGTTTTATAATAATTTCATGATTCCATCCAATCATAACCCTTTAATGTAGTACGTTTCATAAGTATATTTTCAATCTATAATTCATAGATGAGAAATGGGTTTCATAAATACCTTTTCATGACAAACAAAAACCATTCAATGAAATAATATGAAGATTAAACATGGATCGTATTATTATTATTGAAAAATTACAATAAATGGATGTCATATTAGATGGAAATAGATTTTAATGGACAAAAGGATCATTTCATGAGTAAAATATTTTTTTATTTAAAATAACTTTTTAAAAGATAAAAATATTGAAATAATTTTCCCTAAAATTAAAATTTGAAACATAAAATGGAATTATTAATCATTTATAAAATTATTTTAGAGGAAAAAATCCATTCCACATTGAAATCCATTTTTAAATCATAAAAAACATTTAAAATACTTTTCATTGAGAATAACCATAGATACTTAGAATAGAAGGAATAAAAATAATTTAAAAAATTATTTGAAAAAAACTACCAATCCACATTGAAATGTTTTATAAAATTTAAAACATTTTTTGAATCATATTATTTTATAAAAACCTTGAAAACATATAAATGATTATTTTAAAATAAGTTAATCATTTTATTTAGGATAAAATCATTTCAATTATAAAAAAATTAAAAAATAATTTTTTTAAATCATTTTCATTGAAAATAACCTTGAAAATTAATAATGGATTCTTTTAGGAAATATTGATAATGGAATCAAAAAAATTTATTCATGTTGTACGTGTTTAAAAAAATTACTTTACCATTTTTGGTAAAAGCCAAAAATACCTTGTTTGAAAAAATGACTTGGTGATTACTCTCAATAAATAATTATTTAGTCAAATATGGGAAACAATTTTATAAATAAATAATTTTATGAATGTATGAAAAACATTATGAAAATAAATTTTATAAAAAAATTTGGATAAAAATTACATTTTCGACCAATGAGTGAAATGGAGATGATTTTTCTTAAAAACATTATTTTTAACTCCTTCCCAGATTATGAGTGGAAAACAATGAAACATTGTATTAGACATACATTGAAAATTATAAAAAATTAATTAGTTTATTTGGAGACGGATCATAAGATTCTATCACCAGAAACATAATGATAAATAATCAGAATATTTGACGAGATTGGAACAAAAAATATATAAATCATTGGTAACATATAATTGTAAGTCCCATTAATGAATAAAAATAAATTAAAAATAAAATATCATGAGAATAAATATATTCATGATATTACATGTTAATGTGTTTATAAATACACCTCAAAAAAAAATATATGTTGATGACATAACATATATCATAAAAAAGGAAAATTGAGACAGAAATACCGTACCAATTTGGTATCATTTGAGCTGTGAAACCCATTAAATATATATAATCAAATGGATATGTCAATGTAATTAATTTTCATTTTAAGGATCATAAAATACATACATAGGAATTATATCGACCATATAAATTAAATAGGTGGTGAATATGGATTGTGTCTCAGAAAAGAGAAAATATGAGATGAAAATACATTACCATAGGTCTTTACATACATAAAACATCATTGAACCACATGTATTATAAATATAAGGTTTTAATATGTGTATTAAAACACTATACATATTGACCCTTTGTTACCCATTTGTTATCTATTCTATTTTAAATTGACATTTCAAGAAATAACTACATTGGTTTTCATTTATCATTAGAATTTTTTTTGATCATATTAAGTTAATCAGGGTTCCATAATCTCTAGAATTTCATCCATCATAAAAATATCATATATATATATATATATATATTCAGTATATATTTATTTTGTTATTTCCATAAAATTTATTGGTATAAAATGAAATACACCATTGACGGATATGGTAGGTCATACGTACGCAAGAACATTGTTTACATTTTCATGAAGGATTAAATTGAAGAAATGTAAATAATATATTAAAATTACATAATACATTCATTTCATATATATCATATATTTTTATTAAACCATCATTACTAAATTCTATGCAATCCATGAATGAATAACATCTCTTCGTGAGGTTGTAGTCCTCGGTACACACGAGTGATGATATCATATTCCCATATAATAGAATGTATGAATTTTTATGAGATATAATAATTAAATAAGTATAATAATATATAAAATATAATACATAAAATTTTAATCCATGATTATATATATATGTTATATGTGGAAATGGAAAGACAAATGACATCGGTTCATGAGGCAGTAGCCCACGGTACACAAAAATAACAATTTTAAAACCAATGTAATGGTAGTGAAGAATGTTACATGTCATCAAAGTAATATAAAAAATAGTATTAATTTTATATTATTAATTTTATTATATTGTATAGGTTTAATAATAATTTATTTAGGTGTAGGAAGACATATAATTAAAACACTTGTTGAATATTATTACCTCTTATTTGAATAACCAAGATATATTTTCACCAAAATCCTTCCCAGATTTTTTTTAAAAAATAGATAATAATTATAGTATTATATTATAGAATTGAGGATAATATTTGGGGTTTTATTGGCTAATCCAATTGGGGTTGGATGTTTGAAAAATAGTGGAGAGGGGGTGACCCTTTATATGCCAAGTGAGTGGCACACTTGTAATATTTTGAAGAGAAAAAGGAGAAACAATGTTTTCCAATTCATATAAGAAAAACAATGGTCAATTATTGATACAAGATGAGATATTGTCTAAATATTTACTTCTAATGGGTGTTTTATGTGATTATGTGTCATTGTTTACACGAATATTTTATTTTAACCCACATTAAACTAATGTTTACCTTAACCACTATAATTAGTTTTTACTTTTTTTCTATTCATTATTTGTAAAATATTGTTTTTATTTTATTAGAAAATATCAATTATTATTCTTATAAATATTTTTTTCCTTTTTTTAATAACTATTACATAATGGAAAAAGATATAATTTAAAATTAATCCCAAGGATTGGAGTAGAAAATAGTTTCTAAAGAGAGAATTTTAAATTGTCTAAATGTTAATTTATATCAAATTTCAATATAAAAATGATTTAAATGATATAAAATGGATTAATAGATATATAATTTAAAAAAATAAATTTTTAAACCCATCATAAAAAATTATTATTTGTCTAAATGTTTTAAATGAATTGAACATTCACAAAAAAATATTATTTTTTGCTACTCATAAAATATTTACCCTTTCCAAATATTCAAAAAAAATACACCATAAGATAATTATAATATTTATATTTAAAAAAATTAGATATTTTCTCATATATATTTTCTAAATTTAGAGAATTATATTTTAATATAAGTGTGACAAATTTGACACAATTATTTATTAGAAAAAAAATAAATTTTATGTCTATTACGTGATTTATTCTTATCGCTTCTCTAGAAAATAATAATTTTAAATTATAAACATTTTATTGAATAAATAATAAATATGATTAATTAAAAAATTAACCTAAAGTGATTTATTTAATTTATTGAGCTAAAATGTATTGTTCCAAAGAAAAATAATTTTTTATAAATTGATTTCAATTATTTTCAAAAAGAATTAATTTTCACATCTAATTAATTTGTCAACACGGAATTCATTTCATATAAACATGTATACCATTAATTATAAAATCATAGAATCATATTCATATCCACCATTCCAAATTCTTGATGATGAATGTCATATTAAGTAATAATATTTTAATACTTTTTCATGTTTAATTTAAACTCTGGGTTTCACATAACACTACCTAAAATCTGGGTTGGTTTTAGTGTAGTTTTACCTTGGGAAGGTGGATATTATAAAATATTGAAAATATAAATTTATTAATGAACATAGTTTAAAAAAAATATCAGGTAGTCATGATTTACCCAGATAAATAAATTTCTTTATCATATTTTGAACTAGTGTATGGTAAAACGAGGTTTAGAAATTGGAAATAACTTTCTTGGAAACCATCATCTTAAAAAGTGTTAAAAAAAATCCCCATGAAAAGTGGGAAATGGATATTCAAATTTTGTAAAAAATAATACATAAATAGATCTCTAAAATGGAGAACATGGTTAGGATGTCAAAAAATACATTAATGAGAATTCTAACACAAATATTTATAGATAGAATGAAAAATAACAGGTTTAGGAGAAAGTAAATGACTAAAGACCCATTGACCTATGGTAATGAAAAAATTAATTCATTAGAAATGATGTTTAATGTATAAAATTAAATTCAATGTAACATTTTATAAATTCGATGAATTTTAAGAAGATGTCATATATACATTATTTCATTCCATTTCATAATAACAATCAATTTCTTTGGTTGTGTTTGGATCAATTTCAACATAATCACATACTATAAGAGAGGAATTTTTCATCTATGAAGTGTAAATGGATAATAAGACCCATAAATGAATTATAATTGATTCCTTCTATCTCTAGTTATAATCAATAATAAATTTGTTCTCAACGGTTATCTAATATTCAAAAATCATAATATGGGGAAATAAATCATTAATAATTAAAACCTCATCCAAATATCACATTATACCATTCAATTAATAGTTAACAATGATTCTACTCCATGTATGGAAAAAACTGATATCCAATAATTTAGGAAAATGATGATTATATATCCAAATTCCACTTATCATTAATCCCCCAGAAAACATACAGTATATTTTAATTTCATAAACAAAATATATTAATACATTGATCATATAGTATTTTAATAGATTATAATACCATTAATTAACTTAAAACATTAATGAAAACATACTTCCATTAAAAAATAAAATCATTCCAATTTCATTTTATAAAATCACAGATTAAAAAATTTATTCCATAAATATAATTTTTTTAAATCCATCAATGATAACATAAAATTCATTATCATCAAATCATTAACAAGTTCAATGGACTTTGATACTTTCGAATTTACATTATTAACATGCAATGTCACATTATCACATAATCCTTATATCAACATCATGTCACGATCTATCCCCTGGGGACCATTCCTTGACAACTCCAAGACCGCCCTCCATAGGCAACGTGTTGGCAACTAGCACTGGAAGGGCATACCCCGAAAAGTAAATTCATTGCATTTAAACATGTACACACACATACAATGTAGACACAAAAAGAAAACCACAATATTGAATGGATGATTTTTAAAGTGTGAACTGAAAGTAAAAAAAGGGCCAGTATACAAACCCAACTGAAAAAAATGTAATGAAAATAAGAAAAAATGTGCTCTGAAAGTAATCCGCCAACGATACTACATGAAGGTTAGGTATAACTCGTCGTCTATCCTCAATGCCACTCTGCACATCTACAAATCACCTCTGAGCACCATTTAGAAATGGATTCACATGTCTCATTCAATCTTTCCATCATCTGCACAAGCGGCAACAATGTGTGGGTGAATCCTGGGTAGGGGTGAGTATAAAAATACCCAATAGGGATCCCAAGACCCTTGAAAGTCTCCCATAATTTCACAAGGAAAAACCAAAAAGCATAATCTAAATCTTAAATAATATGGTAAAATATAGATCACACCATGTATAAAGCTTAGAGAAAAGGAATAAATTTGATTATGCATGAGTTAGATAATTTTATTATGTTGAGAGGTTATTCAGATGGTCCAAAAAGGGTCACTATACTGCTGATCCAAAAAAGGGTCGACGTACTACTGATCCACAATGGGTCTCTTTATTGTCAATAGATAGAGGTTCTTACTACTACTTATCCACAATGGTTTTCACTTCTAATGATCCATAGAGGGCCACTCTGATGCCTATCCATAGAGGGTTACACTATTGATTATCCACAGAGGGTTACAATGATACTGATCCACAGATGTTCTCTCTCATACGTATCCACAAAGGGTTTCTCTTCACTTGACAACCATCAATTGGATTCCCATACATAGTTTTCTTGAGTTATGTAGGTTCTTATTCTAAAGATATCAGTCACACTTCAATGTCCACAATGTCTTGTAAAAAGATCACCTAAAGGAAAGCCTTATCATAAGGGTGCCAACGCATTAGATGGTGCATCAATTGGACGCCTGATCTATATGTTTTAGGAAAAAAGCCAAATTGGTTCTAGTTGGATTTGAGTCAGATCCAACCTGTCCATAAAAAAATTCAACCAAACACCATGTGGAGTATCTCTACATCACTTCCCCATCCCAAGGGTTCCACCGCTACATATGGCATATCAAAAGGATGCCCAGTTAGTGAGATATATCAATTTTAGTGAAATGGGACAGGTCAGGGCCCAAGTCCGGTAGGGGTCTGGCCTGGCTTGTGGGTCCTATTCGGATGGCGGGTCCAGCCTAACTCGTCGGTCCAACATGGATTGCCCGTCGGGCCCATCCTGAGGGCTGGGCTGGACCATCCGGAATTGTCCAGCTGGAATACCCAGAATGTATACCGGCCGATTCTCCCAGCTGAAGTCGCCAACAGGGGGCCTCACCTAATACCAAAAATGATAGTTGGAGCTGGCTGTTGGTGTCCAGCCGAGCATCCCGAGTGGGCTGCTCTGTTTCCCCAATGGGGAGCGTCAGCACCATGCGATTCCAACACCGTGGTCGTCCGACTAGAGCTCTTACCGTCGTGGTGCCTATGAGCGTCGCTTCCTCACACGGTCGGCTCTAGCCGGCCACCTCCACAATTTTGGTGGAACGACGGTGGTTGATTCCCTGGGCCACTGGGGATGCCTTAGTGGTTTGTTTTCATTTCTATCTGCGCCAAAGGGCCTCCTGGATTACTTCCTCCCCTACGAAGACCACAAAATCACCTTATCACCACGTTGCACATTTGCCCACGAATAACGCTCAAAACCAAAGAATATAGGAGTGTATGGGCCTTGATCGGATTGTGCCACACCCCCATCATTTGTGTTATATCATGGGAGTGATAACAAAAATCATTTAGAAAGAAAAATAACCCAAAAAAATAGCAACATCCCCACATTAAAGAAATAATCAGGGATCAACTCATTGGTCGGTTGATCCGAGATCTTCATTTTAACAACAAACAAGGAACATGGAATCTTTTAAACACATAAAAAAATCAAACCCCTACCAAATTTAGTAGAATCTGTAGTAGATGAAGGAAGGAATCCACATTCTAAGTCATTCATTGTTGTTCATCGATGTACCGTCCAAATCATCCTACTCTCTTCGATCAAAAAACATTCTTCCTTGGAGGGTGATATCATAGGCATTTTGTCAGAGCTTCCCCCCATGATTTGTAAATCCCCTTTCAAATGATTATTTTAACAAAAGTAATAATCTTCAAATTGTGTTAATTAATGGGATTCATTAATGAATCATAATTAATGAACCAATTAATCATATTATTGGTGTGGTTAAACAACCAATGAAGCAAGTGATTAATTGTTACTCATCTAATCACCGTCGTTACACTAAAATCCATCCAACTATCACTCAATAGATTGAATAAGAATTAACTAACTCACGAGTTATTTTTTTTGAAATGTCCAAAAAACATATTTTTCGTCTAACCCTTGCTGGTTGAATTTATGCTTCTGCTAAGCGTATCCTAATACTATGAATTCTATGGTGACCTCATATTTTCAATTCGAGCACTATTTCAAAAGATATAAAAACACGCTCACGTGTTTAAGGAAAGATGATTAAAAAATGTTACAAATTCCGTTTCAGACTCTTCGGGCCGCGTAATCATGTGTTGTTAATTTTCACAATCTCATAATAATTCCATATATTTAAAAAAAATTATAATGAATTTCTGGGACATTACACTTCAGGAACATAATAATGGTTATATTCCATTAATCATGAGTTTTCCATAAATTATCTTATTTCCATTAAAACACATTTATAGGACATCAATACAAATCAACATATTCATTAAAATCCATAACAATGTACATTCATTGAACAACCCAAATATATTTATGGATTCTTATGAAATAATTATCAAATTAAATCACATGAACTCTCAAATAATTCTACATCATTTTCAAACCATTAACTATACTCTATCGTCTTCTTCCATTAAACTTATTTCCTTTAATGTTTCATTTTTTGTAAAGACCCGCAAATTTCAAGGAAATTTTTTTTTCTTAATTTTCTTTGGAATTTTACAAGAGCGCAGCTTCAGACGGCACCTGATTCCGAGGCCCGGTGTGCCCGGAATCAATTTCCGAAGTTTGGCTCGGGTACGTTCAGTGAACGGACGAGCGAGTTTTTCTATCTTTTGAACCGGTGCCCGGAATCGAATTCTGAGGGCACCGATGAAATCGCAGCGCCGGTATTTGCTTAGAAACGCCTCTTCCGGAGTTGCGTTTGCTCAGACGTGGTTTTTAAATTTTACGGCTTTAAGTCAGAAATAAAATAAAGTTTGTGCGACAACTTTATTTTATTTCACTTAAGCTGCTTGGAAGCCACTTGAAGTCACTTAAAGGCGGCTTGAACTGAGTTGAACTGGATAGGATGCTATCCAGAAATATCCTACCCCTTGGTAGGATATTTGTGCGGTGGGACCCGCACGAGCCCCGCCGTTTCTTTCGCTAAGTAACGCACCCGCGAAAACCCGTCAAAGTAACTGAAAAGTCAACCGACGCGTTTTCTTTAATTCTTAACAGACCATTTAATTGGGCGGTTTATTTCGTGAATTAAATGGACTGTTTCTTCGTGAATTAAATGGGTCGTTTCTTTCGTTGAATTAATTCAACGAATTGATGGATCGTTTCTTAACCGGTTTTGTGTGTTGGCATGTTTATAAAATAAGACCAACCCAAAAATCCTTGGAAAGGATTTGAATGAATCTTCGTTCCTCCACCCTCTCCGCGAAGATCGCGAAGAACGCGAAGAACGCGAAGAACGCGAAGAACGCCGGCGACCGGAATTCGATGACGCACACCAAGATCTGCGACGTCGACGAGATCTACCCGCGACGTTCTTCGGCGACGCCTCTTCTTCCGCGGCCGATCCTCGTTCGGCAACTAAGGTGAGAATCGGATCTTTTCTTCTCCCTTTTTAATTTCAATATCAACGGATTTAAACTAATTAAATCCGTTTGTTCTTGATCCGGAGTTTGGCGACGCGACGCCGGATACCGCGACGTTTTTCCCCCTTCTTCCGCGACGAGTAATCCCGCGACGATCCCTCGTTCGGCAACGACAGCTGCGAGGTAAGGGTTGTTGGAATTCTTTTTAAAATCCCGTGTTTATTCTTTTTAAATATAGAACCCGATCACGAAACAATTTTAATTTATTTAAAATTGTTGATTGGTTTCTTTCTTGTTTCTCCCGTTGATTATGACTAACGCGGAGGGTGCGGGTCTAACGAACAAGACCCGGCAACCCTCCGTCGATCTTCCTTTATTGTGCGGATTTGGCGAGCGACGGCAAAAGCGCGACGCAAGGGCCATATGTTGATTCCGCAGTGGAGGACGCGTCCCGGGAGGAGCAACGGCGCAGACGGGAAAGAAATCGGGCCACCGGAGCATCTCCGGCGGCCCGCGGAAGGCGGCGGCGGCGCGGGTCGCCGGCGCGGCGGCGCCGCCGTGGAGAAAGCCCGCCGCGGCTGAAGCCGCGGCGGCAACGGCGGCCGGTTCCGCGGCCGCGCGGAACCGGGACGGACGCGGCGGCCCGGCCGCGTCCGCGTGGCAGGCGGCCCCCCGCGGGGCCGCGTTCGCTTGAGCCGCGGGTCAAGCCCGCGGCGCCCAGCCAGTTCGGCCGCTCGGCCGAAGCCGAGCCGGCCGGTCCGGTCGGCCGGGCCGTGCCCAGGCCGGACCGGACCCGGCCGAGCCGGTTCGGGCCGGGTCGCCCCGGGCCCAGTACCCCCGTTTCGGGCCCTCTACGGTCTTTCGCCCATATCTTGGGCCTGGGACCTCCGATTGACGAACCGTCAACGGCTACGCGATCCTTGGATCGAGACGGTCGTTTCGGTATATTATTCTCAAGGTTTCGGAAGACTTTGGGTTCGGCCGGGTTGGTTCGTACACGAAACCAACCGGGCCCTCGGAGCGGAAACGCTCATAACTTGAGCTACGGACGTCCGAACGACGTTCCGTCAGCTGTGGTAGTTTCCTCTAAGTGAGACGGAACTTTTGGCATACTCCGCCCGAGGATCGGATACAGGCGGAGTACGGTCGGGTTGGTTTTGCCCTAAAAACCAACCGGGCCCCTGGGACGAAAATGCCAATAACTCTCAGACCGGGCGTCCGATTGACGCGCCGTCTGTCGCGTTGAGATCCTGTTGTCGATACGGAACTTTTGGATACATCAACTTCGGACTACGTGTCAGTTGATGTATCAGCCCCTCGGCTCGTGGAGCGGACCCTCCTAAACGAGCTCGCTACGTGCGGGAACCCTAGCGCTGGCTGTGACCTCGACGACAGAGCAGAGATCCTCCGTGGACTGCGACGACGGCAGAGCAGAGATCCTCCGTGGACTGCGACGACGGCAGAGCAGAGATCCTCCGTGGACTGCGACGACGGCAGAGCAGAGATCCTTCGTGGACTGCAGCGACGACTGTGCAGGGACCTCAGTGGACTGCGTCGACTACTGCACTCAGCGATCCTACGCGGATCAGTGCCCGATCCTGTGTGGGTCCTACTACCGGTTCTGTGTGAGCCACTGCCTACAGGTTCTGTGTGATCCTGATCCTGTGTGGGTCTTTTGCGGGGGTTAGTACCTATCGATCCTTCGTGGGTCCGACGACTTAGACGGATCAGTGATCGTCTTTGACGTCATCTGAAAAAGTATACCTGGTTGAGCTGAATCTTATGTTACTCTCCTTTGTGGATTGTGTTGAACTATCCTTTGTGGATTTACTGTTTACTCTCCTTGTGGATTTGAGTCTTGCTTTCCTTCGTGGATTGAGTTGTTCTTGAGCTCGTGAGCAGAGCTAGAATTGGGGACTTAGGTATATGTATGGGCATATACCTAAGTCGAGTCAGATGTTACTTCGTGATTGCATCTTTCTTTTGTGCTATATCCTTTGTGGATTTCGGGAGACCTTCGGGGGTCTCGGGGTCCTTACTGAGTAGTTGTACTCACCCCTGCACGGGCTATGCCCGCACCTTGTTGTGTTGGTTGCAGACGACGGACAGCGCTGATCACGGTTGGGGCGTGGAGCAGGACGATACCTGGAGGTGGACCGCTGGTCGGGACGTACTCGGAGCGGACGTGGGACCCGAGGAGCCTGGAGGCTATCTGTACCCACCCTTCAGGTGGGATTGCCAGTGGACGACACGAGGCCGCCGTCTTTTCTTCAGTTGCTGTACTTTACTTTTCAGTTGTACTTTACAGTTGGGCTTGTATTTCCGGCCCCTTTTCTTTTCTGCACTTTACTTTCCGCTTGCTGACTCTGTGTGGTTGTTACTTATAAAGGCAATGCCTTCCCTGTTTACTGGGATTTTACGCCTTGGTGCTAGTCGCCAGCCCCTGGCCTATGGAAGGCGGGCTTGGGGTAGTCACGGCACGGGCCCCGAGGACGGGTCGTGACATTTTTAGTGTCTTTATCTTCGGTTATATGAATAGTACTAATAGAAAAATCTATTTATATTCATGAGATACCCCCTTTAGGATATAAACATTCCTTATGCAGATAATTTTGACATTTTAAACATTTAATAATGAATAATAGCTTAGGGAGGCCCTTATAATCATCAATACTGTTAACTGAACTTTTTATTTTTTCATGGAACTTAATTTCTTTTTGTAAATAATTTCAAGACTCAAAACCTGTTACCATTCATATATGACATTGAATTGGGTGATTCTTCTCACACTCTAGACATATAGAAAAACAATTTAACCATGGTTTCTACCACTGGAACTCCCAAAGTTCTATTTCCTAATCTTCTTGGTTAGCCTGAGGGTTATTTATGATGAAAGATTCTATTCATATATTGTGATAACTTATCTAGAATAATCCTAGTCTTATTCATTCTATTCATAATACCATTTAGTTTCTCATCAATACATTATCCATCACATTTAGAAGTAAGGTAGTTCCTTCAGGTCCCCACAATTGAAAAAAATAAAAATGAATATTATGAGTAAAAATATTCATAATGTGAAACCAAATAATCATGAAAAATAATTTATATGATGTATTCTTCATGAAAAGTATTTTTGATAAATGAAACCATATGTTCAACCTATCTAATTCATCATAATCATATTTATATATCCTTTATGTTGGATCATAATGATTTTCTTAATTTCCAAAGTATCTTCCATTTGAGTTTAAAATAGGTATGTAACAATGCCTATTACCATGAACCAGGTGACAATAAATAATAGAACATTACAACCATTTCATAGTTATTAACCTACATTACTCAATGCTAGAGCCACATCGACTTTTAGTATCAATACATGGGTAAAAATGATTGGGAAACGCTCTCTATATCATTTAAAAAAATTCAAGGACATTTTTTAATACGTTGACTCATCCATAGAATTATCCATATACATATCCCAATATATATACTTAGAAATATCACTAGAGATCCCAAAAATAGTTTTTATATCCTAGTCTCATATGGTTATCTAAACCAATACTGTGAAATTGAATTTTGAGACATGGAATATTGTACAAATATATTATATATCATTCTTAATATTGTATATATTACAAAAAATATG
This sequence comes from Viscum album, assembly GCA_963277665.1. Taxonomy (NCBI): domain Eukaryota; kingdom Viridiplantae; phylum Streptophyta; class Magnoliopsida; order Santalales; family Viscaceae; genus Viscum; species Viscum album. The sequence continues at coordinate 1,810,074,945 of OY728123.1, read as the reverse complement.
TAAGTATAAAAATGATTTTATTCCTCTAAAAACTATGTAAAAAGTATTGTATCTGTTGAAAGATATTCAATCTCTAAAACAAAAGTCATCACATTTAGTACTCTTCAAATATATTCCATATAGAAAACAATTATTTATAACAAGTGGAATGAAAATATAAAAAAGGGATAGAGAAGATTATCAATAAGGGTAATGAATTAAGATAAATAATAATAACATTATCATAAGGGAAAGAGAACATGATAAAAACATTTAAATACCATAACCAACATTACAAATATTATAATCATCATACATATAATAAATATCAGGGCATCATTATAGATTGACACTAATGCAATCAATGAGCATGATACATGTGATATTAAAATTTATATAATACATAGAATTATAGGGTATACATAATGAAATAAAATCATTTCCATATTAGTCTTGTATAACTACCATGTCTATAATAGTGGAATGCGTTCACTCCCCAAATAATCATAGTTACCAAGGTTTCATCCCTTGAACATCATATCAAATAATAACCCATTTTGAACAAGGATCAATCATCATTCTAATTGGTTCTATATCAAGAGATATAAATTATTACATAATGCATTGTTGGGATATATAGGTCCCACCCAATAAAAAATGAAAATAAAATATATTTATTCCTTAATATCATCAAAATTTGATCAAATCATATCCCATGAAAAGAAATGGGTTTCACAAACATATCATTATATTGTAACATGTGGAAAAGGACAAGTTTCATGATGATTTAATTATTTAATCATTCCATAACGCATGATAATAAGAGGTTTTTTATAACCATTTTATCATTGTATAACCCATGAAAGAGAAATAAGTTTTATAAAAATATTCTCATCCTAAACGTAAACCATACATAGAATGAATTATAATTTTACCCTTAGATCATATTCCTTATAATAAAAAATTACCATAAATGGATGTCATCTTAAATAAATTATATTTTGAAGAAAAAGTAGGATTAATTATTTAGGAAAATATAATTTTCATGAAAAACAATTTATAAGGTAAAAATTCATAAAAAATTTGGCAATCCAGTTCATTAAAAAATGAATCATTTTATAGAATATTTAAAAATAATTTAAAATATCTATTTATGAAGAAAAAGATTCCTCATTGAAAATAATTGTAAAAACATAAGAAATTTTCATATAAGTTTAATTTAATATAACCTCAAAAACATTAAAGAGAAGGATTAAATAGTATTTATATAAATTAATTAGAAAAATAATAAATCCATCATTGAAAAAAATTAAAATTGAAAAAGAATTAAATATTTTCCTTTAAAAAACCCTTAAAAACATAAAAAATAACATCTAAAAATATTTTAAAACTTTTTTTGAGGAAAATTGAATTATCACATTGAATAAAATCTTTTTAAAACCCAAAAAAAATATTTATTCAAATATTATTTGAAAATGGCATGGAAAATTTATAATTTATGCTTGGTAGAAAATAATTTTCCTTATTTTTAGATATTATATTCATGTTGTACATGTAAAAAAAGTTATTCCTTTTAGATTTTTGATAAAATCCAAATGAACATTGACATGGAAAAAAATATCGAGAATAATTTTGAAAAATTATATAAAAACATAATAATGGTTAAATATTCCATTAATAAATAAATTATATAATAAAAAATTTTGAAAAAACTTTTATAAAACATTTATTTTTAGGAAAAAATGGTTTTCAACTGTAGAGAGAAATAAAGACGATTTTTCTTAACACCAAAATTTACACAGTTTAGTAATTAAATAGAACAAAAAGAAGGTAAAACATGAACTGTCATCACATAATCATAATATAATATAATTTATGAGTTTCTTGATATGTGAATGATATGGTATTATCATTGGAAACCTAATTTTAAACAATCCCAATAAATAAAAAGATTGTAAAGTAAAATCATTACCACTTTATTAACATTGAATTGTTATAACCATGAAGAAATAAAATTAAAAGAATCTCAAACATCATGATAATAAATTAATTAATTATATTACATGTCAATGAGGTTTTATATAAATTCTATTAAATAATATAGGTGAATTACAGAACATATTTCTTAGAGAAGAAAAATTGAGAGAAAACCCCTTACCACTCTGGTAATGTATGAACCATAAAACCCACAATAGAGAGATCAAAAAATGGATATGTAAATCCCATATAAATCAGAATAATAATTATAATATAGATTGGTAGATATTATATATACAATAAAGATGATATAGGCGGGAAATATTTATTATGCATCATTGATGTAAAAAGTGAGATAGAAATCCCATTCTATAAGTCTAGAATTCTTTCATAAATAAAAATTTTATTTTTATTTGATTTTTAAAAAGCCACTTTCATGGATTAGCAATAACCTACGTACCACGAAGGAATCAAAAAAACAACTACATCCATGTTCGAAATTCCGTACAAGAAAAGCACACCCCCATCAAGAGTCATGATTGAAGATCGACCACCTCAATTTTCAACCAAAAATCATTATTAAACATCAAAATCAATAACTATTTCCACATCGTCTTCCAACCCCCACAAAAAAGGTCACTGATGAAAATCAGAAACAAAAACCCACTGTGAAACATTTCACCGAACCAAATCCTCATTGTCACTTAGAGAACTAGAAAAAGAAATATCACGAATACAGAGATGAAGAGTATGAATATCACCACTGTACTATCGAGTGCAACCTTTTGGCCACCACCATTACTATAATTATGAAAAAAACAAACCATATATACAAATCAAAACCCCTGTAGTCATCAGATAGAAGATCAACCACTAATAATAAGTAAACAACCCACCAGTAAAATAATGAAGAAGAAAACCAAAAGACCAAAGCACTTGTAGGGGGACACATGCCAGGAACCCAGAAAACCAGTAAAAAACAGCTCATAAAACATCAGTGTTACCACCGCTTCAGATCTGACATGGAGAGAAGTAGTGGTACATGAGTTTAGAGCAGTAGTAGAGTGGCTGCGAACACCATACTACATAAATCGTCGAAAAGGAAGAAAACCAAGAACCTAGAAAGAAGGGGTAGACCGAACCAGGTAGCACCATGAGGCTCATCAACTGCAGAATCAATAATCCCAAAACCTCTATAAACCACATTACCAAATCCATTCTGGGGAGGACCTGTGGATTGTGAAGGCGGTGCCATGAAAGTAGCATCTGAGAGAAAAAAACATAAAACAATCAATGGGATCCCATGAGCACGTAAAGAAAGAAGACGAGCTAGAAAAACCATAGGAGTCACATGAAGATAGACAAAAATATGAAGATATAGGAAGGGAGGGAAAAAATAGTAATTATGACTCCATGTTAATGTCATGTTTTAGGAAATAACGACTTTGTTTTTCATGTATGTATTGATTTGTTTTTGTTCCTATTACATTGATTGTGGATAAATAATATAAAGAAAGTAAAAAATGATATAGGTATATTATATATTATATATATAGCTATATTTATATATTTATATCATTCAATAAAATATAGATATAGAAAATTAAATACATCGTTCATGGAGACGGTATGATGTATGTTTTCTTGAACAATGTTACCATCTTTTTGGCAGATAGAAATAACTAAAGTTATATATTATAATAAAAAACATAATATTTCTTATTATATATATATATATATATAATATTAATAATACATAACTATATTAATTCCCATGTAATGAATGAATGAATCACATCTCTTTGTGAGGCGATAGTCATCCGTACACACATGTGATGTTATCATATTCTCACAGAATGGAAAGTAAGAATAAATTTTTGATATAATAATTTAATAAGTATAATAATATAATAAATATAATATAAAAACATTGAATCCATCATTATAAAAAAACATGAGAGGTGGTAATTATAAAATGAATGACAATGGTTCATGAGGAGGTAGTCTAATGAATACATAAATGTGGAACTCATATCCCATTTTATTGAAGTGGATATGGTTTAGGTCACTACCATAAAAAATATAATTATACAGAAGATATATATTTTATTATATCTTTATGGATTAATATCAATTGAAGGATGTTGATAAAGACATAAAATAAAACACTTCTTTGAAAAATGATAACTCTTTTTTGGGTGACCACCTTAATTTTTCACCAAAAGCCTTAATAGGGTATATTTATGACCAAAATAATGAATATAGTAATGGAGTAGGGAAATTAGGAAGACATTGACTTAGTTATTGGATAAACCAATGGATTTTGAAAATTTTAATATGATAGGATAGTGATGGAATTTTATAAATGGGGAGAGAGTCACACATGAAATCCATGAAAAAAAACACAGTACCTACATCTATCCCAAGAAAAAATCAGAAATACATTACATTAAATAAAAAATTAGATATAAGGAAAAATATTTCAATAAAATTGGGTTTTGGAATGTTTTTGGTTATTTTTTACCATTATCTTATTAATTTTCCACTAGTAAAACCAGTTCATCCTTAACAACGTTAACAAATTTTTATTATTTTTAATATATATTATATTTAAAAAAATAAATTATTAGATATTAAATATTACAATGATTAAAAATATGGATTCCATTTTTCAAATTCTATTTACATATGTGAAAAAATATTATTTAAAATTAATCTAGTAGACTCAATAACAATGTATTTTTCCAAAGAAGAAACGATGAAAAGTTTAACAAGTTTTTTTATCACAAATAAATATCATATGACAAAAATAACCTAAATTGAATTAATAGAAATTTAATTTTAATAATATTTTATTTATAATGCTGTTAAATTTTTTATATGTTTATGTTTTTAATGATATTAATATTCATTATAAAAACTAGTAAATTTTAGTGTCCATCAAAATATTATTCTTATTCGAAAATTCTAAAAAATTCAACCTATGATAACTGACTCTTCATGATCCCCATGGAACAAGAACCACCACTGCCTCGCTGCTCCATGCAACATCATCACAACCAAGGACACCCAGTTCCCCTTCCGAGCACGGATCGAACAAAAGCCTATCTCAACCTCCTCCAACCATTCTTTTGTGACTGCATCTAAAACGAATCCCTCATTCTTCTACAGACATTGGCGCTGAAAATCTCAGAATGTCTTTTTCCAAGTGTCGTCGTCATCAACCTCTACCCTACGACGATCGGATGGAAGAGAATGCTGTAAAACTTCTGTGCAGACATAACGAGGATTATACATCAATCCAAACCTGTAAAATAACTAACAGTTAGAAATCATAAACCAGGAATATAAAAGAGTCAACATTATTTAATTATTTTTTTTCTTTTATTGATTTTAGGTTAACCTATCCGAAGTTCTACCCATTCAAACACATCATAAAGAAGAATGATGCATGATCCTTTCCTAGGTATTTACCCTGCAACTAGTATCACCATGTTTATTAGACATTGTAAACCAAAAGGATCGTACAATAGATAATACAGGCCCCTAACAACTATGTATCAGCCAGTTTCTAGTTTTTACATCACTTAAAAAACATGAATACCACTCTTTCCCTATCAACCCATGCAACCTTGCTTCTGCCTAACACCAATATCCATTCTATCCCTCAACCACCTCTCATACCACCTGTCACGACCCCCTCCCAACAATGTGTACCCCTCCGGGGTTGGCAATGTGAGAAGGGTGATAATGACCCCCGAGTCCTGCCTCCAATAGGCCCTAGGTTGGAGACTAACACCGAGGGTATAGAAAACACACAAATGGGAGGCATTACCCTGTAAGAGAACACATGCAGAAGAGAGAGATAAGATAGACACCAACCAAATCCAAGACAACCAGTAAGATTAATGAAATACCAAGTACACATATGAAATGTCATGAAAAATCACTACAACTGGAAGGGGAAAAAACAATTAACCAAAAGGATGTAAAACAGCAGTAACCACAAGCTCGATCAGCTCCTGAAACCGCAAGCTAGTAGAAACCAGCTCGATCTCCAACATTCTCCAAGTGACCTGAAAACAATTTATATATACATAGGGTGAGTATAATAATATACTCAGTAGGATCCTCCCAGAATCCTCTCATTCAAAAGTAATGAACGCATGATAACGCACATTGAGTAACAAGTGAAACTAACTTGTATTCAAAATAGGTATACTAAGTTCCAAGACTCACCATGCATACACTCACCAAGTAACGCATACAAGAGTATATAATATAATAAAGAATATCAAGGGTACCCCACTACTACTTCCCCACTAGTTTTCCGATTTTCCCCAACGTCACATGTCCTAAGCATCTCTCTCCAAAAAGGCTTGCATGCAGACACCTGGGAGAAGCACCACAACATGCACCTCATGCAACAAAACCACCACGTCTATATAATCAATGTAACTATATAGTGTCAGGGAGCCACCACAGCCCGCATAACATGTATCATACATCAGGTATTATACCTCAAGACATTACAACCCACACACCAAGTAAGGATCTCAATCCATCACAGATTATACACGTTACACCTATAGTAGTAAGTAGAAAAATATATCCATAATATTTGTGTGTGAGTAACCACAATCCATTAAAGCCTTCTACACACATATTTGAGGAAAACTAACCAATCTGCATGCCAGCACAAGTAACTACTAAGAGATGAGTGCGGAGCCAAAGGGGGTAGTAAACTATCCATCCACCAACCAGAATGTTGGGGAAAACACCCCCCCCCCTCCAGGGCGCAAAATCACTGGGGTGTCAGTTCCCTTTACTAACAGGGTGGAGTAGCATATAGAAACATAAAATTTATAGAATATACTATACCTCACAACTCTAATATGGGCATAACCTAGTCTTGGAATCAACTACAGCTAAAGTCTCTAAGACTCTGAGTTGTTACTTCTATGACTTGGTATCCTATATGAACACAACCATTTAAAGAGATTTAATACACTATTTCATTCAATTTTTATCAATTTCACTTTGTGTTAATTAATTATTTAATCATTAATTAACCAATAACAATTCCTCATTAATATTTCCTTAGCATCACACCCAAAGTCCAATGTCCCTCAAAAATTACAACCTCATCACTATGTTCCAACAAACTCCAACACCATGGGTTAACATCATTTATTCAATTATTCATTACTGAATTACTTTCCCATATTCCTTTTAATTTTAGAAAAACAACAATTTATGATACTAAACACAAGGTTGATCAACACGGTGAGTAAATGTACCACCCATCGAATTTTTTTCTTCTTTATCAAGGGAATGGACCCATCCTACTTTGAGAATCTAAATAAATAAAGCATGTGGCATACCCCATGCGTATTCGCCTCTTTCAGCAGAAGGGTAAGTAATACAAGCTACCTTGAGTAGTGGGGAAATGTAAAGTAGATAATCAACCAACAAAAATCAATAAGCATCCGACAATCACATCCCTCATGTTCGGTCATTTATGGTGTCCTCCCCGACACCCACATGCATAAACCGATGCATGTCGCCACTCTATGAGTCATTTTATTCCACAATTAAAGCTCTCTATGCCCCCACATACCACAAAAACCATCCAATCTCACATCACAACAGAACTAGCAAGAGAAAAACATCTCAACAATTGGGATCTTGGCCATTTAACAAACAAAGGGGTAACTCAGATTTCATCAAGGAATTATCAAACAATCACTTCATTAATCCATCTTGATTTAACTGATTTATTATTCATATGTACCATATTTAGGAAACCAAATCAATAAGATATCAAAAATAATTAAACATGCTTACTGTGCGAGTTTGATTAACATCAATGTACAACAAGGAGAACCAGATTCATTTACATACCTCTTTATCATTTAACCAAAAAATTATCAATTAATTTATATTTAAATTCATTACCAATTTCCATCAAGAAAAAAATTCTAAAAATAACATGCATTGATATCACACTCTCTAGAAAAATAAGAGGAAATAACATACGACTGATATCAATTTGTTTAACCAGTTAAAATATTTATTAGGTTAATTCCATTGTGATCCAGTGGTATAAAACATGCTAACACAGTTTCACATAATAGAATAGAGAAGAAAAGAATCCCCAACCACAAACGGTTATTGACAATATTTATATGAGAACAGTCCACACAACGGTTCATGATCGCCTCCTCTCACGATAACTGCCTGCACCCGAGCATGCCATGGTACGACCACACCAACCGAAACCTAAGAAAACTCAATTAGAAGAATGTATATCACATGTTATAATATGGAAGGATAAATATGAGATGATGAAATTTTAATGAATGATGCTAAAACATACCCCATATTGATGATTGATCAATACAACTTGGTTCCATCAAAATAGAGTAGAACCAATGTGAGGAGGAATGTTTGATTGTGTAACTCCTATGAGAAGGAATGGAATGTTCAAGCATCTCACACTCGAGAACAAGGATAAAAATTAGAAAGGAAGATATCACATCCCTTTAGAAGATTTAACAGAGTGATATTTTAAGATATGATTAATTTCTCATTGAAAGAGAATCACATTAAACCACTCTATTGACCAAGTAAAAACATCCCGAGCCTTAGGGGTGATTTATATAAGAATTATGGCCTTTGAATCATCCTTATAGTTTTTAAAATGAGGATTTAAATGCCTTTTACGTCAAAGGAAACGTCAAAGGGGTAAAATAATAGGATGTTGGAAACACTATTCACCGTTGGAATGTCACCATTCTAGAAATACTATTCATAAACCTCACAATTGAAACCTCACCATTTTGGAAACACTATTCATGTATCTCACGGTTGGAACCTCACAATTCTAAAAACACTGTTCATGAACCTCAATGTTGGAACCTTACTATTCTGGAAAGACTGTTCATCTAAGGTTACCGTTGCACTATTCACAGAAGGTTAATGTTGACACTGTTCACATATGGTTACCATTGAACTGTTCACAATGGTATACCATTGGAACTATTCACAGAATGTTAATGTTGACACTATTCACCTAAGGTTACTATTGCACTAATCATAGATGGTTAATGTTGACATTGTTCACCTAAGGTTACCCTTGCACTGTTCATAGATGGTTAATGTTGACACTGTTCACCTAAGGTTGCCGTTTCACTTTCACAGAAGGTTAATATTGACACTGTATACCTATGGTTACCGTTCCAATGTTCATAGAAGGTTAATATTGACATTTTTCACTTAAGGTTACCATTTCACTATTCACAATTGGTTAATATTGACCATGTTTGAAACATGGTGCCCGACTAAAAATACCATCCACTTGTCTTCTAGAATGTTGGACTAGGATAGTAGGCGAGCCATAGGCCAAGCATCCATACTATTAGTGGGTCCCTCCAGACATGAAAGTGGATGAGGGTCCGAATATGGGGCACACAAAACGTGGAATGAGGAGTGAGGTTTTTCTCGAACAGAATCCAACACTCTAGAAATTATGCCACTATTATCGGAAGAACACTGGATGGGCATATCATTCTGATCTTGGATCATTCCATATTTCAGATAGGGCCTCTCAAGCAATGTGGGTTGTCATTTCCCAATGCCATCATGCGGCATCCCGAACTTGTTCAGGGCAGAATATCAGTCCCACAGTTCTCCACAGGGTGTTAGGCCAGGGGCCGGAAATGGGGGAGGAACAGGATCTTACGATCCCTAGGGCTGGACCCTAGGAAATATACCAAGTTGTCTCTACGTATCCCATGAGTATGGGAATCAATCCATACTTAATTCCAGAAGTGCAGTGTAATTATAGATAAAAACTGACAGGTGAAGTCCTCTTGGGAAGAGACTCCGGCTCATCGCATGACTAACATGGGGCATCCTGAACATGTTTATGGTAGAACCGTAGGTTAGTGTCATGCGTTGTGGACATATGGACTCCTACAATTTAATTTTAAACTATATGATGTGAAATGATATGGAAGATCCCATGGATCATGTGGTGCGGTATCTATGAAATTGACGTGAATGAGGACTTGGAGTCCAAATCACACCACGTATCGCCCGAGGAAACTCTTCAAGTTGATGGACCAAGAGTTAGAATTTAGCTGGGCCCGAAGCAGAGTGGTTGGTCATTCCTACATACCCTAGTAGGATGCGAATCAATCCATACGTAGTTCTGAGAGCGTAGTTTAACGACTTGCAGGGTGATGAGAAGCCTGGCCGCGCCAGTACATATCTTACCAAAACTGCTAAGCCCACGTGAGTCATGCTCAATGTGGGAACCAAGAAGTAGTGGTGGGAATTTCCCAACACAAGAAGAGGCATGATAGGACGAAGGGACACTCGACGTATATTGGCCCAATGATGCTAACTCATCATTGTATCACACCTAGATGCGCGAAGAGGCAGAACCAAGTATAGTGGGGTTCCACTTCAACATGAGGAAGTGGAAATGTGTGAAACACGATGCTCCAAATTTGGACTACAATAAAGGTGGCAGGATGATGGAGGATAACTGTTGACCACAACAGAAACACAGAATCCACATCGCATTAGCCTTGAATGGGGACAGACATATGAGGGTCGACTATTGACCATGTTCGATACACGGGACCATGTCGCAAATTTCATAAGAGATCCTTATGGATGTTGGCCCGAAATGATAGGAGATCCCTTATGCCCATCATCCATGGAGATCCCTTAAGCCTAGAATCCATGTCGTCCAGGTGTCCTTTTGGACATGGAAGAGGATGAGGATCAAAATAGTGATACCATGAAGCTTAGACAAGGAACGAGATGAATGTCTCCATGAAAATTCCATGCTTCGGGCTCTTTGTCAAACACATCTAAATATGTCAACAAGACGTATTAGATAGAGGGAGTTGAGTCCCTTTTAACAAGGAGATCATAGTTTACATTCGTAGAACTCAGACCATAGGTGGTAGAAATCATGAAAGACTCGTTGTGAGTAATTACAAAACCCCAACATGAATGGGAACCGGGGTTTCCAACTACTACGTGTTCCTTATAGAGGCTTTATGTCAAGGGACCAAAAACGAGAGTTGAGCAGGGCCTGAAGTACAGTGAAAAGGTGTTCCTACGTACCCCATGAGGATGGATATCAAGATTCACATAGTTGTTTAAGAGGGGGCATCGTGAGGTACCACTGCCTGGGATAAAATAGGTGTATGGGTGTGTCCCACGCATCGAAAGAAGAAGTATTTGATAATTCTTTTTTTTTCTTTTAAGGTGAGTGGTTTTTCTTTTGTGAAGCGACAAGACTAGTGTAGAAGACCTTGGAATCACCATAATAATCAAGCCGTAATAGGTGTTGACCTATTGCATGGCGTTTGAATAATACCCAACGTGATGTCCTCTATGATGAGATCATCACAATGCAGTGCTATTTTTCTTCTTGCGGCCAGGACGATAATATCACAGTTTAGGGTCATGTGGTAGGACACATCATGCATTTTAATGTCATGAAGCATAGACGTATCAGAGACGATGCTAGGTGGTGAATGTGTATGGTGCAGTGAAACATAACCATAGTGAATGGAGACATGATACCACATCACATCGTATGCAATTCCGTGAGGAGAACCTTGGGCCAGGGGTCCCAAATAGGTGTGAGAGTGAAGGGGGCCAGAGAGGCTAGCTCCCAGCTGAGATAGACCTGAAAACGAGACATCTGGGTCGTTCTTTATATCCCATATGGATAGGAATCATGACATATGTAGTTTTGGAGGATTCCTTTTAATGTCTTATGGGACAAGTAGGATGTGAAACAGGAGGGCCAATTTTTTGAACGGGATGTGTGTGGTGCGATTATTGCAAACCCAACTTGAATGGGGACATAATACCATACTACACAACATAGTCCTGTAGTCAAAGTCCAAAAGGCGGGATAGAAAAGACAAATTATAAAAACTACGGATGGACCTAAATAAAGGAGGTCATGGAGTTCCTACGTATCCCTTAAGGATGGGAATGCAGGACGCACATAGTTCTGAGGAGATCATAGTTTATGGTATTAGAGCTCGGACCCTGGAGGGATGGAGACCTTCCATGTAAGTGCAGACCTTGACCCGATCCCTAAGACCATGTGTGTCAAACTCGGTGTTGGAAACAAGGGAGGAAGATGTCTATCGCAATAAATGGAACGCCAACCAATGGGAAACCGGTGCAGAGGCCCTATCGCCACTCTGGACCACCTAACGCGTAGATGTGAACTAAAGAATAATACCAAGATCTTCGAAGTTATACTCATACATGACAATATAGTGGAAGATGTAAATTATGTAACTGAAATTTTGGGATTAATAGGGTTCGCATGGTGATGGTGGATAACTGTTACCCGTTGCAGAAATGTAGTACCCACATCTTGTTAGCCTGAAGTGAGAACAACAAACGAGCATCGACCACTGACAATATTCGCAACATGGGATTTGTTTCGATTTGTTGTCTGTGACCTTTGGGGGTGTTGGCCCATAATGGTAGGAGAGCCCTTAGGCCTAGCATCTATGCCACTCGGGGGTCCCTTTGGGTATGAAAGGTGATGGAATCCCTAATGAAGGGGAACAAAAAGCCTGAAAAGTGGGTGGAAGCATGTCTATGTGTAGACCGACATTCGAGGTACTAAACCAGAGTACCCATAGGCACATTGGTGAACTGCCAAAGAAGGTTGACAAAGGTTTCTAGGAAGGAGAGGGTAGTCCAAGGGGCCAAGGTGAAATGGAGATTTCTGAGAGATGGGTCTGGACGTGAATTCTAGACATTCGGGTGGTCTTAAGAATCCCATGAGGATGTGAATAAAGCCACATATAGTTCACGAAGATACCCAGGGGGAAGGATATCCTAACGAGGAAGTGTACAATGTGTTGAGTAACCCGACGTGAATGATGACATTATCCCCCCACAACACTGCACAATCCCATAAGAGATACTTTGGAACAGTTGCTCAAAAAGTCCAAGGGGCCTCGATTAGGAAGGCCTAACCATCTTGTAGTTTAACGTCTTGTAGTGAGGACGAGGGCTGGGGACCTGAGAAGGCCAAGGTTCCTCAGTCAGGAAGGTCTGAAAAGCTTGTAGTTTATCTTCTTACAGTGGGGACGATGGGGGGAGTAGGATACCCAAAACAAGGGAGGTGTACGACATGGTGAGAACTAGACGTTAATGTGGACGTAATCTGACACCACACCATACACTCTCATGAGAGAGCCTGGGTCGGGGGATGGAGAAGGATAAGGGGCCTAAGGTCGGGGCTCGATCAGGAAGGTCTGACAAGCTTGTAGTTTAACATCTTGTAGTAACGTCGAGGGCCAGAGGCCCTAGAAGTCCAATGGGCCTAAGGCTGGGCCTCGATCAGGAAGGCCCGACCAGCTTGCAGTTTAACATCTTACAGTAAGGACAAGGGTCAAGGCCCTGGAAGGACAAGGGTTCTGACGTTGGGTCTCAGTCAGGAAGGCCCGACCAAAATGCAGTTTAACATCTTGTAGTGAGGACGGGGACCGGGGTAAGGTATCTCATCTGGGGAAGTGTACGGCATGGCGTGCAACCTGACGTAAAGGAGGACATAATCCTTCACCATATCGTACAATCCCATAAGAGAGAACCTAGGACAGGGGCCCAAAAGGCCATGGGGCCTGAGGGTAGTCACTGATCAGAAGGAGTTCTTCACTTGGAGATACAACGGGGCATAATGAACCACTAAACTTTATGTTTGAGACATTATGGGGTATACCTAACAATTCAGGATATCTGTTGACCATGTTCGAAGCACAGCATCCCTATAGTGACTTGCGACCATCTCTCAAAGAGGAAAACGCCTTCAGGGAGTAGGATGTACAATCGGATTGAGGTAGCTCAACACGAATTGGGGAAAAAGTGCACCCTCAACATACATCTTAACCCAGGGGGGATGATTCTAGAATTTGGGCTGGGCCAACAGACAACATGTCCGAGCGTTCCTATGTATCCCATAAGGATGGGAATCAAACAACATTTAGTTCATAAAGTCCATCCAGTTTAACGTCGTGTGGTGAGGACATGGGAGGATATAAGAACAGGAGATGGCACAAGGTGCGTCCCTTATCATCCATGTATGAGTGGGGCTATGGAAGCCTACACCATATCATGTGAGGATACTCTGAGAAAACTACACCCAGGGGGGATAGTCAAAATAGGAGAGTTTGGGGCTGGGCTGAAAACAAAACTTCTCAGATTTCCTATGTATCCCATGAGGAGAGGTGTCAAGCAACACGTAGTTATAAAAATGCAGTTTATTGGCATGCAGGACGATGTGCAGTTTGAAGTAATGCAGGACTGTTTAGTTTAATGTCAGGCAGGACCATATAGTTTAAAGTCATGCCGGACTGTAGGGCTTAGGAAATGTATTTCTTGATGAATTTGGCATTGTATGGAGGCATTGTGCACTAACCATCCAGGTTAACCAAGGAATACGTGCCATTGGAGTAAACCTTGTAAATGATGTCAATTCCTTCCCATTTTTGCTCCAACATGGGTGGTTTCTTGTCGGGGATCATTGGGGATTGGAGGGCCAATACCAGGTCTCCTTGAAGGAAAGAGCAGATGTGAACCTTCTAGTTGAAGGCCCTTGCAATCTTATTCTGATGCCTTTTAAAATTGTGCAGGGAATGGAGCCTACTCTCTTAGTGTTCTTCTAACTCAGCTAGATAGATTTTGGCAACCTTATCTGGAGCCTACTAGTCATAGAACATAGTGAGTAATGATGGAATCTAGATCTTGATGGGTAGGATGGCCTCGGCCCCATAAACCAGGAAATATGAGTTCACCTGGGTGGAGTTGCGAGTCGTTGTTCGATAATCCCAGAGGGCATTGGGGAGCTTGTTCGGCCAACTCTACTTATCCTAGCCAACCAATTTCTGAAAAATGTTAGAAAGGGTTTTTTTGAATCCCTCAATCTTCCCGTTTTGCTGCCCGTGATAGTGGGAGGTATGGTTGGAGTGAATATTATACATGGCGTACAATGTATTTAGCACAGATGCTTGGAATTTGGTGCCGTTATCGGTGAGGTCAGCATCGGGGACTCCAAATCGGTAGATGATGTCGGAGCTCTCAAAATTGACAATGTATCAAGACTTGAATTCCTTGAGTGGGACTACTTTTTTCCATTTGGAGAATAAATCTGTAGTGTTTAGGATAAACATGCATTGGGAGGCTATCGCCAGTGGATAGGGTCCCACGACATTGAGTCCCTATACCATAAATGGACAATAGTTCTTGTTGGGGTGGAGCAGTTCTAGCGGCCAATGCTGGAAATTAGCATGCACTTGTCATGTGTGACATCTCCTGGAAAACTCAAAAATGTTAAGGATCATAGAGAGCCAGAAGTACCCATTTCTCAGGATCTTATGGGACATCTTTGGACCAGTCTGGTGGCCACCGCCGAAACCAGCATGAACCTCTTGCATGAACTGAGAAATCATGACTCCTTGAATTCAACGGAGGAGAACACCATCAAAACTGCACTTGTAGAGGATTTTCTCAAGTCTAAAACCACTCTGAAGGGTAAAATGCAGTGCACAGCATCAGATTCACTTGTGCTCAGCCCAATTATCTGGGAGGAAACCAATTTTGAGATACTCGACAAAAGGTTCTGTCCAGTCTGGAGTCGTTTCGATCACTGGATTTAACGAACTAGGGTCTCCTGACGGGGAGGGTCTAGCTGTAAGATGGCTTACTCACAGTTCATCGTCATCCTCTAGGGTGATGAGAGAAATGACTCTCTGGTGTGCTACATGTATAATCAGATCATCCTGCTCGGGTTCTTCAAGTGATGTAGGTAAGCCGACCAAAGTGTCCGCTTGACCATTCTATGACCGAGGGCCATGGGTATCCTCCGGTCGAGAAGCGAACTTGGCCATTAGATGGAGGGTTCACTACAATAATGGAACGATCTCTGGATTCTAGACAACATAGTCGACACTGAATTTTTTGATGACAAGCTCATAATTCCCTTTAACATGAAAATGGGGCCCATCGATCTCGAGGGCCAGCTAGAGGCCAGTGATGAGAGCCTGATTCTCTGCCTCGTTGTTGGTCAAGCCCTCTGACAATAGGAACGAGTATGTTATAATGGCTTGCACCAGGGTAATGAAGACGATACCTAGAACCACTATTTTGAGCCTAGGGTCATTGAGCCTCCTACTGGTGGGGCTCCGGGAGGCACCATCAAACTGCATCTGACAACATGGGGTGGCTCGATCAACTGAGAGGTTCACCTCGTCAGGAAAATCCAGGTCCACAGACTGATCCGCGGAGGTTGGATGGGAAGCTAGGAAGTCTACCAATGCCTGCCCCTTGATAGAATTTTGAGGCACTGACCTCATGTCAAACTGCTAGAGAATTATAGTCCACCGTGCTAGTCAGCCTGTAAACATTGGGAGGTTCAGGATGAACTTTAGCGGGTCAACCCAAGAGACCGATCCAGGGTAGCGACGTAGAGAATCAACAGCTTCCCGGAAATGGGTGGCATCAAGACTGGAGGATGGATCAGATACTACTTGATTTACTTGAATTTGGTTTGACACTTTTCATCCCATTCACTGGTGGTTCCATTGTTCATGAGCCGAGAAAAAGGAATACACTTGCTGGCCAGGTTCGTGATGAATCGGCGTATATAGGCTAAGTGGAATTGAAAACCTCGAATCTCTCAAATATTTCATGAAGGAGGCATCTGGGTGATGGACTTGATCTTCTCGGGGTCGATCTCGATGCCTCGTTACCTAACAACAAAGCCAAGAATCTTCTCATAAGTGACCCCAAAGGCACACTTCAACGGGTTCATCTTCAGGTGGTGGGAACAGAGGAAACCGAACAATTTCTCAAGGTCCCTGAGATGGTCCTGGAACTGGTGATATTTGATGACCAGATCATCCACATAGAATTCCACCAATGTTCCCAGGATCAACTTGAATTTGTGGTGCATGGCCCATTGATAGGTGGCACCTACATTTTTCAGTCCGAAGGGAATAACCTGGTAACTGAAAGTGCCTTGGGGGTCCGTGAAAGCAGTGGTATCCTCGTCTTCGGGGACCATTCAGATCTGGTTGTATCCAGAGTACCAATACATGAAGGAGAGGGCTTGGAACACGGTCATAGCATAAATCAATAATTCCATCACTGGAAGGGGAAAATCATCTTTCAGACAGTGGTGGTTGAGAAGGAAAAGTCAATACAGACTATGATTAGCCTGTTCATTTTCCTGACAGGAACAATGTTGGCTTGCCACATGGGGTACTAGACTTCATTGATGTAGTTGGCTCTGATGAGCTTCTCAACCTCGACCTCAACCATATCACCGTGAGAAGGGTGAATCTTTCTAGGAGGCTAATTAAACCAGAGATGGTTTTTCGGGAGAAAAAGGTGGTGGACAGCCACCTGGGGATCTAGTCCTAGAATATCATTGTAACTCTAGTCGAATACATCACAGTACTGCCTAAGGACTTTCACGTACCGCTAATGATCCATGAGGGACATGGAAACACTGATCAATGTGGTCTCGGGTCTTCCTAGCTACCAAGTTTCACCTGTACCAATTCATCGACCGTGGTAGATACACCTTCTTCAAAGGTAGGGGGAGCATCTTCAAGATCGTCTTCCCCACTTGTGGGGGGATCTTCCACAGGGGGAGTTGCTTCCGAGCCACCAAAATCTGATGTAAGGCTTGTGCCGACTTGAGCTGCAGTGGTCATCACATAAAGAGACTCTTGCACCACTTAGACCATAGTGATGAAGGCAGTTGATCCAATCTCATCTGGCCTTTAACCCAAGGGGCCATGCTTGATGATATCAATTTAGTAGTGGTGAGTTGGCTTGAGTAGGTTAATACCAGCCTGATAGAATAGACATGTATGACGTACCATCGTTGCCATGAGCTAGACGTCCTGATACCGTACAGGTGTAACGCCCCGACCCTAGTTGCCTAGAGTCGGTGCATTATTACATAACATTGGCATGATCACAAGAAAGATCAAATCTCGAAAGACCGATTGGTTTAGTAGCCTTGGAAACACTAGATATATTCATAAGTTTTACATTACATCATAAAATGAAAAACTACTACAACAACATAATGTCTCCATAATCCACACTACTATCCCCTCATAATATCCCTGCAGGTCATTCATAATTTACTTCTTCACATCCTGGGGAAAAATAAAACATAGAAAAGGGGTGAGCTCAAATGCCCAGTAAGGATAACAATATAGCGGAAACTTTCATAAATAAGAATAAACATTTAAGGCAATGCATTACTAAAACAAAAGCCTTTTAAAATTGAACTTCAACATGGTATGGCAAAAGTAAAATGAAATAATGCCATTTACTTATTCACATGGATATTCTACTAATCGAATAATCACATGAAAAAATCAATAACCACTTTCATAATGTTGGAATGCATAATGCCAGACTATCATAACCACATAGCCAAGGCCTCGTGCCAAGGCTACAAATAAGATTTTGTCAAGGCCTTGTGCCAAGACACTAGTTTGTCTCATGAGACCTACCGATGCATCGAGGAGCTATAGCGGGCTCCACCCGTCACTTATTAAGTCCAATGCATTCCCATATGAAAAGGTTTAAACATAACATAAACATTCGTATTAAAACTAGCATACGAAATGTCAATACTTTCACAATAAACTATGAATGGTATAAAAATAGAACATCCACAGTCAAACATGTCACAAAACCTTCAATACAATATAGAAGTTTTGTATCATAATAAATCAACTTCAAATAATCTTAAAATCCATCAAAGGATGTTGACATAGATGAAATCAAAATTCTTTTAAAAGAAATATCTCCTTTTATTTTGAAATCATTTATGATCCATATAAAATAAAACATTTTCTTTGAAAATATTCTTATAAGCTTGTATGGGAAGCTTCGACGATTTTATAACGGCGGAAAATAACCGCACCCGCCGTATAAGTTAAAAAAACATTCTTACCTCAATTCTGTCGAAAAGGTTAAAAAGGACCTTGTTTTGAAAACGACGGAAAGATTCCTTTATAAACCTCTTATAAAAAAGGCAAACAAGGGTATAAATGACTTTAACCCATATTCTTGTAAATAGTAAAAATGTTTTGAAATACATTTCGAAGAAACATGGATGTGGATGATAAAGAGATCCAAGTAGATTATTACGTATAATACAACCTCGGATAATGAAGAGATTGTGAAATAACCCTTACCTTGTACTTTTCCTTGGTTGTGGTAGGTTAACCTCCTGTATAATGGTGAAATAATTGTTATTAAATTATACAAGAATCATATACATTAATATGATATCATATATGATCTTTTAATATTGATTTGATAATAATATCTTAGTATTATCGTTGTTTCGGGTGTTAACTTACTTGTTTTCTTTCATATGTTTTGTTACGTAAGACATGTTTGTAAAGGATAGGTTGTATATTATTCATATCCAGAATGATATCAAGTCCTTAAACATCATTTTTAAATCATAAAATGATAATTACGCTTTAATGGTTACGATGGAGAATGAATCTCATCGCGTTCGTGGAGACGGTAGTCCGTACGTACGCACGAGCGACAATATCATTCTTTTGATATTAAAATAATATATAAATGGATGGTATATCATATATACAGAATCATTAACATGTTATATTTATTATTTACATGAGTTACACATCATTATTATACCCATCCAAATAATATTATATTGAATAACAATTACACCACGACCTGGAGACGGTAAGCCGTACGTACGCACGTATGGTGACATGTTATTCAAAGGGTGGATAGAATACTGAATATGATTGTACCATATTTATAATAACATCACAGTATATGTGAGATACTGGAGTTATTATTTCAGAATGGTAAGAACAAAGGAAGAAGAAGTGGAAGAAGAAATGAACTTAGAAAAGGGTGGTGAGATCATTACCTCTTCTTCGGGTTCTTCCTTTTGATTTGATCAAAAGGGCTCCTTAGGTTGGCTTTCTGATCAAACTAAGGCCGCTAGGTTGTATTGAAGGATGTTGGGAGAGTATTTGGGCAGAGTTTGGCCGAACCAAAAGGCTTTAGAGGTGTGAAGAAATGAGAAGGAGGAGTGCCCATTTATAAGAGGGGTGAGGGGCACCTTTGGAAAAGCTAGAAATATTAATTTATAATAAATTCATATTCGGTTTCTAAAGGCTCCAAAGTTGACTATTCAAAGGATGAGGTGGGGATAGGTCGAAAACAACTCATCCAATAGAATTTAGACAGGTTTGGGTACTTATATTAACCTTATCTTTAAGTATTAACTCTAAGTTAATTAGTTTCACTTTTACAATGTCTCTTTGTATTTTTATATAATATGGTTAATAAACTTACTATATACATCCAAGAGACCCCCACGTGGTCCATTAATGATTAACCTATCATAATATAAGTCTCTTGGCCGAACCTTAGATTTTTAGGAATTTAATATCAATTAATAATATAATATTTGTTTTAAGAACTCTTTTATGTCAATTTTGACACTATTCAATAGTTGATTTTTGTGAAATTCATAACAGATTGATTACTTCGAACAAAGTCCATTAAATCAATCCTAATATATCATATTATCCTAGAAAATTAGTTTAATTCATTAAAAGTTTAATATTATATTTATTTGGGTATTTATAATATCAATTATTTTAATTTTTCACTATTATAGTAATTACTGCATCATCATTGTGTCATAAATAAAATAAATTATTTATTGTCTAAAAATTATAAATAAAATATCATTATGTAGGAGATCTTTTTATCTTTCTAATGAATATTTATAATCGAAAATCCAACATGTATAACCCTATGTAAAAATTGTTCTTCTAAAAGATATATGCTTGTGTCATTTTTGTATTCATTTTAACTTAATTAAAATAAAGTGTCATTATCACTTACAAGTGGATCCATGGGGTCCCATAATTGACACAAAGATGCCCATGGTCGACCATGTATCAACCAATAGGGTTAAGACACGTTTTAGGGTAATTTTGTATTATTATAATATTATTTTTTTAACCCTTATTTACCGGATTTTCCTTTAACCATGGTAATTAAAATATTTACCGCAGTAATTATTCAAAATGTCTAAAAATAAAAGTTACCTATTTACATAATTTGGACATCCTGATTCCAAATATGGAATCCATTTTCCTAAATTCAAAACACAGAAGTGGCAGAAATTAATTTAAAATTAATTCCCGCTGTTAAAACAAAAATCGTGTTTTTAAGAGATAATAACTATCAAAAGATTGACACTTGTTTATGTTCGGTTTAATTGTAAAATTATGTCCAATGATAAACATTAAATTGAATGGTAAAAATATATTCTAAATATACTTTAAAACCACTCAAATTCATAATTTATCACTATTAATTATTTTGATTAAAAAAGTTGTTTTTAATTAAAATTTAGAAATTTTCACTATTCATCAAAATATGAAAGTTATCCGAAATGTACCAAAATTTCACCCTAGGCTAATTTTGATATTCCGAATCCAAAAATGAAGTCCATTTTGAAATATAGAATATATATGATTTCAAAAATTAGGTATTACTATTCACAACGGCTAGTTTAATTAGTTGTGGTGTGTGTTAGAACTCGAGGTTGCGTACAACACACGCTATCGCATTATTCAAAGGGAAACGTACCGTAGAAGCTTGTGGTGTTACATTCTCCCCTCCTTCAAATAATTGCGTCCTCGCAATTTCTAGGGTATTACTGCATAAAAAGACTCGGGTGGTTCTTCATCATAAGTTCCTCGGGTTCCCACGTTGCCTCTTCCATCTTATGATTTCTCCACAAAACTTTTACCAGACGCGTCGTCCGGTTTCTCAGTACTTGTTCTCTTGTATCAAGAATCCTGACGGGCTCTTCACAATAGGAAAGATCGGGTTCCAGTTCTAATTCCTCATAGGTGAGTACATGCGTTGGGTCAGGCATGTATTTCCTCAACAGAGATACGTGGAACACATCGTGAACTTTGGAGAGACTTGGCGGCATTGCCAATCGGTAAGCTACAGCCCCAATTCGTTCTAGAATTTCGAAAGGTCCGATGTACCTGGGACTCAATTTACCTTTCTTACCAAAACGTATGACTCCCTTCCATGGAGATACCTTCAGGAAAACATGATCACCGACTTGAAATTCCAAATCCTTCCTTCGATTATCGGCATAGCTCTTCTGCCTACTTTGAGCTTCTTTAATGTGATTTTGGATTACTTTCACCTTTTCCACCGTTTCCTCCACCAGCTCTGGGCCTACAAGTTTTCTTTCACCGACGTCATCCCAACAGGTTGGTGTACGACATCTCTTTCCGTATAACGCTTCATATGGTGCCATCTGTATACTCGAATGGAAGCTATTGTTATAGGAAAATTCTACTAGTGGTAAATATTGATCCCACATACCCTGAAAATCAAGTGAGCAAGATCTCAACATGTCTTCTAAGGTCTGAATAGTCCGTTCTGATTGTCCGTCTGTCTGAGGGTGGTAAGCAGTGCTCAAATGAAGTTCAGTATCCAGGGATTTCTGAAGACTTTTCCAAAATCTTGAAGTAAAACGGGGATCACGATCAGAAACAATCGATAGGGGTACTCCATGAAGTCTCACAACTTCATTAATATATAGTCTTGCTAGACGTTCCAGGGGTAGATCTTCTCTTATAGCAAGAAAATGTGCTGACTTGGTAAGACGATCAACAATAACCCATATTGCATCGTTCCTTCTAGGAGTCTTTGGTAGCCCCATGACAAAGTCCATCGTAATATTGTCCCATTTCCACTCCGGTATTGGAAGAGGTTGCATGACTCCTCCAGGCTGTTGCCTTCCAGCTTTCACTTGTTGACAAACCATACATCTTGACACAAAATCAGCAATCTCCCTCTTCATGTTGTCCCACCAAAAATGTTCCTTCAAATCTCTATACATTTTGGTGCTCCCAGGGTGTATAGAGAAATTGGAACTATGAGCGTCATCCAGCAATTCCCTTTTTAGATCAGGTATATTGGGAACACAAAGTCTCTTCCCGAATTTCAAAATTCCACCTTCATACGCAAAGTCTCTCAATCTCCCATCATTCACAGCTTTAATCTTCTTCTGAAATTCTTCATCATCGGTCTGAGAACTCTTAATCCTTTCTAGTAAAGATGGTTTGGCAACCATTTGAAAAAGCATTGATGTTTCACCTTCCCTGGTTATTCCCATGTCCATCTTCACTAGATCCATGAAAATTGGATCCCTTTCAATTCTCATCATGTTCAGAACTCCATGGTCTTTTCTGCTCAAAGCATCTGCCACCTTGTTTGCCTTCCCCGGGTGGTAGTGTATCGTACAATCATAATCCTTGAGTAATTCAAGCCATCTCCTTTGCCTCATGTTGAGTTCTTTTTGTGAGAAAATATACTTCAAACTCTTGTGATCAGTATAAATCTCACATTTTTCACCATAGAGGTAGTGCCTCCATATCTTCAAAGCAAAGATCACAGCTGCTAACTCAAGATCATGAGTAGGATAGTTTTGTTCATGAATTTTCAACTGTCGTGATGCATAGGCAATAACTCTATCATTCTGCATAAGGACACAGCCAAGTCCTTTCTTCGATGCATCACTATAAATAACGAACCCATCATTCCCCGATGGTAGAGTCAATATAGGAGCATTGACTAATCTTCTCTTCAGTTCTTCGAAACATTCTTCACACTCTTTTGTCCAAACAAATTTAACCCCTTTACGTGTGAGCTTCGTTAATGGGTTAGCCAATCG
The DNA here is from genome assembly GCA_963277665.1 of Viscum album. Classification (NCBI taxonomy): domain Eukaryota; kingdom Viridiplantae; phylum Streptophyta; class Magnoliopsida; order Santalales; family Viscaceae; genus Viscum; species Viscum album. The sequence goes on along the minus strand of OY728123.1, from coordinate 1,810,051,130 downwards.
GGCAAAATTCTGGACGAAACGTCGATAATAACCTGCCAAACCAATAAAACTACGTACCTCAGTTATATTCGTAGGTGCTGGCCATTCTTGGATTGCCTTGGTCTTAGAAGGATCAACAGATATTCCATCTTTAGAGACAATATGGCCAAGAAAAGAAATCTCCTGAAGCCAGAATTCACACTTGCTAAACTTTCCATATAATTCATGCCTCTTCAGAGTCTTCAAGATAATGCGCAAGTGATTTTCATGATATTTGTAGGTTTTGGAGTATACCAAGATATCATCAATAAATACCACCACAAATTCATCAAGATAATCCTTGAAAACTCTATTCATCAGATCCATGAATACAGAGGGTGCATTAGTCAATCCAAACGGCATTACAGTAAACTCGTAATGCCCGTACCTGGTTCGAAATGCTGTCTTCGGAATGTCTTCCTTCTTCACACACAACTGATGGTATCCAGATCGAAGGTCAATCTTTGAAAAGTATTGAGCTCCATGCAGTTGGTCAAATAAATCATCAATACGAGGTAGGGGATACTTGTTCTTTATCGTTATAGCATTGATCTCCCTGTAGTCGATACATAACCTCATAGATCCATCTTTCTTTTTAACAAAAAGAACAGGGGCTCCCCATGGAGAAACATTAGGGCGAATAAATCCCTTATTACTCAATTCCTCTAGTTGTTTCTTTAGTTCGACTAGCTCTACAGTGGCCATTCTATAAGGGGTCTTCGATATAGGCCTTGATCCAGGAATTAAATCAATGGAAAACTCTACTTCTCGTTCTGGAGGATGTCCAGGTAAATCTTCCGGAAATACATCTACAAACTCTTTCACAATAGGTACATCCTCTATTTGAACATTTCTTTCCTCACCGACAGTTATTTCATTCTCTTCCTCCCCGATAATTGAATTAAGTTGAGCTACAGGGGGTGGATCTAAATAAGAATTAGGTGGTGACGATTCTGCTCTAAAAATAAGGTGCTCCTTATCATTATCATCAAGAATCGTAACCTCTTTCTTCTTACAATAAATCATCACATCATAGTCCGAAAGCCAGTCCATACCGAGGATTATATCAAACTCAATCATAGGTATGACGATGAAATCAGCAGATAAAGAAAATTTATGTGCTCTAATGGGGACTGATTCACAAAACTTTGTTGCAACGATAATTCCCTTAGGAGTTTTAACTGACAACTCCCTTATTAAATCAAATTGGAAATATCTAATTTTCTTAGCAAACTGGGAAGATATGAAACAATGCGATGATCCAGAATCAAATAATGCATTTGCTAAACTTGAGGAAACCATTAAATTACCTGCCACCACGTCTTTCGGAGCTTCTACCTCAGCAGTAGTGATAGCATAAGCCTGGCCTTGATCCCTTGGCCTTTTCTGAGGTAAGTTCTTCTGACGCTTAGGACATGCATTTGCATAATGCCCCATCTCCCTGCAATTGTAGCACTGAACGTTGGTAGCTTCCTTCTTCCCCTTGCAATCATGAGCTTGGTGGCCTTTTTCACCACACTTGTAACAGACTCCCATTCCCTTCAGGCAAGCACCGGGGTGTTTCTTCCCGCACTTACCACAAGATGGATATTCAACCTTTCCCTTCTTCCCCTTATTTCCATTCCCAGATTGATCAGCAGGTCTCTTCTTCTCTTGCTTTGCTTTAAAGTCATAAGACTTAGAGAATTCCTTTTCGGTCTTGATAGCACATGAGACAATGTCTTCGTACGATGAAAAGGATTGTGAGAATAATGCTCGACGGAGAAATGGTTTTAACCCATCAAAGAAACGATCAATCTTACTTCTTGGGTTGCGAATATAATCACCAGCGTACCTCGCTAACCTTGTAAAGTTAGCCTCATACTTTGTGACATTCTCATCCTCCTTTTGTCTCAGACTCAGAAATTGCCTTTCCATATCTGCTCGATGGTCGCGAGGAAAGTATTTTTCTAAAAACAGATCTTTGAACTCCCTCCATTCCATGTTTGATACTTCATCATCTTCCTTCATGTTTTGAATCAATGACCACCATTGATCAGCATCTCCAGTGAGGCGGTAAACTGCCAAGGTAACTTTTTCCCTTTCACTACTCCCCAAAGCCTGAAATATTTTCTCTAGGGAAAATATCCATTGCTCAGCTACTAAGGGATTTGTACTCCCATTGAATGTTGGTGGTTGTTGTCTCATGAATCGATCTAACATTGATCCTCCACGCTGCGGATCAGGGTGCTCCATACGGGTAAGGTTATTATTCATAACCTGAGTAAGTTGTCCCAGTACGGTGATTAGCTGATCATCACCAGTTGCATCACCAGCCCCACTATAATTATATTGAGCATGAGGGCAATCCCTACATGGAGTGCGTGCATTGATACGGTTTCCATTTCTTCCACTAGGCGCCATTTCTAAAAAAAATGGCATAAACTAGATCAGTTTATGCATCAAAATACATAATCCCATACTTATAAAACACTTAACATAAATTGAACTATTTATGGATATAATCCATAATCATAAAAATGTTTTCTTTGAGGAATTATATACTCATAAACCCTTCATAATGATTTGTAAAGATAGTGAGAGTTATCCTAAGCATATCCCCCGGGAGTGTCGTAACCAAGAGTGCAGCAAGGCCCGTTGTCGTGCACCAGTTCCCGTTCGAGTCTAGCTCAAAGCGGTGTTTTCGTGTTTTACCCCTAGGTACATCTGTGCCAGAGCCGCCTCTACCTGCTCGTATCCAGACAGGGATGTATTGCTCGAAAAACTCACAAAATCTCTACAATACCAAAATTCTAGGAAGTTCTTCTATACTAATCCTCAAAGTTCATCTTAGGTCTACGTGCTCTAATCAGAGTTTATCTAAATCTAGCTTCCAAGGTTTGTACTAAACTTCCTCTGATACCAACTGTAACGCCCCGACCCTATTTGCCTAGAGTCGGTGCATTATTACATAACATTGGCATGATCACAAGAAAGATCAAATCTCGAAAGACCGATTGGTTTAGTAGCCTTGGAAACACTAGATATATTCATAAGTTTTACATTACATCATAAAATGAAAAACTACTACAACAACATAATGTCTCCATAATCCACACTACTATCCCCTCATAATATCCCTGCAGGTCATTCATAATTTACTTCTTCACATCCTGGGGAAAAATAAAACATAGAAAAGGGGTGAGCTCAAATGCCCAGTAAGGATAACAATATAGCGGAAACTTTCATAAATAAGAATAAACATTTAAGGCAATGCATTACTAAAACAAAAGCCTTTTAAAATTGAACTTCAACATGGTATGGCAAAAGTAAAATGAAATAATGCCATTTACTTATTCACATGGATATTCTACTAATCGAATAATCACATGCAAAAATCAATAACCACTTTCATAATGTTGGAATGCATAATGCCAGACTATCATAACCACATAGCCAAGGCCTCGTGCCAAGGCTACAAATAAGATTTTGTCAAGGCCTTGTGCCAAGACACTAGTTTGTCTCATGAGACCTACTGATGCATCGAGGAGCTATAGCGGGCTCCACCCGTCACTTATTAAGTCCAATGCATTCCCATATGAAAAGGTTTAAACATAACATAAACATTCGTATTAAAACTAGCATACGAAATGTCAATACTTTCACAATAAACTATGAATGGTATAAAAATAGCACATCCACAGTCAAACATGTCACAAAACCTTCAATACAATATAGAAGTTTAGTATCATAATAAATCAACTTCAAATAATCTTAAAATCCATCAAAGGATGTTGACATAGATGAAATCAAAATTCTTTTAAAAGAAATATCTCCTTTTATTTTGAAATCATTTAAGATCCATATAAAATAAAACATTTTCTTTGAAAATATTCTTATAAGCTTGTATGGGAAGCTTCGACGATTTTATAACGGCGGAAAATAACCGCACCCGCCGTATAAGTTAAAAAAAACATTCTTACCTCTATTCTGTCGAAAAGGTTAAAAAGGACCTTGTTTTGAAAACGACGGAAAGATTCCTTTATAAACCTCTTATAAAAAAGTAAAACAAGGGTATAAATGACTTTAACCCATATTCTTGTAAATATTAAAAATGTTTTGAAATACATTTCGAAGAAACATGGGTGTGGATGATAAAGAGATCCCAGTAGATTATTACGTATAATACAACCTCGGATAATGAAGAGATTGTGAAATAACCCTTACCTTGTACTTTTCCTTGGTTGTGGTAGGTTAACCTCCTGTATAATGGTGAAATAATTGTTATTAAATTATACAAGAATCATATACATTAATATGATATCATATATGATCTTTTAATATTGATTTGATAATAATATCTTAGTATTATCGTTGTTTCGGGTGTTAACTTACTTGTTTTCTTTCATATGTTTTGTTACGTAAGACATGTTTGTAAAGGATAGGTTGTATATTATTCATATCCAGAATGATATCAAGTCCTTAAACATCATTTTTAAATCATAAAATGATAATTACGCTTTAATGGTTACGATGGAGAATGAATCTCATCGCGTTCGTGGAGACGGTAGTCTGTACGTACGCACGAGCGACAATATCATTCTTTTGATATTAAAATAATATATAAATGGATGTTATATCATATATACAGAATCATTAACATGTTATATTTATTATTTACATGAGTTACACATCATTATTATACCCATCCAAATAATATTATATTGAATAACAATTACACCACGACGTGGAGACGGTAAGCCGTACGTACGCACGTATGGTGACATGTTATTCAAAGGGTGGATAGAATACTGAATATGATTGTACCATATTTATAATAACATCACAGTATATGTGAGATACTGGAGTTATTATTTCAGAATGGTAAGAACAAAGGAAGAAGAAGTGGAAGAAGAAATGAACTTAGAAAAGGGTGGTGAGATCATTACCTCTTCTTCGGGTTCTTCCTTTTGATTTGATCAAAAGGGCTCCTTAGGTTGGCTTTATGATCAAAATAAGGCCTCTAGGTTGTATTGAGGGATGTTGGGAGAGTATTTGGGCAGAGTTTTGCCGAACCAAAAGGCTTTAGAGGTGTGAAGAAATGAGAAGGAGGAGTGCCCTTTTATAAGAGGGGTGAGGGGCACCTTTGGAAAAGCTAGAAATATTAATTTATAATAAATTCATATTCGGTTTCTAAAGGCTCCAAAGTTGACTATTCAAAGGATGAGGTGGGGATAGGTCGAAAACAACTCATCCAATAGAATTTAGACAGGTTTGGGTACTTATATTAACCTTATCTTTAAGTATTAACTCTAAGTTAATTAGTTTCACTTTTACAATGTCTCTTTGTATTTTTATATAATATGGTTAATAAACTTACTATATACATCCAAGCGACCCCCAAGTGGTCCATTAATGATTAACCTATCATAATATAAGTCTCTTGGCCGAACCTTAGATTTTTAGGAATTTAATATCAATTAATAATATAATATTTGTTTTAAGAACTCTTTTATGTCAATTTTGACACTATTCAATAGTTGATTTTTGTGAAATTCATAACAGATTGATTACTTCGAACAAAGTCCATTAAATCAATCCTAATATATCATATTAGCCTAGAAAATTAGTTTAATTCATTAAAAGTTTCATATTATATTTATTTGGGTATTTATAATATCAATTATTTTAATTTTTCACTATTATAGTAATTACTGCATCATCATTGTGTCATAAATAAAATAACTTATTTATTGTCTAAAAATTATAAATAAAATATCATTATGTAGGAAAGCTTTTTATCTTTCTAATGAATATTTATAATCGAAAATCCAACATGTATAACCCTATGTAAAAATTGTTCTTCTAAAAGATATATGCTTGTGTCATTTTTGTATTCATTTTAACTTAATTAAAATAAAGTGTCATTATCACTTACAAGTGGATCCATGGGGTCCCAAAATTGACAGAAAGATGCCCATGGTCGACCATGTATCAACCAATAGGGTTAAGACACGTTTTAGGGTAATTTTGTATTATTATAATATTATTTTTTTAACCCTTATTTACCGGATTTACCCTTTAACCATGGTAAATAAAATATTTACCGCAGTAATTATTCAAAATGTCTAAAAATAAAAGTTACCTATTTACATAATTTGGACATCCTGATTCCAAATATGGAATCCATTTTCCTAAATTCAAAACACAGAAGTGGCAGAAATTAATTTAAAATTAATTCCCGCTGTTAAAACAAAAAGCGTGTTTTTAAGAGATAATAACTATCAAAAGATTGACACTTGTTTATGTTCGGTTTAATTGTAAAATTATGTCCAATGATAAACATTAAATTGAATGGTAAAAATATATTCTAAATATACTTTAAAACCACTCAAATTCATAAATTATCACTATTAAATATTTTGATTAAAAAAGTTGTTTTTAATTAAAATTTAGAAATTTTCACTATTCATCAAAATATGAAAGTTATCCGAAATGTACCAAAATTTCACCCTAGGCTAATTTGGATATTCCGAATCCAAAAATGAAGTCCATTTTGAAATATAGAATATATATGATTTCAAAAATTAGGTATTACTATTCACAACGGCTAGTTTAATTAGTTGTGGTGTGTGTTAGAACTCGAGGTTGCGTACAACACACGCTATCGCATTATTCAAAGGGAAACGTACCGTAGAAGCTTGGGGTGTTACAACAGGGGTAGGGGGTTCCCAGATCACCTGATCCTTGTTGGTGCACGAGTATGAGGTGATTTTTTTCCGTCACTTGGACCTAGGCATCTTCCTTCCTCTTGTACCCGAAACAAATAAAACATGACCCATGTCAGGGGCAGTGGCCTACAGTCTATGGATTGGGAAGACATAGGCATCTTACATACCTACCCAGGGATCACTTGTGACTCTGGTGGGTTCAACCTCACTTACCAATGTCTACTTATCCTTACTATTGTCATAGTCAGCATCCAGATAACGAGCTTTGCAAGAGGAAAAAGGAGATTCATCACCTTGGACTAAACCTCCATGACCATTAAGGGAGTATTTGAGGCATTAGTGATATGATGAAGGGACTGCTATATGCAGGTAGAGCCATTTCCTGCCCATCAATGTGATGTATGCGTTGTCCGGGGAGAAAACTATAAATTTGGTACTGGAAACTAGGCCGCTGAACTGGGCCTTCAAACAAATCTTGCTGACTGGGGTCTGGTTGGTCCTGTTGTATCCCTAGATTCTTATATCAGAGGGTGTTAAATCATCCTCAGACAACACCAGCTTCTGTAGTATCCGATTCGGGATTAGGTTAATCTCAAATCCCGTGTCAACAAGACAACAATAGACTTCCATGCAATTAAAATGACCAGTGATGTACATTGAATGAATGTGCCTCTGTATGGGAGGGTCTTCATCTTTTCCAGAGAACGAAATAACTTCATGGAATTCAGAATTTTCGATTGCCTCAGCTTGGAAGGCTTCTGCAGCTGCTACCTTCATCTCAAACTAGAGGGGGCTCCTTAGGGCCTCAGTAAGTACCTCATTCATGTATGATGATAGGAGAAGAGCCATAAGGATAGAGATCCTCACGATAATGCTGACAAGGTGCTTGAGGATATCATAATTCCATGCCAAGTGTGAACTTCTGCTTACAGGAGGCCGCTCTACGATAGGAGACAGGAGGGGCCCTGCCTGCTGTATCGGCGGCTGGCTGGTGCTGGGCATGTCCCGTTGCTCACGAGGTAGAAAGAGTAGCTTATGGATGAGGACCAGAAAACTGATATTGTCCTTTTTTAGGTAGATACTGATCGTGGTACAAATGAGGTAACTCTTCTTGATCCAGTAGCAAAAACGGTGGTGTAGGTAGATCTGAGGACACCAGATGGGGAGGCTGCACATGATGAGCTCTGCACTGGGCCTGCTGCCTGGTCCATGTGGCATGCATGGACTAGATGAAAGTGCCACCTGATGTGCCTTGATGACCCAAACAACCACGGTTCTACCGACGTTGGCATCGGTTGGGGATGTTGGGGAGGTTCTCCTGGCGTTCCCCCTCTTTGAGGGTCATATAGGGATTTTCCAACTCTGTAGTAATAACCGAAGCATACCCTCAACTATCAATTGATGAATCATCCACCACTGGTTGGATTCAAGGAGGGATCCCCATGTCAGGGGGCATGGATTCACTGATATATTGGGATGAATACGTTCTTGGTGGAGTGCTCTGCTTCTTCTTGCACCACCGATGCGTGATCTTATGGGAAGAGGTCGGCTGAGATGATGACACCGAGGTGCTACTTGTATCTTCTGAAGGCTCCGGTTGATTCAGGTGATCCCAAATAATACCATGGGTGCGTGTGACTATCTTATGAGCCATCTAGTCATCATACTTCTTGGATCCACGGCTGGGAACCTGCTGCCACTCACCTTCGTCGTCACTACTGCGTTCTAAACTGACGAAGACACCCACCACTTGTGCTGGGGTCAGGCCCAGCCCTACTATGTTGTTATTGACCTTGTCTTGGAGCTAGTCCTTAATCACATAAAACTGCTTGAGGGTGCACACTAGAATATAATTATAGGGGCATTAGTTGGGGTGATCAGTGAGATTCACCTTTGTCGGCCTTCTGCACTCAGGTAAGCGCACAATCCCATGCTCTAGAACACTACAGAAGTAACCAGAGACCTGATCCTCACAGAACAAGTAATTCTAGTGTCTTTTCACCATATAGGGGGCTCTGGGAGCCTAGCTCTAATGCGGGGATGGAGGATCCTTCCGTGGTGGAAGAGCCTGATTATCTATCCTAGGCGACGGTGGCGCATTACGCAGGGGAACCTGCTGATTCTGAGGTGGTCGTTGCTGGGAAAGAGGTTGTGCCTGAGGTAGAGGGCCTCTATGAGGTTGCTAATCTGGGGCTATTGGCAGCAATTATAGCTTCCTAGGGGGCTTCTATTTGGGCAACCGTGGTGGGCTTGGCTCTAGAAGCCCTCATAGCTGGGATCATAGGGGGCAGACACGCTTGACCAGCTTGTTGTAGAGCTTCCTCGAGGTGCTGGGCCTTATCTGAGAAGTCTCAGAACCCTACGGGGTAGTTCTGAGTAATCAAGGAAGGAACCAGTTCTGTTTTGACATTCCTCACATACATCTTCTGTATTTTCTCATGAGTCAGTGGCATGTCGAGGGAGTATGTGTGCCCCTTCCACCGGGATATGAAGTCCGTGACTCACTCAACGGGACTTTGCATGCACCTGAAGAGGTTTGAGATACTGGCCTTTTGCGTGGTGGTTTTGAACTGGTATAGGAATTTCCTGCGAAGATCCTCCCATCCGGTCACCGATCCATTGGGGAGATGGCTATACAAGAGAAACACATGGCCTTCCAATGTCTGCACAAAACATCAGAGCTTGGTGGCTTCTTGCTGTGATGGAGTTTCCTACATGGGGCCACACATGGAGGAAAAGTGGGACCGGGGTTGTGGCGGGTCCCCTGTCCAATTAAAGGGTGATAAAGTTGGATTTCCATAACTCGGGGGTGTAGGCATATCATCCACCCACGATGGATACGGAATACCATCTGGTGGGACTGCCACCTGCCACGTTTCCAATGCCTCAAGGTGGGCGATGAGTGCCGCCATTGGATCGTCCAGGTGAGGGTCCCCGTCTTGATAGGGATCCCTAACCACAAGTGTATTGCAGGGATCATTGACATGGTAGGTTGGATCAATGGCATGTGGAGCGATGGGCGGAGCATCCTAAGGGGAAGCTAGAGGAACCCGAGATGGATTGCTCAGATTTCCACACCATTTGGGAGGGTTTGGTGAGACGTATCGGGCCCTATTGCCGTGAGTTCCAGATTCAAACATATCTACAGGGGCAATATGATTAGGGTTTCCCATAGGCACCTCGCTGAGGGTAAGTTGTTCTTTCCCCTACTTCCCCGACCTAGGTTTGCCATAGTCGGGTCATCGTTCTATAGTGTGTTCATCCAGCAGTTAGTCGACCAGACTTTTCTGCTCAGTGAGTTGCTGATGTAATGTAGCCTTCTCAGAATCTTCCTTCCTTTTCTTCACTGAGGCGGACATGCCAGAGTGCTTGATGGCTCCGATGTGCTCTTTTACCATTACCGACATTCCGACTATGTACCAGCTACTCGGTGTGTGTAGGGAGACCTAGGAGGTTCCTCTACTGGCGAGTAATCCTCCCTGATGGGTCCAACAAAGGTGGCACATCCTCAGGGGGTAATTCATCATCCTGGAATTTCAGGTCATCCTCTTTGTCCACGACGTCGGCCATATGGATTGTGACCCTTAACGAGGGATTGTCCTTGATATCGTATATCAAGTCAGGCTGCGGTTGAATAGGGCTGAAGAGGAGGGTAGCATACTTCCCCCACCAACAGACATGCACGTGGGGATAGCCTCCCTGATGATTTTGTGGAGTCCCTTGAAACTCTGAATGCATTTTTGTTGGAGGGTCCTCTGGTGACCTGGTGACTCAGGGTACTGGGCCATGGGGAGTGCGACCAAATCGACCAGACGAAATTGCTCGCGGATTTCCTCTAAGTGAACCTGGATCCTGGGGTACACCACATGATGATAGCGAAGACGGATGTGCGTCGCCCATAGGGTCTGGCGGAAGCACTCAACTTCTTCTGGGGTGAGGGATTGTTTCGCACATATGTTCAATGCTACCGCTGGCCAGAACATCTCCGGGAAGTGATCTGCTACAAGAATGTTCCAGAAGCCCCTATGCTCGGATTCATGGTCTGGTCCCGTATTTCCCCACTCATCAACCGGAGGTGGCTAAGGAACCAGTAGCGGTATTGAGGTGGACCACTAAGAAGGTAGGTTGGTTGGCGGCGAATATAGCGAATGGGATGACTTGCTACCGAATTCAGGGACACCCTCTGAGGAGTGCGGTGATTGGACCACATTGTTACGATACGATGGGATGAAAGCCTCGACTTCTGGTGTAGGGATCGTAGTTAACAAAAAGGGGTCATGTTGTTGCTCAACCACCATAGGCCCCCAAAATAGCTCTCCATGATCTCTGGTCGAGGTAGAGGGTGCTTCTAGTGATGACAGAGATGACTTCACAGTCGAAACCATTAGGATTCACAAAATTTCCTCCTCCTAGATGTACCTGTGAAGCGAGGCAGGAAGCTAGGGTACTTCACACTCTGGAAGGATGAGGCTGACATACCTTGTTCATGCCCCGACCCTAGACACAGAGGACCAAGGGGAAGTTTCCACCGCGGAGTCGTACTCTACTTTAGAATTTGTGAAAAACACCGCTTTGATCCCAGTCTGAAGATTTTCGGTCATCTTCTTGCGTCAACGATGACCCAACTTCCTACCCCAGAATGGTTCTTTGGGGAAGAGAGAATTCATGGCACGAGAAGGTACTTCTGCCATACTAGTGTTGGGGTGGGGAGTATGTCCACCTAAGTGGGCCGGGGTGCGAGGAGCACTGAGGAATATGTCAAAGGGGACATGGGGAGGACATCCATGCTGAATTATGGTACATGTGGGACCCTCGTTGGAACTGATAGGATCATGGGTGGTATCTCTATTCCTAGTTCCTTTGGTGACATCAGTGTGAGTCAGGCCCCTGTACTGATTAGACTGGAAACAGGTAGGACCTCAGTGTTCGGTGCTGGTAAGGTGATGTTGATCCCCAACCCTCTTGTTACTAGGATGAGGAGGACCTCCGTCAGCTGCTACAAGGATGCGAGGAAGTTCCTCGAATAAAAGAGTCGATGGATGTACAACATTCCCAACACGATGGTCCATGGTAGAAGGGACGGCTCTGTATCCAGTGTAATAAGCTTGGGAGAGACTCTCATACGATGTTCTTCTATCATGAAGAAGGCCCTAATTTGGGTCAAAGGTGGCACGTGGCATACCTCCGAGCCAGGTCTGGGAGCAGGAAAGACACACATCCTTCATTATGTTTGCACGAGGAGGGACCCCGTAGTGGGTGGTGTTTCCGCGGGTTAGTTCACAGCGGCCACTTCCTATGCCTGCAACCAAGAGAGTTGACCCAACCTGCCTGTGGGGGGGAATGGGGCCTCGATCCGGGTCGAGCGTACAGCTTCCCCTGCTCAGTGTATGTAGGGGGTTGATGATACATGTCGGCGGTGGCTCGGGCCATAGTAACTGCCGACATTGACGCCCCGTGATGGGCGTCCTCCTCATCCTATGCCTGACGCTGGCTTCGGGTCAGCCGGACTGGTACCAGTCATGCAGGTAGGTAGTGTACCTACTCTCCAGCTCCGGGAACTAGGTGGTAGTGCTGGCATGGCCTGGTGGGGGCCCTCATTGGGAACCCTTGGGATTGGACTCTGGCTGGGTAGGCATGAACATCCCCTACCTCATCGGTGTAGGGAATGGAGTCATCGAGGCGTTCCGGGGGTAAGCCCCCGAAATGATTTAAGGTCGAAGTGCAGAGCAGCAGCTCCCTGCGCGGCCCTCAGGGGTGGCATTGATGACGTGGTGCAGACGCCTCTATATCCACGAAGGCCACGTCACTCATACGGATGACCCCTTCCTCCTCATACCTATGTCCAAGGACAATGATTACCCTTCATTGGATAATCTCCAATGGGGAAAGGGGGAGTGGACACCCTGTAGTGGCAGCAGTCAAGGCCGTCGTAGAAAAGGAAAAACTACGTGGGGTAGCCGCATTGATATTGCACCTGCCCCTACGTCAGTGGGTAGGGGGTGATCGGGTTCCAAATGCAGCAACTGGGTTCTTGAAGGTAGGGAGATCAGATCATTAGTACTGACAAAAAAAGGAATTGACACCTGATTCCCCAGCGCCATTCCGTCTTCCATGGCCGGTAAGAGGGATCCACACTGATAACATCACAGAACGAGATGTCCAACATTATGACAACCCTAACTTTCTGTAAGGTTCACGCTAGGCCTACAATTTTCTTGGTAGGACCCGGTGCCAAATAAATGGATCTGGTGACACGTCACTCTACTGATGTCTTGAGAGCTACTAATCTATACATTGAGGAGAAGAATTTCCCGTTGGGTTAACCATATCTATTTCCGACGCTTTCGCCTGGGTGCACGCATCTGTCTGTTTGAGTGCGATAGACATGGCTTTTTGAAACCCCACATTCCCTATTTCCAAAGGCGGGCACCATTCGCTCCTTGTTCAGGGATGTCTACTCCTTGATTGAAACGGGATGATGGGGTGTCAGTTCTTCCTTCGATGGATTCCTCCTCGGAACTTGTCACCTAGTCCGAATCTCCCTCATAGATTTAATATGTTGTTCGTGAAACTCTTCCTGGCACCATATTTTCATGCACACTAGTTGACTACGTTGCTTCTGTTAGGACATTCCAATGGGTCTATACAAGGAAGCAACCTTCAGTTGGGGGATTATTCACATTGAGGCATCAATGGCATGTTTGGACACTGGGGAATTGGCATGTCTACCTGTTTTCCCTTATTATAGGGATTCTCGAGGGGGCGGAAGCCTAAGGCATCCCACATTAGGCGCGGGGAATCATATGCCATAGGCATGTATCTGAGGTTTTCGTCAACTTTCCATATTTAACACAGGGTATGCTACAAGTTTAACATCCAACAGAGATGGATCGGGCTGATTGAAGTAATAGATGGAGTGGATCATATTGAAGAACCCCCTTGAGGGAACACCGATACTGGATGCAAGCATGTGGGCAGCTTCCCGAATTCATGGAGGTGAATGAGGTTACATGATCCCACCAGGATGTGGGAGCCCAGATAAGAATCAGAATGGATGATGGAGAGTTGAATGAAGTGGAGGGGGAATGAGATAGGACCAATGTGAATAAAATGGTGATGTTGGGCTTGAGTCTGGAAGAGACTTCCTACATATCCCCATGGAAAGGAATCAACGTCTGTGTAGTTCGGGATGGGGGTGTCAGGGAACTGACATGATGGAGGTCAGAACAACCGAGTGGTGGGATTGAACCTCATAGAGGAATCCTACATACCATGCCTTGACATGGACCAAATTCCCCATAGTTCAGGTTGGAAAAGGGGCTGTTGAACCGACATGAAGGAGTGTCGGGACAACTGTATGGTGGGATTGAACATCATGAGGCTTCCTACATACTATTCCTTGACATTGATCAAAGTCCCCATAGTTCAAAATGCCGTTTATGGGGGCTTGGTGCACCGACATGGAGACAATCAAGGCCAATGGTTGTTGGGCTTGAACATTGTGGAGGCTTCCTAAGTACCATACCTTGACATGGATCAAAGTCCACGTAGTTCAGTATAGTGTGGTTGTCGGCGAACCGACGTGATAATGGATAGGGGGTGCGATGGGTAATGGGATTGAACCTTAGGGAGGATTCCGACGTACCATGCCTTAACATGGATCAAAGTCCATGTAGTTTGGGATGGGTCACAAGGGCATACCACCGGATTAGAATGCAGTATAACATCGTGTGGGACAGGGGTGAACCGACGTGAAGGAGGTCATAAGGACCAAGTGGTGGACTTGAATCTCATGGAGGTTTCCTACGTTCCATTCCTTGACATGGATCAGAGACCACATAGTTTGGGTGTATAGTATAACGTTATACAGGACGTGAGTCATTTGGGTCTCAAGCATTGAGGTTCCCCAAGGTGTTTCATGGTCGGTACTCACTCTAAGATCACGAGAGTCATTCTTACTGTGATAACCAAGAGGTTGTAGGAACCTGACGATCAGGTTGTGAAGGGTTCGTCTGGGGGGAATTTAAGAGGGGCTTACACGTTGGGCGGCCCATGGTGCAGGGACATACTCCAGGATGGAGGCTTGAGGGTGACAAAGCACAGTGGGAGAGGGAAAAGGATACCAATGTGCCCATTTCCCCTCTTGGTCTATGGCACCGGGGAAGTACGGAGGTGCATGGGTGCTACCTCTCACAAGAAAGGATAGGGGAGGTGGAATACACTGGGATGGATGCCCTGCCCCCGTGGAAAAAACCACTCCCAGGAGGAGGATATCATCCCCTGTGGAGTTCATGGGGTGTGGAGAATGTCCAAGGTGAGGGCACCACACGTGAGAGGAATGGGGTGATGTTACAGTTTAACATCATGTTTTGATGATGAGCTTTCATGGATGTTTAACATCCTACATCTCGGACGAGGATGGTTTACTCCACACCCCCATGACATATTTAACTGGAACCCTCTGCTCTTTGTGGGATGGAAGGCACAGGAAATACCATGACTGGGGGCTAATATGGAGAGATTATTAGAAGGGTCCACGTTAGCGTGGCTATGCGAAGAAGTAATATCCATTAGTGTTCCTATATGAAGAAGCATTAGGCGAAGGAACACTTTGGGTGGTATCATCTAGGAGACATTGAAGTCACATCGCACAAACCTTGAGGGTCACACCGGAAAAATAATTTCCAAGCAGAGGAGTCCATAAGCAGGGGCCTTGTGAAGTTCTGTTGCTCTATGCAGTGAAGTGGACATGAGAAGGGGTGTGCTTCATAAAATGGGGTTCCATAGCCTTATCATGGGGCGTAGGTGCAGATAGTAGGTGCTTTGCGATGTGGAAAGGTGTTCGTGGAGCACTGCCTCACAGAGCACGGGCACTTCGCAAAGCGAAGTGTCATGAAACAAGGTACTTCGTGAAGTACAGTGATACTGCCTTGGCATATGGATCACATGTACATGAGGGCTGATTCGCAAAGAATATACGCTTCATGATGACCAGGGTCACCTTGGGGATCCCCTTCCTATGCGAAATCCCTTAGGGTTTGTGAAAGACATCCCTCTCTGAAGAGGTGATCAAAACAAGACAATGTGAAGGCACCTCACGAAGTAAAAATACCTTGCGTAGCTCATGATTCCCCGAGCAAAGGGTGCTTCATGATTTGGGACCTGGGTATCCGAAAGGTCAGGTTCTACGTCGCGTGGGCTCAGGGGGAGCTCAGTATTTATAGGAAAGAGGCACCACGAAGAAGAGCTCACATGACGTAAATAAGGATGGGGATTCTTCGCGACGGGTTCACGAACGTCAGGGGCGTTCGTGGAGGATACCACCTCATTTGCTCTGCAGAGGGCTCAAGAACATCAGGGGCATTTGCGGAGGGTACCCCCTCTTTTTCTCTGTGGTGGGATCATGAATGTTAGGGGTGTTCGTGGAGGGTACCGCCTCATTTTCTCTGCAGCGGGTTCACGAACATCAGGGGCATTCGTGAAGGGTACCACCTCCTTTACTCTGCGGTGGGTTCGCGAACGTCAGAGGTGTTCGCGGAGGGTACCTGCTTTTTTGCTCAGTGGCGGGTTTGAAAATGTCAGGGGCATTCGCGGAGGGTACTACCTTTTTTGTTTCACGACGGCCGTGTTTCTTGGGGGAACTCCGCGATGTGGCTTCGTGAAGCTGGTAATGGGGCCTCTTTCTCTTCTTTCTTTTTTCAACATTTTGGCACCAATAGTAGGTATGATAAATTCAATTATTTCTAAAATTAAATTATTTTTATGGAATTCATAGTAAAAATAGTAGATATGTGCTCACTTATCTCTTTGAATATGTTTATTTAGTTTTTTCCTTTATCATCTGTCATTGATCTATTTGTCTTCATCGTTATTAAATTCAAAAAAATGTTGTGAAATAAAAAGATCCCTTCATTAGTAAGATAAATAATATTGGGGTTGTACTACTTATTAAATTAATTCTTAAAAAAATAACTGATATAATTCTTTAAAAATAGGGGTTTCTTCTAATAAGTACTTTTTAATTCTTCATTAAGATATAAATTACATCACTGATGTCATGGGATAAGGGCTTGGATAGATTTTACAAGAACTATTTATATGCACTGATGATGCTATCATTTCTCAATGTATATGGGTCCCCTTTGATTTTTTGAAATTTTTCTCAATCTACCTAAATTAAATTCTTACTCAATATCCATGTCCCCATTCTACTAGCATTTAGAATATTTTGAAAAATCAATGGGAATTTCATTGATTTACCAAACTTGTTAGTCTTCAAAAGAATTCTTCTATTTTAATTGTAACAGATTTTTCTTGAATCATTTATAGTAGTTTCTCAATTACCTTTCAAAACATTCACCCTTTTTTCCGTATAAGTTACTATGCAAATTAATTTTTTAGTGAAATTATATTCCTAAAAATCTAATTTAAATTAATTTATTATGACATTCATATTTTCATATAGATTTTTTAGTTCATGTTCGATGTTATGTGTCACTTTTACCCCACCAATTCATTAACCCATACATATAATTTTCATGTTATTAAACTCTATCCTTATAATAGAAATTAATCTTTCAAAAATTATGGTGTCAAATAATCATACATTTATTACACCAAAATGTCCAATGAGAATAAATCTGTATCTACTTTGAAAATACCATCATCGTTCAATCCTTAAGTGAGTTTCACCATTGGGAATTCGAACTGTTGGAATCTCTTATGGAAATTATCTCATCCAATCCTAGGATCCTGAATGTAGAGTATGAAAAAATTTTAATACTCACTCATTGGTTAAAGAATGATTTTCAAAAATGCATAGACCATGAGTAAGTATGAATTAAAAAGTTATAAGTGTCTTTTTGTTTATTTTCTAAAATCCACAAAAACAAATTTGTGCATTATCCAGTAGGTGGTATTATAAACAATTCCTATAATCTCCTTTATTATGATACTACCACATTTATGTTGTAATAATAGTTGTCTATGATTCTTATAAAATCATCAAAGTTAATATTAATATATATCTTTTTAAACACCTTGAAATTTTTTCCTATATTTTTTTGATTTCCCTTTCTATATGCTACTCATACTAGGTTGTGGTTTCTAGTATGATGTGTTTGTCTGAGTAAATATGGAAATATGATCTTTTTAATAAAATATATATAATAAATGAAAGATAGTAATAAACTAATAAATGTGATATATATGAATTATAACAGTTAATAATAAGATAGAAACGGATTAGAAAAATAAATTAAATAAATGCGTTATAATTATGTAAAAATGGAAATGGAAACATTGATAAATGAATTAAGTAGTAATCTTGAAAGGTATCCTTATATATCCTCCACTTATAACCATTTATATGTTTGGGTACAATCCCTTGGATTTAGAAAAATCCATGAATCCTATTATAATATATATTACCCTATTTAGTTGTTATATAATTGATCCCAAATAAAAAGGTATCCATTTAGTGGGTTTTGTTTAGAACCCCAAATTGTAAACACTTTCAATTGTAGTGTGAATCAACCCCATACAATCAATGGTAGTGGTTATACCAACAAATACAATCAATTGAATTTAAAATCAAGTAAAATTATATTTATGATACATTATTAGTGATATCACATTAAAGTACAGTCATGATCTGCCCATAAACCTAAAATAATATAAGATTGGGAGTGAGGGAGATAAGAGTGATGAGATTTTGATAATGACACAAACTAACATTTTATAAATCTATAATGATCCAAAAGTTATCCATATAAATTTTAGAATCTTTACAATTATTTTAATTATAGAGCATAGGTGGAATAAATAGAGCCATTCAGATAGTGATCAATGCATTTCAATCCACAAAAAAACTGTTTTTTTTTCTACCCAAATGCCACTAGATATCTTATAGGTGTCATTATCTAGTCAGTTGAATCTAGAAAGAAATGTTAGGTTTTTGATCACATAGAAGATAATCGGTTATAATTGACCACAAAGACCTTGATTCAATCCTACTTTTCACTTCATGATAGGTTTTCACGTCACTCTTCATCCTTCATTTTGTTATAATACTTATTTTGAATGATGTATGATCCTAAAATGATAGAATTTATCAAATTAAAATATTAGAATCTTTTTTTAATGTTTTGATAATTAAAAAAACCTTAGAGAGTGAGGTAAAACATTTTCACCCCTTTTTGATGATGGATAACACATAGGAATTTAATCAATATAATGGCATGCATGATGTAATTATCACCAATATAACAAAAAAATTTAATATTTCATCATTAATTGAAACTAATCATTCTCAAAAAATCAAAAATAAAATTTATGAAATGTTTTCAACCACAATTTCAAAAAATATTATTCAACAATTCAATTTCAGTAATCTCCCACATTGTTATTATAAACATGTTAAGATAAAAAAAATTCTTAATTGAAGAATATTTCAATATAAGATACCAATTTATATTTACTATAATCTAAATGATTAAATATACAAATGAATATATGAAATTTCCCCCCAAAAAATATAATATATTTTCTGATGTGAAAACTATCTCCCCTATTTATGATCTAAGACCGTAACTTTGAAAATAATTGATATAAAAAATATTGAAAATGATTTGTTTGTATTTAATAATATTTATTTAGAAACTATAATGTTATCATTATATAAATTTCAAAAATATTTTACCAAAAAAATGTTTCAAAAATATATTAGATATATTATACCTCTAATCGCATCAGCTACTCCCTAATTATATTTATCAAAATGGTTGATGACAAGGGTTTGAGAAATAATATTGATGAACTTATAATAATATTTTCTCCCATAATATAACAAAAAATGAAACTATCCT
Source organism: Viscum album (assembly GCA_963277665.1). NCBI lineage: Eukaryota > Viridiplantae > Streptophyta > Magnoliopsida > Santalales > Viscaceae > Viscum > Viscum album. The sequence continues at coordinate 1,810,031,536 of OY728123.1, read as the reverse complement.
AACCAATAATGTTTTATCAAGATATTTTAAAAAATTAAAATTAATTTATGTATTGAAAACATTTATCTTTCATAAAAAAAAATCCAAAACCAATAAAATTCAGATTCAATGTGTTATAACATTCAAAATACTTCTGCAAAATTTTGGACATAGTAAACACAAGATAATGTTTTAGAAAAAATATTTCACTTAAATATTCTAACATGGATTAATGTATATTTACTCATGGAATATAGTTTTATAAAAATGGAATTAATCTCCCCATAAATTAGCGAACTAAAACAAAAAGTGACCATAAACATTGTCAAATGAATCCCAAAAGAGGCATAATTATTTTAAAGAAATGAATCAAAAATTAAAACAAAATAATTTTATTATACATGTTTTATAGTATTAAATGGTTTGAAACAATAAAAATAGATTTTATGAACCAATAATTATACACCCATGTTCATTGAAATTCGTTTTTCGAATATACTACAGAACAAAATAGATATTATTATACTATATTTCAATGAAAAAATTAGGATTTTTTATTTAGAAACATTTCATATTCAATTTTTTGGTGATCCACCTAAATTTATTGACAAATGTAATATAATAACAACCCACATAAGATGTTAATCAAATTCTAAATGAATAAAATAGAAAAAAAACTGACCTATGGGAGTGATCCAAATCAGTTAATCAAATCTTGATTTAAATGAAAAAAATATATGGATTAATTATCACTAAATTTTAATATTATAATTGTGATTAATATAATTGTTTTTCTATGATTTAATTATTATTAAATGAATTAAAATAAGGCACATAATTCAATTATGATAAAGTTGAATAAAATAATACTTCAACGATGATGAATGAAGAAAATTTTCAAAGAGTAGAATGTTCCATAATTTTTTTTCTGAACAACCATTAAAACAAAAAAACCATAAGAAAATTCTTAAATATATATCTTCAATTCTCAAGAGGATTTATGAAAGGGTGAACTAAATAAAATATTTTAAATAATAAATCTGTAAATCAGTAAATAAATTAAAAAATTCAAGAGAAAAAACTAATATATCAATAGATAAATTTAATATATATTAATATCTCAAAATTATTAATAAAAATAATGTTTCAAATATAAAATTTTATAAATACAGAAAAAAATATAGGTGACCACTGAAATAAGGAATTAGTAATACATCGAACCATGAAACAATGATACATTATATCAAAAATAAAAAACAAATTCAATATTCTATAATTAAAATAAAAGAGATGATAAAAATAGCATTTTAGTTGAAATTATTAAATCTTCATAATGAAATAATTTTAATTATTGATATTAACTAAAAAATTTATTTCATATGAGTAATTTTAATAATAAATAATTGTTAAACATTATATAATTAATTATTCATTTACCTACATTGTACACCTATTAAATATTTTAAATATAATGAAAACTTTTACCTCTAGGAGATATGAAAAAAGTATAATGAGTAAAAAATAAGAGGCACATATTAAGAAATTAAATTTTCAATAGAATGAGGTTTAAGATAATAAAAATATTCAATAATAGATAAAAAATTATTCAAGGATAATTTTGATAAGGAATTAATATTATAAAATAATAAATATGATTAGATTTCAAGATTTCAATATAAAATTTATTTGAATTATTATCAAAACCAAATTCAAAAAAGAAAATAAAACATTTATGGAATTTGAATATAATATCCATATTTGGAAGAAAATTTCTACTAATTTTAATAATTGAAAATATATATTTTAGGGGTAATCCATTGTTCACATTATACCCATTATGATGAATTTTAAAAATTTCATTATTGTATTGTAGAAATATTATTGTATACAGATGTGAGATATAAATAATAAGTTTAACATTTTCATAATGACAAGATAATAGGTTCTGGAAGAAGAATAAAATATTTTCGGTGAGCAATACAAGGTAACAAGGGGATGAAAAGGTAAAACATGAAAAATGGTAGCACAATTGTCTACCCAGTGAGGAATCAATAAGTAGTTGTTGTCTTACATTTTTGATAAAAATTTTATTTTATTTTTCATATTATTAAAATAATATTTTTGAACAAAATGTACAAAAAAAATTATAAAAACATCCCAATATTTATTTATTCAAATATAAATATAATTAAATTTCACAAAAATAACATTATATTTATAAATAAAAATTTGTGTTTAAAATTAATCAAATGAATTTTGATATCCATTGTAGTTATAAAATTCATAAAACATTAAAAGATATATATTTATCCTTAAAAGAGATTTTAAAAAATAATGCATTATAATTAATAAATTTAAAACTCCAAAAACATACTTTAAAATAATTTTCCTAGTTTATAAATTGATAAACTATATTTTTTTCTAATATAAATTTCATAAGATAGTTACCCTGGGATATCCTTTATAAAAAAATTGTCTTTTAGATGGTTTTTGAATATTTTGAAAAAACAATTGATATAATATTAATAATTGTTTTCCTAAGGAAATAAAATATTTTAGGAAACTTGAACTGTTAACACAAATGTGTCTCTTGTAACAACTTGAAAATTTTTAATGAAGTACATTTGGTTGGAAAGAGTATACAACACACAATACCGAGAATAAATTTCCTAAGAAATGTATTATTTAAATATTAATATAATGAAATAATATTTAAAACTATGGCTATGAATAAAAGAAATAAATTTTGAGAAATTTTTTTATTAAAAAATTATAAAATAATTTCAATTGTTATTACATGATTATAAATAAAATTCATTTGAATATATGATTTTTCATTTAAGGAAAAACTATTTTTATGTGAGAATTTTGTTTTTATCTATGGTAAATTAAATTAATCACTATTATGAGTGTTTTTAAAATATATTTTTAAATATATATATATATATATATTACACCAAAGTAATTATCATTGATCTAATCTTTTTTCTAGTAATGGTATAATAATTAATCAAATTTATTCATAAAACTATATATTTTTCAAAAATATTATTTGATCCATATTTGAAAACATATTATTAAAAAAATTTAAAATTTAACGAATTTTTTTTGAAAAATTGAATTAATATAGAAATTCAAAGTCTCAAAAATCATATTATAGTGATTGTTTTATAATTTGTTTTAAAAAAATTCTTTTTTTGATAAATAGAAAAAAAGATTTATTTTTCTAAATTTTATTTTTTTTAAATCATGTAAAAACATCAATTTCATTTTAAATCTGATTAGAAGATAAATTTTTTAAATTATATTATTAATAATTGAACATAAGTTATTGGAATCTATTATATTTATAATTTTTACCTAAAATATTTTTATAATAATGAAAATTATTTCATTGGAAAACCGCATTTTGAATGCACTTTTTTTATATAAAATTAAATTTATCTACATATGTCAATTTAATTTGATAATATTATTAAATGAGGTGAAATTAATTTTTTTATATAATTAGTTTGAAAAATGGTTAAACAATTTTATCATATTTATTATTAAAATGAGTTTAATGGGGGTGTTAAACTAAAGGGATAATGGTTACAATGACCTACAGATTTATAATTTCAATTTTATGTACATAGTTCAATTTTATATCATCTATGGTTTTTAAATGGTATATTTTGGAGCCATTGTTTTTGAAACAATGTTGGTATATTCTATCATTGTCAAAAATTCCAAGTGTGTCCTCAACACCCACTTATAAATAGACACAAACTATCCTACCTACTCTATAGATAATTTTTTTTTCATTAAGATATACAAACCAAATCCCCATATGAAATCCTTCACCTTGAACTAGAGTCTCTAGTTTGATAATATAATGATTATATGATGGATTTAGCTACAAACCAATATGGGTTTTTTGAAGAAGATGAATAGTTTTTAACCATACAATTCCATTTTATTTTATTATTATAACTAATTTATATATTCTTCAACTATGATAAAATAATACCAATTGTATGTATCATAAATTTATATGCAATTATGGTAATTTAATATTATATATCAATCTCTTCATCTTTAAAATGGGAAATGAAATAATTGATCATGTGTTTGATGAAGTACAACCTCTCGAACTGTTGTATCTTTTTTCCATCACAACCTATCATTAAGGGATATAATTATGTAAAAAAATTTATATATTATATTTATGTCATAAATATTATACCCTATTTATAATATCGAATCATCCAACTTACTACCAAATCGGTTGTAAAATTATATTGGCGTTCATGCATATGTGTGGACTACTGCATCCAAGAAGCAATGTGATTAGTTTTATATTATATCTTTACATAGATAATAACAATGATTAATTTAATTAATTTATATTATATATATGATAATAAAATAATTATATAATGGTTAAATATTATTTACCATTCTTTCTTTTCATCTTTTAAAAATGTAATCTTCATTAATGTGTCCATATGTCTAACAGTATCAACTAATGGTGTAATTCATTTTTCTATCTCTAAAATTTATAGAATATACAGAATAAATAACTAATGAATATATTTTTATTTATATCATGATTTAAATTATATATATTATTGATCCCTAATCAATGTAAAGGGACAAAATCAACCTAAACGAAACATACATGGAAAAAATAGTTATTACACTGAAGAATGATTTTAGCAAAGAATTATTAATAAACATCGATAAATGATTATATGTAAATAAAATATAGAATGTTATTTATTATTATGGTTATATTATATATTTATAATAAATCTAAATTTATTATACCAGAGTATCAAACACATACAAATTAAAAATAAGATATATATGAACTAATGCCATTCCTCTCATCAAATTTATAAAAGGGGAAAATAAAGTCAAAGGGAAGCTCCCACTTGCATGTCTTAAATGTGAGAAGGTTTTCTATCTTAACTTTAGGTGGCCTGAGATATTTAAATATGATGATTTTGATGAATTTTAAATTCCCTTGATAAATTAGTCAGCATAATTAAAAGGTAAGAAATAATTTTAGAGAAATTTCATCAAGAAAAGGATGATACTTTAGAAGCATATATGTTAGAAGAGTTTGAGGATTGAAATTATCATGATAAAAATGATATGGTGGATGTTTTTAGATATTTTCAAATAAGAGGAAAATTTGAAAATGATGAAGTATAATTCTAATGAATATTTGAACTTTAGGTTGAATTAGAATCTTTTATTGAAGAGATATATGTATGGAGGTCCAAAAAAAGAAATCCAATAGGTTAGTTCTTGATGAAAAACTCTTAATACATGAGGGGGATGAATAAAAGTATAAGAACATGAAGGAAACTGAAAATATTAATTCTTTAATTCTAGAAAAAATCATATTTGATCATTGAGTATAAGATAAAAGTAGAAGAATAGAAAAGGGTGTGAAATGGTTTGAATAATACAACAAAATATCAAGGAAAAATCATCAAAAATATTGAGCAGGAGGTTTTTAGGTTGTGAATGAATTTGAAATATCCTGATAAATTTTTGAATTCAAAAAATAATATCAGATTAGAAAAAAGGAAGTGGATCATAGAGGTATAACACAATAGAAGAAATAGTCAGATCTAAATGATAAATTTTGTTTGGGTTTTGATCTAAAATATAAAGTTTTAATTATTGAATTTAGAAAAAATATTCTTCTCCAATATTGAAACTATATTTTTTTTGGAATATGAATCACAACTTTTAAGGAACCAAAAGTAAAACCAGTTGTGCAATATTGACACAAATAAATGAAACCTGCATGAGATGTTACTATTATGGGAATATGGGACACTCACAAAATTTGTATTCCATAACCAAGAGGTACCAAAGGGAAGGAGACTAAAAGTGGCATCCATACGCTGCACTATAATCCAAAACATCATTTTATGGTCACTGTTTCATATGTGTATAATTTTATTAAATAGAAACATATTTATCATTAATAATGCAGATAAATTATCCATTGGAAACAAAATATGGACATACGCAGCAGCTAAATGTCTCATCAAATGAGCTAATAATACATAATGAGTTCATATCTATAAAAGATAAATTTTTTCCATCTTACTCTGAGGAAGATCCAGATTATCAATCCATGCCAACTATAAAGTCAAAAACACTGATAAAGAATAAATGTGTTTAGAAGGAAGTGGTTTTTGAAATTTCACATAAATAATTAGATCATTCTTGTGTATAGATCCCTGATAGTGGATTGGAATCCTATATGACGTTTAATAAGGATATTATTATAGGTATAAAATATGACCAAGTTGGTGTTGTCAAATTTTTAAATATGAAGTCTTGATGCATATTTACCTGGGAAAATCCAAATATGGGTAAAATAAATGTGAGATACCGATGAATTTGTTGTTGAAGGTATCATTTATAGATTTCTTAGTGTTATTTATCTATGTGACTTGAGGAATGTTATAATATTTAAGAAGAATATATGTACTATCAATAGATGATATGGAACAATTGTTCTATATGAAAAAATGGAAAAGGGAAATCTCTATCCTTTAAGGGGAGAAGAATAACTGTGTTTTCTATCAAGATAGGAAGAAAACTGGTCATGGAATAAACAGATTGACCATCTATGCCAACCATCTTGAGTAGAACTAGTCAAATTTAATGATATTATATATCTACCAAATCTATCACATGAACATACTCATAGTTGTGGTGATTTTCAATAAGGAATAACAATCATAAAATCATACATGGAAAAATTAAAAAAATAAAAATGATTTCTTGAATTGGTGTATAAATATGTATGTGGACCAATCTCACCAAGATCCATTTATGGGAAGTGGTTTTTTGTTCTATTAGTTCTGGATTCCAAAAGATATCATGGGTATTTTTTATTTCCCATAGGTTTGATGTTTTCAATTTCCTACAATAGAATCAAGGGAAATCTTATATGATTCATGGATTGAAGATTCTAAAGAATCATACTTATAATGTAAAGGAATTCACAAATATTTAATTGGACAATTATCTCAATAAACATAGGATATGAAATCATGTCTTATCAGTAACAACTCCTCAACCAAATGGATTGGTTGAGAGTAGAAATAATATTATAAACAATAAAAACATAGAAATTATTATTTAAAAGAACCTAAAATAAAAATTCTTTAAGGAAGTAGTATTAACATGTTTCTGCCTATCATACGGGGATTTTTTTGTGATTGGAGGATGAAAACTCTTCATATGGGATATGTTATAGAAAGAATACATCATTGAAATAATTTTTAATATTTGGATGTAAATTAATTTTTATTGATAAGGATTATCATTTTAAATTTCAATAATGAGGATATTTTGGGATCTTTCGTTGAAATTCATGAAAAAGAAAAGAATATAAATGTTTCAATAAGAATCTCAAAAATATATTTGAGAGAAATTATATCACTTTAGTAGAGAATGAAAAAACTATTTATAAAATAGATGATAAGTTTTATGATGATAGTGATGAAAAGGTAATCAACATAGGGGGAGTTTAAGTGGAATATAATAATTTTGGAGAAGATATTTATGATGAGAAGGAGAAACTAAATTTTATATCTTCATGAAAACAAAAGAGTCGAGGTAAAATTTACAAAAATAACATAATTGAGGATATGATAGTTCTAGTTCAAACATGAATAATTAAGTCATTTATATAGTCATCATTCCCATCTATTATAGAGTGCAAATGTTTTGTTGAATTTTGTATAGATAAGAATTGGTTTTAGGATATGAATGAAGTGATTACTGAAATTAGGATGAATTAGATGTGGGATATTATTTTGACAAAATAGTTATGAACGCCCTTAGAAAGATATTTTTATTTCATAATAAGATGAATGAATATGGGAAAGTGATTTGAAAAAAAGAATTATTACTATATAAAGGGTACTCTTAGATAGATGGTATTTATATTGATGAATCATTTTAACATGTTTCATACTAAGAGATAGTCGGAATATTTATAGCCATAGTAGTGTAATGAAGGATCAATGTGTTCTAGATAGATGTTAGGTATTAATTTTTTAATGGGGTTCTAAAAGAATAAGTTCATATTGAACATCCATTTTCTTTTCTCTTCCATGAAGATGGTAATAGAGTTTTTCATCTGATGAAGATGCTATATAGATTGAATAAAGCACTAGAAGCATGGTATTTGAGACTACATCAGTTTTTGAATGATCTTAGTTTTCATCATGGTGGATTGGATTTCTATATTTATTTCAACATTTAAAGTAATTAATGGATTATGGGGCTTAGATATGTCAATTAAATACTATTTGGTAGAACTAATAAAGCACAATACAGTTAGTTTTTGGAATTTATGAAAAGTGAGTTTGAATTTTCAATGATTGGTGAACTGATGTTTTCCAAGGTCTATAAGATACAAATGTATATAATAGAACATTAATTTCTCTATGTAAATATGATATGATTTTTTAAAAATATAAAAAATGGATAATTATAATTTTCTCACTATTATGGTGTCTATATAGATGATATTGTCACTATATGATAAAGGAAATGCAGTTAATTTCACATAATATAGTCAAATCATTGGTAGTCTATCATAATTGACAGTGAGAAGACCTGATATTGTTTTTCCACATTAATATAAGAACAAAATCAAATAAATACCACGTAATCCCAATTGAATTATTTGGAATGAATAATTTAATATATTAAAGGCATGGGGGATTTTATTTTGTTTTACAATGGAAAATATATGTAAGCATTATTTGGGAATACTGATGCATATTGGGTCAGATCTATAGATAATAGAAAATCAGATTCATCTATTACATTCTATCTAGGAATAATATATTCTTCTATGAAATGAAATATATAAAATTTTATTTTATTAATAATTTTATAATTTTGATATATTATGGTTACTAGATTTCACACAAGTATTATAGATGTGATAGTAAGTTGGTGATATTGTAATTTTAGTGAATCCTCCGATCAAAATATATAGTGATAGTTCAAGTTCTAAAAGTATTAGAAAAATATAGTCATTAAGACAAGTACAAATAATAATCAAATAAAGTATCATTTAATCATGGAGAAGTTGGATCATGTGCTTGGGATGTTGGATTATGCGCCTATAAAACTATATGGTTCAGAAATTCAACCAATGGTCTTACCCAAAGAATAATTTGAGTGGCATAAAATTGTTGTTGGAGTTCAGTCGACTCCCCACACATGATAATGTTTTATTGTGGGACCCCCTCTCCCTGAGGCATGATGTGTTTTCCCTAATGTGTTGATCTATGTTTTTTACCTTGTTGCAGATCACAATGATGTTTCATTCAAGTTCATTTAAAAAGTGCGAGTAATTATGTAAATAATGGTGATAATTTTTTTTTAATCAAGACAGGGGGAGATGTTGATAGGTTTAGTAGTAAATTAAGGGGAGTTTAAAATTCAAATATTTTAATGATGATTGATAAAAAGTTATATATCATGATAGATGAGGCTTGTGATCAAGGAATTGGAATTTTTTGGGAAAACGTTTTTCATTGATGATCTTTTCATGATACAATTCTTTCTTACATGAAACCAGGAACATGTGGGAATAGAGTGGCTATTGATAAAATCTATGTTCGCTATCAAAATCAAAAGAAGATTTTTTTGTATAATATGGAAGAATTTTTTACATGGTGTCAAAATGTGATGAGTTTTAGGAAAAAATCCAATGGGGTGTATTGCTTTGCAAAATCTACAATATAGGTTATTTTCGGTTTATTTTGTATGTTAACGAGGTTTTAGGTTGTTGGAGAAGGATGGTTGTAATAGAATTCAGGAAGAGTGATTATTTATTTTTGATATCTCATAAGGGTGAAAAACCTAATCTTGTGAATCTGCCAACTAAATAATATAATACAAGCATAGAAACCAATATCTGTGCAATGTGAGAGCATGGTTCACACCATGATCGTGTGAAAAGCACAAACAACATTCATGCCAACATCTCACATAAGATAAAATTAACTAATCTCATGCAATATATAAATGTGTGATCTCATGAAGGTGTGTATGTATGATCTTATGTGATGAAGAGATTTGGGAACTTGTATAAGGGTGAATGATTAACTTATCTCATCGAGTTTGAATTTTGAAACAGATCCAGCATTAAGATATCGTGAAGCACATGATTCTCTTTGGATCTCACGATGGGACATTATGTAGAACTCATGATATTATTTGAAAATGATCTCATGAAGCACATGATATTCATTGGATCTCATGATGGGTCTCATGTACCCTCATGATTTTATTGGGATCTCATGATGACATCTCATAAATATATCATGATTTACATTGGCTCTTATGAAGAATCACATGGAGAACTGAAAGGAAACACCACTTTCCATTGAAATATTGACCTTTTTTCTCATTATAGGAGGTTCACAGACATATGATGCCAGTGAAATGGAAGATTTTCTAGGATTGATTAAGTTAAGGATGTGGATATATGAATCTAAATACACGAAACATATCCTTAAACACTAAGGGAGTTTTTTGGAAACTATTAATATGGTGCAATGTTGGAGATGGAGGTTCACAAAGTTATATCTTCACGAAGGATCACAGAGATATCCTATGGAGGAATATACGTGACTGAAATAGCATAAGTGTAGTGTATGATAATAAAAATTTCTTGGGTACTCCCATAATGACCTCGCACAATGAACAAATAGGTTACGCAACATGATCTCACATAAATCAAAAACATGATATATGATAGGATCTTATGAAAATTGTGAATTGGATTGGTTCTAGGATCATTCACAAAGCGTGAACAGAGTTCATACCATGATCATGTGTGAAGCATGAAAATGATACATGCTAGGATATCATGTGTGGGTATGTTCTTGGATCATTTGTAGGGAGTTATGCATGAGGGTATCACATAGGGGTATCACAGTAAGATATTATGAATGGATATTTACACCAACATTTCCCTAGGATCAATATCATTATCATATAAGAATTTATAAAAAGAAAATGACAGGGGAACTACTATAACATCCCACCTAAATTAATAAGAAGATATTATAAAATTTATTAATATTATTGAATTAAATATTAATTTTTTTAAAAGGGTTTCTATGTTCGATGGCATACCTGATACACAACAACAAGTTTCTTTGAAATTCTACGTTTCACACTAAAAATATAATATTATTATTTTAAATGGAAGTTGACTCCTAGCCGTTTTATTGGAGGGAATGAACAAAACTAACTACAATATGATTATACTTGTATTTACATTTATCCCATAAATGTAGAGGCTTAAAATGTGAATGAATCTAATTTTAAGTATAATTTACATTAAAAGGACAATTTACCGCCTTTTAATGAAGAAACCTCATTAAATATAGTTATGGTCACTTTGATACATTCTAATTGACCAAATAAAATACTTATTTAAAATTGGGACATCAAATTTTACTTTGGGTAAATTTTTTGTATTTTTCTGATAAAGTTCATTTTTTAATGAATAGTGAAAAATATTGTATTTTAATTCAAAAGTGCCTTTTAATATAATTTATTTATATGGTTAGATTATCTATTTAATCGGTTATATTGTGAAGCCAAAATATATTTTTACTATTTAATCCAATGTTGGCCAATGAAATAATTTCACATTGAAATTGGACATAAACAAGTATCAATCTTTTGATAGTTATTATTTCATAAAAACATGCCATTTGTTTTAACAAAAATATTTAATATTAAATTAATTAATTCCACTTTTATGATTATAATTTTTTAGAATAGAAATAATTTTTGAATTCGGAATATCAAATATAGATTAGGCTGAAATTTTGGTATTTTTATGAAAAACATCAATTTTTGATGAATAGTGAAACCACTGTGTGGTAGTAAAAAAAACTGACATTTTCATTTAAATGATATTTTATGATTTCTATGAATTGAATTTAAAAAATCAGACATTCATGGTTTTTATCAGGAAGTAAAATGTGGTTCATTCAGATGAAAATAATTTTTGGTGAATAGTAACTTTTGACTTTTATTTACAGCGGTTAAATGTAAATAGGGTAATTCAAGGATGGAAGAATATTATAATGATTCCAAATTACCTTAAAACATGTCCAAACCTTATTGGTTGAGGCATTTACGACCATTATCATCTTTGGGTCTATTTTTGGACCCCTTTTATCCAATTGGGAGTGATAATGGCAATTTGGATTAATTAACTTAAAGTAAAGGCAAAAATGAGAAAAGCAAATATCTTTTAGTAAATTAATTTTTATAAGTGGCTATATAAATTATATTTTCAACTATAAAAATTCATTGGATATCTAAAAAGATTTCCAATATCATGTTATTTTTTTTATATATTTTAGACAATAAATAAATTAAATTATTTTTGATACAATAATGATGCAGTGTTTACCTCATTAATAAATGATTTCAATAAATAAGATTATAATGATTAAAATATAATCCAAAACCTTTACAATTCTTATTTAATGACTTTATTTCTATCATTATTCATCTTATATTCGAATATAATTATTTTTGGACCATTATAAATCGAATATCATTATATAATAAAATAATAGTTTCACACTTTCCTAAAGAGCCCCTCCTCTCCCATATAAAAGGAGACAATTTCTAACCAATTACTCACACCTCTCAATCCATTTGGTTCGTCCAACCTCTGCCAAATTAACTCCCTACATCCCTCTCCTCCTCTAGAAGCCTTACCTTAGGCAGTAGGCGCTTAAAGAAGTCCTTTTGGTTCAAACCAAAGGATGTTACCCAAATTAAAGGTAACAGTTTCACTTAAATTATTTTATTTTATTTAACTTCTCCAACCCCTAAAATCTTTTTATTCCTTTCATTTGTAACAAAAAAAGTATCCTCAATATACTTGGTTTTTTATGAGAAGGATTTGAACTAAACATACACACACCTCTATATAATTGATGAAGAACATAATGTTTCTGTGGATGGAAAACTAAGGCATCATGAAATGATGATTGTTCAATTATAGCTTACCGCCTATCATGGTGGCCATTATGATGGAACTGTATTTATATATGATATATATTATGTTTATGATTTCCTTATTCTTCTATAATTCCCATTTACAGCACTCCATTATGGTTTCCATTGTGGGTAAATACGATAATCTCATTTGAGGAAGTGCGGACGACCGCCCCCTCAAAGTGATTTGATTCATTAAAGCCTTATGTGGGATGTATAATGGATGGATTTAATGATATTATATGTTATATTATACTGTAATTATAATATACCTATGCATCATTATGCTTTAATTCCACAAAAACAAGAAATGGAAATGAATTTAGCGTTCACGCGTACGTACAGCTTACCGTCTCCATGAACGACATATTTCATTTCTTACCTCCAAATGTTATGTGCTATTATATATACATGTATATACTGGATATATATGATATATATGATATCTAAATAAAGAATATTATTCGGGATATAATGGACTATTTACCACATGGACAACCTATAAATATAAGGTGTTCATTATTGACTCAAGTACCAAATATTGACAAAACGAACGTTACTAACATAAATGATTACACAATGTTTATAACATGGTAATAAGTGATATTAAAGTAATAATAAACTTGAAAAACGTTCTTAAGAAAGTATAAATTATCTTTAGTTCTTTATTCAGGAGATTAAAGAACGATCGAGTCAAGTCAGACACAAGGTAAGAGAACTTCTTAACCTGATTTCTGTTCTTTTGGTTGATCATATCTTTCATGTTTATGTCATTATTTGATTATGTGATAAATAAATTTTTATGTATTTATACTTGCTTTATGTGTGATTATATTGAATTCACATAATTGATATATTTTATTTTCAAAATGATCTTTGTAATGGACTTCGTCTCAATCTCCTTTCATTGAGACACATTTTTTTAATACACGACTTTCTTTTATACGCTTTATAAACACCCTTGAATTTTCAAAGGGAATATTTTTCTATGAAGAATTTTAAAAAATGACCAAAAAGAATGTTTATTTTAACGTAAGCGGTGACAATTACCTCTCCTCTGCCGTGAGTATTATTTGATCCTTGGCTTCCTCAACAAGCCGTAATGTTTTTAAAAGAAAATACAAACCATACACTCTTTTATGTATTTTTGGTAATGAAACTAGTTTTGAAAATGGATTTGTTATGTCAATATATTTAAGTTATATATTTTGATTGAAATATAGAAATTTTTTCTTTCCTTTATATTTTTTGTATGTGTTATGATTTTTTATTGGTACTTGGACATTTGACGTGTGGTTACATGATAAACTAAATGACAGCTGGTGCCGTGAATACCAGGATGGGTTGTTACGTTATAACTTCCAATGCATTGGGTATGGAAGTCGTCCATATGGATTTTCCATAAGTGATATGTATAGAAGTTGACCCTATGGTTATTCCATTTATGTATGTTTATGTCCGACGTTACCTTTATATGTTATGTGTTCTTTATATGGGGTTTATGGTAATATTTTTGTTACAAAAGGGAAAGTAATGATTGTTTATTGAATGAAGAGTATTTAATACATCATAATGGTGAAAATTAATACTTATGTTAAAGTATTCATTGTTTAATTTTTTTTGAAAAACTAACTTTTTTCCTTCTTTTTTATATACCTTACTGATTTTTTTTTTCTCATCCCATATTTTGAAATGTTTTTCATAGGACATAATGTGGAATAGGTTAAAGGATGGGATCAAGGAAAGGAAATGCTATCTTAAACATGGAACTAGACATGACTCTTTTTTTCAAGAGTTTTTATTTTATGAAAAAATGGAAACTGTGTTGATGTGTCTACTTTGTAATATTTTGAAATATAATAGTTATGGAATAACTCTTTAGAACTATAAACTTGAAAAGATCCTCAAGGTGAATTATTCATTTAATTCAAGATTATGTAATGTTTTAAGGCTGGGTCTTTATAGTTTATATCAAAGGTCAGTTTAGAAAACTTTAGGAGTTAGGGTATTGTTAAATTAATATCCATAATGGAATTTATGTTAATATTGAAATCATATAGCATTTAAATATTACCATGATGATTTTACTAAGATATTTCTATGTTCAGAATGTTTTTTGAAAGAGGAAATGGGGAAGCTATATTGGGATGACATCAGGAGGAAGACAACCTTCTAAATCAGCAACTTGAGATGGGAAGAATCGGAACTGAACAATTTGTTGCAGCGATGGAATAGTTGAATCTGGTGATAAATGGTGGTTGTGTTTAGAGATGATATTTTGGTATAATATAAAGGTAAAGGTAAAGAGGAACATTAATGTAATCTAAGGGTTGTATTGTAAACCTTAAAGGAAAAGAATCTATTTGTAAAATTTAGAAAGTTTGACTTTTGGTTACAACAAATTTCTTTCCGTGGTCACATTGTTTCAAAAAATGTAATAACTGTTGATCCAGCTAAAAAAAGTTGTTTTAGAATGGTCAAGACCCAAAAATATAACCAAAATTCATATTTTTCTTGGTCTGGCAGGTTATTACCGGAGGATTGTTGAAAATTTCTGACGGTTATGTAGTCTAATCACTAAGTTAACTCAAAAAGCTGTTAAGTTCATTTGGACAAAAGAATGTGATTATTGTTTTCAGGAATTGAAATGGAGATTAGTGAATACTCCATTTTTTGAACTGCCATCTGGAAATGGTGAGTTTTTTATCTACAGTGAAGCTTCATTGAAATGAATTGGTTGTATCCTAATGCATAATGATCAGGGAATTGCTTATGATTCACGTTAGTGGAAACCACATGAGGTAAATTACCCTGCACATGATTTGGAATTAGATGATATTTTTTAACTTTAAAAACATGGAGGCATCATTTGTATGGAGTAAAGTGTGAAATATATACTTATCACAAATGTTTGAAGTATATATTCACTCAGAAAGAATTGAACATGAGACCGATGATTTGGTTGTAATTAATTAAGGATTATGATTTCACCATCTAT
Source organism: Viscum album (assembly GCA_963277665.1). Lineage (NCBI taxonomy): Eukaryota > Viridiplantae > Streptophyta > Magnoliopsida > Santalales > Viscaceae > Viscum > Viscum album. Next base: position 1,810,015,482 of record OY728123.1, on the reverse strand, counting down.
TACCATCTTGGAAAATCAAATAAAGTGGATGATGCTTTATGTTGAAAAATTAATGTCTCAATAGCCATGATACATTTGGAATGAGATCTTTTGGTTTATGATTTGATGTAGTTTGGCATATATGTTTTTGTTGACGTAAATTCATCTGTTTTGTATCAGGTGTCAGTGAGATTATCACTATCAGACAGAATAAATCAAGCACAGAAAAAAGACAGTGAGTTGTAGAAAAAGGTAGAATTCGTTCAGAAGGGTATGTTGCCTGATTTTTACGTTTATAATGATTGTGTTTTGAGGTTTGGGAAGAGATTATATATGCCTTGTGATTCACAGTTTAAGAATGGGATGTTATGAGAAGCACATAGTTCCCCGTTTTCAGTTCATCCTGGAAGTACTAAGATGTACATAGATCTTCAAGAGTATTATTGATGGGATTGAATGAAGAGAGAAATTTCTGATTTTACTGTGTAGTGTTTGACTTCTCAGTAGGATAAAGCAGGGCGACAGTTATCGAAAGGAATGCTTCAGCCTTTATCGGTGCCAGGGTGGAAATGGGAAAATATATCCATGGACTTTGTTGTGGGATTACCAAAGACAACTCAAGGAAATAATGCAATCTGGGTTATAGTTGATCGATGGACTAAATCTGCTCATTTCCTTCATATTATATATACTTTTTCTTTAGATCAACTTGCTCAGTTGTATGTTAAAGAGATAGTTAGGTTTCATGGAGTTCCCCTCTCCATTGTATCTAATCATGATCCCATGTTTACTTATAACTTTTGGAAAGGACTTCAGAAGTCATTGGGTAATGAATTAGATTTTAGTATAGCTTTTCATCCTCAATAAATTGGGCAGTTAGAACTAACAATTCAGACCTTGGAGGATATGTTACGTGCTTGTTCACTGGATTACCAGGGAAGTTGGGACCAATATCTTTGTGTGGTTGAATTTTCATATAATAACAGTTTTCATTCAAGTATATAGATGGATCCATTTGAGGCATTATATGGAAAGCGTTGTCGAACTTCGGCTTCTTGGGATTATGTAGGTAAAAGGAAGCTGATGGGACCAGAATTGGTAGAATATAAGGGAGAGAAAGTTCAGTTGATTTAGAAGCACGTGAGAATAGCCCTGAGTAGACAGAAAAGTTATACGGATAACCAGAGGATGGATCATTCTGTAGATGTAGGTGATCACGTCTTTCTCAATGTTTTTCCGTGGAAAAGTGTGATGCGATTTGGTATGAATGGAAAGTTGAGTATGAGGTTCAATGGACCTTATTAAATTCTAGAGAATGTTATATTAGTTGCGTGTAGAGTGGCTTTACCTCTACGCTTATCCTAGGTACACAATGTTTTACATGTTTCAATGTTGAGAAAGTATATGCCAGATCCATCTCATGTTTTGAGTCTAGAGGTAGTTCAGTTGTAATAGAATCTCTCTTATGAAGAATAACCAGTCTAGATTCTTGAGCCTAGAGAGGAAGTTTTGCGGAATAAGGTAATTCACCAGGTAAAGTATTTATGGAAAAACTATATGGTTGAAGAGGAAACCTGGGAATCTGAAAATGAGATGAGAGATAAATACCCCGACTTATTTTGATTAGTGAATAAAAATTGTGAGGAAACAATTTCCAAAAGGGAGGAAGGATATAACATCCCATGTAAATGAAGAATAATAGATTTTAATATTTATAAATATTTGTGAATGAAATATTAAATTTTGTTTAAACGGGTTGCTATGTTTGATAGCGTACCTGATACGCAACAACAGGATTATTTGAAATCATACATTGTACACTAATAATATAATATAATTATTTTAAATGGCAGTTAACTCCTAGCCACTGTATTTGCAGGAATCAACAAAACTATCTACAATATGATTATACCTATATTTAAATTTATCCAATAATAGTTGGAGGCTTAATATGTGAATGAATCTAATTTGAATCATAATTTACATTAAAAGGCCGATTTAACACCTTTTAATAGAGAACCCTTTTTAAATATAGTTTCGGTCACATTAATACATTTTAATTTCCCAAATAAAATCATTCTTTAGAATGGGGACATAAAATTTTACTTTGGGTATTTTTTTGGTATTTTTCTGATAAAGTTCATTTTTAATGAATAGTGAAAAATATTTTATTTTAATTCAATAGTGCCATTTAATTTAATTTATTTATATTAATTAATTATGTTTTTAATTGGTTATAAAGTTAAACTAAAACATATTTTTACCATTTAATCCAATGTTGGTCATTGGAAATAATTTCTCTTTGATATTGGACATAAACAAGTATCAATCTCTTGATAGTTATTGTTTTTTAAAAACACGCTATTTGTTTTAACAATGGGAATAAATTTTCAATTAATTAATTCCAATATTATGATTAGAATTTGGTAGAATAGACATCATTTTTGAATTTGGAATATCAAATATACCTTAGGCTGAAATTTTTTGTATTTTTTTGGAAAAACATCAATTTTTGATGAATACTGAAACCACATAGTGGTAGTTAAAAAAATGGGCATTTTCATTTAAATGAAATTTTACCACTTCTATGAATTGAATTTAAAAAATCCAACACACATGGTTGTTATATGTAAGTAAAATGTTTTTTATTATGATGAAAATAATTTATGGTGAATAGTAACTGTTGACTTTTATTTACCGTGGTTAAAGGTAAATTGGTTAATTCAATGTTAAAAGAATATTATAATGATTCAAAATTACCATAACACTTGTCCAAAAATTATTGGTTGAGACATTTACAACAGTTAGAATCTTTTGGTCGATTTTTGGACCCCTTTGATCCACTTGGGAGTGATGATGACATTTAGATTAATTAACTTAATGTAACGGAAAACTTGACAAAAGAAAATATATTTAGTTATTTATTTTTAGAAGTGTTTATATAAATTATATCTTCAACTATAAATGTTCATTGTAAATATAAAAATATTTACTATATCATGGTATTTTTGTTATAATTTGTAGACAACAAATAAATTAAATTATTTATGACACAATAATGATGCAGTGTTTACCTCATTAATAAGTGATTTAAATAAATAATATTATAATGATTAAAATATTATCCAAAACCTTTAAAATTATTATTGTATGATTTTATTTCAACCCTGAGTCATCGTATCTTAGAATAAAATGATTTTTGGACCATTAGAAACCGAACATCATTATATAATAAAATAATAGTTTCACACTTTCCTAAAGAGCCCCTCCTCTCCCTTATAAAAGGATACTATTTCTAACCAATTCCTCACACATATCATGCCATTTGGAAAATCCATCCTTATCCCAATTAAGCTCCCTGCATCACACTCCTCACCCTATAAGCCTTACCTTTGGAATAAGGCACTTAAAAAAGTCATTTTGGTTCAAACCAAATGAAGTTACCCAAAATAAAGGTAACGATTTCTCTTAAATTATTTTCATTTATTTTACTTCTCCAACTCCTAAACTCTTTTTATTCCATTATTTTTTAACAACAATAGTATCCTAAATATACTGGGATGTTGTTATGAGAAGTATTCGAACTACACTTACACACACCTCCATCCAATGGATGAAGAACATAATGTTTCTGTGGATGGAAAACTAAGGCCTCATTAAATGACGATTGTTCAATTAAATATTACCACCAATCATGGTGGACATTATGATGGAACATTATTTATATATGATATATATTATGTTTATTATTTCCTTATTCTTCTTTATTTCCAATTTATAGCACACCTTTATGGTTTCAATCATGGGTAAATATGATAATCTCATTTGAGGAATTGCGGATTACGTCCCCCTAAAAGTGATTTGATTCGTTAATGGCTTATGTGGGATGTATAAAAAATACAGTGAATGATATTATATATGATATAATACTGAAATTATATTATATCTATGTATCATTATTCATTAATTCCATAAAAATAAGAAATATAAATGAAAGTAGCGTTCATGCGTACATATGACTTACCCTCTCCATGAATGATGCATTTCATTTTTTACCTCCGAATGTTATGTAATATAATAAATACATGTATATACTAGATATATATGACATATATGATATCATATTAATGAATATAATTCTATATATAATGGAATATTGACCACATGGACAACCTGTAAATATAAGGTGTTCATTATTGACTCAAGTACCAAATATCGACAAAATGAACATTATTAACTTAAATGATTACACAATGTTTATAACATGGTAATAAGTGATATAGAAGTAAAATAAACTTGTAAAATCATTTTAATCAAGTATAAATTAACTTTAGTTTATTATTCTGGAGATTAAAGAACGATCGAGTGAAGTCGGACATGAGGTAAGAGAACTTCTTAACCAAATTTCCGTTCTTTGTGTTGATCTTATATTTCTTGTTTATGTCATTCTTTGATTAATTGATAAATTAATTTTTTTTATTTATACTTTCTTTATGTCTGATTATATTGAATGCAAAAAATTGATATATTTTATTTTCAAAATGATGTTTGTAAGGGACTTCGTCTCAATCTTCTTTCATTGAGTCATATTTTGTTTTAATACATGACTTTATTTTATACATTGTATAGACACACTTGATTTTTCAAAGGGAATATTTTTCTACGAAGTGTGTTACTAAATTACAAAAAAGAATGTTTCTTTTAACGTAAGTAGTGACAACGACCTTTCTACCACTATGAGTATTATTTGATCTTTTTCTTCCTCAACAAGTCATTGTGTATTTGAAAGAAAATAAATATCTTATACTCTTTTACATATTTTTGGTAAGAAAATGGTTATGAAAATGGATTTTTTATGTCAATATATTTATTTGATATACTGTGATTGAAATATAGAAATGTTTTCTTTCCTTTATATTTGTTGTATGTGTTATGATATTATATTTGTACTTGGACATTTAAAGTGTGGTTACGTAATAAACCAAATGAATGGTGGTGCCATGAATACCAGGATGGGTGGTTACATTATAACCTCCAATTAATTGGGTATGGAAGTTTACCGTATGGCTATTCTATTAGTGATATGTGTGGAAGCCGACCATATGGTTATTCCATTTATGTATGTTTATGTCCCATGTTACCTTAATATGTTATGTGTTCATTATATGGGTTTTATGGTAATCGTTTGGTTACAAAAGGGTATCTAATGATCTTTTATTTAGTGAAAATTATTTACTACCTCATAAAGGTGAAAAGTATTTATTATGTTAAAGTATTCATGGTTTACTTATTGTATTGAAAAAGTAACCGTTTTCCTTCTTTGTGTATCCCTTACGGATCTTTTTATGCTCATTCCAAGTTTTTGAAATGTTTTTCACAGGACATAATGTGGAATAGGGTCAAGGATGGGATCAAAGGAAAGTCATGATATCTTAATCATGGAACTAGACATGACTCTTTTTTTAAAGAGTTTTGATTTTATGAAAAAATGGAAACTGTGTAGAAGCGTCTACTTTATAATATTTTGAAATGTAATAGTTATGGCCTAACTCTATAATACTCTAAACCTGAAATGATCCTCAATCTGAATTATTCATTTAATTCAAGATTATGTAATGTTTTAAGGCAGGGTCCTTATATCTACACCAATGGAAAATACTTGTAGAAATAGTTTATTCACTAAAAAATTTATGGCAGTGAAAGATGAATTTGAATATTTTGAATATCTTTATATTATGAGATAATTTTTTTGTCTTCCATTAGTAGAGGTTTGATTCAATTTTTTGGAAAGTGGAATTACTCAATCCCTGTGTATTTGTAGAAGTAAAGGAGCAACCTAGAAGGAACACCAACATAAAATCTACCCATAATTGAGGATAAATTCATTATTGGTAATTAAGGGATATACATGTCCATAAATAGTTTAGGTATCCCTTATATATAAGTGGGGAAAGTAATAGGAATAAGGTTTTTATTTCCACCTATATTTATCCATATAAATAGATTCAATGGGTGACCCTTTGGGAGGAAGTTATCTATCCTGATTCCATATAAATGATGTGATCCCAGGAATAGAAGTGATGTATACCAAACCTTGAATTGAATGTGAGCCTTATTTAATTTCTTACACTGGCACATTTATGTTGTTTCCACCTTGGATGTAGCACATGGAGGGTGAGAGAACTAAAAAATATTTGGGTTTCATTAATTATTTAATTTTTTTAATCAATACTTTGGGGTAAGGAAAGAGGAGTGTTTCATTTAACGATGAAAGAAGATCAAAAGAGCAATTTGTTTAATATTTCATACCCTAATTCACCACCATGTTACTAAACTATTTTGGATAAACAATTAATCTTATGTATATACCAAAATTCTATTTATTATTATTATATTATGATAATATGGATATAGTTTCTCTATTTCCTTTTGATTCGTATCTTATTAATTGAAAATAATTATTCGTTGAATCAATATTATGAACATTGATATGTAGGATTTTGTTTTCAAATGTTATTTTCTTGTTCTCATACAATTATTCTCATGTTATAGTTATATCTCTCCCATTTTTATAATTACTAATAATCCGTGATCACTAGTTCTGTTAGTTCCATCACATGTTGTATGAAGAAAGATTTTATGTTGGGTAATTCTTATAAAGTGTATGAAATGGGATGATACTTGTAAGAATCTATGATTATATTTCATTTGGTAAAAATATTTCATACCTAGTATACAAAGGCACTAAACCAATATGATCCAATGATTATTATATGTTTAATTTAATGAATATTCATCTAAATGATATAACATATATGTTTGAGAATAATTGAATTGTAGATAATTATTCAACCAGGGAAGAAGGATCTCAATGTGATTATGGAATACACATAGATGATGTTATTTATCATACCATTTACTTCACCATGGGATTCACCTATGTTGTTAGTGAAGTAGAAAAATGGGTTTCCATGAAATTACATCAATTACTAGAAGCAGAATCGTGTGATATTAAATAGAATATACACATTTCCTAGGATTAAAAACCATTTCAATCACTTATGAGAATAAATATGGTTCTATAAGGATCATCATAAATTAGGATATCACCTTTTTGTTTTAAAGATGTGTATATCCCAATGGTGGTGTTTCAGAGCCTATTGGGGAAGTATGAGTAATTAGTGATTCCATTTTGGATAAAGAAAGCCTTGTTAGTGTTCATGGATCTCATAGAAAATATCATCATCCATTATTGAGAATTTTTCATCATAGTATTTCATATTAAATCCAAATATACTCAAAAAAACCATATAATAATTCTAGGTATATTATGATATACCATGGTATACTTAAGAACTATCAACTTTACGTTAGGATGTTGAAGTGTTACATATAGATTTGAAAGATGAGGTTCTTGGAAATGTGTTTTTTAGAAATATGTATATCTATAGTCCTAGGGAATTGGAGGAATATATATATTAAAGACCTCCCTATAATTTGTTTTAGAGTAGAAGCTTGTAGAGAATATAAAGATAGTACAATCAATATATTTATGAATTAACTCTATTATAAGCACCTATGACTGCATTGTATAAAATAATGTATCGTTAGATTTGTCAGACTGGTATGAAGGGGCATTAGATTAGCTAAATTATCGGTTGACTATAACTCTATTAATGATACTCCTTTATACTGAGATTTTATTTGTAATATATTGTGATTCATTGTGCATTGGATTTAGGGTTGTACTAATTCATGGTGACTTTGTAGTATATTCTAGGTCATGAATGTTGTGACCCCATGAGTAGAAATACACTACCCCTAACCACAATCTGGTATACATGGTAAATTATCTTATTGGTTTGTGAAACTATCTCTTGGGTGATAGAATTGCTATATATCTTGTCCATAAGAGCATCCATTTCAACTACACATAGAGGCACCTAGTCATGTGATAATGGAACTGAGTGGTGTTCTCGGAAGCATTTGACATTGAAATAGTTTATTCACCTTGGACATGTAATATTATAGAAAAATATTTTACTCAATAAGCATATGTTGAGAAAGAGTTGAGTGATAAGCCTTTAGAGGATGAATAATGCTTGATTATCATATAGGCTGCATGGAGTATTGATGGTTTTGAAGATTAGAGGGGGATGAATTATGCTCCTTGGTGGTAACTTCTTCTCTAGGAGACCAGGTGAAGATTGTGTAGTACATTGATCTATAGTGTGTTGTGATGTGGAAACGTCTTGGTGGAGTTGACTTGATACATGGATAAGAATTGGGCAATAAAGATGTGATCCTTTCACATGAGAGAGTAAGAATCCATACTTAAATCAGAGAGGAACTAATAATGGACTTTTATACCTATATATGTGAGGTAAGTCCTTGTGTATTGGAGACATACATTATATTTAGTTGACAACTCTACTAGACGTAGACAAATATAGAAATCGTTGGCTTTGTTTTTTGATTCCTTAACATCTATATGGTACAGATGAAACACTATTTTAATTGTTTTTTCATCCACTTCCTACTACAATGATTAATTGGAGGGTTGTTATAATTTAATTTCCTTGTCTTTATCCAAGACCCCAAGGAGTCCTTAAATTTGTTGGGTGAGTATGGATTTGATGATGAAGGATTCTCACATCATACTGACCAATGAGACTCACCCACTAGATATGTTGGGAATGTTGTACATCCATTAGATTATAAATTTACATGTTTTTACCTTGAGAATTGTATATATTAATGATTCCCATTTCACAATGTTCATTTATATGGGATTATAGAATTACTTTGTGAATCAGTTTAGGATTACCATATAATAATATCATTAGATTGAGGGATATTCAAAGAAAATGATTTGAATATTGGACAATATTCATTGATCGTGAATTATAAACATTGGTGGAGCTTGGGATGACTATATATACATGGTTCCTTTCATATAAAATATTAGTTAATAAGTAACTATCCATATGGATCCTTATAATGATATTTATGGGGAGCATTTCAGTAAGTGACTTCTTGGTATGAGGAAAGTGTTGTAGAGGTTGTGGGGTCTAGATTCATTTGGGAGGAATCTTGGAGAGTGAAACTGATTCAGAAGAGGATGATAATTACATGGATCATTCATCAATAATATGTATAATGTAGGAGAAAAACATTGGAGTTCATTGTTGTCGGTAGATTATTCTTTTTTGTGTCACATCAGTTAAGGTATATTCATTATTAGAAAAAATGGAAACTAAAATCATTGTTTGTTAGACCATTTATGATTAATGTATGGGATGGGAATGTGGTGTTACATATATACCTTTCTCTTCATTATTGAGTCATTCATAATGTTTTCTATTTTTCTTGGTTTTTAGGTATACACATTATACTACACATGATATATACAACATGAAAGTTTATTTTCATCCCTATGGATATTAAATTATTTTTCTATTATAGATTATAGACTAGGTATATAATTATATTCAATGGAATAATATTGAAAGTTTTCATGTTTTGTGGTGGCATGGAAAAATTTTAGATGATACAATGGAGAATGAGTTAGATGTATGATCATAGTTTTGTTAGAACAAGAACATACACGATAATTATTTAAGGGGGAATAATTATAATATTTTAAATTTATAATTGTTTGTATAAAGAAATTTTGGGGTTATTTTGTAATCATTCTATGTGAGAATCATTTTTATTCTATAAAAACTTACCATAGTTTTATTTTTTTGTGTTATGTAAGGATAAAAGTGTGTTTATAATCTTTCTGTAAGGGTAAAAAGGCTTTCCTTATGTTTCATATAAGAAAATTCCTTTTTCCATGGGTTGGGAAAGGTTAATAGAAAAATTTTATAGGATATATAAGTGTAAAAACTTCTTACTATTGGATACACAAGGCTATCCTACCGCTATATAAGGATTGGATAGACATATTTATTTGTAACATTCTTTTCATGCACTTTGTAAGGGTATTGAGCCTCTGTGTAATTATTAGATGAGTTGTGTAAGGTCAGATCTTGCGATGTTTAAATGTAATAGTATTATCATAAGACCATCATATAATTTCTTATAAATTTGTATGGGTATTACTACACTGTGTAAGCATTCAACATGCACTGCAAAACTATAAATATTCAATTTCAAAGGTTATATTTTTTTTTCAAACTACTTATTGGTATCAAATGAAATATATAAGATTATTGTTTTATATATGGATATTTGTGTAAGGTTTATGGCTTGGGTAATGGGGTTACATAAAGAATTCCCATATTTTCAAAGGTCACTACTAGTATGTGATTATTGGTTACTGGTATGTTTGAAACTATGTAATGGTAGTTAGATGCAACATAAGGGTATCCAAGTGCACGTTAAGGGTATCAAAGAAATTCATAGGTATAGATACCATATGCATAAGTGATGGAATATGATCAACTACTGTGTAAGGGTAAATTCAAGTTACCCTTACATAGTTCCTTTTGTGATAAAGACATGTATTACACACCTCTTTATGCTTCTTCTTATCCCGATATACCCTAAATCCTTTTTTATTTGTTTAATATTATGAAAATAATTGTGGGATAGAATTCAATTTCTCCCCCTAAGTTAAATTATTTATAAGGAACAAAGCTCCCCACCTTAATGAAATAGTTCACAGAAAAATAAATTATTAATTTATTTTATGGATATAATATTATGGATTTATGAAAAATATTTCAAATAACAATGTAGTTAATAACAATTTCCCTAAATCTATTTTGATCCTTGATCATTTTATCATTCGAAAAACAGTTACGCAAAACATGTGAAGCTGATTTGATCAAACTATGTACCATTTTTAATGTCTAAGGCATAGAAGAATCCTCATTAATCCTCCCCTCATTCCTTTGTGAAGCCCATAGAATAAGTAAACTTTATGTAGGAATTTATTATTCTTATTCTCATTTTTTTATTGAATTTATAAATTGAATTCATAGGATTCCATCTAGTAGTTAAGGTATATAAATTATCATTTGATAATAATCTAGGAATTATCAAAGATTAAGATATAATTATTGCGATGATAATGACCCAATTTTATCTAATAATTATAATAATGAATTATAAACGGATTATTATTCAAGATATAGATAATTATAAGATGAAAATTGTAATTATTATAAAAGAATAAATTTCTAGAACATGTTTGGAAAAACTGATAATTTGGAAATTATCCACAAAAAATAAAAAATTATCACATTTGGTATTATAATCCATTGGGAATAAAATATATATATTTTTTCAGTTGTATAAATCCTTTCAAAAATTATATAAGTAAGAAACTGTTAATGTTGATGTTTGGGTTACAATAAGTCTTAGAAAGAGGATTACATAGATAGTGATTTTCCACTCCACAATTCAAACCACATTGTGTGGTTTACTATTTACATTAACCTCTATTACATTGATGTTGGTATTTTATTTTCATCTTGGGGATCATGTTACATTTAAATCAATAATATAATATTCATATTGTAATTCTTGGAACCCATGCCTGATTATGATAACATGTTTGTTTATGGGTATCCTATGAGATCCTTATAAGAAAATTGATTCCATATGTATATTCATTGCATATTATTAAGATTTAATGATATTCACAAGTTTTTTCTTCAAATTTTACTCATGATAATATCTTATACGTGCATGTATGTTATACTATTTTATTATTTCGCTGGACCAAAAAGATAGTGAATCATCATGAACTGTTTATCACTTAGTGGGGGAGTTCCTAAAAATTTATAATGATAATAATGATAAACCTAAGTTTATTGTTGGGATATTGTAATGACATGTATATTCCATGAGATACAATCAATTACAAGAGGATACTGAGGATAATTTTACTCAAGTGCTATTAGATATCACGTAACATGATTACTCAATGCATAACATATTATAAAAACAATAATCACTTGATGCCTAATAAATTTTGCGATGTATGTATACATCATGTTGATGATTACCATTACTAGCCTTGTTGACAAACATTTTTTAATTCAAGGATTTTATATGATATATAAATGATGTAAGAATGGTTATGACTATCAATGTCTTGGATAGAACATGAGTTCTCTGTTATATATAGATTTTTTTCTTCCATAATTATTATTATTTATGGTGTACACCATTATACATGATGACACTTTTTAAGAAAACAATATTTTTTTCCTATATAATATTATACTAAAACAATACTCATCCATTTAACTGTTCTTTTCGATTTTATTATTAGAGATTAGGTGATGGGAAAGTGTCATATGGTTGAAAACTGAGAGGAAGATCACAGAGCTGAATGTGAAGTTAGATGAAACCTAAAAGATAGTATTATTTAATTTTTTTATTTATCTTCACATTTTTATAGTAGAATGACTTTCCACATTTATAGTAAGTTTTTACCTCTATGAAATTTACTCACATATATTTTCTTTGGGTTCCAAATGATATGTTATTCAATATATTTCTTATTATTTTTTTACTAATTGTATCCATAACAATTTTCTAAGTGTATTATCTCACAAATTATAGACATAGACCCCAACTTCTGGTTATCATCCATTCTTATATGGGGAGTCTCACTTGAGGTTATATGTTACTTCAGTTCAGACCCACTGATTTTGGATAGGGTGTTACACTATATAATTGTTTTAGAGTTTTTATGTGCTGTCTAAGGGTAACTAAAATTCAAATCAATGGTAACTCACATAGTGTAAATCTCAAATAGGGGTAGAAAGAAAAATTAATTTATGTGTAAATTGGGAATTAATGAACATAAAAAAGTGTATAATATATTTACAGTCTTTTTTGTATGGTTTTATGAATTCATAATTAAATTTAACAATAATATTTAGAAAACTGACACAGCGGTAATTAGAAAATGGAAAAGAATACGTAAGTGTAAAAACACTTTTAGAAATAGTTTATCAGAAGATTTGAAAAAAAAATTAAAATTAAAATTAATAATAAATAAATAATAACAAAAGAATAATTAATTGAATGCAAAATAATAAAATAGAAATAAAAAAATATATTCTAAATAAAATTAAATGTGTTTTTATATTCATATAAATGTGAGGTCATTAGAATCTAACAAAACATTAAAAATTAATTAAATATTCCTTTCCATGTTTAAATAGTAATAAATTCGTTTAATATTATTAGCATGAAATTTACGTAAATAGTCATATGTATTAATGATAAAAACAATAAAATGAAGGACTTTAAAATAAGAAACATTTAGTTTTAGACAATTAAATAATATATTAGATATTTTATTTCAAAAATAAAATTTTAAAACTCTATTCAAGAATTATAATGTAGTATTAACATATTCTTTGAAAAATTAATTAATTAAAATAAATAAAATAAGTATAGTTCAATCCATTTCTTGAATAGTTCTATTTTTAAATTATATAACACCAATTAATTAAGAGGTACTTAGATAATAAATGTTATGAACATATCCATTTACATAAAAAAACTTATCAATCTAAAAATTAAAAAAACACATCACCTTCACTACATAAAATAGAATAAATTAAACACAGTTTTATATTTTCAACTATCTTAAAAAATAAATTAAATATAATTTAGGATTCATTCTTTCGAGGTAAGATAATTATTCATGTAAAAATGCTGAAATCAACTACAATAAAAACCTATTTATTTCCACATAGACTTGATGTTTCCATAGGAAAAAATAAATTAATACGCTATAATTCAGGATTTCTAGAAGTATTTAAAATAAACCATGTGATTCTAGCCTTTTAAGTAGAAATTAGAAAACCTGTTTTTTCATAAATTTGATTTAGGTAAATATAAAAAAGTTCCATACTTGGAAAATTAATATATCATTCAAAAGTGAAAATTTCTAATACTTATCTGATAATGAAAAACATATGTTCATATACCATTAATGAAATTTACATTTTAATGAGATAAAATACAGAAATTAATAGAATAATTATTACCATTTCAATATGAATAAAGAAAACAAATTATCTTTAAATAATAAAAATTTAGCATCCCTTATCATGGAATATATGTGATCACCCTAATGTTGTGAGATTATAATTATCTTATATTTAATTAATTTGATATAAAAATACTTTGTAAATAAAACAAAATTTTAAATATCGACTTCTCTAGAATGATTAACTTTTAATATATAATAATCTCATAATTTGATAGAGAAAAATCATATTTGGTATATGTGAGTTGAATTGATAAGTCACTTGTCATGTGATCATAATAGCCATGGTCCACATACCATGTTTGCTAAAAAGTTTTATGACATTTATCATGAAATAATAAATATTCAAAAGAAAATATTTGGTACACCTGTTATTTTATGTTCAATTGGTTTCAATGAAAAATATTTCATACACATACTTATTTAATCAATATATTCTAAGGTACTCTAGAATAATTTTTTGAAATAAAATAACTAATGTAGCTAAGATATTGATGAAATATAAGACAACATTCATTACCATAATTCCTGTGAAATTGACACTTGAAACATGTAACAAAAAATTAGTTTTCAATATATCATTTACTACAAGTTGTCTTTTATATCATAGGAATTTTTTGAATATAAAAATCTAGTTTTATCTTTGTATGATTTATTATTTCAATTTTTTTTGATATTTTTCCTTCCCATAAAAATTGATAATGTTTTTTTAGTCTACATAATTCATTTATTAGATTATCATTCCCTTTATAAACTAACTGAAAATATTCATATATCACACATTTAGAACATGGTGTATAATTTCTTATTTCTTCTTTGATAGAATCATTATATATATTGATATAATTATTTACATTGATAATAATATTATTTATTATTTTAATTCATTATAAAAATCAACAAATCATAAAATATAATTTTTGAATTTTTTTCATTTTCTACATACATATGAAAAAATAAATTACCAAAATTATTACAAATAATTACTAGAATTATCGTTATTACATGCCTTATTTTTTATTCTACCAAAAAACATATATTGGTTGAATATTTTTTACTTCTAGATTTTCAATTTAATCATATTCAATTTTGAAAATCCATACATCATGATAACTAAATTAAAATGATTTCTTATTTTTTATATCACCCTTTATTTTTCAAATATGGAAAATAAAGTTTATATGTGCATTATTTTTACAACCTTATATGGTTACATATTTTTTTTACATACCTTCATGTATTTGTTATCATTATTTTTATCCTTACAGATTCTCTTATTGAACCTAATATTTTTATTTATAAAATTATAAACACATATTCTTATATTTTTAATCCTTTTATTTTCACATTCTTAAGTCTCATATTTGTAAGAGTTAGAAATAAAATCTATGTTTGTTTTTAATGAAATTAATTTATTCTTTGATATTTATTCTTCTACAATTTTCTTTTATTCATGTTCTTATTCAATTATTCATATAATCATTTAATCTTATGTGAATTAATCTTAATTCCTTCTTTCATATATTTTATCCTTAAATTCATTTCATTTTATTTGGAAATATTTTACAACACTATAAACTAGTTTATTATTCTCTAATGTTTCTTCAAGGGATTTTATTACACTCATAATTCATGTTAATTGTTTGAAATGTTTATTGAAGCTTTCACCTCCACCGATTGTGAAATAATAATACTCCGATCAATGCATTCTATGTTTGGTTTAGATCATATTATCTGATCCAAGATTATTAAAATGTAAAATATTATAGATCTCCTAATCTATCCTCCATCTAGATAAATGACTAAAAATGTATTATTTATAAAATTATGTTAAATATTTACGACTTTTTAATTGAAAAAAATATTTAGATACATTGTTTCCTTTTATTGTATCTGGGTAAGGATCTAATATTTTTATGGTTTTACCATTATTTACTAGTGTTATATAGTTAACTAGATGAGTATTACTTCCACTCTAAATTTCCTGTAACCATTTCCATTGAAATCAAAGAAAGGTGTCTTTCATGGTATCCACACATCATTTTTATTCATTCCTTAAATATTATATATCATGTTCAAAAATTATGATTTCTAAGAAAGGGTTACCAAATAAAATATTTTTAAAATACTCTATATAATATTATCTCAAAACCATGTGTTTGATATCTTGAAAAATGAATAATAGTTCTAGTCTACCCTAGAATATTTTTAAACTCCCATACAAGTTTTTAAGTTGGACAGGGTGTTTGAAGAAGGTTTATAGGGGGTTTAAATATAGTAGATTAAGATTTTATAAGGATTTGGTAATAATATAAATTAATTATCAATGTTAATTAATATAGTTAATTAGTATTAGAAAAAAAATATTTAATAACATCTGAAATTTTTTTAGATGTTTAGTCCAGATTGTAACTACTATACTCTTATTTATCACTATATTGTTAGAGGCACACTGTTCATTAAACTCATTTTTTATGTGTAATAATAAACCAATTAGAACCATATTTTTTAAGTGGATGTATAACTAATAAAATTGTTTGTTTAGAATGGGACATAACTGAATTAAAAAATTTATAGTATAATATGGGAGTCACAACCCCTATGTTCCAAAATTTAGAATTTGGGAGTCACAACAAGAAGAAATAAAATTATTTCTTATTTAAAAGAATAAAACAAATTGAGATCACATGAATGAGATAAAAATGAATATTATATACATAACTAATAGGATTAAATATATATATGACAATATAATCATAGATAATGGTTCTTGAGTATTAGATCTGACCATATGATCCAAGTAGTAGAAGTCGATATACTTTAGGTTCTAAAAAGGGGTGATCATCCAATATATGAGATAATTGTTCATACTAGATAAAAAACATGAACATCACCTGAAAATGTGATGGGATAAAGAATAGTAAAATGATATTTATATAATAATTTTATTATCATTATTTATTTTTATATATGTTTTCCAAGCAGTACCCATATGTCCTTATAAATGCAGAAAAATTAACATTGATGAGAAAAACTTTAGACAATTTATATTCCAAATCTAAGATGAAAGATTATTACAAAGAGATATATATATTTATTTCCTCAAAAACACCATAAAATATTAAATAAAAATAAAAAAATTATTTATATTTTGAAATATTAATTATAATATAAAATAACTGTATTTTAATATGTCAAAATAAATCTTATGAAAATTGCGTAATAGTTTCTATATAAAATTAAAAATTTAAAAACATTTATATCTAATGAAATTGAAAATAGATGAATAAATATTTAATAAATTATATTAAATATCTAGTAATACATTTATATCATTTAATATTAATTTCTGAATCATTAAAAATGAACAAAATAAATCAAAATACTAAAATAATTTTTTTAGTTCCATGATCTATGTTGAGGAAAATATGAATAAAATCCTTTTATCTTTATATAAATATATTTATGAAATTATAAATACACTTATCATAAGTTATATATAATTATTATGAATTCTTATGTTGTTTAAAACTAATTAAAAACTTATTATAAACATTGTAGAGTAAAAAATTCGGTTAAAAACATTAAAACAATGTAATCATGGAAATTACTATAGTGTAAGGGTTAAATAATGTGAATTATATATGCAACAGAGAATTTAGACTCCTTGATTAAGGCTGAAATAAAAATTTTAGACCATTTTTATATATATATAAATTCATTGGATTTCAAAGTGTCATCTAATGTTTTTTGTAAAGGTATAAAAAATTTATATATGACGAGTAAGGGTACAAAGATACATAAATAAGGGTAAATATGAACTTTTATTATAAGTAACATGTTATAAAACTTTTTTTATGGGATCATAAAACTTTTTTTAGGGTTTATATGAGCATCAGGTATTTGTAGAATAAATATTACAAATTTCGTGTAAGATTAGTTGTAATCTAACAAAAGGGAAACTAGAATCATGTAATACATAAGTAAATGTAAAAAAATCATAAAACATGCTTGTAGGTATCGTATAGAATTAATAACATGTGTTATGGTAATTAAAAGAAATTAACATATTATAAATTAAACTGAAATATGTTTCATACAAAAAAATAATAATTAATGATTAATATAAATCATAAATAAAATTAAAATAAATATAACTAAATAAAAATACTTATAATCTAATAATATAATTAATATTGAAAAAAATAAAATAAATTAGAGAGTTAATTATTATATGATAAACATAAAATTAAAATACATCATAATCGGATAAAGAAACACTCCAACTCCAATAGTAAATTTGTGATTTTCACACAAAGGTTATCAAAGTGTGATATGAAAATAAATAAGTACAGATATGTGTATCACCATTTTTATAGTGGTGTCTATTAATGACTTGTGTGCCAAACAACATTTCATCTTGATGTAATGTGTACAAATGGAATGCGAAAAGGGTGTAACAATTAGGTGGTATTGATCCAAACCCTAAATATTTTTTCGGTGATCATTGTTAGGAGTTACCTTTTCCATAAAATTGTAACCATGGGATTAAATAATATAATATGATTTTGGCACATCAACACATTTTTAGTTTCTGATTCATAGATATAGCCCAATACTGATGAAATAGGAAAAATTTGTGCGCCTTATGTAATCTCATTTCCTTAAATTGTAATGATGTTAATTAGTTTATTTATATTGAGGAATAATAGAACATTTATGAATAATATAAACCTAAGTGAATGAATTAAACATATTATATCTTAAAATGTAAACATAATAGTGACCCCACTAACAAGTGAGGTGTTGATTTATAAGGAAAGTTATAGTTTTTATGGATTATATGAAAAAAATAACGTTTTATATCATGATTAAACCTAGATAATCTCTTACTAAAGTTTGTTGTAGGCCAAAATATACCTATCAATGTGTAGGGTAATCTTATTGGATTTTCAGTTTAGAATTGAACTTTCCTTTTTTTGGAGTTGAAGTCTATACTACCCATACATCATGGTAATGTAAAATAATATAATGTTCCTGAACCCTAATGAAATGAACGATAATGGAACTTTATTCAAAAAATTTCTGATCAATCTAAATAAGCCCAGTATCTCACAAATAAAAGGTGTGGATGTATTTAATTTTTTCAGTACATTGTAATAAAATTATTTTTTGTTACTATATGTGGATCCTTATATAACAAGATATGTTGGAACTAATAAATATTATGACATATCAAGTGATCAAAATTTTGAAACCATTCTCATAACATTGGACATGGATTAAGGGATAAAATATCTAAACATGGATATGAGAAAGAAAATAGAAACTGAAGGGATCTATATTAATGTGATGAATACTGAAAATAACAAACTAAACATCATCAATAAAATACTAATTTGTATGATCACAGTTCCTTGAGAGAAAATTAATACATCATCCAATGAATAAGATGGTATTTTTTCAGACGAGGAAGTGTGAAAATCTTGTTATAAATATAAAATCATTCCATCAAATGATATACAAATTATGAGGCATCAATATGAATTAATTTTACCAAATAATTGTATGTGGATGATAACAAAAAGGCGAGGTAAGTGAAGGTGGAAAATAATGACAAAATTTTGGATTTGACTGGCAATATTATGATTTAATGTGACTGAACTGATGATATTTCTTGTTAAGTTCAAAATAATATGTCTATTGTTAATGAGATGATATTTATCATTATCCTTATAACAAAATACATGAGAGAATAAAATTGGGGAATGAACCAAGATAATGTATTGGGAATATTACATATGAACTGAAAGACAATTATAGGAAGATTAATGATCTAAATAGAATGATGAAAAACTCAAATGATATGAAAATTATCCCAAACATTATATAATAAAGAATAAGAGCCCTGAAATATTTAAATATATTACGAGAAAGTAGGAGAAAAATAATTTTAAAACTAAAAGAGTTACCTCTTTTTGTTAGGTAACAACTAAGTGTTACTATTATGAAATCAAAGGAATAACATGGGATTATTCTTTGGATCCCAGGGCCCAAAGGGTGTAATGAATTATTTTAAAAATAAATATCAACCATGAAACAACTATACGAGGTGTGGTTATAATGTGAAATTATTTATATTTTACGACCATAGAAAAATGGATTGAAAATTTATCACAAGTGAAACTAAATGTTTCATAAGGAAGTAATTAATTTCTATGACTAATGGGAAGAATAATTAGACAGAAATATAGTATATTAATATAAGGCCCTAGCCTTAAACCTTACTTAATCTTGAGTTATTACAAGATTACACATTGAGGATCTTTTCGGGTTTAGAGTTTTAGGGAATTAGATCACAAAACTTGCATTACATTCCATATTTAAACAAAGTGGTTACATAAAGATAGTATTCTTCATTCCCATCAATGGAAACATATTTAAGATAAAACATGGATTCTTTCTTGACACTTCCTTGACACTATCATCATATCATGTACCTTTACCTTGACATGTGAAAATCATTTCAAAAACACTTGGGATGAGCATAAAATGCTCAGTATGGGTTATAAAAACATGGAAAGGAAACATGGGTACATAAATACATAAGAATGAAATCATACTTTACCCATAAAACATAATCACTTTAACATACCTCATCGAATCATGAATAAATCATAGAAATCATAAGACATTAATGTAACTTGAGGCATTCATAACATTCTTACGTAGGGAGTAACCCTCTTGGATACGTTTGGAATACCCATCACAGTATATTCCCTAAATCTCTTCAGAGAAACCTTAACGTTTCACTCCTTCGCGTTACCCAATGCATTGGAGAGCTATATCGGGCTCACCCGCCCTTTGTATATCATGGAACCACCCGTTTTCATAATAATGCCCAAGAACCATAACATAATCATATCACATAAAACATGTATAAAGGAAACATAACATTTCCACATTTCAATCACAAGATATCAATACAACACATTGATATAATAAAAAAATTATGAAAACCATTTTCAATACCAAAGTAAAAGAAAATTAAAACATGGTATTTATTTTTCTTTTAGAAAGAAGTTATGGCTTGTAGAGGAAACCGAAACTCAAATAACGGTCACGATGGTGGAAAAGTCGTTGTCGACGCATACGTACGACAAAAACATTCCCTTTTGTTGTTTAGTAAACGCTTTGTATAAAAAAGAGTCCTTTTCAATAAACGTAAAAGTTAAAGGGGTTTATACACCGTATAAAAGAAGGTTGTGTATAAAACAAAATATGCCTCAATGAAAGGAGATTGAGATGAAGTCCCATACCTCGTATCCGACTTGACACGACCATTCTTTAATCTCCTGAATAATAAACATGAGTTAATATCTACTTGCTTAAGAACCTTTTTCAAGTTCATTATTCCTTTTATACCCTGTTATGAACATCATGTAATCATTTAAGTTTATAATGTTCATTTTTTCGGTATTTGGTTCTTAAGTCAAAAATAGACTTCCTACACTTACATGTTGTTAATTTGGTGAAAGGTGCGTTATATCCAGAATGATATTAATGATTTGGATTACATATATATCATATATATTCAGCATATACATGTATTTATAATATTACATCACATTAAGAGGTAAGAAATGAAATGCACCGTTCATGGAGACGGTAAGTCGTACGTACGCATGAACGCTACTTCCATTTCTATTTCGTATTTTCTGGAATGGAATCATAATGATATAAGAGTATATTATAATTCAAGTATAATAACATATATAATATCATTAACTTTATCCTTTACACATCCCACATATGGTATTAACGAATCAAATCACTTTCAGGGGGCGGTAGTCCGCACTTCCCAAAATAAAGATATCATGTTTACCCATAATGGAAACAATAATGGTATGCCATAAATGAAAAATACAGAAGCTTAAGGAAAGAATAAACATATTATATATCACATATAAAAATAGTGACATCATAATGGCGACCTTTGAAGGTGTTAAATGAGTATTGAACAATCATCGTTTCGGGAGGCAGAATTTCTCCATCCACGGAAACCGTATGTTCTTTAACCATTTGATGTAGTTGTGTGAGAGTGTAGCTCAAATAAATCTTATAACAACATCCTAGTATATTGAATATACTGGTGTTGTTACAAAAGAAGTAAATAAAAAGTGTTTAGGGGGTTGGAGAAGCAAAATAAAACAAATGTACAAGAGAGAATGAATTACCTTTAAAAGTGTAACTCCTTTTGATTTGAGCCTAAAGGCTTCCTTTGAAAGGATTCTGCCCAAAGGGAATCCTCTAGGATGAGTAGAGGGATGCGGAGAGAGTAAATGGGCAGGGGAAGGCCGAGGTAAAGACTTGAGGAGTGTGTGAAATGAGGTAGAGGTGGGGGCCTTTTATAAGAGGAGAGGAGGGGCACTATTGGAAAGTAAATATAAGTTACTTTATTTTAAAATGATTTTTCGGATTCAAAAGGTCCCACATTGACATAAGTATAGGATAAGGTGATACGGGTTCTAAATCCACTCATCCAATAAGTTTTGGTCATGTTTAGGTCATAGATTTTACATTATCATTCCATTTTATTTAAATCGTTAAAAAAGAGGTCATCACTACATCATCATGATGTCATAAATAATTTAATTTATTTAAAGTCTAAACATTATAAAAAAACTAATATAATGTAGGAAATCTTATTATCTTTCCAATGACTATTTATAATAAAAAATCTGACTTGTATTACCCCATCTAAAAATTGTTTTAGTAAAACATCTCTTGTTTGTGTTAATTTTACTTTAACATTAAATAATAAGTTATTTAGGTCATTTCCCAACCAAATTGGCTCCATGGGGTCCCCAAGTTTATCCATGGCTTTTATTGGTCGTCCATGACACATACAATAAAGTTAGGACATGTTTCTAGGTCATTTCATATTATTAAAGAATTATTTTGACCTTAAACTACCCTAATTACCACTAATCGCGATTAAAAACTTAATAAGTTACTATTCACCAAAAAATTATTTTAATCTCCTTGAACCACAGTTTACTTCTTAATAAAAACCATGTATGTCGGATTTTTGAAATTAATAACACAAAAGTGGCAAAGTTTCATTTAAACGAAAAATTAGTTTCTTTAACTACCACTTAGTGGTTTCACAATTCCTCAAAAATTGAAGTTTTTCAGAAAATTACCAAAAATTCACGCTAAGCTATATTTGATATTCCGAATTCAAAAATGAAGTCTATTTTACCAAATTAAAAACATATAAGTCACATTAATTAATTTAATAATTAATTCCCGCTGTTATGACAAATAGCGTGTTTTTATGAAACAATAAGTATTAAAAGATTGACACCAGTTTAAGTCCAATATCAAAGTGAAATGGATTTCAATGACCACCAATGGATTAAATGGTAAAAATATATTCTAATTTCACATCAAAACCAATTCAAAAGATATTCTAATCATATAAATATATTAGATTAAAAAGTAGTTTTGATGTAAAATGCAGTATTTTTCACTATTCATTAAAAAATGAACATTGTCAGAAAAATACAAAAAATTCACACAAAGTAAATTTTTATGTCCCAATCATAAAGAATAAGTTTATTTTGACAAACATAGATTATAAAATTGTCAAAATATAGATTCAAAAATGTTTTGCCATCAAAGGCATAAAACAATCTTTTAAAAATTTTAGTGTATTTCATGCTTAAGATTGGATTTATTTTCATTTTAAGCCTCTAAAACACAATCTAATTCATTAATAGACATAGATAAAATATATATTATTCATTACTTACTTGGTATGTTACATCCTTCCCCCCTTTAGAAAATTGTGTCCCCGCAATTTATTTACTTATCGAATAAATGGGGGTACTTATCCCTCATTGCATTTTCAGATTCCCATGTTGCATCTTCCATCATGTGGTTTTTCCACAAAACCTTTACCTAATTAATCACCTTATTCCGTAACACTAGATCCCTGTGGTCAAGAATCTGGACATGTTGTTCCTCATAGGATAGGTTCTCTTCCAGCTGAACTTCCTCTGGACTCAAAACATGAGATGGATCTGACATATACTTTCTCAACATTGAAACGTGAAAAACATTGTGTACCTGAGAAAAACTCGGAGGTAAAGCCACTAGGTAAGCAACTGATCCAACTCTCACCAGAATTTCATATGGTCCAATGAACCTTGGACTCAGCATTCCTTTTTAACAAATCGCATCACACTTTTCCATGGTGATACTTTGAGAAAAACATGATCACCTACCTCAAAAGATAGATCCTTCCTCATGTTGTCTGCATAACTCTTCTGCCTACTCTGAGCTGTTCTCATGTGCTTCTGAATCAGCTGAACTTTTTCTGCCATCTCTTCCACCAATTCTGGTCCCATCAACTTCCTTTCACCCACTTCATCCCAGAAAGCTGGAGTTCGACACCGCTTCCCATATAATGCCTGAAATGGTGCCATTTGTATACTGGAATTAAAACCGTTATTATATGAAAATTTAACCAATGAAAGATGTTTGTCCCAACTTCCCTGATAATCCATCGAACAAGCTCGTAGCATATCCTCCATGGTCTGAATTGTTCGTTCTGACTGCCCATCTGATTGAGGATGAAAAGCTGTACTAAAATTTAATTCAGTACCCAACGACTTCTGAAGGCCTTTCCAAAAGTTAGAAGTAAACCTGGGATCACGATCCGATACAATGGAGAGAGGAACTCCATGTAACATGACTATATCTTTAAAATACAAATGGGAAAGTCGATCAAGAGAGAAATTATCTCATATAGCAAGAAAATAAGCAGATTTGGTCAAGCGATCAACAATATCCCAGATTGCATTATTACCTCGAGATGTCTTCGGTAATCCCACAACAAAGTCCATGGATATATTATCCCATTTCAACTCTGGCACTGGTAAAGGCTGAAGCATCCCTTTCGGTAACTGCTGCTTTGCTTTAACATATTGACATGTCAAACACTTCCCAGAAAAATGAACAATATCTCTTTTCATTCCATCCCACCAGTAATACTTCCACAGATCTCTATACATCTTAGTATTGCCCGGATGAACTGAAAACAGAGAACTACGAGCTTCACATAACAAATCTCTCTTCAACTGTGAATCACAAGGCACACACAATCTCTTCCCAAATCTCAAAACACAATCATTATCAATGATTAATTCAGGAAACTTACCTTTCTGAACCAGCTCTACCTTTTTCTGCAACTCACTATCTTTCTTCTTTGCTTGCTTGATTCTAACTGATAGAGATGATCTCACTGATACCTGAAACAAAACAGAAGAACTTCCTGCACCAACAACTTCTATGCCAAAGTTCAACAAATCCTTAACCAAAGGATCAAGATCCAAACGCAACATCGTTAACGAAGCATTACTTTTTCTACTCAAAGCATCAGCCACTTTATTTGCTTTTCCTAGATGGTAATGAATTGTACAATCATAATCCTTGATTAATTCCAGCCATCTCCTCTGTCTCATGTTTAACTCTTTCTGAGTGAATATATACTTTAAACTTTTGTGATCGGTATATATTTCACACTTTACTCCATACAAATGATGCCTCCAAATTTTTAAAGAAAAAACAACAGCAGCTAATTCCAAATCATGTGTAGGGTAATTTACCTCATGAGTTTTCAACTGTCGTGAACCATAAGCAATTACCTGATCATTCTGCATTAGGGAGAATCCAAGTCCTTTCAATGAAGCATCACTGTATATAACAAACTCACCATTCCTAGAAGGTAGTGCCAAATCTGGAGCATTCACCAATCTTCTTTTCAATTCCTGAAAACAATCATCACATTCTTTTGTCCAGATAAACTTAACACCCTTCCGAGTTATCTTAGTCATTGGACTAGATAATTGTGAAAAATTTCTAACAAACCTTCGGTAATAGCCTGCCAAACTAAGGAAGCTATGAATCTAAGTTACATTTGTGGGTCTTGGCCATTCTTCCACAACTTTTGTTTTTGCAGGATCAACCGTTATTCCATATTTAGAAATAATATGACCAAGGAAAGAAATTTGTTGCAACCAAAACTCAAACTTTCTGAATTTTCCATACAGTTTCTTTTCTTTTAAGGTTTTCAATATAGACCTTAAATGTCTTTCATGCTCCACTTTACTTTTAGAAAACACCAAAATATCATCAATGAAAACCACCACAAACCTATCCAAGAACTCATGGAAAATTCTATTCATTAAGTCCATGAATACAGCAGGTGCATTGGTTAGCCCAAAAGGCATTACTACAAATTCATAATGGCCATATCTCATACGGAACACAGTCTTTGGAATATCTGCCTCCTTCACCTTCAGCTGATGGTACCCCGATCTCAAGTCAATCTTTGAAAAAAACTGAGTTCCCTGGAGCTGATCAAAAAAATCATCGATATGAGGAAAAGGATATTTGTTCTTAATAGTGATATTGTTCAAGGCTCTATAATCAATGAAAAGTCTCATAGAACCATCTTTCTTTTTAACAAATAAAACATGAGCACCCCATGGTGATGTGCTAGGTCGAATGAAACCTTTCTCTAATAAATCTTGCAATTGCTCCTTCAACTCTAAAAGTTAAATTTGAGCCATTCGATAAGGAGGTTTTCAAATTGGGTTAGCATCAGGAACTAAGTCAACAGTAAACACAACTTCCCGATCTGGTATTATTCCAGGCAACTCATCAGGAAAAACATCAGGATACTCATTTACCACTGGTACATCATTAATCTGAGCAGTTCCTTTATTTTCAACGATGTGTGCAAGGTAACATTCATTCCCATATTTTACAAGTTTATCGGCCTCTTGATAAGTTATCAACAGTAAGGTTTCATTCTTGTACACAAACTGAAAGTCTTTCTGAAAAGAAACTTCTTTAGCTCTACAGTCAATCTTAGCATAGTAAATAGAGAGCCAATCCATACTGAGGATAATATCAAACTCTACTAGAGGTAGAACAATAAGGTTTGAAAGTATGTTCTTTCCACAGATAAGGATATGAAGATTCTTATAAATTATTTTTGCCTCAACATTTCCCCCAGGTGTTTTTACCACAAGTTCAGGAGTCATTTCTTGAGATGGTATTTCCATTTTACAAGAAATGTTTTCAGAGATGAAAGAATGTGTAGACCCCGAATCAAACAACACATTGGCATAATATGAAAAAACAAACAAAGTACCTGATACAACTTCATTTGATGGCCCGACGTCTGCCGAAGTAGTTGCAAAAGATTTCACCACCTCTTTCTGCTTGTAGTCTAACTGCTTCCCATCACTCAAGCTCTTTGTCGGACACTCGTTTTCATAGTGACCCATCTCATTGCACTTTTAACATTTCACTAACTGCAAATCAAATTTGATCTTACCTTCACCTTGATCCTTTTCAGTGAAATCACGAGCCTTATACCCCATCTTACCACATCAGTAGCACTTTCCAGAATTCAGAAGACATTCCCCAGCATGCCTTTTGCCATATTTATCAGAAACTGGAAACATAGTTTTCTTACCATCAGACTTTTTTGAATAATTCTTACCTTTCTCCTGCCACCTCGGTCTCTTCTTCTGTTGGTTGTTATAGAACACTTGGTCATCGGAAAACTCAATTTCCACCTTCTCAGCACAGCAAACAAGATTTTAATAACTTTTAAACTCACGAGAAGCTAATTCCCTTCGATATTTTGGCTTTAATCCTGAGTAAAAATGATTGATTTTACTATCAAGGTCTCGGATAAAATTTGGAGCATACCTTGCCAATCGAGTGAACCTTTCTTCATAGGTAGCCACTGAGTCTTCCTCTTGCCTCAATTCCAAGAATTGCTTTTCTATCCTACGTCGAACAGCCTTAGGAAAATAATTCTTAAGAAACATACCTTTGAATTCATCCCAGTCGAGAGAATCAATCTCATCAACGTCCCTGATATTTTTAACCATCGACCACCACTGATCTGCTTCACCCTCCAAACGATAAATAGCAAGACTAACCTTTTGATTTTCTGAACACCCCATGACATCGAAAATCTTCTCCAGTGCTTTAATCCACCCTTAAGCTAACCCAGGGTCAGATGATCCTCTGAATGATGGGGGATGTTGCCTCATGAAATGTTACACCACTGACATGTTCCTCTGCGGTTGATCTGGCTGATCTCGTGCATGGATACCACCTCCATTTATAGCCTGAGTCAACTGTTCCATTACTACAACAAACTGTTCAGTTCCAATTCCGACCATCTCAGGATGCTGATTTGGAAGGTTATTTCCTTCGGTATGCCTTCCTATCACTGCTTCCCTATTTCCTCTATGCAAAACCATTCTGAACAAACATGTCTTAGATGAAGCAACATGGTAATCTTCAAATGCTATATTATTTCAAAAAAAATATTTTGGATAATCATTTAATAGAATTATAACTCCTAAAGTTATCTAAACCAACCTTTGTTACCAACTATAAGGCCCTAGCCTTAATCCTTACTTAATCTTGAGTTATTACAAGATTACACATTGAGGATCTATTCGGGTTTAGAGTTTTAGGGAATTATATCATAAAACTTGCATTACATTCCATATTTAAACAAAGTGGTTACATAAAGAGAGAATTCTTCATTCCCATCAATGGAAACATATATAAGATAAAACATGGATTCATTCTTGACACTTCCTTGACACTATCATCATATCATGTACCTTTCCCTTTACCTGTGAAAATCATAACAAAAAAACTTGGGATGAGCATAAAAAGCTCAGTATGGGTTATAAAAACATGGAATGGAAACATGGGTACATATATACATAAGAATGAAATCATACATTACCCATAAAACATAAGAACTTTAACATACCTCATCGAATCATGAATAAATCATAGAAATCATAAGACATAAAGATAACTTGAGGCATTCATAACATTCTTACGTAGGGAGTAACCCTCTTGGTTACGTTTGGAATACCCATCACAGAATATTCCCTAAATCTCTTCGGAGAAAACTTAACGTTTCACTCCTTTGCGTTACCCAATGCATTGGAGAGCTATATCGGGCTCACCCGCCCTTAGTTTATCACGGAACCACCCGTTTTCATAATAATTCCCATGAACCATAACATAATCATATCACATAAAACATGCATAAAGGAAACATAACATTTCCACATTTCAATCACAAGATATCAATACAACACATTGATATAATAAAAACATTATGAAAACCATTTTCAATACCAAAGTTAATGAAAAGTAAAACATGGTATTTATTTTTCTTTTAAAAAGAAGGTATGGCTTGTAGAGGAAGCCGAAACTCAAATAACGGTCACAACGGCGGAGAAGTCGTTGTCACCGCATACATATGACAAAAACATTCCCTTTTTTCATTTAGTAAATGCTTCGTATAAAAAAGATTCCTTTTGAATAAACATAAAAGTTAAAGTGGTTTATACACCGTATAAAAGAAGGTTGTGTATAAAAAAAATATGCCTCAATGAAAGGAGATTGAGACGAAGTCCCATACCTCGTATCCGACTTGACCCGACCGTTCTTTAATCTCCTGAATAATAAACTTGAGTTAATCTCTACTTTATCAAGAACCTTTTTCAAGTTCATTATTCCTTTTATACCATGTTATGAACATCATGTAATCATTTAAGTTAATAATGTTCATTTTTTCGGTATTTGGTTCTTAAGTCAAAAATATACTTCTTACACTTACATGTTGTTAATTTCGTGAAAGGTTAATTATATCCAGAATGATATTAATGATTTGGATTACATATATATCATATATATTCAGCATATACATGTATTTATAATATTACATCACATTTAGAGGTAAGAAATTAAATGAACCGTTCATGGAGACGGTAAGCCGTACGTACGCATCAACACTACTTCCATTTCTATTTCGTATTTTCTAGAATGGAATCATAATGATATAAGAGTATATTATATAACATATATAATATCATTAACTTTATCCTTTACACATACCACATATGGTATTAACGAATCAAATCACTTTCAGGGGGCGGTAGTCCGCACTTCCTAAAATGAAGATATCATGTTTACCCATAATGGAAACAATAATGGTATGCCATAAATGAAAAATACAGAAGCTTAAGGAAAAAATAAACATATTATATATCATATATAAAAATAGTGGCATCATAATGGCCACCTTTGAAGGTGTTAAATTAGTATTGAACAATCATCGTTTCGGGAGGCAGAATTTCGCCATCCACGAAAACTGTATGTTCTTTAACAATTTGATGTCGTTTTGTGAGAGTGTAGCTCAAATAAATCTTATAACAACATCCTAGTATATTGAAGATACTGTTGTTGTTACAAAAGAAGTAAATAAAAAGAGTTTAGGGGGTTGGAGAAGAAAAATAAAACAAATGAACATGAGAGAATGAATTACCTTTAAAAGTGTAACTCCTTTTTATTTGATCCTAAAGGCTTCCTTTGAAATGATTATGCCCAAAGGGAATCCTCTAGGATTAGGCGAGGGATGTGGAGAGAGTAAATGGGAAAGGTATTTCCGAGCCAAAGGCTTGAGGAGTGTGTGAAATTAGGTAGAGGTGGGGGCCTTTTATAAGGGGAGAGGAGGGGCACTCTTGGAAAGTAAATATAAGTTACTTTATTTTAAAATGATTTTTCGGATTCAAAAGGTCCCAAATTGACATAATTCGAGGATAAGGTGATAAGGGTTCGAAATACACTCATCCAATAAGTTTTGGACATGTTTAGGTCCTATATTTTACATTATCATTCCATTTTATTTAAATCGTTAAATAATGAGGTCATCGCTCAATCATCATGATGTCATAAATAATTTAATTTATTTAAAGTCTAAAAATTATAAAAAAACTTCTATGATGTATTAAATCTTTGTTTCTTTCCAATGACTATTTATAATCAAAAATCTGACTTGTATTACCCCATGTAAAAATTATTTTAGTAAAACATCTCTTGTTTGTGTCATTTTTACGTTAACATTAAATAAAATGTTATTTATGTAATTTCCCAACCGAAGTGGCTCCATGGGGTCCCCATGTTGACCCATGTCTTGTCTTGGTCGGCCATGACACATCCAATAAGGTTAGGACATGTGTTTAGGTCATTTCAGATTATTAAAGCATTATTTTTACCTTAAACTACCCTAATTACCACTAATCATGATTAAAAACGTAATAAGTTACTATTCACCAAAAAATTATTTTAATCTCATTGAACCACATTTTACTTCTCAATGAAAACCATGTATGTCAGATTTTTGAAATTCAGAACACAAAAGTGGCAAAGCTTCATTTAAACGAAAAATCAGTTTCTTTAACTACCACTTAGTGGTTTCACTATTCATCAAAAATTGAAGTTTTTCAGAAAATTACCAAAACTTCACCCTAAGCTATATTTGATATTACGAATTCAAAAATGAAGTCTATTTTAAAAAATTCAAAACATATAAGTCACATTAATTAATTTAATAATTAATTCCCACTGTTATGACAAATAGCGTGTTTTTATGAAACAATAAGTATCAAAAGATTGACAGCAGTTTAAGTCCAATTTCAAAGTGAAATTGATTCCAGTGACCACCATTGGATTAAATAGTAAAAATATATTCTAATTTCACTTCAAAACCAATTCAAAAGATAATATAATCATATAAATAAATTAGATTAAAAGGCAGTTTTGATGTAAAATGCAGTATTTTTCACTATTCATTAAAAAATGAACATTGTCAGAAAAATACCAAAAATTCACACAAAGTGAATTTTGATGTCCCAATAATAAAGAATAAGTTTATTTTTACAAACTTAGTTTATAAAATTGTCAAAATATAGATTCAAAAATGTTTTTCCATCAAAGGCAGTAAAACAATCTTTTAAAAATATTAGTGTATTTCATGCTTAAGATTGGATTTATTTTCCTTTTAAGCCTCTAAAACACAACCTAATTCATTAATAGACATAGATAAAATATCTATTATTCATTACTTACTTGGGATGTTACAATTAAGATCTAAAAACATTTACTATGATAATGTAAAATAATGGATCTCAACAAAATGTGAATTAGGAAGCAACACTAGTGTACTCTTTGCTACCAATGTGGAATGAATGAACTAAATCTAGGGTAAGAGAAGAAATATACTCTAGTAGTGAAAATTCTGGATGAGGATATAATGAAATATATAATAGGGAATAAAACATATTTGGTGGCTCAAATTCCTTTCAAAATTTAAAGATTCAAATTCTACTTATGTGTATTGAAAAATATACCATGTGAAAAGAGAATAACAGAACTCCAAGTCTTCCCAATAAGGGGCAAGACAAAATAATAAAGAGGATTTCCAAAAATAATTTATTCAATAAACAGGTTTTAGAAATAAAAAAGGATGATTTTTAATCTGATGGGGAATAAAAACCCACTCATGTAGAAGAGGAATCATAAAATAACACATTGTTTCTGAATATTGATAAATAATGAATGGATAAATCGTGTTGCAAGAAGACATAGAGAATAAAAATCTAATTATTAATGTTTGAGGGGTTCCATGTAGTTAAGAGTACCCTTGGATGTTTGGCTTCTGATTCGGAATATAATGAAAAGTGAATACCCAAGCCTAGAAATAGAAAGTCTAAAGAAATCATCTAAAATGTTAATTTTATAACTGGACTCAATCAAATAAGTACTTATTCTAGGAAACCATAGATACATACTAAAATAAATTATTATGAATAATATTAGGTTTATGAGGTTGTATAATTGCTTTCCTAAAATATGAAATTTAGGAGAAATAATATGTGATAATGAAGTGTTGTATTATCAACACTAGGATAATCCCTCAAATTTATGGAGTAAAACCATCCCCTCTACCGATTTTATTAAGTTATATTAACTATTTTTGATGTGTTTTAGGTTATATAATAGATTAAATCCAATGGGAGGTCATATAACAAGTTTCCAAATAATGGTGTAACATTTTCTATAGTTTAAAATAATTAAAATGATTTAAATGTACAAATTTGGTATATTGAATTGTAATTAATTTGAACTGAATAATAATATAAGGAGTAATAAGGAATCAAAATTATTTCCATAAATATATAAATGTCTATATTTCAATCATTTTAAATTTCTATCATGATCATTTATTCATTAAGGTCAAGATCTATTAATCTATCTTACATCAGATCTTGAATATAGAAAAGTGAGGATGTAAAAACCAAATGAGATCTCATCAATTATTTTATTTTATGATCTAACACTTGATATCATATTAATGTTCATAGTTTTTTACATGATTCTATATATGGATAAATTTCATGCTGAATTTTAGTTCCATATTTAGTTATGGGGCATATAATCATAGGCGGTGTTTTGAATTGGACATTTGGTCTATGGTTTCTCTAAAAAGTACTGATATAATCCCTTTGAAAGAGGGAGTAAATATGTTACAAAAATAGTTATAAAAAAGATATATAAAGATGAACATATGATTCATTATTTTGAAAAAAAAATTAGCTTCAACTATGGATATTAGTTTAAAAAAATGAAATCATAAATTATACTTCTATATAAGATAGTTGGTTTCAATTTCTAAAAACTGGTATCAATATGAAGTATAAAACCGAGGAATAAATATTGTAAAATTATTTGAAAGAAGTCATGGTTTTGTTCCTAATTGATATGTATAGAATCAAATGAGTGTAATGCATAGTGATGTTTTAATTAACATTAATTCATATTTCATTAACTAAGCATTGACTCGGAAAACCTATTTTTTTATTGGTGGAAGTTTTCTAAGTGATATGATACCCATATTAATATTTTACTGTCTAAAAATATATATGAAATATGATTATGATTAAGAGTGGTTTATTAAACCAAAATTAATATATTATTATAGGAAATGGTATAGGAATTTAATTTTTTGTCTTAGTAGTGGGTCTAACAAGAGTAGGAGTATCATTTTATAGAGGTAGGATGGTCTCCCCTTATCAAATACAAGGACAAAGTCTAAAAAAGGGTTAAACGTATAAATTCTCATATAAACATCATTAAGGAATGATAAAAAATTCAAATACAAAATTTAGGGTTAAAATGGAATTGGAGGATAGTAGCTTATGTTATATGATATCTTAAAAACATGGGGAGAATGATTTTTCTATAAAATTTATTATCCATTATTCTAAAGGTATGAGTTTCATAATATTCTATATTTTTTTCATAATGTTAAATTTATATGTTGGATTTTGATTCCAAGGTATATAATAAAAGATCATGAATCTATGTTTATATTTTATTTGGAAATGAACAGATCTTGAATCTATGTGTGTTCCTACCCAACCCTTCCTGGGGGAATAATTGTTTTATGTTAGAAATATATTTATATTAATAATGGTCATTTAATAAAGACTTTAATTTTAAGGATTTTGTAATGAAATTAATTTCCAAGTGGGGTTAAAGAAGTTTTTTAATTATATTACAAAAATTACGAATAAATTGATATAAAAATAAAATATAAATCATTAAATTTTTCTTAATGTCATGGATTGTTGGTCTAAATAAAATATTTTATATTATATAAATATCAAGGAAATGTTTTCAAGAATGTGTTCCAACTATATACAAAGTGGAATATTATGGGACACTAATGATATTTTTTGATTATGCGTGTAGTGTGTTTTTTTGTTAACCCTATATGGTTCATACCTATTTAATTTTTGTGTTGGATGAGATTTTTCTATTTACATTGTGTGTTAGGTCATGTTGGAGTTCCACTTCATCATTTAATTAGTTTCATGATACAATTGGGTTTTTTATTAAATAGAATAAGGTGATAAACTCATGACATTATTTTGTTCCCATTAATGTAAAGATCCCCAATTTTATGATGTATTGTGTGATCCTAGACTACTATTTTGTATGTATCAAATATAACAGACATCCAAGATAAGTATAAATTATAAAATGTGCACTGAATTGTTCTACATACCTCATGACCTTGATTTATTGATGAATAAATTGTTCTGAGTGTGTATGATTGTTTCTAATAATTTAGTTCTAGAAGATAGAGTAATAGAAAAATTCATATAAAAAATATTAGTTTTGTAAACTTTGAAATTCAAAAAATCCCCCATAAACATGTCAATATATTACATTTAATATAAATGATAAAATTATGAAAAATAAATCATTAAAATCATGTTTTAGGGATCCTAGATCAAAATAAAAAAATTCATGGAATAAAAAATGTATTGATTATTTCATAAATTATTCGACGATTTTGGGTAGAATTTTTTTTGAAGGTGGTATTTTTTTATTGAAAAACAAATTATGTTAAAATGTCATGTTTTTTATATCTAATGATAATCTAATATATACTTCATATTTCCAATAAGGAATAATGTTTTGCAAAAACAATTAAGATTTATAAAAAAATTTATGGATGAGGGATAATGATTAATGAATGGGAAAAAATATATATAAATTGGTTGATACACCGTTCATTTAATTAACCATAACAAGTTATATAAGATTCCATACATAGTGGAGGTTTTTATTTGATTGAATATTAGTTTAAACATCTCATGTTTTTGGTCAATGGAATTTTTAATAAGTGTATGAAGAGATTTGGGGGTGTTTAGAGGGTTAGTGAAATGAATGAAATGGATAAAAGGACATCTAGTGCAATCCATATGTTCAGTGCATCATTAAGGGAATTTGGCTTCCAAAACCATGCTAGGTAGGAGGATCGGTGCACAGATAACATTAAGAGGTCATGGGGTAATCCAAAACCATATAGACTTGGATAGAGGAATTTTTCATAGTTGTAACACATCTTTTCAAACCGTACTGGGCATCTTAGTTATACATGAAACATAGACCCCTCTTGAATATAGGATATTACAATGTATGGAAACTCAGGCGGTCAAACTATACGCCTCTTTAAAAAGAAAAAAATTACCAAATTTCCCCTTCAGTATTTTATATTCCTCACATTATTTTATACCTATTTATTCTTCCTATAGTATAAATGATAGAAAAAACTCCCCCAGTCATCCCACAACCTATCTTTATAAATTCTTGTTTATTTGGGTAGACTATAGTTCAGGATAGATTATCTATGTAATTATAACACTCCTCTCACTTGCATTTTCTGAATTAGAGATTGTGTATTTGTTCATCATCTTTTGAATCCCTAAAACACTTTTTCCTATTGACCGTTGGATTAGGATTCAATAAGTGATTGAATCTAGATATGAGTAAAATATTGAGGTGGTATTATTATTCATATTAGTGGATGGTGATCTGCCTGTTTTATCCCGTTGATGTATTATCGATATGTCGATGTGTGCGGGTGATATTACTTACCTCTTGAAGTGAATTTTGGTTTCTTTAGTAAAATTTGGTAGAATGATTTGCTAAATGACAATTTAGACTCCTCATCATCACTATGAGACACATTTAGATTGATTATACCCTTTAGGGACACCCAAAGGGTGTGTTAGTATTCCCGAACAAGGAAAATTGTACAGTTATGCCTAAAGTCAACTTGTATTGATATATAGATTGCGGTAAATGTCTAGATATTTTGGCTCAACTTATAAAGTGGCACTAATGATACTCTTGTATAGTTGTTCGAAATGGAATGAGGGATTTGTTTAAAAAATGGTTAAATAGAATAATTTGAATGTGTAAAATGACTTATGAGTTGTAATCGACCTGTCTAAATTAGTTAATGTATATAAATTCAAAATTTATATTAAAAGGGAAAGGTATTGGAATTTTTGAATATATTAAATTGGTAATTGTATGAAAATAAAAATTTGTTAAATGGGTTATGCTATGTAAATGGAAAATGTGTTAATGGGTTAAGGATTGATAATGATTCATATTTTGATTTAAATGTGAATTGTAAATGATATGTCTATTGATTAGAAATGGGTTTTGATATAGTTTATTTGGTAATTGGATAGAAAGCATGTGAAAAAGGATTTCTAGTGTGGGATAATGTATTGAGGCTCTTCCCATGTTCCAGATTTTGGTGAGTATATAATCCCCACCCTAGAAAGCATGGGTTATAGAGTCTGATTCTGGCTT
The DNA here is from genome assembly GCA_963277665.1 of Viscum album. Classification (NCBI taxonomy): domain Eukaryota; kingdom Viridiplantae; phylum Streptophyta; class Magnoliopsida; order Santalales; family Viscaceae; genus Viscum; species Viscum album. The sequence goes on along the minus strand of OY728123.1, from coordinate 1,809,978,332 downwards.
TGGGACCCTAATGGTTACATTGGACGAGACCACCTAGAATGACGCTCCAAGGTAAATGCATAATAATTATTTATATAATTTTTATCCTTGGTGAGATAGGTAATTTTAATTATTCCCATATTCATGATAATTTATAGACCTTGCCTATTGAGTAAATGATGTTAATGAATATCATGTGGAGCATGTGATAAAAATTAAATTGATAAAGAAGATGGTGTAAGTGATAAAATTGAACTAAAAATGAAAAAGGTTAATCTACATAAATATTAAATAATGAAACTGAAGTAATCTATTGGTTTACATTTCCATTGAGTTTATACATTCATGAAATATCTACTAGGATTGGATATTCTATATCACCATTGGTGGTGTCCTACTTAGTGGTACACACACCTTGTTCAAGCCGCTATTGAGTAAAGGAAATGGGTAAATAACCTATTCTAGGGAGTGGATTTGGTATTGGTATATTTATAGTCTTGGATTAACACATTTAAAATGGAACCATTTTGGGAATTTATTTTCCTATATTTCCTTTGGGGTTTCTTTTATTTTTTGACAATTATAATGAAATGGAATATTTACTATTGGTTGTTGTTTTATCATGTTTGTTAAATCGCTACTAATTAATGTTTATTTATTATTATTTTATTTATTTTATTTCATTGTTACTCTACATTTATTACCTAGGTAAATAGGGTATAGTCTCCCCATATGATCTATTAATCCCTCACTGCTAATCAGAACCCTCTAGCATAAGGATAACCATTCTTGATATCATGGGGTGACCTAGCTCGATGCATTAGTTTAAAGTATTATGGGTCAGGTATTTTACAAAGTTTGATTAGTTCCAGTTCATTACAGTTGTCTAACTATTAGGGATGCTAAAAATACATTTTATTATGTGTTAAGCCTTGAAAATGAGGTCTTTCATTAGAGTATCTAACCCATGTATAAGGGAATACCCATGTGACCAGGGTGGGAATTATTATTCTCAATGTGTGTTATTACAGTTGGATAATTTTTCACCTTTGGGTGATGCAATTTATAAGTTATGTGACAATTTTATGATATTTTACTTATGGATAGAATGGAACAACATTTTGTATTCATGCATAATTATCTAAACCCAGGGATGTAAGTTGCATGCATCATCATAGGCCCATATGTGATGGGAGTGCGGGACACAAAAGGTAAAATGAATTTCATATCCTTTAAAATATGAATCAATTTTCCTTTAATAAAGGTGATGAAAATGTAAAAGGTAAATAATGTTAATGAATGAATGATGAACTTTTTATTAATGAAGGGTTGTAAATGAGTTAAAATATTTGTTATAAAATGTTGTGAAATGTTAAATGTTCCCTAAATGGATGATTTACATTGTAAGTGGGGAAATTGTTTTTGAAATGAGCTTATCAAATGATTGGTGATTATTTATACTGGTTACCTCATTTTATTCATTACCCATGTTTGGTATGGTTGAGGTTAGTGATCTATATGTCAAGATGTTTTTTTAGGATAGTGTATGAGATATAGTTTTTTTATTTCTATTAGAGAATGTTGTTTTGATAAATTGTGGTTTATTTTTGTTATGTTCATTGAAATACCTTATGAGAATTTTATGAATATTCTAACACACCATTTTGTACTTATTGAGAGATAATAAAAATTGACAGAGAAAAATCCTCTAGTTGTGTAAGAAGGGAACCCAATGAATCATTGTAACATGGGAGATGCACAGTTCCATGAGAATCCTACTTATTTTATGTTGATGATGGAACGAGCCCAGTGGGGTTGGGTCGAGTATGTTTATGCTATCATTGGATTTATGGCTAGAAAATCATCCTACCTATCTTGGAGAGGTTTTTCCAGATTTAACCATGTTTTGGATAGAGTATTTCAAGACGAATCGTGATCACATAGAGACTCCACCTTAGAATTGGTTCAATCTATGGCATATATAATGTTAAGAAAGAAAAATTGAAGGTAGAATTTTTTTTTGGTTCAGAACCAACAACATGATTTTATTATATAGATGTACTTCCATGAAGTTTTTTATAACATTTATATTTGTATAACCTGATAAAATTCTAAGATTTAGAGTTTATGAGGTTGACTCAGGGGTTTATGTCAGTAACAGATTATGCAAGCCATTTCACTGAATTGGAATTTTTGGTTTCATCTTTTGTGGGGGATGAGGAATCTATGGTGAGATGTTTCCAAGATAGAATTAGACATGTGATTATGTCCCATGTGAATTCTTACCTTTTAATTGGGATTAATGATGTAATGGATGAATCTCTTATTTCGAAAGATATTCTTAATGAATCTTTTAGTGGTGAATGTGTAGCTCTAGTTGGGAAACATAGTTTCATGGATTACAATAGTATGAAGCACTGTATTGATAATTTAAACCAAAATGATGGGGGAAATAGTACAAATAAGGTATAACCATCCTTATAGTGTTGTATTAGAGTTTTCTATTACAAGTTTGGTAGGCCGAGACACCTGCACAATCAGTATCCTTGGCCACCAAGGGAGTTTTGAAAATGTAGACAAATAGAGTGTGTGCGTTTATTCTATAGGAACCCTCAATAGTTTTGAATATATTGAGGATTGAGGATAAACGAATGTGCATGAACCATATCAATAACACAAATCATATGAGTAGTTGGTGCTTGAGAGGGAAAACTAGTAGAAGTGGTTGATGAGGTACTCATAGAAGTGGGATTTCATACCAATAATGAAGTGTAACACCAGGAATTCAAAATGGGGTCTAGGGTAGAGGGTTATGTTATTTTTATGTAGTTTATTTTACTCCTAGTGTTTTTGAGGTTGGAACATCTAATAAATGTACGATACGTATTGTTTTCATTGTTGCTAGAACTTTATTAGACACAAGTACTTTGAACTATTTGGCATCTTAATTGTTTATTGTTGTTCTATGACTAGAATTAGAATATTTGTGTGGGGTTTTGTTGATTGATACTCCATTAGTGGTGTGATCGTAAAATACGATGCAATGTAAGGGGTTTGTGCATGTGGTTGGTGAGAACTGATTTCTATGGGACATATTTTTGCATGAGATTTCTTGTTCTGATTGGATTTTGGGTATGTATTACCCAGTGTTGTAACAATAAAATAATTATTGATTTCATAATAGGGTAACATTCACATATGTTGAGGGATACCCTTATGTCAAAATTGTTGAATGTGATGTTTTGTAATTCCATTCATGGACGATTTGTTAGCATTTGGGTTAACACTCATCTAAATTTTCTTAGCTTATTAATGATGAAGGGGGAGAAAAAAAGTTTATCTTTCCATATATGGTGGATCAGTTATATGATATGCATCATAAAAAATTCATGGGGTTTCAACCTATGAGAAATGTTGAGTTCATGATAGATTTTCCTTTGGAAAAGATCAATTTTTCATTATTCTATACAATATGGAACCAGAAGAACAAAAGTAACATAAAAATAATTTGGGGGAATTTGGGAATAAAGGGTTTATTTTCAAAGTATGACACCTTGGTGGGGTATTTGGCATTGATCCCAAATAAAAACGATGGATCATTGTGGTTATTTATGGATTAAATATAGATAAATTTGATGAATGTTAAGAAAAGATACCAACTTTTTGAATCGTTGATCTCTTTAACTATATAAGTGGTGATAAAGTTTTTTCCAAGATTTATCGGAGCTTTGCGGTTAACTAGTTGAGGGTGAGACCTCTTAATGTACGTATGACTTCTTTCAGAACCATTAATGCTTTATATGAGTTTGTAGTGATGTCGTTCAGGTAGACTAATGTGATGATAATTTTTAAATCCCTAATGAACTCAATCATTACCCCCTTACCTATATAAGTTTTATTTGATATTATTGATGACATATTTGTTTACACCATGACTCATGAACATCATGCCAATCATCCTGACATCTTGATGAGTACACTAAGATATAATATTCTATATGTTAAGAAGCCAAAAATTAATTTCAATATTGAGAAAGTGAGTTTATTAGGGCACATCTTATCAAAGGATGGTGTGTCTATAGACCATGTTAAAGTGCACACAGTTCCGTCTCAGGTGTATCCCAAGAATCATTATGATATAGGATGGTTTTTTTGGGTTTGGCCCGCTATTACTGAAGGATCATTAAATACAATCCCGATTTGGCTACACAAGTTTTTCTCTTAACCAAGAAGTGTATCAAATTTGATTCGTCTAATGTATGTTAGTATTCATTCCAAGAGTTAAATAAGTTGATAAAAACTGCACCTATTCTAATATTTCCCAAGTCATTTAAAGTGTATGCCTTGTTTTTTGATGAATCTGTTCTGCCCATGGGGAAGTGTTCCTGAAGGATGGTCTGGTTTTGGAATTTATTTCATGAAATTTTAGGCCTCATGAATAAAATTTACATACTTATGTTCTTGAGTAGGCCATGATGTTCAATTATTTAAAATTTTTGTGCCACTTCTTGTTGGAAAAGAAATTCATAATTTATACTGATCATAAAACCCTTTAGTATATGTTGTCTTAGTGTGATTTGAATAATTGGTAGAGAGTATGGGTTGAATACTAGTAGTATGTTGACATTGATTTGTTTTACACACAAGGAATGGGGATATGGTTGTAGATTACTTGAGTGAGAATTCTCAAAAATAGGTGGTTCTGGAGGCCAAATCCCTGTGGAGGGTGATGGGATGGTTTGTTGAGATACATATCGAGTTATAGGAGGGATAGGTGTATACATACCTTAAACCCCTTGAATTTTATTACATGATACTTTTCCATATTAATGAATTTATATATGATAACAGAAAATAATTTTTCTTGGGGGTTGGTTTTAAAGGTGTGGAGTGAAATTTCGGTTGGACCATTGGTGATTATGGGATTGTTTATTTTCATACTCAGGTGGTAGTTCCAATGTTTACACAGGAAGAGATTATGGGTGAACATGATTCATAAAAGTGTTATGGGAATCCTAATATTGAAAAAATATTTTTCCATATTCATAATATATATTTTTGGTTGGTGTTGAAGAAATAGGCTTCAAGTATTCTATATTAATGCCATACCTTTAATCATATGAAGGCTGAGCATCAAGAACTATGAGGTTTGTTCTATCCATTGACATTTCTGAAATAGAAATAAGATGTAAGTAGGATGTATTTTATTTTTCATCTCTTGGGGATGCCTTTAAAAAATGAAGTGATGTGGGATGTTGTATGTTAGTTGACTATAGTGGATCATTTATTTACAATTCTATATAATTTCATCGTGGATCATGTGGGAGATTTGTACATTCTAGTGATAGTATTGTTTCATTGGGTACCTCATACAATTGTTTTGGATCATGCACCATGTTTCATATCATGCTTCTAGAAAGGAAGACATAGGGCTCTTGGTACCATGATATATTTGGGTTTGGCCTTTCACACACATAATTATAGGAAATTAGAGTATTCTATTCAAGTACATGAAGAAATTATAAGGGAATGTGTTCTATATATTGGTGGATCATGGGAAAATCACTTATCCCTTAATTTTTTATTCCTTCAACAATAGTAATCATGATATAATTTAAATGGCACAGGTTGTGGTCCTCTATAGTAAACCATATTGACAACTGTTTTGGTTGATGGAAGATGGGGAATCATATTTTTTGGGACTGAGTCTCTTGTATGATTTTTTAAAATATATGTAGTTGATTCAGAAATATATAGATATATCAATGAGTAGAAATATGTGATATGAAGATAGGCATCTTCAACCTCTAGAGTTTATGGGGGTGATCATGTGGTTCCCGGGGTGTCTCTAAGGTTGGGTCACTATAAGATTAAAAAATTAGGTAATTTGAAACCCTGGTACATGGGTCCATTTATGATTGTGGAGTGGATTTGACCTATGTGGTTTTTATTAGATCTTCCAATGTTATATTGAGGTATGTTTGGTGTTTTTCATCTATCAAAGATTCAGAAATATCACCCAAACCCATCTAATGTGATTGATTTTGAGGATGCCTAGATTAAGGCTAATGTGTCCATTGGGTTCATATTGTGGGTCATAGATATGTGTTATGGATGGAGAAGAAATTGACATATGTTTGAGTTTTATGGAAGCTTGTAAATGTTCATGAAAAATCATGGGAATATGAGTCAGATATGAGGTCCTAGTGTCTTGAAATGTTTTCCATTGACACTCAATGATACATGGAAGTGTGGCTTCAAGAGATGCCATTATAATGTGGAGAGCCTGTAATTCCCTAGACTTAATGGAATCATTTTATTGTTTATATTTTTAAACCTCTAAATTTTTTTGACCATGTAATGTTTAATATGGGTATGATTCATTTTTTTGGTGTTCCAGGGGTTTGGGGCATGAATGAAAATGAAAAACATAAATCTAGTTTATGTTTCATGGTTGCATCATTGATAGAGGGATTCATGAACCATAAACAATCTATATAATATGATGAGTGTATGGAAAATAAAAACCGTGCACACATGGATAGAGGAAATCCACATACGTTGTAAAAATGTGTGGTGATTCCAAGTTAATTGTGTGGTATAGAACCCTCCTAGAGAGAGGATAGAATATAGATAGTGTATTGTTTAGTAAAACATGTTGTCAAACAATGAGCCTCATTAAAAAGGGAATGAATTACCAAATTCTCCAGCAAGGATTTTATATTACTCATTATAGTTTCAATCAAATTCTTCATTATCCAACCCTAGTGATGAACCAAACACCCACAAAATTCCAACGATTCAATCTCCTTAAATTATAGGATATTTGGAGTGTCTTTGGTTGTAGATCAATTTATCATGATAGTATAATGCTCCTATTTATTACTTTTTACGGATTAGGGTGTGTGGATTCGTTCGTCTTCATTTGAATCCCTAAGACCCTCTTTCTTAAGCACATCCTATGTTAGGTCATCAAAGTGTGCATGAATCTAGATCTAAGGATAATGTTAAAAATGTTTTCATCTTAAGAATCATGGTTGGTGTTCTCTAGGCTATATACTATAGTTTTACTGTTGATGTGTTCAAGTTTGGTTGTGATAATTCATCTTTATTAATGATAATTTAATGAAATTAGAAATATTTGGTTAAATTGTCTAATAAATGTTGATTTATACACCTCATTTTTCATATGGGATGAATTGTGATTGATTATTTCATTTGAGTCCACCAATATGGTGTGACAATATTCTCATACAATGGAAATTGTAATGTCAAGCCTAATTCCCACATGTATTGAAATATTTCCCTTAGATAATGTGTTGAAATATATGTTAAAAATATACAGAATCGGTAATGGAAGTTGTTCTTAATTGTTTTTAATGAAATAAGGTGTTTTTGTAAAAATATGAAAGAGGGTTCAATGGAATAATGTGAATGTTTCAAAAGAAATATGAGTTGTAATTGAATTTCATAAATGTTAAAATGAAAGTAAATTGACGAATTATGTGATATGGGAAATGTTTGGGAATTGAAGAGTATGAAAAATAGGTTATGGTGTGAAATGAAAAATTGGTTAAATGGGTCATGATATGTAAATTGTTAATTTATTTATAGGTTAAGGATTGATGGTGATTCATATGATCATAGAAAAGAGAATTATAAATTTTATGTGTATATGTTGTAAATGGTTTTTGATATGGTGTTTGTGATAAATGGATAAATAATCATTTGAAGATTGCTTGGTAGTGTGTGATAATGTACTGAGGCTCATCATATGGTTAGGGTTGGACTATGTCTCTAAACCCAACCTTAGAATACACATGTTAGGGATTTAAATTGAGGCTCTTAGACCCTAATGGTTGAATTGTATTAGAATACCCAAAACGAGGCACCAATATAATTTTTTTATGATTATTTATATAATTTCCATCCCCAATGATATAGGTAAATTTATATATTCCCTTATATATGATAATTTTCTAACCATTTATTTTTGTAAATGATGGAAATACCTAACTTGTGGAAAATAGGATGAAAATGAAATGTGTAATAAAGACGATGTAGGGGATGAAAAGGTAAATAAATATGGAAATGTTTATATTAAAAAAATAAACTAATTACAACCATGTTGTTTTTTGGTTTATCATTTTATTTATTTCATTATTTCATGCACTATATGATTAGAATTTATATTTTGTAGAAATTTTTGGTGGTGGCCTACTGAGTTTTAATCACACCCTTTTCAGGCCACTATTATATACCTAGCCATATTTCAAGTTTGCAGGCCATGACAATGGTAAAGGCCAAATTTATTGCGTTGAGTTGTTCTTGGTATTTTCATGGTTTAGAATTCAGACTTTGAGTCAGGGCCCATTTTGGGGATTCATATATTGGTGTTTCTTTTGGGTTATCTTTCACTTATTTGATTATTAACATGAAATGGAATATTTATTGTTCTTTTGGATTTACCTGATCTGAGAAATGGTTGGTAATGATTCTATCTATATTTTTTTGTTCTTTATATTATTTTGTTTGTTACCTGTTTTTTCATTATCTAGAAATGATGTTATAGTCTACTCATATGATCCATTATACCCTTTCATGTATTCAAAAACCTCTAGCATAAGGGGAGGAGTGCTACAGGTCATGTGGTCTCTTGTATGGGGAATTGATTTAGTTTCATTAGGTTTGGGGATGTTACATGATAAATATCTTATGATTCTAATTTAAGAAAATATTTTCATGAGGATATTTTTTAATTAATTAATAAGAACATATGTTTTTTGAGGAAACACTATGTGTCTCATCCTTACATGAATATTTTCATCAGGATACAAACACTCATGAATGTTGGGACTTTCACAACAACAAAAAATACAAAGTAATATTATTAGTTTTCTAACATAGTGAATGTTAATGAAATTTAAGGAATTTCATGAAACATTGTATGTTTGTCAAAATTGTTCATTGGGAATTGTCTAAATATGAACAATACATGATGTTATTATTACACACTACATCTATTTTCAAAGGAAATACATATTCTTTGAAGACTAATTTAATATATAAGGTGAAGATGATACATTGAGGATGTTAAAAATATTTTGTTAAAGGGATTTACGTAAGGAAATGAGAAATATTCAATTAACCAACAATATGAAATTGGATTCCCTCATTGTGAATTGTTCTAATGAGTTTTCCCTCTTAATGTTATGTGAATAGTGATAGGAAAAGGAGTGAACCTTATGTGGTAGTAAGAAAAATGACAAATATTGGAAAGGATGTTATCTTGGAATGATTTGACTATAATAGAAACATTAAATTCACATGACTACAGAATATTATTGTACTAAAGAACATTAATATAACTTCTGTGTGTGCCACTTGTAGGTAGCCCATTTCTGGTGAACAAAGTGAAATTATTATATCTTGTGTGATTGATGTTCTAATATTTTATAGTATGGTAATTAGTTCATGTTGATTTTGTTATAATCATTATTATATATATATAAAGAAATTAAATGGGAATAAGTTATTCATATCACCACATAACATGTGAAAACATGGTTTCTATTCAAACATTCCAGGTTATGATACGTTAAGGTATTGAGAGATCCATGGGTATGTGGGGAATCATGAATGATTTTCATTCCAAAATTCACCCACATCCCAATACATTTATCAATAACATCCCATGTGGGTCAAACAAATGGGTTTTAACATCGAGAAAAGAAAATTTAATGGAAGTAGGCATCTAGTATCTCATATCTAGTTCACCAAAAAACGATGAAACTAACAAAATTTAATCCAACATATTCTACTTCATATTAACAATAACTTTCATTTATACCTAAGTCACCTAAGACAAAAAACCATTAATCACCAATATCCAATCCAGGAAACATTCATATATTAGAAGAACCATAGAAAAATATCACGAAAAATTAAGTAATAAAGAGGAATAGAAACAACATCCATAACCATAAAAAACACCTCAATAAGGGAAACCACAGGTTTCAAGTGATATTCAACATCACATGACCCATAATATTGACAAAACTACTTAATCATTAATCATAAGATAACCCATATTTAAAATTTTGGTCACACATAAGATAACCCTATAATTTTAAACTATTTATATTCTTAATGATAATATAAGATATTCCCAACATGTAAAGGAATATAAGTACACTTATAAAAGAAATAAAATTATTCAAAAAATAATATTGAAATAGTTATTCTATATCCACTACTATATTCAATTTTTTGGAACATCCATCATTTGGAAGAGACACACTGAGAACATTATGTGAGTTTACCTAAGGAATATCCTTGGAAAAGAACTTTTTAACTAATATATTTACCTTTCTAGGATTCCCCATTTAATAACAAAAAAAATTGAATCTGATTTGTTCTTGATTATAAAAGAAACAACAATTTCCCAATGCACCCTGTAAGGAAATGTAAAAACGATCCATCAATTTTAAAGAATACATAAGGAAAAACTTTTTAAAAACACCAATTTACATTAAAACTCACTCCATCATCAAGATGATTCAAATATTTTTTCAAAAACATACATTTATTGAAAAAAATAGAATCATTTCTGAATTTCATTTCCTGAATTAGTTAAATAAAAAACCCTTTCCTTAAAATCATAGAATATTAAAAGATTTGAATATTAATTTCAAATATTCAGACACATGATTTAAAAAGTAATCATTATTTAAAATTAATTTAATTGAATTTATAATAGTTAATATCAATGTAAATACAATTATCCATTTATCATAACTAAATGAACATATCAATAAATACTAAAAGTTAATGTAAATTAATTCCAAAAAAGGAAGAAACCATGTTTTTAAAGACAACATACATCACAAATCCTAATTTAATTTAAAAAATTCTTATAAATATTATTTAAATTAGAAGAATATATATATATATATATATAATAACCATATAAAATATAATATTCCATAATTTATGTTTTTTATAACCAAATAACTCAATTTAATTTTCATTTCCATATGAGAATAAAATTTACAAAACATGAAACTGACATTTTTATACAAAGAATCCAAAAATCATGGATCAGTAACTTGATCATACATTATTTAGTAACAACAATTAATCATGATACTCCAATAATCATAATCACAATAATGTTAGGACCACTATGATGAATTGTAATTAAAATTTATCTACAAAATAAATATAAGGTGAAAGAAGAACTATGTATTGTTTTTTAGCATGGTTTTGGAAATCATGCAACAACTTTGGCACAAACACTATTAGGTTTCGACCCAATATAATGATGCTATATATGGTTTTTTAGATAATATTATTTAACCATTCATGTTTTGTTCTCTTCCAATTTTATATCTAAAATATCATTTTATCCACAAAAATCATCAATATACTCAATTGAGAACAAAATACCATTATCTCATATAAAAAACAATGATAATAGTTGGAAATGACATCAATGTTACGATTTAAACCCACACAAACCATGGTATCCAAAGGATAAAAATATGAAAGATAACATGACACTCTATCTATAACTATCTCTTGAGTCCTAATAGTTCCATCTCCATACTACTTAACTTTCCAAATTATAAGTGGGGTTTATAATAACATATAAATTTAATGGAACCTTGGACTTTATATTATTGTGTAATGAATCTAAAAAATAAAAACTACCATTTCACTAGTACCAAAATTCCACAGGGAAAATGATAATTTTTTATTCCCATACACTAAAAACTAGTGGTTAGTTATTAAGAATGATTCTTTATGAATGAATTTACTCATGGTATCATATTAACCACTCGGGAACTAACCTAAAAATATTATTGGACACATCCATACAATGGATGCCCACACCATGAATATAAGAAAAGAATAAATCAATTATATAGAATAACACTTTTAATAATGAATAATGATATTATATCTCACATTACATCAAATATAATTAATAGGTTGGAAAATAGTAATATATAAAACATACCAAAATAAGTGTCTGGTCCAACATGTATTTAAACACATAATATGAGGAGATTATTATTCGTTCTACAAAATATGGTTGTGATTATCATTTTTGAATTAGAGTATTTTTTTATGGATGTTGTGTAGTCAACTAAGGGTGATATAATGACACAGGCTTAACATACATGGATATTACATAATTTTAGATGAATACTCAGTACATTAAAAAATAAATTTTTGAGGACCGTAATAGTTTAGTGTCTTTGGATACATCAAAACAAAATATTCTATCCTGTTGAAATATATTCAATATCACCCATTAAGATCTCCACCTTTAGTACTTCAACCTAAAACAATTTTCATAACATTGGAAAACGAAACATAAGAAAGGGGTGATCACAAATTCATTATAAGGTAAATAATGTAAATGTGTAATCATAAAAAGAAAAAAATTGTATGAAACGTGAGAATAAAATTCAAAGATCAAACCATGCATATAATATATCAAAATAAATATTGGTAGTTTATAAGACATGAATCATATGGAAATACATAACGTAATCCATGAAAGAATAACATAATAATAGAACATGGAATTGTTGTAGACACATAATTATATAATATTATTTCCATGTTAGCCATAACATCACCGCCAAGACCATATTGGTAGCATGTTTTTACTCCCCCATACCATCTTGGTTGATATGTTTCTCCCCCATGGCCATATGAAGATCACGATTTCACTTTTTATATCATCTTTATAGTCATGGTTTATTCTCATGGCCATCATAGTAGTCATGTTCATTTCCTAAGACCATCGTTGTCTATCTTATGAGATATAAATCTATACCCAATACATTTGAAGGAGATATTAGCCCAACCCATATCATAATTAAATAATACATACATGTTCCACAATATCACATATAATCATATTATAACCAATCAAATTTTACAGGTATTATAAACATGAAATCATATAATAACCTGTGAATAAATACATGATTCAAAATAATTTCATCAAAATCAGAACCCATAAAAGAGAAATGGATTTCAATAACATATAAACCATGAAAGATAAATGGAATTCATAAATGTTGGGCATGTTTTGTTTTCAACAATACATAATGTTATTATTAAAAGAGGTAGATTTTTTAGAACAATAATTTATCTTTTTATGATCAATTTGATGCTCACAAATACCCATAATTATTTTCTAATTATATGTATTTAAGTATATTTCAGGATTTATATATTTTATATATTATTATATTTGGATGTGTATTCAACATTTACTGTATAGTGTGAAAAAAGTGTTATGGATTTTGGGAATTTTATTCAAATTATTCTGGAAACATTGTTCATACCCTACGTGTGGGAACGTAGCGTAAATAAGTGAACCTGATGTTTTCTTTACAAGTTATAAAAAAATTATGGTTAATCAACCATACGTTATCGGCAAAGTATGAAAAATAACCCTACGTTATGAAATAACCCTACGTTTGGGATATTAGAAATGTATAGAAGGAGAATCGTACGTAAGTGTTAAATGTTACGTTTGTTTCTCAAAAGTATGGTTCATCAACATTACTTTTGTAACCAACCATACATTTCATAGAAATGTATTGATCATGTTCCTTTCATTTGAATGCTTATAAAAGAATGGATCATTTATCTTACGTTTTAAAGTTGAATAGAAAAGTATAGATGGCCAACCCTATGTTTTTTATCAATCATACATTGAAAACCGTACGTTCGAAGCCTACATCATCAACCTTACTTTTATGATCTATGTTACATTCATAGGATTCATACTATACAACTCAACATTATGTTTGGTGTCAGAGAGTTTATAGTTGATATTATTATTTAACGGTCTGCAAGTGAATTATCGGGCTGATTTTACGCCAGATTAAGAGCTGATTTTTAAGCGTGTATATGATGTGTTCAGAGCTGTTTAAGGATCAAATTAAAAGAATATTTTCATGGAGAATTACAAGGAGAGTTATGACTACACTGTAAATTCATATATTTAAATTAAGCGAGTAAAAAGGAAAAGATTGTGGATATAATCTTTGTAGAGGAAGTATTCGTTATTTATGTGGTTTTTTTAAATTCAAAACTGCAAAGTGTGTCTAAGTATGAACTGCATATAGTTATCAAGAACACAAGAGTAGATATATCTATCAAAATATGAGATCTATTTTAAGGCATTTAGGAGAGAAAAACAAAGTCCATCCTGATCTAAATTTCTATTGATTGCAAAGTGCGATAAAATAGAAGTTTGTTAAAGAAGAAGATACACTACATAAAGATTCAGTTATTCAACATTGGAGATCAATTATGAATCTACTAATTTTGAATTTGGGATTAATATTTCTATATCTATTGCAACAGGATCGACTCATAACGATTCTTTCATAAAGATAATTTTTTCTGAAGATGATGATCCATTTACAGTCATTTTCATTCTATTGCAACTGTGACGAACTACCAGGAGAGTTTTTTCAAAGACAAATACTTTTCGTATTGAGTGACCAGATTCTCATTCTAAGCTGTGTAGGTAATGTGATTAAACCAAAAGGCGGTGTTTTTCCTTAGATTGTGAAGGTATAAACTGCATACACTTAGTTGTAGAATGGTCTGTTGAGATGAGGACCAGATAGTGAAAATCACTAAGCTCATGGAGTAGAGTGTTGGTGGAGTGGACTAGGGGTCTTCTTGTTCCCCGAACCACTATATATCGTGTGCCCTTGAATTTCATGTCTCCTCTTCATTAATATATTTGATTAAAGATAAAGTATAGAACACAATCTCATGATGATTTTTGAAAAGACACAATTCACCCCCCTCTTGTGTATATTTGATATAATATCGATCCAATAATTTGTATCAGATGTTGGTTTTTTGATAAAGCTCTAACAAGCTAAAAGAAATGAAGGATTATACGTAGAGAAGATGAATGATACAAGAGAGGGAATGTCTAGGGTCAGAGAACCATACTTCAATGAAGAATACTATTGATGCTGGAAGTCGAGAATGATAATCTATCTGAAAAACCTTTGATACAGAGTATATTCTATGATACTGACTCCATATGAAATACATGAAAAAACTGATACAGGGACTGAAGCTACTGATGTAGAATATGATATGAAATCAAAATTAATGAATGCGATTATATGTGGTCTTTGACCTAATGAATTCAAGAGAGTTTCTCAATTCCCAATAACATATGAGATGTGGAAAACCATTGCTGTTGCTTATGAAGGAACTAATAATATCAGAGAAATGAGATATGATACTGCTAAGAATAAATTTGACACATTCAGAATAGTTAATGGTGAAATCATTACTCAAATTAATGGAAGGTTGACAGAGATTTTCAATTATATAATAGCTTTGGGAGACCCAATCAAAAAAGCTGATCAAGCTTTATAAGTACTGAGATTACTACCTACAAGATGGAATGAAAATTCTGCTGTTATCAGATAGTCAACACATGTCAAAGACATAACAATGAAAGAACTGATTGGAACACTAATGATGTATCAAGCTGAGATGCAAGATGAAGAAAATGAGCATAAAGTGTTTATCCAGAGAGATGGCACTACCTTGAAATTGTTATCCCAGAGAAAAAATAGAAATATAATAAAAGTGTTAAAGTGAAATATGAATGTTATAATTTACCAAATTCTGATGTGGAACTATCTCAGAAAGCCATATAATTCACTAAATTCTATATAAATAAGAACGGCCTAAAAAATCTTCCAAAATGGCTGACAAAGAAGTTGGATGTTATGAGTGAAAGAAAATGCGGCACATCATACCTGACTGTCCATAGCTAAATGAAGATCATAAAAAAAAATTCTTCAAATGAAATGATTATGAGCATAAGGAAAAGAAAGTAATGAAAACTACATGGAGTGTATCTGAAGACTCCAGTAGTACTTATGAATCAGAATTAGAGAAGGAAGTAGTAAATCTGAAATCCAACATGTGTTTTATGACAGAAATAGATGAGTTACAGTCTTACTACTCTTCTGACTCTAGTCTTGAATCTAGTTACATTAATGAAAAACTTTCAGCCTACTACAATATTCCTGAAGAAAAATATGGTTCTCTTTTTAAAAATCATAAGTCTTTAAAAAACATTCATAACTTTATTTCGGATGAAATTGAAACAATGCTAAAACAACATAAGGAGTTAACTGAGATGTTCAACTCAATTAACACTAAAAATACAGATTATGAATCAATGATAAATACAATGAAAACTGAAGTATATACTTATAAAAATGAAGCCCTTTTTTTACTAAAAGATAAAATAATTTAAATAAAAATTTTTGGAAAAAAGTTCATTAAAAAGGAATGATTTTGAATTGGTAGTAAAGGTGAAAAATTTAAGCTGCATAAGAATTATTTTTTCCCAAGTACAAAAAGATTAAAGTGTAATTACTATGGAATAAGAGGAAATATTTCTAAAAACAATTTCATAAGAGAACCCTAAATATGTAATATTAATAATTTTTTTATAACAAATAATTTATTTGAATCAATTGAAATTAGAAAATCATATCACGTTTGGATTTGCAGATCTTTTCTGGCTAACACCCCCGGAACCAACTGAATAAAGGTACAAAAAATGGGTAAATGCATTTGAATAGTGCATGTCACAAAAGAAAAAAGGAAATAAGGTATATGGAAAGTGGATACTCAAGGAATTTGAGTGGAATCTCATCTAACATTACTATAGTAACACAAAAAGATGGTGGACTAGTTACATTTGGTGAAAATGCTAAAGGGAAGATCATTGGCATTGGAACAATTAGAGATCCAGAAGCTATCTCAATCAACAAAGTTTTTTATGTACAAGGATTGAGACACAATCTGATAAGTATCTCTCAACTATATGATGATGGTTATACTGTTGATTTTTCTAATAACAGTTGTACTGTGTTTAAAAAAACATCTTAAATTTAGAGCACCAAGAACTGATAATGTATATAACATGGATTTAAATTCCTTATATAAATAAAAAGTAAATTTCTTAACTACTAAAGTGAATGAATTTTGGATTTGACATAGTAGACTTGGACATTGTAATGTATATTTTTTACATAAATTATCTATGAAAACAATTAGTTTTTAATTTCCCTAGTCTCAGATTTAAATGTGACAAATTCTGTGATGGATGTAAACTTGGGAAGAAACACAAATCACCATTCAAATGTGTTAACAAAATTTCTACAATTAAACCTCTAGATCTTATCCATATGAATTTGTTTGGACCTTCAAGGGTAGGAAGCTTGAATGGTAAATTATTTTATATATTTTAGTTGATGACTATTGTAGATTTACCTATGTTTTCTTTTTAAATTTTAAAAATGATGCTTTTGCTTTATTTGAAATTTTTTGTAAAGTAGTTCAAAATGAAAAAGGTTTTTGAATAATTTCATTAATAAGTGATCATGGTGGAGAATTTTAGAATCTATAATGAAATTAGTTTTGCTCAAATATGGGCATTAAACACACCTTCTCTACACCAAGAACTCATCAACAAGATGGAATTTTTGAAAGAAAAAATAAGACTATTTGTGAAATGGCTAGGACTATGCTAAATGAATACAGTCTTCTTACCAATTTATGGGTAGATGTTGTAAGAACAACCTACTGTATAATGAATAGTGTTTTAATTAGAAAAATTCGAAAAATACACCCTATGAACTTTGGAATAACAACAATCTTAAAGTAAATTACTTTAAAAATTTTGGATGCACAGTTTACACATTGAACACCAAATACAATATTGATATGTTTGATTCCAATCGAATGAAGGCATTTTCTTAGGATACTTAGCTACCTCCAAAGATTATAGTGTCTATAATAAGAAGTCATGGACTGTTGAAAAATTAGTTCATGTGAAATTTGATGAATCTGATCCCTTTGAGAAAAGGATAGATCAAATGGATGAATCTTACTCTAATGATAAAATGAGACTTGAGAACATGAAAAATGATTTTGAAAAGGATATAAATGAAATTCAGTCCAGTCCAGAAGAACACGATATCGAAGCACTTATATGTTTACTACCTAGATAGACTAAAACCCTAAAGAATCACCCTTTAGAAACTATAATAGGTGAATAAGGCAAAAAAATAAAAACTAGAAGAAATATAAGAAATCTTGTAGAATTCATTGCCTTTGTATCCCAAATATAACCTAAGACTATAGAAGAATCTTTAGACGATTAAAGATGGATGATAGCAATGCATGAATAATTAAACCAGTTCTAAAGAAATGTAGTCTGCGAATTAGTTGAATGGCCACATAATTATCCTGTAATAGGAACAAAGTGGTTCTTTAGAAATAAACAAGATGAACAAGGAATAATAAATAGAAAGAAAGAAATACATATAGCAAAAATATATAATCATGAAGAAGGTATAGTCTTTGATGAGACCAGTGCACCTGTATCTAGGTTAGAAGCTATTATAAATCTTTTAGCCTATACATCACATATGAATTTTATATTATTTCTGATGGATGTTATGTCTACCTTTTTAAATGGTTATTTAATGGAGGAAGTTTATGTTGAAAAACATCCTAGTTTATAAAAATTCACAAAAACCAAATTCTATTTTTCAACTTACTAAAGCTATTTATGCCATAAGCATGCACCTAGAGCTTGGTATGAAATATTTAGCACTTTTATATTGAAAAATGATTTTACTGTGGGAATGGAAAATCCAACACTTTTTTTGAAAACTGTAAAAACTAATATTTTATTAGTTCAAATTTATGTTGATGATGTAATGTTTGGAACAACTAAAAAACACTTTTCCATGAGTTTTGAAACATAATGCAAAATAAATTTTAAATGAGTACGATGGATGAATTAAATTTCTTTGTAGGTCAATAAATTTTTCAAAAAGATTTGGGAAATGTTTTGAATCAAAGAAAATACATTAATGATTTACTTAAGAAATTTGGACTTGAAAACCGAAAGACATATACAAATCCTATGTATAATAATATAAAGCTTGATTTGGATGAAACAGGAAAGTCAGTTGAAAACAAGTTATTTGAAGGTATGATTGGTAGCTTATTATAACTTCTTAGTAGTAGTCCAGATATAATGTATTCAATGTGTCTTTGTGTAAGATTTCAATAAAATCCAAAAGAATCCCATTTAACTACGGTTAAAATAATATTTAGATATTTAAAAGGAACTATTTTTCAATATATACTGTATCCGAAATATTATGATTTTAATTTAATTTCATATTCAGATGTTGACTTTTGATGATGTATATTAGATATAAAAATCACTTTAGGATCTTTTCAGTTTTAGGGAAATCCTTTGTGTCGTGGTCAAGTAAGAAACAACATTCAGTTGCCCTATAAATAGCTAAGGTAGAATTTGTTTCTGCTGCCAGTTTCTATACACAAGTGTTGTAGATGAAAAATACTCTTATAGACTTTGGATTAAATATAAATAATACAACCATTTTATGTGATAATACTAGTGAAATTAATATTCTAAAAAATCATATTAACCATAGTAGTACTAAGCATATTGATATCAGACATCTCTTTTTAAGAGATCATGTTATTAAAAAGGATATATTTTTTGGAATTTGTTAATATAGAAATACAATTAGTAGATATATTTAATAAACAACTTCCTACTACAGAGTTTGACTTTATTAAAGGGGTGTTAGGTTTATTTAATTTTAAATAATATTATAATTTTATTCATTAAATTTTTTATTAATATTTAAATATAAATTTTTATATATTTTTCAAATGGAATAATTATTTTTGTTAAGATATAGTTTTATATACACCACAGAAATTTTTTATTTGTTTTCAAAATATATGTAATGATTATTGAGAACATGAGAATAAAAGATGTTAGAACCTTTCAAATTCATAACCATTTCATTTCAAAATATATGCCATGGAAAATTTTTATATACGCCACGGAAAATTTTTATTTGTTTTCAAAATATATGTAATGAATATTGAGAACATGAGAATCAAAGATGTTAGAACCTTTCAAATTCATAACCATTTCATTTCCACAAAAACCCTTTCAAACCTGTGAAACCGCACAACTTCTTTTCAAACCTAATCATTAAACCTCTAAAACCATAACCTTCAAACCTTTAGATATTTTTGCAGAAATTCAAAGCCTAAGAGAGCTGATGAGGCCGAGATCAGCAATGCCAAGAAACAGTGCTTAGTAGGAAGGAAAATCCGACAGGGAAAGGTGATTGATTTAAAATTGCTAAATTAGACCTACATGTTGTTAAAATAGGCCATATCGTCTAAATTTTTTGAATATACCTTAAATAGTGAGAATACAAAATTATTTTATGAAGTATAGCTTCAATATTTATTTATATCAATTAAATTTAGTTTAGGAGTTGATTATGATACCATGATGACTAAGATAGAGGACAAATATTTTTCAATCTCTTATGTTGAAATTTGTCAGATACTGAACATCCCTCATGAGGGAGAGTTTCATTTTGATTTAAAAAGTATAGGAGATTTTGTGCATAAATTTGAGGACATTATGTCCTCTCAGTTTGGCTCTACTATCATATGGAAAATGATAGTTAACGATTTGGAACAAGATTAGAAGATCCTTGTGAAATTTGTACAAATAGGGATAACACGCATAATGTTAGAGATGGAGAAGATAATGTATCATGACATGTATATAAATTATCTTCTATTGAGTGATGTAAAATTTAATTTTCTTAGTTATGTGGTGAGGTACCTGAGTTACTGCTATCAATGTGAAGCTAGAATTAATATCTACCCTTTTGGTAGATTCATTTGAAAACTCTTGTTCAAGAAAGATATGGTGAGACTGGTTGATGCTAGAACTTGTTGTCACCACAGTAATGTTTTTAACCCAGGAACATTAAGAAAAATTGGTTATATCTGGGGTACAGTAAAAAAGTTCCTTCTAGTATGAGATAATGAAGAAGTAGAAGAAGAGAGAGCTTAGCCACAGCCTGAAAAGTCAAGGGAACCAAGAGTTAGCTCTGTTTACAGGAGAATATGTTTTGGAGTTAAGACTGTGAAAGAGGAATAATTTTAAGAAAAACTTCATGTAAAAAGTAAAAGAGATGGTACTGCTTATGAATATCAGGTTTCAAATGTTTTAACCACAAAAGATTTATTGAGTTAATGATTTGTAAGAGAAGATGCTATTGAAAAATCAATGGAAGTTGTTATTGAGAGGTAAGAACCAGTGGAAGAACCTCATATTCAATCTTGAATTCAAGTAAAAGCTAATGGAGATACTCACGAATAGGATGTGTCTATTATAGAAGTTGAACCTAAATGAATTGAATTCGAAAGAACAGAACCAAATGTAATGTTGAAATTGAAAAGGCGGCAGTGCTTGGAGTAGATGTGGCCATTCCTCAACTAGCTAAAGAAGAAATTATTCAAGAGAATAAAATAAGAGAAGTGATTTCTGATGTATAGGATGAAAACCCTTCAGATGTACAAACAAAAGTTTTTAAACAGGTTTTTGTTGTGGAAGATTTTGTAAAAGACTCAGAGGAAAAATCTGTGGACGAACAGGTTAGAGAAGATAAGGAGAAGGAATATGTTGAATCCTTACCCCTAGTGTTAGTACATCCCTTTCATTCTGAAAAGAAGAATCAAGCACAATGTACCTCTAAATAAAAAACTAGGAAGTTGACGAAATATACAGGGAGTTGAGGAGAATGGAGCAGGAGAATTCCGCTCTGAAGAGAGCATTGGAAAAAGAAAAAATAAAATTCCAAAGGATAAATAATGGTATAGTTTCAAAGCAATAAGTTGAAATTTTTAAAAAGGATATGATGAATGAGGTTGAAAAATTAATGTATTAAATGGTTATAAAGTCAGATTTGTTAGATCTCAAATCATTTATTGAGACGAAGTTGGCATCTATAAGCATCGATGAGGCCAGTGGTTCAGGCACTTCACCTAATTTGATCAAAATATTGAAGACAATAACCACTGTCTTGGTTTATATGAATGACATGTTGCATGATTTGTAATGCAATAATTCTCCTTTTTCAATGCTGCTAGATAATCAAAAGTTTTTAGTTGAACAGTTGACCTCAAATGAACCAAGAATCATATCATTCTTGGATAAGTTAACAAATAATTTTTCTTTGTTTTGGAGAAGGAAGGAAGACTGAATGAGTTTTTCATAGTCAACTTAATTGAAGACATTCATATTACTCAAGAAAATATGGATCTTATTGTTATTCTTGGTGATGGAATGATGATGAGACTATGAGAGCAGCTATCAGAAATCATGGAAGTAGTTCAAATTAGATAGACCCTATCTAAACCCTGACCAACTCTTGATTCTTGTATTTATCAATTTTGTACTATTATATATTTTCAATGAAAATCTGTTTTCTTAAATATTTGTGTGTTTGTTTGTTTTAATGCCTTTTATTATGTATTCCATTAATCCAAATTCACTGATTGATAAATAGTTAGATATAACATTTACTTATGTTCAGTGGAACATTAATATGTGTTATATTCCATATTTTGCCATTCTTTATGATATCAAAAAAGGGGGTTAAAATTCGATAAACACAACATTTTTTTTAACTTATTTACATTTTTTTAAATATTAATTTAGGGAGAAATTTGAAGAAATGAATTCTTTTAAAAACAAAACCCTTTTTATTGAAAGAGAAATACCAATTTTACTTTAAAAACCTTTAAGAGGGAGAAGTTTGGATAAATATTTTTTATTTACAAAAATATTTTTTTTATTTTTATTCAAAGGGATATATTTTTCATTACTTTACTTTTCAATTTTGAAAAAGGGGGAGAAATTTATTTTTATGATTATTGATGACACAATGTTTATTTATTTTTGAAATAATCTTGTTAAAATTAAATATTAATTTATTTAATAAAAATATGAACTATATGTAATTAATTTTGAAAATTAACATCATTTATTATTTTATGGGTTTTGTGATCATCAAAAGGAGGGATATTGTTGAGTAATTGTTGTTTTCACTAATATATAATGATTTTATTTATAGGGGGAGATTGTTGAGAACAATACTCTATCTATTTATGATGATTTTGATGCAAAAAATTCCCTTAATTATTTTCCAATGATTTTACTTTAAGTATATTTCAGGATATATATATATATATATATATATATATATATATTATTCTTATTTCACAATAGTATTCAAGATTTTTTGTATATTGTGGAACATGTGTAAAAGAGTTCAGGAATTTTATTTAATGTATTCTAGAAACACTGTTCATACCCTACATGTGGAAACATAGGGTAAAGAATGGAACCCATTGTTTACATTACCCGTTATCAGAAAAGTATGGTTAATCAACCATACGTTATCAACAATATATGAAAAATAACCCTATGTTAGGAAAGAACGCTGCTTTTTGGATATTAGAAAAGTATAGAAGGATAACTGTTCATACGTGTCAAACGTTGTGTTTGTTTCTCAAAAGTATGGTTCATGAACATTACTTTTTTAAAAAACCTTCCATTTCATAGAAAATCATGGATCTTGTACCTTTTTTTGAAGCTTATAAAAGTATGGATCATTTATTATACATTTGAAAGTTGAAGAGAAATGTATGGATGACCAACCCTATGTTTGTGATCAACCATACGTTGAAAACCTTATGTTTGAAGGCTATGTCATCAACCTTATGTTTATGATCTACATTACATTTAGAGGATACATATTTTACAACTGAACCTTACGTTTGGAATCAGAGAGTTTAAAGTTGATATTATTATTCAACGATCTACATGCGAATTATCAGGCAGATTTTACGCCGTATTAAAAGCTGATTTTATAGCACGTCTTTGATGAGTTTGGAGCTATTTAAGGATCGAATTAAAAAAATTCATGCCTAATTACAAGGAGAGTTACGAATACTCTATAAATTCACATGTTTTAATTACACATGTAAAAACGAAAATGTTATTGATCTTATTTTTGCAGAGGAAGTTTTCGTTATATCTGTGCTTTTATGAATTTCAAAACAATAAGTTGTGTGTATGTTTGAACTTCATATAGTGATAAAGAAAACACAAGCATATACATATATTAAAATATGATATTTGTTGTATGAAGTTTAGAAGCGAAAAATAGAGTCAATGATGATATACATTTATGTTGATAACGAATAGCGATAAAATATTTTTTTGTTAAAGAATAAGAGAAATGACAGAAGATTCACTTATTCGACATTGAAGACCAATATTGAATCTACTGTTGCTGAAATTGCAATTTATATTTCTATATCTACTGCAATGGGATCGACTCAAAATGACTCTTTCTTGAAGATCATTCTTTCTGAAGACGATGATCCATTTACATTCAATTGCATTATGTTTCAATTTTGACGAACAATCAGGAGAGTATTTTCAAAGAAATAATTATTTTTATATTGATTGACTAGAATCTCATTCAAAGCTATGTAGGTTCTGTGATTGAACTAGAAGGCTGTGTTTTACATTAGATTGTAATGGTTTCTACTGAATACACTCAGTTGTTGAAAGTTCTGTTGAGATGAGGAACATATATTGAAAATCGCAAAGCTCATAGAGTATAACATTGGTGGAGTGGAATAGGGGCCTTCTGTTCCCCAAACCACTATATACCATGTGTCCCTGCATTTCATATTTTTTCTGCATTAATCTATTTGATTAAAGATAAAATACAGAACACAATCATGTGAGGATTTTTGATAAGACGGAATTCACCCCCTCTTTTGTATATTTGATATAATCTCGATCCAACAATAAACATATAACCTATAAAAGAAAAATGGGTTCTAAAAACATATCAAACATGAAAGTGAAAATATTTTCATGATTATCATGACATTAATGTTAACCCATTTATAGAAATAATGTGAATAGATCCTTTAGACCTTTTCCAAGAAGGGTATGAGTAACCTCAATAGATTCATCTTATATGGAAGTATTTTTTCAAATGTCATTCAAATATGTCTTATGATGAAAATATCATTTCTTCTCTGAAAATAGCTTTTAATACATAAAACCATTTGAAAATAATTTACTTAGAAAAAACCAAGAAGACATAAAAAATAAAAGATGAAATAATTTTGATATCCTATTTCATTGAAATCATTTAATATAATTTTCAAAATGTTTCAATACAAGTTTTCTCGAAAACATATAAAATAAGCTTGAAATGTTTTTGAATCTAATATTCCATGAAAATATATAAAGGAATCTTGAAAATTATTTAAAAATAATTTTCCTTGAAAACACATAAAAGATGCTTGAGACAATTTTGAAAACCATTTTCCATGAAAACCTATAATGAAATCAACAAAACATTTTAGAACCCATTTCCTTGAAAATATATTTTTCAAAAAATTCAAAAATATTATAATTTCAATAATAAAATATATATTCAATTAAATTAAGAAGGATAAATCCATACATGTCCTATAAGGTACAAAAGAACGTTAATTTTCCACAGTAAAATGGTTATATAAATGAATTATTCAGAAAGAGATAAGAATATTCCTTTGAAAACATATGTAAAATAAAAAATGGAATTTTTTTTAATTATTATACGATAATTATATAATATTTTTAGAAATTTTTTTTATAAAAATATGGTTTTTATGGAATATATATTTTTTCTGAAGAGAGGATAAAGACTGGATTTATTAAAAAAACACAATTTTAACTATCACATGTTCAGAGTACTCTAAAAATGGTTACAAAACATGAATATATCCATAATAAAAAAATATAAGGAAACTCATTATATTTATTGATATATGGACTATAAAATTATTTGAATGGATGCATTAACATAAACAATCATGAAAAGAGATGAGATTGTCCCAATAAACTCTTATAAATTAGTATCTTGGTATCATACTCTCCATGTATGAAAAGGAAATTACATGAAGGTTAAAATATCATTAAATGAAATAAATTCATGAAATTACCTCTTAAAGGGATGTACATAGACAATGAAGATAATTTAGTTGCATAATAAAGCAGGATTCATAATGAAAAAAATTGAGAAAAAACAATTTCACTGATTTGCTACCATTTTAAACTTATAAACCATGAATGAAATTTCATAAAATGGGTATTAGAATACCAATAAATTTAATTATGACAAACATGGAATACAATCATGGAATGTTCATACACCACACACCAAGAAATTGTGGTGAACATAGCATGCATCTCATTGAAATAAATAATGAGATCAACTCACATTACCTTATGTCTTCACTCTCATTGTACTCCTTCAAACCACATCTTCAATAAATAAAAATTTATTTTAAATATTGAACAAAACTCATATTATTATATATAATACCATATATGTTTTTATTACGACCTTATATTATCTTTTATACTATCATTTGTTGAGGTTTCTCTATGGGTAATATTCTCTTTATTCAAGAAATGTTTCTTAATTTATAAGAAAATAAGAATTAAAACATTGTATTATGATTTAAATATTGAAAACCATGATATAAATATCATGAATATACATAATAATTTTTTTATAATATTATATGGAATATAAAATTATGGAACAGAATACACTATTCATGGCAATGGTAGGCCATATGTAAGAATGAATATTATTTCCATTTAATTGTCTTGTTAAGAGGATGAAATTAAAATACATATATGTATGTATATATCTATATGTGTGTGTGTATTTATATTTATATATAATTATTAATATATTTCTATGATATCATATTTATATTACATACTAACTGATATCATCCCAAATATAATCCATGTAATGTAAAAAAGAATCATATCACTTTGATATAGTGGTAGTAAGCACCACCTCCAAAGAAATTTTTGTATGAACACCAAATGGGAAGTAAAAAAATAATTTTCTTTAATGGAAAAAAAATCTTAAGTAAATAATAAATTTAATATAAACCATATATAAATAGATTTTCTATCATAACATCTACCATGAGGGACGGTAAGGTAAATTGAACAATCAAAGTTTTGTGAGGTGGTAGTTCATCATATACATAAATAGTATGTTTGTTTTCATTTAGACTGATGCGTGCATTAGTGTATGGTAAAAAAAATATCATAACAATATCCTATTATATTTAAAGTTATTTTGTATTTATACAATTAAAGGATAAATATAGTGGAGTGGCTAGATAAGTGAAATAAAACAAAGGACTTGAGAGAATCTATTGCCTCATAATCGGGTATCTCCTTTTGGTTGGTGACAAAGGCTTCCTTGGATTACATTCTTCCCAATAGAATGTTACTAGGAGGAAGAAATAATATGTGAGAATATTATTTAAAAGATATTGTAATAAAATAGGAGGTTTTATATATGTCAATAAGTGGTAGATTTGGTGTCCTTTATAGGGAATAAAAATGACTCACTCGATGTTTTTGAAAACAATTTTTTGATATAGATTTCCATCCAAAGAGAAGGTAAATTAAATATTATTTTAAAAAACATTTATAACTATATTATGTAAATATTGGTTAAATAATTAGTTCAAATATATTAATAAATAAATAATTACCATAGGTGATGAAATTTCTTGAAATATCTTGAGATATGGATCATATGATTTCATCAATAGAAGCACAAATGTTAATAATCTTGAAAAGTTATAATCTTGTCTCAATAAAATTTTATAACATTTTAACATGGGTTCATAGTATTCATTTAAGAAAATGGGAATTTTATGAATAATAAAATATCATTACAAAAATGAAATTCCTAATATAGAATGTAAAATAAGAGTATATACACCATGAAGATAATTTAGGTTCCTAACAAGGAATGAGTCTCAAAGATTTCAAATTAAAACAGAAATACTTCACTGATTTGGTAACATTTTAAACATATACCCCATGATATAAATATAATAATGTGGATATGATAATAAAAATAATTTAATTTATTAGATATATGTAATAAAATACTGCATTGAAAATTCACCTCAAAAAAAGGAAAGAGTGGTGATCGTAGAATGCATCTCACTGAAATAAAACGTGAGATAAATTCCCTATGTTGTGTTTTGATTATCATCACACTGTTTCAAACTTCTAATATAATAAATATAAATTTATTCAATATATTCTACTGATACATATTCATAGTACCTAATATTACCCTCTTGTTAAGAATCCAATGTTAAGGAATCACTTCATGTAATATTCTGTTTATTCTTGACATGTGTCTTAATTTCTTATATAGTTGGTATCTATAATTTAAATCATTATTTAAAGAATTTAAACCATTACATTAATATCATTAATATATGTTTTATTTTAAATATAATTTTCCCCAGATTATATAACTTTGAAGGTGCATACACTGGTTATGGTGATGGTAGGTTCTATGAACGCATGAATGGTATTTCCGTTTAGTTATCATGTTGTGAAAAAAGAAAGTAAAATAAATACATATATATATATATATATAATTATTATGGTAGATTTATTATGTCATATATACCTTATATATTAACTAAAACAATCCTTAGTACTATACATTTTTATAATAAATGGATCATATCTCTTTAAAGGGGCGGTAGTCGACACTTCCTCAAATGAAATTGTCTTATTAACACCATGTCGAAAGTAAACTAAAGATACCTATTGTAAAATTTATATTGATTCCTATATAAATAATAAAAATATTATATAACATATAAAAATAGAGTTTCCCTAATAATATCGACCATGATGTTCAGTAAGAAAAATTGAACAATCATCATTTAGGGAGGTGACAATTCACCGTTCACATAAATAGTATTTATGTTATCCATTTGATGGAGGTATGTGTAAGTGCAGGAGGAAACCTTCATAGAAAAAAAACCAAATTTATTTAGTGTATTATTTTTTTAATACCAAAAGTTAATAAATATAGTGGAGGATGTGGAAAAAGAAAAATAATATATGAGACTTGGGGGAATAGATTACCACTTAATCAGGTAACTCATTTTGGTTTGTTCCAAAAGGATTCAGTTGATTTACTTCTGAATAAGGTATAGATTATAGGAGTGAGGAAGGATTTTTTGGAAGCACAATTTTTAGATATTTTCCTACAAAAAAATATTTTATAGGATTGAAGAAGTGGTAGAGGTGGTGGACTTTCAGATAGAATGAAATGGATTCACATGGATTTTTTGAAACAAAGATTGGTGTACACATGTTCTTACCTAGAAAAAGTCATTAAAAACCACCATAAATCAAATATATACATTTTATGTAAGAAATATGTCCATCAAATGTGTTTTTTAAATATGGATATGTCATTTGGGACTCAAAGAATAAGGTTTAGTCCCTAATTAAGCATAATTTAACATTAATCGATGTGACTGACTGAACTTTTATTTTTTATTCAAATATCAAATGACCCTAAGACAAGTCATGGAGGTATAAAATGATGAATCCTTAATTCATCCCCAATTAAAAGTCTCATATATTCCTGGTTTAGCATCCCTACACTCAATAACATCAATAAAGGATCATTAAGGATACTCCCCCGAGAGAGAGCATCCTCAAAAAACTTAGCCTCCCTAGGAAGGTGGGGACTCACACAATCATTACCCAATTCCAGGGAACATCCATTAACGATGTATGTCAATCACCAAGGCACCAAACCTTTCCCTTTAATTTCTCGAATTAGTACCTTTGAGTCTGATTCCACTTCCGATATTGTCAAC
The DNA here is from genome assembly GCA_963277665.1 of Viscum album. Lineage (NCBI taxonomy): Eukaryota > Viridiplantae > Streptophyta > Magnoliopsida > Santalales > Viscaceae > Viscum > Viscum album. The sequence goes on along the minus strand of OY728123.1, from coordinate 1,809,948,581 downwards.
AATAACCTATTTCAAAGCATGACGCCCATGAATAATATTGTGCCCTCAACGGCCAGCAAACTTCCCAGACCATGATTGCTAATAAAGGCTGCTAACTCCGAGCCACTTTTTTCCCTCACCATTCCTCCTCCCCTTATCTTCACATTCATGACCAAACGATCCACATTGAGCTTCAACCTATTAAGTGGGTGCTTCCATCTCACCCAACTCCCCCTGTAACATCAGACGAGCCACCGATCTATTAAGATTGTGAAAAGCAGTAGAATTATTCCCCCATATAACAAAGAGCCTTGTTTATACCAAAGGCCTTTCATTTTCACCAGAATGTAGAGAGCTAAGACACTGAGCCTCCCATAAAAATATATTCCACACCACCCACAAAGAGCAGATGATCGATATCACTATGATGCTGCGATTCTGATTTTCCTTCCCGTCCTTCTTTACATCAGAGAACCAGACCTCAATTAATTTGTGTAAAGAGTTTCATGGAGCATTGTACTTACCCCATCTATCCATTGATGACCTAAGAAACTTCCCCCATTCACCCTTGATGAACAAGTTGAGAATCGACTTTGTCATCGAGTTTTAACAGCAATAACACTGTGACGCTAGCTATATTCCTCTCTTAGAGATATTTTCATCAGTGGGCGGGGCATGATTCCAGACCCTCCATATGAGGAAATTCAGTTTCTTGGGTACCTCATTACGCCATAAAAGGGTTCCACATTAATCCTTGCTCCCCTCATGCTGTATAAGATTACAATAATCATAGCAATTATAGTTCCCTAAGCTAGCTACAAAGAAGTATAACTGATCTTATTCCTCAGCAAAAAAATTTCATTAAAGGCTTCCTTCTGTTCTAAATTTAGAATGGACTCCAAAAACCTAGTATGTTAGTAGGCCTATCATTCTAAAATCTTCGTACCTAGACATCCTGGGATGAACAACTTCTCTCCAAGCCACATATCTCTCCAAAAATTAATATCTCCAACACCAACCATCCACTGATATGAGTCTTGAAGAATATCAAGATGTGAAACCACTATTTTCCACAACCATCATAATTTCCTTACACCCCAATCCTCCCAATAAACAACACATTTTATTCTCAAAGCATTGGCCTATATCTATTTCCCCACAATGATGTCCCAAGCTTAACGAGCCTGCCTAGTATGTATGGATAAAGTGAAATCCCTGATACAAACACCTCCATCCCCAATCGGCTTTGATATCTAGGCCCAAGAGGCCCAATGAGCCCTTCCCATGTGATTTTAATCCCAAAGAAATCTATTGTTAATCATCTCTAATGTATGGATAAATTTTATAGGAGGAGTGATAATTGACAATACAACCATCAAGATCGAGGAAATAACACTATTGATCAATGTAACCCAGCCTCCAAAGGATAGAAACCCTTTATTCCAATTTAAAATCCCCCCACCATTTTATTGATGAGATCCTAGAAGAAGACTTTTCTTACCTGGCCATTAGAAATGGGAGCGCTGAGGTACATCATGAGAAGATATTTCAGCTGGAAGCCCATAATATCTTGGAAGCTTCATGCCCTTATCCTTGAACATTTATTAGATATAAAGACTTTTATCATCATTGAATTGAACTGTTAACCACGTAGAATACCATATCCCCACAATCTACATGAAATAGATCAAATATAATCTCTTTACTGTCTGAAAAATAAGGATGTCATCAGCAAACATAAGATGAGAGTAGGAACCATCTGATACTTGAGAGACATAGGGATGAATCTTTTGGTCCATCAGCCATCTATGAATGTTTTGAGATAGGTCCCCTAAGCAATGTGAAACAATGAGGAAAAAGTGTATCCCCTTGCCTCATGCACCTCACATTTTTTAAGAATCCAAACCCCTTCCCAAGTAGAGGAATAGTGATACATGGTGAAGAGAACCAATAAAAACTTAAGTCACAAACCCATTCATGAAGTCCAGGATTCATCATTACCTGAATAACAAAACGTCGTTCATGTTTATTGTAAGCCTTATATATATCCACCAAAATTTCCACATTGAACCCTACCACCTATTTGTTTATATCCTATAGAAATTATTGAGCCACCCCCACCTCCCCATGAATTACTCCACCTTGAACGAACCCATGTAGCTTCTAGGAAATAATACTCGAGATGATCCTATTTAGCCTCTTCTCTAAAAGATTATCCATAATATTATATGAAACTTTACATAGACATATTGTGCTATACAGGCCGATTGATGTTGGTTAATTCACCATTGGAACAAACACCACCATTGAATCACACGTACCCCTATTGACCCCCCCCCCCCCCCTCATAAGAAGTCATGGACTGCCTCAGTAATAGATGTTCCTACAATCCCCCATGTTTCTATATAGAAGGCCCCATGAAACCTGTCTGACCCTGGGGCACTTTCTTGAGGAATGATTTTGACCACCTCGCACAACTCTTCACCCACTGGAAGAGACCTCAACTTGTCATTAATACTTTCATCGAGACTACTTCAAATATTTTGAAGGAAGGCCTCCTTCTCACTAACCAAATCCGCCCACCAAGGAGTAACTATTCAGTCACCTGTAAGAATATATTCAAAATGCTCAAAATCTATCCTACCGGAAAAATTAATCTCATCTGTGAAAGACCCGTCTTCCTATATGATATTAACATTGGAGTTTAACTGTTCTTTTAAGAATGCATGGAAGAACCCATTGTTCCTATCACCATCCTTTAGCAACTTCACACTAGATCTCTTCCTGAGGAACCTTTCCACCTCTAACAAGCGATGAGATATGAAGGACCATATTTCTGCAAAATGTAAGTAGAGTAAGTCATCACAGATTTGTCTTAGTACCCATTCTAGTCGATCAATCTCCTCCTATAACATCTCCACTGAATCAATTGAAAAGATAACATTCTTGGACCAATTGAGAATATCCACTTTGAGCATCCTCAATGCCCTAGATAGACCCTCCCTAGGTCTTCCCTTAGTCTCTTGATCCCAATAATCCTTCACCATTTTCATGAACCCCTCCCCAAAATGCCAATCCAACGAGTACATGAACACCTTACCACTAGCTCTACCCATCTTTAGATTCACCAGAAGAGGAGTGTGATCTGTAAGATCGTGTGAATGGTGAGAAATTGAGGGTCAGAGAAAGGATTCAAGGCCCTGAATATTGCTCAGGCATCTATCATACCTACCCCAGATCTGGAAATTGCCCCTTCGATTATTACACCTTTTAAATTTAATCCTATGAATCCCCTAATCGAGGAGCCCCTTACTTTCAATGAATGTACTGAATTACAACATCCCCTATGAACCAACCACTGATCCCCACTTTTTTTCGGATATGTCTACAATAGTGTTGATGTCCCTACCTACAAACCAAGGAAAGCCACCTGCCTCAAAGGAACCAAGGTATTCCCACAGACCTCGCCTTTCAATACTGTCCCCACTAGCACAAACAAAAGAGAACAAAAATTCCAAACCAATGATACTAATTTTAAGTACAATTCACCATTCAGTCACCTAAACCATTTCTACATAAAGATAGTTCTTCCAAAAAAACCCATATATTCCTGTTAACTGGATGCCCATGCAAATGGAACCAAAACCCCGAACTCTTCGCAAGGACATTTAACATACTAGGATCCTGTTTGGGATCCATAACAACTGCCATCAGAGAACCAAATCGTCTCAATTTCAAAGCAATGAAGTAACATTTCACCTCCCCCTAGACCCTGATAGTTAGAGATAATCACCGAAGCCATTACAAAAAGAATTTCCCCGCCCTTTGACCACTACTACCTAAATGTGGAACGGACTTCTCCAAGCACCCAACCTTATAGGACATCGAATGTGTTAACAGATAGGAAGGCACCTCAGAAAAGGATCCACTCTTGGGAGAAATTATTTAAGCAAAAAAGAAATTTATTAACTAAAAAAACTGACTATTCAACTATTCATTATACATGAATATTCTCATAAAAATCCCAAAATTTCACTCTAATTTAATTTAGACATTATAAATTAAGAAATTATGTTTATTTTATTAAATTATATTTATGAAATTTGATTAAAATTTAATTTTTTACTAAAACCAGTTTAGTCGAGAAAACAATATTTTTAAAAATAAAAGGGACTTTTTGAAAAAATTATATCGTTCGTTATAAATATGTTACATTTATATAAATCCATTATGGAAAATATTTTAAATTTACTTAATAATATTTATATACTATATAAAATGTCTAGGTTATTTTTATATAATTTTATAAATATAATAAAATGATGCTTCACCAAAACAGGGGGTTGCATGTAACAAAAACAAAGTCAGTGTTGTCTGTAGACCAAGCCATGTTAGTAATTCTTGTCTTACAATCTACGTCAGTGTTGCATGAGGAAAAAGACAAGTCAGTATTTCATATAGAAATGTCCAAGTCAGTTTCATGTGAAAGGTATATTTGACTTAGTGTTTTAATATATATATATATATATATATATATAATTAACTACATCCAGTTTCATATCAAAATATTAATAATAAATGGTAATTATTTCTAAAAAAAATAATTCACAAAATCTGAGAGCATTGAATTCTACCCCACATAAAATGATTTTCACCCTCAAAATTCTTCAAGGTAATAAAAGGTTTAATAATTATACGTATCACTCATGGAAACCCACATCGTAAAAATTAATACTAAAACATCCCTTAAAAGGGAAATATGGGAATATAATGGTTATAGAAAGTAATATATAACTAGACTTCCACATAGGAAAACATAAGTTTGGAGTAAATATTGTATGTGTAGGAAATGAATAAATATTTATAAAGAGTGATTGAGGTCATCAGTCACAAATAAGTTAATGATAAAATAAAATCTGAGGGCCTCAATGTGATAAATCTATGATGATTTAAAAGGCCATAAGTTCAACAACATTAAGGTATTGTGACAAAACATTTTCATTGGATAAATATCCTAACATTATGTAATTATTTTATTGACCAATAATATATAGAGATATATATAGTTGATATAAAAAATCATTATTTAATTATTCTTTTGTTAATTTCTAATTCATCCCTTACTTCACATAATGGACATCCATAAATTAGCTTTTATGACTAAAGTTCTAAAATACACTTTTAGAAGTTCTTAGGGCTCTAGAAACAATGAAACATATACTAATTTATTTATAAATATTCCAAAAAATTAATATTTATAATTCATTATTCTCTAATCATTAAATGTAACAATGATGTTTCATCATAAATAATTATTCATGAAAAATAATTATACATTAACTAAGAAATTTTGTAGGCCAGTGGTGGGCATGGAAACCTTATCTTCCTTCTCTCATAGGTTCATAACTCGCAGCATTAATTATCATGATTAAATGTGCCCTTACATATATGGTTTACTTTTATATAATTTCCAAAATAGGATTGGCATCCTTGAACTAATGATAATCACATAATCACATTTTAAACAAGGTTTTCAATACAATATCAATACATAAATACCTCCTGTGATGGTTAACATAGACTATTCCAGAAATTATAAACTTATAACCCTTTTGAATTATGAAAATCTAATACCATAGAAATAATGTCACGAAACCTTCAAAATATTAATATCGCATATAAGTTAATGTAGACTGTGGTTTTCACATTCCATATATGTGAATACCCTCATGGTAAATTCCATTAGAACATGGTAACATCATGAATTACAATAAATATTGTGGACTACTTTTCAGCCTATCGTTAATTAATTCCATGGTAATTAATACCATAAAATTTACTTATTCATATACCACATATCATTATACAAAAAACATTATCATAACAATAAGAACATATTAAGGGTTATCATTTGTTTAATATTGTATTTTTTATTGGAACAACTTTTCGATTATGTAACATTTCTATTTCATTGTAACCTTTTAACACAATCCAGTAAATACTTAATGAAAAACATAAAATAAAAAATCCATTTATATTTATTCTTTCATATAACTTACTTATTGAATCTGAATACATAAAAATTTTATTATCCTACTTCATATTTATGACATTAGTAATGCCACCTCATCTATTTATACAATATCTATTTCCATTCATGTTTCATCAGTAGTATCATCATCATCATCAATGTAACCATTACTCACAACACATGGTTAGATCCATCTATTTCCTTTAATCTTGAGACATTTGGTTTCATAATTATATTTACTAAACACGAAAAACACATAACATTTGATTATTTCTTAGAGATACCAACATTCTCATCCATTTTGTTAACCTATGTCATCATTTTTATCTTGTAGTCACTTTCTTTGTGTCCAAATTTTCCCTAGTGAAGATATCTACTTATTCCTATAAGACATTCAATTAGGTAATTCTTTCCACATTCATGAAACAATGGAGACAAAATCTTCATTCCTCTATGGTCTCTATTACCCGAACTCCCATTAAATTTGTTTTTTCTATTCCTTGGGGAGTTAAATAGTTGGACAAGGAACACATTATTAATCATGTTCCATGAAAGATAGTTAGGAATGATAAAAAACCATTCACTCAAGTGATCTTCCCACTTGACTGTTCATCAAAAAAAATTCATCACATTCAACCTTATTCCAATCCTTTCAAGTTCCATCCATTGACTAAAGACATGAAAATATTTACTTATAAGATTTCTAGATCATGAAACATTTTTTAGTCTATGGTACCCTAGGTTCATCCTAGGTTATTCATAACCAAATTATATTTAAATACTTCATGATGGTTCATTAATGTTTCTTAATTCCTAAATCACATCCCCTGGGATTTTCAAACAATGTGGGCAGCAAATCCAATTATTATGTAAAAGCTTTCCCCGAGCCAGGTCCGAAACATCTTCTCAGAGTTGTTAACCTTATTTAAATTTGTTCTAGATCCACATCCATTACTAGTAACTAGAATTGGATGTATTTATTGGAAACCACTCACTCTATGATTTAACAAATTTTCACAACATCTTCCTATATGTTAAATCATCATTATACATATCATTAGACACACCCCTAGACATATCCTATGAAATATACCTAGGGATCTCAATAATGTTTTCTCAAACTTGTTTACAATGGATAACTAAAATGTTCATTTAACATACACAATAGTGACCTATGATTAACATACATGGATATTACACCATTTTAGATGAATATTTATTATATTACAACTATACATGCCCAAGGACCGTAATATTTTAGTGTATTTGGAAACATGTCACCAAAATCATCTAGACTAGTAGACGATCATCAATATATACACTAAAGATATCTATCATTAGTACATATACCTGAAACATATCTTCATAAACTAGGGAAAGTAACTCTAAGAAAGGGGTGATCTCAAATACTTAGTAAGGGTAACCCAAAAAAGTTGTGTAATAATATTCATGAGAATATGTATATGATAACATGGTCATGAAAATTGAAGATCATACCATGTATATCAATAATCATATACATGAATCGTGGAATAATATTGGCTATTCCTAAGGAATGATTATGAAGGATATAAAGAACATAATCCATGAACGAATATCACATGAATAATAAATGGAATTATGGAAGACATGTAAGCATATATAATTAATTACATAGTTGGAAAGGAATTACTGTTGAACCCATCTTAGTGGACAATGAATTTTTTTAAACTGGGTTTACACACAATTACATACCAATGTATTTAAACCATGTTCATCACTTATTTTATCCATATATTACTAAAATATTTCACACCATGTTTCAGACCTATATTAATAAAATTAATTCATTTTCTACTCTATGCATGTATTACTAAACCAAGTTCATTTCTCATTGTATCCATTTATATCTCATGATATTTAAATCAACACCCAATTAATTGGTGGAAGATATAAGTATCACCCATAACATAATGAAATAATACATACATGTTATATAAAATCACAAATAATCACATCATTAACCTTAAAATGAATAGGGTATCATAAAAATGTAAACATATCATATGCTTTAGAAAATAGAATTGGTTTCAGGAACATTTCTTCTAAATCATAGATTTTTATAGAGAAACAAATTTCTTAATCATGTAATCCATGAAAAAGTAACAGATTTCATAAACATATATCCTATAAAATAGAAACAAATTCCATAATCATATAACTCAGGGAAGAGAAATGAGTTTGATAAAGGCCATGACATTAACCATAATACATTCATTGAAATAATATTAATGGATACATTATATTATAAAATAGAATGAAATGAGTATTATCAATGGATGTAATCCTAGATAGAAATTTGTTTTGAAATATCTTTCAAAAACATTTCTGGATGAATATATCCTTTCATCTATAGAAAAGTATTTATAATGCATTAAAACATTTGAAAATCATTTTGATTAGAACGTACCTTGAAAAAATATAATTAATACTAGAACTAATTTTGAAAACTTATTTCCTTGAAAACATATAAAATAAGATTAAAAACATTTTAAAGCTATTTTACATTGAAAACACTTTGAAAACATATAAAGAATTATAGGAAATGTTCTGAAAACAATTTTGTTTAGAAATACATTAATAACATAAAAATGAGACTTGAAATTATTTTTAAAATTATTTTCAATGAAACATATAAAATAAGAATGAAATTATTTTTAAAGCCATTTCATTGACAATACATTGAGAACTTATTATGATGCATGAAATAATTTTAAAAAAAATCATAGAAAAAAATAAAAAAGAAACATGAATGAATTTTGAAAAATATTTTTCTAGAGCAATTAAAAAAGAAGTGCAATTTGTTTTTAATTCCATATCATTAAAAAAACCTTTTAATACATTTTCTTAAAAATTAACCTTTAAACATGAAAATAATGATTCTAATTATTGATGGAGGATAAATCTATAATTTTCGTGCGAGTTAAAAATGTGCAATCCTTTTAAATGATAAATAAGTTGGAAAATGCCTTTTTTAGAAAGAGATAATAAGATCCCTTTGAAAAAATTGGAGATATATAAAAATTTTAAACATTTATTTGAATTATCATACTATATTAGAATATAATTCATGTAAACCATATTTGAAGAATGTGTTTCTAAAGAGACACATATTTCGGACCGAAGAGAAGGTATGGTCGGGATTTCATAAAACAATTTCATTAAAATATTATGTATCAAAGTGTAGAAGAAATGGTACCAATATATAAATAAATAAATAATAATCATAGTTGAAGAAATTTCATGAATGATCTTGAGATATGGATCATAATATTTTATTAAGGGAAGCATAAACAGAAACAATTTGGAAGAACAATATGATTATATCGCATGAAAGAAAGATCAAAAAAATGATATTTGAATACCCATAAAATTATATATGACATAAAAGGAATAAAATCATTTATATTACATAAACCACAAAAATGTAAATAGTATCGATCAAAGAACACATCTCATAGATATAAAATGTCAGATAAAATCCCATACATTGTGCATTGAATCTCATTGTACATGATCAAACAACCTATATAATAATTATAAAATTTTTATAAAACATTTAGAGAGTGATATTATTATATTTAAACCCATAAATATTTTTCATATGAAAATTTATTACCCAATTGTTAACAATCCTATGTTAAGGCTTCACATCGAGTGATATTTTCATTATTCTTCACAGTGGTCTAAATTTGTTATATATTTGGAATTTATAAATTATATAAAGATATAATGAATTTAGGCCCTGATATAACTATAATTTATATATGAAACTTGTTTATAATAATAATATATATAACATATAATTGTGAAACAAAATACACAGTTCGGGGAGATGGTTGGTCATATATATGCATGAACGCTATTTCCATTTAATTTTCTTCTTTAGAGAAACAATGTTAAAGAAATATATGTTTATATATATATATATATAACTACTATAGTATATTTATGATATCATATATGTCTTATATATCCACACACAAAATCCTTAATCCAATCTATGTTGTGTATGAATTAATCATATCTCTATGAGGGGGTGGTTGTCCAGACCTCCTCAAAACAAAATTATTTTATTAACACAGAATGTAAATATAATAATATAAATGTTATAAAAGTAATAATTAATCTTAAATAAATAATAAATATACTATATTACATATATAAAGAGTGTTTCAATCATAATATCTACCATGAGAGGTGGTAAGGAAAATTGAACAATTATCGTTACGTGAGGTAGTATTTCACTGTACACTAAAATAACATGTTTGTTATACATTAAACGGAGGTGTGTGAAAGAGTAGGATAAAACCATAGCACAAAAACATCCTATAATATTTGGGATACCATTACTATTATAAAATTATATAATATATATTGTGGAGGGGGTTAATATGGAACATAAAATAAAGGACTTGACATAAGACATACCTATTAATCGGATTACTCTTATTTGTTTGTGCCAAATGGATTCTGTGGATTCCCTGCTACCCAATTTAAGGATTAAATGAGTAGTCGAGGATTATTGGGAAGTAGAGGGGTAGATATTTTACAAACATAATAGGCTTGACAGGTGTGAATAAGTGGTATAGTAGATTTCCTTTTACAAGGAATGAAAATGAATCACTTGATTATTTTGAAAACAAGTTAGGTGTACATATATTCATACCAAAAAAGTTATAGAAAAATAACATATATAAATAATGGAAGTTTTATGGCCGAAATATGTCCATAAAACTTGGTTAGGATAATTGGATAATTTATTTGGGCCCTAAGAATAATGATTTTTTCCAAATTAGGCTTAATTTAACCTAAATCACTAAAATCAATTTTAATCCTGTATACTAATCTTTTGTGTCAAAAATTACAAGTATATTGTAATATTATAAATATTATATAGATTAATTTTTTTAAATTCAATTCATTGAATTGGAAAAATTAATATTATTTTATATACATCAGATGGGACGAAATAATGCGTTTTTAAAATGGAAAGAATTATAGAAGTTTATTATGTTTTGGTATTATATTTCAATGTAAAATTGATTATAATTAACTAAACTGTATTAATATATTATTAATTGACATAATTTGACCTTAAAAAAAATTTAAAATGTAATTTGACATTAATATTTATTTAAATAAATAGGTAGTATTTAACTAAAAATAATAATTTACATTATTCATTAAAAAATGTAGTATCTCAAAAAAATATCAAAAACTCACCCTATGATAATATTGAAAATTTATAATCATAAATGATGTTTATTTTAGAAAATTAAATATCAAAATTTTTATAAAATTTATTTTAATATTAAAAGGGATTCATTTGAGAAAAAATTATTTTCCAACATAAAAAGGGATTAAAAAATATTATATATTTCATAGTCAATATGATTCATTTCAATAATAAAATGGAAAAATATATTTAAAATCTTGTTATTTATATTCATATCATTGATTTCAACCACTATTTTAGACTTATATGATTTTAAAAAATATAATAAAATAACCCTTCACAGAAACATGGTGTTGCGTGTAACATATGCCATTTCGTTGCTGTGTATAACATATGCGAAGTTATTATTATGTATAGGGAATGCCACGTTGGTATTGAGTGTAGTGCATACTAAGTTAATATTTCATCTAACACAAGAAAAGTTGATTCCATGTGAAATGAATGTTTGTCTTTTTATTCTAATATGTATATATATAGATATATAATGAAAATTTTCTATTTATACATGAAATTAAAAATATAAAAAAGATAAATTAATTTGAAAAAATAATTCACCAAATTCATGGGTGTTAAAAGTGATATCCATGACCAATGTGTGACCCTATTTATGGATTGACTCTGAGGGACTGGATATTGCTACAATATTGTCAGAAGACTCACTCGAGTGGCCCTAATTACCTGATGGATTGTATAGTGTTACAGTTCCCATTAATTTTCTTCTCATTTCTACACACACACATTAGTAAATGATGAGATATTCTCCCTTAATAAGAAAACTATCCCATACTCTATGTAACACCCCAGGTAAATAATGAATATGACATTTTCATATTTAACCATATTTGTGAGTAAAATATTAATATGACTTTAAAGGGGACGCTATGCTCGATGGCGTAACCAACACGCAACAACGAGTATCTTGGGAATCTTACGTTGCACTCTAAGAATAAAATAATATTATTTTAAATAGTATTTAACATGTAGCCGTTGTAATGGCGGTAATGGATATAAATAACTAAAATATGATTATATATGTTTTTAAATGTTTTTACATTTATCCAATAAAAGATAAAGGCTTAAAATACAGAAAGAATTCAATTTTAGGCGTATATGCCCTAGTTTTCACTAATGGTTCACTTATCGCCTTTTGATGGAGAACCGTCATTAAATATAGTTATGTTCACTCTTATACATTCTATTGGACCAAATAAAACTCTTCTTAAGAATTGGGACATCAAAATTTACTTTGTGTAAATTTTTGGTATCTTTCTGATAAAGTTCATTTTTTTAATGAATAGTGTAAAATGTTGTATTTTAATTCGAAACCTCTTTTTAATCTAATTTATTTATATGATTAGATTATCTTTTGAATTGGTTCTAAAGTGAAATTAGAATATATTTTTACCATGAAATCCAATAGTGGTCGTTGGAATTAATTTCACTTTGAAATCAGACTTAAACTAGGGTCAATCTTTTGATACTTATTGTTTCATAGAAACATGCTATTTGCTATGACAGTGGGAATTAATTATTAAATAAATTAATGTGACTTATATGATTTTAATTTTTTAAAATAGACTTCATTTTTGTATTCGTAATATCAAATATAGCTTAGGGTGAATTTTTGGGATTTTTCTGAAAAACTTCAATTTTTGATGAATAGTGAAACCACTAAGTGGTACTTATAAAAACTAATTTTTCCGTTTAAATGAAATTTTGACATCTTTGTATTTTGAATTTCAAAAATCTGACATACGTGGGTTTTATTAATAATTAAAATGTGGTTCAATGGGATAAATATAATTTTTTTGGTGAATAGTAACTTATTAAGTTTTTAATCGCGATTAGAGGTAATTAGTGTAGTTTAAGGTAAAAATAATGTTTTAATAATATGAAATGAACTTGAAACATGTCCTAAACTCATTGGTTGTGTCATGGCAGACCAAGACAAGCCATGGGTCAACTTGGGGACCCCATGGAGCCACTTTGTTTGGGAAATGACATAAATAACTTTTTATTTAATGTAAAAGTAATAATGACACATACATCATATGTTTTACGAAAATTTTTTTTTACATGGGGTTATAAAGATCATATTTTTTATTATAAATAGTCATTGAAAGATAAAAAGATTTCCTACATCATAGTATTTGTTTTATAATTTTTAGACTTTTAATAAAATAAATTATTTATGACATCATGATGATGCAGCGATGACATCATTATTTAACGATTTAAATAAAATGGAAAAGATAATGTAAAATCTAAGACCTACACATGTCCAAATCCAATTGGATGAGTGGATTTCGAAGCTTTATCACCTTATCCACGAATTATATCAATGTGGGACCTTTTAAAACCAAAACACATTTTCAAATAAAGTAATATTTCTTACTTTCCAAAAGTGCCCCTCCTCTCCTCTTATAAAAGGCCCCCACCTCTACCTCATTTCACACACTCCTAAAGCATTTGGCTCAGCCAGACCCTGCCCATTTAATCTCTCCACATCCCTCTCATCATCCTGGAGGATTACCTTTGGGCATAATCCTTTCAAAGGAATCCTTTAGGCTCAAATCAAAATGAGTTAAACTTTTAATGGTAATTCATTCTCTCATGTTCATTTGTTTTATTTTGCTTCTCCAACCCCCTAAACTCTTTTTATTTTCTTCTTTTGTAACAACACCAGTATCTTCAATATACTAGGATGTTGTTATAAGATTTATTCTAGCTATACTCTCACACAACTACATAAAATGGTTAAAGAACATACGGTTTCCGTGGATGGTGAAATTCTGCCTCCCGAAATGATGATTGTTCAATACTCATTTAACACCTTAAAAGGTGGCCATTATGATGTAACTATTTTATATATGATATATAATATGTTTATGTTTAACTTAAGCTTCTGTTTGTTTTCATTTTGGGCATACCTTTATGGTTTCCATTATGGGTAAACGAGATATCTTCATTTAAGGAAGTGTGGACTACCGCCCTCTCAAAGTGATTGGATTCGTTAAATACCATATGTGGGACGTATAAAGAATGAAACTATGATATTATATATGATATTATACTGGAATTATAATATACCTTTATATCATTATTATTCCATTCTATAAAATACGAAATAGAAATGAAAGTAGCGTTCATGCGTACGTACGGCTTACAGTCTCCATGAACGGTGCATTTCATTTCTTACCTCTAAATGATTATGTAATGTTATAAATGAATGAATTTACTGGATATATATGACGTATATTATATCTAAATCGTGAATACAATTCTGGTTATAATAAACATTTGGCCACACAAACAACATGTAATTGTAAGAAGTCCACTTTCGACTTAAGAACCAAATATCGGCAAAACAAATATTATTAACTTAAATGATTACATAATGTTTATGACATGGTAATAATTGATATAAAACGAATAATGAACTTGAAAAAGGTTCTTAAGGAAGTAGAAATTAACTCATGTTTATTATTAAGGAGATTAAAGAACGATCGAGTCAAGTCGGACCCGAGGTAAGGGATCCTACCCCTCTCTTTCTTTTTAAGTACACACTTTTATGTCATTCCTTTTAATGCTCATCTTTCTTGTTATTGGGATGATATTTTATATTAAACTTACTGTAATTTTTATGTTCATGTGATGAGAGACCGTATTCTATCTCATCAATCCATTTTGAAAGTTTTGAGTGGCGCCGTTAGGCTGCCGAACTTTCGTAAGAGATCTAACCTCTCTCATTCTTTTTAAGTACTCTCCTTTATGTCACTTCTTTTCGGATCCTCTTTGTAATGTTGTGGGATTTATTTTATATTCCTCCCTCTGTAAATTTTATTGTAATGTGATGATATACCCTATTTGATCTCATCAATCCATATTCAAAATGTTTTTGTGGCGCCGTTAGGCTGCCGAGTTTTCATAAGGGATTTTTCATCTCACTTTTATTTCCGTGAGATTAATGCTACATTTTCCACAAATTCCATTGAGTGGTGTATGTACTGCCCATTATTCTACTCTTTCTGTAATATACTTTTGTTTATGAGTATTTACATCAATGATCTATTTTCCTTCTTTCATGGGGTGTATGTTTTGAATGATACCCAAGTCGGTAAGAGAACCTTTCACCCTCCTCTTTTTTAAAAGACTTCTTTTGTTGGGTCTGTTAATTTACATATTGTTATGTTGGGATATGTTCTCTTATATCCTTATTGATGTAAATATTATGTCCAGGTGATGAGATACACTTTTTATCTCTCATCAACTCATTTTGATATGATGTCGTTAGGCTGTCAAGAGAACTTTTTAACCCAATTTCGATTTGTTTGAGTTCAACATGTAGTCATTGAATATGTCATCCATTGAATATGTGTGAATGAAATTTTATTGTTTTACACATTACATCAACTTATATTTGGTGTATTTATATTTTTCACACATATTTTTGAGATTGATTTGTCCTTAATTTAAGGATGCCTTCTTTATAAGGGATTTCATCACATTTGACATTTCTATTGAGGGTTCATTGTTGTTATGCACCAATTAACTCTTATATGGTGTATATACTGTCCTTTGAAGTATTATATCATGAATCCACTTATTCTCATGATATTATAAAGTTCTGACTAAATGTTATTCCTCAATTATTGTATTCAAGTGTCTCTAATTTTGGTAAAACCCCTTTAACCAAAATGTCATTTCAAATGTTTTAATTATTTTTCTTATTAATATCCATGTTTTAAAAATGGTTTTAAGGATTTATTTATATGGATATTAATGGTTTAAAATTTTAAGCTTCAAGGTGGTATGGGACTTCGTCTCAATCTCCTTTCATTGAGGCATATTTTATTTTATACACAACATTATTTTATACGGTGTATAAACCCCTTTGACTTTTACATTTATTCAAAAGGAATCTTTTTTATACGAAGCATTTACTAAACGACAAAAAGGAATGTTTTTGTCGTACATATGTGGAGACAACGACTTCTCCGTCGTTGTGACCGTTATTTGAGTTACGACTTCCTCAACAAGCCATACCTTCTTTTTAAAAGAAAAATAAATACCATGTTTTACTTTTCTTTTATTTTGGTATCGAAAATGGTTTTCATAATGTTTTTATATCAATGTGTTGTATTGATATCTTGTGATTGAAATGTGAAAATGTTATGTTTCCTTTATGCATGTTTTATGTGATATGATTATGTTGAGGTTCTTAGGAATTATTATGAAGACGGGTGGTTCCCTGATAATCTAAGGGCGGGTGAGCCCGATATAGCTCTCCCATGCATTGGGTAACGCGATGGAGTGAAACGTTAAGGATTCTCCAAAGCGATTTAGGGAATATACTGTGATGGGTATTCCAAACGTAACCAAGAGGGTTACTCCCTACGTAAGAATGTTATGAATGCCTCAAGTTACCTTTATGTCTTATGATTTCTATGATTTATTCATGGTTTGATGAGGTATGTTAAAGTGCCTATGTTTTATGGGTAAAGTATGATTTCATTCTTATGTATATATGAACTCATGTTTCCTTTCCATATTTTTATAAACCTTAATGAACTTTTTATGCACATCCCATGTTTTTTTGAAATGTTTTTCACAGGTCAAGGGAAAGGTACATGATGTGATGATAGTATCAAGGATGTGTCAAGAAAGAATCCGTGTTTTATTTTAAATATGTTTCCGTAGATGGGAAGAATGAATATTGTCTTTTATGTAACCACTTTGTTTAAATGTGGAATGTAATGAAAGATTCATTATATAATTCTCTAATACTCTAAACCTGAAAAGATCCTCAACGTGTAATCTTGTAATAACTCAAGATTAAGTAAGGTTTAAGGCTGGGGCCTTATAGTTGGTATCAAAGGTCGGTTTAGATAACTTTAGAGGTTATGGTATTCTTTAAGCATAAGTGACATTACCATAATGGTTAGGATTTCAGAAAGAGTCCTAGTTTTAGGTAAAGTGAATGAGTAAGTATATCTTAGTGTTTACCTTCCTCATTAGTACATGATGGTTTTGTTGATATACTCTCACTGACCTTTTTGGTTTTAGTAAATGGATGGATCTAACAGGCACCAAAGTGACAATGGGTTTGAAGGAAACTGTGGTGGTTCTCTGATTAAGATACTGGATGAGATAGGGGATTTAATGAGGAATCTCAAAGTTGTTCTAAACCAACTATCAAGGAGTCATGATCAACCACTTCAACCTTGGTGATTTCTCTAATGCATCATGTACGAGATGGCCAACTCGATGTGAAAATTCAGGTAATAATTATTAAGGTAACCATTAGGGTTTATATGATCCTTACTTTTTTAGTAATTATGGGTTACTCTATGATATGATGGAAAATGAAAGTAATGAGATAAACTTGAGGTTAAAATATGTTATAATAATTTTTGAAGATTTTATGTCGTTTTGGTGGATGTTTTATGAATTATATAGTTTTTGAAAAAGGACAACACGCAGACCGTGTGAGAACCCATCTCGTCGGACAATGCTGCGGGAATCGAACCCACAACCAAAGTGCGACTGGTATTTATCGCCTACCACTAGACTACGTGAAGTCCCTGGTTAGTTTGAATGATTCTTTCTAGTTATATGATTTTATCAATTAAGAGTAATATGAGTTTTGGTTATTTAAGAAAATTATTAACCTATCATGGAGGATTTGTGATTAGGATAATTACTTTTCAATACGAGACTTTAGGAGGAACTGATGTTGTCTAGAGATAAATGTTACGATTTAACTTGGAAAACTATGTGACTCAATCCTTTAAATATTTGGGTTTCAATCTTAGATTGGTTTACTTTGAAGAATTTTATGGACAAATTGTTTCTCTAATGGTCCTCGTTGAACTTTGAGTTTTGTTGGACAAATTTTGGAGGTTAAGAATAGATTTTCTTTTTATAAAGGGTTATCTTTTTCTGGATTATCTGATCTTGTACTAGCCTTTTTGGTTTTGGATTTGGTTAAAGTCTAAATACATGGGAAGTATATAGTTTTCTTTTGTGGATTAGGTGATTCTCTAAAAGTTGATTATAGTACTCTTAATGTGAAAAAGTCTTCCTAAATACTCGCCTTTTGGAGGAAATATGAGGAATCTAATAATAGTTGAAAGTCAACATGATAAGTGATTATGTTTAATTATGAATAAATTCCCCAATAAAAAGTATCTTAAAACAAAAATGTTGTCTATTAACTTTCCCTACTGGGGAATCAAATACCGTTTAACCCATCACAAGTTTGTGATTTTCTCATGGTTAACTTTCTCCTAAACATGTTTTCTATCACTCTTCATCAGAACATGACCCTATGTTTTCTCCACCATGTCCATGTTTTCATACTTGTAATCCTAGTATGGGTTAACTCGGGTGACCTCTGTATTTATCTTTCTTTATTTCAAAGTGATTGTTTTACCGACTCTTGTTCCGATGTGGGACTTTCAAGGATGTTTCCAAGCGTAATTTTAAAATTGCGAGGACGCAATTACCAAAAGGGGGAAGGATGTAACACCCCAGGTAAATAAAGAATATGAAATTTTCATATTTATTCATATTTGTGAGTAAAATATTAATATGAATTTAAAGGGGACGCTATGCTCGATGGCGTACCCAACATGCAACAACGAGTTTCTTGGGAATCTTATGTTGCACTCTAATAATAAAATAATATTATTTTAAATAGTAGTTAACATGTAGCCATTGTAATGGCGGGAATGGATAGAAATAACTAAAATATTAATATATATGTTTTTATATGTTTTTACATTTATCCAATAAAAGATAAAGGCTTTAAATACGGAATGAATTCAATTTTAGGCGTATATGCCCTAGTTTTCACTAAAGGTTCACTTATCGTCTTTTGATGGAGAACCGTCATTAAATATAGTTTTGTTCACTCTTATACATTCTATTGGACCAAATAAAACTCTTTTTATGAATTGGGACATCAAAATTTACTTTGTGTAAATTTTTGGTATCTTTCTGATAAAGTTCATTTTTTTAATGAATAGTGTAAAATGATGTATTTTAATTCGAAACCTCTTTTTAATCTAACTTATTTATATGATTAGATTATCATTTGAATTGGTTCTAAAGTGAAATTAGAATATATTTTTACCATGAAATATAATAGTGGTCGTTGGAATTAATTTCACTTTGAAATCAGACTTAAACTAGTGTCAATTTTTTGATACTTATTGTTTCATAAAAACACGCTATTTGCTATGACAGCGGGAATTAATTATTAAATAAATTAATGTGACTTATATGATTTGAATTTTGTAAAATAGACTTCATTTTTGAATTCGGAATATCAAATATATCTTAGGGTGAATTTTTGGGATTTTTCTGAAAAACATCAATTTTTGATGAATAGTGAAACCTCTAAGTGGTACTTATAAAAACTGATTTTTCCGTTTAAATGAAATTTTGACATCTTTGTGTTTTGAATTTCAAAAATCTGACATACATGGTTTTCATTAATAATTAAAATGTGGTTTAATGGGATAAAAATAATTTTTTGGTGAATAGTAACTTATTAAGTTTTTAATCGCGATTAGAGGTAATTAGTGTAGTTTAAGGTAAACATAATGTTTTATTAATATGAAATGAACCTGACACATGTCCTACACTCATTGGTTGTGTCATGGTCGACCAAGAAAAGCCATGGGTCAACTTGGGGACCCCATGGAGCCACTTTGGTTGGGAAATTACATAAATAAATTTTTATTTAATGTAAAAGTAAAAATGACACAGACATCATATGTTTTACGAAAACAATTTTTACATGGGGTTATAAAGATCATATTTTTAATTATAAATAGTCATTGGAAAGATAAAAAGCTTTCCTACATCATAGTATATGTTTTATAATTTTTAGACTATAAATAAAATAAATTATTTATGACATCATGATGATGCAGCGATGACATCATTATTTAACGATTTAAATAAAATGGAAAGATAATGTAAACTCTAAGACCTACACATGTCCAAAACCAATTGGATGAGTGGATTTCAATGCTTTATCACCTTATACACGAATTATATAAATTTGGGGCCTTTTAAAACCGAAACACATTTTCAAATAAAGTAATATTTCTTACGTTCCAAAAGTGCCCCTCCTCTCCTCTTATAAAAGGCCCCCACCTATACCTCATTTCACACACTCCTCAAGCCTTTGGCTCGGAAAAACCCTATCCATTTACTCTATCCACATCCCTATCCTAATCCTAGAGGATTACCTTTGGCATAATCCTTTCAAAGGAAGCCTTTAGGCTCAAATCAGAAGGAGTTAAACTTTTAAAGGTAATTCATTCTCTCATGTTCATTTGTTTTATTTTGCTTATCCGACCCCATAAAATCTTTTTATTTACTTATTTTATAACAACACCAATATATTCAATATACTAGGATGTTGTTATAAGATTTATTTGAGCTACACTCTCACACAACTACATCAAATGGTTAAAGAACATACGGTTTCCGTGGATGGCGAAATTCTGCCTCCCGTAACGATGATTGTTCAATACTCATTTAACACCTTCAAAGGTGGCCATTATGATGTCACTATTTTATATATGATATATAATATGTTTATGTTTAACTTAAGATTCTGTTTTTTTTCATTTTGGGCATACCTTTATGGTTTCCATTATGGGTAAACGGGATATCTTCATTTAAGGATGTGCGGACTACCGCCCCCTCAAAGTGATTTGATTCGTAAAATACCATATGTGGGAAGTATAAAGTATGGAACTATGATATTATATATGATATTATACTGGAATTATAATACAACTTTATATCATTATTATTCCATTCTATAAAATACGAAATAGAAATGAAAGTAGCGTTCATGCGTACGTACGACTTACCGTCTCCATGAATGGTGCATTTCATTTATTACCTCTAAATGATTATGTAATGTTATAAATGAATGAACATAATGGATATATATGACATATATTATATCTACATAATGAATAAAATTCTGGATATAATAAACATTTGGCCACACAAACAACATGTAATTGTAAGAAGTCCACTTTCGACTTAAGAACCAAATATCGTCAAAACAAATATTATTAACTTAAATGATTACATAATGTTTATGACATGGTAATAAGTGATATAAAAGGAATAATGACATTGAAAAAGGTTCTTAAGGAAGTATAAATTAACTCAAGATTATTATTCAGGAGATTAAAGAACGATCGAGTCAAGTCGGACCCGTGGTAAGGGATCCTACTCCTCTCTTTCTTTTTAAGTACACACTTTTATGTCATTCCTTTTAAAGCTCATCTTTCTTGTAATTGGGATGATAATTTATATTAAACATACTGTAATTTTTTTGTTCATTTGATGAGAGACCCTATTCTATCTCATCAATCCATTTTGAAAGTTTTGAGTGGCGCCGTTAGGCTGCCGAACTTTCGTAAGAGATCTAACCTCTCTCTTTCTTTTTTAAGTACTCTCCTTTATGTCCCTTATTTTAGGCTCCTGTTTTTAACGTTGGGGGATGTTATTTTATATTACTCTTGCTGTAAATTTTATTTTAATGTGATGAGATACCCTATTTTATCTCATCAATCCATATTCGGAAGTTTTATGTGGCGCCGTTAGGCTGCCGAGTTTTCGTAAGGGATTTTTCATCTCACTTTTATTCCCGTGAGAATTATGCTACATTTGCCACAAATTCCATTGATTGGTGTATGTACTGCCCATTCATCTACACTTTGTGTAATATACTTTCGTTTATGAGTATTTACATCAATGATCTATTGTCCTTCTTTCATGGGGTGTATGTTTTGAAAGATACCCAAGTCGGTAAGGGAACCGTTCACCCTCCTCTTTTTTAAAAGACTTCTTTTGTTGGGTCTTTTAATTTACATATTGTTTTGTTGCGATATGTTCTCATATATCCTTATTGATGTAAGTTTTATGTCCAAGTGATGAGACACACTTTTTATCTCTCGTCAACTCATTTTGATGTGATGCCGTTAGGCTGTCAAGGGAACTATTTAACCCAATTTCGATTTGTTTGGGTTCAACATGTAGTCATTGAATATGTCATCCATTGAATATGTGTGAATGAACTTTTATTGTTATACACTTAATATCAACTTATATTGGGTGTATTTATATTTGTCACACATATTTTTGAGATTGATTTGTCCTTAATTTAAGGATGCCTTCTTTATAAGGGATTTCATCACATTTGACATTTCTATTGAGGGATCATTGTTGTTATGAACCAATTAACTCTTATATGGTGTATATACTGTCCTTTGGAGTATTATATCATGAATCCATTTATTCTCATGATATTATATTGTTCTGAATAAATGTTATTCCTCAATTATTGTATTCAAGTGTCTCTAATTTTGGTAAAACCTCTTTAACCAAAATGTCGTTTTAAAATGTTTTAATTATTTGTTCTTAATAATATCCATGTTTTCAAAATGGTTTTAAGGATTTATTTATATGGATATTAATTGTTTAAAATTTTATGCTTCACGTTGGTATGGGACTTCGTCTCAATCTCCTTTCATTGAGGCATATTTTATTTTATACACAACTTTCTTTTATACGGTGTATAAACCACTTTGACTTTTACGTTTATTCAAAAGGAATCTTATTTTATACGAAGCGTTTAATAAACGACAAAAGTGAATGTTTTTGTCATACGTATGCGGCGACAACGACTTCTCCGCCATCATGACCGTTATTTGAGTTTCGGCTTCCTCTACAAGCCATACCTTCTTTTTAAAAGAAAAATAAATAGCATGTTTTCTTTTCTTTTATTTTGGTATCGAAAATGGTTTTCATAATGTTTTTTTATCAATGTGTTGTATTGATATCTTGAGATTGAAATGTGGAAATGTTATGTTTCCTTTATGCATGTTTTATGTGATACGATTATGTTGAGGTTCTTAGGCATTATTATGAAGACGGGTGGTTCCGTGATAATCTAAGGGAGGGTGAGCCCGATATAGCTCACCAATGCATTGGGTAACGTGAAGGAGTGAAACGTTAAGGTTTCTCCGAAGAGATTTAGGGAATATACTGTGATGGGTATTCCAAACGTAACTAAGAGGGTTACTCCCTACGTAAGAATGTTATGAATGCCTCAAGTTACTTTTATGTCTTATGATTTCTATGATTTATTCATGGTTTGATGAGGTATGTTAAAGTGCCTATGTTTTATGGGTAATGTATGATTTCATTCTTATGTATATATGAACTCATGTTTCATTTCCATATTTTTATAACCCTTACTGAGCTTTTTATGCTCATCCCAAGATTTTTTGAAATGTTTTTCACAGGTCAAGGGAAAGGTACATGATGTGATGATAGTATAAAGGATGTGTCAAGAAAGAATCCGTGTTTTATTTTAAATATGTTTCCGTTGATGGGAAGAATGAATATTGTCTTTTATGTAACCACTTTGTTTAAATGTGAAATGTAATGAAAGTTTCATGATCTAATTCTCTAAAACTCTAAACCTGAAAAGATCCCCAATGTGTAATCTTGTAATAACTCAAGATTAAGTAAGGTTTAAGGCTGGGGCCTTATATTCTATGTATATAAATATCACACATATTAATAGTTTGTGATTTTATAAACATAAATAATATTATTTATTAATACAATATGATTTTATGACCATCGACCATTATTAATACTTCCTAACCAATCTATTTTCTATTATTATATTCTATGTAATCTGAAAAAGTTTTTATTTCAAAAATATTTGTTTTAAAATATATATTTTAATGTTTATATCAACTTTTTTCCTAGATGGATACATTGAGGGGAAACATACTTTTTAAAAAATTATATATCATCTCTAATTATTAATGTTTATGAAGATGGATATAAAAATGTACATTAGTCTCTTATTTTTTTAATGATAAAAAAATATGAAACCCTTTCATGATTATCACAATATGTTGATTCATTGTGTTTTGAAACAACTTTTTTGTGATTCTTCTGATTTAAAACAATAAAAATTGTTATTATAAACTATAATGTAATGTATTCACATTTCCCACAATGACTATAATAATTATATGTTTAATATAATGAAACTGTCAGGTGATTGATGATTTCATTCAATAGTTTCATTAATGACCAAGTATAATTTCCACACGCATTATAACAAATGAGAAATTATGTTCCACAAGAGGGAAGTCATTAGGGTTTTATAAATGTATCCACTATCATTGAGATAGGTGTGTCTAATCTCCCAAAGACCTAGGTATAAATATGTCTGAGTGAATCCCTCTAATATTAACTTTATTAGAAATCAAGGAATTAGAATGGGATATAGATTAGAGTAACTCCACTCAAACATCAACTTATTTCGTAAAACAGGTGGATAAATATGTAACAAACCAATGTTTTATTAGTAGAATGTTTTTTAATTACTGTATATAGAATAATAATAAAAAACATAAATAACACAATTCAAACATTATAAATTAATAATTAATAAAATAAAATGAATTTTTATAAGTTAAGAATTGTATACCATAGGAATAGTAACTTTACCATTTGAATAGTAACATGGCCATTTTTAATAGTAAACCATAAAATTGAATTACATATTCCCCAATAAAATTATAAATAGAATTTATCAATCTTATATATGAAAATATGATATAATTATATAATAGTATAATTAAATACTCTTTTTAAAAATTACTAATTATGTGTTGTTATTTTTATAAGGTGTAAATATTTAATTAATATTTTATAAAGACAAACACAAAATATGGAGGTTGAGTTATTCGTGAGAATAGTGAATAGTGAAATTAATTCATCCAATGTTCATAACTCAACCCTGGTAAAATATTTTAGACAGAACCTCGCAAAAAATCTTGTCTCACATTATTTAGTTGATTTTGATACAATATTTGGCATGGATTAGAAATCTTTATACAAAGATAACATCGATTTTCAAGAAAGGGGTATCACGATTCACATCCAAAACATCATCAAATTATTTTAATGTGTATGTAGTAAGATAAATTTCCTTAGGAATCATTGTCTCACGTGGGGATGTTATTGACATATGAGGAAGCATATATCTCTCAAATTATTGAGATAATGGAGATGATCATGCTCTATTACAATCCCATCATGAGGGATTTCACATATGTATTCCTTTAAAATTTTCTAGTTCTCCTCATAATTTAGAGGTTATGTTCTCAATTTAACTTAATCCTTGGCCACTTTCTATATCAATAACACCTAATAGAATTTCCATGGTAGAGCTAAAAGATCTGAATAAGATTTTACTAGAGAATATGAGGAAGTTTTTTATACGCATGAGTGCTTCAATGTGGGGTTCCCCAATCCTATTTTTCAAGAATAATGAAGGATCAATGGGCTTCTAAAATGATTATCATGAGATCAATAAAATCATGACAATGAACAAGTTTCCCATGACATATAAAGATGGCATATTAAATCAACTATGTGGGTCTACTTATATCTGTAAGGATAACCTCCATTTAGGATATCACCAGTTAAGGGCGAGGAAGGAAGATATTCCCAAGAATACCTTTTGAATGAGGAATGGACACTTTGAGTTCATAGTGATCCCATTTGGACTCAATAATACTTTCAAAATATTCAATGACTTAATTTATAGCATATTTAGGGGTTACCTTTAATTTTTTTAATCATTATTGATGATATTATAGTATAATCTATGATAAATGAGGAATATGAAGTGAATTTGAATACTATGTAGAGGACATTGCAATGGGAAAAACAAAATTAATAGTACATTTAATGTGAGTTCTTTCTAGATGATGTATGATTCTTGGGTCATGATATCCCCTATAAAGGAAAATCTATAGGCCCTTCCAAGAAAAAAATAATTTAATAGTGGCCTAGGATGACATTTCAATCGGATATCTAAAGTTTCCTTGTTCTAAATGGGTATTATAAATGATTTTTGAATAATATACCACAATTGTGAAACCTAATAACCACGTTGGCACTGAATATAACACAGTTTTTATGGACTCATGAATTTGAGGAATGATTTATGAATCTCAGATAGAACCTTATCAATGTTTTAGTACTCACACTCTCATTAAGTGAAGAACTATATGTGGATTAAAATAAAGCGTCAATGATTTGATTAGGATGTATACCCATGATAAAGAAGATATTTATAGACTCTGCCTCATGTTAGTTGAAAATTAATTAGAAAAACAATCATATTCATGTTATAGAGTTTGTTGTAGTGATCTCCATGTTGATAATTCGGAAGTAGTATCTCTATGTGGAGAAGTATGAGATATATACTGATCATAGGAGTCTTAAATATATATGCTCATAGAATGAGAAGAATATGTTCTAGAAAATATGGTTATAGTTCATCAAGGATTGTGACCACTCAATCCACTACCATCATTGAATGGGAAATAAGGTGGAGTATGATCTATATAGAAAGGATCATGCATCATTATTAATTATTATAATGGGATAGATAAAATATAAATACAAATACAATGGGTATACATTGGTATCATTATGGTAGGAACATCATCATTCATTTTTCAAATTATTTCTCAATAGTCCCTTATAGATTCAATAAATGATGTGGAAATTCAGAAAAGGGTGGGTGCTATCTGAAATGGTAAATCCTCTCAGATCATCAACAATAAGGATGGAGTAGTATGATTTGGGTCATGAATATGTGTACCATCAAATACCCAGATTAATAATGATCATTGGAATGATTCCCTTGGATTAACCTTCTCTATTCTCCAAGGGAGCACAATGATGTATCGTGATCTTCATGAGACCTTTTTGTGGTACAATATGAAAAATGAAATTCCTAAATATACATTAATGTTTCTTGAATATCAGTATGTGAAGCCTGGAAGGAAAAGGCCTAATGGGTATATTCAACCATTACCCACACTAAGATAGAAATATGAAAACATCACCATGGACTTCTTCATTGTACTTCCAAATAAATCTAAATGAAACAATGTTATATGGGTTATTATGGATCATCTCCCAAAGATAGATCAACTTATCAATATTTGAGAGGACATCTCAATTAACCAAATTTCATAGATATATATCAAATAAGTTGTATGGTTGTATTTAATAACACTATCTATTGTATCTGATTATGATTTTAGATTCCCAACAATGTTCTAGAAAATTCTAAATCATTTTCTAAGAAATGAGATGAACTTCAGTGTAGCCTATCATTCCCAAATTGACAGCCAATCAAATAGACTCTCCAGACACTAGATGCCATTTTAAGAGTGTGTTCTATGGACATAAAGGGATAGTAGTACCAATATATTTCGCTGTTCTAATTATTCCACAACAATTATTTTCTCTCAAGAATCTAAATTTCTCTACTTAAATTACTTTATGGGAAAAAGTGAAAAATATCAACATGATGGGAGGATTTTATCAAATATATGTTTTTAGGACCTAAAATTATTGATTAAATGGTAGAGAAATTGAAAATTCTTCTACAAAAAATCAAGGAATCCCAAAGTCTTTAAAATATCTTTACATAAAATCATCAATGGGGCATGGAGTTTAATATCAGAGATATTATATTCCTTTGAGTATCTCCACTAAAATAGGTAATGTGATTTTGGAAGAAAGGAAAGCTATTCGCTATGTACATTGGCACCTTTTATATTCTTGATTATGTCAATGTTGTGGCCTATCTACTATGAGTTCAACCTACCATGTCTAAATTACATGATGTATTCCATATATCCCTCTTACGTAAGTACATACCAGATCCTTCACATGTACTAACTTTAGAGGTGGTACGGTTGGAGAAGGATAATTCTTAATGATTTTATCCAATGAAGATCATTAATCATAGAGATAATGTTATATGCATCAAGAATACTCACTTTGTCTAAGTACTACGGTAGAACCATTACCATGAAGAGGCAACATTGGAACCGAATCATGCGATGAAATAAATGCACCTGAATCATTTTCTACCTTATTCTGTAAAATGAAATTTTGATTGAGAGATTTTATAAAGGGAAATAATGTAATGACCCATAGTTTTATTAGTAGGAATTCCCTTATTATAGTTATGACATATATTATAATAAAATAAAATCACATCAATAACACAATATAATATTTATAAATGTAAAATTAATGAAACAAAATGAATTTGTAGCTTTTAACAAGCATATATTAATGGAATAATAAATTAACATTTAGAATTGTAACATGACCCATTTGAGTAGTAAATTGGAAAATGGAATAGTAACATCCCCAATAAAAGTGTAAATAAACATTTTCCATCTTATAATTGAAAATATGATATTTTTATGCAATAGTTTAAGTAAATAAATTTTTAAACAAATTAATTAAGTGTTGGTATTTATGTAAGTAACAGATATTTGATAATAATTTTATGACTAATATAATAATAAAAAAATATATATTTTCACTAAATATATTCATAAATTAATGTATTAATTTCTTATTACTATTAGACAATTTTATGAGACCATAGCTAAATTTCATAATGTTTTATAAAAATAGTAATAATTTTAAAATCTCTATTTTTTTGTTAAGTTATTAATTTAATAAAAAATTAAATTTCTCATATTTATAAAATTAATATAATAAATTGGATATCAATTTTGAATTATAAAAATAACAAAGTGTGAATATTGGGGATTTTTCTAATTCACATGTATTTTATAGTGAATAGTGGAATATAATAATTTAGAGAATATGTAAATAAATGAATTTATAATTTATTCTTGAGTCATTGATGATGTAAGCAAAAATTAGTTTGAATTGACATTAACTAATTACTTTATTTATTACCATAAATCGTTACTATTTATTTTCTTGGGAAAAATAATAGACCAATGAATTAAATAATGAAAAAGATCCATCTCCAACAGAATAAATACCACCTCTCACCACATCTTCTCCTCACACCTCTAAAGCCTTGAACTGCGTCCAAATTCTACAAAACAAAATTCCAAATATCACCCCCATGCCTAGGAAGTTTTTTTCATAATAAAATACCAACACCAATCTCTTCTCTAGGTTCTCAAGAAGAATGAATCAAGAGGTAAAACCCTATTTATTTTTCATTTAATTTCATTTCATGTTCTATTATTTTACTTTTCTATTCTCAACTACCACCATTTAATGGTTATCAAAATACTATACATTATATATAATATAATTTTTCATTATTATAATAGAATAATTCATCATCATATATATTTCCACTCCATTTATAATAAAAATAAATACTTCATCATTGATGTTTTAAATTATCACAACAAAAGAACCCTAGAGTTTTGAATTTCTATTACCATCTTCCATTTTTCTAAAGAATTTTTTTTAAAGTTGATATGGATTATGATATATAAATATATATATATATATATCTTATTTAATGTTCTAGTAAGTCATGATATTAATTTAAAAAAATATAATGAATTCGTTGTGATAAAAAACATAATAATAATTTAAATAATAACATGTATTGATTAATATAATGATCCATCCTCAATTATGGGAAAAAATGATTTTTTAATATTCTATATATTAATTAATAACATATATGTTCATTTATGTGATACTATCCTCATTCTACAAGATTTTACACACACATATAAAAGTAAACATATCATGAAAATTAGGGAAACTAACGCTATAAAACGTTGTAATAAAATATCATAGCCTATAAAAAGGGACATGAAAGAACATAATAAAATGACACTAATTAAAATAAATGTATGAAAGCTTATTAATTAATTAATTAATTAAAGTGTTACGGATACTAATATAATGTGACGATATGTATTGGATATAAGGAAAGAGATTATACCAGAACCCACATTATTCTTTCAGGTTAATATTCCTCTCTTTTTGACAAAATTAAATTTTAATTTATTTGCATTAAATATTATATATTTTTTTATATGTTCCAAATTCATGTATCATGATCCATTAATCTTTCATTTTAGGTACATGAATTTTTTTAAAATGTTCCTTACTCAATTCACCCGGATACGCAAGCATGATTTATGTGAATATCTAGAATTAATATACAAATTCAAAATGATCTCTATATTCTATTTTAGAAAATAATAATATTTATATTGTAGCTAATTATATTATGAATAAATTTCTATTTCACATATTTATTTATTTATTATATTATCATTTTTTCCCAATTTCTCTTAAATATTTTCCATAGGCTTCACTATTTGTTTTATTTCAAACATTATTAAATGCCATTTCTACATGTATTCACTTCATTTAAACAAAAAATATCATGATATATCACTATTTTACATAATTAATTCCCATATATGATCTTAATTATTTCAATATGTACACCATTGTGATGTTTATTTTATTCCTTTTTTACAAGATTATGATATGCAATTATTATCACGGGTGACCCCTATGTTTATTTTTGATTCATTGTGTATGAGTCATCATGTGGAAAAAATAATAATGAACATGTTATCATGGGTTGACCAAAATATCACTCTAATTCATTGGTTAGTGTATGGTCTCATGAGAAGTTATGTGCAATGGTCTTGGTGGTTAATCTTGACTTGTGCTCTTATATGTGCAAGGAGCCTCTACTCGTGCTCCTCTATGTGCACTGAGCCTTGACTCGTGATATTGTTATGTTTTATGTCGGTTATAAATTATAATTAATCAATGATAATATGATACCATTTTATTATAATCATTTTCCATTTATTTTTATATCATCATGTTATTCTATCTTACACATGTGCTAAGATTTATTCTACTGTTTATTAATTTATTAGACTGTTAGCTCATCCCTTGGTTTATGTTATTTATTGGTTATACATTGTAGATTTTAGGGTCAAAAAAGTTATGAGATCATAATAAATGATAAATAGGGAAATTATTTATGTATCCCAATGTTTTCTGTTTTATGTACCAATTCTTCCAAGACCCAAGTCCCCACGCTCCTGGGAATTTACTTTGATGTTTAATTATTCAACGAATCATATAATGATATGTGTAAAAGCCTAGGGACACTATAAAATAATAGAATATGGGTACCTTTTTTATATCTTTGTAGTTTATCATCATTAATAATATGATAAAAATAGAAATAATAAGGATCAATTTTGTGAGGTACACAAATTGGTTTCATAATTTTATATATTAACATTTTATGGGTTTTCACACAAGGTTTATCTATTTATTGTTTTTATTATTGTTTAATAATTATTATAAAAAATATCTTACCATGATATAATAATTAATATTAATATTAAACATAGGTTAATTCATTGAAAATCAAAAATTTATTGTGCAATTTAAGCTTCCAATGTCAATAACATGAGGAACCACACCTATCAGAGTTGCACGCATACACAACTATTAGGTGACCTATACAAATACAAATGGTAAAAGATTAGAAATATATATTATCTAAAAATATTAATTTATTTTGGAATTTTAAAGTATGTAGATTAATATGAACATACGTATCCACAAAGTTCATGCCTCACACAAGAAAAATTGAAGGGATTTCAATAGAATACTATATAATAAAATAATTTATTCCAATAATATTGTCTAGAACCTTCAATATCATATAGGCTTATTTATATTATTTCTCCCAAAAACCTTAAATTTTGAGAATCCCTTTATAATTGTCTCTATTTGTTTCAATAGATACGGATTCATGCAACAACGATCTAGCATGAGACCATTAAAAACCTAAATAACTTGTTGCCTCAATCATGAAGAAATAATCCTTGATAATTGATGATTTTTTTGATCCAAGTTCACCTAATCCAGAATCATTTTTTTGAACTACATATGAAGAACTAGAGTTATTTCCTTTCACTAATTGACCCTATAAATCAGCTAATGATTGAGAAAAATTTGTGTACCCCCATCATATACTTAATACATTCATGTCAGATCATAGAAGCCTATTGTGTAAGAAAAAAAAATCCCATGTGGATTCCCCTTTCATGAAACCACACCATCACCTCATGATGTTATACAACCTGAATCAATTACTTTATATGATCATAATACATGAAACAAAAAATACAAGGTTTTTTATTCTTGTTCTTGTAATATATATATTGTTTCTCTTTGAGGTTCAATCGTAGCACTATAATCATTCATTATCCCATCTGAAAATTCATACCATCTAGGATTGATCACCATATTAGTAATCATAAAAACATATAGATCATCCCCATTAGACAATAATCCTTGATTTCGTCCCTAAATGAACTAAAATATTTATCCACAACTATTGTTATGTTATTAGTAAATGATTTCCTTATGTCCAAACATGAGGAAGACACAAAACTATATGTTCTAAATTAATGTGCATAGATTACCTATCATATGTTACATGAAAATGATTCCCATAATTTTTTTAAAGAGTAATAAATAAAAAAATCCTTTTATATGAGATGAGTGTATATCATTCTTCATTATGGGTAAAACCTATTAATCTCTCACAGACTAACATGAGAAAAAACTACATTTCCTTATTAGATTAGAATAATACATCAATCGCTTTTTATGAGATGATAATAATATACAGTCCTTCCTTGTTGAGCATTATATCCCCTCATACCTGAACCAAGTACAATGGACTATTCATTATGAGTAACCCATTGATATTTTAATATAATAACATTGTATTGAATATTTTTTGGAATGGGAAACACTAGTTTTATAATAATATTTAAAAAACCTATAATTTATGATATATTTATTTTTTTAAAACTCAATCTCTTCTATATCTTGTATTAAACATAGCAGAATGTTTTTATTACACTACACATAACACTAGGATTATCTGGTGCTATATGAAACACTACCATTAGCTTCTATTACACCCAATATCATGTTTAAATAAAATTTGAAAAATATTATTTGTAAATATAATAAATGAAACATATAAGTTTAAATATATTTTCTGAATTTTAATAACTAAATTATAATAATTATTTTTTATATTGAATTGAAATACAATAACAACAACCTAAATGAATAATGAAATGTTTTCTGAAAAATAATATCATTTTCATGAATGTTTGATTGCTCATTTTGCAAATAATTTTAAATAAATTTTTACCATATTAATATTATAGTAGTAAAAAAATAATAAATCAATGTATAAAAATTAACTTATGGTGAATTTTTTTTATTTTTTTGAAACAACTAATTTTTTTAGGAATTGAAAAAATTACTACAGTTTAGTTGAAGACTTCATTTCCATTTAAATAATTTATAATAATGTTTTTAAATTATTTTAAATTATAATTATTCGATATTTATATCAAATTATCCTATAAAGTTCTCCATAAATATTTTCTTGTCTACTTTTTATATAAAAAATGTTACACACTTTTTTACATTTTCACTATAAAAAACTACTTTCTTGTTTACTCTATGGTATTAATTTTAATGTTTCTTTTACCACTTCTTATAAATGAATTTATAAAAATAGATTTTTTATTTTGAATGTTAAAAATAGAAAATTTATAACAATGTAAAATTAATTTTTGGCCAAAATTAATAGTGAAAAAAATTAAAATAAATTTTTGTGGTTAAGGTAAAAATAGATTTATCAGGGGTTAATCTATGTTTAGAAGTGTTCAAATGAAATAACAACTTTTCCATCACCAACATGATGGCTAGATTTAAAACTTATCTATTCTGGGATCATGAATGTCCCATTTTGGATGATTATGTCATGATAAACACATGGTTATTATTGAATCATTTCAAGAAAAAATAAAATTCTGCCACTCACTTAACTTATAAAAGGATACCCCCACTCCTATCTTCCTCAAACTGTTAATCCTTATTAACATATCCACGACCTACCCAAATCATCTTCCAACATACCTCCACTCATCATAGAATCTATAGTTTGAGTATAATTTCATATTTAGAAGGATTTGGTCAAAAACTAAGGAGGATACCCAGAGAAAAGAGTGTCTCAAGAACATCTAACAAAACAAAGTGTGGGGTAAGGGATTTTATCACTTTTCAAATTCATTAAGACACATTCGATATTCACCCCAAATTTCTACACATTGGGTTATATATATCCAATTAATGTATTGTATGAATCTTCTACATATACTTACGGGGATTGACATATCCATTTATGGATCACTCTTTCTTGTGTCTTATTATTACATATTTTATAAGTTGTAATGGTCTTATATTACAAGCTCATCAATTTTCAGTATTTCTCATTTTTATGATTTTACTAATGAAATATTTGGGTAAAATCCTTAAAAACTCTTTATTTTATTTCTACATGATTTATTTATATAAATTTCTTATAATATAACACATATTTCAACTCTTCGATACAATAAGTAATTGTGAAAATGATTTGGTGAATATATGGCTTTATTTTTCACGTTGGTTGGAAATATGTTTTATTCCAAATCCATTTTTTGAAAAATAATGTAAAACCATGTTATCATTCTAAAAATGATTTATTAAGGAAATTTGTACCCATTTTTAAATATTTACCAAATAGTTTTAATGGAATATTATTGTTATTTTATTAATTAGTCACTTTTCTAAGAATTTTACACTGAAAAAGAAATATTCATTTTAAATGTATGACATATAGAGAATTACCCCATAAATTTTACATAATTTAATGAATCTTTAACTGAATTTATAGAATGATATGTTAGAATGAAAAAAAAAATTCACTTATATTATTAAAATTCCTAATTTTCAAAATGAATTTTTAATAAAATGTTTTTTAGATGAAAATGACATTTTAAACAATATTTTTTTAAATATCAATTTTTTGTATTTATAATAGTCAATAAAAACATCCTTTTCTATTTACTCCATTTTTTATTTGTTGGAATGATTTCATCCTTATTATTTATTCGGATTCTTTGTTAACAGTTTTATTAATTAATTACTATGTTGATACCATCTACATTACTCTTTCTATTTTATAATTTTGTTTTAAGATTTTGGAATATATTTACATTTAGTATTAGATTTTAAAGATGAATCTTTATGTGTTTTATTATTCACCCCTTTAATATAAAAAAATAAGTTAGATTTAGTATGTAATGGTTAAGGCAAACTATATCCCATAGATGCATCGATATATCTCATGAAACAAACTATATTTTGTTTTGGCTGATTACATACATGTTCTAATAGATATATTTTCATGAAGCCTTGATGACATTATATTTCCTGTAATGAGGACTCAAACGTATGATTTTTAATTCCATCATTATTACTACCATTATTATGAATATATTTATTGATATTTGATGTTATTATTTGAACAATTAGAATATTCAAGGAAATGTTTCATGCTCATGTGATTATTTATGTGGAATTATTTGACCATTGTTAATTACTGCCATGTTATTGTTATGTAAATTATTAATGTTCATGTATTTTAGTTACATACATTCAATAATTATTTTAGATTATTTATTAATGATTGTTTTTGTAATTTTACAATCACTGAGAATCTAATCTAAACCCATTGTTATGTTTTATTTTCCATCGGATTCCATGAATAATTTTACAAATTATATAAAGGGATATAGAAAAGTGAATAATGGATTTATAATAATTTTTTTTTCTATTCTATGATTTAATTTTTAAATGTGATTTAATTATATATCTAATTTACCAAGGCAACTAAAATATTATACTTTTTGGATGATATTCCCTAATAATATAATAATGTATTCATCAGCTCTAGGTTTCTAGGGACAGGGTCGCACTAGTTGGTACTAATGGATAATTTGTAGATACCATCGAAAATAGATTACGGAAAACATATATTAGGGTACTCGTCCTTACAATAAACATTTAGGATAAGTATACCAGAACATATTGATTTTTATAAGGAATTGATTATGTGGGTTTTATGAGAAATATAACAATTTCAGGATAGTATAAGTGGATGTGGTTCCAAATTATAGGTACTTAGGGCTATCAAAACTTAAAATACATCAGTTTTGAATAAAATGTTATTTTGTTTAAGGAATAAGGTAAAAATATATTAAAAGAATGGGTTTATGGTATTTTAGGTCATTAACTAGTCTGAAGAGGATACATGATGAAATTATTTACATGATTAGTATGAGTTGGTTAAGAGAAACATAATTTTGTTCAAGATATTAAGGGTAATTTAATTTTGGAAACTAAATGACATTTTTTATAAGTATCTGGATCTTAATATTTTGGATGGGTCATAAGGTTATCCATTTGAAAAATGGATTATATTAATATTTGGACGAGGTTTAGTGAGTAATATACTACTTCAACTATAATTCCATGAACCCAGTTACCCAAAGTCGGTTCATTACTATATAACATTGGAATGATCACAAGAGATGAAGTCTCGAAAGATTGATTAGGTTAGTGTCATTAGAATTACTAGATACATACATAAGTTTTACATTATATCATA
Organism: Viscum album; assembly: GCA_963277665.1. Taxonomy (NCBI): domain Eukaryota; kingdom Viridiplantae; phylum Streptophyta; class Magnoliopsida; order Santalales; family Viscaceae; genus Viscum; species Viscum album. Next base: position 1,809,911,765 of record OY728123.1, on the reverse strand, counting down.
AAAAACAACAACAATGTTTCCCCTTTGAACACACACATATCCCTAAACCTATCCCTATAGGTCAAGCATAATATACTTCTTCACATCATGGGAAAAAAGAAGACATAAGGAAGGGGTGAGCTCAAAAGCTCATTAGGGGAAGAAATATAGCGAAATATTTTATAAGTAAGCATAAACATTTAAGGCAACATATTATACTAAAAAACAATACTTTTAAACATAAACATTAGAATAATATGGAAAAGATAAATCAAATAGCTCAATTTACTTATTCACATGGATATTCTACTAGTCGAATAATTACATGAATAGATCATTTCATAATGATGAAATGAAAAATACCAGACATCATAACTACATAGTCTAGGCCTTGTGCAATGACTAAAAAAAAAATTCGTCAAGGCCTTGTGCCAAGACACTAGTTTTCTTTATGAGACCTACTGATCCATCGATGAGCTATAGCGGACTCCACCCATCACTTTATATTTCAAATTCATTCATCATATGAAAAGGGAGAAACATAATCTAATCATTCTTATTAAAACTAGAATTAGAAATGTCAATATATAAACCAAAAACAATAAATGGTATAAAAATATCACATGCACAGTCAAACATTACTCATTTAATACAACATGGCAATGATTGTCATCACATTCGTTGATATGGTAATCTATACGTACGCACGATCAATAATATCATTCAATTGATGGTGAAATCATTTGAAATAGGATAGTATATCAAATATACAGAATCATTAACATCTTATATTTGTTATTTATGTCAATTATACTCATTATTATACCCATCCAAATATTGAAGTGTTCAATAAAAAACTACACCATAATGTGGAGATGGTAAGACGTACGTACATATGTATGGTGACTTTCTAATTGATAAGATGGATAGAATAATTAATATGGTTGTGCCATATTAAAAATAACATTACAGTGTGTATAAGGTACTGGATTTATAATGTTTTTTTGGAAACAACAATGAGAGAGGAATTCGAAGAAGAAAATAACTTTGTTTAAGGTGATGAAATCATTTTCTCTTCTTCGGGCACTTCATTTTGATTGGATGAAAAGGGCTTATTTGGATTCATTTAATTTGAATGTATGGACTCTAGGTTGAATTTAGGTTAGTTGAGAGGATATTTGATCTGGGGTTTCCAATCCGAATGGCTATGGAGGAGTGATATGGATAGAAGTGAATGTACCCTTTTATAAGATAGGTGAGAGTCACATTATGAATAGTTTGAAATATTAATTAATTAAAAAACATATTTAGTTTATAATGAATAAAAAAGGATTTATGTAAAAGATAATGAGGGTAAGAGTCTAAAAAAATCCAACCAATATGTTTTAGATATGCTTAGGGCACCATATTAATCTTTTCTTTTAGATTTAACTCTTAGTTAAATAGTTTAACTTTTACCATTTATTATTTTATTATTATAATAAATGGTTTATAAACATTCTATAAATAGACAAGAAAACCCATGTGGTTCATTATTTATATATGTATCCTTATCATTGTCCTTTGGCCAAACTATATATTTTTAGGAATGTTTTATTGATTAATAATATTGTTTTCGTTTTAAAAACTAGTTTATGTCAATTTTGACACTATTTAGTTTTTCTTTTTTTTTAATGTCAAAAAAACATTATAACTTAGAAAAAAAATTATTTAATCAACCCAAACATGTAATATTAACCTTGAAAATTCTACGAATACATAAAAAGTATCTATTTAAAATTATATTAATATATATATTATCAATTATTTAAATCTTTCAATAATAGTGTAATTAGTGCATCATCATTATGTCATAAATAAATATAATTATTTAATGTGTAAAAAATATAAATAAAAACCCTTTATGTTGTAAATATTTTTATCTTTATAATGAATATTTATAATTGAATTTGTCTTATGTGTAACCCAATATTAAAAATGGTTTGGTTATTAAACATTGAATTTAACACTTTTAAGTTTTCCTTAAACAAAATAATAATAAATGTTTTAGTCTAATCCAAGTGGATCAAAAGATTCATATTTCATTTCAAAAGTTTATTTTGTCCAAAATAAACTTATCCTATATAAATAGGACACGATTCAGGGTAATTATAATATCAATTTACCTTTAACTACCCTATTTACTATTAAATGTGTTAAATAAAAATCAAAAGTTACTATTCACCAAAAAATGTTTTTCATCATTTTAATTAATGATGTAAACTGTTTCTCTCAGTTTTTTGAAATTTAATTCATAGAAGCAGTAAAATTAAATTTTTTCCAAATTTGCAAATTTGAATAGAAGGTGGGTAAAAACGTAAAAAGTCACATAAAATTTTATATATCTAATATTATTATAAAATAACACCATTGAATTAAATTGGAATAATATTGGTATTATATATATATTTTGACTTTAAAAAAATTAAATATAATATAATTAATTAAAAAAAGTTGGGTTTCTTGTACTGTGTAGTATTTTTAACTATTCATAAAAAAATTGAATGCTTTTAGAAAAATACCAAACATTCCGCTTAAGTTAATTTTGATATTCTGAATTCAAAAATGATATCTATTTTACCAAATTCAAAATATAGAAATTGTACTAATTAATTTAATATTAATTCCCATTGTCAAAACTAGTAATCAGGTTTTGGAGAAGTAAAAATATCAAAAGATTGATGTGTGTTTATGTATAATTTAAAGAAAATATTATTTACAATAACCAACATTGGATTAAATGATAAAAAATAATCTAATTTTATATCAATAGCATACAAATTTATATAATTATAAAATATATTATTTTGATTAAAAATGATGTTTTTAATTAAAATTTAGTAATTTTTCAGTATTCATCAAAATAAAAAAGTTATCATAAAAACACATAAAATTTATCCAAACTAAAATTTTATGTCTGAAATCTAAAGAATAATTTAATTTCATAAAAATGAATATTTAATGGTGTCAAATATTTTATTTAAAAAGTGTTCCCTATTAAAAGGTGGAAAAATTGCTTTTTTTAAATAATTCTGTTATCCAAGAAATTTAATTTTTCATTATATTATGTCTAATAAACAAAAAAGATGAATGTTAAAATTATATGGGATTTATATAAAAATAAAAATGTGTGTATTAATATTCATACTAATTTTATAAATGGCTAGTTTGATATATTGTCATGTGCTTGAACTCGGTGTTGCGTACTTCACACGCTATTATATTATTCAAAGAGAAACATACCATGGAAGATTAGGGTGTTACATTAATCTCTCCTTCAATAAATTGAATCCTTGTAATTTGAAATTGTTCTTCTGAAATAAAAGTTTAAAAAATAGAAGATACTATTGTGGGAAACCCACATCAGAAATATGGTTAATAAAATTTAATCTTAATAAGAGGGAAAAGGAAATGAAAACGTCTCCAATAAATTATGATTTATAATAGGATAACATTGGTGGAAATTATAATAGGTGGAAAAACGTAAATATTTATCTTGATTGATTGAGTTCATCATTCAGAAACATGTGAAAGGAACATTGGGTTCTCAAAGCCATAAATTTATGATGATTTAAAATATCATCAGTTCAACAAAACATAAGGAATTAGGATGACACATTCTTTGTTTTATGAACTTTTACCTATGGTTTATGAATTATTTTATTCATAGAATATGAAATTAAATAATTTAGAAGGGGAGTTCCATCCTTTAAATAATTTCTACCACAAATTCATCTTTCACTTCAAAAGATAATTATTCAAGATGGCCTGGTCACACTAAAGTGCTAGAATCAAATTCTATAGTATCACATAAATCCAAAATGATGAACTATACATTTTAATTATCTTTATACATTAACCAAAACCAAAATGGTTAGTATAAGATCAGATGATCCCCAAAAAGGAAAATACTTTATAGAAATAAATACTACTTATAATCTCCAAAAACAATAAAACAATACCCAAAGATTAATAATGACCATTCGAAAAAAATATTATCAAAAACAAATTTTCAAAATAATCCAAACAATTTTTGAAACCAACAATTCAAATGGATCTGATCACATAGTCCTCCACAATAAATCTTAAAATTTATCTCCAAATAACATCGACTACTATTAAAGTCACGTACATAAAAGTAACCAACCTAATCACATATTCCATATGATAGGTTAATCATTTTTCATAAATAATCCAAATCTTAATAAGTCCATAAAATAAAAAATATTCTTTCAAAATAAAAAACAACCTTTTGTCCTCAAATGAAATCCCATAGTATTCCATTTTCCATTGGTATATACTGTTCCCAAAAGACTGAACGTCTTCATAAATAACATCTATCAATTAATCACCAAATCATTTTCCTATAATAAGGATATATAATATTTTTTGAAAATCAACATATTATTTATCCATAAAATCATTTAACTAAAAATTATTAGTCGTACTAAACAGGAACTTCATGTAGTCCCATTGTAAGCGATAAATCCCCACTGCACTTTGGTGAAGGTTCATATTCCCAAACCTTTTTCCAATGAAAAAGTTTGTCACATGGTCTGCATGTTGTAATTTTTAAATTAATATATAATTTTATAAGATTCCAAAATTGAGATAAATTCCTCCAATATAACCGTAACATATTCTAACCATAAATATTATATGAAATATACTTTTTCTACCCAAAAATTAATAACCTGTAATTAATGAAAATTCATGGATCATATAAAACCCAATTTATTCTTTATAACTATATCCACAAAAGAAAAGATATTTCATCCTCAAATAGCATTTTCACATAACAAAAAACAGGGTTACACATACAAGAGAAAAGTCCTCCAATTAAATCCCATCAACAAAGAGCATTAATACTATTAAACATTTCGCCATGCATTTGTTTTCACATAGGTACTTCCATGACAAAGAGGTTCTCCTATAGAATATGACATTGGCATGGTTAATGCCCAAGTCCCCTACATTTATATAAAATGACTATAAATGGATTTTTAGGATCATGTTTATTGTAATCAATATTACTTTTCATTTTCCATCAACAGTTATTTTTTTATGTTCTTCTTTCCCACACATAGAGAATTTATGTTCACCATTGAGAAACTTTCCTATGTTTTTCCTTCCACATTTCATACATGATGGAAAATGATCTATCGTTTTCACTATGGTCTCTATTTGTGGAGGTCCTATCAATGATTTCCTTTCTATTCTTTGTAGAGTTCTGGAGTTTGTTAATTTAAATGTTGTTGATAATATATTTGTAAATTTGATTCGGCATGAACCCTATATATTTTACGGCTATCAATATTCCATTTCATTGTTCATTTCCACCACTTTTACCACCTTTTATATCATGTCCAATGTTACGATGACTTCCTTGGAATCCAACTATTGATGAAAACCATAAAGCAGAGTGTGATTAAATATAGTAATAAAAACCTTCATAGAATATCATGACACATTATTTTCAATCTAAAACACCAAAGGATTAATCATATTTATTTATTCATATCTTATATTAAATTCCTTTAAATCACTTGGTAATGAAAAAGTGAATTATCCTAATCGTATCCCCTAGGCGTGTAGTAACCATGAGTGAAAAAATGCCCATTATCATGTAACAGGATACCCTAGGTCAAGCCCGACAGTCCTTGTCAAATTTTTTACTCCAAGATAAATATGTGCCAGAGCTACCTTACCTACTTGTATCTAGACAGGGATGTATTGCCTGAAAAATACACAAAATCACTACATTACCCAAATACTAGGAATTTATTCTATACTAACCATTAAAGTCTTTATAAAGGTAATAATATCTAATAAGAGTTTTTCCTAATCTAGTTTCCATGTTTTGTACTAAACTTCCTCTGATACCAACTTTAACACCCTAACCCTAGTTACCCAGAGTCAGTGCATTGTTACGTAACATTTTCATGATCATAAGAGATCAATTCTAGAATGATATATTAGTTTAGTAGCCTTTAAGTAGAAGATAAATACATATGTTTTACATTACATAATAAAACAAAAACAATAATGTGTCCCCTTTGAGAACACTCATATCCATTTACCTATCCATGTAAGTCAATCATAATATAAATCTTCACATTCTGGAAAAAAACATAAGGGGTGATCTCAGATACCCAGTTAGGTTAACAATATAGCAGAAAATATCATAAATAAACATAAATATTTAAGGCAATGTATAAGACTTAAACACATGCCTTTTAAAGATAAAATTCAGTATAATATGAAGAGATAAATCATATAGTTCCATTTATATAATCACCTAGATATTCTACTAGTCTAATAATCATATGTAATATCAATATCTAATATCATAATGATTGAATGAATAATGTTGGACATCATAACTATATAGTCAAGGCCTCTCGATAAAACTAAAAATAATCTATTTCACGACCTTTTACCAAAACACTTGTTTGTCTCATTAGACCTACCAATTAATCAAGGACCTATATAGGGAACCACCCATAACTTATTAAGTGCAATGAATTACACTTTTGAAAGGGTGAAACAAAATCTAAACATTTGTTTTAAAACTAGCGTACACAATGTAATGACATTAACCACAAACCATGAATTGTATAAAAATAGAACATCCATAGTCAAACGTAACACATTCATTACAATATGGAAGATTTTATTATAATAAATAAACCTCATCCAAGAATATTATATAATGAAAGATATTGAAATACATTAAAATAATTAGTAAAACAATTTGGGAGAAATATCCCATTTTTTCATGAAAACATTTAAATGTTGGACTATTTATCAATGAAGTTGTTTAAAAAAGATTTCGGAATCAATGTGTCTCATACAAATTTGAAGCATTGAAATGTATTTAAATTATAAAACATTAATTTCTATATATATAAATCCTTAAAAACATTTCTAATACATGGACTTCAATGAGAAATTTTTAGAATATTGAATCTTTAAAACAATTGAAATGATATTTTAGTTAAATATTTACTAACCAAATATGGGAAAATTGAATAATTTTGGAATAAAATTAATGAAAACATAATAATATCTTGATAATAATTGGATTCATTAAATAATATTTCAAAGGACGGTATAAACACCATATAAAAGTGAATTGGCACATAACAACAAATAAATCTTAGTGGAACATAAATTTAGATTAAATACCTTATAAATACTATATCCATAGACCAAGGATAAATCAAAAACATAATTATGTGTGAAAAATATAAATAAACTCAATATTGTTTGATATTATGTGTAAATAAATCAGAGTACATTCCCACATATTCTTGTAAAATCAAATCCAATGACTTGGATGTTTAACACAATGAATGCAAATTGCGTTAAGATTACCCTTATCTAGTTCATATTAATGACATGAGAATTTATCAATGGAGAGAATATGTGAATAAAACAAATATCCACCCAATGGCGAGTAAAAATTAATACATAAATAAAAACGTAGTGATTCCACACATAATCATTGAGTAAAATTGTCAATGAAGTATGCAAAAAACACAATGAGTGAAAATTGAAATTTGAAATTTCCATACTGATTTGGTAACTTACTAAAAATGTACCCCATGAAATAAGTATCATTATATGAAAATGTAAATATTCATAACATAAAGCATATTACACAAATAATTCAAGCATGGGTAGTTAATACACCATACAAAAATGATATTTCTCGAATGTACAACATGAATATCATGAGAATAAATGTGAGATAGAAACCCCTTACCTTGTACTTTTAATTTTAAGAGAGTAAGTTAAACATCTATATAATAGTTAATTAATTTTTATTAAATTATAAAAGAACCACATACCTAAATACGATATCATATATGACCTTCTAATATTTCATTGTTACTAATATTTCAATAGTATCATTGTTCTGGGTGTTCACTAATTCATTTTCCTTTTTATGTTTTGTTACATTAATTATGTATCTTGTGGATAGGATGTATTTGATTCATATCAAGAATTTTATTATGTTATTAGACATTATATTAAATAATTAAATGAAAATTATTCTTGAATGGTTATTATGGGGAATGATTCTAAAAACGTTCATGGAGATTTTAATATGTATGTACGCACGAGCGACAATATCCTTACATTATTGTGAAATAATATGTAATTGGATGGTATATCATATATAAAGAATAATTAACATGTTATATTTATTATTTACATAAATTATACTAATTATTATACCCATCAAAATAATTAAGTGTTGTAGAAAAAACTACACCACGACTTGGAGACGGTAACTCATACGTACGCATTTATAGCGACTATCAATCATAGGATGGATAGAATAATAAATATGGATAGGAAATATTAATAATAAAATCACATTAAGCATAAGGTTATGGAATTACTGTTTTGGTATGGAAACCAAAAAAAAGAAGAAGTGTAAGAAGAAAACATCTTTAAAAGAGGTGATGAAATCATTACCTCTTGTATGGGTGCTTCCTTTTACTATAATGGCCCGAAGGCCTACATTTTTTATTGATTTTTGATAATAAAACTTTCAAGGTGTGAGGTGGTAACATTAAAAGTCCTATAAGAATAAGTATTACATGTTCCATAGGCTTTAGAGGAATTCATTTTCCATTGGATTCAAACGTTACATACAACCAAGACTGACTACTTAGAACTACTCGTCCTCGTCATCTTCATTGTGATCAGGTGGTTCCTTTTGATTTGATCAAAAGGGATCCATATGTTGGATTAATGATCAAAGGAATGACTATAAGTTTAAGTGAGGGTAGTTGGGAAGATATTTTATCATGGTTCGGGCAAGCCAAATGGCTTTGGAGTTGTGATTTTGAGAGATGGGGAAGTACCCTTTTATAAGAGAGGTGAGGGTCACTTTCGGAAAATCATAAAATATTAGTTTACTATTCAATCATATTCAATTTATAATAAATAAAAAATGATTTATTTTGATGAATAGTTGGGCTTAATCAAAAACCTCTCTTCTAATAGGTTTTAGATAGGTTAAGTCGTCATATTAACCTTATCGTTTAGATTTAACTCTTAGTCAAATAGTTTGTCTTTTAACATCTATTCTTGTATTATTATAATAAATGGTAATAAACATACAATATAAATCCAAGAGAACCCCAATTAGTTCAATATTGATATATATAACCACGTATAAGACTTTTGTATGAACAATATATTTTTATTAATATTATATCGATTAATAAAATAGTATTTGTTTTAAAAACCCATTTTTTTCAATTTTGACACTCTTTAGATTTTGGATTTTGTAAAAGTCATAAAAACTTTATTACTTAGATCAAAATTTATATAATATACCCTAAAATATCATATTATCATTTAAAATTCATGAAATACATCAAAAGTCTAAATTTAAAATTATATTTATATTGGTAATATCAATTATTTAAATAATTCAATAATAGGTTTATTACTGCATCATCATTGTGTCATAAAAAAATTTAATTATATAATGTCTAAAAATTCTCAAAATATACCATTATATAGGAAATATTTTTATATTTATAATAAATATATAGAGTCAAATTTATCTTATGTACTACCTTATATTAAAAATGGTTTAGTTATTAGTAATTGGAATTAACAATTATAACTATTGTTTAAATAAAATTATAATAAATGTCATTATCTAATCCATGATGAAAAGATAGATCTTATTTTATTCCTATGGTATATTTTGGTCAAAATAAGCCTATACAATAGATTTAGGACATGTGTTAGAGTAATTATAATATCATTTTTACATTTAATTACCCTTTTTACTTTTAATCGTGGTAAATACCATTTAAAAGTTACTATTTACCAAAAAACAATTTATACTATTGAACATTATTTTACATACTCATTTAAACTGGGTCTCTATGATTTGTGAAATTAAATTTATAGAAGTGGAAAAATTATGTTTTATTCAAATTTGAAAATGTGCCTTGAGGTGGGTAAAAGACGTTAAAAGTTCAATACAATTTTATAAATCTAATCTTATTGTAAAATGACTCCATTGAATTATGTTGGACTAAAATAGGTATTAATTATATATTTTTCTTGATAATAAATTTAAATAAAAATAAATTATTTAATTACAAAATTCTATTTTTATGTACTATGTATTATTTTTCACTATTCATTAAAAATTTAATGTTTTCAAAAAAAATACCAAAATTTTCGCCTACGATAATTTTGATATTCCTAATTCACAAATGATTTATATTTTAAAAAATTAAAAACATGGAAGTTTCATTACTTAATTTAAAATTAATTCCCATTGTCAAAACCAGAAAGCGGGTTTTTTGTGAAGTAAAAAGTATTAAAAGATTGATATGTGATTATAATGAATTTAAATGAAAAAATATTTCTAATGAACAAAATTGGAATAAATGATAAAAATATAATCTAATTAAATTTAACAAACATTCAAATTTATTGTTTTAAACTATAAATTATTTAGATTAAAAAAGTTGTTTTCAATTCAAATTTAATATTCTTTCACTATTCAATAAAATATAAAAGTTATCAGAAAAACATAAAAAAATTATCCAATATAATTTTTTATGTCCCTATTCAAAAGAATAATTTTATTTCATGAAATTGAAAATATAAAGGTGTCAATTTTTGGATTTAAAAAGGTATCCCCAATTAAATGAGGAATAACTAATTTTTTTGAAAAATACTTCATTTATCTGAATAATTGATCGTGTTCTTGTATTATGTATAAGAAACAAAAAAGATGAATTTGAAAATTATATGGGATATATATATAAAATTCAAAATTTGGATATTAATATTCATAAAATCATTTTTAAATATCTATTTTGATGGGTCATGGTGCACTTGAACTCAGGGTTGCGCACTTCAAACACTAATGTATTATTCAAGGAGAAATATATTGTGGAATCATGGGGTTTTACATCAACATATTGAAATGTTTTAACATTTCATAAAATGTGCTATCCTTTTTTCAGAATTTTAATTGGAGATTTAAGGAATGAGTTATTAGTATATTACAGATGTTACAAACGTTTAAAATTTAATTGCAGTGCTTTATGTATAATAAATTAATTTTTGAATATACATTTCGTAGAGTAAAGGATGAATTGTTAATTAATTTATTCACATCAAAAGGATTAAATTATTCATATAATTTATAAACATATATATAAATATATTTCCTTATATACATATAATATAAAATAATTCTTCATCTTTTGGAAAACGATATTCAAACAAAAATGTTATCTTATTCCATTCATACCTGATTAATAAAATGGTCTTTTCCCATGACAATCCATTGATCAATCAATTGCCTATGATCAATGACATCAATGACTATATATTATTAATTAAACTTGTCTTTAATTTCTATATCATCAGTTTACACCAATGTTTTCGTACATAGAATCCAAATTACGTGTCATTTCATATTACCTTTTTTACATCCATTTATCTCTTATTAAGATGATGGTTTATTAACCATTTTTTATGAGGCTTTCCAACAGTGATATTTCTAAATGTAAACCCCTTGATAACCAATATCTTGTTTATATTGAGAGGATTCAATTTATTTATGGAAAAGATATTGTAACACATTGATATTCTAAAATACGAACATTATATTTGATAGTGTATACGACACACAACACCATTCATAGGAGAAATTAAAATACCCAAATTTGTTATGATATATTTGTTTCTAAATAAATTAATACTCATCAGTAGACTTAATTATATGAAAAAATGAGTTTATCATGCGTTAGATAATGCATTTATTTTTATATTTCATTTTACACAACAATGAGTTTATCATTCATTGTATTCAACATCAAGTTTAAACAGAATGTGAAGTATTATTAATTAATTTATTAGTAATAAAAAATCTATTGAACATATAGTTATAAATTGTGATGACTAAATTCTTAAATTTATGTTTATCATTATATTATATGTAAATTAGAGAATCATTTAAAATAAAAGGTAATATTTTATGAAATGCTCTATTTTCTAAAAGATAGTTCAACTGAGCTCTGCACACTGAATTTAAAATTATTTTCACCCACATTGATAAATTTAAAATAAAAATAAAAAACAACTCTAAAAAAGAATATTAACACTTTATTAGGGCGTATTTTGTGGCTTTTCTGGTTTCTTCTAATGAATTGTGAAAATAGATAATTCAATTTTAAAATTACAATTTCATTTAAACAATAAATAATTATATGTTTAAATGGTTGTAAAATATAATAAATAAAAATTTATATCAAATAAAAATATTTAGATCACTTGATAATTTTTTATGGAATTATTTTATTAAAGCATTGTAATCAGCTAAAAACATTTACTTTTAACCTCCACTTTTTCATCACATCTATAGGATTAATTTAAAATTAAATTTGTATACACATGTCATTTTATTTTTGAAAAATGGATTATATATTTGGAATAACAATAATTTATAATTTATAATAAGGTAAACATAATTTTTAACCAAAATGAATAAATAAATTGTAAAAAGTAAATATAATGGTTAATGTAAAAATGGATTTAAGGGGGATTAAACTAAGATGATATGTGTAAAAAAAGATCTAGCAATTTTTCAAGCATACATTGGCTAGCCATATTTCCACATGATCTCTTCTAGGATTAGTAATTTCCCTTTTTGGAATCCTGTTCAATTATATGAAACATGGGTCTGATTGAATCATTTCAAAATATTATATGAGTTCCACTGACCAAAGTATAAAAATTTTACCCCCTCTCATCTCAAATTCACACCTTGAAACCAATTTTTCTCTACCATTACAAGACAAAATCCCTCTAAACATCCCTCTTCTAATCCTTTAATCCTATATATGAGAATAAATAAAAACTATGAAGGATTTGGTCAAAACAGAAGGGTAATTCTTGGAATAGATGAGGTTGATGAATTTTCAATCAAAATGAAGTGAGAGATAAGGTATTTATGTCTCACTTTCTACTTGTGAGAGAAAATTTCCATATTTTCCACTTATTTATTTTGTTTAGGGAAAATACATTAAATGAATGTATTTTATTATTATTCTATATAAAAATATTTGGACATATATATACATTTTAGAGTTTTTCTTTCATTGGTCTTATGATTTAATGTAACTTATTTTCTAATGGTTTTATGTTTAAATTCAACTATTTACTGAGATATCTCATTATTATGCTTCACATAAAGAAAAACTAATATATACCCATCAATAATATATTTAATTTTCATATCCTCTGGTAAATTATGAATTTTTTATGTTATAGATACATTTTCCACACTTCTATAAAAAAACTAATCGGGATTTTTATTATTGTGAAATTTCAACCTTTTTATCCACATTGGTAAATAATTTACATTATCCCAAAAACATGTTTTCTAAAAATGATTTAATTTTTTTATAAATCTCTAAATGATTTACTAATTAAATTTATACCCATTTTTTCTTTTTCATACAAAACCAAATAAATGGAATCTTATTTCAATTTCTAAACAAGGCACATTTACAATAATTTTATAGTGACAAATGAATGTTCTTTTAACTTGTATGGAATATACAATGTTACCCATGGACATGTCAATTATTTAATTGACTCCTTCTTTGTATGATTACAGGGATATTTTCAATAAATGTTTTCCTAATTATTCTTGAAATTATTATGTTTTAAAATTTATCTTTCTTGAAGAGAATTTTCAAAATATTTTCTGTTGAAATGAATATTTTCCTCTATAATTTTGTAAAATGATATTTTTATGATATTTTAATTTATCTATAAAACCACATTATGTTTTAATGAAATGATTATATATTGAAAATATATAATCTTTATAATTATTTTGATGGGTTTTTATTATTTTTAATAGGGATATATTATGTTCACACCATTAACTTTACTCTAGGTGGTCTATAATAATATTTGTTTATTAAAGACTATATTTATATTAAATGTGATAATTCAAATAGGAGTTTTTATATTCATTGTGTTTCACACAATTACCATGAAGAATATAAGTAACATTATATCTAACAGGTTGAGCATGTTATAGCCCCTCGATGCATTAATAACCTTCATGAGAAATAACTTTTATCGTTTGGGATGAGGCCATACACATTCATATATATTTTTTCTCATAATGACATGATTTTATTATATTTCTATGAACATGTAAATTAATTTATGTTTTATATTTTTATCATTATTTATTCAATCATTATTAATTAATTAGTAGATAATCTATTGGATTATTCAATTATTAAAAATATACATTTATAAGTTTCATGATCATGTGCTAGTTTATATGCAATTATATAATCATTATTTATTTATATCATATTATGTAAAAGTTATTGATTAAGTGGAGTGTGTTTCAAATATTTAACTTTCAAAGGAATATGACTTATTTATTAATAGATCCACAAGTATGATTACCTTTTCTTAGCGTATGAGCTCACCCATTTCTTATCTCTTATTTTCACAAGGATACCTGGAAGTATTTTTTGATTTATATAGAGGGATATTATTTTTGGAACAATTTAATTAAATGGAATTTTTTTGTATTATAATTTTTCATAAATATATGTTATTCAAGTATTTATTCATTTTAAAATGACTACAAAACTATTCAGTTCTTCAATATGTGATCCCTTATATCTTATAAAAATGTATTAAAGTTCAAATTTATAATGCGATTCTATTATTTGGTTCACATTATTGTGTTATTATAATTGGATTAACCTGCATTCCATATATGTTGAGAATAATTGGAACCTCTATTTCATATGTTACTATCAAAATATAGACCCCACTTCTTTATTTATTGAGTATAAGACGAACCCTTCTTTAATATGATACTAGAATAAGATGACCCATCCATCCTTATATTCCGTGTTTAATATTAATCATCATTCATAATCTGATGACATAAGACTAATTAAACACAAAACATTATATATTGGGTATAATATTCCCTCTTGGAATAGTTTGTGAAATAAATAATGTATCACTCCGAATTTTAAGAGAAATAGACTCCCTCACACCATAAACCTTGGATGATATATTATATTCACAAAAAATCATTTCATTATTTTATGAGAATACGATGGATCTATATTATTTATGTAATGAGTATAATGTGGTCACTTATTCCTTATGTGATTAGTATAAGATGAACTATCCTTATTTGTTGAACATAAAATAGAACATACATATTTATTTGATGTGAATAAGATAACTTATCTTTCCTTATATGATGAGAAAAAGATGAACTATCATTCATTATATGAAATAATAACATTACCCCATGGATAAAATTAACAAATTTATAAATAATCTTTCCTTATATGAAATGTATAATATTTGTTTTCCCTATAACACATGAATGATACAATAGAATCCCCAAAGATACCCAACACATTCATCAGCTCCAACTATATTTTTTCACCCTGATATGAAATTGTTACAAAAAAATAATGTTGGTTTTTTAGGGTCGTATTTTTTAATAATAAGTCTTACATATTATTAAAATCATAAAATTTTGTAATGAAGGATTCTGGTGTTTTTGAATTAGTAACAAAGAGTTCTATCTGTTGCTAAAAATATATTCTGTGACTCCAAAACATTCATAATGAATTTTATTAAAAATATGATAAAGGAAAGAATATGTTTTCTCTTAAATAACATTATATTTATCTCTAGGTCTCTAAAAAAATCTGAGTATTATTAAAATTTGGAAATATGGTTTTATACATTGTCTATTAAAGGATTTTAGAAACCATTTAGTGAAACATTCAATTGTGTTTCAACATGTATGAGGTATTGGAGTATTTTTTTAAATGATCTATTAATGGGGAGGCATGTGTCATCAAACGACTCTATGATTTATTGGGATCAAAAAGGTTTTTTGGTTATATAGAAAGAGTACCTATTTCATTGTGAAAATATTTTTAGTTGAAAAATAGTTAATCAATAACAAGTGTAATATTCTTCAATGTAAACATTAAGAGTAGTAATTTTTTTAGTATGGTTTCATAATTTAATATTTTGATATGATGATAATTTGAAACTATGAGGATAAATTTTTTCACTACAAATATATATATATATTAGTTTCAATGAGTCAATATATATGGATTTTTAATTTTGTGGATTAATATATTATGTCATAATTTTTATAAACATTAATTCTAAAGGAGGTTGTTAGGTTTCCTAAGGGATACCATGAATATTAAGCTAGTACATATTTTGTGTGGGGGAACACTATAAATAATATTTTTTCTTCTATCAAACATTCTTAAATGAAAATAAAATGAAGGATCATTATATATTATAGGAATAAATTCCATGAACTTGTATTTAATGATTCAATGATGAAAATATCTACTATTATGATTTGGGATTTTTATCTTCCCAAATAATGATCATACACAAAAACGTCAATAATTAGTTCAAAATGGAATAATAGAAAGGAATGAATTTGTATTAACAATTGAAATTTTTTAAATGAAAGGGACGATAGTGGATCACACGATAAATGTCAAAAAAATGCAGAAAATATTTTCTTCTATTCTAGAGTTGAAAAAGAAACCATATAATGAGTTTTAATATAATAACTTTAAATTATGGAATAAGCGGAAGAATGATGTTAGTGACTAGTAATAGAATGTTAAATGTGAATATATGGGAGTTATATGAGGTTTTCATTTTATTATTTTGTGCAGTTCTTCAAGTGGAACATGGTGTTTTATAGCGATACACTATAAAAGGCATAAGGATTTTTTTGGTTCTTCCTGACAGAATATGAAGGATAAATTAGTTTTATGTGTTTTTTATTGTATTGATCACTCAATTAAAAGATGTAAGTAAACCAATAGGTTCATTGTGGCTACTAAGAAATGGAAAAAAATTTACATATTAATGTGATAAATCATCAATTTGATTATGTATTCTCACTAGATAAACCTAGATTCGATAAACCAAGTAAAAACATTTGTCCATTTTTTTCCCATTACCACATTATAATTGTTATTAGTTAGATAATGTTCTTAATAAAATTAAAACAAGAACATTAACAAGTGTATTTAGATGAAATATCCATAACCTTATTCACCACATAACATAGAGTATTTTTTATGATTTGGATAAATATGGGGTGTTAGAGATGAATGTCGTGAGGCCCTCTTTCAACGAATCATTCTTTCTATAAATAAATGGAAATGAAAATAATCAAGTGGATTTCAATATCAGATTATTTTTCAATATATGAATAAGATAAAACATTATTTCTTATAATTCGCAATGGAATTTAAAATGAATTTCAAACATGTGATTTTGGTCAGTGTAGAAAGCACATAATTATCATAATAAGACCAAAGGGATCATAATGATGAAACCAATGGAGTCAATGTGGTGGGGGAAGAAATTTTGGTTTAATATATAGAATGGTGATTTCATGTGAATCCTCACGTTCCATGTGTTAAAATCATATTGTGATCTATAAAGGTAATTTCAAGTCATGTGAATCTAAATTTCACATTAAATGACATAATTATGAGGATTAGGGGATTAGAATAAATGAATATTTTTATACATTATTTGATTGGAATAAAATTATTTTGGATTATATGTGTGAATTTGGAGAAAATCATAAAGATATAAAAATTATAATGATCATACTAAAAATATTACAACAAAATTATAGTGTAATGTTATTAATTTTTGTAGATAGGAATGCAATGGAAGTGATTCTGGATAGTGTCCAAATAATTCTCATTAAATACAATATTAGGAAAAATGAAAACTAATTTTTAATAAAGGTTAATTGGCTTATAGTGTAATTAATGGAAATAAAGAAACTCAATATGGAAGAAAATAGTATTGAAAATAAATTTTATGTGGTAATGTATTTCATTACCGAAATACTTAAATATGGAAATGGAATATTTAAATTCAAGATTCCAATTTCATGATTTGGATTTTGAAACATTGGCCATATAGCCTCAATTTTGACAAATAAATTATGAGGTGATGCTAATGATGATTTACCCACTAAGAAGTCATTCAATGATGTAAATGATAAAAATATATTTTTAGGATATATGTTCTTGAAAATAATGTGCATTTTTAGTGGATATGTGTGATATGATGAAATTTAATTGGAATAAATTTAAAAATGAAACAAAAATCCTTGAACAATTTATTGTTTCTTTCAAAAACTAATAATATCAAATGATATCAATGATAAAGATGTTGATGTTAAGGAAATTGTTTACCATAATGATGAGTATGATTATTATCCTCAAAAAAATTATAGGTAAAATGAAGGAATACGATAGATCTATATGTATATCCTAAAAATACATATATAATTAATAACAATAACATTCTATGTTGATGGATGAATTTGAACAAATCAAATCATAATATCCAAAAAACTCAAAAACTTGAAATTTTTTCAGCTCAATATGGAAGATCATACATATATTATCAATTCCTTGGAAAATCTTGTTCATTATATAATGGAATTTGAGAATATCAAAGGTTAAGTCATGTGTTTGTGATTTCACTACATACAATTACCAATTTATTAGTTCTAGAGATCATTATTATGTATGACAAAAAAGTAGTAACATTTTAATCGCCTTCAAAATACAAGAGATTTTACTAATGCTCATGAAATAATTGATGAATGGATCATTTATTAAAACTAATGGAAGCACTAATAAAGTGGAAATTTTTCAGTTCTGCTTTTAGTGGTGATAAAACTAACCTTTATTGAATCTATTCTTATAAAACATAATATTACTTCTATTAATTCTTCTTACAGTTCATAAAATATCTCTCAATTGGACAAATATGGTGCAATATTTACTGAACTCTGAATCAACTATATATTAAATTTCATATTATTTTAAAATAAATTTTCAAAATATTATATTATAATTAAAATTAAATATATATTGAAATCATTAAAAAAATTCAATTATACATATATGTAAAAAAATCTAAAAACGTTAATTTTTACAATGAATAAAAAATAATAGTATTATATAGTAGAAATGGTCTCTATTAATTATGGTATTATTGAGAATCTCTTCTAATAGAACCTAATTACAATACTTATTTTCAAAAAACAGACCCCAAGATTAGATAGAAGTATACGGTAGATATAATAATGAATAATTCTTACGTTTTAATACTATAATGAAATAAATGAATCATAGGTATGATACAATAAATCATTATTGGTAAATTATATGGTAAATGGTAATACTTAAAAAAATGTATAATAGAACACATTAATATAACATAAAATAATTTAATTAGACACTTTTGACACATTTTATTTTATTCAGTATGTGATACATTTTCCATCAAACCTCAAACATCATGTGTCTGATTATATGTATTTTACTACTATATAATTAATATATATTATATATATATTATTCCTAAAATATCAACAATATAATAATAAATTATGTTTGTTTTGAAATCATAATGCATGTTTTGACAAAAAAAAATCAATTTTAAATGAAAAAATACACTTTTAGTTATATCAGCCACATCATGTGTTATATTGACATGTGTTTTATTCCAACATGTGGAAAATGAAATATCATTTCATTTCAAAAATCATAATGAATATAAGAGGGAATTCTAAATGTTTTGACTATGTTGCACATATTTTAAATGAATACATGCATGTTCTGTCATTCTAGTCCTCACATGATCAGATCGACAAGAGGTTAATAAATAAAAATTCCAAATGAATTATTTGTCATTTTCATAAAATGTCTAGAAAATTAATGTTTTTCTTTATTTTGAATCATATTTTTGGAAAAAAGTCATATATTTATAAAAAAACACATATTCAATCACATAAGATACATCGTGTTCCCAATTGATTATTTTTTTATTCATACGCATCCAAAATGAATTTTCATTTCTTCTATAAAATTAAGGTCAATTAGAGTTAGTTTCTATTTTTTGGATGTGTGATTTATGTTCTAAACTAAAATGACATTTTTAATTTAGAACACACAGTTCAAGTGATACTAAACACAACATAGGTAATACATTCATGTGTATGATTCTATCATGTCATTAATTAATTATGTAAAATTTTATATTTTATAAAGAAAAAACATGTCTCCTTTCTCAGTTATTAATATGTAACATGTGTTCTGAACAAAAAAGACACTTTTAAGTGAATACATGGACATTCATGGATACCAACCACACTATGGTTAGTATTTCCATATTGTAAATTACTATACATCATCAATGTATTATTCATATTTATAATAATTTAGAAAAAATTATTACTTTTGTTTAATGGTTTTGAGTATTTTATAAGCATTTTGAACTAAAATTTCATTTTTAAAGGAATAGTGACACATTCAGTTATAAAAAAGTCATTGTGTGCCATATAGATGTGAGTATAATTCATACATTTCAAAAATAAATTATAGATATTCCTACTAAAATATGAATATATTCAATGTTACTTTTATTTTATATTTTGAGTGTGTGATTCATATATTGGAAAGAAAAATCTTTTTAAAATAATAATATGCATTTTAAGTCATACCCACCTAAAAATATGTAGGATATTTGTTTGGATTATTTATATACATCACATATGAATTAGGTATATTTATTATAAAATATCAAGAAAATATGGGACAATTTTTTTTGGTTTTTTGTGTTTTATGAATTAATTCAACTAAAAGGACTTTTAAAATTGAAATCTTAATCAACATTGGTTATACTATCCACATAGTGTGTGGGATTGATGATAAAAATTTATTAAAAGTTTAAATTTATTTATTTATGATTTTAATAAAATATCACAATAATATGAGTTTTTATCTAGATTTTTTTATTCTTGTTTTGAAACAAAAGGCAACATTAAAATGAAAACAATCACTTTTGGACATATTGTTCTCACTATTCTTCAGATTCTCAAGTGGTTAATTCAAATAGATATGAAATAAATTAATGTCTCTTGTTGAAATGTATTATGAAAATTATAGTGATATTTTTTTTACTTTGCACAAGAATTTTGAACTAAAATTTCACTTTACATTGAAATCATTCACTTTAAGTTATACCAGCTAGAATATGTGTTAAATTAACATACATTTAATTTATCCAATAAATATTTTAGTTCTCCAACTTTATAAAAATATATAAATAAAATAAGAATTTATTTCGTAGTATTTAGTGTATAACACATGCTTTAACAAAATTTCATTTTTAAATGAATGTATGGAATTTTAATCATGTTGGTCACACCATTTATAAGACTAATATGTGATTAAATCATACACATCACAATTGAATTATTGATAATTGTCCTAACATATCATGATAATCCACATTTTTTCTTATTTTCAATTTTCTGATGAACATTTGAAACCAAAATGTAATTTTTAAATAAAGTCATATAATTTAGATCATATTACCCTCCCCATGTGTCATATTGACATGAGATTGAATAAAAACCCGAAAAATGAATCAAATATGTTTCCTTAAAATATCAATACAATCTGAGTTTTTACTCATATTATTGTATATAACACAAGTTATGAACAAAAATAATACTTCGATGGAAATGGATTTACCCAAATAATATTTTTCAATATAGAAGGGAGAAAGAGTATGTTTATAAAAGTTCCATAAAGTGATTATGAATAAATTTATACTATTTATATTATCATGTCCATGTAATCGATTTGGAGAATATTAAATAGTACATGAGTGTTTCATCCCAACCAAAGCCTTCAACAATAATTTATATTTCTCTAATAATTTTGTGTATGTGATAAGAAAAAAAGGCAACCATAGAGTGTCTATGTTTCATACTAATGGACTAAATTTCTCCCTTTATTATTTCACATCCTGAGTTTTGGATGACAAAAGAGAAATGATTTAATCAATAAGGATTCTAAAATATTTCAGAAGGAAAGGTTTTATTTTCATAATCATATAAAAACAGAAAAAGTGGGATTATGATGGAGAAATTAAAGCAAAATTAAATAATAAATTTACAATGACATTAATTCTATTTAAATATATCATAAATCATTCAGAAATCATTTTTGTATATAATAACGATATAAACCAAGTATTTATGAACACTAGGGTATTAAAAAAAATCAAATATGGTAAAAAAATATCTTCTATATTTCTACAGATATTATCAAACCATGTAATGTACCCAAAATCTTATTTCTATTTTAAATTATGGAATGTGTGATGCATTTCATAAAATAAAATTTCTTTCTCAAATGAAAAATACAATATATGAATCATCCCATCAAAAAATCCTATCATATTACATTAATGTTTGTTTCTATACATCACATATAAATTATGGATATTTATCCTAAAATATCAAGGTAATTTAATAGATTTTTCAACGTTTTGATAGTTTAATGCTTGTTTTGAACTATAATTTAATTTTTAAAAGATGTAATGAAATTAAATTCATACTAGAAACACCATGTTTTATATTGATGTTTGTATGATTCAAATAAATCAAAAATAAATTATTGATATTTTTCTAAAATAAATAAATCTAAGGGGGTTTTCATGGTTTTGATTGTGTAAACCATGTTTTAAACCAAAAATTCCACTTATATATAAAAATAATAACAATTTTACATACTATTCACATTTTGTGTCATATTGGCATGTTATTGATTACTATTTATGAAAAATGAATTATGGATTTTTTACCGATGTATCATAAAAGATATTTTTTTCATTATTTAACATTGAGACCCACATTTTGAAATATAATGTCACCATAAATTGATAATAATCATTTTCAGTTAAACAAGGTACACCATATCTCAAATTTAAAAATAACTAATTAATTGACATCATACATTATTTAATGGTATCTTTCATAACATATAATGATCTTTTGATTTTTTTAATTCATATTTTTGATTATGAGGCACTAGTATAATACAAAAATTTCATTTTGAGATGAAATAATTCACTTTCAATCATATTGACCATACCATCTGTATGTTTTATGTGTGGTTGATTTTCTACACATCACAATTCTATTGTATATATTTTTCATAAAATATTTATATAATACATATTGGCTTTATCTATTTTTATTATTTTAATATGTTTTTGAAATAAAATGGAAATTTTAAGTGAAATTATAAAATTTAATTCGTACTGACCATACATTCTTCCGCAATGGATCAAATGATATTCAAGAAAAATATAGTTTTAAATTTATATCATTGTCCCAAATAATAAATAAATTCTAAGTGTGTTTTCTCATTTTTGTTTGAGTGACACATGCTTGGAATTAAAATGTTACTTTGAGTGGAATTTATTGTATCACACTGAGATTTTGTGAATTTGTTTTTAAATTATTTTATCCTTTTTGATATTTTAAATTTCTCAAAACACTGAAAGGGTTTTTTTTATATTTAGTCACTATGTTTGGATTGCATTATACACAAAACTAAGTTAATCATCCACTACACACAACATAAATTTTATCTTGATCTATATTGAATATCGAGGTTATCTTACCTTTTATGCAATAGTGACATTCTTCAATTTCACAACGCAACCCAATGGGGCTCGATCCGCGACTCCCCAAGCCCCACTACAATAGGCCAGGGCCAGGCGTCTAGCGTCGAATAAGCTATCACACACATGGGAGGCATTAGACTAAGGTAAATGTACACACGCACCAACATACACCTCTATGAAATAGTGCATAGATATATAAAACTGAAAATTAAATGCATGCATACAACTATCCCATAACCATAGTACAACATTAGTACAAAAGGGAAAAATAGGTCCCACCAAAATAAAACTACAAAGCATCCAACCTACTCAGAAGGAGGGAAAAGATGCCAAAAGCACCACTAGAAAGCTCATCGGCACAGCTCCGGTAAACACCCCGGTCAAATCGGCTCTCTAAGCTCCCCCTGCATCGGGTCCTATAGGAACATTATCGAAAGGCGTGTGTTCTGCACAAGACATAAACATTTGTAGGCAATGCCCGTGCAGGGGTTAGTATAACAATACTCATTAGGCACCCCAAAAACACAAAACAAAAGAGAGAAACTAAAAAGAAATAGACCGCTCGTCCCAGCCAGAGGGAACCCAGACTAGAGTGAACTCCATCTCGTGACCATCCTCGGCTAAACACAACTAGTCAGCTCAATCCAGGTGTACGCTCATACATACACCATGAACATCCAGATATACTCAGCTCATGGACCAATCCACATGAGTTACTGACCTCATCACCGACAATGGTTCACAACCAGAAGAACACACTCCACAATCACTGTCATCCTAGATGAAACTTGTCTGAGATATACACTCCATCGGGTACCAAACAAACATCTCAGATGCTCACCCGAGAGATCACGCTCATCGTATATCGTCAATGGGGAAACCTCACTGAAACAAAACAAACATCAAACTCCTCGGATATGGGATCGCTCCTAGGGTCCGCTAGAGGATACCAAAACCCACACCAGTGTACGATGAACTCTTAGATAGGGGATCACTCCTAGGGTCCACTGGGGGATACCACAGCCTGATCTGGCATTCGTAGATCACACAGATAGGGGATCACTCCCAGGATCTCCTGGGGGATACCGTAACCCGATCTGGAGCACGATAGAAACACGTCACTTAGAATTCAGGATTGTCACTCGTGTCACGATGGTCACTATGATACCAAAAACTATATCTAGTACATCGTGCGCTGTAGGGGATATAACTGAAGATGCTGCAGCCCTACAAAAACAACGCGCTTTGTAGAGGATCGTATAATAAGTGATACTACAACCCAACAAATACCTCATGCTGAGTAGGGTATCTTATACCGGAGGATACCACCAACCTACTGAGCACGTCCCACTATATAGGGGATCATATTACCAATAATTCCACAAACCCAACAGATTTATCTTTCTAGTTAGAGGATCACTGCCCGTGGATAAGCTGTCACAACGATACCAAGAACCCGATATGAGGAAATGATGCTAGAGGATCCAGCTCCAGGCCCACCAGAGGGATGCCACCACTCTAACAGATTAAGCATCCCATTGAGAGGATCACAAACCTATACTATTGTTGTGATACCACGTGAACCCTCATAAGAATGAACCAATGGAGTGCCCTCAACTACTACTAGTCCAAATGTCGTTAACTCGAGCGACCCGCCACAACGCCAGACCGCACAGCTCTAGGGTCGATACCGAGTCCACTATCGCGATCCACATAGAAAAACACGTAGGATTAGATTTTTACTCACTCGAAATGGAAAACTGGTGAAAAAGACTCTATTCACTGTAGCTAGCCCTTGCTGGTCCCCACAATGAACCCGAGACTCATCAAGTGGACCATACCACTGCGATCCCCTCGAAAAAACTCATGGGATCCACTCTCGTTCATCCCAAACAGAAACTCGGTGAAAAAGGTACTATTTATAGAATCTATCACAGGTGGGGCCCATGCATGGATCCTAGAAACCATAGAATGGATCACACCATTGCGATCCTCTTGAAAAACACACAGGATCGACTATTAATCCGCCAAAATCAGACTCCTAGTGAGAATGTTGTGTTTATCCAAAAATGCCCTAACACAGCCTCGTGGGGCCCGCACCCCAAACTCAGGACCAACACCCGAACACAATCAAGAAAAGTTAACTATACCATCAGGGCCTCAACACCACTGGTGGTACATCAATCAGATGCTCCGTGTAGAAGATACGATGTCCCAAAGTCAAATAATAATAAAATATTGTTATTTTATTTTACGTTTTGAGCTCCTGGGACATGATCCTGAAACTATAAAACCACTAAACCCACCACAAAGGGTTATAATTATTTCTAGGGTCACATTTATGCAAACAGAATGTGAATCCAACCCCAAGATTGCAATAAATGGGGGGTTTAAAACCCTCGTGTACAAGGAGAGGGCCGGACCGACCCGACCGCCGCCGCCACCGGCCGCTCCAGCCGGCAGACCACACTGCCATTGCATAGTGAAGCACACGCTCGGCCGCCCCTCGATGCGGGGTCACCACTAATTGTCACCGGATGGACACCAGAGTGGCGGTCCCCTTTGAATCTCGCGGTCGGCCGCCGCCACTGACGGACATTCAGAGGGCCACTGGGGGCACCCCGTGGGTCCAAAGACGCATCCGAAGACAATTGTGTGCCCCCTAAGACCAATTCTACACATCTGGAAGCTCAAAACTGAGAAAAAACAACCAAATCAGGAACCATGAATTTGAAACAAAAAATGCATACCTTTTGGCGGATCGCCGAATTTTCGGGTGCAGAACGATACCTGTAACATGCTGGATCTCGGTCCGATGATGATTGGCGCCGAAAACGGACACCCAAGGCTCAATTTGGTGACGAAATTGAGGAGGGGGACGGGTTCGTTCCTCCTGCACATAGGAAGTCAGGGCAGGAAGATGAGGATTGATTTTTATTTTATTTTTTTAATAGAAAACTCATTTGAGTTCCCCGCCAACACGCCTCTGACCTGGCTCCCGGCGCCGACGAAAATTATGTCATGCCTAGGGTAAACATGGAATTTGGAACACAAATGTAGACTCAATATAGATATCTAAGACTCCTTTCATATGTTATTCAGGCCGACTCTCGTCAATTAACTTTTCCAATTATTTAAAAAAACACCCCTGGTGGGTTTTCTCATAGCAGGCCCGGGCCCGCAATGCTTATACCCTAAATAGGGTAAACAACATGCTCTGAACGCAACCATGCCCTTTGATTCCCATTCTGATCATTCAATTAGGAGATATCACACCCCTTCCACGTGCCTAGTATAAATAAAATTATTAATTTTATAAAATTAATCTTGGGAACATCGGGCCTCAGAATCACAAGCTGTCTTCACACCTATCTCTGAAATTATTCATCAGAATATTCCAAAGTCTAACAGGGCCAAAACCCGAGTAGCTATATCCTCCCCACCATATAACTTTTTTTCCTTGAAAAGTCCTAATCACAATGAAAGAAACTAGACACTCAACTGGGTCTACCACGCCAGTGAGTCCACCAAAAAACATCCATGTCAGAACATCTATGTCAGAGGGACTCATCCACCACACCTCAACACAATCCGCTTTGGGCGAAACTGACTCACCCACACAGTTTTGATCGCATAAAAAAATGAATCTTTTGTGGGGGAAGGATCCATCTTCCTTGCACATTCGAAGCACAATGAAAAACACCCAAAAATGGTCTTACCGACGACCTGAACAAAACTGGAGCACGAAACAGAATGTTAAGAGTACCACTAAATAGATTCTAACAAACTATTGTATAAATTAAAAAGAACACAAGCCATACCATTATCCATCTGTGGAGCCTCTGAGTCAACAGCCTCTAGGGAATGCAGCTGTTCTTGCCCACCCCTTCCAGCTCCCTAAGCATGGCATGTACCACCTGGAGGTGGTGGTGGTGGAAATTGATTCCGCCTACCACCTCTCATTGTTGCACCTACTCTGTCACCATGTCTTCCACCTAGTAGACCTCTTTTCTCAAGATTCTGCCTTTTCCAAGGTGGTCTGTCGCCCAGCTCCCTATCAGCAGCACGACGAGTCAGACAATATTTAGCAAGATGTCCCCAACTGTTGCAAATGTAACACCCCCTCTCCTACGACTGACCAAAACTATCCTATGAGCCCTGTGAGCCTTGAGCCTCAAATCCTCTATCCTAGAGTCACCTCCTAAAACGTCGCCCACGCCCCGACCCCTGCGACTGCCACCGGCTACCAGATGATGATCCAACTAATGAAAACTCAGCTCTCGGGTGCCCATCACTAACAAGGAGGATCTGATCAGAAAAAAGCTCTCCCCACCAAGGGTCACTCTAGTACTCCAGCATAGGTGGGAAAACACATGGAAACCACACCATCCCCAATATCTCTGTGTAGGCCCTGCTTGAAGGTCTGAGCCCTAAGGAACTGGCCTCAAACCATATACAGGGAGTAGCATGATAGTTCGGTAAGCCTCGCTGAGTACTCTGACAAAGTCATTCCCTCATGCCGAAGCTGCAGAAGCTCCTGAATCAGCACTAACCTCAGCGTCACCGGATAGAACTCTTCGCTCAAGAGATCCTCAAACTCTGCCCGAATGAGCATCTCCTCATCGTGGGACTACATCCCCAAACTCCACTATCTCTTGGCTGAACCATGGAGCAGACTCGCCTCTAGGACCACCATCTGATCTGGGGGTGTCCTCACCAGGCGGAAAACATGGTTGACAACATTGAGGTATTCATCAACTACATGAGGGTCTGGATCACCACAGAACCCAAAAGGTTTCTGCCTCTAGAACTTGTGCAGCGTATTCAGCTTGTACGCAACCTCATCCTGCTCTACCAGCACAACCAGCTACTCGACAGTTGGGGGCTCAACTAGTGGACCACCAATAGGTGTAGTCTTAGAACCTATGCCCTGGTCTACAGCCTCTACACAAGGTGGATCATCACCAAAATCCCAATGCAGAGCCCTCACTGGCTATCATCATGAAGGCATCCTATATTATAATCAAGACACACAATGGTCAAAGGGTATATCTGGAGAGCTAACTCAAGGAGGACAAGGAAAAAACCAAAACCCAGACCTATATGATACATGTACCATTATATCACTACGACCAATGTCTGAATGTCTTGAGTCGAAACGTAGGTTATCCGAGTTTTGATGTATGGATACATCGGCCACCGCACCAACACTATAATCCCTATCATTAAATCTGAACTTGAAACATCATAACACTACCGCTATGCAACCCAAACCCAGATCACAACTAAACTGAATAAGTTCTGAGATTACAAAGGTGTAACCTCCTTTGATACCACTCTGTCATGACCTGACCCAACGGGGCTTGAGCCAGGACTCCTCAAGCCCGCCTCCAATAGGCTAGGGTATAGCGTCTAGCGCCGAGTAGTCTATCACACACATGGGAGGAATTACCCTAAGTTACCTGTACACACGCACCCACATAAACCTCCATTAAGCAGTGCATAGTTATATAAAATGGTAAAGTAAATGCATGCATAAAAATATCCCACAAACAGAGTATAGTAGAAGTGGGAAAGGGAAAAATAGGTTCCAACAAAAGAAAACTACAATTCATCCAACCTACTCAGAAATAGGGAAACACTTCCAAAAACACCACAAAAAAGCTCCTCACCACAGCTTCGGTAAACACCATGGTCAAATCCACTCACTAACATTCTCCTGCTCTGGGTCCTCCTGGAACAACGTCAAAAGCCTTGTAATCTGCACAAGAAACAAACATGTGTGAACAAAGCCCGTGTAAGGTGAGTATAACAATACTCAGTAGGAACCCCAAAAACCCAAAACAAAAGAGAGTAACTAAAAAGAAACAGTCCGCTCATCTCAACTAGAGGAAACATCGATGAGAGAGAAACTCCATCTCGTGACCATCCTCGGCTAAACACAACTAGTCAGCTCAATCTAGGTGTATGACCATACATAGACCATGAACATCTAAATATACTCAACTCATGCACCAAGATGCATGAGGTACTGACCTTTTCACAAGCAATAGTTTACAACTAGGAGAACACACTCCATGATCACTATGATCCAAAATGACACTTGTCCAAGAGATACACTCCATCGGGTCCCACACAAAAATCTCAGATGCTCACCGAATAGATCACTCTCGCCATATATCGTCATTGAGGAATCCTCGTTGAAACAACATAAACACCAAACTTCTTGGATAGGGGGTCACACCTAGGTTTTTCTAGAGTATACCATAACCCACACAGGAATACGAAGAACTCAAAAATAGTTGTTCACTCATAGGGTCCTCTGGGGGATACCACAACCCAATCTGGAATTCGTAGATCTCACAGATAGGGGATTACTCCTAGGATCCGCTTGGGAATACCACAACCCAATCTGGCACTCGAAAAAAACACATCACTCTGATAGAGGATCATCACTCGTGTCAAGGTGGTCACGAAGATACCGAAAACCATATCTGGTACATCTCTCACTGTTGGGGATCAAACTGACGATGTGTCAACCCTACAAAAATCACACGCTGAGTAAGGGATCATATTACCAACGATACCACAACCCTACAAAAACCTCATGCTGAGTAGGGGATTGTATACCTGATGATACCACGACCCTAATAGACACGGACAAATATGTAGGGGATCATCTTACCAATGATTCCACAAACCCTATGGAGTTTACCTGCTAGATAGGGGATCTTCGCCCATGGATAAGCGGTCATAGAAAACCAAGAACCCTATTTAGTGAAACAATGTTAGAGGATCCCGCTCCAGGCCCACCAGAGGGATGCCGAAACCCTAAAATTTTAAACATCTCATCGAGAGGATAACAAACCTATACTATGGTTGTGATGTCACACGAACCCTCATAGGAATGAACCAAGGGAGTACCCTCAACCACTACTGGTCCAACTGTCGCTCACCCGAGTGACCCGCTACAATGCCCCACCACACACCTCCAAGGCCGATACTGAGGTCAGCATCTCGATCCACAAGGAAAAATACGCAGGATTGGTTATTTACTTTCCCGAGACGGACAACAGGTTAAAATGCACTATTCAGCATATTTAGCTCATGCGGGGCCCACACAACGGTTCGAGAACTCAACAAGAAGACCATACCACTTGGATCCCCTATAAAAAACACACTGGATCCACTACTCGTTCATCCCAAATGGACACACAGAAAAAATTTAACTTTTCACCAAAGCCAGCTCAGGTGGGGCCCACACCATGATCCCGAAACTCATCAAATTGATCACACCATTGTGATCCTCTCAGAGAAATACATAGGATCGACTATTCATCTGCCAAAATTAGATTCCTGGTGAGAAAGTTGCGTTTCTCCGAAAACACCCAAACAAGGCCTCGCGGGGCCTGCACCCCAATCTTGGGCCCACCACCCGCAAAGAGACAAGAAAAGTGTGTTGTACCATCAGGGTCTCAATGCCATTGAAGGAACATTAATCAGACCCTCCGGGTAGATGATACGATGACCAGAAGTCGAATAATAATAAAATATTATTATTTTGTTCCACGTTTCAAGCTCTCCGTCCATGATCCCAAAACAGAAAACCCCCGAACCCACCTCAAATGGTTTGCCTTACTTCCAGGGTCACGTTTTCATAGACGGCACAGAAATCCGACCCCTGGATTGCAAGAAATGGGGGTTTTAAAACTCCCTTGAACAAGGAGAGGGCCGGACCGGCTTGAACTAGCCTCTCCGGCCGGCGAACCACGCCATTGTAGCATGAAACAGTGTGTGTGCGGCTGACCCTCGATGTGGGGTCTCCACTAATTGGCGCTAAACCGCCGCTGGTTTGACGATTCTATTCGAATCCCATGGCCGACAGTCACGTGCTTCCACAAAAGGCAGACCTTCCGAGGAATGTCGTGGGCACCCCCAAGGTCCCAACATGCATCCGAAGATATATTTGTGCCCCCCCGGGATCGGATCTACACATCTGCAGGCTCAAAATATAGAAAAACACACCAATTCATGATTTTCGATTCCAAAACTCAAAACTCCTACTTGTTGGATGATCGCTGAAGCTTCGGGTGCAGAACGACGCTTGCGACGCGCTGGAGCTCAATCTGTTGATGATCGGTGCTGAAAACGTACGCCTGGGGCTCAATCTGGTGATGAAATGGAGGAGGGGGAGGGGTTCATTCTGCGTGCATGTAGGAGGTGGGGGGGGGGGGAGAAGATGAGGATTGATTTTTATTATGTTTAAATAATAAAAAACTCTTTCGTGCTCCCCAACAACATGCCTCCGACCCGACACCAGGCACCGGCGAACATTATGTCATGCCTATAGTAAACACGACGTGCTGAATGCAACATCAAACTCAGAATCGCGATCTCAGACTTCATTCAGAAGTTATTTTAACCAAAACTCGTAAATTAAATTTTCCATTTATTTTTGAAAATGACCATGGTGTCTTTTCTCATAGAAGGCATGTTCCCACAATGTTATACCCCATATATTGTAAACAACATGCTCCGGACGCAACAGTGCCCTCAGATTCACCTTCTAAGAAACTGTTTATTAGATATCACACCCCCACCATGTGCATAGTATAAAAAAACTTATTATTTATATAAAATTAATTTCAGGCACACCGGGCCTCAGAATCGCACACCTTCTTTGCTCCTAGCTCTGGAATTATTAATAGGAATATTCTAAAGTCTGGTGGGGCCAAAACCGGAGTCGCTACACTCGATGTCTTGCATAACACACATGATAAATTTTTACCGAACAATATTATATAATTAAAATAATATTATTTAATATAATAAGATATAACATAGCCATTAAATGCATATTTACGAATATTATTATCTAAATTATACAAATATATGGTTTATCCAAATTTACTATGAATTCATAGGTTACAAATTAATTAGAAATTATTATATAACCTGATTGAATATAAAGGAAAATACTATTACTTTTGTTATCAGAGCATTGTTTTACACTATGAAATTAAATTAATAAAAATTAGAGATTTATATTATTTTAATACATTTGTTATATATTCAATAAAATATTTTTGATATTAATCAAATACATTCAACAGACTATGATAAGAGGAAACCTATTTTTATGCCTACAAATATATATTTTTTATAATGGTATTTTTCCAACCTTTTAAGGGATAACCCATTTGATATCGCATTTTTGGACCTTTTATTGATTTAAAATCTAAAACTGAACATCATATTTGGAATGGAATCATTATAATTATTCTAGGATAACTTTTTGGAATTTTTTAGGAAGGATTTAATTTTTAATGATAAATTAAAAAATATTGGAATTTAACTCAAAACAACATTTTCAACTAATTTATTTATAAGGATAAATTATATTTTAAATTAGTTTCAATGTTTAATTAGATAATTTTATTATCTATTAATACAGTTTAGTTCATTATAACTAGTATCAAATTGAGATTGGAAATTATAAATTATCAAAATTTTGTTCATTTATTATTTTTAACCTATTATTTTTTCAAACTGACTATTGGATTAAATTTAATATACTTTTTTTCAAAAACTGATTTTAATTTATAAAAATTCATTCAATATTTAGAATAATCATAAATTATATTTCCTAATAATTTCAACATAATCTTTTACAAAAAAAATTATTAAATATAATTATAATTAATTATACCGATTAAGTTAAATTTAAGTTTAACTAAGAACTAACCCATATATTTAAGAGCCAAAACTAACTAAAAACATGTCCAATATATATTTACGACACTTATGTAGAACCTATACTACATTGGGTATAATTTTTACATTATTGGATATACTTATTATGTGTCAAACCATTATGGAATTCGATTGTCCAAATATTGCAAGTGCCCCTCCTGCACAATAAAAAGGCCTCCACTCCTACTTTTTAACACCTCTAAAACCATGTATGTTCGGCCATGAACTGATAAAATATACTATAAAAAACCACCCTTATTCTTTAATTCCTACCTTTTTAATAAATTCTTTCAAAGAATTCATTTTGTGCAAACCAAATGACCTCACGGGATTAAAAGGCAACACCCTCTATCAAATCCATATCATTTATTCTCAACCACCACTCCCTTATCTCTTATTATTACAAGATTTAATAAAAACATCATTATTATTAATATAATGGCATTTTATGATGATTATATTACCTAAAAATATAGAAAAATCTATCTAATTGGGGGCAAACATAATGTATATGAATACAGTGAAGGATCACATCCCTAAATAATGATTGTTCATTTTATATTTACCGGCTATCATGGTAGACATTATGATGTAAAATATATTTTTATATGTTATATACAATATTTATTATATATTTAAGATTCATTAAAACTTTTTAAACACACATTAATATACTTTATGTTCTTTTAAATAACATAATTTCTTTTGAGGAAGTGTAGACTACCATGCCATCAAAGGGATGTGACTTGCCAACACACTACATGGATTTTATTAAGGATGGATTTAGTAAACCCATATTATAAATATGATATAATTATAATAATATAATATTTATATATATATATAGGCACACACACACACACACATATATATACCATATATATTCTTTCATTCACTGCAACAATTAAATGGAAACATTGTCCATGCATAAGTAAAGCCTACCATCTCCATAACAATGTATTCCATATTATACTTATTTACTATATAGATTTTTATAAAAAGTTTTAATGAATATAAATTACATTTCTATAATATTATAAATTCTATAAATCACAATATAAGTATAATGTCTAATAATATAACAAATTAACACACATATGAGGAACCAATCATATATTAACCCAGTTGAAACCTTAACATAGTATTCAAAACAAGTGGGTAATATAATGTAATAATAAAACCATATATGATAATTTTCATAATAATATGGTTATTTAAAATATGTATAATAAAATTAAATTTATTATACTAGATTTCTGAATGATTACAATGAGATTCAAGACACAAGGTAGGGAATTTCATTTTAGTTTTTTTCCATGAGATAAATGATTTATTCACCACCCAATCATTGTTTTGGAGTTTATATATCACATGGATGTATTATATGATTATTATACATATATATATTTATATAGGAATTTAAACATCCACTTTGTTATATTTATTTCATGGGGTTTATGTTTCAAAAGTTACCAAATCAGTAATGTATGTATTCCTCAATTTTCAATATTTGAGACACATGTATGGTTATATAGTTATATTATTACATGATGTGTATATAATTACTCTGTAATGTAATATTATTAATCAACATAATTTATTTTTATTTAATTCTTCATTTAATTAAATTATGTTAAAAAGGGATTATTTTTCAATGTTACCAAGTGGTAAGAGTTTGTTGAAACAATTTCATTGATTTTTGATATTGTTTATAATTATGATTCATTTAATGAAATATTACTTTCCATATCTCATTAAAAATTATGAATTTTCTTATCCTATGGTTATTCAAGATAGATTCATTTATTTTCTCTATTTTACATTGTTTGGAACATTAGATTGGTAAGAATATGTTTTTAATAAATCCCCAATTTAGGCTCTCTTCAATCATAAATCTGTATTCCCTCAAAACCATATTTTCTAAATATGGTTTCAATAAATATAATAATAATATCTTATAATATTTAAAACCATTTTTACAATTTTTTAACCTTTATTTTCAGAAGAATGTTCTTTTATTTCTCTAAATAATGCATTTTTTCCCTTTTTATCATACAAATGTAACGTTTTTTTTCCTCCTATGTCATTTACAAATTTAACAAAAATTGTTTCATTGAATATTCTTTTAAAAATTTAAAAGGTTAATTTTTAAGAAGATGTTTTAAAAAATAAATTACAAATAGTTGGGTTTCAAAACATTTTCAGGATTTATTTATGTGTTTTCAATGTATTTTTCAAGGAAATAGTTTTTGGAATGATTTTTAGATAATTTTTGAGTTTTTATGCAAAATTATTTTCAAATTTTTTTAATGAATATTTTCTATGTTTTCAATAGAAGAAGTATTAAAAATGATTTAATCTGTTATGTCAATGTATTCAAAGCATTTTGGAATAAAATGGTTTCATAAAAGGGTAACGTTTTAAAAAACCATTTCAGAGACGAAAGGATAATTTCTTCAAGAAATTTTTTAATAATATATTTCAATGTTATTTCCATATTCTATGACATATATTGATGTTACACATAAACATCTTATAACTAATCCAAAGGATCCATTCATATTATTTTTTTGAATGGTTCTTGTTTTTATTCAATGGTGTTTATGACACATGTTTCTCTTCCATGATTTATATGATTTTAAACCACATTCCTTTCATAGGAAATGTTTTGATGAAATTATTATGAAACCTATCTCTTTCCATAGATTATGAATTGATGAATTGATAATGATACCTATTTCATTTGATGGATTAAGACTTGACTTTTCTAAAACCCTTTTCTTTTCACAGGTCATGATATAATGAATGTTTTATGGTGAATGCATGTATGATTTCATTTTTTGAAGGGTTGGACTTATATCTCCCTCCAATACATTGGGTAACCATGGATGAATCATGAGTGTAGATATTAGGTGTGAACCTAATTACATGTTCACAATGTTATATATGGACCTGGTTTCTTGTTCATAGGATTTTTCATGAACCTAAATGCATGATCAAAATATCATATGTGAAAATTATTTTATTTTGATGATGTTATGAGTTAACCTAATTACATTTTCATAATTTTATTCAAGGAACTGGTTTTATGTATATATTTGTGTAAAAATGTTAGGGAAAAAGGCTCAATTTATTATTTAAAGAAAATGCTTTTTTGACTGGGTATAGGGATAACTATTACATAGCCCGAATGCCCAAGGCCTAGTGGCCTGATTACAAGGCTTGAAAGCCAATTTTTTGTCCCATAGGGAACTTTGGT
Organism: Viscum album; assembly: GCA_963277665.1. Lineage (NCBI taxonomy): Eukaryota > Viridiplantae > Streptophyta > Magnoliopsida > Santalales > Viscaceae > Viscum > Viscum album. The sequence goes on along the minus strand of OY728123.1, from coordinate 1,809,875,098 downwards.
GAACACCACTACTATAGTACCCAGGATTCTACAGTACCATTGTGACTACAATTCCAGCTACAGTTCCTCCACCACTACAGCGTCGCAATAGCTACAATTCAATCTCTCCTAAAGTTACATGCTACAGTACTGCTACAGTATCCAAAATTAGTCTATGCCCGGATTTTATCATGTGACTTTTTGATTCCAAGAAGGAGCATGTAACACTTGGGTACAAGCACATTGGAAGATGTATATATGTTTATATATGAACCTGCTTACATATTCATAATGGTATGCATGAATTAGATTGAATTTTCAATACATTACGCATGGTCCTAGTTGCATGAACATAAGTATATTAGAGCACCTAATTTCAGGTTCTTAACTTAATGGGTGCACCTATTTATTCTTATACATGTTAACTATGATATACATTGATGTGAATTTAACAATTACCTGTCTTATTACAATGATATGATATCATAGATTATGTTAATTATATCCCAATGATTCATGCGTTATAAAAATCCATGATTAATGTAATTATTATTTTTAATTATCTTTGATATGTTGGGTCTAATATTCTAATGTTATGATCAAATTCACATACCCCTATTCTCAGGTTCATTCATGCATGGGTCCATTTTTTACCCTTATAGAGCATCAGATCTCATCTTTTTTTTATGATTCCTTTAATAGGTTTTGAAGATATGTATTATGTATGATGTGTATAATAAGTCCTCTAGAAATGAATATCATAGTGAGATATAAGATAACATTATTTTGGAATGGTTTTTATGTTTCAATGTTTCCAATAGAATTAGATTAATAAATCCAGTGGGTGAATTTTATTTATTATTTTAATTATTACACAAATTAATGGAAATTTAAAATATGTTTACATGGGGTTGTAATATTTGGTATTAGGGAAATATATTAGTTATCCATTGGAAAATAGGATGATAAAAATTTGTGATATCTTGGTTATTTTTATGTGGATATGTTTGAGGATATATCTAAAGATAAGTATAAGGATGAGTTAGCATTTAAGAAAATTACTTGGAATTTTGGAAAAGGATTGAGTGAGTGGGTTTCTATAAATACATTCCTATCAAAATACTACAAGGGGGAGTTGAATTTTAATTTATGTATATATGGGTAACAACTCTAAAACTCTCTATCAGTTCTGACATTAGGTAATCTTTTAAAAGAAAATGGGCTTTTCTACACACCTAGATTGAAAATCCTAGGTTATATTAATTCCGAATTCAAAGTATTTTTATAAAATATCATGAAGGATTAAAATAGAGTATTTATATAAATAACATAGGATAAATATGAGTTTTCATATATTAAATAAGTATTAGTGATGATTTAGGTTCCCTTTTTGTAATTTTGCATGATTATACGGTATCCCAATATGATAAATGTTTCTCACACTATGCATTCTAGTTTTAGTCGATGGAGAGATCTAAAATGATAATGGTTTACATATAATGTTTTTTATGTGGAATATATAGGTATTATGAAAATCTATCTCCCATGTGTATATATCATAATGTGATATAAGAATTTAGTACATGTATTGGTTATACTTCTGAAGATAAGGAGGTCGAAAACACGATGTGAAATGTATGTGATATTCCTCCAGTTTTGTTTAAATTAAAAATAAGAATCATTATTATATTTTAGTTTAGGATTCTTAAGACAAGATTCCTATTTCAAATTATAAGAGATAATTATTATGTAATAATTTGAAGAAAGCAGAGTAGTTTTTTAGGAATAATGTTAAATGAATGATATTTTTATGTTTTGTAATTAAGAGATTATGTTATATAAATCATGAAATATATAAGTATTTTCACTAAATGTTTTCAATAAGGATTGAAATTTAAATGTTGAATGGTGATTAAAATAAAGAAAATTAATTTTATATAAATGTTCAATTTTGATTAAAGGAAATTAGCCCTTAATTAATGGCAAATGTTTTGATAATGATGTTTGGATTATAATATGATAAATATGAATAATTATATGAGATGGTAAAAATTACCCAATTAAGGATTATTTTCATACTATTATCTGTCATCAAGGATAATGTTTAAAAATCATGGATTTAAAGGATTTATCAAGTAATAATTGGAATAGGGAATAATATATGTTTTCTAGAAGGATTTATTATAATTATGGATGTCCACATGTTTCATGGTACTTTTTGAGGAAGGTATTAACATGTTTAGAATGTGAAAAAAATGGTATATTAATTTAAATTGTGGATAAATGTTAATCCAATTTCATGAAATTATTTATACGACTTTTAATTTTTATCTGTCAAAAAGGTTTTATGTTTAAGCATTTGTGTAAAGTTTATGTTAAACTCCAAATGAAGTATATAAGACTAAAGTGTCATCTATCCATATGAGGATTTCATAATATTTGATATACTCTAAAAACTAAATAGTTTTAATGAAAACTGGTTTTCAGTGGGATGGAATATCGTGGATCTGATGATCTATTTGTACTTTAGGAATGAATGTGTAACCTTAATTTTTGGAAAAAGATGTGAAGTGGACCAGCGATTAAAAAAGGGTGATATTGTATTAAAATTATGTAGGTATATCTTTTCTAGAAAAATTTATCAACATTATGAAAACAGATCTTGATACATAAAATGTTTTATAAGTACCTTTTTTTCTTGATGAATGAATTAGTCCCCCATATAATCATCAATTTATGGTCTTTTATTGTTTAATTTATCCTGACTAACATTTCTATCAATCTATATCAGAACGTGATAGTTTGATTTATCTTCCATATACATGTTTTCATTTCCAGACTATACTATCTTTTGGGAAAACCTATTTATATGATACTTTGTGTTACTGTTATGGTTCCAATATTCCATTCTTAAGAAAATTTTAAGTATTTATTTTTCGGATGTGGGATTAAATGAATAAAAATTTCAAGTATTAAACCATTGATAACCAAGAATAATTTCATTGGAGATATTCTTTTTCATGGTTGTTGAATATTACACACATAATTTTTTTGAATTATTGTTTCAAATTTATTTTTATTTTTAAATATTTTTCATTTCATGTAACACTGTAAATAGTTTATTTTATATTAAATCACAGTGTTTTCAATTTTTTATAAAAAACCCCAAGTTACTCAGGCACATCAAAAAATACAAAAAATATCTTTTTATATGTAGAACCCTGAGGTTATTTTTCATTGCATGAAATAATGACAATCCCCAATGGCTTCCATCACTTGCATGACTGTGTTTTACCATACCATAATATATTATTAAAATAATATTATTTAATAAAAAAATATATAAAATATTCCTAAAATTCTGATTTATGATTATTACTAACTAATTTATGAATTTATATGTTTTGCACAAATATAGGATGGTTTCATAGGTTACCAATTAATTAGAAATCAATATGAAAACAGATTGAATATAAATGAAAATATTATTATTTTTATAGCCATAATGTTATTTTAACATATTAAATTAAATTAATTATAATTAATGGTAGATATTAATGTAATATATATGTTATATATTCAAATAAATTATTTTAATATTCATGTAATAGATTCTCTAGACATTAGATAATAACAACCCAAATTTTATTCATAAAACCTTTATTTTTTATAGAGGTTGTTTTTACCTACTTTTAAGGGAGAACCCATTTCAAATCGCAATATTTTTTTAACATTTATTGATTTGAAATGAAAAAAATAACGTTATATTTGGATTAAAAACATAAAAATTATCTTAGGATAAATTTTGGAATTTTTCTGTATTGTTTCGTTTTATAATAAATAGTTAAAAATAATTGATTTTATTTCAAAATAACCTTTTCCTCTAATTTATTTATAGGGATAAATAATATTGTATTATTTTCAAAGTTTAATAAAATAATATTTCAACCAAATATTAAAAATTATATCCTTATAACAAAATTAACATTTAAATTGTATATAAAGTCTCAGGAAACATTTAATCATTTATTAGTTTAAAAACATGCTTTATCGACCCGGTCAATGGATTATATTTAAAATTAAATTCTACTTATTAAATCATTGAAATATAAAAAATTGTATTATATATTTTGGATCATAAAATTATATAATTTCTATTAATGTTAAATTATTTCTTTATAAAAATATTATTTTATGTAACTAAAATTAATTACATCGATTAATGAAAAACTAAATTAACTAAGGACAAAACGTTAATGTTATGACTCGAAATGCCAAGAAACATGTCTCGGAGATATTATCATCGAATATTTTTACCCTATTGTCCATTTTATTTTATTTTATCTATTACTGGATCTCAATGACATGTGAAAAATTTGTTTGGAATTACATTGTCAAAAAATAACAGGAGTGCCACTCCTCCACCGATTTAAAAAGTTCTCATATCCTCCCACTTCTTCATACTTCCCAAAAAACATAGGATCATACATGATCTACTAATATATCTTCACAAAAACCATCCTTTCTTTTTTTATCCTCCCATTTATTATAATGTATTCCATGGAACCCCTTTGGTGAAAACAAGAAGTATTTACCTGATTAAGATGTCACACCCACCCTCAAACTACTTTAATTTAGTTTCTTTCTCTACACCCTCGTATCTTCTTATTCCAATCTTGCCTAAAAACAAATTATCCTAAATATACTAGGATGTAATTATCATATTTTTTCAACCTAAAATCACACACACATCTGTCTTATAGGAAACAAACATATTTTTTATGTCTATAAAAAACTATGGCCTCACTAAACGATCATTGATCATTTGTCATTCACCACGTTTCATGGTGGAAATTATGATATAAGCTATATTTATTTATGTTTTATATAATATTTTTTATTTATTTAATCATATTTAATCATTTTTAAATAGATATATTTATAAATTTCATTGGGATTTAATACGATAATTTTGTATGGGGAAGTATGGACTACCACCCCTCAAAGCTACATGACTCGCTCACACATAAAATAATAATTTATGAAAAATAGATTTAGTGAACTTATAGGATAAATATTATATAAATAATTTTATTTTAATAATGATTTATATAAATATAAATATAAATATTTAATTTACTTTGTTTCATTAAATATGAAAACTAAACGGAAACAATGTTCATGTGTACATACTTTATACAGTGTCCATGAATGTTGAATTCCATTTCATGATTATATATTACATAGATTAATATTGAAAAAACATAATGAATATAAATGATATTTATATCATGTTTGATATTCCTTAAATAATGATATAAGTATAATGACCATATATATAACAAATTAAGACACGTGAGAATAACAAATGGGGTAATACTGAAAGTGAGTCCTTCCCATTCAATTGTTTAAATGTGTGTAATAAAAATTAATAATATAAACATATATTATATTATATATAATAATATGGTTAAATAAAATATTTATAAAAAATTAAATTTATTATACTAAAGTTTTTAATTTGTAAAGCAAGGGTCAAGACTCAACATAAATAATGTTTTGTCCAACTTTTTATTTCTCTAAAATACATGGTTTATTCACCCCCAATTACATTTTTTGTGATTTATATACATCCCATACATGTATTATATGATTATTAAAATAATATTTATGGTCATTTAAATTTAAATTTGAATAAAATTTTTAATGTGTTTTATATATCAAAATTTACCAAATTTATATATTAATTCTCTCTCAGTTTTTCATCTTTGAGACACATGCTTTGTTTTTCACATATATTTATACATGAGGTGTAAATACATCATTTTAAATTTCATATCATGAATATAATTCTTTTCATAATATTTTAAGCAATATATAATTCCATATTTTTAAATGGGGATTTTTATTCGTTGTTACCAAGTTGTAAGAGTTTATTGAAATAATCTAACCACTTTTTGAGAATGTTTATGATTATACTTCATTTGATGAAATATTATGATATATATATATATAAAACTCAGGACTATTTTTACCCTCAAGTTATTCATGATATATTTTTATTTTGTTACCATTTCCACTTTTCGTACATAATATAGTTAATAATGTGTTTTTATGAAATCCTGACTTCACTCTCACTTTGGTCAGAAATTTGTGTTCCTTAAAAACCATGTTTCCTAAAAATGGATTCAATTAATATTATTATATTATCCTACTATATTGAAAAGTAATATTTACCCTTTTGGTCTTTTACCACTATTTTTAAATGAATATTCTTATGTTTTTTCTAACATTGAATTTTTCTATCTCTTTTTCCCATGTAAAGGAGGTTCTTTTTTTCCTTTTAGAACATGTAATAATTTACCAACTATTATTTATTTAAATATTACATCACTTGATTAGAATGATTAATTTAAAAAAAAATTAAATTTAATTTTAAAGAAAAATGTTTAACACTTTATCAAGATTTCATTATATGTCTCCATATTATTTTTCATGAAATTGTTTTTTCAAAAGGGTTTAATATTATATTATAAGTATTAAAATAAAGTTAATTTTATAAGGATTCAACTATTCATTTTTATGTTTTCAATGTAGAAGGGTTTCAAAATGATTTCATGTGTTATTTATATGTTTTAGTTCTTTTTTGAAGAAATTTGATTTCTAAAGGGATTTGTGGTAAAAATTCATTTCAAAGATGAAAGGATATTTTACAGAGGAAATGTATTTAAAATATATTACAATGATATTTTAATTTGAAGAATAAATATAGTGATGTTACTCATTACCTTTTATAAAAGGATTAGAGGATTATATTCACATTCTTTATTGAATCGTTCATGTTTTGACTTAATCGTATATGTGATACATATTTCTCTTTTACGAGTTATATTCTTTTAAAATATGAGTATTTTCATAGGTTATTAGTTGTTGAAATTATTATGGAACATCACTCTTTCTATAGGCTCTATAGTGAGGAAATGTTAAGGAAAAACTTTAAATTTCATGTGTTATGATTTGATGTTTATAAAACACATCTCTTGTCATGGAGCATGACATTATGAATGTTTTGTGGCACATTCAAGTATGATTTCATTTTTTGATTGTTCAGATCCATATCTGACTCTAATTTATTGGGTAACAATAGATGAAACATGAGTATAAATGTTAATAATGAACCTTATTACATTCTCACAGTGTTATGAATGGTCCTAGTTTCATGTCCATATGATTATGTGTGAAGTTGATTACATGTTTAAAATGTTATTAGTGAACATTACTTATTGTTCAAAATATTATGTGAAAACCTAAATACATGTTCACAATGTTATGAATGGACCTATTTTCATATCCATATAGTTTATTCATGAATGTGAGAAATTTTTCACAATATTATGCGTGAACCTGATTGAAATTTCACAACATTATGCAAGGAAAAGGATTCATGTTCTAAGTCTATGAGAGGGACTTATTTCATTTCATTAATATAAATTGTGATCTAGGTTCAACTTATACATGTTCATTATTATATATTCTGATGTGTATTCCACAATTCCATGTCTTATTCCAAAGATACACTTTTATGGATTATGTTATTTATTTCATAATGATGCATGTCTTAAAAACTAAATTGATTTATTGAATTATTCTTGGTTATGATCTTTTATAGGAAAATATGATCTTCAAATGTTATGATTACTTTCTCAAACCACTATACTCTTTTTTATGCTTACATTTCTCCCATGTTTACCCATATTAGGAATTTTAGATCAACATGTTATATGTTTCTATCCCTAGGTTATGAAAATATTAAAAAATATAATGTGTATAACAAATGTGTTAGTCATAATGAACATAGTGGGAGATAATTTAGCTCACATTATTACTAGTGTTTGTGTTTCCTTGCTTCCAAATGCCTGAGACCAATACATTATTTGGGTATCTATTTTTTGAATGATTTAATTATTAAGTTAAAATAAAGAATTTTCTATGTATGGTATGAATGGATTGATATAGTTGGTATCGAAAAAATATATCTAGTTATCTGTTGGAATCTAGGATTAGAAAAGATTATTGAGATCCGTATGTATTTTTATATTGAAATTTATAGAGGTTTCATGAAATATATGTATAGTATGAGTTTACATTTATAAAAATATCATAGAATATTTTTAAAATATATAGTGTTTTATAATAAATATAAATACATTGGGATACTACAAGTGGATGTGTCTTTGATACATATATACCTAGTAGTAAGTACTCCGACAAGAGGTCTCAGGCCTGATTCGAGGTAATCTAGTACAAAGAAATGGACCATGCTTCAAACCTATTTTGACATTCAATGGAAAAATGCATTAAGAATTCACAAAATATTTACGTACCAGTATGATGGATTTAAATAAATGATGAATATGAATATCCAAACAAAAATGAATGGTTTTATATATTAAATAAGTATGACCCATGATTTAAGAACCATATAAGTAACATTTCTTGATTTTATGGTATCCTAATATGATAAATGTTTTTCAAACTATGCATTTTGGTTTTAGTAAATGGATAAAATTAAAAGGATCATGGTTAAAATTTAATGTTTCATATCTATAAATTATGGTAATTCTATGAATCGATATCTTAAAAATAAATCTCATGAAATATAATTTGGAAGGTGGTACAATATTTTCTTTTAATTATGAAGATAAATTGATATCAAATAACATGTGAATGTCATGTGATGTTCTTATAGTATTATTTAAATTAAACATTATAATTCTTATTATACAGAGGTTGAGGAATATTAAGACATGATTCATATTTAATATGATTGGAAAGTGGTATTAAACAATAAGTCAACAAAGCTCTAGTAGTGGTTTATGAATAATATTGGATGGTTGATGTATTTTTATATTAGAATTCATAGATTATTTTATATGGATCATAAGATATATAATTATTTTCAGTATTGTTTCTAATTATGAATTTAAAAGGAAATGTTGAACGGTGATGAACACATTGAAAATTAATCTCATATAAATGTGTTATTTTGACTAAGGGAAGGTGACACTTAATTAACGCCTTCCATTTATATAATTATGTTAGAAAAATGATATGCAAGATATGAGCATATTAAAAAGATAGTACAAATTACCATAATAATTAGTATTGAAATAGTATTCTATTTCAAAAAAGATAATGTTTACAACCTCTTGGATTTAAATGTTATATTCAGTCATCATTGTAAAAATTGAGAATGAATGTCTTATAAAAGGATTTATGGTAATTAATGTGGTTTCCATGTTTCAAGTGAATATGTTATGTGCATATTCACATGTCTAGAATGTGAAAATCATGGTATATTGTGATATATTCAGGAAACGTTTTATGCCTATATCTGGACATTTTTTTTAAATCTTTGAATTTTCATATTTATGAAGTGTTATAAGGATAACCATTTACAGAATGTTTTATTTATGCATCATATTAAATAAGTCTGATTACTGTGTTATATATTCATAGGTGGATATATTATTACTGTATATCTTATTAATTCTACTTTTTTTTATGATAAATATTGAAAAATGGGATGACATATAATGGATATCATGATCTGTTATTACATCAGGAATAATGAAGACACCTTACTTTTTGGATAAATAGGTGAGGTGCATCGAAAAAAAAATTATGAAATTCCCATCAAATAAATAATGTATAAATTTTAATGGAAATTAATCAAATATTGGAAAAATGAACGTGAAAAAAATCATCATAGCACCTTTTTACGGTTAATCAAATGGTGCAATGGATAATCAAAGATTTATGGATTTGTGATTGTTAACTTTGTTCTGAACATATCCTCTATCACTATCCATCAGGAAATCATAGTAATATTTCTCTTTTATATCCATTTTTTTCACTTCCCACCTATATTATCCTATGTGGAAACCTATTTATATTTTACTTTAGGTAACTATTATGGTTTCATCATTCCCTTTTTATGGAAATTATTAGTATTCATATTTATAGTGTAGGTTTCAATGAATAAAAAATTCATTTGTAAAACCATTGATAATATATACTAATTTAATAAGAGAAAATAATTTTAGGATGGTTATAATGCAATACCTAAAGATTTTGAAAATTAATTTTTTTGATTTAATTTATCCTTTTAGATATTTTTCATTTCATGCAACACTATAAATAATTTATTTTGTACTAGAGAACTATTTTTGGGATGCGTTATATGCAAATCCATGATAATAAATTAGTACAAACTACATAAATGATCTATTTAATTTTATGGAGTGATTATTTTTTCTTTCATTTCTTGCAAAAATGACTAACCTCGGTGGCTTTTATAACACAGCTGATCGAGTTTTACCAAAAAAACCTATATGTTATTGATATATGATTATTTAATATAATAAGATATATCCCAGATGTTCAATTAATTGTCATGAATTTTATTAAATAATTTATGAAATTAAATTGATAACAAATATATAACATGAATTGATATGCTACTAATTAATAAGAAATTTATTTGAAGATAGATTGAATATAAAGGAAATTCTTTTTATTTTTATGGCCACAAAGATGTTTTACCATATTATATTAAATTAAATAGAATTATTGACTGATAGAAATGTAATATATATGTTATATAATCAATAATATATATTTTTTATTAATAAAATAGATTATATAGTTGTATGACTTGTAAAAAACCCAATTTTATTCATAAAACACTATATTTTTTATAATTGTACTTTTACCTCCAATTAAATAGAACAAATTTTAAATTCAATATTTTGAGATTTTATATTTTTAAAATTTTAAAATAAGTAGAACACATGTAATGTAAATAGTTTAGGATATTTTTTTTTTGTTTTTATTTATTTTTTCATTTTTTAATGAATATATAAAAATACTAGATTTTAATTCAAAACATCTTTTTCGTCTAATCTATTTGTAAGGATAAGTTATATTTTTAAATTATTTTCAATTTTAATTAGATAACACATTTCTAAATTAATCAAATATAGGTCATTGTAACCAATTTCATATTTAAATTGTATATAAAAACAGTGATATTTTGACCATTTATGACATTAAAAACAAGCATTTTCGACCAAACTATGGTATTAAATTTAAATTAATTTTTAGAACTCAAATTATTACAATTTAGATAAAAATGAATCCATATTTCAAATAATAAATTTTTTTAATGTATAATATGGTAGAAATAGTTCTTTACCAAAAAAGTAGTGAAGGTAATTAAAATTTATTACATTTATTAAAGAAAATATAAGATTAACTAAAGAAAAAACATTATATTTATGACCCAAAACGACCTAGAAAGATGTCTATGATCTATTATATGGAAATATTTTGACCCAGTACTACCACGTCATTAATTTATTCCATTATTAGATACAATTGTCTTGTGACAAATGTGTATGTAATTCCATTTTCAAAATATTACTAGTGTGCCACCCATCGTCCAATATAAAAAGGATTCTTATACTCACACTTCTTCACACATTTAATGACACATAGGTTCTGTAATTATATACTCAAACATCCTAATATATTCTAAACCTTACTCCTTGTATCCTCATTTTGGTAAAAACATCTTCTATATAATCTATTTGGTGGAAACCAAAAGGATTTTCCCGATTAAGAGGTAAATCCCTCCATCAAACCCCTTTATATTGTTTTCATTATCTACAAAATAATCTATTTTTATCAAAAAAAAATTTAACAAAAATTTTATCCTAAATATAATAGGTTGTAATATTATTATGTTTATACCTGAACATAAACATACATCCATCTAATTTGTAACGAACATAGTTTTTATGTGTATAGTGAACTACCGCCTCACAAAATGTTGATTATTAATTTTTACATTACAAACTATCATGGTGGAAATTATGATGAAAAAATGTTTATATGTGGTATATATTATTTTTATTTTTTATTTTTCATTATTTTATATTTATTAAAAACATATCTTTATGATTTCCATTTTTTGTATGTATGATAATTTTATATGAGGATGTATGGAAAATATCCCCCTCAAAACGATATAAAACGCTCACACAATAAATGGAATGTATTAAAGATGGATTTAATGAATATATATTATATATATTATATACTCATTTATTCATAGAAATATATATATACATGTAATTCATTTATATTATTTCTTTCAACATAATAATTAAATAGAAACAATGTTCATGCCTATATACGGCTTACCGTCTCAATGAACACTGGATTCCATTCCATATTTCATTGTTATATATTTTACAATAAAACAAATATACATGAATATAATGGATATTTATTAAATATTTAAAATTATTTAATACATTATATAAGTAAAATGTTTATTTACATGACAAATTAAGACACATGTGAAGAACAATGATGATGTTATAGAAAGTTAAACCTTATCATATAATAATTAACAAGAGGGTAATATAAAGTCATAATAATACTAAATATGATATTATATATAATAATATGGTTTGGAAAAATATGTTTAATTAACTTGAATTTATTATACCAGTGGATTAAATGAATGCAATGAGAGTAAATAACCAAGGTAAGGGAATTTCATCTCACCATTTATTTCCAAGAGGCACATTTTTTATCCATCACCATTATTTTTTTCTGATATTTATAATTCCCATGAATGTATTATATAATTTATATATATATAATTATGGGTATTTACATTCCCAATTTATTATATATCTTTCATGGGGTCTATGATACAAATGATACAAATTTTTAAAGTAATTTGTTTTGAATTTTCCTTCTTTAAGACAAATGTCTTGTTATACACCTATATTTTTTAATGTTGTGTATATACAACCTATGAAATTTTGTATCATGAAGATACTTATATTCATAATATTTTAAGATTTTTGAAATTCCATGTTGTTAAATTGGGACTATGCTTCAAAGTTACCATGTGGTAAGCGTTTATTGAAAAGATCTCATCGCTTTTCAAGATTATTTATGATTATGCTTCATTTGATGAAATATTATAATAAATATCTCAAGAACACTCATTATAGTATTTATACTCTAGTTATTAATGATATATTCATGCATTTGTACCACTTTTTACTCTTTGCTATATAAGATAGTTATGAATGATGTTTTAATAAATTCTGACATTACCCTCTCTTTGGTTGGAAATTTGTGTTCCTTAAAAATCCTTCATTATAAACATGGTTTCCAATAATATTATAATATTTTCCTATAATATTAATTTTTTTACCTTTTTAACATTTAAGAATTCTTTCAAATTAATCTTCTTACCACTTTCCAAATAAGGCATTATTCTATCCCCTTTTCTAGGAAAAGGGAATGTTCTTCTTACCACTTATGAAATATATAAATTTACACACCATCATTAACTTAAAGATTTATTTTTCATTCATAAAAAGATAAGTTTATATAATTTTTTTAAAATAATTTTAAATGAAATAGTTTTGAAATTTATTTTCATGATTTCTTTATATTTTTTCGTAGTATTTTTCATGAAATGTGTCTTCAAAATAGTTTTCTAAATTATTTTATATGTCATTAATAAAAATGAATCTCAAAATTTTATTAATATTGGTTTTTAAATATTCAATGGAAAAGGATTCCAAAATTTTTACTTGGTTTATTTCTATGTGTTCAATTCATTTAAGAAGAAAAGTGTTTTCTAGAGGGTTTATGTTTTAAAAATCATTTCCAAAGAATAAAGGATATTTTGATCAAGAAATGTATTCAAAATATATTTCAATGTTATTTTTTATAAAATTTGACATCCATTGATGTTTATCATTCTCTTATAAAAACGGATCCCATAGTTCAATTCACATTCTATCTTGAACGGTTCATTTTTTTGGTTGATTGGTGTTTATGAAACATATTTATTTTCCATGAGTCATACACTTTTGAATCCCCCTTATTATTAATGGGTTATTATTTGGTGAAATTATTTTGAAACAAATACCATTACCTACATTTTAATTTTATGAATTATTAATGACAATTAATTTATTTCATTGGTTATGATTTGATATTTATAAAACCCGTCTCTTTTGATGAGCCATGATATGATGAATGTTTTGAGGAACATACATGTATGATTTTATTTTCTGATGGTTAGGACCTATATCTACCTCCACTGAATTGGGTAACAATGGATGAATGATGAGTATAAATGTTATGTGTCAACCTGATTAAATGTTCTCATTGTTATCCATGGACACTGTTTTATGCCCATATGCTTATGCAAGAACATGAATACATGTTCACAATGTTACGGTTGAACATTATTACATGTTCATAAAGCAATGAGTGAACCATATAAAAGTCTTACAATTTTATGCATCGAACTGGTTTCATATACTTATTTTTATTCTTAAACATGATTAATTGTTCATTATATTATGTTTTAACCTGATTATATGGTCACAACATTATCTGTGTAGTTGTATAAATGTATATAAGTCAATGAGAGGGCCTGATTTCATATCCTTAAATTAATGTCTGTACCTTTTCTATATATACATGTTCACTATATTAACCCTCTATTTTTATTCCATATTTAAATATTTTATTCCTATGATATTATTTTATGGATAACTTTATTTATTTCCTAATCAATCATGTTTTATGAACTACCATGATTTACGTCACTATTCACTTTTATGGTCTTTTATATATAGTGTTTGATATTCTTATGTTATGGTCACGTTATCATCCCACTATGATTATGTTTGTACTATCATTTCATCCATGTTTACCCTTTATGATCTTATGAGCTCACCCTATTTTTATTTTCCATCCTTGGGTTATAAAGATATGTATTATGTATGATGTGTCTATGAAGTGTTCTATCCATGTAGAACCTAGTGGGGATATAATTTATCTCTCTTATACACCATTGTTAATGTTTCCCGGATCCTAAAGGCAATATAATAATACTATATTTGGTTATCTATTTTTTTAATGTTTGATGTAATATAAAAAATAAATGTAATTTTGATGTATGTTAATACTATGTTATTATATGGATGGCCTCAAAAACCATTGGAAAATTAAAAATTGAATAAGAATAAATTTATACAATTAGCCTAAATTGGGAAAGAAGAAATGTAAATAACGTTTACTCACATGTCAATATCACCTCTATAGAAAGTATTGAATGATTCTTGAATGAGTTTTCCATTACACATCTATCATCATGAATTTGTTTTTACCCATCAATTGTTTCTTCCATTGAGAAAAAAAATCCCATTTATAGTGTTATGGATTCTTCATGAAATAAAAATATATTTTCCTTTTAGACTTACATATCACGGGTTGACCAAATTTTGTAGGATAATAGGGAATTATTTTTAGATAAAATACCCTATAATTTTTATAGAGGCATTTTTTATCTTCATTAGTATAAAATTACTCATTAAGTGGGATTTGTAAAGTAAATTGATTTTATCAATCAAAACAAAATTCATAATGATGTGTATTCAATTCTTATATTCTATAATCCAATTAACGATAAAGATCCTAAATAATCAATATATTAAAATTCATTATATGATCTCTGAGAAATAAAAAATAACAAAAATATATCAGAAAAAAACATCATGATTTTTTTTAAATATACTAACTCTTAGAGTGTTACCCACATGTTAGAAAAAAATATATACTTCCATTTTAGATAGCTAGACTATTAATAGCTCTAGTTTTACTGGATAAATATGAATAAAAATTAATAATAAATATTATAAATTAAATAGTAGTTATCATTAGAAATACAAATTTTGGTATTTTATCTTTTAGATGGAATAAAATATTTTTCATTAATTTGAAAAATTAATTACTATAATTAATGAAATTACATTACTTCATTAATTGAAGTGTCATTAAACAAAATGGTATTGTTTTTTTGTATATATTTATATTGAAATATTATTATATATACTACAATACTTATCTATTAACAAAAAATGTAGGCTTCATGTATTCATCTCACATCCTCAAAAAATGTTTTCCAATATATTTATACACCTATAATCATAAAAAAATATAATGAAAAACTAATATAAAATATAATATTTGAATTTTATTTGTAAAATATTATATTATGTATTTTATAATTTGATATTTTCATCTTGTGTTGTTGATTTTTTGGAGTTTTTTTATCAAAAAATAAAAACTATAGAATCTAAATTTATAGATATTTTCATCATATGCTTCTTAAATAATGTATATGACAAAAAAAATTTTTTATCAAAAATGTTAAAATATTTTTATATTTTACATCTACTTTGTAGGTGTTATAATGATTATATCTTCTATTATAAAAATTTTATATGTTGTAGTTTCTTATTTAACATTTAATAAAATTTTATTTTCTCCCAATTTAATCATTTCCGGATAAGTGACAATTGGACTCATGATACCCATAAAAAATCTTCACATGGGTTTCATTTTAACGAGTAAATATATATACACTAGTAGACAATATGGAAAATATATTACTCTAATTAACATAACGTATCAACTATTGAATAATAATATTATGAATATATAGCACATGTATCTATTAATAAATGGTTTTCTAAGCCATTCATGATTGACAATTTTGTATTATGATTTTTATGGGTTCATAATCCATTATATATGGGATCAACTATGTATTCTACATAATAAACCATTTTAAGGGTAATTTTGATGTCTTATTTATATAGTGGTTAAATAATATTCCTGTTAAATTAATGATGCCTAATGGTTAGTACAGGTTTGTAAAAACTATTTCTAGGGACTGGTTTCTTTTGATTCTTTTGATTTTTTGGAATTTTATTTACAATTTGGGTTCTTTATTTTATTATAGTAAATTTCATGTTGTTGTTTACATGTTAAATATGGTTCATGACCACACAACCCGGGATGATGTAAAAGGATAATTTGTCTATGATCATGTGTTTCAGAAATCTCTCAAAGGGAGAAAACAAGATCAATCGAGAAGATGTGGTAGGTGATCAACAAAATCAAATTTCCAACCAAGGAATAAAAGGGGATATACTATGTTACGTACTCTAATGATATAATATCAATATTCAATTATGTGGTTCCAACCTTGAATAAATTTTTCTTTGGTCTCTCAAACCCACATGGTGATCAATATATTGTTCATTCAAATAATTTCAAATTCAATAATACATTCTAATTTACCACATGAGGATGAAATCGTACACATTAGTAGTTTCTTTGAAATTTGCAAATAATTTACTTTCAATAATGTGACATGTTTTTTTATGAGAATCTTACTTATTTCTCTTTAAAATTAAAATAATTAGAGTGATTCCAAAGTCTACCCGCACACTCTAATACAAAATGGGAGGATGTTTTATCTATGTTTATAATTGGGTACATATATACCTCTGATTCTGTTGAAATATCATTGAATATTAAAAATTTAAATTAATTAAATGAGAACAAATATTTAATCTATGGTATATTTTCATTGTTTTAATAAGGAATCACTCCAACTATTTTATAGGTATGTGATATTTATTCATTGTTTTTATAAGTTATTATCACAGGGAAATTGATGCATTGTTGAAGTTTTGTAGTAGGATATATGTTTTTGAAATAACAATTGGTGATCCATAAGATATTAGATGATAATAAAATTAATGTTTTTTCATGTCAATGTTTTGAATGGTAGAAATTTTTATTCCACATTATAGACAATAACTGATGAATGATCACATGAATGGTGTCATTGAATAACAATATTAATGAAATTATATCTATTTTTATACCCAATTTATGTATTATTAATGTATACATTATCATTAGTATGACATTAAAAAGTATTATCAGGTGTATAGGCCACCCCAATAACCTAGTTAAGGCTAACAACCAAGACCACATGTGTTCCAGTAACAACATCATGAGCATCCCAGAAAATTAATGATTATACATTAGAGGAAACCATGGTTGTGTTTATAAAAACAACTAGCATTCCACCATATAGTTTAATTGTAATCAATGGGAAAATATCAATAACCTAAAGTCTGATCAATGGGTTTACATGTAAAATATAAAAATTAATAATTGAAAATAGAATATATAATAATGCAAGACCCAGTGGTGTACTTCATACATAATAATATTAAACACCTTAAGATGTATAAAAAACTTTGAGGTTAGTGGTAAGACTTTTTAAATTTTCTAGAAATATTGTATGAAAAATATAAGGAAGATATAAATTAAAAAATTAAAAGGTAAAATTAAATTCGGAATGTTCTTTGATAAAAATATCAACAACCATTTTAGCTCACATTTATTTGTGTTTTTAATGGAAACAAACAGTAAATGTTTTGTTAATATGTTATGTTAAATAATTTTAATATTTGTTTTCTAGATCAGTCAACCAGGTATTTGGAATGATCAAAGTGATTAATAGGAATCTGATAGCCCCACATAGAATCCCAAATTAGATTAAACCAATTGTTGTTTGGTAGATCGAAACTATATTTATTATTGGTACTACAAAAAATTAATTTTTTATCTAGATAACACATGATATGTGGAATAAAACACCATAATTATAATTGGGTATGGAAATAACAGAGACTATGCCCAGGTTTCATCAGGTGGATAGCGACATTGATAGTGTATTTAGTGTTATTTTAGAAGAAAAAAATATTTATCTTTGGTGGACCCTGATTCAATGATTATCTTCCCAATGACTTTTTAAACCCCAAACACTTAATTACTGATCATAAATATATTGGATTATATAACTACATTACCAATGGTACTTTAATGTGTATAGATACCTTGAAGATAAATTACCATCTCTCTTATATTAATTTATTTCAATATCTATTTCTCTTTACTCATGTCTCACTATCTCCCACCCTTCCCTAGTTGTATATTACTGTGACTATCAAGAGTTCTCTTTATGGGGATTAAAAAAATTATTTATCTTAATTTTAATTTTCATAGTTTTTTACAACTATTGAGTGTAAGGTTTTATGTTCCCACTAACACTGATTGTGCTGAGTTTTTACACAATGCTGTTGTAATTTATGTGGATTTGGGTTTTTATCCAGAACCAAAAAATTATAGAATTAAAATCATGTATCTTGTTATAACCTCAAACAATAATGGGAATTTATTCTTCTAATTATTTAATATACATATTAATATAATTTTTTAATAAAAACCTTCTTAAGGATCATGAGGGTAGGATACAAAGAAATCCATTTATAGATTATTAATGAACACTATTATATAATTATGCCTTTTTTAACATATGTTCCCACTATGATAAATCATTTTGTTAATTAAAATAACATATAATTATTTTTCCTACACTTAACTATTATAATTATTATTTATCACTTTAATTACTTAAGTATTATTTTATTATTTTTAAAATGATTTTAAAAAGAAATTCGCAACATCCTTTCCCTATCCAGTGGTTTTTGGGCCTACTAATAGTATTAGAGACACCCTTTCTCTAAAAAAATATCATGTTTAAAGTATTGATCATTTAAATATATAATCAAACAAAAATACACCATATTTAATATAATATCACTCAATGGGTTGATAATTATACATTGATGGATCAGAATATGGGTTTTAGGAAACTATCATTTGTTCTTTTATTAGAAGCACTGATTAGCTAGTTTTTAGAAAAGTTATGAATGGATATAATCCCACTCATGAAAAATAATTAAAATAACACTATTTGATTTACTGACGTCTGGGATTGATAAGGAATTCATAAATTATTTATATTATAGGTTATATAGGATGGAATTTAATTGAGTTTCCATGTTTAAATCCAATCCCAAGATTTGGTAATTAATAGGAACAACACAGGAGGGTGCTAATAAATTAAATTATACTGGGTTCAATATGAATCAAAAATATTTCAAAATAATTAATATTAATCCCAATGAGTTAATCCCTGAAATATTTTTCCCATTTAAATAATATTTATTTTTTAAGGATGTCTTGAGGTTAGTTAAATAACATATAAATTCTTTGGAATAATATCTTTTGGGTCCTACATTATTCTTGAGAACCCAGTGTGATGAAAATACTAAAAGTGAAATATATCCTAAATCTATCAATTGGGGACCAAATCATGTCTTTTATGAACTATGATTCACAATTCAGAGGACATCCAAGAAAAAAGCCATAACATACAATGAGAACAATAATATTTCCATCACATCTAACAGTAATGATTCTTATGAATGTGAGGTGGAAATTTCTTATATTTATAGTAGGAATAAAATATTATTCTATTAAATGAATGGAAAAATAGAAAGAAGAATGATAACTGACAAACTAAAGTTGAGAAAAAATGATGGGAGTGTAACATAAATGTTCCCATACAACTACATTATCCTACTCTCAAAATTTAGAAAAATTAGAATAAGGAATCAAAAAAGGATATCAAAGTGTCAATATTGAGTGAATGCGAAGAATTCATCTCCACATCATATTTAAGAAATAGAAGACCTATGTTTTTCATGGATGAAATTTTTATTATTCAAGAGGAAAATACAACAACATTATTAACTCTTTTATCCATTTTAAATATGGATATTTAAATTAATATGGAGATCAATTAAGATAAGTTTTAATGATCCTAAAAAAAAATAAAATGATATCATTTTTGAAAAATATAATATTGTTAATGAAAATTAGAAACTATAGGAAAAAAGAAAAATCCCAACATTATCATTAAAAAATAAATAATGTAATTAAATAATATTCAATGTGTTATTGGAATAATGTAAACTCCTTAAAACATAATTCTGAAATGTTAAAGGTAAAAGTAATTTTTCAATGCACTAAGCCAATATTAATAAATTAAAGAAAAAACCAATATTCTTATGTTAACTAATTCAAATTTTACCCATGGGGAGTAGAATATGGATTTTTTCTTTTAATAATGGAATAAATTATGTACTTATTGTTTTGGTTACACTAAAAAATAGTACTCCTAAAGAAATAGTAAAAATTATAGGTTTAGAGGTGGTGGATCATAAAAAATCAATCATTGTAAAAACTTATGGATATTTATTAATTAATATAATTCCAATAATGATCATGATGGTATTCCCAAACAAATTCATCTCTCAAAAAATATTTTTTTATAAAATATTCACTTATTCGAGGATTAAAATTATGAAAAAATGTGGGTTCATTAGTCTTTATTAAAAGAATATTTGTAGATACAAAAATTGTTTAATAGAATATCTAGATTCATAAAAAAAATTTATAAAAAATATTTCAATAGAAATTACTAAAGAAATATCTATTACATTGATGGTGGCTTCTTAAGAGAATTGTGTTTTACCAAATAAAATGTTCTAATTTTCTCAAAATACCTTTAACATTGTATATTTAAAATTTTTGAAATGTGTTTTTCAATCTATCCAGACACCTTACAGAAGAACAATATAATATAAAGGGGAGATTGGTGTAATAATCATATGATAATTACATTATAAATTTACATGGTTTTCCACTTGTTGATACCGATAATTATTTTTAAATTTATTATTGATGATTGTATTTTAATTATTTTATACAATCATTTTTTAAAATAATAATAATGTTCCCTAATATATTATTTTATGTTCTATTCATATTCAATAGAAAAATTATATCATAATTTATTTGATAAGTTTTTTAATGATAATATTATTTATATATCTTTTTATATTATTTATGATTAAGTATATTGATATTACAATATAAAATTATTTAGATTTTATATTATAAGATTGATTATATTTTTTATCAGCATTTTTATTTTTCTTCAAACTTATTATTCTTTTTTGAGCATCCCATGAAACCAAAAGCTACCCAGTTATATCTCATTGGGTAGCCATTGAGGAATTCAAAAACTATGTATTTATTTTTTATCCTCCTTTCAACTATTATAACTCATTAGCTTACTAGTTGTCTATTTCTAGACCCTATTGTCCCATCAAAATGAAAAAGATTATCTTATGTTTTAACTTACGCTATCATACCCTCACTCTATTTTTTATACATCAATATTTCTAAAATTTATGAATTAAAATTTTAA
This sequence comes from Viscum album, assembly GCA_963277665.1. Taxonomy (NCBI): domain Eukaryota; kingdom Viridiplantae; phylum Streptophyta; class Magnoliopsida; order Santalales; family Viscaceae; genus Viscum; species Viscum album. Next base: position 1,809,852,963 of record OY728123.1, on the reverse strand, counting down.
ATTAATAGTTAAGGAGACAATTTGAACCATATTTTTTCTTTGAATGAAATATTGTCAATTATGCTCATTTACATGGATTTTTTCTCCCAAATATATATTTTTCCATTCATATGATATAAATTTTTATTATTTGATTTTGATTTTACTTTTTTATATCATTCCAAATTTTTAAATCCTATATTCCTGACTTCCAATTTTATTTTAAATTTCAAAATATTGTTTCCTTTAAATTATTAGGGAATAAATTTTGTTTCTCTTTTTTATAATTTTTGTTACTTAAATATTATTTCATAAGAAAATTTATGCTTGGCCATGTATGCCTATTATGTATTAATAATTATAAATTTTTTACCTCACCTTGTTATGATATATTTATTTATCAATAAATATTATGAAGGGATGGAATGAGGAGAAAGGAATCAAATTTTTCTCTAATGATTCATGAAAATTATATAAATTCAACTTTTTCAAAAACATCTATATGAGATTTTAATAATATAGTTCATTGCATTATGAGTATTTAATAATTAAATATTAATTAATTTTTATAATCTCATTTAATTTCAAAATAAAATACTAAAGTTATGTTGATTTTCCATATTGAGTATCATTATTTCATATATCGTTGTATCTAAAATTCTATATTTTGGGGGGAACATACCCATTAATTATAAATTATAAAATTTTCTTTTGGAAAAACATTCTCAAGAATCTCTTAAATTCATTAACCTATCATAAATTTATCCCCTTATTTATTCATTTTTTATCTCTTCAATTTTTTAATATTTTACTTATTTATTTTTAAATATTTATTTTATTCTTTAATTTAATTAAACAATTATAAAAACCATTTTTAATTCAATGAAATATTTTTAATCATTTTATTTTGGAATTAATATTTGATTTAATATTATAAAAAGATATATTTTAAATGTAATTTTCTTTTTGATGAATTTTTCTAACATTGATCATCCTAAATGTACTCTTGAATTTCACTTCAAATGTAATTTGAATATGTGCCTTATATTTAGTATTGAAATCCTGAATTAATAATTAATATCATGAATAATATTTGTGAAAATTTTATTTTTAAAATAATTATTTCATTGATTCATATGTCTTCTTTCATTTTAATATCAAATTGGTAGATTGATTTTCTCCACTCAAATAGGTAGGTTTTTTTTCTTTATTTCAATTAAAACTGGATTAATATTTTATGTAGATACCAAATACATTAAAAGTATGAATCAATTTTTGGGAATCCTAAAAAATTTGATGTTTAATTGTTTCTATGGTCAAAGTACTTTTTTCTTTATTGAAAACTATAATGATAAAATCTAATTTATAATTATGTTTTGTTAAAAATTTAATTTCATTTAACATAGGGTTGAATTTTATGGTTTTTAATATATGTTTTGAATGTTGGAATGATTTTTTAATTAGAAAATTATTTCAAAATATACATTTTATGATGTATAGTGGATTCATTTTTTAATTTAATTTTTTATTTCTTGAGCTCCATTTGATATAATTTATGTTCCCATTGTGGTTTAATTATATATTTTAGGGGTTTCCTAATAAAATGTATAAATAAATATACCCCAATAGATACACTATTTTGAAGATTTTTTTTATATAAAATATATATTTTATATTAAAACATTCTCTTGTATTTAAATTCCCTTTAATTTTAAGCAATGATTTTTTAATTTCTGAACACATAGAATCTATAATTTATAATTTAATTAATTAGTTTTTGAAATTTGAACGTTTTTTTGAGACTACAAATTAATCTGTATTTTATAATTCTTTTGATATAAAATTATATTTTTTGTATATTGATTTTTATATATTATGATTGAACCAGAAATTATTATGAAATCATTACCCCTATTTTTATAACCACTATTTATCATTCATTTAATTATTCAAATTAGAGATCAGGTGATGAAATTAAAGATATAATTTATATAATATATTATATAAAATTATTTTGTGGAATATGGTTAGAAATAAAAATTTATGGATATTATATACTCTCTAAAAATTATTTTGAAATAGTTAAAAATTATTATAAATTTTTGTAATTTAATAAATATTTATTTTTATGGTTTCGTATCATCACATGTGGATTTAGTTATGACATAAAAGAATAATTTATTTTTGGGTTTATTTTGAAAGAGTCATAGTTTCAATTTAATATTTAATTTTATATATTATTTATATAATTGAATAATTTTTTAATCTAATCCTCAATATGGAATGTTTTTTTATTTTTTATTTTTAAAATTCATAATTGGGGATAAATTTTTAAAATTAATTATTCTGTGGGTTCCCGGAAAACCCAAAAATGTAGGGATTATTCTATCATTGAGAGAAACATTGTCACATGATCCCTAGTTGCCTCTCGGAATGAAAAAAATATTATACCCCTAATGCTCATGCCTACAAAACATATTTCTACATCCTCTGATTCAACTTACTCTAAAGACTCTATGAGTGAGGATTAAAATGAAAATTACCCTACATTTAAATATTTATACCCAATTGAAGAGAAAGAACATTTTCAAGTTGATAATTAATCTTAGACTAAAGAGAATGATACCACACGTTTCCTTTAATACAAAAAATGGTGATATAGAAGCAAATACCAAACTTGAAATCAAAATATGATTTTTATCAATGTGGGGGAAGAGAATAATAAATATCCAAGCATCAATTTCAATGTTATTAATTGGAGATGAATTGTATTTTTTATGATATTGATTCATGTTTTACTTGAGTTTTTTTCTATACTTCTCAATATATCTATATTTAATTTGTTAATCTTGTCATTTTCACTTCTGCCCTTTCTTAAGGGTGCAATATGGGCTTCTCCTCATCCTAAATTAAACCCTGTTTAGGATTATCCGACTTTTCATTAAATTTAGGAGTTTGATTTTTTATTTCAAATTGAATTATTTTGGATAACACTTGGTGTTATGTTTCACTATGTCGGACTTTCTCTCTAGATTTCAATAATAAAAATAGAGATATCTTTAAATATTTTTTAATGATACTTTAGTAGTGATTATGGAGACTGTGAAGGCTTGGATTTCATCTCCAATGACCTTGAACTTTCTCTTCCCAACATCATCTCTTCTGCAATGTCTACATATTCTTCCATAATGGGACACCCTCAAGCTATGATATATAATATCCCCTTGAGGGTTGGGATATTTCACCATGATCAAGTAGAATTTACATTGAAAGCATATGGTATAAAATAGTAAAATTAAAATATAGATATGATGATATTAATAGAAATTTATGGAGGGAAATTAATACCTTATATCAACGAGAAGCATCATATGAACAACCACAGTGAAGGGTGTGAATCATGATAGGAAATAGGATGTGAGGTCGTCTCACGTGAGGGAATGAAATGTGGGAATGGTGGATCTCCCCTAAAGAATTAATGGGGTGGTTATTTTAATGTTTTAAATAAGATAAATGTCCACGAGGAACATTTATTTGAAAAAAATGTGGAAGGATCTATTTAATCATACCTCTCTAAAACAATTTGGTTGTATTGTATAACAAATTGTGTTCCATCCATGTGAATTAGAAGTGTCCCCGTCTATAACATTTCTCATGGGTTTTCATCATATATACCCAACCCATGTAAAAAATCCTCCACCCATAACCATGTTTCCTGTTTCATACCATGACCATCTTTAATTCCTCTATACCATGTGATAACAATGTCTGGAATCAATGTACTATAGAAATTAAACTGAAAAACTCTTTTCTCTCATGGCGTCACATGGTTTCTCTTAAACAATCCACACCAAACTATACACACTAGACAAAAAGATTCAAAACTATTGAAACAGAAATCTAAGCATACAAAACTCACTCAAACACTTGATTAACCTCAAATGGCTTGTATATTTGCAAAAAAACATCACATAGATATATTCCAACTCATTAAATTTCATTAAAAATATTAGATCAAAATTTTTCCCATCCAAAAAACTCAAAATAGAAATTTCAAATTAATTCCCTTACTCATACATAAACAATGGACATTAAAAACTCCACACCATAAAATATATTCTCCATAATTTGTTTGGTTTTCTTAAATTACATATCCTAACCTAAATTGGTCATCTGTTCACATTTAATCCATCCTGTTTTACCCCTAAAAGACGAATAATATCATGATGCCCTACTTTAAGCACACATAACCCAACACTCTAAATGATGAGATATTTCATACGACATTAATAAAACTAAAAATACATTACCTGACAATATTAATATATATTGAGACACCTGATTTATTCTAATTTTTTGATAAGGGAACTTAATGTACACTAAAAAAATACAAATTTCCAATCTATGAAACACTCCCACATACCAATCTTGTGCATTACGTAGCTTTTATGTCACCACACACAAACATCCATGAAAAAATTATTTAAAATCTGGAACCCACATTATATTCTCATTTCTATGAGTAAATTTTATTTTTCTCCATCATATTTACATAACATAATCACATAGGTTTTTCTCTAAAAAACCACAAGAATTTCCTTAAACATACCCGCCCGTTAGAAAAAATGAACCCATTGTGGTATTCTAATCGCCATATCAATTGACATTCTAAAGTATCATTTAGAAAAACATCTATACATCTTATCTCAAGTGTGTTTGGCTGATCCCTCCAGTGCACCATCAATAGACATAACAATGTTTTGATCAACACAAACCATCTCTAGCCCAATTCCAATTCTCAGAGTACATATACAATGAAAATCATATTGATTTCACATACTCAAAATGGTTTTTTCATCCAATTTATACCCAAAATATCTACTAAATAGTAACTCAATAGAATAACCATACTCATAAAAGGACGTATCATTTTAGAATGATATCATGTTGAAACCCATTGGTGTTCCATTTTAGTTTCATTATTTGATCACAATGTTAACACCATAGCCCACTCCTAATCCATCCCTAAACAATATCGATGGATATGACCAATTCAACCCACCTTATCACAATAACAACATAAAAAATAACCCATTGATGGATTCCAAGAACATAAACAATGTCACATAATAATATATTATCTATTTTTAATGTATCCCATTCAACATATGGACATTTCAAATCCTTAATAGGGACTCTTTTTATTATACTCAATAATATATATTTTAAACTCCCCAGCCCGCAGATCTCATATTGAAATTCACCAATTTATAATTAAAATGTCTATCACATGAAAATGGAAAGTACCACTCCTATGCATGGGTCTATATTATCGTAATACCATGTCTCTCAACCTATAAAATTATCCTATGGGTTATATTTCCAATCAACATGGATAAATCACCTAAACAGAGTAATTATTACATCATGCATATCAGTTTCATTAAAGAAACCCCTATGACATTTTCAAACAACCTGACATCCCTCACATGACGAGGCAAAAACACACAATCATCTACTAACCGGTGTCATCCCCAAATCCACAAGAATACGTTCATTATCAAAAAAATTCAACTCAAAATGAATCCAAAATAATAATGTTCAGGATTACTAATAACATGTGCCTCGTAACTAATCCTTGATAGCCAAAGTAATAGAAATCATAGTTAATTCCTCCGAAAAATGAAAATGTTTCATTGTATATCTTTGTGTATACCACATCTCAATAACACCTAATATTCATTGAGTTAAAATTTAGGAAGCTAATACTGATTTATACCATATGTTTACCAATAAACATATGACAACTCATTACATAGAATTATCTATATTAACAAAACACTCTTACTCACTAAATATCGAGTCATATCTGAAGGGAATATAGGTCCTCCAACTCATCTCATAAAATATTCAGGTTCCAAAAATTTCATAACATGTGGGGGAAAATATTCTAATACTACCTAAAATAGATGCTGATGTCACACATGAAAAATCATTGATTCTCACCATGAATATATATGCATTACTTATCCCTCGATACTCAAAATCTCTTACTTTTCCCCCATGGAATCATCGTAAATGATTTGTAACAAAGAGCGATATTCATGGGGATCTATTAAAAATAATTACATTCCTTACTACATGGAAAATGACATAAGGGTTTTTACTGGAACGTTAAGTAAATTAACCTTGTTAACTCACCCCTACCGATCATCTTCACAACAAACTAAGCCATGTTGGATCTAGTAATACCACTATCACACAAAAAACATTTTCCTCGATGATCTATTCCAAAATAAAACCACAACGATAGGATCTATTGAGTGAAATACTATTCTAATCATTATGGTAAAATACCATGGATGTCGTTACAAGACTACTCTTTAATAGTAACAATAAAATACTCACTCTAGGGGTTATCCTATAATGCTGAAATTCCATTACCAAACCCTTAGGTTATCTATATGTCCCTTTATAACTAGATTTTACCATAGTAGCCACCAATAATTATCTCATCATAAGACCCGTATGACCTACCACTATGATAAACGACATATATACATGTTAATCCCACTAAGTTGAATAAAACAAATTCTATATTTTAAAAAACGTTACATGAGTAGTTTATAAAAATTTGGGTAGCTAACCCTCAATTGGAAGTAATGATATCCTAATATACCAACCTATATCCTGTGGATCACATATGCTAAAGATGATTCATGTTATACCTCTTACCTCTATAATCTATGTTCCAAAATAAATATTTGGTCTTATTCCAATATGAAAAAAATCTAATAAATATTAAACCCGAAATCCCAATCATCATGTGCATCACCCTATGTAAAAAGTTAAAAACTATAGCACATCAAAAAAATTGATCATATGAACTTGGTAACCTAAAAATCCCAAAAAAATGTCCTTTGTGACACACCAGCACATGTTATATAATAATATATGAATCAATCCAAAAATATTGTGTACATAATCCAGAAATGGTGATAAAAATAAAAAATAATAGGATAAGAGATTCTAATGCCCCATCCAGGCACACTCAATCAACATTTTCCAAAATGGTTCTCTATGTGACCTCATGAATTCCTCTATATATACTAGTGGGTACTGATTATGAGTTTTTAATTGATGGTAATGATAGTTGGAGAATAGATCCGTAGTATCTGAGTGTGAAATAACAATAAAAATAAAGAATTCCCATCCATTATAATAAAATGATATCAAAACTAGTAACTGTAAAAAACAATGCTATGGCATTAAATGAAATAGAGGCCTGAACATCCATACCAAACATAAAATTACCGTAGTCTTAGTTGGAAACATATAAAGACCAGTGAAGAGTAATTAAATGATGTTTTTTTTCCATAACCACTCAAGCCATACCTCATCCCAGTATCATGATATCATCTAATATTTCCCACTAGACCATTCTAGACATAACCACATGCCACTTCCTAATCTATTCATTCAATTTATATGTGATAGATTCATAGTTTCACTAATGAAACAGAGTTCCACATTGGTTGCGAGAATGAAACAAATTATGTAATAATTGAAAAAAAATTAATAACTATTATATAATGTGATATATCCATGTTATGTGATAATATAAAAATAATAATTATATTATATAGTGAAAAAAATGAATAAATAACCACATCAACACCTACATAAGACCAATTATGGGGAGTTAATAATCATATCATGGTAACTGCGCCTCTATAGCTCATCTCAAACTTATGCGAATAAACATATTTATTTGTCTATTACCAAAAACTATCTTCAAAACTATGATATATTTCCCTAATGTAACATATGCATAACACAGTATTAGAGTGTCTATTAACATTGATCATCACCTCTAAGGAACCTCTTTTCACTATTTTAGAATCCACAGATCACATATTAATCAGTATGAGTAGTGGATTTATAGAAATTAACATGAATCCTTTAAACTCAACCTCATTATCATTCATGGGTTCTCTTGATGATAGGCTGAACACTGGTTTCAAGAAGGGCTGGCCCTTGGAAATAAAATGCATCCATTCATAATTGTTTCATGGGAGACCTAGGAAATGAAATAGAATACACTTCCTTGCCCAACTATCCTTGTCATGGGTATGAAATTACTCAATGATCATTAGTTTATGAATTAGGGGTGTGTTTAATCGATCATTAGAGGAATCAAATGCCTCAATAAATAGGATACAATAATAAACCCCATAATATCCAACATTCATTCATGGGAATATACTATGTTTCATTATCTTAGGAATATATATCCGAAGCATGTACATCACATAAATTCTTAATGGTGTAATCTTATTTCTATTGAACTATCAATACCCTACCATTTGAAATAATACCACTATATCAAAGGAACATGTGAAATTCCATGAATTATTATATTCAAACATGGATATAGTTTTTGATGTTTGACCCTAAGAATAACCTCTCAAAACCCACTACAACAAAAAAAATTTCTTGATTCTAGATGGTCATGGAACCCACCAACAAAATACCATGATTTCATACCCCAAACATATCATGAATCCATGGGACTCATCCATCTCAATATGTGATTCTATAGAATCTCGAGTAATCACATAAACGTTGATCCCAACAAAGAATTCCTTGTAATATTCAAAAAAAATCATAAGTCATAAAAAGCATTCCAAATAAACAATATAAAATCATTGTATGAACAACAACTCCAAATATTATCATCCCAGTCGAAGTAAGGCATATATGTCTGTAGAGGGTCTATGTTGAAACCTATAACAATCACTACCGAAAACAAAGAAAAACCCTATATAGGCCACTCTATAATCAATGAACCTAATAAGTTCCCCTAGGACATATAATATCATAGGTACCCTCATAATGGTTTTCTCTTTCATCAATGGTTTAGTGTCAACACCCAGTATACTAAAGATAATTTTCCTTCTATTTCATCATAAATATATCCCAACCCCACTAGATATAATAAGTAATTCATCCAATAATTGTTTATATATGTCCCATATGCTATCTCACTCATCCATTCATAACTATGTGGTTTTACTCACCAAACATGCGACCCCTAGAATATGATCTATCCACATTGGTTAAACATCCCATAAGGATGTTTGATGTGCCTAATAGGGTCATCCATCTCAATCATGACACACCTATAGAGTGAGTTGACATAATGATCATTCTCAAGGGTTACTTGGTTATACTTATCTGAACCATTAGATGGATGCCCCAAATAGGGTTCCAAGTATATTAGGTCAAGGACTCACTCCTCAGTGGCTGAGGAATCATGTTTATTCCTTAGGAAACAAATGTCTTAGAATCTTATTCCCATATCTTATAAAAACTTAAAAAAGTCAATTTAGTTTAAATAATGCATTCAAGTTAAATATTACTATTTTAATATAGGGAACCACCAGTGGGTGAAATAAAAAATTGCAGTTAATATATCAAAATCAAAATAGACCAATGTTAGGTATATGTGAGCACCTAGATCAATCTAAAGAACTTACTCTTTTTAAAAGAATCTCAACAACTTTGTTGTGGCTCTCCATGGTGTTTCCATGATTAACCAAACTACTACCAACCACCAAAATAATTATCTAAAAACAAAAAAATAAAGATAGATAATTATAGTCGAATTACAATGAATTATCCCATTGGAAAAATTAAATTTATTATTGAATAATCAGTAAAACAACACCTCTCGATCATACTGCACAAGATCTAAATCCAAAAACAAATGATAATTCTACAAAATACAATTAACACTAACTTGAATAAACATCTTAGCATCATATCAAATTACATAATTAATTTTATTTAATTTAAATATAAAATTTGATTAAATATTCATTGTTATATAAAATTTACTGTTTGATTAATGGACATGTTGAAACACCATCTGGGGATGACCTCTTTCTTGGATGAATAAAATCATATTTTCAATTAATAGATTCCATAAAAATAAGGTTGAATAAAAAATTAAAATACAAGATGGGGATGCGGAAAATTATAACGGATATAATATGAGATAAATAGAGGATTTAGGATATTAACTCATACCTTATTATACCGATAATCACTCAATTTGACTCTCATATTGAAGGGTTTGATGGAGGAGTAGAAGAGAAAAGTGAGGCTAACTTGTATAAGGGAAGGATATTGGAAAATAGGGGCTCCACCCGTAAAAATATTATGGGGAAAATTAATTTCCTTATTTTAAATAGGTCAAAAAAGTTGAACATGGTTTATCAAACCATTATCATGATATTTAATAGGCTTTATCTAAGAACACCACTCATTCAAGGTTGGTTAGTATGATTTTCCAAACATGAACAAACCATGATAATTATAATTATCCTAGTCTTTATCATTACATATCATTTTTAAACACCTTACACCAAGAATCCATCCTAAAAAAAGTTATAGGATTCACTATGAGTTTTATATGGTTTCTTTTAAATGATTTATTTACAATGATAGTAAACATAGCATTATAGATGTTGAATATAAAACATTCTCCCTCTGAAGGCATCAAAAAATTTATTGAAAATGGTTCACAATAAACCATGATCTTGGTCGAGAAACCTAAAAAAGTAATAAAACTAAAACCGAATCTCCTGATGCATACCCAAAAATCCATGTATCCTCCCTGGACTCAATATATTTCCAAAATAATAACTTGTTCATCTTCCAACTCTCATAATTATATTTAAAATATTGAAAAAAATTAGAAATACAAAATTCAAGTTACTTATAAATTATCAATGTTAACTACAATAATGAGATATTACAATGACTATGTAAAAAAGGGAAAATACGATATTAAATTTTAATGGGGAGTGGGAAATTAATTTTTTTTATTATTCTCCAAGATTTTAATTTTTTTATTTGTATTAATTCTTATACCCACACAACGATAAAATATAATTTTGATCTAGAAGAACAAATAGCATAAGGACCCCATGATTATGTGTTTTAGAGATGAATTTTAATTTCACTAAATGAGTAATATTTGGGGATTTATGACAAAATAAAACATGTGGATATTATTTAAATTGACCATTATTTGGAGGTGACTTACTAATTTTTGTAAATGAAATTTCCTTCCATTTATCATTATTTCAATAACTAAAATCCACTTGAATTAGATTATAAATATTATTGAATTTCATGATATAAAGAAATTTATCATATTTTTCAATTTAATGAAGGATTAAAAAATCATTGTTTCAATTTTTTATTACATAATATTTATTCAAATATTTTGAGATATAGAAACATTTTACAACCTAAATTGATATATTTTAAATGAAATGGTTGTTAAAATTTCCATTTAATATAATTGAGAAATATAATTTCAAAAGACCTTATACATGAGACCTTATTTTAAATTGAATCCTATATTATCCAATGTAATCCATGAATAATCATGTAAGGGAAGAGATAAACTATATGGTTATTTAATCATTTCCTATCATAATCATCATATTTTTCAAAAAGTTAAATGATTCAATTATGAAATAAGGTTTGTCTACAGTTGAAATGATGATTTTAAATTGAGGATATGATGCTTCTGTTGAATTGGAGAGTAGTGTAAATGGATGTTGTTTTGGTTTCATTATATTTAGTTTTTTACACAACATAATAAAATAGTTAAAAAAAATACTTGAAATTGTGAGGAAAAACAGGTTCTATGTTTGGGGTTCAAAAGTCACTATTACATGAATTTTGGTGTTGTTTATTTTGGGTTAGGGGGTGTAGGAAATTTTTTTGTCAGATTTAAATTAAGGAATCTTATAAATAACCAGATGTTGTCAATATAGTGTTCTTTAATGTATTTCTGACCTTCAATAAATTTATATGGAACTAGGGTGTTGTCGCATTTTTTTATATGTAAATTTAATTGGACATTATATTTTTATATCATCTAATTTTGTAAATTATAAAACGAATTTTTTATAATAATTTATTTTATCATCATTTAACTATGTTAGAAATAATCACTCTTATGGTATTTTTTGATGTCTTTCGTAACAATTATATTAAAAAATTATTTAATCAATTTAAATGAAGCATTGTCCCATGTTTTTTCAATATAGGTCAAAAAATGGACAAGGGATCACCATGGTGGGGAAACTGGGGTTTTTGGTTTCTATCTATGTAAAATTGAGATTCCAAAAATTATTTTAGTGATTCTTTTAATCGATATAGTCAAACTATTTTCCAAAATTGTGAAATAATTTCTAGCAGGAGGCTATACCCATTATGATGGCCATGATGAAGGAAAATGTATAAAAGGTTTATACCAGGATTTTATGAGTAATATGTTGTCTATATATTGTTTTACATCGAAGGCTTATAGTTTTGAGATAATTTCACAGGCATGACCATGCGATTTCATTTTTCTTAGTGGAATTTAGTTAATTTTTTCAACCGTGGAAGTGAATTCTATGACTGTTTTAGAGTTCCTCGATCATAGTAAGGATATCATTATAAAATATCTTCTATTATACTATTCTATTATTGTTAGTTTTTGTATGTAAAAATGATAATTTATTTTACACCACATAATATTTTAAGATGTTTTGAAAATATAATTTTCATTTATTTATAATTTTTTTTAATTGAATATAAATATGATGACCCTAGTAGCCCTGTGTTATTTATTATAGTGATACATTGGATTTAGATATACATAATTGTTTATTTAAAGACTAAATATTTATTTTTTCTTTAAAAATAAATATACAATTGAATTTCACAAGACATTTGAAAAATTAAAAGAAAGCATAGTATTTTCATTTATAGCTCCATTATTACCTTCAGCGTATCACTATATATCAATCACAATACAGTTCTTGTAATCCTAGTGAAATGAATCCAAATAAAAGGATGTGCTAAGATTGCTAGAAAGGGTAGGCATACAAAAGAAGATAATAAGGAATATAAAATATTATAATAATAAATGGTTATCAAATAATTTCAAATATTTAATAAAATGATCTATAAATTTATCCTTCAATATATTTACAAATAAAATAATAACATGTAAATCAATAATTTATATTATAATGAGGGAGAAGATAATTTTTACAACCATAAACTTACTAGAAATGCCTATTTCAACGAAATAATGGAAAATGGTAAATTCATTGAGTAGATACCCAAACAAGTTTGTCTCATCAGAACTAAAGACACATCTATGGGATATAATGGGCTCCACCAATAACATTCTAATTCCAATGCATTCATTATATGATAATGGAGAATAAATATTCATCACATAATCAACATAATTATTATTATTGAAAATATATCATATGAAATATTACCATTACATGATTTAAACTATTCATAAACCACAAATAATAACAAATAATGTGATATTATTAAAACATGTCCCTAGTAGAGTATAAAATAAATAAAGGTTTTCTTATTGATGAAAACATATACCATAAAATATCATCAAAAACATTCTTGAGGAAATACATTTTCTATATTGAAAATAAATTTAAAAATGTAAAAATATTTAAAAAAAATATGAATATCATATTACTAGAAAAAATAATAAAAACACATAATGGAAGCTTCAAACAAATTGGGCCGTTTTGATGGTGGGAAACTATGTTTAAACTGATTACATTAAATCACATTTTTTTATTAAAATTTTCAATTAAAATTCAAAAGATAATTCATCAAAAAGTAAAAAGATGATTGTTTTTGAAAATTTATCTAAAAATACATTCATGGGTGATAATTACATAAATTAATAAATTAATAATATTTAAAATATTTATTAGAAAATAATGAATATATCTAAATGGAAGAAAAATAACACAGATCGAGGAGAAAAAAAGTTATTTATCTTTAAGAACATGATTTCGGTGTCTATAGTACTGATATACAAGAAAATTAAAGGAAAACAATTAATTTCCAAATATATATGTTACACACCAAGATTTTATGTGATAGATTATTTAATTTCTTGTGTTTGACACTACACCAAGATCAGATTTCATTATTTGTAACCTCGTATTAGATTACAGTATACACAACACTGTTTTCATTTGTGTTATAGAAAATTCTACATTATATTGATAGAATTTATTTCACACCACACTGATTATAGATTTTTTTCAATATATAAATTAACTATGTTTAAATTATGTTATACACAACACCAAGGGAAGCCTTCACTATACGCAACACTGACATGGCTTGTGTAACATGCAAGAGCGACCTTCCTCGATAGCTTTCGTGGTATGCAATACCGAGTTACACTAAACAATGAATATTCTTAAGATATTATATAAACTAGCCATTATGAATATAATTATTTATATTATTAATATTACATAACATTATCTTTCATATTATAAATGATATGAGAAAAAAATCAATTTTTCGGATAAAACAAGTATTTTTTCCAAAAAAATGCTGCTTTACCTCCTTTTGAAGGCGCTCCAATTTTAAATCTAGTCTATGAAACATTTATATGTTATATTTTACAATGTAAAAATATCATTTTGAAATAGGACATAAAAATTTACTTTGGATAAATTTTTAATATTTTTCTAATAACGTTCATATTTTGAGAAATATTGAAAATACACTATATTTTAATTGAAAACCACTTTTTTCATCGAAATAATTAATATAGTTAAAATATATTATGGGATGGTTTAAAATTATAAATAGAATATATTTTTATATTTTAAGACAATGTAAGTCATTTCCATTAAATTTAAATTGATTTTATATGTAAAAACATTTTAATCTTTTCCAATGTTAAAAAAACCGTTTTTTCAAAAACGAGATTAATTTTAAATTAATTACATTGAACGTAGATGTTTTGAATTGGAAAAAATAGATTCCATATTTTTAATCATATATTTTAAATTATATAAATAGGTACTTTTTATTTTTGGACATTATGAATAGTAAATTCAATAATTATTTTATTTACCATAGTTAAAGGGTAAATCTATAAAATAAGGGTAAAAAAATAATATTATAAACATATTAAGCTATCGTAATACATGGAATAATAATATTGGATTTGATATGTCTGACCATGGTCATTATTGGGTCCTTTTTGGGACCATATGGATTCACTTGGATGTGAAAATGACACTTTATAAGAATTAATTTTATATAAAGATAATTATAATCTAAACATATAGCTTTTACTAAATATATATTAATATGGGGTTATATAATTGAAATCTATGTCTATAAATAGAAATTCAAAAGATAAAAATATTTTCTGCATCATGGAATTTTAGTTATAATTTTTAGACATTAGATAAATATATTTATTTATGATGCAATTATGATGTATTGATTACCCCATTAAAGAATGATTCAAATAATTATAATTATAAATATTAAAATAAGTTTAATTTTAAATTTTCATGCCAGAAAAGAATTTTATGGATGACATTGACATATTATGAATGATTTATTTACATTTTTTTGAAGTCATAATTTAATTATGATTTTTTTAATAGGTCAATTATGAATAGAATCCTAAATTGACAAAATTCATAACATATTACATAAAATTGTTTATTAAATGATATCAAATTACTAAAATTATAATATTCTGTAAAATTGTTAATATAAGTCCAATTATGTCATAAATAATTTTTTTCGGTCGTTTGACATGATATATGAATTAAATCAACCCACACTGTGTGAATAACATGATATCATGGTAAGATTTAAAAGGGTAAAATAATGGTAAAACCCAAACTATAAGGATAACATTACATTCAATACTTTTCATAAAATTATAGGATGATGGGTATTAGAACGAAATTAATTTTATCTTAGAAATAAATAAGGTTTGGAATATTTTAATTTGAAATTTAATTTATAATAAATTAATAATTTTTAACTTTTCTAAGGTTCCCCTATCCTCTCTTATAAAAGGGAACCTCCCCTCTCTCCACATTACTCTATTTTTAGCCTCAAAGCTCAGAAAAGCCCTTATCATTTATCATCTCAACTTCCCTAGTTATACTCTATATGTTTTTTTCTTCTCAAAAGACAACTCTTGTTACCTAAGAAAAAATTTAATCAAGGCATGTTATGGAAGATGTAATATATTTTACCGATTAATTCAAATTTATTTCTTCTTTACATACACTTAATTAGTTGTTTCATTATAAAATAATAGCGTCATTATCACTCATATATTTATATTTTAATTTAAATAAGAAACAACCCTATTTCACCTTATATCCAACCTATGAAAAATGAAATCACTCATCATGCATATGTACAGATTACAGTCTCCACACCATAGTGTAATCTGCTTTTCACCACCAACATACATGGATGGGTATAATGGTTGAAATAATAACTATATTTTACTATTATAACATGATATGAATTATGTGATATTATACAGCATCCACATCAATACCATTCAACAAATATGGGTATGATATCGTTGCTTGTGCGTACGTACAACTTACCATCTCTATGACAATATGAGATTTATTCAACATTTTAACAATTCAAGAATGATTATAAAGTATATATAATAAATAATCATGAAATATATGGCATAAAAATTACTATTTCGATGAAAAGTGTGTTCTAATCTATTTACCGATCTATTATATATATTTATAAACATAATATATGTGATATATAAATCATTTTTTACATTATGTATGTGATTAAATCATGATCAATGAAATCATATGAAGAATAATAATACCAAAAACATATGATAAATGAAATGATTATTACCCAAAACGTTTCTTTAACATGTAATTGATAAATGAACATGTAATATAAAGTCTAATGTAAATCATATATGATATCATAAATATTATTATGGTTTTGTTACAAGTTAGTAATATGTTTAAACCTTGTATACAATTGTTTTGGGCACATATGAATGAATTTGGACATAAGGTAAGGGATAATTTTGAAAATAGAATTTTAATCTGAGATTGTTTATATGTAACTATTTTTAGGGGATATGGTCATCATCGAAGTCCATGTTTTGTGAAAAAAATTTCATAAAAGGTTTACCATTTTTTATGTATGTTTAAAGTATTTTTTACCCATTTTGTCCTTTACTACATGGTATTGATGGAATCAGTCTTTTTATTACCATATGTGGTAATTTTATACTTTTCCGAAAAAATTACAAGGATAATAATTTTTAACTTATACGACATGATCATATTTTTATGTCTTCTTAATCCCTTATTTCCATAAAGATTTATCTAATCTATTTCATGTTTATTTTCAACTAAATTATTTTCTTTTGAAATTAGATGACATTTTCAGAAAAGAAATTCTTTTAGAAGAAGAAGGGATATATTCCTCAAGAATTATTTTCAAGTGTTTTATGAATATTTTTTTCCATCTAAGATGACATGGGTTTTTGTTTATATCCCTATTGTTATATTTATTTTATTTTTTTATGATGGAATTATTTTTTTGATGCCCATTTATCTTATATGAATTATGGTGTGATGAAATGATGTTTAAGAACGCAATTTTATTTCATAGTTTTTTCTATGATGAATGATTTATGTTTTTCTGGAACATGATAGAATGGTTAATTATGAGATGGGTGGGACCTATATATCCCAACAATGTATTGGGTAAAGATTTATATCTCATGATATATACATAAATAGAATGTTATGGAAATTTGGTTTAGTAATACATCACTATAATGGCATGAATCCCAGTTCAATAATGGTCTTTTTCCACTATTATGGTCTTGGCCGCAATACCTTTTCTACTATAGAAATCATAATATTTAATTTTTATTTTTCCAAAATTACATGTTTTATGACAATTCTATTCTATCATGGTTAATTTTATTTTATGTTCAATGCCTTATGTAATGCCATTGATTTATGTCATGACTCATGATTTTGATGTTTAAACATTATGTTCATGTTTTTATGTTGAAATATTTAGGTTTTGATTTCTGTGCTCCATGATTACCCTTACTGACCAATTGATCTCAAACTTTTCATTATTTCTTTTCCCCATTATATAAGAAATGTTTTACATTGGAAAACAAAAATGTAGGTTATTTATGGGAGATGTTTAAGATCTTTCCCCATGATAAGAAGACATTGTTCTGAGTTTCCAAAGGCACTCAACTAATACTATCTTTGGGTGTATGTTTCTGTCTCGTATATAAATATTCATTGAAATAAATGTAATGTCTATTTAAATAAATCATTGGTGTCTACAGTTGGTATTAGAGAAATGGTTTAGTTAACCTTTGGAATCAAATATGCAAAAACTATACTCATATCCTAAGAGGTATTTGTATATTATGGCTAGGGGTGTACCTAAGGTTAAGTAAACGTATTGGTTAGAGTCCTAGAATTACGATAATGAACATGAATAACCTAGGATTAAACCTAATAACATAGATTTGAAAATACTCTCCCATGATTATGTTGTTTTCCTAGTATGATTTTTTCCTCTCACACTATTCTTTTGGGGTGTATAAAATGGTTAGAAATAGGAGGATTCATGTTAATAGAGAATATGATGGACAATGGAATGATATTATTCATGAGAACCCAAATGAAATGAGATTTTGAAAGAGAAAATTAATTATTATTAATAATTAAGATTATCATAATATGATCAATAATATTAACCATGGTACTTTTTCAGAAGTATCTAATAAAAGAAATACTACAAGAATATTCGCCATTAGTGGGTTTTTTTGGTTATAACGGTGGTTTAAACAACCTCTATATGCTTCTATGGTGGTTTTCAAAAACCACTGCTATATTGTGTGTTAGGACACTATTTCTTGTGGTTACATACATTTTGCAGCGGTTTTTAGAAAATTTCACAGACAACTCATTTTGTAGTGGTTATGATGCATTTAGTGGCGGGTTTCCCGGCCAGGGGATTAATTTTTTTATGGCGGTAAAAACAACCGTGAACTTTATGTGGAAGATGGGACATTATAGCATCCGTTAAAACTTCCATGAAAATTAAGACGGTAGCGGTGGTTATAACCACTGCAAATAGAAAAATCCTGACATTTAGCAGCAGTTTAAACCGCTGCTAAAACCTATTTTACAAAAAAACAAAGGAGCTTCTGCTGCTTCTGTACTAGTGCCCTGAAAAAAAAACAATTACAAGAATACCAATGAATCATTTCTAGTCATATTTTCCTAATCAAACCTATTGGGTACAAACTCCCATATTCCATTAAATGGAAATAACCACCATATCTAAAGTTTTCATTAATGAGATCTTTGAAGTGGAATTCCATTTTGTCCTAGGTAAGCACATGTTCCTCTAGGCATGTTTCCCCCTCATTGACACCCTGTATTAAGATCCTCTTCCTGTTTATCAAAACTTATGTTGATAGGTTGAACCCCCGCTTTAATGAACCACTAGAATAAATGTTTCTTTAATCATAGAAAAAACAGTATATATTTTCTTTGGAAGAGTGAAAATAAGGGAATAGGGGAAAGGGGGTCATTCCACTAGTTGGAAAAAATGTTCAATCACATTTAATATTGTCCTCTCCTATAAGGAAACAAAATAATTATAAAAAACAATATAAAAAAATGTGTTATAGAGTGACAATAAGGGTTAAAACACACCTACCCTACTAGGGTTACCCTCATAGAGTTTCCCATGTAGTCATGATGTAGGACCCATCATCATGGTAGAATCTTAAAATTAAACCCATCTATCCTACATCACACTATGATGTAGTCCTTCCCTTTATGACACAACACCATCCCATTGGTTGAGGAATTACAATCTGGGATCCATTTATATGGGTGTGAAATTTCACTTTGAACTATCAACCATAATACATCCCTTATGTTTTGTAGCATAATGATCTATTAAATAATGATTCAATTTAACATTAACCTATAATTTATTCTTATATAGCCCTCAGGTTTCTCTTAAAAATCATAACCACCCCCAAATGATTTCTCTATGGCATGGTTCATTAGACTCTAAAAAATATAGTCTCGCATATTCCTTCAAACATCATTTTTTCTAAAATATGTGGTGTATCCACAAACCAATATAAGATATTAATCTTACATAACCCAAAATGTTTTGTAATGTTCCCCAACATATTGTATTGGCTTTTGACTTAAAAAATATTTACAACCTAAACTAGAAGATGAATCCTAGAACAATCCACCTAAACATGTCGTAATTCTCTATTACCCAAGATACCACCTCATAAAAATTCTCTCAATTATTTAAAAAGTGCGTATAATGAAAATTATCAATATAAATATAAAAATTAAAATCATCTCTGGTCCTAACATCATTGGAAACTGATATTTATATAACTCCACTGACACACATTGGTGATAGGTGTTATAACCACCCCACCATACCAATTATAATCCATAAAAAGTATTTCTATTCATCACTTGTGAACTGCATTGATCAATGAAATATTATACATGAAATCTATATATATCTCCCATTAAAAATGATCTCTCATATACTTCAATTGAAATAGTGAAACAACCCAGCCACCCAGATGCCTCAAGCTTTGGTCCAACACATATTCTAGTCATTTCCTAAATGAAACCTATAGATCCTTACTATAGTCATTGTACTCAATCCTGTATTAAATTCTTTATCCAATACCAAGCATTTCCAACGAAACCATGAATATATGATGACTGAAGAACCACAAAAAAATTATATCCATCATCTCTACAATGATTACCTATCCCTAGTTAAATTCAGGGATTCTAAAACATCCAATGTTATACACCTAAATTCCACAATAATAATATATATAAAACCACTATATGTGGGAAATACAACCTTACACCCCCTATGAATCCATGTTATAGTATTAAAATTTCAACACAACCAAAACAAACATACATTATCTATTTCATAGATCTTATAACATAATATGAATACAGACACCCAGAATCCTAGTCCAATATCCATCCCTATATCAAATTACCAAACATTAATAGTTGAATAACCAGAGTATCTATTTAATATAAATATATAATACAAGAATGTTTTCCTCTCCCATAGGGAAGATTTGTCCATGCATATAGGCTTCTTGTATCAATGTACCAATAGAGAACCCCAACCATTGTCAGTCTATATTCTTCAAATTTAAAATATCAGATAATCTGTATATTTCACTCAATGAAGGATTGGAATAGAAAATATATCAATGGTGGATTTACACTATATAATTTCAACACCATTGAACATTTAAACAATTATCCATAAATCAAAATGTCATCTCAATTCTGATATGCATGAGGCGTTTCATTACGCATTTAAAAATTCCTAGCCCATTAGCCTCACATTCGGGACATTAATAATTATATAATCATCATAACCAGTATTCAAAAAACATCATTTTCACAATATTATTATTAGATAAAACAACCCAAAATCTAGGGATCACTATCACTACCCTGTGATTTTAGTATTCAATTCCACTATGAATTTTATCCAACATAATTAGTAGTTTCAAAAAATATATTGGTTTCTAATATTAAATAATTATTGTATTACCACTGAAGACATCACCAATCAATCCAATCCACTCATATACTTTTTTTCATGTTAAACTCATCAGTCACATAATCAGTTCCCACATCATACAATAATAAATATCCCCAACCCAGTGTTAGCTAAAGAATTATACTATTCGAAGATCAACTGTCATATACGTGACAAGGTGTAATGAACCTTTACACCATCATCTAGTACCCAATAATATCCTATGAGTGAACATATGTAACGTTCATCAACACTCCACAACATATGTCCATGAAATAAGGAAGGCTAATGTGTCATGGACCCATCACAACCTGAAGGTACATCATAACATCTTATACCACAGATAGTTCTCATGGGACTAAATATTAAACACTTTTAGAAATCAAAAAAAACTATGGATGAATTAAAAGTTACCAATACTCATTAACAGGGTCACCATAACATACCACAAGGAGTCATAGTACCTACATACAGTTCTCAAGGGACTAAATTGACCCTACCCTCACCCTTGAACTAAATACCACAACTACTCAGAGTGTTTCTCATCCCATGAACACTGAATTACCATGATATTCCACTACCCTTTCTTGGTTACCTAAATAACCACACTTTTATGTTATGTATAATAACATAATTAATATATATCATAAAACAATATATATTATTCATACCATGACATTCCTCAACACTTTCATTCCTAATTTTTTCCCTATTCTTCTCTATAGTAATGTTCTTGGAAAGAGAATGGTTGATTCTGTTAATGCTTTAGTATGGGACTGATGTAGGTTGTAGTGTCTTAAATATGAACACCACACTCAGGAAATAAAGTCATAAAATGAAACATCAAAAATCAATAAAATGCATAAAAGGAAACATGACAAATCATGAAAATGTTTGGTCATGAAAAGTTTTGGTGGAAACTATATGCCACACATTAAACATATACAAATCGATGATGAACATATATCATCACCCTATCCACCTACAACATATCAAAAATACAACTAACAATTGTCTAATAATGAACACAAATTGTCACCCTCTCCAACTCCATCTCCACATCTGGCTACCACCCGTAACAACATTAAATTAAAAATTAAATAGTTTTTCATATTTATATATAAACATAAACCCAATAAAATATTGTAAACTAAATTATTTTGTATTTTTTTGATTTCCCTGCTCACCATCAGTCGACACAGTACCACCGAGGGCATATCTACTTATCTGATGATGTATAACAGTCAAATATTTCTACAAAGCGGATATCTGATCCCCCTACTCCTGAACCATGATTCATAGAGAAAAAATAGCTTTCTTATAATCTCTGGGTATGAGTTGACTACAATGATGAGTAGATACTGTCGTAATCCCTAGTGGCCTGCCAAAACCCTCAGATGGTACGGGTCCCAAGACCAGCCCGCACACTTTACCAGGATGCTCCTTCCCAAGGAAATTAGCAACCGGGTCATCCTGGGAGACTGAGTAGGACTGCTCCGGATTGGCATCCCATAGTTCATTAATTTTTACCTATAAATCAAATATCAAAATTTATTAACATAGTAAAAAATGATAATAATTTATTATAATGACTAAATGATTTCATACCCCCAACATCTTTGGTAGGCCCATTAACAAAACTTCCATCAGATTTTTTGTGAACATCCAACCACACTTCAGTTTGGGATGCTTAATGCCCAAAAATCTGTGACTTCATTAAGCAAATATAAATCAACAATTTAATATATTAAACATATAATACTATCTGATAAATATTTAAACTAATAATTAGATAACTAGAGTCGATCCGCTTCTAGAAAATCCTTTTGACCCCACCATGTGAGGGATGACTTGCTTTGCCCGGCTTGATGAATTCATTATTGAAAGATACTAAAATTAATAAAATGCAATTAAATAGTAATTTATTCAATGTAATTGACTCTTCATATACATTTATAAATGTAAAATGAGGTTAATATAGTAATATATATTTAAATGCAATCTTCTTTACATCACGATGTTTATCAACAAAAACATTCCAATGTTCTCTGGGTACCCCAATTGGTAGATTTTCATACATTTGTTGAATGGTCAACGAAGTATCATTGACATATCCCCTTCATAATTATTTTATGTCCTTCCATTTCGTTCCAATATTTTTCAAATTCCAATTTCTTGGTATCACATCAGCAACTGTAAATTGAAAAAACCTATGTATACATATAGTCATTTTCATCATATTAATAACATGACATTAAATTACACCGTAATGTATTAAAATTAACTTTATTTGGGAATAAAAAAATTATTTATTCTAACATGGAGGCATATTTCTCCAATCATCATAAGAAATAGGATGGGAAATTGGCTCCACTGCAAGTTGGCCTTGAATTTGGCCAATTATTCCCACAACATTATCTGTAGGGACATCAAATGAATCGAATGGGAAAACTATATTCTCTCCTTTCATATTCCACACATCAGAAATTTTTATATTTTTCTCCACAGTTTCATTTTTTTTCATCTTTAATGAACAAATAGTTGGTATAAAAAAGTGCAATAAATTTATTTATGTAAAAATTTGTACTTATAACAGTGACCATACAGTATGTCCGTGATGAACTAGAAGTGGTGCGCCTCCTCCTGACTGATTAGGATGTTGAAGGGGGAGTCAATGCCTCAGATTATAAAGGGACACTCATTGAGGGTGTGAGAGATGGTACAAGGGGAGATGGTGTAGGGGGGAAAGTAGTTGGTGGACTAGATGTCGTAGGGAGGGTGACAGATTGATCGTCAGCTGTTGTAGTAGTGGATGAAATGGTGTATCACTTCCTCCTTGACATTCCTATCATTTAATCAAATAAAATTATGTTCAGAACATATATTTCAAAAAAATTATTCAGAAATAAATTATAATGATAATAGATGCCCAGTACTAACAAACAATATATACAACACAATGATAATGAATGACTGTATAAATAAAATAAGTAGTTACTGAATGAATAAATAATGGTACATACAATCATTTTCCCCTTCAATCATGTCAGCTTCCTACTCCATTACATCATCCACTTAATTTATCTTTTCTAGACTAATATTTTCAATATCATGATGGATAAATAATTCTTCTTCTTATTGTTGAGGAGATTCAAATTCAGAGGTCAAATCATCCACTTCATCACCCATATCATACAAATCACTTTGTATTACGTGAGAAAGTACACTCCACCCTTCATCAAAAATATCATTCACATAATATACCATTTTTTCATATGATGATAAGATATATGGATCTTATAATTCACGATCACCAACATCCACCAAGCAAGATAAGTTTACAGATGTAAATTTCAGGGAATCTTTTTTAACACCTATGTTAATACCGACCCAATTTTATATGATTAAAACAACTAAAAAATACCCATTTTAGTTTAATTTAATAATATTAGTCAGATTTATATAGTATTACACTTTAGCAAAAATATATATTCCACTATATTGTGGTTTCAAACCCTCTTCTCGATTGACTGTACAAAATCTAAAGAAATTCACCTTGTATGTGTCGAATTTTCTAACTTTCTTTAGAGGACCTCGAGAAAGAAACTTCAAATATTCTAAAACCTCTACTCGAGTATCAGTATTCATGATCAAAAAAATAGAAATATACTTTATTATATTGAAAAAATATATTTTTCAAACTAATATTCATATTTATTGTAATATTTATGAACTTACATGTCGTGCAAACAATTATAAAAGCTCTTTATTAACATCTTTGGTTATATCTTTCTCATTTCATGTTTGGACTCTTATTCATCTCTTTTTATTACACTCATATCTTCAATAAATGGATCTGTAATTTAATTACTCAGCAGCACATATCTATGTACGTGTAATAATTCCAATTTTGTCAGTGTCACATTTGAGGTCCTCCCAACTAATCCGCTAATAGCAGGAAATATTTTGGATTCTTGATGTATGTGTAATTGATTCGATGTGTCGTTAACATGTATAACTCGATTAAATCATGTCTCAATATCATCCGAGTATTTAGAAAAAAAGTTAAGACACTCCTTATCCAAATAGCCTCCAGCAATAGAGCCTTCTAGTTGAGCTTTATTTCTCACATATGATTTCAAATGCCCAAGATATGTGTGATGTAAATAAAAATTATCATGCATTTAATTAACTTCACAAAATTGATACTTAACTAAAAACCATATAAATAAAGAACCTCTCAATTACATACATCCATCGATAATGAACGGGGCATTCTAATTTTGCTTCCTCAACAAAATTCACAGTTAAATGTATCATTATAGAAAAAAGTGACAGAGGAAAGAACATCTCCATTGCACAAAGGGTCAATACAAACCACTTCTGGTGGTTTTCAAGCTGTTGTGGATGTGGATATTTCTCACATAATTTTCTAAAAAATATGGAGAATTGGAGTACAAAAGTAGTAATTTTTTCAGGTAATAATGTATGCAATGCCAATGGTAGTAACAGTTGTAACAAAATATGTGAATCATGAATTTTCAATCCATGTTACTTACGATTCTTCAAGTCAACACACCATGAAATGTTACATGAATACCTATAAGATACCTTAACATTCATTAAAATTTGAAGGAATGTATCTTTATCCCTATTTTTCATTGCAAATATTTTTGGAGGATACTTTTCAATCTCATCTGGCCAGAGATCACTTTTTATGTTCATTGCTTGTAAGTCTTTGCAGACATGCAGATGATCCTTCGACATTCGATGCTCATTGAGAAATGTGATAATCAAATTGTCACAGAAATTCTTCTCAATATGCATCACATCAAGATTATTCTACAACAAATTATATTCCCAATATGGACATTTGATGAATATACTTTTTTTCTTCCATTGTTGTGTTCTGATTTCACATAATGATGCACTTAAAACATGTTTCCCACTATCATTCAAAGGAAAAACCTTCCCAAATTCTGTTTCATCATTTCAAAGTTGTGTCAATATATCAGATCCAGTTATCACCTTTGGAGGTGGTCTACGGTCAATGAAAATGTTAAATTTTGATCCGTTCAGCCGAAATCTATGAGATACATCCAGAAATTTTCAATGGAAAAATAAGCACTATTTTTTACTGTTAGTTAGCCATTTTGGCTCAAAATTGAGGTTACTAATAGGAAAATCCAAACCCATATAAGTGTTCCAACTAGATAAATTCCCAATCCCTGGGAAGTCACTAATTGTCCAGAATAAAGCTGCATGTATTTTGAACATTGTCGTAGAAGAAGCCTTAAATATCTCAAAATCCTTTCTATACAACAACTGTAATTCTTCAATTAAATTATTAATTTATACATCAATATCATTTCCTGGGATGTTTTTTTCTAGGAATAAAAATCGAAATGATAAAAGGCATTTATTGCAAACACATCCATAGAGTCAGATTGTAAGGGATCAAAAAAACTGTCCAAATTCTATAACTGGAACTCAAAGTCCCAAATGGGTTGAATCCATAGGTAGCCAATCCAAATCAATCATTCCTAGGATCAGCTAAGAAATATGGATGTAACGAATCAAATTTATTGTACAATTATGAATCTCATGGTTACATCATTAACCCATAATTGTTATTATTTATAGAATGCCTCTTCATGTGTTCGGTGGTTTTCGATGACATGAATAATAATTGCAATCGAGGCTTTAAAAGAATGTAACTCAAAACATTTGCATGTGCATCTCTTTTCTTCTTCATTATGAAATTATGTTGATTTAGACTTCCAACATCACCCACTAACTACCATCTTGATGAAGAACAGTTTTTTCAATCCTGTCTATCTGAATCCTCTTGCCAATAAATTATACAATAATTATGACACACATGTATTTTTTTATAATTCAAACCATGCATGTTA
Source organism: Viscum album (assembly GCA_963277665.1). Lineage (NCBI taxonomy): Eukaryota > Viridiplantae > Streptophyta > Magnoliopsida > Santalales > Viscaceae > Viscum > Viscum album. Next base: position 1,809,825,502 of record OY728123.1, on the reverse strand, counting down.
AAAAAAATTTAATATCATAAAAGGCTCGTGAATATTTTCTTTAAGAAATTCATCATGCAACAATTCCAATATCATGGAAATTTCCTTATTTTTAATTCCACAGAGACATTTTCAACGGTACAACTTCAGAATAAAAAAAAGTTTTGAATATTTCAAACATCCACTATACAACTATTTATTTCCATCATCAACTAAATCGTGGAACACATTTTTCTCAGTGATGTTTTATCTTACATTAGACTCCACAGAATCAAGAGGGTGATCCACTAATATGGTACAATCTTGTAATGGTTTTCCTATTGTCTCAAAAACATCACTTGTCTCATTTATATTTGCAGCACCCCCATGTGGTTGTTCTGATATGTTTTGATGTTTATGGTGGTCTCTTGTAGTGCCGAATGCATCATTTATAAGGTTTCGTATTTCATTTTCAATTATCTATGATGTTGGGAGGTCATTATATGTATTGACATTAGTTCTCAACCTTTCTGTAACATTCGATTCTCCATGCCAAATCTGACACAAATATTGACTAGGGAATTGCTTCAATATTAAAAGTTCATAAACTTCAACTCTCATAAACCATCTTCTAAATTTAAATTTAGGACATGGACATCTTATTCTTCCTTCAATGAATCGATTAGAAATTACAAAATCTATAAAATCGTTCAAACCCTTAATATACTAAGATGTGTTCCTCAGTAAAGTTATCCAGCTTTTATCCATTTATGTCACAATGTCCCTACACAATATTAAAAAAATGAAAACACATAACTATTATTAAATAGTGAAATATATTCATATATAATAGTTGTAAAAATATATAAATATGTTACATAAGGTTTTCCAATATCAATACATAGGGTAAATCACCCACTAGTGGTGTCATATAATGTAGTACAACCACAAAGGATTAGAATTAAATTGGGAGATTAGGGTGAGTGAACAAAGTCCAAACACATTCATCAACTTATGAAAGTTGGAGGTTCCCCTATCCCATTAAATTAAATAATTCTAACCAAGGTTTAAAGTGGCCCAATATTTATGGGGAGATGTGTTTCATTGGGTGGATGTGCTAATAAAGTACATGTCAGTCAGCTAAAGGATGATCTGATTAAATCCAAAAAATTCATGAAATAAGTGATGTAATAATTATTTCATATCTTATTTGATATAAAATATGATCAAGAAGTGTCCTGGCTGATCATGACTCAGCAAGTGGTGTTTAGAAACAAATTTTGTTTCGTCAAAATTTGATCTAGAAGAATCATGATAATGTAAAGTCACTTGTTGAATCAAGTATTACATAAAAAAGGGATTATTATAGAATAAAAAGAGGTTACCAAACCCTAACTAAGAGAATTAATGATGCCATATTGAATCTGGTTTATAAAAACGAATATCAAGCACAGAATTTTGTAGAATTAGACCACAAATAAGAAGTAATTTTTTGAGGAGGAAGTAGTTATTCCCTTACTATCATTAGTGTGGTTTCATTGTGATTGTTAAGTTGTTATTAACATGATGAATCTAATTTTGAAGTTATATTGATATTGTGCAAATTGTTTAATATTGATGATAAAGACACCACTTAAGGTTCCATTACATAGGCTTATCACCCCTAGCCAAAAGATAAATGTCTATCAAGGGCCACATTCCCAAATAATAATGTTTGGAGAACCTATCATTATCCATATAGTCCATATTGATTTCTCATCGAGCAAAGGAACCTTACATGGTTTCATATTGGGTCATTTATAAGTTCTCATTGATTATCATAGCATAGATGACCATTACCACACCATCCCATAGCCTCACCCCGAGACATTTCTGTAGGAGAGAATCAATTACCTAAAACAAGACCTTTATAGATAAATTGACCCAAAAATACATTATGGACACCTTATTATAGATTTAATTTCCCTATAGTTAGGCCTCTTACATAAATAACAGAGCCATCAATGTTTGTATATTCAATGCATCAACATAAAGGGAATTCTATGAACCCAACAAGAATCTCTATCCTCATTTCTTATACGGTAAATAACTCGAGGATCCTATTCATGTCACATACCCACCTACATAAAATTTCAATCAACACAATAAATGCATAATCATATATTATGGTAATATTAGTCACAAACTACCTTGACCATAGAGTTATACCCTTATGAAATCTCATTTCATCCTCATCAAAGCCATGTCTAGGAACCAAAACCATCTCAATACCCTATCTAATAAAATTACAATATAAAATATAATGAAATAATAATTAATTAAATGAATTAATCCATATTAATCCAATTAGTCATACATTAGGAACAGTTATGTATCCTCCCTGTAACATCAATAAATGGGGTATGGATGACTCTTATAACACCTCTGATCTCATTTCCAAAAAAAATCCCATATATATTAAGTCAATCCATTAAATTAATTCCTCCAAATTTGAGGATAAACCAAAATAAATAATGGAAATGAATCAACAATAATGAAACTACATAAAACCGTAGGCATTTTTTCTACACAAGATTCCTCTAACCATTACAAACAAAAACATACCTGAATACAAGAAAACCACCGACGTCAGGTGAGGGGAGCCGACCTAGGGTAGGAAATTCATGGGGTTAAGGGAGAATCCGATGTCACGGGTTTCAGGTGAGAAGGGGGATTAACAATGGTCAGCGACAAGGTCACCGGCAGAATGGTAGTGGAGAAGAGCTGGGGTTGGGGCTTGTTGGGTGGAGAAGCATTGTGGGGCTAGGGGGAGAAGAGTGTCAGCTCGGGTGGGGGGGGGGAGTTTCGCTGCTGTAAAAAAATAAATGGGCTTCACAGTGGTTTTTAATAAATCGCCGCTAATCCTTTTTAAAAAAAGTTTCAACGTCGGTTTTGTAAACCACTACTAAAGGAGATTTATGTTGTAGTGAAACATTGAGTTTCATGGTGATCATATAGGAATGAATTTTCAATTTTTCTTATGAAAATCACATCGAAAGATAAATCAAGGGAAATGTTTCAATGGAACTAGAAGATGCTTTCGGTATGGAAAAGAAGGTCACAAAGCCTATAATTGCAAAGGAAAAGGTTCAGTTAACACAATGGACACATATAATGTTATTGCTAAGACATCAACCATGGTTAAATGTATTAAATTTGGAATGTATGGTAATTATGAAAATAGATTCCCTAAGGGAAAATCTCATGAAGAGAATCACCATGGTCATTTTGGTAGTATTTATGTTGCTGAAGATGAAGCGACATCAAATGATATTTTAGTTAAAAGTTGTGTTAAGGAATAAAATGATGAAGCACAGTCAATTGTTTAATAATGTAGTGGAATGATTGGATGTTCATCAAGAGTAATGTTGTATATGTAATTTAATGATGATATGGAATAAATAAACATCTATGGATTGTTACACTATCGGTTTTCCTTAAGTATTTGAAAGTATATGTTGAATGGTACCAATAACCATGATACATTATTCAGATATTTTTAGAAATAAAATTATATGCACATAATGAAGTGATAAAAAGATAATGAGAGGTTTGATAGTATTAATGATATCATGACTTATATAAGGGAATTGTGATATGATGGATTGATTATATTGAAATTTTTGGATTTTGGTAGAAAGAGTAAAATTTTGACACCATTCACATTTTCACTAAAGTTATATGGTAATTTATGTTATTATCATATTTAATGATAATGAATTATGAAGTCCATCATATGTTTGGAATGTGAAAAACATGATATATCTTGTGATATATGGGGGATAAATGACGTTATTCACATGCTTTTTATATGACATTTAATGTAATTGTTTTCTTTCTACTTTGAGTTTGGACATATGTATTTTAGATAATCCAAATAGAATTAATGGATTAAGTTGGACATAAATATTATTTTTCAAGGATAAATTTTTAATTATATTATTTCTAGAATGTTATAATAGTCTTCTTTCAGAAAAAGGTCAACCTGCAGGATGTGCGACAACCCATCGCGTCAGACAAGGATCCAGGAATCGAACCCACAACTGAAGTCTGACATGCCTTTATCACGTACAACTAGCTTACATGATGTCCATGGTTAGTAAAATTATTTCATTTTATTAAGCAGTATGATAGATGAAGTATAATTCCTTTTTTGGAACCATACACAATTAATATCACCATAGATGGACTTATGTATATTAAATAAGATGAACTAATCTTTTTGTGATATAGAAAGACAGAATGACATATCATTCTATGACATGTTCTATTAACACTTCATGAATGAGAAATTTGACTTCATTTCATTAAATAAGAGATAAAGTTGAAATTGTTTGAGGCACGAACAATGGTGAAATTATACAAAAAATCAAGTATGTATTTATTCACATGAAAAAATTATTTATCTTTAGGGAAATGATCTTAAAAACAAATAATTTTTTTCGCAATATCCTTTTATCTAATTAATCAAATGGTCCCATAAATCATTGGAGTTTTATGGTTTTCTAGTAGTTAAATTTCCCCAATCCTTATTCTTTTTCACTATCTATCAGAACATGATTTTTATATTTCTCTTCCATATCCATGTTTTCACTTCTCACATATGTTCTCCTAATAAGAAACAAATTGATGAGTTAATTTTTGTAACCATTATGTTTCAAAAATTTCTTTATAAAATGATGTATCAGTATCCCTTTTAACGGTGTGGGTTTCCATGAATGAAAATTTATAATAGAAAACCATTTATAAAAATGATGAATTTCAAGGGAGAAATTCATTTTAATGGGGTAGAATGTAACAACCTGAGATATTATGTGATATATTATTTGATGTCTTGTATTTTACACAACACCAATATTATCTTTCACTATATCCAACACTATATTAGTTTATAGTATGCACAACACTATTATTGGCTTATGATGCACAAAATTTAAAGTTCTTTTAATAGAATTATTTTCACACAACACTGAATATAGTTTATATAAAATGTATAAATGAACTAATGTTGCATTACATTATACAAAACACAAAAATAATCTTTCACTACACTCAACACTGATAGGGCTTGCATTACACACTAGAGTGACCTTCCCCTGAAGCTTGTGTGATATGAAATAATGAGTATCACTAAAAAATGATATTTTGATAAAATATTATATAAACTAGACATTATGAATATTATTATAAACATTTTTAATTTTATTTAACATTAGAATTCATATTACAAATGATATGAGAACAAAAACACTTTTTACGATAAAAGAAGTATTTTAAAAAAAGTAGTATTACAACCTTTTGATGGCGCACACATTTTGAATATAGTTTTTGACACATTTATAAGTTATAATTAAACTGATAAACAGATTATTTTTGAGTTGGGACATAAAACATTACTTTGGATAAATTGTTTATATTTTTATGATAACTTTAATATTATGATGAATAGTGAAAATATGTTAAATTTAAATTGAAAACAACTTTCTTCATAAAAATAAATGTATGGTTATAATTTATTATAGAATGGTTTTAAAGAACAAAGATAATATATTATTATAGTTAAAGACACATTAATTCCATGTCATTAATTTTACATTGAATTCATATATCAAAATATTTCATTCTTTTGCAATATTTTAAACAAAAACCTGTTTTTTTCGACAATGGGATTAATTTTAAAATAAATTACTACAAAAAATGTGTTTGGAATTTGGAAAAATAGATTCCATATTTTTAATAAAATGTTTAATATTTTTATAATATGTAATTTCATATTTTTGTCCATTATGAATAATAACATCGATTTTTTTATTTACCATGGTTAAAGGGTAAATATGGTAAATAAGCCTAAATAAATAATAATAAATAATATTAAACAACCCTAAATTATTACCTAATCCTATAGCATGAGATATGTCTGACCATGGGCATCATTGGGTAGATTTTTGGACCCCATGGATTCACTTCGATGTGAAGATGACACTTTATAAAAATAAAATTAATATTGAGATAAATATACCCTAAACATATGCCATTAATTAAATAGATTTTAATATTGAGTTATATAATATATATACAAGTCTATAAATTATCATTAAAAATATCAATCTTTTCCCTATACGATGTTATATTATTTATTATTTTTATAAATTAGATAAATACATTTATTTATGACACAATTATGATGCAGTGATCACCTCATTAATTAAAGATTCATATAAATAAATTATAAATATTAGAATAATGTTAATTTAAATATTTTTATGTCGTCCAAGAATTTTTTGGATTCCATAAATATTGTATGGCTGAGTTAAATTCATTAGCTCGAAGTAATAAAGTTAAAATGAATTTTATAAAAATCCATGTATGAAAAGTACAAAAAATGGACATAATTCATAACTTAAAACATAAATTAGTTTATTCAATGATATTAGATTCCAAATAATATATGATTCATCCAAATGGTTAATATAAGTCAAAATATGTCATAAATACCTTTTTTGTGTCGTTTTACATGATATGGTAATAACATTAACCACAATTTGTAAATAAAATGATATCACAGTATGATTCAAAAGGGTAAAATAAGGGCAAAACCAAAAAGAAAAGGATATAAAAATATTCAAAACATGTCAAAATATTATTGGATGATTGTTATTCAATCCAAAATCATCTTATAATAGAATTAAATATGATTTGGACTATTTGAAAATGAATTTTAATTTATAAAAAATTAATATTTTGGAACATTCATAATGATCCCCTCTCCTCTCTTATAAAAGGGCACCTCCCACTCTCATATTGACTCCATTTTGATCCTTAAATCCCAAAAAAACCCTGAAACATTACCTTCTAAAATTCCATTTTTATAGTTTAGAGGATATTTTTTTTCAAAATATCATCTCTAATTCCCAAGAAGAAATATAAAGGAGGCACGCCAAGGAAGAGGCAATCTCTTATACCGATTCCATCAAATGTATTTATTCTTCTAATTACTCTTCATTAGTTGCATCATCAAAAATTAATAAAATAAGTATCAGTAATATAATTATATGGTTTTATAAATATTAAACCACCATTTTTCACCTTCTATCCAGCCTACGAAAAATTAAATCACAGCATGTGTGTACGTACATATTACCGTCTCCACGCCGTGATGTAATATATTTTTCACCACCACCATACATGGATGGGTATAATGGTGAAAAAATAACTATTTATTATTATAATAACATGATAATAATTCTGAGATAATATACACCATCAACTTTAATACGAATCAATAACTATGGGAATGATATCGTCTCTTGTGAATACGTACGACTTAACATCTGCACGACGCGATAAGATTCATTATCTATTTTAACCATTTGAGAAAGATTATAAACTATATATCATAAAAAATCATGAAATATATTACATAATAATACAACTGGATTTAAGTATATATATATATGTCATTTAATTACTTTGATTCAATTTAATTAGGAAACAAAAACAACGTTCTTGTGTATGTACCACCTATTGTCTCCATGAATGGTGTATCACATTCCATTTCTCGATCCATTATATATATTTATTTACTGAATATATTTGATATGTAAATATTGTTTCAAATTATGGAAGTGATTAAGTCCTGGTCTAATTAATCATATGAAGAATAACGAGTCCAAACACGCATGCCAAAGTAAACGATTATTACCCAAAATATTGCTTTAACATGGAATTGACAAATGAACGGGTAATATAAAGTCATAAGTGAATCCTATATGAAATAATAAATTCTATTATGGTTTTTTTACAAGTTAATAATACGTTTAAACCTGCTATATAAGATTTTTGGAAACATACATATGAAAAAAGACTTAAGGTATGGGGTAATTTTTCAAATCTCATTTTTATCCAAGATTGTTTATAGATAAGTATTTAATGGGGATTTATTCATAACCCATGTCCATGTGTTATGAAAATGTTTTTATAAAATATTTACCATTTTATATCTATTTTATAGTCATTTTTACACATTTTTTACCTTTACAACTTGTTATGAATGAAGTAATTCTTTTTCTTACCATATGAGGATCTTTTTGACTCTTCCGGTAAAACTACGAGGATGAGGAATTTTTTAAATTATAAATCATATATGGATTTTTACATATTCTTAATGCATTATTTCTAAGAATCATCTTATAAACTATTAGACGTTTATTTTTGACTAAATTTATTTCTTTTAAAATTTCATGACATTTTGAGAAAATAATCTTTTTTGAAGAAGAATGGATATTTTACTAAATAATTATTTTCAATTATTTTATCTAAAGTATTTTCTATCTATGATGACATAGGTGTATGTTTTAATCCCTATTATTAATTTTATTTTATTTTTTATGATGGAATTAATTTTTATGAAGTCAATTTATCTTATATGGATTATGTTATGATGAAATGATTTTTAAGAATCATATTTGATTTCATGAGTTATCCTATGATGAGTGATTTATGTTTTTTTGACACGTGTAATAATTATTTCATTATGAGATGGGTGGGACCTATATCTCCCTCTAATGCATTTTGTAATTATTTATATCTCATGAGATTCATATGAATAGAATGACCGGTAAATCCATTTCAGTAATACATGGTTGGAATTTTATGTAATCCTAGTTCAGTAATAGATTTAGTCCACTGTGATTCTCTTGGAATCGATGCCTCAAATACTATGGAAATCGTTATATGATCTTAATAGTTTTTGTAATTACATGTTTTATGGAAATTTTATTTTATCATGGTTAATATTCCATTATGATCTATTCCTTATGTACTACCATGATTTATGTCAGGATGCATGATGTTGATGTTTAAAAATTATGTTCATGTTTTTAGGTTCAAATGTTAATGGTTTTGTTTTTTGTGCTCCATGAATACCCTTAATGAGAAATTTTTCTCCCCTTTTTTATTTACCTAGGATGTAAATAATGATTTTTGGTAGGAAAACAATAGGGGATGGTCATTATGGGAGATATTGAAGATCGTTCACCATGATTAGAAGATTTTGTTCTATGATTCGAAAGGCGCTAAATTAATATGGACTTTGGGCGTATATTTTTGACATGTATTTAAGTATTACACAAAATAAATGTAATGTACATGTACATTAGGCTTCGTTCTCTACAATAAACATAGTTGAATAAAATATATTGAGTTTAATATAGAATAAAAAAATAATTCTTTAGTAGAGAATTTACCATAAATAATTCTGAACAATGATGATCTTGGGAAATTACCTATTAACACATTAGTAAATTTTTAATAATATCCCCCATTATGTATATATCATCAATTGAAACATTGAAATTGATTAATATAAAGTTATTTTTTATAAAAAAATATCAAATGGGTAGTATATTCTTCTAATATATGTAAATAAGTTTATATTACCAAATATGTATCAATATAGTAAAAATGGAGAGTAAATATCATACAAGTAATACTGGTCAAGTGAGAGTTAATAAATGAATTGATAATGTGTATAAAATGTAAAATAAAAAAAATATAAATAAGAAAAAAATATATCCAATTATATTACAAACCTAGTATTATAATATCAATGACAATGAAGAAGAAATATTTCCAAATGAAAATAAATTGAGTTATGAAACCCCTTACCACTCCATAAATATCATGTAAAAATCCTCAAAATTAAATAATTAAAATTCCTACATAAAATATATTTATTTATTATACGATATAAATATGGTGTATTATATATCCATAATAAAATATGTTATGCGTGTAAAAATAAAAACATTCCTTACTAATGGAAACTTGGGACAAAATTTATTACCACATGTCCGAATCAACATGTACATTATTTATATTCATGAAAAAAATATCATAAGATAATTATTAACATATATAACAATGTATTTATTTTTTATTATTCCCATTTATTTATTTAATACCATGTAATATAAAATTACATAATCAATTATGTTCACGTCTGATGTTTTGGTGATATTAAGTTCATATATACAAAATGGCATCGACAGTTTGTTTTGAAAAAATAGGTATTTAAACTGTCAAATATAAAATAATAATCAGTAAATATATATACTTTTTATTCAATAATTATAATTTTTAAACCAACCATGTAATATTATAATGTAAAATGAACTATGTTGCAATCATGGAGACAACAAAGAATACATATGAATGAGTAGTGTTTCAGTTTTACAACGATTATAATTGGAAAACATAAGTTATATATTATATTATAAAATGATAATTATAATATAAATATAATATATATTTTTTTAATAAACTTATATATATTAGTTATGTTATCTAGTTATAAAAATTGATTCATATCAATTCATGGTGGTAGAAATCCACACATATTCAAGTATGATATTATCATTTTTAAATGAATGGAAATGTAAGAAATTATATAAATTATTTTAATAATAGTATTATGAATATGTAGTTAATATAGAATACATATACAAAAATATATTAATTATGTCATTAAAATCACCTATTAGAGTGGTGATAGAAAATTAATTACTTCTGTTCGGGAGGAGGTAGTCTGTTGTAAACATGAATGATTGTTTTGTTTTCCATTTTCCTGAATCTAAAATGGATATAGGGTATTATTTAATTAAAAAAATTTCACTTTATGCGGGATAAATAATTTATTATACCATAATTTTTTAATAAAATTTCAGGTATGTGTAAGAAGAAAAAATGAATAGTTAAGAATGATATATGTTTTGAAAAAAAATCATTAGATTTAATCCAAAATCCTTCCAAAGAAGGATTTTTAACAAAAAAAAACGAATATATTATTTTTTCAGAAAAATATTGATGTAGTTTAGTTGGTACTTTCTGAAAAAATTGCTTTAAATGTGTGAATAAAATAGGGGATGAGGTGCCCCATTATAAGCGAGGGGAGGGACACCTTTGGATTTTATAAACGTATAAATTACTAAAATTATATATGATGTTGAAAATGATGCATAATGAAATATTTTTAATATATCATGTATATCAATTTAAAAAATTTCATCTATTAATATTCGTACAATTAGAGATTATCCTTTTACCCTTATCATCTATTTAACAAATGTTAATAGTATTTAAAAAATTACAATGATAATATTTTTAATCATTAGTGGTCAAGGTTTTAATTAAAAAATGATTTTTTTTGAAACAAATTTACCATGAATGATATTTTAAACCATATCTCAATCACATGGCATGATATAGTATTTTTAAAAAATTTAAATCATTTAATCAAATGTTAATTATTATAAAATATAATTAATATCATTTTTAGTACTATATATTTAATTTGACTTTTAAAACAACATAAAAAATATTGAATTAAAATATTTTCTATTAAATCCTCTATAACACATTATATATATAGATAAAATATGGATAATAAATACATAATTTCAAATTAAATTACATTTCATATTTTTAAATTCATTTAATTTATATTTATATTAATTAAATAAGTATTTAATAGTGTTCTGTAAGAGATTATGTTAACTATAAAATTTCAAAAAAATATAAATAATTACATTTCATAGAAATTTTTCATTTTTCTTAAAATAATAAATAATATTCATTCAAAATTTTCTCTATAACATGAAAAAATGTGATATTTGAAACCAATAGAATTACATTGTTATGTTATTCCTTTAATAAAATATATTATAATTCATTCCCATGGTGAAGTGTGAAATAGAAAATTAAATCATTATAATATGGTTATAATGATTTGATGTAGTTTATTAGCATTATGTGGAATATTTTGTCAATAAGATGTATATAAGATATAAATTGTATAACAAGGAGTCAATATCTATATGACAAGGGGTGATGGTCTTGATTAATGTGGTGTTCATGAATTATATATGGAATGACACTAATACTTTGAGAATATAAAGGTGATGTTGTTCTAAATCTGATGTCAAATGGAATAATTTCTGTTTGAAATGGGATGTGATGCATGATCAATGTTCATTAAAATTAAGACTATTGTTGAAGTGGTCCTATGTTCCAAGACATGTGTCAATGGATGACAATTTGTTACAAAATTTGAATCCCCCTATGAAATAATCCATTGCTTGATGAAAGTGGAAGATCTATCTAATGGATTGTAATTGGATGAAGGCTATGAATAAAATCAGATGAGTATTTGTGATGATCTTCAAACAATAAGAAATTTCTTTGGAAGAATACATTGTTTGAAAAAATTTTCCTTAAATTCTTTTTTAATGGTTGAGGAATTTATGAAAATGGAGAAGAGGAAAAAAAGAAAGAAAAGATGTTGCAGTTGAAGGGAGTGGGCTATGCATGAATTAGTAAGGTGGTAATTTTATACATAGAAGACATTTTTATATGGTGTCTTACATAAAAAATAGTCCAACCAAGAAGGCCAGCTTTGGACCACAACCTCAGCCACATGCGTGACCCAAGGGTCAACCGTGCCTAAGGGAATTTCCAAGGCCATCTCCGTAAGACGTGCAACAGCATGAGCCATATATTATCCCGTAGGTGCGTGCATGGTGGTGAACCCATACAACGAATGAATTTTGTGTACTAGAAGAGCATCTGATGAGTAGATAGTGGGTGAAAAAGCCTGACCATAGGGTGAACAAGGCATGGGGTAGTACCATGTGGGGAGGAGGAGTAATCTAGAATATGGGCGGCTAGAGTGGACGATAAAAAAATGCATCTCGTGTTATAATTTTGATATAGGATGAAAAAAATCATTGTTATGTGATCTCAAATGTCTGATGAATCATGGACACGTATTCCACTATCTAATCAATCGTGATATTGATTTCACAAATCCAGACCATCCATCTTATCTTTGTGGTTCCGGATTGAAGAAGTATCATCTGATCTCCTCTATCGAGGTTGTCTTTATCCTCTGAACATTTGCATGACACCCACGAACTAGTCCTCAAGCCAAAAATTGATCTCATCACTCAAGGAACCATTTGATATCGTTTCATGTGTGCAATTATCATTAAGATGTAAGGAACAAATGCATGAAATTCGATTTTCATGCATTCATCGAAAAAAAGATATTGTGTGTGGTCAACGACAATGCATCTACAAGCACATATAATGAATCTCGAATCCTTCAGGGATATTTATTTCATGCATTCCTCTTTTCATGCATGTGATATTGTCACAGATAAATATGATGATCTTCATTTGGAAGGGTACCACCAGTGACTTACGCCATATCTCAATCCCACATTTAAAATATTCAAACTCGAACATCACATGCATACAAATATTTGAATTAATTGGTGATATGAACTGTTACTCACCTATAAAAGGATAAGAACCACGACAAATAATTCCACTACCATCTCATAAGGAGTTAATGTTTTTCCAAGAAAATGAGCTAAAGAGTACCTCTCTGGTTCGCGAAAGATAGAGTTCTACACCGCCTAGCTATGAGAAGAAGATGTGTCGTGCATCCCTTTAATTAATTAGTCATATGAATCCCTCACAAAAAGGAGATGTCTGAACCACCCTAGTTTGCAAATGAAATTTAACACATGAAATGTTTCAATGAACCCTTTTCATTCTTCATGTTTGAAGAAAATCTAGCAAGAACACAGCCGGTGCAATGCACCCTTGTGATACTTTGCGAAGGTACCCAATCCTTGAGCCTTATTTATTTCATATATAGAAGAAGTGGAGTTCGTAAAGGGATAATTTAAAACCACACAACCAATGTACAATAATAAGGGACCTGAGGAACATTTTGTTCACATGAGGACAAAAGAAAGTGAATGCATGATGCACATGAATTCATATGCATGATTTGAGACACTCGAACAAGCAAAAGGGTGGATCAAACCCATTTGTTTTTTAATAAAAAACGTAATATTTAACACCCACATGAAAAATAAAGTGGAATGAAATAAAGAAGATATTTTTTGTGTGCTTCTGAATAAGAAAAAAGGTTGTTAAAGGAAATAGCAGGAGAGAAGGGGGAAGTGTGCATGCATTCTTTCTTGCCCATGTACATGTAATGACAAATAAAGGAAAACAACTTTTGTGTGTAAAATTAGTAAAGAAAAATAGGGAGATAATGCATGTAAATGAAAAACAATTATTGAATATAAAATATTCAGGATACTATGTGTATGGGGTTATAAGAATTAAAATATGCATGCATGCAATCATTAATAATTGGAAACACGTGTGTCAATTCAGATGATGCCATGTGAGCTAATCCTCAATGATTGAATAATCACATAAGTGTATGTGATTATTTACAAGAAAACACGGGGATTTTTTAGTCCTTTAATTTATTTCAACAATGAATATAAAATTTAGATATCCAAATACAAGAGTTATTGGATCCCATGAAATCCATGGACGATGTATATGATAATTTAAATTATAGTCAGACAAAGTTAAAGAAGATATTTTATATGAGTTTACATTGTTTGAGGAATCAAGACGAAAAAACAGAGCTATTAAAGAAAAAATATCATTCTTTTTATTCATGATTTTGGAATAATTAGTGTGTATCAGTTTCACACATACATGTGAGGCCAAAAATTCATCAAAAGACAGAATAATTTATCGAGCATTGATGAACTGAGGACTGATCATAAAAAAGAACAAATTTATTAAGAAATTCCAATAGACCATACCAATGTTTGTTAAATATTCTTGAATAGATTCACAAGAAAGAATGATTTAGTAATCTCATGAGGGAAGATTAGAAGATCCATCCACAAGGAATCAAGAATCATCTCTTGTAAAATCCAAGAAGAATAAGTCATCAGTTGGACTCTAAAGTTGGAATGTGGGACTCTGGTGACACTGTGGGAAGCAGTATAAAGAACTGCATGTGGGAATTAAGAGAGATACTATGTGACTCATTATCGACCATTGTTAGTGATAATAGTTCTATAACGAAGAGTATGTGTTGCAGGGGGTGGGGGGTAACCAACACTTCAACGAGTATGTCTTTCAACAAAACCTTATATATCATTTTGTTTAGTTCCTTTACAATTATAGAATTATTTAAGGTAAGGGTGGGAGACACAAGAGGAGTGGATCAAGAAATTAACTAGTCATAGAGGATTAATTGAAAGTAATAAATTAGTTGAAATATTTCATTGCATCACTGATTCACCCCTCCCCCTCTCGGTGATTCACACTGATCTGGGCATGTCAATTGGTATTAGAGTGAAGGTATCCTCTAAAAGATCTAAGGGTGTATTTTTGATGTGTGTATTTTAGTAGATGAGTTAGAAATCTCTAATAGAGATATCTGTCAAGACACAAAAAAACAGAAAGAAAAAAAATCATGGAAGATGAAGAAGAATCTTACTACTAATGGTAATACACTGACTACTAAATTTAATCGGGAAGGTACAACATGTGATAATACTTATTAATCTTCATATGAATCCTAGTAAAGATTTTATGATTATATATCAATTAGTTATCTTTAGAATACACTCAAATATCATTCGAATTATTTCCCTAGAGAAGTGGAAAGAAAAATTGATGCAAGCATTAGTTCTCTTGAAAATGAAAAATTACAGTTTGCAATAAAAATATAATTCCATTGAAGAAGCATTGCCTAAAAGGGTTGGCATACCCAACACTCTTAAAAAACTAGTATCAAAAAGGGAAGAAAAAATTTATCCTTTCAATATATTACATGATCATGTTACTGATGAATTTCATTGATGTATTTGTGAGAAATAATACTTTGAGGATTTATTTGTAGAAGCTTTCCATGCATCTGAAATGTTTCACAGAGTCTCTATGGTTGTCAAAGATGATCAAATATAAGACAAAGCCAAAAATATAAGGGATATTGAAATATATTTACAATATTAAATAAATTTTCATGAAGAACAAATGAATATGTAGAAGGAGAATTGAGAATGTAAGCTGATATCAGTTAAGGATGAGAAGAATTCGCTCAACATGAAGTGTTTCCAGCTGGATGTGAAATTAAAAAATCAACAATCACTCCAAAATAGAACTTCTCAAACAATAGAAATAAATGACTCTTCCACTCATGTTTTCATTGAGGAATATGATTCAAAGATGAATATAAAATCATCCACTAATCCGATGGAAACATCTTATAAGAATAAGGTATCCCTTAAAATAGTTATTTCAGTATCTACAAATAAAATTGAATCTGCAAGTACAAGCTCAATGCTAAAAGATGGGTAGATTTGGATTGATAAAAATATTAAAACATACATCAAAATTTCAATGATGGATACTAGGATGATTAAGAGAACAACCCTTTAATGGATTCTCTGAATAAAGAATTAAAACTCCTCAATCAACAAATCACTGAATCAGGCCATAAAATACTATAATAAAATAAGATGACTTATTGGATACTTTTGGTGTTGTTGGATGTTTATACATTAGGAAAATGATTTCTGGATTAATATTTCAGAATATGAAAATTATTGAAGGCATGTATTCATGAAAATTTGATGTGAAGTAATGAACTATACTGGAATGAAAAGGGAGAAAATGTTGATGAAGAAGAATCTATCTATAAAGATTAGATTTAAAAATCTTGAAGACTTCAATGATAATTTTAATAGAAGTGGTCATAGATTCAAGGAGTGATTTTTAGTTGTCCTATGCCGCATGAATATTATGATTTCATGTATAGATCAGATCAAAAAATGATAATGAAAAAAGATTTTAAACGGCTTCTATTGGAAATATCTGAAACAATGAAGTAAGGAAACCAGTAAAATAAAATTTTTTTAAGAAAAAGTTCAAGTTAGTTTCCAGGAATGTCATCACAACATATAAAATATGCTTCTATTGGGGAATGGAATTTCAAAAAATAAAAAAATGAATAAGTGAATTTGAAATTAATAGAGGAATGCTAAATATGAAGGGATAATAAATCTAGAAGAAGATTAGGAAAAATTAAGATATTACTGAGACAATATTAATAAGTTGCCTAATAAAGGTGAATTTAATTCAATCAATATTCCATGTGGAAGCACCAACTTAGAAAATATTATGGTGTGTTTAGTTATCTGGACTAATCAATTGAAAAATTCTAGATAATGACAAAGAGTAGAAGAATAAGTAATTTCTTAAGTAAAGGAAAACAGAAAGTAGATCATTCCACATGAAGTAGAATTCATATTTTAGGAGAGGATTTCAGTACGTGTCAACTGAAGTGCCACACAACTGATATGTGAAAGGTTTAAGAAGGCTCAACATCATGAAAAATAATGTATAATAGTTTTACCAAGAAATATTTATATGTTGAAAATTGAAAAACATACACCAATGTAAGTTATATCAATATTGGTAGAAGAAAAGATATATAATACATAAAATTTTAAGGTGAATGGAAGAAAAGGGTCCATGGTGATAATTAATGATCATAATTTCAAATGGTGATATGACACCAGAATCGAGAGTCTAGACATAGTAGATCTATAAGGAAATGAGTTCTTAGGTTGAGAGAAAATTCGCAGGATGTTTTCATTGATTAAGAATCTCAAATATCTTCCTTATTATTCTCTTATAATTTTGTTGTGTGTGTGTACTTAAATTATAGGTAAGTGAAGGTGAAGGCCATTATA
Organism: Viscum album; assembly: GCA_963277665.1. NCBI lineage: Eukaryota > Viridiplantae > Streptophyta > Magnoliopsida > Santalales > Viscaceae > Viscum > Viscum album. Next base: position 1,809,807,863 of record OY728123.1, on the reverse strand, counting down.
AATATGGTAATTGTAAGATAAATATGGGGAAAAAAAGTTGGACTAATTATTCATGATTTGATAATTACATGATGTTTTCCACAGTAGAAGATTATCAACATGTATATCATGAATATTATTTGATGATATTTTTCACCGGGGTAAATCAAAGGGATTGCAACCCTTGAGGGGTAGAAAATATGAAAGAGATGAAATCAGGGATTGTGTCATGAAAATTATTTAAATTCATATCATCCTAACAAGTTGAAACATGACAGATTCTAATCAGATATTCATCCCTTATTCTTAATTGTATTTATCATTTCAATTAAGGGGGTGTGTTTGAATGACAGAAAGATGGGATGAAAGAGGGAGATCTATCTTTTATAATTAACTTTTTAAAATGTTTTGTGATGTATGTGGTGTATTTTTCATTTAATTGATAAATATGATTACCTCTAACACCTTGGTCAAGAATTGATGCACATTAAGCATGATTTAACACGTATGGTTGTTTATGAAAACCATTGAAAACATATTCATATATCTATTGTTTTCTAAACTGGGTTATCCCAAGTATACATAGAGTTGATTAACTAAAGGATCATTGCTAAGTGAACCATGTGACATCATCCCTATGAATAAAATATTCAAAAACATGTTTTTTAAATTGAGGAAAAATGTTCTTAAACAGACCCCACTAAATCTTGGAATTTGGTTTTCAATAAGGGGGAGAAGTGATCACCACATATATTGACCAACAAAAATTGTTCTTAGGTGATATTGAAAACAATACATAAATGGGGAGATTGTTGATCATGGTTTTGTAATGTTTTTCAATAATATGTCTATATGGTGTCAATTGTATGATAAGAAGCCAATATGTATATGAAAAGGATTAATGATTGTTATCAGAGTGGTGATCATGAATTGTACATTAAAAAGCAATAATACTTTGATAATGTAAAGATGACGGTCTTCCGAATCCTATGTCACATAGTTAAATTACTATTTGACATGGGGTGTAATGAATGATATTTCTCTACTGGAAATTTAGATTATTGATGAATTGGTCCTATGTTCCAAGACATGTTTCAATTAATGTCACTTTGTTACAACAATTGAACGACCCCATGAAATACTCTATTACAAGATGAAAGTGGATAATCCATCCAATAGATTCGAATTCGAAGATGGTTTTGAATCAGATCAAAATATTGTTCCGGCTGATCGTCAAAGAAAAAGACATGTGTTAAGAAGAATACAATTTTATCTAAAATGTCTCCATGAATTGTCTTTTAATTCATGAGGAGTAGAAGAAAAGAAAATGAAGAAGAATAAAAGAGAAAGAATGGTTGTTTCATCTGAATAGTAGTAGAAATTCTTGAACTACTAAGGTAGTTATTTTATACTGAGAAGAATTTTCTATATGGAGTCTTACATAAAAAATAGGCCATCCAACAGGTCTATCCAAGGATGTCAACCTCAGGAACATGTGGGACCGAGGATCAACCATGTCTGAGGGATGCCCCAAGGCTCACCCTGTAAGAGGCGCAGAAGTGCGGGCTGCGTATAAGTCTGCAAGTGCATGCACGGTGGTGAACCCATGTAGTAGATGCATAGTGGTCACTAGGAGCATGCCCGGGGAACAGAGAGTGGGTGTAGAAGCATTCCCACATAGTGAACACGGTACAGGGTGGTATCATGAGGGGAGGAGGGGTAATATGACATCAAGGCGGTGAGGGTTGATTGACAAAACCAACACATCCAATTTGTTCCTTTTGATGTGAGATAGAAAAATCCTCAAGGAGAGATCTCACCCATCTTATGCATCGCAGACATGTAGTCGACTATCCGATCAAGCTTAGGATCGAACACATACATTCGGGCCATCCATCTGATCTTCGTGTTTCAGGATTGAATAATGGACATCTGATCTTCTCCACCATGGTTCTCTTCAACCTCCAGAATCATACATGACACCCATGAACTAGTGCTTGATTCAAACATTGATATATTCACTCTATGAACCATTTGATCTCATTTCATGCCAGTAGTAATTATTAGGATCTAACAAAAAAATCGTGTACTTTCATTTTCATGCATGCACCAAAATAAAGAAAATGAATGCGGCCGAAGGAAAAAGAGTTGTGAGGCCACACCATGAAGCTTGTAGCCTTTTGGTTTATTAGATGCATGCATCCCTCTTATCATGCACAAGATATTATCACCGATAATGAAAAAGGCCCATGTTTGAAAGGGAAACACCCATGACGTTCTCCATATCTCTTTCTCGTGTATGAAATATGAAAACACAGATATCCCATGCTTTCAAATACTTTCTTTCTATTGATTTGAATGCGAAGATATGGGTTGTCCCTTGCCTATAAAAGTATAGGCATTGAGATAATAATTGAAGTTTCCATCTTATATAATGGATCTCTTGTTTGCAAGAAGAATCAGAGCTAGAGGGAACTTATTCGGTTCACGAAAGGTAGTTTTCCGTGCATCGTAACTACACGAAGAAGAGCAATCATGCATCCCTTGTACAATGGAGTCTCATTCTTCGCTTGCATGATGGATAAGAGAAAACCACCATAGTTTATGAATGATTCCAAACACATGATAGGTTCCATCAACTCCTTGTAGTGCTTCATGTGTGTAAAATCTCCCAAGTGAGCACAACCGGTACTACACACCGTTGTTATACTTTGTGATGGTACATGATCTGTGATCCTCATTTATTTATATAAGAGAATAAGAGGAGTTTGTATAGGGAAAATATAAAAACACACTACCCGTAGATAAGAAAAAGGTAACTGATGAACTTTTTGTTCACATGAGAAAGAAATCAAGTACATGCATGATTCACATGCATCAATATTCATGATTTGAGATACCCAAAAAATGCATAGGGTGGATTACACATATTAAGATTTGAACAAGACTTATTATTTAACAGAAACATGACATAAAAGTTGGAATAAGATAAATATGATATTTGGTGTTTGCTTGTGAAGATGAATGAAGGATGTGAGAAGGATGAGAAAGAGAAAATGGGAAATAGGGAATTCATTTGTGTATTCCCATGCACATGTTAATACATATAAAGGAATAATTATTGTGTGTGAAAATTGAGTAATGAAATATAGATAGATAGGGAATGTGAATGAACCACACTCGTTGAATCTAAAATATTCAAGATAATGTATGTCTTGGATTACAATAATGATAATATACATGCATGAAATCATTAATAATCACATGAATGTGTCTCAATTATAATGATTCAATGTTAGATGATCCCTAGTGTTTGAATAATCACATTACATTATGTGATTATTTCCAATTAAACAAGGATATGCATGAGTTAATTCAGTTATTTCTCTAAAGTGGATGAAATTGAGATTTTAAAATGCAAGAGGTGTTGGGTCCCATGAAATCCATGCAATAAGTAGATCATAACTGAGTTTTAATCCAGACAAAGTTAAAGAAGAAATTTTATATGAGTTTATCGTGTTTGAGGACTCATGAAGTTAGGAAGAGAAAAAAAATTGAAATATCATTCTTCCCTATAAATATTATTGAATAAGTAGTGTGAATCACTAGCACACATACAAGTGAGGCCAAGTCTTCATCACAAGAAGGAATAATTTCCAAAGCATTGTTGAACTGGGGACTGATCAGAAATGTGATAAGATTTATTGAGTAAAGACAATAGAACATACCATAGGCCTTTGATGATTCTTGAAGAGATTCATTAGCAAGTGTGATTCATCAAGATCATGAGGGAAGATTAGATGATCCATCCTCAAATAATAAAAAATCATCTCTTGTGAAATATATGAAGAATAAGTCTTTAGTGGGACTCTAAAGCAGGACAGTGGGACTCTGGTAAAACTATGGGAAGTAGTATAAAGAACTTCATATACGAGTCAGAAGAGATGCAGTGGTACTTTGTATTGACAACAATAATTGATAAAAAGATTATAGTGGATAATATTTGTTTGGTATAATAACCAACACAACAAACAGTACATATTTGAAATGGACCTTGTAAACCCGTGTCATCAGTTCCTTTAAATTTATAGCAACATTAAATGTAAGGATGAGAGACACCAGAAGTGTTGAATGAGGCTTTAACAAATGATAGAGGATTAATTGAAAAGAATAAATTAGAAAAAAAATACTTAAAGGAATCACTGATTCACTCCTTCCCCTGTCATTGATTCACAATGAACTGGGAACATTATTTTTTATTAATATTTTAAATTAAAATAGTGCCCTTAATACATAGTTTTATCCTAGTTTGACCTGACTTACCTTTTTACCATAGTGACAGACTTTCAGTGGTTGTACTATTTATTATGATGAAAAATTAATATGGAAATATCAAATAATATAAATTCTAATAATAATAAACAAATAATTAGAAGAAATTAAATACCAATAATTGTAATAAATTAATTGTATAATAATCCTATAAAGTGAGGTGAAATTCAGGTTTTCTGTTGAATGTATTTTTCATAGAAAATATGAATTTAAATGAACTCTATAAGTAAAAATAATCATTTTAGGAATTGAAATTAATATAGATAGATATATAATATATAAATTACATTTAAATAATTCCTCAATCAGTGATAATTTAATAAACTAAGAGGTAAAATTATTTTGTAATTAAAATGTTTGTTTGGAAAAAAATACCTTCTTAAGAATTGAAATATATTATTTTGAGAAACATGGTTATTGTATATTGAAATGAATTTAATTAAATTATTTTATATAATATTATTATATACATATATAACATCAACAATATATCAAAAATATATTTATACTTTAAATTAATTAATTTAATGAAGTGAGATGATATTTTTACTAAAAAGTGATAGTTTCTTTTAATCACTAAAAAAAATCCTTTCTAAAAATTTAAATAAATCCAACCTAAAATAATATTTCTATGATTATATAAAAAATTATATATTATATAAAATAAAATTTCTATGTTGTTGAAATTAATTATATTTTCCATCCACAAACAAAATTGAAGAAAACATAATTTATGAAGCATAAAATGGCGGTAATATAATTTATGGGCTAATTTACAACGAACTAATTAATAAATTTTTTTAATATAAAAATTATCTATATATCGTAATTAATTTAATCATATTTGTACCTAGAAATTCTAATTATATGTTATAATAGTCATATTTACTTATTATATTTCACAGGTCATTTTTTTCTCTATGTTTTTTGTTGTGTACTCTATGAAACACTATATTTAAATTTTAAAATATTGGTGTTTTACATTCTCTAAACCATCAAAAAATTCCATCTTATGAATTAGAAATTTTTAATGAATTTATAGGTTTGACATTTATAAATTCAATTTTGGAATTTCCTCACTGTAGAATAGTTAATAAAATATACTCCTTGGAATAAAATTGGGAAATGAAATGTACATCTAGAATAACATAGAACTATGTTTCGAAATTGGAGTATATTAATGGTATGGAAAAATATGGATGTGGAGGTGAAAAATAATTCCAAATAATAAATATAATGTGATTGATAACATATCATGTAAAAATTTAGTGACTATAAATTTATAAATATATGATCAGTGAAATTACTATTGATTCACTGCCAATGAAGGTAAATGGATAACACCAATATTTCTATATTCTTGTACTTGAGAAGAGAGATTATTTTTCAATCATTATATTGAAAACCAAAAAAATTATTTATTTGATATATTTTATTTCATATGGAAGACATATTACTTTTGTTTTCATTAGATAAATTTCCTCATTATGTATTACTACATGAAATGGATATTCTAGATAAAATTATTATTCCAAATGACCTAAAATTATGTTTTAATGGATTATAGGATCCAAAAAACTGAGATAAGTCATTATTTATTTCTCTAAATATTTACCAAAACCCAAATGTTTAGCTTATGTTATCAAATATAATAGATTTATCTTTTAATGTCAACATTAACATCCTAAGCACAAATTTATATTTATATATAAAATAATTTAATTAAAAAATATGTCATATTATCCAAGACATCCTGTAGGTTAGTTGTAGGAACTACACTATTATCATCCATCATTTTTGGTATTAATCCTAATAGCCTTGTCTAATGTGATATGTTATTCTTTTTACTTAAATAGTTTTAATTGAATTCGTTTTACATCCCCTGAAATATTGGGAACATTTTTCAAATTAATATTAATCATATAATATAATAAGAACCTTTAAGGTTATACATAACATTAATCATATTTCCACAAAGTATAAAATCATTATTCCTAAAATAACATTTTCAACAAAACATATGCTAAAATAAAGGGTTGTATTATATTAATTGAATATTAAAATGTCCATGATAATCTAAAACTCCCATAACATAAAAATTATAAATTTTTATCTAAAACATTTAGTTTATTATAAAGTTAGTCTTATTAAACCCATAAAATTTCAGTTGTTCACATATCACTATAGAACATAATAATATTCCAAAAGATCTATTATCTAATTCTTGGTAATGGATAATAATTAAAATATGGATTTACCCATGTGTATCACTTGGGATTTTCAAACCACATGTGTAGTAAGGTAATACTCACCATCCACCATAATGATGGTTACGATATACTCAACCAAATATATTTTTTATGTTATTACCCTTATATTAATTTCTAAAAAATGTCTACATATAGTAATTAAATTATAAATAATTACTTGGAACCCTATATCATCTCAACCATAAAAATATTATTATGTTATCCTATTCATAGACTTATCCACAATGTTAATCATATGGTTTTTGTTCCCTAATCGGTGTTTTTGTAAATCTAGTTCCCCAGGTTTCTAATGGACATCATCTCTTACAAACTGTAATGACCCCAACCCTTGTATCATATAGCTAGTGGTTATAATATTACATTGGTAATAGATACAAGTAAATTCATCTCAATGAACTAAATAGGTTAGCTCTATTAGAAAACAATATACATATATGAATTCCACATTACATTTGAAATAAAAATATTTTTAATATAATTTTCATTGATAATAAAATAATTTCGTTTAGAATATCCCTTAATATAAAACACTATACACATCCTATCATCCCAGAAAAATTTAAAAAATTGGTGATCTCAGATGATATTCAAGGGTATGTGGATAAAATAAACTAATAAGTAATGAATAATTGGGAAATGATAAATAAATATCAAATAATTTCATATAAAAAATCACATGAGATATAAACGTTTATATACATATAATTAAAAACATATAATACCATGGAAATCAGAAACTTATCTAATAATTATGGAATTCATAATGTTGGACATCACGAAGTTACAATCAAGGTCATAAACTAAGAAACTAAACATAAATGGGTAAGTTATCATCTAAATAACCAAACTAGTTTCTCTTATGTGACCTAGAGATGAATCAAGGGTATATAAAGTGCCCATATAATCAATTAATAAGTCTAATACATTCACCATATTATAAGGGATAATAAAAATTCAATATGTAATCATTAAAAACGTTTGAATTAAAATAAGTCAATATGAATATTTAATATATTCTTATTAAACCCGACTATAAAAAATCCAGGAAATCAATAACTATGATTTCAATAAAACATATACCAAATTGAGTATAAATAAAATATTTTTTTTGTAATTTATTAAAATAAATAAAATATAATATAATTAAAAACATTTATGATTAGAATACCATAATCACTTTTTAAAATCACATTTGAAGAATTAAAATTTCCTTAGTATTGGTAAAAAAAGTTTTGTTCCAAATGATTCGTTGATAATATTCAAGGATTCTCCCAAAAAAGTGATAATTAATGAGTAATATAAATTATGTTAATGTCATATACATTAAATTAATGATTGTGTTCAAAATTTTAGTACAATGTCAACAAGTATTTTGTTTGGAAAATCAAAGGAAGAGTCATTTGAAAACATTTTTTTAGAAGAAAAAAATCGACAAAATTTTCATTAATAAATCATTAGAGATTATTAAAAAATAATAATAATTTTATTTGGAAAATATGTATATGTTGGAATATTATTTCAGACTAAGTTGGAAAATAAATTATATTTCCTAAAAATATTTTTTACAGACCTTCTTTAAATTATGATTATAAAATGAAAGTAAAACATATCATTACAAAATATTACCAAAGGAAAATAACAAATATTTAGATTAATATTTAACAATAAAACAATTCCCTTGATGGATCATTAACATAAAAATCCCAAACAATGATGATATTTTGAAATAAACCCTAACCACCTTATTAAAATTTGAGTTGTAATCCCTGTAAAGGATATATCTTCGAAAACAAGTTAAATTAAATTAATATATATATATATATATATATATAATATATCATATCCAATAGTTGTTATATACACCTCTTAAAAATAATAGTATAATATGAAATATGTCTCTATGTAGTAGATATAGAGACAAAATATCTTACAAAGATCATACAATTGATGACAGGACTAATAAATGGATTATTTTTTCATATAAAATTTGAAACAACATAAAAGAAGTTTATAGAAAAGTTAAAATATTTACATTTATTAATAATGTAATAATATAATATCAAACAAACTTGTCATGTAATATAACCAAATGAAAAGAAATTCAGTTATTAAACCCCTTACCACTTGGTATCATTCATGTAAAACAACCGTAGATTAATTGATTACAATTGAAACATAAAATATCATGAATAATGAATGATTAATTGTATAAATTTATAAGGGGTATTATATACACCATATATAATATTTTTGGTACATACCAAAAAAATATGACTCAATGAAGGAAAGTAGAGATGAAATCCCTGGCCACAGATATAACGGGTCATGTACATTATTTATCTTCATAAATAAATTTATTTGAATTACATACATATATATGTAATTTTTTAATCATAAATTTATTATTTTTAAAACCATGTTATATTTAATTTGTTAATAAGTTAGTTTTACAACATATTTTTTGATGATATTCTTTTCATATGTCTAAAATGACTTCTAGAGTTATATTATGGTAAAAGGATATGTTTTCCATCATGTATAAAATAATAATAATAAATAAATATTATTTTCATACAACAATACATGTTTTTAAAAAAACTATGAAATATTCTTATGAAAAATGAAAAATGTTATAATTATAGAAGAGATCAGTCGCATGTATGCATGGGTAAGGTATCTATTTTTCATTGATCGTCGGTGAATGAATATATGTGTTGTTTCGTAATTCATGATTTATCATTATAGAATAAATATATTATTATTTTCATTAATACTCTAATATATATATTTCATGTTATGTGTCAATGAAAATGAGAATGAAATTATTTTGTAGAGATTTTATTCCACACATACGCATACATGATGTTGTCATTTTAAAATGAAAACATTTAATAAATGTTTATATATATTTTAAAAGGAAACATCTATATAACATTACATAATCCCGAGTTTTAGTCTAGAGAATACATTATTACACATTAAGGATCTTTTTGGGTTTAGTGTTTTATGTAATTTGGACATAAAACTTACATAACATCTCATAATCATACATCTGTATACTATTAAAACTATATCCATTTTTTCACACTATAAAACATTTAAAATAAGATATAATATATTTTAAAAGTATTAATTACATTTAAATTATCCTCCATATTTCTCTTAAAAATTCTTTTATCCTTCTAAAAACATTTAAACACTTGGGATGAAGACAAAAAGATCAGAAAGGGATATAAGGAAAGAAATCATTTTTCAAGTGACAACATAAAAACCAATAATACCCATTTCATAAAGACCCATTAACATGCATAGAAACATTATGTAGTTGCCTTGGGACATAGTTAACATTTAGTTCTTATAATAAACCTTAAAAATAGAATAACAATTTAATCTAATCCACTCTCTAGAGTACTCAATGCATTAGAGAGATTTACGGGGGATCACCTATCATATATTGATCTATAATGGGCCCAACCCAACATATATTGAGATATAATTGGGATCACCAATCATATCATGATCTATAATGCGACAAACCTAAAATATCATGAGCCTTAATGGGTCAAACCTACATAAATAATGTCCATGGAACATATAACGAATAAAACTATTATAAACTCATTTTCACCCTTGAGAAAAACACATTTACAATTCAAAACACTTTTTCCATAAAAAACACTCTTCGAACATAAATAGTACACAACCAAAATAATGAAAAAAATTATTAAAAAATAACAATATAAGATATAATGGAGGCACTGTTGTATTAAAACATAAATAAATTATATGATAAGACTCATGATATAAAAAAAGAACAATCTATTTGGTTTTCATAAATGAGATATATATAATGATTTTAAAAGGAATTCCCTTTTAAAATACCATAAAATTTAATTTAGTATTGATTAAAGGAAAGTATCATTTATACATAGTATAAAGATAGATAATACAAAAAAATATAACCAAATTGCATTTCATATATCCTGTAATGATGATTAAAACCATTGAAGTTAAAAGCTAACCATATGATTGTAAATTGGGTTTAGAAATCACTTACGAAATTTTATCATGGTATCAGGTGTACATGGATTGGATTAATAAGAGAGAATGTGGTTTCTCATCGTTAATATATCATAAAGGAGGTATATTATAGGTTTTTTAATATACCCCATCTTTAGGAATTAAAAAAAATAAAGAGCACAACATTGAGGACATTTTTGAATAAAATTGAGAAAGAGTGGATCACATACATAAAGTTAAACATCCCTAAAATTTGTTTAAAATCATGTAGGAAGGATGAAATAGTGTTAAAAATAAAAAAACATATTCATGCTTATAACACCTTTCATGATAATTTTTATAACATCATTCCACACATTCATTACTGATATTTTTTAATTCAACTCTTTTTGGGTGTGTTCTTCACGTGGTTCCAATGATCGGTTCACATTTGACAATCATATCTATAGGAATTGAAACTCCATAATCTGAATGTAATGTAATTTAAATATTTATAGAACCATAAATTTAACCTTTTATCATTTTGAATTATGATTTAAAGATGGTTCATTAGTTAAAAAATTAATTATATTTATTTAGATCATTTTGGTGGTTCTTTGATAACAACAAAATCATTTTATTTTGTAAATTCATGTGATGTGTAAAAAGTTATTTGGGAACCTTATATAAGATATAGTATATAAATTAAAAAAAATTCAACAATAAAAATTGTTTCATGAAAAGACTTTTATTAATTATATGAAACTAAAATAACATCCTCCCTAATGTAGGTAAATCGATATATCACGAATAGTGTTATAATTTCTAGAATTAGTTAGAGAGGAGAAAAAATATAATGGTGAATCTTACATAAAAATGATGAAATAAAAAATAGGTAAGATACTAGTTCATTTGTTCCTCATGGATAAGGGGGCTTGAGTGACAAAGATGAATATAAGAGAAATTGAAAAGAAAAGAAAGAAAACAAAAGAGGAAGTTTACATCTTGATCTCTTATCATTGAGATGTTTCTTATGGCCATTGGTTTTGGACTTTTGGTGATACTTGAAGGCCATGGACTTGTGATAGGGTCTTGAGAAGTTTATTTGGAATAAATTAGTTGAGGATCAAGTCTTTATAGGTTTGGGAGGAAAAGGGGGAGTGGGTGGTATTTAAAGTGGAAGAGAGGATGAGTATAACATTATTTTAGTCATTAATTTAATATTATTACTCCAAACTATGAATAATATTAATTCATGTGAGAAAATAATAAGGCTCACATGTGAGTTATATCCATATATCCTTACATCATCAAAGATCACAATAATAGTATATTTAACTAATAATTTATATATACTATAATTTATCGTATTTCACTATTCATCCGAAATTCATGTATTTCAAAAAAAAAATACCAAAAAAATCACCCTATCCATGTTTCAACATGTATAATTCCAATAAGAAATCATTTTCTTTGAATTATTATAAAAATATTATTATTTTAATTTTTAAATAATATAATAATTTATTCAAAAAATAAAAATCTTAAAACAGTTATTTACTAAATCAAATCTATAGGTATATCATACCATCAATTAATTAATATATGTATAATATGATCGGTAAGGTTACTATTCATATGGGTATGTTTCTAGTCATAAGGGAAACATTACTATTCATAAAGGTATGTTACTATTCACTAAATTTATGTTTGCCTTATGAAACTCGGAATAATATACTAATCCAAACTTTGTATGTCCGTTTTTATATATTCAAATCATAGAATTAAAAAAATTATTTTTAAAGGCTATTTATAAATATATACATAATACAATGTTTCTAGAATTACAATTTTTTTTAATCCTTTGGGTGTTACATTATCCCTACTATTTTGAAACTACATCCTTGTAATTTTATTTACATATTAAACAAGTGAGGATACTATTCTGTAAAATCATTTTTATATTCTCCTGTTGCTTCTTATAGCATCTAATTTTTCCACAAAACCATTACCTTGTAGATTACCTTATTCCGAAATCATTTACCTTTTTGATCGAAAATTTGAACAGGTCACTCATAATAAGTAAGGTTCTCTACCAGCTGAACTGTCTCTAGGCTGATAACATGGGATGCATGTGGATCATACATTCTCAACAATAAAACCCAAAAAACAATGTTTATATGAAACAAAATTCAAGTAAAACTACTCAGTAGGCGACTGATCAGACATTCCCCAGAATTTCATATGGTCTAATAAACCATGAACTTATCTTCTACTTCGTACCAAAATGTATTACACATTTCCATTGTGAGATTCTAATAAATAATGGTCGCCTTCTTCAAAAGAAAAGTTTTTCCTCCAGTTGTGTGCATAAAATTTCTACCTACTCGGAGATGTTCTCATGTGTAGCTGGATTGTCTTCACATTCTCAGAATCTTACCCAACTAATTCTTGTCTTATCAACTTCCTTTACCAGACTTCATCGAAAAATAGGAGTTCTACATAATATCCAATATAACTCTTTGAAAGCTTCCATCTATATACTGGAATGAAAACTGTTATTATAAGAAATATTAAATAAATAAATTTATTGATACCAACTTCTCTATTAGTCCATTGAAAATGATAAAATCGTATCCTCCAATGTTTGAATCATTAATTTTGATTTCCCATTTGATTGGGAATGAAAAGTTATACTAAAATTTAATTCGGTTCCCAACAAATTTTTAAGGACCTTACAGAAATTAGATGTGACCCTCAGAACCCATTCAGATATAATGGAAAGATTCACTCCACTTATCCTTACAATATCTTCATGGTATAGTCGAGAAATATAATCCAAATACATTATATCTTGAATAGAATGAAAATGTGCATATTTTGTATTCCGATACAAAATAACACAAATTTCATTGTTACCTTGAGAAGCCTTTGTTTGTCCCAAAACGATTCCATTGACATATCATCCCATTTCTACTCTAGTACAATTAAAGGTTGTAGCATCCCCTTTGGTAACACAATATATTCTTTAATTTCTTGACAAGTAAAACATTTCATAGTAAATTCAGTAATATCCCCTTTCATTCCATCCGAGCAATAGAACCCCCGAATGTCTCTATACATCATAGTACATCCCGGATGAATTAAAAATAGAGAAATAGGAGTGTCACACAAAAATTATTTCTTCAACGGGGAATTACAATGCAAAAAAAAAACCTTTTACCAAATCCTAAAACACAATCTATATTGAGTTTAAATTCAGGAAACTTTCTCATTTTAACCAATTCAACCTCTCTATAGTTCACGGTCTTCCTTCTATGCTTACATACTTCGTTCTGACAATGATTACAGCACAAAAACCTTAAGAAAAAACAAATGTATTTCCATCACCAACTACGTTAAATCCAAAATTCTTCAAATCATTTACCAACGAATCATGTTCCAAATGAATCATCGTCAATATAGCATTACATTTGTGAATCAATGCATCATCCAATCTGTTTGTTTTCTTAGGATGGTAATTAATAGTTCAATCATAATCCATTATTAGTTCTATCCATCTTCTCTATCTCAAGTTTAATTCTTTCTATGTGAATATATACAGGAATATTTAATGGTCGGTATCTATTTAATATTTTTCTCCTAATAAATGATTCCTCCAAATTTGTAATGCAAAGACCACAACTACTAAATGAAAATCATGTGTATGGTAATCTAACTCATTGGGTTTAAACTAATGTGAAGCATAATCAAATACCTAATAATTATGTATCAAAACAAAACTAATTAAATTCCATGAAGTATCACTATAGATGAAAATTTCACCATTTCTGGAAGGTAGAGTCAGAACTGAAGCATTCACCATTATTCTTTTCAATTCTTGAAAAATAAACATCACAATATTCTGTTCAAAATTTTTAACCCTATTCGTGTTAAATTTGTTAGCTTGGTAGATGATTAGGTAACGTTTTTAACAACTCGTCGGTAATAACATGATAATCCAAGAATACTACGAATATCTATAACATTTTTAGGTATTGGTCATTCATCAAAAACTTTTTTATAGGATCAAATGTTATTAAATCCTTATTTTAAATGTACGAAAGAAATGAAATTTGTTGCAAATAGAAGTCACACTTTTTGAATATTCTATAAATTTTTTTTCTTTTAATGTATGAAAACAACCATTAGATATTGTACATTCTCCTATTTTATTCTAGAATATACAATAATTTCTTCAATAAATTCATCAAAAAACTTATCCAGGAACTCAAGAAATATTGTATTCATAAGATCGTTGAATATAAATGTTTCATTAGTTAACCCAAATGGCATAAATACAAATTCATAATGACTATATATATTATAAAATGAAATCTTTGGGATGTCTATATCCTTTACAATAAACTGATAGTACCCCAACCTCAGGTAATCCATCGAAGAATACTATACTCCTTAGAGCCAATGAACAAAAAAATTTATATGTGGAAAAGGATACATTCTGTAAATATTAAGGTTATTAATGTAATAATAATCAATAAATATGCACATAGAACCATATTTCTTCTTCAAAAAAATAATGGGGCACATCATGGTGAATTTATAGATCAGATGATGCCCTTATATAATAATTTATTCAACTTATTTTCTAACTCTATAAGTTACCTTTCATACATTTAATAAGGGGGCTTAAAAATTGGTCTAGAAATAGAAACTAAGTCAATAGTAAATTCAACTTCTCAATGAAGAATAAAACTAGATAAATCAATAAGAAAATATTCAAGGTATTCATTTACCACATGTACATAATTAATCTACATAGAACACTTGCCTCTAAATGTATGAGCAAGATGACATTAATTTCCATATTTTTATCAAATTATTAGATTCCTGATATATTATTAATGGTATGGGTTCATTATTGTACAAAACTAAAATTATTTATGTAAAAAAAAAATTTGTATTCAATCTATCTTAGAATGATAAAAATAATGTCATTCCATACATAAAAATATTCAATCTATACTATAGGCAAGACATCATGGTTTTCAAGTAAACACTATCTATTGAAAAAGATAGGTAGATTCTTATAATTTAATTTTTCCACAATATTACATCTAGGTGTTTTTACCTTGAGTTATAGTTTCATTTTATGAGGTGTAATTCACAATTATTCCGAAAATTTCTCATAAATGAAGGAATGTGTAAACCATGGATAAAAAAATACTTTTGAGAAATATGGAAAAACACAAAATGCACCTAATAACACCCCATATAATATCTCAACATATTCTGAAGTGGATGAAAAGGATTTTACCACAACCTACTACTTTCAATCTTGTTGATTCCCTGCCTGAGTGATTAGCTTTAGACAATCATTAACAAAATGAACTAATTTTTTATAGTTAATACATCTACCATCAAATTCACATTATTATTCAGATAATTTTCCATTCACTCATGATAAATCTTTCCAAACATTACACATCAGTATCATTTCCCAAACTTTATAAGACATTCACCATGATTCCTTTTACCACACTATTCAAAAAAAGAAATTGATTTTTTTTACTTACATATTTCTTTGAAAAATTATTCCCAAATTCATTCCAACCTGACTGCTTATTATTATTATCATCATGAGGCACAAACATGTTATAAAACTCCATATCCAGTTTTCTAGCACAACAAACAATATTTTTGTATCTTTTAAAAACTCGTGATTCCAAAGATATTCACAAAAATGGTTTAGAACATGAGTAAAATCTATTAATTTTTTTATTATAACCGAGAGTAAAATAATGTACATACTTAGCTAGTATTGAAAAATTTTCTTCATAGGATGCCAATTAATCATCATCTGTCAACATTAGTTCCATGAATTGTTTCTCCATTTTAATTCGAACAGTTTTAGGAAAATATTTTTCAAGAAATAGACATATAAAATCACTCCTTTCAAGACTTTCAAGATCATATTCATAACCAGAGACCACCTTTGATCAGCATCACCTTCCAAAAGGTAAATGGATAGTGCTTAAATATGATTTTCTAAACATCCCATGATATTAAATATCATTTCTAGAGCGTTAATTCATATTTCACTTGATATCTTCTTCCACTTAATGCATGAGGATGTTGCCCCACAAAATGACCCACAAAAGACCAGTTTCTTCAAGGTAGATCTTGTTCCAATATAGAATAGATACAACCACCATTTATTTCTTGACTAAAGTGATCTGTTTCGATCAGAAACAACAAATTTCTAATTCCCACAATTCCAAGATACATATTCTATTATACATCAGCCTCTTAGTGCCTTTCTACTTTAGTATACCTTTTTCATCTGTGGAAAACCATCCAGAACATACATATATTAGAAGAATCAACATGGAAATATTATAATTATATATCATTTTAAATTAAACATAAAGTAAAAAACCATTAATGGTATTCAATTAGGGTCATTTTAACCCCCTATATCTATCTAAAAAATACATTGATACCAACAATAATGGTTTGAACCTATAACATTTCATAATGTTGTGTTTTATGCAATAACATACATTGTTAAACATTGTTGATCATTTGGCATTTGGAGTTATAGGTAATTATGATATAAAACATATATAACATCTCATAATCATACATGTAGGTACTATTAAAATAATATCCATTTTTTTTAAATAATAAACTTCTCAAATAAGACATAATTTCTTTGACAACTTTTCATTACAATTAATTTGTGTTGTTTATTTATCTAACATGTCCTTATAACCTATGATTCTTTTTTAAAATTGGTATTAGAAAAAAAATTCTTAGTAAGGGATATGGTGAATAAATCATTTGTCATGTGAGAAAATAAAAACCAATAAAACCCATTTCATAAAAACTCATTAACATGTCTGGAAACATCATGTATATGCCATGGGACATATTTACCATATCCCCCAAACAATAACCATTCACTTATAATAACCATTTGGTCAAATTACATCTATGAAGTACCCAATGCATTAGAGAACTATAATGGGCCTCACTGATCATATCATGAGTTATCATGGGCTCAACCCAACATATCTTGATAAATAATAGGTCTAAACCATCAGATATTGAAATATAATGCGCACAACCCACCATATCTAGATATATAATGGGCATAACCCAATGTAAATAATTTCCACATAACATATCATGAATAAAACACTTTATTACAAATTTACACCATTGAAAATACAACATTCATATTTCAGAGTACCATTTCACCTACAAATTTACTGTTAGAATATAAACACTACACACATGATATAATGAAAAAATATTATTAAAAAATAACCATAAAAAATATAATACAAACAATATATTATTAGAAAAATAATGACATCAGAAGAGAACACTCATGAAAAAAAACAATGTCTTCATATTTCATAAAGGAGACATCTAAAAGGACATTAAAAAGAAAGTCATTTTCAAATTCAATAAAATTTAAGATAAAATTGATTAAATTAATTTCATATCTATATATACAATAAATATATATAATAAAATATAATATAACCAAATACATTTAAAAATCATCTTTTCAAGATAAAAATCATTGATGTTGAAAGTTAACCCAAAGAATGAAAATTGTGTTTAGATTTTACTTACAACATTTTCTCATTGTATCATTTGTAAATGGGAGGGATTAATGAGAGATAAATGGGTCTATCATTTTAATAAATCATAATTGAAGTATATTGGAGAGTAAATATTATACAATATCCTTAAATATTAAAAGAAATAAAAGAGCACTATATAGTGGAGAATCTAAAATACAATTGAGAAAGAGTGGATCCCTTAACTCAGGTTCAACTTCCCTCAGACTAGTTTAACCGTCAGATATAAATTTTTAAATAGTGTTATTAATATTTTATAGAAACATATTCAGACTTATAAAACCTTTTCTAACCATTTTATAACATGATTACACCCATTCATTAAAAATATTTTGTTAATTCCACTGTTTTTGTGTGTGTTCTTAACATTGTTTCCATGATCAGTTCAAAATGGATATTCATATCGATTGGAATTAAAACTATATAATTTAAATGGAATGGTATTTAAATATTTCAATAACCATAAATTATACCATTATAATTTTGAAATATAGTATGAAGATGATAAATAATTTTAAACATTAATGATGTTTATTTAGATCGTATTGGTGGTTCTTCTCTAATAATAAACTTATTTTGTTTTGAAAATAATTATCACTATAAATAATGATTCAAGAACCTTATATAATATATTTTTCATGTATTAAAATCTGGTTATAGTATAAAAATAGTTTCATGAACATCTTTAAATGAATTAAAGGAAATTGAAATCACAACGTCCAGGATGTTGGTAAATAAACCCATCATAGATGATGTTTTAATTTCTACAATAAGAGGGAGAGAAGAAAAAATATAATGGTGACTATTATATAAACATGATGAAATCAAGAATATGTAAGATACTGGAACTTTATTTCCTCTTGGATAAGGGGAGGTGTGTAAAGAATAATAATAGAAAATAAAATGAAATGAAAAAAATAAAACAACATGGGATGTTTTCCTCTGGATCACTACTCCTTCCGATCATTATTAAGGCCTTTGGGTTTCCCATTTTGGTAGACAAATAGGTCATAGACGTGGGGAATATAATTCAAAGGTGTTTTTGGAAAATATTATTTCGAGATAATAGCATGAGTGTTGTTGGAGGAAGAGGAGTGAGTGAGTTGTATTTATAGTGAAGGAGATGATGAGTTTTAAATTAATTTATTCATTTAGTTTAATATTATTCCTCAAGAGTGTGAATAGAATTTATTCATCTGAAAAAATAGTAAAGAGAGAATGCGAGTTTTAACCAATGGTTCTTACATCAGTAATGATGTGAATTTTTTTTATTTACAAGATAAATTATATGAACATTATTATACGATATTTCACTATTTAGAAAAATTATTTTATTTCCGAAAAATCCCAAAAATTCACTAAATTTTTTTAATGAGTAAAATTAATAAAATTAACACCATTTTATTAAAATAATTTTTTAAATATGACTAATTTAATTTTTATATAAATTAATATTTTATTTTATAAATAAAAATTTTAAATCATTTATTTACTTATTCCAAGAAAATGTTGTATCATAACATCAATTA
This sequence comes from Viscum album, assembly GCA_963277665.1. Taxonomy (NCBI): domain Eukaryota; kingdom Viridiplantae; phylum Streptophyta; class Magnoliopsida; order Santalales; family Viscaceae; genus Viscum; species Viscum album. Next base: position 1,809,788,099 of record OY728123.1, on the reverse strand, counting down.
AATCTTATATGAATACTATCATAGGTGATTTCACTATTAATAATGGAATTGTACTATTCATATGGAGAAAATTTATATTCATTAGGGTATGTTATTATTCTCAAAAATTAAGTTTGTCTTATCTAACTCTAAATAACATCTTGATAGCAACCGTGTATGTACGTTTTTATAAATTCAAATCATAAAAGATATAAAATTATGCATAAACGATATTATAAATATCTAATTGAAATAATGATTCATGAATTTCAATTTAGTTTTTTAACCTTGTGGTGTTACATATTATATTTATTGAATGATAATTGTTTTAAAAATATCCTATGTGTATACATATATTTCATCCAATGTTAAATCAATTTGTGATGGGTGGTGAAGTTAAATGAATTTCATCGGTTTTTGGTGTGGTATCCTATCATAGAAATGAATGAATGTTTAGTTTACCATTTTATAGAAGATGGCATAGATATAGGTAAATAAATTAACATATAAAAATATTAGTATTTTGGGGATAATAAAATTATTATATCACCAATATTGACAAATATTTGAAGGAGGGTTAAGAAAAAACAAAACAAAAAACCCTTGTTAAGAATGATAACACTTCTTATGAAAACATCATTATGTTTAAACCAAATGCCTTCCTAGAATTTTATTTCAATAAAAAAGGAATATATTATGATTTTCTTAATAAAGGAAGGTATTTGGGTATGTAGTATCCCAAAAGAAGGATTTTTATGTGTGGAGAATAGTGGTTATGATGTTATCATTAATATGTGAGGGGAGGGGAATATTCAAAATTTCATAGTGTCAAACTAATATAAGTTAATTATCCCAAAAATGGTTTTAAATGATTTATTTTTTTATTGTATTTTAATGGGTATAAATAATATCATCTAATAAAATTAGAAAATTTTTATATTATGTTTTTTCTATTATCATTTTTTAACACGTGTAAATCCTATTTGACAATAATTAAGATAATATTGTATTCAGTATTTAAGGGTCAACATGGTTACTATAAAAGGATAAAATGTGAAATAAGTTAACCATGGATTATAATTTAAACCAAATATAATTATATTTTACAAATACATAACTTTTTACTTTTAATTAATTTTAAAATGTATTATTTATAATAAAATATATCTAATGTAATTTTTTAGAATATTCATTAAATATGAAACTAAAAATAACAAAGTGGAAATGTAATTATAATACATTCCATTAACAAACCGAAAAATTTTAATATTTATAAATAAAACTCATAAAACACAATAGTTCCTTAAATTATATTTCTTTATTTATTTTTTAAAATCATTTACTTTTTTTCTATTAATGGAATAAATAATGTGTCAGTGTTGTACAAGAATTTAAAGTAATTATATTTTTATATAAAATTAATAATTCAATATCCTAAAATTTATTTAATTTTTATAAAAATAATCATTATGTTTTATTCAAAGGGTGCATTTTTCCTATTTGAACAGATGAGTGATATTTAAAACCATGAGAGTGACATTTTTTTCATTTTTCATTACATAAAATATTATATAAGGAATTTTAATGGAAAGTATCAAATTATCAATTAAATTTTTATCCAATTATTATAAAGGTTGTTATAAATTCATCTAATAATAATTTACATGAAATAGTGTGTCCTTATTATATATTTTATAACCAAAATAAACATGATTTACCATGTGATGGTGGATTTTTTTTATTTTCAATATTCATTATAGTCCAAAATTACATATTCCTTATTATATAATTTAAATTATTAAAATTTAAAATAAATAATCCATTTTAAAATATCAAGTCTCTATAATTGGAAAATATTCATTTTATAATAATCTCGTCAAGCATGACGAGATTAGGTTATTTAGGAAAATAACTTTTTCATGTAAAATATTGTTTTAAATTAACTCTATGAATAATAATTTCACTTATATAGATTTCATTAAAGATAAATATTTTATAAATTTAATTCATATTATTCCTTGAATTATTTTATTTTAATTAAATATAATGGAAAACATCTTGTACATCAAAATAGTTTTGTGAAAAAAATCAATTTTTATGTATAAAAATATATTTATTCCAAAATCAAGAAAACTTGCTGATTTATAAGAAATTAATTATTTTAGTATAAATAAATGCATCATATTTCACATTAATAAAAATTATAAATAACAAAATTCATTAAATTATAATATTTAATGAAAATAAATTACACAAAAAATCAATATTTTTCGTTATTCACTGAAAAACATTATTCCTATAAGATCACAAAAAATTCACCCTATGATATTTTGATATTATTATTTAATAAATTAAATAATTATTAAAAAATACTATGAATAAATTTGGGAAAAATATATAATATTATATTTGAATAAAATATAATGAAAACTAATATGAAGCAAATTTTTTTGATGAATAAGGTTAATATAATCAAAAATGTGTTGTTATGTCCTATAAATTAGAAAATATTTTTGTATTGATTAATACCCTTATGTGTATTTCATAATTTGGAAAATTATTTTTATACCCATGAGATAAACTTTTATATTATAACATTCATATTTAAATAATATTTTTTATGAGTTATTTAAGATCACTATTGCATGTAATATAAACTATTGAACATAATGTTATTACTTTAAATATCAAAAAATAACATTGAATATTATATTTGATTGATAGTGTAACTTACACATATTTTCATCATTTCAATTCAAATTTTTTGGCCTTTAATACATCCATCCAACAAATAGATTACGAAATCATTAATATATTGATTTTAAAAAAAAGGGTGAAGTGTCATGAAAAAATATATAGATCTCCTTTAAAACATTGAAGAATAAGATGTGAATATCAACAAGGAGTTATTCCAATTCTCGTATTCATTGATCTGGTTAAAGAATATTCTATTCTAATAGTTTTATCCTCTAATAAGAAGTTTTATTCTATTTTCAGAATAGAAACACCATTATTGTTTTTTGTTTTAATTATTATCATATGGATAGGAAAAATGAAAATTAGTATTGGAGGGATTTTCATATTGATGATGGTAGTGAAGTATAAAATTATTCATGGTTGTGAACATGGATGGTTAGTGACTACCCTTCAAATTTGTACTAGTAATGTAGTGAGATTTCATTGAATTCACATCACACACGTATTGTGGTGTGTGATCCTTATACATTGCATAGCATGAGATAATCAAGTAAAACACCTCATGTCATCTAATACATTCATTTCATTATAAAAATAATTATAAATTAAAATCATAGTTTTCCTTAAGTTTTAAAAACAAAATATACATTTTTTTAGAAAATTAATTTATTTATCCACCCCTCACTATATGGGTGTAATCATTATAATGATTTACATGGTTGTTTCAAAAAGAAGTTTATTCTTTATCTCCCTTGGAATCATGGTGGTAATTATCAATATGAAAGGTATTCCGATTTTTAAGGAATAAATTTCCAATTTTTTAAAATCCCAATTAATTAATATTTTTTGGCACAAACCAGGGATGTCTATACAACATCCATTTCTAGAATCACATGTTATATAAAGAGTGTATCCTTTATAATGGGTGATCATCAAGAATTGGATATTTATTCAAAATAATAATAAATTCCAGGGGATGTTCCCTTCGTAATCCAACTTTAATAAAATTAATTTCATTGATAACCTCTCACAGTATGTTTTAAAATATTATAAATTTATATTTTTAAGATTAAAATATTCCTAAGAAAAGATTTAGGTTATAGAAATTAAATATGAGATTTTTATAATGATATCAAATGATATTTTCGTTACCTCTTTTGATTATATAACTGTTATTATTGATGATATTTATGTCATTCATAAAGATATCAATATTTTAAAGATCATGAGGAGTATCATGAGATAATTCTCTATTTCTTTCAATGAAATCCGTCATTTAGAGATTTTAAATATATAAAAAATATTTCACTCGATAGTTATCATATTAATCCTCTATCTTATGATTCTAAAAATTAAGATAATGAGTCATACTTGAAGGATAGTGCTGAAGTGGTTTCTTTTAATTCCATTAAATTTCTCTCAATCAAGTAGAATATAGTAATTAAAAAAAATTATGATCTAATGTCATTTTAATCCTCTAATATTAAGTGAATAAAAATATATTTTAAGGGTAATATTAATATTTCTTGTATTTAATGTTTAATGGTTACACATTTTCAGGATAAACATCTTAAAACTATTAAGAATATGTGGTTAAAGATAAATTTCTTATGATTATGAAAAAACATGTTATAAATATTTTTCAATGGAGGCCCTTTAAAAATAAAAATTAACTTCATAAAGATGAATATTGTTTTGGAGAATGTAAGGTAGAATATGATTATGATTATAATGATGATGTTGTATTTATTTTTATTGTGGATTATATAGTATATTATAATTTTGAGAATAAAAATTATGGAGTAATAAGAATATTTTAACTAGGGGAAGAAAGTGGGTTAGGCTTTGAAGAACATTGTATTTTGGAGTATAATATTAAGAATGACTATGTAGTTTTGCATGATTATATGATCTACATGAAATTACAAAAAGATGGAAATTTAGAGCTGATGTCTAAGATTTAATATTTCAAATCTATAATTTTATAAAATTTTGGAATGGTGTTGAACTGAAACATAACATTAATGATGAAACAAAAATAATTGATATTTTAGATATAAATATCAATGAAATAGTTGAGACAAATGATGATTTGTAAGAATATGATTAAAATATATATTATATATAAAAATATTGAGCTCTATTATTGAAACATGGTATGATAATAGTGAATAAAATTAATTATCGTCATTACAAAGCAATGTAATTTATGAGAAAAATTTTATAACAATTTCTTACATTCAATGGTTCATATATAATAGAAATATGTGGTAAAACATGTTGAAGAGAGTAAGTGACATTTTGATTTTTCAAAACAATAGGTAATTAATCTTTAAAATAACATAGAACCTCACTAAAATAGAATGAAAATAAATAATGTGGTTAAGATGAATTATAATATATTAAAATTTAGATTTTTTACTCTGGAATGTGATGATATTTATACTATGTGTGATTCATTTTCATGTGGTCCTTCCTAGAGAAACAGTAACAGAAATATAAAATATGAATTAATTATCATTTTTTTCAATTAATGAAAACAATTTTTTAAAGATTATTTCACTAGGAAAAATATTCTTCATCACGTATGAAAAAAGGATTTAAAGAACACCTCTAAGTGGAATAATTACAAATATATATTCATTGCCTAAATTCAAAAATAATCAATACACAATCTAATTTTTCAAGAATAAGATGAGTTCATAGAGATAGATATTGAGTAGGTACATTCATCATCATCATTGGATATAAATATGAGTTTTGATATGGAGAATTTTTATAAAATTTCCATGATTAAAAAATTCAAGTAGATATCATGGATTTAAGATAGTGGATACATATTAAAGATGAATGAAATAAATACCACATAAAAAATTTCATTAAAAAAAGAGAATGTAATAAATTATTGGAATGATGAGAATCATAAAATTGTTGGCTTTAGAAAATAAATGATTGGTGGAGAAGATCCCAGGTGTAGTAACATTTTCTTTGTTAATGGGATAAGTCATAATCAATTCTATTTCATCCAATTATGTGACTATTGACATACGGTGGAGTTCATTGAAAAGGGATGCACTATCAACAATAAATATGGTTATCATATTATCTATAGAAGAAGTAACAAGTGAAATCAATACCTTTTAAGAGAAGATACATTTTTTTGACATCCAATGATGATGATAGTAGGATATGGAATATGAGGATTAACAATTTGATCCATGCATATCTATGGAGTATGAAAAAGAGTAATGGAGAATGTGGTTTTCTTTTTCTGATGTTTTATCACACTCAAATACGTCCGTCACGTCAAAAAGGAATTATTATCTTTAATCCATACAAGGTAAAAGAGGTGAATGAATTATAGTGTTATGAGAATCAATATGTGGATGTTTAGGGGGACTAGATCACCCAATGAGGTATATAGAAAAATTTATTTTGTATTTTTGATCGAAGATTTCACCATTTTGGATTATCTTATTCGAATAAATCACGTGATTTAGGTGTAAATATTAATTAGTCAACCTTAAAGGAGAGATAAAATCATTTTCTTATGAAGATTTATAATTCCTTAATTGAAATGGGACCTAATTTTAAAAACATCATGTTTAGGAATATTTGAGGAATCATATAATTCATCATCAATGTTTTCTTGATGAATCACCACATCAAAATAAGGTAGTTGATATAAAAAATAATATAATCCCCAAAATGGATTGGACAATACTCAATGATAGGTTTATTATAGAAATATATTAGAAACAACATATTCCTTACGTAGTATACATCTAATATAATGAATTTCCATTGGAAAGTTATGTGATAAATTCATGAGAAATTTTATATGGAAATAAAATATGACTTAATTGTTTCTTGAAATTTAGAATTAACTACATTATATTCATCATAAATAAGAGTATAAAATATTATTATCTCGGGGATGAAATCAAATATCATTGTAAATCAACATACTGTAAATATTATATTTTTTACAAAAACATACATTAAAAGATGATTGATAGTAGTGAGAGTTTGGTGGTTGAATGTGGGGATATGATAGTAGAACCTGATTTGATTTATCATGACAACCAATGTAGTTTTTACAATTAAATTGATGAATAATCATATGTTTCAGGTATTTATTCAAGGAATGTATTGAATTATGATAAAGTTTCGTATTTGTATGAATTTATAAATATTATATCAATTTCATCAAGAAAAATGGGCAGTGATGAATTCACTAAAAGAATCACTGTAAGATACCATACAATACAAGTTTAAAATAGAATATTGAATGATAAAAATAGGTGAATTTATTTTTATTTTTGAAACCAGAAACATTTAATAAAGAATAAAATCAATATAGTTGGGTCCAGTATATGACTGAAGAGCTTGAACAAATAAGAAAAATAGGAAATGGGAAGTTGTTCCATGGTTAAGTAATTATAATTTTATCAATACAAGGCATGGGTTATGAAAAAAAACCTAATGAATATGTTAATAATATTTAAAAAAATAATGGTTTATATTAAATAGTTATTCTCAAATTTGGGGTTTTTTTGTTAATGTGACATTTAAGCCTTTGTTAAGACATTATTCTTATCCTTTTTAAAGAATATGGTGTTTGTCTAGAAAACCAAGGCACAATTATTATAATTTAAATGAAATACTATATTCTTATAGATGGAAAAATATTTAAATAATTATTATGAAAAGGAAGTATGTCAGAATAATGTTTATCAAGCCAGGTAATGTCTTGATTGAATCCCTTGTTCTCAAGATCACCAACAACTATGTTAGCTTCATGATATAATGAGTGATCATCTAGTTTATGTCGAAAAGATCATAGATGTAGTCCATCCAATTTGTGGTGATCAACCATGAAAGATGTATCACACCATTCAAAACTACTTGAATAGTGGTTATCGAGTCACTCTCAATCCAGAGGTTGTTCCAACCATATTATTCTTATCCAGTAACATTCAAAAAATTATTCAAATTATATTAATGGATTTAAAATACTCTTTCATAAATTGTCTCTATAAAGAGGATGTGTGCATTGTGAAATAAGTTGGGTTTCTCAATAATAAATATTGATGAAAACTAATCCAACAAAATATCGACATTTATAACTTCATATTGTTAACAAGAGTGTTATATTATCGGTTAGATCAATGTCTAATGAATCTTTATTTTCTTGTAAGAGGATTCGATCAAAACATAACATTCAAAAAGGATAATTACTAGTGATTGATGTTTCTTATTTATATTTATGATATAATTTTTATAGTCTTAGATGATAATCAATTTAATATGTTTTCAGATGTCATGAGTTGTGAATTAAAGATACCTCTAATTTGAAAAAAAATGTAATTTTCCCTATGATTTAATGTAATTCAATGATTTATTATATATTTTCAAGAAAAATTAATATTCCATGGTGGTTTAATAAGATTTTAGTTTGATGACCCAATCCCATATAATCGTTGGTGCATATAAAAATTGATTTATCAAAATATGAGAAATAAAGGGAATGATAATGTATCTACATATAGATATATCATTGGGTGTTGACTATATTTTAGAACCAATCGACTGTATATTTCATTATCTATATGTCATGTCACTCATTCTTAGAGACATCCAATTGATAGCTCAAAGAAATATGTAAAAATAACACTCTAATATAAACATCACATGAAAGACTATGTGTTATTTTACGAAAACATTTATCATTATAATTTATTGGTATTAATTGATGTATATTTTGGTGGTTCAAATGAAAATAATAAAAATTAAATAATTAGGTTCATTTTTACATATAATTTCATGAATTTTATGAGATATAAAGAATTATAAAGGAATAAATTTTAATATCCCCATGTTCTATTAAATTATTTCAACTCAAACATGCAAAAAATTATTATGGATAAAAAAAACCAAATGATTATATGGGATTTGATGTTATTTCTCATATTTTAATCATCCATTATAATTTGATTGCGATAAAAATAAGAAAAAAAATAATTTTCATCATTTAGGGACTAATAACATTGAGACTAAATATAATTTCACAAATGAGAAGGTAGATCATAGAGATGAGGTTTTTGTAGTATGTCCCCACTCAAGATTATGTAGACATTGTGTTCACAATGAATAAAATCAAAGTTGTGTTTCAGAAATATTGGATCGATAATGGAGTCCAAATGTATCAATACAATTAATAGATTCTTGGATGAAATTCAAACACATCATGGATTCTAAAATGGGAAATGTATGTATTATCACCACTATTTATTGGATATATAATTGTATCACATGAAAAATCTAGAGAAATAGACTCATTTAGATCATTTTAAATGAATATAAATGTTAAATTTTTTATAATATGGGAAATAGAAGAGCATTTGCGGAGGGTATTTTATTTAAAATAATAGGAGGATAGAAGTGTTTGTTGAATGGATTCAATTGTGGTTATGAGAGAAATCACTAAACTATTGTTTCTCAAATTGAGTATGGAAAAAATGGGATTATAATTGGTTATTAGTGGATCATTTATACACATCTTAAAAGTGGTTTTTTAAAGGAGGTAAAATATTATATTGAAGCATTTTATGTGTTTTTAAAAAACTAATGGGGTATATTGATGGAAAAAAACTCCCATAAGTATTTTTTGGGTTTTTTATTGGAATGTTAAATTATGATTTTTGGATGTTAAATGAATTATTTCTCTATGTATGGTAAAGTGTGTCTACACAATGGCAATTACTATTCTGTGGTTAATAACATGGTGTTTTTGGTCTCTATATTAATAAAATGGGGATTTCCAAAATTGGCGTGGTAATGTAATCAACTATCCTGATCTATAGGAGAAAATTTGGTGTGAAAATAATTCCAGTAAGAGGTTATAACCATGGTGATGTCTATGTTTGTGGAAAATGGATAACAGGTTCAGACATGTCCATATATATATACTACAAATTCAAATTTTTTTTGTATCTATATCTAGTTGTTTTAATAAGAAAGCATAATAAGAACAATATTGTTTTAATTTGTTTGATGTATTTGGTTCATTCCATGTTCCATGAGATGCTAGAAAATTTCCATTTAATATATATTTTCTTGGTGAAAAGGTAGAAATGAAAATTTGATTTAGCCTGATGATTCACCCATGTATTAATGAATGTTAAGGAAAAATATATAGATATTTTCCCCCATGATGTCTTTCAATCCATTTACACACTCAAATTTATATATCATGAAAAATACATTTCATTGTCTCTAAACAGTGATTGAATTTATAGTTTATATTTATAATATGCTATCAATTCCATTTTAATGTCCTTTAATTTATACATTATTGGGATAAAGGGTACACACATCTAGTGGGGGATTTTATAAAAATAGAAGATGTTTTTAGGTGGGATATATAATGTTCTTATGATTCTGAATAATCATAGGGGAATAATAATATGAGATCATTCTAGACATCATTTGGAAGGTTTATGGATATATAATATTTTATTCATGGAGTTCCATTCTATTAGTGTTATATAAAATAATATGTGATAAGGAAAACATTGTTTTTTGTGTATGATTGAATCAAATTCATGTGGAAAACAACGATGAAAAGAAGTAGCACTGTGAGTATATTGTTAGAGGTGGGATGTGAGTTCTCAAATTATGTTTCATAGCAAACTAGGGGATATTGTGAGACTGATCCAAATTGTACTTGTAAATAAGATATATTTTACTAGATTTTATGAATAGGCACATTTTCATGCATTCTCTAAAGATGTACAATTATGTGGGTGACCGAATTTATATCACTCATATTGATTATTATTATCATTTCTATTTTATGGTAAAGATAAAGAAAAAACAAAATGTTTCTTAAAGTGAGATAAATTGATAATAATCTATTTTGAACACATATACATATATTCACCCTCCCCCAAATCTACCACACATATAATGTTTTAGTTTTATGTAATGATCTAACAAACTACCTACACAAATCTATATTGTCATATTATACTTATTCATAAGGCCTCATGATTATATTTCATATTTTTCGTCATGTTTCGGAGATTTATAACCATTTCATGTTTATAGATAATGGAATCTATTCAATGAATGGTAAAACATCCATTCAAATTATTTCCTTGAGTGGTGAGTGATCAAAAATCAAGGTTATTTACATTTCAAAGGTGAAAGAAAGTTAATTATCTTTTAATAATAATGAATTTTTTTAAGATCATATTCTAATTTTTAAGGGGGAAGAAAAAATTTATTATTGATTAGTTTCATTAGACATTGAGGATTTGAATAAATATTTCATTGAGAATCAGTATAATTTACTTTCTTTCTTAGAAATTATTTTTTTGGATGTTTCATTAGAATTCATGTACCATGGGTGACTCTAAAATTTTATCTATGATATATATTTGAGGGAACGAATGGTTTAATTATGGGAAATTTGAAAGCTCTAATTTATATATATAATTTTTAATATTTAAATACATTATTGGGAGAAATTTTTAATTTATTTTTTAAAATATTAATGTTTTATTCATATTGGCGTTATTGACATTTTAAATTTGATTTTTTAAAATACAAATTGAACGAAATAATTAATATCAATTTAAGAAAGACTTTTTATGAAAGAAAAAAATAAAGAGGATCGTGATATAGTAACAATGTATATGTGGTGTATGTTTATGATATAGAATTGTTTGGTAGCCTCACCTTTGAGGGTCTGGTGAGGGTGTTTATGAGAATCTACAACCTCCCACCAGGATTCAATTAATAGTGAATGGAATAATTTATAATACAATATAGACTCGATAGAGTTCAATGAAATGGTTTTTAAAATCTACACTAATTATGGATCAATTAATCTATATGGAAGAAAAATAATTGATAACATATACCTTATTATAGAGGAATATTTATATATTCTATCAAATTAAGAGGAGAACATGTTATTACATAGCCATCTTTTAAATTTGACCAAATTATATTTTGAGATTTTTGAAAATAATAATTGGTCATTATATATTTCACATCTCAAGTAAGGTCACACCCACAAATTTGAGTCAAGTAAAAAAGATAATATTATCTACAAGTATTAGAAGAAAAAATGTATGATAGAATATGGTTTTTTATGCTTGTCCATGTTGATGATTTTTGTCATACATCACACAATGAAATGTTTTAAAAAGGAATTATGTTTTGTTTTATTTTGAATAATTTATAAATATATGGTGGATTATTCCACTGACACACAAAAGTATTATGTAAATAGGCATAAATCTGTATCATTTGAGAGATAAAAATATGGATGGTGTAGGGATTTAGAAATTATGAACTAAAAATAGAAATAAATTTATATATCTTCAATTTGATGAATATTTGTAGAAACATGTAACCTATTCCCTAGGATAACGTTGTTTCTTTAGAATAATGGATGTGCTTACAAGTGTGAACTATTATTATGACTATATAGTGGACATAAATAAAGGTCTCAATGATGATGGATATTGTATTGATGAAATGATTATAGAAATATAATATGAACATCATGATTTTCAAAAGTTGTTTCAGATGTTGAAGATTTATAAAAATATGTTAGTGTATGTTGACCATACTAAAAGTAATCAAAATAGACATACTAAAGATATATTATTTTAAATATGTAAATTATAAAGTGAAAAATTATTTATTGCAGTAATTTCTAAATTAAAATATATACTTCAAAAAATAATGATCTTCCTCGCCTAATATACGAATTTAAACTTATACTATGTTCAATGGGAATGAACCTTTAAAGAATAGATGAATATCTAAATGGATGTGTAATGTTTAGTAAACAAATAAATTACTTTAGAAAATACACAATTTTTTGTGCATATTCATATAAGGAAGATGAATTACATGACTAAAATTTTGTATGTTACATTCCAAACATTCAAGGGTTATGGTTCATATATGGAAGTTAGGAGATAATAAAATAATTAAAGTGGAATACATATACATGAAATAATATATCAAAACAGGAACTCCCCCCACCCACCCCATCATACACACCTCAGTCAAAAAAATGATCATGATTATCTTTAATTTGGATACAATTCAAGAATGTAATTTTCCAGTGTTTATTAAGAGTATTTTTTCCTAAATAAATGTCTGTTTTATTATATAATATAATATTATATGAAAAAAATTATAGAGAAATGAAAATAATTTCAAAACATTAATAAGTATCATTGAAGTATGTAGTTATAAAAACAATTAAATTGATACATAATTAAAATTTGATAAAAAATTATAAAATATAAATGATAAAATAGAAATATAAAGAGCACCCACATTATTTATGTATCATCACCCAAATAAATAACACTACAGTAATGAATCAATATTTTAGTAAACCAGTAAAAAATAAAAAATTATAAATATATAACCTTGGTAGTAATTATAGTGAATATTTATTGAAATAATGACGTGGCATGTAATGTGGCCATTGGAATAATAATGTGACCATTAGAATAGTGGCCTTCAAATTGGGAAAATTATTTTAACCATTGGAATCGTAATTGTTTATAAAAATTTAAAATCTTAATATAAATTATATTTATGATGATTAATTTAAATAAATATAAACATGATAATGAAAAAAATTATTATAATGGTATAAAAACTCAAAAAATATATACAGAAATTTTTAATAAACTGTATTGTAATGGATATCAAAAAATATTAACCTTGATATAAAAATAAAAAATTACTATTTATAAGAAAAATATTTTGTTAAAATTAATATATTTTTAGAAGTAAAAATATCAAAATTTTCCCAGGGTGATTTTTTGGTAACTTCTAGAAATTATTTAATTTTATGGTGAATAGTAAAATTCAATTTTTCATCTAAATAGTATATAATTAATTGAATAATTAATTATATAATAATGAACTAGTGATTTTTTTAACATTATGTCCTAAAAAAAATTTTAATTTCTGAAATTATTCAATAAAATATAGTAATCAAAATTTATAGACGTAAAATAATATAAAGCCTAAAGATAAAAGGTTCCCCTTAAAATAAATATTTTACCTTTTTCCACAATCGTTTTCAATAAAATATTTGAATTTGAATTCTAATTTAATTTAATGTATAAAGTAATTATATATATAGATATATATCTGAAATTGTATTTTTAAAATCACTTTTGTAATTTCATCCTTGGATATTGTATTTTATTAAATTCTTTATTCTAAAAATAGCCCTCTCCTTGTGTATAAATAACCCCTCCCCCTCTCCATGTAAATCCAATAATTTCTAATATTACAAGAAAAAATATCAACTCATCTCAAATTTATTAATATTTTTATATTCATTAGGAAAAAATTATATCCATCCAACACAAATCATCAAGGGATTTTATAGTCATATTGAAGAAGCATCGTAGAGAAGATGGTATGTTCTAATCCATTCTCCCTGAAATTCTCTTCTCCAATATCTCTTTCACCACTTGTTACAAAGAACTGTATTATATATGTAATTAATTTGTATGTTATATTATATTAAATAATTTATTAAACTATAATTAATATATTTTTGACATATTAAATTGTCATTATTATCATTCCATCACTTTTGACAATGTCTTATTAATGGTACATTAATATCAAATGAGGAAATTTCCATTTCATTTCATATAACTAACCCTATATCTGGTAATTGTAAATTAATCATGATAAATAATTTATAAATAAATTTATTTTATCATTATGTAGGTAATTATATTAATATATAATTTACTTTGAAAAAAATATTGATAGCGAAGAAGATGAAGAAATTTTAAATAAAAAAATAATTTTGAAATGTATTTCTTTTACAAAGTAAGTAAATAAATATCTAAAAATGAATATAATTGATAAATAGTGGAATAATTATAAATAAATTACTTCTAGATCAATTATTCAATAAACATATGTCTAATATTAAGGAGGTGAAAAATAAATGAAATAAATAAGGATTTATGTTAAAAGGATTCTCGATCCCAATGATATTTATTGAGGTTCTTAGGATTTCATGACCTCTTCGATATGAATATCACTCTAATCATACATTAAAATAATCTAATAATTCTTCAATTTTAATTTTTTCTATATACATGTTACCACATTTATTAATAATATAATTCTAATATTTTCAAAAATAGCCTTTCACTTTAGAACTTAACTTTTACGTCTTTTGAGTATTTTTTTATTTAAACAATAATGATGATTTTTATTCCAAATATGTACTAATTTATTCATTATGTAACGACATGTGAATTCATGAAATCATGTTTTTGGAAATATTCATAAAAATCATTCCTTTCCATGAGTTTTTTTAGGAATACAATTATTTCATAATTTATGTGGCATGCCTGGATATATGAATTTTAGGATGTCATGGGTGGTCCTGGAATTAAGTTTTACACCAATGAATTATGTAATGTGATATGTCTCAAGAGATTATATATATTATTTACGAACATGATTATATATTTTTTCAAAATGATGTTGTTATGATTTATGCACATATGTTATGTGTGAATATGATGTTTTCATTCTACCCAACATTGTGTGTTATTTGACTACTATGATAGGATGATTCATTTTTATATATCTCCACATTCCATTCCTTTTTCAAATTCATTCCCTAGGTTTTTGATGATTCTACCATGGTAATTATATGATTTTAATGATTATTAATACCCATTTACTATTGATTCATGTCTCTTATTTATACTTCCCCTTACTATGCATTCATCTCTCTCTTTTTTATTATGTATATCTTCATGAGACTCTATGTAAAAATGATAATGTGATAGATATTTAGTTGATAAAGAAGACAGATTTTTATAATAATTATTTCCTATTATTTATAAGTGATGTATGGTCCTAATTATCCCACGATACATATCTTTTAAATCCTTGAAGTTATAATTGTAATTTTTTTCACTTAAAATGATGTCCTAGGCACGAAACAAATGTTGGGCCACTATAATTTGGATCATTGAAAAATTTTAGTTAATATTGGAATTGGTATAGAAAAATGTTTGTGAAAATTTTTAGGATAAATATAATTATCGGTAAACTTCTAATAATATATATTTTATATAAAGTATAAATAAAGTTATCTGGTAAGATAGAATTTTAGACTTGATGTTGATGTAAAAATTATTTATTTATTCGTGCTTTTCTGACATAGTTTTCTACAAAGCATAAATATTTTTTTAAATTATTCAAACTAGGAGAAACGTGAACAACAATACATATGGATAAAAATTCCATGATTTTCTGAATGACATCCCCAGTTCTATGGGATGTGGAGTTCAAAAATTGATGGATATTCTTATAAACTTTCTTAATCAATTAATAATAACAAAACAATATGGAAAATTTTCCATCACCTAATATGTAGAAAATGTCCATTCATTACATTAAATGGAAATGACTTCCAATGTTAAGTTGATCTTCCTATCCAATTACTATAGAACATTGGGTTAAATTAATAAAGAAGATATTTTTTATCCAATATTCTAAGAAAGATAAGGTGAATATTTTCAGATGTTGTTTAGATAGAGAGGTACATCAATAGTGTTTGTTGATCCTGAACACAATGATAAAGTATGACATGGAAGAGATGGAGTTTGAATAATTTAAGATAATATTTATTAATAATTATTTCTCTAAAAATATTCAAAAAAATATTAAGTAAAAATTAATAGTGTTGGATAAAATGAAAAGGGAATCCATCTTGAAAAATGGATAAAAAATCCCAAGGATTTAATGATATTACTTAAAATTTGTTATTATAAATAGATGAAAATTAATAATAATATATATTATTTTAAAAAAAAACATTTATAAGGCCCTAGAAATATGAGGATTTGGGTGTTAAAAAGAATTAGTTCCATGTGACCTCAATTTAATGATGAAGTTTAAAGAATGTAACATGGTAATTGAGATATGAAGAGAAGAATGGAGTTCAAGATGGTGGATCAAGTAAAAAAAATAAGTAATGAGGATCAATCAAACTATGTGTCAAAATGTTGAATGAAGAATAATGGGAATATTTCAAAGGGATTTTGAAATTCCATAAGTGTGGGGGAGAACAACATCAAGATCATCAATATTGAAGACACCTGATGATACTGGACAACATGATCAATGAATGTAGGAACATCAAAATGTTTCACCCATGGTTCAGTGCTTCAAATATTGGAGGAAAGGGAAATATTAAAGAAAGTAAAATAACCCATTATCCCTTGGGGGTAATCATCATGTAAAACAATAAAATATGAATGACAAAGGATAATAAATTTATATGACTACTACTAGAGTCATGTTTGAAAATGAAGGTGAACAAGGTAAACAATCTATTCTGTCAAGAATGGAAAATATTTTATTTGGTTCTAAATATTGTCATTCCACTATACCCTTCATGCCTTCTATAACTATTGAATAAAATCCCTAAATGATTGAAGTAGAGGTATGATTAAAAACCCAAAGTAGTGTGATCATTGTAACCCATTTGTTGGACTCTTCTATTGTTAGTGCATGTGGGAATATGTTTCTAGTGAATGTCATAATCTAATATTTGGTGGAATTAGACCCTAATCTGGATAGTGATTGAATATCATTATATAGAGGACATGTAAAATATAAAGAAAATGAAGTCCCCATTCATATTCTAGGCCATCCCATTCTCATCTAAACATAGAAGGAATAATATGAATCTCCTTTGGTAAATCACTCAATGGTCTCGTTGTTTGTGCCATATGAAAAAAAATAATAAATCTAGATTGTGTGAGATGACGTAAAGAATCTTAGTTTAGGAAATGAATATTTTTATGGTGTATAATAATGTATTTATGGTATATTTAAAAATAAATACATCTGATTATTAGGTCCATCTGTCAATAGAGATTATAATTTTTGGCACTCTATATCAAAATTTCTATATAGGATGACCCTGATCATATTTTTGTGTTAAAGAAGTACAATTTAAGTGAATTTGTAAAGAGGGTTCATATTCTATAAGGAATCACCATACGGTGCGATGGTTAACATTATCAAGAAGGAGGATTGATAACTTTGGATATGTATTGATTATCAGAATCTCATCAACATCACCGTAATGCAAAATTATCCTTTGTAAAGGATTTATATATTATTCTATGAACTATGAGGAGATCCATATATCCCTAGGGTGTATATTTTCCCAATATTTCATTATATGTAGCTAAATACTAAAGATATTCTTAAGACATCCTATCATAAATTGTATAGACACTATGAGTTCAAAATGATTCCCTTAGAATTTCTTAATTCCCCTAAAATATATATTGATTTTATTAATAGAGTATTTAGAGACATTATTTAATTTTTTTATATTATTTATCCAAAATATTTTATTTACTCAATAACTAATGAGGAAAATAAAGAACACACAAAGATTGTACTGGAAACATTATAGAAGGATAAAAGGAATGCTAAGGTCAGCAAGTGTGAACATTAGATGCTGAAAGTAACATTCATTGGGAACTTGATCATATGTTTTGGAATTTATTTTAGACCCCTCAAATATAAATCAAATTGTGGAATGTCCCATACCATCAAGTGTCCTAAAATACATAGATTTCGTGGAATATTACGGTACTACTAACAATTAATTTTTATATATTTCAAATAAATTTTTAGAAAACTAACTATGTTAACATGGAAGGTGTTATAGTGTTTATATATGAAAATATTTGATGTAAACATTAAGGATAATTTGAAAAGGCTAATAATTTATCATGTAATCACATTTCCAACAAGTGGAAAATGCTTTTTGATATAAAATTATACTTCCAATAATGTTTTGGGCCATGCATTCTGTTGAATAATAAAGCAATTACATATTCTTCACCAAAGTTGAAGATAAATGAGAAAAACTACCTAACACATGACCAAGAGTATGTGTCTATAATCATTTACCAAATTAATTGGTGGTACTACATCTATAGGGATAAGTGTTATGTATATACTATCCATAAGATACTCAAATATATATTCCAAAATAATGAGATTAACACGAGTCCATGAAAATGGTTATAGCTAGTCATGGGATAAAATATTTCAATTTAATATTATATATGAAAACAGAAAAAGGTAGATAATACTCTTAGAAGAAAATAACATGATAATGTATCTATGATATGGAATTATAATGGCCATATCATCATTTGTATGTGAATAATGGATCTAGAAATCATAATAAGAGGGAATGCATCCTTCTTTTCCCATATTATTTCCCTATCATCTATCCATGTGGATATCAAGGATACACAATGAAATGATATTGATTTTAAAAATACTGTTAACATATTAATGGAAGAGAATCATTGAGAGCATCATACCAGTGATGATGGTTTCATTAAATTTGGAACTAAAAACTGTGCGCCTTTAATCACTGAAGATAAAGAAGAATCTATTTGGATAATACATAAACCTAATCCTTATCTATCAATCCGGGAATTACAATGATGTACCATGATCTTTAAGAACACGTTCAATGGGACAACATGAACAATGTTATTTCTAGGTATAATAATAGATTCTTTGGTTTGTCATTAGTTTAAATTGGATAGATGGAAGTCCTAGAGATGCTGCAATAATTGAAAATACCCATGTAGAAATGGGGGAACACCGCAATGGAAATTTTTAGTAGTCTCTCAAAAAATAAAAAAGGAATAATTAAATATGGGTTGTGGTGGAATGACTCACAAATATTTCCCACTTCATCACCATTCAGTATTATCTTTCACATTGAAAAATGCCAAAATATATAAGAAGGATGTGGTGAGGCTATATAGAGATCAAATTTGGATCATCTCTGACCATGATATGATGTTCAAATTTACAATATGAGGAAATATTTAACATTATTTGAATACTAAATTGAATTTTAGTATATCCTATCACTCCAAAACTAATAGACAATATGAAAGGACTACTAAGACTCTCAAGGATATTATGTTATCATTAAAAATAAAATCTAAAGGAGGATGGGATCAAAATATCATATTTGAGGAGTTATTAAACCACAATAGCATCTAATTAAGTATTCAAATTTTTCCATATGAATCTCTATATGAGATGCATTTTTAAAGATAAACTTATTGGGGTAATGTTTGTGAATGAAATAAAATTGGACAATATCTTGTGCAATAGATAATGATGATGGTTCCAGATATCCAATAACATATAAAATTTTCTAATATTCAGAAGAATAATTATGAAAACCAGTGATGAATGGACTTGAATATTGATATTATAAATAATTATTTCCCAAGAATATCACTATGAATGCGAGTCATGTGGGTTGGATTAAAGGAGAATTTTAGAAATAGGTAATTTAAAACATTTTTGATCTTTGATCTCATATGTGAAATGGCTTATTAAATTACACTTCCAACAAATATTTCTCACATTCTTGATATGTTCCAAAAATATTTCAAGAGGAAGTACATACATAATACATCATTTTCCCTGAATCTAGAGGTGGTAAAACATGTGAATGACCTCTCATATTAAATGAATTGGCTGATGATCTTGGACCATAGAGATAGTGTTTATGTAATAAGAATACTCAAATTGTTAACGTGTTATAGAAGAACTATTGGTATGATGACTAGATATTAGAATAAGGATAACAAATGAAATATAATTTCCATAATCTATTCTCAACATACAAAATGAGTTGATTGTTTTGAGGAAGAAAATATAATTAGGGATGAATTTAATGTCATAGTGATTATTTGTAATATTTTTTCCTTGAATATATTTGGGTTTTATTATATTATTTAATATTATAAATTAAATATATATATATATGGAAACCAAAAAAATAGCTCATTATTAAACATAAATACATTATTTATCTATTAATCAAATGAAAATTTCAATCTTTATAAATGGACAAAAAATATAAAATATAAAATTTTAAATGGGAAAACATAGACCACCCAAATATTCTATAATGATTGCCACCATGACCAATGATATTAAAATGAAACAAATTGTTGCTAAAATAATTAAAATATTAGAAAACAAAAAATATAGATCTTTGGAAATAATTTAAGAAAATATTGGGAAAAAAATGATGTGGGTGGTAATGTGTATTTTGGAACTGTAATGTGACAGTTGGAATAATAACATGGTCATTCGGAATAATAAAATGATCATTAGAATAGTGATTTAACCTATATATAACAAATTATATTATCAATAATATTTTTCTGATTAATTTAAGTAAATAAAAATATTTTAATGGAAAATATAAAATTAGGATTAAAATGGTCAATAAAAATAAAATCAATTTTTTAAATAAAAAATATTTTAATGGATTTTATAAAAATAAAAAATTAAATTTAAAAAAAAATTACCTATTTTATAAATTTTTTTGTTAAAATTAATATCATTTTATAAATAATCACTTCGAAAAAAATTTAAGGGTGAATTGTTTTTGTAATTTTTCAAAATACATCAATTTTTAAGTGAATAGTAAATATACAGTACTTGTTATTACTGCAGAATGGTAAATTACATCATTAATGATGTAATAAATAAATAATAATTTAAATTATAATATTCCATAAAAATTAATTTCATAAATTATTTATTAAAATAAAATAATCATAATAACCAAACCTAAAAAACATTTCCCAAAGCTAAAAGTCAAAATATGTTTCATTAAAATAAATGTTTTCCCTTTTAAAAAAAGTACTTTTCAATAAACTATTTTAATTTTAATTATTATAGGATTTTAATTCTTATAAAAAATATATTAAATTTATATATTTTTTATTTTAAAAAATAATCATTATCAGATTGTTTGCTTAGGATTATTATTTTATGCATTATTTATTTTAAAAAAAATGTTATCCCATAGTATAAATAACCCCCCTTCGTCCCCTATTAAAAAGACTAATATATGACATTAAAAATAAAATTATAATACAAAAAAACTCATTCCTTAGCCAATTAAAATACATAGGGACGGTTTAGAGCCATCCAAATTCGTTAATTGGAGGATTTTAGTGTCGTAGAGAAGAAGCAACACCATGAAGAGGGTATATTCTCATTAACACACTCTCTCATTCTCCTATCCTCTATCTATTTTATCCTCCCATTTCAATCCCAAATATTTTAAGGATAATTTAATATCATGTTAAAATTATATTAATGATTATAACTGACTATAATTATTATATTTATAAAACACTAAATTGTAATACTTCACAATCCCTCTATTTTGATAATGTCTTGTTAATGGTCGGTTAACCGCCAATAAGGATATTTCCAATTAATATTTTATGAAAACCTATATGGATTTTTATTATATATTTTTAATCACATTAAAATATATAAATACAAGTTATTTATGATTTTGGAATTAATTTTATTAATGTATAATTTAAATTTCAAAAATTAGTGAAATCAATGAATGATGGAGAAATTTTTAAAGAAAACATGATATCAAAATAGATTCCCATAAAATAAATTGTGAAATATAATAAATTGAATAAAATTGATAAGTAGTGGTAAAAATAACTTTAATTCACCTAAAAATCATTTTATTAAAAAACCAATGTCTATTATTCGAAGAGGAAAAAAGAGATGAAAAAAAACAGGGTTTGGGGTTTGGGGTTTCACGAACCCAAATCCATTTTTATGTATCCCCAAATAAAGACATCAAAATTACAGATATATATAACATTTTCCTTGAATATAATTTCACTAATCTTTCCTTTAATTTTTTGGGATACACATCTTATAATGATTATTAATAATCCAAATACAAATATTTTCCAAAATAACTATTCAGTTTAAAACACATATTTCACCGATATTGATTTTTTTCTTCTTCACTCAAGAATGATGATTCATATGGACATTATAATTTTCATAATTCATTTTGGATCCAATGTTTATTTATAAAATCAAGATTTATGAAATACATATTACAATCATTCCATTCCTTCGATTATTTCCTGAAAACTACTGTTAAACATATATTGTGGAATCCATGATTATGTATAACAACCCATGATTTAATGGAATTTATCACTTAAAAAAATTAAATTTATTCAATATCGTACAATACACACAACAATGAGTTTAAATGATCGTTTTTATACTATTAAATATTAATAAAGTCATTGTAATTGTAATTTAACAAATAGGAATAGAAAACATGCCATTAGCATAATAACCACACACATTGAAGTATAAATAAGATTTAGGTATAAAATAAATCAAAATATGATATATTTATATCATTGAATACTGAAAAAAACTATTTTAAAATTTATCAATGAAGCATACATATTTTTGTGAGAAAACTTTATCATGACAAATTATTAACAAATATAATGATTTAAAATGATTTTTTCATAAAATATATACATAAAATAAAATTTTTTATTATCATTTTATGGAACCATAATTAATTTTTCAATAGTATAGTAAAATTAGTTATAATATTAAAATTAGTATTTTGAGAATAAAGGAAGAATTTAGTTAGAAATTAAATGTCTCATTTTTAATAAATTATTCCCATAAAAAGGAGACGATCCTACATGTCTACAACTCAAAAAATTATTAGAATAATTTTGTCTATTATTTGGAAATAGTTATTTTTTTTGGTGAATAGTAATATAATGCAATTTATGGTATTTAACATTTTACGAAAAATACAAGAATCTTTTAGTCATTGAATTTTAATCAGCCATTATTCAGATTATATTCAATAGATATAGTAAATTTTCATTAGAATCAACACTATAGATAGTTTTGAGAAAAAAATTCTAAAAATGGAAAAAATTATAATAAACAAACCTCTTCTCCAACTGTAAATACCACCTCTCAACACCAATTCCCTTCACACATTTTAAGCCATGAATATTAGCTAAAAAACCAAAATACCTTCCCAAAACTCTTTCCTACCTCCAAGACCAACTGGTCATACCAAAACCATAATTCTAAGAAATTTTTTAAAAAAACTATCCCAGTATCCCAATATCCATCATGGTCATCTTCTATGAAGATCCATCCTATTAAATCAAGTAATATTAGGTGTACAATGTGATACGATTATATTTGTTCAAACCTATATACATTTAATATTCCCAGGTACCAATGGTGGCCTAGATTGGTGTGAGATAAATTTTATTAGAACATCACCAATGGTTTTTATAAAATATATTCTATGTAATATAAACTAAAATGGTGTGAAAGAATCAATATATAAAATTAAAACAATATAGTAATGAAAATAACCAAGTACCATTTTCAACCTTAGCTGGTGTCTGAACAAGTTACCATTAAATTAATCAATTAGGTTACAACATATATATATTTATATATATGTCACATGAGGTATAACCATGAATGATGTCCAGAAAATATATTAATAATGATATATTATCCATGATATAACAAGGAATCATGTTAATATGGTAATAATGAATAGTATCAAAGGAAATAAGTAATAAATTAATGACCTCATTGTTTTATAGAACATAGTAAAAATATATATCCTCGATAAATGGGGAAAGAGTGTAATAGAATGGGATATGTATAAAGTATTCTTAAATATTCTATATCTACTCGATTCGATGGAATTCAACCATGTTGAAATGGGATAACAAATTATTTTCTAAAATAGTGTAACTCGGGTTCTCCATTTTCAAAGACATCACACCGGATCCAAGGAGTGTATCCCAGGAATCCTATAATGATAATGGAGGGATCTTATGATTTCATTCAAGGGTTCCAAAAGAAGAAAAATATCGGTTCTGAAGGTGCGTAACAACCATAACAACTGACTTCTATGAATTGGTTTTGTTTCTATGAGTACCCAAGGAATTTCCTTGAAAATCAAGGGATATTTACTATCTAAACACTCTTATTAATAAGTCAGTTTCTATTTCAATTAGGTTCTTTATAATTAATACATTTAATAAATTATGCCTTGAAATAATCATTTCACTTAATAATCTATTTGGTTCATTCAATTCATTTTAATTGCATGGAATGTTTAATATACATTAAGCAATTTACTAATTCATATAATTTATAATCAATTTATTGGGTTCATTCCACTATATACTATTAACATGAAAATATGTGATACAAATGTGCAACCATGAAATTATATTTCAATTGATTAGTCTATGTCATATACATAGTATACATTCCAAAAAACCATTTATCGGTTCATTTAATTAATTAGAACAGTTACCTTATGAGGGTTAACTGATAACCTCACATGTAATAGCTATTAAAATTCCATATATATAAATAAATACTTACCACTATAGAGGTCAGGTTGAATGAAACTTGAACAGTGGTGTGAATAGGAACATAACGATACTATAAGCATATTAAAGGAAAAAACCAACTTAGGGTGGACAAAGATAAGGTCATACCCTACAAAAAGGATCACATACATAACAAGGTTCTGAAAACATGATTATAACATCTATAATAAAGGAATATGAATTTCATTTTCTACGTATAATGAAATAGTAGCATGCGCAATGGAAATTTATTAAATGATGAAACCTAAGTGATGAGTTATAGACCACCTACCATAGGTTCATATGAATCTACACATCCAATATCTGCCATATTCTGTCCTAGATTTCAAGTGATCTGAATAATGGATCAATTGCCTAAAAATATGGAATAATATTCTTCACCTCAACAACATAATCAATGTAAAAAGATATGAAAAATGGATAAAAATTAGTCGCGATCTTATTGAACTAATCTTACAAGATAAATGGTGCATTGATCAACATCTAGAAGGAGACACATGAAAAAAATGACGAATGTGGTAAAAAGTTGTTCCAATATAAAAATAGAGGCCTCCATTAGCTGGAAAGTGCATGAATGATAAACTAAAGGATTAATTTGATCATTAAGGATAAATTAGTAATTTTATAAAAAATATTTAGTGTTGTAGGGTTTCCCACATCATTGGAAAAATTATGCGCCAACCATGCACCATCTTATATAGGTAGGGCCACATCATAAGGTTAGGCTGCAACATTATAAATAATAAGCACCATTCATTAAAAACACCACTTTAAAATTTTCCAAATTTTGGAATGAATGTGTACCTATTAGTGAATGACTTGGGACAATAATGTTCCATGACTGACCCCACTATCTAGCCTCACAATTGTATGGATAATTGTCCATCCTACACGAAATGGGTTTTAATAAAAATTTGGTAAGGCTATATCTTAAAAGAGATGGGTTCTAAACACTGAACAATATGTGGACACCCTCGAGACACCCATGAACTCATTTGGAATCCAAAATTGGGCTAAATTAAAAAATTAGAAAAAATTTAAAAGGATATATTCCTAAGATAAAAATCATGTTCTTATAATCATTCCCCATAATGGATCGTGTACATGTGTTTACCTTTAAAGGGATGTGATTCACTATGGAAGAACAACTTTGGCCCCTGGGAATATACGACTATCTCTTTCTGCCAAGTTTAATACTACACATGAGAATTTTTCAATTTCACTAGCACTAGTGGTACAGACTAGCCTCAGAGAGACTTTTTGTTTTTGCCAATAATGCATATAAGATTCTCCTAAAACAAATAATGGATGTCTAATTCAACCTCTTCAGGCTCATAAATATGAGAGGGCTTAGAATGAAATAGATGAATCTATGAAAAAGGAAGATATAATGCATGGAACGACACTAGTAATGGTGTAAAAATCGTAAGGCTTCCGATCTAACTCTCTCTAGAATATTAAATAAACCTACATAATGAGGCATTATATTCCCTTCCCTCTATATCAATATATTCCTATGACTAGGTGATCCCCATCGCAAAACATGATCCCCAACCTCAAATACCAAAGGTCAATGATGGTGATCAACATAATATTTCTATCTTGATTGTGCATTATAAAAATGCTTTCTAATAATCTAAATATGCTTCGATGTATCCTTCAAGAGATAAGGACCTATTAGCTCAATGTCCCCAGCCTCTATGTTACACCACGATATATTAATAAATATTTCTCAATAAATGATTTTCATTCTTCGATAGTTTGTTTTTCATGTGACGATGATTTTAAATAAACAAAAAAAACGATTAGTATAAAGTAAAAATTATGAACTAGTCATTATTTTTTCATGAATAAATATAAATAACTAATATGTAAAATAAAAATAACTTAATAATAATATATTTACAACTTTAAAAATGATGACACATATTTTTGTAAAATCAATTTAATATTTAAAAAATATATTTTCATTATATACGAGTTTGTCTTTTTGTTGAAGATTTATAAATGAATGTTACAAAATGAATTTAAATTTATAATTTATCATCTCAAATTTATTGAAATATTATTTCATCTGAAAAAAATTCAATGAATAGTGAAAATTTTGATTTTTATTGAAAATTGTATTTTTATTTTCAAATAATTATAATGATAAATAATGTTATGGATTAGTTTTAAAATTTAATTATTAAAAGTTTCTTTAACAAATTTAAATTATGGTTTTTTTAAAATGTTTTTTGAATGAATTAATTATGAAGATATTTTATGTTTTAAAAGGGTATTTTTTTTAAAAACTATTTTCATGTAATTTCACCGGTTTAATATGAAATTATGTTCTGAAGCTTCTGTGTTATAAATTTAGAAAAATATATTAAAAATTTAGAATAAAAAGTTACAACATTAGAAAACAGGTAACTTTCCTCCCCCCCCCCCAATATGACTAGAAACCATGGTCAATTTTGTTAACACGAGGAAGGGTAAATTTAGTAATTTAGTATAAAAATAATATTATTAATATTTTAAAAATACACAAACACATGATAAAAAAATTTGATGAATAAAATTATAACCTTATCACGTGAGGATTGAAATGATGTTTCTTAATGGATTATTTTACGTGAAAATGACGTATATAATATTTAATTCAATGAAACACACAACATGTCATTTTCTTTGTCCTTAATAACACTCATGTGTCCAAATAGAGAAATAGTTATGTTATGAATGAATATTGTAGTATCTTTTTAACAATATAAATATATGTTTGTGATATTAATTTATATTTGACTATTTGGGTGACATAAATAAGAATATGTTATTTATAGAATCTTATTTAATTTTTTTTAATATGTCACAGATATATTTTAAATAATATAACATTGTATATATAAAGATAAAAAATTATATATGCAAATATAAATTTTATCTTTAATATAATATTTTTCATCATTTTATTATTTATTTGTATTTTTAAGTGGATATATTTGTATATTAAATAATTAAACAGTGCTTGTGTAGAAATTATTTTATTGATGGAATTATCAAATTAATTTATTAATGAAATTAAAAAATATATAATTTACGATATTTATTGTGATCGGTGACTTTTATAGAAGCTCATTATATTTTATGGATATGATAAAATTTTCTATTTGATGTTAAATTTTTATATTTATATTTTTAAACATCCAAAAAATGGAAACGATCAAAATTGACTCTAATGACATTTTATCAAAATATAATTTTATTAAATTATTTAAAAATAATAAATAAACATTAAATATAAACACTTTTTAGTTTAATATTTTATAAATCATTCATATAATATTTAATAGACATATCATAAGTAAAAATGACAACAATTTAATATTGAAATAATTGTTACCATGGATTAAATTTAAATAAGTTTACTATGGTTAAATCAATATGGTACGAATTAAAATTATAAGAATCATTAAGTATAATTTAGGGAAGGATGATATTACAACTTTATATTGTCTTATCTTCTAAAATATAAACTTTTTAGGTATTTTTAATTATATTAAATTTATTATAAATATTTTTGTTATAATTTCTGAAAATTACCCTCACAACAATTGTAAAAGGGAAACTCCTCCCTCACATACTTACATCCCATTGTACATTCAAGCTCGACCATCCCCAAAAAATTTCACTTCTCAACTTCCCTAACAACATTTTTCAGCTTCTATGCTTCATAATAGAAAAAACATAACTTGTATAAGAGAAGATCTATAATATTTTTTCGAAGGATGAGGTAATCATCATTAGAAACTCTTCTAATATTATTTCTTATTACAGTTCCTATTTATGTGTTACTTACATTATAAAATAATAAAACCTTTGTCACCTATATTTATATATTCTATTATAATTATATAACAACCATAACCCACCTTGTTTCATTCTTACAAAAAACCCAAAGTTCCATGTGTACCTAAGTACGACTTATTATCTCCACACCATGGTGTAATCTATTTTTTATTACTTATTTATATAGATGGGTATAATTATGGAAATAATATATATAGATATATGATTAGTAAGAAATTATTTTGAATTTGTTAAAAAAATATATTTTTTACTTATTAACCATTTTATCATAATTTTACTGATACAATTGCTCTTACATACATATGACCTACCATATATATGATGTGATGCGATTCATATTCCATATTCACAGTTATATAATGATTATACAAATGTATATATTAGACATATGTGATATATATTACTTTAATATAATTGTTGAAATTATATATCTATTTCCTATGTATAATAATAGGTACAAATATGAAAAATATGCATTGGAAAATGAAGTAGTTAACACAAAAAACAAGTTTAATAAAGAAATATTATTAAAAAATGATAATAATATGATAATATATTATATAACTAATATGAATATAGTTTTTTAATAATATAGTGACATTATTTAATACATTATATATGAGTTTTTATACGTATGAATGAAATCGAACATAAGGTAAGAGTTATTTTTATAATAACATTCTTATTTGAGATTGTATACACATAAGTAATTTTTGGGGAATATTTATCTTCCATGTCCATGGTTATTAAAAATTATTTCCAAAATATTTTTATTTTTCTTTTACAATTACCCATGTGTTAATTTCTAATAAATTATTTGAAATGAATATTTTTTTATCATTTTCGTAATATTTTTTTTTTGAATTTTTCATAAAAAATATAGAAAGAATATCTTTTAAAAATATATGTAATGAATATAATTTTAAGATTTCATGAAAATGAAATTTAGTGAAGTTCCCCTAAAATCATATATGTTATTTTCAAGGGATTTATTATTTTAATATTTTGCATCACTTTATGAGAATAATTACTTTTCAATGAATGATAGATATTTTCATCAATAATTATATTCATGTGATATCTCAAATGTTACAATGCTTTACTGGGGATATTTTTCAAGTATGAAAACTCTATTATTCCAATGGTTGGTTGATTTTTATAATGTAATGGTATTTATTAAACATATATCTTAACATGGGTTGTTTTATGATTGACTGATGTTTATGAAACCCATTTCATTTTATGGGTTCTGATATAACGAATGATTTTTGTTCTTGGGGAACACATATATATGTTTTTCACTATGTGGCTAGTGGGAAAATATCTACCTCTAATGCTTTGTTTAGATATTTTTATCTTATGAAAAAATAAGTATGGAAGGGTAAATGATTTATATTCATTAATATATTATTGGAAAGGTATGTATGCATGCTTCAGTAATAGTGGGTTAGAATAGGGAGTGAAACAATTTCTGTAAAGGACATTTACCACTATGATTATTTTAGAAATTATACTTAGCTACTATGTAAATGATTTCATAAGCTTGAGAGTTTTCTATAATTCCTTGTATTATGTTATGGTCTCTTGATGTATGTTCTATATGAATTTATATGGTTTATCGGGTCACATGATATTATGATCTTTGATATAAGTGACATAATTTTAAATTATATTACCTTAAAATATTATGCTAATGATTATAATATGATTGATATATACCTTATTTACCTTCATATAGAATATGAGGTCAACAATTTTTATTTTTTTCCCATGATATGAAGATAGGTATTGTGTAACATGTGTATAATGTGATTGTAGTTATGATGGAATAAGTGTGAGATGATATAGATGTTTTGTGAACTAGTTGTTTATGCTTCCCATTATCTGAAAACACTAAACCATTATTCTTCTAGAAAGGTTTTTTATGTTCTGTAAATAATATTATTCTATTTATATGTAATATATATATGTATGAAAATTATGGGACATTATAGATAATATTAGAGGAAGGTTTAGTTAATATTTGGAAACTAGGATGAGAAAATACTAGTATGAATTAAATGAATAAGTCTATGTTTATGATACAATCCTAGAGTTTTGGTACCATTCACGAGTAACATAGGATAAAAATTTTGGTGTCCAGAAATGAAATTTTATATGTAATTTCCTTTGATTATAATTTTTTCCACTATGATTTGGATAACTCACACTATGATTTTTTTAGTCAAAGGATGAAACACAAAAGAACCAGATTTATTAAGAGTGAAACTGTAAATGAAGCATATTTTCCTAAGAGATACCTTATGATGTGGTAGATATGATAAAAAATCATATTTATATGATCACATAAAATATTCAAGATACGAATCATGAAGGACATCTAAATGTGAAAATTAGGGAAGAACATTCTATCGAGTCAATCAAGATGCTACATCCACCTTCCATCATTGGGTACATTGATCCACAAGTGGATGATCAATGGATTAGAAAAAATGGAAAGATATTTTTGGTTCTAAAATGTTAAAAACATGAGGAATTAATTTTTGTGTTCTACCATTTTGAAGTTTAGGTGGATCAATGGTGAAAGTTTATTAATAAGATTAAAAAACAAGATGAAATTTACTCTATGGAATGGTATAATTACAAGAAGTTATATTTTAAAAATATCATTACGTGTATTATTTGACTAAATATAGACAATTAATTATTTGAGATTATCTAAATATATGATGAATCTATTTTTACATATAAAAAAATAGTACAATACATTTAAGGTATTCTTTCATAATTATCATTCAATATGATAGTACTAATGACTGATTGTTTAGTGGATTAAAACTAAGTCTCAGATGGGAATTATCCATAAGAGACATTATTTTTTATGGGTAAATAGTTTTAAATTATCTCGTGGTTGATATGGTGATTAGATTCAGTCATCAATATTATGGTTTTGATAAGATAAAATTGTAATTCAATGGAAAATCCAAGAACCATGTTAGGAATAAGATAAAATTTCCATTAGTCTCACACTATAGAAAGAATCATGGATGGAACAATTTTAAAGACTAGTAATTGTTTTATGTGTATGAAATAAGATCAACTGGAAATTGAGAGATAATGCGATGTAAAAAAGATAGTTAATGATGTAAATGGATAAAATTCTCTACAACCTCCCACACATCAATTTTACCGGTTCATAAAAATTGAAATTATTATAATCAATTCCATAATCCATGGGATATTGATGGTGATCCATGTTATATATCTTTTAACTGTAGAGATAAAGGAAAGTATCTCATGATCACTAATTGCGATGTGGTGTATGACAACGAAGTTTAGAAAGGAACACTTATCATCCTCTCTAAAGAAAGCTAATTTTTTGATTTAATGTTAGATCTACCCACAATTTTGATTCTAAATAATATTTTAATGGTATCACCATATTTCCTCAATAATTAGATGTTTATTTATATGTAAACACTCATATTGGATCAATAGTTTCATCACAAGAATATAATTCCTCTCTGTTTGATGTTGGCGGGATAATGCTTCCTAAAAATCATTTTATCATTAGATTACCTAAATTAAATGTGATTATGGGAACTTATTTTCTTTCTTTTCATGTATCATATCAATTTTTAGGGAATAGAAGTCACATTTAATATTCTGAATGAATCTAAGATTATCTGTTAATTAAATGATGAATATGATCTTCCAGTTAAAATTAATTCTATAATGTGGGATTTAATCCCTATAATGGAAGGATATCTATCTCAGATTGTTAGGTGAATACTCACCATTAATAATACACCTAATGTATTGGAGTTTGATGATGAATTTTGAAAATAATTTCTGGTCATCCACCAAAACATGAAGTCATAATTTCAATAGTACTAATATGGGGGGCTATAACTTTATCAAAAACAGCTTATAGAATGGACCAAAATGAGTTGCATGAATTAAAGATGAAACTATAAGGGAATCCAAACAAGGTATTAATATAACTTCTTGCAACAATTTCGGGTGAACATGATCTTTTTGTTGGGAACAATGATGAATCAATGATTCTCTTCATTAATTTTTGAGAACATTACAATATGATTATCAAGAAAATTTTGTTTCTCCTCTGTATTGAAGATTTATTTGACCTACTATGAGGAGGTAAATACTTTTCCAAGAATTATTTTCATTCTGGATACCATCAATTAAGGGTCACAATAGATGATATACCTAATACTGGATTTTGTTCATGGTATGGATACTATGAATTTATATTGATTCCTCTTAGTATTACTAATTCCCATCCTATTTTTGTTGATTTAATGGATTGAGTTGTTAGAGACTATATTGATCAGGTTTTTATAAAAGTTATAGAATATATTACTTTATATTCTAAGAGAAAGGATGAAGATGAATATTACTTAAGGATTTTAGTGAATACCCTATAAATGGATAATTTTTATGAAAAATTTACCATGTGTGAATTTTGTCTTCTAAAGGATTTATTTTTTATTTACATAATCATAGAAGAGGGTATATTTGTTTACAGAAAAATGATTAAATTTATTTATCATTAGTGATACCGGAAATGGTAATAGAGATCCAAATTTTTGTTGGTATGGATGTATATTATCGATATTTTGTGAAATATTTCTCAATATTGTCTAATCTGCGGACCATATAGACTTAAAAATGAGTTAAGTTCATATGGATGGAAGAATATGATTTGAATTTCATGGAACTGAAAAAATATTTGTTGGTTCAAATGATCTCACACTACCTAATAGAAGAGAATGCTTTGTGATCTACATTGAAGCATCAAAATAGTTTTTGGGTCGTATTCTTTTGAAAAATGATATATTTATAGAGTATTCATCATGAAAAATGATAATACATGAGAAAAATCACCCAACTCATGATTTGGAGTAAGGTATTATATATTTTAAATAATGATACACGTGGAATATCTTTATAGTGAATGGGGTGATATATGCACTAATAAAAAAAATATAAATTATATTATTCTTTAAAATGAGCTAAATATACACAAAAGAGATGGTTGGAGTGGACTATAGATTAATATTTATACATACATTAACACCCTAGTAAAGTGAAAAGGTAGAATTTTCTTTGAGTGGAAAGTAACATGTTATCATATAAATGATTAGGATCACAAAATATCTAATATATATAAATTTGTAAAGGA
This sequence comes from Viscum album, assembly GCA_963277665.1. Taxonomy (NCBI): domain Eukaryota; kingdom Viridiplantae; phylum Streptophyta; class Magnoliopsida; order Santalales; family Viscaceae; genus Viscum; species Viscum album. Next base: position 1,809,753,944 of record OY728123.1, on the reverse strand, counting down.
TCGATTGAAATATTTAAATGGACGTGGCTAAATTTTATCTGGTTAATATGAATGTTCAACCATCTATGCATGTGATGATTAAGGAGGTGCATAAGGACAATATAGAGATATAAAATAAGGTGAGAAAATTCCCTCCATTCAACATTTCGTATGATGGAATAATAAGGTTCTGGAATAGAGTTTGTGTCCCTCCCATACCAGATTTTTCGAAGGTACTATTGGAAGAGGCAAATTATAAATCATTATTTATTTATCATGAATGCACAAAGATGTATAAAGATATAAAAGGGTATTTATGGTAATATAGGATAAAGAATGATATTTTAGAATATTCGTCATGACCCATCCTCGGGGCCCATACTGTTACTACCCCAAGCCTGTCTTCGATAGGCTATGTGATAGCGACTAGCACCAAAGGCTTAACTCCCTAATATGGGAATGGATTTCCTTTATAAAAGTAAACAATCACAATAGAGTATGCAACTAGAAGTAAACACTAAGTAAAGATGTATACAAAAGAAAGTGCTGAATGGAAAGGTGCTGGAAATTCAAGCCCAATAGTAAAGTTAAAACAACTCAAAAGGTAGTACAACTTTAGAAAGGTAAAACATCATCCACTGAATTATCCTCCCAGAATCCCACATGATTAGTTGGTATAGATGGCCTCCTCAGCACCCCAGGTCCTTCCGTACCTTCCGTGTGCTGACTCATCACAAGGTCCACCTCCAGGAACCATCCAGTCATGGCGCTCTCAGCCTCCGTCAGTGTTTTCCATCATCTGCATCCAACACAATGAGGTACGGGCATAGTCCGTGTAGCAGTGAGTATAACGATACTCAATACGGACCCCGAGACCCACAAGGTCTCACAATATCCACTAAGGAGAAACAAAAGAATAAAGATACAATCATGAAGTATCTACCTACCGTACTTAGGTATATTCTCATTCATATACCAAAGTTACCTATCACAGTCCGACTCCAACTCTCGAGCCCAAGCAAAAACCGATTCCACATAACAAGTATAGTCAATCACCATGATGATAATGGTTGAAGGACATGACTCAGATCACACAGGTATGCCACAATAGTAGAGGGATATAGATGGTCAGATGTAGCCATTGTATCATCTATGCTGTCGGACCCACAAATGATAAAAGACCAGCTAAGCTCTCAGACCCACATAGGTTACAGGCCAGTGATCCCGTCTAAGCTGTCAAACCCACAACAGATACATACCAGCTATCTCGTCTAAGATGTCAGACCCACATATGATACAAGGCAACTATATCGTCTAAGCTGTCGGACCCACACAGTATACATGCCAGCTATTATGTCAGACCCACAAAAGATATAGGAACATAAGTAAGAACTATTGAACCTACACAGTATTCCATTACAATAGTTGTCATCGTCGTACCCACAGAGGATTCCATTATAGTAGTTTTCGTAGTCGCAGCCAGCTCAAGGGTTCCTAGACATAGAACACTCAATTCTGGGAGGGTCTGCTCCTCGATAAAAATGGGGTCAATATATCAAAAATCATGAAGTCCTGATTTGATGTATCTCTAAGTTTTGTCTCGTTAAAAGAAAACCAATGTGATAGACGGTGCATCATTCAAACGTTCGATCTGAGAGTTATTGGCTTTTCCTTTCCAGGGGCTCGGTTGGATTTACGCTCGATCCAAACCCAACAATTTTCCAAAGTTGTCTAGAACTCATTTAGAGTATAGAATAAGGGAAGCCTCGCTGCAAGGGTCCCAGTTCCGTAGACGGTGCGTCGATCAGACATGCAGTCTAGAAGTTCTTCACGTTTAAGAGAAACGGAGTGGCCTGACAAGCCGAGCGGGCAGGCAGGTCGGTCTGACCCAGCTGGGGTTTGGCCTTGCCCTGTGGGGTGTAGCCCTCCTATGGAACCGCCCAGTGAGGCGGGCCTTTCTGGTTTTCCTGGCGGTGTCGATCGACACCTCCTCTCCTTGCCTGGCCGTCTGAAGCGGGTCGGTTCTGTCCAGTGTGAGCTGCCGACAAAGTGGACCACTGTCTTTCCTACATGGCAGCAAGTAGCACCGCAGGTCATTATCCTAGTAGGTAGGCGGCCACACAGTTTGCAAGCGAGTGGACCACGGTTGCGGGCCGTGGTTCCCCGTCGTTCGGCACCTGCATGCGTGGCGATCTTTCAGCCCAGCCGGCCATAACCGGCCGGTTTGTCCAGCCAAGCAGCCCACATATGTGGGCCACATCTCCTCCACGTGACACATGTGGGTGTTGCAGTCCACCAGTCCTGTCTACAGTAGCCGGCCAATTCATCAGCCTGAAGTTCCTGTTGTTGCGTGCATCGGTTTTCCACCATGCAACCCCCACCTCCGGTCGCCACCGCCTCTGGTCACCGTCTACCCCGATCACTAAAACCTCTTCTGTCTGCCCCAGCCTGCATGGCTACAACCTCCTTCTTCTGGCATGGTGCAATGACAGCACGCCCTTCCGAATTCTCCTCCATTTTCAATGCAAGCAAGAATCAACAGAGGGTCGTCGAGCCATGTTCGTTCGGCATGCGCCTTCCGTTTTAGGTGATATTAAAAGGCCACGGAATGAACCATAACATTTCATCAAGAACAAGGGTATAATTTAATTCAAATAATAATTATAATAAACTCCGGACCTTGATTCTATGTTCGTTCATTAACATTGGTGTCGATTTGTTGACGTCAGGTGCATCTGAGGAGGAAGCATAATTATTGGCAACGTTCTTCGTGGGTGGCATCTTCTCCCTTAACACGAAGGAATGGGAAGGAAAACGACATTCCTCATGGGCATCTTCTGACGTTATTGCCTCGATTGAAGAAGTGGAGGGGATGTTCTTCGTTGGAGAGGATGTTGTTCTCTCTAATTCCCCAAAGCCTCCCAACAGAATATTTTCCAACACAAATTAAATAATAGGATCCCCAAAATTAATATTTCTATGCATTTAAAAACAATTCAAATTAATCAATTAATTGATGATAGCCTATTATTTTATTTTCATTGGGAAGTATTCTGTTGGGAGGATTTGGGAGAATTATAGAGAACAATATCCTCTCCAATTAAGAATATCCCCTTCACTTCTTAAACCGGGGAAAGAACGTGAGGTGACGCCCACAAGGAACACCATTTTCCTTCCTCTTCCTCCATGTCAAGGGAGAATATGCTGCCCGTAGAGAATGTCGCCAACAATGGTGCTTCCTCCTCTGATGAATTCGACATCAACAAATTGATTCCAACATCTTCAAATGAACTTTGAATCAAGTTGGGGAGTTTTTTATAATTTTTATTTGAATAAAATTATACCCTCTTTCTTGATGAATGCTATGGTTCATTCCATGGCCTTATGATATTTCCTAATGAAGAGGGTGTAGGACGAACGAACACGGCCCTAAAACCCTCCATTGATTCATTCGTGAATTTACAATGGAGGTGGAGCCGGTAGGGCGTGGTTCCGTCACACCGTGCCAGATGAAGGAGGCAGCAGCCATGCAATCCTGGGCGGACGGAAGAGGCAGCGGCGGCCGGAGGAGGTGGTAGCGCGCCGGCCGCGTGGAGGCAAACTGTGGCCCACATCCCCATGCCGCTCTAGCTGATGAACCGGTTGGCTACTGTGGGCCGGTCTGGTGGACCGTGCTACCCGCAGGTGCCATGCGGAGTAGATGCAGCCCACATATGTGGGCCGCCTTGCTCAGCAAACCTGCCTGCTACGGTCGGCCGACCTGGAAGATCGTGGCGCCTGCAGGCACCGGGCTGGATGATCGCAGTGCCTGCAGACACTGGGTGGTGGGGGAACCATGACCCAAAACCATGGACCACTCTCCTATGAACCATACGACCACATGCCGTCCCGACTGAAGACCCGTGGCACCGCTTGGCGCTACGTGGGAGAGACAACGGCCCGCTATGCGGGCCGCTGGCGCCAGACAGAACCATCCAACTTTGGCTGGCCGTACATGGAGAGGATGTGTCACTCGGTGCAGCTGGGAGAAATATACTGGCCCGCTTCTTGGACCGGGTCCGCAGATGTTCCGCGCCCCAAGATGTCGGGCCAACCCGCCAGCCCACTGGGCTTGTCGGGCCGAGCCCGTTTTGTATAAATGTGAATAACTTCTAAACCGCGTGTCTGATCGACGCGCCGTCTACGGAACTGGGACCCTTGCGACGTGGTGGTTCTTTTTGGATACTCTATGTGAGTTTTGGATGACTTGTGAAAATGGACGGTTTTGGATCGTGCGTAAATCCAACCGGGCCCATCGAACGGAAAATCCAATAACTCTCAGACCAGGCATCTGATTGACGCACTATCTATTGCATTGGGTTACTTTTGACAAGACCGAACATCGAGATACATCAACTCAGTACTTCGTGATAGTTGATTTATTGACCCCCTTTTGATCGATGAGCAGACACTCCTGGAATTGAGTGTGTTGTGTGCGGAAACCCTAGAGCTGGATTTGACTACAACAACTACTATACTGGAGTCCTCCACAAGTTTGACAGCGATGACTAATATACTAGAATACTATATGGGTTTGACAATTATTACTTCTGTTCCTGTATCCAGTGTGGGTTCGACAGAATAGCCGGCCTGTATCTTGTGTGGGTTAGAAAGCTTAGATGAGATAGCTGGCATGTATCATGTGTTGGTCTGATAGCTCAGACGAGATATCTGGCATGTATTCTCTGTGGTTCCAACAACATAGACGACATAGCTAGCATGTATCCTGTGTGGGTCTGACTACTTAGCTTGTCCTATATCCTGTGT